>BSEG01000002.1:21982500-26782500 GCA_036245055.1 Diospyros kaki
TATGATCGCACCCGCACACTAAGCCTGCCTCAATTCATTTATGACCTCGTCCAGGGGCCGTGGACGGCTCTCAGCCCACCTCCACGAGGAGGGGCGTCCACTCGGAATCGGTAAGAAGCCAGAAGCGAGAGTCGTCGACCAGTTCGAAGGCGATGTACGTTTTTTTAAGATCTGCACGCTAGGAAGAGTCGGAGCCGGAGGCGGTTATAAATCTCTAACGATTTTTGCTCTGAGATGAGCTTCAGAGACGTTAACAAAACCGTAAACCGCAAAAATCGCAGCGAACGTTCAACCCCGACAGTCCTGAACGAAAAGAAACTTCGGGGAATACGGTTACGCCGACCCGTTTGTCGGGGCGGACTGGAAACGAGCAAAAAAAAAGAGGTGCAACACGAGGACTTCCCAGGGGGTCACCCATCCTAGTACTGCTCTCGCCCAAGCATGCTTAACTTCGGAGTTCTGATGGGATCCGGTGCATTAGTGCTGGTATGATCGCACCCGCACACTAAGCTTGCCTCAATTCATTTATGACCTCGTCTAGGGGCCGTGGACCGCTCCCAGCCCACCTCCACGAGGAGGGGCGTCCGCTCGGAATCGGTAAGAAGCCAGAAGCGAGAGTCGCCGACCAGTTCGGAGGCGATGTACGTTTTTTTAAGATCTGACGCTGGGAAGAGTTGGAGCCGGAGGCGGTTATAAATCTCTAACGATTTTTGCTCTGAGATGAGCTTGAGAGACTTTAAGAAACCGTAAACCGCAAAAATCGTAGGGAACGTTCAACCCCGACAGTCCTGAACGAAAAGAAACTTCAGGGAATACGGTTACGCCGACCCGTTTGTCGGGGCGGACTGGAAACGAGCAAAAAAAAAGGGGTGCAACACGAGGACTTCCCAGGGGGTCACCCATCCTAGTACTGCTCTCGCCCAAGCACGCTTAACTTCGGAGTTCTGATGGGATCCGGTGCATTAGTGCTGGTATGATCGCACCCGCACACTAAGCTTGCCTCAATTCATTTATGACCTCGTCTAGGGGCCGTGGACCGCTCCCAGCCCACCTCCACGAGGAGGGGCGTCCGCTCGGAATCGGTAAGAAGCCAGAAGCGAGAGTCGCCGACCAGTTCGGAGGCGATGTACGTTTTTTTAAGATCTGCTCGCTGGGAAAAGTCGGAGCTGGTGGCGGTTATAAATCTCTAACGATTTTTGCTCTGAGATGAGCTTTAGAGACGTTAAGAAACCGTAAACCGCGAAAATCGTAGCGAACGTTCAACCCCGACAGTCCTGAACGAAAAGAAACTTCGGGGAATACGGTTACGCCGACCCGTTTGTCGGGGCGGACTGGAAACGAGCAAAAAAAAAGGGGTGCAACACGAGGACTTCCCAGGGGGTCACCCATCCTAGTACTGCTGTCGCCCAAGCACGCTTAACTTCGGAGTTCTGATGGGATCCGGTGCATTAGTGCTGGTATGATCGCACCCGCACACTAAGCTTGCCTCAATTCATTTATGACCTCGTCCAGGGTCCGTGGACCGCTCCCAGACCACCTCCACGAGGAGGGGCGTCCGCTCGGAATCGGTAAGAAGCCAGAAGCGAGAGTCGCCGACCAGTTCGGAGGTGATGTACGTTTTTTTAAGATCTGCACGCTGGGAAGAGCCGGAGCCGGAGACGGTTATAAATCTCTAACGATTTTTGCTCTGAGATGAGCTTCAGAGACTTTAAGAAACCGTAAACCGCAAAAATCGTAGGGAACGTTCAACCCCGACAGTCCTGAACGAAAAGAAACTTCAGGGAATACGGTTACGCCGACCCGTTTGTCGGGGCGGACTGAAACGAGCAAAAAAAAAGGTGTGCAACACGAGGACTTCCCAGGGGGTCACCCATCCTAGTACTGCTCTCGCCCAAGCACGCTTAACTTCGGAGTTCTGATGGGATCTGGTGCATTAGTGCTGGTATGATCGCACCCGCACACTAAGCTTGCCTCAATTCTTTTATGACCTCATCCAGGGGCCGTGGACCGCTCCCAGACCACCTCCACGAGGAGGGGCGTCCGCTCGGAATCGGTGAGAAGCTAGAAGCGGGAGTCGCCGACCAGTTCGGTGGCGATGTACGTTTTTTTAAGATCTGCACGCTGGGAAGAGTCGGAGCCGAAGGCGGTTATAAATCTCTAACGATTTTTGCTCTGAGATGAGCTTCAGAGACGTTAAGAAACCGTAAACCGCAAAAATCGTAGCGAACGTTCAACCCCGACAGTCCTGAACGAAAAGAAACTTCGGGGAATACGGTTACGCCGACCCGTTTGTCGGGGCGGACTGGAAACGAGCAAAAAAAAAGGGGTGCAACACGAGGACTTCCCAGGGGGTCACCCATCCTAGTACTGCTCTCGCCCAAGCACGCTTAACTTCGGAGTTCTGATGGGATCCGGTGCATTAGTGCTGGTATGATCGCACCCGCACACTAAGCTTGCCTCAATTCATTTATGACCTCGTCCAGGGGCCGTGGACCGCTCCCAGACCACCTCCACGAGGAGGGGCGTCCGCTCGGAATCGGTGAGAAGCCAGAAGCGGGAGTCACCGACCAGTTCGGTGGTGATGTACGTTTTTTTAAGATCTGCTCGCTGGGAAAAGTCGGAGCTGGAGGCGGTTATAAATCTCTAACGATTTTTGCACTGAGATGAGCTTCAGAGACGTTAAGAAACCGTAAATCGCGAAAATCGTAGCGAACGTTCAACCCCGACAGTCCTGAACGAAAAGAAACTTCGGGGAATACGGTTACGCCGACCCGTTTGTCGGGGCGGACTGGAAACGAGCAAAAAAAAAGGGGTGCAACACGAGGACTTCCCAGGGGGTCACCCATCCTAGTACTGCTGTCGCCCAAGCACGCTTAACTTCGGAGTTCTGATGGGATCCGGTGCATTAGTGCTGGTATGATCGCACCCGCACACTAAGCTTGCCTCAATTCATTTATGACCTCGTCCAGGGTCCGTGGACCGCTCCCAGACCACCTCCACGAGGAGGGGCGTCCGCTCGGAATCGGTAAGAAGCCAGAAGCGAGAGTCGCCGACCAGTTCGGAGGTGATGTACGTTTTTTTAAGATCTGCACGCTGGGAAGAGTCGGAGCCGGAGGCGGTTATAAATCTCTAACGATTTTTGCTCTGAGATGAGCTTCAGAGACCTTAAGAAACCGTAAACCGCAAAAATCGTAGGGAACGTTCAACCCCGACAGTCCTGAACGAAAAGAAACTTCAGGGAATACGGTTACGCCGACCCGTTTGTCGGGGCGGACTGGAAACGAGCAAAAAAAAAGGGGTGCAACACGAGGACTTCCCAGGGGGTCACCCATCCTAGTACTGCTCTCGCCCAAGCACGCTTAACTTCGGAGTTCTGATGGGATCCGGTGCATTAGTGCTGGTATGATCGCACCCGCACACTAAGCCTGCCTCAATTCATTTATGACCTCGTCCAGGGGCCGTGGACCGCTCCCAGACCACCTCCACGAGGAGGGGCGTCCGCTCGGAATCGGTGAGAAGCCAGAAGCGGGAGTCGCCGACCAGTTCGGTGGCGATGTACGTTTTTTTAAGATCTGCACGCTGGGAAGAGTCGGAGCCGGAGGCGGTTATAAATCTCTAACGATTTTTGCTCTGAGATGAGCTTCAGCGACGTTAAGAAACCGTAAACCGCAAAAATCGTAGCGAACGTTCAACCCCGACAGTCCTGAACGAAAAGAAACTTCGGGGAATACGGTTACGCCGACCCGTTTGTCGGGGCGGACTGGAAACGAGCAAAAAAAAAGGGTGCAACACGAGGACTTCCCAGGGGGTCACCCATCCTAGTACTGCTCTCGCCCAAGCACGCTTAACTTCGGAGTTCTGATGGGATCCGGTGCATTAGTGCTGGTATGATCGCACCCGCACACTAAGCCTGCCTCAATTCATTTATGACCTCGTCCAGGGGACGTGGACGGCTCTCAGCCCACCTCCACGAGGAGGGGCGTCCGCTCGGAATCGGTAAGAAGCCAGAAGCGAGAGTCGCCGACCAGTTCAGAGGCGATGTACATTTTTTTAAGATCTGCACGCTGGGAAGAGTCAGAGCCGGAGGCGGTTATAAATCTCTAACGATTTTTGCTCTGAGATGAGCTTCAGAGACGTTAACAAAACCGTAAACCGCAAAAATCGTAGTGAACGTTCAACCCCGACAGTCCTGAACGAAAAGAAACTTCGGGGAATACGGTTACGCCGACCCGTTTGTCGGGGCGGACTGGAAACGAGCAAAAAAAAAGGGGTGCAACACGAGGACTTCCCAGGGGGTCACCCATCCTAGTACTCCTCTCGCCCAAGCACGCTAAACTTTGGAGTTCTGATGGGATCCGGTGCATTAGTGCTGGTATGATCGCACCCGCACACTAAGCTTGCCTCAATTCATTTATGACCTCGTCCAGGGGCCGTGGACGGCTCTCAGCCCACCTCCACGAGGAGGGGCGTCCGCTCGGAATCGGTAAGAAGCCAGAAGCGAGAGTCGCCGACCAGTTCGGAGGCGATGTACGTTTTTTTAAGATCTGCACGCTGGGAAGAGTCGGAGCCGGAGGCGGTTATAAATCTCTAACGATTTTTGCTCTGAGATGAGCTTCAGAGACGTTAAGAAACCGTAAACCGCAAAAATCGTAGCGAACGTTCAACCCCGACAATCCTGAACGAAAAGAAACTTCGGGGAATACGGTTTCGCCGACCCGTTTGTCGGGGCGGACTGGAAACGAGCAAAAAAAAAGGGGTGCAACACGAGGACTTCCCAGGGGGTCACCCATCCTAGTACTGCTCTCGCCCAAGCACGCTTAACTTCGGAGTTCTGATGGGATCCGGTGCATTAGTGCTGGTATGATCGCACCCGCACACTAAGCCTGCCTCAATTCATTTATGACCTCGTCCAGGGGCCGTGGACGGCTCTCAGCCCACCTCCACGAGGAGGGGCGTCCGCTCGGAATCGGTAAGAAGCCAGAAGCGAGAGTCGCCGACCAGTTCCGAGGCGATGTACATTTTTTTAAGATCTGCACGCTGGGAAGAGTCAGAGCCGGAGGCGGTTATAAATCTCTAACGATTTTTGCTCTGAGATGAGCTTCAGAGACGTTAACAAAACCGTAAACCGCAAAAATCGTAGTGAACGTTCAACCCCGACAGTCCTGAACGAAAAGAAACTTCGGGGAATACGGTTACGCCGACCCGTTTGTCGGGGCGGACTGGAAACGAGCAAAAAAAAAGGGGTGCAACACGAGGACTTCCCAGGGGGTCACCCATCCTAGTACTCCTCTCGCCCAAGCACGCTAAACTTTGGAGTTCTGATGGGATCCGGTGCATTAGTGCTGGTATGATCGCACCCGCACACTAAGCTTGCCTCAATTCATTTATGACCTCGTCCAGGGGCCGTGGACGGCTCTCAGCCCACCTCCACGAGGAGGGGCGTCCGCTCGGAATCGGTAAGAAGCCAGAAGCGAGAGTCGCCGACCAGTTCGGAGGCGATGTACGTTTTTTTAAGATCTGCACGCTGGGAAGAGTCGGAGCCGGAGGCGGTTATAAATCTCTAACGATTTTTGCTCTGAGATGAGCTTCAGAGACGTTAAGAAACCGTAAACCGCAAAAATCGTAGCGAACGTTCAACCCCGACAATCCTGAACGAAAAGAAACTTCGGGGAATACGGTTACGCCGACCCGTTTGTCGGGGCGGACTGGAAACGAGCAAAAAAAAAGGGGTGCAACACGAGGACTTCCCAGGGGGTCACCCATCCTAGTACTGCTCTCGCCCAAGCACGCTTAACTTCGGAGTTCTGATGGGATCCGGTGCATTAGTGCTGGTATGATCGCACCCGCACACTAAGCCTGCCTCAATTCATTTATGACCTCGTCCAGGGGCCGTGGACCGCTCCCAAACCACCTCCACGAGGAGGGGCGTCCGCTCGGAATCGGTGAGAAGCCAGAAGCGGGAGTCGCCGACCAGTTCGGTGGCGATGTACGTTTTTTTAAGATCTGCACGCTGGGAAGAGTCGGAGCCGGAGGCGGTTATAAATCTCTAACGATTTTTGCTCTGAGATGAGCTTCAGAGACGTTAAGTAACCGTAAACCGCAAAAATCGTAGCGAACGTTCAACCCCGACAGTCCTGAACGAAAAGAAACTTCGGGGAATACGGTTACGCCGACCCGTTTGTCGGGGCGGACTGGAAACGAGCAAAAAAAAAGGGGTGCAACACGAGGACTTCCAAGGGGGTCACCCATCCTAGTACTGCTCTCGCCCAAGCACGCTTAACTTCGGAGTTCTGATGGGATCCGGTGCATTAGTGCTGGTATGATCGCACCCGCACACTAAGCCTGCCTCAATTCATTTATGACCTCGTCCAGGGGCCGTGGACGGCTCTCAGCCCACCTCCACGAGGAGGGGCGTCCGCTCGGAATCGGTAAGAAGCCAGAAGCGAGAGTCGCCGACCAGTTCAGAGGCGATGTACATTTTTTTAAGATCTGCACGCTGGGAAGAGTCAGAGCCGGAGGCGGTTATAAATCTCTAACGATTTTTGCTCTGAGATGAGCTTCAGAGACGTTAACAAAACCGTAAACCGCAAAAATCGCAGTGAACGTTCAACCCCGACAGTCCTGAACGAAAAGAAACTTCGGGGAATACGGTTACGCCGACCCGTTTGTCGGGGCGGACTGGAAACGAGCAAAAAAAAAGGGGTGCAACACGAGGACTTCCCAGGGGGTCACCCATCCTAGTACTCCTCTCGCCCAAGCACGCTAAACTTTGGAGTTCTGATGGGATCCGGTGCATTAGTGCTGGTATGATCGCACCCGCACACTAAGCTTGCCTCAATTCATTTATGACCTCGTCCAGGGGCCGTGGACGGCTCTCAGCCCACCTCCACGAGGAGGGGCGTCCGCTCGGAATCGGTAAGAAGCCAGAAGCGAGAGTCGCCGACCAGTTCGGAGGCGATGTACGTTTTTTTAAGATTTGCACGCTGGGAAGAGTCGGAGCCGGAGGCGGTTATAAATCTCTAACGATTTTTGCTCTGAGATGAGCTTCAGAGACGTTAACAAAACCGTAAACCGCAAAAATCGCAGTGAACGTTCAACCCCGACAGTCTTGAACGAAAAGAAACTTCGGGGAATACGGTTACGCCGACCCGTTTGTCGGGGCTGACTGGAAACGAGCAAAAAAAAAGGGGTGCAACACGAGGACTTCCAAGGGGGTCACCCATCCTAGTACTGCTCTCGCCCAAGCACGCTTAACTTCGGAGTTCTGATGGGATCCGGTGCATTAGTGCTGGTATGATCGCACCCGCACGCTAAGCCTGCCTCAATTCATTTATGACCTCGTCCAGGGGCCGTGGACCGCTCCCAGACCACTCCACGAGGAGGGGCGTCCGCTCGGAATCGGTGAGAAGCCAGAAGCGGGAGTCGCCGACCAGTTCGGTGGCGATGTACGTTTTTTTAAGATCTGCACGCTGGGAAGAGTCGGAGCCGGAGGCGGTTATAAATCTCTAACGATTTTTGCTCTGAGATGAGCTTCAGAGACGTTAAGAAACCGTAAACCGCAAAAATCGTAGCGAACGTTCAACCCCGACAGTCCTGAACGAAAAGAAACTTCGGGGAATACGGTTACGCCGACCCGTTTGTCGGGGCGGACTGGAAACGAGCAAAAAAAAAGGGGTGCAACACGAGGACTTCCAAGGGGGTCACCCATCCTAGTACTGCTCTCGCCCAAGCACGCTTAACTTCGGAGTTCTGATGGGATCCGGTGCATTAGTGCTGGTATGATCGCACCCGCACACTAAGCCTGCCTCAATTCATTTATGACCTCGTCCAGGGGCCGTGGACGGCTCTCAGCCCACCTCCACGAGGAGGGGCGTCCGCTCGGAATCGGTAAGAAGCCAGAAGCGAGAGTCGCCGACCAGTTCAGAGGCGATGTACATTTTTTTAAGATCTGCACGCTGGGAAGAGTCACAGCCAGAGGCGGTTATAAATCTCTAACGATTTTTGCTCTGAGATGAGCTTCAGAGACGTTAACAAAACCGTAAACCGCAAAAATCGCAGTGAACGTTCAACCCCGACAGTCCTGAACGAAAAGAAACTTCGGGGAATACGGTTACGCCGACCCGTTTGTCGGGGCGGACTGGAAACGAGCAAAAAAAAAGGGGTGCAACACGAGGACTTCCCAGGGGGTCACCCATCCTAGTACTCCTCTCGCCCAAGCACGCTAAACTTTGGAGTTCTGATGGGATCCGGTGCATTAGTGCTGGTATGATCGCACCCGCACACTAAGCTTGCCTCAATTCATTTATGACCTCGTCCAGGGGCCGTGGACGGCTCTCAGCCCACCTCCACGAGGAGGGGCGTCCGCTCGGAATCGGTAAGAAGCTAGAAGCGAGAGTCGCCGACCAGTTCGGAGGCGATGTACGTTTTTTTAAGATCTGCACGCTGGGAAGAGTCGGAGCCGGAGGCGGTTATAAATCTCTAACGATTTTTGCTCTGAGATGAGCTTCAGAGACGTTAACAAAACCGTAAACCGCAAAAATCGCAGTGAACGTTCAACCCCGACAGTCCTGAACGAAAAGAAACTTCGGGGAATACGGTTACGCCGACCCGTTTGTCGGGGCGGACTGGAAACGAGCAAAAAAAAAGGGGTGCAACACGAGGACTTCCAAGGGGGTCACCCATCCTAGTACTGCTCTCGCCCAAGCACGCTTAACTTCGGAGTTCTGATGGGATCCGGTGCATTAGTGCTGGTATGATCGCACCCGCACACTAAGCCTGCCTCAATTCATTTATGACCTCGTCCAGGGGCCGTGGACGGCTCTCAGCCCACCTCCACGAGGAGGGGCGTCCGCTCGGAATCGGTAAGAAGCCAGAAGCGAGAGTCGCCGACCAGTTCAGAGGCGATGTACGTTTTTTTAAGATCTGCACGCTGGGAAGAGTCGGAGCCGGAGGCGGTTATAAATCTCTAACGATTTTTGCTCTGAGATGAGCTTCAGAGACGTTAAGAAACCGTAAACCGCAAAAATCGTAGCGAACGTTCAACCCCGACAATCCTGAACGAAAAGAAACTTCGGGGAATACGGTTACGCCGACCCGTTTGTCGGGGCGGACTGGAAACGAGCAAAAAAAAAGGGGTGCAACACGAGGACTTCCCAGGGGGTCACCCATCCTAGTACTGCTCTCGCCCAAGCACGCTTGACTTCGTAGTTCTGATGGGATCCGGTGCATTAGTGCTGGTATGATCGCACCCGCACACTAAGCCTGCCTCAATTCATTTATGACCTCGTCCAGGGGCCGTGGACCGCTCCCAGACCACCTCCACGAGGAGGGGCGTCCGCTCGGAATCGGTGAGAAGCCAGAAGCGGGAGTCGCCGACCAGTTCGGTGGCGATGTACGTTTTTTTAAGATCTGCACGCTGGGAAGAGTCGGAGCCGGAGGCGGTTATAAATCTCTAACGATTTTTGCTCTGAGATGAGCTTCAGAGACGTTAAGAAACCGTAAACCGCAAAAATCGTAGCGAACGTTCAACCCCGACAGTCCTGAACGAAAAGAAACTTCGGGGAATACGGTTACGCCGACCCGTTTGTCGGGGCGGACTGGAAACGAGCAAAAAAAAAGGGGTGCAACACGAGGACTTCCAAGGGGGTCACCCATCCTAGTACTGCTCTCGCCCAAGCACGCTTAACTTCGGAGTTCTGATGGGATCCGGTGCATTAGTGCTGGTATGATCGCACCCGCACACTAAGCCTGCCTCAATTCATTTATGACCTCGTCCAGGGGCCGTGGACGGCTCTCAGCCCACCTCCACGAGGAAGGGCGTCCGCTCGGAATCGGTAAGAAGCCAGAAGCGAGAGTCGCCGACCAGTTCAGAGCCGATGTACATTTTTTTAAGATCTGCACGCTGGGAAGAGTCAGAGCCGGAGGCGGTTATAAATCTCTAACGATTTTTGCTCTGAGATGAGCTTCAGAGACGTTAACAAAACCGTAAACCGCAAAAATCGCAGTGAACGTTCAACCCCGACACTCCTGAACGAAAAGAAACTTCGGGGAATACGGTTACGCCGACCCGTTTGTCGGGGCGGACTGGAAACGAGCAAAAAAAAAGGGGTGCAACACGAGGACTTCCCAGGGGGTCACCCATCCTAGTACTCCTCTCGCCCAAGCACGCTAAACTTTGGAGTTCTGATGGGATCCGGTGCATTAGTGCTGGTATGATCGCACCCGCACACTAAGCTTGCCTCAATTCATTTATGACCTCGTCCAGGGGCCGTGGACGGCTCTCAGCCCACCTCCACGAGGAGGGGCGTCCGCTCGGAATCGGTAAGAAGCCAGAAGCGAGAGTCGCCGACCAGTTCGGAGGCGATGTACGTTTTTTTAAGATCTGCACGCTGGGAAGAGTCGGAGCCGGAGGCGGTTATAAATCTCTAACGATTTTTGCTCTGAGATGAGCTTCAGAGACGTTAAGAAACCGTAAACCGCAAAAATCGTAGCGAACGTTCAACACCGGCAATCCTGAACGAAAAGAAACTTCGGGGAATACGGTTACGCCGACCCGTTTGTCGGGGCGGACTGTAAACGAGCAAAAAAAAAGGGGTGCAACACGAGGACTTCCCAGGGGGTCACCCATCCTAGTACTGCTCTCGCCCAAGCACGCTTAACTTCGGAGTTCTGATGGGATCCGGTGCATTAGTGCTGGTATGATCGCACCCGCACACTAAGCCTGCCTCAATTCATTTATGACCTCGTCCAGGGGCCGTGGACGGCTCTCAGCCCACCTCCACGAGGAGGGGCGTCCGCTCGGAATCGGTAAGAAGCCAGAAGCGAGAGTCGTCGACCAGTTCAGAGGCGATGTACATTTTTTTAAGATCTGCGCGCTGGGAAGAGTCAGAGCCGGAGGCGGTTATAAATCTCTAACGATTTTTGCTCTGAGATGAGCTTCAGAGACGTTAACAAAACCGTAAACCGCAAAAATCGCAGTGAACGTTCAACCCAGACAGTCCTGAACGAAAAGAAACTTCGGGGAATACGGTTACGCCGACCCGTTTGTCGGGGCGGACTGGAAACGAGCAAAAAAAAAGGGGTGCAACACGAGGACTTCCAAGGGGGTCACCCATCCTAGTACTGCTCTCGCCCAAGCACGCTTAACTTCGGAGTTCTGATGGGATCCGGTGCATTAGTGCTGGTATGATCGCACCCGCACACTAAGCCTGCCTCAATTCATTTATGACCTCGTCCAGGGGCCGTGGACGGCTCTCAGCCCACCTCCACGAGGAAGGGCGTCCGCTCGGAATCGGTAAGAAGCCAGAAGCGAGAGTCGCCGACCAGTTCAGAGCCGATGTACATTTTTTTAAGATCTGCACGCTGGGAGGAGTCAGAGCCGGAGGCGGTTATAAATCTCTAACGATTTTTGCTCTGAGATGAGCTTCAGAGACGTTAACAAAACCGTAAACCGCAAAAATCGCAGTGAACGTTCAACCCAGACAGTCCTGAACGAAAAGAAACTTCGGGGAATACGGTTACGCCGACCCGTTTGTCGGGGCGGACTGGAAACGAGCAAAAACAAAGGGGTGCAACACGAGGACTTCCCAGGGGGTCACCCATCCTAGTACTCCTCTCGCCCAAGCACGCTAAACTTCGGAGTTCTGATGGGATCCGGTGCATTAGTGCTGGTATGATCGCACCCGAACACTAAGCCTACCTCAATTCATTTATGACCTCGTCCAGGGGCCGTGGACGGCTATCAGCCCACTGCCACGAGGAGGGGCGTCCGCTCGGAATCGGTACGAAGCCATAAGCGAGAGTCGCCGACCAGTTCGGAGGTGATGTACGTTTTTTTAAGATCTGCACGCTGGGAAGAGTCGGAGCCGGAGGCGGTTATAAATCTCTCACGATTTTTGCTCTGAGATGAGCTTCAGAGACGTTAACAAAACCGTAAACCGCAAAAATCGCAGCGAACGTTCAACCCCGACAGTCCTGACCGAAAAGAAACTTCGGGGAATATGGTTACGCCGACCCGTTTGTCGGGGCAGACAGGAAACGAGCAAAAAAAAAGGGGTGCAACACGAGGACTTCCCAGGGGGTCACCCATCCTAGTACTCCTCTCGCCCAAGCACGCTAAACTTCGAAGTTCTGATGGGATCCGGTGCATTAGTGCTGGTATGATCGCACCCGAACACTAAGCCTACCTCAATTCATTTATGACCTCGTCCAGGGGCCGTGGACGGCTCTCAGCCCACCTCCACGAGGAGGGGCGTCCGCTCGGAATCGGTAAGAAGCCATAAGCGAGAGTTGCCGACCAGTTCGGAGGCGATGTACGTTTTTTTAAGATCTGCACGCTGGGAAGAGTCGGAGCCGGAGGCGGTTATAAATCTCTAACGATTTTTGCTCTGAGATGAGCTTCAGGGACGTTAACAAAACCGTAAACCGCAAAAATCGCAGCGAACGTTCAACCCGACAGTCCTGAACGAAAAGAAACTTCGGGGAATACGGTTACGCCGACCCGTTTGTCGGGGCGGACTGGAAACGAGCAAAAAAAAAGGGGTGCAACACGAGGACTTCCCAGGGGGTCACCCATCCTAGTACTGCTCTCGCACAAGCACGCTAAACTTCGGAGTTCTGATGGGATCCGGTGCATTAGTGCTGGTATGATCGCACCCGCACACTAAGCCTGCCTCAATTCATTTATGACCTCGTCCAGGGGCCGTGGACGGCTCTCAGCCCACCTCCACGAGGAGGGGCGTCCGCTCGGAATCGGTAAGAAGCCAGAAGCGAGAGTCGTCGACCAGTTCGAAGGCGATATACGTTTTTTTAAGATCTGCACGCTGGGAAGAGTCGGAGCCAGAGGCGGTTATAAATCTCTAACGATTTTTGCTCTGAGATGAGCTTCAGAGACGTTAACAAAACCGTAAACCGCAAAAATCGTAGCGAACGTTCAACCCCGACAGTCCTGAACGAAAAGAAACTTCGGGGAATACGGTTACGCCGACCCGTTTGTCGGGTCGGACTGGAAACGAGCAGAAAAAAAGAGGTGCAACACGAGGACTTCCCAGGGGGTCACCCATCCTAGTACTGCTCTCGCCCAAGCACGCTTAACTTCGGAGTTCTGATGGGATCTGGTGCATTAGTGCTGGTATGATCGCACCCGCACACTAAGCTTGCCTCAATTCATTTATGACCTCGTCTAGGGGCCGTGGACCGCTCCCAGGCCACCTCCACGAGGAGGGCGTCCGCTCGGAATCGGTAAGAAGCCAGAAGCGAGAGTCGCCGACCAGTTCGGAGGCGATGTACGTTTTTTTAAGATCTGCACGCTGGGAAGAGTTGGAGCCGGAGGCGGTTATAAATCTCTAACGATTTTTGCTCTGAGATGAGCTTGAGAGACTTTAAGAAACCGTAAACCGCAAAAATCGTAGGGAACGTTCAACCCCGACAGTCCTGAACGAAAAGAAACTTCAGGGAATACGGTTACGCCGACCCGTTTGTCGGGGCGGACTGGAAACGAGCAAAAAAAAAGGGGTGCAACACGAAGACTTCCCAGGCGGTCACCCATCCTAGTACTGCTCTCGCCCATGCACGCTTAACTTCGGAGTTCTGATGGGATCCGGTGCATTAGTGCTGGTATGATCGCACCCGCACACTAAGCTTGCCTCAATTCATTTATGACCTCGTCCAGGGGCCGTGGACCGCTCCCAGACCACCTCCACGAGGAGGGGCGTCCGCTCGGAATCGGTGAGAAGCCAGAAGCGGGAGTCGCCGACCAGTTCGGTGGCGATGTACGTTTTTTTAAGTTCTGCACGCTGGGAAGAGTCGGAGCCGGAGGCGGTTATAAATCTCTAACGATTTTTGCTCTGAGATGAGCTTCAGAGACATTAACAAAACCGTAAACCGCAAAAATCGCAGCGAACGTTCAACCCCGACAGTCCTGAACGAAAAGAAACTTCGGGGAATACGGTTACGCCGACCCGTTTGTCGGGGCGAACTGGAAATGAGCAAAAAAAAGGGGTGCAACACGAGGACGTCCCAGGGGGTCACCCATCCTAGTACTGCTCTCGCCCAAGCACGCTAAACTTTTGAGTTCTGATGGGATCCGGTGCATTAGTGCTAGTATGATCGCACCCGCACACTAAGTTTGCCTCAATTCATTTATGACCTCGTCCAGGGGCCGTGGACCGCTCCCAGACCACCTCCACGAGGAGGGGCGTCCGCTCGGAATCGGTGAGAAGCCAGAAGCGGGAGTCGCCGACCAGTTCGGTGGCGATGTACGTTTTTTTAAGATCTGCACGCTGGGAAGAGTCGGAGCCGAAGGCGGTTATAAATCTCTAACGATTTTTGCTCTGAGATGAGCTTCA
The DNA here is from genome assembly GCA_036245055.1 of Diospyros kaki. Classification (NCBI taxonomy): domain Eukaryota; kingdom Viridiplantae; phylum Streptophyta; class Magnoliopsida; order Ericales; family Ebenaceae; genus Diospyros; species Diospyros kaki. The sequence continues at coordinate 21,996,846 of BSEG01000002.1, forward strand.
GAGACGTTAAGAAACCGTAAACCGCAAAAATCGTAGCGAACGTTCAACCCCGACAGTCCTGAACGAAAAGAAACTTCAGGGAATACGGTTACGCCGACCCGTTTGTCGGGGCGGACTGGAAACGAGCAAAAAAAAAAGGTGTGCAACACGAGGACTTCCCAGGGGGTCACCCATCCTTGTACTGCTCTCGCCCAAGCACGCTTAACTTCGGAGTTCTGATGGGATCTGGTGCATTAGTGCTGGTATGATCGCACCCGCACACTAAGCTTGCCTCAATTCTTTTATGACCTCATCCAGGGGCCGTGGACCGCTCCCAGACCACCTCCACGAGGAGGGGCGTCCGCTCGGAATCGGTGAGAAGCCAGAAGCGGGAGTCGCCGACCAGTTCGGTGGCGATGTACGTTTTTTTAAGATCTGCACGCTGGGAAGAGTCGGAGCCGAAGGCGGTTATAAATCTCTAACGATTTTTGCTCTGAGATGAGCTTCAGAGACGTTAAGAAACCGTAAACCGCAAAAATCGTAGCGAACGTTCAACCCCGACAGTCCTGAACGAAAAGAAACTTCAGGGAATACGGTTACGCCGACCCGTTTGTCGGGGCGGACTGGAAACGAGCAAAAAAAAAGGTGTGCAACACGAGGACTTCCCAGGGGGTCACCCATCCTAGTACTGCTCTCGCCCAAGCACGCTTAACTTCGGAGTTCTGATGGGATCTGGTGCATTAGTGCTGGTATTATCGCACCCGCACACTAAGTTTGCCTCAATTCATTTATGACCTCGTCCAGGGGCCGTGGACCGCTCCTAGACCACCTCCACGAGGAGGGGCGTCCGCTCGGAATCGGTAAGAAGCCAGAAGCGAGAGTCGCCGACCAGTTCGGAGGCGATGTACGTTTTTTTAAGATCTGCTCGCTGGGAAAAGTCGGAGCTGGAGGCGGTTATAAATCTCTAACGATTTTTGCTCTGAGATGAGCTTCAGAGACGTTAAGAAACCGTAAACCGCAAAAATCGTAGCGAACGTTCAACCCCGACAGTCCTGAACGAAAAGAAACTTCGGGGAATACGGTTACGCCGACCCGTTTGTCGGGGCGGACTGGAAACGAGCAAAAAAAAAAGGGTGCAACACGAGGACTTCCCAGGGGGTCACCCATCCTAGTACTGCTGTCGCCCAAGCACGCTTAACTTCGGAGTTCTGATGGGATCCGGTGCATTAGTGCTGGTATGATCGCACCCGCACACTAAGCTTGCCTCAATTCATTTATGACCTCGTCCAGGGGCCGTGGACCGCTCCCAGACCACCTCCACGAGGAGGGGCGTCCGCTCGGAATCGGTGAGAAGCCAGAAGCGGGAGTCGCCGACCAGTTCGGTGGCGATGTACGTTTTTTTAAGTTCTACACGCTGGGAAGAGTCGGAGCCGGAGGCGGTTATAAATCTCTAACGATTTTTGCTCTGATATGAGCTTCAGAGACGTTAACAAAACCGTAAACCGCAAAAATCGCAGCGAACGTTCAACCCCGACAGTCCTGAACGAAAAGAAACTTCGGGGAATACGGTTACGCCGACCCGTTTGTCGGGGCGAACTGGAAAGGAGCAAAAAAAAAGGGGTGCAACACGAGGACGTCCCAGGGGGTCACCCATCCTAGTACTGCTCTCGCCCAAGCACGCTAAACTTTTGAGTTCTGATGGGATCCGGTACATTAGTGCTAGTATGATCGCACCCGCACACTAAGTTTGCCTCAATTCATTTATGACCTCGTCCAGGGGCCGTGGACCGCTCCCAGACCACCTCCACGAGGAGGGGCGTCCGCTCGGAATCGGTGAGAAGCCAGAAGCGGGAGTCGCCGACCAGTTCGGTGGCGATGTACGTTTTTTTAAGATCTGCACGCTGGGAAGAGTCGGAGCCGAAGGCGGTTATAAATCTCTAACGATTTTTGCTCTGAGATGAGCTTCAGAGACGTTAAGAAACCGTAAACCGCAAAAATCGTAGCGAACGTTCAACCCCGACAGTCCTGAACGAAAAGAAACTTCAGGGAATACGGTTACGCCGACCCGTTTGTCGGGGCGGACTGGAAACGAGCAAAAAAAAAGGTGTGCAACACGAGGACTTCCCAGGGGGTCACCCATCCTTGTACTGCTCTCGCCCAAGCACGCTTAACTTCGGAGTTCTGATGGGATCTGGTGCATTAGTGCTGGTATGATCGCACCCGCACACTAAGCTTGCCTCAATTCTTTTATGACCTCATCCAGGGGCCGTGGACCGCTCCCAGACCACCTCCACGAGGAGGGGCGTCCGCTCGGAATCGGTGAGAAGCCAGAAGCGGGAGTCGCCGACCAGTTCGGTGGCGATGTACGTTTTTTTAAGATCTGCACGCTGGGAAGAGTCGGAGCCGAAGGCGGTTATAAATCTCTAACGATTTTTGCTCTGAGATGAGCTTCAGAGACGTTAAGAAACCGTAAACCGCAAAAATCGTAGCGAACGTTCAACCCCGACAGTCCTGAACGAAAAGAAACTTCGGGGAATACGGTTACGCCGACCCGTTTATCGGGGCGGACTGGAAACGAGCAAAAAAAAAGGGGTGCAACACGAGGACTTCCCAGGGGGTCACCCATCCTAGTACTGCTCTCGCCCAAGCACGTTAAACTTTGGAGTTCTGATGGGATCCGGTGCATTAGTGCTGGTATGATCGCACCCGCACACTAAGCTTGCCTCAATTCATTTATGACCTCGTCCAGGGGCCGTGGACGGCTCTCAGCCCACCTCCACGAGGAGGGGCGTCCGCTCGGAATCGGTAAGAAGCCAGAAGCGAGAGTCGCCGACCAGTTCGGAGGCGATGTACGTTTTTTTAAGATCTGCACGCTGGGAAGAGTCCGAGCCGGAGGCGGTTATAAATCTCTAACGATTTTTGCTCTGAGATGAGCTTCAGAGACGTTAATAAACCGTAAACAGCAAAAATCGTAGCGAACGTTCAACCCCGACAGTCCTGAACGAAAAGAAACTTCGGGGAATACGGTTACGCTGACCCGTTTGTCGGGGCGGACTGGAAACGAGCAAAAAAAAAGGGGTGCAACACGAGGACTTCCCAGGGGGTCACCCATCCTAGTACTGCTCTCGCCCAAGCACGCTTAACTTCGGAGTTCTGATGGGATCCGGTGCATTAGTGCTGGTATGATCGCACCCGCACACTAAGCCTGCCTCAATTCATTTATGACCTCGTCCAGGGGCCGTGGACCGCTCCCAGACCACCTCCACGAGGAGGGGCGTCCGCTCGGAATCGGTGAGAAGCCAGAAGCGGGAGTCGCCGACCAGTTCGGTGGCGATGTACGTTTTTTTAAGATCTGCACGCTGGGAAGAGTCGGAGCCCGGAGGCGGTTATAAATCTCTAACGATTTTTGCTCTGAGATGAGCTTCAGAGACGTTAAGAAACCGTAAACCGCAAAAATCGTAGCGAACGTTCAACCCCGACAGTCCTGAACGAAAAGAAACTTCGGGGAATACGGTTACGCCGACCCGTTTGTCGGGGCGGACTGGAAACGAGCAAAAAAAAAGGGGTGCAACACGAGGACTTCCCAGGGGGTCACCCATCCTAGTACTCCTCTCGCCCAAGCACGCTAACCTTTGGAGTTCTGATGGGATCCGGTGCATTAGTGCTGGTATGATCGCACCCGCACACTAAGCTTGCCTCAATTCATTTATCACCTCGTCCAGGGGCCGTGTACGGCTCTCAGCCCACCTCCACGAGGAGGGGCGTCCGCTCGGAATCGGTAAGAAGCCAGAAGCGAGAGTCGCCGACCAGTTCAGAGGCGATGTACATTTTTTTAAGATCTGCACGCTGGGAAGAGTCCGAGCCGGAGGCGGTTATAAATCTCTAACGATTTTTGCTCTGAGATGAGCTTCAGAGACGTTAACAAAACCGTAAACCGCAAAAATCGCAATGAACGTTCAACCCCGACAGTCCTGAACGAAAAGAAACTTCGGGGAATACGGTTACGCCGACCCGTTTGTCGGGGCGGACTGGAAACGAGCAAAAAAAAAGGGGTGCAACACGAGGACTTCCCAGGGGGTCACCCATCCTAGTACTCCTCTCGCCCAAGCACGCTAAACTTTGGAGTTCTGATGGGATCCGGTGCATTAGTGCTGGTATGATCGCACCCGCACACTAAGCTTGCCTCAATTCATTTATGACCTCGTCTAGGGGCCGTGGACCGCTCCCAGGCCACCTCCACGAGGAGGGCGTCCGCTCGGAATCGGTAAGAAGCCAGAAGCGAGAGTCGCCGACCAGTTCGGAGGCGATGTACGTTTTTTTAAGATCTGCACGCTGGGAAGAGTTGGAGCCGGAGGCGGTTATAAATCTCTAACGATTTTTGCTCTGAGATGAGCTTGAGAGACTTTAAGAAACCGTAAACCGCAAAAATCGTAGGGAACGTTCAACCCCGACAGTCCTGAACGAAAAGAAACTTCAGGGAATACGGTTACGCCGACCCGTTTGTCGGGGCGGACTGGAAACGAGCAAAAAAAAAGGGGTGCAACACGAAGACTTCCCAGGCGGTCACCCATCCTAGTACTGCTCTCGCCCAAGCACGCTTAACTTCGGAGTTCTGATGGGATCCGGTGCATTAGTGCTGGTATGATCGCACCCGCACACTAAGCTTGCCTCAATTCATTTATGACCTCGTCCAGGGGCCGTGGACCGCTCCCAGACCACCTCCACGAGGAGGGGCGTCCGCTCGGAATCGGTGAGAAGCCAGAAGCGGGAGTCGCCGACCAGTTCGGTGGCGATGTACGTTTTTTTAAGTTCTGCACGCTGGGAAGAGTCGGAGCCGGAGGCGGTTATAAATCTCTAACGATTTTTGCTCTGAGATGAGCTTCAGAGACATTAACAAAACCGTAAACCGCAAAAATCGCAGCGAACGTTCAACCCCGACAGTCCTGAACGAAAAGAAACTTCGGGGAATACGGTTACGCCGACCCGTTTGTCGGGGCGAACTGGAAATGAGCAAAAAAAAGGGGTGCAACACGAGGACGTCCCAGGGGGTCACCCATCCTAGTACTGCTCTCGCCCAAGCACGCTAAACTTTTGAGTTCTGATGGGATCCGGTGCATTAGTGCTAGTATGATCGCACCCGCACACTAAGTTTGCCTCAATTCATTTATGACCTCGTCCAGGGGCCGTGGACCGCTCCCAGACCACCTCCACGAGGAGGGGCGTCCGCTCGGAATCGGTGAGAAGCCAGAAGCGGGAGTCGCCGACCAGTTCGGTGGCGATGTACGTTTTTTTAAGATCTGCACGCTGGGAAGAGTCGGAGCCGAAGGCGGTTATAAATCTCTAACGATTTTTGCTCTGAGATGAGCTTCAGAGACGTTAAGAAACCGTAAACCGCAAAAATCGTAGCGAACGTTCAACCCCGACAGTCCTGAACGAAAAGAAACTTCAGGGAATACGGTTACGCCGACCCGTTTGTCGGGGCGGACTGGAAACGAGCAAAAAAAAAAGGTGTGCAACACGAGGACTTCCCAGGGGGTCACCCATCCTTGTACTGCTCTCGCCCAAGCACGCTTAACTTCGGAGTTCTGATGGGATCTGGTGCATTAGTGCTGGTATGATCGCACCCGCACACTAAGCTTGCCTCAATTCTTTTATGACCTCATCCAGGGGCCGTGGACCGCTCCCAGACCACCTCCACGAGGAGGGGCGTCCGCTCGGAATCGGTGAGAAGCCAGAAGCGGGAGTCGCCGACCAGTTCGGTGGCGATGTACGTTTTTTTAAGATCTGCACGCTGGGAAGAGTCGGAGCCGAAGGCGGTTATAAATCTCTAACGATTTTTGCTCTGAGATGAGCTTCAGAGACGTTAAGAAACCGTAAACCGCAAATATCGTAGCGAACGTTCAACCCCGACAGTCCTGAACGAAAAGAAACTTCAGGGAATACGGTTACGCCGACCCGTTTGTCGGGGCGGACTGGAAACGAGCAAAAAAAAAAGGTGTGCAACACGAGGACTTCCCAGGGGGTCACCCATCCTAGTACTGCTCTCGCCCAAGCACGCTTAACTTCGGAGTTCTGATGGGATCTGGTGCATTAGTGCTGGTATTATCGCACCCGCACACTAAGTTTGCCTCAATTCATTTATGACCTCGTCCAGGGGCCGTGGACCGCTCCTAGACCACCTCCACGAGGAGGGGCGTCCGCTCGGAATCGGTAAGAAGCCAGAAGCGAGAGTCGCCGACCAGTTCGGAGGCGATGTACGTTTTTTTAAGATCTGCTCGCTGGGAAAAGTCGGAGCTGGAGGCGGTTATAAATCTCTAACGATTTTTGCTCTGAGATGAGCTTCAGAGACGTTAAGAAACCGTAAACCGCAAAAATCGTAGCGAACGTTCAACCCCGACAGTCCTGAACGAAAAGAAACTTCGGGGAATACGGTTACGCCGACCCGTTTGTCGGGGCGGACTGGAAACGAGCAAAAAAAAAAGGGTGCAACACGAGGACTTCCCAGGGGGTCACCCATCCTAGTACTGCTGTCGCCCAAGCACGCTTAACTTCGGAGTTCTGATGGGATCCGGTGCATTAGTGCTGGTATGATCGCACCCGCACACTAAGCTTGCCTCAATTCATTTATGACCTCGTCCAGGGGCCGTGGACCGCTCCCAGACCACCTCCACGAGGAGGGGCGTCCGCTCGGAATCGGTGAGAAGCCAGAAGCGGGAGTCGCCGACCAGTTCGGTGGCGATGTACGTTTTTTTAAGTTCTACACGCTGGGAAGAGTCGGAGCCGGAGGCGGTTATAAATCTCTAACGATTTTTGCTCTGATATGAGCTTCAGAGACGTTAACAAAACCGTAAACCGCAAAAATCGCAGCGAACGTTCAACCCCGACAGTCCTGAACGAAAAGAAACTTCGGGGAATACGGTTACGCCGACCCGTTTGTCGGGGCGAACTGGAAAGGAGCAAAAAAAAAGGGGTGCAACACGAGGACGTCCCAGGGGGTCACCCATCCTAGTACTGCTCTCGCCCAAGCACGCTAAACTTTTGAGTTCTGATGGGATCCGGTACATTAGTGCTAGTATGATCGCACCCGCACACTAAGTTTGCCTCAATTCATTTATGACCTCGTCCAGGGGCCGTGGACCGCTCCCAGACCACCTCCACGAGGAGGGGCGTCCGCTCGGAATCGGTGAGAAGCCAGAAGCGGGAGTCGCCGACCAGTTCGGTGGCGATGTACGTTTTTTTAAGATCTGCACGCTGGGAAGAGTCGGAGCCGAAGGCGGTTATAAATCTCTAACGATTTTTGCTCTGAGATGAGCTTCAGAGACGTTAAGAAACCGTAAACCGCAAAAATCGTAGCGAACGTTCAACCCCGACAGTCCTGAACGAAAAGAAACTTCAGGGAATACGGTTACGCCGACCCGTTTGTCGGGGCGGACTGGAAACGAGCAAAAAAAAAGGTGTGCAACACGAGGACTTCCCAGGGGGTCACCCATCCTTGTACTGCTCTCGCCCAAGCACGCTTAACTTCGGAGTTCTGATGGGATCTGGTGCATTAGTGCTGGTATGATCGCACCCGCACACTAAGCTTGCCTCAATTCTTTTATGACCTCATCCAGGGGCCGTGGACCGCTCCCAGACCACCTCCACGAGGAGGGGCGTCCGCTCGGAATCGGTGAGAAGCCAGAAGCGGGAGTCGCCGACCAGTTCGGTGGCGATGTACGTTTTTTTAAGATCTGCACGCTGGGAAGAGTCGGAGCCGAAGGCGGTTATAAATCTCTAACGATTTTTGCTCTGAGATGAGCTTCAGAGACGTTAAGAAACCGTAAACCGCAAAAATCGTAGCGAACGTTCAACCCCGACAGTCCTGAACGAAAAGAAACTTCGGGGAATACGGTTACGCCGACCCGTTTATCGGGGCGGACTGGAAACGAGCAAAAAAAAAGGGGTGCAACACGAGGACTTCCCAGGGGGTCACCCATCCTAGTACTGCTCTCGCCCAAGCACGTTAAACTTTGGAGTTCTGATGGGATCCGGTGCATTAGTGCTGGTATGATCGCACCCGCACACTAAGCTTGCCTCAATTCATTTATGACCTCGTCCAGGGGCCGTGGACGGCTCTCAGCCCACCTCCACGAGGAGGGGCGTCCGCTCGGAATCGGTAAGAAGCCAGAAGCGAGAGTCGCCGACCAGTTCGGAGGCGATGTACGTTTTTTTAAGATCTGCACGCTGGGAAGAGTCCGAGCCGGAGGCGGTTATAAATCTCTAACGATTTTTGCTCTGAGATGAGCTTCAGAGACGTTAATAAACCGTAAACAGCAAAAATCGTAGCGAACGTTCAACCCCGACAGTCCTGAACGAAAAGAAACTTCGGGGAATACGGTTACGCTGACCCGTTTGTCGGGGCGGACTGGAAACGAGCAAAAAAAAAGGGGTGCAACACGAGGACTTCCCAGGGGGTCACCCATCCTAGTACTGCTCTCGCCCAAGCACGCTTAACTTCGGAGTTCTGATGGGATCCGGTGCATTAGTGCTGGTATGATCGCACCCGCACACTAAGCCTGCCTCAATTCATTTATGACCTCGTCCAGGGGCCGTGGACCGCTCCCAGACCACCTCCACGAGGAGGGGCGTCCGCTCGGAATCGGTGAGAAGCCAGAAGCGGGAGTCGCCGACCAGTTCGGTGGCGATGTACGTTTTTTTAAGATCTGCACGCTGGGAAGAGTCGGAGCCGGAGGCGGTTATAAATCTCTAACGATTTTTGCTCTGAGATGAGCTTCAGAGACGTTAAGAAACCGTAAACCGCAAAAATCGTAGCGAACGTTCAACCCCGACAGTCCTGAACGAAAAGAAACTTCGGGGAATACGGTTACGCCGACCCGTTTGTCGGGGCGGACTGGAAACGAGCAAAAAAAAAGGGGTGCAACACGAGGACTTCCCAGGGGGTCACCCATCCTAGTACTCCTCTCGCCCAAGCACGCTAACCTTTGGAGTTCTGATGGGATCCGGTGCATTAGTGCTGGTATGATCGCACCCGCACACTAAGCTTGCCTCAATTCATTTATCACCTCGTCCAGGGGCCGTGTACGGCTCTCAGCCCACCTCCACGAGGAGGGGCGTCCGCTCGGAATCGGTAAGAAGCCAGAAGCGAGAGTCGCCGACCAGTTCAGAGGCGATGTACATTTTTTTAAGATCTGCACGCTGGGAAGAGTCCGAGCCGGAGGCGGTTATAAATCTCTAACGATTTTTGCTCTGAGATGAGCTTCAGAGACGTTAACAAAACCGTAAACCGCAAAAATCGCAATGAACGTTCAACCCCGACAGTCCTGAACGAAAAGAAACTTCGGGGAATACGGTTACGCCGACCCGTTTGTCGGGGCGGACTGGAAACGAGCAAAAAAAAAGGGGTGCAACACGAGGACTTCCCAGGGGGTCACCCATCCTAGTACTCCTCTCGCCCAAGCACGCTAAACTTTGGAGTTCTGATGGGATCCGGTGCATTAGTGCTGGTATGATCGCACCCGCACACTAAGCTTGCCTCAATTCATTTATGACCTCGTCCAGGGGCCGTGGACGGCTCTCAGCCCACCTCCACGAGGAGGGGCGTCCGCTCGGAATCGGTAAGAAGCCAGAAGCGAGAGTCGCCGACCAGTTCGGAGGCGATGTACGTTTTTTTAAGATCTGCACGCTGGGAAGAGTCGGAGCCGGAGGCGGTTATAAATCTCTAACGATTTTTGCTCTGAGATGAGCTTCAGAGACGTTAAGAAACCGTAAACCGCAAAAATCGTAGCGAACGTTCAACCCCGACAATCCTGAACAAAAAGAAACTTCGGGGAATACGGTTACGCCGACCCGTTTGTCGGGGCGGACTAGAAACGAGCAAAAAAAAAGGGGTGCAACACGAGGACTTCCCAGGGGGTCACCCATCCTAGTACTGCTCTCGCCCAAGCACGCTTAACTTCGGAGTTCTGATGGGATCCAGTGCATTAGTGCTGGTATGATCGCACCCGCACACTAAGCCTGCCTCAATTCATTTATGACCTCGTCCAGGGGCCGTGGACGGCTCTCAGCCCACCTCCACGAGGAGGGGCGTCCGCTCGGAATCGGTAAGAAGCCAGAAGCGAGAGTCGCCGACCAGTTCAGAGGCGATGTACATTTTTTTAAGATCTGCACGCTGGGAAGAGTCAGAGCCGGAGGCAGTTATAAATCTCTAACGATTTTTGCTCTGAGATGAGCTTCAGAAACGTTAACAAAACCGTAAACCGCAAAAATCGCAGTGAACATTCAACCCCGACAGTCCTGAACGAAAAGAAACTTTGGGGAATACGGTTACGCCGACCCGTTTGTCGGGGCGGACTGGAAACGAGCAAAAACAAAGGGGTGCAACACGAGGACTTCCCAGGGGGTCATCCATCCTAGTACTCCTCTCGCCCAAGCACGCTAAACTTCGGAGTTCTGATGGGATCCGGTGCATTTGTGCTGGTATGATCGCACCCGAACACTAAGCCTACCTCAATTCATTTATGACCTCGTCCAGGGGCCGTGGACGGCTCTCAGCCCACTGCCACGAGGAGGGGCGTCCGCTCGGAATCGGTACGAAGCCATAAGCGAGAGTCGCCGACCAGTTCGGAGGTGATGTACGTTTTTTTAAGATCTGCACGCTGGGAAGAGTCGGAGCCGGAGGCGGTTATAAATCTCTAACGATTTTTGCTCTGAGATGAGCTTCAGAGACGTTAACAAAACCGTAAACCGCAAAAATCGCAGCGAACGTTCAACCCCGACAGTCCTGACCGAAAAGAAACTTCGGGGAATGTGGTTACGCCGACCCGTTTGTCGGGGCAGACAGGAAACGAGCAAAAAAAAAGGGGTGCAACACGAGGACTTCCCAGGGGGTCACCCATCCTAGTACTCCTCTCTCCCAAGCACGCTAAACTTCGAAGTTCTGATGGGATCCGGTGCATTAGTGCTGGTATGATCGCACCCGAACACTAAGCCTACCTCAATTCATTTATGACCTCGTCCAGGGGCCGTGGACGGCTCTCAGCCCACCTCCACGAGGAGGGGCGTCCGCTCGGAATCGGTAAGAAGCCATAAGCGAGAGTTACCGACCAGTTCGGAGGCGATGTACGTTTTTTTAAGATCTGCACGCTGGGAAGAGTCGGAGCCGGAGGCGGTTATAAATCTCTAACGATTTTTGCTCTGAGATGAGCTTCAGAGACGTTAACAAAACCGTAAACCGCAAAAATCGCAGCGAACGTTCAACCCCGACAGTCCTGAACGAAAAGAAACTTCAGGGAATACGGTTACGCCGACCCGTTTGTCGGGGCGGACTGGAAACGAGCAAAAAAAAAGGGGTGCAACACGAGGACTTCCCAGGGGGTCACCCATCCTAGTACTGCTCTCGCACAAGCACGCTAAACTTCGGAGTTCTGATGGGATCCGGTGCATTAGTGCTGGTATGATCGCACCCGCACACTAAGCCTGCCTCAATTCATTTATGACCTCATCCAGGGGCCGTGGACGGCTCTCAGCCCACCTCCACGAGGAGGGGCGTCCGCTCGGAATCGGTAAGAAGCCAGAAGCGAGAGTCGTCGACCAGTTCGAAGGCGATGTACGTTTTTTTAAGATCTGCACAATGGGAAGAGTCGGAGCCGGAGGCGGTTATAAATCTCTAACGATTTTTGCTCTGAGATGAGCTTCAGAGACGTTAACAAAACCGTAAACCGCAAAAATCGCAGCGAACGTTCAACCCCGACAGTCCTGAACGAAAAGAAACTTCGGGGAATACGGTTACGCCGACCCGTTTGTCGGGGCGCACTGGAAACGAGCAAAAAAAAAGGGGTGCAACACGAGGACTTCCCAGGGGGTCACCCATCCTAGTACTCCTCTCGCCCAAGCACGCTTAACTTCGGAGTTCTGATGGGATCCGGTGCATTAGTGCTGGTATGATCGCACCCGCACACTAAGCTTGCCTCAATTCATTTATGACCTCGTCCAGGGGCCGTGGACCGCTCCCAGACCACCTCCACGAGGAGGGGCGTCCGCTCGGAATCGGTAAGAAGCCAGAAGCGAGAGTCGCCGACCAGTTCGGAGGCGATGTACGTTTTTTTAAGATCTGCACGCTGGGAAGAGTCGGAGCAGGAGGCGGTTATAAATATCTAACGATTTTTGCTCTGAGATGAGCTTCAGAGACGTTAAGAAACCGTAAACCGCAAAAATCGTAGCGAACGTTCAACCCCGACAGTCCTGAACGAAAAGAAACTTCGGGGAATACGGTTACGCCGACCCGTTTGTCGGGGCGGACTGGAAACGAGCAAAAACAAAGGGGTGCAACACGAGGACTTCCCAGGGGGTCACCCATCCTAGTACTGCTCTCGCCCAAGCACGCTTAACTTCGGAGTTCTGATGGGATCCGGTGCATTAGTGCTGGTATGATCGCACCCGCACACTAAGCTTGCCTCAATTCATTTATGACCTCGTCCAGGGGCCGTGGACCGCTCCCAGACCACCTCCACGAGGAGGGGCGTCCGCTCGGAATCGGTAAGAAGCCAGAAGCGAGAGTCGCCGAGCAGTTCGGAGGCGATGTACGTTTTTTTAAGATCTGCACGCTGGGAAGAGTCGGAGCAGGAGGCGGTTATAAATCTCTAACGATTTTTGCTCTGAGATGAGCTTCAGAGACGTTAAGAAACCGTAAACCGCAAAAATCGTAGCGAACGTTCAACCCCGACAGTCCTGAACGAAAAGAAACTTCGGGGAATACGGTTACGCCGACCCGTTTGTCGGGGCGGACTGGAAACGAGCAAAAACAAAGGGGTGCAACACGAGGACTTCCCAGGGGGTCACCCATCCTAGTACTCCTCTCGCCCAAGCACGCTAAACTTCGGAGTTCTGATGGGATCCGGTGCATTAGTGCTGGTATGATCGCACCCGAACACTAAGCCTACCTCAATTCATTTATGACCTCGTCCAGGGGCCGTGGACGGCTCTCAGCCCACTGCCACGAGGAGGGGCGTCCGCTCGGAATCGGTAAGAAGCTAGAAGCGAGAGTCGCCGACCAGTTCGGAGGCGATGTACGTTTTTTTAAGATCTGCACGCTGGGAAGAGTCAGAGCCGGAGGCGGTTATAAATCTCTAACGATTTTTGCTCTGAGATGAGCTTCAGAGACGTTAAGAAACCGTAAACCGCAAAAATCGTAGCAAACATTCAACCCCGACAGTCCTGAACGAAAAGAAACTTCGGGGAATACGGTTACGCCGACCCGTTTGTCGGGGCGGACTGGAAACGAGCAAAAAAAAAGGGGTGCAACACGAGGACTTCCCAGGGGGTCACCCATCCTAGTACTGCTCTCGCCCAAGCACGCTTAACTTCGGAGTTCTGATGGGATCCGGTGCATTAGTGCTAGTATGATCGCACCCGCACACTAAGCCTGCCTCAATTCATTTATGACCTCGTCCAGGGGCCGTGGACGGCTCTCAGCCCACCTCCACGAGGAGGGGCGTCCGCTCGGAATCGGTAAGAAGCCAAAAGCGAGAGTCGCCGACCAGTTCAGAGGCGATGTACATTTTTTTAAGATCTGCACGCTGGGAAGAGTCAGAGCCGGAGGCGGTTATAAATCTCTAACGATTTTTGCTCTGAGATGAGCTTCAGAGACGTTAACAAAACCGTAAACCGCAAAAATCGCAGTGAACGTTCAACCCCGACAGTCCTGAACGAAAAGAAACTTCGGGGAATACGGTTACGCCGACCCGTTTGTCGGGGCGGACTGGAAACGAGCAAAAAAAAAGGGGTGCAACACGAGGACTTCCCAGGGGGTCACCCATCCTAGTACTCCTCTCGCCCAAGCACGCTAAACTTTGGAGTTCTGATGGGATCCGGTGCATTAGTGCTGGTATGATCGCACCCGCACACTAAGCTTGCCTCAATTCATTTATGACCTCGTCCAGGGGCCGTGGACGGCTCTCAGCCCACCTCCACGAGGAGGGGCGTCCGCTCGGAATCGGTAAGAAGCTAGAAGCGAGAGTCGCCGACCAGTTCGGAGGCGATGTACGTTTTTTTAAGATCTGCACGCTGGGAAGAGTCGGAGCCGGAGGCGGTTATAAATCTCTAACGATTTTTGCTCTGAGATGAGCTTCAGAGACGTTAAGAAACCGTAAACCGCAAAAATCGTAGCAAACGTTCAACCCCGACAGTCCTGAACGAAAAGAAACTTCGGGGAATACGGTTACGCCGACCCGTTTGTCGGGGCGCACTGGAAACGAGCAAAAAAAAAGGGGTGCAACACGAGGACTTCCCAGGGGGTCACCCATCCTAGTACTGCTCTCGCCCAAGCACGCTTAACTTCGGAGTTCTGATGGGATCCGGTGCATTAGTGCTGGTATGATCGCACCCGCACACTAAGCCTGCCTCAATTCATTTATGACCTCGTCCAGGGGCCGTGGACGGCTCTCAGCCCACCTCCACGAGGAGGGGCGTCCGCTCGGAATCGGTAAGAAGCCAGAAGCGAGAGTCGCCGACCAGTTCAGAGGCGATGTACATTTTTTTAAGATCTGCACGCTAGGAAGAGTCAGAGCCGGAGGCGGTTATAAATCTCTAACGATTTTTGCTCTAAGATGAGCTTCAGAGACGTTAACAAAACCGTAAACCGCAAAAATCGCAGTGAACGTTCAACCCCGACAGTCCTGAACGAAAAGAAACTTCGGGGAATACGGTTACGCCGACCCGTTTGTCGGGGCGGACTGGAAACGAGCAAAAAAAAAGGGGTGCAACACGAGGACTTCCCAGGGGGTCACCCATCCTAGTACTCCTCTCGCCCAAGCACGCTAAACTTCGGAGTTCTGATGGGATCCGGTGCATTAGTGCTGGTATGATCGCACCCGAACACTAAGCCTACCTCAATTCATTTATGACCTCGTCCAGGGGCCGTGGACGGCTCTCAGCCCACCTCCACGAGGAGGGGCGTCCGCTCGGAATCGGTAAGAAGCCATAAGCGAGAGTCGCCGACCAGTTCGGAGGTGATGTACGTTTTTTTAAGATCTGCACGCTGGGAAGAGTCGGAGCCGGAGGCGGTTATAAATCTCTAACGATTTTTGCTCTGAGATGAGCTTCAGAGACGTTAACAAAACCGTAAACCGCAAAAATCGCAGCGAACGTTCAACCCCGACAGTCCTGAACGAAAAGAAACTTCGGGGAATATGGTTACGCCGACCCGTTTGTCGGGGCGGACTGGAAACGAGCAAAAAAAAAGGGGTGCAACACGAGGACTTCCCAGGGGGTCACCCATCCTAGTACTGCTCTCGCCCAAGCACGCTAAACTTCAGAGTTCTGATGGGATCCGGTGCATTAGTGCTGGTATGATCGCACCCGCACACTAAGCCTGCCTCAATTCATTTATGACCTCGTCCAGGGGCCGTGGACGGCTCTCAGCCCACCTCCACGAGGAGGGGCGTCCGCTCGGAATCGGTAAGAAGCCAGAAGCGAGAGTCGTCGACCAGTTCGAAGGCGATGTACGTTTTTTTAAGATCTGCACGCTGGGAAGAGTCGGAGCCGGAGGCGGTTATAAATCTCTAACGATTTTTGCTCTGAGATGAGCTTCAGGGACGTTAACAAAACCGTAAACCGCAAAAATCGCAGCGAACGTTCAACCCCGACAGTCCTGAACGAAAAGAAACTTCGGGGAATACGGTTACGCCGACCCGTTTGTCGGGGCGCACTGGAAACGAGCAAAAAAAAAGAGGTGCAACACGAGGACTTCCCAGGGGGTCACCCATCCTAGTACTGCTCTCGCCCAAGCACGCTTAACTTCGGAGTTCTGATGGGATCCGGTGCATTAGTGCTGGTATGATCGCACCCGCACACTAAGCTTGCCTCAATTCATTTATGACCTCGTCTAGGGGCCGTGGACCGCTCCCAGCCCACCTCCACGAGGAGGGGCGTCCGCTCGGAATCGGTAAGAAGCCAGAAGCGAGAGTCGCCGACCAGTTCGGAGGCGATGTACGTTTTTTTAAGATCTGCACGCTGGGAAGAGTTGGAGCCGGAGGCGGTTATAAATCTCTAACGATTTTTGCTCTGAGATGAGCTTGAGAGACTTTAAGAAACCGTAAACCGCAAAAATCGTAGGGAACGATCAACCCCGACAGTCCTGAACGAAAAGAAACTTCAGGGAATACGGTTACGCCGACCCGTTTGTCGGGGCGGACTGGAAACGAGCAAAAAAAAAGGGGTGCAACACGAGGACTTCCCAGGGGGTCACCCATCCTAGTACTGCTCTCGCCCAAGCACGCTTAACTTCGGAGTTCTGATGGGATCCGGTGCATTAGTGCTGGTATGATCGCACCCGCACACTAAGCTTGCCTCAATTCATTTATGACCTCGTCCAGGGGCCGTGGACCGCTCCCAGACCACCTCCACGAGGAGGGGCGTCCGCTCGGAATCGGTGAGAAGCCAGAAGCGGGAGTCGCCGACCAGTTCGGTGGCGATGTACGTTTTTTTAAGTTCTGCACGCTGGGAAGAGTCGGAGCTGGAGGCGGTTATAAATCTCTAACGATTTTTGCTCTGAGATGAGCTTCAGAGACGTTAACAAAACCGTAAACCGCAAAAATCGCAACGAACGTTCAACCCCGACAGTCCTGAACGAAAAGAAACTTCGGGGAATACGGTTACGCCGACCCGTTTGTCAGGGCGAACTGGAAACGAGCAAAAAAAAAGGGGTGCAACACGAGGACTTCCTAGGGGGTCACCCATCCTAGTACTGCTCTCGCCCAAGTACGCTAAACTTTGGAGTTCTGATGGGATCCGGTGCATTAGTGCTAGTATGATCGCACCCGCACACTAAGTTTGCCTCAATTCATTTATGACCTCGTCTAGGGGCCGTGGACCGCTCCCAGCCCACCTCCACGAGGAGGGGCGTCCGCTCGGAATCGGTAAGAAGCCAGAAGCGAGAGTCGCCGACCAGTTCGGAGGCGATGTACGTTTTTTTAAGATCTGCACGCTGGGAAGAGTTGGAGCCGGAGGCGGTTATAAATCTCTAACGATTTTTGCTCTGAGATGAGCTTGCGAGACTTTAAGAAACCGTAAACCGCAAAAATCGTAGGGAACGATCAACCCCGACAGTCCTGAACGAAAAGAAACTTCAGGGAATACGGTTACGCCGACCCGTTTGTCGGGGCGGACTGGAAACGAGCAAAAAAAAAGGGGTGCAACACGAGGACTTCCCAGGGGGTCACCCATCCTAGTACTGCTCTCGCCCAAGCACGCTTAACTTCGGAGTTCTGATGGGATCCGGTGCATTAGTGTTGGTATGATCGCACCCGCACACTAAGCTTGCCTCAATTCATTTATGACCTCGTCCAGGGGACGTGGACCGCTCCCAGACCACCTCCACGAGGAGGGGCGTCCGCTCGGAATCGGTAAGAAGCCAGAAGCGAGAGTCGCCGACCAGTTCGGAGGCGATGTACGTTTTTTTAAGATCTGCACGCTGGGAAGAGTCGGAGCAGGAGGCGGTTATAAATATCTAACGATTTTTGCTCTGAGATGAGCTTCAGAGACGTTAAGAAACCGTAAACCGCAAAAATCGTAGCGAACGTTCAACCCCGACAGTCCTGAACGAAAAGAAACTTCGGGGAATACGGTTACGCCGACCCGTTTGTCGGGGCGGACTGGAAACGAGCAAAAAAAAAGGGGTGCAACACGAGGACTTCCCAGGGGGTCACCCATCCTAGTACTGCTCTCGCCCAAGCACGCTTAACTTCGGAGTTCTGATGGGATCCGGTGCATTAGTGCTGGTATGATCGCACCCGCACACTAAGCTTGCCTCAATTCATTTATGACCTCGTCCAGGGGCCGTGGACCGCTCCCAGACCACCTCCACGAGGAGGGGCGTCCGCTCGGAATCGGTAAGAAGCCAGAAGCGAGAGTCGCCGAGCAGTTCGGAGGCGATGTACGTTTTTTTAAGATCTGCACGCTGGGAAGAGTCGGAGCAGGAGGCGGTTATAAATATCTAACGATTTTTGCTCTGAGATGAGCTTCAGAGACGTTAAGAAACCGTAAACCGCAAAAATCGTAGCGAACGTTCAACCCCGACAGTCCTGAACGAAAAGAAACTTCGGGGAATACGGTTACGCCGACCCGTTTGTCGGGGCGGACTGGAAACGAGCAAAAAAAAAGGGGTGCAACACGAGGACTTCCCAGGGGGTCACCCATCCTAGTACTGCTCTCGCCCAAGCACGCTTAACTTCGGAGTTCTGATGGGATCCGGTGCATTAGTGCTAGTATGATCGCACCCGCACACTAAGCCTGCCTCAATTCATTTATGACCTCGTCCAGGGGCCGTGGACGGCTCTCAGCCCACCTCCACGAGGAGGGGCGTCCGCTCGGAATCGGTAAGAAGCCAAAAGCGAGAGTCGCCGACCAGTTCAGAGGCGATGTACATTTTTTTAAGATCTGCACGCTGGGAAGAGTCAGAGCCGGAGGCGGTTATAAATCTCTAACGATTTTTGCTCTGAGATGAGCTTCAGAGACGTTAACAAAACCGTAAACCGCAAAAATCGCAGTGAACGTTCAACCCCGACAGTCCTGAACGAAAAGAAACTTCGGAGAATACGGTTACGCCGACCCGTTTGTCGGGGCGGACTGGAAACGAGCAAAAAAAAAGGGGTGCAACACGAGGACTTCCCAGGGGGTCACCCATCCTAGTACTCCTCTCGCCCAAGCACGCTAAACTTCGGAGTTCTGATGGGATCCGGTGCATTAGTGCTGGTATGATCGCACCCGCACACTAAGCTTGCCTCAATTCATTTATGACCTCGTCCAGGGGCCGTGGACGGCTCTCAGCCCACCTCCACGAGGAGGGGCGTCCGCTCGGAATCGGTAAGAAGCTAGAAGCGAGAGTCGCCGACCAGTTCGGAGGCGATGTACGTTTTTTTAAGATCTGCACGCTGGGAAGAGTCGGAGCCGGAGGCGGTTATAAATCTCTAACGATTTTTGCTCTGAGATGAGCTTCAGAGACGTTAAGAAACCGTAAACCGCAAAAATCGCAGCAAACGTTCAACCCCGACAGTCCTGAACGAAAAGAAACTTCGGGGAATACGGTTACGCCGACCCATTTGTCGGGGCGCACTGGAAACGAGCAAAAAAAAAGGGGTGCAACACGAGGACTTCCCAGGGGGTCACCCATCCTAGTACTGCTCTCGCCCAAGCACGCTTAACTTCGGAGTTCTGATGGGATCCGGTGCATTAGTGCTGGTATGATCGCACCCGCACACTAAGCCTGCCTCAATTCATTTATGACCTCGTCCAGGGGCCGTGGACGGCTCTCAGCCCACCTCCACGAGGAGGGGCGTCCGCTCGGAATCGGTAAGAAGCCAGAAGCGAGAGTCGCCGACCAGTTCAGAGGCGATGTACATTTTTTTAAGATCTGCACGCTAGGAAGAGTCAGAGCCGGAGGCGGTTATAAATCTCTAACGATTTTTGCTCTAAGATGAGCTTCAGAGACGTTAACAAAACCGTAAACCGCAAAAATCGCAGTGAACGTTCAACCCCGACAGTCCTGAACGAAAAGAAACTTCGGGGAATACGGTTACGCCGACCCGTTTGTCGGGGCGGACTGGAAACGAGCAAAAAAAAAGGGGTGCAACACGAGGACTTCCCAGGGGGTCACCCATCCTAGTACTCCTCTCGCCCAAGCACGCTAAACTTCGGAGTTCTGATGGGATCCGGTGCATTAGTGCTGGTATGATCGCACCCGAACACTAAGCCTACCTCAATTCATTTATGACCTCGTCCAGGGGCCGTGGACGGCTCTCAGCCCACCTCCACGAGGAGGGGCGTCCGCTCGGAATCGGTAAGAAGCCATAAGCGAGAGTCGCCGACCAGTTCGAAGGCGATGTACGTTTTTTTAAGATCTGCACGCTGGGAAGAGTCGGAGCCGGAGGCGGTTATAAATCTCTAACGATTTTTGCTCTGAGATGAGCTTCAGGGACGTTAACAAAACCGTAAACCGCAAAAATCGCAGCGAACGTTCAACCCCGACAGTCCTGAACGAAAAGAAACTTCGGGGAATACGGTTACGCCGACCCGTTTGTCGGGGCGCACTGGAAACGAGCAAAAAAAAAGAGGTGCAACACGAGGACTTCCCAGGGGGTCACCCATCCTAGTACTGCTCTCGCCCAAGCACGCTTAACTTCGGAGTTCTGATGGGATCCGGTGCATTAGTGCTGGTATGATCGCACCCGCACACTAAGCTTGCCTCAATTCATTTATGACCTCGTCTAGGGGCCGTGGACCGCTCCCAGCCCACCTCCACGAGGAGGGGCGTCCGCTCGGAATCGGTAAGAAGCCAGAAGCGAGAGTCGCCGACCAGTTCGGAGGCGATGTACGTTTTTTTAAGATCTGCACGCTGGGAAGAGTTGGAGCCGGAGGCGGTTATAAATCTCTAACGATTTTTGCTCTGAGATGAGCTTGAGAGACTTTAAGAAACCGTAAACCGCAAAAATCGTAGGGAACGATCAACCCCGACAGTCCTGAACGAAAAGAAACTTCAGGGAATACGGTTACGCCGACCCGTTTGTCGGGGCGGACTGGAAACGAGCAAAAAAAAAGGGGTGCAACACGAGGACTTCCCAGGGGGTCACCCATCCTAGTACTGCTCTCGCCCAAGCACGCTTAACTTCGGAGTTCTGATGGGATCCGGTGCATTAGTGCTGGTATGATCGCACCCGCACACTAAGCTTGCCTCAATTCATTTATGACCTCGTCCAGGGGCCGTGGACCGCTCCCAGACCACCTCCACGAGGAGGGGCGTCCGCTCGGAATCGGTGAGAAGCCAGAAGCGAGAGTCGCCGACCAGTTCGGAGGCGATGTACGTTTTTTTAAGATCTGCACGCTGGGAAGAGTCGGAGCAGGAGGCGGTTATAAATCTCTAACGATTTTTGCTCTGAGATGAGCTTCAGAGACGTTAAGAAACCGTAAACCGTAAAAATCGTAGCGAACGTTCAACCCCGACAGTCCTGAACGAAAAGAAACTTCGGGGAATACGGTTACGCCGACCCGTTTGTCGGGGCGGACTGGAAACGAGCAAAAAAAAAGGGGTGCAACACGA
The DNA here is from genome assembly GCA_036245055.1 of Diospyros kaki. Classification (NCBI taxonomy): domain Eukaryota; kingdom Viridiplantae; phylum Streptophyta; class Magnoliopsida; order Ericales; family Ebenaceae; genus Diospyros; species Diospyros kaki. Next base: position 22,017,913 of record BSEG01000002.1, read on the forward strand.
GGACTTCCCAGGGGGTCACCCATCCTAGTACTGCTCTCGCCCAAGCACGCTTAACTTCGGAGTTCTGATGGGATCCGGTGCATTAGTGCTGGTATGATCGCACCCGCACACTAAGCCTGCCTCAATTCATTTATGACCTCGTCCAGGGGCCGTGGACGGCTCTCAGCCCACCTCCACGAGGAGGGGCGTCCGCTCGGAATCGGTAAGAAGCCAGAAGCGAGAGTCGCCGACCAGTTCAGAGGCGATGTACATTTTTTTAAGATCTGCACGCTGGGAAGAGTCAGAGCCGGAGGCGGTTATAAATCTCTAACGATTTTTGCTCTGAGATGAGCTTCAGAGACGTTAACAAAACCGTAAACCGCAAAAATCGCAGTGAACGTTCAACCCCGACAGTCCTGAACGAAAAGAAACTTCGGGGAATACGGTTACGCCGACCCGTTTGTCGGGGCGCACTGGAAACGAGCAAAAAAAAAGGGGTGCAACACGAGGACTTCCCAGGGGGTCACCCATCCTAGTACTCCTCTCGCCCAAGCACGCTAAACTTTGGAGTTCTGATGGGATCCGGTGCATTAGTGCTGGTATGATCGCACCCGCACACTAAGCTTGCCTCAATTCATTTATCACCTCGTCCAGGGGCCGTGGACGGCTCTCAGCCCACCTCCACGAGGAGGGGCGTCCGCTCGGAATCGGTAAGAAGCTAGAAGCGAGAGTCGCCGACCAGTTCGGAGGCGATGTACGTTTTTTTAAGATCTGCACGCTGGGAAGAGTCGGAGCCGGAGGCGGTTATAAATCTCTAACGATTTTTGCTCTGAGATGAGCTTCAGAGACGTTAAGAAACCGTAAACCGCAAAAATCGTAGCAAACGTTCAACCCCGACAGTCCTGAACGAAAAGAAACTTAGGGGAATACGGTTACGCCGACCCGTTTGTCGGGGCGGACTGGAAACGAGCAAAAAAAAAGGGGTGCAACACGAGGACTTCCCAGGGGGTCACCCATCCTAGTACTGCTCTCGCCCAAGCACGCTTAACTTCGGAGTTCTGATGGGATCCGGTGCATTAGTGCTGGTATGATCGCACCCGCACACTAAGCCTGCCTCAATTCATTTATGACCTCGTCCAGGGGCCGTGGACGGCTCTCAGCCCACCTCCACGAGGAGGGGCGTCCGCTCGGAATCGGTAAGAAGCCAGAAGCGAGAGTCGCCGACCAGTTCAGAGGCGATGTACATTTTTTTAAGATCTGCACGCTAGGAAGAGTCAGAGCCGGAGGCGGTTATAAATCTCTAACGATTTTTGCTCTAAGATGAGCTTCAGAGACGTTAACAAAACCGTAAACCGCAAAAATCGCAGTGAACGTTCAACCCCGACAGTCCTGAACGAAAAGAAACTTCGGGGAATACGGTTACGCCGACCCGTTTGTCGGGGCGGACTGGAAACGAGCAAAAAAAAAGGGGTGCAACACGAGGACTTCCCAGGGGGTCACCCATCCTAATACTCCTCTCGCCCAAGCACGCTAAACTTCGGAGTTCTGATGGGATCCGGTGCATTAGTGCTGGTATGATCGCACCCGAACACTAAGCCTACCTCAATTCATTTATGACCTCGTCCAGGGGCCGTGGACGGCTCTCAGCCCACCTCCACGAGGAGGGGCGTCCGCTCGGAATCGGTAAGAAGCCATAAGCGAGAGTCGCCGACCAGTTCGGAGGTGATGTACGTTTTTTTAAGATCTGCACGCTGGGAAGAGTCGGAGCCGGAGGCGGTTATAAATCTCTAACGATTTTTGCTCTGAGATGAGCTTCAGAGACGTTAACAAAACCGTAAGCCGCAAAAATCGCAGCGAACGTTCAACCCCGACAGTCCTGAACGAAAAGAAACTTCGGGGAATATGGTTACGCCGACCCGTTTGTCGGGGCGGACTGGAAACGAGCAAAAAAAAAGGGGTGCAACACGAGGACTTCCCAGGGGGTCACCCATCCTAGTACTGCTCTCGCCCAAGCACGCTAAACTTCGGAGTTCTGATGGGATCCGGTGCATTAGTGCTGGTATGATCGCACCCGCACACTAAGCCTGCCTCAATTCATTTATGACCTCGTCCAGGGGCCGTGGACGGCTCTCAGCCCACCTCCACGAGGAGGGGCGTCCGCTCGGAATCGGTAAGAAGCCAGAAGCGAGAGTCGTCGACCAGTTCGAAGGCGATGTACGTTTTTTTAAGATCTGCACGCTGGGAAGAGTCGGAGCTGGAGGCGGTTATAAATCTCTAACGATTTTTGCTCTGAGATGAGCTTTAAGAGACGTTAACAAAACCGTAAACCGCAAAAATCGCAGCGAACGTTCAACCCCGACAGTCCTGAACGAAAAGAAACTTCGGGGAATACGGTTACGCCGACCCGTTTGTCGGGGCACACTGGAAACGAGCAAAAAAAAAGAGGTGCAACACGAGGACTTCCCAGGGGGTCACCCATCCTAGTACTGCTCTCGCCCAAGCACGCTTATCTTCGGAGTTCTGATGGGATCCGGTGCATTAGTGCTGGTATGATCGCACCTGCACACTAAGCTTGCCTCAATTCATTTATGACCTCGTCTAGGGGCCGTGGACCGCTCCCAGCCCACCTCCACGAGGAGGGGCGTCCGCTCGGAATCGGTAAGAAGCCAGAAGCGAGAGTCGCCGACCAGTTCGGAGGCGATGTACGTTTTTTTAAGATCTGCACGCTGGGAAGAGTTGGAGCCGGAGGCGGTTATAAATCTCTAACGATTTTTGCTCTGAGATGAGCTTGAGAGACTTTAAGAAACCGTAAACCGCAAAAATCGTAGGGAACGATCAACCCCGACAGTCCTGAACGAAAAGAAACTTTAGGGAATACGGTTACGCCGACCCGTTTGTCGGGGCGGACTGGAAACGAGCAAAAAAAAAGGGGTGCAACACGAGGACTTCCCAGGGGGTCACCCATCCTAGTACTGCTCTCGCCCAAGCACGCTTAACTTCGGAGTTCTGATGGGATCCGGTGCATTAGTGCTGGTATGATCGCACCCGCACACTAAGCTTGCCTCAATTCATTTATGACCTCGTCCAGGGGCCGTGGACCGCTCCCAGACCACCTCCACGAGGAGGGGCGTCCGCTCGGAATCGGTGAGAAGCCAAAAGCGGGAGTCGCCGACCAGTTCGGTGGCGATGTACGTTTTTTTAAGTTCTGCACGCTGGGAAGAGTCGGAGCCGGAGGCGGTTATAAATCTCTAACGATTTTTGCTCTGAGATGAGCTTCAGAGACGTTAACAAAACCGTAAACCGCAAAAATCGCAACGAACGTTCAACCCCGACAGTCCTGAACGAAAAGAAACTTCGGGGAATACGGTTACGCCGACCCGTTTGTCAGGGCGAACTGGAAACGAGCAAAAAAAAAGGGGTGCAACACGAGGACTTCCTAGGGGGTCACCCATCCTAGTACTGCTCTCGCCCAAGCACGCTAAACTTTGGAGTTCTGATGGGATCCGGTGCATTAGTGCTAGTATGATCGCACCCGCACACTATGTTTGCCTCAATTCATTTATGACCTCGTCCAGGGGCCGTGGACCGCTCCCAGACCACCTCCACGAGGAGGGGCGTCCGCTCGGAATCGGTAAGAAGCCAGAAGCGAGAGTCGCCGACCAGTTCGGAGGCGATGTACGTTTTTTTAAGATCTGCTCGCTGGGAAAAGTCGGAGCCGGAGGCGGTTATAAATCTCTAACGATTTTTGCTCTGAGATGAGCTTCAGAGACGTTAAGAAACCGTAAACCGTGAAAATCGTAGCGAACGTTCAACCCCGACAGTCCTGAACGAAAAGAAACTTCGGGGAATACGGTTACGCCGACCCGTTTGTCTGGGCGGACTGGAAACGAGCAAAAAAAAAGGGGTGCAACACGAGGACTTCCCAGGGGGTCACCCATACTAGTACTGCTCCCGCCCAAGCACGCTAAACTTCGGAGTTCTGATGGGATCCGGTGCATTAGTGCTGGTATGATCGCACCCGCACACTAAGCTTGCCTCAATTCATTTATGACCTCGTCCAGGGTCCGTGGACCGCTCCCAGACCACCTCCACGAGGAGGGGCGTCCGCTCGGAATCGGTAAGAAGCCAGAAGCGAGAGTCGCCGACCAGTTCGGAGGCGATGTACGTTTTTTTAAGATCTGCACGCTGGGAAGAGTCGGAGCCGGAGGCGGTTATAAATCTCTAACGATTTTTGCTCTGAGATGAGCTTCAGAGACGTTAAGAAACCGTAAACCGCGAAAATCGTAGCGAACGTTCAACCCCGACAGTCCTGAACGAAAAGAAACTTCGGGGAATACGGTTACGCCGACCCGTTTGTCGGGGCGGACTGGAAACGAGCAAAAAAAAAGGGGTGCAACACGAGGACTTCCCAGGGGGTCACCCAACCTAGTACTCCTCTCGCCCAAGCACGCTAAACTTTGGAGTTCTGATGGGATCCGGTGCATTAGTGCTGGTATGATCGCACCCGCACACTAAGCTTGCCTCAATTCATTTATGACCTCATCCAGGGGCTGTGGACGGCTCTCAGCCCACCTCCACGAGGAGGGGCGTCCGCTCGGAATCGGTAAGAAGCTAGAAGCGAGAGTCGCCGACCAGTTCGGAGGCGATGTACGTTTTTTTAAGATCTGCACGCTGGGAAGAGTCGGAGCCGGAGGCGGTTATAAATCTCTAACGATTTTTGCTCTGAGATGAGCTTCAGAGACGTTAAGAAACCGTAAACCGCAAAAATCGTAGCAAACGTTCAACCCCGACAGTCCTGAACGAAAAGAAACTTCGGGGAATACGGTTACGCCGACCCGTTTGTCGGGGCGGACTGGAAACGAGCAAAAAAAAAGGGGTGCAACACGAGGACTTCCCAGGGGGTCACCCATCCTAGTACTGCTCTCGCCCAAGCACGCTTAACTTCGGAGTTCTGATGGGATCCGGTGCATTAGTGCTGGTATGATCGCACCCGCACACTAAGCCTGCCTCAATTCATTTATGACCTCGTCCAGGGGCCGTGGACGGCTCTCAGCCCACCTCCACGAGGAGGGGCGTCCGCTCGGAATCGGTAAGAAGCCAGAAGCGAGAGTCGCCGAACAGTTCGGAGGCGATGTACGTTTTTTTAAGATCTGCACGCTGGGAAGAGTCGGAGCCGGAGGCGGTTATAAATCTCTAACGATTTTTGCTCTGAGATGAGCTTCAGAGACGTTAACAAAACCGTAAACCGCAAAAATCGCAGCGAACGTTCAACCCCGACAGTCCTGAACGAAAAGAAACTTCGGGGAATACGGTTACGCCGACCCGTTTGTCGGGGCGGACTGGAAACGAGCAAAAAAAAAGGGGTGCAACACGAGGACTTCCCAGGGGGTCACCCATCCTAGTACTGCTCTCGCCCAAGCACGCTAAACTTCGGAGTTCTTATGGGATCCGGTGCATTAGTGCTGGTATGATCGCACCCGCACACTAAGCCTGCCTCAATTCATTTATGACCTCGTCCAGGGGCCGTGGACGGCTCTCAGCCCACCTCCACGAGGAGGGGCGTCCGCTCGGAATCGGTAAGAAGCCAGAAGCGAGAGTCGTCGACCAGTTCGAAGGCGATGTACGTTTTTTTAAGATCTGCACGCTGGGAAGAGTCGGAGCCGGAGGCGGTTATAAATCTCTAACGATTTTTGCTCTGAGATGAGCTTCAGAGACGTTAACAAAATCGTAAACCGCAAAAATCGCAGCGAACGTTCAACCCCGACAGTCCTAAACGAAAAGAAACTTCGGGGAATACGGTTACGCCGACCCGTTTGTCGGGGCGAACTGGAAACGAGCAAAAAAAAAGGGGTGCAACACGAGGACTTCCCAGGGGGTCACCCATCCTAGTACTGCTCTCGCCCAAGCACGCTTAACTTCGGAGTTCTGATGGGATCCGGTGCATTAGTGCTGGTATGATCGCACCCGCACACTAAGCTTGCCTCAATTCATTTATGACCTCGTCTAGGGGCCGTGGACCACTCCCAGACCACCTCCACGAGGAGGGGCGTCTGCTCGGAATCGGTGAGAAGCCAGAAGCGGGAGTCGCCGACCAGTTCGGTGGCGATGTACGTTTTTTTAAGATCTGCACGCAGGGAAGAGTCGGAGCCGGAGGCGGTTATAAATCTCTAACGATTTTTGCTCTGAGATGAGCTTCAGAGACGTTAACAAAATCGTAAACCGCAAAAATCGCAGCGAACGTTCAACCCCGACAGTCCTAAACGAAAAGAAACTTCGGGGAATACGGTTACGCCGACCCGTTTGTCGGGGCGAACTGGAAACGAGCAAAAAAAAAGGGGTGCAACACGAGGACTTCCCAGGGGGTCACCCATCCTAGTACTGCTCTCGCCCAAGCACGCTAAACTTTGGAGTTCTGATGGGATCCGGTGCATTAGTGCTAGTATGATCGCACCCGCACACTAAGTTTGCCTCAATTCATTTATGACCTCGTCCAGGGGCCGTGGACGGCTCCCAGCCCACCACCACGAGAAGGGGCGTCCGCTCGGAATCGATAAGAAGCCAGAAGCGACAGTCGCCGACCAGTTCGGAGGCGATGTACGTTTTTTTAAGATCTGCACGGTGGGAAGAGTCGGAGCCGGAGGCGTTTATAAATCTCTAACGATTTTTGCTCTGAGATGAGCTTGAGAGACTTTAAGAAACCGTAAACCGCAAAAATCGTAGCGAACGTTCAACCCCGACAGTCCTGAACGAAAAGAAACTTCGGGGAATACGGTTACGCCGACCCGTTTGTCGGGGCGGACTGGAAACGAGCAAAAAAAAAGGGGTGCAACACGAGGACTTCCCAGGGGGTCACCCATCCTAGTACTGCTCTCGCCCAAGCACGCTTAACTTCGGAGTTCTGATGGGATCCGATGCATTAGTGCTGGTATGATCGCACCCGCACACTAAGCTTGCCTCAATTCATTTATGACCTCGTCTAGGGGCCGTGGACCGCTCCCAGACCACCTCCACGAGGAGGGGCGTCTGCTCGGAATCGGTGAGAAGCCAGAAGCGGGAGTCGCCGACCAGTTCGGTGGCGATGTACGTTTTTTTAAGATCTGCACGCAGGGAAGAGTCGGAGCCGGAGGCGGTTATAAATCTCTAACGATTTTTGCTCTGAGATGAGCTTCAGAGACGTTAACAAAACCGTAAACCGTAAAAATCGCAGCGAACGTTCAACCCCGACAGTCCTGAACGAAAAGAAACTTCGGGGAATACGGTTACGCCGACCCGTTTGTCGGGGCGAACTGGAAACGAGCAAAAAAAAAGGGGTGCAACACGAGGACTTCCCAGGGGGTCACCCATCCTAGTACTGCTCTCGCCCAAGCACGCTAAACTTTGGAGTTCTGATGGGATCCGGTGCATTAGTGCTAGTATGATCGCACCCGCACACTAAGTTTGCCTCAATTCATTTATGACCTCGTCCAGGGGCCGTGGACCGCTCCCAGCCCACCTCCACGAGAAGGGGCGTCCGCTCGGAATCGGTAAGAAGCCAGAAGCGAGAGTCGCCGACCAGTTTGGAGGCGATGTACGTTTTTTTAAGATCTGCTCGCTAGGAAGTGTCGGAGCCGGAGGCGGTTATAAATCTCTAACGATTTTTGCTCTGAGATGAGCGTCAGAGACGTTAAGAAACCGTAAACCGCGAAAATCGTAGCGAACGTTCAACCCCGACAGTCCTGAACGAAACGAAACTTCGGGGAATACGGTTACGTCGATCCGTTTGTCGGGGCGGACTGAAAACGAGCAAAAAAAAAGGGGTGCAACACGAGGACTTCCCAGGGGGTCACCCATCCTAGTACTGCTCTCGCCCAAGCACGCTTAACTTCGGAGTTCTGATGGGATCCGGTGCATTAGTGCTGGTATGATCGCACCCGCACACTAAGCTTGCCTCAATTCATTTATGACCTCGTCCAGGGGCCGTGTACCGCGCCCAGCCCACCTCCACGAGGAGGGGCGTCCGCTCGGAATCGGTAAGAAGCCAGAAGCGAGAGTCGCCGAACAGTTCGGAGGCGATGTACGTTTTTTTAAGATCTGCACGCTGGGAAGAGTCGGAGCCGGAGGCGGTTATAAATCTCTAACGATTTTTGCTCTGAGATGAGCTTCAGAGACGTTAACAAAACCGTAAACCGCAAAAATCGCAGCGAACGTTCAACCCCGACAGTCCTGAACGAAAAGAAACTTCGGGGAATACGGTTACGCCGACCCGTTTGTCGGGGCGGACTGGAAACGAGCAAAAAAAAAGGGGTGCAACACGAGGACTTCCCAGGGGGTCACCCATCCTAGTACTGCTCTCGCCCAAGCACGGTAAACTTCGGAGTTCTTATGGGATCCGGTGCATTAGTGCTGGTATGATCGCACCCGCACACTAAGCCTGCCTCAATTCATTTATGACCTCGTCCAGGGGCCGTGGACGGCTCTCAGCCCACCTCCACGAGGAGGGGCGTCCGCTCGGAATCGGTAAGAAGCCAGAAGCGAGAGTCTTCGACCAGTTCGAAGGCGATGTACGTTTTTTTAAGATCTGCACGCTGGGAAGAGTCGGAGCCGGAGGCGGTTATAAATCTCTAACGATTTTTGCTCTGAGATGAGCTTCAGAGACGTTAACAAAACCGTAAACCGCAAAAATCGCAGCGAACGTTCAACCCCGACAGTCCTGAACGAAAAGAAACTTCGGGGAATATGGTTACGCCGACCCGTTTGTCGGGGCGGACTGGAAACGAGCAAAAAAAAAGAGGTGCAACACGAGGACTTCCCAGGGGTTCACCCATCCTAGTACTGCTCTCGCCCAAGCACGCTTAACTTCGGAGTTCTGATGGGATCCGGTGCATTAGTGCTGGTATGATCGCACCCGCACACTAAGCTTGCCTCAATTCATTTATGACCTCGTCTAGGGGCCGTGGACCGCTCTCAGCCCACCTCCACGAGGAGGGGTGTCCGCTCGGAATCGGTAAGAAGCCAGAAGTGACAGTCGCCGACCAGTTCGGAGGCGATGTACGTTTTTTTAAGATCTGCACGGTGGGAAGAGTCGGAGCCGGAGGCGTTTATAAATCTCTAACGATTTTTGCTCTGAGATGAGCTTGAGAGACTTTAAGAAACCGTAAACCGTAAAAATCGTAGGGAACGTTCAACCCTGACAGTCCTGAACGAAAAGAAACTTCAGGGAATACGGTTACGCCGACCCGTTTGTCGGGGCGGACTGGAAACGAGCAAAAAAAAAGGGGTGCAACACGAGGACTTCCCAGGGGGTCACCCATCCTAGTACTGCTCTCGCCCAAGCACGCTTAACTTCGGAGTTCTGATGGGATCCGGTGCATTAGTGCTGGTATGATCGCACCCGCACACTAAGCTTGCCTCAATTCATTTATGACCTCGTCTAGGGGCCGTGGACCGCTCCCAGACCACCTCCACGAGGAGGGGCGTCTGCTCGGAATCGGTGAGAAGCCAGAAGCGGGAGTCGCCGACCAGTTCGGTGGCGATGTACGTTTTTTTAAGATCTGCACGCAGGGAAGAGTCGGAGCCGGAGGCGGTTATAAATCTCTAACGATTTTTGCTCTGAGATGAGCTTCAGAGACGTTAACAAAATCGTAAACCGCAAAAATCGCAGCGAACGTTCAACCCCGACAGTCCTAAACGAAAAGAAACTTCGGGGAATACGGTTACGCCGACCCGTTTGTCGGGGCGAACTGGAAACGAGCAAAAAAAAAGGGGTGCAACACGAGGACTTCCCAGGGGGTCACCCATCCTAGTACTGCTCTCGCCCAAGCACGCTAAACTTTGGAGTTCTGATGGGATCCGGTGCATTAGTGCTAGTATGATCGCACCCGCACACTAAGTTTGCCTCAATTCATTTATGACCTCGTCCAGGGGCCGTGGACCGCTCCCAGCCCACCACCACGAGAAGGGGCGTCCGCTCGGAATCGATAAGAAGCCAGAAGCGACAGTCGCCGACCAGTTCGGAGGCGATGTACGTTTTTTTAAGATCTGCACGGTGGGAAGAGTCGGAGCCGGAGGCGTTTATAAATCTCTAACGATTTTTGCTCTGAGATGAGCTTGAGAGACTTTAAGAAACCGTAAACCGCAAAAATCGTAGCGAACGTTCAACCCCGACAGTCCTGAACGAAAAGAAACTTCGGGGAATACGGTTACGCCGACCCGTTTGTCGGGGCGGACTGGAAACGAGCAAAAAAAAAGGGGTGCAACACGAGGACTTCCCAGGGGGTCACCCATCCTAGTACTGCTCTCGCCCAAGCACGCTTAACTTCGGAGTTCTGATGGGATCCGGTACATTAGTGCTGGTATGATCGCACCCGCACACTAAGCTTGCCTCAATTCATTTATGACCTCGTCTAGGGGCCGTGGACCGCTCCCAGACCACCTCCACGAGGAGGGGCGTCTGCTCGGAATCGGTGAGAAGCCAGAAGCGGGAGTCGCCGACCAGTTCGGTGGCGATGTACGTTTTTTTAAGATCTGCACGCAGGGAAGAGTCGGAGCCGGAGGCGGTTATAAATCTCTAACGATTTTTGCTCTGAGATGAGCTTCAGAGACGTTAACAAAACCGTAAACCGTAAAAATCGCAGCGAACGTTCAACCCCGACAGTCCTGAACGAAAAGAAACTTCGGGGAATACGGTTACGCCGACCCGTTTGTCGGGGCGAACTGGAAACGAGCAAAAAAAAAGGGGTGCAACACGAGGACTTCCCAGGGGGTCACCCATCCTAGTACTGCTCTCGCCCAAGCACGCTAAACTTTGGAGTTCTGATGGGATCCGGTGCATTAGTGCTAGTATGATCGCACCCGCACACTAAGTTTGCCTCAATTCATTTATGACCTCGTCCAGGGGCCGTGGACCGCTCCCAGCCCACCTCCACGAGAAGGGGCGTCCGCTCGGAATGGGTAAGAAGCCAGAAGCGAGAGTCGCCGACCAGTTTGGAGGCGATGTACGTTTTTTTAAGATCTGCTCGCTAGGAAGTGTCGGAGCCGGAGGCGGTTATAAATCTCTAACGATTTTTGCTCTGAGATGAGCGTCAGAGACGTTAAGAAACCGTAAACCGCGAAAATCGTAGCGAACGTTCAACCCCGACAGTCCTGAACGAAACGAAACTTCGGGGAATACGGTTACGTCGATCCGTTTGTCGGGGCGGACTGAAAACGAGCAAAAAAAAAGGGGTGCAACACGAGGACTTCCCAGGGGGTCACCCATCCTAGTACTGCTCTCGCCCAAGCACGCTTAACTTCGGAGTTCTGATGGGATCCGGTGCATTAGTGCTGGTATGATCGCACCCGCACACTAAGCTTGCCTCAATTCATTTATGACCTCGTCCAGGGGCCGTGTACCGCGCCTAGCCCACCTCCACGAGGAGGGGCGTCCACTCGGAATCGGTAAGAAGCCAGAAGCGAGAGTCGCCGAACAGTTCGGAGGCGATGTACGTTTTTTTAAGATCTGCACGCTGGGAAGAGTCGGAGCCGGAGGCGGTTATAAATCTCTAACGATTTTTGCTCTGAGATGAGCTTCAGAGACGTTAACAAAACCGTAAACCGCAAAAATCGCAGCGAACGTTCAACCCCGACAGTCCTGAACGAAAAGAAACTTCGGGGAATACGGTTACGCCGACCCGTTTGTCGGGGCGGACTGGAAACGAGCAAAAAAAAAGGGGTGCAACACGAGGACTTCCCAGGGGGTCACCCATCCTAGTACTGCTCTCGCCCAAGCACGGTAAACTTCGGAGTTCTTATGGGATCCGGTGCATTAGTGCTGGTATGATCGCACCCGCACACTAAGCCTGCCTCAATTCATTTATGACCTCGTCCAGGGGCCGTGGACGGCTCTCAGCCCACCTCCACGAGGAGGGGCGTCCGCTCGGAGTCGGTAAGAAGCCAGAAGCGAGAGTCTTCGACCAGTTCGAAGGCGATGTACGTTTTTTTAAGATCTGCACGCTGGGAAGAGTCGGAGCCGGAGGCGGTTATAAATCTCTAACGATTTTTGCTCTGAGATGAGCTTCAGAGACGTTAACAAAACCGTAAACCGCAAAAATCGCAGCGAACGTTCAACCCCGACAGTCCTGAACGAAAAGAAACTTCGGGGAATATGGTTACGCCGACCCGTTTGTCGGGGCGGACTGGAAACGAGCAAAAAAAAAGAGGTGCAACACGAGGACTTCCCAGGGGTTCACCCATCCTAGTACTGCTCTCGCCCAAGCACGCTTAACTTTGGAGTTCTGATGGGATCCGGTGCATTAGTGCTGGTATGATCGCACCCGCACACTAAGCTTGCCTCAATTCATTTATGACCTCGTCTAGGGGCCGTGGACCGCTCTCAGCCCACCTCCACGAGGAGGGGCGTCCGCTCGGAATCGGTAAGAAGCCAGAAGCGACAGTCGCCGACCAGTTCGGAGGCGATGTACGTTTTTTTAAGATCTGCACGGTGGGAAGAGTCGGAGCCGGAGGCGTTTATAAATCTCTAACGATTTTTGCTCTGAGATGAGCTTGAGAGACTTTAAGAAACCGTAAACCGTAAAAATCGTAGGGAACGTTCAACCCTGACAGTCCTGAACGAAAAGAAACTTCAGGGAATACGGTTACGCCGACCCGTTTGTCGGGGTGGACTGGAAACGAGCAAAAAAAAAGGGGTGCAACACGAGGACTTCCCAGGGGGTCACCCATCCTAGTACTGCTCTCGCCCAAGCACGCTTAACTTCGGAGTTCTGATGGGATCCGGTGCATTAGTGCTGGTATGATCGCACCCGCACACTAAGCTTGCCTCAATTCATTTATGACCTCGTCTAGGGGCCGTGGACCGCTCCCAGACCACCTCCACGAGGAGGGGCGTCTGCTCGGAATCGGTGAGAAGCCAGAAGCGGGAGTCGCCGACCAGTTCGGTGGCGATGTACGTTTTTTTAAGATCTGCACGCAGGGAAGAGTCAGAGCCGGAGGCAGTTATAAATCTCTAACGATTTTTGCTCTGAGATGAGCTTCAGAGACGTTAACAAAACCGTAAACCGCAAAAATCGCAGCGAACGTTCAACCCCGACAGTACTGAACGAAAAGAAACTACGGGGAATACGGTTACGCCGACCCGTTTGTCGGGGCGAACTGGAAACAAGCAAAAAAAAAGGGGTGCAACACGAGGACTTCCCAGGGGGTCACCCATCCTAGTACTACTCTCGCCCAAGCACGCTAAACTTTGGAGTTCTGATGGGATCCGGTGCATTAGTGCTAGTATGATCGCACCCGCACACTAAGTTTGCCTCAATTCATTTATGACCTCGTCCAGGGGCCGTGGACCGCTCCCAGCCCACCTCCACGAGGAGGGGCATTCGCTCGGAATCGGTAAGAAGCCAGAAGCGAGAGTCGCCGACCACTTCGGAGTTCTGATGGGACCCAAGGCCCGTGGACCGCTCCCAGCCCACCTCCACGAGGAGAGGCGTCTGCCCGGAATCGGTAAGAAGCCAGAAGCGAGAGTCGCCGACCAGTTCGGAGGCGATGTACGTTTTTTTAAGATCTGCACGCTGGGAAGAGTTGGAGCCGGAGGCGGTTATAAATCTCTAACGATTTTTGCTCTGAGATGAGCTTCAGAGACGTTAAGAAACCGTAAACCGCGAAAATCGTAGCGAACGTTCAACCCCGACAGTCCTGAACGAAAAGAAACTTCGGGGAATACGGTTACGCCGACCCGTTTGTCGGGGAGGACTGGAAACGAGCAAAAAAAAAGGGGTGCAACACGAGGACTTCCCAAGGGGTCACCCATCCTAGTACTGCTCTCGCCCAAGCACGGTTAACTTCGGAGTTCTGATGGGATCCGGTGCATTAGTACTGGTATGATCGCACCCGCACACTAAGCTTGCCTCAATTCATTTATGACCTCGTCCAGGGGCCGTGGACCGCTCCCAGCCCACCTCCACGAGGAGGGGCGTCCGCTCGGAATCGGTAAGAAGCCAGAAGCGAGAGTCGCCGACCAGTTCAGAGGCGATGTACGTTTTTTTAAGATCTGCACGCTGGGAAGAGTCGGAGCCGGAGGCGGTTATAAATCTCTAACGATTTTTGCTCTGAGATGAGCTTCAGGGACGTTAAGAAACCGTAAACCGCGAAAATCGTAGCGAACGTTCAACCCCGACAGTCCTGAACGAAAAGAAACTTCGGAGAATACAGTTATGCCGACCCGTTTGTCGGGGAGGACTGGAAACGAGCAAAAAAAAAGGGGTACAACACGAGGACTTCCCAGGGGGTCACCCATCCTAGTACTGCTCTCGCCCAAGCACGCTTAACTTCGGAGTTCTGATGGGATCTGGTGCATTAGTGCTGGTATGATCGCACCCGCACACTAAGCTTGCCTCAATTCATTTATGACCTCGTGCAGGGGCCGTGGACCGCTCCCAGCCCACCTCCACGAGGAGGGGCATCCGCTCGGAATCGGTAAGAAGCCAGAAGCGAGAGTCGCCGACCACTTCGGAGTTCTGATGGGATCCAGGGCCCGTGGACCGCTCCCAGCCCACCTCCACGAGGAGAGGCGTCCGCCCGGAATCGGTAAGAAGCCAGAAGCGAGAGTCGCCGACCAGTTCGGAGGCGATGTACGTTTTTTTAAGATCTGCACGCTGGGAAGAGTTGGAGCCGGAGGCGGTTATAAATCTCTAACGATTTTTGCTCTGAGATGAGCTTCAGAGACGTTAAGAAACCGTAAACCGCGAAAATCGTAGCGAACGTTCAACCCCGACAGTCCTGAACGAAAAGAAACTTCGGGGAATACGGTTACGCCGACCCGTTTGTCGGGGAGGACTGGAAAGGGGCAAAAAAAAAGGGGTGCAACACGAGGACTTCCCAGGGGGTCACCCATCCTTGTACGGCTGTCGCCCAAGCAAGCTAAACTTCGGAGTTCTGATGGGATCCGATGCATTAGTGCTGGTATGATCGCACCCGCACAATAAGCTTGTCTCAATTCATTTATGACCTCGTCCAGGGGCCGTGGACCGCTCCCAGCCCACCTCCACGAGGAGGGGCGTCCGCTCGGAATCGGTAAGAAGCCAGAAGCGAGAGTCGCCGACCAGTTCGGAGGCGATGTACGTTTTTTTAAGATCTGTACGCTGGGAAGAGTCGGAGCCGGAGGCGGTTATAAATCTCTAATAATTTTTGCTCTGAGATGAGCTTCTGAGACGTTAAGAAACCGTAAACCGCGAAAATCGTAGCGAACGTTCAATCCCGACAGTCCTGAACGAAAAGAAACTTCGGGGAATACGGTTACGCCGACCCGTTTGTCGGGGAGGACTGGAAAAGAGCAAAAAAAAACGGGTGCAACACGAGGACTTCCCAGGGGGTCACCCATCCTAGTACTGCTCTCGCCCAAGCACGCTTAACTTCGGAGTTCTAATGGGATCCGGTGCATTAATGCTGGTATGATCGCACCCGCACACTAAGCTTGCCTCAATTCATTTATGACCTCGTCCAGGGGCTGTGGACCGCTCCCAGCCCACCTCCACGAGGAGGGGCGTCCGCTCGGAATCGGTAAGAAGCCAGAAGCGAGAGTCGCCGACCAGTTCGAAGGCGATGTACGTTTTTTTAAGATCTGCACGCTGGGAAGAGTCGGAGCCGGAGGCGGTTATAAATCTCTAACGATTTTTTCTCTGAGATGAGCTTCAGAGACGTTAAGAAACCGTAAACCGCGAAAATCGTAGCGAACGTTCAACCCCGACAGTCCTGAACGAAAAGAAACTTCGGAGAATACGGTTATGCCGACCCGTTTGTCGGGGAGGACTGGAAACGAGCAAAAAAAAAGGGGTGCAACACGAGGACTTCCCAGGGGGTCACCCATCCTAGTACTGCTCTCGCCCAAGCACGCTTAACTTCGGAGTTCTGATGGGATCTGGTGCATTAGTGCTGGTATGATCGCACCCGCACACTAAGCTTGCCTCAATTCATTTATGACCTCGTCCAGGGGCCGTGGACCGCTCCCAGCCCACCTCCACGAGGAGGGGCATTCGCTCGGAATCGGTAAGAAGCCAGAAGCGAGAGTCGCCGACCACTTCGGAGTTCTGATGGGACCCAAGGCCCGTGGACCGCTCCCAGCCCACCTCCACGAGGAGAGGCGTCTGCCCGGAATCGGTAAGAAGCCAGAAGCGAGAGTCGCCTGACCAGTTCGGAGGCGATGTACGTTTTTTTAAGATCTGCACGCTGGGAAGAGTCGGAGCCGGAGGCGGTTATAAATCTCTAACGATTTTTGCTCTGAGATGAGCTTCAGAGACGTTAAGAAACCGTAAACCGCGAAAATCGTAGCGAACTTTCAACCCTGACAGTCCTGAACGAAAAGAAACTTCGGGGAATACGGTTACGCCGACCCATTTGTCGGGGAGGACTGGAAAGGAGCAAAAAAAAGGGGTGCAACACGAGGACCTCCCAGGGGGTCACCCATCCTAGTACTGCTCTCGCCCAAGCACGCTTAACTTCGGAGTTCTGATAGGATCCGGTGCATTAGTGCTGGTATGATCGCACTCGCACACTAAGCTTGCCTGAATTCATTTATGACCTCGACCAGGGGCTGTGGACCACTCCCAGCCCACCTCCACGAGGAGAGGCGTCCGCTCGGAATCGGTAAGAAGCCAGAAGCGAGAGTCGCCGACCAGTTCGGAGGCGATGTACGTTTTTTAAAGATCTGCACGCTGGGGAGAGTCGGAGCCGGAGGCGTTTATAAATCTCTAACGATTTTTGCTCTGAGATGAGCTTCAGAGACGTTAAGAAACCGTAAACCGCGAAAATCGTAGCGAACGTTCAACCCCGACAGTCCTGAACGAAAAGAAAATTCGGGGAATACGGTTACGCCGACCCGTTTTTCGGGGAGCACTGGAAAGGAGCAAAAAAAAAGGGTGCAACACAAGGACTTCCCAGGGGGTCACCCATCCTAGTACTGCTCTCGCCCAAGCACGCTTAACTTCGGAGTTCTGATGGGATCCGGTGCATTAGTGCTGGTATGATCGCACCCGCACACTAAGCTTGCCTGAATTCATTTATGACCTCGTCCAGGGGCTGTGGACCACTCCCAGCCCACCTCCACGAGGAGAGGCGTCCGCTCGGAATCGGTAAGAAGCCAGAAGCGAGAGTCGCCGACCAGTTCGGAGGCGATGTACGTTTTTTAAGATCTGTACGCTAAGAAGAGTCGGAGCCGGAGGTGGTTATAAATCTCAAATGATTTTTGCTCTGAGATGAGCTTCAGAGACGTTAAGAAACCGTAAACCGCGAAAATTGTAGCGAACGTTCAATCCCGACAGTCCTGAACGAAAAGAAACTTCGGGGAATACGGTTACGCCGACCCGTTTGTCAGGGAGGACTGGAAACGAGCAAAAAAAAAAGGGGTGCAACACGAGGACTTCCCAGGGGGTCACCCATCCTAGTACTGCTCTCGCCCAAGCACGCTTAACTTCGGAGTTCTGATGGGATCCGGTGCATTAGTGCTGGTATGATCGCACCCGCACACTAAGCTTGCCTCAATTCATTTATGACCTCGTCCAGGGGCCGTGGACCGCTCCCAGCCCACCTCCACGAGGAGGGGCGTCCGCTCGGAATCGGTAAGAGGCCAGAAGCGAGAGTCGCCGACCAGTTCGGAGGCGATGTACGTTTTTTTAAGATCTGCACGCTGGGAAGAGTCGGAGCCGGAGGCGGTTATAAATCTCTAACGATTTTTTCTCTGAGATGAGCTTCAGAGACGTTAAGAAACCGTAAACCGCGAAAATCGTAGCGAACGTTCAACCCCGACAGTCCTGAACGAAAAGAAACTTCGGAGAATACGGTTATGCCGACCCGTTTGTCGGGGAGGACTGGAAACGAGCAAAAAAAAAGGGGTGCAACACGAGGACTTCCCAGGGGGTCACCCATCCTAGTACTGCTCTCGCCCAAGCACGCTTAACTTCGGAGTTCTGATGGGATTTAGTGCATTAGTGCTGGTATGATCGCACCCGCACACTAAGCTTGCCTCAATTCATTTATGACCTCGTCCAGGGGCCGTGGACCGCTCCCAGCCCACCTCCACGAGGAGGGGTATTCGCTCGAAATTGGTAAGAAGCCAGAAGCGAGAGTCGCCGACCACTTCGGAGTTCTGATGGGATCCAAGGCCCGTGGACCGCTCCCAGCCCACCTCCACGAGGAGAGGCGTCCGCCCGGAATCGGTAAGAAGCAAGAAGCGAGAGTCGCCCGACCAGTTCGGAGGCGATGTACGTTTTTTTAAGATCTGCACGCTGGGAAGAGTCGGAGCCGGAGGCGGTTATAAATCTCTAACGATTTTTGCTCTGAGATGAGCTTCAGAGACGTTAAGAAACCGTAAACCGCGAAAATCGTAGCAAACTTTCAACCCTGACAGTCCTGAACGAAAAGAAACTTCGGCGAATACGGTTACGCCGACCCATTTGTCGGGGAGGACTGGAAAGGAGCTAAAAAAAGGGGTGCAACACGAGGACCTCCCAGGGGGTCACCCATCCTAGTACTGCTCTCGCCTAAGCACGCTTAACTTCGGAGTTCTGATAGGATCCGGTGCATTAGTGCTGGTATGATCGCACCCGCACACTAAGCTTGCCTGAATTCATTTATGACCTCGTCCAGGGGCTGTGGACCACTCCCAGCCCACCTCCACGAGGAGAGGCGTCCGCTCGGAATCGGTAAGAAGCCAGAAGCGAGAGTCGCCGACCAGTTCAGAGGCGATCTACGTTTTTTTAAGATCTGCACGCTGGGAAGAGTCGGAGCCGGAGGCGGTTATAAATCTCTAACGATTTTTGCTCTGAGATGAGCTTCAGAGACGTTAAGAAACTATAAACCGCGAAAATCGTACCGAACGTTCAACCCCAATAGTCCTGAACGAAAAGAAACTTCGGACAATACGGTTACGCCGACCCGTTTGTCGGGGAGGACTGGAAAGGAGCAAAAAAAAGGGGTGCAACACGAGGACTTCCCAGGGGGTCACCCATCCTAGTACTGCTCTCGCCCAAGCACGCTTAACTTCAGAGTTCTGATGGGATCCGGTGCATTAGTGCTGGTATGATCGCACCCGCACACTAAGCTTGCCTCAATTCATTTATGACCTCGTGCAGGGGCCGTGGACCGCTCCCAGCCCACCTCCACGAGGAGAGGCGTCCGCTCGGAATCGGTAAGAAGCCAGAAGCGAGAGTCGCCGACCAGTTCGGAGGCGATGTACGTTTTTTTAAGATCTGCACGCTGGGAAGAGTCGGTGCCGGAGGCGGTTATAAATCTCTAACGTTTTTTTTCTCTGAGATGTGCTTCAGAGACGTTAAGAAACGTAAACCGCGAAAATCGTAGCGAACGTTCAACCCCGACAGTCCTGAACGAAAAGAAACTTCGGGGAATACGGTTACGCCGACCCATTTGTCGGGGAGGACTGGAATGGAACAAAAAAAAGGGGTGCAACACGAGGACTTCCCTGGGGGTCACCCATCCTAGTACTGCTCTCGCCCAAGCACGCTTAACTTCGGAGTTCTGATGGGATCCGGTGCATTAGTGCTGGTATGATCGCACCCGTACACTAAGCTTGCCTCAATTCATTTATGACCTCGTCCAGGGGCCGTGGACCGCTCCAACCCACCTCCACGAGGAGAGGCGTCCGCTCGGAATCGGTAAGAAGCCAGAAGCGAGAGTCGCCGACCAGTTTGGAGGCGATGTACGTTTTTTTAAGATCTGCACGCTGGGAAGAGTCGGAGCCGGAGGCGGTTATAAATCTCTAACGATTTTTTCCCTGAGATGAGCTTTAGAGACGTTAAGAAACCGTAAACCGCGAAAATCGTAGCGAACGTTCAACCCCGACAGTCCTGAACGAAAAGAAACTTCGGGGAATATGGTTACGCCGACCCGTTTGTCGGGGAGGACTGGAAAGGAGCAAAAAAAAGGGGTGCAACACGAGGACTTCCCAGGGGGTCACCCATCCTAGTACTGCTCTCGCCCAAGCACGCTTAACTTCAGAGTTCTGATGGGATCCGGTGCATTAGTGCTGGTATGATCGCACCCGCACACTAAGCTTGCCTCAATTCATTTATGACCTCGTCCAGGGGCCGTGGACCGCTCCCAGCCCACCTCCACGAGGAGAGGCGTCCGTTCGGAATCGGTAAGAAGCCAGAAGCGAGAGTCGCCGACCAGTTCGGAGGCGATGTACGTTTTTTTAAGATCTGCACGCTGGGAAGAGTCGGAGCCGGAGACGGTTATAAATATCTAACGTTTTTTTTCTCTGAGATGAGCTTCAGAGACGTTAAGAAACCGTAAACCGCGAAAATCGTAGCGAACGTTCAACCCCGACAGTCCTGAACGAAAAGAAACTTCGAGGAATACGGTTACGCCGACCCGTTTGTCGGGGAGGACTGGAAAGCAGCAAAAAAAAGGGGTGCAACACGAGGACTTCCCAGGGGGTCACCCATCCTAGTACTGCTCTCGCCCAAGCACGCTTAACTTCAGAGTTCTGATGGGATCCGGTGCATTAGTGCTGGTATGATCGCACCCGCACACTAAGCTTGCCTCAATTCATTTATGACCTCGTCCAGGGGCCGTGGACCGCTCCCAGCCCACCTCCACGAGGAGAGGCGTCCGCTCGGAATCGGTAAGAAGCCAGAAGCGAGAGTCGCCGACCAGTTCGGACGCGATCTACGTTTTTTTAAGATCTGCACGCTGGGAAGAGTCGGAGCCGGAGGCGGTTATAAATCTCTAACGTTTTTTTTCTCTGAGATGAGCTTCAGAGACGTTAAGAAACCGTAAACCGCAAAAATCGTAGCGAACGTTCAACCCCGACAGTCCTGAACGAAAAGAAACTTCGGGGAATACGGTTACGCCGACCCGTTTGTCGGGGAGGACTGGAAAGGAGCAAAAAAAAGGGGTGCAACACGAGGACTTCCCTGGGGGTCACCCATCCTAGTACTCCTCTCGCCCAAGCACGCTTAACTTCGGAGTTCTGATGGGATCCGGTGCATTAGTGCTGGTATGATCGCACCCGTACACTAAGCTTGCCTCAATTCATTTATGACCTCGTCCAGGGGCCGTGGACCGCTCCCAGCCCACCTCCACGAGCAGAGGCGTCCGCTCGGAATCGGTAAGAAGCCAGAAGCGAGAGTCGCCGACCAGTTCGGACGCGATCTACGTTTTTTTAAGATCTGCACGCTGGGAAGAGTCGGAGCCGGAGGCGGTTATAAATCTCTAACGATTTTTTCTCTGAGATGAGCTTCAGAGACGTTAAGAAACCGTAAACCGCGAAAATCGTAGCGAACGTTCAACCCCGACAGTCCTGAACGAAAAGAAACTTCGGGGAATGCGGTTACGCCGACCCGTTTGTCAGGGAGGACTGGAAAGGAGCAAAAAAAAGGGTGCAACACGAGGACTTCCCTGGGGGTCACCCATCCTAGTACTGCTCTCGCCCAAGCACGCTTAACTTCAGAGTTCTGATGGGATCCGGTGCATTAGTGCTGGTATGATCGCACCCGCACACTAAGCTTGCCTCAATTCATTTATGACCTCGTCCAGGGGCCGTGGACCGCTCCCAGCCCACCTCCACGAGCAGAGGCGTCCGCTCGGAATCGGTAAGAAGCCAGAAGCGAGAGTCGCCGACCAGTTCGGAGGCGATATACGTTTTTTTAAGATCTGCACGCTGGGAAGAGTCAGAGTCGGAGGCGGTTATAAATCTCTAACGTTTTTTTTCTCTGAGATGAGCTTCAGAGACGTTAAGAAACCGTAAACCGCAAAAATCGTAGCGAACGTTCAACCCCGACAGTCCTGAACGAAAAGAAACTTCGGGGAATACGGTTACGCCGACCCGTTTGTCGGGGAGGACTGGAAAGGAGCAAAAAAAAGGGGTGCAACACGAGGACTTCCCTGGGGGTCACCCATCCTAGTACTGCTCTCGCCCAAGCACGCTTAACTTCAGAGTTCTGATCGGATCCGGTGCATTAGTGCTGGTATGATCGCACCCGCACACTAAGCTTGCCTCAATTCATTTATGAACTCTTCCAGGGGCCGTGGACCGCTCCCAGCCCACCTCCACGAGGAGAGGCGTCCGTTCGGAATCGGTAAGAAGCCAGAAGCGAGAGTCGCCGACCAGTTCGGAGGCGATGTACGTTTTTTTAAGATCTGCACGCTGGGAAGAGTTAGAGCCGGAGGCGGTTATAAATATCTAACGTTTTTTTTCTCTGAGATGAGCTTCAGAGACGTTAAGAAACCGTAAACCGCAAAAATCGTAGCGAACGTTCAACCCCGACAGTCCTGAACGAAAAGAAACTTCGGGGAATACGGTTACGCCGACCCGTTTGTCGGGGAGGACTGGAAAGCAGCAAAAAAAAGGGGTGCAACACGAGGACTTCCCAGGGGGTCACCCATCCTAGTACTGCTCTCGCCCAAGCACGCTTAACTTCGGAGTTCTGATGGGATCCGGTGCATTAGTGCTGGTATGATCCCACCCGCACACTAAGCTTGCCTCAATTCATTTATGACCTCGTCCAGGGGCCGTGGACCGCTCCCAGCCCACCTCCACGAGGAGAGGCGTCCGCTCGGAATTGGTAAGAAGCCAGAAGCGAGAGTCGCCGACCAGTTCGGAGGCGATGTACGTTTTTTTAAGATCTGCACGCTGGGAAGAGTCGGAGCCGGAGGCGGTTATAAATATCTAACGTTTTTTTTCTCTGAGATGAGCTTCAGAGACGTTAAGAAACCGTAAACCGCGAAAATCGTAGCGAACGTTCAACCCCGACAGTCCTGAACGAAAAGAAACTTCGGGGAATACGGTTACGCCGACCCGTTTGTCGGGGAGGACTGGAAAGCAGCAAAAAAAAGGGGTGCAACACGAGGACTTCCCAGGGGGTCACCCATCCTAGTACTACTCTCGCCCAAGCACGCTTAACTTCGGAGTTCTGATGGGATCCGGTGCATTAGTGCTGGTATGATCCCACCCGCACACTAAGCTTGCCTCAATTCATTTATGACCTCGTCCAGGGGCCGTGGACCGCTCCCAGCCCACCTCCACGAGGAGGGGCGTCCGGTCGGAATCGGTAAGAAGCCAGAAGCGAGAGTCGCCGACCAGTTCAGAGGCGATGTACGTTTTTTTAAGATCTGCATGCTGGGAAGAGTCGGAGCCGGAGGCGGTTATAAATCTCTAACGATTTTTGCTCTGAGAAGAGCTTCAGAGACGTTAAGAAACTGTAAACCGCGAAAATCGTACTGAACGTTCAACCCCGACAGTCCTGAACGAAAAGAAACTTCGGGGAATACGGTTACGCCGACCAGTTTGTCGGGGAGGACTGGAAAGGAGCAAAAAAAAGGGCTGCAACACGAGGACTTCCAGGGGGTCACCCATCCTAGTACTGCTCTCGCCCAAGCACGCTTAACGTCGGACTTCTGATGGGATCCTGTGCATTAGTGCTGGTATGATCGCACCCGCACACTAAGCTTGCCTCAATTCATTTATGACCTCGTCCAGGGGCCGTGGACCGCTCCCAGCCCACCTCCACGAGGAGAGGCGTCCGCTCGGAATCGGTAAGAAGCCAGAAGCGAGTGTCGCCGACCAGTTCGGAAGCGATGTACGTTTTTTTAAGATCTGCACGCTGGGAAGAGTCGGAGCCGGAGGCGGTTATAAATCTCTAACAACTTTTGCTCTAGGATGAGCTTCAGAGACGTTAAGAAACCGTAAACCCCGAAAATCGTAGCGAACGTTCAACCCCGACAGTCCTGAACGAAAAGAAACTTCGGGGAATACGGTTACGCCGACCCGTTCCTCGGGGAGGACTGGAAAGGACCAAAAAAAAGGGGTGCAACACGAGGACTTCCCAGGGGGTCACCCATCCTAGTACTGCTCTCGCCCATGCACGCTTAACTTCGGAGTTCTGATGGGATCCAGTGCATTAGTGCTGGTATGATCGCACCCTCACACTAAGCTTGCCTCAATTCATTTATGACCTCGTCCAGGGGCCGTGGACCGCTCCCAGCCCACCTCCACGAGGAGGGGCGTCCGCTCGGAATCGGTAAGAAGCCAGAAGCGAGAGTCGCTGACCAGTTCGGAGGCGATGTACGTTTTTT
This sequence comes from Diospyros kaki, assembly GCA_036245055.1. Classification (NCBI taxonomy): domain Eukaryota; kingdom Viridiplantae; phylum Streptophyta; class Magnoliopsida; order Ericales; family Ebenaceae; genus Diospyros; species Diospyros kaki. The sequence goes on from BSEG01000002.1 coordinate 22,041,949, forward strand.
TAAGATCTGCACGCTGAAAAGAGTCAGAGCCGGAGGCGGTTATAAATCTCTAACGATTTTTTCTCTGAGATGAGCTTCAGAGACGTTAAGAAACCGTAAACCGCAAAAATCGTAGCGAACGTTCAACCCCGACAGTCCTGAACGAAAAGAAACTTCGGGGAATACGGATACGCCGACCTGTTTGTCGAGGAGGACTGGAAAGGAGCAAAAAAAAGGGGTGGAACACGAGGACTTCCCAGGGGGTCACCCATCCTAGTACTGCTCTCGCCCAAGCACGCTTAACTTCGGAGTTCTGATGGGATCCGGTGCATTAGTGCTGGTATGATCGCACCCGCACACTAAGCTTGCCTCAATTCATTTATGACCTCGTCCAGGGGCCGTGGACCGCTCCCAGCCCACCTCCACGAGGAGAGGCGTCCGCTCGGAATCGGTAAGAAGCCAGAAGCGAGAGTCGCCGACCAGTTCGGACGCGATCTACGTTTTTTTAAGATCTGCACGCTGGGAAGAGTCGGAGCCGGAGGCGGTTATAAATCTCTAACGTTTTTTTTCTCTGAGATGAGCTTCAGAGACGTTAAGAAACCGTAAACCGCAAAAATCGTAGCGAACGTTCAACCCCGACAGTCCTGAACGAAAAGAAACTTCGGGGAATACGGTTACGCCGACCTGTTTGTCGGGGAGGACTGGAAAGGAGCAAAAAAAAGGGGTGCAACACGAGGACTTCCCAGGGGGTCACCCATCCTAGTACTGCTCTCGCCCAAGCACGCTTAACTTTGGAGTTCTGATGGAATCTGGTGCATTAGTGCTGGTATGATCGCACCCGCACACTAAGCTTGCCTCAATTCATTTATGACCTCGTCCAGGGGCCGTGGACCGCTCTCAGCCCACGTCCACGAGGAGGGGCGTTCGCTCAGAATCGGTAAGACGCCAGAAGCGTGAGTCGCCGACCAGTTCGGAGGCGATGTACGTTTTTTTAAGATTTGCACGCTGGGAAGAGTCGGAGCCGGAGGCGGTTATAAATCTCTTACGATTTTTGCTCTGAGATGAGCTTCAGAGACGTTAAGAAACCGTAAACCGCGAAAATCGTAGCGAACGTTCAACCCCGACAGTCTTGAACGAAAAGAAACTTCGGGGAATACGGTTACGCCGACCTGTTTGTGGGGGAGGACTGGAAAGGTGCAAAAAAAAGGGGTGCAACACGAGGACTTCCCAGGGGGTCACCCATCCTAGTTCTGCTCTCGCCCAAGCATGCTTAACTTCGGAGTTCTGATGGGATCCGGTGCATTAGTGCTGGTATGATCCCACCCGCACACTAAGCTTGTCTCAATTCATTTATGACCTCGTCCAGGGGCCGTAGACCGCTCCCAGCCCACCTCCACGAGGAGGGGCGTCCGGTCGGAATCGGTAAGAAGCCAGAAGCGAGAGTCGCCGACCAGTTCGGAGGCGATGTACGTTTTTTTAAGATCTGCACGCTGGGAAGAGTCGGAGCCGGAGGCGGTTATAAATCTCTTACGATTTTTGCTCTGAGATGCGCTTCAGAGACGTTAAGAAACCGTAAACCGCGAAAATCTTAGCGAACGTTCAACCCCGACAGTCCTGAACGAAAAGAAACTTCGGGGAATACGGTTACGCCAACCTGTTTGTCGGGGAGGACTGGAAAGGTGCAAAAAAAAGGGGTGCAACACGAGGACTTCCCAGGGGGTCACCCATCCTAGTACTGCTCTCGCCCAAGCATGCTTAACTTCGGAGTTCTGATGGGATCCAGTGCATTAGTGCTGGTATGATCGCACCCGCACACTAAGCTTGCCTCAATTCATTTATGACCTTGTCCAGGGGCCGTGGACCGCTCCCAGCCCACCTCCACGAGGAGAGGCGTCCGCTCGGAATCGGTAAGAAGCCAGAAGCGAGAGTCGCCGACCAGTTCGGAGGCGATGTACGTTTTTTTAAGATCTGCACGCTGGGAAGAGTCGGAGCCGGAGGCGGTTATAAATCTCTACCAATTTTTTCTCTGAGATGAGCTTCAGAGAGGTTAAGAAACCGTAAACCGCGAAAATCGTAGCGAACGTTCTACCTCGACAGTCCTGAACGAAAAGAAACTTCGGGGAATATGGTTACGCCGACCCGTTTGTCGGGGAGGACTGGAAACGAGCAAAAAAAAAGGGGTGTAACACGAGGACTTCCCAGCGGGTCACCCATCCTAGTACTGCTCTCGCCCAAGCACGCTTAACTTCAGAGTTCTGATGGGATCCGGTGCATTAGTGCTGGTATGATCGCACCCGCACACTAAAGTTGCCTCAATTCATTTATGACCTCGTCCAGGGGCCGTGGACCGCTCCCAGCCCACCTCCACGAGGAGAGGCGTCCGTTCGGAATCGGTAAGAAGCCAGAAGCGAGAGTCGCCGACCAGTTCGGAGGCGATGTACGTTTTTTTAAGATCTGCACGCTGGGAAGAGTCGGAGCCGGAGACGGTTATAAATATCTAACGTTTTTTTTCTCTGAGATGAGCTTCAGAGACGTTAAGAAACGTAAACCGCGAAAATCGTAGCGAACGTTCAACCCCGACAGTCCTGAACGAAAAGAAACTTCGGGGAATACGGTTACGCCGACCCATTTGTCGGGGAGGACTGGAAAGGAACAAAAAAAAGGGGTGCAACACGAGGACTTCCCTGGGGGTCACCCATCCTAGTACTGCTCTCGCCCAAGCACGCTTAACTTCGGAGTTCTGATGGGATCCGGTGCATTAGTGCTGGTATGATCGCACCCGTACACTAAGCTTGCCTCAATTCATTTATGACCTCGTCCAGGGGCCGTGGACCGCTCCCAACCCACCTCCACGAGGAGAGGCGTCCGCTCGGAATCGGTAAGAAGCCAGAAGCGAGAGTCGCCGACCAGTTTGGAGGCGATGTACGTTTTTTTAAGATCTGCACGCTGGGAAGAGTCGGAGCCGGAGGCGGTTATAAATCTCTAACGATTTTTTCTCTGAGATGAGCTTCAGAGACGTTAAGAAACCGTAAACCGCGAAAATCGTAGCGAACGTTCAACCCCGACAGTCCTGAACGAAAAGAAACTTCGGGGAATACGGTTACGCCGACCCGTTTGTCGGGGAGGACTGGAAAGCAGCAAAAAAAAGGGGTGCAACACGAGGACTTCCCAGGGGGTCACCCATCCTAGTACTGCTCTCGCCCAAGCACGCTTAACTTCGGAGTTCTGATGGGATCCGGTGCATTAGTGCTGGTATGATCCCACCCGCACACTAAGCTTGCCTCAATTCATTTATGACCTCGTCCAGGGGCCGTGGACCGCTCCCAGCCCACCTCCACGAGGAGAGGCGTCCGCTCGGAATTGGTAAGAAGCCAGAAGCGAGAGTTGCCGACCAGTTCGGAGGCGATGTACGTTTTTTTAAGATCTGCACGCTGGGAAGAGTCGGAGCCGGAGGCGGTTATAAATATCTAACGTTTTTTTTCTCTGAGATGAGCTTCAGAGACGTTAAGAAACCGTAAACCGCGAAAATCGTAGCGAACGTTCAACCCCGACAGTCCTGAACGAAAAGAAACTTCGGGGAATACGGTTACGCCGACCCGTTTGTCGGGGAGGACTGGAAAGGAGCAAAAAAAAGGGGTGCAACACGAGGACTTCCCAGGGGGTCACCCATCCTAGTACTACTCTCGCCCAAGCACGCTTAACTTCGGAGTTCTGATGGGATCCGGTGCATTAGTGCTGGTATGATCCCACCCGCACACTAAGCTTGCCTCAATTCATTTATGACCTCGTCCAGGGGCCGTGGACCGCTCCCAGCCCACCTCCACGAGGAGGGGCGTCCGGTCGGAATCGGTAAGAAGCCAGAAGCGAGAGTCGCCGACCAGTTCAGAGGCGATGTACGTTTTTTTAAGATCTGCATGCTGGGAAGAGTCGGAGCCGGAGGCGGTTATAAATCTCTAACGATTTTTGCTCTGAGAAGAGCTTCAGAGACGTTAAGAAACTGTAAACCGCGAAAATCGTACTGAACGTTCAACCCCGACAGTCCTGAACGAAAAGAAACTTCGGGGAATACGGTTACGCCGACCAGTTTGTCGGGGAGGACTGGAAAGGAGCAAAAAAAAGGGCTGCAACACGAGGACTTCCAGGGGGTCACCCATCCTAGTACTGCTCTCGCCCAAGCACGCTTAACGTCGGACTTCTGATGGGATCCTGTGCATTAGTGCTGGTATGATCGCACCCGCACACTAAGCTTGCCTCAATTCATTTATGACCTCGTCCAGGGGCCGTGGACCGCTCCCAGCCCACCTCCACGAGGAGAGGCGTCCGCTCGGAATCGGTAAGAAGCCAGAAGCGAGTGTCGCCGACCAGTTCGGAAGCGATGTACGTTTTTTTAAGATCTGCACGCTGGGAAGAGTCGGAGCCGGAGGCGGTTATAAATCTCTAACAACTTTTGCTCTAGGATGAGCTTCAGAGACGTTAAGAAACCGTAAACCCCGAAAATCGTAGCGAACGTTCAACCCCGACAGTCCTGAACGAAAAGAAACTTCGGGGAATACGGTTACGCCGACCCGTTCCTCGGGGAGGACTGGAAAGGACCAAAAAAAAGGGGTGCAACACGAGGACTTCCCAGGGGGTCACCCATCCTAGTACTGCTCTCGCCCATGCACGCTTAACTTCGGAGTTCTGATGGGATCCAGTGCATTAGTGCTGGTATGATCGCACCCTCACACTAAGCTTGCCTCAATTCATTTATGACCTCGTCCAGGGGCCGTGGACCGCTCCCAGCCCACCTCCACGAGGAGGGGCGTCCGCTCGGAATCGGTAAGAAGCCAGAAGCGAGAGTCGCTGACCAGTTCGGAGGCGATGTACGTTTTTTTAAGATCTGCACGCTGAAAAGAGTCAGAGCCGGAGGCGGTTATAAATCTCTAACGATTTTTTCTCTGAGATGAGCTTCAGAGACGTTAAGAAACCGTAAACCGCAAAAATCGTAGCGAACGTTCAACCCCGACAGTCCTGAACGAAAAGAAACTTCGGGGAATACGGATACGCCGACCTGTTTGTCGAGGAGGACTGGAAAGGAGCAAAAAAAAGGGGTGGAACACGAGGACTTCCCAGGGGGTCACCCATCCTAGTACTGCTCTCGCCCAAGCACGCTTAACTTCGGAGTTCTGATGGGATCCGGTGCATTAGTGCTGGTATGATCGCACCCGCACACTAAGCTTGCCTCAATTCATTTATGACCTCGTCCAGGGGCCGTGGACCGCTCTCAGCCCACCTCCACGAGGGGCGTTCGCTCAGAATCGGTAAGAAGCCAGAAGCGTGAGTCGCCGACCAGTTCGGAGGCGATGTACGTTTTTTTAAGATTTGCATACTGGGAAGAGTCGGAGCCGGAGGCGGTTATAAATCTCTTACGATTTTTGCTCTGAGATGAGCTTCAGAGACGTTAAGAAACCGTAAACCGCGAAAATCGTAGCGAACGTTCAACCCCGACAGTCCTGAACTAAAAGAAACTTCGGGGAATACGGTTACGCCGACCTGTTTGTCGGGGAGGACTGGAAAGGAGCAAAAAAAAGGGGTGCAACACGAGGACTTCCCAGGGGGTCACCCATCCTAGTACTGCTCTCGCCCAAGCACGCTTAACTTTGGAGTTCTGATGGAATCTGGTGCATTAGTGCTGGTATGATCGCACCCGCACACTAAGCTTGCCTCAATTCATTTATGACCTCGTCCAGGGGCCGTGGACCGCTCTCAGCCCACGTCCACGAGGAGGGGCGTTCGCTCAGAATCGGTAAGACGCCAGAAGCGTGAGTCGCCGACCAGTTCGGAGGCGATGTACGTTTTTTTAAGATTTGCACGCTGGGAAGAGTCGGAGCCGGAGGCGGTTATAAATCTCTTACGATTTTTGCTCTGAGATGAGCTTCAGAGACGTTAAGAAACCGTAAACCGCGAAAATCGTAGCGAACGTTCAACCCCGACAGTCTTGAACGAAAAGAAACTTCGGGGAATACGGTTACACCGACCTGTTTGTGGGGGAGGACTGGAAAGGTGCAAAAAAAAGGGGTGCAACACGAGGACTTCCCAGGGGGTCACCCATCCTAGTTCTGCTCTCGCCCAAGCATGCTTAACTTCGGAGTTCTGATGGGATCCGGTGCATTAGTGCTGGTATGATCCCACCCGCACACTAAGCTTGTCTCAATTCATTTATGACCTCGTCCAGGGGCCGTAGACCGCTCCCAGCCCACCTCCACGAGGAGGGGCGTCCGGTCGGAATCGGTAAGAAGCCAGAAGCGAGAGTCGCCGACCAGTTCGGAGGCGATGTACGTTTTTTTAAGATCTGCACGCTGGGAAGAGTCGGAGCCGGAGGCGGTTATAAATCTCTTACGATTTTTGCTCTGAGATGCGCTTCAGAGACGTTAAGAAACCGTAAACCGCGAAAATCTTAGCGAACGTTCAACCCCGACAGTCCTGAACGAAAAGAAACTTCGGGGAATACGGTTACGCCAACCTGTTTGTCGGGGAGGACTGGAAAGGTGCAAAAAAAAGGGGTGCAACACGAGGACTTCCCAGGGGGTCACCCATCCTAGTACTGCTCTCGCCCAAGCATGCTTAACTTCGGAGTTCTGATGGGATCCAGTGCATTAGTGCTGGTATGATCGCACCCGCACACTAAGCTTGCCTCAATTCATTTATGACCTTGTCCAGGGGCCGTGGACCGCTCCCAGCCCACCTCCACGAGGAGAGGCGTCCGCTCGGAATCGGTAAGAAGCCAGAAGCGAGAGTCGCCGACCAGTTCGGAGGCGATGTACGTTTTTTTAAGATCTGCACGCTGGGAAGAGTCGGAGCCGGAGGCGGTTATAAATCTCTACCAATTTTTTCTCTGAGATGAGCTTCAGAGAGGTTAAGAAACCGTAAACCGCGAAAATCGTAGCGAACGTTCTACCTCGACAGTCCTGAACGAAAAGAAACTTCGGGGAATATGGTTACGCCGACCCGTTTGTCGGGGAGGACTGGAAACGAGCAAAAAAAAAGGGGTGTAACACGAGGACTTCCCAGCGGGTCACCCATCCTAGTACTGCTCTCGCCCAAGCACGCTTAACTTCAGAGTTCTGATGGGATCCGGTGCATTAGTGCTGGTATGATCGCACCCGCACACTAAAGTTGCCTCAATTCATTTATGACCTCGTCCAGGGGCCGTGGACCGCTCCCAGCCCACCTCCACGAGGAGAGGCGTCCGTTCGGAATCGGTAAGAAGCCAGAAGCGAGAGTCGCCGACCAGTTCGGAGGCGATGTACGTTTTTTTAAGATCTGCACGCTGGGAAGAGTCGGAGCCGGAGACGGTTATAAATATCTAACGTTTTTTTTCTCTGAGATGAGCTTCAGAGACGTTAAGAAACGTAAACCGCGAAAATCGTAGCGAACGTTCAACCCCGACAGTCCTGAACGAAAAGAAACTTCGGGGAATACGGTTACGCCGACCCATTTGTCGGGGAGGACTGGAAAGGAACAAAAAAAAGGGGTGCAACACGAGGACTTCCCTGGGGGTCACCCATCCTAGTACTGCTCTCGCCCAAGCACGCTTAACTTCGGAGTTCTGATGGGATCCGGTGCATTAGTGCTGGTATGATCGCACCCGTACACTAAGCTTGCCTCAATTCATTTATGACCTCGTCCAGGGGCCGTGGACCGCTCCCAACCCACCTCCACGAGGAGAGGCGTCCGCTCGGAATCGGTAAGAAGCCAGAAGCGAGAGTCGCCGACCAGTTTGGAGGCGATGTACGTTTTTTTAAGATCTGCACGCTGGGAAGAGTCGGAGCCGGAGGCGGTTATAAATCTCTAACGATTTTTTTTCTGAGATGAGCTTCAGAGACGTTAAGAAACCGTAAACCGCGAAAATCGTAGCGAACGTTCAACCCCGACAGTCCTGAACGAAAAGAAACTTCGGGGAATACGGTTACGCCGACCCGTTTGTCGGGGAGGACTGGAAAGCAGCAAAAAAAAGGGGTGCAACACGAGGACTTCCCAGGGGGTCACCCATCCTAGTACTGCTCTCGCCCAAGCACGCTTAACTTCGGAGTTCTGATGGGATCCGGTGCATTAGTGCTGGTATGATCCCACCCGCACACTAAGCTTGCCTCAATTCATTTATGACCTCGTCCAGGGGCCGTGGACCGCTCCCAGCCCACCTCCACGAGGAGAGGCGTCCGCTCGGAATTGGTAAGAAGCCAGAAGCGAGAGTTGCCGACCAGTTCGGAGGCGATGTACGTTTTTTTAAGATCTGCACGCTGGGAAGAGTCGGAGCCGGAGGCGGTTATAAATATCTAACGTTTTTTTTCTCTGAGATGAGCTTCAGAGACGTTAAGAAACCGTAAACCGCGAAAATCGTAGCGAACGTTCAACCCCGACAGTCCTGAACGAAAAGAAACTTCGGGGAATACGGTTACGCCGACCCGTTTGTCGGGGAGGACTGGAAAGGAGCAAAAAAAAGGGGTGCAACACGAGGACTTCCCAGGGGGTCACCCATCCTAGTACTACTCTCGCCCAAGCACGCTTAACTTCGGAGTTCTGATGGGATCCGGTGCATTAGTGCTGGTATGATCCCACCCGCACACTAAGCTTGCCTCAATTCATTTATGACCTCGTCCAGGGGCCGTGGACCGCTCCCAGCCCACCTCCACGAGAAGGGGCGTCCGGTCGGAATCGGTAAGAAGCCAGAAGCGAGAGTCGCCGACCAGTTCAGAGGCGATGTACGTTTTTTTAAGATCTGCATGCTGGGAAGAGTCGGAGCCGGAGGCGGTTATAAATCTCTAACGATTTTTGCTCTGAGAAGAGCTTCAGAGACGTTAAGAAACTGTAAACCGCGAAAATCGTACTGAACGTTCAACCCCGACAGTCCTGAACGAAAAGAAACTTCGGGGAATACGGTTACGCCGACCAGTTTGTCGGGGAGGACTGGAAAGGAGCAAAAAAAAGGGCTGCAACACGAGGACTTCCAGGGGGTCACCCATCCTAGTACTGCTCTCGCCCAAGCACGCTTAACGTCGGACTTCTGATGGGATCCTGTGCATTAGTGCTGGTATGATCGCACCCGCACACTAAGCTTGCCTCAATTCATTTATGACCTCGTCCAGGGGCCGTGGACCGCTCCCAGCCCACCTCCACGAGGAGAGGCGTCCGCTCGGAATCGGTAAGAAGCCAGAAGCGAGTGTCGCCGACCAGTTCGGAAGCGATGTACGTTTTTTTAAGATCTGCACGCTGGGAAGAGTCGGAGCCGGAGGCGGTTATAAATCTCTAACAACTTTTGCTCTAGGATGAGCTTCAGAGACGTTAAGAAACCGTAAACCCCGAAAATCGTAGCGAACGTTCAACCCCGACAGTCCTGAACGAAAAGAAACTTCGGGGAATACGGTTACGCCGACCCGTTCCTCGGGGAGGACTGGAAAGGACCAAAAAAAAGGGGTGCAACACGAGGACTTCCCAGGGGGTCACCCATCCTAGTACTGCTCTCGCCCATGCACGCTTAACTTCGGAGTTCTGATGGGATCCAGTGCATTAGTGCTGGTATGATCGCACCCTCACACTAAGCTTGCCTCAATTCATTTATGACCTCGTCCAGGGGCCGTGGACCGCTCCCAGCCCACCTCCACGAGGAGGGGCGTCCGCTCGGAATCGGTAAGAAGCCAGAAGCGAGAGTCGCTGACCAGTTCGGAGGCGATGTACGTTTTTTTAAGATCTGCACGCTGAAAAGAGTCAGAGCCGGAGGCGGTTATAAATCTCTAACGATTTTTTCTCTGAGATGAGCTTCAGAGACGTTAAGAAACCGTAAACCGCAAAAATCGTAGCGAACGTTCAACCCCGACAGTCCTGAACGAAAAGAAACTTCGGGGAATACGGATACGCCGACCTGTTTGTCGAGGAGGACTGGAAAGGAGCAAAAAAAAGGGGTGGAACACGAGGACTTCCCAGGGGGTCACCCATCCTAGTACTGCTCTCGCCCAAGCACGCTTAACTTCGGAGTTCTGATGGGATCCGGTGCATTAGTGCTGGTATGATCGCACCCGCACACTAAGCTTGCCTCAATTCATTTATGACCTCGTCCAGGGGCCGTGGACCGCTCTCAGCCCACCTCCACGAGGGGCGTTCGCTCAGAATCGGTAAGAAGCCAGAAGCGTGAGTCGCCGACCAGTTCGGAGGCGATGTACGTTTTTTTAAGATTTGCATACTGGGAAGAGTCGGAGCCGGAGGCGGTTATAAATCTCTTACGATTTTTGCTCTGAGATGAGCTTCAGAGACGTTAAGAAACCGTAAACCGCGAAAATCGTAGCGAACGTTCAACCCCGACAGTCCTGAACTAAAAGAAACTTCGGGGAATACGGTTACGCCGACCTGTTTGTCGGGGAGGACTGGAAAGGAGCAAAAAAAAGGGGTGCAACACGAGGACTTCCCAGGGGGTCACCCATCCTAGTACTGCTCTCGCCCAAGCACGCTTAACTTTGGAGTTCTGATGGAATCTGGTGCATTAGTGCTGGTATGATCGCACCCGCACACTAAGCTTGCCTCAATTCATTTATGACCTCGTCCAGGGGCCGTGGACCGCTCTCAGCCCACGTCCACGAGGAGGGGCGTTCGCTCAGAATCGGTAAGACGCCAGAAGCGTGAGTCGCCGACCAGTTCGGAGGCGATGTACGTTTTTTTAAGATTTGCACGCTGGGAAGAGTCGGAGCCGGAGGCGGTTATAAATCTCTTACGATTTTTGCTCTGAGATGAGCTTCAGAGACGTTAAGAAACCGTAAACCGCGAAAATCGTAGCGAACGTTCAACCCCGACAGTCTTGAACGAAAAGAAACTTCGGGGAATACGGTTACGCCGACCTGTTTGTGGGGGAGGACTGGAAAGGTGCAAAAAAAAGGGGTGCAACACGAGGACTTCCCAGGGGGTCACCCATCCTAGTTCTGCTCTCGCCCAAGCATGCTTAACTTCGGAGTTCTGATGGGATCCGGTGCATTAGTGCTGGTATGATCCCACCCGCACACTAAGCTTGTCTCAATTCATTTATGACCTCGTCCAGGGGCCGTAGACCGCTCCCAGCCCACCTCCACGAGGAGGGGCGTCCGGTCGGAATCGGTAAGAAGCCAGAAGCGAGAGTCGCCGACCAGTTCGGAGGCGATGTACGTTTTTTTAAGATCTGCACGCTGGGAAGAGTCGGAGCCGGAGGCGGTTATAAATCTCTTACGATTTTTGCTCTGAGATGCGCTTCAGAGACGTTAAGAAACCGTAAACCGCGAAAATCTTAGCGAACGTTCAACCCCGACAGTCCTGAACGAAAAGAAACTTCGGGGAATACGGTTACGCCAACCTGTTTGTCGGGGAGGACTGGAAAGGTGCAAAAAAAAGGGGTGCAACACGAGGACTTCCCAGGGGGTCACCCATCCTAGTACTGCTCTCGCCCAAGCATGCTTAACTTCGGAGTTCTGATGGGATCCAGTGCATTAGTGCTGGTATGATCGCACCCGCACACTAAGCTTGCCTCAATTCATTTATGACCTTGTCCAGGGGCCGTGGACCGCTCCCAGCCCACCTCCACGAGGAGAGGCGTCCGCTCGGAATCGGTAAGAAGCCAGAAGCGAGAGTCGCCGACCAGTTCGGAGGCGATGTACGTTTTTTTAAGATCTGCACGCTGGGAAGAGTCGGAGCCGGAGGCGGTTATAAATCTCTACCAATTTTTTCTCTGAGATGAGCTTCAGAGAGGTTAAGAAACCGTAAACCGCGAAAATCGTAGCGAACGTTCTACCTCGACAGTCCTGAACGAAAAGAAACTTCGGGGAATATGGTTACGCCGACCCGTTTGTCGGGGAGGACTGGAAACGAGCAAAAAAAAAGGGGTGTAACACGAGGACTTCCCAGCGGGTCACCCATCCTAGTACTGCTCTCGCCCAAGCACGCTTAACTTCAGAGTTCTGATGGGATCCGGTGCATTAGTGCTGGTATGATCGCACCCGCACACTAAGGTTGCCTCAATTCATTTATGACCTCGTCCAGGGGCCGTGGACCGCTCCCAGCCCACCTCCACGAGGAGAGGCGTCCGTTCGGAATCGGTAAGAAGCCAGAAGCGAGAGTCGCCGACCAGTTCGGAGGCGATGTACGTTTTTTTAAGATCTGCACGCTGGGAAGAGTCGGAGCCGGAGACGGTTATAAATATCTAACGTTTTTTTTCTCTGAGATGAGCTTCAGAGACGTTAAGAAACGTAAACCGCGAAAATCGTAGCGAACGTTCAACCCCGACAGTCCTGAACGAAAAGAAACTTCGGGGAATACGGTTACGCCGACCCATTTGTCGGGGAGGACTGGAAAGGAACAAAAAAAAGGGGTGCAACACGAGGACTTCCCTGGGGGTCACCCATCCTAGTACTGCTCTCGCCCAAGCACGCTTAACTTCGGAGTTCTGATGGGATCCGGTGCATTAGTGCTGGTATGATCGCACCCGTACACTAAGCTTGCCTCAATTCATTTATGACCTCGTCCAGGGGCCGTGGACCGCTCCCAACCCACCTCCACGAGGAGAGGCGTCCGCTCGGAATCGGTAAGAAGCCAGAAGCGAGAGTCGCCGACCAGTTTGGAGGCGATGTATGTTTTTTTAAGATCTGCACGCTGGGAAGAGTCGGAGCCGGAGGCGGTTATAAATCTCTAACGATTTTTTCTCTGAGATGAGCTTCAGAGACGTTAAGAAACCGTAAACCGCGAAAATCGTAGCGAACGTTCAACCCCGACAGTCCTGAACGAAAAGAAACTTCGGGGAATACGGTTACGCCGACCCGTTTGTCGGGGAGGACTGGAAAGGAGCAAAAAAAAGGGGTGCAACACGAGGACTTCCCAGGGGGTCACCCATCCTAGTACTGCTCTCGCCCAAGCACGCTTAACTTCAGAGTTCTGATGGGATCCGGTGCATTAGTGCTGGTATGATCGCACCCGCACACTAAGCTTGCCTCAATTCATTTATGACCTCGTCCAGGGGCCGTGGACCGCTCCCAGCCCACCTCCACGAGGAGAGGCGTCCGCTCGGAATCGGTAAGAAGCCAGAAGCGAGAGTCGCCGACCAGTTCGGAGGCGATGTACGTTTTTTTAAGATCTGCACGCTGGGAAGAGTCGGAGCCGGAGGCGGTTATAAATCTCTAACATTTTTTTTCTCTGAGATGAGCTTCAGAGACGTTAAGAAACCGTAAACCGCAAAAATCGTAGCGAACGTTCAACCCCGACAGTCCTGAACGAAAAGAAACTTCGGGGAATACGGTTACGCCGACCCGTTTGTCGGGGAGGACTGGAAAGGAGCAAAAAAAAGGGGTGCAACACGAGGACTTCCCTGGGGGTCACCCATCCTAGTACTCCTCTCGCCCAAGCACGCTTAACTTCGGAGTTCTGATGGGATCCGGTGCATTAGTGCTGGTATGATCGCACCCGTACACTAAGCTTGCCTCAATTCATTTATGACCTCGTCCAGGGGCCGTGGACCGCTCCCAGCCCACCTCCACGAGCAGAGGCGTCCGCTCGGAATCGGTAAGAAGCCAGAAGCGAGAGTCGCCGACCAGTTCGGACGCGATCTACGTTTTTTTAAGATCTGCACGCTGGGAAGAGTCGGAGCCGGAGGCGGTTATAAATCTCTAACGATTTTTTCTCTGAGATGAGCTTCAGAGACGTTAAGAAACCGTAAACCGCGGAAATCGTAGCGAACGTTCAACCCCGACAGTCCTGAACGAAAAGAAACTTCGGGGAATACGGTTACGCCGACCCGTTTGTCAGGGAGGACTGGAAAGGAGCAAAAAAAAGGGTGCAACACGAGGACTTCCCTGGGGGTCACCCATCCTAGTACTGCTCTCGCCCAAGCACGCTTAACTTCAGAGTTCTGATGGGATCCGGTGCATTAGTGCTGGTATGATCGCACCCGCACACTAAGCTTGCCTCAATTCATTTATGACCTCGTCCAGGGGCCGTGGACCGCTCCCAGCCCACCTCCACGAGGAGAGGCGTCCGCTCGAAATCGGTAAGAAGCCAGAAGCGAGAGTCGCCGACCAGTTCGGAGGCGATATACGTTTTTTTAAGATCTGCACGCTGGGAAGAGTCAGAGTCGGAGGCGGTTATAAATCTCTAACGTTTTTTTTCTCTGAGATGAGCTTCAGAGACGTTAAGAAACCGTAAACCGCAAAAATCGTAGCGAACGTTCAACCCCGACAGTCCTGAACGAAAAGAAACTTCGGGGAATACGGTTACGCCGACCCGTTTGTCGGGGAGGACTGGAAAGGAGCAAAAAAAAGGGGTGCAACACGAGGACTTCCCTGGGGGTCACCCATCCTAGTACTGCTCTCGCCCAAGCACGCTTAACTTCAGAGTTCTGATCGGATCCGGTGCATTAGTGCTGGTATGATCGCACCCGCACACTAAGCTTGCCTCAATTCATTTATGAACTCTTCCAGGGGCCGTGGACCGCTCCCAGCCCACCTCCACGAGGAGAGGCGTCCGTTCGGAATCGGTAAGAAGCCAGAAGCGAGAGTCGCCGACCAGTTCGGAGGCGATGTACGTTTTTTTAAGATCTGCACGCTGGGAAGAGTTAGAGCCGGAGGCGGTTATAAATATCTAACGTTTTTTTTCTCTGAGATGAGCTTCAGAGACGTTAAGAAACCGTAAACCGCGAAAATCGTAGCGAACGTTCAACCCCGACAGTCCTGAACGAAAAGAAACTTCGGGGAATACGGTTACGCCGACCCGTTTGTCGGGGAGGACTGGAAAGCAGCAAAAAAAAGGGGTGCAACACGAGGACTTCCCAGGGGGTCACCCATCCTAGTACTGCTCTCGCCCAAGCACGCTTAACTTCGGAGTTCTGATGGGATCCGGTGCATTAGTGCTGGTATGATCCCACCCGCACACTAAGCTTGCCTCAATTCATTTATGATCTCGTCCAGGGGCCGTGGACCGCTCTCAGCCCACCTCCACGAGGAGAGGCGTCCGCTCGGAATTGGTAAGAAGCCAGAAGCGAGAGTCGCCGACCAGTTCGGAGGCGATGTACGTTTTTTTAAGATCTGCACGCTGGGAAGAGTCGGAGCCGGAGGCGGTTATAAATATCTAACGTTTTTTTTCTCTGAGATGAGCTTCAGAGACGTTAAGAAACCGTAAACCGCGAAAATCGTAGCGAACGTTCAACCCCGACAGTCCTGAACGAAAAGAAACTTCGGGGAATACGGTTACGCCGACCCGTTTGTCGGGGAGGACTGGAAAGCAGCAAAAAAAAGGGGTGCAACACGAGGACTTCCCAAGGGGTCACCCATCCTAGTACTACTCTCGCCCAAGCACGCTTAACTTCGGAGTTCTGATGGGATCCGGTGCATTAGTGCTGGTATGATCCCACCCGCACACTAAGCTTGCCTCAATTCATTTATGACCTCGTCCAGGGGCCGTGGACCGCTCCCAGCCCACCTTCACGAGGAGGGGCGTCCGGTCGGAATCGGTAAGAAGCCAGAAGCGAGAGTCGCCGACCAGTTCAGAGGCGATGTACGTTTTTTTAAGATCTGCATGCTGGGAAGAGTCGGAGCCGGAGGCGGTTATAAATCTCTAACGATTTTTGCTCTGAGAAGAGCTTCAGAGACGTTAAGAAACTGTAAACCGCGAAAATCGTACTGAACGTTCAACCCCGACAGTCCTGAACGAAAAGAAACTTCGGGGAATACGGTTACGCCGACCAGTTTGTCGGGGAGGACTGGAAAGGAGCAAAAAAAAGGGCTGCAACACGAGGACTTCCAGGGGGTCACCCATCCTAGTACTGCTCTCGCCCAAGCACGCTTAACGTCGGACTTCTGATGGGATCCTGTGCATTAGTGCTGGTATGATCGCACCCGCACACTAAGCTTGCCTCAATTCATTTATGACCTCGTCCAGGGGCCGTGGACCGCTCCCAGCCCACCTCCACGAGGAGAGGCGTCCGCTCGGAATCGGTAAGAAGCCAGAAGCGAGTGTCGCCGACCAGTTCGGAAGCGATGTACGTTTTTTTAAGATCTGCACGCTGGGAAGAGTCGGAGCCGGAGGCGGTTATAAATCTCTAACAACTTTTGCTCTAGGATGAGCTTCAGAGACGTTAAGAAACCGTAAACCCCGAAAATCGTAGCGAACGTTCAACCCCGACAGTCCTGAACGAAAAGAAACTTCGGGGAATACGGTTACGCCGACCCGTTCCTCGGGGAGGACTGGAAAGGAGCAAAAAAAAGGGGTGCAACACGAGGACTTCCCAGGGGGTCACCCATCCTAGTACTGCTCTCGCCCATGCACGCTTAACTTCGGAGTTCTGATGGGATCCAGTGCATTAGTGCTGGTATGATCGCACCCTCACACTAAGCTTGCCTCAATTCATTTATGACCTCATCCAGGGGCCGTGGACCGCTCCCAGCCCACCTCCACGAGGAGGGGCGTCCGCTCGGAATCGGTAAGAAGCCAGAAGCGAGAGTCGCTGACCAGTTCGGAGGCGATGTACGTTTTTTTAAGATCTGCACGCTGAAAAGAGTCAGAGCCGGAGGCGGTTATAAATCTCTAACGATTTTTTCTCTGAGATGAGCTTCAGAGACGTTAAGAAACCGTAAACCGCAAAAATCGTAGCGAACGTTCAACCCCGACAGTCCTGAACGAAAAGAAACTTCGGGGAATACGGATACGCCGACCTGTTTGTCGAGGAGGACTGGAAAGGAGCAAAAAAAAGGGGTGGAACACGAGGACTTCCCAGGGGGTCACCCATCCTAGTACTGCTCTCGCCCAAGCACGCTTAACTTCGGAGTTCTGATGGGATCCGGTGCATTAGTGCTGGTATGATCGCACCCGCACACTAAGCTTGCCTCAATTCATTTATGACCTCGTCCAGGGGCCGTGGACCGCTCTCAGCCCACCTCCACGAGGGGCGTTCGCTCAGAATCGGTAAGAAGCCAGAAGCGTGAGTCGCCGACCAGTTCGGAGGCGATGTACGTTTTTTTAAGATTTGCATACTGGGAAGAGTCGGAGCCGGAGGCGGTTATAAATCTCTTACGATTTTTGCTTTGAGATGAGCTTCAGAGACGTTAAGAAACCGTAAACCGCGAAAATCGTAGCGAACGTTCAACCCCGACAGTCCTGAACGAAAAGAAACTTCGGGGAATACGGTTACGCCGACCTGTTTGTCGGGGAGGACTGGAAAGGAGCAAAAAAAAGGGGTGCAACACGAGGACTTCCCAGGGGGTCACCCATCCTAGTACTGCTCTCGCCCAAGCACGCTTAACTTTGGAGTTCTGATGGAATCTGGTGCATTAGTGCTGGTATGATCGCACCCGCACACTAAGCTTGCCTCAATTCATTTATGACCTCGTCCAGGGGCCGTGGACCGCTCTCAGCCCACCTCCACGAGGAGGGGCGTTCGCTCAGAATCGGTAAGACGCCAGAAGCGTGAGTCGCCGACCAGTTCGGAGGCGATGTACGTTTTTTTAAGATTTGCACGTTGGGAAGAGTCGGAGCCGGAGGCGGTTATAAATCTCTTACGATTTTTGCTCTGAGATGAGCTTCAGAGACGTTAAGAAACCGTAAACCGCGAAAATCGTAGCGAACGTTCAACCCCGACAGTCTTGAACGAAAAGAAACTTCGGGGAATACGGTTACGCCGACCTGTTTGTGGGGGAGGACTGGAAAGGAGCAAAAAAAAGGGGTGCAACACGAGGACTTCCCAGGGGGTCACCCATCCTAGTTCTGCTCTCGCCCAAGCATGCTTAACTTCGGAGTTCTGATGGGATCCGGTGCATTAGTGCTGGTATGATCCCACCCGCACACTAAGCTTGTCTCAATTCATTTATGACCTCGTCCAGGGGCCGTAGACCGCTCCCAGCCCACCTCCACGAGGAGGGGCGTCCGGTCGGAATCGATAAGAAGCCAGAAGCGAGAGTCGCCGACCAGTTCGGAGGCGATGTACGTTTTTTTAAGATCTGCACGCTGGGAAGAGTCGGAGCCGGAGGCGGTTATAAATCTCTTACGATTTTTGCTCTGAGATGCGCTTCAGAGACGTTAAGAAACCGTAAACCGCGAAAATCTTAGCGAACGTTCAACCCCGACAGTCCTGAACGAAAAGAAACTTCGGGGAATACGGTTACGCCAACCTGTTTGTCGGGGAGGACTGGAAAGGTGCAAAAAAAAGGGGTGCAACACGAGGACTTCCCAGGGGGTCACCCATCCTAGTACTGCTCTCGCCCAAGCATGCTTAACTTCGGAGTTCTGATGGGATCCAGTGCATTAGTGCTGGTATGATCGCACCCACACACTAAGCTTGCCTCAATTCATTTATGACCTTGTCCAGGGGCCGTGGACCGCTCCCAGCCCACCTCCACGAGGAGAGGCGTCCGCTCGGAATCGGTAAGAAGCCAGAAGCGAGAGTCGCCGACCAGTTCGGAGGCGATGTACGTTTTTTTAAGATCTGCACGCTGGGAAGAGTCGGAGCCGGAGGCGGTTATAAATCTCTACCAATTTTTTCTCTGAGATGAGCTTCAGAGACGTTAAGAAACCGTAAACCGCGAAAATCGTAGCGAACGTTCTACCTCGACAGTCCTGAACGAAAAGAAACTTCGGGGAATATGGTTACGCCGACCCGTTTGTCGGGGAGGACTGGAAACGAGCAAAAAAAAAGGGGTGTAACACGAGGACTTCCCAGCGGGTCACCCATCCTAGTACTGCTCTCGCCCAAGCACGCTTAACTTCAGAGTTCTGATGGGATCCGGTGCATTAGTGCTGGTATGATCGCACCCGCACACTAAGGTTGCCTCAATTCATTTATGACCTCGTCCAGGGGCCGTGGACCGCTCCCAGCCCATCTCCACGTGGAGGGGCGTCTGCTCGGAATCAGTAAGAAGCCAGAAGCAAGAGTCGCCGACCAGTTCGGAGGTGATGTACATTTTTTTAGGATCTGCACGCTGGGAAGAGTCGGAGCCGGAGGCAGTTATAAATCTCTAACGATTTTTGCTCCTAGATGAGCTTCAGAGACGTTAAAAAACCGTAAACCGCTAAAATCGTAGCGAACGTTCAACCCCGACAGTCCTGAACGAAAAGAAACTTCGGGGAATACGGTTACGCCGACCCGTTTGTCGGGGAGGACAGGAAAGGAGCAAAAAAAAGGGGTGCAACACGAGGACTTCCCATGGGGTCACCCATCCTAGTACTGCTCTCGCCCAAGCACGCTTAACTTCGGAGTTCTGATGGGATCCGGTGCATTAGTGCTGGTATGATCGCACCCGCACACTAAGCTTGCCTCAATTCTTTTATGACCTCGTCCAGGGGTCATGGACCGCTCCCAGCCCACCTCCACGAGGAGGGGCGTCTGCTCGGAATCAGTAAGAAGCCAGAAGCGACAGTCGTCGACAAGTTCGGAGGCGATGTACGTTTTTTTAAGATCTGCACGCTGGGAAGAGTCGGAGCCGGAGGCGGTTATAAATCTCTAACGATTTTTGCTCCTAGATGAGCTTCAGAGACGTTAAAAACTCATAAACCGCGAAAAGCGTAGCGAACGTTCAACCTCGATAGTCCTGAACGAAAAGAAACTTCGGGGAATACGGTTACACCGACCCGTTTGTCGGGGAGGACTGGAAAGGAGCAAAAAAAAAGGGTGCAACACGAGGACTTCCCAGGAGGTCACCCATCCTAGTACTGCTCTCGCCCAAGCACGCTTAACTTCAGAGTTCTGATGGGATCCGGTGCATTAGCGCTGGTATGATCGCACCCACACACTAAGCTTGCCTCAATTCATTTATGACCTCGTCCAGGGGCCGTGTACCGCTCCCAGCCCACCTCCACGAGGAGGGGCGTCCGCTCGGAATCGGTAAGAAGCCAGAAGCGAGAGTCGCCGACCAGTTCGGAGGCGATGTACGTTTTTTTAAGATCTACACGCTGGGAAGAGTCGGAGCCGGAGGCGGTTATAAATCTCTAACGATTTTTTCTCTGAGATGAGCTTCAGAGACGTTAAGAAACCGTAAACCGCGAAAATCGTAGCGAACGTTCAACCCCGACAGTCCTGAACGAAAAGAAACTTCGGGGAATACGGTTACGCCGACCCGTTTGTCGGGGAGGACTGGAAAGGGGCAAAAAAAAAGGGGTGCAACACGAGGACTTCCCAGGGGGTCACCCATCCTAGTACTGCTCTCGCCCAAGCACGCTTAACTTCGGAGTTCTGATGGGATCCGGTGCATTAGTGCTGTTATGATCGCACCCGCACAATAAGCTTGCCTCAATTCATTTATGACCTCGTCCAGGGGCCGTGGACCGCTCCGAGCCCACCTCCACGAGGAGGGGCGTCCGCTCGGAATCGGTAAGAAGCCAGAAGCGTGAGTCGCCGACCAGTTCGGAGGCGATGTACGTTTTTTTAAGATCTACACGCTGGGAAGAGTCGGAGCCGGAGGCTGTTATAAATCTCTAACGATTTTGGCTCTGAGATGAGCTTCAGAGACGTTAAGAGACCGTAAACCGCGAAAATCGTAGCGAACGTTCAACCCCGACAGTCCTGAACGAAAAGAAACTTCGGGGAATACGGTTACGACGACCCGTTTGTTGGGGAGGACTGGAAACGAGCAAAAAAAAAGGGGTACAACACGAGGACTACCCAGGGGGTCACCCATCCTAGTACTGCTCTCGCCCAAGCACGCTTAACTTCGGAGTTCTGATGGGATCCGGTGAATTAGTGCTGGTATGATTGCACCCGCACTATAAGCTTGCCTCAATTCATTTATGACCTCGTCCAGGGGCCGTGAACCGCTCCCAGCCCACCTCCACGAGGAGGGGCGTCCGCTCGGAATCGGTAAGACGCCAGAAGCGAGAGTCGCCGACCAGTTCGGAGGCGATGTACGTTTTTTTAAGATCTGCACGCTGGGAAGAGTCGGAGCCAAAGGCGGTTATAAATCTCTAACGATTTTTGCTCTGAGATGAGCTTCAGAGACGTTAAGAAACTGTAAACCGCGAAAATCGTAGCGAACGTTCAACCCCGACAGTCCTGAACGAAAAGAAACTTCAGGGAATACGTTTACGCTGACCCGTTTGTCGGGGAGGACTGGAAAGGAGCAAGAAAAAGGGGAGCAACACCAGGGCTTTCCAGGGGGTCACCCATCCTAGTACTGTTCTCGCCCAAGCACGCTTAACTTCGGAGTTCTGATGGGATCCGGTGCATTAGTGCTGGTATGATTGCAACCGCACACTAAGCTTGCCTCAATTCATTTATGACCTCGTCCAGGGGCCGTGGACCGCTCCCAGCCGACCTCCACGAGGAGGGGCGTCCGCTCGGAATCGGTAAGAAGCCAGAAGCGAGAGTCGCCGACAAGTTCGGAGGCGATGTACGTTTTTTAAAGATCTGCACGCTGGGAAAAGTCGGAGCCGGAGGCGGTTATAAATCTCTAACGATTTTTGCTCCTAGATGAGCTTCAGAGACGTTAAAAAACCGTAAACCGCGAAAATCGTAGCGAACGTTCAACCCCGACAGTCCTGAACGAAAAGAAACTTCGGGGAATACGGTTACGCCGACCCGTTTGTCGGGGAGGACTGGAAAGGAGCAAAAAAAAAGGGTGCAACACGAGGACTTCCCAGGAGGTCACCCATCCTAGTACTGCTCTCGCCCAAGCACGCTTAACTTCGGTGTTCTGATGGGATCCGGTGCATTAGTGCTGGTATGATCGCACCCCCACACTAAGCTTGCCTCAATTCATTTATGACCTCGTCCAGGGGCCGTGGACCGCTCTCAGCCCACCTCCACGAGGAGGGGCGTCTGCCCGGAATCAGTAAGAAGCCAGAAGCGAGAGTCGCCGACAAGTTCGGAGGCGATGTACGTTTTTTAAAGATCTGCACGCTGGGAAGAGTCGGAGCCGGAGGCGGTTATAAATCTCTAACGATTTTTGCTCCTAGATGAGCTTCAGAGACGTTAAAAAACCGTAAACCGCGAAAATCGTAGCGAACGTTCAACCCCGACAGTCCTGAATGAAAAGAAACTTCGGGGAATACGGTTACGCCGACCCGTTTGTCGGGGAGGACTGGAAAGGAGCAAAAAAAAAGGGTGCAACATGAGGACTTCCCAGGAGGTCACCCATCCTAGTACTGCTCTCGCCCAAGCACGCTTAACTTCGGAGTTCTGATGGGATCCGGTGCATTAGTGCTGGTATGATCGCACCCCCACACTAAGCTTGCCTCAATTCATTTATGACCTCGTCCAGGGGCCGTGGACCGCTCCCAGCCCACCTCCACGAGGAGAGGCGTCCGCTCGGAATCGGTAAGAAGCCAGAAGCGAGAGTCGCCGACCAGTTCGGAGGCGATGTACGTTTTTTTAAGATCTGCACGCTGGGAAGAGTCGGAGCCGGAGGCGGTTATAAATCTCTAACGATTTTTTCTCTGAGATGAGCTTCAGAGACGTTAAGAAACCGTAAACCGCGAAAATCGTAGCGAACGTTCAACCCCGACAGTCCTGAACGAAAAGAAACTTCGGGGAATACGGTTACGCCGACCCGTTTGTCGGGGAGGACTGGAAAGGAGCAAAAAAAAGGGGTGCAACACGAGGACTTCCCTGGGGGTCACCCATCCTAGTACTGCTCTCGCCCAAGCACGCTTAACTTCGGAGTTCTGATGGGATCCGGTGCATTAGTGCTGGTATGATCGCACCCGTACACTAAGCTTGCCTCAATTCATTTATGACCTCGTCCAGGGGCCGTGGACCGCTCCCAGCCCACCTCCACGAGCAGAGGCGTCCGCTCGGAATCGGTAAGAAGCCAGAAGCGAGAGTCGCCGACCAGTTCGGACGCGATCTACGTTTTTTTAAGATCTGCACGCTGGGAAGAGTCGGAGCCGGAGGCGGTTATAAATCTCTAACGATTTTTTCTCTGAGATGAGCTTCAGAGACGTTAAGAAACCGTAAACCGCGAAAATCGTAGCGAACGTTCAACCCCGACAGTCCTGAACGAAAAGAAACTTCGGGGAATACGGTTACGCCGACCCGTTTGTCGGGGAGGACTGGAAAGGAGCAAAAAAAAAGGGTGCAACACGAGGACTTCCCTGGGGGTCACCCATCCTAGTACTGCTCTCGCCCAAGCACGCTTAACTTCGGAGTTCTGATGGGATCCGGTGCATTAGTGCTGGTATGATTGCACCCGCACTATAAGTTTGCCTCAATTCATTTATGACCTCGTCCAGGGGCCGTGAACCGCTCCCAGCCCACCTCCACGAGGAGGGGCGTCCGCTCGGAATCGGTAAGAAGCCAGAAGCGAGAGTCGCCGACCAGTTCGGAGGCGATGTACGTTTTTTTAAGATCTGCACGCTGGGAAGAGTCGGAGCCAAAGGCGGTTATAAATCTCTAACGATTTTTGCTCAGAGATGAGCTTCAGAGACGTTAAGAAACCGTAAACCGTGAAAAACGTAGCGAACCTTCAGCCCCGACACTCCTGAACGAAAAGAAACTTCAGGGAATACGGTTACGCCAACCCGTTTGTCGGGGAGGACTGGAAACGAGCAGAAAAAAATGGGTGCAACACGAGGACTTCCCAGGGGGTCACCCATCTTACTACTGCTCTAGCCCAAGCACGCTTAACTTCGGAGTTCTGATGGGATCCGGTGCATTAGTGCTGGTATGATCGCACCCGCACACTAAGCTTGCCTCAATTCATTTATGACCTCGTCCAGGGGCCGTGGACCGCTCCCAGCCCACCTCCACGAGGAGGGGCGTCCGCTCGGAATCGGTAAGAATCCAGAAGCGAGAGTCGCCGACCAGTTTGGAGGCGATGTACGTTTTTTTAAAATCTGCACGCTGGGAGGAGTCTGAGCCGGAGGCGGTTATAAATCTCTAACGATTTTTGCTCTGAGATGAGCTTCAGAGACGTTAAGAAATCGTAAACCACGAAAATTGTAGCGAACGTTCAACCCCGACAGTCCTGAACGAAAAGAAACTTCGGGGAATACGGTTACGCCGGCCCGTTTGTCGGGGAGGACTGGAAAGGGGCAAAAAAAAGGGGTGCAACACGAGGACTTCCCAGGGGGTCACCCATCCTAGTACTACTCTCGCCCAAGCATGCTTAACTTCGGAGTTCTGATGGGATCCGGTGCATTAGTGCTGGTATGATCGCACCCGCACACTAAGCTTGCCTCAATTCATTTATGACCTCGTCCAGGGGCCGTGGACCGCTCCCAGCCCACCTCCACGAGGAGGGGCGTCTGCCCGGAATCAGTAAGAAGCCAGAAGCGAGAGTCGCCGACAAGTTCGGAGGCGATGTACGTTTTTGTAAGATCTGCACGCTGGGAAGAGTCGGAGCCGGAGGCGGTTATAAATCTCTAACGATTTTTGCTCCTAGATGAGCTTCAGAGACGTTAAAAAACCGTAAACCGCGAAAATCGTAGCGAACGTTCAACCCCGACAGTCCTGAACGAAAAGAAACTTCGGGGAATACGGTTACGCCGACCCGTTTGTCGGGGAGGACTGGAAAGGGGCAAAAAAAAAGGGTGCGACACGAGGACTTCCCAGGAGGTCACCCATCCTAGTACTGCTCTCGCCCAAGCACGCTTAACTTCGGAGTTCTGATGGGATCCGGTGCATTAGTTCTGGTATGATCGCACCCCCACACTAAGCTTGCCTCAATTCATTTATGAACTCGTCCAGGGGCCGTGGATTGCTCCCAGCCCACCTCCACGAGGAGAGGCGTCCGCTCGGAATCGGTAAGAAGCCAGAAGCGAGAGTCGCCGACCAGTTCGGAGGCGATGCACGTTTTTTTAAAATCTGCACGCTGGGAGGAGTCTGAGCCGGAGGCGGTTATAAATCTCTAACGATTTTTGCTCTGAGATGAGCTTCAGAGACGTTAAGAAATCGTAAACCACGAAAATTGTAGCGAACGTTCAACCCCGACAGTCCTGAACGAAAAGAAACTTCGGGGAATACGGTTACGCCGGCCCGTTTGTCGGGGAGGACTGGAAAGGGGCAAAAAAAAGGGGTGCAACACGAGGACTTCCCAGGGGGTCACCCATCCTAGTACTCCTCTCGCCCAAGCATGCTTAACTTCGGAGTTCTGATGGGATCCGGTGCATTAGTGCTGGTATGATCGCACCCGCACACTAAGCTTGCCTCAATTCATTTATGACCTCGTCCAGGGGCCGTGGATCGCTCCCAGCCCACCTCCACGAGGAGGGGCGTCTGCCCGGAATCAGTAAGAAGCCAGAAGCGAGAGTCGCCGACAAGTTCGGAGGCGATGTACGTTTTTGTAAGATCTGCACGCTGGGAAGAGTCGGAGCCGGAGGCGGTTATAAATCTCTAACGATTTTTGCTCCTAGATGAGCTTCAGAGACGTTAAAAAACCGTAAACCGCGAAAATCGTAGCGAACGTTCAACCCCGACAGTCCTGAACGAAAAGAAACTTCGGGGAATACGGTTACGCCGACCCGTTTGTCGGGGAGGACTGGAAAGGGGCAAAAAAAAAGGGTGCAACACGAGGACTTCCCAGGAGGTCACCCATCCTAGTACTGCTCTCGCCCAAGCACGCTTAACTTCGGAGTTCTGATGGGATCCGGTGCATTAGTGCTGGTATGATCGCACCCCCACACTAAGCTTGCCTCAATTCATTTATGACCTCGTCCAGGGGCCGTGGATTGCTCCCAGCCCACCTCCACGAGGAGAGGCGTCCGCTCGGAATCGGTAAGAAGCCAGAAGCGAGAGTCGCCGACCAGTTCGGAGGCGATGTACGTTTTTTTAAGATCTGCACGCTGGGAAGAGTCGGAGCCGGAGGCGGTTATAAATCTCTAACGTTTTTTTTCTCTGAGATGAGCTTCAGAGACGTTAAGAAACCGTAAACCGCAAAAATCGTAGCGAACGTTCAACCCCGACAGTCCTGAACGAAAAGAAACTTCAGGGAATACGGTTACGCTGACCCGTTTGTCGGGGAGGACTGGAAAGGAGCAAGAAAAAGGGGAGCAACACGAGGAATTTCCAGGGGGTCACCCATCCTAGTACTGTTCTCGCCCAAGCACGCTTAACTTCGGAGTTCTGATGGGATCCGGTGCATTAGTGCTGGTATGATCGCAACCGCACACTAAGCTTGCCTCAATTCATTTATGACCTCGTCCAGGGGCCGTGGGCCGCTCCCAGCCCACCTCCACGCGGAGGGGCGTCCGCTCGGAATCGGTAAGAAGCCAGAAACGAGAGTCGCCGACCAGTTCGGAGGCGATGTACGTTTTTTTAAGATCTGCACGCTGGGAAGAGTCGGAGCCGGAGGCGGTTATAAATCTCTAACGATTTTTTCTCTGAGATGAGCTTCAGAGACGTTAAGAAACCGTAAACCGTGAAAAACGTAGCGAACCTTCAGCCCCGACACTCCTGAACGAAAAGAAACTTCAGGGAATACGGTTACGCCAACCCGTTTGTCGGGGAGGACTGGAAACGAGCAGAAAAAAATGGGTGCAACACGAGGACTTCCCAGGGGGTCACCCATCTTACTACTGCTCTAGCCCAAGCACGCTTAACTTCGGAGTTCTGATGGGATCCGGTGCATTAGTGCTGGTATGATCGCACCCGCACACTAAGCTTGCCACAATTCATTTATGACCTCGTCCAGGGGCCGTGGACCGCTCCCAGCCCACCTCCACGAGGAGGGGCGTCCGCTCGGAATCGGTAAGAAGCCAGAAGCGAGAGTCGCCGACCAGTTCGGAGGCGATGTACGTTTTTTTAAAATCTGCACGCTGGGAGGAGTCTGAGCCGGAGGCGGTTATAAATCTCTAACGATTTTTGCTCTGAGATGAGCTTCAGAGACGTTAAGAAATCGTAAACCACGAAAATTGTAGCGAACGTTCAACCCCGACAGTCCTGAACGAAAAGAAACTTCGGGGAATACGGTTACGCTGACCCGTTTGTCGGGGAGGACTGGAAAGGAGCAAAAAAAATGGGTGCAACACGAGGACTTCCCAGGGGGTCACCCATCCTAGTACTGCTCTCGCCCAAGCACGCTTAACTTCGGAGTTCTGATGGGATCCGGTGCATTAGTGCTGGTATGATCCCACCCGCACACTAAGCTTGCCTCAATTCATTTATGACCTCGTCCAGGGGCCGTGGACCGCTCCCAGCCCACCTCCACGAGGAGAGGCGTCCGCTCGGAATCGGTAAGAAGCCAGAAGCGAGAGTCGCCGACCAGTTCGGAGGCGATGTACGTTTTTTTAAGATCTGCACGCTGGGAAGAGTCGGAGCCGGAGGCGGTTATAAATATCTAACGTTTTTTTTCTCTGAGATGAGCTTCAGAGACGTTAAGAAACCGTAAACCGCGAAAATCGTAGCGAACGTTCAACCCCGACAGTCCTGAACGAAAAGAAACTTCGGGGAATACGGTTACGCCGACCCGTTTGTCGGGGAGGACTGGAAAGCAGCAAAAAAAAGGGGTGCAACACGAGGACTTCCCAGGGGGTCACCCATCCTAGTACTGCTCTCGCCCAAGCACGCTTAACTTCGGAGTTCTGATGGGATCCGGTGCATTAGTGCTGGTATGATCCCACCCGCACACTAAGCTTGCCACAATTCATTTATGACCTCGTCCAGGGGCCGTGGACCGCTCCCAGCCCACCTCCACGAGGAGGGGCGTCCGCTCGGAATCGGTAAGAAGCCAGAAGCGAGAGTCGCCGACCAGTTCGGAGGCGATGTACGTTTTTTTAAGATCTGCACGCTGGGAAGAGACGGAGACGGAGGCGGTTATAAATCTCTATCGATTTTTTCTCCGAGATGAGCTTCAGAGACGTTAAGAAACCGTAAACCGCGAAAATCGTAGCGAACGTTCAACCCCGACAGTCCTGAACGAAAAGAAACTTCGGGGAATACGGTTACGCTGACCCGTTTGTCGGGGAGGACTGGAAAGGAGCAAAAAAAAAGGGTGCAACACAAGGACTTCCCAGGGGGTCACCCATCCTAGTACTGCTCTCGCCCAAGCACGCTTAACTTCGGAGTTCTGATGGGATCCGGTGCATTAGTGCTGGTATGATCGCACCCGCACACTAAGCTTGCCTCAATTCATTTATGACCTCGTCCAGGGGCCGTGGACCACTGCCAGCCCACCTCCACGAGGAGAGGCGTCCGCTCGGAATCGGTAAGAAGCCAGAAGCGAGAGTCGCCGACCAGTTCGGAGGCGATGTACGTTTTTTTAAGATCTGCACGCTGGGAAGAGTCGGAGCCGGAGGCGGTTATAAATCTCTAACGATTTTTGCTCTGAGAAGAGCTTCAGAGACGTTAAGAAACTGTAAACCGCGAAAATCGTACCGAACGTTCAACCCCGACAGTCCTGAACGAAAAGAAACTTCGGGGAATACGGTTACGCCGACCAGTTTGTCGGGGAGGACTGGAAAGGAGCAAAAAAAAGGGGTGGAACACGAGGACTTCCCAGGGGGTCACCCATTCTAGTACTGCTCTCGCCCAAGCACGCTTAACGTCGGAGTTCTGATGGGATCTGGTGCATTAGTGCTGGTATGATCGCACCCGCACACTAAGCTTGCCTCAATTCATTTATGACCTCGTCCAGGGGCCGTGGACCGCTCCCAGCCCACCTCCACGAGGAGAGGCGTCCGCTCGGAATCGGTAAGAAGCCAGAAGCGAGAGTCGCCGACCAGTTCGGAAGCGATGTACGTTTTTTTAAGATCTGCACGCTGGGAAGAGTCGGAGCCGGAGGCGGTTATAAATCTCTAACAACTTTTGCTCTAGGATGAGCTTCAGAGACGTTAAGAAACCGTAAACCCCGAAAATCGTAGCGAACGTTCAACCCCGACAGTCCTGAACGAAAAGAAACTTCGGGGAATACGGTTACGCCGACCCGTTCCTCGGGGAGGACTGGAAAGGAGCAAAAAAAAGGGGTGCAACACGAGGACTTCCCAGGGGGTCACCCATCCTAGTACTGCTCTCGCCCAAGCACGCTTAACTTCGGAGTTCTGATGGGATCCAGTGCATTAGTGCTGGTATGATCGCACCCTCACACTAAGCTTGCCTCAATTCATTTATGACCTCGTCCAGGGGCCGTGGACCGCTCCCAGCCCACCTCCACGAGGAGGGGCGTCCGCTCGGAATCGGTAAGAAGCCAGAAGCGAGAGTCGCTGACCAGTTCGGAGGCGATGTACGTTTTTTTAAGATCTGCACGCTGAAAAGAGTCGGAGCCGGAGGCGGTTATAAATCTCTAACGATTTTTGCTCTGAGATGACCTTCAGAGACGTTAAGAAACCGTAAACCGCAAAAATCGTAGCGAACGTTCAACCCCGACAGTCCTGAACAAAAAGAAACTTCGGGGAATACGGTTACGCCGACCTGTTTGTCGGGGAGGACTGGAAAGGAGCAAAAAAAAGGGGTGGAACACGAGGACTTCCCAGGGGGTCACCCATCCTAGTACTGCTCTCGCCCAAGCACGCTTAACTTCGGAGTTCTGATGGGATCCGGTGCATTAGTGCTGGTATGATCGCACCCGCACACTAAGCTTGCCTCAATTCATTTATGACCTCGTCCAGGGGCCGTGGACCGCTCCCAGTCCACCTCCACGAGGAGGGGCGTCTGCCCGGAATCAGTAAGAAGCCAAAAGCGAGAGTCGCCGACAAGTTCGGAGGCGATGTACGTTTTTTTAAGATCTGCACGCTGGGAAGAGTCGGAGCCGGAGGCGGCTATAAATCTCTAACGATTTTTGCTCCTAGATGAGCTTCAGAGACGTTAAAAAACCGTAAACCGCAAAAATCGTAGCGAACGTTCAACCCCGACAATCCTGAACGAAAAGAAACTTCGGGGAATACGGTTACGCCGACCCGTTTGTCGGGGAGGACTGGAAAGGAGCAAAAAAAAAGGTGCAACACGAGGACTTCCCAAGAGGTCACCCATCCTAGTACTGCTCTCGCCCAAGCACGCTTAACTTCGGAGTTCTGATGGGATCCGGTGCATTAGTGCTGGTATGATCGCACCCCCACACTAAGCTTGCCTCAATTCATTTATGACCTCGTCCAGGGGCCGTGGACCGCTCCCAACACACCTCCACGAGGAGGTGCGTCCGGTCGGAATCGGTAAGAAGCCAGAAGCGAGAGTCGCCGACCAGTTCGGAGGCGATGTACGTTTTTTTAAGATCTACACTCTGGGAAGAGTCGGAGCCGGAGCCGGTTATAAATCTCTAACGATTTTTTCTCTGAGATGAGCTTCGGAGACGTTAAGAAACCGTAAACCGCGAAAATCGTAGCGAACGTTCAACCCCGACAGTCCTGAACGAAAAGAAACTTCGGGGAATACGGTTACGCCGACCCGTTTGTCGGGGAGGACTGGAAATGAGCAAAAAAAAGGGGTGCAACACGAGGACTTCCCAGGGGGTCACCCATCCTAGTACTGCTCTCGCCCAAGCACGCTTAACTACGGAGTTCTGATGGGATCCGGTGCATTAGTGCTGGTATGATCGCACCCGCACACTAAGCTTGCCTCAATTCATTTATGACCTCGTCCAGGGGCCGTGGACCGCTCTCAGCCCACCTCCACGAGGAGGGGCGTCCGCTCAGAATCGGTAAGAAGCCAGAAGCGTGAGTCGCCGACCAGTTCGGAGGCGATGTACGTTTTTTTAAGATCTGCACGCTGGGAAGAGTCGGAGCCGGAGGCGGTTATAAATCTCTAACGATTTTGGCTCTGAGATGAGCTTCAGAGACGTTAAAAAACCGTAAACCGCGAAAATCGTAACGAACGTTCAACCCCGACAGTCCTGAACGAAAAGAAACTTCGGGGAATACGGTTACGCCGACCCGTTTGTCGGGGAGGACTGGAAACGAGCAAAACAAAAGGGGTGCAACACAAGGACTTCCTAGGGGGTCACCCATCCTAGTACTGCTCTCGCCCAAGCACGCTTAACTTCGGAGTTCTGATGGGTTCCGGTGCATTAGTGCTGGTATGATCGCACCCTCACACTAAGCTTGCCTCAATTCATTTATGACCTCGTCCAGGGGCCGTGGACCGCTCCCAGCCCACCTCCACGGGGAGGGGCGTCCGCTCAGAATCGGTAAGAAGCCAGAAGCGAGAGTCGCCGACCAGTTCGGAGGCGATGTACGTTTTTTAAGATCTGCACGCTGGGAAGAGTCGGAGCCAGAGGCGGTTATAAATCTCTAACAATTTTTGCTCTAAGATGAGCTTAAGAGACGTTAAGAAACCGTAAACCGCGAAAATCGTAGCGAACGTTCAACCCCGACAGTCCTGAACGAAAAGAAACTTCGGGGAATACGGTTACGCCGACCCGTTTGTCGGGGAGGACTGGAAAGGAGCAAAAAAAAGGGGTGTAACACGAGGACTTCCCAGGGGGTTACCCATCCTAGTACTGCTCTCGCCCAAGCACGCTTAACTTCAGAGTTCTGATGGGATCCGGTGCATTAGTGCTGGTATGATCGCACCCGCACACTAAGCTTGCCTCAATTCATTTATGACCTCGTCCAGGGGCCGTGGACCGCTCCCAGCCCACCTCCACGAGGAGAGGCGTCCGCTCGAAATCGGTAAGAAGCCAGAAGCGAGAGTCGCCGACCAGTTCGGAGGTGATGTACGTTTTTTTAAGATCTGCACGCTGGGAAGAGTCGGAGCCGGAGGCGGTTATAAATCTCTAACGTTTTTTTTCTCTGAGATGAGCTTCAGAGACGTTAAGAAACCGTAAAATCGTAGCGAACGTTCAACCCCGACAGTCCTGAACGAAAAGAAACTTCGGGGAATATGGTTACGCCGACCCGTTTGTCAGGGAGGACTGGAAAGGAGCAAAAAAAGGGGTGCAACACGAGGACTTCCCTGGGGGTCACCCATCCTAGTACTGCTCTCGCCCAAGCACGCTTAACTTCGGAGTTCTGATGGGATCCGGTGCATTAGTGCTGGTATGATCGCACCCGCATACTAAGCTTGCCTCAATTCATTTATGACCTCGTCCAGGGGCCGTGGACCGCTCCCAGCCCACCTCCACGAGCAGAGGCGTCCGCTCGGAATCGGTAAGAAGCCAGAAGCGAGAGTCGCCGACCAGTTCGGAGGCGATCTACGTTTTTTTAAGATCTGCACGCTGGGAAGAGTCGGAGCCGGAGGCGGTTATAAATCTCTAACGATTTTTTCTCTGAGATGAGCTTCAGAGACGTTAAGAAACCGTAAACCGCGAAAATCGTAGCGAACGTTCAACCCCGACAGTCCTGAACGAAAAGAAATTTCGGGGAATACGGTTACGCCGACCCGTTTGTCGGGGAGGACTGGAAAACAGCAAAAAAAAAGGGTGCAACACGAGGACTTCCCAGGGGGTCACCCATCCTAGTACTGTTCTCGCCCAAGCACGCTTAACTTCGGAGTTCTGATGGGATCCGGTGCATTAGTGCTGGTATGATCGCAGCCGCACACTAAGCTTGCCTCAATTCATTTATGACCTCGTCCAGGGGCCGTGGACCGCTCCCAGCCCACCTCCACGAGGAGAGGCATCCGCTCGGAATCGGTAAGAAGCCAGAAGCGAGAGTCGCCGACCAGTTCGGAGGCGATCTACGTTTTTTTAAGATCTGCACGCTGGGAAGAGTCGGAGCCGGAGGCGGTTATAAATCTCTAACGATTTTTGCTCTGAGAAGAGCTTCAGAGACGTCAAGAAACCGTAAACCGCGAAAATCGTAGCGAACGTTCAACCCCGACAGTCCTGAACGAAAAGAAACTTCGGGGAATACGGTTACGCCGACTCGTTTGTCGGGGAGGACTGGAAAGGAGCAAAAAAAAAGGGGTGCAACACGAGGACTTCCCAGGGGGTCACCCATCCTAGTACTGCTCTCGCCCAAGCACGCTTAACTTCGGAGTTCTGATGGGATCCGGTGCATTAGTGCTGGTATGATCGCACCCGCACACTAAGCTTGCCTCAATTCATTTATGACCTCGTCCAGGGGCCGTGGACCGCTCCCAGCCCACCTCCACGAGGAGGGGCGTCCGCTCAGAATCGGTAAGAAGCCAGAAACGAGAGTCGCCGACCAGTTCGGAGGCGATGTACGTTTTTTTAAGATCTGCACGCTGGGAAGAGACAGAGCCGGAGGCGGTTATAAATCTCTAACGATTTTTTCTCTGAGATGAGCTTCAAAGACGTTAAGAAACCGTAAACCGCGAAAATCGAAGCGAACGTTCAACCCCGACAGTCCTGAAGGAAAAGAAACTTTGCGGAATACGGTTACGCCGACCCGTTTGTCGGGGAGGACTGGAAAGGAGCAAAAAAAAAGGGGTGCAACACGAGGACTTCCCAGGGGGTCACCCATCCTAGTACTGCTCTCGCCCAAGCACGTTTAACTTCGGCGTTCTGATGGGATCCGGTGCATTAGTGCTGGTATGATCGCACCCGCACACTAAGCTTGCCTCAATTCATTTATGACCTCGTCCAGGGCCCGTGGACTGCTCCTAGCCCACCTCCACGAGGAGGGGCGTCGGCTCGGAATCGGTAAGAAGCCAGAAGCGAGAGTCGCCGACCAGTTCGGAGGCGATGTACGTTTTTTTAAGATCTGCACGCTGGGAAGAGTCGGAGCCGGAGGCGGTTATAAATCTCTAACGATTTTGGCTCTGAGATGAGCTTCAGAGACGTTAAAAAACCGTAAACCGCGAAAATCGTAGCGAACGTTCAACCCCGACAGTCCTGAACGAAAAGAAACTTCGGGAATACGGTTACGCCGACCCGTTTGTCGGGGAGGACTGGAAAGGAGCAAAAAAAAGGGGTGCAACACGAGGACTTCCTAGGGGGTCACCCATCCTAGTACTGCTCTCGCCCAAGCACGCTTAACTTCGGAGTTCTGATGGGTTCCGGTGCATTAGTGCTGGTATGATCGCACCCTCACACTAAGCTTGCCTCAATTCATTTATGACCTCGTCCAGGGGCCGTGGACCGCTCCCAGCCCACCTCCACGAGGAGGGGCGTCCGCTCAGAATCGGTAAGAAGCCAGAAACGAGAGTCGCCGACCAGTTCGGAGGCGATGTACGTTTTTTTAAGATCTGCACGCTGGGAAGAGACAGAACCGGAGGCGGTTATAAATCTCTAACGATTTTTTCTCTGAGATGAGCTTCAGAGACGTTAAGAAACCGTAAACCGCGAAAATCGAAGCGAACGTTCAACCCCGACAGTCCTGAAGGAAAAGAAACTTTGGGGAATACTGTTACGCCGACCCGTTTGTCGGGGAGGACTGGAAAGGAGCAAAAAAAAGGGGTGCAACACGAGGACTTCCCAGGGGGTCACCCATCCTAGTACTGCTCTCGCCCAAGCACGCTTAACTTCGGCGTTCTGATGGGATCCGGTGCATTAGTGCTGGTATGATCGTACCCGCACACTAAGCTTGCCTCAATTCATTTATGACCTCGTCCAGGGGCCGTGGACTGCTCCTAGCCCACCTCCACGAGGAGGGGCGTCCGCTCGGAATCGGTAAGAAGCCAGAAGCGAGAGTCGCCGACCAGTTCGGAGGCGATGTACGTTTTTTTAAGATCTGCACGCTGGGAAGAGTCGGAGCCGGAGGCGGTTATAAATCTCTAACGATTTTGGCTCTGAGATGAGCTTCAGAGACGTTAAAAAACCGTAAACCGCGAAAATCGTAACGAACGTTCAACCCCGACAGTCCTGAACGAAAAGAAACTTCGGGAATATGGTTACGCCGACCCGTTTGTCGGGGAGGACTGGAAAGGAGCAAAAAAAAGGGGTGCAACACGAGGACTTCCCAGGGGGTCACCCATCCTAGTACTGCTCTCGCCCAAGCACGCTTAACTTCGGAGTTCTGATGGGATCCGGTGCATTAGTTCTGGTATGATCGCACCCGCACACTAAGCTTGCCTCAATTCATTTATGACCTCGTCCAGGGGCCGTGGACCACTCCCAGCCCACCTCCACGAGGAGGGGCGTCCGCTCGGAATCGGTAAGAAGCCAGAACCGAGAGTCGCCGACCAGTTCGAAGGCGATGTACATTTTTTTAAGATCTGCACGCTGGAAAGAGACGGAGCCGGAAGTGGTTATAAATCTCTAATGATTTTTTCTCTGAGATGGGCTTCAAAGACGTTAAGAAACCGTAAACCGCGAAAATCGTAGCGAACGTTCAACCCCGACAGTCCTGAACGAAAAGAAACTTCGATGAATACGGTTACGCAGACCTGTTTGTCGAGGAGGACTGGAAACGAGCAAAAAAAAAGGGGTGCAACACGAGGACTTCCCAGGGGGTCACCCATCCTAGTACTGCTCTCGCCCAAGCACGCATAATTTCGGAGTTCTGATGGGATCCGGTGCATTAGTGCTGGTATGATCGCACCCGCACACTAAGATTGCCTCAATTCATTTATGACCTCGTCCAGGGGCCGTGGACCGCTCCCAGCCCACCTCCACGAGGAGAGGCGTCCGCTCGGAATCGGTAAGAAGCCAGAAGCGAGAGTCGCCGACCAGTTCGGAGGCGATGTACGTTTTTTTAAGATCAGCACGCTGGGAAGATTCGGAGCCGGAGGTGGTTATAAATCTCTAACGATTTTTGCTCTGAGATGAGCTTCAGAGACGTTAAATAACCGTAAACCGTAAAAATCGTAGCGAACGTTCAACCCCGACAGTCCTGAACGAAAAGAAACTTCGAGGAATACGGTTACGCCGACCCGTTTGTCGGGGAGGACTGGAAAGGAGCAAAAAAAAAGGGGTGCAACACGAGGACTTCCCAGGGGATCACCCATCCTAGTACTGCTCTCGCCCAAGCACGCTTAACTTCGGAGTTCTGATGGGTTCCGGTGCATTAGTGCTGGTATGATCGCACCCTCACACTAAGCTTGCCTCAATTCATTTATGACCTCGTCCAGGGGCCGTGGACCGCTCCCAGCCCACCTCCACGAGGAGAGGCGTCCGCTCGGAATCGGTAAGAAGCCAGAAGCGAGAGTCACCGACCAGTTCGGAGGCGATGTACGTTTTTTGAACATCTACACGCTGGGAAGAGTCGGAGCCGGAGGCGGTTATAAATCTCTAACGATTTTTGGTCTGAGATGAGCTTCAGAGACGTTAAAAAATCGTAAACCGCGAAAATCGTAGCAAACGTTCAACCCCGACAGTCCTGAACGAAAAGAAACTTCGGGGAATACGGTTACGCCGACCCGTTTATCGGGGAGGACTGGAAACGAGCAAAAAAAAAGGGGTGCAACACGAGGACTTCCCAGGGGGTCACCCATCCTAGTACTGCTCTCCCCCAAGCACGCTTAACTTCGGAGTTCTGATGGGATCCGGTGCATTAGTGCTGGTATGATCGCACCCGCACACTAAGCTTGCCTCAATTCATTTATGACCTCGTCCAGGGGCCGTGGACCGATCACAGCCCACCTCCACGAGGAGAGACGTCCGCTCGGAATCGGTAAGAAGCCAGAAGTGAGAGTCGCCGACCAGTTCGGAGGCGATGTACGTTTTTTTAAGATCTGCACGCTGGGAAGATTCGGAACCGGAGGTGGTTATAAATCTCTAACGATTTTTGCTCTGAGATGAGCTTCAGAGACGTTAAAAAACCGTAAACCTCGAAAATAGTAGCGAACGTTCAACCCCGACAGTCCTGAACAAAAAGAAACTTCGGGGAATACGGTTACGCCGACCCGTTTGTCGGGGAGGACTGGAAAGGAGCAAAAAAAAGGGGTGCAACATGAGGACTTCCCAGGGGGTCACCCATCCAAGTACTGCTCTCGCGCAAGCACGCTTAACTTCGGAGTTCTGATGGGTTCCGGTGCATTAGTGCTGGTATGATCGCACCCTCACACTAAGCTTGGCTCAATTCATTTATGACCTCGTCTAGGGGCCGTGGACCGCTCCCAGCCCACCTCCACGAGGAGGGGCGTCCGCTCAGAATCGGTAAGAAGCCAGAAGCGAGAGTCGCTGACCAGTTCGGAGGTGATGTACGTTTTTTTAAGATTTACACGCTGGGAAGAGACAGAGCCGGAGTCGGTTATAAATCTCTAACGATTTTTTCTCTGAGATGAGCTTCAGAGACGTTAAGAAACCGTAAACCGCGAAAATCGTAGCGAACGTTCAACCCCGATAGTCCTGAACGAAAAGAAACTTCGGGGAATACGGTTACGCCGACCCGTTTGTCGGGGAGGACTGGAAAGGAGCAAAAAAAAGGGGTGCAACACGAGGACTTCCTAGGGGGTCACCCATCCTAGTACTGCTCTCGCCCAAGCACGCTTAACTTCGGAGTTCTGATGGGATCCGGTGCATTAGTGCTGGTATGTTCGCACCCGCAAACTAAGCTTGGCTCAATTCATTTATGACCTCGTCCAGGGGCCGTGGACCGCTCCCAGCCCACCTCCAGGAGGAGGGGCGTCCGCTCGGAATCGGTAAGAAGCCAGATGCGAGAGTCGCCGACCAGTTCGGAGGCGATGTACATTTTTTTAAGATCTGCACGCTGCGAAGAGTCGGAGCCGGAGGCGGTTATAAATCTCTAACGATTTTTGGTCTGAGATTAGCTTTAGAGACATTAAAAAATCGTAAACCGCGAAAATCGTAGCGAACGTTCAACCCCGACAGTCCTGAACGAAAAGAAACTTCGGGGAATACGGTTACGCCGACCCGTTTGTCGGGGAGGACTGGAAACGAGCAAAAAAAAAGGGGTGCAACACGAGGACTTCCAAGGGGGTCACCCATCCTAGTACTGCTCTCGCCCAAGCACGCTTAACTTCGGAGTTCTGATGGGATCCGGTGCATTAGTGCTGGTATGATCGCACCCGCACACTAAGCTTGCCTCAATTCATTTATGACCTCGTCCAGGGGCTGTGGACTGCTCCTAGCCCACCTCCACGAGGAGGGGCGTCCGCTCGGAATCGGTAAGAAGCCAGAAGCGAGAGTCGCCGACCAGTTCGGAGGCGATGTACGTTTTTTTAAGATCTGCACGCTGGGAAGAGTCGGAGCCGGAGGCAGTTATAAATCTCTAACGATTTTTGCTCTGAGATGAGCTTCAGAGACGTTAAAAAACCGTAAACCGCGAAAATCGTAGCGAACGTTCAACCCCGACAGTCCTGAACGAAAAAAAACTTCGGGGAATACGGTTAGGCCGACCCGTTTGTCGGGGAGGACTGGAAAGGAGCAAAAAAAAGGGTGCAACACGAGGACTTCCCAGGGGGTCACCCATCCTAGTACTGCTCTCGTCCAAGCACGCTTAACTTCGGAGTTTTGATGGGATCCGGTACATTAGTGCTGGTATGATCGCACCCGCACACTAAGCTTGCCTCAATTCATTTATGACCTCGTCCAGGGGCCGTGGACCACTCCCAGCCCACCTCCACGAGGAGGGGCGTCCGCTCGGAATCGATAAGAAGCCAGAACTGAGAGTCGCCGACCAGTTCGAAGGCGATGTACATTTTTTTAAGATCTGCACGCTGGAAAGAGACGGAGCCGGAGGTGGTTATAAATCTCTAATGATTTTTTCTCTGAGATGGGCTTCAGAGACGTTAAGAAACCGTAAACCGCGAAAATCGTAGCGAACGTTCAACCCCGACAGTCCTGAACGAAAAGAAACTTCGATGAATACGGTTACGCAGACCCGTTTGTCGAGGAGGACTGGAAACGAGCAAAAAAAAAGGGGTGCAACACGAGGACTTCCCAGGGGGTCACCCATCCTAGTACTGCTCTCGCCCAAGCACGCATAATTTCGGAGTTCTGAGGGGATCCGGTGCATTAGTGCTGGTATGATCGCACCCGCACACTAAGCTTGCCTCAATTCATTTATGACCTCGTCCAGGGGCCGTGGACCGCTCCCAGCCCACCTCCACGAGGAGAGGCGTCCGCTCGGAATCGGTAAGAAGCCAGAAGCGAGAGTCGCCGACCAGTTCGGAGGCGATGTACGTTTTTTTAAGATCAGCACGCTGGGAAGATTCGGAGCCGGAGGTGGTTATAAATCTCTAACGATTTTTGCTCTGAGATGAGCTTCAGAGACGTTAAAAAACCGTAAACCGCAAAAATCGTAGCGAACGTTCAACCCCGACAGTCCTGAACGAAAAGAAACTTCGAGGAATACGGTTACGCCGACCCGTTTGTCGGGGAGGACTGGAAAGGAGCAAAAAAAAGGGGTGCAACACGAGGACTTCCCAGGGGATCACCCATCCTAGTACTGCTCTCGCCCAAGCACGCTTAACTTCGGAGTTCTGATGGGTTCCGGTGCATTAGTGCTGGTATGATCGCACCCTCACACTAAGCTTGCCTCAATTCATTTATGACCTCGTCCAGGGGCCGTGGACCGCTCCCAGCCCACCTCCACGAGGAGAGACGTCCGCTCGGAATCGGTAAGAAGCCAGAAGTGAGAGTCGCCGACCAGTTCGGAGGCGATGTACGTTTTTTTAAGATCAGCACGCTGGGAAGATTCGGAGCCGGAGGTGGTTATAAATCTATAACGATTTTTGGTCTGAGATGAGCTTCAGAGACGTTAAAAAATCGTAAACCGCGAAAATAGTAGCGAACGTTCAACCCCGACAGTCCTGAACGAAAAGAAACTTCGGGGAATACGGTTACGCCGACCCGTTTATCGGGGAGGACTGGAAACGAGCAAAAAAAAAGGGGTGCAACACGAGGACTTCCCAGGGGGTCACCCATCCTAGTACTGCTCTCCCCCAAGCACGCTTAACTTCGGAGTTCTGATGGGATCCGGTGCATTAGTGCTGGTATGATCGCACCCGCACACTAAGCTTGCCTCAATTCATTTATGACCTCGTCCAGGGGCCGTGGACCGATCCCAGCCCACCTCCACGAGGAGAGACGTCCGCTCGGAATCGGTAAGAAGCCAGAAGTGAGAGTCGCCGACCAGTTCGGAGGCGATGTACGTTTTTTTAAGATCTGCACGCTGGGAAGATTCGGAACCGGAGGTGGTTATAAATCTCTAACGATTTTTGCTCTGAGATGAGCTTCAGAGACGTTAAAAAACCGTAAACCTCGAAAATAGTAGCGAACGTTCAACCCCGACAGTCCTGAACGAAAAGAAACTTCGAGGAATACGGTTACGCCGACCCGTTTGTCGGGGAGGACTGGAAAGGAGCAAAAAAAAGGGGTGCAACACGAGGACTTCCCAGGGGATCACCCATCCTAGTACTGCTCTCGCCCAAGCACGCTTAACTTCGGAGTTCTGATGGGTTCCGGTGCATTAGTGCTGGTATGATCGCACCCTCACACTAAGCTTGCCTCAATTCATTTATGACCTCGTCCAGGGGCCGTGGACCGCTCCCAGCCCACCTCCACGAGGAGAGGCGTCCGCTCGGAATCGGTAAGAAGCCAGAAGCGAGAGTCGCTGACCAGTTCGGAGGTGATGTACGTTTTTTTAAGATTTACACGCTGGGAAGAGACAGAGCCGGAGTCGGTTATAAATCTCTAACGATTTTTTCTCTGAGATGAGCTTCAGAGACGTTAAGAAACCGTAAACCGCGAAAATCGTAGCGAACGTTCAACCCCGACAGTCCTGAACGAAAAGAAACTTCAGGGAATACGGTTACGCCGACCCGTTTGTCGGGGAGGACTGGAAAGGAGCAAAAAAAAGGGGTGCAACACGAGGACTTCCCAGGGGGTCACCCATCCTAGTACTGCTCTCGCCCAAGCACGCTTAACTTCGAAGTTCTGATGGGATCCGGTGCATTAGTGCTGGTATGATCGCACCCGCACACTAAGCTTGCCTCAATTCATTTATGACCTCGTCCAGGGGCCGTGGACTGCTCCTAGCCCACCTCCACGAGGAGGGGCGTCCGCTCGGAATCGGTAAGAAGCCAGAAGCGAGAGTCGCCGACCAGTTCGGAGGCGATGTACGTTTTTTTAAGATTAGCACGCTGGGAAGATTCGGAGCCGGAGGTGGTTATAAATCTCTAACGATTTTTGCTCTGAGATGAGCTTCAGAGACGTTAAAAAACCGTAAACCGCAAAAATCGTAGCGAACGTTCAACCCCGACAGTCCTGAACGAAAAGAAACTTCGAGGAATACGGTTACGCCGACCCGTTTGTCGGGGAGGACTGGAAAGGAGCAAAAAAAAGGGGTGCAACACGAGGACTTCCCAGGGGATCACCCATCCTAGTACTGCTCTCGCCCAAGCACG
This sequence comes from Diospyros kaki, assembly GCA_036245055.1. Taxonomy (NCBI): domain Eukaryota; kingdom Viridiplantae; phylum Streptophyta; class Magnoliopsida; order Ericales; family Ebenaceae; genus Diospyros; species Diospyros kaki. The sequence goes on from BSEG01000002.1 coordinate 22,082,966, forward strand.
CTTAACTTCGGAGTTCTGATGGGTTCCGGTGCATTAGTGCTGGTATGATCGCACCCTCACACTAAGCTTGCCTCAATTCATTTATGACCTCGTCCAGGGGCCGTGGACCACTCCCAGCCCACCTCCACGAGGAGAGGCGTCCGCTCGGAATCGGTAAGAAGCCAGAAGCGAGAGTCACCGACCAGTTCGGAGGCGATGTACGTTTTTTGAACATCTACACGCTGGGAAGATTCGGAACCGGAGGTGGTTATAAATCTCTAACGATTTTTGCTCTGAGATGAGCTTCAGAGACGTTAAAAAACCGTAAACCTCGAAAATAGTAGCGAACGTTCAACCCCGACAGTCCTGAACGAAAAGAAACTTCGGGGAATACGGTTACGCCGACCCGTTTGTCGGGGAGGACTGGAAAGGAGCAAAAAAAAGGGGTGCAACACGAGGACTTCCCAGGGGGTCACCCATCCAAGTACTGCTCTCGCGCAAGCACGCTTAACTTCGGAGTTCTGATGGGTTCCGGTGCATTAGTGCTGGTATGATCGCACCCTCACACTAAGCTTGGCTCAATTCATTTATGACCTCGTCTAGGGGCCGTGGACCGCTCCCAGCCCACCTCCACGAGGAGGGGCCTCCGCTCAGAATCGGTAAGAAGCCAGAAGCGAGAGTCGCTGACCAGTTCGGAGGTGATGTACGTTTTTTTAAGATTTACACGCTGGGAAGAGACAGAGCCGGAGTCGGTTATAAATCTCTAACGATTTTTTCTCTGAGATGAGCTTCAGAGACGTTAAGAAACCGTAAACCGCGAAAATCGTAGCGAACGTTCAACCCCGACAGTCCTGAACGAAAAGAAACTTCGGGGAATACGGTTACGCCGACCCGTTTGTCGGGGAGGACTGGAAAGGAGCAAAAAAAAGGGGTGCAACACGAGGACTTCCTAGGGGGTCACCCATCCTAGTACTGCTCTCGCCCAAGCACGCTTAACTTCGGAGTTCTGATGGGATCCGGTGCATTAGTGCTGGTATGTTCGCACCCGCAAACTAAGCTTGGCTCAATTCATTTATGACCTCGTCCAGGGGCCGTGGACCGCTCCCAGCCCACCTCCAGGAGGAGGGGCGTCCGCTCGGAATCGGTAAGAAGCCAGATGCGAGAGTCGCCGACCAGTTCGGAGGCGATGTACATTTTTTTAAGATCTGCACGCTGGGAAGAGTCGGAGCCGGAGGCGGTTATAAATCTCTAACGATTTTTGGTCTGAGATTAGCTTTAGAGACATTAAAAAATTGTAAACCGCGAAAATCGTAGCGAACGTTCAACCCCGACAGTCCTGAACGAAAAGAAACTTCGGGGAATACGGTTACGCCGATCCGTTTGTCGGGGAGGACTGGAAACGAGCAAAAAAAAAGGGGTGCAACACGAGGACTTCCAAGGGGGTCACCCATCCTAGTACTGCTCTCGCCCAAGCACGCTTAACTTCGGAGTTCTGATGGGATCCGGTGCATTAGTGCTGGTATGATCGCACCCGCACACTAAGCTTGCCTCAATTCATTTATGACCTCGTCCAGGGGCCGTGGACTGCTCCTAGCCCACCTCCACGAGGAGGGGCGTCCGCTCGGAATCGGTAAGAAGCCAGAAGCGAGAGTCGCCGACCAGTTCGGAGGCGATGTACGTTTTTTTAAGATCTGCACGCTGGGAAGAGTCGGAGCCGGAGGCGGTTATAAATCTCTAACGATTTTTGCTCTGAGATGAGCTTCAGAGACGTTAAAAAATCGTAAACCGCGAAAATCGTAGCGAACGTTCAACCCCGACAGTCCTGAACGAAAAAAAACTTCGGGGAATACGGTTACGCCGACCCGTTTGTCGGGGAGGACTGGAAAGGAGCAAAAAAAAGGGGTGCAACACGAGGACTTCCCAGGGGGTCACCCATCCTAGTACTGCTCTCGTCCAAGCACGCTTAACTTCGGAGTTCTGATGGGATCCGGTGCATTAGTGCTGGTATGATCGCACCCGCACACTAAGCTTGCCTCAATTCATTTATGACCTCGTCCAGGGGCCGTGGACCGCTCCCAGCCCACCTCCACGAGGAGAGGCGTCCGCTCGGAATCGGTAAGAAGCCAGAAGCGAGAGTCACCGACCAGTTCGGAGGCGATGTACGTTTTTTGAACATCTACACGCTGGGAAGATTCGGAACCGGAGGTGGTTATATATCTCTAACGATTTTTGCTCTGAGATGAGCTTCAGAGACGTTAAAAAACCGTAAACCACGAAAATCGTAGCGAACGTTCAACCCCGACAGTCCTGAACGAAAAAAAACTTCGGGGAATACGGTTAGGCCGACCCGTTTGTCGGGGAGGACTGGAAAGGAGCAAAAAAAAAGGGGTGCAACACGAGGACTTCCCAGGGGGTCACCCATCCTAGTACTGCTCTCGCCCAAGCACGCATAATTTCGGAGTTCTGATGGGATCCGGTGCATTAGTGCTGGTATGATCGCACCCGCACACTAAGCTTGCCTCAATTCATTTATGACCTCGTCCAGGGGCCGTGGACCGCTCCCAGCCCACCTCCACGAGGAGAGGCGTCCGCTCGGAATCGGTAAGAAGCCAGAAGCGAGAGTCGCCGACCAGTTCGGAGGCGATGTACGTTTTATTAAGATCAGGACGCTGGGAAGATTCGGAGCCGGAGGTGGTTATAAATCTCTAACGATTTTTGCTCTGAGATGAGCTTCAGAGACGTTAAAAAACCGTAAACCGCAAAAATCGTAGCGAACGTTCAACCCCGACAGTCCTGAACGAAAAGAAACTTCGAGGAATACGGTTACGCCGACCCGTTTGTCGGGGAGGACTGGAAAGGAGCAAAAAAAAGGGGTGCAACACGAGGACTTCCCAGGGGATCACCCATCCTAGTACTGCTCTCGCCAAAGCACGCTTAACTTCGGAGTTCTGATGGGTTCCGGTGCATTAGTGCTGGTATGATCGCACCCTCACACTAAGCTTGCCTCAATTCATTTATGACCTCGTCCAGGGGCCGTGGACCGCTCCCAGCCCACCTCCACGAGGAGAGACGTCCGCTCGGAATCGGTAAGAAGCCAGAAGTGAGAGTCGCCGACCAGTTCGGAGGCGATGTACGTTTTTTTAAGATCAGCACGCTGGGAAGATTCGGAGCCGGAGGTGGTTATAAATCTATAACGATTTTTGGTCTGAGATGAGCTTCAGAGACGTTAAAAAATCGTAAACCGCGAAAATCGTAGCGAACGTTCAACCCCGACAGTCCTGAACGAAAAGAAACTTCGGGGAATACGGTTACGCCGACCCGTTTATCGGGGAGGACTGGAAACGAGCAAAAAAAAAGGGGTGCAACACGAGGACTTCCCAGGGGGTCACCCATCCTAGTACAGCTCTCCCCCAAGCACGCTTAACTTCGGAGTTCTGATGGGATCCGGTGCATTAGTGCTGGTATGATCGCACCCGCACACTAAGCTTGCCTCAATTCATTTATGACCTCGTCCAGGGGCCGTGGACCGATCCCAGCCCACCTCCACGAGGAGAGACGTCCGCTCGGAATCGGTAAGAAGCCAGAAGTGAGAGTCGCCGACCAGTTCGGAGGCGATGTACGTTTTTTTAAGATCTGCACGCTGGGAAGATTCGGAACCGGAGGTGGTTATAAATCTCTAACGATTTTTTGCTCTGAGATGAGCTTCAGAGACGTTAAAAAACCGTAAACCTCGAAAATAGTAGCGAACGTTCAACCCCGACAGTCCTGAACGAAAAGAAACTTCGGGGAATACGGTTACACCGACCCGTTTGTCGGGGAGGACTGGAAAGCAGCAAAAAAAAGGGGTGCAACACGAGGACTTCCCAGGTGGTCACCCATCCAAGTACTGCTCTCGCGCAAGCACGCTTAACTTCGGAGTTCTGATGGGTTCCGGTGCATTAGTGCTGGTATGATCGCACCCTCACACTAAGCTTGGCTCAATTCATTTATGACCTCGTCTAGGGGCCGTGGACCGCTCCCAACACACCTCCACGAGGAGGTGCGTCCGGTCGGAATCGGTAAGAAGCCAGAAGCGAGAGTCGCCGACCAGTTCGGAGGCGATGTACGTTTTTTTAAGATCTACACTCTGGGAAGAGTCGGAGCCGGAGCCGGTTATAAATCTCTAACGATTTTTTCTCTGAGATGAGCTTCGGAGACGTTAAGAAACCGTAAACCGCGAAAATCGTAGCGAACGTTCAACCCCGACAGTCCTGAACGAAAAGAAACTTCGGGGAATACGGTTACGCCGACCCGTTTGTCGGGGAGGACTGGAAATGAGCAAAAAAAAGGGGTGCAACACGAGGACTTCCCAGGGGGTCACCCATCCTAGTACTGCTCTCGCCCAAGCACGCTTAACTACGGAGTTCTGATGGGATCCGGTGCATTAGTGCTGGTATGATCGCACCCGCACACTAAGCTTGCCTCAATTCATTTATGACCTCGTCCAGGGGCCGTGGACCGCTCTCAGCCCACCTCCACGAGGAGGGGCGTCCGCTCAGAATCGGTAAGAAGCCAGAAGCGTGAGTCGCCGACCAGTTCGGAGGCGATGTACGTTTTTTTACGATCTGCACCCTGGGAAGAGTCGGAGCAGGAGGCGGTTATAAATCTCTAACGATTTTTGCTCTGAGATGAGCTTCAGAGACGTTAAGAAACCGTAAACCGCAAAAATCGTAGCGAACGTTCAACCCCGACAGTCCTGAACGAAAAGAAACTTCGGGGAATACGGTTACGCCGACCCGTTTGTCGGGGAGGACTGGAAACGAGCAAAACAAAAGGGGTGCAACACAAGGACTTCCCAGGGGTCACCCATCCTAGTACTGCTCTCGCCCAAGCACGCTTAACTTCGGAGTTCTGATGGGATCCGGTGCATTAGTGCTGGTATGATCGCAACCGCACACTAAGCTTGCCTCAATTCATTTATGACCTCGTCCAGGGGCCGTGGACCGCTCCCAGCCCACCTCCACGAGGTGGGGCGTCCGCTCGGAAACGGTAAGAAGCCAGAAGCGAGAGTCGCCGACCAGTTCGGAGGCGATGTACGTTTTTTTAAGATCTGCACGCTGGGAAGAGTCGGAGCCGGAGGCGGTTATAAATCTCTAACGATTTTTTCTCTGAGATGAGCTTCTGAGATGTTAAGAAACCGTAAACCGCGAAAAACGTAGCGAAGCTTCAACCCCGACAGTCCTGAACGAAAAGAAACTTCAGGGAATACGGTTACGCCAATCCGTTTGTCGGGGAGGAATGGAAACGAGCAAGAAAAAAGGGGTGCAACACGAGGACTTCCCAGGGGGTCACCCATCCTAGTACTACTCTCGCCCAAGCACGCTTAACTTCGGAGTTCTGATGGGATCCGGTGCATTAGTGCTGGTATGATCGCACCCGCACACTAAGCTTGCCTCAATTCATTTATGACCTCGTCCAGGGGCCGTGGACCGCTCCCAGCCCACCTCCACGAGGAGAGGCGTCCGCTCGGAATCGGTAAGAAGCCAGAAGCGAGAGTCGCCGACCAGTTCGGAGGCGATGTACGTTTTTTTAAGATCAGGACGCTGGGAAGATTCGGAGCCGGAGGTGGTTATAAATCTCTAACGATTTTTGCTCTGAGATGAGCTTCAGAGACGTTAAAAAACCGTAAACCGCAAAAATCGTAGCGAACGTTCAACCCCGACAGTCCTGAACGAAAAGAAACTTCGAGGAATACGGTTACGCCGACCCGTTTGTCGGGGAGGACTGGAAAGGAGCAAAAAAAAGGGGTGCAACACGAGGACTTCCCAGGGGATCACCCATCCTAGTACTGCTCTCGCCAAAGCACGCTTAACTTCGGAGTTCTGATGGGTTCCGGTGCATTAGTGCTGGTATGATCGCACCCTCACACTAAGCTTGCCTCAATTCATTTATGACCTCGTCCAGGGGCCGTGGACCGCTCCCAGCCCACCTCCACGAGGAGAGACGTCCGCTCGGAATCGGTAAGAAGCCAGAAGTGAGAGTCGCCGACCAGTTCGGAGGCGATGTACGTTTTTTTAAGATCAGCACGCTGGGAAGATTCGGAGCCGGAGGTGGTTATAAATCTATAACGATTTTTGGTCTGAGATGAGCTTCAGAGACGTTAAAAAATCGTAAACCGCGAAAATCGTAGCGAACGTTCAACCCCGACAGTCCTGAACGAAAAGAAACTTCGGGGAATACGGTTACGCCGACCCGTTTATCGGGGAGGACTGGAAACGAGCAAAAAAAAAGGGGTGCAACACGAGGACTTCCCAGGGGGTCACCCATCCTAGTACAGCTCTCCCCCAAGCACGCTTAACTTCGGAGTTCTGATGGGATCCGGTGCATTAGTGCTGGTATGATCGCACCCGCACACTAAGCTTGCCTCAATTCATTTATGACCTCGTCCAGGGGCCGTGGACCGATCCCAGCCCACCTCCACGAGGAGAGACGTCCGCTCGGAATCGGTAAGAAGCCAGAAGTGAGAGTCGCCGACCAGTTCGGAGGCGATGTACGTTTTTTTAAGATCTGCACGCTGGGAAGATTCGGAACCGGAGGTGGTTATAAATCTCTAACGATTTTTTGCTCTGAGATGAGCTTCAGAGACGTTAAAAAACCGTAAACCTCGAAAATAGTAGCGAACGTTCAACCCCGACAGTCCTGAACGAAAAGAAACTTCGGGGAATACGGTTACACCGACCCGTTTGTCGGGGAGGACTGGAAAGCAGCAAAAAAAAGGGGTGCAACACGAGGACTTCCCAGGTGGTCACCCATCCAAGTACTGCTCTCGCGCAAGCACGCTTAACTTCGGAGTTCTGATGGGTTCCGGTGCATTAGTGCTGGTATGATCGCACCCTCACACTAAGCTTGGCTCAATTCATTTATGACCTCGTCTAGGGGCCGTGGACCGCTCCCAACACACCTCCACGAGGAGGTGCGTCCGGTCGGAATCGGTAAGAAGCCAGAAGCGAGAGTCGCCGACCAGTTCGGAGGCGATGTACGTTTTTTTAAGATCTACACTCTGGGAAGAGTCGGAGCCGGAGCCGGTTATAAATCTCTAACGATTTTTTCTCTGAGATGAGCTTCGGAGACGTTAAGAAACCGTAAACCGCGAAAATCGTAGCGAACGTTCAACCCCGACAGTCCTGAACGAAAAGAAACTTCGGGGAATACGGTTACGCCGACCCGTTTGTCGGGGAGGACTGGAAATGAGCAAAAAAAAGGGGTGCAACACGAGGACTTCCCAGGGGGTCACCCATCCTAGTACTGCTCTCGCCCAAGCACGCTTAACTACGGAGTTCTGATGGGATCCGGTGCATTAGTGCTGGTATGATCGCACCCGCACACTAAGCTTGCCTCAATTCATTTATGACCTCGTCCAGGGGCCGTGGACCGCTCTCAGCCCACCTCCACGAGGAGGGGCGTCCGCTCAGAATCGGTAAGAAGCCAGAAGCGTGAGTCGCCGACCAGTTCGGAGGCGATGTACGTTTTTTTACGATCTGCACCCTGGGAAGAGTCGGAGCAGGAGGCGGTTATAAATCTCTAACGATTTTTGCTCTGAGATGAGCTTCAGAGACGTTAAGAAACCGTAAACCGCAAAAATCGTAGCGAACGTTCAACCCCGACAGTCCTGAACGAAAAGAAACTTCGGGGAATACGGTTACGCCGACCCGTTTGTCGGGGAGGACTGGAAACGAGCAAAACAAAAGGGGTGCAACACAAGGACTTCCCAGGGGTCACCCATCCTAGTACTGCTCTCGCCCAAGCACGCTTAACTTCGGAGTTCTGATGGGATCCGGTGCATTAGTGCTGGTATGATCGCAACCGCACACTAAGCTTGCCTCAATTCATTTATGACCTCGTCCAGGGGCCGTGGACCGCTCCCAGCCCACCTCCACGAGGTGGGGCGTCCGCTCGGAAACGGTAAGAAGCCAGAAGCGAGAGTCGCCGACCAGTTCGGAGGCGATGTACGTTTTTTTAAGATCTGCACGCTGGGAAGAGTTGGAGCCGGAGGCGGTTATAAATCTCTAACGATTTTTTCTCTGAGATGAGCTTCTGAGATGTTAAGAAACCGTAAACCGCGAAAAACGTAGCGAAGCTTCAACCCCGACAGTCCTGAACGAAAAGAAACTTCAGGGAATACGGTTACGCCAATCCGTTTGTCGGGGAGGAATGGAAACGAGCAAGAAAAAAGGGGTGCAACACGAGGACTTCCCAGGGGGTCACCCATCCTAGTACTACTCTCGCCCAAGCACGCTTAACTTCGGAGTTCTGATGGGATCCGGTGCATTAGTGCTGGTATGATCGCACCCGCACACTAAGCTTGCCTCAATTCATTTATGACCTCGTCCAGGGGCCGTGGACCGCTCCCAGCCCACCTCCACGAGGAGAGGCGTCCGCTCGGAATCGGTAAGAAGCCAGAAGCGAGAGTCGCCGACCAGTTCGGAGGCGATGTACGTTTTTTTAAGATCAGGACGCTGGGAAGATTCGGAGCCGGAGGTGGTTATAAATCTCTAACGATTTTTGCTCTGAGATGAGCTTCAGAGACGTTAAAAAACCGTAAACCGCAAAAATCGTAGCGAACGTTCAACCCCGACAGTCCTGAACGAAAAGAAACTTCGAGGAATACGGTTACGCCGACCCGTTTGTCGGGGAGGACTGGAAAGGAGCAAAAAAAAGGGGTGCAACACGAGGACTTCCCAGGGGATCACCCATCCTAGTACTGCTCTCGCCAAAGCACGCTTAACTTCGGAGTTCTGATGGGTTCCGGTGCATTAGTGCTGGTATGATCGCACCCTCACACTAAGCTTGCCTCAATTCATTTATGACCTCGTCCAGGGGCCGTGGACCGCTCCCAGCCCACCTCCACGAGGAGAGACGTCCGCTCGGAATCGGTAAGAAGCCAGAAGTGAGAGTCGCCGACCAGTTCGGAGGCGATGTACGTTTTTTTAAGATCAGCACGCTGGGAAGATTCGGAGCCGGAGGTGGTTATAAATCTATAACGATTTTTGGTCTGAGATGAGCTTCAGAGACGTTAAAAAATCGTAAACCGTGAAAATCGTAGCGAACGTTCAACCCCGACAGTCCTGAACGAAAAGAAACTTCGGGGAATACGGTTACGCCGACCCGTTTATCGGGGAGGACTGGAAACGAGCAAAAAAAAAGGGGTGCAACACGAGGACTTCCCAGGGGGTCACCCATCCTAGTACAGCTCTCCCCCAAGCACGCTTAACTTCGGAGTTCTGATGGGATCCGGTGCATTAGTGCTGGTATGATCGCACCCGCACACTAAGCTTGCCTCAATTCATTTATGACCTCGTCCAGGGGCCGTGGACCGATCCCAGCCCACCTCCACGAGGAGAGACGTCCGCTCGGAATCGGTAAGAAGCCAGAAGTGAGAGTCGCCGACCAGTTCGGAGGCGATGTACGTTTTTTTAAGATCTGCACGCTGGGAAGATTCGGAACCGGAGGTGGTTATAAATCTCTAACGATTTTTTGCTCTGAGATGAGCTTCAGAGACGTTAAAAAAACCGTAAACCTCGAAAATAGTAGCGAACGTTCAACCCCGACAGTCCTGAACGAAAAGAAACTTCGGGGAATACGGTTACACCGACCCGTTTGTCGGGGAGGACTGGAAAGCAGCAAAAAAAAGGGGTGCAACACGAGGACTTCCCAGGTGGTCACCCATCCAAGTACTGCTCTCGCGCAAGCACGCTTAACTTCGGAGTTCTGATGGGTTCCGGTGCATTAGTGCTGGTATGATCGCACCCTCACACTAAGCTTGGCTCAATTCATTTATGACCTCGTCTAGGGGCCGTGGACCGCTCCCAACACACCTCCACGAGGAGGTGCGTCCGGTCGGAATCGGTAAGAAGCCAGAAGCGAGAGTCGCCGACCAGTTCGGAGGCGATGTACGTTTTTTTAAGATCTACACTCTGGGAAGAGTCGGAGCCGGAGCCGGTTATAAATCTCTAACGATTTTTTCTCTGAGATGAGCTTCGGAGACGTTAAGAAACCGTAAACCGCGAAAATCGTAGCGAACGTTCAACCCCGACAGTCCTGAACGAAAAGAAACTTCGGGGAATACGGTTACGCCGACCCGTTTGTCGGGGAGGACTGGAAATGAGCAAAAAAAAGGGGTGCAACACGAGGACTTCCCAGGGGGTCACCCATCCTAGTACTGCTCTCGCCCAAGCACGCTTAACTACGGAGTTCTGATGGGATCCGGTGCATTAGTGCTGGTATGATCGCACCCGCACACTAAGCTTGCCTCAATTCATTTATGACCTCGTCCAGGGGCCGTGGACCGCTCTCAGCCCACCTCCACGAGGAGGGGCGTCCGCTCAGAATCGGTAAGAAGCCAGAAGCGTGAGTCGCCGACCAGTTCGGAGGCGATGTACGTTTTTTTACGATCTGCACCCTGGGAAGAGTCGGAGCAGGAGGCGGTTATAAATCTCTAACGATTTTTGCTCTGAGATGAGCTTCAGAGACGTTAAGAAACCGTAAACCGCAAAAATCGTAGCGAACGTTCAACCCCGACAGTCCTGAACGAAAAGAAACTTCGGGGAATACGGTTACGCCGACCCGTTTGTCGGGGAGGACTGGAAACGAGCAAAACAAAAGGGGTGCAACACAAGGACTTCCCAGGGGTCACCCATCCTAGTACTGCTCTCGCCCAAGCACGCTTAACTTCGGAGTTCTGATGGGATCCGGTGCATTAGTGCTGGTATGATCGCAACCGCACACTAAGCTTGCCTCAATTCATTTATGACCTCGTCCAGGGGCCGTGGACCGCTCCCAGCCCACCTCCACGAGGTGGGGCGTCCGCTCGGAAACGGTAAGAAGCCAGAAGCGAGAGTCGCCGACCAGTTCGGAGGCGATGTACGTTTTTTTAAGATCTGCACGCTGGGAAGAGTCGGAGCCGGAGGCGGTTATAATCTCTAACGATTTTTTCTCTGAGATGAGCTTCTGAGATGTTAAGAAACCGTAAACCGCGAAAAACGTAGCGAAGCTTCAACCCCGACAGTCCTGAACGAAAAGAAACTTCAGGAATACGGTTACGCCAATCCGTTTGTCGGGGAGGAATGGAAACGAGCAAGAAAAAAGGGGTGCAACACGAGGACTTCCCAGGGGGTCACCCATCCTAGTACTACTCTCGCCCAAGCACGCTTAACTTCGGAGTTCTGATGGGATCCGGTGCATTAGTGCTGGTATGATCGCACCCGCACACTAAGCTTGCCTCAATTCATTTATGACCTCGTCCAGGGGCCGTGGACCGCTCCCAGCCCAACCTCCACGAGGAGAGGCGTCCGCTCGGAATCGGTAAGAAGCCAGAAGCGAGAGTCGCGGACCAGTTCGGAGGCGATGTACGTTTTTTTAAGATCTGCACGCTGGGAGAGTCGGCGCCGGAGGCGGTTATAAATCTCTAATGATTTTTGTTCTGAGATGAGCTTCAGAGACGTTAAGAAACCGTAAACCGCGAAAATCGTAGCGAACGTTCAACCCTGACAGTCCTGAACGAAAAGAAACTTCGGGAATACGGTTACGCCGACCCATTGTCGGGGAGGACTGGAAAGGAGCAAAAAAAAGGGGTGCAACACGAGGACCTCCAGGGGGTCACCCATCCTAGTACTGCTCTCGCCCAAGCACGCTTAACTTCGGAGTTCTGATAGGATCCGGTGCATTAATGCTGGTATGATCGCACCCGCACACTAAGCTTGCCTCAATTCATTTATGACCTCGTCCAGGGGCCGTGGACCGCTCCCAGCCCACCTCCACAAGGAGAGGCGTCCGCTCGGAATCGGTAAGAAGCCAGAAGCGAGAGTCGCCGACCAGTTCGGAGGCGATGTACGTTTTTTTAAGATCTGCACGCTGGGAAGAGTCGGAGCCGGAGGCGTTTATAAATCTCTAACGATTTTTGCTCTGAGATGAGCTTCAGAGACGTTAAGAAACCGTAAACCGCGAAAATCGTAGCGAACGTTCAACCCCGACAGTCCTGAACGAAAAGAAAATTCGGGGAATACGGTTACGCCGACCCGTTTGTCAGGGAGGACTGGAAAGGAGCAAAAAAAAAGGGTGCAACACAAGGACTTCCCTGGGGGTCACCCATCCTAGTACTGCTCTCGCCCAAGCACGCTTAACTTCGGAGTTCTGATGGGATCCGGTGCATTAGTGCTGGTATGATCGCACCCGCATACTAAGCTTGCCTCAATTCATTTATGACCTCGTCCAAGGGCCGTGGACCGCTCCCAGCCCACCTCCACGAGCAGAGGCGTCCGCTCGGAATCGGTAAGAAGCCAGAAGCGAGAGTCGCCGACCAGTTCGGAGGCGATCTACGTTTTTTTAAGATCTGCACGCTGGGAAGAGTCGGAGCCGGAGGCGGTTATAAATCTCTAACGATTTTTTTCTCTGAGATGAGCTTCAGAGACGTTAAGAAACCGTAAACCGCGAAAATCGTAGCGAACGTTCAACCCCGACAGTCCTGAACGAAAGAAACTTTGGGGAATACGGTTACGCCGACCCGTTTGTCGGGGAGGACTGGAAAACAGCAAAAAAAAAGGGTGCAACACGAGGACTTCCCAGGGGTCACCCATCCTAGTACTGTTCTCAGCCCAAGCACGCTTAACTTCGGAGTTCTGATGGGATCCGGTGCATTAGTGCTGGTATGATCGCACCCGCACACTAAGCTTGCCTCAATTCATTTATGACCTCGTCCAGGGGCCGTGGACCGCTCCCAGCCCACCTCCACGAGGAGAGGCGTCCGCTCGGAATCGGTAAGAAGCCAGAAGCGAGAGTCGCCGACAAGTTCGGAGGCGATGTACGTTTTTTTAAGATCTGCACGCTGGGAAGAGTCGGAGCCGGAGGCGGTTATAAATCTCTAATGATTTTTGCTCTGAGATGAGCTTCAAGACGTTAAAAAACCGTAAACCGCGAAAATCGTAGCGAACGTTCAACCCCGACAGTCCTGAACGAAAGGAAACTTCGGGGAATACGGTTACGCCGACCCGTTTGGCGGGGAGTACTGGAAAGGAGCAAAAAAAAGGGGTGCAACACGAGGACTTCCCAGGGGGTCACCCATCCTAGTACTGCTCTCGCCCAAGCACGCTTAACTTCGGAGTTCTGATGGGATCCGGAGCATTAGTGCTGGTATGATCGCACCCGCACACCTAAGCTTGCCTCAATTCATTTATGACCTCGTCCAGGGGCCGTGGACCGCTCCCAGCCCACCTCCAGGAGGAGGGGCATCCGGTCGGAATCGGTAAGAAACCAGATGCGAGAGTCGCCGACCAGTTCAGAGGCGATGTACATTTTTTTAAGATCTGCACGCTGGGAAGAGTCGGAGCCGGAGGCGGTTATAAATCTCTAACGATTTTTTCTCTGAGATGAGCTTCAGTGACGTTAAGAAACCGTAAACCGCGAAAATCCTAGCGAACGTTCAACCCCGACAGTCCTGAACGAAAAGAAACTTCGGGGAATACGGTTACGCCGACCCGTTTGTCGGGGAGGACTGGAAACGAGCAAAAAAAAAGGGGTGCAACCCGAGGACTTCCCAGGGGGTCACCCATCCTAGTACTGCTCTCACCCAAGCACGCTTAACTTCGGAGTTCTGATGGGATCCGGTGCATTAGTGCTGGTATGATCGCACCCGCACACTAAGCTTGCCTCAATTCATTTATGACCTCGTCCAGGGCCGTGGACCGCTCCCAGCCCACCTCCACGAGGAGAGGCGTCCGCTCGGAATCGGTAAGAAGCCAGAAGCGAGAGTCACCGACCAGTTCGGAGTCGATATACATTTTTTGAAGATCTACACGCTGGGAAGAGTCGGAGCCGGAGGCGGTTATAAATCTCTAACGATTTTTTCTCTGAGATGAGCTTCAGAGACGTTAAGAAACCGTAAACCGCGAAAATCGTAGCGAACGTTCAACCCCGACAGTCCTGAACGAAAAGAAACTTCGGGGAATACGGTTACGCCGACCCGCTTGTCGGGGAGGACTGGAAAACAGCAAAAAAAAAGGGTGCAACACGAGGACTTCCCAGGGGGTCACCCATCCTAGTACTGTTCTCGCCCAAGCACGCTTAACTTCGGAGTTCTGATGGGATCCGGTGCATTAGTGCTGGTATGATCGCACCCGCACACTAAGCTTGCCTCAATTCATTTATGACCTCGTCCAGGGGCCGTGGACCGCTCCCAGCCCACCTCCACGAGGAGAGGCGTCCGCTCGGAATCGGTAAGAAGCCAGAAGCGAGAGTCGCCGACAAGTTCGGAGGCGATGTACGTTTTTTTAAGATCTGCACGCTGGGAAGAGTCGGAGCCGGAGGCGGTTATAAATCTCTAATGATTTTTGCTCTGAGATGAGCTTCAGAGACGTTAAAAAACCGTAAACCGCGAAAATCGTAGCGAACGTTCAACCCCGACAGTCCTGAACGAAAGGAAACTTCGGGGAATACGGTTACGCCGACCCGTTTGGCGGGGAGTACTGGAAAGGAGCAAAAAAAAAGGGTGCAACACGAGGACTTCCCAGGGGGTCACCATCCTAGTACTGCTCTCGCCCAAGCACACTTAACTTCGGAGTTCTGATGGGATCCGGAGCATTAGTGCTGGTATGATCGCAGCCGCACACTAAGCTTGCCTCAATTCATTTATGACCTCGTCCAGGGGCCGTGGACCGCTCCCAGCCCACCTCCAGGAGGAGGGGCATCCGGTCGGAATCGGTAAGAAGCCAGATGCGAGAGTCGCCGACCAGTTCAGAGGCGATGTACATTTTTTTAAGATCTGCACGCTGGGAAGAGTCGGAGCCGGAGGCGGTTATAAATCTCTAACGATTTTTTCTCTGAGATGAGCTTCAGTGACGTTAAGAAACCGTAAACCGCGAAAATCCTAGCGAACGTTCAACCCCGACAGTCCTGAACGAAAAGAAACTTCGGGGAATACGGTTACGCCGACCCGTTTGTCGGGGAGGACTGGAAACGAGCAAAAAAAAAGGGGTGCAACACGAGGACTTCCCAGGGGGTCACCCATCCTAGTACTGCTCTCACCCAAGCACGCTTAACTTCGGAGTTCTGATGGGATCCGGTGCATTAGTGCTGGTATGATCGCACCCGCACACTAAGCTTGCCTCAATTCATTTATGACCTCGTCCAGGGGCCGTGGACCGCTCCCAGCCCACCTCCACGAGGAGAGGCGTCCGCTCGGAATCGGTAAGAAGCCAGAAGCGAGAGTCACCGACCAGTTCGGAGGCGATATACATTTTTTGAAGATCTACACGCTGGGAAGAGTCGGAGCCGGAGGCGGTTATAAATCTCTAACGATTTTTGGTCTGAGATGAGCTTCAGAGACGTTAAAAAATCGTAAACTGCGAAAATCGTAGCGAACGTTCAACCCCGACAGTCCTGAACGAAAAGAAACTTCGGGGAATACGGTTACGCCGACCCGTTTGTCGGGGAGGACTGGAAAGGAGCAAAAAAAAGGGGTGCAACACGAGGACTTCCTAGGGGGTCACCCATCCTAGTACTGCTCTCGCCCAAGCACGCTTAACTTCGGAGTTCTGATGGGTTCCGGTGCATTAGTGCTGGTATGATCGCACCCTCACACTAAGCTTGCCTCAATTCATTTATGACCTCGTCCAGGGGCCGTGGACCGCTCCCAGCCCACCTCCACGGGGAGGGGCGTCCGCTCAGAATCGGTAAGAAGCCAGAAACGAGAGTCGCCGACCAGTTCGGAGGCGATGTACGTTTTTTTAAGATCTGCACGCTGGGAAGAGACAGAGCCGGAGGCGGTTATAAATCTCTAACGATTTTTTCTCTGAGATGAGCTTCAGAGACGTTAAGAAACCGTAAACCGCAAAAATCGAAGCGAACGTTCAACCCCGACAGTCCTGAAGGAAAAGAAACTTTGGGGAATACGGTTACGCCGACCCGTTTGTCGGGGAGGACTGGAAAGGAGCAAAAAAAAAGGGTGCAACACGAGGACTTCCCAGGGGGTCACCCATCCTAGTACTGCTCTCGCCCAAGCACGCTTAACTTCGGAGTTCTGATGGGATCCGGAGCATTAGTGCTGGTATGATCGCACCCGCACACTAAGCTTGCCTCAATTCATTTATGACCTCGTCCAGGGGCCGTGGACCGCTCCCAGCCCACCTCCACGAGGAGAGGCGTCCGCTCGGAATCGGTAAGAAGCCAGAAGCGAGAGTCGCCGACCAGTTCGGAGGCGATGTACGTTTTTTAAGATCTGCACGCTGGGAAGAGTCGGAGCCAGAGGCGGTTATAAATCTCTAACAATTTTTGCTCTAAGATGAGCTTAAGAGACGTTAAGAAACCGTAAACCGCGAAAATCGTAGCGAACGTTCAACCCCGACAGTCCTGAACGAAAAGAAACTTCGGGGAATACGGTTACGCCGACCCGTTTGTCGGGGAGGACTGGAAAGGAGCAAAAAAAAGGGGTGTAACACGAGGACTTCCCAGGGGGTCACCCATCCTAGTACTGCTCTCGCCCAAGCACGCTTAACTTCAGAGTTCTGATGGGATCCGGTGCATTAGTGCTGGTATGATCGCACCCGCACACTAAGCTTGCCTCAATTCATTTATGACCTCGTCCAGGGGCCGTGGACCGCTCCCAGCCCACCTCCACGAGGAGAGGCGTCCGCTCGAAATCGGTAAGAAGCCAGAAGCGAGAGTCGCCGACCAGTTCGGAGGTGATGTACGTTTTTTTAAGATCTGCACGCTGGGAAGAGTCGGAGCCGGAGGCGGTTATAAATCTCTAACGTTTTTTTTCTCTGAGATGAGCTTCAGAGACGTTAAGAAACCGTAAAATCGTAGCGAACGTTCAACCCCGACAGTCCTGAACGAAAAGAAACTTCGGGGAATATGGTTACGCCGACCCGTTTGTCAAGGAGGACTGGAAAGGAGCAAAAAAAGGGGTGCAACACGAGGACTTCCCTGGGGGTCACCCATCCTAGTACTGCTCTCGCCCAAGCACGCTTAACTTCGGAGTTCTGATGGGATCCGGTGCATTAGTGCTGGTATGATCGCACCCGCATACTAAGCTTGCCTCAATTCATTTATGACCTCGTCCAGGGGCCGTGGACCGCTCCCAGCCCACCTCCACGAGCAGAGGCGTCCGCTCGGAATCGGTAAGAAGCCAGAAGCGAGAGTCGCCGACCAGTTCGGAGGCGATCTACGTTTTTTTAAGATCTGCACGCTGGGAAGAGTCGGAGCCGGAGGCGGTTATAAATCTCTAACGATTTTTTCTCTGAGATGAGCTTCAGAGACGTTAAGAAACCGTAAACCGCGAAAATCGTAGCGAACGTTCAACCCCGACAGTCCTGAACGAAAAGAAACTTCGGGGAATACGGTTACGCCGACCCGTTTGTCGGGGAGGACTGGAAAACAGCAAAAAAAAAGGGTGCAACACGAGGACTTCCCAGGGGGTCACCCATCCTAGTACTGTTCTCGCCCAAGCACGCTTAACTTCGGAGTTCTGATGGGATCCGGTGCATTAGTGCTGGTATGATCGCAGCCGCACACTAAGCTTGCCTCAATTCATTTATGACCTCGTCCAGGGGCCGTGGACCGCTCCCAGCCCACCTCCACGTGGAGAGGCATCCGCTCGGAATCGGTAAGAAGCCAGAAGCGAGAGTCGCCGACCAGTTCGGAGGCGATCTACGTTTTTTTAAGATCTGCACGCTGGGAAGAGTCGGAGCCGGAGGCGGTTATAAATCTCTAACGATTTTTGCTCTGAGAAGAGCTTCAGAGACGTCAAGAAACCGTAAACCGCGAAAATCGTAGCGAACGTTCAACCCCGACAGTCCTGAACGAAAAGAAACTTCGGGGAATACGGTTACGCCGACCCGTTTGTCGGGGAGGACTGGAAAGGAGCAAAAAAAAAGGGGTGCAACACGAGGACTTCCCAGGGGGTCACCCATCCTAGTACTGCTCTCGCCCAAGCACGCTTAACTTCGGAGTTCTGATGGGATCCGGTGCATTAGTGCTGGTATGATCGCACCCGCACACTAAGCTTGCCTCAATTCATTTATGACCTCGTCCAGGGGCCGTGGACCGCTCCCAGCCCACCTCCACGAGGAGGGGCGTCCGCTCAGAATCAGTAAGAAGCCAGAAACGAGAGTCGCCGACCAGTTCGGAGGCGATGTACGTTTTTTTAAGATCTGCACGCTGGGAAGAGACAGAGCCGGAGGCGGTTATAAATCTCTAACGATTTTTTCTCTGAGATGAGCTTCAGAGACGTTAAGAAACCGTAAACCGCGAAAATCGAAGCGAACGTTCAACCCCGACAGTCCTGAAGGAAAAGAAACTTTGCGGAATACGGTTACGCCGACCCGTTTGTCGGGGAGGACTGGAAAGGAGCAAAAAAAAAGGGGTGCAACACGAGGACTTCCCAGGGGGTCACCCATCCTAGTACTGCTCTCGCCCAAGCACGCTTAACTTCGGCGTTCTGATGGGATCCGGTGCATTAGTGCTGGTATGATCGCACCCGCACACTAAGCTTGCCTCAATTCATTTATGACCTCGTCCAGGGCCCGTGGACTGCTCCTAGCCCACCTCCACGAGGAGGGGCGTCCGCTCGGAATCGGTAAGAAGCCAGAAGCGAGAGTCGTCGACCAGTTCGGAGGCGATGTACGTTTTTTTAAGATCTGCACGCTGGGAAGAGTCGGAGCCGGAGGCGGTTATAAATCTCTAACGATTTTGGCTCTGAGATGAGCTTCAGAGACGTTAAAAAATCGTAAACCGCGAAAATCGTAGCGAACGTTCAACCCCGACAGTCCTGAACGAAAAGAAACTTCGGGAATACGGTTACGCCGACCCGTTTGTCGGGGAGGACTGGAAAGGAGCAAAAAAAAGGGGTGCAACACGAGGACTTCCTAGGGGGTCACCCATCCTAGTACTGCTCTCGCCCAAGCACGCTTAACTTCGGAGTTCTGATGGGTTCCGGTGCATTAGTGCTGGTATGATCGCACCCTCACACTAAGCTTGCCTCAATTCATTTATGACCTCGTCCAGGGGCCGTGGACCGCTCCCAGCCCACCTCCACGAGGAGGGGCGTCCGCTCAGAATCGGTAAGAAGCCAGAAACGAGAGTCGCCGACCAGTTCGGAGGCGATGTACGTTTTTTTAAGATCTGCACGCTGGGAAGAGACAGAACCGGAGGCGGTTATAAATCTCTAACGATTTTTTCTCTGAGATGAGCTTCAGAGACGTTAAGAAACCGTAAACCGCGAAAATCGAAGCGAACGTTCAACCCCGACAGTCCTGAAGGAAAAGAAACTTTGGGGAATACGGTTACGCCGACCCGTTTGTCGGGGAGGACTGGAAAGGAGCAAAAAAAAGGGGTGCAACACGAGGACTTCCCAGGGGGTCACCCATCCTAGTACTGCTCTCGCCCAAGCACGCTTAACTTCGGAGTTCTGATGGGATCCGGTGCATTAGTGCTGGTATGATCGCACCCGCACACTAAGCTTGCCTCAATTCATTTATGACCTCGTCCAGGGGCCGTGGACCACTCCCAGCCCACCTCCACGAGGAGGGGCGTCCGCTCGGAATCGGTAAGAAGCCAGAACCGAGAGTCGCCGACCAGTTCGAAGGCGATGTACATTTTTTTAAGATCTGCACGCTGGAAAGAGACGGAGCCGGAAGTGGTTATAAATCTCTAATGATTTTTTCTCTGAGATGGGCTTCAAAGACGTTAAGAAACCGTAAACCGCGAAAATCGTAGCGAACGTTCAACCCCGACAGTCCTGAACGAAAAGAAACTTCGATGAATACGGTTACGCAGACCTGTTTGTCGAGGAGGACTGGAAACGAGCAAAAAAAAAGGGGTGCAACACGAGGACTTCCCAGGGGGTCACCCATCCTAGTACTGCTCTCGCCCAAGCACGCATAATTTCGGAGTTCTGATGGGATCCGGTGCATTAGTGCTGGTATGATCGCACCCGCACACTAAGATTGCCTCAATTCATTTATGACCTCGTCCAGGGGCCGTGGACCGCTCCCAGCCCACCTCCACGAGGAGAGGCGTCCGCTCGGAATCGGTAAGAAGCCAGAAGCGAGAGTCGCCGACCAGTTCGGAGGCGATGTACGTTTTTTTAAGATCAGCACGCTGGGAAGATTCGGAGCCGGAGGTGGTTATAAATCTCTAACGATTTTTGCTCTGAGATGAGCTTCAGAGACGTTAAATAACCGTAAACCGTAAAAATCGTAGCGAACGTTCAACCCCGACAGTCCTGAACGAAAAGAAACTTCGAGGAATACGGTTACGCCGACCCGTTTGTCGGGGAGGACTGGAAAGGAGCAAAAAAAAAGGGGTGCAACACGAGGACTTCCCAGGGGATCACCCATCCTAGTACTGCTCTCGCCCAAGCACGCTTAACTTCGGAGTTCTGATGGGTTCCGGTGCATTAGTGCTGGTATGATCGCACCCTCACACTAAGCTTGCCTCAATTCATTTATGACCTCGTCCAGGGGCCGTGGACCGCTCCCAGCCCACCTCCACGAGGAGAGGCGTCCGCTCGGAATCGGTAAGAAGCCAGAAGCGAGAGTCACCGACCAGTTCGGAGGCGATGTACGTTTTTTGAACATCTACACGCTGGGAAGAGTCGGAGCCGGAGGCGGTTATAAATCTCTAACGATTTTTGGTCTGAGATGAGCTTCAGAGACGTTAAAAAATCGTAAACCGCGAAAATCGTAGCAAACGTTCAACCCCGACAGTCCTGAACGAAAAGAAACTTCGGGGAATACGGTTACGCCGACCCGTTTATCGGGGAGGACTGGAAACGAGCAAAAAAAAAGGGGTGCAACACGAGGACTTCCCAGGGGGTCACCCATCCTAGTACTGCTCTCCCCCAAGCACGCTTAACTTCGGAGTTCTGATGGGATCCGGTGCATTAGTGCTGGTATGATCGCACCCGCACACTAAGTTTGCCTCAATTCATTTATGACCTCGTCCAGGGGCCGTGGACCGATCACAGCCCACCTCCACGAGGAGAGACGTCCGCTCGGAATCGATAAGAAGCCAGAAGTGAGAGTCGCCGAGCAGTTCGGAGGCGATGTACGTTTTTTTAAGATCTGCACGCTGGGAAGATTCGGAACCGGAGGTGGTTATAAATCTCTAACGATTTTTGCTCTGAGATGAGCTTCAGAGACGTTAAAAAACCGTAAACCTCGAAAATAGTAGCGAACGTTCAACCCCGACAGTCCTGAACAAAAAGAAACTTCGGGGAATACGGTTACGCCGACCCGTTTGTCGGGGAGGACTGGAAAGGAGCAAAAAAAAGGGGTGCAACATGAGGACTTCCCAGGGGGTCACCCATCCAAGTACTGCTCTCGCGCAAGCACGCTTAACTTCGGAGTTCTGATGGGTTCCGGTGCATTAGTGCTGGTATGATCGCACCCTCACACTAAGCTTGGCTCAATTCATTTATGACCTCGTCTAGGGGCCGTGGACCGCTCCCAGCCCACCTCCACGAGGAGGGGCGTCCGCTCAGAATCGGTAAGAAGCCAGAAGCGAGAGTCGCTGACCAGTTCGGAGGTGATGTACGTTTTTTTAAGATTTACACGCTGGGAAGAGACAGAGCCGGAGTCGGTTATAAATCTCTAACGATTTTTTCTCTGAGATGAGCTTCAGAGACGTTAAGAAACCGTAAACCGCGAAAATCGTAGCGAACGTTCAACCCCGATAGTCCTGAACGAAAAGAAACTTCGGGGAATACGGTTACGCCGACCCGTTTGTCGGGGAGGACTGGAAAGGAGCAAAAAAAAGGGGTGCAACACGAGGACTTCCTAGGGGGTCACCCATCCTAGTACTGCTCTCGCCCAAGCACGCTTAACTTCGGAGTTCTGATGGGATCCGGTGCATTAGTGCTGGTATGTTCGCACCCGCAAACTAAGCTTGGCTCAATTCATTTATGACCTCGTCCAGGGGCCGTGGACCGCTCCCAGCCCACCTCCAGGAGGAGGGGCGTCCGCTCGGAATCGGTAAGAAGCCAGATGCGAGAGTCGCCGACCAGTTCGGAGGCGATGTACATTTTTTTAAGATCTGCACGCTGGGAAGAGTCGGAGCCGGAGGCGGTTATAAATCTCTAACGATTTTTGGTCTGAGATTAGCTTTAGAGACATTAAAAAATCGTAAACCGCGAAAATCGTAGCGAACGTTCAACCCCGACAGTCCTGAACGAAAAGAAACTTCGGGGAATACGGTTACGCCGACCCGTTTGTCGGGGAGGACTGGAAACGAGCAAAAAAAAAGGGGTGCAACACGAGGACTTCCAAGGGGGTCACCCATCCTAGTACTGCTCTCGCCCAAGCACGCTTAACTTCGGAGTTCTGATGGGATCCGGTGCATTAGTGCTGGTATGATCGCACCCGCACACTAAGCTTGCCTCAATTCATTTATGACCTCGTCCAGGGGCTGTGGACTGCTCCTAGCCCACCTCCACGAGGAGGGGCGTCCGCTCGGAATCGGTAAGAAGCCAGAAGCGAGAGTCGCCGACCAGTTCGAAAGCGATGTACGTTTTTTTAAGATCTGCACGCTGGGAAGAGTCGGAGCCGGAGGCGGTTATAAATCTCTAACGATTTTTGCTCTGAGATGAGCTTCAGAGACGTTAAAAAACCGTAAACCGCGAAAATCGTAGCGAACGTTCAACCCCGACAGTCCTGAACGAAAAAAAACTTCGGGGAATACGGTTAGGCCGACCCGTTTGTCGGGGAGGACTGGAAAGGAGCAAAAAAAAGGGTGCAACACGAGGACTTCCCAGGGGGTCACCCATCCTAGTACTGCTCTCGTCCAAGCACGCTTAACTTCGGAGTTTTGATGGGATCCGGTACATTAGTGCTGGTATGATCGCACCCGCACACTAAGCTTGCCTCAATTCATTTATGACCTCGTCCAGGGGCCGTGGACCACTCCCAGCCCACCTCCACGAGGAGGGGCGTCCGCTCGGAATCGATAAGAAGCCAGAACCGAGAGTCGCCGACCAGTTCGAAGGCGATGTACATTTTTTTAAGATCTGCACGCTGGAAAGAGACGGAGCCGGAGGTGGTTATAAATCTCTAATGATTTTTTCTCTGAGATGGGCTTCAGAGACGTTAAGAAACCGTAAACCGCGAAAATCGTAGCGAACGTTCAACCCCGACAGTCCTGAACGAAAAGAAACTTCGATGAATACGGTTACGCAGACCCGTTTGTCGAGGAGGACTGGAAACGAGCAAAAAAAAAGGGGTGCAACACGAGGACTTCCCAGGGGGTCACCCATCCTAGTACTGCTCTCGCCCAAGCACGCATAATTTCGGAGTTCTGATGGGATCCGGTGCATTAGTGCTGGTATGATCGCACCCGCACACTAAGCTTGCCTCAATTCATTTATGACCTCGTCCAGGGGCCGTGGACCGCTCCCAGCCCACCTCCACGAGGAGAGGCGTCCGCTCGGAATCGGTAAGAAGCCAGAAGCGAGAGTCGCCGACCAGTTCGGAGGCGATGTACGTTTTTTTAAGATCAGCACGCTGGGAAGATTCGGAGCCGGAGGTGGTTATAAATCTCTAACGATTTTTGCTCTGAGATGAGCTTCAGAGACGTTAAAAAACCGTAAACCGCAAAAATCGTAGCGAACGTTCAACCCCGACAGTCCTGAACGAAAAGAAACTTCGAGGAATACGGTTACGCCGACCCGTTTGTCGGGGAGGACTGGAAAGGAGCAAAAAAAAGGGGTGCAACACGAGGACTTCCCAGGGGATCACCCATCCTAGTACTGCTCTCGCCCAAGCACGCTTAACTTCGGAGTTCTGATGGGTTCCGGTGCATTAGTGCTGGTATGATCGCACCCTCACACTAAGCTTGCCTCAATTCATTTATGACCTCGTCCAGGGGCCGTGGACCGCTCCCAGCCCACCTCCACGAGGAGAGACGTCCGCTCGGAATCGGTAAGAAGCCAGAAGTGAGAGTCGCCGACCAGTTCGGAGGCGATGTACGTTTTTTTAAGATCAGCACGCTGGGAAGATTCGGAGCCGGAGGTGGTTATAAATCTATAACGATTTTTGGTCTGAGATGAGCTTCAGAGACGTTAAAAAATCGTAAACCTCGAAAATCGTAGCGAACGTTCAACCCCGACAGTCCTGAACGAAAAGAAACTTCGGGGAATACGGTTACGCCGACCCGTTTATCGGGGAGGACTAGAAACGAGCAAAAAAAAAGGGGTGCAACACGAGGACTTCCCAGGGGGTCACCCATCCTAGTACTGCTCTCCCCCAAGCACGCTTAACTTCGGAGTTCTGATGGGATCCGGTGCATTAGTGCTGGTATGATCGCACCCGCACACTAAGCTTGCCTCAATTCATTTATGACCTCGTCCAGGGGCCGTGGACCGATCCCAGCCCACCTCCACGAGGAGAGACGTCCGCTCGGAATCGGTAAGAAGCCAGAAGTGAGAGTCGCCGACCAGTTCGGAGGCGATGTACGTTTTTTTAAGATCTGCACGCTGGGAAGATTCGGAACCGGAGGTGGTTATAAATCTCTAACGATTTTTGCTCTGAGATGAGCTTCAGAGACGTTAAAAAACCGTAAACCTCGAAAATAGTAGCGAACGTTCAACCCCGACAGTCCTGAACGAAAAGAAACTTCGAGGAATACGGTTACGCCGACCCGTTTGTCGGGGAGGACTGGAAAGGAGCAAAAAAAAGGGGTGCAACACGAGGACTTCCCAGGGGATCACCCATCCTAGTACTGCTCTCGCCCAAGCACGCTTAACTTCGGAGTTCTGATGGGTTCCGGTGCATTAGTGCTGGTATGATCGCACCCTCACACTAAGCTTGCCTCAATTCATTTATGACCTCGTCCAGGGGCCGTGGACCGCTCCCAGCCCACCTCCACGAGGAGAGGCGTCCGCTCGGAATCGGTAAGAAGCCAGAAGTGAGAGTCGCCGACCAGTTCGGAGGCGATGTACGTTTTTTTAAGATCTGCACGCTGGGAAGATTCGGAACCGGAGGTGGTTATAAATCTCTAACGATTTTTGCTCTGAGATGAGCTTCAGAGACGTTAAAAAACCGTAAACCTCGAAAATAGTAGCGAACGTTCAACCCCGACAGTCCTGAACGAAAAGAAACTTCGAGGAATACGGTTACGCCGACCCGTTTGTCGGGGAGGACTGGAAAGGAGCAAAAAAAAGGGGTGCAACACGAGGACTTCCCAGGGGATCACCCATCCTAGTACTGCTCTCGCCCAAGCACGCTTAACTTCGGAGTTCTGATGGGATCCGGTGCATTAGTGCTGGTATGATCGCACCCGCACACTAAGCTTGCCTCAATTCATTTATGACCTCGTCCAGGGGCTGTGGACTGCTCCTAGCCCACCTCCACGAGGAGGGGCGTCCGCTCGGAATCGGTAAGAAGCCAGAAGCGAGAGTCGCCGACCAGTTCGAAAGCGATGTACGTTTTTTTAAGATCTGCACGCTGGGAAGAGTCGGAGCCGGAGGCGGTTATAAATCTCTAACGATTTTTGCTCTGAGATGAGCTTCAGAGACGTTAAAAAACCGTAAACCGCGAAAATCGTAGCGAACGTTCAACCCCGACAGTCCTGAACGAAAAAAAACTTCGGGGAATACGGTTAGGCCGACCCGTTTGTCGGGGAGGACTGGAAAGGAGCAAAAAAAAGGGTGCAACACGAGGACTTCCCAGGGGGTCACCCATCCTAGTACTGCTCTCGTCCAAGCACGCTTAACTTCGGAGTTTTGATGGGATCCGGTACATTAGTGCTGGTATGATCGCACCCGCACACTAAGCTTGCCTCAATTCATTTATGACCTCGTCCAGGGGCCGTGGACCACTCCCAGCCCACCTCCACGAGGAGGGGCGTCCGCTCGGAATCGATAAGAAGCCAGAACCGAGAGTCGCCGACCAGTTCGAAGGCGATGTACATTTTTTTAAGATCTGCACGCTGGAAAGAGACGGAGCCGGAGGTGGTTATAAATCTCTAATGATTTTTTCTCTGAGATGGGCTTCAGAGACGTTAAGAAACCGTAAACCGCGAAAATCGTAGCGAACGTTCAACCCCGACAGTCCTGAACGAAAAGAAACTTCGATGAATACGGTTACGCAGACCCGTTTGTCGAGGAGGACTGGAAACGAGCAAAAAAAAAGGGGTGCAACACGAGGACTTCCCAGGGGGTCACCCATCCTAGTACTGCTCTCGCCCAAGCACGCATAATTTCGGAGTTCTGATGGGATCCGGTGCATTAGTGCTGGTATGATCGCACCCGCACACTAAGCTTGCCTCAATTCATTTATGACCTCGTCCAGGGGCCGTGGACCGCTCCCAGCCCACCTCCACGAGGAGAGGCGTCCGCTCGGAATCGGTAAGAAGCCAGAAGCGAGAGTCGCCGACCAGTTCGGAGGCGATGTACGTTTTTTTAAGATCAGCACGCTGGGAAGATTCGGAGCCGGAGGTGGTTATAAATCTCTAACGATTTTTGCTCTGAGATGAGCTTCAGAGACGTTAAAAAACCGTAAACCGCAAAAATCGTAGCGAACGTTCAACCCCGACAGTCCTGAACGAAAAGAAACTTCGAGGAATACGGTTACGCCGACCCGTTTGTCGGGGAGGACTGGAAAGGAGCAAAAAAAAGGGGTGCAACACGAGGACTTCCCAGGGGATCACCCATCCTAGTACTGCTCTCGCCCAAGCACGCTTAACTTCGGAGTTCTGATGGGTTCCGGTGCATTAGTGCTGGTATGATCGCACCCTCACACTAAGCTTGCCTCAATTCATTTATGACCTCGTCCAGGGGCCGTGGACCGCTCCCAGCCCACCTCCACGAGGAGAGACGTCCGCTCAGAATCGGTAAGAAGCCAGAAGTGAGAGTCGCCGACCAGTTCGGAGGCGATGTACGTTTTTTTAAGATCAGCACGCTGGGAAGATTCGGAGCCGGAGGTGGTTATAAATCTATAACGATTTTTGGTCTGAGATGAGCTTCAGAGACGTTAAAAAATCGTAAACCTCGAAAATCGTAGCGAACGTTCAACCCCGACAGTCCTGAACGAAAAGAAACTTCGGGGAATACGGTTACGCCGACCCGTTTATCGGGGAGGACTGGAAACGAGCAAAAAAAAAGGGGTGCAACACGAGGACTTCCCAGGGGGTCACCCATCCTAGTACTGCTCTCCCCCAAGCACGCTTAACTTCGGAGTTCTGATGGGATCCGGTGCATTAGTGCTGGTATGATCGCACCCGCACACTAAGCTTGCCTCAATTCATTTATGACCTCGTCCAGGGGCCGTGGACCGATCCCAGCCCACCTCCACGAGGAGAGACGTCCGCTCGGAATCGGTAAGAAGCCAGAAGTGAGAGTCGCCGACCAGTTCGGAGGCGATGTACGTTTTTTTAAGATCTGCACGCTGGGAAGATTCGGAACCGGAGGTGGTTATAAATCTCTAACGATTTTTGCTCTGAGATGAGCTTCAGAGACGTTAAAAAACCGTAAACCTCGAAAATAGTAGCGAACGTTCAACCCCGACAGTCCTGAACGAAAAGAAACTTCGAGGAATACGGTTACGCCGACCCGTTTGTCGGGGAGGACTGGAAAGGAGCAAAAAAAAGGGGTGCAACACGAGGACTTCCCAGGGGATCACCCATCCTAGTACTGCTCTCGCCCAAGCACGCTTAACTTCGGAGTTCTGATGGGTTCCGGTGCATTAGTGCTGGTATGATCGCACCCTCACACTAAGCTTGCCTCAATTCATTTATGACCTCGTCCAGGGGCCGTGGACCGCTCCCAGCCCACCTCCACGAGGAGAGGCGTCCGCTCGGAATCGGTAAGAAGCCAGAAGCGAGAGTCGCTGACCAGTTCGGAGGTGATGTACGTTTTTTTAAGATTTACACGCTGGGAAGAGACAGAGCCGGAGTCGGTTATAAATCTCTAACGATTTTTTCTCTGAGATGAGCTTCAGAGACGTTAAGAAACCGTAAACCGCGAAAATCGTAGCGAACGTTCAACCCCGACAGTCCTGAACGAAAAGAAACTTCAGGGAATACGGTTACGCCGACCCGTTTGTCGGGGAGGACTGGAAAGGAGCAAAAAAAAGGGGTGCAACACGAGGACTTCCCAGGGGGTCACCCATCCTAGTACTGCTCTCGCCCAAGCACGCTTAACTTCGAAGTTCTGATGGGATCCGGTGCATTAGTGCTGGTATGATCGCACCCGCACACTAAGCTTGCCTCAATTCATTTATGACCTCGTCCAGGGGCCGTGGACTGCTCCTAGCCCACCTCCACGAGGAGGGGCGTCCGCTCGGAATCGGTAAGAAGCCAGAAGCGAGAGTCGCCGACCAGTTCGGAGGCGATGTACGTTTTTTTAAGATTAGCACGCTGGGAAGATTCGGAGCCGGAGGTGGTTATAAATCTCTAACGATTTTTGCTCTGAGATGAGCTTCAGAGACGTTAAAAAACCGTAAACCGCAAAAATCGTAGCGAACGTTCAACCCCGACAGTCCTGAACGAAAAGAAACTTCGAGGAATACGGTTACGCCGACCCGTTTGTCGGGGAGGACTGGAAAGGAGCAAAAAAAAGGGGTGCAACACGAGGACTTCCCAGGGGATCACCCATCCTAGTACTGCTCTCGCCCAAGCACGCTTAACTTCGGAGTTCTGATGGGTTCCGGTGCATTAGTGCTGGTATGATCGCACCCTCACACTAAGCTTGCCTCAATTCATTTATGACCTCGTCCAGGGGCCGTGGACCGCTCCCAGCCCACCTCCACGAGGAGAGGCGTCCGCTCGGAATCGGTAAGAAGCCAGAAGCGAGAGTCACCGACCAGTTCGGAGGCGATGTACGTTTTTTGAACATCTACACGCTGGGAAGATTCGGAACCGGAGGTGGTTATAAATCTCTAACGATTTTTGCTCTGAGATGAGCTTCAGAGACGTTAAAAAACCGTAAACCTCGAAAATAGTAGCGAACGTTCAACCCCGACAGTCCTGAACGAAAAGAAACTTCGGGGAATACGGTT
This sequence comes from Diospyros kaki, assembly GCA_036245055.1. Taxonomy (NCBI): domain Eukaryota; kingdom Viridiplantae; phylum Streptophyta; class Magnoliopsida; order Ericales; family Ebenaceae; genus Diospyros; species Diospyros kaki. Next base: position 22,111,963 of record BSEG01000002.1, read on the forward strand.
ACGCCGACCCGTTTGTCGGGGAGGACTGGAAAGGAGCAAAAAAAAGGGGTGCAACACGAGGACTTCCCAGGGGGTCACCCATCCAAGTACTGCTCTCGCGCAAGCACGCTTAACTTCGGAGTTCTGATGGGTTCCGGTGCATTAGTGCTGGTATGATCGCACCCTCACACTAAGCTTGGCTCAATTCATTTATGACCTCGTCTAGGGGCCGTGGACCGCTCCCAGCCCACCTCCACGAGGAGGGGCGTCCGCTCAGAATCGGTAAGAAGCCAGAAGCGAGAGTCGCTGACCAGTTCGGAGGTGATGTACGTTTTTTTAAGATTTACACGCTGGGAAGAGACAGAGCCGGAGTCGGTTATAAATCTCTAACGATTTTTTCTCTGAGATGAGCTTCAGAGACGTTAAGAAACCGTAAACCGCAAAAATCGTAGCGAACGTTCAACCCCGACAGTCCTGAACGAAAAGAAACTTCGGGGAATACGGTTACGCCGACCCGTTTGTCGGGGAGGACTGGAAAGGAGCAAAAAAAAGGGGTGCAACACGAGGACTTCCTAGGGGGTCACCCATCCTAGTACTGCTCTCGCCCAAGCACGCTTAACTTCGGAGTTCTGATGGGATCCGGTGCATTAGTGCTGGTATGTTCGCACCCGCAAACTAAGCTTGGCTCAATTCATTTATGACCTCGTCCAGGGGCCGTGGACCGCTCCCAGCCCACCTCCAGGAGGAGGGGCGTCCGCTCGGAATCGGTAAGAAGCCAGATGCGAGAGTCGCCGACCAGTTCGGAGGCGATGTACATTTTTTTAAGATCTGCACGCTGGGAAGAGTCGGAGCCGGAGGCGGTTATAAATCTCTAACGATTTTTGGTCTGAGATTAGCTTTAGAGACATTAAAAAATCGTAAACCGCGAAAATCGTAGCGAACGTTCAACCCCGACAGTCCTGAACGAAAAGAAACTTCGGGGAATACGGTTACGCCGACCCGTTTGTCGGGGAGGACTGGAAACGAGCAAAAAAAAAGGGGTGCAACACGAGGACTTCCAAGGGGGTCACCCATCCTAGTACTGCTCTCGCCCAAGCACGCTTAACTTCGGAGTTCTGATGGGATCCGGTGCATTAGTGCTGGTATGATCGCACCCGCACACTAAGCTTGCCTCAATTCATTTATGACCTCGTCCAGGGGCCGTGGACTGCTCCTAGCCCACCTCCACGAGGAGGGGCGTCCGCTCGGAATCGGTAAGAAGCCAGAAGCGAGAGTCGCCGACCAGTTCAGAGGCGATGTACGTTTTTTTAAGATCTGCACGCTGGGAAGAGTCGGAGCCGGAGGCGGTTATAAATCTCTAACGATTTTTGCTCTGAGATGAGCTTCAGAGACGTTAAAAAATCGTAAACCGCGAAAATCGTAGCGAACGTTCAACCCCGACAGTCCTGAACGAAAAAAAACTTCGGGGAATACGGTTAGGCCGACCCGTTTGTCGGGGAGGACTGGAAAGGAGCAAAAAAAAGGGGTGCAACACGAGGACTTCCCAGGGGGTCACCCATCCTAGTACTGCTCTCGTCCAAGCACGCTTAACTTCGGAGTTCTGATGGGATCCGGTGCATTAGTGCTGGTATGATCGCACCCGCACACTAAGCTTGTCTCAATTCATTTATGACCTCGTCCAGGGGCCGTGGACCGCTCCCAGCCCACCTCCACGAGGAGAGGCGTCCGCTCGGAATCGGTAAGAAGCCAGAAGCGAGAGTCACCGACCAGTTCGGAGGAGATGTACGTTTTTTGAACATCTACACGCTGGGAAGATTCGGAACCGGAGGTGGTTATATATCTCTAACGATTTTTGCTCTGAGATGAGCTTCAGAGACGTTAAAAAACCGTAAACCACGAAAATCGTAGCGAACGTTCAACCCCGACAGTCCTGAACGAAAAAAAACTTCGGGGAATACGGTTAGGCCGACCCGTTTGTCGGGGAGGACTGGAAAGGAGCAAAAAAAAAGGGGTGCAACACGAGGACTTCCCAGGGGGTCACCCATCCTAGTACTGCTCTCGCCCAAGCACGCATAATTTCGGAGTTCTGATGGGATCCGGTGCATTAGTGCTGGTATGATCGCACCCGCACACTAAGCTTGCCTCAATTCATTTATGACCTCGTCCAGGGGCCGTGGACCGCTCCCAGCCCACCTCCACGAGGAGAGGCGTCCGCTCGGAATCGGTAAGAAGCCAGAAGCGAGAGTCGCCGACCAGTTCGGAGGCGATGTACGTTTTTTTAAGATCAGGACGCTGGGAAGATTCGGAGCCGGAGGTGGTTATAAATCTCTAACGATTTTTGCTCTGAGATGAGCTTCAGAGACGTTAAAAAACCGTAAACCGCAAAAATCGTAGCGAACGTTCAACCCCGACAGTCCTGAACGAAAAGAAACTTCGAGGAATACGGTTACGCCGACCCGTTTGTCGGGGAGGACTGGAAAGGAGCAAAAAAAAGGGGTGCAACACGAGGACTTCCCAGGGGATCACCCATCCTAGTACTGCTCTCGCCAAAGCACGCTTAACTTCGGAGTTCTGATGGGTTCCGGTGCATTAGTGCTGGTATGATCGCACCCTCACACTAAGCTTGCCTCAATTCATTTATGACCTCGTCCAGGGGCCGTGGACCGCTCCCAGCCCACCTCCACAAGGAGAGACGTCCGCTCGGAATCGGTAAGAAGCCAGAAGTGAGAGTCGCCGACCAGTTCGGAGGCGATGTACGTTTTTTTAAGATCAGCACGCTGGGAAGATTCGGAGCCGGAGGTGGTTATAAATCTATAACGATTTTTGGTCTGAGATGAGCTTCAGAGACGTTAAAAAATCGTAAACCGCGAAAATCGTAGCGAACGTTCAACCCCGACAGTCCTGAACGAAAAGAAACTTCGGGGAATACGGTTACGCCGACCCGTTTATCGGGGAGGACTGGAAACGAGCAAAAAAAAAGGGGTGCAACACGAGGACTTCCCAGGGGGTCACCCATCCTAGTACAGCTCTCCCCCAAGCACGCTTAACTTCGGAGTTCTGATGGGATCCGGTGCATTAGTGCTGGTATGATCGCACCCGCACACTAAGCTTGCCTCAATTCATTTATGACCTCGTCCAGGGGCCGTGGACCGATCCCAGCCCACCTCCACGAGGAGAGACGTCCGCTCGGAATCGGTAAGAAGCCAGAAGTGAGAGTCGCCGACCAGTTCGGAGGCGATGTACGTTTTTTTAAGATCTGCACGCTGGGAAGATTCGGAACCGGAGGTGGTTATAAATCTCTAACGATTTTTGCTCTGAGATGAGCTTCAGAGACGTTAAAAAACCGTAAACCTCGAAAATAGTAGCGAACGTTCAACCCCGACAGTCCTGAACGAAAAGAAACTTCGGGGAATACGGTTACACCGACCCGTTTGTCGGGGAGGACTGGAAAGCAGCAAAAAAAAGGGGTGCAACACGAGGACTTCCCAGGTGGTCACCCATCCAAGTACTGCTCTCGCGCAAGCACGCTTAACTTCGGAGTTCTGATGGGTTCCGGTGCATTAGTGCTGGTATGATCGCACCCTCACACTAAGCTTGGCTCAATTCATTTATGACCTCGTCTAGGGGCCGTGGACCGCTCCCAGCCCACCTCCACGAGGAGGGGCGTCCGCTCAGAATCGGTAAGAAGCCAGAAGCGAGAGTCGCTGACCAGTTCGGAGGTGATGTACGTTTTTTTAAGATTTACACGCTGGGAAGAGACAGAGCCGGAGTCGGTTATAAATCTCTAACGATTTTTTCTCTGAGATGAGCTACAGAGACGTTAAGAAACCATAAACCGCGAAAATCGTAGCGAACGTTCAACCCCGACAGTCCTGAACGAAAAGAAACTTCGGGGAATACGGTTACGCCGACCCGTTTGTCGGGGAGGACTGGAAAGGAGCAAAAAAAAGGGGTACAACATGAGGACTTCCCAGGGGGTCACCCATCCTAGTACTGCTCTCGCCCAAGCACGCTTAACTTCGGAGTTCTGATGGGATCCGGTGCATTAGTGCTGGTATGATCGCACCCGCACACTAAGCTTGCCTCAATTCATTTATGACCTCGTCCAGGGGCCGTGGACTGCTCCTAGCCCACCTCCACGAGGAGGGGCGTCCGCTCGGAATCGGTAAGAAGCCAGAAGCGAGAGTCGCCGACCAGTTCGGAGGCGATGTACGTTTTTTTAAGATTAGCACGCTGGGAAGATTCGGAGCCGGAGGTGGTTATAAATCTCTAACGATTTTTGCTCTGAGATGAGCTTCAGAGACGTTAAAAAACCGTAAACCGCAAAAATCGTAGCGAACGTTCAACCCCGACAGTCCTGAACGAAAAGAAACTTCGAGGAATACGGTTACGCCGACCCGTTTGTCGGGGAGGACTGGAAAGGAGCAAAAAAAAGGGGTGCAACACGAGGACTTCCCAGGGGATCACCCATCCTAGTACTGCTCTCGCCCAAGCACGCTTAACTTCGGAGTTCTGATGGGTTCCGGTGCATTAGTGCTGGTATGATCGCACCCTCACACTAAGCTTGCCTCAATTCATTTATGACCTCGTCCAGGGGCCGTGGACCGCTCCCAGCCCACCTCCACGAGGAGAGGCGTCCGCTCGGAATCGGTAAGAAGCCAGAAGCGAGAGTCACCGACCAGTTCGGAGGCGATGTACGTTTTTTGAACATCTACACGCTGGGAAGAGTCGGAGCCGGAGGCGGTTATAAATCTATAACGATTTTTGGTCTGAGATGAGCTTCAGAGACGTTAAAAAATCGTAAACCGCGAAAATCGTAGCGAACGTTCAACCCCGACAGTCCTGAACGAAAAGAAACTTCGGGGAATACGGTTACGCCGACCCGTTTATCGGGGAGGACTGGAAACGAGCAAAAAAAAAGGGGTGCAACACGAGGACTTCCCAGCGGGTCACCCATCCTAGTACTGCTCTCCCCCAAGCACGCTTAACTTCGGAGTTCTGATGGGATCCGGTGCATTAGTGCTGGTATGATCGCACCCGCACACTAAGCTTGCCTCAATTCATTTATGACCTCGTCCAGGGGCCGTGGACCGATCCCAGCCCACCTCCACGAGGAGAGACGTCCGCTCGGAATCGGTAAGAAGCCAGAAGTGAGAGTCGCCGACCAGTTCGGAGGCGATGTACGTTTTTTTAAGATCTGCACGCTGGGAAGATTTGGAGCCGGAGGCGGTTATAAATCTCTAACGATTTTTGGTCTGAGATTAGCTTTAGAGACATTAAAAAATCGTAAACCGCGAAAATCGTAGCGAACGTTCAACCCCGACAGTCCTGAACGAAAAGAAACTTCGGGGAATACAGTTACGCCGACCCGTTTGTCGGGGAGGACTGGAAACGAGCAAAAAAAAAGGGGTGCAACACGAGGACTTCCAAGGGGGTCACCCATCCTAGTACTGCTCTCGCCCAAGCACGCTTAACTTCGGAGTTCTGATGGGATCCGGTGCATTAGTGCTGGTATGATCGCACCCGCACACTAAGCTTGCCTCAATTCATTTATGACCTCGTCCAGGGGCCGTGGACCGCTCCCAGCCCACCTCCACGAGGAGGGGCATCCGCTCGGAATCGGTAAGAAGCCAGAAGCGAGAGTCGCCGACAAGTTCGGAGGTAATGTACGTTTTTTTAAGATCTGCACACTGGGAAGAGTTGGAGCCGGAGGCGGTTATAAATCTCTAACGATTTTTGGTCTAAGATTAGCTTTAGAGACATTAAAAAATCGTAAACCGCGAAAATCGTAGCGAACGTTCAACCCCGACAGTCCTGAACGAAAAGAAACTTCGGGGAATACGGTTACGCCGACCCGTTTGTCGGGGAGGACTGGAAACGAGCAAAAAAAAAGGGGTGCAACACGAGGACTTCCAAGGGGGTCACCCATCCTAGTACTGCTCTCGCCCAAGCACGCTTAACTTCGGAGTTCTGATGGGATCCGGTGCATTAGTGCTGGTATGATCGCACCCGCACACTAAGCTTGCCTCAATTCATTTATGACCTCGTCCAGGGGCCGTGGACTGCTCCTAGCCCACCTCCACGAGGAGGGGCGTCCGCTCGGAATCGGTAAGAAGCCAGAAGCGAGAGTCGCCGACCAGTTCGGAGGCGATGTACGTTTTTTTAAGATCTGCACGCTGGGAAGAGTCGGAGCCGGAGGCGGTTATAAATCTCTAACGATTTTTGCTTTGAGATGAGCTTCAGAGACGTTAAAAAACCGTAAACCGTGAAAATCGTAGCGAACGTTCAACCCCGACAGCCCTGAAGGAAAAGAAACTTCGGGGAATACGGTTACGCCGACCCGTTTGTCGGGGAGGACTGGAAAGGAGCAAAAAAAAGGGGTGCAACACGAGGACTTCCCAGGGGGTCACCCATCCTAGTACTGCTCTCGCCCAAGCACGCTTAACTTCGGAGTTCTGATGGGATCCGGTGCATTAGTGCTGGTATGATCGCACCCGCACACTAAGCTTGCCTCAATTCATTTATGACCTCGTCCAGGGGCCGTGGACCACTCCCAGCCCACCTCCACGAGGAGGGGCGTCCGCTCGGAATCGGTAAGAGGCCAGAAGCGAGAGTCGCCGACCAGTTCGAAGGCGATGTACATTTTTTTAAGATCTGCACGCTGGGAAGAGACGGAGCCGGAGGTGGTTATAAATCTCTAACGATTTTTTCTCTGAGATGGGCTTCAGAGACGTTAAGAAACCGTAAACCGCAAAAATCGTAGCGAATGTTCAACCCCGACAGTCCTGAACGAAAAGAAACTTCGATGAATACGGTTACGCAGACCCATTTGTCGAGGAGGACTGGAAACGAGCAAAAAAAAAGGGGTGCAACACGAGGACTTCCCAGGGGGTCACCCATCCTAGTACTGCTCTCGCCCAAGCACGCTTAATTTCGGAATTCTGATGGGATCCGGTGCATTAGTGCTGGTATGATCGCACCCGCACACTAAGCTTGCCTCAATTCATTTATGACCTCGTCCAGGGGCCGTGGACCGCTCCCAGCCCACCTCCACGAGGAGAGGCTTCCGCTCGGAATCGGTAAGAAGCCAGAAGCGAGAGTCGCCGACCAGTTCGGAGTCGATGTACGTTTTTTTAAGATCAGCACGCTGGGAAGATTCGTAGCCGGAGGTGGTTATAAATCTCTAACGATTTTTGCTCTAAGATGAGCTTCAGAGACGTTAAAAAACCGTAAACCGCAAAAATCGTAGCGAACGTTCAACCCCGACAGTCCTGAACGAAAAGAAACTTCGAGGAATACGGTTACGCCGACCCGTTTGTCGGGGAGGACTGGAAAGGAGCAAAAAAAAGGGGTGCAACACGAGGACTTCCAAGGGGGTTACCCATCCTAGTACTGCTCTCCCCCAAGCACGCTTTACTTCGGAGTTCTGTTGGGATCCGGTGCATTAGTGCTGGTATGATCGCACCCGCACACTAAGCTTGCCTCAATTCATTTATGACCTCGTCCAGGGGCCGTGGACTGCTCCTAGCCCACCTCCACGAGGAGGGGCGTCCGCTCGGAATCGGTAAGAAGCCAGAAGCGAGAGTCGCCGACCAGTTCGGAGGCGATGTACGTTTTTTTAAGATCTGCACGCTGGGAAGAGTCGGAGCCGGAAGCGGTTATAAATCTCTAACGATTTTTGCTTTGAGATGAGCTTCAGAGACGTTAAAAAACCGTAAACCGTGAAAATCGTAGCGAACGTTCAACCCCGACAGCCCTGAAGGAAAAGAAACTTCGGGGAATACGGTTACGCCGACCCGTTTGTCGGGGAGGACTGGAAAGGAGCAAAAAAAAGGGGTGCAACACGAGGACTTCCCAGGGGGTCACCCATCCTAGTACTGCTCTCGCCCAAGCACGCTTAACTTCGGAGTTCTGATGGGATCCGGTGCATTAGTGCTGGTATGATCGCACCCGCACACTAAGCTTGCCTCAATTCAATTATGACCTCGTCCAGGGGCCGTGGACTGCTCCTAGCCCACCTCCACGAGGAAGGGCGTCCGCTCGGAATCGGTATGAAGCCAGAAGCGAGAGTCGCCGACCAGTTCGGAGGGGATGTACGTTTTTTTAAGATCTGCACGCTGCGAAGGGTCGGAGCCGGAGGCGGTTATAAATCTCTAACGATTTTTGCTCTGAGATGAGCTTCATAGACGGTAAAAAACCGTAAACCGCGAAAATCGTAGCGAACGTTCAACCCCGACAGTCCTGAACGAAAAGAAACTTCGGGGAATACGGTTACGCCGACCCGTTTGTCGGGGAGGACTGGAAAGGAGCAAAAAAAAGGGGTGCAACACGAGGACTTCCCAGGGGGTCACCCATCCTAGTACTGCTCTCGCCCACGCACGCTTAACTTCGGAGTTCTGATGGGTTCCGGTGCATTAGTGCTGGTATGATCGCACCCGCACACTAAGCTTGCCTCAATTCATTTATGACCTCGTCCAGGGGCCGTGGACTGCTCCTAGCCCACCTCCACGAGGAGGGGCGTCCGCTCGGAATCGGTAAGAAGCCAGAAGCGAGAGTCGCCGACCAGATCGGAGGCGATGTACGTTTTTTTAAGATCTGCATGCTGGGAAGAGTCGGAGCCGGAGGCGGTTATAAATCTCTAACGATTTTTGCTCTGAGATGGGCTTTAGAGACGTTAAAAAACCGTAAACGCGAAAATCGTAGCGAACGTTCAACCCCGACAGTCCTGAACGAAAAGAAACTTCGGGGAATACGGTTACGCCGACCCGTTTGTCGGGGAGGACTGGAAAGGAGCAAAAAAAAGGGGTGCAACACGAGGACTTCCCAGGGGGTCACCCATCCTAGTACTGCTCTCGGCCAAGCACGCTTAACTTCGGAGTTCTGATGGGTTCCGGTGCATTAGTGCTGGTATGATCGCAGCCTCACACTAAGCTTGCCTCAATTCATTTATGACCTCGTCCAGGGGCCGTGGACCGCTCCCAGCCCACCTCCACGAGGAGGGGCGTCCGCTCAGAATCGGTAAGAAGCCAGAAGCGAGAGTCGCCGACCAGTTCGGAGGCGATGTACGTTTTTTTAAGATCTGCACGCTGGGAAGAGACGGAGCCGGAGGCGGTTATAAATCTCTAACGATTTTTTCTCTGAGATGAGCTTCAGAGACGTTAAAAAACCGTAAACCACGAAAATCGTAGCGAACATTGAACCCCGACAGTCCTGAACGAAAAGAAACTTCGGGGAATACGGTTACGCCGACCCGTTTGTCGGGGAGGACTGGAAAGGAGCAAAAAAAAGGGGTGCAACACGAGGACTTCCCAGGGGGTCACCCATCCTAGTACTGCTCTCGCCCAAGCACGCTTAACTTCGGAGTTCTGATGGGATCCGGTGCATTAGTGCTGGTATGATCGCACCCGCACACTGAGCTTGCCTCAATTCATTTATGACCTCGTCCAGGGGCCGTGGACTGCTCCTAGCCCACCTCCACGAGGAGGGGCGTCCGCTCGGAATCGGTAAGAAGCCAGAAGCGAGAGTCGCCGACCAGAACGGAGGCCATGTACGTTTTTTTATGATCTGCACGCTGGGAAGAGTCGGAGCCGGAGGCGGTTATAAATCTCTAACGATTTTTGCTCTGAGATGAGCTTCAGAGACGTTAAAAAACCGTAAACCCCAAAAATCGTAGCGAACGTTCAACCCCGACAGTCCTGAAAGAAAAGAAACTTCGGGGAATACGGTTACGCCGACCTGTTTGTCGGGGAGGACTGGAAAGGAGCAAAAAAAAGGGGTGCAACACAAGGACTTCCCAGGGGGTCACCCATCCTAATACTGCTCTCGCCCAAGCACGCTTAACTTCGGAGTTCTGATGGGATCCAGTGCATTAGTGCTGGTATGATCGCAACCGCACACTGAGCTTGCCTCAATTCATTTATGACCTCGTCCAGGGGCCGTGGACTACTCCTAGCCCACCTCCACGAGGAGGGGCGTCCGCTCGGAATCGGTAAGAAGCCAGAAGCGAGAGTCGCCGACCAGTTCGGAGGCGATGTACATTTTTTTAAGATCTGCTCGCTGGGAAGAGACGGAGCTGGAGGTGGTTATAAATCTCTAACGATTTTTTCTCTGAGATGGGCTTCAGAGACGTTAAGAAACCGTAAACCGCGAAAATCGTAGCGAACGTTCAACCCCGACAGTCCTGAACGAAAAGAAACTTCGGGGAATACGGTTACGCCGACCCGTTTGTCGGGGAGGACTGGAAACGAGCAAAACAAGAGGGGTGCAACACGAGGACTTCCCAGGGGGTCACCCATCCTAGTACTGCTCTTGCCCAAGCACACTTAACTTCGGAGTTCTGATGGGATCCGGTGCATTAGTGCTGGTATGATCGCACCCGCACACTAAGCTTGCCTCAATTCATTTATGACCTCGTCCAGGGGCCGTGGACCGCTCCCAGCCCACCTCCACGAGGAGAGGCGTCCGCTCGGAATCGGTAAGAAGCCAGAAGCGAGAGTCACCGACCAGTTCGGAGGCGATGTACGTTTTTTGTAGATCTACACGCTGGGAAGAGTCGGAGCCGGAGGCGGTTATAAATCTCTAACAATTTTTGGTCTGAGATGAGCTTCAGAGACGTTAAAAAATCGTAAACCGCGAAAATCGTAGCGAACGTTCAACCCCGACAGTCCTGAACGAAAAGAAACTTCGGGGAATACGGTTACGCCGACCCGTTTGTCGGGGAGGACTGGAAAGGAGCAAAAAAAGGGGTGCAACACGAGGACTTCCCAGGGGGTCACCCATCCTAGTACTGGTCTCGCCCAAGCACGCTTAACTTCGGAGTTCTGATGGGTTCCGGTGCATTAGTGCTGGTATGATCGCACCCGCACACTAAGCTTGCCTCAATTCAATTATGACCTCGTCCAGGGGCCGTGGACTGCTCCTAGCCCACCTCCACGAGGAAGGGCGTCCGCTCGGAATCGGTATGAAGCCAGAAGCGAGAGTCGCCGACCAGTTCGGAGGGGATGTACGTTTTTTTAAGATCTGCACGCTGGGAAGGGTCGGAGCCGGAGGCGGTTATAAATCTCTAACGATTTTTGCTCTAAGATGAGCTTCATAGACGGTAAAAAACCGTAAACCGCGAAAATCGTAGCGAACGTTCAACCCCGACAGTCCTGAACGAAAAGAAACTTCGGGGAATACGGTTACACCGACCCGTTTGTCGGGGAGGACTGGAAAGGAGCAAAAAAAATGGGTGCAACACGAGGACTTCCCAGGGGGTCACCCATCCTAGTACTGCTCTCGCCCAGGCACGCTTAACTTCGGTGTTCTGATGGGTTCCGGTGCATTAGTGCTGGTATGATCGCACCCGCACACTAAGCTTGCCTCAATTCATTTATGACCTCGTCCAGGGGCCGTGGACGGCTCCAAGCCCACCTCCACGAGGAGGGGCGTCCGCTCGGAATCGGTAAGAAGCCAGAAGCGAGAGTCGCCGACCAGAACGGAGGCCATGTACGTTTTTTTATGATCTGCACGCTGGGAAGAGTCGGAGCCGGAGGCGGTTATAAATCTCTAACGATTTTTGCTCTGAGATGAGCTTCAGAGACGTTAAAAAACCGTAAACCCCAAAAATCGTAGCGAACGTTCAACCCCGACAGTCCTGAAAGAAAAGAAACTTCGGGGAATACGGTTACGCCGACCCGTTTGTCGGGGAGGACTGGAAAGGAGCAAAAAAAAGGGGTGCAACACAAGGACTTCCCAGGGGGTCACCCATCCTAGTACTGCTCTCGCCCAAGCACGCTTAACTTCGGAGTTCTGATGGGATCCGGTGCATTAGTGCTGGTATGATCGCAACCGCACACTGAGCTTGCCTCAATTCATTTATGACCTCGTCCAGGGGCCGTGGACTACTCCTAGCCCACCTCCACGAGGAGGGGCGTCCGCTCGGAATCGGTAAGAAGCCAGAAGCGAGAGTCGCCGACCAGTTCGGAGGCGATGTACATTTTTTTAAGATCCGCTCGTTGGGAAGAGACGGAGCTGGAGGTGGTTATAAATCTCTAACGATTTTTTCTCTGAGATGGGCTTCAGAGACGTTAAGAAACCGTAAACCGCAAAAATCGTAGCGAACGTTCAACCCCGACAGTCCTGAACGAAAAGAAACTTCGGGGAATACGGTTACGCCGACCCGTTTGTCGGGGAGGACTGGAAACGAGCAAAACAAGAGGGGTGCAACACGAGGACTTCCCAGGGGGTCACCCATCCTAGTACTGCTCTTGCCCAAGCACACTTAACTTCGGAGTTCTGATGGGATCCGGTGCATTAGTGCTGGTATGATCGCACCCGCACACTAAGCTTGCCTCAATTCAATTATGACCTCGTCCAGGGGTCGTGGACTGCTCCTAGCCCACCTCCACGAGGAGGGGCGTCCGCTCGGAATCGGTATGAAGCCAGAAGCGAGAGTCGTCGACCAGTTCGGAGGCGATGTACGTTTTTTTAAGCTCTGCACGCTGGGAAGGGTTGGAGCTGGAGGCGGTTATAAATCTCTAACGATTTTTGCTCTGAGATGAGCTTCATAGACGTTAAAAAACCGTAAACCGCGAAAATCGTAGCGAACGTTCAACCCCGACAGTCCTGAACGAAAAGAAACTTCGGGGAATACGGTTACGCCGACCCGTTTGTCGGGGAGGACTGGAAACGAGCAAAAAAAAAGGGGTGCAACACGAGGACTTCCCAGGGGGTCACCCATCCTAGTACTGCTCTCGCCCAAGCACGCTTAACTTCGGAGTTCTAATGGGATCCGGTGCATTAGTGCTGGTATGATCGCACCCGCACACTAAGCTTGCCTCAATTCATTTATGACCACGTCTAGGGGCCGTGCACCGCTCCCAGCCCACCTCCACGAGGAGGGGCGTCCGCTCGGAATCGGTAAGAAGCCAGAAGCGAGAGTCGCCGCCAAGTTCGGAGGCGATGTACATTTTTTTAAGATCTGCACGCTGGGAAGAGTCAGAGCCGGAGGCGGTTATAAATCTCTAATGATTTTTGCTCTGAGATGAGCTTCAGAGACGTTAAAAAATCGTAAACCACGAAAATCGTAGCGAACGTTCAACCCCGACAGTCCTGAACGAAAAGAAACTTTGGGGAATACGGCTCCGCCAACCCGTTTGTCGGGGAGGACTGGAAAGGAGCAAAAAAAAGGGGTGTAACACGAGGACTTCCCAGGGGGTCACCCATCCTAGTACTGCTCTCGCCCAAGCACGCTTAACTTCGGAGTTCTGATGAGATCCGGTGCATTAGTGCTGGTATGATCGCACCCGCACACTAAGCTTGCCTAAATTCATTTATGACCTCGTCCAGGGGCCGTGGACCGCTCCCAGCCCATCTCCATGAGGAGGGGCGTCCGCTCAGAATCGGTAGGAAGCCAGAAGCGTGAGTCGCCGACCAGTTCGGAGGCGATGTACGTTTTTTTAAGATCTGCACGCTGGGAAGAGTCGGAGCCGGAGGCGGTTATAAATCTCTAACGATTTTTGCCCTGAGATGAGCTTCAGAGACGTTAAGAAACCGTAAACCGCGAAAATCGTAGCGAACGTTCAACCCCGACGGTCTTGAACGAAAAGAAACATCGGGGAATACGGTTACGCCGACCCGTTTGTCGGGGAGGACTAGAAACGAGCAAAAAAAAAGGGGTGCAACACGAGGACTTCCCAGGGGGTCACCCATCCTAGTACTGCTCTCGCCCAGGCACGCTTAACTTCGGAGTTCTGATGGGTTCCGGTGCATTAGTGCTGGTATGATCGCACCCGCACACTAAGCTTGCCTCAATTCATTTATGACCTCGTCCAGGGGCCGTGGACTGCTCCTAGCCCACCTCCACGAGGAGGGGCGTCCGCTCGGAATCGGTAAGAAGCCAGAAGCGAGAGTCGCCGACCAGAACGGAGGCCATGTACGTTTTTTTATGATCTGCACGCTGGGAAGAGTCGGAGCCGGAGGCGGTTATAAATCTCTAACGATTTTTGCTCTGAGATGAGCTTCAGAGACGTTAAAAAACCGTAAACCCCAAAAATCGTAGCGAACGTTCAACCCCGACAGTCCTGAAAGAAAAGAAACTTCGGGGAATACGGTTACGCCGACCCGTTTGTCGGGGAGGACTGGAAAGGAGCAAAAAAAAGGGGTGCAACACAAGGACTTCCCAGGGGGTCACCCATCCTAGTACTGCTCTCGCCCAAGCACGCTTAACTTCGGAGTTCTGATGGGATCCGGTGCATTAGTGCTGGTATGATCGCAACCGCACACTGAGCTTGCCTCAATTCATTTATGACCTCGTCCAGGGGCCGTGGACTACTCCTAGCCCACCTCCACGAGGAGGGGCGTCCGCTCGGAATCGGTAAGAAGCCAGAAGCGAGAGTCGCCGACCAGTTCGGAGGCGATGTACATTTTTTTAAGATCCGCTCGCTGGGAAGAGACGGAGCTGGAGGTGGTTATAAATCTCTAACGATTTTTTCTCTGAGATGGGCTTCAGAGACGTTAAGAAACCGTAAACCGCGAAAATCGTAGCGAACGTTCAACCCCGACAGTCCTGAACGAAAAGAAACTTCGGGGAATACGGTTACGCCGACCCGTTTGTCGGGGAGGACTGGAAACGAGCAAAACAAGAGGGGTGCAACACGAGGACTTCCCAGGGGGTCACCCATCCTAGTACTGCTCTTGCCCAAGCACACTTAACTTCGGAGTTCTGATGGGATCCGGTGCATTAGTGCTGGTATGATCGCACCCGCACACTAAGCTTGCCTCAATTCATTTATGACCTCGTCCAGGGGCCGTGGACCGCTCCCAGCCCACCTCCACGAGGAGAGGCGTCCGCTCGGAATCGGTAAGAAGCCAGAAGCGAGAGTCACCGACCAGTTCGGAGGCGATGTACGTTTTTTGTAGATCTACACGCTGGGAAGAGTCGGAGCCGGAGGCGGTTATAAATCTCTAACGATTTTTGGTCTGAGATGAGCTTCAGAGACGTTAAAAAATCGTAAACCGCGAAAATCGTAGCGAACGTTCAACCCCGACAGTCCTGAACGAAAAGAAACTTCGGGGAATACGGTTACGCCGACCCGTTTGTCGGGGAGGACTGGAAAGGAGCAAAAAAAGGGGTGCAACACGAGGACTTCCCAGGGGGTCACCCATCCTAGTACTGGTCTCGCCCAAGCACGCTTAACTTCGGAGTTCTGATGGGTTCCGGTGCATTAGTGCTGGTATGATCGCACCCGCACACTAAGCTTGCCTCAATTCATATATGACCTCGTCTAGGGGCCGTGAACCGCTCCCAGCCCACCTCCACGAGGAGGGGCGTCCGCTCGGAATCGGTAAGAAGCCAGAAGCGAGAGTCGCCGCCAAGTTCGGAGGCGATGTACATTTTTTTAAGATCTGCACGCTGGGAAGAGTCAGAGCCGGAGGCGGTTATAAATCTCTAATGATTTTTGCTCTGAGATGAGCTTCAGAGACGTTAAAAAATCGTAAACCACGAAAATCGTAGCGAACGTTCAACCCCGACAGTCCTGAACGAAAAGAAACATTGGGGAATACGGTTCCGCCAACCCGTTTGTCGGGGAGGACTGGAAAGGAGCAAAAAAAAGGGGTGTAACACGAGGACTTCCCAGGGGGTCACCCATCCTAGTACTGCTCTCGCCCAAGCACGCTTAACTTCGGAGTTCTGATGAGATCCGGTGCATTAGTGCTGGTATGATCGCACCCGCACACTAAGCTTGCCTAAATTCATTTATGACCTCGTCCAGGGGCCGTGGACCGCTCCCAGCCCATCTCCATGAGGAGGGGCGTCCGCTCAGAATCGGTAGGAAGCCAGAAGCGTGAGTCGCCGACCAGTTCGGAGGCGATGTACGTTTTTTTAAGATCTGCACGCTGGGAAGAGTCGGAGCCGGAGGCGGTTATAAATCTCTAACGATTTTTGCTCTGAGATGAGCTTCAGAGACGTTAAGAAACCGTAAACCGCGAAAATCGTAGCGAACGTTCAACCCCGACGGTCTTGAACGAAAAGAAACATCGGGGAATACGGTTACGCCGACCCGTTTGTCGGGGAGGACTAGAAACGAGCAAAAAAAAAGGGGTGCAACACGAGGACTTCCCAGGGGGTCACCCATCCTAGTACTGCTCTCGCCCAAGCACGCTTAACTTCGGAGTTCTGATGGGATCTGGTGCATTAGTGTTGGTATGATCGCACCCGCACACTAAGCTTGCCTCAATTCATTTATGACCTCGTCCAGGGGCCGTGGACCGCTCCCAGCCAACATCCACGAGGAAGGGCGTCTGCTCGGAATCGGTAAGAAGCCAGAAGCGAGGGTCGCCGACAAGTTCGGAGGCGATGTACGTTTTTTTAAGATCTGCATGCCGGGAAGAGTCGGAGCCGGAGGCGGTTATAAATCTCTAACGATTTTTGCTCTGAGATGAGCTTCAGAGACGTTAAGAAACCGTAAACCGCGAAAATCGTAGCGAACGTTCAACCCCGACAGTCCTGAACGAAAAGAAACTTCGGGGAATACGGTTACGCCGACCCGTTTGTCGGGGAGGACTGGAAAGGAGCAAAAAAAAGGGGTGCAACACGAGGACTTCCCAGGGGGTCACCCATCCTAGTACTGCTCTCGCCCAAGCACGCTTAACTTCAGAGTTCTGATGAGATCCGGTGCATTAGTGCTGGTATGATCGCACCCGCACACTAAGCTTGCCTAAATTCATTTATGACCTCGTCCAGGGGCCGTGGACCGCTCCCAGCCCACCTCCATGAGGAGGGGCGTCCGCTTAGAATCGGTAGGAAGCTAGAAGCGTGAGTCGCCGACCAGTTCGGAGGTGATGTACGTTTTTTTATGATCTGCACGCTGGGAAGAGTCGGAGCCGGAGGCGGTTATAAATCTCTAACGATTTTTGCTCTAAGATGAGCTTCATAGACGTTAAGAAACCGTAAACCGCGAAAATGGTAGCGAATGTTCAACCCCGACAGTCTTGAACGAAAAGAAACTTCGGGGAATACGGTTACGCCGACCCGTTTGTCGGGGAGGACTAGAAACGAGCAAAAAAAAAAGGGTGCAACACGAGGACTTCCCAGGGGGTCACCCATCCTAGTACTGCTCTAGCCCAAGCACGCTTAACTTCGGAGTTCTGATGGGATCCGGAGCATTAGTGCTGGTATGATCGCACCCGCACACTAAGCTTGCCTCAATTCATTTATGACCTCGTCCAGGGGCCGTGGACCGCTCCCAGCCCACCTCCACGAGGAGGGGCGTCCGATCGGAATTGGTAAGAAGCCAGAAGCGTGAGTCGCCGACCAGTTCGGAGGCGATGTACGTTTTTTTAAGATTTGCACGCTGGGAAGAGTCGAAGCCGGAGGCGGTTATAAATCTCTAACGATTTTTGCTCTGAGATGAGCTTCAGAGACGTTAAGAAACCGTAAACCGCGAAAATCGTAGCGAACGTTCAACCCCGACAGTCCTGAAGGAAAAGAAACTTCAGGGAATACGGTTACGCCGACCCGTTTGTCGGGGAGGACTGGAAATGAGCAAAAAAAAGGGGTGCAACACGAGGACTTCCCAGGGGGTCACCCATCCTAGTACTGCTCTCGCCCAAGCACGCTTAACTTCGGAGTTCTGATGAGATCCGGTGCATTAGTGCTGGTATGATCGCACCCGCACACTAAGCTTGCCTAAATTCATTTATGACCTCGTCCAGGGGCCGTGGACCGCTCCCAGCCCACCTCCATGAGGAGGGGCGTCCGTTCAGAATCGGTAGGAAGCTAGAAGCGTGAGTCGCCGACCAGTTCGGAGGTGATGTACGTTTTTTTATGATCTGCACGCTGGGAAGAGTCGGAGCCAGAGGCGGTTATAAATCTCTAACGATTTTTGCTCTAAGATGAGCTTCATAGACGTTAAGAAACCGTAAACCGCGAAAATGGTAGCGAATGTTCAACCCCGACAGTCTTGAACGAAAAGAAACTTCGGGGAATACGGTTACGCCGACCCGTTTGTCGGGGAGGACTAGAAACGAGCAAAAAAAAAAGGGTGCAACACGAGGACTTCCCAGGGGGTCACCCATCCTAGTACTGCTCTAGCCCAAGCACGCTTAACTTCGGAGTTCTGATGGGATCCGGAGCATTAGTGCTGGTATGATCGCACCCGCACACTAAGCTTGCCTCAATTCATTTATGACCTCGTCCAGGGGCCGTGGACCGCTCCCAGCCCACCTCCACGAGGAGGGGCGTCCGATCGGAATTGGTAAGAAGCCAGAAGCGTGAGTCGCCGACCAGTTCGGAGGCGATGTACGTTTTTTTAAGATTTGCACGCTGGGAAGAGTCGAAGCCGGAGGCGGTTATAAATCTCTAACGATTTTTGCTCTGAGATGAGCTTCAGAGACGTTAAGAAACCGTAAACCGCGAAAATCGTAGCGAACGTTCAACCCCGACAGTCCTGAAGGAAAAGAAACTTCAGGGAATACGGTTACGCCGACCCGTTTGTCGGGGAGGACTGGAAAGGAGCAAAAAAAAGGGGTGCAACACGAGGACTTCCCAGGGGGTCACCCATCCTAGTACTGCTCTCGCCCAAGCACGCTTAACTTCGGAGTTCTGATGAGATCCGGTGCATTAGTGCTGGTATGATCGCACCCGCACACTAAGCTTGCCTAAATTCATTTATGACCTCGTCCAGGGGCCGTGGACCGCTCCCAGCCCACCTCCATGAGGAGGGGCGTCCGTTCAGAATCGGTAGGAAGCTAGAAGCGTGAGTCGCCGACCAGTTCGGAGGTGATGTACGTTTTTTTATGATCTGCACGCTGGGAAGAGTCGGAGCCAGAGGCGGTTATAAATCTCTAACGATTTTTGCTCTAAGATGAGCTTCATAGACGTTAAGAAACCGTAAACCGCGAAAATGGTAGCGAATGTTCAAGCCCGACAGTCTTGAACGAAAAGAAACTTCGGGGAATACGGTTACGCCGACCCGTTTGTCGGGGAGGACTAGAAACGAGCAAAAAAAAAAGGGTGCAACACGAGGACTTCCCAGGGGGTCACCCATCCTAGTACTGCTCTAGCCCAAGCACGCTTAACTTCGGAGTTCTGATGGGATCCGGAGCATTAGTGCTGGTATGATCGCACCCGCACACTAAGCTTGCCTCAATTCATTTATGACCTCGTCCAGGGGCCGTGGACCGCTCCCAGCCCACCTCCACGTGGAGGGGCGTCCGCTCGGAATCGGTAAGAAGCCAGAAGCGAGAGTCGCCGACCAGTTCGGAGGCGATGTACGTTTTTTTAAGATCTGCACGCTGGGAAGAGTCGGAGCCGGAGGCGGTTATAAATCTCTAACGATTTTTTCTCTGAGATGAGCTTCAGAGATGTTAAGAAACCGTAAACCGCGAAAATCGTAGCGAACGTTCAACCCCGACAGTCCTGAACGAAAAGAAACTTCGGGGAATACGGTTACGTCGACCCGTTTGTCGGGGAGGACTGGAAAGGAGCAAAAAAAAGGGGTGTAACACAAGGACTTCCCAGGGGGTCACCCATCCCAGTACTGCTCTCGCCCAAGCACGCTTAACTTCGGAGTTCTGATGGGATCCGGAGCATTAGTGCTGGTATGATCGCACCCGCACACTAAGCTTGCCTCAATTCATTTATGACCTCGTCCAGGGGCCGTGGACCGCTCCCAGCCCACCTCCACGAGGAGGGGCGTCCGCTCAAAATCGGTAAAAAGCCAGAAGCGAGAGTCGCCGACCAGTTCGGAGGTGATGTACATTTTTTTAAGATCTGCATGCTGGGAAGAGTCGGAGCCGGAGGCGGTTATAAATCTCTAACGATTTTTTCTCTGAGATGAGCTTCAGAGACGTTATGAAACCGTAAACCGCGAAAATCGTAGCGAACGTTCAACCTCGACAGTCCTGAATGAAAAGAAACTTCGGGGAATACGGTTACGTCGACCCGTTTGTCGGGGAGGACTGGAATGGAGCAAAAAAAAGGGGTGCAACACGAGGACTTCCCAGGGTCACCCATCCTAGTACTGCTCTCGCCCAAGCACGCTTAACTTCGGAGTTCTGATGCGATCCGGTGCATTAGTGCTGGTATGATCGCACCCGCACACTAAGCTTGCCTCAATTCATTTATGACCTCGTCCAGGGGCCGTGGACCGGTCCCAGCCAACCTCCACGAGGAGGGGCGTCCGCTCGGAATCGGTAAGAAGCCAGAAGCGTGAGTCGCCGACCAGTTCGGAGGCGATGTACGTTTTTTTAAGATCTGCACGCTGGGAAGAGTCGGAGCGAAGGCGGTTATAAATCTCTAACGATTTTTGCTCTGAGATGAGCTTCAGAGACGTTAAAAAACCGTAAACCGCGAAAATCGTAGCGAACGTTCAACCCCGACAGTCCTGAACGAAAAGAAACTTCGGGGAATACGGTTACGCCGACCCGTTTGTCGGGGAGGACTGGAATGGAGCAAAAAAAAGGGGTGCAACACGAGGACTTCCCAGGGGTCACCCATCCTAGTACTGCTCTCGCCCAAGCACGCTTAACTTCGGAGTTCTGATGGGATCCGGTGCATTAGTGCTGGTATGATCACACCCGCACACTAAGCTTGCCTCAATTCATTTATGACCTCGTCCAGGGGCCGTGGACCGCTCCCAGCCCACCTCCACGAGGAGGGGCGTCCGCTCAGAATCGGTAAGAAACCAGAAGCGTGAGTCGCCGACCAGTTCGGAGGCGATGTACGTTTTTTTAAGATCTGCACGCTGGGAAGAGTCGGAGCCGGAGGCGGTTATAAATCTCTAACGATTTTTGCTCTGAGATGAGCTTCAGAGACGTTAAGAAACCGTAAACCGCGAAAATCATAGCGAACGTTCAACCCCGACAGTCGTGAACGAAAAGAAACTTCGGGGAATACGATTACGCCGACCCGTTTGTCGGGGAGGACTAAAAACGAGCAAAAAAAAAGGGGTGCAACACGAGGACTTCCCAAAGGGTCACCCATCCTAGTACTGCTCTCGCCCAAGCACGCTTAACTTCGGAGTTCTGATGGGATCCGGTGCATTAGTGTTGGTATGATCGCACCCGCACACTAAGCTTGCCTCAATTCATTTATGACCTCGTCCAGGGGCCGTGGACCGGTCCCAGCCAACCTCCACGAGGAGGGGCGTCCGCTCGGAATCGGTAAGAAGCCAGAAGCGAGAGTCGCCGACCAGTTCGAAGGTGATGTACGTTTTTTTAAGATCTGCACGCTGGGAAGAGTCGGAGCCGGAGGCGATTATAAATCTCTAACGATTTTTTCTCCGAGATGAGCTTCAGAGACGTTAAGAAACCGTAAACTGCGAAAATCGTAGCGAACGTTCAACCCCGACAGTCTTGAACGAAAAGAAACTTCGGGGAATACGGTTACGTCGACCCGTTTGTCAGGGAGGACTAGAAACGAGCAAAAAAAAGGGGTACAACACGAGGACTTCCCAGGGGGTCACCCATCCTAGTACTGCTCTCGCCCAAGCACGCTTAACTTCGGAGTTCTGATGGGATCCGGTGCATTAGTGTTGGTATGATCGCACCCGCACACTAAGTTTGCCTCAATTCATTTATGACCTCGTCCAGGGGCCGTGGACCGGTCCCAGCCAACCTCCACGAGGAGGGGCGTCCGCTCGGAATCGGTAAGAAGCCAGAAGCGAGAGTCGCCGACAAGTTCGGAGGCGATGTATGTTTTTTTAAGATCTGCACGCCGGGAAGAGTCGGAGCCGGAGGCGGTTATAAATCTCTAATGATTTTTGCTCTGAGATGAGCTTCAGAGACGTTAAGAAACCGTAAACCGCGAAAATCGTAGCGAACGTTCAACCCCGACAGTCCTGAACGAAAAGAAACTTTGGGGAATACGGTTCCGCCGACCCGTTTGTCGTGGAGGACTGGAAAGGAGCAAAAAAAAGGGGTGCAACACGAGGACTTCCCAGGGGGTCACCCATCCTAGTACTGCTCTCGCCCAAGCACGCTTAACTTCGGAGTTCTGATGAGATCCGGTGCATTAGTGCTGGTATGATCGCACCCGCACACTAAGCTTGCCTAAATTCATTTATGACCTCGTCCAGGGGCCGTGGACCGCTCCCAGCCCACCTCCAGGAGGAGGGGCGTCCGTTCAGAATCGGTAGGAAGCTAGAAGCGTGAGTCGCCGACCAGTTCGGAGGTGATGTACGTTTTTTTATGATCTGCACGCTGGGAAGAGTCGGAGCCAGAGGCGGTTATAAATCTCTAACGATTTTTGCTCTAAGATGAGCTTCATAGACGTTAAGAAACCGTAAACCGCGAAAATGGTAGCGAATGTTCAACCCCGACAGTCTTGAACGAAAAGAAACTTCGGGGAATACGGTTACGCCGACCCGTTTGTCGGGGAGGACTAGAAACGAGCAAAAAAAAAAGGGTGCAACACGAGGACTTCCCAGGGGGTCACCCATCCTAGTACTGCTCTAGCCCAAGCACGCTTAACTTCGGAGTTCTGATGGGATCCGGAGCATTAGTGCTGGTATGATCGCACCCGCACACTAAGCTTGCCTCAATTCAATTATGACCTCGTCCAGGGGCCGTGGACCGCTCCCAGCCCACCTCCACGAGGAGGGGCGTCCGATCGGAATCGGTAAGAAGCCAGAAGCGTGAGTCGCCGACCAGTTCGGAGGCGATGTACGTTTTTTTATGATTTGCACGCTGGGAAGAGTCGGAGCCGGAGGCGGTTATAAATCTCTAACGATTTTTGCTCTGAGATGAGCTTCAGAGACGTTAAGAAATCGTAAACCGCGAAAATCGTAGCGAACGTTCAACCCCGACAGTCTTGAATGAAAAGAAACTTCGGGGAATACGGTTACGCCGACCCGTTTGTCGGGGAGGACTAGAAACGAGCAAAAAGAAAGGGTGCAACACGAGGACTTCACAGGGGGTCACCCATCCTAGTACTGCTCTCGCCCAAGCACGCTTAACTTCGGAGTTCTGATGGGATCCGGTGCATTAGTGCTGGTATGATCGCACCCGCACACTAAGCTTGCCACAATTCATTTATGACCTCGTCCAGGGGCCGTGGACCACTCCCAGCCCACCTCCACGAGGAGGGGCGTCCGCTCAGAATCGGTAAGAAGCCAGAAGCGTGAGTCGCCGACCAGTTCGGAGGCGATGTACGTTTTTTTAAGATCTGCACGCTGGGAAGAGTCGGAGCCAGAGGCGGTTATAAATCTCTAACGATTTTTGCTCTGAGATGAGCTTTAGAGACGTTAAGAAACCGTAAACCGCGAAAATCGTAGCGAACGTTCAACCCCGACAGTCTTGAACGAAAAGAAACTTCGGGGAATACGGTTACGCCGACCTGTTTGTCGGGGAGGACTAGAAACGAGCAAAAAAAAAGGGGTGCAACATGAGGACTTCCTAGGTGGTCACCCATCCTAGTACTGCTCTCGTCTAAGCACGCTTAACTTCGGAGTTCTGATGGGATCCGGAGCATTAGTGCTGGTATGATCGCACCCGCACACTAAGCTTGCCTCAATTCATTTATGACCTCGTCCAGGGGCCGTGGACCGCTCCCAGCCCACCTTCACGTGGAGGGGCGTCCGCTCGGAATCGGTAAAAAGCCAGAAGCGAGATTTGCCGACCAGTTCGGAGGCGAGGTACGTTTTTTTAAGATCTGCACGCTGGGATGAGTCGGAGCCGGAGGCGGTTATAAATCTCTAACGATTTTTTCTCTGAGATGAGCTTCAGAGACGTTAAAAAACCGTAAACCGCAAAAATCGTAGCGAACGTTCAACCCGACAGTCCTGAACGAAAAGAAACTTCGGGGAATACGGTTACGCCGACCCGTTTGTCGGGGAGGACTGGAAAGGAGCAAAAAAAAGGGGTGCAACACGAGGACTTCCCAGGGTGTCACCCATCCTAGTTCTACTCTCGCCCAAGTACGCTTAACTTCGGAGTTCTGATGGGATCCGGAGCATTAGTGCTGGTATGATCGCACCCGCACACTAAGCTTACCTCAATTCATTTATGACCTCGTCCAGGGGCCGTGGACCGCTCCCAGCCCACCTCCACGTGGAGGGGCGTCCGCTCGGAATCGGTAAGAAGCCAGAAGCGAGAGTCTCCGACCAGTTCGGAGGCGATGTACGTTTTTTTAAGATCTGCATGCTGGGAAGAGTCGGAGCCGGAGGCGGTTATAAATCTCTAACGATTTTTGCTCTGAGATGAGCTTCAGAGACGTTAAGAAACCGTAAACCGCGAAAATCGTAGCGAACGTTCAACCCCGACAGTCGTGAACGAAAAGAAACTTCGGGGAATACGGTTACGCCGACCTGTTTGTCGGGGAGGACTAGAAACGAGCAAAAAAAAGGGGTGCAACACGAGGACTTCCCAGTGGGTCACCCATCCTAGTACTGCTCTCGCCCAAGCACGCTTAACTTCGGAGTTCTGATGGGATCCGGTGCATTAGTGCTGGTATGATCGCACCCGCACACTAAGCTTGCCTCAATTCATTTATGACCTCGTCCAGGGGCCGTGGACCGGTCCCAGCCAACCTCCACGAGGAGGGGCGTCCGCTCGGAATCGGTAAGAAGCCAGAAGCGTGAGTCGCCGACCAGTTCGGAGGCGATGTACGTTTTTTTAAGATCTGCACGCTGGGAAGAGTCGGAGCGAAGGCGGTTATAAATCTCTAACGATTTTTGCTCTGAGATGAGCTTCAGAGACGTTAAAAAACCGTAAACCGCGAAAATCGTAGCGAACGTTCAACCCCGACAGTCCTGAACGAAAAGAAACTTCGGGGAATACGGTTACGCCGACCCGTTTGTCGGGGAGGACTGGAATGGAGCAAAAAAAAGGGGTGCAACACGAGGACTTCCCAGGGGTCACCCATCCTAGTACTGCTCTCGCCCAAGCACGCTTAACTTCGGAGTTCTGATGGGATCCGGTGCATTAGTGCTGGTATGATCACACCCGCACACTAAGCTTGCCTCAATTCATTTATGACCTCGTCCAGGGGCCGTGGACCGCTCCCAGCCCACCTCCACGAGGAGGGGCGTCCGCTCAGAATCGGTAAGAAACCAGAAGCGTGAGTCGCCGACCAGTTCGGAGGCGATGTACGTTTTTTTAAGATCTGCACGCTGGGAAGAGTCGGAGCCGGAGGCGGTTATAAATCTCTAACGATTTTTGCTCTGAGATGAGCTTCAGAGACGTTAAGAAACCGTAAACCGCGAAAATCATAGCGAACGTTCAACCCCGACAGTCGTGAACGAAAAGAAACTTCGGGGAATACGATTACGCCGACCCGTTTGTCGGGGAGGACTAAAAACGAGCAAAAAAAAAGGGGTGCAACACGAGGACTTCCCAAAGGGACACCCATCCTAGTACTGCTCTCGCCCAAGCACGCTTAACTTCGGAGTTCTGATGGGATCCGGTGCATTAGTGTTGGTATGATCGCACCCGCACACTAAGCTTGCCTCAATTCATTTATGACCTCGTCCAGGGGCCGTGGACCGGTCCCAGCCAACCTCCACGAGGAGGGGCGTCCGCTCGGAATCGGTAAGAAGCCAGAAGCGAGAGTCGCCGACCAGTTCGAAGGTGATGTACGTTTTTTTAAGATCTGCACGCTGGGAAGAGTCGGAGCCGGAGGCGATTATAAATCTCTAACGATTTTTTCTCCGAGATGAGCTTCAGAGACGTTAAGAAACCGTAAACCGCGAAAATCGTAGCGAACGTTCAACCCCGACAGTCTTGAACGAAAAGAAACTTCGGGGAATACGGTTACGTCGACCCGTTTGTCGGGGAGGACTAGAAACGAGCAAAAAAAAGGGGTACAACACGAGGACTTCCCAGGGGGTCACCCATCCTAGTACTGCTCTCGCCCAAGCACGCTTAACTTCGGAGTTCTGATGGGATCCGGTGCATTAGTGTTGGTATGATCGCACCCGCACACTAAGTTTGCCTCAATTCATTTATGACCTCGTCCAGGGGCCGTGGACCGGTCCCAGCCAACCTCCACGAGGAGGGGCGTCCGCTCGGAATCGGTAAGAAGCCAGAAGCGAGAGTCGCCGACAAGTTCGGAGGCGATGTATGTTTTTTTAAGATCTGCACGCCGGGAAGAGTCGGAGCCGGAGGCGGTTATAAATCTCTAATGATTTTTGCTCTGAGATGAGCTTCAGAGACGTTAAGAAACCGTAAACCGCGAAAATCGTAGCGAACGTTCAACCCCGACAGTCCTGAACGAAAAGAAACTTCGGGGAATACGGTTCCGCCGACCCGTTTGTCGGGGAGGACTGGAAAGGAGCAAAAAAAAGGGGTGCAACACGAGGACTTCCCAGGGGGTCACCCATCCTAGTACTGCTCTCGCCCAAGCACGCTTAACTTCGGAGTTCTGATGGGATCCGGAGCATTAGTGCTGGTATGATCGCACCCGCACACTAAGCTTGCCTCAATTCATTTATGACCTCGTCCAGGGGCCGTGGACCTCTCCCAGCCCACCTCCACGAGGAGGGGCGTCCGCTCAAAATCGGTAAGAAGCCAGAAGCGAGAGTCGCCGACCAGTTCGGAGGCGATGTACATTTTTTTAAGATCTGCACGCTGGGAAGAGTCGGAGCCGGAGGCGGTTATAAATCTCTAACGATTTTTTCTCTTAGATGAGTTTCAGAGACGTTAAGAAACCGTAAACCGCGAAAATCGTAGCGAACGTTCAACCCCGACAGTCCTGAACGAAAAGAAACTTCGGGGAATACGGTTACGCCGACCCGTTTGTCGGGGAGGACTGGAATGGAGCAAAAAAAAGGGGTGCAACACGAGGACTACCCAGGGGCCACCCATCGTAGTACTGCTCTCGCCCAAGCACGCTTAATTTCGGAGTTCTGATGGGATCCGGTGCATTAGTGCTGGTATGATCGCACCCGCACAATAAGCTTGCCTCAATTCATTTATGACCTCATCCAGGGGCCATGGACCGCTCCCAGCCCACCTCCATGAGGAGGGGCGTCCGCTCAGAATCGGTAAGAAGCCAGAAGCGTGAGTCGCCGACCAGTTCGGAAGTGATGTACGTTTTTTTAAGATTTACACGCTGAGAAGAGTAGGAGCCGGAGGCGGTTATAAATCTCTAACGATTTTTGCTCTGAGATGAGCTTCAGAGACGTTAAGAAACCGTAAACCGCGAAAATCGTAGCGAACGTTCAACCCCGACAGTCTTGAACGAAAAGAAACTTCGGGGAATACGGTTACGCCGACCCGTTTGTCGGGGAGGACTAGAAACGTGCAAAAAAAAGGGGTGCAACGCGAGGACTTCCCAAGGGGTCAACCATCCTAGTACTGCTCTCGCCCAAGCACGCTTAACTTCGGAGTTCTGATGGGATCCGGTGCATTAGTGTTGGTATGATCGCACCCGCACACTAAGCTTGCCTCAATTAATTTATGACCTCGTCCAGGGGCCGTCGACCGGTCCCAGCCAACCTCCACGAGGAATGGCGTCCGCTCGGAATCGGTAAGAAGCCAGAAGCGAGACTCGCCGACAAGTTCGGAGGCAATGTACGTTTTTTTAAGATCTGCACACCGGGAAGAGTCGGAGTCGGAGGCGGTTATAAATCTCTAACGATTTTTGCTCTGAGATGAGCTTCAGAGACGTTAAAAAACCGTAAATCGCGAAAATCGTAGCTAACGTTCAACCCCGACAGTCCTGAACGAAAAGAAACTTCGGGGAATACGGTTACTCCGACCCGTTTGTCGGGGAGGACTGGAATGCAGCAAAAAAAAGGGTGCAACACGAGGACTTCCCAGGGGTCACCCATCCTAGTACTGCTCTCCCCAAGCACACGCTTAATTTCGGAGTTCTGATGGGATCCGGTGCATTAGTGCTGGTATGATCGCACCCGCACACTAAGCTTGCCTCAATTCATTTATGACCTCGTCCAGGGGCCGTGGACCGCTCCCAGCCCACCCCCACGGGGAGGGGCGTCCGCTCAGAATCGGTAAGAAGCCAGAAGCGTGAGTCGCCGACCAGTTAGGAGGCGATGTACGTTTTTTTAAGATCTGCACGCTGGGAAGAGTCAGAGCCGGAGGCGGTTATAAATCTCTAACGATTTTTGCTCTGAGATGAGCTTCAGAGACGTTAAGAAACCGTAAACCGCGAAAATCGTAGCGAACGTTCAACCCCGACAGTCTTGAACGAAAAGAAACTTCGGGGAATACGGTTACGCCGACCCGTTTGTCGGGGAGGAGTAGAAACGAGCAAAAAAAAAGGGGTGCAACACGAGGACTTCCCAGGGGGTCACCCATCCTAGTACTGCTCTCGCCCAAGCACGCTTAACTTCGGAGTTCTGATGGGATCCGGTGCATTAGTGTTGGTATGATCGCACCCGCACACTAAGCTTGCCTCAATTCATTTATGACCTCGTGCAGGGGCCGTGGACCGGTCCCAGCCAACCTCCACGAGGAGGGGCGTCCGCTCGGAATCGGTAAGAAGCCAGAAGCGAGAGTCGCCGATAAGTTCGGAGGCGATGTACGTTTTTTTAAGATCTGCACGCCGGGAAGAGTCGGAGCCGGAGGCGGTTATAAATCTCTAACGATTTTTGCTCTGAGATGAGCTTCAGAGACGTTAAGAAACCGTAAACCGCGAAAATCGTAGCGAACGTTCAACCCCGACAGTCCTGAACGAAAAGAAACTTTGGGGAATACGGTTCCGCCGACCCGTTTGTCGGGGAGGACTGGAAAGGAGACAAAAAAGGGGTGCAACACGAGAACTTCCCAGGGGGTCACCCATCCTAGTACTACTCTCGCCCAAGCACGCTTAACTTCGGAGTTCTGATGGGATCCGGAGCATTAGTGTTGGTATGATCGCACCCGCACATTAAGCTTGCCTCAATTCATTTATGACCTCGTCTAGGGGCCGTGGACCGCTCCCAGCCCACCTCCACGAGGAGTGGCGTCCGCTCAAAATCGGTAAGAAGCCAAAAGCGAGAGTCGCCAACCAGTTCGGAGGCGATGTACATTTTTTTAAGATCTGCACGCTGGGAAGAGTCGGAGCCGGAGGCGATTATAAATCTCTAACGATTTTTTCTCTGAGATGAGCCTCAGAGACGTTAAGAAACCGTAAACCGCGAAAATCGTAGCGAACGTTCAACCCCGACAGTCCAGAACGAAAAGAAACTTCGGGGAATACGGTTACGCCGACCCGTTTGTCGGGGAGGACTAGAAACGAGCAAAAAAAAAGGGTTCAACACGAGGACTTCCCAGGGGGTCACCCATCCTAGTACTGCTCTCGCCCAAGCACGCTTAACTTCGGAGTTCTGATGGGATCCGGAGCATTAGTGCTGGTATGATCGCAACCGCACACTAAGCTTGCCTCAATTAATTTATGACCTCGTCCAGGGGCCGTGGACCGCTCCCAGCCCACCTCCATGAGGAGGGGCGTCCGCTCAGAATCGGTAAGAAGCCAGAAGCGTGAGTCGCCGACCAGTTCGGAAGTGATGTACGTTTTTTTAAGATCTGCACGCTGGGAAGAGTAGGAGCCGGAGGCGGTTATAAATCTCTAACGATTTTTGCTCTGAGATGAGCTTCATAGACGTTAAGAAACCGTAAACCGCGAAAATCGTAGCGAACGTTCAACCCCGACAGTCTTGAACGAAAAGAAACTTCAGGGAATACGGTTACGCCGACCCGTTTGTCGGGGAGGACTAGAAACGAGCAAAAAAAAGGGGTGCAACACGAGGACTTCCCAGGGGGTCACCCATCCTAGTACTACTCTCGCCCAACCACGCTTAACTTCGGAGTTCTGATGGGATCCGGTGCATTAGTGTTGGTATGATCGCACCCGCACACTACGCTTGCCTCAATTCATTTATGACCTCGTCCAGGGGCCGTGGACCGGTCCCAGCCAACCTCCACGAGGAGGGGCGTCCGCTCGGAATCGGTGAGAAGCCAGAAGCGAGAGTCGTCGACAAGTTCGGAGGCGATGTACGTTTTTTTAAGATCTGCACGCCGGGAAGAGTCGGAGCCGGAGGCGGTTATAAATCTCTAACGATTTTTGCTCTGAGATGAGCTTCAGAGACGTTAAGAAACCGTAAACCGTGAAAATCGTAGCGAACGTTCAACCCCGACAGTCCTGAACGAAAAGAAACTTCGGGGAATACGGTTCCGCCGACCCGTTTGTCGGGGAGGACTGGAAAGGAGCAAAAAAAAGGGGTGCAACACGAGGACTTCCCAGGGGATCACCCATCCTAGTACTGCTCTCGCCCAAGCACGCTTAACTTCGGAGTTCTGATGGGATCCGGTGCATTAGTGTTGGTATGATCGCAGCCGCACACTAAGCTTGCCTCAATTCATTTATGACCTCGTCCAGGGGCCGTGGACCGGTCCCAGCCAACCTCCACGAGGAGGGGCGTCCGCTCGGAATCGGTAAGATGCCAGAAGCGAGAGTCGCCGACCAATTCGGAGGCGATGTACGTTTTTTGAAGATCTACACGCTGGGAAGAGTCGGAGTCGGAGGCGGTTATAAATCTCTAACGATTTTTGGTCTGAGATGAGCTTTAGAGACGTTAAAAAACCGTGAACCACGAAAATCGTAGCGAACGTTCAACCCCGACAGTCCTGAACGAAAAGAAACTTCGGGGAATACGGTTACGCCGACCCGTTTGTCGGGGAGGACTGGAAAGGAGCAAAAAAAAGGGTGCAACACGAGGACTTCCCAGGGGGTCACCCATCCTAGTACTGCTCTCGCCCAAGCACGCTTAACTTCGGAGTTCTGATGGGATCCGGTGCATTAGTGCTGGTATGATCGCACCCGCCCACTAAGCTTGCCTCAATTCATTTATGACCTCGTCCAGGGGCCGTGGACCGCTCACAGCCCACCTCCACGAGGAGGGGCGTCCGCTCAGAATCGGTAAGAAGCCAGAAGCGTGAGTCGCCGACCAGTTCGGAGGCGATGTACGTTTTTTTAAGATCTGCACGCTGGGAAGAGTCGGAGCCGGAGGCGGTTATAAATCTCTAACGATTTTTGCTCTGAGATGAGCTTCAGAGACGTTAAGAAACAGTAAACCGCGAAAATCGTAGCGAACGTTCAACCCCGACAGTCTTGAACGAAAAGAAACTTCGGGGAATACGGTTACGCCGACCCGTTTGTCGGGGAGGACTAGAAACGAGCAAAAAAAAAGGGGTGCAACACGAGGACTTCCCAGGGGGTCACCCATCCTAGTACTGCTCTCGCCCAAGCACGCTTAACTTCAGAGTTCTGATGGGATCCGGTGCATTAGTGTTGGTATGATCGCACCAGCACACTAAGCTTGCCTCAATTCATTTATGACCTCGTCCAGGGGCCGTGGACCGGTCCCAGCCAACCTCCACGAGGAGGGGCGTCCGCTCGGAATCGGTAAGAAGCCAGAAGCGAGAGTCGCCGACAAGTTCGGAGGCGATGTACGTTTTTTTAAGATCTGCACGCCGGGAAGAGTCGGAGCCGGAGGCGGTTATAAATCTCTAACGATTTTTTCTCTTAGATGAGTTTCAGAGACGTTAAGAAACCGTAAACCGCGAAAATCGTAGCGAACGTTCAACCCCGACAGTCCTGAACGAAAAGAAACTTCGGGGAATACGGTTACGCCGACCCGTTTGTCGGGGAGGACTGGAATGGATCAAAAAAAAGGGGTGCAACACGAGGACTACCCAGGGGTGACCCATCCTAGTACTGCTCTCGCCCAAGCACGCTTAATTTCGGAGTTCTGATGGGATCCGGTGCATTAGTGCTGGTATGATCGCACCCGCACACTAAGCTTGCCTCAATTCATTTATGACCTCATCCAGGGGCCATGGACCGCTCCCAGCCCACCTCCATGAGGAGGGGCGTCCGCTCAGAATCGGTAAGAAGCCAGAAGCGTGAGTCGCCGACCAGTTCGGAAGCGATGTACGTTTTTTTAAGATCTACACGCTGGGAAGAGTAGGAGCCGGAGGCGGTTATAAATCTCTAACGATTTTTGCTCTGAGATGAGCTTCAGGGACGTTAAGAAACCGTAAACCGCGAAAATCGTAGCGAACGTTCAACCCCGACAGTCTTGAACGAAAAGAAACTTCGGGGAATACGGTTACGCCGACCCGTTTGTCGGGGAGGACTAGAAACGTGCAAAAAAAAGGGGTGCAACGCGAGGACTTCCCAAGGGGTCAACCATCCTAGTACTGCTCTCGCCCAAGCACGCTTAACTTCGGAGTTCTGATGGGATCCGGTGCATTAGTGTTGGTATGATCGCACCCGCACACTAAGCTTGCCTCAATTCATTTATGACCTCGTCCAGGGGCCATCGACCGGTCCCAGCCAACCTCCACGAGGAATGGCGTCCGCTCGGAATCGGTAAGAAGCCAGAAGCGAGACTCGCCGACAAGTTCGGAGGCAATGTACGTTTTTTTAAGATCTGCACACCGGGAAGAGTCGGAGCCGGAGGCGGTTATAAATCTCTAACGATTTTTGCTCTGAGATGAGCTTCAGAGACGTTAAAAAACCGTAAATCGCGAAAATCGTAGCTAACGTTCAACCCCGACAGTCTTGAACGAAAAGAAACTTCGGGGAATACGGTTACGCCGACCCGTTTGTCGGGGAGGACTAGAAACGTGCAAAAAAAAGGGGTGCAACGCGAGGACTTCCCAAGGGGTCAACCATCCTAGTACTGCTCTCGCCCAAGCACGCTTAACTTCGGAGTTCTGATGGGATCCGGTGCATTAGTGTTGGTATGATCGCACCCGCACACTAAGCTTGCCTCAATTAATTTATGACCTCGTCCAGGGGCCGTCGACCGGTCCCAGCCAACCTCCACGAGGAATGGCGTCCGCTCGGAATCGGTAAGAAGCCAGAAGCGAGACTCGCCGACAAGTTCGGAGGCAATGTACGTTTTTTTAAGATCTGCACACCGGGAAGAGTCGGAGTCGGAGGCGGTTATAAATCTCTAACGATTTTTGCTCTGAGATGAGCTTCAGAGACGTTAAAAAACCGTAAATCGCGAAAATCGTAGCTAACGTTCAACCCCGACAGTCCTGAACGAAAAGAAACTTCGGGGAATACGGTTACTCCGACCCGTTTGTCGGGGAGGACTGGAATGCAGCAAAAAAAAGGGTGCAACACGAGGACTTCCCAGGGGTCACCCATCCTAGTACTGCTCTCCCCAAGCACACGCTTAATTTCGGAGTTCTGATGGGATCCGGTGCATTAGTGCTGGTATGATCGC
The DNA here is from genome assembly GCA_036245055.1 of Diospyros kaki. NCBI lineage: Eukaryota > Viridiplantae > Streptophyta > Magnoliopsida > Ericales > Ebenaceae > Diospyros > Diospyros kaki. The sequence goes on from BSEG01000002.1 coordinate 22,145,109, forward strand.
ACCCGCACACTAAGCTTGCCTCAATTCATTTATGACCTCGTCCAGGGGCCGTGGACCGCTCCCAGCCCACCCCCACGGGGAGGGGCGTCCGCTCAGAATCGGTAAGAAGCCAGAAGCGTGAGTCGCCGACCAGTTAGGAGGCGATGTACGTTTTTTTAAGATCTGCACGCTGGGAAGAGTCAGAGCCGGAGGCGGTTATAAATCTCTAACGATTTTTGCTTTGAGATGAGCTTCAGAGACGTTAAGAAACCGTAAACCGCGAAAATCGTAGCGAACGTTCAACCCCGACAGTCTTGAACGAAAAGAAACTTCGGGGAATACGGTTACGCCGACCCGTTTGTCGGGGAGGAGTAGAAACGAGCAAAAAAAAAGGGGTGCAACACGAGGACTTCCCAGGGGGTCACCCATCCTAGTACTGCTCTCGCCCAAGCACGCTTAACTTCGGAGTTCTGATGGGATCCGGTGCATTAGTGTTGCTATGATCGCACCCGCACACTAAGCTTGCCTCAATTCATTTATGACCTCGTGCAGGGGCCGTGGACCGGTCCCAGCCAACCTCCACGAGGAGGGGCGTCCGCTCGGAATCGGTAAGAAGCCAGAAGCGAGAGTCGCCGATAAGTTCGGAGGCGATGTACGTTTTTTTAAGATCTGCACGCCGGGAAGAGTCGGAGCCGGAGGCGGTTATAAATCTCTAACGATTTTTGCTCTGAGATGAGCTTCAGAGACGTTAAGAAACCGTAAACCGCGAAAATCGTAGCGAACGTTCAACCCCGACAGTCCTGAACGAAAAGAAACTTTGGGGAATACGGTTCCGCCGACCCGTTTGTCGGGGAGGACTGGAAAGGAGACAAAAAAGGGGTGCAACACGAGAACTTCCCAGGGGGTCACCCATCCTAGTACTACTCTCGCCCAAGCACGCTTAACTTCGGAGTTCTGATGGGATCCGGAGCATTAGTGTTGGTATGATCGCACCCGCACATTAAGCTTGCCTCAATTCATTTATGACCTCGTCTAGGGGCCGTGGACCGCTCCCAGCCCACCTCCACGAGGAGTGGCGTCCGCTCAAAATCGGTAAGAAGCCAAAAGCGAGAGTCGCCAACCAGTTCGGAGGCGATGTACATTTTTTTAAGATCTGCACGCTGGGAAGAGTCGGAGCCGGAGGCGATTATAAATCTCTAACGATTTTTTCTCTGAGATGAGCTTCAGAGACGTTAAGAAACCGTAAACCGCGAAAATCGTAGCGAACGTTCAACCCCGACAGTCCAGAACGAAAAGAAACTTCGGGGAATACGGTTACGCCGACCCGTTTGTCGGGGAGGACTAGAAACGAGCAAAAAAAAAGGGTTCAACACGAGGACTTCCCAGGGGGTCACCCATCCTAGTACTGCTCTCGCCCAAGCACGCTTAACTTCGGAGTTCTGATGGGATCCGGAGCATTAGTGCTGGTATGATCGCAACCGCACACTAAGCTTGCCTCAATTAATTTATGACCTCGTCCAGGGGCCGTGGACCGCTCCCAGCCCACCTCCATGAGGAGGGGCGTCCGCTCAGAATCGGTAAGAAGCCAGAAGCGTGAGTCGCCGACCAGTTCGGAAGTGATGTACGTTTTTTTAAGATCTGCACGCTGGGAAGAGTAGGAGCCGGAGGCGGTTATAAATCTCTAACGATTTTTGCTCTGAGATGAGCTTCATAGACGTTAAGAAACCGTAAACCGCGAAAATCGTAGCGAACGTTCAACCCCGACAGTCTTGAACGAAAAGAAACTTCAGGGAATACGGTTACGCCGACCCGTTTGTCGGGGAGGACTAGAAACGAGCAAAAAAAAGGGGTGCAACACGAGGACTTCCCAGGGGGTCACCCATCCTAGTACTACTCTCGCCCAACCACGCTTAACTTCGGAGTTCTGATGGGATCCGGTGCATTAGTGTTGGTATGATCGCACCCGCACACTACGCTTGCCTCAATTCATTTATGACCTCGTCCAGGGGCCGTGGACCGGTCCCAGCCAACCTCCACGAGGAGGGGCGTCCGCTCGGAATCGGTGAGAAGCCAGAAGCGAGAGTCGCCGACAAGTTCGGAGGCGATGTACGTTTTTTTAAGATCTGCACGCCGGGAAGAGTCGGAGCCGGAGGCGGTTATAAATCTCTAACGATTTTTGCTCTGAGATGAGCTTCAGAGACGTTAAGAAACCGTAAACCGTGAAAATCGTAGCGAACGTTCAACCCCGACAGTCCTGAACGAAAAGAAACTTCGGGGAATACGGTTCCGCCGACCCGTTTGTCGGGGAGGACTGGAAAGGAGCAAAAAAAAGGGGTGCAACACGAGGACTTCCCAGGGGATCACCCATCCTAGTACTGCTCTCGCCCAAGCACGCTTAACTTCGGAGTTCTGATGGGATCCGGTGCATTAGTGTTGGTATGATCGCAGCCGCACACTAAGCTTGCCTCAATTCATTTATGACCTCGTCCAGGGGCCGTGGACCGGTCCCAGCCAACCTCCACGAGGAGGGGCGTCCGCTCGGAATCGGTAAGATGCCAGAAGCGAGAGTCACCGACCAATTCGGAGGCGATGTACGTTTTTTGAAGATCTACACGCTGGGAAGAGTCGGAGTCGGAGGCGGTTATAAATCTCTAACGATTTTTGGTCTGAGATGAGCTTTAGAGACGTTAAAAAACCGTGAACCACGAAAATCGTAGCGAACGTTCAACCCCGACAGTCCTGAACGAAAACAAACTTCGGGGAATACGGTTACGCCGACCCGTTTGTCGGGGAGGACTGGAAAGGAGCAAAAAAAAGGGTGCAACACGAGGACTTCCCAGGGGGTCACCCATCCTAGTACTGCTCTCGCCCAAGCACGCTTAACTTCGGAGTTCTGATGGGATCCGGTGCATTAGTGCTGGTATGATCGCACCCGCCCACTAAGCTTGCCTCAATTCATTTATGACCTCGTCCAGGGGCCGTGGACCGCTCCCAGCCCACCTCCACGAGGAGGGGCGTCCGCTCAGAATCGGTAAGAAGCCAGAAGCGTGAGTCGCCGACCAGTTCGGAGGCGATGTACGTTTTTTTAAGATCTGCACGCTGGGAAGAGTCGGAGCCGGAGGCGGTTATAAATCTCTAACGATTTTTGCTCTGAGATGAGCTTCAGAGACGTTAAGAAACAGTAAACCGCGAAAATCGTAGCGAACGTTCAACCCCGACAGTCTTGAACGAAAAGAAACTTCGGGGAATACGGTTACGCCGACCCGTTTGTCGGGGAGGACTAGAAACGAGCAAAAAAAAAGGGGTGCAACACGAGGACTTCCCAGGGGGTCACCCATCCTAGTACTGCTCTCGCCCAAGCACGCTTAACTTCAGAGTTCTGATGGGATCCGGTGCATTAGTGTTGGTATGATCGCACCAGCACACTAAGCTTGCCTCAATTCATTTATGACCTCGTCCAGGGGCCGTGGACCGGTCCCAGCCAACCTCCACGAGGAGGGGCGTCCGCTCGGAATCGGTAAGAAGCCAGAAGCGAGAGTCGCCGACAAGTTCGGAGGCGATGTACGTTTTTTTAAGATCTGCACGCCGGGAAGAGTCGGAGCCGGAGGCGGTTATAAATCTCTAACGATTTTTTCTCTTAGATGAGTTTCAGAGACGTTAAGAAACCGTAAACCGCGAAAATCGTAGCGAACGTTCAACCCCGACAGTCCTGAACGAAAAGAAACTTCGGGGAATACGGTTACGCCGACCCGTTTGTCGGGGAGGACTGGAATGGAGCAAAAAAAAGGGGTGCAACACGAGGACTACCCAGGGGTCACCCATCCTAGTACTGCTCTCGCCCAAGCACGCTTAATTTCGGAGTTCTGATGGGATCCGGTGCATTAGTGCTGGTATGATCGCACCCGCACACTAAGCTTGCCTCAATTAATTTATGACCTCATCCAGGGGCCATGGACCGCTCCCAGCCCACCTCCATGAGGAGGGGCGTCCGCTCAGAATCGGTAAGAAGCCAGAAGCGTGAGTCGCCGACCAGTTCGGAAGCGATGTACGTTTTTTTAAGATCTACACGCTGGGAAGAGTAGGAGCCGGAGGCGGTTATAAATCTCTAACGATTTTTGCTCTGAGATGAGCTTCAGGGACGTTAAGAAACCGTAAACCGCGAAAATCGTAGCGAACGTTCAACCCCGACAGTCTTGAACGAAAAGAAACTTCGGGGAATACGGTTACGCCGACCCGTTTGTCGGGGAGGACTAGAAACGTGCAAAAAAAAGGGGTGCAACGTGAGGACTTCCCAAGGGGTCAACCATCCTAGTACTGCTCTCGCCCAAGCACGCTTAACTTCGGAGTTCTGATGGGATCCGGTGCATTAGTGTTGGTATGATCGCACCCGCACACTAAGCTTGCCTCAATTCATTTATGACCTCGTCCAGGGGCCATCGACCGGTCCCAGCCAACCTCCACGAGGAATGGCGTCCGCTCGGAATCGGTAAGAAGCCAGAAGCGAGACTCGCCGACAAGTTCGGAGGCAATGTACGTTTTTTTAAGATCTGCACACCGGGAAGAGTCGGAGCCGGAGGCGGTTATAAATCTCTAACGATTTTTGCTCTGAGATGAGCTTCAGAGACGTTAAAAAACCGTAAATCGCGAAAATCGTAGCTAACGTTCAACCCCGACAGTCCTGAACGAAAAGAAACTTCGGGGAATACGGTTACGCCGACCCGTTTGTCGGGGAGGACTGGAATGCAGCAAAAAAAAGGGTGCAACACGAGGACTTCCCAGGGGTCACCCATCCTAGTACTGCTCTCCCCAAGCACACGCTTAATTTCGGAGTTCTGATGGGATCCGGTGCATTAGTGCTGGTATGATCGCACCCGCACACTAAGCTTGCCTCAATTCATTTATGACCTCGTCCAGGGGCCGTGGACCGCTCCCAGCCCACCCCCACGGGGAGGGGCGTCCGCTCAGAATCGGTAAGAAGCCAGAAGCGTGAGTCGCCGACCAGTTAGGAGGCGATGTACGTTTTTTTAAGATCTGCACGCTGGGAAGAGTCAGAGCCGGAGGCGGTTATAAATCTCTAACGATTTTTGCTTTGAGATGAGCTTCAGAGACGTTAAGAAACCGTAAACCGCGAAAATCGTAGCGAACGTTCAACCCCGACAGTCTTGAACGAAAAGAAACTTCGGGGAATACGGTTACGCCGACCCGTTTGTCGGGGAGGAGTAGAAACGAGCAAAAAAAAAGGGGTGCAACACGAGGACTTCCCAGGGGGTCACCCATCCTAGTACTGCTCTCGCCCAAGCACGCTTAACTTCGGAGTTCTGATGGGATCCGGTGCATTAGTGTTGGTATGATCGCACCCGCACACTAAGCTTGCCTCAATTCATTTATGACCTCGTGCAGGGGCCGTGGACCGGTCCCAGCCAACCTCCACGAGGAGGGGCGTCCGCTCGGAATCGGTAAGAAGCCAGAAGCGAGAGTCGCCGATAAGTTCGGAGGCGATGTACGTTTTTTTAAGATCTGCACGCCAGGAAGAGTCGGAGCCGGAGGCGGTTATAAATCTCTAACGATTTTTGCTCTGAGATGAGCTTCAGAGACGTTAAGAAACCGTAAACCGCGAAAATCGTAGCGAACGTTCAACCCCGACAGTCCTGAACGAAAAGAAACTTCGGGGAATACGGTTCCGCCGACCCGTTTGTCGGGGAGGACTGGAAAGGAGCAAAAAAAAGGGGTGCACCACGAGAACTTCCCAGGGGGTCACCCATCCTAGTACTACTCTCGCCCAAGCACGCTTAACTTCGGAGTTCTGATGGGATCCGGAGCATTAGTGTTGGTATGATCGCACACGCACATTAAGCTTGCCTCAATTCATTTATGACCTCGTCTAGGGGCCGTGGACCGCTCCCAGCCCACCTCCACGAGGAGGGGCGTCCGCTCAAAATCGGTAAGAAGCCAAAAGCGAGAGTCGCCAACCAGTTCGGAGGCGATGTACATTTTTTTAAGATCTGCACGCTGGGAAGAGTCGGAGCCGGAGGCGATTATAAATCTCTAACGATTTTTTCTCTGAGATGAGCTTCAGAGACGTTAAGAAACCGTAAACCGCGAAAATCGTAGCGAACGTTCAACCCCGACAGTCCAGAACGAAAAGAAACTTCGGGGAATACGGTTACGCCGACCCGTTTGTCGGGGAGGACTAGAAACGAGCAAAAAAAAAGGGTGCAACACGAGGACTTCCCAAGGGGTCACCCATCCTAGTACTGCTCTCGCCCAAGCACGCTTAACTTCGGAGTTCTGATGGGATCCGGAGCATTAGTGCTGGTATGATCGCAACCGCACACTAAGCTTGCCTCAATTAATTTATGACCTCGTCCAGGGGCCGTGGACCGCTCCCAGCCCACCTCCATGAGGAGGGGCGTCCGCTCAGAATCGGTAAGAAGCCAGAAGCGTGAGTCGCCGACCAGTTCGGAAGTGATGTACGTTTTTTTAAGATCTGCACGCTGGGAAGAGTAGGAGTCGGAGGCGGTTATAAATCTCTAACGATTTTTGCTCTGAGATGAGCTTCAGAGACGTTAAGAAACCGTAAACCGCGAAAATCGTAGCGAACGTACAACCCCCGACAGTCTTGAACGAAAAGAAACTTCAGGGAATACGGTTACGCCGACCCGTTTGTCGGGGAGGACTAGAAACGAGCAAAAAAAAGGGGTGCAACACGAGGACTTCCCAGGGGGTCACCCATCCTAGTACTACTCTCGCCCAACCACGCTTAACTTCGGAGTTCTGATGGGATCCGGTGCATTAGTGTTGGTATGATCGCACCCGCACACTACGCTTGCCTCAATTCATTTATGACCTCGTCCAGGGGCCGTGGACCGGTCCCAGCCAACCTCCACGAGGAGGGGCGTCCGCTCGGAATCGGTGAGAAGCCAGAAGCGAGAGTCGCCGACAAGTTCGGAGGCGATGTACGTTTTTTTTAAGATCTGCACGCCGGGAAGAGTCGGAGCCGGAGGCGGTTATAAATCTCTAACGATTTTTGCTCTGAGATGAGCTTCAGAGACGTTAAGAAACCGTAAACCGTGAAAATCGTAGCGAACGTTCAACCCCGACAGTCCTGAACGAAAAGAAACTTCGGGGAATACGGTTCCGCCGACCCGTTTGTCGGGGAGGACTGGAAAGGAGCAAAAAAAAGGGGTGCAACACGAGGACTTCCCAGGGGATCACCCATCCTAGTACTGCTCTCGCCCAAGCACGCTTAACTTCGGAGTTCTGATGGGATCCGGTGCATTAGTGTTGGTATGATCGCAGCCGCACACTAAGCTTGCCTCAATTCATTTATGACCTCGTCCAGGGGCCGTGGACCGGTCCCAGCCAACCTCCACGAGGAGGGGCGTCCGCTCGGAATCGGTAAGATGCCAGAAGCGAGAGTCACCGACCAATTCGGAGGCGATGTACGTTTTTTGAAGATCTACACGCTGGGAAGAGTCGGAGTCGGAGGCGGTTATAAATCTCTAACGATTTTTGGTCTGAGATGAGCTTCAGAGACGTTAAAAAACCGTGAACCACGAAAATCGTAGCGAACGTTCAACCCCGACAGTCCTGAACGAAAAGAAACTTCGGGGAATACGGTTACGCCGACCCGTTTGTCGGGGAGGACTGGAAAGGAGCAAAAAAAAGGGTGCAACACGAGGACTTCCCAGGGGGTCACCCATCCTAGTACTGCTCTCGCCCAAGCACGCTTAACTTCGGAGTTCTGATGGGATCCGGAGCATTAGTGCTGGTATGATCGCAACCGCACACTAAGCTTGCCTCAATTAATTTATGACCTCGTCCAGGGGCCGTGGACCGCTCCCAGCCCACCTCCACGAGGAGGGGCGTCCGCTCGGAATCGGTGAGAAGCCAGAAGCGAGAGTCGCCGACAAGTTCGGAGGCGATGTACGTTTTTTTAAGATCTGCACGCCGGGAAGAGTCGGAGCCGGAGGCGGTTATAAATCTCTAACGATTTTTGCTCTGAGATGAGCTTCAGAGACGTTAAGAAACCGTAAACCGTGAAAATCGTAGCGAACGTTCAACCCCGACAGTCCTGAACGAAAAGAAACTTCGGGGAATACGGTTCCGCCGACCCGTTTGTCGGGGAGGACTGGAAAGGAGCAAAAAAAAGGGGTGCAACACGAGGACTTCCCAGGGGATCACCCATCCTAGTACTGCTCTCGCCCAAGCACGCTTAACTTCGGAGTTCTGATGGGATCCGGTGCATTAGTGTTGGTATGATCGCAGCCGCACACTAAGCTTGCCTCAATTCATTTATGACCTCGTCCAGGGGCCGTGGACCGGTCCCAGCCAACCTCCACGAGGAGGGGCGTCCGCTCGGAATCGGTAAGATGCCAGAAGCGAGAGTCACCGACCAATTCGGAGGCGATGTACGTTTTTTGAAGATCTACACGCTGGGAAGAGTCGGAGTCGGAGGCGGTTATAAATCTCTAACGATTTTTGGTCTGAGATGAGCTTCAGAGACGTTAAAAAACCGTGAACCACGAAAATCGTAGCGAACGTTCAACCCCGACAGTCCTGAACGAAAAGAAACTTCGGGGAATACGGTTACGCCGACCCGTTTGTCGGGGAGGACTGGAAAGGAGCAAAAAAAAGGGTGCAACACGAGGACTTCCCAGGGGGTCACCCATCCTAGTACTGCTCTCGCCCAAGCACGCTTAACTTCGGAGTTCTGATGGGATCCGGAGCATTAGTGCTGGTATGATCGCAACCGCACACTAAGCTTGCCTCAATTAATTTATGACCTCGTCCAGGGGCCGTGGACCACTCCCAGCCCACCTCCATGAGGAGGGGCGTCCGCTCAGAATCGGTAAGAAGCCAGAAGCGTGAGTCGCCGACCAGTTCGGAAGTGATGTACGTTTTTTTAAGATCTGCACGCTGGGAAGAGTAGGAGCCGGAGGCGGTTATAAATCTCTAACGATTTTTGCTCTGAGATGAGCTTCAGAGACGTTAAGAAACCGTAAACCGCGAAAATCGTAGCGAACGTTCAACCCCGACAGTCTTGAACGAAAAGAAACTTCGGGGAATACGGTTACGCCGACCCGTTTGTCGGGGAGGACTAGAAACGAGCAAAAAAAAAGGGTGCAACACGAGGACTTCCCAGGGGGTCACCCATCCTAGTACTGCTCTCGCCCAAGCACGCTTAACTTCGGAGTTCTGATGGGATCCGGAGCATTAGTGCTGGTATGATCGCAACCGCACACTAAGCTTGCCTCAATTAATTTATGACCTCGTCCAGGGGCCGTGGACCGCTCCCAGCCCACCTCCATGAGGAGGGGCGTCCGCTCAGAATCGGTAAGAAGCCAGAAGCGTGAGTCGCCGACCAGTTCGGAAGTGATGTACGTTTTTTTAAGATCTGCACGCTGGGAAGAGTAGGAGCCGGAGGCGGTTATAAATCTCTAACGATTTTTGCTCTGAGATGAGCTTCAGAGACGTTAAGAAACCGTAAACCGCGAAAATCGTAGCGAACGTTCAACCCCGACAGTCTTGAACGAAAAGAAACTTCAGGGAATACGGTTACGCCGACCCGTTTGTCGGGGAGGACTAGAAACGAGCAAAAAAAAGGGGTGCAACACGAGGACTTCCCAGGGGGTCACCCATCCTAGTACTACTCTCGCCCAACCACGCTTAACTTCGGAGTTCTGATGGGATCCGGTGCATTAGTGTTGGTATGATCGCACCCGCACACTACGCTTGCCTCAATTCATTTATGACCTCGTCCAGGGGCCGTGGACCGGTCCCAGCCAACCTCCACGAGGAGGGGCGTCCGCTCGGAATCGGTGAGAAGCCAGAAGCGAGAGTCGCCGACAAGTTCGGAGGCGATGTACGTTTTTTTAAGATCTGCACGCCGGGAAGAGTCGGAGCCGGAGGCGGTTATAAATCTCTAACGATTTTTGCTCTGAGATGAGCTTCAGAGACGTTAAGAAACCGTAAACCGCGAAAATCGTAGCGAACGTTCAACCCCGACAGTCCTGAACGAAAAGAAACTTCGGGGAATACGGTTACGCCGACCCGTTTGTCGGGAAGGACTGGAAAGGAGCAAAAAAAAGGGTGCAACCCGAGGACTTCCCAGGGGGTCACCCATCCTAGTACTGCTCTCGCCCAAGCACGCTTAACTTCGGAGTTCTGATGGGATCCGGTGCATTAGTGCTGGTATGATCGCACCCGCACACTAAGCTTGCCTCAATTCATTTATGACCTCGTCCAGGGGCCGTGGACCGCTCCCAGCCCACCTCCACGAGGAGGGGCGTCCGCTCAGAATCGGTAAGAAGCCAGAAGCGTGAGTCGCCGACCAGTTCGGACGCGATGTACGTTTTTTTAAGATCTGCACGCTGGGAAGAGTCGGAGCCGGAGGCGGTTATAAATCCCTAACGATTTTTGCTCTGAGATGAGCTTCAGAGACGTTAAGAAACCGTAAACCGCGAAAATCGTAGCGAACGTTCAACCCCGACAGTCTTGAACGAAAAGAAACTTCGGGGAATACGGTTACGCCGACCCGTTTGTCGGGGAGGACTAGAAACGAGCAAAAAAAAAGGGGCGCAACACGAGGACTTCACAGGGGGTCACCCATCCTAGTACTGCTCTCGCCCAAGCACGCTTAACTTCGGAGTTCTGATGGGATCCGGAGCATTAGTGCTGGTATGATCGCACCCGCACACTAAGCTTGCCTCAATTCATTTATGACCTCGTCCAGGGGCCGTGGACCGCTCCCAGCCCACTTCCACGAGGAGGGGCGTCCGCTCGGAATCGGTAAGAAGCCAGAAGCGAGAGTCGCCGACCAATTCGGAGGCGATGTACGTTTTTTTAAGATCTGCACGCTGGGAAGAGTCGGAGCCGGAGACGGTTATAAATCTCTAACGATTTTTTCTCTGAGATGAGCTTCAGAGACGTTAAGAAACTGTAAACCGCGAAAATCGTAGCGAACGTTCAACCCCGACAGTCCTGAACGAAAAGAAACTTCGGGGAATACGGTTACGCCGACCCGTTTGTCGGGGAGGACTGGAAAGGAGCAAAAAAAAGGGTGCAACCCGAGGACTTCCCAGGGGGTCACCCATCCTAGTACTGCTCTCGCCCAAGCACGCTTAACTTCGGAGTTCTGATCGGATCCGGTGCATTAGTGCTAGTATGATCGCATCTGCACACTAAGCTTGCCTCAATTCATTTATGACCTCGTCCAGGGGCCGTGGACCGCTCCCAGCCCACCTCCACGAGGAGGGGCGTCCACTCGGAATCGGTAAGAAGCCAGAAGCGAGAGTCGCCGACCAGTTCGGAGGCGATGTACGTTTTTTTAAGATCTGCACGCTGGGAAGAGTCGGAGCCGGAGGCGGTTATAAATCTCTAACGATTGTTTCTCTGAGATGAGCTTCAGAGACGTTAAGAAATCGTAAACCGCAAAAATCGTAGCGAACGTTCAACCCCGACAGTCCTGAACGGAAAGAAACTTCGGAGAATACGGTTACGCCGACCCGTTTATCGGGGAGGATTGGAAAAGAGAAAAAAAAAGGGGTGCAACACGAGGACTTCCCAGCGGGTCACCCATCCTAATACTGCTCTCGCCCAAGCACGGTTAACTTCGGAGTTCTGATGGGATCCGGAGCATTAGTGCTGGTATGATCGCACCCGCACACTAAGCTTGCCTCAATTCATTTATGACCTTGTCCAGAGGCCGTGGACCGCTCCCAGCCCACCTCCACGAGGAGGGGCGTCCGCTCAAAATCGGTAAGAAGCCAGAAGCGAGAGTCGCCGACCAGTTCGGAGGCAATGTACATTTTTTTAAGATCTGCACGCTGGGAAGAGTCGGAGCCGGAGACGGTTATAAATCTCTAACGATTTTTTCTCTGAGATGAGCTTCAGAGACGTTAAGAAACCGTAAACCGCGAAAATCGTAGCTAACGTTCAACCCCGACAGTCCTGAACGAAAAGAAACTTCGGGGAATACGGTTACGCCGACCCGTTTGTCGGGGAGGACTGGAATGCAGCAAAAAAAAGGGTGCAACACGAGGACTTCCCAGGGGTCACCCATCCTAGTACTGCTCTCCCCAAGCACACGCTTAATTTCGGAGTTCTGATGGGATCCGGTGCATTAGTGCTGGTATGATCGCACCCGCACACTAAGCTTGCCTCAATTCATTTATGACCTCGTCCAGGGGCCGTGGACCGCTCCCAGCCCACCCCCACGGGGAGGGGCGTCCGCTCAGAATCGGTAAGAAGCCAGAAGCGTGAGTCGCCGACCAGTTAGGAGGCGATGTACGTTTTTTTAAGATCTGCACGCTGGGAAGAGTCAGAGCCGGAGGCGGTTATAAATCTCTAACGATTTTTGCTTTGAGATGAGCTTCAGAGACGTTAAGAAACCGTAAACCGCGAAAATCGTAGCGAACGTTCAACCCCGACAGTCTTGAACGAAAAGAAACTTTGGGGAATACGGTTACGCCGACCCGTTTGTCGGGGAGGAGTAGAAACGAGCAAAAAAAAAGGGGTGCAACACGAGGACTTCCCAGGGGGTCACCCATCCTAGTACTGCTCTCGCCCAAGCACGCTTAACTTCGGAGTTCTGATGGGATCCGGTGCATTAGTGTTGGTATGATCGCACCCGCACACTAAGCTTGCCTCAATTCATTTATGACCTCGTGCAGGGGCCGTGGACCGGTCCCAGCCAACCTCCACGAGGAGGGGCGTCCGCTCGGAATCGGTAAGAAGCCAGAAGCGAGAGTCGCCGATAAGTTCGGAGGCGATGTACGTTTTTTTAAGATCTGCACGCCGGGAAGAGTCGGAGCCGGAGGCGGTTATAAATCTCTAACGATTTTTGCTCTGAGATGAGCTTCAGAGACGTTAAGAAACCGTAAACCGCGAAAATCGTAGCGAACGTTCAACCCCGACAGTCCTGAACGAAAAGAAACTTCGGGGAATACGGTTCCGCCGACCCGTTTGTCGGGGAGGACTGGAAAGGAGCAAAAAAAAGGGGTGCAACACGAGAACTTCCCAGGGGGTCACCCATCCTAGTACTACTCTCGCCCAAGCACGCTTAACTTCGGAGTTCTGATGGGATCCGGAGCATTAGTGTTGGTATGATCGCACCCGCACATTAAGCTTGCCTCAATTCATTTATGACCTCGTCTAGGGGCCGTGGACCGCTCCCAGCCCACCTCCACGAGGAGGGGCGTCCGCTCAAAATCGGTAAGAAGCCAAAAGCGAGAGTCGCCAACCAGTTCGGAGGCGATGTACATTTTTTTAAGATCTGCACGCTGGGAAGAGTCGGAGCCGGAGGCGATTATAAATCTCTAACGATTTTTTCTCTGAGATGAGCTTCAGAGACGTTAAGAAACCGTAAACCGCGAAAATCGTAGCGAACGTTCAACCCCGACAGTCCAGAACGAAAAGAAACTTCGGGGAATACGGTTACGCCGACCCGTTTGTCGGGGAGGACTAGAAACGAGCAAAAAAAAAGGGTGCAACACGAGGACTTCCCAGGGGGTCACCCATCCTAGTACTGCTCTCGCCCAAGCACGCTTAACTTCGGAGTTCTGATGGGATCCGGAGCATTAGTGCTGGTATGATCGCAACCGCACACTAAGCTTGCCTCAATTAATTTATGACCTCGTCCAAGGGCCGTGGACCGCTCCTAGCCCACCTCCATGAGGAGGGGCGTCCGCTCAGAATCGGTAAGAAGCCAGAAGCGTGAGTCGCCGACCAGTTCGGAAGTGATGTACGTTTTTTTAAGATCTGCACGCTGGGAAGAGTAGGAGCCGGAGGCGGTTATAAATCTCTAACGATTTTTGCTCTGAGATGAGCTTCAGAGACGTTAAGAAACCGTAAACCGCGAAAATCGTAGCGAACGTTCAACCCCGACAGTCTTGAACGAAAAGAAACTTCAGGGAATACGGTTACGCCGACCCGTTTGTCGGGGAGGACTAGAAACGAGCAAAAAAAAGGGGTGCAACACGAGGACTTCCCAGGGGGTCACCCATCCTAGTACTACTCTCGCCCAACCACGCTTAACTTCGGAGTTCTGATGGGATCCGGTGCATTAGTGTTGGTATGATCGCACCCGCACACTACGCTTGCCTCAATTCATTTATGACCTCGTCCAGGGGCCGTGGACCGGTCCCAGCCAACCTCCACGAGGAGGGGCGTCCGCTCGGAATCGGTGAGAAGCCAGAAGCGAGAGTCGCCGACAAGTTCGGAGGCGATGTACGTTTTTTTAAGATCTGCACGCCGGGAAGAGTCGGAGCCGGAGGCGGTTATAAATCTCTAACGATTTTTGCTCTGAGATGAGCTTCAGAGACGTTAAGAAACCGTAAACCGCGAAAATCGTAGCGAACGTTCAACCCCGACAGTCCTGAACGAAAAGAAACTTCGGGGAATACGGTTACGCCGACCCATTTGTCGGGAAGGACTGGAAAGGAGCAAAAAAAAGGGTGCAACCCGAGGACTTCCCAGGGGGTCACCCATCCTAGTACTGCTCTCGCCCAAGCACGCTTAACTTCGGAGTTCTGATGGGATCCGGTGCATTAGTGCTGGTATGATCGCACCCGCACACTAAGCTTGCCTCAATTCATTTATGACCTCGTCCAGGGGCCGTGGACCGCTCCCAGCCCACCTCCACGAGGAGGGGCGTCCGCTCAGAATCGGTAAGAAGCCAGAAGCGTGAGTCGCCGACCAGTTCGGACGCGATGTACGTTTTTTTAAGATCTGCACGCTGGGAAGAGTCGGAGCCGGAGGCGGTTATAAATCCCTAACGATTTTTGCTCTGAGATGAGCTTCAGAGACGTTAAGAAACCGTAAACCGCGAAAATCGTAGCGAACGTTCAACCCCGACAGTCTTGAACGAAAAGAAACTTCGGGGAATACGGTTACGCCGACCCGTTTGTCGGGGAGGACTAGAAACGAGCAAAAAAAAAGGGGCGCAACACGAGGACTTCACAGGGGGTCACCCATCCTAGTACTGCTCTCGCCCAAGCACGCTTAACTTCGGAGTTCTGATGGGATCCGGAGCATTAGTGCTGGTATGATCGCACCCGCACACTAAGCTTGCCTCAATTCATTTATGACCTCGTCCAGGGGCCGTGGACCGCTCCCAGCCCACTTCCATGAGGAGGGGCGTCCGCTCGGAATCGGTAAGAAGCCAGAAGCGAGAGTCGCCGACCAATTCGGAGGCGATGTACGTTTTTTTAAGATCTGCACGCTGGGAAGAGTCGGAGCCGGAGGCGGTTATAAATCTCTAACGATTTTTTCTCTGAGATGAGCTTCAGAGACGTTAAGAAACTGTAAACCGCGAAAATCGTAGCGAACGTTCAACCCCGACAGTCCTGAACGAAAAGAAACTTCGGGGAATACGGTTACGCCGACCCGTTTGTCGGGGAGGACTGGAAAGGAGCAAAAAAAAGGGTGCAACCCGAGGACTTCCCAGGGGGTCACCCATCCTAGTACCGCTCTCGCCCAAGCACGCTTAACTTCGGAGTTCTGATCGGATCCGGTGCATTAGTGCTAGTATGATCGCATCTGCACACTAAGCTTGCCTCAATTCATTTATGACCTCGTCCAGGGGCCGTGGACCGCTCCCAGCCCACCTCCACGAGGAGGGGCGTCCACTCGGAATCGGTAAGAAGCCAGAAGCGAGAGTCGCCGACCAGTTCGGAGGCGATGTACGTTTTTTTAAGATCTGCACGCTGGGAAGAGTCGGAGCCGGAGGCGGTTATAAATCTCTAACGATTGTTTCTCTGAGATGAGCTTCAGAGACGTTAAGAAATCGTAAACCGCAAAAATCGTAGCGAACGTTCAACCCCGACAGTCCTGAACGGAAAGAAACTTCGGAGAATACGGTTACGCCGACCCGTTTATCGGGGAGGACTGGAAAAGAGAAAAAAAAAGGGGTGCAACACGAGGACTTCCCAGCGGGTCACCCATCCTAATACTGCTCTCGCCCAAGCACGGTTAACTTCGGAGTTCTGATGGGATCCGGAGCATTAGTGCTGGTATGATCGCACCCGCACACTAAGCTTGCCTCAATTCATTTATGACCTTGTCCAGAGGCCGTGGACCGCTCCCAGCCCACCTCCACGAGGAGGGGCGTCCGCTCAAAATCGGTAAGAAGCCAGAAGCGAGAGTCGCCGACCAGTTCGGAGGCAATGTACATTTTTTTAAGATCTGCACGCTGGGAAGAGTCGGAGCCGGAGACGGTTATAAATCTCTAACGATTTTTTCTCTGAGATGAGCTTCAGAGACGTTAAGAAACCGTAAACCGCAAAAATCGTAGCGAACGTTCAACCCCGACAGTCCTGAACGAAAAGAAACTTCGGGGAATACGGTTACGTCGACCCGTTTGTCGGGGAGGACTGGAATGGAGCAAAAAAAAGGGGTGCAACACGAGGACTTCCCAGGGGGTCACCCATCCTAGTACTACTCTCGCCCAACCACGCTTAACTTCGGAGTTCTGATGGGATCCGGTGCATTAGTGTTGGTATGATCGCACCCGCACACTACGCTTGCCTCAATTCATTTATGACCTCGTCCAGGGGCCGTGGACCGCTCCCAACTCACCTCCATGAGGAGGGGCGTCCGCTCAGAATCGGTAAGAAGCCAGAAGCGTGAGTCGCCGACCAGTTCGGAAGCGATGTACGTTTTTTTAAGATCTGCACGCTGGGAAGAGTAGGAGCCGGAGGCGGTTATAAATCTCTAACGATTTTTGCTCTGAGATGAGCTTCAGAGACGTTAAGAAACCGTAAACCGCGAAAATCGTAGCGAACGTTCAACCCCGACAGTCTTGAACGAAAAGAAACTTCGGGGAATACGGTTACGCCGACCCGTTTGTCGGGGAGGACTAGAAACGAGCAAAAAAAAGGGGTGCAACACGAGGACTTCCCAGTGGGTCACCCATCCTAGTACTGCTCTCGCCCAAGCACGCTTAACTTCGGAGTTCTGATGGGATCCGGTGCATTAGTGTTGGTATGATCGCACCCGCACACTAAGCTTGCCTCAATTCATTTATGACCTCGTCCAGGGGCCGTGGACCGGTCCCAGCCAACCTCCACGAGGAGGGGCGTCCGCTCGGAATCGGTAAGAAGCCAGAAGCGAGACTCGCCGACAAGTTCGGAGGCGATGTACGTTTTTTTAAGATCTGCACGCCGGGAAGAGTCGGAGCCGGAGGCGGTTATAAATCTCTAACGATTTTTGCTCTGAGATGAGCTTCAGAGACGTTAAAAAACCGTAAACCGCGAAAATCGTAGCGAACGTTCAACCCCGACAGTCCTGAACGAAAAGAACCTTCGGGGAATACGGTTACACCGACCCGTTTGTCGGGGAGGACTGGAATGGAGCAAAAACAAGGGGTGCAACACGAGGACTTCCCAGGGGTCACCCATCCTAGTACTGCTCTCGCCCAAGCACGCTTAACTTCGGAGTTCTGATGGGATCCGGTGCATTAGTGCTGGTATGATCACACCCACACACTAAGCTTGCCTCAATTCATTTATGACCTCGTCCAGGGGCCGTGGACCGCTCCCAGCCCACCTCCACGAGGAGGGGCGTCCGCTCAGAATCGGTAAGAAGCCAGAAGCGTGAGTCGCCGACCAGTTCGGAGGCGATGTACGTTTTTTTAAGATCTGCACGCTGGGAAGAGTCGGAGCCGGAGGCGGTTATAAATCTCTAACGATTTTTGCTCTGAGATGAGCTTCAGAGACGTTAAGAAACCGTAAACCGCGAAAATCGTAGCGAACGTTCAACCCCGACAGTCGTGAACGAAAAGAAACTTCGGGGAATATGGTTACGCCGACCCGTTTGTCGGGGAGGACTAGAAACGAGCAAAAAAAAAGGGGTGCAACACGAGGACTTCCCAGGGGGTCACCCATCCTAGTACTGCTCTCGCCCAAGCACGCTTAACTTCGGAGTTCTGATGGGATCCGGAGCATTAGTGTTGGTATGATCGCACCCGCACATTAAGCTTGCCTCAATTCATTTATGACCTCGTCTAGGGGCCGTGGACCGCTCCCAGCCCACCTCCACGAGGAGGGGCGTCCGCTCAAAATCGGTAAGAAGCCAAAAGCGAGAGTCGCCAACCAGTTCGGAGGCGATGTACATTTTTTTAAGATCTGCACGCTGGGAAGAGTCGGAGCCGGAGGCGATTATAAATCTCTAACGATTTTTTCTCTGAGATGAGCTTCAGAGACGTTAAGAAACCGTAAACCGCGAAAATCGTAGCGAACGTTCAACCCCGACAGTCCAGAACGAAAAGAAACTTCGGGGAATACGGTTACGCCGACCCGTTTGTCGGGGAGGACTAGAAACGAGCAAAAAAAAAGGGTGCAACACGAGGACTTCCCAGGGGGTCACCCATCCTAGTACTGCTCTCGCCCAAGCACGCTTAACTTCGGAGTTCTGATGGGATCCGGAGCATTAGTGCTGGTATGATCGCAACCGCACACTAAGCTTGCCTCAATTAATTTATGACCTCGTCCAAGGGCCGTGGACCGCTCCTAGCCCACCTCCATGAGGAGGGGCGTCCGCTCAGAATCGGTAAGAAGCCAGAAGCGTGAGTCGCCGACCAGTTCGGAAGTGATGTACGTTTTTTTAAGATCTGCACGCTGGGAAGAGTAGGAGCCGGAGGCGGTTATAAATCTCTAACGATTTTTGCTCTGAGATGAGCTTCAGAGACGTTAAGAAACCGTAAACCGCGAAAATCGTAGCGAACGTTCAACCCCGACAGTCTTGAACGAAAAGAAACTTCAGGGAATACGGTTACGCCGACCCGTTTGTCGGGGAGGACTAGAAACGAGCAAAAAAAAGGGGTGCAACACGAGGACTTCCCAGGGGGTCACCCATCCTAGTACTACTCTCGCCCAACCACGCTTAACTTCGGAGTTCTGATGGGATCCGGTGCATTAGTGTTGGTATGATCGCACCCGCACACTACGCTTGCCTCAATTCATTTATGACCTCGTCCAGGGGCCGTGGACCGGTCCCAGCCAACCTCCACGAGGAGGGGCGTCCGCTCGGAATCGGTGAGAAGCCAGAAGCGAGAGTCGCCGACAAGTTCGGAGGCGATGTACGTTTTTTTAAGATCTGCACGCCGGGAAGAGTCGGAGCCGGAGGCGGTTATAAATCTCTAACGATTTTTGCTCTGAGATGAGCTTCAGAGACGTTAAGAAACCGTAAACCGCGAAAATCGTAGCGAACGTTCAACCCCGACAGTCCTGAACGAAAAGAAACTTCGGGGAATACGGTTACGCCGACCCGTTTGCCGGGAAGGACTGGAAAGGAGCAAAAAAAAGGGTGCAACCCGAGGACTTCCCAGGGGGTCACCCATCCTAGTACTGCTCTCGCCCAAGCACGCTTAACTTCGGAGTTCTGATGGGATCCGGTGCATTAGTGCTGGTATGATCGCACCCGCACACTAAGCTTGCCTCAATTCATTTATGACCTCGTCCAGGGGCCGTGGACCGCTCCCAGCCCACCTCCACGAGGAGGGGCGTCCGCTCAGAATCGGTAAGAAGCCAGAAGCGTGAGTCGCCGACCAGTTCGGACGCGATGTACGTTTTTTTAAGATCTGCACGCTGGGAAGAGTCGGAGCCGGAGGCGGTTATAAATCCCTAACGATTTTTGCTCTGAGATGAGCTTCAGAGACGTTAAGAAACTGTAAACCGCGAAAATCGTAGCGAACGTTCAACCCCGACAGTCTTGAACGAAAAGAAACTTCGGGGAATACGGTTACGCCGACCCGTTTGTCGGGGAGGACTAGAAACGAGCAAAAAAAAAGGGGCGCAACACGAGGACTTCACAGGGGGTCACCCATCCTAGTACTGCTCTCGCCCAAGCACGCTTAACTTCGGAGTTCTGATGGGATCCGGAGCATTAGTGCTGGTATGATCGCACCCGCACACTAAGCTTGCCTCAATTCATTTATGACCTCGTCCAGCGGCCGTGGACCGCTCCCAGCCCACTTCCATGAGGAGGGGCGTCCGCTCGGAATCGGTAAGAAGCCAGAAGCGAGAGTCGCCGACCAATTCGGAGGCGATGTACGTTTTTTTAAGATCTGCACGCTGGGAAGAGTCGGAGCCGGAGGCGGTTATAAATCTCTAACGATTTTTTCTCTGAGATGAGCTTCAGAGACGTTAAGAAACTGTAAACCGCGAAAATCGTAGCGAACGTTCAACCCCGACAGTCCTGAACGAAAAGAAACTTCGGGGAATACGGTTACGCCGACCCGTTTGTCGGGGAGGACTGGAAAGGAGCAAAAAAAAGGGTGCAACCCGAGGACTTCCCAGGGGGTCACCCATCCTAGTACTGCTCTCGCCCAAGCACGCTTAACTTCGGAGTTCTGATCGGATCCGGTGCATTAGTGCTAGTATGATCGCATCTGCACACTAAGCTTGCCTCAATTCATTTATGACCTCGTCCAGGGGCCGTGGACCGCTCCCAGCCCACCTCCACGAGGAGGGGCGTCCACTCGGAATCGGTAAGAAGCCAGAAGCGAGAGTCGCCGACCAGTTCGGAGGCGATGTACGTTTTTTTAAGATCTGCACGCTGGGAAGAGTCGGAGCCGGAGGCGGTTATAAATCTCTAACGATTGTTTCTCTGAGATGAGCTTCAGAGACGTTAAGAAATCGTAAACCGCAAAAATCGTAGCGAACGTTCAACCCCGACAGTCCTGAACGGAAAGAAACTTCGGAGAATACGGTTACGCCGACCCGTTTATCGGGGAGGACTGGAAAAGAGAAAAAAAAAGGGGTGCAACACGAGGACTTCCCAGCGGGTCACCCATCCTAATACTGCTCTCGCCCAAGCACGGTTAACTTCGGAGTTCTGATGGGATCCGGAGCATTAGTGCTGGTATGATCGCACCCGCACACTAAGCTTGCCTCAATTCATTTATGACCTTGTCCAGAGGCCGTGGACCGCTCCCAGCCCACCTCCACGAGGAGGGGCGTCCGCTCAAAATCGGTAAGAAGCCAGAAGCGAGAGTCGCCGACCAGTTCGGAGGCAATGTACATTTTTTTAAGATCTGCACGCTGGGAAGAGTCGGAGCCGGAGACGGTTATAAATCTCTAACGATTTTTTCTCTGAGATGAGCTTCAGAGACGTTAAGAAACCGTAAACCGCGAAAATCGTAGCGAACGTTCAACCCCGACAGTCCTGAACGAAAAGAAAGTTCGGGGAATACGGTTACGTCGACCCGTTTGTCGGGGAGGACTGGAATGGAGCAAAAAAAAGGGGTGCAACACGAGGACTTCCCAGGGGGTCACCCATCCTAGTACTACTCTCGCCCAACCACGCTTAACTTCGGAGTTCTGATGGGATCCGGTGCATTAGTGTTGGTATGATCGCACCCGCACACTACGCTTGCCTCAATTCATTTATGACCTCGTCCAGGGGCCGTGGACCGCTCCCAACTCACCTCCATGAGGAGGGGCGTCCGCTCAGAATCGGTAAGAAGCCAGAAGCGTGAGTCGCCGACCAGTTCGGAAGCGATGTACGTTTTTTTAAGATCTGCACGCTGGGAAGAGTAGGAGCCGGAGGCGGTTATAAATCTCTAACGATTTTTGCTCTGAGATGAGCTTCAGAGACGTTAAGAAACCGTAAACCGCGAAAATCGTAGCGAACGTTCAACCCCGACAGTCTTGAACGAAAAGAAACTTCGGGGAATACGGTTACGCCGACCCGTTTGTCGGGGAGGACTAGAAACGTGCAAAAAAAAGGGGTGCAACACGAGGACTTCCCAGTGGGTCACCCATCCTAGTACTGCTCTCGCCCAAGCACGCTTAACTTCGGAGTTCTGATGGGATCCGGTGCATTAGTGTTGGTATGATCGCACCCGCACACTAAGCTTGCCTCAATTCATTTATGACCTCGTCCAGGGGCCGTGGACCGGTCCCAGCCAACCTCCACGAGGAGGGGCGTCCGCTCGGAATCGGTAAGAAGCCAGAAGCGAGACTCGCCGACAAGTTCGGAGGCGATGTACGTTTTTTTAAGATCTGCACGCCGGGAAGAGTCGGAGCCGGAGGCGGTTATAAATCTCTAACGATTTTTGCTCTGAGATGAGCTTCAGAGACGTTAAAAAACCGTAAACCGCGAAAATCGTAGCGAACGTTCAACCCCGACAGTCCTGAACGAAAAGAACCTTCGGGGAATACGGTTACACCGACCCGTTTGTCGGGGAGGACTGGAATGGAGCAAAAAAAAGGGGTGCAACACGAGGACTTCCCAGGGGTCACCCATCCTAGTACTGCTCTCGCCCAAGCACGCTTAACTTCGGAGTTCTGATGGGATCCGGTGCATTAGTGCTGGTATGATCACACCCACACACTAAGCTTGCCTCAATTCATTTATGACCTCGTCCAGGGGCCGTGGACCGCTCCCAGCCCACCTCCACGAGGAGGGGCGTCCGCTCAGAATCGGTAAGAAGCCAGAAGCGTGAGTCGCCGACCAGTTCGGAGGCGATGTACGTTTTTTTAAGATCTGCACGCTGGGAAGAGTCGGAGCCGGAGGCGGTTATAAATCTCTAACGATTTTTGCTCTGAGATGAGCTTCAGAGACGTTAAGAAACCGTAAACCGCGAAAATCGTAGCGAACGTTCAACCCCGACAGTCGTGAACGAAAAGAAACTTCGGGGAATACGGTTACGCCGACCCGTTTGTCGGGGAGGACTAGAAACGAGCAAAAAAAAAGGGGTGCAACACGAGGACTTCCCAGGGGGTCACCCATCCTAGTACTGCTCTCGCCCAAGCACGCTTAACTTCGGAGTTCTGATGGGATCCGGTGCATTAGTGTTGGTATGATCGCACCTGCACACTAAGCTTGCCTCAATTCATTTATGACCTCGTCTAGGGGCCGTGGACCGGTCCCAGCCAACCTCCACGAGGAGGGGCGTCCGCTCGGAATCGGTAAGAAGCCAGAAGCGAGAGTCGCCGACAAGTTCGGAGGCGACGTACGTTTTTTTAAGATCTGCAGGCCGGGAAGAGTCGGAGCCGGAGGCGGTTATAAATCTCTAACGATTTTTGCTCTGAGATGAGCTTCAGAGACGTTAAGAAACCGTAAACCGCGAAAATCGTAGCGCACATTCAACCCCGACAGTCCTGAACGAAAAGAAATTTCGGGGAATACGGTTACGCCGACCCGTTTGTCGGGGAGGACTGGAAAGGAGCAAAGAAAAGGGGTGCAACACGAGGACTTCCCAGGGGGTCACCCATCCTAGTACTGCTCTCGCCCAAGCAAGCTTAACTTCGGAGTTCTGATGGGATCCGATGCATTAGTGCTGGTATGATCGCACCCGCACACTAAGCTTGCCTCAATTCATTTATGACCCCGTCCAGGGGCCGTGGACCGCTCCTAGCCCACCTCCACGAGGAGAGGCGTCCGCTCGGAATCGGTAAGATGCCAGAAGCGAGAGTCACCGACCAATTCGGAGGCGATGTACGTTTTTTGAAGATCTACACGCTGGGAAGAGTCGGAGCCGGAGGCGGTTATAAATCTATAACGATTTTTGGTCTGAGATGAGCTTTAGAGACGTTAAAAAACCGTGAACCGCGAAAATCGTAGCGAACGTTCAACCCCGACAGTCCTGAATGAAAAGAAACTTCGGGGAATACGGTTACGCCGACCCGTTTGTCGGGGAGGACTGGAAACGAGCAAAAAAAAAGGAGTGCAACACGAGGACTTCCCTGGGGGTCACCCATCCTAGTACTGCTCTCGCCCAAGCACGCTTAACTTCGGAGTTCTGATGGGATCCGGTGCATTAGTGCTGGTATGATCGCACCCGCCCACTAAGCTTGCCTCAATTCATTTATGATCTCGTCCAGGGGCCGTGGACCGCTCCCAGCCCACCTCCACGAGGAGGGGCGTCCGCTCAGAATCGGTAAGAAGCCAGAAGCGTGAGTCGCCGACCAGTTCGGAGGCGATGTACGTTTTTTTAAGATCTGCACGCTGGGAAGAGTCGGAGCCGGAGGCGGTTATAAATCTCTAACGATTTTTGCTCTGAGATGAGCTTCAGAGACGTTAAGAAACCGTAAACCGCGAAAATCGTAGCGAACGTTCAACCCCGACAGTCGTGAACGAAAAGAAACTTCGGGGAATACGGTTACGCCGACCCGTTTGTCGGGGAGGAGTAGAAACGAGCAAAAAAAAAGGGGTGCAACACGAGGACTTCCCAGGGGGTCACCCATCCTAGTACTGCTCTCGCCCAAGCACGCTTAACTTCGGAGTTCTGATGGGATCCGGTGCAT
This sequence comes from Diospyros kaki, assembly GCA_036245055.1. Classification (NCBI taxonomy): domain Eukaryota; kingdom Viridiplantae; phylum Streptophyta; class Magnoliopsida; order Ericales; family Ebenaceae; genus Diospyros; species Diospyros kaki. The sequence goes on from BSEG01000002.1 coordinate 22,169,339, forward strand.
TAGTGTTGGTATGATCGCACCCGCACACTAAGCTTGCCTCAATTCATTTATGACCTCGTGCAGGGGCCGTGGACCGGTCCCAGCCAACCTCCACGAGGAGGGGCGTCCGCTCGGAATCGGTAAGAAGCCAGAAGCGAGAGTCGCCGATAAGTTCGGAGGCGATGTACGTTTTTTTAAGATCTGCACGCCGGGAAGAGTCGGAGCCGGAGGCGGTTATAAATCTCTAACGATTTTTGCTCTGAGATGAGCTTCAGAGACGTTAAGAAACCGTAAACCGCAAAAATCGTTGCGAACGTTCAACCCCGACAGTCCTGAACGAAAAGAAACTTCGGGGAATACGGTTCCGCCGACCCGTTTGTCGGGGAGGACTGGAAAGGAGACAAAAAAGGGGTGCAACACGAGAACTTCCCAGGGGGTCACCCATCCTAGTACTACTCTCGCCCAAGCACGCTTAACTTCGGAGTTCTGATGGGATCCGGAGCATTAGTGTTGGTATGATCGCACCCGCACATTAAGCTTGCCTCAATTCATTTATGACCTCGTCTAGGGGCCGTGGACCGCTCCCAGCCCACCTCCACGAGGAGTGGCGTCCGCTCAAAATCGGTAAGAAGCCAAAAGCGAGAGTCGCCAACCAGTTCGGAGGCGATGTACATTTTTTTAAGATCTGCACGCTGGGAAGAGTCGGAGCCGGAGGCGATTATAAATCTCTAACGATTTTTTCTCTGAGATGAGCTTCAGAGACGTTAAGAAACCGTAAACCGCGAAAATCGTAGCGAACGTTCAACCCCGACAGTCTAGAACGAAAAGAAACTTCGGGGAATACGGTTACGCCGACCCGTTTGTCGGGGAGGACTAGAAACGAGCAAAAAAAAAGGGTTCAACACGAGGACTTCCCAGGGGGTCACCCATCCTAGTACTGCTCTCGCCCAAGCACGCTTAACTTCGGAGTTCTGATGGGATCCGGAGCATTAGTGCTGGTATGATCGCAACCGCACACTAAGCTTGCCTCAATTAATTTATGACCTCGTCCAGGGGCCGTGGACCGCTCCTAGCCCACCTCCATGAGGAGGGGCGTCCGCTCAGAATCGGTAAGAAGCCAGAAGCGTGAGTCGCCGACCAGTTCGGAAGTGATGTACGTTTTTTTAAGATCTGCACGCTGGGAAGAGTAGGAGCCGGAGGCGGTTATAAATCTCTAACGATTTTTGCTCTGAGATGAGCTTCATAGACGTTAAGAAACCGTAAACCGCGAAAATCGTAGCGAACGTTCAACCCCGACAGTCTTGAACGAAAAGAAACTTCAGGGAATACGGTTACGCCGACCCGTTTGTCGGGGAGGACTAGAAACGAGCAAAAAAAAGGGGTGCAACACGAGGACTTCCCAGGGGGTCACCCATCCTAGTACTACTCTCGCCCAACCACGCTTAACTTCGGAGTTCTGATGGGATCCGGTGCATTAGTGTTGGTATGATCGCACCCGCACACTACGCTTGCCTCAATTCATTTATGACCTCGTCCAGGGGCCGTGGACCGGTCCCAGCCAACCTCCACGAGGAGGGGCGTCCGCTCGGAATCGGTGAGAAGCCAGAAGCGAGAGTCGCCGACAAGTTCGGAGGCGATGTACGTTTTTTTAAGATCTGCACGCCGGGAAGAGTCGGAGCCGGAGGCGGTTATAAATCTCTAACGATTTTTGCTCTGAGATGAGCTTCAGAGACGTTAAGAAACCGTAAACCGTGAAAATCGTAGCGAACGTTCAACCCCGACAGTCCTGAACGAAAAGAAACTTCGGGGAATACGGTTCCGCCGACCCGTTTGTCGGGGAGGACTGGAAAGGAGCAAAAAAAAGGGGTGCAACACGAGGACTTCCCAGGGGATCACCCATCCTAGTACTGCTCTCGCCCAAGCACGCTTAACTTCGGAGTTCTGATGGGATCCGGTGCATTAGTGTTGGTATGATCGCAGCCGCACACTAAGCTTGCCTCAATTCATTTATGACCTCGTCCAGGGGCCGTGGACCGGTCCCAGCCAACCTCCACGAGGAGGGGCGTCCGCTCGGAATCGGTAAGATGCCAGAAGCGAGAGTCACCGACCAATTCGGAGGCGATGTACGTTTTTTGAAGATCTACACGCTGGGAAGAGTCGGAGTCGGAGGCGGTTATAAATCTCTAACGATTTTTGGTCTGAGATGAGCTTCAGAGACGTTAAAAAACCGTGAACCACGAAAATCGTAGCGAACGTTCAACCCCGACAGTCCTGAACGAAAAGAAACTTCGGGGAATACGGTTACGCCGACCCGTTTGTCGGGGAGGACTGGAAAGGAGCAAAAAAAAGGGTGCAACACGAGGACTTCCCAGGGGGTCACCCATCCTAGTACTGCTCTCGCCCAAGCACGCTTAACTTCGGAGTTCTGATGGGATCCGGTGCATTAGTGCTGGTATGATCGCACCCGCCCACTAAGCTTGCCTCAATTCATTTATGACCTCATCCAGGGGCCGTGGACCGCTCCCAGCCCACCTCCACGAGGAGGGGCGTCCGCTCAGAATCGGTAAGAAGCCAGAAGCGTGAGTCGCCGACCAGTTCGGAGGCGATGTACGTTTTTTTAAGATCTGCACGCTGGGAAGAGTCGGAGCCGGAGGCGGTTATAAATCTCTAACGATTTTTGCTCTGAGATGAGCTTCAGAGACGTTAAGAAACAGTAAACCGCGAAAATCGTAGCGAACGTTCAACCCCGACAGTCTTGAACGAAAAGAAACTTCGGGGAATACGGTTACGCTGACCCGTTTGTCGGGGAGGACTAGAAACGAGCAAAAAAAAAGGGGTGCAACACGAGGACTTCCCAGGGGGTCACCCATCCTAGTACTGCTCTCGCCCAAGCACGCTTAACTTCAGAGTTCTGATGGGATCCGGTGCATTAGTGTTGGTATGATCGCACCAGCACACTAAGCTTGCCTCAATTCATTTATGACCTCGTCCAGGGGCCGTGGACCGGTCCCAGCCAACCTCCACGAGGAGGGGCGTCCGCTCGGAATCGGTAAGAAGCCAGAAGCGAGAGTCGCCGACAAGTTCGGAGGCGATGTACGTTTTTTTAAGATCTGCACGCCGGGAAGAGTCGGAGCCGGAGGCGGTTATAAATCTCTAACGATTTTTTCTCTTAGATGAGTTTCAGAGACGTTAAGAAACCGTAAACCGCGAAAATCGTAGCGAACGTTCAACCCCGACAGTCCTGAACGAAAAGAAACTTCGGGGAATACGGTTACGCCGACCCGTTTGTCGGGGAGGACTGGAATGGAGCAAAAAAAAAGGGGTGCAACACGAGGACTACCCAGGGGTCACCCATCCTAGTACTGCTCTCGCCCAAGCACGCTTAATTTCGGAGTTCTGATGGGATCCGGTGCATTAGTGCTGGTATGATCGCACCCGCACACTAAGCTTGCCTCAATTCATTTATGACCTCATCCAGGGGCCATGGACCGCTCCCAGCCCACCTCCATGAGGAGGGGCGTCCGCTCAGAATCGGTAAGAAGCCAGAAGCGTGAGTCGCCGACCAGTTCGGAAGCGATGTACGTTTTTTTAAGATCTACACGCTGGGAAGAGTAGGAGCCGGAGGCGGTTATAAATCTCTAACGATTTTTGCTCTGAGATGAGCTTCAGGGACGTTAAGAAACCGTAAACCGCGAAAATCGTAGCGAACGTTCAACCCCGACAGTCTTGAACGAAAAGAAACTTCGGGGAATACGGTTACGCCGACCCGTTTGTCGGGGAGGACTAGAAACGTGCAAAAAAAAGGGGTGCAACGCGAGGACTTCCCAAGGGGTCAACCATCCTAGTACTGCTCTCGCCCAAGCACGCTTAACTTCGGAGTTCTGATGGGATCCGGTGCATTAGTGTTGGTATGATCGCACCCGCACACTAAGCTTGCCTCAATTCATTTATGACCTCGTCCAGGGGCCATCGACCGGTCCCAGCCAACCTCCACGAGGAATGGCGTCCGCTCGGAATCGGTAAGAAGCCAGAAGCGAGACTCGCCGACAAGTTCGGAGGCAATGTACGTTTTTTTAAGATCTGCACACCGGGAAGAGTCGGAGCCGGAGGCGGTTATAAATCTCTAACGATTTTTGCTCTGAGATGAGCTTCAGAGACGTTAAAAAACCGTAAATCGCGAAAATCGTAGCTAACGTTCAACCCCGACAGTCCTGAACGAAAAGAAACTTCGGGGAATACGGTTACGCCGACCCGTTTGTCGGGGAGGACTGGAATGCAGCAAAAAAAAGGGTGCAACACGAGGACTTCCCAGGGGTCACCCATCCTAGTACTGCTCTCCCCAAGCACACGCTTAATTTCGGAGTTCTGATGGGATCCGGTGCATTAGTGCTGGTATGATCGCACCCGCACACTAAGCTTGCCTCAATTCATTTATGACCTCGTCCAGGGGCCGTGGACCGCTCCCAGCCCACCCCCACGGGGAGGGGCGTCCGCTCAGAATCGGTAAGAAGCCAGAAGCGTGAGTCGCCGACCAGTTAGGAGGCGATGTACGTTTTTTTAAGATCTGCACGCTGGGAAGAGTCAGAGCCGGAGGCGGTTATAAATCTCTAACGATTTTTGCTTTGAGATGAGCTTCAGAGACGTTAAGAAACCGTAAACCGCGAAAATCGTAGCGAACGTTCAACCCCGACAGTCTTGAACGAAAAGAAACTTCGGGGAATACGGTTACGCCGACCCGTTTGTCGGGGAGGAGTAGAAACGAGCAAAAAAAAAGGGGTGCAACACGAGGACTTCCCAGGGGGTCACCCATCCTAGTACTGCTCTCGCCCAAGCACGCTTAACTTCGGAGTTCTGATGGGATCCGGTGCATTAGTGTTGGTATGATCGCACCCGCACACTAAGCTTGCCTCAATTCATTTATGACCTCGTGCAGGGGCCGTGGACCGGTCCCAGCCAACCTCCACGAGGAGGGGCGTCCGCTCGGAATCGGTAAGAAGCCAGAAGCGAGAGTCGCCGATAAGTTCGGAGGCGATGTACGTTTTTTTAAGATCTGCACGCCAGGAAGAGTCGGAGCCGGAGGCGGTTATAAATCTCTAACGATTTTTGCTCTGAGATGAGCTTCAGAGACGTTAAGAAACCGTAAACCGCGAAAATCGTAGCGAACGTTCAACCCCGACAGTCCTGAACGAAAAGAAACTTCGGGGAATACGGTTCCGCCGACCCGTTTGTCGGGGAGGACTGGAAAGGAGCAAAAAAAAGGGGTGCACCACGAGAACTTCCCAGGGGGTCACCCATCCTAGTACTACTCTCGCCCAAGCACGCTTAACTTCGGAGTTCTGATGGGATCCGGAGCATTAGTGTTGGTATGATCGCACACGCACATTAAGCTTGCCTCAATTCATTTATGACCTCGTCTAGGGGCCGTGGACCGCTCCCAGCCCACCTCCACGAGGAGGGGCGTCCGCTCAAAATCGGTAAGAAGCCAAAAGCGAGAGTCGCCAACCAGTTCGGAGGCGATGTACATTTTTTTAAGATCTGCACGCTGGGAAGAGTCGGAGCCGGAGGCGATTATAAATCTCTAACGATTTTTTCTCTGAGATGAGCTTCAGAGACGTTAAGAAACCGTAAACCGCGAAAATCGTAGCGAACGTTCAACCCCGACAGTCCAGAACGAAAAGAAACTTCGGGGAATAAGGTTACGCCGACCCGTTTGTCGGGGAGGACTAGAAACGAGCAAAAAAAAAGGGTGCAACACGAGGACTTCCCAAGGGGTCACCCATCCTAGTACTGCTCTCGCCCAAGCACACTTAACTTCGGAGTTCTGATGGGATCCGGAGCATTAGTGCTGGTATGATCGCAACCGCACACTAAGCTTGCCTCAATTAATTTATGACCTCGTCCAGGGGCCGTGGACCGCTCCCAGCCCACCTCCATGAGGAGGGGCGTCCGCTCAGAATCGGTAAGAAGCCAGAAGCGTGAGTCGCCGACCAGTTCGGAAGTGATGTACGTTTTTTTAAGATCTGCACGCTGGGAAGAGTAGGAGTCGGAGGCGGTTATAAATCTCTAACGATTTTTGCTCTGAGATGAGCTTCAGAGACGTTAAGAAACCGTAAACCGCGAAAATCGTAGCGAACGTACAACCCCCGACAGTCTTGAACGAAAAGAAACTTCAGGGAATACGGTTACGCCGACCCGTTTGTCGGGGAGGACTAGAAACGAGCAAAAAAAAGGGGTGCAACACGAGGACTTCCCAGGGGGTCACCCATCCTAGTACTACTCTCGCCCAACCACGCTTAACTTCGGAGTTCTGATGGGATCCGGTGCATTAGTGTTGGTATGATCGCACCCGCACACTACGCTTGCCTCAATTCATTTATGACCTCGTCCAGGGGCCGTGGACCGGTCCCAGCCAACCTCCACGAGGAGGGGCGTCCGCTCGGAATCGGTGAGAAGCCAGAAGCGAGAGTCGCCGACAAGTTCGGAGGCGATGTACGTTTTTTTAAGATCTGCACGCCGGGAAGAGTCGGAGCCGGAGGCGGTTATAAATCTCTAACGATTTTTGCTCTGAGATGAGCTTCAGAGACGTTAAGAAACCGTAAACCGTGAAAATCGTAGCGAACGTTCAACCCCGACAGTCCTGAACGAAAAGAAACTTCGGGGAATACGGTTCCGCCGACCCGTTTGTCGGGGAGGACTGGAAAGGAGCAAAAAAAAGGGGTGCAACACGAGGACTTCCCAGGGGATCACCCATCCTAGTACTGCTCTCGCCCAAGCACGCTTAACTTCGGAGTTCTGATGGGATCCGGTGCATTAGTGTTGGTATGATCGCAGCCGCACACTAAGCTTGCCTCAATTCATTTATGACCTCGTCCAGGGGCCGTGGACCGGTCCCAGCCAACCTCCACGAGGAGGGGCGTCCGCTCGGAATCGGTAAGATGCCAGAAGCGAGAGTCACCGACCAATTCGGAGGCGATGTACGTTTTTTGAAGATCTACACGCTGGGAAGAGTCGGAGTCGGAGGCGGTTATAAATCTCTAACGATTTTTGGTCTGAGATGAGCTTCAGAGACGTTAAAAAACCGTGAACCACGAAAATCGTAGCGAACGTTCAACCCCGACAGTCCTGAACGAAAAGAAACTTCGGGGAATACGGTTACGCCGACCCGTTTGTCGGGGAGGACTGGAAAGGAGCAAAAAAAAGGGTGCAACACGAGGACTTCCCAGGGGGTCACCCATCCTAGTACTGCTCTCGCCCAAGCACGCTTAACTTCGGAGTTCTGATGGGATCCGGAGCATTAGTGCTGGTATGATCGCAACCGCACACTAAGCTTGCCTCAATTAATTTATGACCTCGTCCAGGGGCCGTGGACCGCTCCCAGCCCACCTCCACGAGGAGGGGCGTCCGCTCGGAATCGGTGAGAAGCCAGAAGCGAGAGTCGCCGACAAGTTCGGAGGCGATGTACGTTTTTTTAAGATCTGCACGCCGGGAAGAGTCGGAGCCGGAGGCGGTTATAAATCTCTAACGATTTTTGCTCTGAGATGAGCTTCAGAGACGTTAAGAAACCGTAAACCGTGAAAATCGTAGCGAACGTTCAACCCCGACAGTCCTGAACGAAAAGAAACTTCGGGGAATACGGTTCCGCCGACCCGTTTGTCGGGGAGGACTGGAAAGGAGCAAAAAAAAGGGGTGCAACACGAGGACTTCCCAGGGGATCACCCATCCTAGTACTGCTCTCGCCCAAGCACGCTTAACTTCGGAGTTCTGATGGGATCCGGTGCATTAGTGTTGGTATGATCGCAGCCGCACACTAAGCTTGCCTCAATTCATTTATGACCTCGTCCAGGGGCCGTGGACCGGTCCCAGCCAACCTCCACGAGGAGGGGCGTCCGCTCGGAATCGGTAAGATGCCAGAAGCGAGAGTCACCGACCAATTCGGAGGCGATGTACGTTTTTTGAAGATCTACACGCTGGGAAGAGTCGGAGTCGGAGGCGGTTATAAATCTCTAACGATTTTTGGTCTGAGATGAGCTTCAGAGACGTTAAAAAACCGTGAACCACGAAAATCGTAGCGAACGTTCAACCCCGACAGTCCTGAACGAAAAGAAACTTCGGGGAATACGGTTACGCCGACCCGTTTGTCGGGGAGGACTGGAAAGGAGCAAAAAAAAGGGTGCAACACGAGGACTTCCCAGGGGGTCACCCATCCTAGTACTGCTCTCGCCCAAGCACGCTTAACTTCGGAGTTCTGATGGGATCCGGAGCATTAGTGCTGGTATGATCGCAACCGCACACTAAGCTTGCCTCAATTAATTTATGACCTCGTCCAGGGGCCGTGGACCGCTCCCAGCCCACCTCCATGAGGAGGGGCGTCCGCTCAGAATCGGTAAGAAGCCAGAAGCGTGAGTCGCCGACCAGTTCGGAAGTGATGTACGTTTTTTTAAGATCTGCACGCTGGGAAGAGTAGGAGCCGGAGGCGGTTATAAATCTCTAACGATTTTTGCTCTGAGATGAGCTTCAGAGACGTTAAGAAACCGTAAACCGCGAAAATCGTAGCGAACGTTCAACCCCGACAGTCTTGAACGAAAAAAAACTTCGGGGAATACGGTTACGCCGACCCGTTTGTCGGGGAGGACTAGAAACGAGCAAAAAAAAAGGGTGCAACACGAGGACTTCCCAGGGGGTCACCCATCCTAGTACTGCTCTCGCCCAAGCACGCTTAACTTCGGAGTTCTGATGGGATCCGGAGCATTAGTGCTGGTATGATCGCAACCGCACACTAAGCTTGCCTCAATTAATTTATGACCTCGTCCAGGGGCCGTGGACCGCTCCCAGCCCACCTCCATGAGGAGGGGCGTCCGCTCAGAATCGGTAAGAAGCCAGAAGCGTGAGTCGCCGACCAGTTCGGAAGTGATGTACGTTTTTTTAAGATCTGCACGCTGGGAAGAGTAGGAGCCGGAGGCGGTTATAAATCTCTAACGATTTTTGCTCTGAGATGAGCTTCAGAGACGTTAAGAAACCGTAAACGGCGAAAATCGTAGCGAACGTTCAACCCCGACAGTCTTGAACGAAAAGAAACTTCAGGGAATACGGTTACGCCGACCCGTTTGTCGGGGAGGACTAGAAACGAGCAAAAAAAAGGGGTGCAACACGAGGACTTCCCAGGGGGTCACCCATCCTAGTACTACTCTCGCCCAACCACGCTTAACTTCGGAGTTCTGATGGGATCCGGTGCATTAGTGTTGGTATGATCGCACCCGCACACTACGCTTGCCTCAATTCATTTATGACCTCGTCCAGGGGCCGTGGACCGGTCCCAGCCAACCTCCACGAGGAGGGGCGTCCGCTCGGAATCGGTGAGAAGCCAGAAGCGAGAGTCGCCGACAAGTTCGGAGGCGATGTACGTTTTTTTAAGATCTGCACGCCGGGAAGAGTCGGAGCCGGAGGCGGTTATAAATCTCTAACGATTTTTGCTCTGAGATGAGCTTCAGAGACGTTAAGAAACCGTAAACCGCGAAAATCGTAGCGAACATTCAACCCCGACAGTCCTGAACGAAAAGAAACTTCGGGGAATACGGTTACGCCGACCCGTTTGTCGGGAAGGACTGGAAAGGAGCAAAAAAAAGGGTGCAACCCGAGGACTTCCCAGGGGGTCACCCATCCTAGTACTGCTCTCGCCCAAGCACGCTTAACTTCGGAGTTCTGATGGGATCCGGTGCATTAGTGCTGGTATGATCGCACCCGCACACTAAGCTTGCCTCAATTCATTTATGACCTCGTCCAGGGGCCGTGGACCGCTCCCAGCCCACCTCCACGAGGAGGGGCGTCCGCTCAGAATCGGTAAGAAGCCAGAAGCGTGAGTCGCCGACCAGTTCGGACGCGATGTACGTTTTTTTAAGATCTGCACGCTGGGAAGAGTCGGAGCCGGAGGCGGTTATAAATCCCTAACGATTTTTGCTCTGAGATGAGCTTCAGAGACGTTAAGAAACCGTAAACCGCGAAAATCGTAGCGAACGTTCAACCCCGACAGTCTTGAACGAAAAGAAACTTCGGGGAATACGGTTACGCCGACCCGTTTGTCGGGGAGGACTAGAAACGAGCAAAAAAAAAGGGGCGCAACACGAGGACTTCACAGGGGGTCACCCATCCTAGTACTGCTCTCGCCCAAGCACGCTTAACTTCGGAGTTCTGATGGGATCCGGAGCATTAGTGCTGGTATGATCGCACCCGCACACTAAGCTTGCCTCAATTCATTTATGACCTCGTCCAGGGGCCGTGGACCGCTCCCAGCCCACTTCCACGAGGAGGGGCGTCCGCTCGGAATCGGTAAGAAGCCAGAAGCGAGAGTCGCCGACCAATTCGGAGGCGATGTACGTTTTTTTAAGATCTGCACGCTGGGAAGAGTCGGAGCCGGAGACGGTTATAAATCTCTAACGATTTTTTCTCTGAGATGAGCTTCAGAGACGTTAAGAAACTGTAAACCGCGAAAATCGTAGCGAACGTTCAACCCCGACAGTCCTGAACGAAAAGAAACTTCGGGGAATACGGTTACGCCGACCCGTTTGTCGGGGAGGACTGGAAAGGAGCAAAAAAAAGGGTGCAACCCGAGGACTTCCCAGGGGGTCACCCATCCTAGTACTGCTCTCGCCCAAGCACGCTTAACTTCGGAGTTCTGATCGGATCCGGTGCATTAGTGCTAGTATGATCGCATCTGCACACTAAGCTTGCCTCAATTCATTTATGACCTCGTCCAGGGGCCGTGGACCGCTCCCAGCCCACCTCCACGAGGAGGGGCGTCCACTCGGAATCGGTAAGAAGCCAGAAGCGAGAGTCGCCGACCAGTTCGGAGGCGATGTACGTTTTTTTAAGATCTGCACGCTGGGAAGAGTCGGAGCCGGAGGCGGTTATAAATCTCTAACGATTGTTTCTCTGAGATGAGCTTCAGTGACGTTAAGAAATCGTAAACCGCAAAAATCGTAGCGAACGTTCAACCCCGACAGTCCTGAACGGAAAGAAACTTCGGAGAATACGGTTACGCCGACCCGTTTATCGGGGAGGATTGGAAAAGAGAAAAAAAAAGGGGTGCAACACGAGGACTTCCCAGCGGGTCACCCATCCTAATACTGCTCTCGCCCAAGCACGGTTAACTTCGGAGTTCTGATGGGATCCGGAGCATTAGTGCTGGTATGATCGCACCCGCACACTAAGCTTGCCTCAATTCATTTATGACCTTGTCCAGAGGCCGTGGACCGCTCCCAGCCCACCTCCACGAGGAGGGGCGTCCGCTCAAAATCGGTAAGAAGCCAGAAGCGAGAGTCGCCGACCAGTTCGGAGGCAATGTACATTTTTTTAAGATCTGCACGCTGGGAAGAGTCGGAGCCGGAGACGGTTATAAATCTCTAACGATTTTTTCTCTGAGATGAGCTTCAGAGACGTTAAGAAACCGTAAACCGCGAAAATCGTAGCTAACGTTCAACCCCGACAGTCCTGAACGAAAAGAAACTTCGGGGAATACGGTTACGCCGACCCGTTTGTCGGGGAGGACTGGAATGCAGCAAAAAAAAGGGTGCAACACGAGGACTTCCCAGGGGTCACCCATCCTAGTACTGCTCTCCCCAAGCACACGCTTAATTTCGGAGTTCTGATGGGATCCGGTGCATTAGTGCTGGTATGATCGCACCCGCACACTAAGCTTGCCTCAATTCATTTATGACCTCGTCCAGGGGCCGTGGACCGCTCCCAGCCCACCCCCACGGGGAGGGGCGTCCGCTCAGAATCGGTAAGAAGCCAGAAGCGTGAGTCGCCGACCAGTTAGGAGGCGATGTACGTTTTTTTAAGATCTGCACGCTGGGAAGAGTCAGAGCCGGAGGCGGTTATAAATCTCTAACGATTTTTGCTTTGAGATGAGCTTCAGAGACGTTAAGAAACCGTAAACCGCGAAAATCGTAGCGAACGTTCAACCCCGACAGTCTTGAACGAAAAGAAACTTCGGGGAATACGGTTACGCCGACCCGTTTGTCGGGGAGGAGTAGAAACGAGCAAAAAAAAAGGGGTGCAACACGAGGACTTCCCAGGGGGTCACCCATCCTAGTACTGCTCTCGCCCAAGCACGCTTAACTTCGGAGTTCTGATGGGATCCGGTGCATTAGTGTTGGTATGATCGCACCCGCACACTAAGCTTGCCTCAATTCATTTATGACCTCGTGCAGGGGCCGTGGACCGGTCCCAGCCAACCTCCACGAGGAGGGGCGTCCGCTCGGAATCGGTAAGAAGCCAGAAGCGAGAGTCGCCGATAAGTTCGGAGGCGATGTACGTTTTTTTAAGATCTGCACGCCGGGAAGAGTCGGAGCCGGAGGCGGTTATAAATCTCTAACGATTTTTGCTCTGAGATGAGCTTCAGAGACGTTAAGAAACCGTAAACCGCGAAAATCGTAGCGAACGTTCAACCCCGACAGTCCTGAACGAAAAGAAACTTCGGGGAATACGGTTCCGCCGACCCGTTTGTCGGGGAGGACTGGAAAGGAGCAAAAAAAAGGGGTGCAACACGAGAACTTCCCAGGGGGTCACCCATCCTAGTACTACTCTCGCCCAAGCACGCTTAACTTCGGAGTTCTGATGGGATCCGGAGCATTAGTGTTGGTATGATCGCACCCGCACATTAAGCTTGCCTCAATTCATTTATGACCTCGTCTAGGGGCCGTGGACCGCTCCCAGCCCACCTCCACGAGGAGGGGCGTCCGCTCAAAATCGGTAAGAAGCCAAAAGCGAGAGTCGCCAACCAGTTCGGAGGCGATGTACATTTTTTTAAGATCTGCACGCTGGGAAGAGTCGGAGCCGGAGGCGATTATAAATCTCTAACGATTTTTTCTCTGAGATGAGCTTCAGAGACGTTAAGAAACCGTAAACCGCGAAAATCGTAGCGAACGTTCAACCCCGACAGTCCAGAACGAAAAGAAACTTCGGGGAATACGGTTACGCCGACCCGTTTGTCGGGGAGGACTAGAAACGAGCAAAAAAAAAGGGTGCAACACGAGGACTTCCCAGGGGGTCACCCATCCTAGTACTGCTCTCGCCCAAGCACGCTTAACTTCGGAGTTCTGATGGGATCCGGAGCATTAGTGCTGGTATGATCGCAACCGCACACTAAGCTTGCCTCAATTAATTTATGACCTCGTCCAAGGGCCGTGGACCGCTCCTAGCCCACCTCCATGAGGAGGGGCGTCCGCTCAGAATCGGTAAGAAGCCAGAAGCGTGAGTCGCCGACCAGTTCGGAAGTGATGTACGTTTTTTTAAGATCTGCACGCTGGGAAGAGTAGGAGCCGGAGGCGGTTATAAATCTCTAACGATTTTTGCTCTGAGATGAGCTTCAGAGACGTTAAGAAACCGTAAACCGCGAAAATCGTAGCGAACGTTCAACCCCGACAGTCTTGAACGAAAAGAAACTTCAGGGAATACGGTTACGCCGACCCGTTTGTCGGGGAGGACTGGAAACGAGCAAAAAAAAGGGGTGCAACACGAGGACTTCCCAGGGGGTCACCCATCCTAGTACTACTCTCGCCCAACCACGCTTAACTTCGGAGTTCTGATGGGATCCGGTGCATTAGTGTTGGTATGATCGCACCCGCACACTACGCTTGCCTCAATTCATTTATGACCTCGTCCAGGGGCCGTGGACCGGTCCCAGCCAACCTCCACGAGGAGGGGCGTCCGCTCGGAATCGGTGAGAAGCCAGAAGCGAGAGTCGCCGACAAGTTCGGAGGCGATGTACGTTTTTTTAAGATCTGCACGCCGGGAAGAGTCGGAGCCGGAGGCGGTTATAAATCTCTAACGATTTTTGCTCTGAGATGAGCTTCAGAGACGTTAAGAAACCGTAAACCGCGAAAATCGTAGCGAACGTTCAACCCCGACAGTCCTGAACGAAAAGAAACTTCGGGGAATACGGTTACGCCGACCCGTTTGTCGGGAAGGACTGGAAAGGAGCAAAAAAAAGGGTGCAACCCGAGGACTTCCCAGGGGGTCACCCATCCTAGTACTGCTCTCGCCCAAGCACGCTTAACTTCGGAGTTCTGATGGGATCCGGTGCATTAGTGCTGGTATGATCGCACCCGCACACTAAGCTTGCCTCAATTCATTTATGACCTCGTCCAGGGGCCGTGGACCGCTCCCAGCCCACCTCCACGAGGAGGGGCGTCCGCTCAGAATCGGTAAGAAGCCAGAAGCGTGAGTCGCCGACCAGTTCGGACGCGATGTACGTTTTTTTAAGATCTGCACGCTGGGAAGAGTCGGAGCCGGAGGCGGTTATAAATCCCTAACGATTTTTGCTCTGAGATGAGCTTCAGAGACGTTAAGAAACCGTAAACCGCGAAAATCGTAGCGAACGTTCAACCCCGACAGTCTTGAACGAAAAGAAACTTCGGGGAATACGGTTACGCCGACCCGTTTGTCGGGGAGGACTAGAAACGAGCAAAAAAAAAGGGGCGCAACACGAGGACTTCACAGGGGGTCACCCATCCTAGTACTGCTCTCGCCCAAGCACGCTTAACTTCGGAGTTCTGATGGGATCCGGAGCATTAGTGCTGGTATGATCGCACCCGCACACTAAGCTTGCCTCAATTCATTTATGACCTCGTCCAGGGGCCGTGGACCGCTCCCAGCCCACTTCCATGAGGAGGGGCGTCCGCTCGGAATCGGTAAGAAGCCAGAAGCGAGAGTCGCCGACCAATTCGGAGGCGATGTACGTTTTTTTAAGATCTGCACGCTGGGAAGAGTCGGAGCCGGAGGCGGTTATAAATCTCTAACGATTTTTTCTCTGAGATGAGCTTCAGAGACGTTAAGAAACTGTAAACCGCGAAAATCGTAGCGAACGTTCAACCCCGACAGTCCTGAACGAAAAGAAACTTCGGGGAATACGGTTACGCCGACCCGTTTGTCGGGGAGGACTGGAAAGGAGCAAAAAAAAGGGTGCAACCCGAGGACTTCCCAGGGGGTCACCCATCCTAGTACTGCTCTCGCCCAAGCACGCTTAACTTCGGAGTTCTGATCGGATCCGGTGCATTAGTGCTAGTATGATCGCATCTGCACACTAAGCTTGCCTCAATTCATTTATGACCTCGTCCAGGGGCCGTGGACCGCTCCCAGCCCACCTCCACGAGGAGGGGCGTCCACTCGGAATCGGTAAGAAGCCAGAAGCGAGAGTCGCCGACCAGTTCGGAGGCGATGTACGTTTTTTTAAGATCTGCACGCTGGGAAGAGTCGGAGCCGGAGGCGGTTATAAATCTCTAACGATTGTTTCTCTGAGATGAGCTTCAGAGACGTTAAGAAATCGTAAACCGCAAAAATCGTAGCGAACGTTCAACCCCGACAGTCCTGAACGGAAAGAAACTTCGGAGAATACGGTTACGCCGACCCGTTTATCGGGGAGGACTGGAAAAGAGAAAAAAAAAGGGGTGCAACACGAGGACTTCCCAGCGGGTCACCCATCCTAATACTGCTCTCGCCCAAGCACGGTTAACTTCGGAGTTCTGATGGGATCCGGAGCATTAGTGCTGGTATGATCGCACCCGCACACTAAGCTTGCCTCAATTCATTTATGACCTTGTCCAGAGGCCGTGGACCGCTCCCAGCCCACCTCCACGAGGAGGGGCGTCCGCTCAAAATCGGTAAGAAACCAGAAGCGAGAGTCGCCGACCAGTTCGGAGGCAATGTACATTTTTTTAAGATCTGCACGCTGGGAAGAGTCGGAGCCGGAGACGGTTATAAATCTCTAACGATTTTTTCTCTGAGATGAGCTTCAGAGACGTTAAGAAACCGTAAACCGCGAAAATCGTAGCGAACGTACAACCCCCGACAGTCTTGAACGAAAAGAAACTTCAGGGAATACGGTTACGCCGACCCGTTTGTCGGGGAGGACTAGAAACGAGCAAAAAAAAGGGGTGCAACACGAGGACTTCCCAGGGGGTCACCCATCCTAGTACTACTCTCGCCCAACCACGCTTAACTTCGGAGTTCTGATGGGATCCGGTGCATTAGTGTTGGTATGATCGCACCCGCACACTACGCTTGCCTCAATTCATTTATGACCTCGTCCAGGGGCCGTGGACCGCTCCCAACTCACCTCCATGAGGAGGGGCGTCCGCTCAGAATCGGTAAGAAGCCAGAAGCGTGAGTCGCCGACCAGTTCGGAAGCGATGTACGTTTTTTTAAGATCTGCACGCTGGGAAGAGTAGGAGCCGGAGGCGGTTATAAATCTCTAACGATTTTTGCTCTGAGATGAGCTTCAGAGACGTTAAGAAACCGTAAACCGCGAAAATCGTAGCGAACGTTCAACCCCGACAGTCTTGAACGAAAAGAAACTTCGGGGAATACGGTTACGCCGACCCGTTTGTCGGGGAGGACTAGAAACGAGCAAAAAAAAGGGGTGCAACACGAGGACTTCCCAGTGGGTCACCCATCCTAGTACTGCTCTCGCCCAAGCACGCTTAACTTCGGAGTTCTGATGGGATCCGGTGCATTAGTGTTGGTATGATCGCACCCGCACACTAAGCTTGCCTCAATTCATTTATGACCTCGTCCAGGGGCCGTGGACCGGTCCCAGCCAACCTCCACGAGGAGGGGCGTCCGCTCGGAATCGGTAAGAAGCCAGAAGCGAGACTCGCCGACAAGTTCGGAGGCGATGTACGTTTTTTTAAGATCTGCACGCCGGGAAGAGTCGGAGCCGGAGGCGGTTATAAATCTCTAACGATTTTTGCTCTGAGATGAGCTTCAGAGACGTTAAAAAACCGTAAACCGCAAAAATCGTAGCGAACGTTCAACCCCGACAGTCCTGAACGAAAAGAACCTTCGGGGAATACGGTTACACCGACCCGTTTGTCGGGGAGGACTGGAATGGAGCAAAAAAAAGGGGTGCAACACGAGGACTTCCCAGGGGTCACCCATCCTAGTACTGCTCTCGCCCAAGCACGCTTAACTTCGGAGTTCTGATGGGATCCGGTGCATTAGTGCTGGTATGATCACACCCACACACTAAGCTTGCCTCAATTCATTTATGACCTCGTCCAGGGGCCGTGGACCGCTCCCAGCCCACCTCCACGAGGAGGGGCGTCCGCTCAGAATCGGTAAGAAGCCAGAAGCGTGAGTCGCCGACCAGTTCGGAGGCGATGTACGTTTTTTTAAGATCTGCACGCTGGGAAGAGTCGGAGCCGGAGGCGGTTATAAATCTCTAACGATTTTTGCTCTGAGATGAGCTTCAGAGACGTTAAGAAACCGTAAACCGCGAAAATCGTAGCGAACGTTCAACCCCGACAGTCGTGAACGAAAAGAAACTTCGGGGAATACGGTTACGCCGACCCGTTTGTCGGGGAGGACTAGAAACGAGCAAAAAAAAAGGGGTGCAACACGAGGACTTCCCAGGGGGTCACCCATCCTAGTACTGCTCTCGCCCAAGCACGCTTAACTTCGGAGTTCTGATGGGATCCGGTGCATTAGTGTTGGTATGATCGCACCTGCACACTAAGCTTGCCTCAATTCATTTATGACCTCGTCTAGGGGCCGTGGACCGGTCCCAGCCAACCTCCACGAGGAGGGGCGTCCGCTCGGAATCGGTAAGAAGCCAGAAGCGAGAGTCGCCGACAAGTTCGGAGGCGACGTACGTTTTTTTAAGATCTGCAGGCCGGGAAGAGTCGGAGCCGGAGGCGGTTATAAATCTCTAACGATTTTTGCTCTGAGATGAGCTTCAGAGACGTTAAGAAACCGTAAACCGCGAAAATCGTAGCGCACATTCAACCCCGACAGTCCTGAACGAAAAGAAATTTCGGGGAATACGGTTACGCCGACCCGTTTGTCGGGGAGGACTGGAAAGGAGCAAAGAAAAGGGGTGCAACACGAGGACTTCCCAGGGGGTCACCCATCCTAGTACTGCTCTCGCCCAAGCAAGCTTAACTTCGGAGTTCTGATGGGATCCGATGCATTAGTGCTGGTATGATCGCACCCGCACACTAAGCTTGCCTCAATTCATTTATGACCCCGTCCAGGGGCCGTGGACCGCTCCTAGCCCACCTCCACGAGGAGAGGCGTCCGCTCGGAATCGGTAAGATGCCAGAAGCGAGAGTCACCGACCAATTCGGAGGCGATGTACGTTTTTTGAAGATCTACACGCTGGGAAGAGTCGGAGCCGGAGGCGGTTATAAATCTATAACGATTTTTGGTCTGAGATGAGCTTTAGAGACGTTAAAAAACCGTGAACCGCGAAAATTGTAGCGAACGTTCAACCCCGACAGTCCTGAATGAAAAGAAACTTCGGGGAATACGGTTACGCCGACCCGTTTGTCGGGGAGGACTGGAAACGAGCAAAAAAAAAGGAGTGCAACACGAGGACTTCCCTGGGGGTCACCCATCCTAGTACTGCTCTCGCCCAAGCACGCTTAACTTCGGAGTTCTGATGGGATCCGGTGCATTAGTGCTGGTATGATCGCACCCGCCCACTAAGCTTGCCTCAATTCATTTATGATCTCGTCCAGGGGCCGTGGACCGCTCCCAGCCCACCTCCACGAGGAGGGGCGTCCGCTCAGAATCGGTAAGAAGCCAGAAGCGTGAGTCGCCGACCAGTTCGGAGGCGATGTACGTTTTTTTAAGATCTGCACGCTGGGAAGAGTCGGAGCCGGAGGCGGTTATAAATCTCTAACGATTTTTGCTCTGAGATGAGCTTCAGAGACGTTAAGAAACCGTAAACCGCGAAAATCGTAGCGAACGTTCAACCCCGACAGTCGTGAACGAAAAGAAACTTCGGGGAATACGGTTACGCCGACCCGTTTGTCGGGGAGGACTAGTAACGAGCAAAAAAAAAGGGGTGCAACACGAGGACTTCCTAGGGGGTCACCCATCCTAGTACTGCTCTCGCCCAAGCACGCTTAACTTCAGAGTTCTGATGGGATCCGGTGCATTAGTGTTGGTATGATCGCACCCGCACACTAAGCTTGCCTCAATTCATTTATGACCTCGTCCAGGGGCCGTGGACCGGTCCCAGCCAACCTCCACGAGGAGGGGCGTCCGCTCGGAATCGGTAAGAAGCCAGAAGCGAGAGTCGCCGACAAGTTCGGAGGCGATGTACGTTTTTTTAAGATCTGCACGCCGGGAAGAGTCGGAGCCTGAGGCGGTTATAAATCTCTAACGATTTTTGCTCTGAGATGAGCTTCAGGGACGTTAAAAAACCGTAAACCGCGAAAATCGTAGCGAACGTTCAACCCCGACAGTCCTGAACGAAAAGAACCTTCGGGGAATACGGTTACACCGACCCGTTTGTCGGGGAGGACTGGAATGGAGCAAAAAAAAGGGGTGCAACACGAGGACTTCCCAGGGGTCACCCATCCTAGTACTGCTCTCGCCCAAGCACGCTTAACTTCGGAGTTCTGATGGGATCCGGTGCATTAGTGCTGGTATGATCACACCCACACACTAAGCTTGCCTCAATTCATTTATGACCTCGTCCAGGGGCCGTGGACCGCTCCCAGCCCACCTCCACGAGGAGGGGCGTCCGCTCAGAATCGGTAAGAAGCCAGAAGCGTGAGTCGCCGACCAGTTCGGAGGCGATGTACGTTTTTTTAAGATCTGCACGCTGGGAAGAGTCGGAGCCGGAGGCGGTTATAAATCTCTAACGATTTTTGCTCTGAGATGAGCTTCAGAGACGTTAAGAAACCGTAAACCGCGAAAATCGTAGCGAACGTTCAACCCCGACAGTCGTGAACGAAAAGAAACTTCGGGGAATACGGTTACGCCGACCCGTTTGTCGGGGAGGACTAGAAACGAGCAAAAAAAAAGGGGTGCAACACGAGGACTTCCCAGGGGGTCACCCATCCTAGTACTGCTCTCGCCCAAGCACGCTTAACTTCGGAGTTCTGATGGGATCCGGTGCATTAGTGTTGGTATGATCGCACCTGCACACTAAGCTTGCCTCAATTCATTTATGACCTCGTCCAGGGGCCGTGGACCGGTCCCAGCCAACCTCCACGAGGAGGGGCGTCCGCTCGGAATCGGTAAGAAGCCAGAAGCGAGAGTCGCCGACAAGTTCGGAGGCGACGTACGTTTTTTTAAGATCTGCACGCCGGGAAGAGTCGGAGCCGGAGGCGGTTATAAATCTCTAACGATTTTTGCTCTGAGATGAGCTTCAGAGACGTTAAGAAACCGTAAACCGCGAAAATCGTAGCGAACATTCAACCCCGACAGTCCTGAACGAAAAGAAATTTCGGGGAATACGGTTACGCCGACCCGTTTGTCGGGGAGGACTGGAAAGGAGCAAAGAAAAGGGGTGCAACACGAGGACTTCCCAGGGGGTCACCCATCCTAGTACTGCTCTCGCCCAAGCAAGCTTAACTTCGGAGTTCTGATGGGATCCGATGCATTAGTGCTGGTATGATCGCACCCGCACACTAAGCTTGCCTCAATTCATTTATGACCCCGTCCAGGGGCCGTGGACCGCTCCTAGCCCACCTCCACGAGGAGAGGCGTCCGCTCGGAATCGGTAAGATGCCAGAAGCGAGAGTCACCGACCAATTCGGAGGCGATGTACGTTTTTTGAAGATCTACACGCTGGGAAGAGTCGGAGCCGGAGGCGGTTATAAATCTATAACGATTTTTGGTCTGAGATGAGCTTTAGAGACGTTAAAAAACCGTGAACCGCGAAAATCGTAGCGAACGTTCAACCCCGACAGTCCTGAATGAAAAGAAACTTCAGGGAATACGGTTACGCCGACCCGTTTGTCGGGGAGGACTGGAAACGAGCAAAAAAAAAGGAGTGCAACACGAGGACTTCCCAGGGGGTCACCCATCCTAGTACTGCTCTCGCCCAAGCACGCTTAACTTCGGAGTTCTGATGGGATCCGGTGCATTAGTGCTGGTATGATCGCACCCGCCCACTAAGCTTGCCTCAATTCATTTATGATCTCGTCCAGGGGCCGTGGACCGCTCCCAGCCCACCTCCACGAGGAGGGGCGTCCGCTCAGAATCGGTAAGAAGCCAGAAGCGTGAGTCGCCGACCAGTTCGGAGGCGATGTACGTTTTTTTAAGATCTGCACGCTGGGAAGAGTCGGAGCCGGAGGCGGTTATAAATCTCTAACGATTTTTGCTCTGAGATGAGCTTCAGAGACGTTAAGAAACCGTAAACCGCGAAAATCGTAGCGAACGTTCAACCCCGACAGTCGTGAACGAAAAGAAACTTCGGGGAATACGGTTACGCCGACCCGTTTGTCGGGGAGGACTAGAAACGAGCAAAAAAAAAGGGGTGCAACACGAGGACTTCCCAGGGGGTCACCCATCCTAGTACTGCTCTCGCCCAAGCACGCTTAACTTCAGAGTTCTGATGGGATCCGGTGCATTAGTGTTGGTATGATCGCACCCGCACACTAAGCTTGCCTCAATTCATTTATGACCTCGTCCAGGGGCCGTGGACCGGTCCCAGCCAACCTCCACGAGGAGGGGCGTCCGCTCGGAATCGGTAAGAAGCCAGAAGCGAGAGTCGCCGACAAGTTCGGAGGCGATGTACGTTTTTTTAAGATCTGCACGCCGGGAAGAGTCGGAGCCGGAGGCGGTTATAAATCTCTAACGATTTTTGCTCTGAGATGAGCTTTAGAGACGTTAAGAAACCGTAAACCGCGAAAATCGTAGCGAACGTTCAACCCTGACAGTCCTGAACGAAAAGAAACTTCGGGGAATATGGTTACGCCGACCCGTTTGTCGGGGAGGACTGGAAAGGAGCAAAAAAAAGGGGTGCAACACGAGGACTTCCCAGGGGGTCACCCATCCTAGTACTGCTCTCGCCCAAGCACGCTTAACTTCGGAGTTCTGATGGGATCCGGAGAATTAGTGCTGGTATGATCGCACCCGCACACTAAGCTTGCCTCAATTCATTTATGACCTCGTCCAGGGGCCGTGGACCGCTCCCAGCCCACCTCCACGAGGAGGGGCGTCCGCTCGGAATCGGTAAGAAGACAGAAGCGAGAGTCGCCGACCAGTTCGGAGGCGATGTACGTTTTTTTAAGATCTGAACGCTGGGAAGAGTTGGAGCCGGAGGCGGTTATAAATCTCTAACGATTTTTTCTCTGAGATGAGCTTCAGAGACGTTAAGAAACCGTAAACCGCAAAAATCGTAGCGAACGTTCAACCCCGACAGTCCTGAACGAAAAGAAACTTCGGGGAATACGGTTACGCCGACCCGTTTGTCGGGGAGGACTGGAAAAGAGCAAAAAAACGGGTGCAACCCGAGGACTTCCCAGGGGTCACCCATCCTAGTACTGCTCTCGCCCAAGCACGCTTAACTTCGGAGTTCTGATGGGATCCGGTGCGTTAGTGCTGGTATGATCGCAGCCGCACACTAAGCTTGCCTCAATTCATTTATGACCTCGTCCAGGGTCCGTGGACCGCTCCCAGCCCACCTCCACGAGGAGGGGCGTCCGCTCGGAATCGGTAAGAAGCCAGAAGCGAGAGTCGCCGACCAATTCGGAGGCGATGTACGTTTTTTTAAGATCTGCACGCTGGGAAGAGTCGGAGCCGGAGGCGGTTATAAATCTCTAACGATTTTTTCTCTGAGATGAGCTTCAGAGACGTTAAGAAACTGTAAACCGCGAAAATCGTAGCGAACGTTCAACCCCGACAGTCCTGAACGAAAAGAAACTTCGGGGAATACGGTTACGCCGACCCGTTTGTCGGGGAGGACTGGAAAGGAGCAAAAAAAAGGGTGCAACCCGAGGACTTCCCAGGGGGTCACCCATCCTAGTACTGCTCTCGCCCAAGCACGCTTAACTTCGGAGTTCTGATCGGATCCGGTGCATTAGTGCTGGTATGATCGCATCTGCACACTAAGCTTGCCTCAATTCATTTATGACCTCGTCCAGGGGCCGTGGACCGCTCCCAGCCCACCTCCACGAGGAGGGGCGTCCGCTCGGAATCGGTAAGAAGCCAGAAGCGTGAGTCGCCGACCAGTTCGGAGGCGATGTACGTTTTTTTAAGATCTGCATGCTGGGAAGAGTCGGAGCCGGAGGCGGTTATAAATCTCTAACGATTTTTGCTCTGAGATGAGCTTCAGAGACGTTAAGAAACCGTAAACCGCGAAAATCGTAGCGAACGTTCAACCCCGACAG
Source organism: Diospyros kaki (assembly GCA_036245055.1). Lineage (NCBI taxonomy): Eukaryota > Viridiplantae > Streptophyta > Magnoliopsida > Ericales > Ebenaceae > Diospyros > Diospyros kaki. Next base: position 22,192,441 of record BSEG01000002.1, read on the forward strand.
TCTTGAACGAAAAGAAACTTCGGGGAATACGGTTACGCCGACCCGTTTGTCGGGGAGGACTAGAAACGAGCAAAAAAAAAGGGGTGCAACACGAGGACTTTGATTAGGGTTTAATATTTCCTAAATCTTAATGAATTATATCCCTATTTTGACTTTATAATTATGCTTAAAATAAATAATTATTTGCATTATATATTATTACAGGATGAAGCAAGGAAGCTGTCTTCTACAATTAATTAGGGGCATAAATCGAAGATGTTGGATTACCCATTATTGTTGCTCAAAATCATGGGCTAAGTATGATGTCTAAGAGGATGTTTCAAAATGCAGAAGGCCCAAGCCCAAGCTCAAGCCCAACACAAAGAAGGCCCAAGCCCAAAAATATGAAAAGCCCAAGTCCCACAAATGGATGACATCATCACTTACATCATGAGATAGGATGACATCATCATGGGATAGGATGACATCATCACTTACATCATGGGATAGGATGACATCATCGCTTACATCATGGTTGAGATGACATCATCGCTTACATCATGGTTGAGATGACATCATTGCTTACATCATGGTTGAGATGACATCATCACTTACATCATGGGTTGGAATGACATCATTGCTTACATCATCAATTAGATATTTTGTATTATTAAATTATATAATTAAGTGGTTACCATTACATCCTTTAGCCTATAAATAGAGCACTTAGGTGCATTTGTAAGGGGGATTATTCTTGAATGAAAAGTTTAGTTGTTTTAATCACTTTTGTTCTCTCTTATTCTCTCTCTTATTTTCTCTTGCAAATCTTACTTCTTCTCTTTCTTATTTAAATTCTCATGTCGTTTATTTTTATTTTATTATTCACCGCCTAAATGGTCGGTTAATTTCTGTCTTTAAATTCCTGCAATTTCAATTATTGTCTTTCAATTATATACCGCCTATATGGTCGGTTAAAAAAATAGTCTTTCAATTATTGCCTTTCAATTATATACCGCCTATATGGTCGGTTAAAAAATTATCTTTTAAATATTGTCTTTTAATTCCCGTCATTTAAATTTCTACCAATTAATTCTTAAATAGAAATGAGTAGCTAAACCTAATCTTGGGTTAAGGCGAGGACAGTGTCCAATGTTCTTGAATCTCAAGATAAGCCAAATCTCGATGAATGCAAAATTTATCTGAGTTAAACTCGAGTTGAGTGTGTAAATGGTTTTGTGAGTTTGGATTGGGTCATCATCCTAACTTAGAACTCTCATGCCATGTATGAGAGTTGCTAGAATTGGAGATGAGATATACCCAAGCTCAGACGATCAAATCATAGTCTGTAGTATAATACAATTTACAGTGACGTCTTAACCTAGAACCATCATATCATGTATGAGGGTTGCTTAGCTAAGAATCATTCGTATTTTGAATTATCACTCCCAAACGATCCTCTGTTTATTTCAGATTAATGTTGCTGTTTAAAATGCTATAAGAGATTTATTAGGCATTGGTTCTGAACTCGCCTGAACCCAAGACCTTTTTAATATTCCAAAAAAAAAAACCCTTTTCACAATCAAGAAAACTTCGCTCTCTTTGGAGAAATCAACCCGAATGAACCATTCTTTTGTTAAATAAACCTCCCAGTGAATCGACCCGGACTTGTCCGGAATTTATATTTGTGCTACAATTACACTCATACACTGGTGAGTTTAAACCTCCTCACGATTTCAACACTGAACATCTAAACTGATTAAGGCTTTTAAATTGTAGGGTGAGGAGTGCAGCCAAATTTTGGCGCCGTTGCCGGGGAGGTGCAACAGAAGAAAAAAAAAAAAAAATTCACTCAACGGGTAATTTTGTTCTTAATATTGTGTTTTCTTAACTATTTGCATATTGTTCAAATTGTATGAGACTTAGATCTGGTAGAATCTTAACCCATCAAACTGAGTCAAACCATTCTATAGATTCTTTATCAGAGACTGAAATATCACGTTTACAAACCATAATGTCTCAACAAAATGAAAATCCATCTGCTCATGGGAGTGATCATGGAGAACATGATCCCTTGGATGGTGAGATTAAACCCCTCAGGGATTATCTGCACCCTCCAAGGCAAACCACTCCTTCTTGCATAATTCTACCAATAAACCATCATCGATTTGTCCTTAAACCAGGTACCATACAAATGCTCCCCACATTTCATGGTATGGATTCTGAAAATCCATATACACACATGAGGGATTTTGAAGAGGTATGTGGTACCTGTGGGGATCAAAATATACATGAGGACACTGTTAGACTAAAACTCTTCCCGTTCTCACTCAAGGATAAGGCAAAAATGTGGTTAGGGACTCTAGAGCCCAGATCAATAGGAACTTGGAGGGAGATGCAAACAAAATTTCTAAAAAAATACTTCCCAGCTAATAGAACAGCATCACTCCAAAGGCAAATGATGAATTTCGTTTGTAAACCAAATGAAACATTCGCTCAAACTTGGGAACGTTTCAAGGACCTTTTGCATTCTTGCCCACACCATGCCTTTGAACAATGGCGGGTAGTTAGTTTCTTCTTTAATGCCTTAACTCCTAATTTGAAAATGCTGGTGTCCACCATGTGTAATGGTGACTTTTATGAAAAAACTCCTGAAGAGGCTGTTGCATACTTTGACCATGTAGCTGAAAACTCTAGAAATTGGGAAGTTGGGCCATTAACCATGGGAGATTTGAGAGACCAATACAATCCACAACCAAAAGGAAAACTCCAATTAAATGAAACTGATGACATCAGTGCTAGATTAGCTCTGTTGACAAAGAAAATGGAAGAATTGGAGATGAAAAAAATGAAGGTTGTCAATGAGGTAGAGGTGCATTGTGTAGTGTGTGAAGCCAATAGCCATAGAACAGAAGAGTGTCCAACTCTCCCTGCTTTCAAAGAAGTGCTGTATGGCCAAACTTCAAACTCACAACCAAGACAAACAGAGGGTAGGATATACCAAAACCAGAACCAGGGTGGAAATTATCAAGGGTACAACCCAAACTCAAACACCTACCATCCAAATTCCAGGAACCACCCAAATTTCTCTTGGAGAAATGACTCAGCACCTCAGCCACACCAACCATTTCCCTCACAACCACAGCCACAACCTCAGCCACAGCCCTACCAGCCTAACCAAGGACCATCTGGCTCATATCAGCCACCGCATAAGAGATCCCTAGAGGATACTCTACAACAATTTATGCAAGGGCAGATGGGGAACAATGTTCAGGTAGCAAAATTCCAAGAGCAAACAAATAGGGCAATTGAGGATATGAGGAGTCAGCTAACCAAGCTAACTCAAACTTTGACTGTGAGAGAACCTGGGAAATTCCCTTCTCAACCAAATCCCAACCCCGTGAGGCAAACAAATCAAGTGGAATCATCAAATAGTGGGAACAATAATCATGAGCAGGTGCAAGCAGTCACTGTCCTTAGGAATGGAAAAATAATTGACAAACCAGATGACCCTAGGACAAACCAACCTGATGCACAAGAAGAAGAACAAAATGAAAATAAAAAAAATGACAATGCTCCAGCTTTGGAGGAAAAACTTGAAAACAAAAAAAAGGAAGATAAAGAAAAAAATAAGGTGGTAGAATTCAAGAACAACCCTGCACCACCATTCCCTCAAAGACTTTCTCAAACAAAGAGGGAAAAACAAAATGCTGATATTTATGAAGTGTTCAAGCAGGTGAGGATTAACATTCCTCTACTTGATGCAATCAAACAAACACCATCTTATGCAAAATTCTTAAAAGACTTGTGTACTGTTAAAAGAAAGATCAACATCAAGGAGAAAGCATTCTTGACTGAACAGGTGAGTTCCATCCTGCAACTTAAAACACCTCCTAAGTACAAAGACCCTGGTAGCCCAACCATTTCTTGCATAATTGGAAGCCAGAGGGTGGACCAAGCACTCTTAGATTTAGGAGCAAGTGTCAACTTGCTTCCTTATAGTGTATATCAGCAACTGGGCTTAGGAGAACTCAAGCCAACAAGAGTTACCCTACAGCTTGCTGATAGGTCAATCAAAGTCCCTAGGGGGATAGTGGAGGATGTATTAGTGCAGGTGGACAAATTTTACTTCCCTGTTGACTTTATAGTCTTGGACACACAACCCCATCAAGGCCCTCAACCCCCTGTTCCAGTCATTCTTGGTAGACCATTCCTAGCAACGTCAAATGCCATAATTAATTGTAGGAATGGAATACTTAAGTTATCATTTGGAAACATGACTGTAGAGATGAATATCTTTAGAGTTTCCAAACAACACATAGCTGAGAATGAGGTGGAGGAAGTAGATTTGGTTCAAACATTAGCTGAGGACTATTTTGCAAAAGAATTTTTGAACAAATCTATGGAAAAAGATCAAGACGAGAGAGAGTTAAAAGAATTAGAGAACACTAGGGAGGAAGAAGCAATGCCTATGGCTCAATGGATTCCCAAATCAGAACCATTGGGTTCTCTGAACAATGCGGAGTCACAATCTGATAATACCTCACCCACACCTGAAATGAAACCTTTGCCAAGTGAGTTAAAATATGCATTTCTAGGTGATGAGAACACACTCCCCGTAGTCATCTCTTCAAGTTTGACATCCCAACAGGAAATTCAACTGATAAACATTCTGAGAGCTCATAAAAAAGCCTTAGGTTGGACCATCTCAGACTTGCATGGAATTAGTCCTTTGACTTGCACTCATAGGATATTTCTAGAGGAGGATGCTAAACCTATTAGGCAAATGCAGAGGAGACTCAATCCTAACATGAAAGAGGTGGTTAGGAAAGAAGTGCTAAAGTTGCTAGATGCGGGTATTATATACCCCATCTCTGATTCAAAGTGGGTCAGCCCCACTCAAGTGGTCCCAAAAAGGTCTGGAGTCACAGTGGTGAGAAATGACAAGAATGAGTTGATCCCTACTCGCATCCAAACCGGATGGAGAGTATGTATCGATTACAGAAAACTCAATGCAATGACTAGAAAAGACCATTTTCCATTGCCATTCTTGGACCAAGTCCTTGAAAGAATAGCTGGGCAAGCATTCTATTGTTTCCTTGATGGTTATTCAGGATATAACCAGATTGACATTGCCCTAGAGGACCAGGAAAAGACCACTTTCACATGTCCATTTGGGACATTTGCCTATAGACGTATGCCTTTTGGACTATGCAATGCCCCTGCCACCTTTCAAAGGTGTGTAATGAGTATTTTTAGTGAGATGACAGAACACATTGTGGAGGTTTTTATGGATGATTTCTCTGTCTATGGAGCTAGTTTTGAGGCATGTCTAGAGAATTTAGAGAGAGTTCTAGCTCGTTGTGAAGAATCCCACCTTGTGCTTAATTGGGAAAAATGTCATTTCATGGTCAAACAAGGTATAGTCCTAGGGCATATTGTCTCTGCTAAGGGAATGGAGGTGGACAAAGCCAAAGTAGAAGCCATCCAAAAACTACCAGTCCCTAAGAGTGTTAAAGACATCAGGTCTTTCCTCGGGCATGCTGGGTTTTATAGGAGATTCATAGCTTCTTTTAGCAGCATAGCCCGGCCTCTGTGTAATTTGCTCTCCCAGGATGTCCCATTTGAGTGGACATCATCTTGTCAAACCTCTTTTGAGAGGTTAAGAAATGCTCTCATCTCAGCTCCCATTATTCAACCACCAGATTGGTCATTACCCTTTGAACTCATGTGTGATGCAAGTGATTATGCTGTAGGAGCAGTCTTAGGGCAAAGAAAAGATAAAAAACCTTATGTCATCTACTATGCCAGTAAAACCCTCAATGAAGCCCAAAAGAATTACACAACAACTGAGAAGGAACTATTGGCAGTAGTTTTTGCATTAGAGAAGTTCAGATCATATCTGGTGGGGTCATTGGTCATTGTTTTCACTGACCATGCTGCTTTGAAATACTTGCTCACCAAACAAGATGCCAAACCGCGTCTTATTAGGTGGATTTTGTTACCCCAAGAATTCAACATAGAAATCAAAGATAAAAAAGGAGTAGAAAATGTGGTGGCAGACCATTTGTCTAGACTTCCATGCCAAGACCTTAATCTAGACAAGGAACCAATCAGGGACTCCTTTCCAGATGAACAACTCTTCCTTATCAATGATACCTCAACCTCTGTTACACCATGGTATGCAGATCTGGCCAACTATCTAGCCACAGGTCTAATTCCAAATCATTGGACCAAGCTAGATAAACAAAAATTCTTTAGGAAGGTTAGGACTTATTTTTGGGATGACCCTTACTTGTTTAAGTATTGTGCTGACCAAATTTTAAGAAGGTGCATCCCCGAGCATGAGCAACAGAGTGTTTTGAATTTTTGTCATACTCTTGCTTGTGGAGGTCATTTCTCCACAAGAAAAACATTAGCCAAGATCTTACAAAGTGGATTCTTTTGGCCTACCATGTTTAGAGATGTGCATCAGTTCTGTAGCTCATGTGATAGATGCCAAAGGCTAGGAAGCCTAACCAAGAGGAATATGATGCCCTTACAACCCATTCAGGTGTTAGAAATTTTTGATTGTTGGGGAATAGACTTCATGGGACCATTTGTTAATTCAGGTGGACACGAGTACATCTTGTTAGCTGTTGACTATGTGTCCAAGTGGGTAGAAGCAATCCCAACAAGAACAAACGATCATCGGGTTGTAATGAAGTTTTTGAAAGAAAATATTTTTAGTAGGTTTGGAATGCCTAGGGCCATCATAAGTGATGGAGGTTCTCATTTCTGCAACAAACCAGTGGCTGAATTAATGAGAAAATATGGAGTAGTCCACAAAGTTGCAACCCCATATCACCCTCAAACCAATGGCCAAGCTGAATTGGCCAATAGGGAGATAAAAAGGATTTTAGAGAAAACAGTCAATTCTAATCGCAAGGATTGGTCCTTGAGGTTGATTGATGCACTTTGGGCCTATAGAACTGCTTACAAGACCATTCTAGGCATGTCTCCCTACAGGTTGGTATATGGCAAGCCATGTCATTTGCCAGTTGAAATAGAGCACAAAGCCTATTGGGCCGTTAGGAAGATTAATGAGGAATCAACAGAAGTGAGCCTCAATAGGAAATTGCAACTTAATGAACTCGAAGAACTTAGGGATGAGGCATTTGAAAATGCCAAATTGTCTAAGTTGCATATGAAAAAGTTACATGACCAACACATCAACAGAAAAAATTTTCATGTTGGTCAGCAGGTGCTTCTCTACAACTCAAGGCTTCATTTGTTCCCAGGGAAGTTGAGATCAAAATGGACAGGACCCTATACAATCAAGACCATATCAGAATATGGGGCAATAGAAATTGAAATCAAAGAGTCTGGACAATGTTTTAAAGTGAATGGTCAAAGGCTGAAACCATATCTAGGCATAGCTGAGAAAGATGTTGTTGAAGGAAATGAAGAGATGGTGGAGTTGGGTGATCCACCATCAGTGGTTGAGTGACCTTTAGAAACACATTCGTCTGGGAATCTGACGTTAAAAGACCACCTTTCCATTTAGGTTAAATGGATGTTTCTAGATTTAAAAATAATAATAATAATAAAAAAAAAAAAAGGTATATTAAAATTTATTTATTTTCTGCATTACTTAAATAGTGTTTCTCTGTGTGCAGTCTAAATAAAAATTTTGCATACGAGTTCATGCATTGAAGATCACCAGGTATGCCTATCTTCTATCCTTTTATTGCCGATTGAGGACAATGCGCAATTCAAGTTGGGGGGTAAGGTGTACTTAGGAATTTATTGGTGTTTGAATTTGATCTATTGTGCAAATAATTTTGTTTGACTCAATAATAATGTTTTGTGTGGTATATATATGATTTTATTAAGCACCTAAAAAATTTAACTAACCCAAAAAAATATATATATATATATATATATGATAAAAATAAAAAAACAATATAATAAAAACTAAAAAAATATATATATTTCAAAATAAAAAACAAAAAAAAAAAAAAAACAAAAACAAAAAAATATATATATAAAAAAAAAATTTTTGAGAGAGGCAGAATTGGCGCTGGTGGTGGCCATTCTCGGGCAGTGCAATCACACTGTCCTATAAAGAAAGAGGCACACTGTCAAATGTTGAAAAAGGAGGCACCAAGCGTTGAAAAAAGAGACGCGCCTAACCCTACAATTATGGCGTGCCTCGAGCCAAGTATAGAATAGTGACACCCATTGTTCTATAAGAGACTCCATATTTGCATGAGCCAAACCAGACTTCTGCAAGCAAGCTCAGTCTCCTCTCCTTCGTGTTGTTCTTCGATCAGGTATTCTCGTTCATTTTGTAAGATTTATAGTTTCTACTCTTCTCTTATTATAGTTGTCTTTTAATTTCAAAAAAAAAAAATGGATCTTAAGCTTTCAAAAATTCGCAAGTACTATCCATCTCTCCCAATGAATTATTTAAAAAAAATTTATGATGGTAGGTGTGAAAGACTTAAAGTTTTGATGCGTAATAGTGTCCCTGAAGATGTTCGTTGGCTGATCGAAGCAAAAGTTCGATTAGCTGGCGAAACTTCACCTAGTTTTAAGCACTTCCCAGGCTTAGGGAAGAGTAGTTTTGCAAAGAAACGAAGAGCTAAAAGAGTAAATGGTTGTCACAAGTGTGCTCGATGGACATGTAACACTCGATGCAAATCTGTGGGGTTTACATCCATAAATCGAGAAGATAAAATTAGTTTCATTAAGGATGGACTGAGTAAGGAGTCTTTGGATGATATCCGATTGACTCTTGAGACGCATCCATGTGGAATAGTGCAAAGAGAACTTCTTGCTTTGTGGTCTCAGTTCATAAGTGACAGTCAACGCTATAGTCTTGGGAATCTGACTAAAAACGACCCTGTTTGCCAATCTATAAGAAGATTGGATGGGAAGCCTATCCCCACTTCATAGAAAGTGTTTAAGCCGTTACTGGACGTAAAACCAGAGGAAGATGTGAGCCACAATCACAACTACTTGTACATACGCATGATTTTTGTTTGAATTTATTTCTTGTTGAATTGTTGTATGGCTACTTTTGATCGCCAAACCTCTTTCCAGGGCATACAAAAGGAACAAACATGGAAGGCCAATTAGTTCGTCGAATCAAAACCATATGTGTACTTTGTGGCTCTCAACTTGGGAGTGATATTTGTTACGCACTTGCAGCAAGCGAACTAGGCCAAAAATTAGGAGAGAAAAAGATTAATTTGGTATATGGAGGGGGAAGTCGTGGATTGAATGGTTATGTTTCACAATCTGCACTTTTTGGAAAATCAGATGTGGTAGGTGTAATGCCAATCCCTTTGGCTGAACCACGTATTTCTGGGATTACACGCGGTCAACTTATAGAAACGACTTCTATGTCTGAGCGCATGGCTTGTAAGATTTATCAGTCAGACGCTTTCATTGCTTTACCAGGAGGTTTTGGAACACTTGAAGAAATCTTTTGTATAACCTCCTGGGCCAAGAGTAATCTCCATACCAAACCCATTGGACTTTTAAATGTTAATCATTTTTTTGATGGGTTGCTCTCTTTTATTGATCAGGCTGTGGAACAAAAGTTCATTTCTCCTTCAGCAAGAAATATTCTTATTTCTGCATCCACCATTGATAAACTGTTAGAAAAATTACATGCTTATGTTCCACAGTACGATCCTTATGAGCCTCGGATAGATTGGTCTAAGGCAATCAAAAACAAGCGGCAAAAAGGTTCGATTAATTTAGATTTATCCCTGTAAGGCAAGTCTATGATAAGATGGCTGAGTAAGGAGTACTTTTTGTACTCTTGAGACGCATCTCCTATGGCTTGTACAAAATTTCTTTAGTTGTTTCAAAAAAAAAAAAAACTGTGGAATGTTGTTAGGCGAGTCTATGATAAGATGGCTGAGTAAGGAGTACTTTTTGTACTCTTGAGACGCATTTTGTTTATCTTATGACTTCCATGAAATTTTTATTTTGGTGTGAAAATATAAATATATATATATATATAGTATGCTCATTTGTTTGTTTGAGTTTTAGCAGTTCACAGTAAATCTATGGACTTATGGAGTTGCAGGTATTCCTAACAACCCTATTTTATTACTGTAATTCAAGTTGGGGGGAGTAAGGTATATTTATGAATTATCTGGTCTATGTTTAACTGTGAATTTGCAATTGCGTGCTTGTAGTTTTGTGTGAATTAAAAAAAAAAAAAATGTGTGTACTTTAAGTAATGCTATCCCTAAAGCTTTGGAATTATACACTGATAGCCAGTTGAACTTGCAATATGAATCATGAATGCATTAATTTCTTATTTGAAAACGTATATGTATGGAATTAGAATAGGTGATTTGCATGCATCGGGTGTTCAATAATTAGAAATTGGTTTATCGGTCATAAAGTCAAAGGCAATGGTAATTAGCTGATTAGCACACTGTATGATCCCTCAACAGAAGTAGAGACTATTACCCGAGTGAGTGTTTGAGCCTAATAATCGTTAATTCTGAGTGAAATAACACGTACTCTAAATGCGCTTTATTGTTTATCTCATCTTTTCAATAGCTTCAAAACATTAATTTGCTTTGAATGTCTAGTATAATAGCGGATGAGTTTAGCTGGTTTCAAATTCCGAATTAGATGACTGAGTGACATCGTTTGTAGAAGCATGATAGAGGGATCATTTCTTTCATTTTGGGCCTATTAACCTTTTCTTTCTTTACATTAACCTCCCTTGCTAGCTCATTGAGCCAATTGTAGTACAACTTCTTTCGTTACTCTCGTTTAACCCATAACCATATGAATTTTGTCCAACCTGGTGTGTTTCCAGAAATCAGTCTATCTCGATATTTTCATATAAAAAAGAAACAAAAAAAGCAAAAAAAAAAAAAAAAAAAAGAAGAAAAAAAGAAAAAAAAAAAAAAAAAAGGAAGTTCTCTTAGTTATTCAGCATAAGTGTTCCAAAATAAATGCTGAAGAAAACATTATATCCAGTTTGAGATTAGTGTCAAAAAAAAAAAAAAAAAAATCCTGACACACCATTTGTACATTTTACCCTTTTTCTTTGACAACCCGTATTAACCTCATAGCCCCATTACAACCCAGTCTGGTCCTTCTTGATGCTATAAATCATGTGATCTCAGGATTCGAGTTCGGAGTAAAGAATTTTGTTTAAATTCAGAAGTTATTTATCTAAGGCATTATTCCAGTCATGAAGCTATGTTAATTTCCCTGTTCTTTCATGAAAAAAACATTCTTTGTATTTGGGATGACACCGAGTTTGAACTTGTTTTACATTTACTCTTATAACGGTGCACCCCTTGTGTGTACACCTGAGGAATCGTTTTATTAGAGGGAAAATCCATAGTAAGGTTTAAAGTCAAACTTCGAGGGAGTAAATATGTGTATTGATCATCCTAATTGCCATTCCTAAGATTATATGACCTTTAACCATAAATCTAATTTTTAATGTTCGATTTGTTCTGAATGTTCTACTCTATGCATTTTGGTTTCGAATTTGAAATTTTTATATTCATGCAAGTATTGCGATTAGATCATGGCTGGTGTATAATCCGATTGCTAAGGGACTAGCAATATTCAAGTTGGGGGGTATGATTAGGGGTTAATATTTCCTAAATCTTAATGAATTATATCCCTATTTTGACTTTATAATTATGCTTAAAATAAATAATTATTTGCATTATATATTATTACAGGATGAAGCAAGGAAGCTGTCTTCTACAATTAATTAGGGGCATAAATCGAAGATGTTGGATTACCCATTATTGTTGCTCAAAATCATGGGCTAAGTATGATGTCTAAGAGGATGTTTCAAAATGCAGAAGGCCCAAGCCCAAGCTCAAGCCCAACACAAAGAAGGCCCAAGCCCAAAAATATGAAAAGCCCAAGTCCCACAAATGGATGACATCATCACTTACATCATGAGATAGGATGACATCATCATGGGATAGGATGACATCATCACTTACATCATGGGATAGGATGACATCATCGCTTACATCATGGTTGAGATGACATCATCGCTTACATCATGGTTGAGATGACATCATTGCTTACATCATGGTTGAGATGACATCATCACTTACATCATGGGTTGGAATGACATCATTGCTTACATCATCAATTAGATATTTTGTATTATTAAATTATATAATTAAGTGGTTACCATTACATCCTTTAGCCTATAAATAGAGCACTTAGGTGCATTTGTAAGGGGGATTATTCTTGAATGAAAAGTTTAGTTGTTTTAATCACTTTTGTTCTCTCTTATTCTCTCTCTTATTTTCTCTTGCAAATCTTACTTCTTCTCTTTCTTATTTAAATTCTCATGTCGTTTATTTTTATTTTATTATTCACCGCCTAAATGGTCGGTTAATTTCTGTCTTTAAATTCCTGCAATTTCAATTATTGTCTTTCAATTATATACCGCCTATATGGTCGGTTAAAAAAATAGTCTTTCAATTATTGCCTTTCAATTATATACCGCCTATATGGTCGGTTAAAAAATTATCTTTTAAATATTGTCTTTTAATTCCCGTCATTTAAATTTCTACCAATTAATTCTTAAATAGAAATGAGTAGCTAAACCTAATCTTGGGTTAAGGCGAGGACAGTGTCCAATGTTCTTGAATCTCAAGATAAGCCAAATCTCGATGAATGCAAAATTTATCTGAGTTAAACTCGAGTTGAGTGTGTAAATGGTTTTGTGAGTTTGGATTGGGTCATCATCCTAACTTAGAACTCTCATGCCATGTATGAGAGTTGCTAGAATTGGAGATGAGATATACCCAAGCTCAGACGATCAAATCATAGTCTGTAGTATAATACAATTTACAGTGACGTCTTAACCTAGAACCATCATATCATGTATGAGGGTTGCTTAGCTAAGAATCATTCGTATTTTGAATTATCACTCCCAAACGATCCTCTGTTTATTTCAGATTAATGTTGCTGTTTAAAATGCTATAAGAGATTTATTAGGCATTGGTTCTGAACTCGCCTGAACCCAAGACCTTTTTAATATTCCAAAAAAAAAAACCCTTTTCACAATCAAGAAAACTTCGCTCTCTTTGGAGAAATCAACCCGAATGAACCATTCTTTTGTTAAATAAACCTCCCAGTGAATCGACCCGGACTTGTCCGGAATTTATATTTGTGCTACAATTACACTCATACACTGGTGAGTTTAAACCTCCTCACGATTTCAACACTGAACATCTAAACTGATTAAGGCTTTTAAATTGTAGGGTGAGGAGTGCAGCCAGACTTCCCAGGGGGTCACCCATCCTAGTACTGCTCTCGCCCAAGCACGCTTAACTTCAGAGTTCTGATGGGATCCGGTGCATTAGTGTTGGTATGATCGCACCCGCACACTAAGCTTGCCTCAATTCATTTATGACCTCGTCCAGGGGCCGTGGACCGGTCCCAGCCAACCTCCACGAGGAGGGGCGTCCGCTCGGAATCGGTAAGAAGCCAGAAGCGAGAGTCGCCGACAAGTTCGGAGGCGATGTACGTTTTTTTAAGATCTGCACGCCGGGAAGAGTCGGAGCCGGAGGCGGTTATAAATCTCTAACGATTTTTGCTCTGAGATGAGCTTTAGAGACGTTAAGAAACCGTAAACCGCAAAAATCGTAGCGAACGTTCAACCCTGACAGTCCTGAACGAAAAGAAACTTCGGGGAATATGGTTACGCCGACCCGTTTGTCGGGGAGGACTGGAAAGGAGCAAAAAAAAGGGGTGCAACACGAGGACTTCCCAGGGGGTCACCCATCCTAGTACTGCTCTCGCCCAAGCACGCTTAACTTCGGAGTTCTGATGGGATCCGGAGAATTAGTGCTGGTATGATCGCACCCGCACACTAAGCTTGCCTCAATTCATTTATGACCTCGTCCAGGGGCCGTGGACCGCTCCCAGCCCACCTCCACGAGGAGGGGCGTCCGCTCGGAATCGGTAAGAAGACAGAGGCGAGAGTCGCCGACCAGTTCGGAGGCGATGTACGTTTTTTTAAGATCTGAACGCTGGGAAGAGTTGGAGCCGGAGGCGGTTATAAATCTCTAACGATTTTTTCTCTGAGATGAGCTTCAGAGACGTTAAGAAACCGTAAACCGCAAAAATCGTAGCGAACGTTCAACCCCGACAGTCCTGAACGAAAAGAAACTTCGGGGAATACGGTTACGCCGACCCGTTTGTCGGGGAGGACTGGAAAAGAGCAAAAAAAAGGGTGCAACCCGAGGACTTCCCAGGGGGTCACCCATCCTAGTACTGCTCTCGCCCAAGCACGCTTAACTTCGGAGTTCTGATGGGATCCGGTGCATTAGTGCTGGTATGATCGCAGCCGCACACTAAGCTTGCCTCAATTCATTTATGACCTCGTCCAGGGTCCGTGGACCGCTCCCAGCCCACCTCCACGAGGAGGGGCGTCCGCTCGGAATCGGTAAGAAGCCAGAAGCGAGAGTCGCCGACCAATTCGGAGGCGATGTACGTTTTTTTAAGATCTGCACGCTGGGAAGAGTCGGAGCCGGAGGCGGTTATAAATCTCTAACGATTTTTTCTCTGAGATGAGCTTCAGAGACGTTAAGAAACTGTAAACCGCGAAAATCGTAGCGAACGTTCAACCCCGACAGTCCTGAACGAAAAGAAACTTCGGGGAATACGGTTACGCCGACCCGTTTGTCGGGGAGGACTGGAAAGGAGCAAAAAAAAGGGTGCAACCCGAGGACTTCCCAGGGGGTTACCCATCCTAGTACTGCTCTCGCCCAAGCACGCTTAACTTCGGAGTTCTGATCGGATCCGGTGCATTAGTGCTGGTATGATCGCATCTGCACACTAAGCTTGCCTCAATTCATTTATGACCTCGTCCAGGGGCCGTGGACCGCTCCCAGCCCACCTCCACGAGGAGGGGCGTCCGCTCGGAATCGGTAAGAAGCCAGAAGCGAGAGTCGCCGACCAGTTCGGAGGCGATGTACGTTTTTTTAAGATCTGCACGCTGGGAAGAGTCGGAGCCGGAGGCGGTTATAAATCTCTAACGATTTTTTCTCTGAGATGAGCTTCAGAGACGTTAAGAAATCGTAAACCGCAAAAATCGTAGCGAACGTTCAACCCCGACAGTCCTGAACGAAAAGAAACTTCGGAGAATACGGTTACGCCGACCCGTTTATCGGGGAGGACTGGAAAAGAGAAAAAAAAAGGGGTGCAACACGAGGACTTCCCAGGGGGTCACCCATCCTAGTACTGCTCTCGCCCAAGCACGCTTAACTTCGGAGTTCTGATGGGATCCGGAGCATTAGTGCTGGTATGATCGCACCCGCACACTAAGCTTGCCTCAATTCATTTATGACCTCGTCCAGGGGCCGTGGACCGCTCCCAGCCCACCTCCACGAGGAGGGGCGTCCGCTCAAAATCGGTAAGAAGCCAGAAGCGAGAGTCGCCGACCAGTTCGGAGGCAATGTACATTTTTTTAAGATCTGCACGCTGGGAAGAGTCGGAGCCGGAGACGGTTATAAATCTCTAACGATTTTTTCTCTGAGATGAGCTTCAGAGACGTTAAGAAACCGTAAACCGCGAAAATCGTAGCGAACGTTCAACCCCGACAGTCCTGAACGAAAAGAAACTTCGGGGAATACTGTTACGTCGACCCGTTTGTCGGGGAGGACTGGAATGGAGCAAAAAAAAGGGGTGCAACACGAGGACTTCCCAGGGGTCACCCATCCTAGTACTGCTCTCGCCCAAGCACGCTTAACTTCGGAGTTCTGATGGGATCCGGTGCATTAGTCCTGGTATGATCGCACCCGCACACTAAGCTTGCCTCAATTCATTTATGACCTCGTCCAGGGGCCGTGGACCGCTCCCAACCCACCTCCATGAGGAGGGGCGTCCGCTCAGAATCGGTAAGAAGCCAGAAGCGTGAGTCGCCGACCAGTTCGGAAGCGATGTACGTTTTTTTAAGATCTGCACGCTGGGAAGAGTAGGAGCCGGAGGCGGTTATAAATCTCTAACGATTTTTGCTCTGAGATGAGCTTCAGAGACGTTAAGAAACCGTAAACCGCGAAAATCGTAGCGAACGTTCAACCCCGACAGTCTTGAACGAAAAGAAACTTCGGGGAATACGGTTACGCCGACCCGTTTGTCGGGGAGGACTAGAAACGAGCAAAAAAAAGGGGTGCAACACGAGGACTTCCCAGTGGGTCACCCATCCTAGTACTGCTCTCGCCCAAGCACGCTTAACTTCGGAGTTCTGATGCGATCCGGTGCATTAGTGTTGGTATGATCGCACCCGCACACTAAGCTTGCCTCAATTCATTTATGACCTCGTCCAGGGGCCGTGGACCGGTCCCAGCCAACCTCCACGAGGAGGGGCGTCCGCTCGGAATCGGTAAGAAGCCAGAAGCGAGACTCGCCGACAAGTTCGGAGGCGATGTACGTTTTTTTAGGATCTGCACGCCGGGAAGAGTCGGAGCCGGAGGCGGTTATAAATCTCTAACGATTTTTGCTCTGAGATGAGCTTCAGAGACGTTAAAAAACCGTAAACCGCGAAAATCGTAGCGAACGTTCAACCCCGACAGTCCTGAACGAAAAGAAACTTTGGGGAATACGGTTGCGCCGACCCGTTTGTCGGGGAGGACTGGAATGGAGCAAAAAAAAGGGGTGCAAAATTAGGACTTCCCAGGGGTCACCCATCCTAGTACTGCTCTCGCCCAAGCACGCTTAACTTCGGAGTTCTGATGGGATCCGGTGCATTAGTGCTGGTATGATCACACCCACACACTAAGCTTGCCTCAATTCATTTATGACCTCGTCCAGGGGCCGTGGACCGCTCCCAGCCCACCTCCACGAGGAGGGGCGTCCGCTCAGAATCGGTAAGAAGCCAGAAGCGTGAGTCGCCGACCAGTTCGGAGGCGATGTACGTTTTTTTAAGATCTGCACGCTGGGAAGAGTCGGAGCCGGAGGCGGTTATAAATCTCTAACGATTTTTGCTCTGAGATGAGCTTCAGAGACGTTAAGAAACCGTAAACCGCGAAAATCGTAGCGAACGTTCAACCCCGACAGTCGTGAACGAAAAGAAACTTCGGGGAATACGGTTACGCCGACCTGTTTGTCGGGGAGGACTAGAAACGAGCAAAAAAAAGGGGTGCAACACGAGGACTTCCCAGTGGGTCACCCATCCTAGTACTGCTCTCGCCCAAGCACGCTTAACTTCGGAGTTCTGATGGGATCCGGTGCATTAGTGTTGGTATGATCGCACCCGCACACTAAGCTTGCCTCAATTCATTTATGACCTCGTCCAGGGGCCGTGGACCGGTCCCAGCCAACCTCCACGAGGAGGGGCGTCCGCTCGGAATCGGTAAGAAGCCAGAAGCGAGAGTCGCCGACAAGTACGGAGGCGATGTGCGTTTTTTTAAGATCTGCACGCTGGGAAGAGTAGGAGCCGGAGGCGGTTATAAATCTCTAACGATTTTTGCTCTGAGATGAGCTTCAGAGACGTTAAGAAACCGTAAACTGCGAAAATCGTAGCGAACGTTCAACTCCGACAGTCTTGAACGAAAAGAAACTTCGGGGAATACGGTTACGCCGACCCGTTTGTCGGGGAGGACTAGAAACGAGCAAAAAAAAGGGGTGCAACACGAGGACTTCCCAGTGGGTCACCCATCCTAGTACTGCTCTCGCCCAAGCACGCTTAACTTCGGAGTTCTGATGGGATCCGGTGCATTAGTGTTGGTATGATCGCACCCGCACACTAAGCTTGCCTCAATTCATTTATGACCTCGTCCAGGGGCCGTGGACCGGTCCCAGCCAACCTCCACGAGGAGGGGCGTCCGCTCGGAATCGGTAAGAAGCCAGAAGCGAGAGTCGCCGACAAGTACGGAGGCGATGTACGTTTTTTTAAGATCTGCACGCCGGGAAGAGTCGGAGCCGGAGGCGGTTATAAATCTCTAACGATTTTTGCTCTGAGATGAGCTGCAGAGACGTTAAGAAACCGTAAACCGCGAAAATCGTAGCGAACATTCAACCCCGACAGTCCTGAACGAAAAGAAATTTCGGGGAATACGGTTACGCCGACCCGTTTGTCGGGGAGGACTGGAAAGGAGCAAAAAAAAGGGGGTGCAACACGAGGACTTCCTAGGGGGTCACCCATCCTAGTACTACTCTCGCCCAAGCACGCTTAACTTCGGAGTTCTGATGGGATCCGGAGCATTAGTGCTGGTATGATCGCACCCGCACACTAAGCTTGCCTCAATTCATTTATGACCTCATCCAGGGGCCGTGGACCGCTCCCAGCCCACCTCCACGAGGAGGGGCGTCCGCTCGGAATCGGTAAGAAGCCAGAAGCGAGAGTCGCCGACAAGTACGGAGGCGATGTACGTTTTTTTAAGATCTGCACGCCGGGAAGAGTCGGAGCCGGAGGCGGTTATAAATCTCTAACGATTTTTGCTCTGAGATGAGCTTCAGAGACGTTAAGAAACCGTAAACCGCGAAAATCGTAGCGAACGTTCAACTCCGACAGTCTTGAACGAAAAGAAACTTCGGGGAATACGGTTACGCCGACCCGTTTGTCGGGGAGGACTAGAAACGAGCAAAAAGAAGGGGTGCAACACGAGGACTTCCCAGTGGGTCACCCATCCTAGTACTGCTCTCGCCCAAGCACGCCTAACTTCGGAGTTCTGATGGGATCCGGTGCATTAGTGTTGGTATGATCGCACCCGCACACTAAGCTTGCCTCAATTCATTTATGACCTCGTCCAGGGGCCGTGGACCGGTCCCAGCCAACCTCCACGAGGAGGGGCGTCCGCCCGGAATCGGTAAGAAGCCAGAAGCGAGAGTCGCCGACAAGTACGGAGGCGATGTACGTTTTTTTAAGATCTGCACGCCGGGAAGAGTCGGAGCCGGAGGCGGTTATAAATCTCTAACGATTTTTGCTCTGAGATGAGCTGCAGAGACGTTAAGAAACCGTAAACCGCGAAAATCGTAGCGAACATTCAACCCCGACAGTCCTGAACGAAAAGAAATTTCGGGGAATACGGTTACGCTGACCCGTTTGTCGGGGAGGACTGGAAAGGAGCAAAAAAAAGGGGGTGCAACACGAGGATTTCCTAGGGGGTCACCCATCCTAGTACTACTCTCGCCCAAGCACGCTTAACTTCGGAGTTCTGATGGGATCCGGAGCATTAGTGCTGGTATGATCGCACCCGCACACTAAGCTTGCCTCAATTCATTTATGACCTCGTCCAGGGGCCGTGGACCGCTCCCAGCCCACCTCCACGAGGAGGGGCGTCCGCTCGGAATCGGTAAGAAGACAGAAGCGAGAGTCGCCGACCAGTTCGGAGGCGATGTACGTTTTTTTAAGATCTGCACGCTGGGAAGAGTTGGAGCCGGAGGCGGTTATAAATCTCTAACGATTTTTTCTCTGAGATGAGCTTCAGAGACATTAAGAAACCGTAAACCGCGAAAATCGTAGCGAACGTTCAACCCCGACAGTCTTGAACGAAAAGAAACTTCGGGGAATACGGTTACGCCGACCCGTTTGTCGGGGAGGACTGGAAAGGAGCAAAAAAAAGGGTGCAACCCGAGGACTTCCCAGGGGGTCACCCATCCTAGTACTGCTCTCGCCCAAGCACGCTTAACTTCGGAGTTCTGATGGGATCCGGTGCCTTAGTGTTGGTATGATCGCACCCGCACACTAAGCTTGCCTCAATTCATTTATGACCTCGTCCAGGGGCCGTGGACCGGTCCCAGCCAACCTCCACGAGGAGGGGCGTCCGCTCGGAATCGGTAAGAAGCCAGAAGCGAGACTCGCCGACAAGTTCGGAGACGATGTACGTTTTTTTAAGATCTGCACGCCGGGAAGAGTCGGAGCCGGAGGCGGTTATAAATCTCTAACGATTTTTGCTCTGAGATGAGCTTCAGAGACGTTAAAAAATCGTAAACCGCGAAAATCGTAGCGAACGTTCAACCCCGACAGTCCTGAACGAAAAGAAACTTCGGGGAATACGGTTACGCCGACCCGTTTGTCGGGGAGGACTTGAATGGAGCAAAAAAAAGGGGTGCAACACAAGGACTTCCCAGGGGTCACCCATCCTAGTATTGCTCTCGCCCAAGCACGCTTAACTTCGGAGTTCTGATGGGATCCGGTGCATTAGTGCTGGTATGATCACACCCACACACTAAGCTTGCCTCATTTCATTTATGACCTCGTCCAGGGGCCGTGGACCGCTCCAAGCCCACCTCCACGAGGAGGGGCGTCCGCTCAGAATCGGTAAGAAGCCAGAAGCGTGAGTCGCCGACCAGTTCGGAGGCGATGTACGTTTTTTTAAGATCTGCACGCTGGGAAGAGTCGGAGCCGGAGGCGGTTATAAATCTCTAACGATTTTTGCTCTGAGATGAGCTTCAGAGACGTTAAGAAACCGTAAACCTTGAAAATCATAGCGAACGTTCAACCCCGACAGTCGTGAACGAAAAGAAACTTCGGGGAATACGGTTACGCCGACCCGTTTGTCGGGGGGGACTAGAAACGAGCAAAAAAAAAGGGGTGCAACACGAGGACTTCCCAGGGGGTCACCCATCCTAGTACTGCTCTCGCCCAAGCACGCTTAACTTCGGAGTTCTGATGGGATCTGGTGCATTAGTGCTGGTATGATCGCATCCGCACACTAAGCTTGCCTCAATTCATTTATGATCTCGTCCAGGGGCCGTGGACCGCTCCCAGCCCACCTCCACGAGGAGGGGCGTCCGCTCGGAATCGGTAAGAAGCCAGAAGCGAGAGTCGCCGACCAGTTCGGAGGCGATGTACGTTTTTTTAAGATCTGTACGCTGGGAAGAGTCGGAGCCGGAGGCGGTTATAAATTTCTAACGATTTTTTCTCTGAGATGAGCTTCAGAGACGTTAAGAAATCGTAAACCGCGAAAATCGTAGCGAACGTTCAACCCCGACAGTCCTGAACGAAAAGAAACTTCGGGGAATACGGTTATGCCGACCCGTTTGTCGGGAAGGACTGGAAAGGAGCAAAAAAAAGGGTGCAACCCGAGGACTTCCCAGGGGGTCACCCATCCTAGTACTGCTCTCGCCCAAGCACGCTTAACTTCGGAGTTCTGATGGGATCCGGTGCATTAGTGCTGGTATGATCGCACCCGCACACTAAGCTTGCCTCAATTCATTTATGACCTCGTCCAGGGGCCGTGGACCGCTCCCAGCCCACCTCCACGAGGAGGGGCGTCCGCTCAGAATCGGTAAGAAGCCAGAAGCGTGAGTCGCCGACCAGTTCGGACGCGATGTACGTTTTTTTAAGATCTGCACGCTGGGAAGAGTCGGAGCCGGAGGCGGTTATAAATCCCTAACGATTTTTGCTCTGAGATGAGCTTCAGAGACGTTAAAAAATCGTAAACCGCGAAAATCGTAGCGAACGTTCAACCCCGACAGTCCTGAACGAAAAGAAACTTCGGGGAATACGGTTACGCCGACCCGTTTGTCGGGGAGGACTTGAATGGAGCAAAAAAAAGGGGTGCAACACAAGGACTTCCCAGGGGTCACCCATCCTAGTATTGCTCTCGCCCAAGCACGCTTAACTTCGGAGTTCTGATGGGATCCGGTGCATTAGTGCTGGTATGATCACACCCACACACTAAGCTTGCCTCATTTCATTTATGACCTCGTCCAGGGGCCGTGGACCGCTCCAAGCCCACCTCCACGAGGAGGGGCGTCCGCTCAGAATCGGTAAGAAGCCAGAAGCGTGAGTCGCCGACCAGTTCGGAGGCGATGTACGTTTTTTTAAGATCTGCACGCTGGGAAGAGTCGGAGCTGGAGGCGATTATAAATCTCTAACGATTTTTTCTCTGAGATGAGCTTCAGAGACGTTAAGAAACCGTAAACCGCGAAAATCGTAGCGAACGTTCAACCCCGACAGTCTTGAACGAAAAGAAATTCGGGGAATACGGTTACGCCGACCCGTTTGTCGGGGAGGACTAGAAACGAGCAAAAAAAAAGGGGCGCAACACGAGGACTTCACAGGGGGTCACCCATCCTAGTACTGCTCTCGCCCAAGCACGCTTAACTTCGGAGTTCTGATGGGATCCGGAGCATTAGTGCTGGTATGATCGCACCCGCAAACTAAGCTTGCCTCAATTCATTTATGACCTCGTCCAGGGGCCGTGGACCGCTCCCAGCCCACTTCCACGAGGAGGGGCGTCCGCTCGGAATCGGTAAGAAGCCAGAAGCGAGAGTCGCCGACCAGTTCGGAGGCGATGTACGTTTTTTTAAGATCTGCACGCTGGGAAGAGTCGGAGCCGGAGACAGTTATAAATCTCTAACGATTTTTTCTCTGAGATGAGCTTCAGAGACGTTAAGAAACCGTAAACCGCGAAAATCGTAGCGAACGTTCAACCCTTACAGTCCTGAACGAAAAGAAACTTCGGGGAATACGGTTACATCGACCCGTTTGTCGGGGAGGACTGGAATGGAGCAAAAAAAAGGGGAGCAACACGAGGACTTCCCAGGGGTCACCCATCCTAGTACTGCTCTCGCCCAAGCACGCTTAACTTCGGAGTTTTGATGGGATCCGGTGCATTAGTGCTGGTATGATCGCACCCGCACACTAAGCTTGCCTCAATTCATTTATGACCTCGTCCAGGGGCCGTGGACCGCTCCCAGCCCACCTCCACGAGGAGGGGCGTCCGCTCAGAATCGGTAAGAAGCCAGAAGCGTGAGTCGCCGACCAGTTCGGAGGCGATGTACGTTTTTTTAAGATCTGCACGCTGGGAAGAGTCGGAGCCGGAGGCGGTTATAAATCCCTAACGATTTTTGCTCTGAGATGAGCTTCAGAGACGTTAAGAAACCGTAAACCGCGAAAATTGTAGCGAACGTTCAACCCCGACAGTCTTGAACGAAAAGAAACTTCGGGGAATACGGTTACGCCGACCCGCTTGTCGGGGAGGACTAGAAACGAGCAAAAAAAAAGGGGCGCAACACGAGGACTTCCCAGGGGGTCACCCATCCTAGTACTGCTCTCGCCCAAGCACACTTAACTTCGGAGTTCTGATGGGATCCGGAGCATTAGTGCTGGTATGATCGCACCCGCACACTAAGCTTGCCTCAATTCATTTATGACCTCGTCCAGGGGCCGTGGACCGCTCCCAGCCCACTTCCACGAGGAGGGGCGTCCGCTCGGAATCGGTAAGAAGCCAGAAGCGAGAGTCGCCGACCAGTTCGGAGGCGATGTACGTTTTTTTAAGATCTGCACGCTGGGAAGAGTAGGAGCCGGAGACAGTTATAAATCTCTAACGATTTTTTCTCTGAGATGAGCTTCAGAGACGTTAAGAAATCGTAAACCACGAAAATCGTAGCGAACGTTCAACCCTTACAGTCCTGAACGAAAAGAAACTTCGGGGAATACGGTTACGTCGACCCGTTTGTCGGGGAGGACTGGAATGGAGCAAAAAAAAGGGGAGCAACACGAGGACTTCCCAGGGGTCACCCATCCTAGTACTGCTCTCGCCCAAGCACGCTTAACTTCGGAGTTCTGATGGGATCCGGAGCATTAGTGCTGGTATGATCGCACCCGCACACTAAGCTTGCCTCAATTCATTTATGACCTCGTCCAGGGGCCGTGGACCGCTCCCAGCCCACCTCCACGAGGAGGGGCGTCCGCTCGGAATCGGTAAGAAGCCAGAAGCGAGAGTCGCCGACCAGTTCGGAGGCGATGTACGTTTTTTTAAGATCTGCACGCTGGGAAGAGTCGGAGCCGGAGACAGTTATAAATCTCTAACGATTTTTTCTCTGAGATGAGCTTCAGAGACGTTAAGAAACCGTAAACCGCGAAAATCGTAGCGAACGTTCAACCCTTACAGTCCTGAACGAAAAGAAACTTCGGGGAATACGGTTACGTCGACCCGTTTGTCGGGGAGCATTGGAAAGGAGCAAAAAAAAGGGTGCAACCCGAGGACTTCCCAGGGGGTCACCCATCCTAGTACTACTCTCGCCCAAGCACGCTTAACTTCAGAGTTCTGATGGGATCCGGTGCATTAGTGTTGGTATGATCGCACCCGCAAACTAAGCTTGCCTCAATTCATTTATGACCTCGTCCAGGGGCCGTGGACCGGTCCCAGCCAACCTCCACAAGGAGGGGCGTCCGCTCGGAATCGGTAAGAAGCCAGAAGCGAGAGTCGCCGACAAGTACGGAGGCGATGTGCGTTTTTTTAAGATCTGCACGCTGGGAAGAGTAGGAGCCGGAGGCGGTTATAAATCTCTAACGATTTTTGCTCTGAGATGAGCTTCAGAGACGTTAAGAAACCGTAAACCGCGAAAATCGTAGCGAACGTTCAACTCCGACAGTCTTGAACGAAAAGAAACTTCGGGGAATACGGTTACGCCGACCCGTTTGTCGGGGAGGACTAGAAACGAGCAAAAAAAATGGGTGCAACACGAGGACTTCCCAGTGGGTCACCCATCCTAGTACTGCTCTCGCCCAAGCACGCTTAACTTCGGAGTTCTGATGGGATCCGGTGCATTAGTGTTGGTATGATCGCACCCGCACACTAAGCTTGCCTCAATTCATTTATGACCTCATCCAGGGGCCGTGGACCGGTCCCAGCCAACCTCCACGAGGAGGGGCGTCCGCTCGGAATCGGTAAGAAGCCAGAAGCGAGAGTCGCCGACAAGTACGGAGGCGATGTACGTTTTTTTAAGATCTGCACGCCGGGAAGAGTCGGAGCCGGAGGCGGTTATAAATCTCTAACGATTTTTGCTCTGAGATGAGCTGCAGAGACGTTAAGAAACCGTAAACCGCGAAAATCGTAGCGAACATTCAACGCCGACAGTCCTGAACGAAAAGAAATTTCGGGGAATACGGTTACGCCGACCCGTTTGTCGGGGAGGACTGGAAAGGAGCAAAAAAAAGGGTGCAACCCGAGGACTTCCCAGGGGGTCACCCATCCTAGTACTGCTCTCGCCCAAGCACGCTTAACTTCGGAGTTCTGATGGGATCCGGTGCCTTAGTGTTGGTATGATCGCACCCGCACACTAAGCTTGCCTCAATTCATTTATGACCTCGTCCAGGGGCCGTGGACCGGTCCCAGCCAACCTCCACGAGGAGGGGCGTCCGCTCGGAATCGGTAAGAAGCCAGAAGCGAGACTCGCCGACAAGTTCGGAGACGATGTACGTTTTTTTAAGATCTGCACGCCGGGAAGAGTCGGAGCCGGAGGCGGTTATAAATCTCTAACGATTTTTGCTCTGAGATGAGCTTCAGAGACGTTAAAAAATCGTAAACCGCAAAAATCGTAGCGAACGTTCAACCCCGACAGTCCTGAACAAAAAGAAACTTCGGGGAATACGGTTACGCCGACCCGTTTGTCGGGGAGGACTGGAATGGAGCAAAAAAAAGGGGTGCAACACGAGGACTTCCCAGGGGTCACCCATCCTAGTACTGCTCTCGCCCAAGCACGCTTAACTTCGGAGTTCTGATGGGATCCGGTGCATTAGTGCTGGTATGATCACACCCACACACTAAGCTTGCCTCAATTCATTTATGACCTCGTCCAGGGGCCGTGGACCGCTCCAAGCCCACCTCCACGAGGAGGGGCGTCCGCTCAGAATCGGTAAGAAGCCAGAAGCGTGAGTCGCCGACCAGTTCGGAGGCGATGTACGTTTTTTTAAGATCTGCACGCTGGGAAGAGTCGGAGCCGGAGGCGGTTATAAATCTCTAACGATTTTTGCTCTGAGATGAGCTTCAGAGACGTTAAGAAACCGTAAACCGCGAAAATCGTAGCGAACGTTCAACCCCGACAGTCGTGAACGAAAAGAAACTTCGGGGAATACGGTTACGCCGACCCGTTTGTCGGGGGGGACTAGAAACGAGCAAAAAAAAAGGGGTGCAACACGAGGACTTCCCAGGGGGTCACCCATCCTAGTACTGCTCTCGCCCAAGCACGCTTAACTTCGGAGTTCTGATGGGATCCGGAGCATTAGTGCTGGTATGATCGCACCCGCACACTAAGCTTGCCTCAATTCATTTATGACCTCGTCCAGGGGCCGTGGACCGCTCCCAGCCCACCTCCACGAGGAGGGGCGTCCGCTCAAAATCGGTAAGAAGCCAGAAGCGAGAGTCGCCGACCAGTTCGGAGGCAATGTACATTTTTTAAAGATCTGCACGCTGGGAAGAGTCGGAGCCGGAGACGGTTATAAATCTCTAACGATTTTTTCTCTGAGATGAGCTTCAGAGACGTTAAGAAACCGTAAACCGCGAAAATCGTAGCGAACGTTCAACCCCGACAGTCCTGAACGAAAAGAAACTTCGGGGAATACGGTTACGCCGACCCGTTTGTCGGGAAGGATTGGAAAGGAGCAAAAAAAAGGGTGCAACCCGAGGACTTCCCAGGGGGTCACCCATCCTAGTACTGCTCTCGCCCAAGCACGCTTAACTTCGGAGTTCTGATGGGATCCGGTGCATTAGTGCTGGTATGATCGCACCCGCACACTAAGCTTGCCTCAATTCATTTATGACCTCGTCCAGGGGCCGTGGACCGCTCCCAGCCCACCTCCACGAGGAGGGGCGTCCGCTCAGAATCGGTAAGAAGCCAGAAGCGTGAGTCGCCGACCAGTTCGTTCGCGATGTACGTTTTTTTAAGATCTGCACGCTGGGAAGAGTCGGAGCCGGAGGCGGTTATAAATCCCTAACGATTTTTGCTCTGAGATGAGCTTCAGAGACGTTAAGAAACCGTAAACCGCGAAAATCGTAGCGAACGTTCAACCCCGACAGTCTTGAACGAAAAGAAACTTCGGGGAATACGGTTACGCCGACCCGTTTGTCGGGGAGGACTAGAAACGAGCAAAAAAAAAGGGGCGCAACACGAGGACTTCACAGGGGGTCACCCATCCTAGTACTGCTCTCGCCCAAGCACGCTTAACTTCGGAGTTCTGATGGGATCCGGAGCATTAGTGCTGGTATGATCGCACCCGCACACTAAGCTTGCCTCAATTCATTTATGACCTCGTCCAGGGGCCGTGGACCGCTCCCAGCCCACTTCCACGAGGAGGGGCGTCCGCTCGGAATCGGTAAGAAGCCAGAAGCGAGAGTCGCCGACCAGTTCGGAGGCGATGTACGTTTTTTTAAGATCTGCACGCTGGGAAGAGTCGGAGCCGGAGACAGTTATAAATCTCTAACGATTTTTTCTCTGAGATGAGCTTCAGAGACGTTAAGAAACCGTAAACCGCGAAAATCGTAGCGAACGTTCAACCCTTACAGTCCTGAACGAAAAGAAACTTCGGGGAATACGGTTACGTCGACCCGTTTGTCGGGGAGGACTGGAATGGGGCAAAAAAAAGGGGAGCAACACGAGGATTCCCAGGGGTCACCCATCCTAGTACTGCTCTCGCCCAAGCACGCTTAACTTCGGAGTTCTGATGGGATCCGGTGCATTAGTGCTGGTATAATCGCACCCGCACACTAAGCTTGCCTCAATTCATTTATGACCTCGTCCAGGGGCCGTGGACCGCTCCCAGCCCACCACCACGAGGAGGGGCGTCCGCTCAGAATCGGTAAGAAGCCAGAAGCGTGAGTCGCCGACCAGTTCGGACGCGATGTACGTTTTTTTAAGATCTGCACGCTGGGAAGAGTCGGAGCCGGAGGCGGTTATAAATCCCTAACGATTTTTGCTCTGAGATGAGCTTCAGAGACGTTAAGAAACCGTAAACCGCGAAAATCGTAGCGAACGTTCAACCCCGACAGTCTTGAACGAAAAGAAACTTCGGGGAATACGGTTACGCCGACCCGTTTGTCGGGGAGGACTAGAAACGAGCAAAAAAAAAGGGGCGCAACACGAGGACTTCCCAGGGGGTCACCCATCCTAGTACTGCTCTCGCCCAAGCACGCTTAACTTCGGAGTTCTGATGGGATCCGGAGCATTAGTGCTGGTATGATCGCACCCGCACACTAAGCTTGCCTCAATTCATTTATGACCTCGTCCAGGGGCCGTGGACCGCTCCCAGCCCACTTCCACGAGGAGGGGCGTCCGCTCGGAATCGGTAAGAAGCCAGAAGCGAGAGTCGCCGACCAGTTCGGAGGCGATGTACGTTTTTTTAAGATCTGCACGCTGGGAAGAGTAGGAGCCGGAGACAGTTATAAATCTCTAACGATTTTTTCTCTGAGATGAGCTTCAGAGACGTTAAGAAATCGTAAACCGCGAAAATCGTAGCGAACATTCAACCCTTACAGTCCTGAACGAAAAGAAACTTCGGGGAATACGGTTACGTCGACCCGTTTGTCGGGGAGGACTGGAATGGAGCAAAAAAAAGGGGAGCAACACGAGGACTTCCCAGGGGTCACCCATCCTAGTACTGCTCTCGCCCAAGCACGCTTAACTTCGGAGTTCTGATGGGATCCGGAGCATTAGTGCTGGTATGATCGCACCCGCACACTAAGCTTGCCTCAATTCATTTATGACCTCGTCCAGGGGCCGTGGACCGCTCCCAGCCCACCTCCACGAGGAGGGGCGTCCGCTCGGAATCGGTAAGAAGCCAGAAGCGAGAGTCGCCGACCAGTTCGGAGGCGATGTACGTTTTTTTAAGATCTGCACGCTGGGAAGAGTCGGAGCCGGAGACAGTTATAAATCTCTAACGATTTTTTCTCTGAGATGAGCTTCAGAGACGTTAAGAAACCGTAAACCGCGAAAATCGTAGCGAACGTTCAACCCTTACAGTCCTGAACGAAAAGAAACTTCGGGGAATACGGTTACGTCGACCCGTTTGTCGGGGAGGACTGGAATGGAGCAAAAAAAAGGGGAGCAACACGAGGACTTCCCAGGGGTCACCCATCCTGGTACTGCTCTCGCCCAAGCACGCTTAACTTCGGAGTTCTGATGGGATCCGGTGCATTAGTGCTGGTATGATCGCACCCGCACACTAAGCTTGCCTCAATTCATTTATGACCTCGTCCAGGGGCCGTGGACCGCTCCCAACCCACCTCCATGAGGAGGGGCGTCCGCTCAGAATCGGTAAGAAGCCAGAAGCGTGAGTCACCGACCAGTTCGGAAGCGATGTACGTTTTTTTAAGATCTGCACGCTGGGAAGAGTAGGAGCCGGAGGCGGTTATAAATCTCTAACGATTTTTTCTCTGAGATGAGCTTCAGAGACGTTAAGAAATCGTAAACCGCGAAAATCGTAGCGAACGCTCAACCCCGACAGTCCTGAACGAAAAGAAACTTCGGGGAATACGGTTACGCCGACCCGTTTGTCGGGGAGGACTGGAAAGGAGCAAAAAAAAGGGTGCAACCCGAGGACTTCCCAGGGGGTCACCCATCCTAGTACTGCTCTCGCCCAAGCACGCTTAACTTCGGAGTTCTGATGGGATCCGGTGCATTAGTGCTGGTATGATCGCAGCCGCACACTAAGCTTGCCTCAATTCATTTATGACCTCGTCCAGGGTCCGTGGACCGCTCCCAGCCCACCTCCACGAGGAGGGGCGTCCGCTCGGAATCGGTAAGAAGCCAGAAGCGAGAGTCGCCGACCAAAACGGAGGCGATGTACGTTTTTTTAAGATCTGCACGCTGGGAAGAGTCGGAGCCGGAGGCGGTTATAAATCTCTAACGATTTTTTCTCTGAGATGAGCTTCAGAGACGTTAAGAAACCGTAAACCGCGAAAATCGTAGCGAACGTTCAACCCCGACAGTCCTGAACGAAAAGAAACTTCGGGGAATACGGTTACGCCGACCCGTTTGTCGGGGAGGACTAGAAAGGAGCAAAAAAAAGGGTGCAACCCGAGGACTTCCCAGGGGGTCACCCATCCTAGTACTGCTCTCGCCCAAGCACGCTTAACTTCGGAGTTCTGATGGGATCCGGTGCATTAGTGCTGGTATGATCGCATTCGCACACTAAGCTTGCCTCAATTCATTTATGACCTCGTCCAGGGGCCGTGGACCGCTCCCAGCCCACCTCCACGAGGAGGGGCGTCCACTCGGAATCGGTAAGAAGCCAGAAGCGAGAGTCGCCGACCAGTTCGGAGGCGATGTACGTTTTTTTAAGATCTGTACGCTGGGAAGAGTCGGAGCCGGAGGCGGTTATAAATCTCTAACGATTTTTTCTCTGAGATGAGCTTTAGAGACGTTAAGAAATCGTAAACCGCAAAAATCGTAGCGAACGTTCAACCCCGACAGTCCTAAACGAAAAGAAACTTCGGGGAATACGGTTACGCCGACCCGTTTATCGGGGAGGACTGGAAAAGAGAAAAAAAATGGGTGCAACACGAGGACTTCGCAGGGGGTCACCCATCCTAGTACTGCTCTCGCCCAAGCACGCTTAACTTCGGAGTTCTGATGGGGTCCGGAGCATTAGTGCTGGTATGATCGCACCCGCACACTAAGCTTGCCTCAATTCATTTATGACCTCGTCCAGGGGCCGTGGACCGCTCCCAGCCCACCTCCACGAGGAGGGGCGTCCGCTCAAAATCGGTAAGAAGCCAGAAGCGAGAGTCGCCGACCAGTTCGGAGGCCATGTACATTTTTTTAAGATCTGCACGCGGGGAAGAGTCGGAGCCGGAGACGGTTATAAATCTCTAACGATTTTTTCTCTGAGATGAGCTTCAGAGACGTTAAGAAACCGTAAACCGCGAAAATCGTAGCGAACGTTCAACCCCGACAGTCCTGAACGAAAAGAAACTTCGGGGAATACGGTTACGTCGACCCGTTTGTCGGGGAGGACTGGAATGGAGCAAAAAAAGGGGTGCAACACGAGGACTTCCCAGGGGTCACCCATCCTAGTACTGCTCTCGCCCAAGCACGCTTAACTTCGGAGTTCTGATGGGATCCGGTGCATTAGTGCTGGTATGATCGCACCCGCACACTAAGCTTGCCTCAATTCATTTTTGACCTCGTCCAGGGGCCGTGGACCGCTCCCAGCCTACCTCCACGAGGAGGGGCGTCCGCTCGGAATCGGTAAGAAGACAGAAGCGAGAGTCGCCGACCAGTTCGGAGGCGATGTACGTTTTTTTAAGATCTGCACGCTGGGAAGAGTTGGAGCCGGAGGCGGTTATAAATCTCTAACGATTTTTTCTCTGAGATGAGCTTCAGAGACATTAAGAAACCGTAAACCGCGAAAATCGTAGCGAACGTTCAACCCCGACAGTCTTGAACGAAAAGAAACTTCGGGGAATACGGTTACGCCGACCCGTTTGTCGGGGAGGACTGGAAAGGAGCAAAAAAAAGGGTGCAACCCGAGGACTTCCCAGGGGGTCACCCATCCTAGTACTGCTCTCGCCCAAGCACGCTTAACTTCGGAGTTCTGATGGGATCAGGTGCCTTAGTGTTGGTATGATCGCACCCGCACACTAAGCTTGCCTCAATTCATTTATGACCTCGTCCAGGGGCCGTGGACCGGTCCCAGCCAACCTCCACGAGGAGGGGCGTCCGCTCGGAATCGGTAAGAAGCCAGAAGCGAGACTCGCCGACAAGTTCGGAGACGATGTACGTTTTTTTAAGATCGACATGCCGGGAAGAGTCGGAGCCGGAGGCGGTTATAAATCTCTAACGATTTTTGGTCTGAGATGAGCTTCAGAGACGTTAAAAAACCGTGAACCGCGAAAATCATAGCGAACGTTCAACCCCGACAGTCCTGAATGAAAAGAAACTTCGGGGAATACGGTTACGCCGACCCATTTGTCGGGGAGGACTGGAAACGAGCAAAACAAAAGGAGTGCAACACGAGGACTTCCCAGGGGTCAGCCATCCTAGTACTGCTCTCGCCCAAGCACGCTTAACTTCGGAGTTCTGATGGGATCCGGTGCATTAGTGCTGGTATGATCACACCCGCACACTAAGCTTGCCTCAATTCATTTATGACCTCGTCCAGGGGCCGTGGACCGCTCCCAGCGCACCTCCACGAGGAGGGGCGTCCGCTCAGAATCGGTAAGAAGCCAGAAGCGTGAGTCGCCGACCAGTTCGGAGGCGATGTACGTTTTTTTAAGATCTGCACGCTGGGAAGAGTCGGAGCCGGAGGCGGTTATAAATCTCTAACGATTTTTGTTCTGAGATGAGCTTCAGAGACGTTAAGAAACCGTAAACCGCGAAAATCGTAGTGAACGTTCAACCCCGACAGTCGTGAACGAAAAGAAACTTCGGGGAATACGGTTACGCCGACCCGTTTGTCGGGGAGGACTAGAAACGAGAAAAAAAAAAGGGGTGCAACACGAGGACTTCCCAGGGGGTCACCCATCCTAGTACTGCTCTCGCCCAAGCACGCTTAACTTCGGAGTTCTGATGGGATCCGGTGCATTAGTGTTGGTATGATCGCACCCGCACACTAAGCTTGCCTCAATTCATTTATGACCTCGTCCAGGGGCCGTGGACCGGTCCCAGCCAACCTCCCCGAGGAGGGGCGTCCGCTCGGAATGTTGGAAATGTATGCCCTAAAGACACGTTTTATTTAATTTATGGTAATGATGTTTCCTTTAGTCAGTTTATTGCACATATATCATTTGCATTTAATTGTTGGAAAAGTGTCCATGCTATTAAGTAAGTGATTCATGTGATGGGTCGTTCTTCACAGTTAGGCATGAATCATGGGTACTTAATAAGCAAGAAAAATATTACTCTTGATCTTTTGATAGAACTGGGCATTCTATCATGATAAGATCATTGTGCAATAGATCCTAATGGAGGATGGCTTGCCTTAGCCAGTAAACAGTCCGTTTACTCTTATTGTACAAGCGCATTTGGAATGCGTAGAGTGGACCTGTGATAGAAGCTAATGACAAAGTACTGATTATCATGGAGCTGGTCTATCACTGCTACTACGTGGACGAGTACTCTAATACTTGAGTATTAGTTGGTGGTCTAGTGAGCCTAGAACTATATTCTTAGATTCACTGTAGGTGAGGTCTATCAAAGATCAGCAACCTTGTGAGTTGGGAGTGTGGTTTCTAATTAGCTAAGACAGACTGATACAAGATAGTTTCTGTGATTCACCCCCTTGTGATTGTCCAAGAATAATCAAATAATCCAGGGCCCTGGGAACGTGACTTAAGAGTGTGTGCTTCTGGGTAGCTCCCAGTGATAAGCAAGTACATTCGACTAGTCACGGATTATTGGACTAGTGATCTAAGGATGGTAGAAGTCATTTAGAGAGGTGTTAGTACATTATTCCTTTCTAAATGATGGGTGTTACACAGAAGGGTATTATCGTCATTACACTAGTAGGTCAAAGACATCGCACATGCAAAATTATTCGTGGGGTCAGTGTTACCATATGGTGATAGTTGAAACACTTAGAATGACAAAATATAGCTACTAGGTAGCAGGGATATTTTGGTCATTTTAATAGCCATGAATAATTTGTCTTTTGGTCCCCGGGGTAGCTCGATATAACTCATGTGTTTTTAATACATTTGGCCTATTGGGTGGATTACATGAGAGAGAATTATTTTATTCAGAATGGTCCATTGGGCTAGAATAAAATAATAAATTCATTGCTTTAATTAATTAATTGGGCTAACCCAATTAGAAAATTAATTAATTGGACTTGGCCCACTAGGGTTTGGCCCACTAGGGTTTTAACCCTAGGGTTCTCCCTATATATATTCTCTCTTTTGTTTGTTTTTCCACCTAAGTCGTTTTTCTCTTCGTCACCAAGAGAAGCCACGAGTTTTAGAGTCATACCTTGGAAGATCAAGAGATCTGATGCGAAGGAGCCGACGAATCGCAGGACAGCCGTCATCTCCACCACGCGAAGAAGCCGTCGCGCCTCCTCCTTCTGTCGCTCCATTCCGACCGGTAATCCGCAGGAAAAGTAAGCTTTCTAGATTCTAATCATTACGAGGATAGATTTTACTTTAAAATCGCTTCCGTTGCATGCTTTGGTCCTCGTAGACGGTCCTTCACGGAATCGGTAAGAAGCCAGAAGCGAGAGTCGCCGACAAGTTCGGAGGCGATGTACGTTTTTTTAAGATCTGCACGCCGGGAAGAGTCGGAGCCGGAGACGGTTATAAATCTCTAACGATTTTTGCTCTGAGATGAGCTTCAGAGACGTTAAGAAACCGTAAACCGCGAAAATCGTAGCGAACGTTCAACCCCGACAGTCCTGAACGAAAAGAAACTTCGGGGAATACGGTTACGCCGACCCGTTTGTCGGGGAGGACTGGAAAGGAGCAAAAAAAAGGGGTGCAACACGAGGACTTCCCAGGGGGTCACCCATCCTAGTACTGCTCTCGCCCAAGCACGCTTAACTTCGGAGTTCTGATGGGATCCGGTGCATTAGTGCTGGTATGATCGTACCCGCACACTAAGCTTGCCTCAATTCATTTATGACCCCGTCCAGGGGCCGTGGACCGCTCCTAGCCCACCTCCACGAGGAGAGGCGTCCGCTCGGAATCGGTAAGAAGCCAGAAGCGAGAGTCACCGACCAATTCAGAGGCGATGTACGTTTTTTGAAGATCTACACGCTGGGAAGAGTCGGAGCCGGAGGCGGTTATAAATCTCTAACGATTTTTGGTCTGAGATGAGCTTCAGAGACGTTAAAAAACCGTGAACCGCGAAAATCGTAGCGAACGTTCAACCCCGACAGTCCTGAATGAAAAGAAACTTCGGGGAATACGGTTACGCCGACCCGTTTGTCGGGGAGGACTGGAAACGAGCAAAAAAAAAGGAGTGCAACACGAGGACTTCCCAGGGGGTCAGCCATCCTAGTACTGCTCTCGCCCAAGCACGCTTAACTTCGGAGTTCTGATGGGATCCGGTGCATTAGTGCTGGTATGATCGCACCCGCACACTAAGCTTGCCTCAATTCATTTATGACCTCGTCCAGGGGCCATGGACCGCTCCCAGCCTACCTCCACGAGGAGGGGCGTCCGCTCAGAATCGGTAAGAAGCCAGAAGCGAGAGTCGCCAACCAGTTCGGAGGCGATGTACGTTTTTTTAAGATCTGCACGGTGGGAAGAGTCGGAGCCGGAGGCGATTATAAATCTCTAACGATTTTTGCTCTGAGATGAGCTTCAGAGACGTTAAGAAACCGTAAACCGCAAAAATCGTAGCGAACGTTCAACCCCGACAGTCTTGAACGAAAAGAAACTTCAGGGAATACGGTTACGCCGACCCATTTTTCGGGGAGGACTAGAAACGAGCAAAAAAAAGGGGTGCAACACGAGGACTTCCCAGGGGGTCACCCATCCTAGTACTGCTCTCGCCCAAGCACGCTTAACTTCGGAGTTCTGATGGGAACCGGTGCATTAGTGTTGGTATGATCGCACCCGCACACTAAGCTTGCCTCAATTCATTTATGACCTCGTCCAGAGGCCGTGGACCGGTCCCAGCCAACCTCCACGAGGAGGGGCGTCTGCTCGGAATCGGTAAGAAGCCAGAAGCGAGAGTCGCCGACAAGTTCGGAGGCGATGTACGTTTTTTTAAGATCTGCACGCCGGGAAGAGTCGGAGCCGGAGGCGGTTATAAATCTCTAACGATTTTTTCTCTGAGATGAGCTTCAGAGACGTTAAGAAACCGTAAACCGTAAAAATCGTAGCGAACGTTCTACCCCGACAGTCCTGAACGAAAAGAAACTTCGGGGAATACGGTTACGCCGACCCGTTTGTCGGGGAGGACTGGAAAAGAGCAAAAAAAAGGGTGCAACCCGAGGACTTCCCAGGGGGTCACCCATCCTAGTACTGCTCTCGCCCAAGCACGCTTAACTTCGGAGTTCTGATGGGATCCGGTGCATTAGTGCTGGTATGATCGCAGCCGCACACTAAGCTTGCCTCAATTCATTTATGACCTCGTCCAGGGTCCGTGGACCGCTCCCAGCCCACCTCCACGAGGAGGGGCGTCCGCTCGGAATCGGTAAGAAGCCAAAAGCGAGAGTCGCCGACCAATTCGGAGGCGATGTACGTTTTTTTAAGATCTGCATGCTGGGAAGAGTCGGAGCCGGAGGCGGTTATAAATCTCTAACGATTTTTTCTCTGAGATGAGCTTCAGAGACGTTAAGAAACCGTAAACCGCGAAAATCGTAGCGAACGTTCAACCCCGACAGTCCTGAACGAAAAGAAACTTCGGGGAATACGGTTACGCCGACCCGTTTGTCGGGGAGGACTGGAAAGGAGCAAAAAAAAGGGTGCAACCCGAGGACTTCCCAGGGGGTCACCCATCCTAGTACTGCTCTCGCCCAAGCACGCTTAACTTCGGAGTTCTGATGGGATCCGGTGCATTAGTGCTGGTATGATCGCATCCGCACACTAAGCTTGCCTCAATTCATTTATGACCTCGTCCAGGGGCCGTGGACCGCTCCCAGCCCACCTCCACGAGGAGGGGCGTCCGCTCGGAATCGGTAAGAAGCCAGAAGCGAGAGTCGCCGACCAGTTCGGAGGCGATGTACGGTTTTTTAAGATCTGTACGCTGGGAAGAGTCGGAGCCGGAGGCGGTTATAAATCTCTAACGATTTTTTCTCTGAGATGAGCTTTAGAGACGTTAAGAAATCGTAAACCGCAAAAATCGTAGTGAACGTTCAACCCCGACAGTCCTGAACGAAAAGAAACTTCGGGGAATACGGTTACGCCGACCCGTTTATCGGGGAGGACTTTAAAAGAGAAAAAAAAAGGGGTGCAACACGAGGACTTCGCAGGGGGTCACCCATCCTAGTACTGCTCTCGCCCAAGCACGCTTAACTTCGGAGTTCTGATGGGATCCGGAGCATTAGTGCTGGTATGATCGCACCCGCACACTAAGCTTGCCTCAATTCATTTATGACCTCGTCCAGGGGCCGTGGACCGCTCCCAGCCCACCTCCACGAGGAGGGGCGTCCGCTCAAAATCGGTAAGAAGCCAGAAGCGAGAGTCGCCGACCAGTTCGGAGGCAATGTACATTTTTTTAAGATCTGCACGCTGGGAAGAGTCGGAGCCGGAGACGGTTATAAATCTCTAACGATTTTTTCTCTGAGATGAGCTTCAGAGACGTTAAGAAACCGTAAACCGCGAAAATCGTAGCGAACGTTCAACCCCGACAGTCCTGAACGAAAAGAAACTTCTGAGAATACGGTTACGTCGACCCGTTTGTCGGGGAGGACTGGAATGGAGCAAAAAAAAGGGGTGCAACACGAGGACTTCCCAGGGGTCACCCATCCTAGTACTGCTCTCGCCCAAGCACGCTTAACTTCGGAGTTCTGATGGGATTCGGTGCATTAGTGCTGGTATGATCGCACCCGCACACTAAGCTTGCCTCAATTCATTTATGACCTCGTCCAGGGGCCGTGGACCGCTCCCAGCCCACCTCCATGAGGAGAGGCGTCCGCTCAGAATCGGTAAGAAGCCAGAAGCGTGAGTCGCCGACCAGTTCGGAAGCGATGTACGTTTTTTTAAGATCTGCACGCTGGGAAGAGTTGGAGCCGTAGGCGGTTATAAATCTCTAACGATTTTTGCTCTGAGATGAGCTTCAGAGACGTTAAGAAACCGTAAACCGCGAAAATCGTAGCGAACGTTCAACCCCGACAGTCTTGAACGAAAAGAAACTTCGGGGAATACGGTTACGCCGACCCGTTTGTCGGGGAGGACTAGAAACGAGCAAAAAAAAGGGGTGCAACACGAGGACTTCCCAGGGCGTCACCCATCCTAGTACTGCTCTCCCCCAAGCACGCTTAACTTCGATGTTCTGATGGGATCCGGTGCATTAGTGTTGGTATGATCGCACCCGCACACTAAGCTTGCCTCAATTCATTTATGACCTCGTCCAGGGGCCGTGGACCGGTCCCAGCCAACCTCCTCGAGGAGGGGCGTCCGCTCGGAATCGGTAAGAAGCCAGAAGCGAGACTCGCCGACAAGTTCGGAGGCGATGTACGTTTTTTTAATATCTGCAGGCCGAGAAGAGTCGGAGCCGGAGGCGGTTATAAATCTCTAACGATTTTTGGTCTGAGATGAGCTTCAGAGACGTTAAAAAACCGTAAACCGCGAAAATCGTAGCGAACGTTCAACCCCGACAGTCCTAAACGAAAAGAAACTTCGGGGAATACGGATACGCCGACCCGTTTGTCGGGGAGGACTGGAATGGAGCAAAAAAAAGGGGTGCAACACGAGGACTTCCCAGGGGTCACCCATCCTAGTACTGCTCTCGCCCAAGCACGCTTAACTTCGGAGTTCTGATGGGATCCGGTGCATTAGTGCTGGTATGATCACACCCGCACACTAAGCTTGCCTCAATTCATTTATGACCTCGTCCAGGGGCCGTGGACCGCTCCCAGCACACCTCCACGAGGAGGGGCGTCCGCTCAGAATCGGTAAGAAGCCAGAAGCGTGAGTCGCCGACCAGTTCGGAGGCGATGTACGTTTTTTTAAGATCTGCACGCTGGGAAGAGTCGGAGCCGGAGGCGGTTATAAATCTCTAATGATTTTTGTTCTGAGATGAGCTTCAGAGACGTTAAGAAACCGTAAACCGCGAAAATCGTAGCGAACGTTCAACCCCGACAGTCGTGAACGAAAAGAAACTTCGGGGAATACGGTTACGCCGACCCGTTTGTCGGGGAGGACTAGAAACGAGCAAAAAAAAAGGAGTGCAACACGAGGACTTCCCAGGGGGTCACCCATCCTAGTACTGCTCTCGGCCAAGCACGCTTAACTTCGGAGTTCTGATGGGATCCGGTGCATTAGTGCTGGTATGATCGCACCCGCACACTAAGCTTGCCTCAATTCATTTATGACCTCGTCCAGGGGCCATGGACCGCTCCCAGCCCACCTCCACGAGGAGGGGCGTCCGCTCGGAATCGGTAAGAAGCCAGAGGCGAGAGTCACCGACCAATTCGGAGGCGATGTACGTTTTTTTAAGATCTACACGGTGGAAAGAGTCGGAGCCGGAGGCGATTATAAATCTCTAACGATTTTTGCTCTGAGATGAGCTTCAGAGACGTTAAGAAACCGTAAACCGCGAAAATCGTAGCGAACGTTCAACCCCGACAGTCCTGAACGAAAAGAAACTTCGGGGAATACGGTTACGCCGACCCGTTTGTCGGGGAGGACTGGAAAGGAGCAAAAAAAAGGGGTGCAACACGAGGACTTCCCAAGGGGTCACCCATCCTAGTACTGCTCTCGCCCAAGCACGCTTAACTTCGGAGTTCTGATGGGATCCGGTGCATTAGTGCTGGTATGATCGTACCCGCACACTAAGCTTGCCTCAATTCATTTATGACCCCGTCCAGGGGCCGTGGACCGCTCCTAGCCCACCTCCACGAGGAGAGGCGTCCGCTCGGAATCGGTAAGAAGCCAGAAGCGAGAGTCACCGACCAATTCAGAGGCGATGTACGTTTTTTGAAGATCTACACGCTGGGAAGAGTCGGAGCCGGAGGCGGTTATAAATCTCTAACGATTTTTGGTCTGAGATGAGCTTCAGAGACGTTAAAAAACCGTGAACCGCGAAAATCGTAGCGAACGTTCAACCCCGACAGTCCTGAATGAAAAGAAACTTCGGGGAATACGGTTACGCCGACCCGTTTGTCGGGGAGGACTGGAAACGAGCAAAAAAAAAGGAGTGCAACACGAGGACTTCCCAGGGGGTCACCCATCCTAGTACTGCTCTCGCCCAAGCACGCTTAACTTCGGAGTTCTGATGGGATCCGGTGCATTAGTGTTGGTATGATCGTACCCGCACACTAAGCTTGCCTCAATTCATTTATGACCCCGTCCAGGGGCCGTGGACCGCTCCTAGCCCACCTCCACGAGGAGAGGCGTCTGCTCGGAATCGGTAAGGAGCCAGAAGCGAGAGTCACCGACCAATTCGGAGGCGATGTACGTTTTTTGAAGATCTACACGCTGGGAAGAGTCGGAGCCGGAGGCGGTTATAAATCTCTAACGATTTTTGGTCTGAGATGAGCTTCAGAGACGTTAAAAAACCGTGAACCGCGAAAATCGTAGCGAACGTTCAACCCCGACAGTCCTGAATGAAAAGAAACTTCGGGGAATACAGTTACGCCGACCCGTTTGTCGGGGAGGACTGGAAACGAGCAAAAAAAAAGGAGTGCAACACGAGGACTTCCCAGGGGGTCACCCATCCTAGTACTGCTCTCGCCCAAGCACGCTTAACTTCGGAGTTCTGATGGGATCTGGTGCATTAGTGCTGGTATGATCGCACCCGCACACTAAGCTTGCCTCAATTCATTTATGACCTCGTCCAGGGGCCGTGGACCGGTCCCAGCCAACCTCTACGAGGAGGGGCGTCCGCTCAAAATCGGTAAGAAGCCAGAAGCGAGAGTCGCCGACCAGTTCGGAGGCGATGTACGTTTTTTTAAGATCTGCACGGTGGGAAGAGTCGGAGCAGGAGGCGATTATAAATCTCTAACGATTTTTGCTCTGAGATGAGCTCCAGAGACGTTAAGAAACCGTAAACCGCGAAAATCGTAGCGAACGTTCAACCCCGACAGTCTTGAACGAAAAGAAACTTCAGGGAATACGGTTACGCCGACCCGTTTTTCGGGGAGGACTAGAAACGAGCAAAAAAAAAGGGGTGCAACACGAGGACTTCCAAGGGGGTCACCCATCCTAGTACTGCTCTCGCCCAAGCACGCTTAACTTCGGAGTTCTGATGGGATCCGGTGCATTAGTGTTGGTATGATCGCACCCGCACACTAAGCTTGCCTCAATTCATTTATGACCTCGTCCAGAGGCCGTGGACCAGTCCCAGCCAACCTCCACGAGGAGGGGCGTCTGCTCGGAATCGGTAAGAAGCCAGAAGCGAGAGTCGCCGAGTAGTTCGGAGGCGATGTACGTTTTTTTAAGATCTGCACGCCGGGAAGAGTCGGAGCCGGAGGCGGTTATAAATATCTAACGATTTTTGCTCTGAGATGAGCTTCAGAGACGTTAAGAAACCGTAAACGGAGAAAATCGTAGCGAACGTTCAACCCCGACAGTCCTGAACGAAAAGAAACTTCGGGGAATACGGTTACGCCGACCCGTTTGTCGGGGAGGACTGGAAAGGAGCAAAAAAAAGGGGTGCAACACGAGGACTTCCCAGAGGCTCACCCGTCCTAGTACTGCTCTCGCCCAAGCACGCTTAACTTCGGAGTTCTGATGGGATCCGGAGCATTAGTGCTGGTATGATCGCACCCGCACACTAAGCTTGCCTCAATTCATTTATGACCTCGTCCAGGGGCCGTGGACCGCTCCCAGCCCACCTCCACGAGGAGGGGCGTCCGCTCGGAATCGGTAAGAAGACAGAAGCGAGAGTCGCCGAAAAGTTCGGAGGCGATGTACGTTTTTTTAAGATCTGCATGCTGGGAAGAGTTGGAGCCGTAGGCGGTTATAAATCTCTAACGATTTTTGCTCTGAGATGAGCTTCAGAGACGTTAAGAAACCGTAAACCGCGAAAATCGTAGCGAACGTTCAACCCCGACAGTCCTGAACGAGAAGAAACTTCGGGGAATACGGTTACGCCGACCCGTTTGTCGGGGAGGACTGGAAAGGAGCAAAAAAAAGGGGTGCAACACGAGGACTTCCCAGGGGGTCACCCATCCTAGTACTGCTCTCGCCCAAGCACGCTTAACTTCGGAGTTCTGATGGGATCCGGAGCATTAGTGCTGGTATGATCGCACCCGCACACTAAGCTTGCCTCAATTCATTTATGACCTCGTCCAGGGGCCGTGGACCGCTCCCAGCCCACCTCCACGAGGAGGGGCGTCCGCTCGGAATCGGTAAGAAGACAGAAGCGAGAGTCGCCGAAAAATTCGGAGGCGATGTACGTTTTTTTAAGATCTGCACGCTGGGAAGAGTTGGAGCCGGAGGCGGTTATAAATCTCTAACGATTTTTGCTCTGAGATGAGCTTCAGAGACGTTAAGAAACCGTAAACCGCGAAAATCGTAGCGAACGTTCAACCCCGACAGTCCTGAACGAGAAGAAACTTCGGGGAATACGGTTACGCCGACCCGTTTGTCGGGGAGGACTGGAAAGGAGCAAAAAAAAGGGGTGCAACACGAGGACTTCCCAGGGGGTCACCCATCCTA
Organism: Diospyros kaki; assembly: GCA_036245055.1. NCBI lineage: Eukaryota > Viridiplantae > Streptophyta > Magnoliopsida > Ericales > Ebenaceae > Diospyros > Diospyros kaki. Next base: position 22,234,368 of record BSEG01000002.1, read on the forward strand.
GTACTGCTCTCGCCCAAGCACGCTTAACTTCGGAATTCTGATGGGATCCGGTGCATTAGTGGTGGTATGATCGCACCCGCACACTAAGCTTGCCTCAATTCATTTATGACCTCGTCCAGAGGCCGTGGACCGGTCCCAGCCAACCTCCACGAGGATGGGCGTCCGCTCGGAATCGGTAAGAAGCCAGAAGCGAGAGTCGCCGACAAGTTCGGAGGCGATGTACGTTTTTTTTTAAGATCTGCACGCCGGGAAGAGTCGGAGCCGGAGGCGGTTATAAATCTCTAACGATTTTTGCTCTGAGATGAGCTTTAGAGACGTTAAGAAACCGTAAACTGCGAAAATCGTAGCGAACGTTCAACCCGGACAGTCCTGAACGAAAAGAAACTTCAAGGAATACGGTTACGCCGACCCGTTTGTCGGGGAGGACTGGAAAGGGGCAAAAAAAGGGGTGCAACATGAGGACTTCCCAGGGGGTCACCCATCCTAGTACTGCTCTCGCCCAAGCACGCTTAACTTCGGAGTTCTGATGGGATCCGGAGCATTAGTGTTGGTATGATCGCACCCGCACACTAAGCTTGCCTCAATTCATTTATGACCTCGTCCAGAGGCCGTGGACCGGTCCCAGCCAACCTCCACGAGGAGGGGCGTCCGCTCGGAATCGGTAAGAAGCCAGATGCGAGAGTCGCCGACAAGTTCGGAGGCGATGTACGTTTTTTTAAGATCTGCACGCCGGGAAGAGTCGGAGCCGGAGGCGGTTATAAATCTCTAACGATTTTTGCTCTGAGATGAGCTTCAGAGACGTTAAGAAACCGTAAACCTCGAAAATCGTAGCGAACGTTCAACCCCGACAGTCCTGAACGAAAAGAAACTTCGGGGAATACGGTTACGCCGACCCGTTTGTCGGGGAGGACTGGAAAGGAGCAAAAAAAAGAGGTGCAACACGAGGACTTCCCAGGGGGTCACCCATCCTAGCACTGCTCTCGCCCAAGCACGCTTAACTTCGGAGTTCTGATGGGATCCGGTGCATTAGTGCTGGTATGATCGTACCCGCACACTAAGCTTGCCTCAATTCATTTATGACCCCGTCTAGGGGCCGTGGACCGCTCCTAGCCCACCTCCACGAGGAGAGGCGTCCGCTCGGAATCGGTAAGAAGCCAGAGGCGAGAGTCACCGACCAATTCGGAGGCGATGTAAGTTTTTTGAAGATCTACACGCTGGGAAGAGTCGGAGCCGGAGGCGGTTATAAATCTCTAACGATTTTTGGTCTGAGATGAGCTTCAGAGACGTTAAAAAATCGTGAACCGCGAAAATCGTAGCGAACGTTCAACCCCGACAGTCCTGAATGAAAAGAAACTTCGGGGAATACGGTTACGCCGACCCGTTTGTCGGGGAGGACTGGAAACGAGCAAAAAAAAAGGAGTGCAACACGAGGACTTCCCAGGGGGTCACCCATCCTAGTACTGCTCTCGCCCAAGCACGCTTAACTTCGGAGTTCTGATGGGATCCAGTGCATTAGTGCTGGTATGATCGCACCCGCACACTAAGCTTGCCTCAATTCATTTATGACCTCGTCCAGGGGCCGTGGACCGGTCCCAGCCAACCTCCACGAGGAGGGGCGTCCGCTCAGAATCGGTAAGAAGCCAGAAGCGTGAGTCGCCGACCAGTTCGGAGGCGATGTACGTTTTTTTAAGATCTGCACGGTGGGAAGAGTCGGAGCCGGAGGCGATTATAAATCTCTAACGATTTTTGCTCTGAGATGAGCTCCAGAGACGTTAAGAAACCGTAAACCGCGAAAATCGTAGCGAACGTTCAACCCCGACAGTCTTGAACGAAAAGAAACTTCAGGGAATACGGTTACGCCGACCCGTTTTTCGGGGAGGACTAGAAACGAGCAAAAAAAAAGGGGTGCAACACGAGGACTTCCCAGGGGGTCACCCATCCTAGTACTGCTCTCGCCCAAGCACGCTTAACTTCGGAGTTCTGATGGGATCTGGTGCATTAGTGTTGGTATGATCGCACCCGCACACTAAGCTTGCCTCAATTCATTTATGACCTCGTCCAGAGGCCGTGGACCGGTCCCAGCCAACCTCCATGAGGAGGGGCGTCTGCTCGGAATCGGTAAGAAGCCAGAAGCGAGAGTCGCCGACAAGTTCGGAGGCGATGTACGTTTTTTTAAGATCTGCACGCCGGGAAGAGTCGGAGCCGGAGGCGGTTATAAATATCTAACGATTTTTGCTCTGAGATGAGCTTCAGAGACGTTAAGAAACCGTAAACGGCGAAAATCGTAGCGAACGTTCAACCCCGACAGTCCTGAACGAAAAGAAACTTCGGGGAATACGGTTACGCCGACCCGTTTGTCGGGGAGGACTGGAAAGGAGCAAAAAAAAGGGGTGCAACACGAGGACTTCCCAGGGGGTCACCCATCCTAGTACTGCTCTCGCCCAAGCACGCTTAACTTCGGAGTTCTGATGGGATCCAGTGCATTAGTGCTGGTATGATCGCACCCGCACACTAAGCTTGCCTCAATTCATTTATGACCTCGTCCAGGGGCCGTGGACCGGTCCCAGCCAACCTCCACGAGGAGGGGCGTCCGCTCAGAATCGGTAAGAAGCCAGAAGCGTGAGTCGCCGACCAGTTCGGAGGCGATGTACGTTTTTTTAAGATCTGCACGGTGGGAAGAGTCGGAGCCGGAGGCGATTATAAATCTCTAACGATTTTTGCTCTGAGATGAGCTCCAGAGACGTTAAGAAACCGTAAACCGCGAAAATCGTAGCGAACGTTCAACCCCGACAGTCTTGAACGAAAAGAAACTTCAGGGAATACGGTTACGCCGACCCGTTTTTCGGGGAGGACTAGAAACGAGCAAAAAAAAAGGGGTGCAACACGAGGACTTCCCAGGGGGTCACCCATCCTAGTACTGCTCTCGCCCAAGCACGCTTAACTTCGGAGTTCTGATGGGATCTGGTGCATTAGTGTTGGTATGATCGCACCCGCACACTAAGCTTGCCTCAATTCATTTATGACCTCGTCCAGAGGCCGTGGACCGGTCCCAGCCAACCTCCATGAGGAGGGGCGTCTGCTCGGAATCGGTAAGAAGCCAGAAGCGAGAGTCGCCGACAAGTTCGGAGGCGATGTACGTTTTTTTAAGATCTGCACGCCGGGAAGAGTCGGAGCCGGAGGCGGTTATAAATATCTAACGATTTTTGCTCTGAGATGAGCTTCAGAGACGTTAAGAAACCGTAAACGGCGAAAATCGTAGCGAACGTTCAACCCCGACAGTCCTGAACGAAAAGAAACTTCGGGGAATACGGTTACGCCGACCCGTTTGTCGGGGAGGACTGGAAAGGAGCAAAAAAAAGGGGTGCAACACGAGGACTTCCCAGGGGATCACCCATCCTAGTACTGCTCTCGCCCAAGCACGCTTAACTTCGGAATTCTGATGGGATCCGGTGCATTAGTGTTGGTATGATCGCACCCGCACACTAAGCTTGCCTCAATTCATTTATGACCTCGTCCAGAGGCCGTGGACCGGTCCCAGCCAACCTCCACGAGGAGGGGCGTCCGCTCGGAATCGGTAAGAAGCCAGAAGCGAGAGTCGCCGACAAGTTCGGAGGCGATGTACGTTTTTTTAAGATCTGCACGCAGGGAAGAGTCGGAGCCGGAGGCGGTTATAAATCTCTAACGATTTTTGCTCTGAGATGAGCTTCAGAGACGTTAAGAAACCGTAAACCGCGAAAATCGTAGCGAACGTTCAACCCCGACAGTCCTGAACGAAAAGAAACTTCGGGGAATACGGTTACGCCAACCCGTTTGTCGGGGAGGACTGGAAAGGGGCAAAAAAAAGGGGTGCAACACTAGGACTTCCCAGGGGGTCACCCATCCTAGTACTGCTCTCGCCCAAGCACGCTTAACTTCGGAGTTCTGATGGGATCCGGAGCATTAGTGCTGGTATGATCACACCCGCACACTAAGCTTGCCTCAATTCATTTATGACCTCGTCCGGGGGCCGTGGACCGCTCCCAGCCCACCTCCACGAGGAGGGGCGTCCGCTCGAAATCGGTAAGAAGACAGAAGCGAGAGTCGCCGAAAAGTTCGGAGGCGATGTACGTTTTTTTAAGATCTGCACGCTGGGAAGAGTTGGAGCCGGAGACGGTTATAAATCTCTAACGATTTTTGCTCTGAGATGAGCTTCAGAGACGTTAAGAAACCGTAAACCGCGAAAATCGTAGCGAACGTTCAACCCCGACAGTCCTGAACGAGAAGAAACTTCGGGGAATACGGTTACGCCGACCCGTTTGTCGGGGAGGACTGGAAAGGAGCAAAAAAAAGGGGTGCAACACGAGGACTTCCCAGGGGGTCACCCATCCTAGTACTGTTCTCGCCCAAGCACGCTTAACTTCGGAATTCTGATGGGATCCGGTGCATTAGTGTTGGTATGATCGCACCCGCACACTAAGCTTGCCTCAATTCATTTATGACCTCGTCCAGAGGCCGTGGACCGGTCCCAGCCAACCTCCACGAGGAGGGGCGTCCGCTCGGAATCGATAAGAAGCCAGAGGCGAGAGTCACCGACCAATTCGGAGGCGATGTACGTTTTTTTAAGATCTACACGGTGGAAAGAGTCGGAGCCGGAGGCGATTATAAATCTCTAACGATTTTTGCTCTGAGATGAGCTTCAGAGACGTTAAGAAACCGTAAACCGCGAAAATCGTAGCGAACGTTCAACCCCGACAGTCCTGAACGAAAAGAAACTTCGGGGAATACGGTTACGCCGACCCGTTTGTCGGGGAGGACTGGAAAGGAGCAAAAAAAAGGGGTGCAACACGAGGACTTCCCAGGGGGTCACCCATCCTAGTACTGCTCTCGCCCAAGCACGCTTAACTTCGGAGTTCTGATGGGATCCGGTGCATTAGTGCTGGTATGATCGTACCCGCACACTAAGCTTGCCTCAATTCATTTATGACCCCGTCCAGGGGCCGTGGACCGCTCCTAGCCCACCTCCACGAGGAGAGGCGTCCGCTCGAAATCGGTAAGAAGCCAGAAGCGAGAGTCACCGACCAATTCGGAAGCGATGTACGTTTTTTGAAGATCTACACGCTGGGAAGAGTCGGAGCCGGAGGCGGTTATAAATCTCTAACGATTTTTGGTCTGAGATGAGCTTCAGAGACGTTAAAAAACCGTGAACCGCGAAAATCGTAGCGAACGTTCAACCCCGACAGTCCTGAATGAAAAGAAACTTCGGGGAATACGGTTACGCCGACCCGTTTGTCGGGGAGGACTGGAAACGAGCAAAAAAAAAAGGAGTGCAACACGAGGACTTCCCAGGGGGTCACCCATCCTAGTACTGCTCTCGCCCAAGCACGCTTAACTTCGGAGTTCTGATGGGATCCGGTGCATTAGTGCTGGTATGATCGCACCCGCACACTAAGCTTGCCTCAATTCATTTATGTCCTCGTCCAGGGGCCGTGGACCACTCCTAGCCCACCTCCACGAGGAGAGGCGTCCGCTCGGAATCGGTAAGAAGCCAGAAGCGAGAGTCACCGACCAATTCGGAAGCGATGTACGTTTTTTGAAGATCTACACGCTGGGAAGAGTCGGAGCCGGAGGCGGTTATAAATCTCTAACGATTTTTGGTCTGAGATGAGCTTCAGAGACGTTAAAAAACCGTGAACCGCGAAAATCGTAGCGAACGTTCAACCCCGACAGTCCTGAATGAAAAGAAACTTCGGGGAATACGGTTACGCCGACCCGTTTGTCGGAGAGGACTGGAAACGAGCAAAAAAAAAGGAGTGCAACACGAGGACTTCCCCGGGGGTCACCCATCCTAGTACTGCTCTCGCCCAAGCACGCTTAACTTCGGAGTTCTGATGGGATCCGGTGCATTAGTGTTGGTATGATCGTACCCGCACACTAAGCTTGCCTCAATTCATTTATGACCCCGTCCAGGGGCCGTGGACCGCTCCTAGCCCACCTCCACGAGGAGAGGCGTCCGCTCAGAATCGGTAAGAAGCCAGAAGCGAGAGTCACCGACCAATTCGGAGGCGATGTACGTTTTTTGAAGATCTACACGCTGGGAAGAGTCGGAGCCGGAGGCGGTTATAAATCTCTTACGATTTTTGGTCTGAGATGAGCTTCAGAGACGTTAAAAAATCGTGAACCGCGAAAATCGTAGCGAACGTTCAACCCCGACAGTCCTGAATGAAAAGAAACTTCGGGGAATACGGTTACGCCGACCCGTTTGTCGGGGAGGACTGGAAACGAGCAAAAAAAAAGGGGTGCAACACGAGGACTTCCCAGGGGGTCACCCATCCTAGTACTGCTCTCGCCCAAGCACGCTTAACTTCGGAGTTCTGATGGGATCCAGTGCATTAGTGCTGGTATGATCGCACCCGCACACTAAGCTTGCCTCAATTCATTTATGACCTCGTCCAGGGGCCGTGGACCGCTCCCAGCCCACCTCCACGAGGAGGGGCGTCCGCTCGGAATCGGTAAGAAGCCAGAAGCGAGAGTCGCCGACATGTTCGGAGGCGATGTACGTTTTTTTAAGATCTGCACGCAGGGAAGAGTCGGAGCCGGAGGCGGTTATAAATCTCTAACGATTTTTGCTCTGAGATGAGCTTTAGAGACGTTAAGAAACCGTAAACTGCGAAAATCGTAGCGAACGTTCAACCCCGACAGTCCTGAACGAAAAGAAACTTCGGGGAATACGGTTACGCCGACCCGTTTGTCGGGGAGGACTGGAAAGGGGCAAAAAAAAGGGGTGCAACACGAGGACTTCCCAGGGGGTCACCCATCCTAGTACTGCTCTCGCCCAAGCACGCTTAACTTCGGAGTTCTGATGGGATCCGGTGCATTAGTGTTGGTATGATCGCACCCGCACACTAAGCTTGCCTCAATTCATTTATGAGCTCGTCCAGAGGCCGTGGACCGGTCCCAGCCAACCTCCACGAGGAGGGGCGTCCGCTCGGAATCGGTAAGAAGCCAGAAGCGAGAGTCGCCGACAAGTTCGGAGGCGATGTACGTTTTTTTAAGATCTGCACGCCGGGAAGAGTCGGAGCCGGAGGCGGTTATAAATCTCTAACGATTTTTGCTCTGAGATGAGCTTCAGAGACGTTAAGAAACCGTAAACCTCGAAAATCGTAGCGAACGTTCAACCCCGACAGTCCTGAACGAAAAGAAACTTCGGGGAATACGGTTACGCCGACCCGTTTGTCGGGGAGGACTGGAAAGGAGCAAAAAAAAGAGGTGCAACACGAGGACTTCCCAGGGGGTCACCCATCCTAGCACTGCTCTCGCCCAAGCACGCTTAACTTCGGAGTTCTGATGGGATCCGGTGCATTAGTGCTGGTATGATCGTACCCGCACACTAAGCTTGCCTCAATTCATTTATGACCCCGTCTAGGGGCCGTGGACCGCTCCTAGCCCACCTCCACGAGGAGAGGCGTCCGCTCGGAATCGGTAAGAAGCCAGAGGCGAGAGTCACCGACCAATTCGGAGGCGATGTAAGTTTTTTGAAGATCTACACGCTGGGAAGAGTCGGAGCCGGAGGCGGTTATAAATCTCTAACGATTTTTGGTCTGAGATGAGCTTCAGAGACGTTAAAAAATCGTGAACCGCGAAAATCGTAGCGAACGTTCAACCCCGACAGTCCTGAATGAAAAGAAACTTCGGGGAATACGGTTACGCCGACCCGTTTGTCGGGGAGGACTGGAAACGAGCAAAAAAAAAGGAGTGCAACACGAGGACTTCCCAGGGGGTCACCCATCCTAGTACTGCTCTCGCCCAAGCACGCTTAACTTCGGAGTTCTGATGGGATCCAGTGCAATAGTGCTGGTATGATCGCACCCGCACACTAAGCTTGCCTCAATTCATTTATGACCTCGTCCAGGGGCCGTGGACCGGTCCCAGCCAACCTCCACGAGGAGGGGCGTCCGCTCAGAATCGGTAAGAAGCCAGAAGCGTGAGTCGCCGACCAGTTCGGAGGCGATGTACGTTTTTTTAAGATCTGCACGGTGGGAAGAGTCGGAGCCGGAGGCGATTATAAATCTCTAACGATTTTTGCTCTGAGATGAGCTCCAGAGACGTTAAGAAACCGTAAACCGCGAAAATCGTAGCGAACGTTCAACCCCGACAGTCTTGAACGAAAAGAAACTTCAGGGAATACGGTTACGCCGACCCGTTTTTCGGGGAGGACTAGAAACGAGCAAAAAAAAAGGGTGCAACACGAGGACTTCCCAGGGGGTCACCCATCCTAGTACTGCTCTCGCCCAAGCACGCTTAACTTCGGAGTTCTGATGGGATCCGGTGCATTAGTGTTGGTATGATCGCACCCGCACACTAAGCTTGCCTCAATTCATTTATGACCTCGTCCAGAGGCCGTGGACCGGTCCCAGCCAACCTCCACGAGGAGGGGCGTCCGCTCGGAATCGGTAAGAAGCCAGAAGCGAGAGTCGCCGACAAGTTCGGAGGCGATGTACGTTTTTTTAAGATCTGCACGCAGGGAAGAGTCGGAGCCGGAGGCGGTTATAAATCTCTAACGGTTTTTGCTCTGAGATGAGCTTCAGAGACGTTAAGAAACCGTAAACCGCGAAAATCGTAGCGAACGTTCAACCCCGACAGTCCTGAACGAAAAGAAACTTCGGGGAATACGGTTACGCCAACCCGTTTGTCGGGGAGGACTGGAAAGGGGCAAAAAAAAGGGGTGCAACACGAGGACTTCCCAGGGGGTCACCCATCCTAGTACTGCTCTCGCCCAAGCACGCTTAACTTCGGAGTTCTGATGGGATCCGGAGCATTAGTGCTGGTATGATCGCACCCGCACACTAAGCTTGCCTCAATTCATTTATGACCTCGTCCAGGGGCCGTGGACCGCTCCCAGCCCACCTCCACGAGGAGGGGCGTCCGCTCGAAATCGGTAAGAAGACAGAAGCGAGAGTCGCCGAAAAGTTCGGAGGCGATGTACGTTTTTTTAAGATCTGCACGCTGGGAAAAGTTGGAGCCGGAGACGGTTATAAATCTCTAACGATTTTTGCTCTGAGATGAGCTTCAGAGACGTTAAGAAACCGTAAACCGCGAAAATCGTAGCGAACGTTCAACCCCGACAGTCCTGAACGAGAAGAAACTTCGGGGAATACGGTTACGCCGACCCGTTTGTCAGGGAGGACTGGAAAGGAGCAAAAAAAAGGGGTGCAACACGAGGACTTCCCAGGGGGTCACCCATCCTAGTACTGCTCTCGCCCAAGCACGCTTAACTTCGGAATTCTGATGGGATCCGATGCATTAGTGTTGGTATGATCGCACCCGCACACTAAGCTTGCCTCAATTCATTTATGACCTCGTCCAGAGGCCGTGGACCGGTCCCAGCCAACCTCCACGAAGAGGGGCGTCCGCTCGGAATCGGTAAGAAGCCAGAAGCGAGAGTCACCGACAAGTTCGGAGGCGATGTACGTTTTTTTAAGATCTGCACGCAGGGAAGAGTCGGAGCCGGAGGCGGTTATAAATCTCTAACGATTTTTGCTCTGAGATGAGCTTCAGAGACGTTAAGAAACCGTAAACCGCGAAAATCGTAGCGAACGTTCAACCCCGACAGTCCTGAACGAAAAGAAACTTCGGGGAATACGGTTACGCCGACCCGTTTGTCGGGGAGGACTGGAAAGGGGCAAAAAAAAGGGGTGCAACACGAGGACTTCCCAGGGGGTCACCCATCCTAGTACTGCTCTCGCCCAAGCACGCTTAAATTCGGAGTTCTGATGGGATCCGGTGCATTAGTGTTGGTATGATCGCACCCGCACACTAAGCTTGCCTCAATTCATTTATGACCTCGTCCAGGGGCCGTGGACCGGTCCCAGCCAACCTCCACGAGGAGGGGCGTCCGTTCGGAATCGGTAAGAAGCCAGAAGCGAGAGTCGCCGACAAGTTCGGAGGCGATGTACGTTTTTTTAAGATCTGCACGCCGGGAAGAGTCGGAGCCGGAGGCGATTATAAATCTCTAACGATTTTTGCTCTGAGATGAGCTTCAGAGACGTTAAGAAACCGTAAACCGCGAAAATCGTAGCGAACGTTCAACCCCGACAGTCGTGAACGAAGAGAAACTTCGGGGAATACGGTTACGCCGACCCGTTTGTCGGGGAGGACTAGAAACGAGCAAAAAAAAAGGGGTGCAACACGAGGACTTCCCAGGGGGTCACCCATCCTAGTACTGCTCTCGCCCAAGCACGCTTAACTTCGGAGTTCTGATGGGATCCGGTGCATTAGTGCTGGTATGATCGTACCCGCTCACTAAGCTTGCCTCAATTCATTTATGACCCCGTCTAGGGGCCGTGGACCGCTCCCAGCCCACCTCCACGAGGAGAGGCGTCCGCTCGGAATCGGTAAGAAGCCAGAGGCGAGAGTCACCGACCAATTCGGAGGCGATGTACGTTTTTTGAAGATCTACAAGCTGGGAAGAGTCGGAGCCGGAGACGGTTATAAATCTCTAACGATTTTTGGTCTGAGATGAGCTTCAGAGACGTTAAAAAACCGTGAACCGCGAAAATCGTAGCGAACGTTCAACCCCGACAGTCCTGAATGAAAAAAAATTCGGGGAATACGGTTACGCCGACCCGTTTGTCGGGGAGGACAGGAAACGAGCAAAAAAAAAGGAGTGCAACACGAGGACTTCCCAGGGGGTCACCCATCCTAGTACTGCTCTCGCCCAAGCACGCTTAACTTCGGAGTTCTGATGGGATCCGGTGCATTAGTGCTGGTATGATCGCACCCGCACACTAAGCTTGCCTCAATTCATTTATGACCTCGTCTAGGGGCCATGGACCGCTCCCAGCCCACCTCCACGAGGAGGGGCGTCCGCTCGGAATCGGTAAGAAGCCAGAAGCGAGAGTCGCCGACAAGTTCGGAGGTGATGTACGTTTTTTTAAGATCTGCACGCCGGGAAGAGTCGGAGCCGGAGGCGGTTATAAATCTCTAACGATTTTTGCTCTGAGATGAGCTTCAGAGACGTTAAGAAACCGTAAACCGCGAAAATCGTAGCGAACGTTCAGCCCCGACAGTCCTGAACGAAAAGAAACTTCGGGGAATACGGTTACGCCGACCCGTTTGTCGGGGAGGACTGGAAAGGAGCAAGAAAAAGGGGTGCAACATGAGGACTTCCCAGGGGGTCACCCATCCTAGTACTGCTCTCGCCCAAGCACGCTTAACTTCGGAGTTCTGATGGGATCCGGTGCATTAGTGCTGGTATGATCGTACCCGCACACTAAGCTTGCCTCAATTCATTTATGACCTCGTCCATTGGCCGTGGACCGCTCCCAGCCCACCTCCACGAGGAGGGGCGTCCGCTCAAAATCGGTAAGAAGCCAGAAGCGAGAGTCGCCGACCAGTTCGGAGGCGATGTACATTTTTTTAAGATCTGCACGCTGGGAAGAGTCGGAGCCGGAGGCGGTTATAAATCTCTAACGATTTTTTCTCTGAGATGAGCTTCAGAGACGTTAAGAAACCGTAAACCGCGAAAATCGTAGCGAACGTTCAACCCCGACAGTCCTGAACGAAAAGAAACTTCGGGGAATACGGTTACGCCGACCCGTTTGTCGGGGAGGACTGGAAAGGAGCAAAAAAAAAGGGTGCAACCCGAGGACTTCCCAGGGGGTCACCCATCCTAGTACTGCTCTCGCCCAAGCACGCTTAACTTCAGAGTTCTGATGGGATCCGGTGCATTAGTGCTGGTATGATCGCATCTGCACACTAAGCTTGACTCAATTCATTTATGACCTCGTCCCGGGGCCGTGGACCGCTCCCAGCCCACCTCCACGAGGAGGGGCATCCGCTCGGAATCGGTAAGAAGCCAGAAGCGAGAGTCGCCGACCAGTTCGGAGGCGATGTACGTTTTTTTAAGATCTGTACGCTGGGAAGAGTCGGAGCCGGAGGCGGTTATAAATCTCTAACGATTTTTTCTCTGAGTTGAGCTTTAGAGACGTTAAGAAATCGTAAACCGCAAAAATCGTAGCGAACGTTCAACCCCGACAGTCCTGAACGAAAAGAAACTTCGGGGAATACGGTTACGCCGACCCGTTTATCGGGGAGGACTGGAAAAGAGAAAAAAAAAGGGGTGCAACACGAGGACTTCGCAGGGGGTCACCCATCCTAGTACTGCTCTCGCCCAAGCACGCTTAACTTCGGAGTTCTGATGGGATCCGGAGCATTAGTGCTGGTATGATCGCACCCGCACACTAAGCTTGCCTCAATTCATTTATGACCTCGTCCAGGGGCCGTGGACCGCTTCCAGCCCACCTCCACGAGGAGGGGCGTCCGCTCAAAATCGGTAAGAAGCCAGAAGCGAGAGTCGCCGACCAGTTCGGAGGCAATGTACATTTTTTTAAGATCTGCACGCTGGGAAGAGTCGGAGCCGGAGACGGTTATAAATCTCTAACGATTTTTTCTCTGAGATGAGCTTCAGAGACGTTAAGAAACCGTAAACCGCGAAAATCGTAGCGAACGTTCAACCCCGACAGTCCTGAACGAAAAGAAACTTCTGGGAATACGGTTACGTCGACCCGTTTGTCGGGGAGGACTGGAATGGAGCAAAAAAAAGGGGTGCAACGCGAGGACTTCCCAGGGGTCACCCATCCTAGTACTGCTCTCGCCCAAGCACGCTTAACTTCGGAGTTCTGATGGGATCCGGTGCATTAGTGCTGGTATGATCGCACCCGCACACTAAGCTTGACTCAATTCATTTATGACCTCGTCCAGGGGCCGTGGACCGCTCCCAGCCCACCTCCATGATGAGGGGCGTCCGCTCAGAATCGGTAAGAAGCCAGAAGCGTGAGTCGCCGACCAGTTCGGAAGCGATGTACGTTTTTTTAAGATCTGCACGCTGGGAAGAGTTGGAGCCGGAGGCGGTTATAAATCTCTAACGATTTTTGCTCTGAGATGAGCTTCAGAGACGTTAAGAAACCGTAAACCGCGAAAATCGTAGCGAACGTTCAACCCCGACAGTCTTGAACGAAAAGAAACTTCGGGGAATACGGTTACGCCGACCCGTTTGTCGGGGAGGACTAGAAACGAGCAAAAAAAAGGGGTGCAACACGAGGACTTCCCAGGGGGTCACCCATCCTAGTACTGCTCTCCCCCAAGCACGCTTAACTTCGGAGTTCTGATGGGATCCGGTGCATTAGTGTTGGTATGATCGCACCCGCACACTAAGCTTGCCTCAATTCATTTATGACCTCGTCCATGGGCCGTGGACCGGTCCCAGCCAACCTCCACGAGGAGGGGCGTCCGCTCAGAATCGGTAAGAAGCCAGAAGCGAGAGTCGCCGACAAGTTCGGAGGCGATGTACGTTTTTTTAAGATCTGCACGCCGGGAAGAGTCGGAGCCGGAGGCGGTTATAAATCTCTAACGATTTTTGCTCTGAGATGAGCTTCAGAGACGTTAAGAAACCGTAAACCGCGAAAATCGTAGCGAACGTTCAACCCCGACAGTCTTGAACGAAAAGAAACTTCGGGGAATACGGTTACGCCGACCCGTTTGTCGGGGAGGACTAGAAACGAGCAAAAAAAAGGGGTGCAACACGAGGACTTCCCAGGGGGTCACCCATCCTAGTACTGCTCTCCCCCAAGCACGCTTAACTTCGGAGTTCTGATGGGATCCGGTGCATAAGTGTTGGTATGATAGCACCCGCACACTAAGCTTGCCTCAATTCATTTATGACCTCGTCCAGGGGCCGTGGACCGGTCCCAGCCAACCTCCACGAGGAGGGGCGTCCGCTCGGAATCGGTAAGAAGCCAGAAGCGAGAGTCGCCGACAAGTTCGGAGGCGATGTACGTTTTTTTAAGATCTGCACGCCGGGAAGAGTCGGAGCCGGAGGCGGTTATAAATCTCTAACGATTTTTGCTCTGAGATGAGCTTCAGAGACGTTAAGAAACCGTAAACCGCGAAAATCGTAGCGAACGTTCAACCCCGACAGTCCTGAACGAAAAGAAACTTCGGGGAATACGGTTACGCCAACCCGTTTGTCGGGGAGGACTGGAAAGGGGCAAAAAAAAGGGGTGCAACACGAGGACTTCCCAGGGGGTCACCCATCCTAGTACTGCTCTCGCCCAAGCACGCTTAACTTCGGAGTTCTGATGGGATCCGGAGCATTAGTGCTGGTATGATCGCACCCGCACACTAAGCTTGCCTCAATTCATTTATGACCTCGTCCAGGGGCCGTGGACCGCTCCCAGCCCACCTCCACGAGGAGGGGCGTCCGCTCGAAATCGGTAAGAAGACAGAAGCGAGAGTCGCCGAAAAGTTCGGAGGCGATGTACGTTTTTTTAAGATCTGCACGCTGGGAAGAGTTGGAGCCGGAGACGGTTATAAATCTCTAACGATTTTTGCTCTGAGATGAGCTTCAGAGACGTTAAGAAACCGTAAACCGCGAAAATCGTAGCGAACGTTCAACCCCGACAGTCCTGAACGAGAAGAAACTTCGGGGAATACGGTTACGCCGACCCGTTTGTCAGGGAGGACTGGAAAGGAGCAAAAAAAAGGGGTGCAACACGAGGACTTCCCAGGGGGTCACCCATCCTAGTACTGCTCTCGCCCAAGCACGCTTAACTTCGGAATTCTGATGGGATCCGATGCATTAGTGTTGGTATGATCGCACCCGCACACTAAGCTTGCCTCAATTCATTTATGACCTCGTCCAGAGGCCGTGGACCGGTCCCAGCCAACCTCCACGAAGAGGGGCGTCCGCTCGGAATCGGTAAGAAGCCAGAAGCGAGAGTCACCGACAAGTTCGGAGGCGATGTACGTTTTTTTAAGATCTGCACGCAGGGAAGAGTCGGAACCGGAGGCGGTTATAAATCTCTAACGATTTTTGCTCTGAGATGAGCTTCAGAGACGTTAAGAAACCGTAAACCGCGAAAATCGTAGTGAACGTTCAACCCCGACAGTCCTGAACGAAAAGAAACTTCGGGGAATACGGTTACGCCGACCCGTTTGTCGGGGAGGACTGGAAAGGGGCAAAAAAAAGGGGTGCAACACGAGGACTTCCCAGGGGGTCACCCATCCTAGTACTGCTCTCGCCCAAGCACGCTTAAATTCGGAGTTCTGATGGGATCCGGTGCATTAGTGTTGGTATGATCGCACCCGCACACTAAGCTTGCCTCAATTCATTTATGACCTCGTCCAGGGGCCGTGGACCGGTCCCAGCCAACCTCCACGAGGAGGGGCGTCCGTTCGGAATCGGTAAGAAGCCAGAAGCGAGAGTCGCCGACAAGTTCGGAGGCGATGTACGTTTTTTTAAGATCTGCACGCCGGGAAGAGTCGGAGCCGGAGGCGATTATAAATCTCTAACGATTTTTGCTCTGAGATGAGCTTCAGAGACGTTAAGAAACCGTAAACCGCGAAAATCGTAGCGAACGTTCAACCCCGACAGTCGTGAACGAAGAGAAACTTCGGGGAATACGGTTACGCCGACCCGTTTGTCGGGGAGGACTAGAAACGAGCAAAAAAAAAGGGGTGCAACACGAGGACTTCCCAGGGGGTCACCCATCCTAGTACTGCTCTCGCCCAAGCACGCTTAACTTCGGAGTTCTGATGGGATCCGGTGCATTAGTGCTGGTATGATCGTACCCGCTCACTAAGCTTGCCTCAATTCATTTATGACCCCGTCTAGGGGCCGTGGACCGCTCCCAGCCCACCTCCACGAGGAGAGGCGTCCGCTCGGAATCGGTAAGAAGCCAGAGGTGAGAGTCACCGACCAATTCGGAGGCGATGTACGTTTTTTGAAGATCTACAAGCTGGGAAGAGTCGGAGCCGGAGACGGTTATAAATCTCTAACGATTTTTGGTCTGAGATGAGCTTCAGAGACGTTAAAAAACCGTGAACCGCGAAAATCGTAGCGAACGTTCAACCCCGACAGTCCTGAATGGAAAAAAATTCGGGGAATACGGTTACGCCGACCCGTTTGTCGGGGAGGACTGGAAACGAGCAAAAAAAAAGGGGTGCAACACGAGGACTTCCCAGGGGGTCACCCATCCTAGTACTGCTCTCGCCCAAGCACGCTTAACTTCGGAGTTCTGATGGGATCCGGTGCATTAGTGTTGGTATGATCGCACCCGCACACTAAGCTTGCCTCAATTCATTTATGACCTCGTCCAGGGGCCGTGGACCGGTCCCAGCCAACCTCCACGAGGAGGGGCGTCCGCTCGGAATCGGTAAGAAGCCAGAAGCGAGAGTCGCCGACAAGTTCGGAGGCGATGTACGTTTTTTTAAGATCTGCACGCCGGGAAGAGTCGGAGCCGGAGGCGGTTATAAATCTCTAACGATTTTTGCTCTGAGATGAGCTTCAGAGACGTTAAGAAACCGTAAACCGCGAAAATCGTAGCGAACGTTCAACCCCGACAGTCCTGAACGAAAAGAAACTTCGGGGAATACGGTTACGCCAACCCGTTTGTCGGGGAGGACTGGAAAGGGGCAAAAAAAAGGGGTGCAACACGAGGACTTCCCAGGGGGTCACCCATCCTAGTACTGCTCTCGCCCAAGCACGCTTAACTTCGGAGTTCTGATGGGATCCGGAGCATTAGTGCTGGTATGATCGCACCCGCACACTAAGCTTGCCTCAATTCATTTATGACCTCGTCCAGGGGCCGTGGACCGCTCCCAGCCCACCTCCACGAGGAGGGGCGTCCGCTCGAAATCGGTAAGAAGACAGAAGCGAGAGTCGCCGAAAAGTTCGGAGGAGATGTACGTTTTTTTAAGATCTGCACGCTGGGAAGAGTTGGAGCCGGAGACGGTTATAAATCTCTAACGATTTTTGCTCTGAGATGAGCTTCAGAGACGTTAAGAAACCGTAAACCGCGAAAATCGTAGCGAACGTTCAACCCCGACAGTCCTGAACGAGAAGAAACTTCGGGGAATACGGTTACGCCGACCCGTTTGTCAGGGAGGACTGGAAAGGAGCAAAAAAAAGGGGTGCAACACGAGGACTTCCCAGGGGGTCACCCATCCTAGTACTGCTCTCGCCCAAGCACGCTTAACTTCGGAATTCTGATGGGATCCGATGCATTAGTGTTGGTATGATCGCACCCGCACACTAAGCTTGCCTCAATTCATTTATGACCTCGTCCAGAGGCCGTGGACCGGTCCCAGCCAACCTCCACGAAGAGGGGCGTCCGCTCGGAATCGGTAAGAAGCCAGAAGCGAGAGTCACCGACAAGTTCGGAGGCGATGTACGTTTTTTTAAGATCTGCACGCAGGGAAGAGTCGGAGCCGGAGGCGGTTATAAATCTCTAACGATTTTTGCTCTGAGATGAGCTTCAGAGACGTTAAGAAACCGTAAACCGCGAAAATCGTAGCGAACGTTCAACCCCGACAGTCCTGAACGAAAAGAAACTTCGGGGAATACGGTTACGCCGACCCGTTTGTCGGGGAGGACTGGAAAGGGGCAAAAAAAAGGGGTGCAACACGAGGACTTCCCAGGGGGTCACCCATCCTAGTACTGCTCTCGCCCAAGCACGCTTAACTTCGGAGTTCTGATGGGATCCGGTGCATTAGTGCTGGTATGATCGCACCCGCACACTAAGCTTGCCTCAATTCATTTATGACCTCGTCTAGGGGCCATGGACCGCTCCCAGCCCACCTCCACGAGGAGGGGCGTCCGCTCGGAATCGGTAAGAAGCCAGAAGCGAGAGTCGCCGACAAGTTCGGAGGCGATGTACGTTTTTTTAAGATCTGCACGCCGGGAAGAGTCGGAGCCGGAGGCGGTTATAAATCTCTAACGATTTTTGCTCTGAGATGAGCTTCAGAGACGTTAAGAAACCGTAAACCGCGAAAATCGTAGCGAACGTTCAGCCCCGACAGTCCTGAACGAAAAGAAACTTCGGGGAATACGGTTACGCCGACCCGTTTGTCGGGGAGGACTGGAAAGGAGCAAGAAAAAGGGGTGCAACATGAGGACTTCCCAGGGGGTCACCCATCCTAGTACTGCTCTCGCCCAAGCACGCTTAACTTCGGAGTTCTGATGGGATCCGGTGCATTAGTGCTGGTATGATCGTACCCGCACACTAAGCTTGCCTCAATTCATTTATGACCTCGTCCATTGGCCGTGGACCGCTCCCAGCCCACCTCCACGAGGAGGGGCGTCCGCTCAAAATCGGTAAGAAGCCAGAAGCGAGAGTCGCCGACCAGTTCGGAGGCGATGTACATTTTTTTAAGATCTGCACGCTGGGAAGAGTCGGAGCCGGAGGCGGTTATAAATCTCTAACGATTTTTTCTCTGAGATGAGCTTCAGAGACGTTAAGAAACCGTAAACCGCGAAAATCGTAGCGAACGTTCAACCCCGACAGTCCTGAACGAAAAGAAACTTCGGGGAATACGGTTACGCCGACCCGTTTGTCGGGGAGGACTGGAAAGGAGCAAAAAAAAGGGTGCAACCCGAGGACTTCCCAAGGGGTCACCCATCCTAGTACTGCTCTCGCCCAAGCACGCTTAACTTCGGAGTTCTGATGGGATCCGGTGCATTAGTGCTGGTATGATCGCATCTGCACACTAAGCTTGACTCAATTCATTTATGACCTCGTCCAGGGGCCGTGGACCGCTCCCAGCCCACCTCCACGAGGAGGGGCATCCGCTCGGAATCGGTAAGAAGCCAGAAGCGAGAGTCGCCGACCAGTTCGGAGGCGATGTACGTTTTTTTAAGATCTGTACGCTGGGAAGAGTCGGAGCCGGAGGCGGTTATAAATCTCTAACGATTTTTTCTCTGAGTTGAGCTTTAGAGACGTTAAGAAATCGTAAACCGCAAAAATCGTAGCGAACGTTCAACCCCGACAGTCCTGAACGAAAAGAAACTTCGGGGAATACGGTTACGCCGACCCGTTTGTCGAGGAGGACTGGAAAGGAGCAAAAAAAAGGGGTGCAACACGAGGACTTCCCAGGGGGTCACCCATCCTAGTACTGCTCTCCCCCAAGCACGCTTAACTTCGGAGTTCTGATGGGATCCGGTGCATTAGTGCTGGTATGATCACACCCGCACACTAAGCTTGCCTCAATTCATTTATGACCTCGTCCAGGGGCCGTGGACCGCTTCCAGCCCACCTCCACGAGGAGGGGCGTCCGCTCAAAATCGGTAAGAAGCCAGAAGCGAGAGTCGCCGACCAGTTCGGAGGCAATGTACATTTTTTTAAGATCTGCACGCTGGGAAGAGTCGGAGCCGGAGACGGTTATAAATCTCTAACGATTTTTTCTCTGAGATGAGCTTCAGAGACGTTAAGAAACCGTAAACCGCGAAAATCGTAGCGAACGTTCAACCCCGACAGTCCTGAACGAAAAGAAACTTCTGGGAATACGGTTACGTCGACCCGTTTGTCGGGGAGGACTGGAATGGAGCAAAAAAAAGGGGTGCAACACGAGGACTTCCCAGGGGTCACCCATCCTAGTACTGCTCTCGCCCAAGCACGCTTAACTTCGGAGTTCTGATGGGATCCGGTGCATTAGTGCTGGTATGATCGCACCCGCACACTAAGCTTGACTCAATTCATTTATGACCTCGTCCAAGGGCCGTGGACCGCTCCCAGCCCACCTCCATGAGGAGGGGCGTCCGCTCAGAATCGGTAAGAAGCCAGAAGCGTGAGTCGCCGACCAGTTCGGAAGCGATGTACGTTTTTTTAAGATCTGCACGCTGGGAAGAGTTGGAGCCGGAGGCGGTTATAAATCTCTAACGATTTTTGCTCTGAGATGAGCTTCAGAGACGTTAAGAAACCGTAAACCGCGAAAATCGTAGCGAACGTTCAACCCCGACAGTCTTGAACGAAAAGAAACTTCGGGGAATACGGTTACGCCGACCCGTTTGTCGGGGAGGACTGGAAAGGAGCAAAAAAAAGGGGTGCAACACGAGGACTTCCCAGGGGGTCACCCATCCTAGTACTGCTCTCGCCCAAGCACGCTTAACTTCGGAGTTCTGATGGGATCCGGTGCATTAGTGCTGGTATGATCGTACCCGCATACTAAGCTTGCCTCAATTCATTTATGACCCCGTCTAGAGGCCGTGGACCGCTCCTAGCCCACCTCCACGAGGAGAGGCGTCCGCTCGGAATCGGTAAGAAGCCAGAGGCGAGAGTCACCGACCAATTCGGAGGCGATGTACGTTTTTTGAAGATCTACACGCTGGGAAGAGTCGGAGCCGGAGGCGGTTATAAATCTCTAACGATTTTTGGTCTGAGATGAGCTTCAGAGACGTTAAAAAACCGTGAACCGCGAAAATCGTAGCGAACGTTCAACCCCGACAGTCCTGAATGAAAAGAAACTTCGGGGAATACGGTTACGCCGACCCGTTTGTCGGGGAGGACTGGAAACGAGCAAAAAAAAAGGAGTGCAACACGAGGACTTCCCAGGGGGTCACCCATCCTAGTACTGCTCTCGCCCAAGCACGCTTAACTTCGGAGTTCTGATGGGATCCGGTGCATTAGTGCTGGTATGATCACACCCGCACACTAAGCTTGCCTCAATTCATTTATGACCTCGTCCAGGGGCCATGGACCGCTCCCAGCCCACCTCCACGAGGAGGGGCGTCCGCTCGGAATCGGTAAGAAGCCAGAAGCGAGAGTCGCCGACAAGTTCGGAGGCGATGTACGTTTTTTTAAGATCTGCACGCCGGGAAGAGTCGGAGCCGGAGGCGGTTATAAATCTGTAACGATTTTTGCTCTGAGATGAGCTTCAGAGACGTTAAGAAACCGTAAACCGCGAAAATCGTAGCGAACGTTCAACCCCGACAGTCCTGAACGAAAAGAAACTTCGGGGAATACGGTTACGCCGACCCGTTTGTCGGGGAGGACTGGAAAGGAGCAAAAAAAAGGGGTGCAACACGAGGACTTCCCAGGGGGTCACCCATCCTAGTACTGCTCTCGCCCAAGCACGCTTAACTTCGGAGTTCTGATGGGATCCGGTGCATTAGTGCTGGTATGATCGTACCCGCACATTAAGCTTGCCTCAATTCATTTATGACCCCGTCTAGGGGCCGTGGACCGCTCCTAGCCCACCTCCACGAGGAGAGGCGTCCGCTCGGAATCGGTAAGAAGCCAGAGGCGAGAGTCACCGACCAATTCGGAGGCGATGTACGTTTTTTGAAGATCTACACGCTGGGAAGAGTCGGAGCCGGAGGCGGTTATAAATCTCTAACGATTTTTGGTCTGAGATGAGCTTCAGAGACGTTAAAAAACCGTGAACCGCGAAAATCGTAGCGAACGTTCAACCCCGACAGTCCTGAATGAAAAGAAACTTCGGGGAATACGGTTACGCCGACCCGTTTGTCGGGGAGGACTGGAAACGAGCAAAAAAAAAGGAGTGCAACACGAGGACTTCCCAGGGGGTCACCCATCCTGGTACTGCTCTCGCCCAAGCACGCTTAACTTCGGAGTTCTGATGGGATCCGGTGCATTAGTGCTGGTATGATCACACCCGCACACTAAGCTTGCCTCAATTCATTTATGACCTCGTCCAGGGGCCATGGACCGCTCCCAGCCCACCTCCACGAGGAGGGGCGTCCGCTCGGAATCGGTAAGAAGCCAGAAGCGAGAGTCGCCGACAAGTTCGGAGGCGATGTACGTTTTTTTAAGATCTGCACGCCGGGAAGAGTCGGAGCCGGAGGCGGTTATAAATCTCTAACGATTTTTGCTCTGAGATGAGCTTCAGAGACGTTAAGAAACCGTAAACCGCGAAAATCGTAGCGAACGTTCAACCCCGACAGTCCTGAACGAAAAGAAACTTCGGGGAATACGGTTACGCCGACCCGTTTGTCGGGGAGGACTGGAAAGGAGCAAAAAAAAGGGGTGCAACACGAGGACTTCCCAGGGGGTCACCCATCCTAGTACTGCTCTCGCCCAAGCACGCTTAACTTCGGAGTTCTGATGGGATCCGGTGCATTAGTGCTGGTATGATCGTACCCGCACACTAAGCTTGCCTCAATTCATTTATGACCTCGTCCAGGGGCCGTGGACCGCTCCCAGCCCACCTCCATGAGGATGGGCGTCCGCTCGGAATCGGTAAGAAGCCAGAAGCGAGAGTCACCGACAAATTCGGAGGCGATGTACGTTTTTTGAAGATCTACACGCTGGGAAGAGTCGGAGCCGGAGGCGGTTATAAATCTCTAACGATTTTTGCTCTGAGATGAGCTTCAGAGACGTTAAGAAACCGTAAACCGCGAAAATCGTAGCGAACGTTCAACCCCGACAGTCGTGAACGAAAAGAAACTTCGGGGAATACGGTTACGCCGACCCGTTTGTCGGGGAGGACTAGAAACGAGCAAGAAAAAAGGGGTGCAACACGAGGACTTCCCAGGGGGTCACCCATCCTAGTACTGCTCTCGCCCAAGCACGCTTAACTTCGGAGTTCTGATGGGAACCGGTGCATTAGTGCTGGTATGATCGTACCCGCACACTAAGCTTGCCTCAATTCATTTATGACCCCGTCTAGGGGCCGTGGACCGCTCCTAGCCCACCTCCACGAGGAGAGGCGTCCGCTCGGAATCGGTAAGAAGCCAGAGGCGAGAGTCACCGACCAATTCGGAGGCGATGTACATTTTTTGAAGATCTACACGCTGGGAAGAGTCGGAGCCGGAGGCGGTTATAAATCTCTAACGATTTTTGCTCTGAGATGAGCTTCAGAGACGTTAAGAAACCGTAAACCGCGAAAATCGTAGCGAACGTTCAACCCCGACAGTCCTGAACGAAAAGAAACTTCGGGGAATACGGTTACGCCGACCCGTTTATCGGGGAGGACTGGAAAGGAGCAAAAAAAAGGGGTGCAACACGAGGACTTCCCAGGGGGTCACCCATCCTAGTACTGCTCTCGCCCAAGCACGCTTAACTTCGGAGTTCTGATGGGATCCGGTGCATTAGTGCTGGTATGATCGTACCCGCACACTAAGCTTGCCTCAATTCATTTATGACCTCGTCCAGGGGCCGTGGACCGCTCCCAGCCCACCTCCATGAGGATGGGCGTCCGCTCGGAATCGGTAAGAAGCCAGAAGCGAGAGTCACCGACCAATTCGGAGGCGATGTACGTTTTTTGAAGATCTACACGCTTGGAAGAGTCGGCGCCGGAGGCGGTTATAAATCTCTAACGATTTTTGCTCTGAGATGAGCTTCAGAGACGTTAAGAAACCGTAAACCGCGAAAATCGTAGCGAACGTTCAACCCCGACAGTCGTGAACGAAAAGAAACTTCGGGGAATACGGTTACGCCGACCCGTTTGTCGGGGAGGACTAGAAACGAGCAAGAAAAAAGGGGTGCAACACGAGGACTTCCCAGGGGGTCACCCATCCTAGTACTGCTCTCGCCCAAGCACGCTTAACTTCGGAGTTCTGATGGGATCCGGTGCATTAGTGCTGGTATGATCACATCCGCACACTAAGCTTGCCTCAATTCATTTATGACCTCGTCCAGGGGCCATGGACCGCTCCCAGCCCACCTCCACGAGGAGGGGCGTCCGCTCGGAATCGGTAAGAAGCCAGAAGCGAGAGTCGCCGACAAGTTCGGAGGCGATGTACGTTTTTTTAAGATCTGCACGCCGGGAAGAGTCGGAGCCGGAGGCGGTTATAAATCTCTAACGATTTTTGCTCTGAGATGAGCTTCAGAGACGTTAAGAAACCGTAAACCGCGAAAATCGTAGCGAACGTTCAACCCCGACAGTCCTGAACGAAAAGAAACTTCGGGGAATACGGTTACGCCGACCCGTTTGTCGGGGAGGACTGGAAAGGAGCAAAAAAAAGGGGTGCAACACGAGGACTTCCCAGGGGGTCACCCATCCTAGTACTGCTCTCGCCCAAGCACGCTTAACTTCGGAGTTCTGATGGGATCCGGTGCATTAGTGCTGGTATGATCGTACCCGCACACTAAGCTTGCCTCAATTCATTTATGACCTCGTCCAGGGGCCGTGGACCGCTCCCAGCCCACCTCCATGAGGATGGGCGTCCGCTCGGAATCGGTAAGAAGCCAGAAGCGAGAGTCACCGACCAATTCGGAGGCGATGTACGTTTTTTGAAGATCTACACGCTGGGAAGAGTCGGAGCCGGAGGCGGTTATAAATCTCTAACGATTTTTGCTCTGAGATGAGCTTCAGAGACGTTAAGAAACCGTAAACCGCAAAAATCGTAGCGAACGTTCAACCCCGACAGTCGTGAACGAAAAGAAACTTCGGGGAATACGGTTACGCCGACCCGTTTGTCGGGGAGGACTAGAAACGAGCAAGAAAAAAGGGGTGCAACACGAGGACTTCCCAGGGGGTCACCCATCCTAGTACTGCTCTCCCCCAAGCACGCTTAACTTCGGAGTTCTGATGGGATCCGGTGCATTAGTGCTGGTATGATCGCACCCGCACACTAAGCTTGCCTCAATTCATTTATGACCTCGTCCATTGGCCGTGGACCGCTCCCAGCCCACCTCCACGAGGAGGGGCGTCCGCTCAAAATCGGTAAGAAGCCAGAAGCGAGAGTCGCCGACCAGTTCGAAGGCGATGTACATTTTTTTAAGATCTGCACGCTGGGAAGAGTCGGAGCCGGAGGCGGTTATAAATCTCTAACGATTTTTTCTCTGAGATGAGCTTCAGAGACGTTAAGAAACCGTAAACCGCGAAAATCGTAGCGAACGTTCAACCCCGACAGTCCTGAACGAAAAGAAACTTCGGGGAATACGGTTACGCCGACCCGTTTGTCGGGGAGGACTGGAAAGGAGCAAAAAAAAGGGTGCAACCCGAGGACTTCCCAGGGGGTTACCCATCCTAGTACTGCTCTCGCCCAAGCACGCTTAACTTCGGAGTTCTGATGGGATCCGGTGCATTAGTGTTGGTATGATCGCATCCGCACACTAAGCTTGCCTCAATTCATTTATGACCTCGTCCAGGGGCCGTGGACCGCTCCCAGCCCACCTCCACGAGGAGGGGCGTCCGCTCGGAATCGGTAAGAAGCCAGAAGCGAGAGTCGCCGACAAGTTCGGAGGCGATGTACGTTTTTTTAAGATCTGCACGCCGGGAAGAGTCGGAGCCGAAGGCGGTTATAAATCTCTAACGATTTTTGCTCTGAGATGAGCTTCAGAGACGTTAAGAAACCGTAAACCGCGAAAATCGTAGCGAACGTTCAACCCCGACAGTCCTGAACGAAAAGAAACTTCGGGGAATACGGTTACGCCGACCCGTTTGTCGGGGAGGACTGGAAAGGAGCAAGAAAAAGGGGTGCAACACGAGGACTTCCCAGGGGGTCACCCATCCTAGTACTGCTCTCGCCCAAGCACGCTTAACTTCGGAGTTCTGATGGGATCCGGTGCATTAGTGCTGGTATGATCGTACCCGCACACTAAGCTTGCCTCAATTCATTTATGACCCCGTCTAGGGGCCGTGGACCGCTCCTAGCCCACCTCCACGAGGAGAGGCGTCCGCTCGGAATCGGTAAGAAGCCAGAGGCGAGAGTCACCGACCAATTCGGAGGCGATGTACATTTTTTGAAGATCTACACGCTGGGAAGAGTCGGAGCCGGAGGCGGTTATAAATCTCTAACTATTTTTGGTCTGAGATGAGCTTCAGAGACGTTAAAAAACCGTGAACCGCGAAAATCGTAGCGAACGTTCAACCCCGACAGTCCTGAATGAAAAGAAACTTCGGGGAATACGGTTACGCCGACCCGTTTGTCGGGGAGGACTGGAAACGAGCAAAAAAAAAGGAGTGCAACACGAGGACTTCCCAGGGGGTCACCCATCCTAGTACTGCTCTCGCCCAAGCACGCTTAACTTCGGAGTTCTGATGGGATCCGGTGCATTAGTGCTGGTATGATCACACCCGCACACTAAGCTTGCCTCAATTCATTTATGACCTCGTCCAGGGGCCATGGACCGCTCCCAGCCCACCTCCACGAGGAGGGGCGTCCGCTCGGAATCGGTAAGAAGCCAGAAGCGAGAGTCGCCGACAAGTTCGGAGGCGATGTACGTTTTTTTAAGATCTGCACGCCGGGAAGAGTCGGAGCCGGAGGCGGTTATAAATCTATAACGATTTTTGCTCTGAGATGAGCTTCAGAGACGTTAAGAAACCGTAAACCGCGAAAATCGTAGCGAACGTTCAACCCCGACAGTCCTGAACGAAAAGAAACTTCGGGGAATACGGTTACGCCGACCCGTTTGTCGGGGAGGACTGGAAAGGAGCAAAAAAAAGGGGTGCAACACGAGGACTTCCCAGGGGGTCACCCATCCTAGTACTGCTCTCGCCCAAGCACTCTTAACTTCGGAGTTCTGATGGGATCCGGTGCATTAGTGCTGGTATGATCGTACCCGCACACTAAGCTTGCCTCAATTCATTTATGACCTCGTCCAGGGGCCGTGGACCGCTCCCAGCCCACCTCCATGAGGATGGGCGTCCGCTCGTAATCGGTAAGAAGCCAGAAGCGAGAGTCACCGACCAATTCAGAGGCGATGTACGTTTTTTGAAGATCTACACGCTTGGAAGAGTCGGCGCCGGAGGCGGTTATAAATCTCTAACGATTTTTGCTCTGAGATGAGCTTCAGAGACGTTAAGAAACCGTAAACCGCGAAAATCGTAGCGAACGTTCAACCCCGACAGTCGTGAACGAAAAGAAACTTCGGGGAATACGGTTACGCCGACCCGTTTGTCGGGGAGGACTAGAAACGAGCAAGAAAAAAGGGGTGCAACACGAGGACTTCCCAGGGGGTCACCCATCCTAGTACTGCTCTCGCCCAAGCACGCTTAACTTCGGAGTTCTGATGGGATCCGGTGCATTAGTGCTGGTATGATCACATCCGCACACTAAGCTTGCCTCAATTCATTTATGACCTCGTCCAGGGGCCATGGACCGCTCCCAGCCCACCTCCACGAGGAGGGGCGTCCGCTCGGAATCGGTAAGAAGCCAGAAGCGAGAGTCGCCGACAAGTTCGGAGGCGATGTACGTTTTTTTAAGATCTGCACGCCGGGAAGAGTCGGAGCCGGAGGCGGTTATAAATCTCTAACGATTTTTGCTCTGAGATGAGCTTCAGAGACGTTAAGAAACCGTAAACCGCGAAAATCGTAGCGAACGTTCAACCCCGACAGTCCTGAACGAAAAGAAACTTCGGGGAATACGGTTACGCCGACCCGTTTGTCGGGGAGGACTGGAAAGGAGCAAAAAAAAGGGGTGCAACACGAGGACTTCCCAGGGGGTCACCCATCCTAGTACTGCTCTCGCCCAAGCACGCTTAACTTCGAGTTCTGATGGGATCCGGTGCATTAGTGCTGGTATGATCGTACCCGCACACTAAGCTTGCCTCAATTCATTTATGACCTCGTCCAGGGGCCGTGGACCGCTCCCAGCCCACCTCCATGAGGATGGGCGTCCGCTCGGAATCGGTAAGAAGCCAGAAGCGAGAGTCGCCGACCAATTCGGAGGCGATGTACGTTTTTTGAAGATCTACACGCTGGGAAGAGTCGGAGCCGGAGGCGGTTATAAATCTCTAACGATTTTTGCTCTGAGATGAGCTTCAGAGACGTTAAGAAACCGTAAACCGCAAAAATCGTAGCGAACGTTCAACCCCGACAGTCGTGAACGAAAAGAAACTTCGGGGAATACGGTTACGCCGACCCGTTTGTCGGGGAGGACTAGAAACGAGCAAGAAAAAAGGGGTGCAACACGAGGACTTCCCAGGGGGTCACCCATCCTAGTACTGCTCTCCCCCAAGCACGCTTAACTTCGGAGTTCTGATGGGATCCGGTGCATTAGTGCTGGTATGATCGCACCCGCACACTAAGCTTGCCTCAATTCATTTATGACCTTGTCCATTGGCCGTGGACCGCTCCCAGCCCACCTCCACGAGGAGGGGCGTCCGCTCAAAATCGGTAAGAAGCCAGAAGCGAGAGTCGCCGACCAGTTCGGAGGCGATGTACATTTTTTTAAGATCTGCACGCTGGGAAGAGTCGGAGCCGGAGGCGGTTATAAATCTCTAACGATTTTTTCTCTGAGATGAGCTTCAGAGACGTTAAGAAACCGTAAACCGCGAAAATCGTAGCGAACGTTCAACCCCGACAGTCCTGAACGAAAAGAAACTTCGGGGAATACGGTTACGCCGACCCGTTTGTCGGGGAGGACTGGAAAGGAGCAAAAATAAGGGTGCAACCCGAGGACTTCCCAGGGGGTCACCCATCCTAGTACTGCACTCGCCCAAGCACGCTTAACTTCGGAGTTCTGATGGGATCCGGTGCATTAGTGCTGGTATGATCGCATCCGCACACTAAGCTTGCCTCAATTCATTTATGACCTCGTCTAGGGGCCGTGGACCGCTCCCAGTCCACCTCCACGAGGAGGGGCGTCCGCTCGGAATCGGTAAGAAGCCAGAAGCGAGAGTCGCCGACAAGTTTGGAGGCGATGTACGTTTTTTTAAGATCTGCACGCCGGGAAGAGTCGGAGCCGGAGGCGGTTATAAATCTCTAACGATTTTTGCTCTGAGATGAGCTTCAGAGACGTTAAGAAACCGTAAACCGCGAAAATCGTAGCGAACGTTCAACCCCGACAGTCCTGAACGAAAAGAAACTTCGGGGAATACGGTTACGCCGACCCGTTTGTCGGGGAGGACTGGAAAGGAGCAAGAAAAAGGGGTGCAACACGAGGACTTCCCAGGGGGTCACCCATCCTAGTACTGCTCTCGCCCAAGCACGCTTAACTTCGGAGTTCTGATGGGATCCGGTGCATTAGTGCTGGTATGATCGTACCCGCACACTAAGCTTGCCTCAATTCATTTATGACCTCGTCCATTGGCCGTGGACCGCTCCCAGCCCACCTCCACGAGGAGGGGCGTCCGCTCAAAATCGGTAAGAAGCCAGAAGCGAGAGTCGCCGACCAGTTCGGAGGCGATGTACATTTTTTTAAGATCTGCACGCTGGGAAGAGTCGGAGCCGGAGGCGGTTATAAATCTCTAACGATTTTTTCTCTGAGATGAGCTTCAGAGACGTTAAGAAACCGTAAACCGCGAAAATCGTAGCGAACGTTCAACCCCGACAGTCCTGAACGAAAAGAAACTTCGGGGAATACGGTTACGCCGACCCGTTTGTCGGGGAGGACTAGAAACGAGCAAGAAAAAAGGGGTGCAACACGAGGACTTCCCAGGGGGTCACCCATCCTAGTACTGCTCTCGCCCAAGCACGCTTAACTTCGGAGTTCTGATGGGATCCGGTGCATTAGTGCTGGTATGATCACATCCGCACACTAAGCTTGCCTCAATTCATTTATGACCTCGTCCAGGGGCCATGGACCGCTCCCAGCCCACCTCCACGAGGAGGGGCGTCCGCTCGGAATCGGTAAGAAGCCAGAAGCGAGAGTCGCCGACAAGTTCGGAGGCGATGTACGTTTTTTTAAGATCTGCACGCCGGGAAGAGTCGGAGCCGGAGGCGGTTATAAATCTCTAACGATTTTTGCTCTGAGATGAGCTTCAGAGACGTTAAGAAACCGTAAACCGCAAAAATCGTAGCGAACGTTCAACCCCGACAGTCGTGAACGAAAAGAAACTTCGGGGAATACGGTTACGCCGACCCGTTTGTCGGGGAGGACTAGAAACGAGCAAGAAAAAAGGGGTGCAACACGAGGACTTCCCAGGGGGTCACCCATCCTAGTACTGCTCTCCCCCAAGCACGCTTAACTTCGGAGTTCTGATGGGATCCGGTGCATTAGTGCTGGTATGATCGCACCCGCACACTAAGCTTGCCTCAATTCATTTATGACCTTGTCCATTGGCCGTGGACCGCTCCCAGCCCACCTCCACGAGGAGGGGCGTCCGCTCAAAATCGGTAAGAAGCCAGAAGCGAGAGTCGCCGACCAGTTCGGAGGCGATGTACATTTTTTTAAGATCTGCACGCTGGGAAGAGTCGGAGCCGGAGGCGGTTATAAATCTCTAACGATTTTTTCTCTGAGATGAGCTTCAGAGACGTTAAGAAACCGTAAACCGCGAAAATCGTAGCGAACGTTCAACCCCGACAGTCCTGAACGAAAAGAAACTTCGGGGAATACGGTTACGCCGACCCGTTTGTCGGGGAGGACTGGAAAGGAGCAAAAATAAGGGTGCAACCCGAGGACTTCCCAGGGGGTCACCCATCCTAGTACTGCACTCGCCCAAGCACGCTTAACTTCGGAGTTCTGATGGGATCCGGTGCATTAGTGCTGGTATGATCGCATCCGCACACTAAGCTTGCCTCAATTCATTTATGACCTCGTCTAGGGGCCGTGGACCGCTCCCAGTCCACCTCCACGAGGAGGGGCGTCCGCTCGGAATCGGTAAGAAGCCAGAAGCGAGAGTCGCCGACAAGTTTGGAGGCGATGTACGTTTTTTTAAGATCTGCACGCCGGGAAGAGTCGGAGCCGGAGGCGGTTATAAATCTCTAACGATTTTTGCTCTGAGATGAGCTTCAGAGACGTTAAGAAACCGTAAACCGCGAAAATCGTAGCGAACGTTCAACCCCGACAG
This sequence comes from Diospyros kaki, assembly GCA_036245055.1. Taxonomy (NCBI): domain Eukaryota; kingdom Viridiplantae; phylum Streptophyta; class Magnoliopsida; order Ericales; family Ebenaceae; genus Diospyros; species Diospyros kaki. The sequence goes on from BSEG01000002.1 coordinate 22,264,817, forward strand.
TCCTGAACGAAAAGAAACTTCGGGGAATACGGTTACGCCGACCCGTTTGTCGGGGAGGACTGGAAAGGAGCAAAAAAAAGGGTGCAACCCGAGGACTTCCCAGGGGGTCACCCATCCTAGTACTACTCTCGCCCAAGCACGCTTAACTTCGGAGTTCTGATGGGATCCGGTGCATTAGTGCTGGTATGATCGCATCCGCACACTAAGCTTGCCTCAATTCATTTATGACCTCGTCCAGGGGCCGTGGACCCCTCCCAGCCCACCTCCACGAGGAGGGGCGTTCGCTCGGAATCGGTAAGAAGCCAGAAGCGAGAGTCGCCGACAAGTTCGGAGGCGATGTACGTTTTTTTAAGATCTGCACGCCGGGAAGAGTCGGAGCCGGAGGCGGTTATAAATCTCTAACGATTTTTGCTCTGAGATGAGCTTCAGAGACGTTAAGAAACCGTAAACCGCGAAAATCGTAGCGAACGTTCAACCCCGACAGTCCTGAACGAAAAGAAACTTCGGGGAATACGGTTACGCCGACCCGTTTGTCGGGGAGGACTGGAAAGGAGCAAGAAAAAGGGGTGCAACACGAGGACTTCCCAGGGGGTCACCCATCCTAGTACTGCTCTCGCCCAAGCACGCTTAACTTCGGAGTTCTGATGGGATCCGGTGCATTAATGCTGGTATGATCGTACCCGCACACTAAGCTTGCCTCAATTCATTTATGACCTCGTCCATTGGCCGTGGACCGCTCCCAGCCCACCTCCACGAGGAGGGGCGTCCGCTCAAAATCGGTAAGAAGCCAGAAGCGAGAGTCGCCGACCAGTTCGGAGGCGATGTACATTTTTTTAAGATCTGCACGCTGGGAAGAGTCGGAGCCGGAGGCGGTTATAAATCTCTAACGATTTTTTCTCTGAGATGAGCTTCAGAGACGTTAAGAAACCGTAAACCGCGAAAATCGTAGCGAACGTTCAACCCCGACAGTCCTGAACGAAAAGAAACTTCGGGGAATACGGTTACGCCGACCCGTTTGTCGGGGAGGACTGGAAAGGAGCAAAAAAAAGGGTGCAACCCGAGGACTTCCCAGGGGGTCACCCATCCTAGTACTGCTCTCGCCCAAGCACGCTTAACTTCGGAGTTCTGATGGGATCCGGTGCATTAGTGCTGGTATGATCGCATCTGCACACTAAGCTTGACTCAATTCATTTATGACCTCGTCCAGGGGCCGTGGACCGCTCCCAGCCCACCTCCACGAGGAGGGGCATCCGCTCGGAATCGGTAAGAAGCCAGAAGCGAGAGTCGCCGACCAGTTCGGAGGCGATGTACGTTTTTTTAAGATCTGTACGCTGGGAAGAGTCGGAGCCGGAGGCGGTTATAAATCTCTAACGATTTTTTCTCTGAGATGAGCTTCAGAGACGTTAAGAAACCGTAAACCGCGAAAATCGTAGCGAACGTTCAACCCCGACAGTCCTGAACGAAAAGAAACTTCTGGGAATACGGTTACGTCGACCCGTTTGTCGGGGAGGACTGGAATGGAGCAAAAAAAAGGGGTGCAACACGAGGACTTCCCAGGGGTCACCCATCCTAGTACTGCTCTCGCCCAAGCACGCTTAACTTCGGAGTTCTGATGGGATCCGGTGCATTAGTGCTGGTATGATCGCACCCGCACACTAAGCTTGACTCAATTCATTTATGACCTCGTCCAGGGGCCGTGGACTGCTCCCAGCCCACCTCCATGAGGAGGGGCGTCCGCTCAGAATCGGTAAGAAGCCAGAAGCGTGAGTCGCCGACCAGTTCGGAAGCGATGTACGTTTTTTTAAGATCTGCACGCTGGGAAGAGTTGGAGCCGGAGGCGGTTATAAATCTCTAACGATTTTTGCTCTGAGATGAGCTTCAGAGACGTTAAGAAACCGTAAACCGCGAAAATCGTAGCGAACGTTCAACCCCGACAGTCTTGAACGAAAAGAAACTTCGGGGAATACGGTTACGCCGACCCGTTTGTCGGGGAGGACTAGAAACGAGCAAAAAAAAGGGGTGCAACACGAGGACTTCCCAGGGGGTCACCCATCCTAGTACTGCTCTCCCCCAAGCACGCTTAACTTCGGAGTTCTGATGGGATCCGGTGCATTAGTGTTGGTATGATCGCACCCGCACACTAAGCTTGCCTCAATTCATTTATGACCTCGTCCAGGGGCCGTGGACCGGTCCCAGCCAACCTCCACGAGGAGGGGCGTCCGCTCGGAATCGGTAAGAAGCCAGAAGCGAGAGTCGCCGACAAGTTCGGAGGCGATGTACGTTTTTTTAAGATCTGCACGCCGGGAAGAGTCGGAGCCGGAGGCGGTTATAAATCTCTAACGATTTTTTCTCTGAGATGAGCTTCAGAGACGTTAAGAAACCGTAAACCGCGAAAATCGTAGCGAACGTTCAACCCCGACAGTCCTGAACGAAAAGAAACTTCGGGGAATACGGTTACGCCGACCCGTTTGTCGGGGAGGACTGGAAAGGAGCAAAAAAAAGGGGTGCAACACGAGGACTTCCCAGGGGGTCACCCATCCTAGTACTGCTCTCGCCCAAGCACGCTTAACTTCGGAGTTCTGATGGGATCCGGTGCATTAGTGCTGGTATGATCGTACCCGTATACTAAGCTTGCCTCAATTCATTTATGACCCCGTCTAGGGGCCGTGGACCGCTCCTAGCCCACCTCCACGAGGAGAGGCGTCCGCTCGGAATCGGTAAGAAGCCAGAGGCGAGAGTCACCGACCAATTCGGAGGCGATGTACGTTTTTTGAAGATCTACACGCTGGGAAGAGTCGGAGCCGGAGGCGGTTATAAATCTCTAACGATTTTTGTTCTGAGATGAGCTTCAGAGACGTTAAAAAATCGTGAACCGCGAAAATCGTAGCGAACGTTCAACCCCGACAGTCCTGAATGAAAAGAAACTTCGGGGAATACGGTTACGCCGACCCGTTTGTCGGGGAGGACTGGAAACGAGCAAAAAAAAAGGAGTGCAACACGAGGACTTCCCAGGGGGTCACCCATCCTAGTACTGCTCTCGCCCAAGCACGCTTAACTTCGGAGTTCTGATGGGATCCGGTGCATTAGTGCTGGTATGATCACACCCGCACACTAAGCTTGCCTCAATTCATTTATGACCTCGTCCAGGGGCCATGGACCGCTCCCAGCCCACCTCCACGAGGAGGGGCGTCCGCTCGGAATCGGTAAGAAGCCAGAAGCGAGAGTCGCCGACAAGTTCGGAGGCGATGTACGTTTTTTTAGGATCTGCACGCCGGGAAGAGTCGGAGCCGGAGGCGGTTATAAATCTCTAACGATTTTTGCTCTGAGATGAGCTTCAGAGACGTTAAGAAACCGTAAACCGCGAAAATCGTAGCGAACGTTCAACCCCGACAGTCCTGAACGAAAAGAAACTTCGGGGAATACGGTTACGCCGACCCGTTTGTCGGGGAGGACTGGAAAGGAGCAAAAAAAAGGGGTGCAACACGAGGACTTCCCAGGGGGTCACCCATCCTAGTACTGCTCTCGCCCAAGCACGCTTAACTTCGGAGTTCTGATGGGATCCGGTGCATTAGTGCTGGTATGATCGTACCCGCACACTAAGCTTGCCTCAATTCATTTATGACCTCGTCCAGGGGCCGTGGACCGCTCCCAGCCCACCTCCATGAGGATGGGCGTCCGCTCGGAATCGGTAAGAAGCCAGAAGCGAGAGTCACCGACCAATTCGGAGGCGATGTACGTTTTTTGAAGATCTACACGCTGGGAAGAGTCGGAGCCGGAGGCGGTTATAAATCTCTAACGATTTTTGCTCTGAGATGAGCTTCAGAGACGTTAAGAAACCGTAAACCGCGAAAATCGTAGCGAACGTTCAACCCCGACAGTCGTGAACGAAAAGAAACTTCGGGGAATACGGTTACGCCGACCCGTTTGTCGGGGAGGACTAGAAACGAGCAAGAAAAAAGGGGTGCAACACGAGGACTTCCCAGGGGGTCACCCATCCTAGTACTGCTCTCGCCCAATCACGCTTAACTTCGGAGTTCTGATGGGATCCGGTGCATTAGTGCTGGTATGATCGTACCCGCACACTAAGCTTGCCTCAATTCATTTATGACCCCGTCTAGGGGCCGTGGACCGCTCCTAGGCCACCTCCACGAGGAGAGGCGTCCGCTCGGAATCGGTAAGAAGCCAGAGGCGAGAGTCACCGACCAATTCGGAGGCGATGTACGTTTTTTGAAGATCTACACGCTGGGAAGAGTCGGAGCCGGAGGCGGTTATAAATCTCTAACGATTTTTGGTCTGAGATGAGCTTCAGAGACGTTAAAAAACCGTGAACCGCGAAAATCGTAGCGAACGTTCAACCCCGACAGTCCTGAATGAAAAGAAACTTCGGGGAATACGGTTACGCCGACCCGTTTGTCGGGGAGGACTGGAAACGAGCAAAAAAAAAGGAGTGCAACACGAGGACTTCCCAGGGGGTCACCCATCCTAGTACTACTCTCGCCCAAGCACGCTTAACTTCGGAGTTCTGATGGGATCCGGTGCATTAGTGCTGGTATGATCACACCCGCACACTAAGCTTGCCTCAATTCATTTATGACCTCGTCCAGGGGCCATGGACCGCTCCCAGCCCACCTCCACGAGGAGGGGCGTCCGCTCGGAATCGGTAAGAAGCCAGAAGCGAGAGTCGCCGACAAGTTCGGAGGCGATGTACGTTTTTTTAAGATCTGCACGCCGGGAAGAGTCGGAGCCGGAGGCGGTTATAAATCTATAACGATTTTTGCTCTGAGATGAGCTTCAGAGACGTTAAGAAATCGTAAACCGCGAAAATCGTAGCGAACGTTCAACCCCGACAGTCCTGAACGAAAAGAAACTTCGGGGAATACGGTTACGCCGACCCGTTTGTCGGGGAGGACTGGAAAGGAGCAAAAAAAAGGGGTGCAACACGAGGACTTCCCAGGGGGTCACCCATCCTAGTACTGCTCTCGCCCAAGCACGCTTAACTTCGGAGTTCTGATGGGATCCGGTGCATTAGTGCTGGTATGATCGTACCCGCACACTAAGCTTGCCTCAATTCATTTATGACCTCGTCCAGGGGCCGTGGACCGCTCCCAGCCCACCTCCATGAGGATGGGCGTCCGCTCGGAATCGGTAAGAAGCCAGAAGCGAGAGTCACCGACCAATTCGGAGGCGATGTACGTTTTTTGAAGATCTACACGCTGGGAAGAGTCGGAGCCGGAGGCGGTTATAAATCTCTAACGATTTTTGCTCTGAGATGAGCTTCAGAGACGTTAAGAAACCGTAAACCGCAAAAATCGTAGCGAACGTTCAACCCCGACAGTCGTGAACGAAAAGAAACTTCGGGGAATACGGTTACGCCGACCCGTTTGTCGGGGAGGACTAGAAACGAGCAAGAAAAAAGGGGTGCAACACGAGGACTTCCCAGGGGGTCACCCATCCTAGTACTGCTCTCGCCCAAGCACGCTTAACTTCGGAGTTCTGATGGGATCCGGTGCATTAGTGCTGGTATGATCACACCCGCACACTAAGCTTGCCTCAATTCATTTATGACCTCGTCCAGGGGCCATGGACCGCTCCCAGCCCACCTCCACGAGGAGGGGCGTCCGCTCGGAATCGGTAAGAAGCCAGAAGCGAGAGTCGCCGACAAGTTCGGAGGCGATGTACGTTTTTTTAAGATCTGCACGCCGGGAAGAGTCGGAGCCGGAGGCGGTTATAAATCTCTAACGATTTTTGCTCTGAGATGAGCTTCAGAGACGTTAAGAAACCGTAAACCGCGAAAATCGTAGCGAACGTTCAACCCCGACAGTCCTGAACGAAAAGAAACTTCGGGGAATACGGTTACGCCGACCCGTTTGTCGGGGAGGACTGGAAAGGAGCAAAAAAAAGGGGTGCAACACGAGGACTTCCCAGGGGGTCACCCATCCTAGTACTGCTCTCGCCCAAGCACGCTTAACTTCGGAGTTCTGATGGGATCCGGTGCATTAGTGCTGGTATGATCGTACCTGCACACTAAGCTTGCCTCAATTCATTTATGACCTCGTCCAGGGGCCGTGGACCGCTCCCAGCCCACCTCCACGAGGAGGGGCGTCCGCTCAAAATCGGTAAGAAGCCAGAAGCGAGAGTCGCCGACCAGTTCGGAGGCGATGTACATTTTTTTAAGATCTGCACGCTGGGAAGAGTCGGAGCCGGAGGCGGTTATAAATCTCTAACGATTTTTTCTCTGAGATGAGCTTCAGAGACGTTAAGAAACCGTAAACCGCGAAAATCGTAGCGAACGTTCAACCCCGACAGTCTTGAACGAAAAGAAACTTCGGGGAATACGGTTACGCCGACCCGTTTGTCGGGGAGGACTAGAAACGAGCAAAAAAAAGGGGTGCAACACGAGGACTTCCCAGGGGGTCACCCATCCTAGTACTGCTCTCGCCCAAGCACGCTTAACTTCGGAGTTCTGATGGGATCCGGTGCATTAGTGTTGGTATGATCGCACCCGCACACTAAGCTTGCCTCAATTCATTTATGACATCGTCCAAGGGCCGTGGACCGGTCCCAGCCAACCTCCACGAGGAGGGGCGTCCGCTCGGAATCGGTAAGAAGCCAGAAGCGAGAGTCGCCGACAAGTTCGGAGGCGATGTACGTTTTTTTAAGATCTGCACGCCGGGAAGAGTCGGAGCCGGAGGCGGTTATAAATCTCTAACGATTTTTGCTCTGAGATGAGCTTCAGAGACGTTAAGAAACCGTAAACCGCGAAAATCGTAGCGAACGTTCAACCCCGACAGTCCTGAACGAAAAGAAACTTCGGGGAATACGGTTACGCCGACCCGTTTGTCGGGGAGGACTGGAAAGGAGCAAAAAAAAGGGGTGCAACACGAGGACTTCCCAGGGGGTCACCCATCCTAGTACTGCTCTCGCCCAAGCACGCTTAACTTCGGAGTTCTGATGGGATCCGGTGCATTAGTGCTGGTATGATCGTACCCGCATACTAAGCTTGCCTCAATTCATTTATGACCCCGTCTAGGGGCCGTGGACCGCTCCTAGCCCACCTCCACGAGGAGAGGCGTCCGCTCGGAATCGGTAAGAAGCCAGAGGCGAGAGTCACCGACCAATTCGGAGGCGATGTACGTTTTTTGAAGATCTACACGCTGGGAAGAGTCGGAGCCGGAGGCGGTTATAAATCTCTAACGATTTTTTGTCTGAGATGAGCTTCAGAGACGTTAAAAAACCGTGAACCGCGAAAATCGTAGCGAACGTTCAACCCCGACAGTCCTGAATGAAAAGAAACTTCGGGGAATACGGTTACGCCGACCCGTTTGTCGGGGAGGACTGGAAACGAGCAAAAAAAAAGGAGTGCAACACGAGGACTTCCCAGGGGGTCACCCATCCTAGTACTGCTCTCGCCCAAGCACGCTTAACTTCGGAGTTCTGATGGGATCCGGTGCATTAGTGCTGGTATGATCACACCCGCACACTAAGCTTGCCTCAATTCATTTATGACCTCGTCCAGGGGCCATGGACCGCTCCCAGCCCACCTCCACGAGGAGGGGCGTCCGCTCGGAATCGGTAAGAAGCCAGAAGCGAGAGTCGCCGACAAGTTCGGAGGCGATGTACATTTTTTTAAGATCTGCACGCCGGGAAGAGTCGGAGCCGGAGGCGGTTATAAATCTCTAACGATTTTTGCTCTAAGATGAGCTTCAGAGACGTTAAGAAACCGTAAACCGCGAAAATCGTAGCGAACGTTCAACCCCGACAGTCCTGAACGAAAAGAAACTTCAGGGAATACGGTTACGCCGACCCGTTTGTCGGGGAGGACTGGAAAGGAGCAAAAAAAAGGGGTGCAACACGAGGACTTCCCAGGGGGTCACCCATCCTAGTACTGCTCTCGCCCAAGCACGCTTAACTTCGGAGTTCTGATGGGATCCGGTGCATTAGTGCTGGTATGATCGTACCCGCACACTAAGGTTGCCTCAATTCATTTATGACCTCGTCCAGGGGCCGTGGACCGCTCCCAGCCCACCTCCATGAGGATGGGCGTCCGCTCGGAATCGGTAAGAAGCCAGAAGCGAGAGTCACCGACCAATTCGGAGGCGATGTACGTTTTTTGAAGATCTACACGCTGGGAAGAGTCGGAGCCGGAGGCGGTTATAAATCTCTAACGATTTTTGCTCTGAGATGAGCTTCAGAGACGTTAAGAAACCGTAAACCGCGAAAATCGTAGCGAACGTTCAACCCCGACAGTCGTGAACGAAAAGAAACTTCGGGGAATACGGTTACGCCGACCCGTTTGTCGGGGAGGACTGGAAAGGAGCAAAAAAAAGGGGTGCAACACGAGGACTTCCCAGGGGGTCACCCATCCTAGTACTGCTCTCGCCCAAGCACGCTTAACTTCGGAGTTCTGATGGGATCCGGTGCATTAGTGCTGGTATGATCGTACCCGCATACTAAGCTTGCCTCAATTCATTTATGACATCGTCCAAGGGCCGTGGACCGGTCCCAGCCAACCTCCACGAGGAGGGGCGTCCGCTCGGAATCGGTAAGAAGCCAGAAGCGAGAGTCGCCGACAAGTTCGGAGGCGATGTACGTTTTTTTAAGATCTGCACGCCGGGAAGAGTCGGAGCCGGAGGCGGTTATAAATCTCTAACGATTTTTGCTCTGAGATGAGCTTCAGAGACGTTAAGAAACCGTAAACCGCGAAAATCGTAGCGAACGTTCAACCCCGACAGTCCTGAACGAAAAGAAACTTCGGGGAATACGGTTACGCCGACCCGTTTGTCGGGGAGGACTGGAAAGGAGCAAAAAAAAGGGGTGCAACACGAGGACTTCCCAGGGGGTCACCCATCCTAGTACTGCTCTCGCCCAAGCACGCTTAACTTCGGAGTTCTGATGGGATCCGGTGCATTAGTGCTGGTATGATCGTACCCGCATACTAAGCTTGCCTCAATTCATTTATGACCCCGTCTAGGGGCCGTGGACCGCTCCTAGCCCACCTCCACGAGGAGAGGCGTCCGCTCGGAATCGGTAAGAAGCCAGAGGCGAGAGTCACCGACCAATTCGGAGGCGATGTACGTTTTTTGAAGATCTACACGCTGGGAAGAGTCGGAGCCGGAGGCGGTTATAAATCTCTAACGATTTTTTGTCTGAGATGAGCTTCAGAGACGTTAAAAAACCGTGAACCGCGAAAATCGTAGCGAACGTTCAACCCCGACAGTCCTGAATGAAAAGAAACTTCGGGGAATACGGTTACGCCGACCCGTTTGTCGGGGAGGACTGGAAACGAGCAAAAAAAAAGGAGTGCAACACGAGGACTTCCCAGGGGGTCACCCATCCTAGTACTGCTCTCGCCCAAGCACGCTTAACTTCAGAGTTCTGATGGGATCCGGTGCATTAGTGCTGGTATGATCACACCCGCACACTAAGCTTGCCTCAATTCATTTATGACCTCGTCCAGGGGCCATGGACCGCTCCCAGCCCACCTCCACGAGGAGGGGCGTCCGCTCGGAATCGGTAAGAAGCCAGAAGCGAGAGTCGCCGACAAGTTCGGAGGCGATGTACATTTTTTTAAGATCTGCACGCCGGGAAGAGTCGGAGCCGGAGGCGGTTATAAATCTCTAACGATTTTTGCTCTAAGATGAGCTTCAGAGACGTTAAGAAACCGTAAACCGCGAAAATCGTAGCGAACGTTCAACCCCGACAGTCCTGAACGAAAAGAAACTTCAGGGAATACGGTTACGCCGACCCGTTTGTCGGGGAGGACTGGAAAGGAGCAAAAAAAAGGGGTGCAACACGAGGACTTCCCAGGGGGTCACCCATCCTAGTACTGCTCTCGCCCAAGCACGCTTAACTTCGGAGTTCTGATGGGATCCGGTGCATTAGTGCTGGTATGATCGTACCCGCACACTAAGGTTGCCTCAATTCATTTATGACCTCGTCCAGGGGCCGTGGACCGCTCCCAGCCCACCTCCATGAGGATGGGCGTCCGCTCGGAATCGGTAAGAAGCCAGAAGCGAGAGTCACCGACCAATTCGGAGGCGATGTACGTTTTTTGAAGATCTACACGCTGGGAAGAGTCGGAGCCGGAGGCGGTTATAAATCTCTAACGATTTTTGCTCTGAGATGAGCTTCAGAGACGTTAAGAAACCGTAAACCGCGAAAATCGTAGCGAACGTTCAACCCCGACAGTCGTGAACGAAAAGAAACTTCGGGGAATACGGTTACGCCGACCCGTTTGTCGGGGAGGACTAGAAACGAGCAAGAAAAAAGGGGTGCAACACGAGGACTTCCCAGGGGGTCACCCATCCTAGTACTGCTCTCGCCCAAGCACGCTTAACTTCGGAGTTCTGATGGGATCCGGTGCATTAGTGTTGGTATGATCGTACCCGCACACTAAGCTTGCCTCAATTCATTTATGACCCCGTCTAGGGGCCGTGGACCGCTCCTAGCCCACCTCCACGAGGAGAGGCGTCCGCTCAGAATCGGTAAGAAGCCAGAGGCGAGAGTCACCGACCAATTCGGAGGCGATGTACGTTTTTTGAAGATCTACACGCTGGGAAGAGTCGGAGCCGGAGGCGGTTATAAATCTCTAACGATTTTTGGTCTGAGATGAGCTTCAGAGACGTTAAAAAACCGTGAACCGCGAAAATCGTAGCGAACGTTCAACCCCGACAGTCCTGAATGAAAAGAAACTTCGGGGAATACGGTTACGCCGACCCGTTTGTCGGGGAGGACTGGAAACGAGCAAAAAAAAAGGAGTGCAACACGAGGACTTCCCAGGGGGTCACCCATCCTAGTACTGCTCTCGCCCAAGCACGCTTAACTTCGGAGTTCTGATGGGATCCGGTGCATTAGTGCTGGTATGATCACACCCGCACACTAAGCTTGCCTCAATTCATTTATGACCTCGTCCAGGGGCCATGGACCGCTCCCAGCCCACCTCCACGAGGAGGGGCGTCCGCTCGGAATCGGTAAGAAGCCAGAAGCGAGAGTCGCCGACAAGTTCGGAGGCGATGTACGTTTTTTTAAGATCTGCACGCCGGGAAGAGTCGGAGCCGGAGGCGGTTATAAATCTATAACGATTTTTGCTCTGAGATGAGCTTCAGAGACGTTAAGAAACCGTAAACCGCGAAAATCGTAGCGAACGTTCAACCCCGACAGTCTTGAACAAAAAGAAACTTCGGGGAATACGGTTACGCCGACCCGTTTGTCGGGGAGGACTGGAAAGGAGCAAAAAAAAGGGGTGCAACACGAGGACTTCCCAGGGGGTCACCCATCCTAGTACTGCTCTCGCCCAAGCACGCTTAACTTCGGAGTTCTGATGGGATCCGGTGCATTAGTGCTGGTATGATCGTACCCGCACACTAAGCTTGCCTCAATTCATTTATGACCTCGTCCAGGGGCCGTGGACCGCTCCCAGCCCACCTCCATGAGGATGGGCGTCCGCTCGGAATCAGTAAGAAGCCAGAAGTGAGAGTCACCGACCAATTCGGAGGCGATGTACGTTTTTTGAAGATCTACACGCTGGGAAGAGTCGGAGCCGGAGGCGGTTATAAATCTCTAACGATTTTTGCTCTGAGATGAGCTTCAGAGACGTTAAGAAACCGTAAACTGCGAAAATCGTAGCGAACGTTCAACCCCGACAGTCGTGAACGAAAAGAAACTTCGGGGAATACGGTTACGCCGACCCGTTTGTCGGGGAGGACTAGAAACGAGCAAGAAAAAAGGGGTGCAACACGAGGACTTCCCAGGGGGTCACCCATCCTAGTACTGCTCTCGCCCAAGCACGCTTAACTTCGGAGTTCTGATGGGATCCGGTGCATTAGTGCTGGTATGTTCACACCCGCACACTAAGCTTGCCTCAATTCATTTATGACCTCGTCCAGGGGCCATGGACCGCTCCCAGCCCACCTCCACGAGGAGGGGCGTCCGCTCGGAATCGGTAAGAAGCCAGAAGCGAGAGTCGCCGACAAGTTCGGAGGCGATGTACGTTTTTTTAAGATCTGCACGCCGGGAAGAGTCGGAGCCGGAGGCGGTTATAAATCTCTAACGATTTTTGCTCTGAGATGAGCTTCAGAGACGTTAAGAAACCGTAAACCGCGAAAATCGTAGCGAACGTTCAACCCCGACAGTCCTGAACGAAAAGAAACTTCGGGGAATACGGTTACGCCGACCCGTTTGTCGGGGAGGACTGGAAAGGAGCAAAAAAAAGGGGTGCAACACGAGGACTTCCCAGGGGGTCACCCATCCTAGTATTGCTCTCGCCCAAGCACGCTTAACTTCGGAGTTCTGATGGGATCCGGTGCATTAGTGCTGGTATGATCGTACCTGCACACTAAGCTTGCCTCAATTCATTTATGACCTCGTCCAGGGGCCGTGGACCGCTCCCAGCCCACCTCCATGAGGATGGGCGTCCGCTCGGAATCGGTAAGAAGCCAGAAGCGAGAGTCACCGACCAATTCGGAGGCGATGTACGTTTTTTGAAGATCTACACGCTGGGAAGAGTCGGAGCCGGAGGCGGTTATAAATCTCTAACGATTTTTGCTCTGAGATGAGCTTCAGAGACGTTAAGAAACCGTAAACCGCAAAAATCGTAGCGAACGTTCAACCCCGACAGTCGTGAACGAAAAGAAACTTCGGGGAATACGGTTACGCCGACCCGTTTGTCGGGGAGGACTAGAAACGAGCAAGAAAAAAGGGGTGCAACACGAGGACTTCCCAGGGGGTCACCCATCCTAGTACTGCTCTCCCCCAAGCACGCTTAACTTCGGAGTTCTGATGGGATCCGGTGCATTAGTGCTGGTATGATCGCACTCGCACACTAAGCTTGCCTCAATTCATTTATGACCTCGTCCATTGGCCGTGGACCGCTCCCAGCCCACCTCCACGAGGAGGGGCGTCCGCTCAAAATCGGTAAGAAGCCAGAAGCGAGAGTCGCCGACCACTTCGGAGGCGATGTACATTTTTTTAAGATCTGCACGCTGGGAAGAGTCGGAGCCGGAGGCGGTTATAAATCTCTAACGATTTTTTCTCTGAGATGAGCTTCAGAGACGTTAAGAAACCGTAAACCGCGAAAATCGTAGCGAACGTTCAACCCCGACAGTCCTGAACGAAAAGAAACTTCGGGGAATACGGTTACGCCGACCCGTTTGTCGGGGAGGACTGGAATGGAGCAAAAAAAAGGGTGCAACCCGAGGACTTCCCAGGGGGTCACCCATCCTAGTACTGCTCTCGCCCAAGCACGCTTAACTTCGGAGTTCTGATGGGATCCGGTGCATTAGTGCTGGTATGATCGCATCCGCACACTAAGCTTGCCTCAATTCATTTATGACCTCTTCCAGGGGCCGTGGACCGCTCCCAGCCCACCTCCACGAGGAGGGGTGTCCGCTCGGAATCGGTAAGAAGCCAGAAGCGAGAGTCGCCGACCAGTTCGGAGGCGATGTACGTTTTTTTAAGATCTGTACGCTGGGAAGAGTCGGAGCCGGAGGCGGTTATAAATCTCTAACGATTTTTTCTCTGAGATGAGCTTTAGAGACGTTAAGAAATCGTAAACCGCAAAAATCGTCGCGAACGTTCAACCCCGACAGTCCTGAACGAAAAGAAACTTCGGGGAATACGGTTACGCCGACCCGTTTATCGGGGAGGACTGGAAAAGAGAAAAAAAAAGGGGTGCAACACGAGGACTTCGCAGGGGGTCACCCATCTTAGTACTGCTCTCGCCCAAGCACGCTTAATTTCGGAGTTCTGATGGGATCCGGAGCATTAGTGCTGGTATGATCGCACCCGCACACTAAGCTTGCCTCAATTCATTTATGACCTCATCCAGGGGCCGTGGACCGCTTCCAGCCCACCTCCACGAGGAGGGGCGTCCGCTCAAAATCGGTCAGAAGCCAGAAGCGAGAGTCGCCGACCAGTTCGGAGGCAATGTACATTTTTTTAAGATCTGCACGCTGGGAAGAGTCGGAGCCGGAGACGGTTATAAATCTCTAACGATTTTTTCTCTGAGATGAGCTTCAGAGACGTTAAGAAACCGTAAACCGCGAAAATCGTAGCGAACGTTCAACCCCGACAGTCCTGAACGAAAAGAAACTTCTGGGAATACGGTTACGTCGACCCGTTTGTCGGGGAGGACTGGAATGGAGCAAAAAAAAGGGGTGCAACACGAGGACTTCCCAGGGGTCACCCATCCTAGTACTGCTCTCGCCCAAGCACGCTTAACTTCGGAGTTCTGATGGGATCCGGTGCATTAGTGCTGGTATGATCACACCTGCACACTAAGCTTGACTCAATTCATTTATGACCTCGTCCAGGGGCCGTGGACCGCTCCCAGCCCACCTCCATGAGGAGGGGCGTCCGCTCAGAATCGGTAAGAAGCCAGAAGCGTGAGTCGCCGACCAGTTCGGAAGCGATGTACGTTTTTTTAAGATCTGCACGCTGGGAAGAGTTGGAGCCGGAGGCGGTTATAAATCTCTAACGATTTTTGCTCTGAGATGAGCTTCAGAGACGTTAAGAAACCGTAAACCGCGAAAATCGTAGCGAATGTTCAACCCCGACAGTCTTGAATGAAAAGAAACTTCAGGGAATACGGTTACGCCGACCCGTTTGTCGGGGAGGACTAGAAACGAGCAAAAAAAGGGGTGCAACCCGAGGACTTCCCAGGGGGTCACCCATCCTAGTACTGCTCTCCCCCAAGCACGCTTAACTTCGGAGTTCTGATGGGATCCGGTGCATTAGTGTTGGTATGATCGCACCCGCACACTAAGCTTGCCTCAATTCATTTATGACCTCGTCCAAGGGCCGTGGACCGGTCCCAGCCAACCTCCTCGAGGAGGGGCGTCCGCTCGGAATCGGTAAGAAGCCAGAAGCGAGACTCGCCGACAAGTTCGGAGGCGATGTACGTTTTTTTAATATCTGCAGGCCGGGAAGAGTCGGAGCCGGAGGCGGTTATAAATCTCTAACGATTTTTGCTCTGAGATGAGCTTCAGAGACATTAAAAAACCGTAAACCGCGAAAATCGTAGCGAACGTTCAACCCCGACAGTCCTAAACGAAAAGAAACTTCGGGGAATACGGATACGCCGACCCGTTTGTCGGGGAGGACTGGAATGGAGCAAAAAAAAGGGGTGCAACACGAGGACTTCCCAGGGGTCACCCATCCTAGTACTGCTCTCGCCCAAGCACGCTTAACTTCGGAGTTCTGATGGGATCCGGTGCATTAGTGCTGGTATGATCACACCCGCACACTAAGCTTGCCTCAATTCATTTATGACCTCGTCCAGGGGCCGTGGACCGCTCCCAGCGCACCTCCACGAGGAGGGGCGTCCGCTCAGAATCGGTAAGAAGCCAGAAGCGTGAGTCGCCGACCAGTTCGGAGGCGATGTACGTTTTTTTAAGATCTGCACGCTGGGAAGAGTCGGAGCCGGAGGCGGTTATAAATCTCTAACGATTTTTGTTCTGAGATGAGCTTCAGAGACGTTAAGAAACCGTAAACCGCGAAAATCGTAGCGAACGTTCAACCCCGACAGTCGTGAACGAAAAGAAACTTCGGGGAATACGGTTACGCCGACCCGTTTGTCGGGGAGGACTAGAAACGAGCAAAAAAAAAGGGGTGCAACACGAGGACTTCCCAGGGGGTCACCCATCCTAGTACTGCTCTCGCCCAAGCACGCTTAACTTCGGAGTTTTGATGGGATCCGGTGCATTAGTGTTGGTATGATCGCACCCGCACACTAAGCTTGCCTCAATTCATTTATGACCTCGTCCAGGGGCCGTGGACCGGTCCCAGCCAACCTCCACGAGGGTCCGCTCAGAATCGGTAAGAAGCCAGAAGCGAGAGTCGCCGACAAGTTCGGAGGCGATGTACGTTTTTTTAAGATCTGCACGCCGGGAAGAGTCGGAGCCGGAGGCTGTTATAAATCTCTAACGATTTTTGCTCTGAGATGAGCTTCAGAGACGTTAAGAAACCGTAAACCGCGAAAATCGTAGCGAACGTTCAACCCCGACAGTCGTGAACGAAAAGAAACTTCGGGGAATACGGTTACGCCGACCCGTTTGTCGGGGAGGACTAGAAACGAGCAAAAAAAAAGGGGTGCAACACGAGGACTTCCCAGGGGGTCACCCATCCTAGTACTGCTCTCGCCCAAGCACGCTTAACTTCGGAGTTCTGATGGGATCCGGTGCATTAGTGCTGGTATGATCGTACCCGCACACTAAGCTTGCCTCAATTCATTTATGACCCCGTCCAGGGGCCGTGGACCGCTCCTAGCCCACCTCCACGAGGAGAGGCGTCCGCTCGGAATCGGTAAGAAGCCAGACGCGAGAGTCACCGACCAATTCGGAGGCGATGTACGTTTTTTGAAGATCTACACGCTGGGAAGAGTCGGAGCCGGAGGCGGTTATAAATCTCTAACGATTTTTGGTCTGAGATGAGCTTCAGAGACGTTAAAAAACCGTGAACCGCGAAAATCGTAGCGAACGTTCAACCCCGACAGTCCTGAATGAAAAGAAACTTCGGGGAATACGGTTACGCCGACCCGTTTGTCGGGGAGGACTGGAAACGAGCAAAAAAAAAAGGAGTGCAACACGAGGACTTCCCAAGGGGTCACCCATCCTAGTACTGCTCTCGCCCAAGCACGCTTAACTTCGGAGTTCTGATGGGATCCGGTGCATTAGTGCTGGTATGATCGCACCCGCACACTAAGCTTGCCTCAATTCATTTATGACCTCATCCAGGGGCCATGGACCGCTCCCAGCCCACCTCCACGAGGAGGGGCGTCCGCTCGGAATCGGTAAGAAGCCAGAAGCGAGAGTCGCCGACAAGTTCGGAGGCGATGTACGTTTTTTTAAGATCTGCACGCCGGGAAGAGTCGGAGCCGGAGGCGGTTATAAATCTCTAACGATTTTTGCTCTGAGATGAGCTTCAGAGACGTTAAGAAACCGTAAACCGCGAAAATCGTAGCGAACGTTCAACCCCGACAGTCCTGAACGAAAAGAAACTTCGTGGAATACGGTTACGCCGACCCGTTTGTCGGGGAGGACTGGAAAGGAGCAAAAAAAAGGGGTGCAACACGAGGACTTCCTAGGGGGTCACCCATCCTAGTACTGCTCTCGCCCAAGCACGCTTAACTTCGGAGTTCTGATGGGATCCGGTGCATTAGTGTTGGTATGATCGCACCCGCACACTAAGCTTGCCTCAATTCATTTATGACCCCGTCCAGGGGCCGTGGACCGCTCCTAGCCCCCTTCCACGAGGAGAGGCGTCCGCTCGGAATCGGTAAGAAGCCAGAGGCGAGAGTCACCGACCAATTCGGAGGCGATGTACGTTTTTTGAAGATCTACACGCTGGGAAGAGTCGGAGCCGGAGGCGGTTATAAATCTCTAATGATTTTTGCTCTGAGATGAGCTTCAGAGACGTTAAGAAACCGTAAACCGCGAAAATCGTAGCGAACGTTCAACCCCGACAGTCCTGAACGAAAAGAAACTTCGTGGAATACGGTTACGCCGACCCGTTTGTCGGGGAGGACTGGAAAGGTGCAAAAAAAAGGGGTGCAACACGAGGACTTCCCAGGGGTCACCCATCCTAGTACTGCTCTCGCCCAAGCACGCTTAACTTCGGAGTTCTGATGGGATCCGGTGCATTAGTGTTGGTATGATCGCACCCGCACACTAAGCTTGCCTCAATTCATTTATGACCTCGTCCAGGGGCCGTGGACCGCTCCCAGCCCACCTCCATGAGGAGGGGCGTCCGCTCAGAATCGGTAAGAAGCCAGAAGCGTGAGTCGCCGACCAGTTCGGAAGCGATGTACGTTTTTTTAAGATCTGCACGCTGGGAAGAGTTGGGGCCGGAGGCGGTTATAAATCTCTAACGATTTTTGCTCTGAGATGAGCTTCAGAGACGTTAAGAAACCGTAAACCGCGAAAATCGTAGCGAACGTTCAACCCCGACAGTCCTGAACGAAAAGAAACTTCGTGGAATACGGTTACGCCGACCCGTTTGTCGGGGAGGACTGGAAAGGAGCAAAAAAAAGGGGTGCAACACGAGGACTTCCCAGGGGTCACCCATCCTAGTACTGCTCTCGCCCAAGCACGCTTAACTTCGGAGTTCTGATGGGATCCGGTGCATTAGTGTTGGTATGATCGCACCCGCACACTAAGCTTGCCTCAATTCATTTATGACCTCGTCCAGGGGCCGTGGACCGGTCCCAGCCAACCTCCACAAGGAGGGGCGTCCGCTCAGAATCGGTAAGAAGCCAGAAGCGAGAGTCGCCGACAAGTTCGGAGGCGATGTACGTTTTTTTAAGATCTGCACGCCGGGAAGAGTCGGAGCCGGAGGCGGTTATAAATCTCTAACGATTTTTGCTCTGAGGTGAGCTTCAGAGACGTTAAGAAACCGTAAACCGCGAAAATCGTAGTGAACGTTCAACCCCGACAGTCCTGAACGAAAAGAAACTTCGGGGAATACGGTTACGCCGACCCGTTTGTCGGGGAGGACTGGAAAGGAGCAAAAAAAAGGGGTGCAACACGAGGACTTCCCAGGGGGTCACCCATCCTAGTACTGCTCTCGCCCAAGCACGCTTAACTTCGGAGTTCTGATGGGATCCGGTGCATTAGTGCTGGTATGATCGTACCCGCACACTAAGCTTGCCTCAATTCATTTATGACCCCGTCCAGGGGCCGTGGACCGCTCCTAGCCCACCTCCACGAGGAGAGGCGTCCGCTCGGAATCGGTAAGAAGCCAGACGCGAGAGTCACCGACCAATTCGGAGGCGATGTACGTTTTTTGAAGATCTACACGCTGGGAAGAGTCGGAGCCGGAGGCGGTTATAAATCTCTAACGATTTTTGGTCTGAGATGAGCTTCAGAGACGTTAAAAAACCGTGAACCGCGAAAATCGTAGCGAACATTCAACCCCGACAGTCCTGAATGAAAAGAAACTTCGGGGAATACGGTTACGCCGACCCGTTTGTCGGGGAGGACTGGAAACGAGCAAAAAAAAAGGAGTGCAACACGAGGACTTCCCAGGGGGTCACCCATCCTAGTACTGCTCTCGCCCAAGCACGCTTAACTTCAGAGTTCTGATGGGATCCGGTGCATTAGTGCTGGTATGATCACACCCGCACACTAAGCTTGCCTCAATTCATTTATGACCTCGTCCAGGGGCCATGGACCGCTCCCAGCCCACCTCCACGAGGAGGGGCGTCCGCTCGGAATCGGTAAGAAGCCAGAAGCGAGAGTCGCCGACAAGTTCGGAGGCGATGTACGTTTTTTTAAGATCTGCACGCCGGGAAGAGTCGGAGCCGGAGGCGGTTATAAATCTCTAACGATTTTTGCTCTGAGGTGAGCTTCAGAGACGTTAAGAAACCGTAAACCGCGAAAATCGTAGTGAACGTTCAACCCCGACAGTCCTGAACGAAAAGAAACTTCGGGGAATACGGTTACGCCGACCCGTTTGTCGGGGAGGACTGGAAAGGAGCAAAAAAAAGGGGTGCAACACGAGGACTTCCCAGGGGGTCACCCATCCTAGTACTGCTCTCGCCCAAGCACGCTTAACTTCGGAGTTCTGATGGGATCCGGTGCATTAGTGCTGGTATGATCGTACCCGCACACTAAGCTTGCCTCAATTCATTTATGACCCCGTCCAGGGGCCGTGGACCGCTCCTAGCCCACCTCCACGAGGAGAGGCGTCCGCTCGGAATCGGTAAGAAGCCAGACGCGAGAGTCACCAACCAATTCGGAGGCGATGTACGTTTTTTGAAGATCTACACGCTGGGAAGAGTCGGAGCCGGAGGCGGTTATAAATCTCTAACGATTTTTGGTCTGAGATGAGCTTCAGAGACGTTAAAAAACCGTGAACCGCGAAAATCGTAGCGAACGTTCAACCCCGACAGTCCTGAATGAAAAGAAACTTCGGGGAATACGGTTACGCCGACCCGTTTGTCGGGGAGGACTGGAAACGAGCAAAAAAAAAGGAGTGCAACACGAGGACTTCCCAGGGGGTCACCCATCCTAGTACTGCTCTCGCCCAAGCACGCTTAACTTCAGAGTTCTGATGGGATCCGGTGCATTAGTGCTGGTATGATCACACCCGCACACTAAGCTTGCCTCAATTCATTTATGACCTCGTCCAGGGGCCATGGACCGCTCCCAGCCCACCTCCACGAGGAGGGGCGTCCGCTCGGAATCGGTAAGAAGCCAGAAGCGAGAGTCGCCGACAAGTTCGGAGGCGATGTACGTTTTTTTAAGATCTGCACGCCGGGAAGAGTCGGAGCCGGAGGCGGTTATAAATCTCTAACGATTTTTGCTCTGAGGTGAGCTTCAGAGACGTTAAGAAACCGTAAACCGCGAAAATCGTAGTGAACGTTCAACCCCGACAGTCCTGAACGAAAAGAAACTTCGGGGAATACGGTTACGCCGACCCGTTTGTCGGGGAGGACTGGAAAGGAGCAAAAAAAAGGGGTGCAACACGAGGACTTCCCAGGGGGTCACCCATCCTAGTACTGCTCTCGCCCAAGCACGCTTAACTTCGGAGTTCTGATGGGATCCGGTGCATTAGTGCTGGTATGATCGTACCCGCACACTAAGCTTGCCTCAATTCATTTATGACCCCGTCCAGGGGCCGTGGACCGCTCCTAGCCCACCTCCACGAGGAGAGGCGTCCGCTCGGAATCGGTAAGAAGCCAGACGCGAGAGTCACCGACCAATTCGGAGGCGATGTACGTTTTTTGAAGATCTACATGCTGGGAAGAGTCGGAGCCGGAGGCGGTTATAAATCTCTAACGATTTTTGGTCTGAGATGAGCTTCAGAGACGTTAAAAAACCGTGAACCGCGAAAATAGTAGCGAACGTTCAACCCCGACAGTCCTGAATGAAAAGAAACTTCGGGGAATACGGTTACGCCGACCCGTTAGTCGGGGAGGACTGGAAACGAGCAAAAAAAAAGGAGTGCAACACGAGGACTTCCCAGGGGGTCACCCATCCTAGTACTGCTCTCGCCCAAGCACGCTTAACTTCAGAGTTCTGATGGGATCCGGTGCATTAGTGCTGGTATGATCACACCCGCACACTAAGCTTGCCTCAATTCATTTATGACCTCGTCCAGGGGCCATGGACCGCTCCCAGCCCACCTCCACGAGGAGGGGCGTCCGCTCGGAATCGGTAAGAAGCCAGAAGCGAGAGTCGCCGACAAGTTCGGAGGCGATGTACGTTTTTTTAAGATCTGCACGCCGGGAAGAGTCGGAGCCGGAGGCGGTTATAAATCTCTAACGATTTTTGCTCTGAGGTGAGCTTCAGAGACGTTAAGAAACCGTAAACCGCGAAAATCGTAGTGAACGTTCAACCCCGACAGTCCTGAACGAAAAGAAACTTCGGGGAATACGGTTACGCCGACCCGTTTGTCGGGGAGGACTGGAAAGGAGCAAAAAAAAGGGGTGCAACACGAGGACTTCCCAGGGGGTCACCCATCCTAGTACTGCTCTCGCCCAAGCACGCTTAACTTCGGAGTTCTGATGGGATCCGGTGCATTAGTGCTGGTATGATCGTACCCGCACACTAAGCTTGCCTCAATTCATTTATGACCCCGTCCAGGGGCCGTGGACCGCTCCTAGCCCACCTCCACGAGGAGAGGCGTCCGCTCGGAATCGGTAAGAAGCCAGACGCGAGAGTCACCAACCAATTCGGAGGCGATGTACGTTTTTTGAAGATCTACACGCTGGGAAGAGTCGGAGCCGGAGGCGGTTATAAATCTCTAACGATTTTTGGTCTGAGATGAGCTTCAGAGACGTTAAAAAACCGTGAACCGCGAAAATCGTAGCGAACGTTCAACCCCGACAGTCCTGAATGAAAAGAAACTTCGGGGAATACGGTTACGCCGACCCGTTTGTCGGGGAGGACTGGAAACGAGCAAAAAAAAAGGAGTGCAACACGAGGACTTCCCAGGGGGTCACCCATCCTAGTACTGCTCTCGCCCAAGCACGCTTAACTTCAGAGTTCTGATGGGATCCGGTGCATTAGTGCTGGTATGATCACACCCGCACACTAAGCTTGCCTCAATTCATTTATGACCTCGTCCAGGGGCCATGGACCGCTCCCAGCCCACCTCCACGAGGAGGGGCGTCCGCTCGGAATCGGTAAGAAGCCAGAAGCGAGAGTCGCCGACAAGTTCGGAGGCGATGTACGTTTTTTTAAGATCTGCACGCCGGGAAGAGTCGGAGCCGGAGGCGGTTATAAATCTCTAACGATTTTTGCTCTGAGGTGAGCTTCAGAGACGTTAAGAAACCGTAAACCGCGAAAATCGTAGTGAACGTTCAACCCCGACAGTCCTGAACGAAAAGAAACTTCGGGGAATACGGTTACGCCGACCCGTTTGTCGGGGAGGACTGGAAAGGAGCAAAAAAAAGGGGTGCAACACGAGGACTTCCCAGGGGGTCACCCATCCTAGTACTGCTCTCGCCCAAGCACGCTTAACTTCGGAGTTCTGATGGGATCCGGTGCATTAGTGCTGGTATGATCGTACCCGCACACTAAGCTTGCCTCAATTCATTTATGACCCCGTCCAGGGGCCGTGGACCGCTCCTAGCCCACCTCCACGAGGAGAGGCGTCCGCTCGGAATCGGTAAGAAGCCAGACGCGAGAGTCACCGACCAATTCGGAGGCGATGTACGTTTTTTGAAGATCTACATGCTGGGAAGAGTCGGAGCCGGAGGCGGTTATAAATCTCTAACGATTTTTGGTCTGAGATGAGCTTCAGAGACGTTAAAAAACCGTGAACCGCGAAAATCGTAGCGAACGTTCAACCCCGACAGTCCTGAATGAAAAGAAACTTCGGGGAATACGGTTACGCCGACCCGTTTGTCGGGGAGGACTGGAAACGAGCAAAAAAAAAGGAGTGCAACACGAGGACTTCCCAGGGGGTCACCCATCCTAGTACTGCTCTCGCCCAAGCACGCTTAACTTCAGAGTTCTGATGGGATCCGGTGCATTAGTGCTGGTATGATCACACCCGCACACTAAGCTTGCCTCAATTCATTTATGACCTCGTCCAGGGGCCATGGACCGCTCCCAGCCCACCTCCACGAGGAGGGGCGTCCGCTCGGAATCGGTAAGAAGCCAGAAGCGAGAGTCGCCGACAAGTTCGGAGGCGATGTACGTTTTTTTAAGATCTGCACGCCGGGAAGAGTCGGAGCCGGAGGCGGTTATAAATCTCTAACGATTTTTGCTCTGACATGAGCTTCAGAGACGTTAAGAAACCGTAAACCGCGAAAATCGTAGCGAACGTTCAACCCCGACAGTCCTGAACGAAAAGAAACTTCGGGGAATACGGTTACGCCGACCCGTTTGTCGGGGAGGACTGGAAAGGAGCAAAAAAAAGGGGTGCAACACGAGGACTTCCTAGGGGGTCACCCATCCTAGTACTGCTCTCGCCCAAGCACGCTTAACTTCGGAGTTCTGATGGGATCCGGTGCATTAGTGCTGGTATGATCGTACCCGCACACTAAGCTTGCCTCAATTCATTTATGACCCCGTCCAGGGGCCGTGGACCGCTCCTAGCCCACCTCCACGAGGAGAGGCGTCCGCTCGGAATCGGTAAGAAGCCAGACGCGAGAGTCACCGACCAATTCGGAGGCGATGTACGTTTTTTGAAGATCTACACGCTGGGAAGAGTCGGAGCCGGAGGCGGTTATAAATCTCTAACGATTTTTGGTCTGAGATGAGCTTCAGAGACGTTAAAAAACCGTGAACCGCGAAAATCGTAGCGAACGTTCAACCCCGACAGTCCTGAATGAAAAGAAACTTCGGGGAATACGGTTACGCCGACCTGTTTGTCGGGGAGGACTGGAAACGAGCAAAAAAAAAGGAGTGCAACACGAGGACTTCCCAGGGGGTCACCCATCCTAGTACTGCTCTCGCCCAAGCACGCTTAACTTCGGAGTTCTGATGGGATCCGGTGCATTAGTGCTGGTATGATCACACCCGCACACTAAGCTTGCCTCAATTCATTTATGACCTCGTCCAGGGGCCATGGACCGCTCCCAGCCCACCTCCACGAGGAGGGGCGTCCGCTCGGAATCGGTAAGAAGCCAGAAGCGAGAGTCGCCGACAAGTTCGGAGGCGATGTACGTTTTTTTAAGATCTGCACGCCGGGAAGAGTCGGAGCCGGAGGCGGTTATAAATCTCTAACGATTTTTGCTCTGAGATGAGCTTCAGAGACGTTAAGAAACCGTAAACCGCGAAAATCGTAGCGAACGTACAACCCCGACAGTCCTGAACGAAAAGAAACTTCGTGGAATACGGTTACGCCGACCCGTTTGTCGGGGAGGACTGGAAAGGAGCAAAAAAAGGGGGTGCAACACGAGGACTTCCTAGGGGGTCACCCATCCTAGTACTGCTCTCGCCCAAGCACGCTTAACTTCGGAGTTCTGATGGGATCCGGTGCATTAGTGTTGGTATGATCGCACCCGCACACTAAGCTTGCCTCAATTCATTTATGACCCCGTCCAGGGGCCGTGGACCGCTCCTAGCCCACCTCCACGAGGAGAGGCGTCCGCTCGGAATCGGTAAGAAGCCAGAGGCGAGAGTCACCGACCAATTCGGAGGCGATGTACGTTTTTTGAAGATCTACACGCTGGGAAGAGTCGGAGCCGGAGGCGGTTATAAATCTCTAACGATTTTTGCTCTGAGATGAGCTTCAGAGACGTTAAGAAACCGTAAACCGCGAAAATCGTAGCGAACGTTCAACCCCGACAGTCTTGAACGAAAAGAAACTTCGGGGAATACGGTTACGCCGACCCGTTTGTCGGGGAGGACTAGAAACGAGCAAAAAAAAGGGGTGCAACACGATAACTTCCCAGGGGTCACCCATCCTAGTACTGCTCTCGCCCAAGCACGCTTAACTTCGGAGTTCTGATGGGATCCGGTGCATTAGTGTTGGTATGATCGCACCCGCACACTAAGCTTGCCTCAATTCATTTATGACCTCGTCCAGGGGCCGTGGACCGCTCCCAGCCCACCTCCATGAGGAGGGGCGTCCGCTCAGAATCGGTAAGAAGCCAGAAGCGTGAGTTGCCGACCAGTTCGGAAGCGATGTACGTTTTTTTAAGATCTGCACGCTGGGAAGAGTTGGAGCCGGAGGCGGTTATAAATCTCTAACGATTTTTGCTCTGAGATGAGCTTCAGAGACGTTAAGAAACCGTAAACCGCGAAAATCGTAGCGAACGTTCAACCCCGACAGTCTTGAACGAAAAGAAACTTCGGGGAATACGGTTACGCCGACCCGTTTGTCGGGGAGGACTAGAAACGAGCAAAAAAAAGGGGTGCAACACGAGGACTTCCCAGGGGGTCACCCATCCTAGTACTGCTCTCCCCCAAGCACGCTTAACTTCGGAGTTCTGATGGGATCCGGTGCATTAGTGTTGGTATGATCGCACCGCACACTAAGCTTGCCTCAATTCATTTATGACCTCGTCCAGGGGCCGTGGACCGGTCCCAGCCAACCTCCACGAGGAGGGGCGTCCGCTCGGAATCGGTAAGAAGCCAGAAGCGAGAGTCGCCGACAAGTTCGGAGGCGATGTACGTTTTTTTAAGATCTGCACGCCGGGAAGAGTCGGAGCCGGAGGCGGTTATAAATCTCTAACGATTTTTGCTCTGAGATGAGCTTCAGAGACGTTAAGAAACCGTAAACCGCGAAAATCGTAGCGAACGTTCAACACCGACAGTCCTGAACGAAAAGAAACTTCGGGGAATACGGTTACGCCGACCCGTTTGTCGGGGAGGACTGGAAAGGAGCAAAAAAAAGGGGTGCAACACGAGGACTTCCCAGGGGGTCACCCATCCTAGTACTGCTCTCGCCCAAGCACGCTTAACTTCGGAGTTCTGATGGGATCCGGTGCATTAGTGCTGGTATGATCGTACCCGCACACTAAGCTTGCCTCAATTCATTGATGACCCCGTCTAGGGGCCGTGGACCGCTCCTAGCCCACCTCCACGAGGAGAGGCGTCCGCTCGGAATCGGTAAGAAGCCAGAGGCGACAGTCACCGACCAATTCGGAGGCGATGTACGTTTTTTGAAGATCTACACGCTGGGAAGAGTCGGAGCCGGAGGCGGTTATAAATCTCTAACGATTTTTGGTCTGAGATGAGCTTCAGAGACGTTAAAAAACCGTGAACCGCGAAAATCGTAGCGAACGTTCAACCCCGACAGTCCTGAATGAAAAGAAACTTCGGGGAATACGGTTACGCCGACCCGTTTGTCGGGGAGGACTGGAAACGAGCAAAAAAAAAGGAGTGCAACACGAGGACTTCCCAGGGGGTCACCCATCCTAGTACTGCTCTCGCCCAAGCACGCTTAACTTCGGAGTTCTGATGGGATCCGGTGCATTAGTGCTGGTATGATCACACCCGCACACTAAGCTTGCCTCAATTCATTTATGACCTCGTCCAGGGGCCATGGACCGCTCCCAGCCCACCTCCACGAGGAGGGGCGTCCGCTCGGAATCGGTAAGAAGCCAGAAGCGAGAGTCGCCGACAAGTTCGGAGGCGATGTACGTTTTTTTAAGATCTGCACGCCGGGAAGAGTCGGAGCCGGAGGCGGTTATAAATCTCTAACGATTTTTGCTCTGAGATGAGCTTCAGAGACGTTAAGAAACCGTAAACCGCGAAAATCGTAGCGAACGTTCAACCCCGACAGTCCTGAACGAAAAGAAACTTCGTGGAATACGGTTACGCCGACCCGTTTGTCGGGGAGGACTGGAAAGGAGCAAAAAAAGGGGGTGTAACACGAGGACTTCCTAGGGGGTCACCCATCCTAGTACTGCTCTCGCCCAAGCACGCTTAACTTCGGAGTTCTGATGGGATCCGGTGCATTAGTGTTGGTATGATCGCACCCGCACACTAAGCTTGCCTCAATTCATTTATGACCCCGTCCAGGGGCCGTGGACCGCTCCTAGCCCACCTCCACGAGGAGAGGCGTCCGCTCGGAATCGGTAAGAAGCCAGAGGCGAGAGTCACCGACCAATTCGGAGGCGATGTACGTTTTTTGAAGATCTACACGCTGGGAAGAGTCGGAGCCGGAGGCGGTTATAAATCTTTAACGATTTTTGCTCTGAGATGAGCTTCAAAGACGTTAAGAAACCGTAAACCGCGAAAATCGTAGCGAACGTTCAACCCCGACAGTCCTGAACGAAAAGAAACTTCGTGGAATATGGTTACGCCGACCCGTTTGTCGGGGAGGACTGGAAAGGAGCAAAAAAAAGGGGTGCAACACGAGGACTTCCCAGGGGTCACCCATCCTAGTACTGCTCTCGCCCAAGCACGCTTAACTTCGGAGTTCTGATGGGATCCGGTGCATTAGTGTTGGTATGATCGCACCCGCACACTAAGCTTGCCTCAATTCATTTATGACCTCGTCCAGGGGCCGTGGACCGCTCCCAGCCCACCTCCATGAGGAGGGGCGTCCGCTCAGAATCGGTAAGAAGCCAGAAGCGTGAGTCGCCGACCAGTTCGGAAGCGATGTACGTTTTTTTAAGATCTGCACGCTGGGAAGAGTTGGAGCCGGAGGCGGTTATAAATCTCTAACGATTTTTGCTCTGAGATGAGCTTCAGAGACGTTAAGAAACCGTAAACCGCGAAAATCGTAGCGAACGTTCAACCCCGACAGTCTTGAACGAAAAGAAACATCGGGGAATACGGTTACGCCGACCCGTTTGTCGGGGAGGACTAGAAACGAGCAAAAAAAAGGGGTGCAACACGAGGACTTCCCAGGGGGTCACCCATCCTAGTACTGCTCTCCCCCAAGCACGCTTAACTTCGGAGTTCTGATGGGATCCGGTGCATTAGTGTTGGTATGATCGCACCGCACACTAAGCTTGCCTCAATTCATTTATGACCTCGTCCAGGGGCCGTGGACCGGTCCCAGCCAACCTCCACGAGGAGGGGCGTCCGCTCGGAATCGGTAAGAAGCCAGAAGCGAGAGTCGCCGACAAGTTCGGAGGCGATGTACGTTTTTTTAAGATCTGCACGCCGGGAAGAGTCGGAGCCGGAGGCGGTTATAAATCTCTAACGATTTTTGCTCTGACATGAGCTTCAGAGACGTTAAGAAACCGTAAACCGCGAAAATCGTAGCGAACGTTCAACCCCGACAGTCCTGAACGAAAAGAAACTTCGGGGAATACGGTTACGCCGACCCGTTTGTCGGGGAGGACTGGAAAGGAGCAAAAAAAAGGGGTGCAACACGAGGACTTCCTAGGGGGTCACCCATCCTAGTACTGCTCTCGCCCAAGCACGCTTAACTTCGGAGTTCTGATGGGATCCGGTGCATTAGTGCTGGTATGATCGTACCCGCACACTAAGCTTGCCTCAATTCATTTATGACCCCGTCCAGGGGCCGTGGACCGCTCCTAGCCCACCTCCACGAGGAGAGGCGTCCGCTCGGAATCGGTAAGAAGCCAGACGCGAGAGTCACCGACCAATTCGGAGGCGATGTACGTTTTTTGAAGATCTACACGCTGGGAAGAGTCGGAGCCGGAGGCGGTTATAAATCTCTAACGATTTTTGGTCTGAGATGAGCTTCAGAGACGTTAAAAAACCGTGAACCGCGAAAATCGTAGCGAACGTTCAACCCCGACAGTCCTGAATGAAAAGAAACTTCGGGGAATACGGTTACGCCGACCTGTTTGTCGGGGAGGACTGGAAACGAGCAAAAAAAAAGGAGTGCAACACGAGGACTTCCCAGGGGGTCACCCATCCTAGTACTGCTCTCGCCCAAGCACGCTTAACTTCGGAGTTCTGATGGGATCCGGTGCATTAGTGCTGGTATGATCACACCCGCACACTAAGCTTGCCTCAATTCATTTATGACCTCGTCCAGGGGCCATGGACCGCTCCCAGCCCACCTCCACGAGGAGGGGCGTCCGCTCGGAATCGGTAAGAAGCCAGAAGCGAGAGTCGCCGACAAGTTCGGAGGCGATGTACGTTTTTTTAAGATCTGCACGCCGGGAAGAGTCGGAGCCGGAGGCGGTTATAAATCTCTAACGATTTTTGCTCTGAGATGAGCTTCAGAGACGTTAAGAAACCGTAAACCGCGAAAATCGTAGCGAACGTACAACCCCGACAGTCCTGAACGAAAAGAAACTTCGTGGAATACGGTTACGCCGACCCGTTTGTCGGGGAGGACTGGAAAGGAGCAAAAAAAGGGGGTGCAACACGAGGACTTCCTAGGGGGTCACCCATCCTAGTACTGCTCTCGCCCAAGCACGCTTAACTTCGGAGTTCTGATGGGATCCGGTGCATTAGTGTTGGTATGATCGCACCCGCACACTAAGCTTGCCTCAATTCATTTATGACCCCGTCCAGGGGCCGTGGACCGCTCCTAGCCCACCTCCACGAGGAGAGGCGTCCGCTCGGAATCGGTAAGAAGCCAGAGGCGAGAGTCACCGACCAATTCGGAGGCGATGTACGTTTTTTGAAGATCTACACGCTGGGAAGAGTCGGAGCCGGAGGCGGTTATAAATCTCTAACGATTTTTGCTCTGAGATGAGCTTCAGAGACGTTAAGAAACCGTAAACCGCGAAAATCGTAGCGAACGTTCAACCCCGACAGTCTTGAACGAAAAGAAACTTCGGGGAATACGGTTACGCCGACCCGTTTGTCGGGGAGGACTAGAAACGAGCAAAAAAAAGGGGTGCAACACGATAACTTCCCAGGGGTCACCCATCCTAGTACTGCTCTCGCCCAAGCACGCTTAACTTCGGAGTTCTGATGGGATCCGGTGCATTAGTGTTGGTATGATCGCACCCGCACACTAAGCTTGCCTCAATTCATTTATGACCTCGTCCAGGGGCCGTGGACCGCTCCCAGCCCACCTCCATGAGGAGGGGCGTCCGCTCAGAATCGGTAAGAAGCCAGAAGCGTGAGTTGCCGACCAGTTCGGAAGCGATGTACGTTTTTTTAAGATCTGCACGCTGGGAAGAGTTGGAGCCGGAGGCGGTTATAAATCTCTAACGATTTTTGCTCTGAGATGAGCTTCAGAGACGTTAAGAAACCGTAAACCGCGAAAATCGTAGCGAACGTTCAACCCCGACAGTCTTGAACGAAAAGAAACTTCGGGGAATACGGTTACGCCGACCCGTTTGTCGGGGAGGACTAGAAACGAGCAAAAAAAAGGGGTGCAACACGAGGACTTCCCAGGGGGTCACCCATCCTAGTACTGCTCTCCCCCAAGCACGCTTAACTTCGGAGTTCTGATGGGATCCGGTGCATTAGTGTTGGTATGATCGCACCGCACACTAAGCTTGCCTCAATTCATTTATGACCTCGTCCAGGGGCCGTGGACCGGTCCCAGCCAACCTCCACGAGGAGGGGCGTCCGCTCGGAATCGGTAAGAAGCCAGAAGCGAGAGTCGCCGACAAGTTCGGAGGCGATGTACGTTTTTTTAAGATCTGCACGCCGGGAAGAGTCGGAGCCGGAGGCGGTTATAAATCTCTAACGATTTTTGCTCTGAGATGAGCTTCAGAGACGTTAAGAAACCGTAAACCGCGAAAATCGTAGCGAACGTTCAACACCGACAGTCCTGAACGAAAAGAAACTTCGGGGAATACGGTTACGCCGACCCGTTTGTCGGGGAGGACTGGAAAGGAGCAAAAAAAAGGGGTGCAACACGAGGACTTCCCAGGGGGTCACCCATCCTAGTACTGCTCTCGCCCAAGCACGCTTAACTTCGGAGTTCTGATGGGATCCGGTGCATTAGTGCTGGTATGATCGTACCCGCACACTAAGCTTGCCTCAATTCATTGATGACCCCGTCTAGGGGCCGTGGACCGCTCCTAGCCCACCTCCACGAGGAGAGGCGTCCGCTCGGAATCGGTAAGAAGCCAGAGGCGACAGTCACCGACCAATTCGGAGGCGATGTACGTTTTTTGAAGATCTACACGCTGGGAAGAGTCGGAGCCGGAGGCGGTTATAAATCTCTAACGATTTTTGGTCTGAGATGAGCTTCAGAGACGTTAAAAAACCGTGAACCGCGAAAATCGTAGCGAACGTTCAACCCCGACAGTCCTGAATGAAAAGAAACTTCGGGGAATACGGTTACGCCGACCCGTTTGTCGGGGAGGACTGGAAACGAGCAAAAAAAAAGGAGTGCAACACGAGGACTTCCCAGGGGGTCACCCATCCTAGTACTGCTCTCGCCCAAGCACGCTTAACTTCGGAGTTCTGATGGGATCCGGTGCATTAGTGCTGGTATGATCACACCCGCACACTAAGCTTGCCTCAATTCATTTATGACCTCGTCCAGGGGCCATGGACCGCTCCCAGCCCACCTCCACGAGGAGGGGCGTCCGCTCGGAATCGGTAAGAAGCCAGAAGCGAGAGTCGCCGACAAGTTCGGAGGCGATGTACGTTTTTTTAAGATCTGCACGCCGGGAAGAGTCGGAGCCGGAGGCGGTTATAAATCTCTAACGATTTTTGCTCTGAGATGAGCTTCAGAGACGTTAAGAAACCGTAAACCGCGAAAATCGTAGCGAACGTTCAACCCCGACAGTCCTGAACGAAAAGAAACTTCGTGGAATACGGTTACGCCGACCCGTTTGTCGGGGAGGACTGGAAAGGAGCAAAAAAAGGGGGTGTAACACGAGGACTTCCTAGGGGGTCACCCATCCTAGTACTGCTCTCGCCCAAGCACGCTTAACTTCGGAGTTCTGATGGGATCCGGTGCATTAGTGTTGGTATGATCGCACCCGCACACTAAGCTTGCCTCAATTCATTTATGACCCCGTCCAGGGGCCGTGGACCGCTCCTAGCCCACCTCCACGAGGAGAGGCGTCCGCTCGGAATCGGTAAGAAGCCAGAGGCGAGAGTCACCGACCAATTCGGAGGCGATGTACGTTTTTTGAAGATCTACACGCTGGGAAGAGTCGGAGCCGGAGGCGGTTATAAATCTTTAACGATTTTTGCTCTGAGATGAGCTTCAAAGACGTTAAGAAACCGTAAACCGCGAAAATCGTAGCGAACGTTCAACCCCGACAGTCCTGAACGAAAAGAAACTTCGTGGAATATGGTTACGCCGACCCGTTTGTCGGGGAGGACTGGAAAGGAGCAAAAAAAAGGGGTGCAACACGAGGACTTCCCAGGGGTCACCCATCCTAGTACTGCTCTCGCCCAAGCACGCTTAACTTCGGAGTTCTGATGGGATCCGGTGCATTAGTGTTGGTATGATCGCACCCGCACACTAAGCTTGCCTCAATTCATTTATGACCTCGTCCAGGGGCCGTGGACCGCTCCCAGCCCACCTCCATGAGGAGGGGCGTCCGCTCAGAATCGGTAAGAAGCCAGAAGCGTGAGTCGCCGACCAGTTCGGAAGCGATGTACGTTTTTTTAAGATCTGCACGCTGGGAAGAGTTGGAGCCGGAGGCGGTTATAAATCTCTAACGATTTTTGCTCTGAGATGAGCTTCAGAGACGTTAAGAAACCGTAAACCGCGAAAATCGTAGCGAACGTTCAACCCCGACAGTCTTGAACGAAAAGAAACATCGGGGAATACGGTTACGCCGACCCGTTTGTCGGGGAGGACTAGAAACGAGCAAAAAAAAGGGGTGCAACACGAGGACTTCCCAGGGGGTCACCCATCCTAGTACTGCTCTCCCCCAAGCACGCTTAACTTCGGAGTTCTGATGGGATCCGGTGCATTAGTGTTGGTATGATCGCACCGCACACTAAGCTTGCCTCAATTCATTTATGACCTCGTCCAGGGGCCGTGGACCGGTCCCAGCCAACCTCCACGAGGAGGGGCGTCCGCTCGGAATCGGTAAGAAGCCAGAAGCGAGAGTCGCCGACAAGTTCGGAGGCGATGTACGTTTTTTTAAGATCTGCACGCCGGGAAGAGTCGGAGCCGGAGGCGGTTATAAATCTCTAACGATTTTTGCTCTGAGATGAGCTTCAGAGACGTTAAGAAACCGTAAACCGCGAAAATCGTAGCGAACGTTCAACCCCGACAGTCCTGAACGAAAAGAAACTTCGGGGAATACGGTTACGCCGACCCGTTTGTCGGGGAGGACTGAAAAGGAGCAAAAAAAAGGGGTGCAACACGAGGACTTCCCAGGGGGTCACCCATCCTAGTACTGCTCTCGCCCAAGCACGCTTAACTTCGGAGTTCTGATGGGATCCGGTGCATTAGTGCTGGTATGATCGTACCCGCACACTAAGCTTGCCTCAATTCATTTATGACCCCGTCTAGGGGCCGTGTACCGCTCCTAGCCCACCTCCACGAGGAGAGGCGTCCGCTCGGAATCGGTAAGAAGCCAGAGGCGACAGTCACCGACCAATTCGGAGGCGATGTACGTTTTTTGAAGATCTACACGCTGGGAAGAGTCGGAGCCGGAGGCGGTTATAAATCTCTAACGATTTTTGGTCTGAGATGAGCTTCAGAGACGTTAAAAAACCGTGAACCGCGAAAATCGTAGCGAACGTTCAACCCCGACAGTCCTGAATGAAAAGAAACTTCGGGGAATACGGTTACGCCGACCCGTTTGTCGGGGAGGACTGGAAACGAGCAAAAAAAAAGGAGTGCAACACGAGGACTTCCCAGGGGGTCACCCATCCTAGTACTGCTCTCGCCCAAGCACGCTTAACTTCGGAGTTCTGATGGGATCCGGTGCATTAGTGCTGGTATGATCACACCCGCACACTAAGCTTGCCTCAATTCATTTATGACCCCGTCCAGGGGCCGTGGACCGCTCCTAGCCCACCTCCACGAGGAGAGGCGTCCGCTCGGAATCGGTAAGAAGCCAGAGGCGAGAGTCACCGACCAATTCGGAGGCGATGTACGTTTTTTGAAGATCTACACGCTGGGAAGAGTCGGAGCCAGAGGCGGTTATAAATCTCTAACGATTTTTGCTCTGAGATGAGCTTCAGAGACGTTAAGAAACCGTAAACCGCGAAAATCGTAGCGAACGTTCAACCCCGACAGTCCTGAACGAAAAGAAACTTCGTGGAATACGGTTACGCCGACCCGTTTGTCGGGGAGGACTGGAAAGGAGCAAAAAAAAGGGGTGCAACACGAGGACTTCCCAGGGGTCACCCATCCTAGTACTGCTCTCGCCCAAGCACGCTTAACTTCGGAGTTCTGATGGGATCCGGTGCATTAGTGTTGGTATGATCGCACCCGCACACTAAGCTTGCCTCAATTCATTTATGACCTCGTCCAGGGGCCGTGGACCGCTCCCAGCCCACCTCCATGAGGAGGGGCGTCCGCTCAGAATCGGTAAGAAGCCAGAAGCGTGAGTCGCCGACCAGTTCGGAAGCGATGTACGTTTTTTTAAGATCTGCACGCTGGGAAGAGTTGGAGCCGGAGGCGGTTATAAATCTCTAACGATTTTTGCTCTGAGATGAGCTTCAGAGACGTTAAGAAACCGTAAACCGCGAAAATCGTAGCGAACGTTCAACCCCGACAGTCCTGAACGAAAAGAAACTTCGGGGAATACGGTTACGCCGACCCGTTTGTCGGGGAGGACTGGAAAGGAGCAAAAAAAATGGGTGCAACACGAGGACTTCCCAGGGGGTCACCCATCCTAGTACTGCTCTCGCCCAAGCACGCTTAACTTCGGAGTTCTGATGGGATCCGGTGCATTAGTGCTGGTATGATCGTACCCGCACACTAAGCTTGCCTCAATTCATTTATGACCCCGTCTAGGGGCCGTGGACCGCTCCTAGCCCACCTCCACGAGGAGAGGCGTCCGCTCGGAATCGGTAAGAAGCCAGACGCGAGAGTCACCGACCAATTCGGAGGCGATGTACGTTTTTTGAAGATCTACACGCTGGGAAGAGTCGGAGCCGGAGGCGGTTATAAATCTCTAACGATTTTTGGTCTGAGATGAGCTTCAGAGACGTTAAAAAACCGTGAACCGCGAAAATCGTAGCGAACGTTCAACCCCGACAGTCCTGAATGAAAAGAAACTTCGGGGAATACGGTTACGCCGACCCGTTTGTCGGGGAGGACTGGAAACGAGCAAAAAAAAAGGAGTGCAACACGAGGACTTCCCAGGGGGTCACCCATCCTAGTACTGCTCTCGCCCAAGCACGCTTAACTTCGGAGTTCTGATGGGATCCGGTGCATTAGTGCTGGTATGATCACACCCGCACACTAAGCTTGCCTCAATTCATTTATGACCTCGTCCAGGGGCCATGGACCGCTCCCAGCCCACCTCCACGAGGAGGGGCGTCCGCTCGGAATCGGTAAGAAGCCAGAAGCGAGAGTCGCCGACAAGTTCGGAGGCGATGTACGTTTTTTTAAGATCTGCACGCCGGGAAGAGTCGGAGCCGGAGGCGGTTATAAATCTCTAACGATTTTTGCTCTGAGATGAGCTTCAGAGACGTTAAGAAACCGTAAACCGCGAAAATCGTAGCGAACGTTCAACCCCGACAGTCCTGAACGAAAAGAAACTTCGGGGAATACGGTTACGCCGACCCGTTTGTCGGGGAGGACTGGAAAGGAGCAAAAAAAAGGGGTGCAACACGAGGACTTCCCAGGGGGTCACCCATCCTAGTACTGTTCTCGCCCAAGCACGCTTAACTTCGGAGTTCTGATGGGATCCGGTGCATTAGTGCTGGTATGATCGTACCCGCACACTAAGCTTGCCTCAATTCATTTATGACCTCGTCCAGGGGCCGTGGACCGCTCCCAGCCCACCTCCATGAGGATGGGCGTCCGCTCGGAATCGGTAAGAAGCCAGAAGCGAGAGTCACCGACCAATTCGGAGGCGATGTACGTTTCTTGAAGATCTACACGCTGGGAAGAGTCGGAGCCGGAGGCGGTTATAAATCTCTAACGATTTTTGCTCTGAGATGAGCTTCAGAGACGTTAAGAAACCGTAAACCGCGAAAATCGTAGCGAACGTTCAACCCCGACAGTCGTGAACGAAAAGAAACTTCGGGGAATACGGTTACGCCGACCCGTTTGTCGGGGAGGACTAGAAACGAGCAAGAAAAAAGGGGTGCAACACGAGGACTTCCCAGGGGGTCACCCATCCTAGTACTGCTCTCGCCCAAGCACGCTTAACTTCGGAGTTCTGATGGGATCCGGTGCATTAGTGCTGGTATGATCGTACCCACACACTAAGCTTGCCTCAATTCATTTATGACCCCGTCTAGGGGCCGTGGACCGCTCCTAGCCCACCTCCACGAGGAGAGGCGTCCGCTCGGAATCGGTAAGAAGCCAGAGGCGAGAGTCACTGACCAATTCGGAGGCGATGTACGTTTTTTGAAGATCTACACGCTGGGAAGAGTCGGAGACGGAGGCGGTTATAAATCTCTAACGATTTTTGGTCTGAGATGAGCTTCAGAGACGTTAAAAAACCGTGAACCGCGAAAATCGTAGCGAACGTTCAACCCCGACAGTCCTGAATGAAAAGAAACTTCGGGGAATACGGTTACGCCGACCCGTTTGTCGGGGAGGACTGGAAACGAGCAAAAGAAAAGGAGTGCAACACGAGGACTTCCCAGAGGGTCACCCATCCTAGTACTGCTCTCGCCCAAGCACGCTTAACTTCGGAGTTCTGATGGGATCCGGTGCATTAGTGCTGGTATGATCACACCCGCACACTAAGCTTGCCTCAATTCATTTATGACCTCGTCCAGGGGCCATGGACCGCTCCCAGCCCACCTCCACGAGGAGGGGCGTCCGCTCGGAATCGGTAAGAAGCCAGAAGCGAGAGTCGCCGACAAGTTCGGAGGCGATGTACGTTTTTTTAAGATCTGCACGCCGGGAAGAGTCGGAGCCGGAGGCGGTTATAAATCTATAACGATTTTTGCTCTGAGATGAGCTTCAGAGACGTTAAGAAACCGTAAACCGCGAAAATCGTCGCGAACGTTCAACCCCGACAGTCCTGAACGAAAAGAAACTTCGGGGAATACGGTTACGCCGACCCGTTTGTCGGGGAGGACTGGAAAGGAGCAAAAAAAAGGGGTGCAACACGAGGACTTCCCAGGGGGTCACCCATCCTAGTACTGCTCTCGCCCAAGCACGCTTAACTTCGGAGTTCTGATGGGATCCGGTGCATTAGTGCTGGTATGATCGTACCCGCACACTAAGCTTGCCTCAATTCATTTATGACCTCGTCCAGGGGCCGTGGACCGCTCCCAGCCCACCTC
This sequence comes from Diospyros kaki, assembly GCA_036245055.1. NCBI lineage: Eukaryota > Viridiplantae > Streptophyta > Magnoliopsida > Ericales > Ebenaceae > Diospyros > Diospyros kaki. The sequence continues at coordinate 22,301,947 of BSEG01000002.1, forward strand.
CATGAGGATGGGCGTCCGCTCGGAATCGGTAAGAAGCCAGAAGCGAGAGTCACCGACCAATTCGGAGGCGATGTACGTTTTTTGAAGATCTACACGCTGGGAAGAGTCGGAGCCGGAGGCGGTTATAAATCTCTAACGATTTTTGCTCTGAGATGAGCTTCAGAGACGTTAAGAAACCGTAAACCGCGAAAATCGTAGCGAACGTTCAACCCCGACAGTCGTGAACGAAAAGAAACTTCGGGGAATACGGTTACGCCGACCCGTTTGTCGGGGAGGACTAGAAACGAGCAAGAAAAAAGGGGTGCAACACGAGGACTTCCCAGGGGGTCACCCATCCTAGTACTGCTCTCGCCCAAGCACGCTTAACTTCGGAGTTCTGATGGGATCCGGTGCATTAGTGCTGGTATGATCACACCCGCACACTAAGCTTGCCTCAATTCATTTATGTCCTCGTCCAGGGGCCATGGACCGCTCCCAGCCCACCTCCACGAGGAGGGGCGTCCACTCGGAATCGGTAAGAAGCCAGAAGCGAGAGTCGCCGACAAGTTCGGAGGCGATGTATGTTTTTTTAAGATCTGCACGCCGGGAAGAGTCGGAGCCGGAGGCGGTTATAAATCTCTAACGATTTTTGCTCTGAGATGAGCTTCAGAGACGTTAAGAAACCGTAAACCGCGAAAATCGTAGCGAACGTTCAACCCCGACAGTCCTGAACGAAAAGAAACTTCGGGGAATACGGTTACGCCGACCCGTTTGTCGGGGAGGACTGGAAAGGAGCAAAAAAAAGGGGTGCAACACGAGGACTTCCCTGGGGGTCACCCATCCTAGTACTGCTCTCGCCCAAGCACGCTTAACTTCGGAGTTCTGATGGGATCCGGTGCATTAGTGCTGGTATGATCGTACCCGCACACTAAGCTTGCCTCAATTCATTTATGACCTCGTCCAGGGGCCGTGGACCGCTCCCAGCCCACCTCCATGAGGATGGGCGTCCGCTCGGAATCGGTAAGAAGCCAGAAGCGAGAGTCACCGACCAATTCGGAGGCGATGTACGTTTTTTGAAGATCTACACGCTGGGAAGAGTCGGAGCCGGAGGCGGTTATAAATCTCTAACGATTTTTGCTCTGAGATGAGCTTCAGAGACGTTAAGAAACCGTAAACCGCAAAAATCGTAGCGAACGTTCAACCCCGACAGTCGTGAACGAAAAGAAACTTCGGGGAATACGGTTACGCCGACCCATTTGTCGGGGAGGACTAGAAACGAGCAAGAAAAAAAGGGTGCAACACGAGGACTTCCCAGGGGGTCACCCATCCTAGTACTGCTCTCCCCCAAGCACGCTTAACTTCGGAGTTCTGATGGGATCCGGTGCATTAGTGCTGGTATGATCGCACCCGCACACTAAGCTTGCCTCAATTCATTTATGACCTCGTCCATTGGCCGTGGACCGCTCCCAGCCCACCTCCACGAGGAGGGGCGTCCGCTCAAAATCGGTAAGAAGCCAGAAGCGAGAGTCGCCTACCAGTTCGGAGGCGATGTACATTTTTTTAAGATCTGCACGCTGGGAAGAGTCGGAGCCGGAGGCGGTTATAAATCTCTAACGATTTTTTCTCTGAGATGAGCTTCAGAGACGTTAAGAAACCGTAAACCGCGAAAATCGTAGCGAACGTTCAACCCCGACAGTCCTGAACGAAAAGAAACTTCGGGGAATACGGTTACGCCGACCCGTTTGTCGGGGAGGACTGGAAAGGAGCAAAAAAAAAGGTGCAACCCGAGGACTTCCCAGGGGGTCACCCATCCTAGTACTGCTCTCGCCCAAGCACGCTTAACTTCGGAGTTCTGATGGGATCCGGTGCATTAGTGCTGGTATGATCGCATCCGTACACTAAGCTTGCCTCAATTCATTTATGACCTCGTCCAGGGGCCGTGGACCGCTCCCAGCCCACCTCCACGAGGAGGGGCGTCCGCTCAAAATCGGTCAGAAGCCAGAAGCGAGAGTCGCCGACCAGTTTGGAGGCGATGTACGTTTTTTTAAGATCTGTACGCTGGGAAGAGTCGGAGCCGGAGGCGGTTATAAATCTCTAACGATTTTTTCTCTGAGATGAGCTTTAGAGACGTTAAGAAATCGTAAACCGCAAAAATCGTAGCGAACGTTCAACCCCGACAGTCCTGAACGAAAAGAAACTTCGGGGAATACGGTTACGCCGACCCGTTTATCGGGGAGGACTGGAAAAGAGAAAAAAAAAAGGGTGCAACACGAGGACTTCGCAGGGGGTCACCCATCCTAGTACTGCTCTCGCCCAAGCACGCTTAACTTCGGAGTTCTGATGGGATCCGGAGCATTAGTGCTGGTATGATCGCACCCGCACACTAAGCTTGCCTCAATTCATTTATGACCTAGTCCAGGGGCCGTGGACCGCTTCCAGCCCACCTCCACGAGGAGGGGCGTCCGCTCAAAATCGGTCAGAAGCCAGAAGCGAGAGTCGCCGACCAGTTCGGAGGCGATGTACATTTTTTTAAGATCTGCACGCTGGGAAGAGTCGGAGCCGGAGACGGTTATAAATCTCTAACGATTTTTTCTCTGAGATGAGCTTCAGAGACGTTAAGAAACCGTAAACCGCGAAAATCGTAGCGAACGTTCAACCCCGACAGTCCTGAACGAAAAGAAACTTCTGGGAATACGGTTACGTCGACCCGTTTGTCGGGGAGGACTGGAATGGAGCAAAAAAAAGGGGTGCAACACGAGGACTTCCCAGGGGTCACCCATCCTAGTACTGCTCTCGCCCAAGCACGCTTAACTTCGGAGTTCTGATGGGATCCGGTGCATTAGTGCTGGTATGATCACACCCGCACACTAAGCTTGACTCAATTCATTTATGACCTCGTCCAGGGGCCGTGGACTGCTCCCAGCCCACCTCCATGAGGAGGGGCGTCCGCTCAGAATCGGTAAGAAGCCAGAAGCGTGAGTCGCCGACCAGTTCGGAAGCGATGTACGTTTTTTTAAGATCTGCACGCTGGGAAGAGTTGGAGCCGGAGGCGGTTATAAATCTCTAACGATTTTTGCTCTGAGATGAGCTTCAGAGACGTTAAGAAACCGTAAACCGCGAAAATCGTAGCGAACGTTCAACCCCGACAGTCTTGAACGAAAAGAAACTTCGGGGAATACGGTTACGCCGACCCGTTTGTCGGGGAGGACTAGAAACGAGCAAAAAAAGGGGTGCAACACGAGGACTTCCCAGGGGGTCACCCATCCTAGTACTGCTCTCCCCCAAGCACGCTTAACTTCGGAGTTCTGATGGAATCCGGTGCATTAGTGTTGGTATGATCGCACCCGCACACTAAGCTTGCCTCAATTCATTTATGACCTCGTCCAGGGGCCGTGGACCGGTCCCAGCCAACCTCCACGAGGAGGGGCGTCCGCTCAGAATCGGTAAGAAGCCAGAAGCGAGAGTCGCCGACAAGTTCGGAGGCGATGTACGTTTTTTTAAGATCTGCACGCCGGGAAGAGTCGGAGCCGGAGGCGGTTATAAATCTCTAACGATTTTTGCTCTGAGATGAGCTTCAGAGACGTTAAGAAACCGTAAACCGCGAAAATCGTAGTGAACGTTCAACCCCGACAGTCCTGAACGAAAAGAAACTTCGGGGAATACGGTTACGCCGACCCGTTTGTCGGGGAGGACTGGAAAGGAGCAAAAAAAAGGGGTGCAACACGAGGACTTCCCAGGGGGTCACCCATCCTAGTACTGCTCTCGCCCAAGCACGCTTAACTTCGGAGTTCTGATGGGATCCGGTGCATTAGTGCTGGTATGATCGTACCCGCACACTAAGCTTGCCTCAATTCATTTATGACCCCGTCCAGGGGCCGTGGACCGCTCCTAGCCCACCTCCACGAGGAGAGGCGTCCGCTCGGAATCGGTAAGAAGCCAGACGCGAGAGTCACCGACCAATTCGGAGGCGATGTACGTTTTTTGAAGATCTACACGCTGGGAAGAGTCGGAGCCGGAGGCGGTTATAAATCTCTAACGATTTTTGGTCTGAGATGAGCTTCAGAGACGTTAAAAAACCGTGAACCGCGAAAATCGTAGCGAACGTTCAACCCCGACAGTCCTGAATGAAAAGAAACTTCGGGGAATACGGTTACGCCGACCCGTTTGTCGGAGAGGACTGGAAACGAGCAAAAAAAAAAGGAGTGCAACACGAAGACTTCCCAGGGGGTCACCCATCCTAGTACTGCTCTCGCCCAAGCACACTTAACTTCGGAGTTCTGATGGGATCCGGTGCATTAGTGCTGGTATGATCGCACCCGCACACTAAGCTTGCCTCAATTCATTTATGACCTCATCCAGGGGACATGGACCGCTCCCAGCCCACCTCCACGAGGAGGGGCGTCCGCTCGGAATCGGTAAGAAGCCAGAAGCGAGAGTCGCCGACAAGTTCAGAGGCGATGTACGTTTTTTTAAGATCTGCACGCCGGGAAGAGTCGGAGCCGGAGGCGGTTATAAATCTCTAACGATTTTTGCTCTGAGATGAGCTTCAGAGACGTTAAGAAACCGTAAACCGCGAAAATCGTAGCGAACGTTCAACCCCGACAGTCCTGAACGAAAAGAAACTTCGTGGAATACGGTTACGCCGACCCGTTTGTCGGGGAGGACTGGAAAGGAGCAAAAAAAAGGGGTGCAACACGAGGACTTCCTAGGGGGTCACCCATCCTAGTACTGCTCTCGCCCAAGCACGCTTAACTTCGGAGTTCTGATGGGATCCGGTGCATTAGTGCTGGTATGATCGTACCCGCACACTAAGCTTGCCTCAATTCATTTATGACCTCGTCCAGGGGCCGTGGACCGCTCCCAGCCCACCTCCATGAGGATGGGCGTCCGCTCGGAATCGGTAAGAAGCCAGAAGCGAGAGTCACCGACCAATTCGGAGGCGATGTACGTTTTTTGAAGATCTACACGCTGGGAAGAGTCGGAGCCGGAGGCGGTTATAAATCTCTAACGATTTTTGCTCTGAGATGAGCTTCAGAGACGTTAAGAAACCGTAAACCGCAAAAATCGTAGCGAACGTTCAACCCCGACAGTCGTGAACGAAAAGAAACTTCGGGGAATACGGTTACGCCGACCCATTTGTCGGGGAGGACTAGAAACGAGCAAGAAAAAAAGGGTGCAACACGAGGACTTCCCAGGGGGTCACCCATCCTAGTACTGCTCTCCCCCAAGCACGCTTAACTTCGGAGTTCTGATGGGATCCGGTGCATTAGTGCTGGTATGATCGCACCCGCACACTAAGCTTGCCTCAATTCATTTATGACCTCGTCCATTGGCCGTGGACCGCTCCCAGCCCACCTCCACGAGGAGGGGCGTCCGCTCAAAATCGGTAAGAAGCCAGAAGCGAGAGTCGCCTACCAGTTCGGAGGCGATGTACATTTTTTTAAGATCTGCACGCTGGGAAGAGTCGGAGCCGGAGGCGGTTATAAATCTCTAACGATTTTTTCTCTGAGATGAGCTTCAGAGACGTTAAGAAACCGTAAACCGCGAAAATCGTAGCGAACGTTCAACCCCGACAGTCCTGAACGAAAAGAAACTTCGGGGAATACGGTTACGCCGACCCGTTTGTCGGGGAGGACTGGAAAGGAGCAAAAAAAAAAGGTGCAACCCGAGGACTTCCCAGGGGGTCACCCATCCTAGTACTGCTCTCGCCCAAGCACGCTTAACTTCGGAGTTCTGATGGGATCCGGTGCATTAGTGCTGGTATGATCGCATCCGTACACTAAGCTTGCCTCAATTCATTTATGACCTCGTCCACGGGCCGTGGACCGCTCCCAGCCCACCTCCACGAGGAGGGGCGTCCGCTCAAAATCGGTCAGAAGCCAGAAGCGAGAGTCGCCGACCAGTTTGGAGGCGATGTACGTTTTTTTAAGATCTGTACGCTGGGAAGAGTCGGAGCCGGAGGCGGTTATAAATCTCTAACGATTTTTTCTCTGAGATGAGCTTTAGAGACGTTAAGAAATCGTAAACCGCAAAAATCGTAGCGAACGTTCAACCCCGACAGTCCTGAACGAAAAGAAACTTCGGGGAATACGGTTACGCCGACCCGTTTATCGGGGAGGACTGGAAAAGAGAAAAAAAAAGGGGTGCAACACGAGGACTTCGCAGGGGGTCACCCATCCTAGTACTGCTCTCGCCCAAGCACGCTTAACTTCGGAGTTCTGATGGGATCCGGAGCATTAGTGCTGGTATGATCGCACCCGCACACTAAGCTTGCCTCAATTCATTTATGACCTCGTCCAGGGGCCGTGGACCGCTTCCAGCCCACCTCCACGAGGAGGGGCGTCCGCTCAAAATCGGTCAGAAGCCAGAAGCGAGAGTCGCCGACCAGTTCGGAGGCGATGTACATTTTTTTAAGATCTGCACGCTGGGAAGAGTCGGAGCCGGAGACGGTTATAAATCTCTAACGATTTTTTCTCTGAGATGAGCTTCAGAGACGTTAAGAAACCGTAAACCGCGAAAATCGTAGCGAACGTTCAACCCCGACAGTCCTGAACGAAAAGAAACTTCTGGGAATACGGTTACGTCGACCCGTTTGTCGGGGAGGACTGGAATGGAGCAAAAAAAAGGGGTGCAACACGAGGACTTCCCAGGGGTCACCCATCCTAGTACTGCTCTCGCCCAAGCACGCTTAACTTCGGAGTTCTGATGGGATCCGGTGCATTAGTGCTGGTATGATCACACCCGCACACTAAGCTTGACTCAATTCATTTATGACCTCGTCCAGGGGCCGTGGACCGCTCCCAGCCCACCTCCATGAGGAGGGGCGTCCGCTCAGAATCGGTAAGAAGCCAGAAGCGTGAGTCGCCGACCAGTTCGGAAGCGATGTACGTTTTTTTAAGATCTGCACGCTGGGAAGAGTTGGAGCCGGAGGCGGTTATAAATCTCTAACGATTTTTGCTCTGAGATGAGCTTCAGAGACGTTAAGAAACCGTAAACCGCGAAAATCGTAGCGAACGTTCAGCCCCGACAGTCTTGAACGAAAAGAAACTTCGGGGAATACGGTTACGCCGACCCGTTTGTCGGGGAGGACTAGAAACGAGCAAAAAAAGGGGTGCAACACGAGGACTTCCCAGGGGGTCACCCATCCTAGTACTGCTCTCCCCCAAGCACGCTTAACTTCGGAGTTCTGATGGAATCCGGTGCATTAGTGTTGGTATGATCGCACCCGCACACTAAGCTTGCCTCAATTCATTTATGACCTCGTCCAGGGGCCGTGGACCGGTCCCAGCCAACCTCCACGAGGAGGGGCGTCCGCTCAGAATCGGTAAGAAGCCAGAAGCGAGAGTCGCCGACAAGTTCGGAGGCGATGTACGTTTTTTTAAGATCTGCACGCCGGGAAGAGTCGGAGCCGGAGGCGGTTATAAATCTCTAACGATTTTTGCTCTGAGATGAGCTTCAGAGACGTTAAGAAACCGTAAACCGCGAAAATCGTAGTGAACGTTCAACCCCGAAAGTCCTGAACGAAAAGAAACTTCGGGGAATACGGTTACGCCGACCCGTTTGTCGGGGAGGACTGGAAAGGAGCAAAAAAAAGGGGTGCAACACGAGGACTTCCCAGGGGGTCACCCATCCTAGTACTGCTCTCGCCCAAGCACGCTTAACTTCGGAGTTCTGATGGGATCCGGTGCATTAGTGCTGGTATGATCGTACCCGCACACTAAGCTTGCCTCAATTCATTTATGACCCCGTCCAGGGGCCGTGGACCGCTCCTAGCCCACCTCCACGAGGAGAGGCGTCCGCTCGGAATCGGTAAGAAGCCAGACGCGAGAGTCACCGACCAATTCGGAGGCGATGTACGTTTTTTGAAGATCTACACGCTGGGAAGAGTCGGAGCCGGAGGCGGTTATAAATCTCTAACGATTTTTGGTCTGAGATGAGCTTCAGAGACGTTAAAAAACCGTGAACCGCGAAAATCGTAGCGAACGTTCAACCCCGACAGTCCTGAATGAAAAGAAACTTCGGGGAATACGGTTACGCCGACCCGTTTGTCGGAGAGGACTGGAAACGAGCAAAAAAAAAAGGAGTGCAACACGAAGACTTCCCAGGGGGTCACCCATCCTAGTACTGCTCTCGCCCAAGCACACTTAACTTCGGAGTTCTGATGGGATCCGGTGCATTAGTGCTGGTATGATCGCACCCGCACACTAAGCTTGCCTCAATTCATTTATGACCTCATCCAGGGGACATGGACCGCTCCCAGCCCACCTCCACGAGGAGGGGCGTCCGGTCGGAATCGGTAAGAAGCCAGAAGCGAGAGTCGCCGACAAGTTCGGAGGCGATGTACGTTTTTTTAAGATCTGCACGCCGGGAAGAGTCGGAGCCGGAGGCGGTTATAAATCTCTAACGATTTTTGCTCTGAGATGAGCTTCAGAGACGTTAAGAAACCGTAAACCGCGAAAATCGTAGCGAACGTTCAACCCCGACAGTCCTGAACGAAAAGAAACTTCGTGGAATACGGTTACGCCGACCCGTTTGTCGGGGAGGACTGGAAAGGAGCAAAAAAAAGGGGTGCAACACGAGGACTTCCTAGGGGGTCACCCATCCTAGTACTGCTCTCGCCCAAGCACGCTTAACTTCGGAGTTCTGATGGGATCCGGTGCATTAGTGTTGGTATGATCGCACCCGCACACTAAGCTTGCCTCAATTCATTTATGACCCCGTCCAGGGGCCGTGGACCGCTCCTAGCCCACCTCCACGAGGAGAGGCGTCCGCTCGGAATCGGTAAGAAGCCAGAAGCGAGAGTCACCGACCAATTCGGAGGCGATGTACGTTTTTTGAAGATCTACACGCTGGGAAGAGTCGGAGCCGGAGGCGGTTATAAATCTCTAACGATTTTTGCTCTGAGATGAGCTTCAGAGACGTTAAGAAACCGTAAACCGCGAAAATCGTAGCGAACGTTCAACCCCGACAGTCGTGAACGAAAAGAAACTTCGGGGAATACGGTTACGCCGACCCGTTTGTCGGGGAGGACTAGAAACGAGCAAGAAAAAAGGGGTGCAACACGAGGACTTCCTAGGGGGTCACCCATCCTAGTACTGCTCTCGCCCAAGCACGCTTAACTTCGGAGTTCTGATGGGATCCGGTGCATTAGTGCTGGTATGATCACACCCGCACACTAAGCTTGCCTCAATTCATTTATGTCCTCGTCCAGGGGCCATGGACCGCTCCCAGCCCACCTCCACGAGGAGGGGCGTCCGCTCGGAATCGGTAAGAAGCCAGAAGCGAGAGTCGCCGACAAGTTCGGAGGCGATGTATGTTTTTTTAAGATCTGCACGCCGGGAAGAGTCGGAGCCGGAGGCGGTTATAAATCTCTAACGATTTTTGCTCTGAGATGAGCTTCAGAGACGTTAAGAAACCGTAAACCGCGAAAATCGTAGCGAACGTTCAACCCCGACAGTCCTGAACGAAAAGAAACTTCGGGGAATACGGTTACGCCGACCCGTTTGTCGGGGAGGACTGGAAAGGAGCAAAAAAAAGGGGTGCAACACGAGGACTTCCCAGGGGGTCACCCATCCTAGTACTGCTCTCGCCCAAGCACGCTTAACTTCGGAGTTCTGATGGGATCCGGTGCATTAGTGCTGGTATGATCGTACCCGCACACTAAGCTTGCCTCAATTCATTTATGACCTCGTCCAGGGGCCGTGGACCGCTCCCAGCCCACCTCCATGAGGATGGGCGTCCGCTCGGAATCGGTAAGAAGCCAGAAGCGAGAGTCACCGACCAATTCGGAGGCGATGTACGTTTTTTGAAGATCTACACGCTGGGAAGAGTCGGAGCCGGAGGCGGTTATAAATCTCTAACGATTTTTGCTCTGAGATGAGCTTCAGAGACGTTAAGAAACCGTAAACCGCAAAAATCGTAGCGAACGTTCAACCCCGACAGTCGTGAACGAAAAGAAACTTCGGGGAATACGGTTACGCCGACCCATTTGTCGGGGAGGACTAGAAACGAGCAAGAAAAAAAGGGTGCAACACGAGGACTTCCCAGGGGGTCACCCATCCTAGTACTGCTCTCCCCCAAGCACGCTTAACTTCGGAGTTCTGATGGGATCCGGTGCATTAGTGCTGGTATGATCGCACCCGCACACTAAGCTTGCCTCAATTCATTTATGACCTCGTCCATTGGCCGTGGACCGCTCCCAGCCCACCTCCACGAGGAGGGGCGTCCGCTCAAAATCGGTAAGAAGCCAGAAGCGAGAGTCGCCTACCAGTTCGGAGGCGATGTACATTTTTTTAAGATCTGCACGCTGGGAAGAGTCGGAGCCGGAGGCGGTTATAAATCTCTAACGATTTTTTCTCTGAGATGAGCTTCAGAGACGTTAAGAAACCGTAAACCGCGAAAATCGTAGCGAACGTTCAACCCCGACAGTCCTGAACGAAAAGAAACTTCGGGGAATACGGTTACGCCGACCCGTTTGTCGGGGAGGACTGGAAAGGAGCAAAAAAAAGGGTGCAACCCGAGGACTTCCCAGGGGGTCACCCATCCTAGTACTGCTCTCGCCCAAGCACGCTTAACTTCGGAGTTCTGATGGGATCCGGTGCATTAGTGCTGGTATGATCGCATCCGTACACTAAGCTTGCCTCAATTCATTTATGACCTCGTCCAGGGGCCGTGGACCGCTCCCAGCCCACCTCCACGAGGAGGGGCGTCCGCTCAAAATCGGTCAGAAGCCAGAAGCGAGAGTCGCCGACCAGTTTGGAGGCGATGTACGTTTTTTTAAGATCTGTACGCTGGGAAGAGTCGGAGCCGGAGGCGGTTATAAATCTCTAACGATTTTTTCTCTGAGATGAGCTTTAGAGACGTTAAGAAATCGTAAACCGCAAAAATCGTAGCGAACGTTCAACCCCGACAGTCCTGAACGAAAAGAAACTTCGGGGAATACGGTTACGCCGACCCGTTTATCGGGGAGGACTGGAAAAGAGAAAAAAAAAGGGGTGCAACACGAGGACTTCGCAGGGGGTCACCCATCCTAGTACTGCTCTCGCCCAAGCACGCTTAACTTCGGAGTTCTGATGGGATCCGGAGCATTAGTGCTGGTATGATCGCACCCGCACACTAAGCTTGTCTCAATTCATTTATGACCTCGTCCAGGGGCTGTGGACCGCTTCCAGCCCACCTCCACGAGGAGGGGCGTCCGCTCAAAATCGGTCAGAAGCCAGAAGCGAGAGTCGCCGACCAGTTCGGAGGCGATGTACATTTTTTTAAGATCTGCACGCTGGGAAGAGTCGGAGCCGGAGACGGTTATAAATCTCTAACGATTTTTTCTCTGAGATGAGCTTCAGAGACGTTAAGAAACCGTAAACCGCGAAAATCGTAGCGAACGTTCAACCCCGACAGTCCTGAACGAAAAGAAACTTCTGGGAATACGGTTACGTCGACCCGTTTGTCGGGGAGGACTGGAATGGAGCAAAAAAAAGGGGTGCAACACGAGGACTTCCCAGGGGTCACCCATCCTAGTACTGCTCTCGCCCAAGCACGCTTAACTTCGGAGTTCTGATGGGATCCGGTGCATTAGTGCTGGTATGATCACACCCGCACACTAAGCTTGACTCAATTCATTTATGACCTCGTCCAGGGGCCGTGGACCGCTCCCAGCCCACCTCCATGAGGAGGGGCGTCCGCTCAGAATCGGTAAGAAGCCAGAAGCGTGAGTCGCCGACCAGTTCGGAAGCGATGTACGTTTTTTTAAGATCTGCACGCTGGGAAGAGTTGGAGCCGGAGGCGGTTATAAATCTCTAACGATTTTTGCTCTGAGATGAGCTTCAGAGACGTTAAGAAACCGTAAACCGCGAAAATCGTAGCGAACGTTCAACCCCGACAGTCTTGAACGAAAAGAAACTTCGGGGAATACGGTTACGCCGACCCGTTTGTCGGGGAGGACTAGAAACGAGCAAAAAAAGGGGTGCAACACGAGGACTTCCCAGGGGGTCACCCATCCTAGTACTGCTCTCCCCCAAGCACGCTTAACTTCGGAGTTCTGATGGGATCCGGAGCATTAGTGCTGGTATGATCGCACCCGCACACTAAGCTTGCCTCAATTCATTTATGACCTCGTCCAGGGGCTGTGGACCGCTTCCAGCCCACCTCCACGAGGAGGGGCGTCCGCTCAAAATCGGTCAGAAGCCAGAAGCGAGAGTCGCCGACCAGTTCGGAGGCGATGTACATTTTTTTAAGATCTGCACGCTGGGAAGAGTCGGAGCCGGAGACGGTTATAAATCTCTAACGATTTTTTCTCTGAGATGAGCTTCAGAGACGTTAAGAAACCGTAAACCGCGAAAATCGTAGCGAACGTTCAACCCCGACAGTCCTGAACGAAAAGAAACTTCTGGGAATACGGTTACGTCGACCCGTTTGTCGGGGAGGACTGGAATGGAGCAAAAAAAAGGGGTGCAACACGAGGACTTCCCAGGGGTCACCCATCCTAGTACTGCTCTCGCCCAAGCACGCTTAACTTCGGAGTTCTGATGGGATCCGGTGCATTAGTGCTGGTATGATCACACCCGCACACTAAGCTTGACTCAATTCATTTATGACCTCGTCCAGGGGCCGTGGACCGCTCCCAGCCCACCTCCATGAGGAGGGGCGTCCGCTCAGAATCGGTAAGAAGCCAGAAGCGTGAGTCGCCGACCAGTTCGGAAGCGATGTACGTTTTTTTAAGATCTGCACGCTGGGAAGAGTTGGAGCCGGAGGCGGTTATAAATCTCTAACGATTTTTGCTCTGAGATGAGCTTCAGAGACGTTAAGAAACCGTAAACCGCGAAAATCGTAGCGAACGTTCAACCCCGACAGTCTTGAACGAAAAGAAACTTCTGGGAATACGGTTACGCCGACCCGTTTGTCGGGGAGGACTAGAAACGAGCAAAAAAAGGGGTGCAACACGAGGACTTCCCAGGGGGTCACCCATCCTAGTACTGCTCTCCCCCAAGCACGCTTAACTTCGGAGTTCTGATGGAATCCGGTGCATTAGTGTTGGTATGATCGCACCCGCACACTAAGCTTGCCTCAATTCATTTATGACCTCGTCCAGGGGCCGTGGACCGGTCCCAGCCAACCTCCACGAGGAGGGGCGTCCGCTCAGAATCGGTAAGAAGCCAAAAGCGAGAGTCGCCGACAAGTTCGGAGGCGATGTACGTTTTTTTAAGATCTGCACGCCGGGAAGAGTCGGAGCCGGAGGCGGTTATAAATCTCTAACGATTTTTGCTCTGAGATGAGCTTCAGAGACGTTAAGAAACCGTAAACCGCGAAAATCGTAGTGAACGTTCAACCCCGACAGTCCTGAACGAAAAGAAACTTCGGGGAATACGGTTACGCCGACCCGTTTGTCGGGGAGGACTGGAAAGGAGCAAAAAAAAGGGGTGCAACACGAGGACTTCCCAGGGGGTCACCCATCCTAGTACTGCTCTCGCCCAAGCACGCTTAACTTCGGAGTTCTGATGGGATCCGGTGCATTAGTGCTGGTATGATCGTACCCGCACACTAAGCTTGCCTCAATTCATTTATGACCCCGTCCAGGGGCCGTGGACCGCTCCTAGCCCACCTCCACGAGGAGAGGCGTCCGCTCGGAATCGGTAAGAAGCCAGACGCGAGAGTCACCGACCAATTCGGAGGCGATGTACGTTTTTTGAAGATCTACACGCTGGGAAGAGTCGGAGCCGGAGGCGGTTATAAATCTCTAACGATTTTTGGTCTGAGATGAGCTTCAGAGACGTTAAAAAACCGTGAACCGCGAAAATCGTAGCGAACGTTCAACCCCGACAGTCCTGAATGAAAAGAAACTTCGGGGAATACGGTTACGCCGACCCGTTTGTCGGAGAGGACTGGAAACGAGCAAAAAAAAAAGGAGTGCAACACGAAGACTTCCCAGGGGGTCACCCATCCTAGTACTGCTCTCGCCCAAGCACACTTAACTTCGGAGTTCTGATGGGATCCGGTGCATTAGTGCTGGTATGATCGCACCCGCACACTAAGCTTGCCTCAATTCATTTATGACCTCATCCAGGGGACATGGACCGCTCCCAGCCCACCTCCACGAGGAGGGGCGTCCGCTCGGAATCGGTAAGAAGCCAGAAGCGAGAGTCGCCGACAAGTTCGGAGGCGATGTACGTTTTTTTAAGATCTGCACGCCGGGAAGAGTCGGAGCCGGAGGCGGTTATAAATCTCTAACGATTTTTGCTCTGAGATGAGCTTCAGAGACGTTAAGAAACCGTAAACCGCGAAAATCGTAGCGAACGTTCAACCCCGACAGTCCTGAACGAAAAGAAACTTCGTGGAATACGGTTACGCCGACCCGTTTGTCGGGGAGGACTGGAAAGGAGCAAAAAAAAGGGGTGCAACACGAGGACTTCCTAGGGGGTCACCCATCCTAGTACTGCTCTCGCCCAAGCACGCTTAACTTCGGAGTTCTGATGGGATCCGGTGCATTAGTGTTGGTATGATCGCACCCGCACACTAAGCTTGCCTCAATTCATTTATGACCCCGTCCAGGGGCCGTGGACCGCTCCTAGCCCACCTCCACGAGGAGAGGCGTCCGCTCGGAATCGGTAAGAAGCCAGAAGCGAGAGTCACCGACCAATTCGGAGGCGATGTACGTTTTTTGAAGATCTACACGCTGGGAAGAGTCGGAGCCGGAGGCGGTTATAAATCTCTAACGATTTTTGGTCTGAGATGAGCTTCAGAGACGTTAAAAAACCGTGAACCGCGAAAATCGTAGCGAACGTTCAACCCCGACAGTCCTGAATGAAAAGAAACTTCGGGGAATACGGTTACGCCGACCCGTTTTTCGGGGAGGACTCGAAACGAGCAAAAAAAAAGGGGTGCAACACGAGAACTTCCCAGGGGGTCACCCATCCTAGTACTGCTCTCGTCCAAGCAGGCTTAACTTCGGAGTTCTGATGGGATCCGGTGCATTAGTGTTGGTATGATCGCACCCGCACACTAAGCTTGCCTCAATTCATTTATGACCTCGTCCAGGGGCCGTGGACCGCTCCCAGCCCACCTCCACGAGGAGGGGCGTCCGCTCGGAATCGGTAAGAAGACAGAAGCGAGAGTCGCCGAAAAGTTCGGAGGCGATGTACGTTTTTTTAAGATCTGCACGCTGGGAAGAGTTGGAGCCGGAGGCGGTTATAAATCTCTAACGATTTTTGCTCTGAGATGAGCTTCAGAGAAGTTAAGAAACCGTAAACCGCGAAAATCGTAGCGAACGTTCAACCCCGACAGTCCTGAACGAGAAGAAACTTCGGGGAATACGGTTACGCCGACCCGTTTGTCGGGGAGGACTGGAAAGGAGCAAAAAAAAGAGGTGCAACACGAGGACTTCCCAGGGGGTCACCCATCCTAGTACTGCTCTCGCCCAAGCACGCTTAACTTCGGAATTTTGATGGGATCCGGTGCATTAGTGTTGGTATGATCGCACCCGCACACTAAGCTTGCCTCAATTCATTTATGACCTCGTCCAGAGGCCGTGGACCGGTCCCAGCCAACCTCCACGAGGAGGGGCGTCCGCTCGGAATCGGTAAGAAGCCAGAAGCGAGAGTCGCCGACAAGTTCGGAGGCGATGTACGTTTTTTTAAGATCTGCACGCCGGGAAGAGTCGGAGCCGGAGGCGGTTATAAATCTCTAACGATTTTTGCTCTGAGATGAGCATCAGAGACGTTAAGAAACCGTAAACCGCGAAAATCGTAGCGAACGTTCAACCCCGACAGTCCTGAACGAAAAGAAACTTCGGGGAATACGGTTACGGCGACCCGTTTGTCGGGGAGGACTGGAAAGGAGCAAAAAAAAGGGGTGCAACACGAGGACTTCCCAGGGGGTCACCCATCCTAGTACTGCTCTCGCCCAAGCACGCTTAACTTCGGAGTTCTGATGGGATCCGGTGCATTAGTGCTGGTATGATCGCACCCGCACACTAAGCTTGCCTCAATTCATTTATGACCTCGTCCAGGGGCCGTGGACCGGTCCCAGCCAACCTCCACGAGGAGGGGCGTCCGCTCAGAATCGGTAAGAAGCCAGAAGCGTGAGTCGCCGACCAGTTCGGAGGCGATGTACGTTTTTTTAAAATCTGCACGGTGGAAAGAGTCGGAGCCGGAGGCGATTATAAATCTCTAACGATTTTTGCCCTGAGATGAGCTCCAGAGACGTTAAGAAACCGTAAACCGCGAAAATCGTAGCGAACGTTCAACCCCGACAGTCTTGAACGAAAAGAAACTTCAGGGAATACGGTTACGCCGACCCGTTTTTCGGGGAGGACTCGAAACGAGCAAAAAAAAAGGGGTGCAACACGAGGACTTCCTAGGGGGTCACCCATCCTAGTACTGCTCTCGTCCAAGCAGGCTTAACTTTGGAGTTCTGATGGGATCCGGTGCATTAGTGTTGGTATGATCGCACCCGCACACTAAGCTTGCCTCAATTCATTTATGACCTCGTCCAGAGGCCGTGGACCGGTCCCAGCCAACCTCCACGAGGAGGGGCGTCTGCTCGGAATCGGTAAGAAGCCAGAAGCGAGAGTCGCCGACAAGTTCGGAGGCGATGTACGTTTTTTTAAGATCTGCACGCCGGGAAGAGTCGGAGCCGGAGGCGGTTATAAATATCTAACGATTTTTGCTCTGAGATGAGCTTCAGAGACGTTAAGAAACCGTAAACGGCGAAAATCGTAGCGAACGTTCAACCCCGACAGTCCTGAACGAAAAGAAACTTCGGGGAATACGGTTACGCCGACCCGTTTGTCGAGGAGGACTGGAAAGGAGCAAAAAAAAAGGGTGCAACACGAGGACTTCCCAGAGGGTCACCCATCCTAGTACTGCTCTCGCCCAAGCACGCTTAACTTCGGAGTTCTGATGGGATCCGGAGCATTAGTGCTAGTATGATCGCACCCGCACACTAAGCTTGCCTCAATTCATTTATGACCTCGTCCAGGGGCCGTGGACCGCTCCCAGCCCACCTCCACGAGGAGGGGCGTCCGCTCGGAATCGGTAAGAAGACAGAAGCGAGAGTCGCCGAAAAGTTCGGAGGCGATGTACGTTTTTTTAAGATCTGCACGCTGGGAAGAGTTGGAGCCGGAGGCGGTTATAAATCTCTAACGATTTTTGCTCTGAGATGAGCTTCAGAGACGTTAAGAAACCGTGAACCGCGAAAATCGTAGCGAACGTTCAACCCCGACAGTCCTGAACGAGAAGAAACTTCGGGGAATACGGTTACGCCGACCCGTTTGTCGGGGAGGACTGGAAAGGAGCAAAAAAAAGGGGTGCAACACGAGGACTTCCCAGGGGGTCACCCATCCTAGTACTGCTCTCGCCCAAGCACGCTTAACTTCGGAATTTTGATGGGATCCGGTGCATTAGTGTTGGTATGATCGCACCCGCACACTAAGCTTGCCTCAATTCATTTATGACCTCGTCCAGAGGCCGTGGACCGGTCCCAGCCAACCTCCACGAGGAGGGGCGTCCGCTCGGAATCGGTAAGAAGCCAGAAGCGAGAGTCGCCGACAAGTTCGGAGGCGATGTACGTTTTTTTAAGATCTGCACGCCGGGAAGAGTCGGAGCCGGAGGCGGTTATAAATCTCTAATGATTTTTGCTCTGAGATGAGCATCAGAGACGTTAAGAAACCGTAAACCGCGAAAATCGTAGCGAACGTTCAACCCCGACAGTCCTGAACGAAAAGAAACTTCGGGGAATACGGTTACGGCGACCCGTTTGTCGGGGAGGACTGGAAAGGAGCAAAAAAAAGGGGTGCAACACGAGGACTTCCCAGGGGGTCACCCATCCTAGTACTGCTCTCGCCCAAGCACGCTTAACTTCGGAGTTCTGATGGGATCCGGTGCATTAGTGCTGGTATGATCGCACCAGCACACTAAGCTTGCCTCAATTCATTTATGACCTCGTCCAGGGGCCGTGGACCGGTCCCAGCCAACCTCCACGAGGAGGGGCGTCCGCTCAGAATCGGTAAGAAGCCAGAAGCGTGAGTCGCCGACCAGTTCGGAGGCGATGTACGTTTTTTTAAGATCTGCACGCCGGGAAGAGTCGGAGCCGGAGGCGATTATAAATCTCTAACGATTTTTGCTCTGAGATGAGGTCCAGAGACGTTAAGAAACCGTAAACCGCGAAAATCGTAGCGAACGTTCAACCCCGACAGTCTTGAACGAAAAGAAACTTCAGGGAATACGGTTACGCCGACCCGTTTTTCGGGGAGGACTCGAAACGAGCAAAAAAAAAGGGGTGCAACACGAGGACTTCCCAGGGGGTCACCCATCCTAGTACTGCTCTCGCCCAAGCACGCTTAACTTCGGAGTTCTGATGGGATCCGGTGCATTAGTGTTGGTATGATCGCACCCGCACACTAAGCTTGCCTCAATTCATTTATGACCTCGTCCAGAGGCCGTGGACCGGTCCCAGCCAACCTCCACGAGGAGGGGCATCTGCTCGGAATCGGTAAGAAGCCAGAAGCGAGAGTCGCCGACAAGTTCGGAGGCGATGTACGTTTTTTTAAGATCTGCACGCCGGGAAGAGTCGGAGCCGGAGGCGGTTATAAATATCTAACGATTTTTGCCCTGAGATGAGCTTCAGAGACGTTAAGAAACCGTAAACGGCGAAAATCGTAGCGAACGTTCAACCCCGACAGTCCTGAACGAAAAGAAACTTCGGGGAATACGGTTACGCCGACCCGTTTGTCAGGGAGGACTGGAAAGGAGCAAAAAAAAGGGGTGCAACACGAGGACTTCCCAGAGGGTCACCCATCCTAGTACTGCTCTCGCCCAAGCACGCTTAACTTCGGAGTTCTGATGGGATCCGGAGCATTAGTGCTGGTATGATCGCACCCGCACACTAAGCTTGCCTCAATTCATTTATGACCTCGTCCAGGGGCCGTGGACCGCTCCCAGCCCACCTCCACGAGGAGGGGCGTCTGCTCGGAATCGGTAAGAAGACAGAAGCGAGAGTCGCCGAAAAGTTCGGAGGCGATGTACGTTTTTTTAAGATCTGCACGCTGGGAAGAGTTGGAGCCGGAGGCGGTTATAAATCTCTAACGATTTTTGCTCTGAGATGAGCTTCAGAGACGTTAAGAAACCGTAAACCGCGAAAATCGTAGCGAACGTTCAACCCCGACAGTCCTGAACGAGAAGAAACTTCGGGGAATACGGTTACGCCGACCCGTTTGTCGGGGAGGACTGGAAAGGAGCAAAAAAAAGGGGTGCAACACGAGGACATCCCAGGGGGTCACCCATCCTAGTACTGCTCTCGCCCAAGCACGCTTAACTTCGGAATTCTGATGGGATCCGGTGCATTAGTGTTGGTATGATCGCACCCGCACACTAAGCTTGCCTCAATTCATTTATGACCTCGTCCAGAGGCCGTGGACCGGTCCCAGCCAACCTCCACGAGGAGGGGCGTCCGCTCAGAATCGGTAAGAAGCCAGAAGCGTGAGTCGCCGACCAGTTCGGAGGCGATGTACGTTTTTTTAAGATCTGCACGCCGGGAAGAGTCGGAGCCGGAGGCGGTTATAAATCTCTAATGATTTTTGCTCTGAGATGAGCATCAGAGACGTTAAGAAACCGTAAACCGCGAAAATCGTAGCGAACGTTCAACCCCGACAGTCCTGAACGAAAAGAAACTTCGGGGAATACGGTTACGGCGACCCGTTTGTCGGGGAGGACTGGAAAGGAGCAAAAAAAAGGGGTGCAACACGAGGACTTCCCAGGGGGTCACCCATCCTAGTACTGCTCTCGCCCAAGCACGCTTAACTTCGGAGTTCTGATGGGATCCGGTGCATTAGTGCTGGTATGATCGCACCAGCACACTAAGCTTGCCTCAATTCATTTATGACCTCGTCCAGGGGCCGTGGACCGGTCCCAGCCAACCTCCACGAGGAGGGGCGTCCGCTCAGAATCGGTAAGAAGCCAGAAGCGTGAGTCGCCGACCAGTTCGGAGGCGATGTACGTTTTTTTAAGATCTGCACGCCGGGAAGAGTCGGAGCCGGAGGCGGTTATAAATCTCTAACGATTTTTGCTCTGAGATGAGCTTCAGAGACGTTAAGAAACCGTAAACTGCGAAAATCGTAGCGAACGTTCAACCCCGACAGTCCTGAACGAAAAGAAACTTCGGGGAATACGGTTACGCCGACCCGTTTGTCGGGGAGGACTGGAAAGGAGCAAAAAAAAGGGGTGCAACACGAGGACTTCCCAGGGGGTCACCCATCCTAGTACTGCTCTCGCCCAAGCACGCTTAACATCGGAGTTCTGATGGGATCCGGTGCATTAGTGTTGGTATGATCGCACCCGCACACTAAGCTTGCCTCAATTCATTTATGACCTCGTCCAGGGGCCGTGGACCGGTCCCAGCCAACCTCCACGAGGAGGGGCGTCCGCTCGGAATCGGTAAGAAGCCAGAAGCGAGAGTCGCCGACAAGTTCGGAGGCGATGTACGTTTTTTTAAGATCTGCACGCCGGGAAGAGTCGGAGCCGGAGGCGGTTATAAATCTCTAACGATTTTTGCTCTGAGATGAGCTTCAGAGACGTTAAGAAACCGTAAACCGCGAAAATCGTAGCGAACGTTCAACCCCGACAGTCGTGAACGAAAAGAAACTTCGGGGAATACGGTTACGCCGACCCGTTTGTCGGGGAGGACTAGAAACGGGCAAAAAAAAAGGGGTGCAACACGAGGACTTCCCAGGGGGTCACCCATCCTAGTACTGCTCTCGCCCAAGCACGCTTAACTTCGGAGTTCTGATGGGATCCGGTGCATTAGTGTTGGTATGATCGCACCCGCACACTAAGCTTGCCTCAATTCATTTATGACCTCGTCCAGGGGCCGTGGACCGGTCCCAGCCAACCTCCACGAGGAGGGGCGTCCGCTCGGAATCGGTAAGAAGCCAGAAGCGAGAGTCGCCGACAAGTTCGGAGGCGATGTACGTTTTTTTAAGATCTGCACGCCGGGAAGAGTCGGAGCCGGAGGCGGTTATAAATCTCTAACGATTTTTGCTCTGAGATGAGCTTCAGAGACGTTAAGAAACCGTAAACTGCGAAAATCGTAGCGAACGTTCAACCCCGACAGTCCTGAACGAAAAGAAACTTCGGGGAATACGGTTACGCCGACCCGTTTGTCGGGGAGGACTGGAAAGGAGCAAAAAAAAGGGGTGCAACACGAGGACTTCCCAGGGGGTCACCCATCCTAGTACTGCTCTCGCCCAAGCACGCTTAACATCGGAGTTCTGATGGGATCCGGTGCATTAGTGTTGGTATGATCGCACCCGCACACTAAGCTTGCCTCAATTCATTTATGACCTCGTCCAGGGGCCGTGGACCGGTCCCAGCCAACCTCCACGAGGAGGGGCGTCCGCTCGGAATCGGTAAGAAGCCAGAAGCGAGAGTCGCCGACAAGTTCGGAGGCGATGTACGTTTTTTTAAGATCTGCACGCCGGGAAGAGTCGGAGCCGGAGGCGGTTATAAATCTCTAACGATTTTTGCTCTGAGATGAGCTTCAGAGACGTTAAGAAACCGTAAACCGCGAAAATCGTAGCGAACGTTCAACCCCGACAGTCGTGAACGAAAAGAAACTTCGGGGAATACGGTTACGCCGACCCGTTTGTCGGGGAGGACTAGAAACGGGCAAAAAAAAAGGGGTGCAACACGAGGACTTCCCAGGGGGTCACCCATCCTAGTACTGCTCTCGCCCAAGCACGCTTAACTTCGGAGTTCTGATGGGATCCGGTGCATTAGTGTTGGTATGATCGCACCCGCACACTAAGCTTGCCTCAATTCATTTATGACCTCGTCCAGGGGCCGTGGACCGGTCCCAGCCAACCTCCACGAGGAGGGGCGTCCGCTCGGAATCGGTAAGAAGCCAGAAGCGAGAGTCGCCGACAAGTTCGGAGGCGATGTACGTTTTTTTAAGATCTGCACGCCGGGAAGAGTCTGAGCCGGAGGCGGTTATAAATCTCTAACGATTTTTGCTCTGAGATGAGCTTCAGAGACGTTAAGAAACCGTAAACCTCGAAAATCGTAGCGAACGTTCAACCCCGACAGTCCTGAACGAAAAGAAACTTCGGGGAATACGGTTACGCCGACCCGTTTGTCGGGGAGGACTGGAAAGGAGCAAAAAAAAGGGGTGCAACACGAGGACTTCCCAGGGGGTCACCCATCCTAGTACTGCTCTCGCCCAAGCACGCTTAACATCGGAGTTCTGATGGGATCCGGTGCATTAGTGTTGGTATGATCGCACCCGCACACTAAGCTTGCCTCAATTCATTTATGACCTCGTCCAGGGGCCGTGGACCGGTCCCAGCCAACCTCCACGAGGAGGGGCGTCCGCTCGGAATCGGTAAGAAGCCAGAAGCGAGAGTCGCCGACAAGTTCGGAGGCGATGTACGTTTTTTTAAGATCTGCACGCCGGGAAGAGTCGGAGCCGGAGGCGGTTATAAATCTCTAACGATTTTTGCTCTGAGATGAGCTTCAGAGACGTTAAGAAACCGTAAACCGCGAAAATCGTAGCGAACGTTCAACCCCGACAGTCGTGAACGAAAAGAAACTTCGGGGAATACGGTTACGCCGACCCGTTTGTCGGGGAGGACTAGAAACGGGCAAAAAAAAAGGGGTGCAACACGAGGACTTCCCAGGGGGTCACCCATCCTAGTACTGCTCTCGCCCAAGCACGCTTAACTTCGGAGTTCTGATGGGATCCGGTGCATTAGTGTTGGTATGATCGCACCCGCACACTAAGCTTGCCTCAATTCATTTATGACCTCGTCCAGGGGCCGTGGACCGGTCCCAGCCAACCTCCACGAGGAGGGGCGTCCGCTCGGAATCGGTAAGAAGCCAGAAGCGAGAGTCGCCGACAAGTTCGGAGGCGATGTACGTTTTTTTAAGATCTGCACGCCGGGAAGAGTCTGAGCCGGAGGCGGTTATAAATCTCTAACGATTTTTGCTCTGAGATGAGCTTCAGAGACGTTAAGAAACCGTAAACCTCGAAAATCGTAGCGAACGTTCAACCCCGACAGTCCTGAACGAAAAGAAACTTCGGGGAATACGGTTACGCCGACCCGTTTGTCGGGGAGGACTGGAAAGGAGCAAAAAAAAGGGGTGCAACACGAGGACTTCCCAGGGGGTCACCCATCCTAGTACTGCTCTCGCCCAAGCACGCTTAACTTCGGAGTTCTGATGGGATCCGGTGCATTAGTGCTGGTATAATCGTACCCGCACACTAAGCTTGCCTCAATTCATTTATGACCCCGTCTAGGGGCCGTGGACCGCTCCTAGCCCACCTCCACGAGGAGAGGCGTCCGCTCGGAATCGGTAAGAAGCCAGAAGCGAGAGTCACCGACCAATTCGGAGGCGATGTACGTTTTTTGAAGATCTACACGCTGGGAAGAGTCGGAGCCGGAGGCGGTTATAAATCTCTAACGATTTTTGGTCTGAGATGAGCTTCAGAGACGTTAAAAAACCGTGAACCGCAAAAATCGTAGCGAACGTTCAACCCCGACAGTCCTGAATGAAAAGAAACTTCGGGGAATACGGTTACGCCGACCCGTTTGTCGGGGAGGACTGGAAACGAGCAAAAAAAAAGGGGTGCAACACGAGGACTTCCCAGGGGGTCACCCATCCTAGTACTGCTCTCGCCCAAGCACGCTTAACTTCGGAGTTCTGATGGGATCCGGTGCATTAGTGCTGGTATGTTCGCACCCGCACACTAAGCTTGCCTCAATTCATTTATGACCTCGTCCACGGGCCATGGACCGCTCCCAGCCCACCTCCACGAGGAGGGTCGTCCGCTCGGAATCGGTAAGAAGCCAGAAGCGAGAGTCGCCGACAAGTTCGGAGGCGATGTACGTTTTTTTAAGATCTGCACGCCGGGAAGAGTCGGAGCCGGAGGCGGTTATAAATCTCTAACGATTTTTGCTCTGAGATGAGCTTCAGAGACGTTAAGAAACCGTAAACCGCGAAAATCGTAGCGAACGTTCAACCCCGACAGTCCTGAACGAAAAGAAACTTCGGGGAATACGGTTACGCCGACCCGTTTGTCGGGGAGGACTGGAATGGAGCAAAAAAAAGGGGTGCAACACGAGGACTTCCCAGGGGTCACCCGTCCTAGTACTGCTCTCGCCCAAGCACGCTTAACTTCGGAGTTCTGATGGGATCCGGTGAATTAGTGCTGGCATGATCGCACCCGCACACTAAGCTTGCCTCAATTCATTTATGACCTCATCCAGGGGCCGTGGACCGCTCCCAACCCACCTCCACGAGGATGGGCGTCCGCTCAGAATCGGTAAGAAGCCAGAAGCGTGACTCGCCGACCAGTTCGGAGGCGATGTACGTTTTTTTAAGATCTGCACGCTGGGAAGAGTCAGAGCCGGAGGCGGTTATGAATCTCTAACGATTTTTGCTCTGAGATGAGATTCAGAGACGTTAAGAAACCGTAAACCGCAAAAATCGTAGCGAACGTTCGACCCCGACAGTCTTGAACGAAAAGAAACTTCGGGGAATACGGTTACGCCGACCCGTTTGTCGGGGAGGACTAGAAACGAGCAAGAAAAAAGGGGTGCAACACGAGGACTTCCCAGGGGGTCACCCATCCTAGTACTGCTCTCGTCCAAGCACGCTTAACTTCGGAGTTCTGATGGGATCCGGTGCATTAGTGCTGGTATGATCGCACCCGCACACTAAGCTTGCCTCAATTCATTTATGACCTCGTCCACTGGCCGTGGACCGCTCCCAGCCCACCTCCACGAGGAGGGGCGTCTGCTCAAAATCGGTAAGAAGCCAGAAGCGAGAGTCGCCGACCAGTTCGGAGGCGATGTACATTTTTTTAAGATCTGCACGCTGGGAAGAGTCGGAGCCGGAGGCGGTTATAAATCTCTAACGATTTTTTCTCTGAGATGAGCTTCAGAGACGTTAAGAAACCGTAAACCGCGAAAATCGTAGCGAACGTTCAACCCCGACAGTCCTGAACGAAAAGAAACTTCGGGGAATACGGTTACGCCGACCCGTTTGTCGGGGAGGACTGGAATGGAGCAAAAAAAAGGGGTGCAACACGAGGACTTCCCAGGGGTCACCCATCCTAGTACTGCTCTCGCCCAAGCACGCTTAACTTCGGAGTTCTGATGGGATCCGGTGCATTAGTGCTGGCATGATCGCACCCGCACACTAAGCTTGCCTCAATTCATTTATGACCTCGTCCAGGGGACGTGGACCGCTCCCAGCCCACCTCCATGAGGATGGGCGTCCGCTCAGAATCGGTAAGAAGCCAGAAGCGTGAGTCGCCGACCAGTTCGGAGGCGATGTACGTTTTTTTAAGATCTGCACGCTGGGAAGAGTCGGAGCCGGAGGCGGTTATAAATCTCTAACGATTTTTGCTCTGAGATTAGATTTAGAGACGTTAAGAAACCGTAAACCGCGAAAATCGTAGCGAACGTTCAACCCCGACAGTCTTGAACGAAAAGAAACTTCGGGGAATACGGTTATACCGACCCGTTTGTCGGGGAGGACTAGAAACGAGCAAGAAAAAAGGGGTGCAACACGAGGACTTCCCAAGGGGTCACCCATCCTAGTACTGCTCTCGCCCAAGCACGCTTAACTTCGGAGTTCTGATGGGATCCGGTGCATTAGTGCTGGTATGATCGCACCCGCACACTAAGCTTGCCTCAATTCATTTATGACCTCGTCCACTGGCCGTGGACCGCTCCCAGCCCACCTCCACGAGGAGGGGCGTCCGCTCAAAATCGATAAGAAGCCAGAAGCGAGAGTCGCCGACCAGTTCGGAGGCGATGTACATTTTTTTAAGATCTGCACGCTGGGAAGAGTCGGAGCCGGAGGCGGTTATAAATCTCTAACGATTTTTTCTCTGAGATGAGCTTTAGAGACGTTAAGAAACCGTAAACCGCAAAAATCGTAGCGAACGTTCAACCCCGACAGTCCTGAACGAAAAGAAACTTCGGGGAATACGGTTACGCCGACCCGTTTGTCGGGGAGGACTGGAATGGAGCAAAAAAAAGGGTGCAACACGAGGACGTCCCAGGGGTCACCCATCCTAGTACTGCTCTCGCCCATGCACGCTTAACCTCGGAGTTCTGATGGGATCCGGTGCATTAGTGCTGGTATGATCGCACCCGCACACTAAGCTTGCCTCAATTCATTTATGACCTCGTCCAGGGGCCGTGGACCGCTCCCAGCCCACCTCCAGGAGGAGGGGCGTCCGCTCAGAATCGGTAAGAAGCCAGAAGCGTGAGTCGCCGACCAGTTCGGAGGCGATGTACGTTTTTTTAAGATCTGCACGCTGGGAAGAGTCGGAGCCGGAGGCGGTTATAAATCTCTAACGATTTTTGCTCTGAGATGAGCTTCAGAGACGTTAAGAAACCGTAAACCGCGAAAATCGTAGCGAACGTTCAACCCCGACAGTCGTGAACGAAAAGAAACTTCGGGGAATACGGTTACGCCGACCCGTTTGTCGGGGAGGACTAGAAACGAGCAAAAAAAAAAGGGTGCAACACGAGGACTTCCCAGGGGGTCACCCATCCTAGTACTGCTCTCGCCCAAGCACGCTTAACTTCGGAGTTCTGATGGGATCCGGAGCATTAGTGCTGGTATGATCGCACCCGCACACTAAGCTTGCCTCAATTCATTTATGACCTCGTCCAGGGGCCGTGGACCGCTCCCGGCCCACCTCCACGAGGAGGGGCGTCCGCTCGGAATCGGTAAGAAGCCAGAAGCGAGAGTCGCCGACCAGTTCGGAGGCGATGTACGTTTTTTTAAGATGTGCACGCTGGGAAGAGTCGGAGCCGGAGGCGGTTATAAATCTGTAACGATTTTTTCTATGAGATGAGCTTCAGAGACGTTAAGAAACCGTAAACCGCGAAAATCGTAGCGAACGTTCAACCCCGACAGTCCTGAACGAAAAGAAACTTCAGGGAATACGGTTACGCCGACCCGTTTGTCGGGGAGGACTGGAAAGGAGAAAAAAAAAGGGGTGCAACACGAGGACTTCCCAGGGGGTCACCCATCCTAGTACTGCTCTCCCCCAAGCACGCTTAACTTCGGAGTTCTGATGGGATCCGGTGCATTAGTGCTGGTATGATCGCACCCGCACACTAAGCTTGCCTCAATTCATTTATGACCTCGTACAGGGGCCGTGGACCGCTCCCAGCCCACCTCCACGAGGAGGGGCGTCCGCTCAGAATCGGTAGGAAGCCAGAAGCGTGAGTCGCCGACCAGTTCGGAGGCGATGTACGTTTTTTTAAGATCTACACGCTGGGAAGAGACGGAGCCGGAGGCGGTTATAAATCTCTAACGATTTTTTCTCTGAGATGGGCTTCAGAGACGTTAAGAAACCGTAAACCGCAAAAATCGTAGCGAACGTTCAACCCCGACAGTCCTGAACGAAAAGAAACTTCGGGGAGTACGGTTACGCAGACCCGCTTGTCGGGGAGGACTGGAAAGGAGCAAAAAAAAGGGGAGCAACACGAGGACTTCCGAGGGGGTCACCCATCCTAGTACTGCTCTCCCCCAAGCACGCTTAACTTCGGAGTTCTGATGGGATCTGGTGCATTAGTGCTGGTATGATCGCACCCGCACACTAAGCTTGCCTCAATTCATTTATGACCTCGTCCAGGGGTCGTGGACCGCTCCCAGCCCACCTCCACGAGGATGGGCGTCCGCTCGGAATCGGTAAGAAGCCAGAAGCGAGAGTCGCCGACAAGTTCGGAGGCGATGTACGTTTTTTTTATGATCTGCACGCTGGGAAGAGTCGGAGCCGGAGGCGGTTATAAATCTCTAATGATTTTTGCTCTGAAATGAGCTTCAGAGACGTTAAAAAACCGTAAACCGCGAAAATCGTAGCGAACGTTCAACCCCGACAGTCCTGAACAAAAGGAAACTTCGGGGAATACGGTTACGCCGACCCGTTTGTCGGGGAGTACTGCAAAGGAGCAAAGAAAAGGGGTGCAACACGAGGACTTCCCAGGGGGTCACCCATCCTAGTACTGCTCTCGCCCAAGCATGCTTAACTTCGGAGTTCTGATGGGATCCGGAGCATTAGTGCAGGTATGATCGCACCCGCACACTAAGCTTGCCTCAATTCATTTATGACCTCGTCCAGGGGCGTGGACCGCTCCCAGCCCACCTCCACGAGGAGTGGCGTCCGCTCAAAATCGGTAAGAAGCCAGAAGCGAGAGTCGCCGACCAGTTCGGAGGCGATGTACATTTTTTTAAGATCTGCACGCTGGGAAGAGTCGGAGCCGGAGGCGGTTATAAATCTCTAACGATTTTTTCTCTGAGATGAGATTCAGAGACGTTAAGAAACCGTAAACCGCGAAAATCGTAGCGAACGTTCAACCCCGACAGTCCTGAACGAAAAGAAACTTCGGGGAATACGGTTACGCCGACCCGTTTGTCGGGGAGGACTGGAATGGAGCAAAAAAAAGGGGTGCAACACGAGGACATCCCAGGGGGTCACCCATCCTAGTACTGCTCTCGCCCAAGCACGCTTAACTTCGGAGTTTTGATGGGATCCGGTGCATTAGTGCTGGTATGATCGCACCGGCACACTAAGCTTGCCTAAATTCATTTATGACCTCGTCCAGGGGCCGTGGACCGCTCCCAGCCCACCTCCATGAGAAGGGGCGTCCGCTTAGAATCGGTAGGAAGCCAGAAGCGTGAGTCGCCGACCAGTTCGGAGGCGATGTACGTTTTTTTAAGATCTGCACGCTGGGAAGAGTCGGAGCCGGAGGCGGTTATAAATCGCTAACGATTTTTGCTCTAAGATGAGCTTCAGAGACGTTAAGAAACCGTAAACCGCAAAAATCGTAGCGAACGTTCAACCCCGACAGTCTTGAACGAAAAGAAACTTCGGGGAATACGGTTACGCCGACCCGTTTCTCGGGGAGGACTAGAAACGAGCAAAAAAAAAAGGGTGCAACACGAGGACTTCCCAGGGGGTCACCCATCCTAGTACTGCTCTCCCCCAAGCACGCTTAACTTCGGAGTTCTGATGGGATCCGGTGCATTAGTGCTGGTATGATCGCACCCGCACACTAAGCTTGCCTCAATTCATTTATGACCTCGTCCAGGGGCCGTGGACCGCTCCCAGCCCACCTCCACGAGGAGGGGCGTCCGCTCGGAATCGGTAAGAAGCCAGAAGCGAGAGTCGCCGACCAGTTCGGAGGCGATGTACGTTTTTTTAAGATCTGCACGCTGGGAAGAGACGGAGCCGGAGGTGGTTATAAATCTCTAACGATTTTTTCTCTGAGATGGGCTTCAGAGACGTTAAAAAACCGTAAACCGCGAAAATCGTAGCGAACGTTCAACCCCGACAGTCCTGAATGAAAAGAAACTTCGGGGAATACGGTTACGCCGACCCGTTTGTCGGGGAGGACTGGAAACGATAAAAAAAAAAGGAGTGCAACACGAGGACTTCCCAGGGGGTCACCCATCCTAGTACTGCTCTCGCCCAAGCACGCTTAACTTCGGAGTTCTGATGGGATCCGGTGCATTAGTGCTGGTATGATCGCACCCGCGCACTAAGCTTGCCTCAATACATTTATGACCTCATCCAGGGGCCGTGGACCGCTCCCAGCCCACCTCCACGAGGAGGGGCGTCCGCTCGGAATCGGTAAGAAGCCAGGAGCGAGAGTCGCCGACAAGTTCGGAGGCGATGTACGTTTTTTTATGATCTGCACGCTGGGAAGAGTCGGAGCCGGAGGCGGTTATAAATCTCTAATGATTTTTGCCCTGAAATGAGCTTCAGAGACGATAAAAAATCGTAAACCGCAAAAATCGTAGCGAACGTTCAACCCCGACAGTCCTGAACAAAAGGAAACTTCGGGGAATACGGTTACGCCGACCCGTTTGTCGGGGAGTACTGGAAAGGAGCAAAGAAAAGGGGTGCAACACGAGGACTTCCCAGTGGGTCACCCATCCTAGTACTGCTCTCCCCCAAGCACGCTTAACTTCGGAGTTCTGATGGGATCCGGTGCATTAGTGCTGGTATGATCTCACCCGCACACTAAGCTTGCCTCAATTCATTTATGACCTCGTCCAGGGGCCGTGGACCGCTCCCAGCCCACCTCCACGAGGAGGGGCGTCTGCTCGGAATCGGTAAGAAGCCAGAAGCGAGAGTCGCTGACCAGTTCAGAGGCGATGTACGTTTTTTTAAGATATGCACGCTGGAAAGAGTCGGAGCTGGAGGCGGTTATAAATCTCTAACGATTTTTTCACTGAGATGAGCTTCAGAGACGTTAAGAAACCGTAAACTGCGAAAATCGTAGCGAACGTTCAACCCCGACAGTCCTGAACGAAAAGAAATTTCAGGGAATACGGTTACGCCGACCCGTTTGTCGGGGAGGACTGGAAAGGAGCAAAAAAAAGGGGTGCAACACGAGGACTTCCCAGGGGGTCACCCATCCTAGTACTGCTCTCGCCCAAGCACGCTTAACTTCGGAGTTCTGATGGGATCCGGAGCATTAGTGCTGGTATGATCGCACCCGCACACTAAGCTTGCCTCAATTCATTTATGACCTCATCCAGGGGCCGTGGACCGCTCCCAGCCCACCTCCACGAGGAGGGGCGTCCGCTCGGAATCGGTAAGAAGCCAGAAGCGAGAGTCGCCGACCAGTTCGGAGGCGATGTACGTTTTTTTAAGATCTGCACGCTGGAAAGAGTCGGAGCTGGAGGCGGTTATAAATCTCTAACGATTTTTGCTCTCAGATGAGCTTCAGAGACGTTAAGAAACCGTAAACCGCGAAAATCGTAGCGAACGTTCAACCCCGACAGTCCTGAACGAAAAGAAACTTCGGGGAATACGGTTACGCCGACCCGTTTGTCGGGGAGGGCTGGAAAGGAGCAAAAAAAAGGGGTGCAACACGAGGACTTCCCAGGGTGTCACCCATCCTAGTACTGCTCTCCCCCAGGCACGCTTAACTTGATAGTTCTGATGGGATCCGGTGCATTAGTGCTGGTATGATCGCACCCGCACACTAAGCTTGCCTCAATTCATTTATGACCTCGTCCAGGGGCCGTGGACCGCTCCCAGCCCACCTCCTCGAGGAGAGGCGTCCGCTCGGAATCGGTAAGAAGCCAGAAGCGAGAGTCGCTGACCAGTTCGGAGGCGATGTACGTTTTTTTAAGATCTGCACGCTGGGAAGAGTCGGAGCCGGAGGCGGTTATAAATCTCTAACGATTTTTGCTCTGAGATGAGCTTCAGAGACGTTAAGAAACCGTAAACCGCGAAAATCGTAGCGAACGTTCAACCCCGACAGTCCTGAACGAAAAGAAACTTCGGGGAATACGGTTACGCCGACCCGTTTGTCGGGGAGGACTGGAAAGGAGCAAAAAAAAGGGGGTGCAACACGAGGACTTCCCAGGCGGTCACCCATCCTAGTACTGCTCTCGCCCAAGCACGCTTAACTTCGGAGTTCTGATGGGATCCGGTGCATTAGTGCTGGTATGATCGCACCCGCACACTAAGCTTGCCTCAATTCATTTATGACCTCGTCCAGGGGCCGTGGACCGCTCCCAGCCCACCTCCACGATGAGGGGCGTCCGCTCGGAATCGGTAAGAAGCCAGAAGCGAGAGTCGCCGACCAGTTCGGAGGCGATGTACGTTTTTTTAAGATCTGCACGCTGGGAAGAGTCAGAGCCGGAGGCGGTTATAAATCTCTAACGATTTTTTCTCTGAGATGAGCTTCAGAGACGTTAAGAAACCGTAAACCGCAAAAATCGTAGCGAACGTTCAACCCCGACAGTCCTGAACGAAAAGAAACTTCGAGGAATACGGTTACGCAGACCCGTTTGTCGAGGAGGGCTGGAAAGGAGCAAAAAAAAAGGGGTGCAACACGAGGACATCCCAGGGTGTCACCCATCCTAGTACTGCTCTCGCCCAAGCACGCTTAACTTCGGAGTTCTGATGGGATCCGGTGCATTAGTGCTGGTATGATCGCACCCGCACACTAAGCTTGCCTCAATTCATTTATGACCCCGTCCAGGGGCCGTGGACCGCTCCCAGCCCACCTCCACGAGGAGAGGCGTCCGCTCGGAATCGGTAAGAAGCCAGAAGCGAGAGTCGCCGACCAGTTCGGAGGCAATGTACGTTTTTTGCAGATCTGCACGCTGGGAAGAGTCGGAGCCGGAGGCGGTTATAAATCTCTAACGATTTTTGGTCTGAGATGAGCTTCAAAGACGTTAAGAAACCGTAAACTGCGAAAATCGTAGCGAACGTTCAACCCCGACAGTCATGAACGACAAGAAACTTCGGGGAATACGGTTACGCCGACCCGTTTGTCGGGGAGGACTAGAAAGGAGCAAAAAAATGGGGAGCAACACGAGGACTTCCCAGGGGGTCACCCATCCTAGTACTGCTCTCCCCCAAGCACGCTTAACTTCGGAGTTCTGATGGGATCCGGTGCATTAGTGCTGGTATGATCGCACCCGCACACTAAGCTTGCCTCAATTCATTTATGACCTCGTCCAGGGGCCGTGGACAGCTCCCAGCCCACCTCCACGAGGAGGGGCGTCCGCTCGGAATCGGTAAGAAGCCAGAAGCGAGAGTCGCCGACCAGTTCGGAGGCGATGTACGTTTTTTTAAGATCTGCACGCTGGGAAGAGACGGAGCCGGAGGTGGTTATAAATCTCTAACGATTTTTTCACTGAGATGGGCTTCAGAGACGTTAAGAAACCGTAAACCGCAAAAATCGTAGCGAACGTTCAACCCCGACAGTCCTGAACGAAAAGAAACTTCGGGGAATACGGTTACGCAGACCCGTTTGTCGGGGAGGACTGGAAACGAGCAAAAAAAAAGGGGTGCAACACGAGGACTTCCCAGGGGGTCACCCATCCTAGTACTGCTCTCGCCCAAGCACGCTTAACTTCGGAGTTCTGATGGGATCCGGTGCATTAGTGCTGGTATGATCGGACCCGCACACTAAGCTTGCCTCAATTCATTTATGACCCCGTCCAGGGGCCGTGGACCGCTCCCAGCCCACCTCCACGAGGAGAGGCGTTCGCTCGGAATCGGTAAGAAGCCAGAAGCGAGAGTCACCGACCAGTTCGGAGGCGATGTACGTTTTTTGAAGATCTACACGCTGGGAAGAGTCGGAGCCGGAGGCAGTTATAAATCTCTAACGATTTTTGGTCTGAGATGAGCTTCAGAGACGTTAAAAAACCTTTAAATCGCGAAAATCGTAGCGAACGTTCAACCCCGACAGTCCTGAATGAAAAGAAACTTCGGGGAATACGGTTACGCCGACCCGTTTGTCGGGGAGGACTGGAAACGATAAAAAAAAAAGGAGTGCAACACGAGGACTTCCCAGGGGGTCACCCATCCTAGTACTGCTCTCGCCCAAGCACGCTTAACTTCGGAGTTCTGATGGGATCCGGTGCATTAGTGCTGGTATGATCGCACCCGCACACTAAGCTTGCCTCAATTCATTTATGACCTCATCCAGGGGCCGTGGACCGCTCCCACCCACCTCCACGAGGAGGGGCGTCCGCTCGGAATCGGTAAGAAGCCAGGAGCGAGAGTCGCCGACAAGTTCGGAGGCGATGTACGTTTTTTTATGATCTGCACGCTGGGAAGAGTCGGAGCCGGAGGCGGTTATAAATCTCTAATGATTTTTGCTCTGAAATGAGCTTCAGAGACGTTAAAAAATCGTAAACCGCGAAAATCGTAGCGAACGTTCAACCCCGACAGTCCTGAACAAAAGGAAACTTCGGGGAATACGGTTACGCCGACCCGTTTGTCGGGGAGTACTGGAAAGGAGCAAAGAAAAGGGGTGCAACACGAGGACTTCCCAGGGGGTCACCCATCCTAGTACTGCTCTCCCCCAAGCATGCTTAACTTCGGAGTTCTGATGGGATCCGGAGCATTAGTGCTGGTATGATCGCACCCGCACACTAAGCTTGCCTCAATTCATTTATGACCTCATCCAGGGGCCGTGGACCGCTCCCAGCCCACCTCCACGAGGAGGGGCGTCCGCTCGGAATCGGTAAGAAGCCAGAAGCGAGAGTCGCCGACCAGTTCGGAGGCGATGTACGTTTTTTTAAGATCTGCACGCTGGAAAGAGTCGGAGCTGGAGGCGGTTATAAATCTCTAACGATTTTTGCTCTGAGATGAGCTTCAGAGACGTTAAGAAACCGTAAACCGCGAAAATCGTAGCGAACGTTCAACCCCGACAGTCCTGAACGAAAAGAAACTTTGGGGAATACGGTTACGCCGACCCGTTTGTCGGGGAGGGCTGGAAAGGAGCAAAAAAAAGGGGTGCAACACGAGGACTTCCCAGGGGGTCACCCATCCTAGTACTGCTCTCGCCCAAGCACGCTTAACTTCGGAGTTCTGATGGGATCCGGAGCATTAGTGCTGGTATGATCGCACCCGCACACTAAGCTTGCCTCAATTCATTTATGACCTCGTCCAGGGGCCGTGGACCGCTCCCAGCCCACCTCCACGAGGATGGGCGTCTGCTCGGAATCGGTAAGAAGCCAGAAGCGAGAGTCGCCGACCAGTTCAGAGGCGATGTACGTTTTTTTAAGATCTGCACGCTGGGAAGAGTCGGAGCCGGAGGCGGTTATAAATCTCTAACGATTTTTTCTCTGAGATGAGCTTCAGAGACGTTAAGAAACCGTAAACCGCAAAAATCGTAGCGAATGTTCAACCCCGACAGTCCTGAACGAAAAGAAACTTCGGGGAATACGGTTACGCCGACCCGTTTGTCGGGGTGGACTGGAAAGGAGCAAAAAAAAGGGGTGCAACACGAGGACTTCCCAGGGGGTCACCCATCCTATTACTGCTCTCCCCCAAGCACGCTTAACTTCAGAGTTCTGATGGGATCCGGTGCATTAGTGCTGGTATGATCGCACCCGCACACTAAGCTTGCCTCAATTCATTTATGACCACGTCCAGGGGCCGTGGACCGCTCCCAGCCCACCTCCACGAGGAGAGGCGTCCGCTCGGAATCGGTAAGAAGCCAGAAGCGAGAGTCGCCGACCAGTTCGGAGGCGATGTACGTTTTTTTAAGATCTGCACGCTGGGAAGAGTCGGAGCCGGAGGCGGTTATAAATCTCTAACGATTTTTTCTCTGAGATGAGCTTCAGAGACGTTAAGAAACCGTAAACCGCGAAAATCGTAGCGAACGTTCAACCCCGACAGTCCTGAACGAAAAGAAACATCGGGGAATACGGTTACGCCGACCCGTTTGTCGGGGAGGACTAGAAAGGAGCAAAAAAAAGGGGGAGCAACACGAGGACTTCCCAGGGGGTCACCCATCCTAGTACTGCTCTCCCCCAAGCACGCTTAACTTCGGAGTTCTGATGGGATCCGGTGCATTAGTGCTGGTATGATCGCACCCGCACACTAAGCTTGCCTCAATTCATTTATGACCTCGTCCAGGGGCCGTGGACCGCTCCCAGCCCACCTCTACGAGGAGGGGCGTCCGCTCAAAATCGGTAAGAAGCCAGAAGCGAGAGTCGCCGACCAGTTCGGAGGCGATGTACATTTTTTTAAGATCTGCATGCTGGGAAGAGTCGGTGCCGGAGGCGGTTATAAATCTCTAACGATTTTTTCTCTGAGATGAGATTCAGAGACGTTAAGAAACCGTAAACCGCGAAAATCGTAGCGAACGTTCAACCCCGACAGTCCTGAACGAAAAGAAACTTCGGGGAATACGGTTACGCCGACCCGTTTGTCGGGGAGGACTGGAAAGGAGCAAAAAAAAAGGGGTGCAACACGAGGACTTCCCAGGCGGTCACCCATCCTAGTACTGCTCTCGCCCAAGCACGCTTAACTTCGGAGTTCTGATGGGATCCGGTGCATTAGTGCTGGTATGATCGCACCCTCACACTAAGCTTGCCTCAATTCATTTATGACCTCGTCCAGGGGCCGTGGACCGCTCCCAGCCCTCCTCCACGAGGAGAGGCGTCCGCTCGGAATCGGTAAGAAGCCAGAAGCGAGAGTCGCCGACCAGTTCGGAGGCAATGTACGTTTTTTTAAGACCTGCACGCTGGGAAGAGTCGGAGCCGGAGGCGGTTATAAATCTCTAACGATTTTTGGTCTGAGATGAGCTTCAGAGACGTTAAAAAACCGTAAACCGTGAAAATCGTAGCGAACGTTCAACCCCGACAGTCCTGAATGAAAAGAAACTTCGGGGAATACGGCTACGTCGACCCGTTTGTCGGGGAGGACTGGAAACGATAAAAAAAAAAGGAGTGCAACACGAGGACTTCCCAGGGGGTCACCCATCCTAGTACTGCTCTCGCCCAAGCACGCTTAACTTCGGAGTTCTGATGGGATCCGGAGCATTAGTGCTGGTATGATCGCACCCGCACACTAAGCTTGCCTCAATTCACTTATGACCTCGTCCAGGGACCGTGCACCGCTCCCAGCCCACCTCCACGAGGAGGGGCGTCCGCTCGGAATCGGTAAGAAGCCAGAAGCGAGAGTCGCCGACCAGTTCGGAGGCGATGTACGTTTTTTTAAGATCTGCACGCTGGAAGAGTCGGACCTGGAGGCGGTTATAAATCTCTAACGATTTTTGCTCTCAGATGAGCTTTAGAGACGTTAAGAAACCGTAAACCGCGAAAATCGTAGCGAACGTTCAACCCCGACAGTCCTGAACGAAAAGAAACTTCGGGGAATACGGTTACGCCGACCCGTTTGTCGGGGAGGGCTGGAAAAGAGCAAAAAAAAAGGGGTGCAACACGAGGACTTCCCAGGGGGTCACCCATCCTAGTACTGCTCTCGCCCAAGCACGCTTAACTTCGGAGTTCTGATGGGATCCGGTGCATTAGTGCTGGTATGATCGCACCCGCACGCTAAGCTTGCCTCAATTCATTTATGACCTCGTCCAGGGGCCGTGGACCGCTCCCAGCCCACCTCGACGAGGAGGGGCGTCCTCTCGGAATCGGTAAGAAGCCAGAAGCGAGAGTCGCCGACCAGTTCGGAGGCGATGTACGTTTTTTTAAGATCTGCACGCTGGAAAGAGTCGGACCTGGTGGCGGTTATAAATCTCTAACGATTTTTGCTCTCAGATGAGCTTCAGAGACGTTAAGAAACCGTAAACCGCGAAAATCGTAGCGAACGTTCAACCCCGACAGTCCTGAACGAAAAGAAACTTCGGGGAATACGGTTACGCCGACCCGTTTGTCGGGGAGGGCTGGAAAAGAGCAAAAAAAAAGGGGTGCAACACGAGGACTTCCCAGGGGGTCACCCATCCTAATACTGCTCTCGCCCAAGCACGCTTAACTTCGGAGTTCTGATGGGATCCGGTGCATTAGTGCTGGTATGATCGCACCCGCACACTAAGCTTGCCTCAATTCATTTATGACCTCGTCCAGGGGCTGTGGACCGCTCCCAGCCCACCTCCACGAGGAGGGGCGTCCGCTCGGAATCGGTAAGAAGCCAGAAGCGAGAGTCGCCGACCAGTTCGGAGGCGATGTACGTTTTTTTAAGATCTGCACGCTGGAAAGAGTCGGAGCTGGAGGCGGTTATAAATCTCTAACGATTTTTGCTCTCAGATGAGCTTCAGAGACGTTAAGAAACCGTAAACCAAGAAAATCGTAGCGAACGTTCAACCACGACAGTCCTGAACGAAAAGAAACTTCGGGGAATACGGCTACGCCGACCCGTTTGTCGGGGAGGGCTGGAAAGGAGCAAATAAAGGGGTGCAACACGAGGACTTCCCAGGGGGTCACCCATCCTAGTACTGCTCTCGCCCAAGCACGCTTAACTTCGGAGTTCTGATGGGATCCGGAGCATTAGTGCTGGTATGATCGCACCCGCACACTAAGCTTGCCTCAATTCATTTATGACCTCGTCCAGGGGCCGTGGACCGCTCCCAGCCCACCTCCACGAGGAGGGGCGTCCGATCGGAATCGGTAAGAAGCCAGAAGCGAGAGTCGCCGACCAGTTCGGAGGCGATGTACGTTTTTTTAAGATCTGCACGCTGGGAAGAGTCGGAACCGGAGGCGGTTATAAATCTCTAACGATTTTTTCTCTGAGATGAGCTTCAGAGACGTTAAGAAATCGTAAACCGCAAAAATCGTAGCGAATGTTCAACCCTGGCAGTCCTGAACGAAAAGAAACTTCAGGGAATACGGTTACGCCGACCCGTTTGTCGGGGAGGACTGGAAAGGAGCAAAAAAAAGGGGTGCAACACGAGGACTTCCCAGGGGGTCACCCATCCTAGTACTGCTCTCCCCCAAGCACGCTTAACTTCGGAGTTCTGATGGGATCCGGAGCATTAGTGCTGGTATGATCGCACCCACACACTAAGCTTGCCTCAATTCATTTATGACCTCATCCAGGGGCCGTGGACCGCTCCCAGCCCACCTCCACGAGGAGGGGCGTCCGCTCGGAATCGGTAAGAAGCCAGAAGCGAGAGTCGCCGACCAGTTCGGAGGCGATGTACGTTTTTTTAAGATCTGCACGCTGGGAAGAGTCGGAACCGGAGGCGGTTATAAATCTCTAACGATTTTTTCTCTGAGATGAGCTTCAGAGACGTTAAGAAATCGTAAACCGCAAAAATCGTAGCGAATGTTCAACCCTGGCAGTCCTGAACGAAAAGAAACTTCAGGGAATACGGTTACGCCGACCCGTTTGTCGGGGAGGACTGTAAAGGAGCAAAAAAAAGGGGTGCAACACGAGGACTTCCCAGGGGGTCACCCATCCTAGTACTGCTCTCCCCCAAGCACGCTTAACTTCGGAGTTCTGATGGGATCCGGTGCATTAGTGCTGGTATGATCGCACCCGCACACTAAGCTTGCCTTAATTCATTTATGACCTCATCCAGGGGCCGTGGACAGCTCCCAGCCCACCTCCACGAGGAGGGGCGTCCGCTCGGAATCGGTAAGAAGCCAGAAGCGAGAGTCGTCGACAAGTTCGGAGGCGATGTACGTTTTTTTATGATCTGCACGCTGGGAAGAGTCGTAGCCGGAGGCGATTATAAATCTCTAATGATTTTTGCTCTGAAATGAGCTTCAGAGACGTTAAAAAACCGTAAACCGCGAAAATCGTAGCGAACGTTCAACCCCGACAGTCCTGAACAAAAGGAAACTTCGGGGAATACGGTTACGCCGACCCGTTTGTCGAGGAGTACTGCAAAGGAGCAAAAAAAAGGGGTGCAACACGAGGACTTCCCAGGGGGTCACCCATCCTAGTACTGCTCTCGCCCAAGCATGCTTAACTTCGGAGTTCTGATGGGATCCGGAGCATTAGTGCAGGTATGATCGCACCCGCACACTAAGCTTGCCTCAATTCATTTATGACCTCGTCCAGGGGTCGTGGACCGCTCCCAGCCCACCTCCACGAGGAGGGGCGTCCGCTCAAAATCGGTAAGAAGCCAGAAGCGAGAGTCGCCGACCAGTTCGGAGGCGATGTACATTTTTTTAAGATCTGCATGCTGGGAAGAGTCGGTGCCGGAGGCGGTTATAAATCTCTAACGATTTTTTCTCTGAGATGAGATTCAGAGACGTTAAGAAACCGTAAACCGCGAAAATCGTAGCGAACGTTCAACCCCGACAGTCCTGAACGAAAAGAAACTTCGGGGAATACGGTTACGACGACCCGTTTGTCGGGGAGGACTGGAATGGAGCAAAAAAAAGGGGTGCAACACGAGGACTTCCCAGGGGGTCACCCATCCTAGTACTGCTTTCGCCCAAGCACGCTTAACTTCGGAGTTTTGATGGGATCCGGAGCATTAGTGCTGGTATGATCGCACCCGCACACCAAGCTTGCCTAAATTCATTTATGACCTCGTCCAGGGGCCGTGGACCGCTCCCAGCCCACCTCCACGAGGAGGGGCGTCCGCTCGGAATCGGTAAGAAGCCAGAAGCGTGAGTCGCCGACCAGTTCGGAGGCGATGTACGTTTTTTTAAGATCTGCACGCTGGGAAGAGTCGTAGCCGGAGGCGGTTATAAATCTCTAACGATTTTTGCTCTAAGATGAGCTTCAGAGACGTTAAGAAACCGTAAACCGCGAAAATCGTAGCGAACGTTCAACCTCAACAGTCTTGAACGAAAAGAAACTTCGAGGAATACGGTTACGCCGACCCATTTGTCGGGGAGGACTAGAAACGAGCAAAAAAAAAAGGGTGCAACACGAGGACTTCCCAGGGGGTCACCCATCCTAGTACTGCTCTCGCCCAAGCACGCTTAACTTCGTAGTTCTGATGGGATCCGGAGCATTAGTGCTGGTATGATCGCACCCGCACACTAAGCTTGCCTCAATTCATTTATGACCTCGTCCAGGGGCCGTGGACCGCTCCCAGCCCACCTCCACGAGGAGGGGCGTCCGCTCGGAATCGGTAAGAAGCCAGAAGCGAGAGTCGCCGACCAGTTCGGAGGCGATGTACGTTTTTTAAAGATCTGCACGCTGGGAAGAGTCGGAGCCGGAGGCGGTTATAAATCTCTAACGATTTTTTCTATGAGATGAGCTTCAGAGACGTTAAGAAACCGTAAACCGCGAAAATCGTAGCGAACGTTCAACCCCGACAGTCCTGAACGAAAAGAAACTTCGGGGAATACGGTTACGACGACCCGTTTGTCGGGGAGGACTGGAATGGAGCTAAAAAAAGGGGTGCAACACGAGGACTTCCCAGGGGGTCACCCATCCTAGTACTGCTCTCGCCCAAGCACGCTTAACTTCGGAGTTTTGATGGGATCCGGAGCATTAGTGCTGGTATGATCGCACCCG
The DNA here is from genome assembly GCA_036245055.1 of Diospyros kaki. Taxonomy (NCBI): domain Eukaryota; kingdom Viridiplantae; phylum Streptophyta; class Magnoliopsida; order Ericales; family Ebenaceae; genus Diospyros; species Diospyros kaki. The sequence goes on from BSEG01000002.1 coordinate 22,342,636, forward strand.
CACACTAAGCTTGCCTAAATTCATTTATGACCTCGTCCAGGGGCCGTGGACCGCTCCCAGCCCACCTCCACGAGGAGGGGCGTCCGCTCGGAATCGGTAAGAAGCCAGAAGCGTGAGTCGCCGACCAGTTCGGAGGCGATGTACGTTTTTTTAAGATCTGCACGCTGGGAAGAGTCGTAGCCGGAGGCGGTTATAAATCTCTAACGATTTTTTCTCTAAGATGAGCTTCAGAGACGTTAAGAAACCGTAAACCGCGAAAATCGTAGCGAACGTTCAACCTCAACAGTCTTGAACGAAAAGAAACTTCGAGGAATACGGTTACGCCGACCCATTTGTCGGGGAGGACTAGAAACGAGCAAAAAAAAAAGGGTGCAACACGAGGACTTCCCAGGGGGTCACCCATCCTAGTACTGCTCTCGCCCAAGCACGCTTAACTTCGGAGTTCTGATGGGATCCGGAGCATTAGTGCTGGTATGATCGCACCCGCACACTAAGCTTGCCTCAATTCATTTATGACCTCGTCCAGGGGCCGTGGACCGCTCCCAGCCCACCTCCACGAGGAGGGGCGTCCGCTCGGAATCGGTAAGAAGCCAGAAGCGAGAGTCGCCGACCAGTTCGGAGGCGATGTACGTTTTTTAAAGATCTGCACGCTGGGAAGAGTCGGAGCCGGAGGCGGTTATAAATCTCTAACGATTTTTTCTATGAGATGAGCTTCAGAGACGTTAAGAAACCGTAAACCGCGAAAATCGTAGCGAACGTTCAACCCCGACAGTCCTGAACGAAAAGAAACTTCAGGGAATACGGTTACGCCGACCCGTTTGTCGGGGAGGACTGGAAAGGAGCAAAAAAAAGGGGTGCAACACGAGGACTTCCCAGGGGGTCACCCATCCTAGTACTGCTCTCCCCCAAGCACGCTTAACTTCGGAGTTCTGATGGGATCCGGTGCATTAGTGCTGGTATGATCGCACCCGCAAACTAAGCTTGCCTCAATTCATTTATGACCTCGTCCAGGGGCCGTGGACCGCTCCCAGCCCACCTCCACGAGGAGGGGCGTCCGCTCGGAATCGGTAAGAAGCCAGAAGCGAGAGTCGCCGACCAGTTCGGAGGCGATGTACGTTTTTTTAAGATCTGCACGCTGGGAAGAGACGGAGCCGGAGGTGGTTATAAATCTCTAACGATTTTTTCTCTGAGATGGGCTTCAGAGACGTTAAGAAACCGTAAACCGCGAAAATCGTAGCGAACGTTCAACCCCGACAGTCCTGAACGAAAAGAAACTTCGGGGAATAGGGTTACGCAGACCCGTTTATCGGGGAGGACTGGAAACGAGCAAAAAAAAAGGGGTGCAACACGAGGACTTCCCAGGGGGTCACCCATCCTAGTACTGCTCTCACCCAAGCACGCTTAACTTCGGAGTTCTGATGGGATCCGGTGCATTAGTGCTGGAATGGTCGGACCCGCACACTAAGCTTGCCTCAATTCATTTATGACCCCGTCCAGGGGCCGTGGACCGCTCCCAGCCCACCTCCACAAGAAGAGGCGTCCGCTCGGAATCGGTAAGAAGCCAGAAGCGAGAGTCACCGACCAGTTCGGAGGCGATGTACGTTTTTTGAAGATCTACACGCTGGGAAGAGTCGGAGCCGGAGGCGGTTATAAATCTCTAACGATTTTTGGTCTGAGATGAGCTTCAGAGACGTTAAAAAACCGTAAACCGCGAAAATCGTAGCGAACGTTCAACCCCGACAGTCCTGAATGAAAAGAAACTTCGGGGAATACGGTTACGCCGACCCGTTTGTCGGGGAGGACTGGAAACGATAAAAAAAAAAGGAGTGCAACACGAGGACTTCCCAGGCGGTCACCCATCCTAGTACTGCTCTCGCCCAAGCACGCTTAACTTCGGAGTTCTGATGGGATCCGGTGCATTAGTGCTGGTATGATCGCACCCGCACACTAAGCTTGCCTCAATTCATTTATGACCTCATCCAGGGGCCGTGGACCGCTCCCAGCCCACCTCCACGAGGAGGGGCGTCCGCTCGGAATCGGTAAGAAGCCAGGAGCAAGAGTCACCGACAAGTTCGGAGGCGATGTACGTTTTTTTATGATCTGCACGCTGGGAAGAGTCGGAGCCGGAGGCGGTTATAAATCTCTAATGATTTTTTCTCTGAAATGAGCTTCAGAGACGTTAAAAAATCGTAAACCGCGAAAATCGTAGCGAACGTTCAACCCCGACAGTCCTGAACAAAAGGAAACTTCGGGGAATACAGTTACGCCGACCCGTTTGTCGGGGAGTACTGGAAAGGAGCAAAGAAAAGGGGTGCAACACGAGGACTTCCCAGGGGGTCACCCATCCTAGTACTGCTCTCGCCCAAGCACACTTAACTTCGGAGTTCTGATGGGATCCGGAGCATTAGTGCAGGTATGATCGCACCCGCACAGTAAGCTTGCCTCAATTCATTTATGACCTCGTCGAGGGGCCGTGGACCGCACCCAGCCCACCTCCACGAGGAGGGGCGTCCGCTCAAAATCGGTAAGAAGCCAGAAGCGAGAGTCGCCGACCAGTTCGGAGGCGATGTACATTTTTTTAAGATCTGCACGCTGGGAAGAGTCGGAGCCGGAGGCGGTTATAAATCTCTAACGATTTTTTCTCTGAGATGAGATTCAGAGACGTTAAGAAACCGTAAACCGCGAAAATCGTAGCGAACGTTCAACCCCGACAGTCCTGAACGAAAAGAAACTTCGGGGAATACGGCTACGCCGACCCGTTTGTCGGGGAGGACTGGAATGGAGCAAAAAAAAGGGGTGCAACACGAGGACTTCCCAGGGGGTCACCCATCCTAGTACTGCTCTCGCCCAAGCACGCTTAACTTCGGAGTTTTGATGGGATCCGGTGCATTAGCGCTGGTATGATCGCACCCGCACCCTAAGCTTGCCTAAATTCATTTATGACCTCGTCCAGGGGCCGTGGACCGCTCCCAGCCCACCTCCATGAGGAGGGGCGTCCGCTCGGAATCGGTAAGAAGCCAGAAGCGAGAGTCGCCGACCAGTTCGGAGGCGATGTACGTTTTTTAAAGATCTGCACGCTGGGAAGAGTCGGAGCCGGAGGCGGTTATAAATCTCTAACGATTTTTTCTATGAGATGAGCTTCAGAGACGTTAAGAAACCGTAAACCGCGAAAATCGTAGTGAACGTTCAACCCCGACAGTCCTGAACGAAAAGAAACTTCAGGGAATACGGTTACGCCGACCCGTTTGTTGGGGAGGACTGGAAAGGAGCAAAAACAAGGGGTGCAACACGAGGACTTCCCAGGGGGTCACCCATCCTAGTACTGCTCTCCCCCAAGCACGCTTAACTTCGGAGTTCTGATGGGATCCGGTGCATTAGTGCTGGTATGATCGCACCCGCACACTAAGCTTGCCTCAATTCATTTATGACCTCGTCCAGGGGCCGTGGACCGCTCCCAGCCCACCTCCACGAGGAGGGGCGTCCGCTCGGAATCGGTAAGAAGCCAGAAGCGAGAGTCGCCGACCAGTTCAGAGGCAATGTACGTTTTTTTAAGATATGCACGCTGGAAAGAGTCGGAGCTGGAGGCGGTTATAAATCTCTAAAGATTTTTTCTCTGAGATGAGCTTCAGAGACGTTAAGAAACCGTAAACTGCGAAAATCGTAGCGAACGTTCAACCCCGACAGTCCTGAACGAAAAGAAACTACAGGGAATACGGTTACGCCGACCCGTTTGTCGGGGAGGACTGGAAAGGAGCAAAAAAAGGGGTGCAACACGAGGACTTCCCAGGGGGTCACCCATCCTAGTACTGCTCTCCCCCAAGCACGCTTAACTTCGGAGTTCTGATGGGATCCGGAGCATTAGTGCTGGTATGATCGCACCCGCACACTAAGCTTGCCTCAATTCATTTATGACCTCATCCAGGGGCCGTGGACCGCTCCCAGCCCACCTCCACGAGGAGGGGCGTCCGCTCGGAATCAGTAAGAAGCCAGAAGCGAGAGTCGCCGACCAGTTCGGAGGCGATGTACGTTTTTTTAAGATCTGCACGCTGGAAAGAGTCGGAGCTGGAGGCGGTTATAAATCTCTAACGATTTTTGCTCTCAGATGAGCTTCAGAGACGTTAAGAAACCGTAAACCGCGAAAATCGTAGCGAACGTTCAACCCCGACAGTCCTGAACGAAAAGAAACATCGGGGAATACGGTTACGCCGACCCGTTTGTCGGGGAGGACTAGAAAGGAGCAAAAAAAAGGGGAGCAACACGAGGACTTCCCAGGGGGTCACCCATCCTAGTACTGCTCTCCCCCAAGCACGCTTAACTTCGGAGTTCTGATGGGATCCGGTGCATTAGTGCTGGTATGATCGCACCCGCACACTAAGCTTGCCTCAATTCATTTATGACCTCGTCCAGGGGCCGTGGACCGCTCCCAGCCCACCTCTACGAGGAGGGGCGTCCGCTCAAAATCGGTAAGAAGCCAGAAGCGAGAGTCGCCGACCAGTTCGGAGGCGATGTACATTTTTTTAAGATCTGCATGCTGGGAAGAGTCGGTGCCGGAGGCGGTTATAAATCTCTAACGATTTTTTCTCTGAGATGAGATTCAGAGACGTTAAGAAACCGTAAACCGCGAAAATCGTAGCGAACGTTCAACCCCGACAGTCCTGAACGAAAAGAAACTTCGGGGAATACGGTTACGCCGACCCGTTTGTCGGGGAGGACTGGAAAGGAGCAAAAAAAAGGGGGTGCAACACGAGGACTTCCCAGGCGGTCACCCATCCTAGTACTGCTCTCGCCCAAGCACGCTTAACTTCGGAGTTCTGATGGGATCCGGTGCATTAGTGCTGGTATGATCGCACCCTCACACTAAGCTTGCCTCAATTCATTTATGACCTCGTCCAGGGGCCGTGGACCGCTCCCAGCCCTCCTCCACGAGGAGAGGCGTCCGCTCGGAATCGGTAAGAAGCCAGAAGCGAGAGTCGCCGACCAGTTCGGAGGCAATGTACGTTTTTTTAAGACCTGCACGCTGGGAAGAGTCGGAGCCGGAGGCGGTTATAAATCTCTAACGATTTTTGGTCTGAGATGAGCTTCAGAGACGTTAAAAAACCGTAAACCGTGAAAATCGTAGCGAACGTTCAACCCCGACAGTCCTGAATGAAAAGAAACTTCGGGGAATACGGCTACGTCGACCCGTTTGTCGGGGAGGACTGGAAACGATAAAAAAAAAAGGAGTGCAACACGAGGACTTCCCAGGGGGTCACCCATCCTAGTACTGCTCTCGCCCAAGCACGCTTAACTTCGGAGTTCTGATGGGATCCGGAGCATTAGTGCTGGTATGATCGCACCCGCACACTAAGCTTGCCTCAATTCACTTATGACCTCGTCCAGGGACCGTGCACCGCTCCCAGCCCACCTCCACGAGGAGGGGCGTCCGCTCGGAATCAGTAAGAAGCCAGAAGCGAGAGTCGCCGACCAGTTCGGAGGCGATGTACGTTTTTTTAAGATCTGCACGCTGGAAGAGTCCGACCTGGAGGCGGTTATAAATCTCTAACGATTTTTGCTCTCAGATGAGCTTTAGAGACGTTAAGAAACCGTAAACCGCGAAAATCGTAGCGAACGTTCAACCCCGACAGTCCTGAACGAAAAGAAACTTCGGGGAATACGGTTACGCCGACCCGTTTGTCGGGGAGGGCTGGAAAAGAGCAAAAAAAAAGGGGTGCAACACGAGGACTTCCCAGGGGGTCACCCATCCTAGTACTGCTCTCGCCCAAGCACGCTTAACTTCGGAGTTCTGATGGGATCCGGTGCATTAGTGCTGGTATGATCGCACCCGCACGCTAAGCTTGCCTCAATTCATTTATGACCTCGTCCAGGGGCCGTGGACCGCTCCCAGCCCACCTCGACGAGGAGGGGCGTCCTCTCGGAATCGGTAAGAAGCCAGAAGCGAGAGTCGCCGACCAGTTCGGAGGCGATGTACGTTTTTTTAAGATCTGCACGCTGGAAAGAGTCGGACCTGGTGGCGGTTATAAATCTCTAACGATTTTTGCTCTCAGATGAGCTTCAGAGACGTTAAGAAACCGTAAACCGCGAAAATCGTAGCGAACGTTCAACCCCGACAGTCCTGAACGAAAAGAAACTTCGGGGAATACGGTTACGCCGACCCGTTTGTCGGGGAGGGCTGGAAAAGAGCAAAAAAAAAGGGGTGCAACACGAGGACTTCCCAGGGGGTCACCCATCCTAGTACTGCTCTCGCCCAAGCACGCTTAACTTCGGAGTTCTGATGGGATCCGGTGCATTAGTGCTGGTATGATCGCACCCGCACACTAAGCTTGCCTCAATTCATTTATGACCTCGTCCAGGGGCTGTGGACCGCTCCCAGCCCACCTCCACGAGGAGGGGCGTCCGCTCGGAATCGGTAAGAAGCCAGAAGCGAGAGTCGCCGACCAGTTCGGAGGCGATGTACGTTTTTTTAAGATCTGCACGCTGGAAAGAGTCGGAGCTGGAGGCGGTTATAAATCTCTAACGATTTTTGCTCTCAGATGAGCTTCAGAGACGTTAAGAAACCGTAAACCAAGAAAATCGTAGCGAACGTTCAACCACGACAGTCCTGAACGAAAAGAAACTTCGGGGAATACGGCTACGCCGACCCGTTTGTCGGGGAGGGCTGGAAAGGAGCAAATAAAGGGGTGCAACACGAGGACTTCCCAGGGGGTCACCCATCCTAGTACTGCTCTCGCCCAAGCACGCTTAACTTCGGAGTTCTGATGGGATCCGGAGCATTAGTGCTGGTATGATCGCACCCGCACACTAAGCTTGCCTCAATTCATTTATGACCTCGTCCAGGGGCCGTGGACCGCTCCCAGCCCACCTCCACGAGGAGGGGCGTCCGATCGGAATCGGTAAGAAGCCAGAAGCGAGAGTCGCCGACCAGTTCGGAGGCGATGTACGTTTTTTTAAGATCTGCACGCTGGGAAGAGTCGGAACCGGAGGCGGTTATAAATCTCTAACGATTTTTTCTCTGAGATGAGCTTCAGAGACGTTAAGAAATCGTAAACCGCAAAAATCGTAGCGAATGTTCAACCCTGGCAGTCCTGAACGAAAAGAAACTTCAGGGAATACGGTTACGCCGACCCGTTTGTCGGGGAGGACTGGAAAGGAGCAAAAAAAAGGGGTGCAACACGAGGACTTCCCAGGGGGTCACCCATCCTAGTACTGCTCTCCCCCAAGCACGCTTAACTTCGGAGTTCTGATGGGATCCGGAGCATTAGTGCTGGTATGATCGCACCCACACACTAAGCTTGCCTCAATTCATTTATGACCTCATCCAGGGGCCGTGGACCGCTCCCAGCCCACCTCCACGAGGAGGGGCGTCCGCTCGGAATCGGTAAGAAGCCAGAAGCGAGAGTCGCCGACCAGTTCGGAGGCGATGTACGTTTTTTTAAGATCTGCACGCTGGGAAGAGTCGGAACCGGAGGCGGTTATAAATCTCTAACGATTTTTTCTCTGAGATGAGCTTCAGAGACGTTAAGAAATCGTAAACCGCAAAAATCGTAGCGAATGTTCAACCCTGGCAGTCCTGAACGAAAAGAAACTTCAGGGAATACGGTTACGCCGACCCGTTTGTCGGGGAGGACTGTAAAGGAGCAAAAAAAAGGGGTGCAACACGAGGACTTCCCAGGGGGTCACCCATCCTAGTACTGCTCTCCCCCAAGCACGCTTAACTTCGGAGTTCTGATGGGATCCGGTGCATTAGTGCTGGTATGATCGCACCCGCACACTAAGCTTGCCTTAATTCATTTATGACCTCATCCAGGGGCCGTGGACAGCTCCCAGCCCACCTCCACGAGGAGGGGCGTCCGCTCGGAATCGGTAAGAAGCCAGAAGCGAGAGTCGTCGACAAGTTCGGAGGCGATGTACGTTTTTTTATGATCTGCACGCTGGGAAGAGTCGTAGCCGGAGGCGATTATAAATCTCTAATGATTTTTGCTCTGAAATGAGCTTCAGAGACGTTAAAAAACAGTAAACCGCGAAAATCGTAGCGAACGTTCAACCCCGACAGTCCTGAACAAAAGGAAACTTCGGGGAATACGGTTACGCCGACCCGTTTGTCGAGGAGTACTGCAAAGGAGCAAAGAAAAGGGGTGCAACACGAGGACTTCCCAGGGGGTCACCCATCCTAGTACTGCTCTCGCCCAAGCATGCTTAACTTCGGAGTTCTGATGGGATCCGGAGCATTAGTGCAGGTATGATCGCACCCGCACACTAAGCTTGCCTCAATTCATTTATGACCTCGTCCAGGGGTCGTGGACCGCTCCCAGCCCACCTCCACGAGGAGGGGCGTCCGCTCAAAATCGGTAAGAAGCCAGAAGCGAGAGTCGCCGACCAGTTCGGAGGCGATGTACATTTTTTTAAGATCTGCATGCTGGGAAGAGTCGGTGCCGGAGGCGGTTATAAATCTCTAACGATTTTTTCTCTGAGATGAGATTCAGAGACGTTAAGAAACCGTAAACCGCGAAAATCGTAGCGAACGTTCAACCCCGACAGTCCTGAACGAAAAGAAACTTCGGGGAATACGGTTACGACGACCCGTTTGTCGGGGAGGACTGGAATGGAGCAAAAAAAAGGGGTGCAACACGAGGACTTCCCAGGGGGTCACCCATCCTAGTACTGCTTTCGCCCAAGCACGCTTAACTTCGGAGTTTTGATGGGATCCGGAGCATTAGTGCTGGTATGATCGCACCCGCACACTAAGCTTGCCTAAATTCATTTATGACCTCGTCCAGGGGCCGTGGACCGCTCCCAGCCCACCTCCACGAGGAGGGGCGTCCGCTCGGAATCGGTAAGAAGCCAGAAGCGTGAGTCGCCGACCAGTTCGGAGGCGATGTACGTTTTTTTAAGATCTGCACGCTGGGAAGAGTCGTAGCCGGAGGCGGTTATAAATCTCTAACGATTTTTGCTCTAAGATGAGCTTCAGAGACGTTAAGAAACCGTAAACCGCGAAAATCGTAGCGAACGTTCAACCTCAACAGTCTTGAACGAAAAGAAACTTCGAGGAATACGGTTACGCCGACCCATTTGTCGGGGAGGACTAGAAACGAGCAAAAAAAAAAGGGTGCAACACGAGGACTTCCCAGGGGGTCACCCATCCTAGTACTGCTCTCGCCCAAGCACGCTTAACTTCGTAGTTCTGATGGGATCCGGAGCATTAGTGCTGGTATGATCGCACCCGCACACTAAGCTTGCCTCAATTCATTTATGACCTCGTCCAGGGGCCGTGGACCGCTCCCAGCCCACCTCCACGAGGAGGGGCGTCCGCTCGGAATCGGTAAGAAGCCAGAAGCGAGAGTCGCCGACCAGTTCGGAGGCGATGTACGTTTTTTAAAGATCTGCACGCTGGGAAGAGTCGGAGCCGGAGGCGGTTATAAATCTCTAACGATTTTTTCTATGAGATGAGCTTCAGAGACGTTAAGAAACCGTAAACCGCGAAAATCGTAGCGAACGTTCAACCCCGACAGTCCTGAACGAAAAGAAACTTCGGGGAATACGGTTACGACGACCCGTTTGTCGGGGAGGACTGGAATGGAGCAAAAAAAAGGGGTGCAACACGAGGACTTCCCAGGGGGTCACCCATCCTAGTACTGCTCTCGCCCAAGCACGCTTAACTTCGGAGTTTTGATGGGATCCGGAGCATTAGTGCTGGTATGATCGCACCCGCACACTAAGCTTGCCTAAATTCATTTATGACCTCGTCCAGGGGCCGTGGACCGCTCCCAGCCCACCTCCACGAGGAGGGGCGTCCGCTCGGAATCGGTAAGAAGCCAGAAGCGTGAGTCGCCGACCAGTTCGGAGGCGATGTACGTTTTTTTAAGATCTGCACGCTGGGAAGAGTCGTAGCCGGAGGCGGTTATAAATCTCTAACGATTTTTTCTCTAAGATGAGCTTCAGAGACGTTAAGAAACCGTAAACCGCGAAAATCGTAGCGAACGTTCAACCTCAACAGTCTTGAACGAAAAGAAACTTCGAGGAATACGGTTACGCCGACCCATTTGTCGGGGAGGACTAGAAACGAGCAAAAAAAAAAGGGTGCAACACGAGGACTTCCCAGGGGGTCACCCATCCTAGTACTGCTCTCGCCCAAGCACGCTTAACTTCGGAGTTCTGATGGGATCCGGAGCATTAGTGCTGGTATGATCGCACCCGCACACTAAGCTTGCCTCAATTCATTTATGACCTCGTCCAGGGGCCGTGGACCGCTCCCAGCCCACCTCCACGAGGAGGGGCGTCCGCTCGGAATCGGTAAGAAGCCAGAAGCGAGAGTCGCCGACCAGTTCGGAGGCGATGTACGTTTTTTAAAGATCTGCACGCTGGGAAGAGTCGGAGCCGGAGGCGGTTATAAATCTCTAACGATTTTTTCTATGAGATGAGCTTCAGAGACGTTAAGAAACCGTAAACCGCGAAAATCGTAGCGAACGTTCAACCCCGACAGTCCTGAACGAAAAGAAACTTCAGGGAATACGGTTACGCCGACCCGTTTGTCGGGGAGGACTGGAAAGGAGCAAAAAAAAGGGGTGCAACACGAGGACTTCCCAGGGGGTCACCCATCCTAGTACTGCTCTCCCCCAAGCACGCTTAACTTCGGAGTTCTGATGGGATCCGGTGCATTAGTGCTGGTATGATCGCACCCGCATACTAAGCTTGCCTCAATTCATTTATGACCTCGTCCAGGGGCCGTGGACCGCTCCCAGCCCACCTCCACGAGGAGGGGCGTCCGCTCGGAATCGGTAAGAAGCCAGAAGCGAGAGTCGCCGACCAGTTCGGAGGCGATGTACGTTTTTTTAAGATCTGCACGCTGGGAAGAGACGGAGCCGGAGGTGGTTATAAATCTCTAACGATTTTTTCTCTGAGATGGGCTTCAGAGACGTTAAGAAACCGTAAACCGCGAAAATCGTAGCGAACGTTCAACCCCGACAGTCCTGAACGAAAAGAAACTTCGGGGAATAGGGTTACGCAGACCCGTTTATCGGGGAGGACTGGAAACGAGCAAAAAAAAAGGGGTGCAACACGAGGACTTCCCAGGGGGTCACCCATCCTAGTACTGCTCTCACCCAAGCACGCTTAACTTCGGAGTTCTGATGGGATCCGGTGCATTAGTGCTGGAATGGTCGGACCCGCACACTAAGCTTGCCTCAATTCATTTATGACCCCGTCCAGGGGCCGTGGACCGCTCCCAGCCCACCTCCACAAGAAGAGGCGTCCGCTCGGAATCGGTAAGAAGCCAGAAGCGAGAGTCACCGACCAGTTCGGAGGCGATGTACGTTTTTTGAAGATCTACACGCTGGGAAGAGTCGGAGCCGGAGGCGGTTATAAATCTCTAACGATTTTTGGTCTGAGATGAGCTTCAGAGACGTTAAAAAACCGTAAACCGCAAAAATCGTAGCGAACGTTCAACCCCGACAGTCCTGAATGAAAAGAAACTTCGGGGAATACGGTTACGCCGACCCGTTTGTCGGGGAGGACTGGAAACGATAAAAAAAAAAGGAGTGCAACACGAGGACTTCCCAGGGGGTCACCCATCCTAGTACTGCTCTCGCCCAAGCACGCTTAACTTCGGAGTTCTGATGGGATCCGGTGCATTAGTGCTGGTATGATCGCACCCGCACACTAAGCTTGCCTCAATTCATTTATGACCTCATCCAGGGGCCGTGGACCGCTCCCAGCCCACCTCCACGAGGAGGGGCGTCCGCTCGGAATCGGTAAGAAGCCAGGAGCAAGAGTCGCCGACAAGTTCGGAGGCGATGTACGTTTTTTTATGATCTGCACGCTGGGAAGAGTCGGAGCCGGAGGCGGTTATAAATCTCTAATGATTTTTTCTCTGAAATGAGCTTCAGAGACGTTAAAAAATCGTAAACCGCGAAAATCGTAGCGAACGTTCAACCCCGACAGTCCTGAACAAAAGGAAACTTCGGGGAATACAGTTACGCCGACCCGTTTGTCGGGGAGTACTGGAAAGGAGCAAAGAAAAGGGGTGCAACACGAGGACTTCCCAGGGGGTCACCCATCCTAGTACTGCTCTCGCCCAAGCACACTTAACTTCGGAGTTCTGATGGGATCCGGAGCATTAGTGCAGGTATGATCGCACCCGCACAGTAAGCTTGCCTCAATTCATTTATGACCTCGTCGAGGGGCCGTGGACCGCTCCCAGCCCACCTCCACGAGGAGGGGCGTCCGCTCAAAATCGGTAAGAAGCCAGAAGCGAGAGTCGCCGACCAGTTCGGAGGCGATGTACATTTTTTTAAGATCTGCACGCTGGGAAGAGTCGGAGCCGGAGGCGGTTATAAATCTCTAACGATTTTTTCTCTGAGATGAGATTCAGAGACGTTAAGAAACCGTAAACCGCGAAAATCGTAGCGAACGTTCAACCCCGACAGTCCTGAACGAAAAGAAACTTCGGGGAATACGGCTACGCCGACCCGTTTGTCGGGGAGGACTGGAATGGAGCAAAAAAAAGGGGTGCAACACGAGGACTTCCCAGGGGGTCACCCATCCTAGTACTGCTCTCGCCCAAGCACGCTTAACTTCGGAGTTTTGATGGGATCCGGTGCATTAGCGCTGGTATGATCGCACCCGCACCCTAAGCTTGCCTAAATTCATTTATGACCTCGTCCAGGGGCCGTGGACCGCTCCCAGCCCACCTCCATGAGGAGGGGCGTCCGCTCGGAATCGGTAAGAAGCCAGAAGCGAGAGTCGCCGACCAGTTCGGAGGCGATGTACGTTTTTTAAAGATCTGCACGCTGGGAAGAGTCGGAGCCGGAGGCGGTTATAAATCTCTAACGATTTTTTCTATGAGATGAGCTTCAGAGACGTTAAGAAACCGTAAACCGCGAAAATCGTAGTGAACGTTCAACCCCGACAGTCCTGAACGAAAAGAAACTTCAGGGAATACGGTTACGCCGACCCGTTTGTTGGGGAGGACTGGAAAGGAGCAAAAACAAGGGGTGCAACACGAGGACTTCCCAGGGGGTCACCCATCCTAGTACTGCTCTCCCCCAAGCACGCTTAACTTCGGAGTTCTGATGGGATCCGGTGCATTAGTGCTGGTATGATCGCACCCGCACACTAAGCTTGCCTCAATTCATTTATGACCTCGTCCAGGGGCCGTGGACCGCTCCCAGCCCACCTCCACGAGGAGGGGCGTCCGCTCGGAATCGGTAAGAAGCCAGAAGCGAGAGTCGCCGACCAGTTCAGAGGCAATGTACGTTTTTTTAAGATATGCACGCTGGAAAGAGTCGGAGCTGGAGGCGGTTATAAATCTCTAAAGATTTTTTCTCTGAGATGAGCTTCAGAGACGTTAAGAAACCGTAAACTGCGAAAATCGTAGCGAACGTTCAACCCCGACAGTCCTGAACGAAAAGAAACTACAGGGAATACGGTTACGCCGACCCGTTTGTCGGGGAGGACTGGAAAGGAGCAAAAAAAGGGGTGCAACACGAGGACTTCCCAGGGGGTCACCCATCCTAGTACTGCTCTCCCCCAAGCACGCTTAACTTCGGAGTTCTGATGGGATCCGGAGCATTAGTGCTGGTATGATCGCACCCGCACACTAAGCTTGCCTCAATTCATTTATGACCTCATCCAGGGGCCGTGGACCGCTCCCAGCCCACCTCCACGAGGAGGGGCGTCCGCTCGGAATCAGTAAGAAGCCAGAAGCGAGAGTCGCCGACCAGTTCGGAGGCGATGTACGTTTTTTTAAGATCTGCACGCTGGAAAGAGTCGGAGCTGGAGGCGGTTATAAATCTCTAACGATTTTTGCTCTCAGATGAGCTTCAGAGACGTTAAGAAACCGTAAACCGCGAAAATCGTAGCGAACGTTCAACCCCGACAGTCCTGAACGAAAAGAAACTTCGGGGAATACGGTTACGCCGACCCGTTTGTCGGGGAGGGCTGGAAAGGAGCAAAAAAAAGCGGTGCAACACGAGGACTTCCCAGGGGGTCACCCATCCTAGTACTGCTCTCGCCCAAGCACGCTTAACTTCGGAGTTCTGATGGGATCCGGAGCATTAGTGCTGGTATGATCGCACCCGCACACTAAGCTTGCCTCAATTCATTTATGACCTCGTCTAGGGGCCGTGGACCGCTCCCAGCCCACCTCCACGAGGAGGGGCGTCTGCTCGGAATCGGTAAGAAGCCAGAAGCGAGAGTCGCCGACCAGTTCAGATGCGATGTACGTTTTTTTAAGATCTGCACGCTGGGAAGAGTCGGAGCCGGAGGCGGTTATAAATCTCTAACGATTTTTTCTCTGAGATGAGCTTCAGAGACGTTAAGAAACCGTAAACCGCAAAAATCGTAGCGAATGTTCAACCCCGACAGTCCTGAACGAAAAGAAACTTCGGGGAATACGGTTACGCCGACCCGTTTGTCGGGGAGGACTGGAAAGGAGCAAAAAAAAGGGGTGCAACACGAGGACTTCCCAAGGGGTCACCCATCCTAGTACTGCTCTCCCCCAAGCACGCTTAACTTCAGAGTTCTGATGGGATCCGGTGCATTAGTGCTGGTATGATCGCACCCGCACACTAAGCTTGCCTCAATTCATTTATGACCTCGTCCAGGGGCCGTGGACCGCTCCCAGCCCACCTCCACGAGGAGAGGCGTCCGCTCGGAATCGGTAAGAAGCCAGAAGCGAGAGTCGCTGACCAGTTCGGAGGCGATGTACGTTTTTTTAAGATCTGCACGCTGGGAAGAGTCGGAGCCGGAGGCGGTTATAAATCTCTAACGATTTTTGCTCTGAGATGAGCTTCAGAGACGTTAAGAAACCGTAAACCGCGAAAATCGTAGCGAACGTTCAACCCCGACAGTCCTGAACGAAAAGAAACTTCGGGGAATACGGTTACGCCGACCCGTTTGTCGGGGAGGACTGGAAAGGAGCAAAAAAAAGGGGGGTGCAACACGAGGACTTCCCAGGCGGTCACCCATCCTAGTACTGCTCTCGCCCAAGCACGCTTAACTTCGGAGTTCTGATGGGATCCGATGCATTAGTGCTGGTATGATCGCACCCTCACACTAAGCTTGCCTCAATTCATTTATGACCTCGTCCAGGGGCCGTGGACCGCTCCCAGCCCACCTCCACGAGGAGAGGCGTCCGCTCGGAATCGGTAAGAAGCCAGAAGCGAGAGTCGCCGACCAGTTCGGAGGCAATGTACGTTTTTTTAAGACCTGCACGCTGGGAAGAGTCGGAGCCGGAGGCGGTTATAAATCTCTAACGATTTTTGGTCTGAGATGAGCTTCAGAGACGTTAAAAAACCGTAAACCGCGAAAATCGTAGCGAACGTTCAACCCCGACAGTCCTGAATGAAAAGAAACTTCGGGGAATACGGTTACGTCGACCCGTTTATCGGGGAGGACTGGAAACGATAAAAAAAAAGAGTGCAACACGAGGACTTCCCAGGGGGTCACCCATCCTAGTACTGCTCTCGCCCAAGCACGCTTAACTTCGGAGTTCTGATGGGATCCGGAGGATTAGTGCTGGTATGATCGCACCCGCACACTAAGCTTGCCTCAATTCATTTATGACCTCGTCCAGGGACCGTGGACCACTCCCAGCCCACCTCCACGAGGAGGGGCGTCCGTTCGGAATCGGTAAGAAGCCAGAAGCGAGAGTCGCCGACCAGTTCGAAGGCGATGTACGTTTTTTTAAGATCTGCACGCTGGGAAGAGTCGGAGCCGGAGGCGGTTATAAATCTCTAACGATTTTTCTCTCAGATGAGCTTCAGAGACGTTAAGAAACCGTAAACCACAAAAATCGTAGCGAACGTTCAACCCCGGCAGTCCTGAACGAAAAGAAACTTCAGGGAATACGGTTATGCTGACCCGTTTGTCGGGGAGGACTGGAAAGGAGCAAAAAAAAGGGCTGCAACACGAGGACTTCCCAGGGGGTCACCCATCCTAGTACTGCTCTCCCCCAAGCACGCTTAACTTCGGAGTTCTGATGGGATCCGGTGCATTAGTGCTGGTATGATCGCACCTGCACGCTAAGCTTGCCTCAATTCATTTATGACCTCGTCCAGGGGCCGTGGACCGCTCCCAGCCCACCTCCACGAGGAGGGGCGTCCGCTCGGAATCGGTAAGAAGCCAGAAGCGAGAGTCGCCGACCAGTTCAGAGGCGATGTACGTTTTTTTAAGATCTGCACGCTGGAAAGAGTCGGAGCTGGAGGCGGTTATAAATCTCTAACGATTTTTGCTCTCAGATGAGCTTCAGAGACGTTAAGAAACCGTAAACCGCGAAAATCGTAGCGAACGTTCAACCCCGACAGTCCTGAACGAAAAGAAACTTCGGGGAATACGGTTACGCCGACCCGTTTGTCGGGGAGGGCTGGAAAAGAGCAAAAAAAAAGGGGTGCAACACGAGGACTTCCCAGGGGGTCACCCATCCTAGTACTGCTCTCGCCCAAGCACGCTTAACTTCGGAGTTCTGATGGGATCCGGTGCATTAGTGCTGTTATGATCGCACTCGCACACTAAGCTTGCCTCAATTCATTTATGACCTCGTCCAGGGGCCGTGGACCGCTCCCAGCCCACCTCCACGAGGAGGGGCGTCCGCTCGGAATCGGTAAGAAGCCAGAAGCGAGAGTCGCCGACCAGTTCGGAGGCGATGTACATTTTTTTAAGATCTGCACGCTGGAAAGAGTCGGAGCTGGAGGCGGTTATAAATCTCTAACGATTTTTGCTCTCAGATGAGCTTCAGAGACGTTAAGAAACCGTAAACCAAGAAAATCGTAGCGAACGTTCAACCCCGACAGTCCTGAACGAAAAGAAACTTCGGGGAATACGGTTACGCCGACCCGTTTGTCGGGGAGGGCTGGAAAGGAGCAAAAAAAAGGGGTGCAACACGAGGACTTCCCAGGGGGTCACCCATCCTAGTACTGCTCTCGCCCAAGCACGCTTAACTTCGGAGTTCTGATGGGATCCGGAGCATTAGTGCTGGTATGATCGCACCCGCACACTAAGCTTGCCTCAATTCATTTATGACCTCGTCCAGGGGCCGTGGACCGCTCCCAGCCCACCTCCACGAGGAGGGGCGTCCGCTCGGAATCGGTAAGAAGCCAGAAGCGAGAGTCGCCGACCAGTTCGGAGGCGATGTACGTTTTTTTAAGATCTGCACGCTGGAAAGAGTCGGAGCTGGAGGCGGTTATAAATCTCTAACGATTTTTGCTCTCAGATGAGCTTCAGAGACGTTAAGAAACCGTAAACCAAGAAAATCGTAGCGAACGTTCAACCCCGACAGTCCTGAATGAAAAGAAACTTCGGGGAATACGGTTACGCCGACCCGTTTGTCGGGGAGGGCTGGAAAGGAGCAAAAAAAAGGGGTGCAACACGAGGACTTCCCAGGGGGTCACCCATCCTAGTACTGCTCTCGCCCAAGCACGCTTAACTTCGGAGTTCTTATGGGATCCGGAGCATTAGTGCTGGTATGATCGCACCCGCACACTAAGCTTGCCTCAATTCATTTATGACCTCGTCCAGGGGCCGTGGACCGCTCCCAGCCCACCTCCACGAGGAGGGGCGTCCGCTCGGAATCGGTAAGAAGCCAGAAGCGAGAGTCGCTGACCAGTTCGGAGGCGATGTACGTTTTTTTAAGATCTGCACGCTGGGAAGAGTCGGAACCGGAGGCGGTTATAAATCTCTAACGATTTTTTCTCTGAGATGAGCTTCAGAGACGTTAAGAAACCGTAAACCGCAAAAATCGTACCGAACGTTCAACCCCGGCAGTCCTGAACGAAAAGAAACTTCAGGGAATACGGTTACGCCGACCCGTTTGTCGGGGAGGACTGGAAACGAGCAAAAAAAAGGGGTGCAACACGAGGACTTCCCAGGGGGTCACCCATCCTAGTACTGCTCTCCCCCAAGCACGCTTAACTTCGGAGTTCTGATGGGATCCGGTGCATTAGTGCTGGTATGATCGCACCCGCACACTAAGCTTGCCTCAATTCATTTATGACCTCGTCCAGGGGCCGTGGACCGCTCCCAGCCCACCTCCACGAGGAGGGGCGTCCGCTCGGAATCGGTAAGAAGCCAGAAGCGAGAGTCGCCGACCAGTTCGAAGGCGATGTACGTTTTTTTAAGATCTGCACGCTGGGAAGAGTCGGAGCCGGAGGCGGTTATAAATCTCTAACGATTTTTTCTCTGAGATGAGCTTCAGAGACGTTAAGAAACCGTAAACCGCAAAAATCGTAGCGAACGTTCAACCCCGGCAGTCCTGAACGAAAAGAAACTTCAGGGAATACGGTTACGCTGACCCGTTTGTCGCGGAGGACTGGAAAGGAGCAAAAAAAAGGGGTGCGACACGAGGACTTCCCAGGGGGTCACCCATCCTAGTACTGCTCTCCCCCAAGCACGCTTAACTTCGGAGTTCTGATGGGATCCGGTGCATTAGTGCTGGTATGATCGCACCCGCACGCTAAGCTTGCCTCAATTCATTTATGACCTCGTCCAGGGGCCGTGGACCGCTCCCAGCCCACCTCCACGAGGAGGGGCGTCCGCTCGGAATCGGTAAGAAGCCAGAAGCGAGAGTCGCCGACCAGTTCGGAGGCGATGTACGTTTTTTTAAGATCTGCACGCTGGGAAGAGTCGGAGCCGGAGGCGGTTATAAATCTCTAACGATTTTTTCTCTGAGATGAGCTTCAGAGACGTTAAGAAACCGTAAACCGCAAAAATCGTAGCGAATGTTCAACCCCGACAGTCCTGAACGAAAAGAAACTTCGGGGAATACGGTTACGCCAACCCGTTTGTCGGGGAGGACTGGAAAGGAGCAAAAAAAAGGGGTGCAACACGAGGACTTCCCAGGGGGTCACCCATCCTAGTACTGCTCACCCCCAAGCACGCTTAACTTCAGAGTTTTGATGGGATCCGGTGCATTAGTGCTGGTATGATCGCACCCGCACATTAAGCTTGCCTCAATTCATTTATGACCTCGTCCAGGGGCCGTGGACCGCTCCCAGCCCACCTCCACGAGGAGAGGCGTCCGCTCGGAATCGGTAAGAAGCCAGAAGCGAGAGTCGCTGACCAGCTCGGAGGCGATGTACGTTTTTTTAAGATCTGCACGCTGGGAAGAGTCGGAGCCGGAGGCGGTTATAAATCTCTAACGATTTTTGCTCTGAGATGAGCTTCAGAGACGTTAAGAAACCGTAAACCGCGAAAATCGTAGCGAACGTTCAACCCCGACAGTCCTGAACGAAAAGAAACTTCAGGGAATACGGTTACGCCGACCCGTTTGTCGGGGAGGGCTGGAAAGGAGCAAAAAAAAGGGGTGCAACACGAGGACTTCCCAGGGGGTCACCCATCCTAGTACTGCTCTCGCCCAAGCACGCTAACTTCGGAGTTCTGATGGGATCCGGAGCATTAGTGCTGGTATGATCGCACCCGCACACTAAGCTTGCCTCAATTCATTTATGACCTCGTCCAGGGGCCGTGGACCGCTCCCAGCCCACCTCCACGAGGAGGGGCGTCTGCTCGGAATCGGTAAGAAGCCAGAAGCGAGAGTCGCCGACCAGTTCGGAGGCGATGTACGTTTTTTTAAGATCTGCACGCTGGGAAGAGTCGGAGCCGGAGGCGGTTATAAATCTCTAACGATTTTTTCTCTGAGATGAGCTTCAGAGACGTTAAGAAACCGTAAACCGCAAAAATCGTAGCGAATGTTCAACCCCGACAGTCCTGAACGAAAAGAAAGTTCGGGGAATACGGTTACGCCGACCCGTTTGTCGGGGAGGACTGGAAAGGAGCAAAAAAAAGGGGTGCAACACGAGGACTTCCCAGGGGGTCACCCATCCTAGTACTGCTCTCCCCCAAGCACGCTTAACTTCAGAGTTCTGATGGGATCCGGTGCATTAGTGCTGGTATGATCGCACCCGCACACTAAGCTTGCCTCAGTTCATTTATGACCTCGTCCAGGGGCCGTGGACCGCTCCCAGCCCACCTCCACGAGGAGGGGCGTCCGCTCGGAATCGGTAAGAAGCCAGAAGCGAGAGTCGCCGACCAGTTCGGAGGCTATGTACGTTTTTTTAAGATCTGCACGCTGGAAAGAGTCGGAGCTGGAGGCGGTTATAAATATCTAACGATTTTTGCTCTCAGATGAGGTTCAGAGACCTTAAGAAACTGTAAACCGCGAAAATCGTAGCGAACGTTCAACCCCGACAGTCCTGAACGAAAAGAAACTTCGGGGAATACGGTTACGCCGACCCGTTTGTCGGGGAGGGCTGGAAAGGAGCAAAAAAAAAGGGGTGCAACACGAGGACTTCCCAGGGGGTCACCCATCCTAGTACTGCTCTCGCCCAAGCACGCTAACTTCGGAGTTCTGATGGGATCCGGAGCATTAGTGCTGGTATGATCGCACCCGCACACTAAGCTTGCCTCAATTCATTTATGACCTCGTCCAGGGACCGTGGACCACTCCCAGCCCACCTCCACGAGGAGGGGCGTCCGCTCGGAATCGGTAAGAAGCCAGAAGCGACAGTCGCCGACCAGTTCGAAGGCGATGTACGTTTTTTTAAGATCTGCACGCTGGGAAGAGTCGGAGCCGGAGGCGGTTATAAATATCTAACGATTTTTTCTCTCAGATGAGCTTCAGAGACGTTAAGAAACCGTAAACCGCAAAAATCGTAGCGAACGTTCAACCCCGGCAGTCCTGAACGAAAAGAAACTTCAGGGAATACGGTTACGCCGACCAGTTTGTCGGGGAGGGCTGGAAAAGAGCAAAAAAAAAGGGGTGCAACACGAGGACTTCCCAGGGGGTCACCCATCCTAGTACTGCTCTCGCCCAAGCATGCTTAACTTCGGAGTTCTGATGGGATCCGGTGCATTAGTGCTGGTATGATCGCACCCGCACACTAAGCTTGCCTCAATTCATTTATGACCTCGTCCAGGGGCCGTGGACCGCTCCCAGCCCACCTCCACGAGGAGGGGCGTCCGCTCGGAATCGGTAAGAAGCCAGAAGCGAGAGTCGCCGACCAGTTCGGAGGCGATGTACGTTTTTTTAAGATCTGCACGCTGGAAAGAGTCGGAGCTGGAGGCGGTTATAAATCTCTAACGATTTTTGCTTTCAGATGAGCTTCAGAGACGTTAAGAAACCGTAAACCAAGAAAATCGTAGCGAACGTTCAACCCCGACAGTCCTGAACGAAAAGAAACTTCGGGGAATACGGTTAAGCCGACCCGTTTGTCGGGGAGGGCTGGAAAGGAGCAAAAAAAAGGGGTGCAACACGAGGACTTCCCAGGGGGTCACCCATCCTAGTACTGCTCTCGCCCAAGCACGCTTAACTTCGGAGTTCTGATGGGATCCGGAGCATTAGTGCTGGTATGATCGCACCTGCACACTAAGCTTGCCTCAATTCATTTATGACCTCGTCTAGGGCCCGTGGACCGCTCCCAGCCCACCTCCACGAGGAGGGGCGTCTGCTCGGAATCGGTAAGAAGCCAGAAGCGAGAGTCGCCGACTAGTTCGGAGGCGATGTACGTTTTTTTAAGATCTGCACGCTGGGAAGAGTCGGAGCCGGAGGCGGTTATAAATCTCTAACGATTTTTTCTCTGAGATGAGCTTTAGAGACGTTAAGAAACCGTAAACCGCAAAAATCGTAGCGAATGTTCAACCCCGACAGTCCTGAACGAAAAGAAACTTCGGGGAATACGGTTACGCCTACCCGTTTGTCGGGGAGGACTGGAAAGGAGCAAAAAAAAGGGGTGCAACACGAGGACTTCCCAGGGGGTCACGCATCCTAGTACTGCTCTCCCCCAAGCACGCTTAACTTCAGAGTTCTGATGGGATCCGGTGCATTAGTGCTGGTATGATCGCACCCGCACACTAAGCTTGCCTCAATTCATTTATGACCTCGTCCAGGGGCCGTGGACCGCTCCCAGCCCACCTCCACGAGGAGAGGCGTCCGCTCGGAATCGGTAAGAAGCCAGAAGCGAGAGTCGTTGACCAGTTCGGAGGCGATGTACGTTTTTTTAAGATCTGCACGCTGGGAAGAGTCGAAGCCGGAGGCGGTTATAAATCTCTAACGATTTTTGCTCTGAGATGAGCTTCAGAGACGTTAAGAAACCGTAAACCGCGAAAATCGTAGCGAACGTTCAACCCCGACAGTCCTGAACGAAAAGAAACTTCGGGGAATACGGTTACGCCGACCCGTTTGTCGGGGAGGACTGGAAAGGAGCAAAAAAAAGGGGGTGCAACACGAGCACTTCCCAGGCGGTCACCCATCCTAGTACTGCTCTCGCCCAAGCACACTTAACTTCGGAGTTCTGATGGGATCCGGAGCATTAGTGCTGGTATGATCGCACCCGCACACTAAGCTTGCCTCAATTCATTTATGACCTCGTCTAGGGGCCGTGGACCGCTCCCAGCCCACCTCCACGAGGAGGGGCGTCTGCTCAGAATCGGTAAGAAGCCAGAAGCGAGAGTCGCCGACCAGTTCGGAGGCGATGTACGTTTTTTTAAGATCTGCACGCTGGGAAGAGTCGGAGCCGGAGGCGGTTATAAATCTCTAACGATTTTTTCTCTGAGATGAGCTTCAGAGACGTTAAGAAACCGTAAACCGCAAAAATCGTAGCGAATGTTCAACCCCGACAGTCCTGAACGAAAAGAAACTTCGGGGAATACGGTTACGCCGACCCGTTTGTCGGGGAGGACTGGAAAGGAGCAAAAAAAAGGGGTGCAACACGACGACTTCCCAGGGGGTCACCCATCCTAGTACTGCTCTCCCCCAAGCACGCTTAACTTCAGAGTTCTGATGGGATCCGGTGCATTAGTGCTGGTATGATCGCACCCGCACACTAAGCTTGCCTCAATTCATTTATGACCTCGTCCAGGGGCCGTGGACCGCTCCCAGCCCACCTCCACGAGGAGGGGCGTCCGCTCGGAATCGGTAAGAAGCCAGAAGCGAGAGTCGCCGACCAGTTCGGAGGCGATGTACGTTTTTTTAAGATCTGCATGCTGGAAAGAGTCGGAGCTGGAGGCGGTTATAAATATCTAACGATTTTTGCTCTCAGATGAGCTTCAGAGACCTTAAGAAACTGTAAACCGCGAAAATCGTAGCGAACGTTCAACCCCGACAGTCCTGAACGAAAAGAAACTTCGGGGAATACGGTTACGCCGACCCGTTTGTCGGGGAGGGCTGGAAAGGAGCAAAAAAAAGGGGTGCAACACGAGGACTTCCCAGGGGGTCACCCATCCTAGTACTGCTCTCGCCCAAGCACGCTAACTTCGGAGTTCTGATGGGATCCGGAGCATTAGTGCTGGTATGATCGCACCCGCACACTAAGCTTGCCTCAATTCATTTATGACCTCGTCCAGGGACCGTGGACCACTCCCAGCCCACCTCCACGAGGAGGGGCGTCCGCTCGGAATCGGTAAGAAGCCAGAAGCGACAGTCGCCGACCAGTTCGAAGGCGATGTACGTTTTTTTAAGATCTGCACGCTGGGAAGAGTCGGAGCCGGAGGCGGTTATAAATATCTAACGATTTTTTCTCTCAGATGAGCTTCAGAGACGTTAAGAAACCGTAAACCGCAAAAATCGTAGCGAACGTTCAACCCCGGCAGTCCTGAACGAAAAGAAACTTCAGGGAATACGGTTACGCCGACCAGTTTGTCGGGGAGGGCTGGAAAAGAGCAAAAAAAAAGGGGTGCAACACGAGAACTTCCCAGGGGGTCACCCATCCTAGTACTGCTCTCGCCCAAGCACGCTTAACTTCGGAGTTCTGATGGGATCCGGTGCATTAGTGCTGGTATGATCGCACCCGCACACTAAGCTTGCCTCAATTCATTTATGACCTCGTCCAGGGACCGTGGACCGCTCCCAGCCCACCTCCACGAGGAGGGGCGTCCGCTCGGAATCGGTAAGAAGCCAGAAGCGAGAGTCGCCGACCAGTTCGGAGGCGATGTACGTTTTTTTAAGATCTGCACGCTGGAAAGAGTCGGAGCTGGAGGCAGTTATAAATCTCTAACGATTTTTGCTCTCAGATGAGCTTCAGAGACGTTAAGAAACCGTAAACAAAGAAAATCGTAGCGAACGTTCAACCCCGACAGTCCTGAACGAAAAGAAACCTCGGGGAATACGGTTACGCCGACCCGTTTGTCGGGGAGGGCTGGAAAGGAGCAAAAAAAAGGGGTGCAACACGAGGACTTCCCAGGGGGTCACCCATCCTAGTACTGCTCTCGCCCAAGCACGCTTAACTTCGGAGTTCTGATGGGATCCGGAGCATTAGTGCTGGTATGATCGCACCCGCACACTAAGCTTGCCTCAATTCATTTATGACCTCGTCTAGGGGCCGTGGACCGCTCCCAGCCCACCTCCACGAGGAGGGGCGTCTGCTCGGAATCGGTAAGAAGCCAGAAGCGAGAGTCGCCGACTAGTTCGGAGGCGATGTACGTTTTTTTAAGATCTGCACGCTGGGAAGAGTCGGTGCCGGAGGCGGTTATAAATCTCTAACGATTTTTTCTCTGAGATGAGCTTCAGAGACGTTAAGAAACCGTAAACCGCAAAAATCGTAGCGAATGTTCAACCCCGACAGTCCTGAACGAAAAGAAACTTCGGGGAATACGGTTACGCCTACCCGTTTGTCGGGGAGGACTGGAAAGGAGCAAAAAAAAGGGGTGCAACACGAGGACTTCCCAGGGGGTCACCCATCCTAGTACTGCTCTCCCCCAAGCACGCTTAACTTCAGAGTTCTGATGGGATCCGGTGCATTAGTGCTGGTATGATCGCACCCGCACACTAAGCTTGCCTCAATTCATTTATGACCTCGTCCAGGGGCCGTGGACCGCTCCCAGCCCACCTCCACGAGGAGAGGCGTCCGCTCGGAATCGGTAAGAAGCCAGAAGCGAGAGTCGTTGACCAGTTCGGAGGCGATGTGCGTTTTTTTAAGATCTGCACGCTGGGAAGAGTCGAAGCCGGAGGCGGTTATAAATCTCTAACGATTTTTGCTCTGAGATGAGCTTCAGAGACGTTAAGAAACCGTAAACCGCGAAAATCGTAGCGAACGTTCAACCCCGACAGTCCTGAACGAAAAGAAACTTCGGGGAATACGGTTACGCCGACCCGTTTGTCGGGGAGGACTGGAAAGGAGCAAAAAAAAGGGGGTGCAACACGAGCACTTCCCAGGCGGTCACCCATCCTAGTACTGCTCTCGCCCAAGCACGCTTAACTTCGGAGTTCTGATGGGATCCGGAGCATTAGTGCTGGTATGATCGCACCCGCACACTAAGCTTGCCTCAATTCATTTATGACCTCGTCCAGGGGCCGTGGACCGCTCCCAGCCCACCTCCACGAGGAGGGGCGTCTGCTCAGAATCGGTAAGAAGCTAGAAGCGAGAGTCGCCGACCAGTTCGGAGGCGATGTACGTTTTTTTAAGATCTGCACGCTGGGAAGAGTCGGAGCCGGAGGCGGTTATAAATCTTTAACGATTTTTTCTCTGAGATGAGCTTCAGAGACGTTAAGAAACCGTAAACCGCAAAAATCGTAGCGAATGTTCAACCCCGACAGTCCTGAACGAAAAGAAACTTCGGGGAATACGGTTACGCCGACCCGTTTGTCGGGGAGGACTGGAAAGGAGCAAAAAAAAGGGGTGCAACACGAGGACTTCGCAGGGGGTCACCCATCCTAGTACTGCTCTCCCCCAAGCACGCTTAACTTCAGAGTTCTGATGGGATCCGGTGCATTAGTGCTGGTATGATCGCACCCGCACACTAAGCTTGCCTCAATTCATTTATGACCTCGTCCAGGGGCCGTGGACCGCTCCTAGCCCACCTCCACGAGGAGGGGCGTCCGCTCGGAATCGGTAAGAAGCCAGAAGCGAGAGTCGCCGACCAGTTCGGAGGCGATGTACGTTTTTTTAAGATCTGCACGCTGGAAAGAGTCGGAGCTGGAGGCGGTTATAAATCTCTAACGATTTTTGCTCTCAGATGAGTTTCAGAGACATTAAGAAACCGTAAACCGCGAAAATCGTAGCGAACGTTCAACCCCGACAGTCCTGAACGAAAAGAAACTTCGGGGAATACGGTTACGCCGACCCGTTTGTCGGGGAGGACTGGAAAGGAGCAAAAAAAAGGGGTGCAACACGAGGACTTCCCAGGGGGTATCCCATCCTAGTACTACTCTCGCCCAAGCACGCTAACTTCGGAGTTCTGATGGGATCCGGAGCATTAGTGCTGGTATGATCGCACCCCGCACACTAAGCTTGCCTTAATTCATTTATGACCTCGTCCAGGGACCGTGGACCACTCCCAGCCCACCTCCACGAGGAGGGGCGTCCGCTCGGAATCGGTAAGAAGCCAGAAGCGAGAGTCGCCGACCAGTTCGAAGGCGATGTACGTTTTTTTAAGATCTGCACGCTGGGAAGAGTCGGAGCCGGAGGCGGTTATAAATATCTAACGATTTTTTCTCTGAGATGAGCTTCAGAGACATTAAGAAACCGTAAACCGCAAAAATCGTAGCGAACGTTCAACCCCGACAGTCCTGAACGAAAAGAAACTTCGGGGAATACGGTTACGCCGACCCGTTTGTCGGGGAGGGCTGGAAAAGAGCAAAAAAAAAGGGGTGCAACACGAGGACTTCCCAGGGGGTCACCCATCCTAGTACTGCTCTCGCCCAAGCACGCTTAACTTCGGAGTTCTGATGGGATCCGGTGCATTAGTGCTGGTATGATCGCACCCACACACTAAGCTTGCCTCAATTCATTTATGACGTCGTCCAGGGGCCGTAGACCGCTCCCAGCCCACCTCCACGAGGAGGGGCGTCCGCTCGGAATCGGTAAGAAGCCAGAAGCGAGAGTCGCCGACCAGTTCGGAGGCGATGTACGTTTTTTTAAGATCTGCACGCTGGAAAGAGTCGGAGCTGGAGGCGGTTATAAATCTCTAACGATTTTTGCTCTCAGATGAGCTTCAGAGACGTTAAGAAACCGTAAACCGCAAAAATCGTAGCGAACGTTCAACCCCGACAGTCCTGAACGAAAAGAAACTTCGGGGAATACGGTTACGCCGACCCGTTTGTCGGGGAAGGCTGGAAATGAGCAAAAAAAAGTGGTGCAACACGAGGACTTCCCAGGGGGTCACCCATCCTAGTACTGCTCTCGCCCAAGCACGCTTAACTTCGGAGTTCTGATGGGATCCGGAGCATTAGTGCTGGTATGATCGCACCCGCACACTAAGCTTGCCTCAATTCATTTATGACCTCGTCCAGGGGCCGTGGACCGCTCCCAGCCCACCTCCACGAGGAGGGGCGTCCGCTCGGAATCGGTAAGAAGCCAGAAGCGAGAGTCGCTGACCAGTTCGGAGGCGATGTACGTTTTTTTAAGATCTGCACGCTGGGAAGAGTCGGAGCCGGAGGCGGTTATAAATCTCTAACGATTTTTGCTCTGAGATGAGCTTCAGAGACGTTAAGAAACCGTAAACCGCGAAAATCGTAGCGAACGTTCAACCCCGACAGTCCTGAACGAAAAGAAACTTCGGGGAATACGGTTACGCCGACCCGTTTGTCGGGGAGGACTGGAAAGGAGCAAAAAAAGGGGGTGCAACACGAGCACTTCCCAGGCGGTCACCCATCCTAGTACTGCTCTCGCCCAAGCACGCTTAACTTCGGAGTTCTAATGGGATCCGGAGCATTAGTGCTGGTATGATCGCACCCGCACACTAAGCATGCCTCAATTCATTTATGACCTCGTCCAGGGGCCGTGGACCGCTCCCAGCCCACCTCCACGAGGAGGGGCGTCTGCTCGGAATCGGTAAGAAGCCAGAAGCGAGAGTCGCCGACCAGTTCGGAGGCGATGTACGTTTTTTTAAGATCTGCACGCTGGAAAGAGTCGGAGCTGGAGGCGGTTATAAATCTCTAACGATTTTTGCTCTCAGATGAGCTTCAGAGACGTTAAGAAACCGTAAACCGCGAAAATCGTAGCGAACGTTCAACCCCGACAGTCCTAAACGAAAAGAAACTTCGGGGAATACGGTTACGCCGACCCGTTTGTCGGGGAGGGCTGGAAAGGAGCAAAAAAAAGGGGTGCAACACGAGGACTTCCCAGGGGGTCACCCATCCTAGTACTGCTCTCGCCCAAGCACGCTAACTTCGGAGTTCTGATGGGATCCGGAGCATTAATGCTGGTATGATCGCACCCGCACACTAAGCTTGCCTCAATTCATTTATGACCTCGTCCAGGGACCGTGGACCACTCCCAGCCCACCTCCACGAGGAGGGGCGTCCGCTCGGAATCGGTAAGAAGCCAGAAGCGAGAGTCGCCGACCAGTTCTAAGGCGATGTACGTTTTTTTAAGATCTACACGCTGGGAAGAGTCGGAGCCGGAGGCGGTTATAAATATCTAACGATTTTTTCTCTGAGATGAGCTTCAGAGACGTTAAGAAATCGTAAACCGCAAAAATCGTAGCGAACGTTCAACCCCGGTAGTCCTGAACGAAAAGAAACTTCAGGGAATACGGTTACGCCGACCCGTTTGTCGGGGAGGACTGGAAAGGAGCAAAAAAAAGGGGTGCAACACGAGGACTTCCCAGGGGGTCACCCATCCTAGTACTGCTCTCCCCCAAGCACGCTTAACTTCGGAGTTCTGATGGGATCCGGTGCATTAGTGCTGGTATGATCGCACCCGCACGCTAAGCTTGCCTCAATTCATTTATGACCTCGTCCAGGGGCCGTGGACCGCTCCCAGCCCACCTCCACGAGGAGGGGCGTCCGCTCGGAATCGGTAAGAAGCCAGAAGCGAGAGTCGCCGACCAGTTCGGAGGCGATGTACGTTTTTTTAAGATCTGCACGCTGGAAAGAGTCGGAGCTGGAGGCGGTTATAAATCTCTAACGATTTTTGCTCTCAGATGAGCTTCAGAGACGTTAAGAAACCGTAAACCGCGAAAATCGTAGCGAACGTTCAACCCCGACAGTCCTGAACGAAAAGAAACTTCGGGGAATACGGTTACGCCGACCCGTTTGTCGGGGAGGGCTGGAAAAGAGCAAAAAAAAAGGGGTGCAACACGAGGACTTCCCAGGGGGTCACCCATCCTAGTACTGCTCTCGCCCAAGCACGCTTAACTTCGGAGTTCTGATGGGATCCGGTGCATTAGTGCTGGTATGATCGCACCCACACACTAAGCTTGCCTCAATTCATTTATGACCTCGTCCAGGGGCCGTTGACCGCTCCCAGCCCACCTCCACGAGGAGGGGCGTCCGCTCGGAATCGGTAAGAAGCCAGAAGCGAGAGTCGCCGACCAGTTCGGAGGCGATGTACGTTTTTTTAAGATCTGCACGCTGGAAAGAGTCGGAGCTGGAGGCGGTTATAAATCTCTAACGATTTTTGCTCTCAGATGAGCTTCAGAGACGTTAAGAAACCGTAAACCGCAAAAATCGTAGCGAACGTTTAACCCCGACAGTCCTGAACGAAAAGAAACTTCGGGGAATACGGTTACGCCGACCCGTTTGTCGGGGAGGGCTGGAAAGGAGCAAAAAAAAGGGGTGCAACACGAGGACTTCCCAGGGGGTCACCCATCCTAGTACTGCTCTCGCCAAAGCACGCTTAACTTCGGAGTTCTGATGGGATCCGGAGCATTAGTGCTGGTATGATCGCACCCGCACACTAAGCTTGCCTCAATTCATTTATGACCTCGTCCAGGGGCCGTGGACCGCTCCCAGCCCACCTCCACGAGGAGGGGCGTCCGCTCGGAATCGATAAGAAGCCAGAAGCGAGAGTCGCCGACCAGTTCGGAGGCGATGTACGTTTTTTTTAAGATCTGCACGCTGGGAAGAGTCGGAGCCGGAGGCGGTTATAAATCTCTAACGATTTTTTCTCTGAGATGAGCTTCAGAGACGTTAAGAAACCGTAAACCGCAAAAATCGTAGCGAACGTTCAACCCCGACAGTCCTGAACGAAAAGAAACTTCGGGGAATACGGTTACGCCGACCCGTTTGTCGGGGAGGACTGGAAAGGAGCAAAAAAAAGGGGGTGCAACACGAGGACTTCCCAGGCGGTCACCCATCCTAGTACTGCTCTCGCCCAAGCATGCTTAACTACGGAGTTCTGATGGGATCCGGTGCATTAGTGCTGGTATGATCGCACCCTCACACTAAGCTTGCCTCAATTCATTTATGACCTCGTCCAGGGGCCGTGGACCGCTCCCAGCCCACCTCCACGAGGAGGGGCGTCCGCTCGGAATCGGTAAGAAGCCAGAAGCGAGAGTCGCCGACCAGTTCGGAGGCGATGTACGTTTTTTAAGATCTGCACGCTGGAAAGAGTCGGAGCTGGAGGCGGTTATAAATCTCTAACGATTTTTGCTCTCAGATGAGCTTCAGAGACGTTAAGAAACCGTAAACCGCGAAAATCGTAGCGAACGTTCAACCCCGACAGTCCTGAACGAAAAGAAACTTCGGGGAATACGGTTACGCCGACCCGTTTGTCGGGGAGGGCTGGAAAGGAGCAAAAAAAAGGGGTGCAACACGAGGACTTCCCAGGGGGTCACCCATCCTAGTACTGCTCTCGCCCAAGCACGCTAACTTCGGAGTTCTGATGGGATCCGGAGCATTAGTGCTGGTATGATCGCACCCGCACACTAAGCTTGCCTCAATTCATTTATGACCTCGTCCAGGGACCGTGGACCACTCCCAGCCCACCTCCACGAGGAGGGGCGTCCGTTCGGAATCGGTAAGAAGCCAGAAGCGAGAGTCGCCGACCAGTTCGAAGGCGATGTATGTTTTTTTAAGATCTGCACGCTGGGAAGAGTCGGAGCCGGAGGCGGTTATAAATCTCTAACGATTTTTTCTCTGAGATGAGCTTCAGAGACGTTAAGAAACCGTAAACCGCAAAAATCGTAGCGAACGTTCAACCCCGGCAGTCCTGAACGAAAAGAAACTTCAGGGAATACGGTTACGCCGACCCGTTTGTCGGGGAGGACTGGAAAGGAGCAAAAAAAAAGGGTGCAACACAAGGACTTCCCAGGGGGTCACCCATCCTAGTACTGCTCTCCCCCAAGCACGCTTAACTTCGGAGTTCTGATGGGATCCGGTGCATTAGTGCTGGTATGATCGCACCCGCACGCTAAGCTTGCCTCAATTCATTTATGACCTCGTCCAGGGGCCGTGGACCGCTCCCAGCCCAACTCCACGAGGAGGGGCGTCCGCTCGGAATCGATAAGAAGCCAGAAGCGAGAGTCGCCGACCAGTTCGGAGGCGATGTACGTTTTTTTTAAGATCTGCACGCTGGGAAGAGTCGGAGCCGGAGGCGGTTATAAATCTCTAACGATTTTTTCTCTGAGATGAGCTTCAGAGACGTTAAGAAACCGTAAACCGCAAAAATCGTAGCGAACGTTCAACCCCGACAGTCCTGAACGAAAAGAAACTTCGGGGAATACGGTTACGCCGACCCGTTTGTCGGGGAGGACTGGAAAGGAGCAAAAAAAAGGGGGTGCAACACAAGGACTTCCCAGGCGGTCACCCATCCTAGTACTGCTCTCGCCCAAGCATGCTTAACTTCGGAGTTCTGATGGGATCCGGTGCATTAGTGCTGGTATGATCGCACCCTCACACTAAGCTTGCCTCAATTCATTTATGACCTCGTCCAGGGGCCGTGGACCGCTCCCAGCCCACCTCCACGAGGAGGGGCGTCCGCTCGGAATCGGTATGAAGCCAGAAGCGAGAGTCGCCGACCAGTTCGGAGGCGATGTACGTTTTTTAAGATCTGCACGCTGGAAAGAGTCGGAGCTGGAAACGGTTATAAATCTCTAACGATTTTTGCTCTCAGATGAGCTTCAGAGACGTTAAGAAACCGTAAACCGCGAAAATCGTAGCGAACGTTCAACCCCGACAGTCCTGAACGAAAAGAAACTTCGGGGAATACGGTTACGCCGACCCGTTTGTCGGGGAGGGCTGGAAAGGAGCAAAAAAAAGGGGTGCAACACGAGGACTTCCCAGGGGGTCACCCATCCTAGTACTGCTCTCGCCCAAGCACGCTAACTTCAAAGTTCTGATGGGATCCGGAGCATTAGTGCTGGTATGATCGCACCCGCACACTAAGCTTGCCTCAATTCATTTATGACCTCGTCCAAGGACCGTGGACCACTCCCAGCCCACCTCCACGAGGAGGGGCGTCCGTTCGGAATCGGTAAGAAGCCAGAAGCGAGAGTCGCCGACCAGTTCGAAGGCGATGTACGTTTTTTTAAGATCTGCCCGCTGGGAAGAGTCGGAGCCGGAGGCGGTTATAAATCTCTAACGATTTTTTCTCTGAGATGAGCTTCAGAGACGTTAAGAAACCGTAAACCGCAAAAATCGTAGCGAACGTTCAACCCCGGCAGTCCTGAACGAAAAGAAACTTCAGGGAATACGGTTACGCCGACCCGTTTGTCGGGGAGGACTGGAAAGGAGCAAAAAAAAAGGGTGCAACACAAGGACTTCCCAGGGGGTCACCCGTCCTAGTACTGCTCTCCCCCAAGCACGCTTAACTTCGGAGTTCTGATGGGATCCGGTGCATTAGTGCTGGTATGATCGCACCCGCACGCTAAGCTTGCCTCAATTCATTTATGACCTCGTCCAGGGGCCGTGGACTGCTCCCAGCCCACCTCCACGAGGAGCGGCGTCCGCTCGGAATCGGTAAGAAGCCAGAAGCGAGAGTCGCCGACCAGTTCGGAGGCGATGTACGTTTTTTTAAGATCTGCACGCTGGGAAGAGTCGGAGCCGGAGGCGGTTATAAATCTCTAACGATTTTTTCTCTGAGATGAGCTTCAGAGACGTTAAGAAACCGTAAACCGCAAAAATCGTAGCGAACGTTCAACCCCGACAGACTTGAACGAAAAGAAACTTCGGGGAATACGGTTACGACGACCCGTTTGTCGGGGAGGGCTGGAAAGGAGCAAAAACAAAAGGGTGCAACACGAGGACTTCCCAGGGGGTCACCCATCCTAGTACTGCTCTCGCCCAAGCACGCTTAACTTCGGAGTTCTGATGGGATCCGGTGCATTAGTGCTGGTATGATCGCACCCGCACACTAAGCTTGCCTCAATTCATTTATGACCTCGTCCAGGGGCCGTGGACCGCTCCCAGCCCACCTCCACGAGGAGGGGCGTCCGCTCGGAATCGGTAAGAAGCCAGAAGCGAGAGTCGCCGACTAGTTCGGAGGCGATGTACGTTTTTTTAAGATCTGCACGCTGGAAAGAGTCGGAGCTGGAGGCGGTTATAAATCTCTAACGATTTTTGCTCTCAGATGAGCTTCAGAGACGTTAAGAAACCGTAAACCGCAAAAATCGTAGCGAACGTTCAACCCCGACAGTCCTGAACGAAAAGAAACTTCGGGGAAAACGGTTACGCCGACCCGTTTGTCGGGGAGGGCTGGAAAGGAGCAAAAAAAAGGGGTGCAACACGAGGACTTCCCAGGGGGTCACCCATCCTAGTACTGCTCTCCCCCAAGCACGCTTAACTTCGGAGTTCTGATGGGATCCGGTGCATTAGTGCTGGTATGATCGCACCCGCACGCTAAGCTTGCCTCAATTCATTTATGACCTCGTCCAGGGGCCGTGGACCGCTCCCAGCCCACCTCCACGAGGAGCGGCGTCCGCTCGGAATCGGTAAGAAGCCAGAAGCGAGAGTCGCCGACCAGTTCGGAGGCGATGTACGTTTTTTTAAGATCTGCACGCTGGGAAGAGTCGGAGCCGGAGGCGGTTATAAATCTGTAACGATTTTTTCTCTGAGATGAGCTTCAGAGACGTTAAGAAACCGTAAACCGCAAAAATCGTAGCGAACGTTCAACCCCGACAGTCTTGAACGAAAAGAAACTTCGGGGAATACGGTTACGACGACCCGTTTGTCGGGGAGGGCTGGAAAGGAGCAAAAACAAAAGGGTGCAACACGAGGACTTCCCAGGGGGTCACCCATCCTAGTACTGCTCTCGCCCAAGCACGCTTAACTTCGGTGTTCTGATGGGATCCGGAGCATTAGTGCTGGTATGATCGCACCCGCACACTAAGCTTGCCTCAATTCATTTATGACCTCGTCCAGGGGCCGTGGACTGCTCCCAGCCCGCCTCCACGAGGAGCGGCGTCCGCTCGGAATCGGTAAGAAGCCAGAAGCGAGAGTCGCCGACCAGTTCGGAGGCGATGTACGTTTTTTTAAGATCTGCACGCTGGGAAGAGTCGGAGCCGGAGGCGGTTATAAATCTCTAACGATTTTTTCTCTGAGATGAGCTTCAGAGACGTTAAGAAACCGTAAACCGCAAAAATCGTAGCGAACGTTCAACCCCGACAGACTTGAACGAAAAGAAACTTCGGGGAATACGGTTACGACGACCCGTTTGTCGGGGAGGGCTGGAAAGGAGCAAAAACAAAAGGGTGCAACACGAGGACTTCCCAGGGGGTCACCCATCCTAGTACTGCTCTCGCCCAAGCACGCTAACTTCGGAGTTCTGATGGGATCCGGAGCATTAGTGCTGGTATGATCGCACCCGCACACTAAGCTTGCCTCAATTCATTTATGACCTCGTCCAGGGACCGTGGACCACTCCTAGCCCACCTCCACGAGGAGGGGCGTCCGCTCGGAATCGGTAAGAAGCCAGAAGCGAGAGTCGCCGACCAGTTCGAAGGCGATGTACGTTTTTTTAAGATCTGCACGCTGGGAAGAGTCGGAGCCGGAGGCGGTTATAAATCTCTAACGATTTTTTCTCTGAGATGAGCTTCAGAGACGTTAAGAAACCGTAAACCGCAAAAATCGTAGCGAACGTTCTACCCCGGCAGTCCTGAACGAAAAGAAACTTCAGGGAATACGGTTACGCCGACCCGTTTGTCAGGGAGGACTGGAAAGGAGCAAAAAAAAGGGGTGCAACACGAGGACTTCCCAGGGGGTCACCCATCCTAGTACTGCTCTCCCCCAAGCACGCTTAACTTCGGAGTTCTGATGGGATCCGGTGCATTAGTGCTGGTATGATCGCACCCGCACGCTAAGCTTGCCTCAATTCATTTATAACCTCGTCCAGGGGCCGTGGACCGCTCCCAGCCCACCTCCACGAGGAGGGGCGTCCGCTCGGAATCGGTAAGAAGCCAGAAGCGAGAGTCGCCGACCAGTTCGGAGGCGATGTACGTTTTCTTAAGATCTGCACGCTGGAAAGAGTCGGAGCTGGAGGCGGTTATAAATATCTAACGATTTTTTCTCTCAGATGAGCTTCA
The DNA here is from genome assembly GCA_036245055.1 of Diospyros kaki. Classification (NCBI taxonomy): domain Eukaryota; kingdom Viridiplantae; phylum Streptophyta; class Magnoliopsida; order Ericales; family Ebenaceae; genus Diospyros; species Diospyros kaki. The sequence goes on from BSEG01000002.1 coordinate 22,377,799, forward strand.
GAGACGTTAAGAAACCGTAAACCGCGAAAATCGTAGCGAACGTTCAACCCCGACAGTCCTGAACGAAAAGAAACTTCGGGGAATACGGTTACGCCGACCCGTTTGTCGGGGAGGGCTGGAAAGGAGCAAAAACAAAAGGGTGCAACACGAGGACTTCCCAGGGGGTCACCCATCCTAGTACTGCTCTCGCCCAAGCACGCTTAACTTCGGTGTTCTGATGGGATCCGGAGCATTAGTGCTGGTATGATCGCACCCGCACACTAAGCTTGCCTCAATTCATTTATGACCTCGTCCAGGGGCCGTGGACCGCTCCCAGCCCACCTCCACGAGGAGGGGCGTCCGTTCGGAATCGGTAAGAAGCCAGAAGCGAGAGTCGCCGACCAGTTCGAAGGCGATGTACGTTTTTTTAAGATCTGCACGCTGGAAAGAGTCGGAGCCGGAGGCGGTTATAAATCTCTAACGATTTTTGCTCTCAGATGAGCTTCAGAGACGTTAAGAAACCGTAAACCGCAAAAATCGTAGCGAACGTTCAACCCCGGCAGTCCTGAACGAAAAGAAACTTCGGGGAAAACGGTTACGCCGACCCGTTTGTCGGGGAGGACTGGAAAGGAGCAAAAAAAAGGGGTGCAACACAAGGACTTCCCAGGGGGTCACCCATCCTAGTACTGCTCTCCCCCAAGCACGCTTAACTTCGGAGTTCTGATGGGATCCGGTGCATTAGTGCTGGTATGATCTCACCCGCACGCTAAGCTTGCCTCAATTCATTTATGACCTCGTCCAGGGGCCGTGGACCGCTCCCAGCCCACCTCCACGAGGAGTGGCGTCCGCTCGGAATCGGTAAGAAGCCAGAAGCGAGAGTCGCCGACCAGTTCGGAGGCGATGTACGTTTTTTTAAGATCTGCACGCTGGAAAGAGTCGGAGCTGGAGGCGGTTATAAATCTCTAACGATTTTTGCTCTCAGATGAGCTTCAGAGACGTTAAGAAACCGTAAACCGCGAAAATCGTAGCGAACGTTCAACCCCGACAGTCCTGAACGAAAAGAAACTTCGGGGAATACGGTTACGCCGACCCGTTTGTCGAGGAGGGCTGGAAAGGAGCAAAAAAAAGGGGTGCAACACGAGGACTTCCCAGGGGGTCACCCATCCTAGTACTGCTCTCGCCCAAGCACGCTAACTTCGGAGTTCTGATGGGATCCGGAGCATTAGTGCTGGTATGATCGCACCCGCACACTAAGCTTGCCTCAATTCATTTATGACCTCGTCCAGGGACCGTGGACCACTCCTAGCCCACCTCCACGAGGAGGGGCGTCCGCTCGGAATCGGTAAGAAGCCAGAAGCGAGAGTCGCCGACCAGTTCGAAGGCGATGTACGTTTTTTTAAGATCTGCACGCTGGGAAGAGTCGGAGCCGGAGGCGGTTATAAATCTCTAACGATTTTTTCTCTGAGATGAGCTTCAGAGACGTTAAGAAACCGTAAACCGCAAAAATCGTAGCGAACGTTCTACCCCGGCAGTCCTGAACGAAAAGAAACTTCAGGGAATACGGTTACGCCGACCCGTTTGTCAGGGAGGACTGGAAAGGAGCAAAAAAAAGGGGTGCAACACGAGGACTTCCCAGGGGGTCACCCATCCTAGTACTGCTCTCCCCCAAGCACGCTTAACTTCGGAGTTCTGATGGGATCCGGTGCATTAGTGCTGGTATGATCGCACCCGCACGCTAAGCTTGCCTCAATTCATTTATAACCTCGTCCAGGGGCCGTGGACCGCTCCCAGCCCACCTCCACGAGGAGGGGCGTCCGCTCGGAATCGGTAAGAAGCCAGAAGCGAGAGTCGCCGACCAGTTCGGAGGCGATGTACGTTTTCTTAAGATCTGCACGCTGGAAAGAGTCGGAGCTGGAGGCGGTTATAAATATCTAACGATTTTTGCTCTCAGATGAGCTTCAGAGACGTTAAGAAACCGTAAACCGCGAAAATCGTAGCGAACGTTCAACCCCGACAGTCCTGAACGAAAAGAAACTTCGGGGAATACGGTTACGCCGACCCGTTTGTCGGGGAGGGCTGGAAAGGAGCAAAAACAAAAGGGTGCAACACGAGGACTTCCCAGGGGGTCACCCATCCTAGTACTGCTCTCGCCCAAGCACGCTTAACTTCGGAGTTCTGATGGGATCCGGTGCATTAGTGCTGGTATGATCGCACCCGCACACTAAGCTTGCCTCAATTCATTTATGACCTCGTCCAGGGGCCGTGGACCGCTCCCAGCCCACCTCCACGAGGAGGGGCTTCCGCTCGGAATCGGTAAGAAGCCAGAAGCTAGAGTCGCCGACCAGTTCGGAGGCGATGTACGTTTTTTTAAGATCTGCACGCTGGGAAGAGTCGGAGCCGGAGGCGGTTATAAATCTCTAACGATTTTTTCTCTGAGATGAGCTTCAGAGACGTTAAGAAACCGTAAACCGCAAAAATCGTAGCGAACGTTCAACCCCGACAGTCCTGAACGAAAAGAAACTTCGGGGAATACGGTTACGCCGACCCGTTTGTCGGGGAGGACTGGAAAGGAGCAAAAAAAAAGGGGGGGCAACACGAGGACTTCCCAGGGGGTCACCCATCCTAGTACTGCTCTCCCCCAAGCACGCTTAACTTCGGAGTTCTGATGGGATCCGGTGCATTAGTGCTGGTATGATCGCACCCGCACGCTAAGCTTGCCTCAATTCATTTATGACCTCGTCCAGGGGCCGTGGACCGCTCCCAGCCCACCTCCACGAGGAGCGGCGTCCGCTCGGAATCGGTAAGAAGCCAGAAGCGAGAGTCGCCGACCAGTTCGGAGGCGATGTACGTTTTTTTAAGATCTGCACGCTGGGAAGAGTCGGAGCCGGAGGCGGTTATAAATCTGTAACGATTTTTTCTCTGAGATGAGCTTCAGAGACGTTAAGAAACCGTAAACCGCAAAAATCGTAGCGAACGTTCAACCCCGACAGTCTTGAACGAAAAGAAACTTCGGGGAATACGGTTACGACGACGCGTTTGTCGGGGAGGGCTGGAAAGGAGCAAAAACAAAAGGGTGCAACACGAGGACTTCCCAGGGGGTCACCCATCCTAGTACTGCTCTCGCCCAAGCACGCTTAACTTCGGTGTTCTGATGGGATCCGGAGCATTAGTGCTGGTATGATCGCACCCGCACACTAAGCTTGCCTCAATTCATTTATGACCTCGTCCAGGGGCCGTGGACCGCTCCCAGCCCACCTCCACGAGGAGGGGCGTCCGTTCGGAATCGGTAAGAAGCCAGAAGCGAGAGTCGCCGACCAGTTCGAAGGCGATGTACGTTTTTTTAAGATCTGCACGCTGGAAAGAGTCGGAGCCGGAGGCGGTTATAAATCTCTAACGATTTTTGCTCTCAGATGAGCTTCAGAGACGTTAAGAAACCGTAAACCGCAAAAATCGTAGCGAACGTTCAACCCCGGCAGTCCTGAACGAAAAGAAACTTCGGGAAAAACGGTTACGCCGACCCGTTTGTCGGGGAGGACTGGAAAGGAGCAAAAAAAAGGGGTGCAACACAAGGACTTCCCAGGGGGTCACCCATCCTAGTACTGCTCTCGCCCAAGCACGCTAACTTCGGAGTTCTGATGGGATCCGGAGCATTAGTGCTGGTATGATCGCACCCGCACACTAAGCTTGCCTCAATTCATTTATGACCTCGTCCAGGGACCGTGGACCACTCCTAGCCCACCTCCACGAGGAGGGGCGTCCGTTCGGAATCGGTAAGAAGCCAGAAGCGAGAGTCGCCGACCAGTTCGAAGGCGATGTACGTTTTTTTAAGATCTGCACGCTGGGAAGAGTCGGAGCCGGAGGCGGTTATAAATCTCTAACGATTTTTTCTCTGAGATGAGCTTCAGAGACGTTAAGAAACCGTAAACCGCAAAAATCGTAGCGAACGTTCTACCCCGGCAGTCCTGAACGAAAAGAAACTTCAGGGAATACGGTTACGCCGACCCGTTTGTCAGGGAGGACTGGAAAGGAGCAAAAAAAAGGGGTGCAACACGAGGACTTCCCAGGGGGTCACCCATCCTAGTACTGCTCTCCCCCAAGCACGCTTAACTTCGGAGTTCTGATGGGATCCGGTGCATTAGTGCTGGTATGATCGCACCCGCACGCTAAGCTTGCCTCAATTCATTTATAACCTCGTCCAGGGGCCGTGGACCGCTCCCAGCCCACCTCCACGAGGAGGGGCGTCCGCTCGGAATCGGTAAGAAGCCAGAAGCGAGAGTCGCCGACCAGTTCGGAGGCGATGTACGTTTTCTTAAGATCTGCACGCTGGAAAGAGTCGGAGCTGGAGGCGGTTATAAATATCTAACGATTTTTTCTCTCAGATGAGCTTCAGAGACGTTAAGAAACCGTAAACCGCGAAAATCGTAGCGAACGTTCAACCCCGACAGTCCTGAACGAAAAGAAACTTCGGGGAATACGGTTACGCCGACCCGTTTGTCGGGGAGGGCTGGAAAGGAGCAAAAACAAAAGGGTGCAACACGAGGACTTCCCAGGGGGTCACCCATCCTAGTACTGCTCTCGCCCAAGCACGCTTAACTTCGGTGTTCTGATGGGATCCGGAGCATTAGTGCTGGTATGATCGCACCCGCACACTAAGCTTGCCTCAATTCATTTATGACCTCGTCCAGGGGCCGTGGACCGCTCCCAGCCCACCTCCACGAGGAGGGGCGTCCGTTCGGAATCGGTAAGAAGCCAGAAGCGAGAGTCGCCGACCAGTTCGAAGGCGATGTACGTTTTTTTAAGATCTGCACTCTGGAAAGAGTCGGAGCCGGAGGCGGTTATAAATCTCTAACGATTTTTGCTCTCAGATGAGCTTCAGAGACGTTAAGAAACCGTAAACCGCAAAAATCGTAGCGAACGTTCAACCCCGGCAGTCCTGAACGAAAAGAAACTTCGGGGAAAACGGTTACGCCGACCCGTTTGTCGGGGAGGACTGGAAAGGAGCAAAAAAAAGGGGTGCAACACAAGGACTTCCCAGGGGGTCACCCATCCTAGTACTGCTCTCCCCCAAGCACGCTTAACTTCGGAGTTCTGATGGGATCCGGTGCATTAGTGCTGGTATGATCGCACCCGCACGCTAAGCTTGCCTCAATTCATTTATGACCTCGTCCAGGGGCCGTGGACCGCTCCCAGCCCACCTCCACGAGGAGTGGCGTCCGCTCGGAATCGGTAAGAAGCCAGAAGCGAGAGTCGCCGACCAGTTCGGAGGCGATGTACGTTTTTTTAAGATCTGCACGCTGGAAAGAGTCGGAGCTGGAGGCGGTTATAAATCTCTAACGATTTTTGCTCTCAGATGAGCTTCAGAGACGTTAAGAAACCGTAAACCGCGAAAATCGTAGCGAACGTTCAACCCCGACAGTCCTGAACGAAAAGAAACTTCGGGGAATACGGTTACGCCGACCCGTTTGTCGAGGAGGGCTGGAAAGGAGCAAAAAAAAGGGGTGCAACACGAGGACTTCCCAGGGGGTCACCCATCCTAGTACTGCTCTCGCCCAAGCACGCTAACTTCGGAGTTCTGATGGGATCCGGAGCATTAGTGCTGGTATGATCGCACCCGCACACTAAGCTTGCCTCAATTCATTTATGACCTCGTCCAGGGACCGTGGACCACTCCTAGCCCACCTCCACGAGGAGGGGCGTCCGCTCGGAATCGGTAAGAAGCCAGAAGCGAGAGTCGCCGACCAGTTCGAAGGCGATGTACGTTTTTTTAAGATCTGCACGCTGGGAAGAGTCGGAGCCGGAGGCGGTTATAAATCTCTAACGATTTTTTCTCTGAGATGAGCTTCAGAGACGTTAAGAAACCGTAAACCGCAAAAATCGTAGCGAACGTTCTACCCCGGCAGTCCTGAACGAAAAGAAACTTCAGGGAATACGGTTACGCCGACCCGTTTGTCAGGGAGGACTGGAAAGGAGCAAAAAAAAGGGGGTGCAACACGAGGACTTCCCAGGGGGTCACCCATCCTAGTACTGCTCTCCCCCAAGCACGCTTAACTTCGGAGTTCTGATGGGATCCGGTGCATTAGTGCTGGTATGATCGCACCCGCACGCTAAGCTTGCCTCAATTCATTTATAACCTCGTCCAGGGGCCGTGGACCGCTCCCAGCCCACCTCCACGAGGAGGGGCGTCCGCTCGGAATCGGTAAGAAGCCAGAAGCGAGAGTCGCCGACCAGTTCGGAGGCGATGTACGTTTTCTTAAGATCTGCACGCTGGAAAGAGTCGGAGCTGGAGGCGGTTATAAATATCTAACGATTTTTGCTCTCAGATGAGCTTCAGAGACGTTAAGAAACCGTAAACCGCGAAAATCGTAGCGAACGTTCAACCCCGACAGTCCTGAACGAAAAGAAACTTCGGGGAATACGGTTACGCCGACCCGTTTGTCGGGGAGGGCTGGAAAGGAGCAAAAACAAAAGGGTGCAACACGAGGACTTCCCAGGGGGTCACCCATCCTAGTACTGCTCTCGCCCAAGCACGCTTAACTTCGGAGTTCTGATGGGATCCGGTGCATTAGTGCTGGTATGATCGCACCCGCACACTAAGCTTGCCTCAATTCATTTATGACCTCGTCCAGGGGCCGTGGACCGCTCCCAGCCCACCTCCACGAGGAGGGGCTTCCGCTCGGAATCGGTAAGAAGCCAGAAGCTAGAGTCGCCGACCAGTTCGGAGGCGATGTACGTTTTTTTAAGATCTGCACGCTGGGAAGAGTCGGAGCCGGAGGCGGTTATAAATCTCTAACGATTTTTTCTCTGAGATGAGCTTCAGAGACGTTAAGAAACCGTAAACCGCAAAAATCGTAGCGAACGTTCAACCCCGACAGTCCTGAACGAAAAGAAACTTCGGGGAATACGGTTACGCCGACCCGTTTGTCGGGGAGGACTGGAAAGGAGCAAAAAAAAGGGGGGGCAACACGAGGACTTCCCAGGCGGTCACCCATCCTAGTACTGTTCTCGCCAGAGCATGCTTAACTTCGGAGTTCTGATGGGATCCGGTGCATTAGTTCTGGTATGATCGCACCCTCACACTAAGCTTGCCTCAATTCATTTATGACCTCGTCCAGGGGCCGTGGACCGCTCACAGCCCACCTCCACGAGGAGAGGCGTCCGCTCGGAATCGGTAAGAAGCCAGAAGCGAGAGTCGCCGACCAGTTCGGAGGCAATGTACGTTTTTTTAAGATCTGCACGCTGGGAAGAGTCGGAGCCGGAGGCGGTTATAAATCTCTAACGATTTTTGGTCTGAGATGAGCTTCAGAGACGTTAAGAAACCGTAAACCGCGAAAACCGTAGCGAACGTTCAACCCCGACAGTCCTGAACGAAAAGAAACTTCGGGGAATACGGTTACGACGACCCGTTTGTCGGGGAGGGCTGGAAAGGAGCAAAAACAAAAGGGTGCAACACGAGGACTTCCCAGGGGGTCACCCATCCTAGTACTGCTCTCGCCCAAGCACGCTTAACTTCGGAGTTCTGATGGGATCCGGAGCATTTGTGCTGGTATGATCGCACCCGCACACTAAGCTTGCCTCAATTCATTTATGACCTCGTCCAGGGGCCGTGGACCGCTCCCAGCCCACCTCCACGAGGAGGGGCGTCCGCTCGGAATCGGTAAGAAGCTAGAAGTGAGAGTCGCCGACCAGTTCGGAGGCGATGTACGTTTTTTTAAGATCTACACGCTGGGAAGAGTCGGAGCCGGATGCGGTTATAAATCTCTAACGATTTTTTCTCTGAGATGAGCTTCAGAGACGTTAAGAAACCGTAAACCGCGAAAATCGTAGCGAACGTTCAACCCCGACAGTCCTGAACGAAAAGAAACTTCAGGGAATACGGTTACGCCGACCCGTTTGTCGGGGAGGACTGGAAAGGAGCAAAAAAAAGGGATGCAACACGAGGACTTCCCAGGGGGTCACCCATCCTAGTACTGCTCTCGCCCAAGCACGCTTAACTTCGGAGTTCTGATGGGATCCGGTGCATTAGTGCTGGTATGATCGCACCCGCACACTAAGCTTGCCTCAATTCATTTATGACCTCGTCCAGGGACCGTGGACCACTCCTAGCCCACCTCCACGAGGAGGGGCGTCCGCTCGGAATCGGTAAGAAGCCAGAAGCGAGAGTCGCCGACCAGTTCGAAGGCGATGTACGTTTTTTTAAGATCTGCACGCTGGGAAGAGTCGGAGCCGGAGGCGGTTATAAATCTCTAACGATTTTTTCTCTGAGATGAGCTTCAGAGACGTTAAGAAACCGTAAACCGCAAAAATCGTAGCGAACGTTCTACCCCGGCAGTCCTGAACGAAAAGAAACTTCAGGGAATACGGTTACGCCGACCCGTTTGTCAGGGAGGACTGGAAAGGAGCAAAAAAAAGGGGTGCAACACGAGGACTTCCCAGGGGGTCACCCATCCTAGTACTGCTCTCCCCCAAGCATGCTTAACTTCGGAGTTCTGATGGGATCCGGTGCATTAGTGCTGGTATGATCGCACCCGCACGCTAAGCTTGCCTCAATTCATTTATGACCTCGTCCAGGGGCCGTGGACCGCTCCCAGCCCACCTCCACGAGGAGGGGCGTCCGCTCGGAATCGGTAAGAAGCCAGAAGCGAGAGTCGCCGACCAGTTCGGAGGCGATGTACGTTTTTTTAAGATCTGCACGCTGGAAAGAGTCGGAGCTGGAGGCGGTTATAAATATCTAACGATTTTTGCTCTCAGATGAGCTTCAGAGACGTTAAGAAACCGTAAACCGCGAAAATCGTAGCGAACGTTCAACCCCGACAGTCCTGAACGAAAAGAAACTTCGGGGAATACGGTTACGCCGACCCGTTTGTCGGGGAGGGCTGGAAAGGAGCAAAAACAAAAGGGTGCAACACGAGGACTTCCCAGGGGGTCACCCATCCTAGTACTGCTCTCGCCCAAGCATGCTTAACTTCGGAGTTCTGATGGGATCCGGTGCATTAGTGCTGGTATGATCGCACCCGCACACTAAGCTTGCCTCAATTCATTTATGACCTCGTCCAGGGGCCGTGGACCGCTCCCAGCCCACCTCCACGAGGAGGGGCGTCCGCTCGGAATCGGTAAGAAGCCAGAAGCTAGAGTCGCCGACCAGTTCGGAGGCGATGTACGTTTTTTTAAGATCTGCACGCTGGGAAGAGTCGGAGCCGGAGGCGGTTATAAATCTCTAACGATTTTTTCTCTGAGATGAGCTTCAGAGACGTTAAGAAACCGTAAACCGCAAAAATCGTAGCGAACGTTCAACCCCGACAGTCCTGAACGAAAAGACACTTCGGGGAATACGGTTACGCCGACCCGTTTGTCGGGGAGGACTGGAAAGGAGCAAAAAAAAGGGGGGGCAACACGAGGACTTCCCAGGCGGTCACCCATCCTAGTACTGTTCTCGCCCAAGCATGCTTAACTTCGGAGTTCTGATGGGATCCGGTGCATTAGTGCTGGTATGATCGCACCCTCACACTAAGCTTGCCTCAATTCATTTATGACCTCGTCCAGGGGCCGTGGACCGCTCACAGCCCACCTCCACGAGGAGAGGCATCCGCTCGGAATCGGTAAGAAGCCAGAAGCGAGAGTCGCCGACCAGTTCGGAGGCAATGTACGTTTTTTTAAGATCTGCACGCTGGGAAGAGTCGGAGCCGGAGGCGGTTATAAATCTCTAACGATTTTTGGTCTGAGATGAGCTTCAGAGACGTTAAGAAACCGTAAACCGCGAAAATCGTAGCGAACGTTCAACCCCGACAGTCTTGAACGAAAAGAAACTTCGGGGAATACGGTTACGACGACCCGTTTGTCGGGGAGGGCTGGAAAGGAGCAAAAACAAAAGGGTGCAACACAAGGACTTCCCAGGGGGTCACCCATCCTAGTACTGCTCTCGCCCAAGCACGCTTAACTTCGGAGTTCTGATGGGATCCGGAGCATTTGTGCTGGTATGATCGCACCCGCACACTAAGCTTGCCTCAATTCATTTATGACCTCGTCCAGGGGCCGTGGACCGCTCCCAGCCCACCTCCACGAGGAGGGGCGTCCGCTCGGAATCGGTAAGAAGCTAGAAGTGAGAGTCGCCGACCAGTTCGGAGGCGATGTACGTTTTTTTAGGATCTGCACGCTGGGAAGAGTCGGAGCCGGAGGCGGTTATAAATCTCTAACGATTTTTTCTCTGAGATGAGCTTCAGAGACGTTAAGAAACCGTAAACCGCAAAAATCGTAGCGAACGTTCAACCCCGACAGTCCTGAACGAAAAGAAACTTCGGGGAATACGGTTACGCCGACCCGTTTGTCGGGGAGGGCTGGAAAGGAGCAAAAAAAAGGGGTGCAACACGAGGACTTCCCAGGGGGTCACCCATCCTAGTACTGCTCTCGCCCAAGCATGCTTAACTTCGGAGTTCTGATGGATCCGGTGCATTAGTGCTGGTATGATCGCACCCGCACACTAAGCTTGCCTCAATTCATTTATGACCTCGTCCAGGGGCCGTGGACCGCTCCCAGCCCACCTCCACGAGGAGGGGCGTCCGCTCGGAATCGGTAAGAAGCCAGAAGCGAGAGTCGCCGACCAGTTCGGAGGCGATGTACGTTTTTTTAAGATCTGCACGCTGGAAAGAGTCGGAGCTGGAGGCGGTTATAAATCTCTAACGATTTTTTCTCTCAGATGAGCTTCAGAGACGTTAAGAAACCGTAAACCGCAAAAATCGTAGCGAACGTTCAACCCCGACAGTCCTGAACGAAAAGAAACTTCGGGGAATACGGTTACGCTGACCCGTTTGTCGGGGAGGGCTGGAAAGGAGCAAAAAAAAGGGGTGCAACTCGAGGACTTCCCAGGGGGTCACCCATCCTAGTACTGCTCTCGCCCAAGCACGCTTAACTTCGGAGTTCTGATGGGATCCGGAGCATTAGTGCTGGTATGATCGCACCCGCACACTAAGCTTGCCTCAATTCATTTATGACCTCGTCCAGGGACCGTGGACCACTCCCAGCCCACCTCCACGAGGAGGGGCGTCCGCTCGGAATCGGTAAGAAGCCAGAAGCGAGAGTCGCCGACCAGTTCGAAGGCGATGTACGTTTTTTTAAGATCTGCACGCTGGGAAGAGTCGGAGCCGGAGGCGGTTATAAATCTCTAACGATTTTTTCTCTGAGATGAGCTTCAGAGACGTTAAGAAACCGTAAACCGCAAAAATCGTAGCGAACGTTCAACCCCGGCAGTCCTGAACGAAAAGAAACTTCAGGGAATACGGTTACGCTGACCCGTTTGTCGGGGAGGACTGGAAAGGAGCAAAAAAAAGGGGTGCAACACGAGGACTTCCCAGGGGGTCACCCATCCTAGTACTGCTCTCGCCCAAGCACGCTTAACTTCGGAGTTTTGATGGGATCCGGAGCATTAGTGCAGGTATGATCGCACCCGCACACTAAGCTTGCCTGAATTCATTTATGACCTCGTCCAGGGGCTGTGGACCGCTCCCAGCCCACCTCCACGAGGAGGGGCGTCCGCTCAAAATCGGTAAGAAGCCAGAAGCGAGAGTCGCCGACCAGTTCGGAGGCGATGTACATTTTTTTAAGATCTGCACGCTGGGAAGAGTCGGAGCCGGAGGCGGTTATAAATCTCTAACGATTTTTTCTCTGAGATGAGCTTCAGAGACGTTAAGAAACCGTAAACCGCAAAAATCGTAGCGAACGTTCAACCCCGACAGTCTTGAACGAAAAGAAACTTCGGGGAATACGGTTACGACGACCCGTTTGTCGGGGAGGGCTGGAAAGGAGCAAAAACAAAAGGGTGCAACACGAGGACTTCCCAGGGGGTCACCCATCCTAGTACTGCTCTCGCCCAAGCACGCTTAACTTCGGTGTTCTGATGGGATCCGGAGCATTAGTGCTGGTATGATCGCACCCGCACACTAAGCTTGCCTCAATTCATTTATGACCTCATCCAGGGGCCGTGGACCGCTCCCAGCCCACCTCCACGAGGAGGGGCGTCCGTTCGGAATCGGTAAGAAGCCAGAAGCGAGAGTCGCCGACCAGTTCGAAGGCGATGTACGTTTTTTTAAGATCTGCACGCTGGAAAGAGTCGGAGCCGGAGGCGGTTATAAATCTCTAACGATTTTTGCTCTCAGATGAGCTTCAGAGACGTTAAGAAACCGTAAACCGCAAAAATCGTAGCGAACGTTCAACCCCGGCAGTCCTGAACGAAAAGAAACTTCGGGGAAAACGGTTACGCCGACCCGTTTGTCGGGGAGGACTGGAAAGGAGCAAAAAAAAGGGGTGCAACACAAGGACTTCCCAGGGGGTCACCCATCCTAGTACTGCTCTCCCCCAAGCACGCTTAACTTCGGAGTTCTGATGGGATCCGGTGCATTAGTGCTGGTATGATCGCACCCGCACGCTAAGCTTGCCTCAATTCATTTATGACCTCGTCCAGGGGCCGTGGACCGCTCCCAGCCCACCTCCACGAGGAGGGGCGTCCGCTCGGAATCGGTAAGAAGCCAGAAGCGAGAGTCGCCGACCAGTTCGGAGGCGATGTACGTTTTTTTAAGATCTGCACGCTGGAAAGAGTCGGAGCTGGAGGCGGTTATAAATCTCTAACGATTTTTGCTCTCAGATGAGCTTCAGAGACGTTAAGAAACCGTAAACCGCAAAAATCGTAACGAACGTTCAACCCCGACAGTCCTGAACGAAAAGAAACTTCGGGGAAAACGGTTACGCCGACCCGTTTGTCGGGGAGGGCTGGAAAGGAGCAAAAAAAAGGGGTGCAACACGAGGACTTCCCAGGGGGTCACCCATCCTAGTACTGCTCTCCCCCAAGCACGCTTAACTTCGGAGTTCTGATGGGATCCGGTGCATTAGTGCTGGTATGATCGCACCCGCACGCTAAGCTTGCCTCAATTCATTTATGACCTCGTCCAGGGGCCGTGGACCGCTCCCAGCCCACCTCCACGAGGAGCGGCGTCCGCTCGGAATCGGTAAGAAGCCAGAAGCGAGAGTCGCCGACCAGTTCGGAGGCGATGTACGTTTTTTTAAGATCTGCACGCTGGGAAGAGTCAGAGCCGGAGGCGGTTATAAATCTCTAACGATTTTTTCTCTGAGATGAGCTTCAGAGACGTTAAGAAACCGTAAACCGCAAAAATCGTAGCGAACGTTCAACCCCGACAGTCCTGAACGAAAAGAAACTTCGGGGAATACGGTTACGCCGACCCGTTTGTCGGGGAGGACTGGAAAGGAGCAAAAAAAAGGGGGGCAACACGAGGACTTCCCAGGGGGTCACCCATCCTAGTACTGCTCTCCCCCAAGCACGCTTAACTTCGGAGTTCTGATGGGATCCAGAGCATTAGTGCTGGTATGATCGCACCCGCACACTAAGCTTGCCTCAATTCATTTATGACCTCGTCCAGGGACCGTGGACCACTCCCAGCCCACCTCCACGAGGAGGGGCGTCCGCTCGGAATCGGTAAGAAGCCAGAAGCGAGAGTCGCCGACCAGTTCGAAGGCGATGTACGTTTTTTTAAGATCTGCACGCTGGGAAGAGTCGGAGCCGGAGGCGGTTATAAATCTCTAACGATTTTTTCTCTGAGATGAGCTTCAGAGACGTTAAGAAACCGTAAACCGCAAAAATCGTAGCGAACGTTCAACCCCGGCAGTCCTGAACGAAAAGAAACTTCAGGGAATACGGTTACGCTGACCCGTTTGTCGGGGAGGACTGGAAAGGAGCAAAAAAAAGGGGTGCAACACGAGGACTTCCCAGGGGGTCACCCATCCTAGTACTGCTCTCCCCCAAGCACGCTTAACTTCGGAGTTCTGATGGGATCCGATGCATTAGTGCTGGTATGATCGCACCCGCACGCTAAGCTTGCCTCAATTCATTTATGACCTCGTCCAGGGGCCGTGGTCCGCTCCCAGCCCACCTCCACGAGGAGGGGCGTCCGCTCGAAATCGGTAAGAAGCCAGAAGCGAGAGTCGCCGACCAGTTCGGAGGCGATGTACGTTTTTTTAAGATCTGCACGCTGGAAAGAGTCGGGGCTGGAGGCGGTTATAAATCTCTAACGATTTTTGCTCTCAGATGAGCTTCAGAGACGTTAAGAAACCGTAAACCGCGAAAATCGTAGCGAACGTTCAACCCCGACAGTCCTGAACGAAAAGAAACTTCGGGGAATACGGTTACGCCGACCCGTTTGTCAGGGAGGGCTGGAAAAGAGCAAAAAAAAAGGGGTGCAACACGAGGACTTCCCAGGGGGTCACCCATCCTAGTACTGCTCTCGCCCAAGCACGCTTAACTTTGGAGTTCTGATGGGATCCGGTGCATTAGTGCTGGTATGATCGCACCCGCACACTAAGCTTGCCTCAATTCATTTATGACCTCGTCCAGGGGCCGTGGACCGCTCCCAGCCCACCTCCACGAGGAGGGGCGTCCGCTCGGAATCGGTAAGAAGCCTGAAGCGAGAGTCGCCGACCAGGTCGGAGGCGATGTACGTTTTTTTAAGATCTGCACGCTGGAAAGAGTCGGAGCTGGAGGCGGTTATAAATCTCTAACGATTTTTTCTCTGAGATGAGCTTCAGAGACGTTAAGAAACCGTAAACCGCAAAAATCGTAGCGAACGTTCAACCCCGGCAGTCCTGAACGAAAAGAAACTTCGGGGAATACGGTTACGCCGACCCGTTTGTCGAGGAGGACTGGAAAGGAGCAAAAAAAAGGGGTGCAACACGAGGACTTCCCAGGGGGTCACCCATCCTAGTACTGCTCTCCCCCAAGCACGCTTAACTTCGGAGTTCTGATGGGATCCGGTGCATTAGTGCTGGTATGATCGCACCCGCACACTAAGCTTGCCTCAATTCATTTATGACCTCGTCCAGGGGCCGTTGACCGCTCCCAGCCCACCTCCACGAGGAGGGGCGTCCGCTCGGAATCGGTAAGAAGCCAGAAGCGAGAGTCGCCGACCAGTTCGGAGGCGATGTACGTTTTTTTAAGATCTGCTCGCTGGAAAGAGTCGGAGCTGGAGGCGGTTATAAATCTCTAACGATTTTTGCTCTGAGATGAGCTTCAGAGGCGTTAAGAAACCGTAAACCGCGAAAATCGTAGCGAACGTTCAACCCCGACAGTCCTGAACGAAAAGAAACTTCGGGGAATACGGTTACGCCGACCCGTTTGTCGGGGAGGGCTGGAAAAGAGCAAAAAAAAAGGGTGCAACACGAGGACTTCCCAGGGGGTCACCCATCCTAGTACTGCTCTCGCCCAAGCACGCTTAACTTCGGAGTTCTGATGGGATCCGGAGCATTAGTGCTGGTATGATCGCACCCGCACACTAAGCTTGCCTCAATTCATTTATGACCTCGTCCAGGGGCCGTGGACCGCTCCCAGCCCACCTCCACGAGGAGGGGCGTCCGCTCGGAATCGGTAAGAAGCCAGAAGCGAGAGTCGCCGACAAGTTCGGAGGCGATGTACCTTTTTTTAAGATCTGCACGCTGGGAAGAGTCGGAGCCGGAGGCGGTTATAAATCTCTAATGATTTTTGCTCTGAAATGAGCTTCAGAGACGTTAAAAAACCGTAAACCGCGAAAATCGTAGCGAACGTTCAACCCCGACAGTCCTGAACAAAAGGAAACTTCGGGGAATACGGTTACGCCGACCCGTTTGTCGGGGAGTACTGGAAAGGAGCAAAGAAAAGGGGTGCAACACGAGGACTTCCTGATCGGGGCTGTCGAACACCAATAGATTAGATAGTATGATGATGCGGATTTGCAATATAGGTGCAACCCTAAGTCGTCTCCCAACGAACCTCAAACGGATCTGTCAAAACAAGGCTAAACAAGGGGGGGAGTTTTTGATGAAAAACAGAAAACAAAATGAGCAAGAACACAATAAATCAAGATGCAATCAGTTGCAAACCAATCCTTCTATCCCAGTTTTCATTGCCTTCTCAATAAACCATTTGTTTAGTTTTAACCCTCAAATCGAAAATCAGAAAAATCCTTTAACAACCGCCAAAGATTTGGAAGAAAACCAATAAACAGATTTCAGAAACCTCTTAGTTCAATCTATCAGTTTTGATTCCCCTTATTGCACAGATTCGAGACTGATTGGAATACCATCCAAACAGGTTGTTCTTGATTCCAGTTAAAGCCTCAACCGAGCACAAAAACCTTGGATTCTCAAACAAAGACAATGCATGCATTCATCCAACCGGTATCAACACATACACAGATTTAAGAGAGAACGGAAACAAGAAAACAACAAAGTTAAAACTAAAACAAACATATTTCCATTAAATCCAAGACTCAAACCGGGAACAAGGATGGTGTTGCAACTTGATTACAGAATCCTTAGCCCTCCATCTTGACAAGAACAATGGAGAGAAGAGAAAAATAGGCTACTGTTCACGTCCTTCAAGAATCTCCCTTTAATGGCCTCTTAAGGTGCTTAAATAGAGTTTTTGGAGGAAACCCTAGGTTACCGCAACTTGACGGCCGATTTCGGATAGGTTAACGCGTGTTCTGGGCTTCGGCATCTTCATAAAAATTGTAGATCAGGAAGAGTAGATGAATTTGGGCTTTTGAATCTCTTGATTTGGATATCGGACGCCCAAGATATGGCCTTTTAAAGAATCAGCATTCAATGTAGGTTTACTAATTTAACCCTGCTTTCTGGTCCCGACTTTGAAGCGCTGTTTGAAGGCCCAAACGAACTCGGATTTTTACAAACCATACCATTACAGAAAGCTCAAGAAGTATCCTACAATATCTCTGAAGACATCATCTTCATTCTGGAATTTTATCTCGGCCAAAATACTGAAATAAGTGCAGAAGGTCAAATCTGCCAAAATTGCCCTTGCTTCTCTATCTCCAATTTCCAAGATATCTCATTGCCATCAAGATGTCTCATGCCCCATCTCATGCTCCATGACCCTAAACCTGGAAAAATAAAATAAAATAGTGTGAAGCCCAATTCCTATAAAATAAAATGAAATGAAATTAAGATGAATGAAATAACACAACTAATGTGCAGAAAGGACTAAATATGAGGGCTAAATAGTATGAAAATATGTGCTCTATCAAATTCCCCCACACTTGGACTTTTGCACTCCTGGGCAAAACACTAAACACTAACATTCACTCTTTCAAATAGAAAGGATGCAAAGAATGCAAAATGAGAGGCATGGCAAGTTTTATAGGAATTCAACACTTCAAAGATCATCTTTCTTACACTTCCTGAACAAACAAGTAGCATGGCAATTTCACTTGGCAAGGTGAGTCAAAATAAGCAGACCCTCATAGAATAAGAACATGCTTTCAAGTTCCTCAAATGCTATGCCCAAATCCACCCAATCATAATTCCACTACCAGATATGCTCATCTTCTAAATCTCCACTCTCAGTGCTTTATGCATGCAAATCAAAAGGACTTTTATTCATGGCTCAAACATGGTAAGGTGAAAGGGATAGGTAAGCTTTAGGAAGAAAGAAAACATTCAAGACAATCCCAAGATCAATGAAGAACTATTAAGCAAGCAGAAAATAGAACCCCCTTTTTTTTTCGCATGGTGGGTGCGTTTTACGCTCCATCCCACCTTGGTGAGTGCGTTTTACGCTCCATCTCACTTTGGCCTTTGGCCTTTCTATCTTTTTTTTTTTTTTTTTTTTTTTTTTTTTTTAGTAAATGCAATTTTCTAAAACTCCTCCCCCCACACTTAAACATTACATTGTCCTCAATGTAAGCATGCAGCAAGAATCAAGTATAGGACAAGTAAATAATAAAAAACAAAATAGGGAGAGAGGAACAGCCTGATTTTGTCAATTGTAGGTGGCGTTGAGGAGATGCAGCTCCTCCATAGTATGCTCCTGAAAGCTCTCGTAGAATGGCTTAAGCCGCTGCCCGTTGACTGTGAATCGCCTTGTGGTTGACTCATCCATAAGCTCAACTGCACCATAAGGAAAAACATGAGTAACCACAAAAGGACCAATCCAACGAGAACGCAACTTACCTGGCATTAGTTTGAGACGGGAGTTGTATAGGAGGACTTTCTTGCCAACTTCAAACTCTTTCTTGTTAATCAATTTGTCATGAGCAGCCTTAGTTTTTTTCCTTGTAAATTCTGGAGTTCTCATATGCTTCCAATCTCAATTCCTCAAGCTCTTGCAATTGAAGCTTTCGTTGTGAACCAGCCTCTGTCATATCCATGTTACATTTCTTTACCGCCCAATAGGCCTTATGCTCGATCTCTACCGGCAGATGACATGCCTTTCCAAAGACCAGTCGATATGGGGACATGCCAATAGGAGTCTTGTAGGCTGTGCGGTAGGCCCAAAGTGCATCTTCCAACCTTTTGCTCCAATCTTTCCTGTTGGGTTGGACTGTCTTCTCTAGAATATGCTTGATCTCTCTGTTTGAAACCTCAGCCTGCCCATTGGTCTGTGGATGGTAGGGTGTCGCCACTTTATGTAAAACTCCATACTTTCGAAGCATGGATTGCATCGTTCTATTGCAGAAGTGGGATCCTTGATCACTGATGATGGCCTTGGGAATGCCAAACCTGCAGAAAATATGAGATCTAACAAAATCTGCAACCACAAAAGAATCATCAGTCCTGGTGGCTTTAGCTTCCACCCATTTTGAAACATAATCCACAGCCAAAAGAATGTACAGAAAACCAAAGGAGACAGGAAAAGGGCCCATGAAATCAATGCCCCAAACATCAAAGATCTCACAAAATAAAAAGGGTTGCTGAGGCATTTCATTCCTACGTGATATTGATCCTGTGTGCTGGCAACGTGTGCAATTCTTACAAAATGTATGAGCATCTCGAAAAAGGGATGGCCAATATAAACCTGAGTCTAGGACCTTTCTAGCTGTGCGTTGAGGACCAAAGTGACCACCACATGCAAGTGAATGACAGAAATGCAAGACTGAAGCAAACTCAATATCGGGCACACATCTCCTAAGGACTTGGTCACTACACATGCGCCATAGATATGGATCATCCCATACATAATACTTGGCCTGACTTTTAAATTTACTTAGCTGATCTCTCTTAAGATGGGCAGGGATGTCAGATGCAGCTAGAAAATTAACAATGTCAGCATACCAGGGCTCAGTACCATGCAAGTGATATAGTAACTCATCTGGGAAGTCATCTTTGATAGGCTGACAGTCCATGGTAGTGGCATCTGAAGAGGAAGGAAGCCTGCTCAAATGATCAGCCACAAGATTCTCAGCTCCACTCTTGTCTTTGATCTCAACATTGAACTCTTGAAGTAGGAGCATCCACCGTATCAACCTGGGTTTGGCATCGTGCTTCTTCAAGAGATATTTCAAAGCTGCATGATCAGAAAACACAACAACATTAGAACCCAAGAGATAAGAGCGAAATTTATCTAAAGCAAACACAATGGCAAGAAGCTCCTTTTCAGTAGTGGTGTAGTTTGCTTGGGCGTTGTCCAGAGTACGCGAGGCATAAGCAATGACGTGTGACTTCTTCTCCACTCGTTGTGAAAGGACGGCACCAACTGCATAATTGGAAGCATCACACATGAGCTCGAATGGCAAGTCCCAATTGGGTGGCTGGATGATGGGTGGAGAAGTCAAGCGCCTCTTGAGCTCCTCAAAGGCCATCTTGCAAGACTCATCAAATTTGAATTCCACATCCTTCTGAAGCAGGTTGGACATTGGAAGGGCAATCTTGCTGAAGTCCTGGATGAATCTCCTGTAGAATCCTGCATGTCCAAGGAAAGAACGTACCTCCCGCACAGACGCGGGGTAAGGCAAAGAAGAAATTATATCAACCTTGGACTTATCAACCTCTATACCCCTCTTGGACACAACATGACCCAAAACAATCCCCTGCTCAACCATGAAATGACATTTTTCAAAATTTAGGACAAGATTCTTCTCAACACATCTCTCCAAGACTCTACCCAAACTGATTAGACACTCATCAAAGGAGGTCCCATAAACAGAAAAATCATCCATGAAAACTTCCATGCAATGCTCAAGTAAATCTGAAAATATACTCACCATGCATCGCTGGAATGTACCTGGGGCATTACATAGACCAAATGGCATCCTCCGGTATGCAAAAGTGCCAAAGGGGCAGGTGAAGGTGGTCTTCTCCTGATCCTCCGGTGCTATACAAATCTGAAAATAACCAGAAAAACCATCAAGAAAGCAGTAATGGGACTTTCCAGCTAACCTCTCTAGCATCTGATCAATGAATGGGAGTGGGAAATGATCCTTCCTGGTAGCTTGGTTTAGCCTCCTATAGTCAATGCAGACTCTCCAGCTGTTTTGCACTCGCATGGGTACTAGCTCATTCTTCTCATTGGCTACCACTGTGAATCCTGTCTTCTTTGGAACTACCTGCACTGGACTCACCCACTTGCTATCAGAAATAGGATAAATAATGCCAGCCGAAAGTAGTTTACTTACCTCTTTCTTGACCACATCTAGAATGGTGGGATTAAGTCTCCTTTGGGGCTGTCTCACTGGTCGAGCTTCTTCCTCTAAATGAATCCTGTGCATGCATAAGGAAGGGGATATACCAGGAATGTCTGCAAGTGACCAACCTATGGCTCTCTTATGTTGCTTCAACAGATTCAGCAACTTCTCCTCTTGGTCAGGCTGAAGGTTGTTGGCAATGATCACGGGTAGCTTGTCTCCATCTGCCAAGTAGGTGTACTTCAGATTCTCGGGCAGGGGCTTACACTCCAAGGTGGGTGGCTGTTGAATTGAAGGCACCAGTCTGCTTATGTTGCCACCTACCTGCAATACATTCTCAACAACAGAAACTTCCTCTATGGGAGGCACATCAGAATCACATATAGTATGAGAAGGTGCACTCTCAATAATACTCAAAAACTCATCTATTTCAGAACAAGCACTACACTTACTGAGTTCGTCATGACACTGAAGGCAATGCATATCATCAGGAAAATTATGGATGGTGGGGAATTCAGACTCAAGATCATACAACTCAACACATGCTTTCTCCACCATTAAGTCAATAAAGTTAACATGCAAGGCAGAATGATCTTCTAAGGGATATTTCATGGCATCAATGATATTGAATTGAATAGTGTTACCAGCGAACTCCATAGATAAAGTACCCTCATGCACATTAATTATTGTCCTTGCAGTTTTCAAGAAAGGTCTACCTAGAATGAGTGGTGCGTGTCCAGGTGTGTGATTATCCTCCATATTCAAAACATAGAAGTCAGCAGGGAATATGAAATCTTTTACCTTCACTAACACATCCTCTAATACTCCCTCAAGGTATGCTGTGCTCCTATTTGCCAACTGGACCACCACTCCTGTAGATGTCAATGTGCCTGCACCTGCCTGCAAAGAAGAATACATAGATTTAGGCATCACATTAATAGAGGCTCCTAAATCCAACATAGCATTATGAAATTGCAAATTTCCAATAGTGCAAGGAATGGTGAAAGTCCCTGGATCTTTGCATTTCTGAGGCATGGTAGGTTGAATCAATGCTGACACATTTCTTCCCAAATTGATCTTTTCATTTCCTTTCAGTTTCCTTTTGTGGGTGCACAAGTCTTTGAGAAATTTGGCATACTTGGGAATCTGTCTGATGGCCTCCAAGAGTGGTATGTTCACCTCGACTTTTTTGAAAGTCTCCATGATTTCCTTGTCTAACTCAGCTTCTGCTCTCTTTTTATTTTGAGTGGCTCGATGAGGGAATGGCAGTGGATGGTTGTAAGAAGTCTCTCCTCTATCTTGATCAATGGTGGGCTGCTTGTCCTTTTGAATGGGAGGAGGCTGATCTTCTTTTTGGCTTTCTTGTTGCTGCCCAAATTCTGGTTGTGGAGAGGGTGGGCTGCTCAACTCCTTGCCACTGCGGAGAACGATAGCACTTACATTGCCCCTTGGATTTGAAACTGGCTGTGAAGGCAACTGACCCGAACCTTGACTCCGTAGCTCACTGATATTGGTTGCAAGCTGTCCAATCTGTGTCTCCAAATTTTGTATGGCAGTGTCGGTCCTTTGTTGAAACTGGAGATTGTTGGCAACAAGCTGCTTCATGATATCTTCCAAGCTTGATTCGGATTTAGGGGCTGGTTGTGGTTGTTGCATTGGTTGACTTGGTCTTTGTGCATTGAATCTGTGCTGCTGAGGTTGCTGATGATGTGGCTGGAATGGCTGGTTAGAAGGACCTCCATACCTCAAGTTTGGATGATCTCTCCACCCTGGATTATAGGTGGCAGCATATGGATCATATCTGTGTTGCTGTGGCTGCTGATGTTGTTGATGGAAGGGTCTTCCTGGAAAAATGCCAGCACAAGCTTCTGTATTCTCCTGCAATTGAGGACATTGGTCAGTAACATGGGAAGATAATGAACAAATACCACATACCTGCTGAGATTGGGACTGTCCTTTATCAAGGGCTAGCTGTCTGACCATGGAAGCCAATTCCTCCAGTTTGTTCTCTATCCTCTGTTGGTCATTGATGGCAGCAACACCAATCTCATTGGCCTGCCTCATGGGAGTGGTTGATCTGGTACCAAACTGTTGGGCATTCTGTGCCATCTTGGAGATTAGCTCTTGAGCAGCTGCTGGTGTCTTTTCAGAGAGGGCTCCTCCACTGGCTGCATCCACCAAATACCTATCCATTGGAATAAGACCTTCATAGAAGTATTGGATCAGCAGCTGGTCACTGATTTGATGGTGTGGACAACTAGAACACAGTTTCTTGAATCGCTCCCAATACTCATGTAATGTCTCCCCATGATTCTGCCTTATGCCACAAATTTCTTTCCGAATGGCGGCTGTTCGAGATGCTGGAAAGAACTTCTCCAAAAAGATTCTTTTAAGCCCATCCCAACTTGTGATGGCAGCAGGTGATAGGTAGTATAACCAATCCTTTGCAGCTCCATCCAATGAAAATGGAAAGGCCCTAAGCTTTATCTGCTCCTCATCAACTCCTTGTGGCCTCATTGTGGAGCAAACAACATGGAATTCTTTGAGGTGCTTGTGCGGATCTTCACCTGCGAGGCCATGAAACTTGGGAAGCAAATGGATTAGCCCAGATTTCAATTCAAAGGTTGCATCCAATTGGGGATATTGAATGCATAAAGACTGATAGTGCACATCAGGGGCAGCCAATTCTCTAATGGTTCTACCATCCAAATGACCAAGATTTATATTATTTCCATTATTTCCATTCCCATTACCCGCCATTGTGTTTAAGTCAAGGATAGGTGTAGAAACAGAATGAATATCAGATGCAACAGAAGGAATATCAGATGCAATGACAGAAGAGGCAGGAGGATTATCAGCTATATGAAGCTCTAACTCTCTAGCCTTCCTTTGCTTCCTAAGGGTCCTTTCTATTTCAAGGTCTAGGTCAATTGGTATGTCCTTAGAGGATCTGGTCATGCACTAAAGATCAGCACAAAAACATTCTCAAAATGACTCACAAAGAACAGATTCAAAATGACTCACAATAACAGCACACAAACTGGCCTATGCACACCAAAAATGCAAAACAAAATGTAGGGCACACAAAATCTATCAATCAAGAAGCCCTAAGACAATTTTTTTATGCAATTTTTCACAAAATTTCAACACAAAAACACTGAGGGACCTAAAAACAGTGAAAACCTCACAAAATCAGCCACTGAGAAACACAAAATAGCCCAAAAAGTGGTCTAAACGTTGGAATTTGGCCAAAAAATGGTCTCCTCACTGTAAAACAGTGACATTGATTCCTCACACCCCCATTTCTTTGGACACCAAAAATCATCCCAATCGGAGCAAGTGAAAAAATGTGAACAGTAACTGTTTGCCTCAAAATCGTTTTTTTCCTAAAACTGACTCCTATTTTGCCTCAAAAACCACTCTAAATGCAAGAAAACATCAAGGGAAGCATATAGACATGAAGGAACATCAAGTAAGGATGAGAAAGGAAGAAGATAGAACCGGTTTCTTGATCTCAATCCTTAAATATTGCTATCTGTTATGGAGGCTGTCAAGACTTGCTGAATAAGAGTTTCTGTTTTGCACTTGCTGAATTTTGCTATCAAGGCTGCTAAATTTTGCTATCTCTTGCACTTGGATGCAGCTTGTTGGTCTCCTACAAAACAGAGAATAAGAGTTTTCTATCAGCAACGAGAAAAAGAGAAAAAGAGAAAAAGAAAAGAAGAGAATAAGAGAAGAAGAGAAGAAGAGAAGAAGAGAAGAAGAGTTTTCTGTTTTTCTTTGCTGGTCTTCTTGATCTTCTTGATTAATGGTATAAACTTGGTACGTGGCGTTGTATCTAGCAGTGCCGAGTATGGTTAACTCGCTTTGGACCAGTAGCCCGCAACCAGCTAGTTTCCAACCTATATACCAAGTAGCAACAACAAATTTCTTTAAAATCAGTCTTCTTTTGACAGAAACGAAATTGGCTCCCCGGCAACGGCGCCAAAATCTGATCGGGGCTGTCGAACACCAATAGATTAGATAGTATGATGATGCGGATTTGCAATATAGGTGCAACCCTAAGTCGTCTCCCAACGAACCTCAAACGGATCTGTCAAAACAAGGCTAAACAAGGGGGGGAGTTTTTGATGAAAAACAGAAAACAAAATGAGCAAGAACACAATAAATCAAGATGCAATCAGTTGCAAACCAATCCTTCTATCCCAGTTTTCATTGCCTTCTCAATAAACCATTTGTTTAGTTTTAACCCTCAAATCGAAAATCAGAAAAATCCTTTAACAACCGCCAAAGATTTGGAAGAAAACCAATAAACAGATTTCAGAAACCTCTTAGTTCAATCTATCAGTTTTGATTCCCCTTATTGCACAGATTCGAGACTGATTGGAATACCATCCAAACAGGTTGTTCTTGATTCCAGTTAAAGCCTCAACCGAGCACAAAAACCTTGGATTCTCAAACAAAGACAATGCATGCATTCATCCAACCGGTATCAACACATACACAGATTTAAGAGAGAACGGAAACAAGAAAACAACAAAGTTAAAACTAAAACAAACATATTTCCATTAAATCCAAGACTCAAACCGGGAACAAGGATGGTGTTGCAACTTGATTACAGAATCCTTAGCCCTCCATCTTGACAAGAACAATGGAGAGAAGAGAAAAATAGGCTACTGTTCACGTCCTTCAAGAATCTCCCTTTAATGGCCTCTTAAGGTGCTTAAATAGAGTTTTTGGAGGAAACCCTAGGTTACCGCAACTTGACGGCCGATTTCGGATAGGTTAACGCGTGTTCTGGGCTTCGGCATCTTCATAAAAATTGTAGATCAGGAAGAGTAGATGAATTTGGGCTTTTGAATCTCTTGATTTGGATATCGGACGCCCAAGATATGGCCTTTTAAAGAATCAGCATTCAATGTAGGTTTACTAATTTAACCCTGCTTTCTGGTCCCGACTTTGAAGCGCTGTTTGAAGGCCCAAACGAACTCGGATTTTTACAAACCATACCATTACAGAAAGCTCAAGAAGTATCCTACAATATCTCTGAAGACATCATCTTCATTCTGGAATTTTATCTCGGCCAAAATACTGAAATAAGTGCAGAAGGTCAAATCTGCCAAAATTGCCCTTGCTTCTCTATCTCCAATTTCCAAGATATCTCATTGCCATCAAGATGTCTCATGCCCCATCTCATGCTCCATGACCCTAAACCTGGAAAAATAAAATAAAATAGTGTGAAGCCCAATTCCTATAAAATAAAATGAAATGAAATTAAGATGAATGAAATAACACAACTAATGTGCAGAAAGGACTAAATATGAGGGCTAAATAGTATGAAAATATGTGCTCTATCACTTCCCAGGGGGTCACCCATCCTAGTACTGCTCTCGCCCAAGCACGCTTAACTTCGGAGTTTTGATGGGATCCGGAGCATTAGTGCAGGTATGATCGCACCCGCACACTAAGCTTGCCTGAATTCATTTATGACCTCGTCCAGGGGCTGTGGACCGCTCCCAGCCCACCTCCACGAGGAGGGGCGTCCGCTCAAAATCGGTAAGAAGCCAGAAGCGAGAGTCGCCGACCAGTTCGGAGGCGATGTACATTTTTTTAAGATCTGCACGCTGGGAAGAGTCGGAGCCGGAGGCGGTTATAAATCTCTAACAATTTTTTCTCTGAGATGAGATTCAGAGACGTTAAGAAACCGTAAACCGTGAAAATCGTAGCGAACGTTCAACCCCGACAGTCCTGAACGAAAAGAAACTTCGGGGAATACGGTTACGCCGACCCGTTTGTCGGGGAGGACTGGAATGGAGCAAAAAAAAGGGGTGCAACACGAGGACTTCCCAGGGGGTCACCCATCCTAGTACTGCTCTCCCCCAAGCACGCTTAACTTCGGAGTTTTGATGGGATCCGGTGCATTAGTGCTGGTATGATCGCACCCGCACACTAAGCTTGCCTCAATTCATTTATGACCTCGTCCAGGGGCCGTGGACCGCTCCCAGCCCACCTCCACGAGGAGGGGCGTCCGCTCGGAATCGGTAAGAAGCCAGAAGCGAGAGTCGCCGACCAGTTCGGAGGCGATGTACGTTTTTTTAAGATCTGCACGCTGGAAAGAGTCGGAGCTGGAGGCGGTTATAAATCTCTAACGATTTTTGCTCTCAGATGAGCTTCAGAGGCGTTAAGAAACCGTAAACCGCGAAAATCGTAGCGAACGTTCAACCCCGACAGTCCTGAACGAAAAGAAACTTCGGGGAATACGGTTACGCCGACCCGTTTGTCGGGGAGGGCTGGAAAAGAGCAAAAACAAAAGGGTGCAACACGAGGACTTCCCAGGGGGTCACCCATCCTAGTACTGCTCTCCCCCAAGCACGCTTAACTTCGGAGTTCTGATGGGATCCGGAGCATTAGTGCTGGTATGATCGCACCCGCACAGTAAGCTTGCCTCAATTCATTTATGACCTCGTCCAGGGGCCGTGGACCGCTCCCAGCCCACCTCCACGAGGAGGGGCGTCCGCTCAGAATCGGTAAGAAGCCAGAAGCGAGAGTCGCCGACCAGTTCGGAGGCGATGTACGTTTTTTAAGATCTGCACGCTGGGAAGAGTCGGAGCCGGAGGCGGTTATAAATCTCTAACGATTTTTTCTCTGAGATGAGCTTCAGAGACGTTAAGAACCTGTAAACCGCGAAAATCGTAGCGAACGTTCAACCCCGACAGTCCTGAACGAAAAGAAACTTCAGGGAATACGGTTACGCCGACCCGTTTGTCGGGGAGGACTGGAAAGGAGCAAAAAAAAGGGGTGCAACACGAGGACTTCCCAGGGAGTCACCCATCCTAGTACTGCTCTCGCCCAAGCACGCTTAACTTCGGAGTTTTGATGGGATCCGGTGCATTAGTGCTGGTATGATCGCACCCGCACACTAAGCTTGCCTCAATTCATTTATGACCTCGTCCAGGGGCCGTGGACCGCTCCCAGCCCACCTCCACGAGGAGGGGCGTCCGCTCGGAATCGGTAAGAAGCCAGAAGCGAGAGTCGCCGACCAGTTCGGAGGCGATGTACGTTTTTTTAAGATCTGCACGCTTGAAAGTGTCGGAGCTGGAGGCGGTTATAAATCTCTAACGATTTTTGCTCTCAGATGAGCTTCAGAGACGTTAAGAAACCGTAAACCGCGAAAATCGTAGCGAACGTTCAACCCCGACAGTCCTGAACGAAAAGAAACTTCGGGGAATACGGTTACGCCGACCCGTTTGTCGGGGAGGGCTGGAAAGGAACAAAAAAAAGGGGTGCAACACGAGGACTTCCCAGGGGGTCACCCATCCTAGTACTGCTCTCGCCCAAGCACGCTTAACTTCGGAATTCTGATGGGATCCGGAGCATTAGTGCTGGTATGATCGCACCCGCACACTAAGCCTGCCTCAATTCATTTATTACCTCGTCCAGGGGCCGTGGACCGCCTCCCAGCCCACCTCCACGAGGAGGGGCGTCCACTCGGAATCGGTAAGAAGCAAGAAGCGAGAGTCGCCGACCAGTTCGGAGGCGATGTACGTTTTTTTAAGATCTGCACGCTGGAAAGAGTCGGAGCTGGAGGCGGTTATAAATCTCTAACGATTTTTGCTCTCAGATAAGCTTCAGAGACGTTAAGAAACTGTAAACCGCAAAAATCGTAGCGAACGTTCAACCCCGACAGTCCTGAACGAAAAGAAACTTCGGGGAATACGGTTACGCCGACCCGTTTGTCGGGGAGGGCTGGAAAGGAGCAAAAAAAAGGGGTGCAACACGAGGACTTCCCAGGGGGTCACCCATCCTAGTACTGCTCTCGCCCAAGCACGCTTAACTTCGGAGTTCTGATGGGATCCGGAGCATTAGTGCTGGTATGATCGCACCCGCACAGTAAGCTTGCCTCAATTCATTTATGACCTCGTCCAGGGGCCGTGGACCGCTCCCAGCCCACCTCCACGAGGAGGGGCGTCCGCTCGGAATCGGTAAGAAGCCAGAAGCGAGAGTCGCCGACAAGTTCGGAGGCGATGTACGTTTTTTTAAGATCTGCACGCTGGGAAGAGTCGGAGCCGGAGGCGGTTATAAATCTCTAATGATTTTTGCTCTGAAATGAGCTTCAGAGACGTTAAAAAACCGTAAACCGCGAAAATCGTAGCGAACGTTCAACCCCGACAGTCCTGAACAAAAGGAAACTTCGGGGAATACGGTTACGCCGACCCGTTTGTCGGGGAGTACTGGAAAGGAGCAAAGAAAAGGGGTGCAACACGAGGACTTCCCAGGGGGTCACCCATCCTAGTACTGCTCTCGCCCAAGCACGCTTAACTTCGGAGTTCTGATGGGATCCGGAGCATTAGTGCAGGTATGATCGCACCCGCACACTAAGCTTGCCTGAATTCATTTATGACCTCGTCCAGGGGCTGTGGACCGCTCCCAGCCCACCTCCACGAGGAGGGGCGTCCGCTCAAAATCGGTAAGAAGCCAGAAGCGAGAGTCGCCGACCAGTTCGGAGGCGATGTACGTTTTTTTAAGATCTGCACGCTGGGAAGAGTCGGAGCCGGAGGCGGTTATAAATCTCTAACGATTTTTTCTCTGAGATGAGATTCAGAGACGTTAAGAAACCGTAAACCGTGAAAATCGTAGCGAACGTTCAACCCCGACAGTCCTGAACGAAAAGAAACTTCGGGGAATACGGTTACGCGGACCCGTTTGTCGGGGAGGACTGGAATGGAACAAAAAAAAGGGGTGCAACACGAGGACTTCCCAGGGGGTCACCCATCCTAGTACTGCTCTCGCCCAAGCACGCTTAACTTCGGAGTTTTGATGGGATCCGGTGCATTAGTGCTGGTATGATCGCACCCGCACACTAAGCTTGCCTCAATTCATTTATGACCTCGTCCAGGGGCCGTGGACCGCTCCCAGCCCACCTCCATGAGGAGGGGCGTCCGCTCAGAATCGGTAGGAAGCCAGAAGCGTGAGTCGCCGACCAGTTCGGAGGCGATGTACGTTTTTTTAAGATCTGCACGCTGGGAAGAGTCGGAGCCGGAGGCGGTTATAAATCTCTAACGATTTTTGCTCTAAGATGAGCTTCAGAGACGTTAAGAAATCGTAAACCGCGAAAATCGTAGCGAACGTTCAACCCCGACAGTCTTGAACGAAAAGAAACTTCGGGGATTACGGTTACGCCGACCCGTTTGTCGGGGAGGACTAGAAACGAGCAAAAACAAAAGGGTGCAACACGAGGACTTCCCAGGGGGTCACCCATCCTAGTACTGCTCTCCCCCAAGCACGCTTAACTTCGGAGTTCTGATGGGTTCCGGAGCATTAGTGCTGGTATGATCGCACCCGCACAGTAAGCTTGCCTCAATTCATTTATGACCTCGTCCAGGGGCCGTGGACCGCTCCCAGCCCACCTCCACGAGGAGGGGCGTCCGCTCGGAATCGGTAAGAAGCCAGAAGCGAGAGTCGCCGACCAGTTCGGAGGCGATGTACGTTTTTTAAGATCTGCACGCTGGGAAGAGTCGGAGCCGGAGGCGGTTATAAATCTCTAACGATTTTTTCTATGAGATGAGCTTCAGAGACGTTAAGAACCTGTAAACCGCGAAAATCGTAGCGAACGTTCAACCCCAACAGTCCTGAACGAAAAGAAACTTCAGGGAATACGGTTACGCCGACCCGTTTGTCGGGGAGGACTGGAAAGGAGCAAAAAAAAGGGGTGCAACACGAGGACTTCCCAGGGAGTCACCCATCCTAGTACTGCTCTCCCCCAAGCACGCTTAACTTCGGAGTTCTGATGGGATCCGGAGCATTAGTGCTGGTATGATCGCACCCGCACACTAAGCTTGCCTCAATTCATTTATTACCTCGTCCAGGGGCCGTGGACCGCTCCCAGCCCACCTCCACGAGGAGGGGCGTCCACTCGGAATCGGTAAGAAGCAAAAAGCGAGAGTCGCCGACCAGTTCGGAGGCGATGTACATTTTTTTAAGATCTGCACGCTGGGAAGAGTCGGAGCCGGAGGCGGTTATAAATCTCTAACGATTTTTTCTCTGAGATGAGATTCAGAGACGTTAAGAAACCGTAAACCGTGAAAATCGTAGCGAACGTTCAACCCCGACAGTCCTGAACGAAAAGAAACTTCGGGGAATACGGTTACGCCGACCCGTTTGTCGGGGAGGACTGGAATGGAACAAAAAAAAGGGGTGCAACACGAGGACTTCCCAGGGGGTCACCCATCCTAGTACTGCTCTCGCCCAAGCACGCTTAACTTCGGAGTTTTGATGGGATCCGGTGCATTAGTGCTGGTATGATCGCACCCGCACACTAAGCTTGCCTCAATTCATTTATGACCTCGTCCAGGGGCCGTGGACCGCTCCCAGCCCACCTCCATGAGGAGGGGCGTCCGCTCAGAATCGGTAGGAAGCCAGAAGCGTGAGTCGCCGACCAGTTCGGAGGCGATGTACGTTTTTTTAAGATCTGCACGCTGGGAAGACTCGGAGCCGGAGGCGGTTATAAATCTCTAACGATTTTTGCTCTAAGATGAGCTTCAGAGACGTTAAGAAATCGTAAACCGCGAAAATCGTAGCGAACGTTCAACCCCGACAGTCTTGAACGAAGAGAAACTTCGGGGAATACGGTTACGCCGACCCGTTTGTCGGGGAGGACTAGAAACGAGCAAAAACAAAAGGGTGCAACACGAGGACTTCCCAGGGGGTCACCCATCCTAGTACTGCTCTCCCCCAAGCACGCTTAACTTCGGAGTTCTGATGGGTTCCGGAGCATTAGTGCTGGTATGATCGCACCCGCACAGTAAGCTTGCCTCAATTCATTTATGACCTCGTCCAGGGGCCGTGGACCGCTCCCAGCCCACCTCCACGAGGAGGGGCGTCCGCTCAGAATCGGTAAGAAGCCAGAAGCGAGAGTCGCCGACCAGTTCGGAGGCGATGTACGTTTTTTAAGATCTGCACGCTGGGAAGAGTCAGAGTCGGAGCCGGAGGCGGTTATAAATCTCTAACGATTTTTTCTATGAGATGAGCTTCAGAGACGTTAAGAACCTGTAAACCGCGAAAATCGTAGCGAACGTTCAACCCCAACAGTCCTGAACGAAAAGAAACTTCAGGGAATACGGTTACGCCGACCCGTTTGTCGGGGAGGACTGGAAAGGAGCAAAAAAAAGGGGTGCAACACGAGGACTTCCCAGGGAGTCACCCATCCTAGTACTGCTCTCCCCCAAGCACGCTTAACTTCGGAGTTCTGATGGGATCCGGAGCATTAGTGCTGGTATGATCGCACCCGCACACTAAGCTTGCCTCAATTCATTTATTACCTCGTCCAGGGGCCGTGGACCGCCTCCCAGCCCACCTCCACGAGGAGGGGCGTCCACTCGGAATCGGTAAGAAGCAAAAAGCGAGAGTCGCCGACCAGTTCGGAGGCGATGTACGTTTTTTTAAGATCTGCACGCTGGAAAGAGTCGGAGCTGGAGGCGGTTATAAATCTCTAACGATTTTTGCTCTCAGATAAGCTTCAGAGACGTTAAGAAACTGTAAACCGCGAAAATCGTAGCGAACGTTCAACCCCGACAGTCCTGAACGAAAAGAAACTTCGGGGAATACGGTTACGCCGACCCGTTTGTCGGGGAGGGCTGGAAAGGAGCAAAAAAAAGGGGTGCAACACGAGGACTTCCCAGGGGGTCACCCATCCTAGTACTGCTCTCGCCCAAGCACGCTTAACTTCGGAGTTCTGATGGGATCCGGAGCATTAGTGCTGGTATGATCGCACCCGCACACTAAGCTTGCCTCAATTCATTTATGACCTTGTCCAGGGGCCGTGGACCGCTCCCAGCCCACCTCCACGAGGAGGGGCGTCCGCTCGGAATCGGTAAGAAGCCAGAAGCGAGAGTCGCCGACAAGTTCGGAGGCGATGTACGTTTTTTTAAGATCTGCACGCTGGGAAGAGTCGGAGCCGGAGGCGGTTATAAATCTCTAATGATTTTTGCTCTGAAATGAGCTTCAGAGACGTTAAAAAACCGTAAACCGCGAAAATCGTAGCGAACGTTCAACCCCGACAGTCCTGAACAAAAGGAAACTTCGGGGAATACGGTTACGCCGACCCGTTTATCGGGGAGTACTGGAAAGGAGCAAAGAAAAGGGGTGCAACACGAGGACTTCCCAGGGGGTCACCCATCCTAGTACTGCTCTCGCCCAAGCACGCTTAACTTCGGAGTTTTGATGGGATCCGGAGCATTAGTGCAGGTATGATCGCACCCGCACACTAAGCTTGCCTGAATTCATTTATGACCTCGTCCAGGGGCTGTGGACCGCTCCCAGCCCGCCTCCACGAGGAGGGGCGTCCGCTCAAAATCGGTAAGAAGCCAGAAGCGAGAGTCGCCGACCAGTTCGGAGGCGATGTACATTTTTTTAAGATCTGCACGCTGGGAAGAGTCGGAGCCGGAGGCGGTTATAAATCTCTAACAATTTTTTCTCTGAGATGAGATTCAGAGACGTTAAGAAACCGTAAACCGTGAAAATCGTAGCGAACGTTCAACCCCGACAGTCTTGAACGAAAAGAAACTTCGGGGAATACGGTTACGCCGACCCGTTTGTCGGGGAGGACTAGAAACGAGCAAAAACAAAAGGCTGCAACACGAGGACTTCCCAGGGGGTCACCCATCCTAGTACTGCTCTCCCCCAAGCACGCTTAACTTCGGAGTTCTGATGGGATCCGGAGCATTAGTGCTGGTATGATCGCACCCGCACAGTAAGCTTGCCTCAATTCATTTATGACCTCGTCCAGGGGCCGTGGACCGCTCCCAGCCCACCTCCACGAGGAGGGGCGTCCGCTCAGAATCGGTAAGAAGCCAGAAGCGAGAGTCGCCGACCAGTTCGGAGGCGATGTACGTTTTTTAAGATCTGCACGCTGGGAAGAGTCGGAGCCGGAGGCGGTTATAAATCTCTAACGATTTTTTCTCTGAGATGAGCTTCAGAGACGTTAAGAACCTGTAAACCGCGAAAATCGTAGCGAACGTTCAACCCCGACAGTCCTGAACGAAAAGAAACTTCAGGGAATACGGTTACGCCGACCCGTTTGTCGGGGAGGACTGGAAAGGAGCAAAAAAAAGGGGTGCAACACGAGGACTTCCCAGGGAGTCACCCATCCTAGTACTGCTCTCCCCCAAGCACGCTTAACTTCGGAGTTCTGATGGGATCCGGTGCATTAGTGCTGGTATGATCGCACCCGCACACTAAGCTTGCCTCAATTCATTTATGACCTCGTCCAGGGGCTGTGGACCGCTCCCAGCCCGCCTCCACGAGGAGGGGCGTCCGCTCAAAATCGGTAAGAAGCCAGAAGCGAGAGTCGCCGACCAGTTCGGAGGCGATGTACATTTTTTTAAGATCTGCACGCTGGGAAGAGTCGGAGCCGGAGGCGGTTATAAATCTCTAACAATTTTTTCTCTGAGATGAGATTCAGAGACGTTAAGAAACCGTAAACCGCGAAAATCGTAGCGAACGTTCAACCCCGACAGTCCTGAACGAAAAGAAACTTCGGGGAATACGGTTACGCCGACCCGTTTGTCGGGGAGGGCTGGAAAGGAGCAAAAAAAAGGGGTGCAACACGAGGACTTCCCAGGGGGTCACCCATCCTAGTACTGCTCTCGCCCAAGCACGCTTAACTTCGGAGTTCTGATGGGATCCGGAGCATTAGTGCTGGTATGATCGCACCCGCACACTAAGCTTGCCTCAATTCATTTATGACCTCGTCCAAGGGCCGTGGACCGCTCCCAGCCCACCTCCACGAGGAGGGGCGTCCGCTCGGAATCGGTAAGAAGCCAGAAGCGAGAGTCGCCGACCAGTTCGGAGGCGATGTACGTTTTTTTAAGATCTGCACGCTGGAAAGAGTCGGAGCTGGAGGCGGTTATAAATCTCTAACGATTTTTGCTCTCAGATGAGCTTCAGAGACGTTAAGAAACCGTAAACCGCGAAAATCATAGCGAACGTTCAACCCTGACAGTCCTGAATGAAAAGAAACTTCGGGGAATACGGTTACGCCGACCCGTTTGTCGGGGAGGGCTGGAAAAGAGCAAAAAAAAAGGGGTGCAACACGAGGACTTCCCAGGGGGTCACCCATCCTAGTACTGCTCTCGCCCAAGCACGCTTAACTTCGGAGTTCTGATGGGATATGGAGCATTAGTGCTGGTATGATCGCACCCGCACACTAAGCTTGCCTCAATTCATTTATGACCTCGTCCAGGGGCCGTGGACCGCTCCCAGCCCACCTCCACGAGGAGGGGCGTCCGCTCGGAATCGGTAAGAAGCCAGAAGCGAGAGTCGCCGACAAGTTCGGAGGCGATGTACGTTTTTTTAAGATCTGCACGCTGGGAAGAGTCGGAGCCGGAGGCGGTTATAAATCTCTAATGATTTTTGCTCTGAAATGAGCTTCAGAGACGTTAAAAAACCGTAAACCGCGAAAATCGTAGCGAACGTTCAACCCCGACAGTCCTGAACAAAAGGAAACTTCGGGGAATACGTTACGCCGACCCGTTTGTCGGGGAGTACTGGAAAGGAGCAAAGAAAAGGGGTGCAACACGAGGACTTCCCAGGGGGTCACCCATCCTGGTACTGCTCTGGCCCAAGCACGCTTAACTTCGGAGTTCTGATGGGATCCGGAGCATTAGTGCAGGTATGATCGCACCCGCACACTAAGCTTGCCTGAATTCATTTATGACCTCGTCCAGGGGCTGTGGACCGCTCCCAGCCCACCTCCACGAGGAGGGGCGTCCGCTCAAAATCGGTAAGAAGCCAGAAGCGAGAGTCGCCGACCAGTTCGGAGGCGATGTACATTTTTTTAAGATCTGCACGCTGGGAAGAGTCGGAGCCGGAGGCGGTTATAAATCTCTAACGATTTTTTCTCTGAGATGAGATTCAGAGACGTTAAGAAACCGTAAACCGCGAAAATCGTAGCGAACGTTCAACCCCGACAGTCCTGAATGAAAAGAAACTTCGGGGAATACGGTTACGCCGACCCGTTTGTCGGGGAGGGCTGGAAAGGAGCAGAAAAAAGGGGTGCAACACGAGGACTTCCCAGGGGGTCACCCATCCTAGTACTGCTCTCGCCCAAGCACGCTTAACTTCGAAATTCTGATGGGATCCGGAGCATTAGTGCTGGTATGATCGCACCCGCACACTAAGCTTGCCTCAATTGATTTATGACCTCGTCCAGGGGCCGTGGACCGCTCCCAGCCCACCTCCATGAGGAGGGGCGTCCGCTCAGAATCGGTAGGA
This sequence comes from Diospyros kaki, assembly GCA_036245055.1. Taxonomy (NCBI): domain Eukaryota; kingdom Viridiplantae; phylum Streptophyta; class Magnoliopsida; order Ericales; family Ebenaceae; genus Diospyros; species Diospyros kaki. The sequence continues at coordinate 22,413,498 of BSEG01000002.1, forward strand.
AGCCAGAAGCGTGAGTCGCCGACCAGTTCGGAGGCGATGTACGTTTTTTTAAGATCTGCACGCTGGGAAGAGTCGGAGCCGGAGGCGGTTATAAATCTCTAACGATTTTTGCTCTAAGATGAGCTTCAGAGACGTTAAGAAATCGTAAACCGCGAAAATCGTAGCGAACGTTCAACCCCGACAGTCTTGAATGAAAAGAAACTTCGGGGAATACGGTTACGCCGACCCGTTTGTCGGGGAGGACTAGAAACGAGCATAAACAAAAGGGTGCAACACGAGGACTTCCCAGGGGGTCACCCATCCTAGTACTGCTCTCGCCCAAGCACGCTTAACTTCGGAGTTCTGATGGGATCCGGAGCATTAGTGCTGGTATGATCGCACCCGCACAGTAAGCTTGCCTCAATTCATTTATGACCTCGTCCAGGGGCCGTGGACCGCTCCCAGCCCACCTCCACGAGGAGGAGCGTCCGCTCGGAATCGGTAAGAAGCCAGAAGGGAGAGTCGCCGACCAGTTCGGAGGCGATGTACGTTTTTTTAAGATCTGCACGCTGGGAAGAGTCGGAGCCGGAGGCGGTTATAAATCTCTACCGATTTTTTCTATGAGATGAGCTTCAGAGACGTTAAGAAACTGTATACCGCGAAAATCGTAGCGAACGTTCAACCCCGACAGTCCTGAACGAAAAGAAACTTCAGGGAATACGGTTACGCCGACCCGTTTGTCGGGGAGGACTGGAAAGGAGCAAAAAAAAGGGGTGCAACACGAGGACTTCCCAGGGGGTCACCCATCCTAGTACTGCTCTCCCCCAAGCACGCTTAACTTCAGAGTTCTGATGGGATCCGGTGCATTAGTGCTGGTATGATCGCACCCGCACACTAAGCTTGCCTCAATTCATTTATGACCTCGTCCAGGGGCCGTGGACCGCTCCCAGCCCACCTCCACGAGGAGGGGCGTCCGCTCGGAATCGGTAAGAAGCCAGAAGCGAGAGTCGCCGACCAGTTCGGAGGCGATGTACGTTTTTTTAAGATCTGCACGCTGGAAAGAGTCGGAGCTGGAGGCGGTTATAAATCTCTAACGATTTTTTCTCTGAGATGAGCTTCAGAGACGTTAAGAAACCGTAAACCGCGAAAATCGTAGCGAACGTTCAACCCCGAAAGTCCTGAACGAAAAGAAACTTTGGGTAATACAGTTACGCCGACCCGTTTGTCGGGGAGGACTGGAAAGGAGCAAAAAAAAAGGGGTGCAACACGAGGACTTCCCAGGGGTCACCCATCCTAGTACTGCTCTCGCCCAAGCACGCTTAACTTCGGAGTTCTGATGGGATCCGGTGCATTAGTGCTGGTATGATCGCACCCGCACACTAAGCTTGCCTCAATTCATTTATGACCTCGTCCAGGGGCCGTGGACCGCTCCCAGCCCACCTCCATGAGGAGGGGCGTCCGCTCAGAATCGGTAAGAAGCCAGAAGCGTGAGTCGCCGACCAGTTCGGAGGCGATGTACGTTTTTTTAAGATCTGCACGCCGGAAAGAGTCGGAGCCGGAGGCGGTTATAAATCTCTAACGATTTTTGCTCTGAAATGAGCTTCAAAGACGTTAAAAAACCGTAAACCGCGAAAATCGTAGCGAACGTTCAACCCCGACAGTCCTGAGCGAAAAGAAAATTCGGGGAATACGGTTACGCCGACCCGTTTGTCGGGGAGGACTGGAAAAGAGAAAAAAAAAGGGGTGCAACACGAGGACTTCCCAGGGGGTCACCCATCCTAGTACTGCTCTCGCCCAAGCACGCTTAACTCCGGAGTTCTGATGGGATCTGGAGCATTAGTGCTGGTGTGATCGCACCCGCACACTAAGCTTGCCTCAATTCATTTATGACCTCGTCCAGGGGCCGTGGACCGCTCCCAGCCCACCTCCACGAGGAGGGGCGTCCGCTCGGAATCGGTAAGAAGCCAGAAGCGAGACTCGTCGACAAGTTCGGAGGCGATGTACGTTTTTTTAAGATCTGCACACTGGGAAGAGTCGGAGCCGGAGGCGGTTATAAATCTCTAATGATTTTTGCTCTGAAATGAGCTTCAGAGACGTTAAAAAACAGTAAACCGTGAAAATCGTAGCGAACGTTCAACCCCGACAGTCCTGAACAAAAGGAAACTTCGGGGAATACGGTTACGCCGACCCGTTTGTCGGGGAGTACTGGAAAGGAGCAAAGAAAAGGGGTGCAACACGAGGACTTCCCAGGAGGTCACCCATCCTAGTACTGCTCTCGCCCAAGCACGCTTAACTTCGGAGTTCTGATGGGATCCGGAGCATTAGTGCAGGTATGATCGCACCCGCACACTAAGCTTGCCTCAATTCATTTATGACCTCGTCCATGGGCCGTGGACCGCTCCCAGCCCACCTCCACGAGGAGGGGCGTCCGCTCGGAATCGGTAAGAAGCCAGAAGCGAGAGTCGCCGACAAGTTCGGAGGCGATGTACGTTTTTTTAAGATCTGCACGCTGGGAAGAGTCGGAGCCGGAGGCGGTTATAAATCTCTAATGATTTTTGCTCTGAGATGAGCTTCAGAGACGTTAAAAAACCGTAAACCGCGAAAATCGTAGCGAACGTTCAACCCCGACAGTCCTGAACAAATGGAAACTTCGGGGAATACGGTTACGCCGACCCGTTTGTCGGGGAGTACTGGAAAGGAGCAAAGAAAAGGGGTGCAACACGAGGACTTCCCAGGGGGTCACCCACCCTAGTACTGCTCTCGCCCAAGCACGCTTAACTTCGGAGTTCTGATGGGATCCGGAGCATTAGTGCTGGCATGATCGCACCCGCACACTAAGCTTGCCTCAATTCATTTATGACCTCGTCCAGGGGCCGTGGACCGCTCCCAGCCCACCTCCACGAGGAGGGGCGTCCGCTCGGAATCGGTAAGAAGCCAGTAGCGAGACTCGCCGACAAGTTCGGAGGCGATGTACGTTTTTTTAAGATCTGCACGCTGGGAAGAGTCGGAGCCGGAGGCGGTTATAAATCTCTAATGATTTTTGCTCTGAAATGAGCTTCAGAGACGTTAAAAAACCGTAAACCGTGAAAATCGTAGCGAACGTTCAACCCCGACAGTCCTGAACAAAAGGAAACTTCGGGGAATACGGTTACGCCGACCCGTTTGTCGGGGAGTACTGGAAAGGAGCAAAGAAAAGGGGTGCAACACGAGGACTTCCCAGGAGGTCACCCATCCTAGTACTGCTCTCGCCCAAGCACGCTTAACTTCGGAGTTCTGATGGGATCCGGAGCATTAGTGCAGGTATGATCGCACCCGCACACTAAGCTTGCCTCAATTCATTTATGACCTCGTCCATGGGCCGTGGACCGCCCCCAGCCCACCTCCACGAGGAGGGGCGTCCGCTCGGAATCGGTAAGAAGCCAGAAGCGAGAGTCGCCGACAAGTTCGGAGGCGATGTACGTTTTTTTAAGATCTGCACGCTGGGAAGAGTCGGAGCCGGAGGCGGTTATAAATCTCTAATGATTTTTGCTCTGAGATGAGCTTCAGAGACGTTAAAAAACCGTAAACCGCGAAAATCGTAGCGAACGTTCAACCCCGACAGTCCTGAACAAATGGAAACTTCGGGGAATACGGTTACGCCGACCCGTTTGTCGGGGAGTACTGGAAAGGAGCAAAGAAAAGGGGTGCAACACGAGGACTTCCCAGGGGGTCACCCACCCTAGTATTGCTCTCGCCCAAGCACGCTTAACTTCGGAGTTCTGATGGGATCCGGAGCATTAGTGCTGGCATGATCGCACCCGCACACTAAGCTTGCCTCAATTCATTTATGACCTCGTCCAGGGGCCGTGGACCGCTCCCAGCCCACCTCCACGAGGAGGGGCGTCCGCTCGGAATCGGTAAGAAGCCAGAAGCGAGACTCGCCGACAAGTTCGGAGGCGATGTACGTTTTTTTAAGATCTGCACGCTGGGAAGAGTCGGAGCCGAAGGCGGTTATAAATCTCTAATGATTTTTGCTCTGAAATGAGCTTCAGAGACGTTAAAAAACCGTAAACCGTGAAAATCGTAGCGAACGTTCAACCCCGACAGTCCTGAACAAAAGGAAACTTCGGGGAATACGGTTACGCCGACCCGTTTGTCGGGGAGTACTGTAAAGGAGCAAAGAAAAGGGGTGCAACACGAGGACTTCCCAGGAGGTCACCCATCCTAGTACTGCTCTCGCCCAAGCACGCTTAACTTCGGAGTTCTGATGGGATCCGGAGCATTAGTGCAGGTATGATCGCACCCGCACACTAAGCTTGCCTCAATTCATTTATGACCTCGTCCATGGGCCGTGGACCGCTCCCAGCCCACCTCCACGAGGAGGGGCGTCCGCTCGGAATCGGTAAGAAGCCAGAAGCGAGAGTCGCCGACAAGTTCGGAGGCGATGTACGTTTTTTTAAGATCTGCACGCTGGGAAGAGTCGGAGCCGGAGGCGGTTATAAATCTCTAATGATTTTTGCTCTGAGATGAGCTTCAGAGACGTTAAAAAACCGTAAATCGCGAAAATCGTAGCGAACGTTCAACCCCGACAGTCCTGAACAAAAAGAAACTTCGGGGAATACGGTTAATCCGACCCGTTTGTCGGGGAGGACTGGAAAGGAGCAAAAAAAAGGGGTGCAACACGAGGACTTCCCAGGCGGTCACCCATCCTAGTACTGCTCTCGCCCAAGCATGCTTAACTTCGGAGTTCTGATGGGATCCGGTGCATTAGTGTTGGTATGATCGAACCCACACACTAAGCTTGCCTCAATTCATTTATGACCTCGTCCAGGGGCCGTGGACCGCTCCCAGCCAACCTCCACGAGGAGGGGCGTCCGCTCGGAATCGGTAAGAAGCCAGAAGCGAGACTCGCCGACAAGTTCGGAGGCGATGTACGTTTTTTTAAGATCTGCACGCCGGGAAGAGTCGGACTCGGAGGCGGTTATAAATCTCTAACGATTTTTGCTCTGAGATGAGCTTCAGAGACATTAAGAAACCGTAAACCGCGAAAATCGTAGCGAACGTTCAACGCCGACAATCCTGAATGAAAAGAAACTTCGGGGAATACGGTTACGCCGACCCGTTTGTCGGGGAGGACAGGAAACGAGCAAAAAAAAAGGAGTGCAACACGAGGACTTCCCAGGCGGTCACCCATCCTAGTACTGCTCTCGCCCAAGCACGTTTAACTTCGGAGTTCTGATGGGATCCGGTGCATTAGTGCTGGTATGATCGCACCCGCACACTAAGCTTGCCTCAATTCATTTATCACCTCGTCCAGGGGCCGTGGACCGCTCCCAGCCCACCTCCACGAGGAGGGGCGTCCGGTCGGAATCGGTAAGAAGCCAGAAGCGAGAGTCGCCGACAAGTTCGGAGGCGATGTACGTTTTTTTAAGATCTGCACGCTGGGAAGAGTCGGAGCCGGAGGCGGTTATAAATCTCTAACGATTTTTGCTCTGAAATGAGCTTCAAAGACGTTAAAAAACCGTAAACCGCGAAAATCGTAGCGAACGTTCAACCCCGACAGTCCTGAGCGAAAAGAAAATTCGGGGAATACGGTTACGCCGACCCGTTTGTCGGGGAGGACTGGAAAAGAGAAAAAAAAAGGGGTGCAACACGAGGACTTCCCAGGGGGTCACCCATCCTAGTACTGCTCTCGCCCAAGCACGCTTAACTCCGGAGTTCTGATGGGATCTGGAGCATTAGTGCTGGTGTGATCGCACCCGCACACTAAGCTTGCCTCAATTCATTTATGACCTCGTCCAGGGGCCGTGGACCGCTCCCAGCCCACCTCCACGAGGAGGGGCGTCCGCTCGGAATCGGTAAGAAGCCAGAAGCGAGACTCGTCGACAAGTTCGGAGGCGATGTACGTTTTTTTAAGATCTGCACACTGGGAAGAGTCGGAGCCGGAGGCGGTTATAAATCTCTAATGATTTTTGCTCTGAAATGAGCTTCAGAGACGTTAAAAAACAGTAAACCGTGAAAATCGTAGCGAACGTTCAACCCCGACAGTCCTGAACAAAAGGAAACTTCGGGGAATACGGTTACGCCGACCCGTTTGTCGGGGAGTACTGGAAAGGAGCAAAGAAAAGGGGTGCAACACGAGGACTTCCCAGGAGGTCACCCATCCTAGTACTGCTCTCGCCCAAGCACGCTTAACTTCGGAGTTCTGATGGGATCCGGAGCATTAGTGCAGGTATGATCGCACCCGCACACTAAGCTTGCCTCAATTCATTTATGACCTCGTCCATGGGCCGTGGACCGCTCCCAGCCCACCTCCACGAGGAGGGGCGTCCGCTCGGAATCGGTAAGAAGCCAGAAGCGAGAGTCGCCGACAAGTTCGGAGGCGATGTACGTTTTTTTAAGATCTGCACGCTGGGAAGAGTCGGAGCCGGAGGCGGTTATAAATCTCTAATGATTTTTGCTCTGAGATGAGCTTCAGAGACGTTAAAAAACCGTAAACCGCGAAAATCGTAGCGAACGTTCAACCCCGACAGTCCTGAACAAATGGAAACTTCGGGGAATACGGTTACGCCGACCCGTTTGTCGGGGAGTACTGGAAAGGAGCAAAGAAAAGGGGTGCAACACGAGGACTTCCCAGGGGGTCACCCACCCTAGTACTGCTCTCGCCCAAGCACGCTTAACTTCGGAGTTCTGATGGGATCCGGAGCATTAGTGCTGGCATGATCGCACCCGCACACTAAGCTTGCCTCAATTCATTTATGACCTCGTCCAGGGGCCGTGGACCGCTCCCAGCCCACCTCCACGAGGAGGGGCGTCCGCTCGGAATCGGTAAGAAGCCAGTAGCGAGACTCGCCGACAAGTTCGGAGGCGATGTACGTTTTTTTAAGATCTGCACGCTGGGAAGAGTCGGAGCCGGAGGCGGTTATAAATCTCTAATGATTTTTGCTCTGAAATGAGCTTCAGAGACGTTAAAAAACCGTAAACCGTGAAAATCGTAGCGAACGTTCAACCCCGACAGTCCTGAACAAAAGGAAACTTCGGGGAATACGGTTACGCCGACCCGTTTGTCGGGGAGTACTGGAAAGGAGCAAAGAAAAGGGGTGCAACACGAGGACTTCCCAGGAGGTCACCCATCCTAGTACTGCTCTCGCCCAAGCACGCTTAACTTCGGAGTTCTGATGGGATCCGGAGCATTAGTGCAGGTATGATCGCACCCGCACACTAAGCTTGCCTCAATTCATTTATGACCTCGTCCATGGGCCGTGGACCGCTCCCAGCCCACCTCCACGAGGAGGGGCGTCCGCTCGGAATCGGTAAGAAGCCAGAAGCGAGAGTCGCCGACAAGTTCGGAGGCGATGTACGTTTTTTTAAGATCTGCACGCTGGGAAGAGTCGGAGCCGGAGGCGGTTATAAATCTCTAATGATTTTTGCTCTGAGATGAGCTTCAGAGACGTTAAAAAACCGTAAACCGCGAAAATCGTAGCGAACGTTCAACCCCGACAGTCCTGAACAAATGGAAACTTCGGGGAATACGGTTACGCCGACCCGTTTGTCGGGGAGTACTGGAAAGGAGCAAAGAAAAGGGGTGCAACACGAGGACTTCCCAGGGGGTCACCCACCCTAGTACTGCTCTCGCCCAAGCACGCTTAACTTCGGAGTTCTGATGGGATCCGGAGCATTAGTGCTGGCATGATCGCACCCGCACACTAAGCTTGCCTCAATTCATTTATGACCTCGTCCAGGGGCCGTGGACCGCTCCCAGCCCACCTCCACGAGGAGGGGCGTCCGCTCGGAATCGGTAAGAAGCCAGTAGCGAGACTCGCCGACAAGTTCGGAGGCGATGTACGTTTTTTTAAGATCTGCACGCTGGGAAGAGTCGGAGCCGGAGGCGGTTATAAATCTCTAATGATTTTTGCTCTGAAATGAGCTTCAGAGACGTTAAAAAACCGTAAACCGTGAAAATCGTAGCGAACGTTCAACCCCGACAGTCCTGAACAAAAGGAAACTTCGGGGAATACGGTTACGCCGACCCGTTTGTCGGGGAGTACTGGAAAGGAGCAAAGAAAAGGGGTGCAACACGAGGACTTCCCAGGAGGTCACCCATCCTAGTACTGCTCTCGCCCAAGCACGCTTAACTTCGGAGTTCTGATGGGATCCGGAGCATTAGTGCAGGTATGATCGCACCCGCACACTAAGCTTGCCTCAATTCATTTATGACCTCGTCCATGGGCCGTGGACCGCTCCCAGCCCACCTCCACGAGGAGGGGCGTCCGCTCGGAATCGGTAAGAAGCCAGAAGCGAGAGTCGCCGACAAGTTCGGAGGCGATGTACGTTTTTTTAAGATCTGCACGCTGGGAAGAGTCGGAGCCGGAGGCGGTTATAAATCTCTAATGATTTTTGCTCTGAGATGAGCTTCAGAGACGTTAAAAAACCGTAAACCGCGAAAATCGTAGCGAACGTTCAACCCCGACAGTCCTGAACAAATGGAAACTTCGGGGAATACGGTTACGCCGACCCGTTTGTCGGGGAGTACTGGAAAGGAGCAAAGAAAAGGGGTGCAACACGAGGACTTCCCAGGGGGTCACCCACCCTAGTATTGCTCTCGCCCAAGCACGCTTAACTTCGGAGTTCTGATGGGATCCGGAGCATTAGTGCTGGCATGATCGCACCCGCACACTAAGCTTGCCTCAATTCATTTATGACCTCGTCCAGGGGCCGTGGACCGCTCCCAGCCCACCTCCACGAGGAGGGGCGTCCGCTCGGAATCGGTAAGAAGCCAGAAGCGAGACTCGCCGACAAGTTCGGAGGCGATGTACGTTTTTTTAAGATCTGCACGCTGGGAAGAGTCGGAGCCGAAGGCGGTTATAAATCTCTAATGATTTTTGCTCTGAAATGAGCTTCAGAGACGTTAAAAAACCGTAAACCGTGAAAATCGTAGCGAACGTTCAACCCCGACAGTCCTGAACAAAAGGAAACTTCGGGGAATACGGTTACGCCGACCCGTTTGTCGGGGAGTACTGTAAAGGAGCAAAGAAAAGGGGTGCAACACGAGGACTTCCCAGGAGGTCACCCATCCTAGTACTGCTCTCGCCCAAGCACGCTTAACTTCGGAGTTCTGATGGGATCCGGAGCATTAGTGCAGGTATGATCGCACCCGCACACTAAGCTTGCCTCAATTCATTTATGACCTCGTCCATGGGCCGTGGACCGCTCCCAGCCCACCTCCACGAGGAGGGGCGTCCGCTCGGAATCGGTAAGAAGCCAGAAGCGAGAGTCGTCGACAAGTTCGGAGGCGATGTACGTTTTTTTAAGATCTGCACGCTGGGAAGAGTCGGAGCCGGAGGCGGTTATAAATCTCTAATGATTTTTGCTCTGAGATGAGCTTCAGAGACGTTAAAAAACCGTAAACCGCGAAAATCGTAGCGAACGTTCAACCCCGACAGTCCTGAACAAAAAGAAACTTCGGGGAATACGGTTAATCCGACCCGTTTGTCGGGGAGGACTGGAAAGGAGCAAAAAAAAGGGGTGCAACACGAGGACTTCCCAGGCGGTCACCCATCCTAGTACTGCTCTCGCCCAAGCATGCTTAACTTCGGAGTTCTGATGGGATCCGGTGCATTAGTGTTGGTATGATCGAACCCACACACTAAGCTTGCCTCAATTCATTTATGACCTCGTCCAGGGGCCGTGGACCGCTCCCAGCCAACCTCCACGAGGAGGGGCGTCCGCTCGGAATCGGTAAGAAGCCAGAAGCGAGACTCGCCGACAAGTTCGGAGGCGATGTACGTTTTTTTAAGATCTGCACGCCGGGAAGAGTCGGACTCGGAGGCGGTTATAAATCTCTAACGATTTTTGCTCTGAGATGAGCTTCAGAGACATTAAGAAATCGTAAACCGCGAAAATCGTAGCGAACGTTCAACGCCGACAATCCTGAATGAAAAGAAACTTCGGGGAATACGGTTACGCCGACCCGTTTGTCGGGGAGGACAGGAAACGAGCAAAAAAAAAGGAGTGCAACACGAGGACTTCCCAGGCGGTCACCCATCCTAGTACTGCTCTCGCCCAAGCACGCTTAACTTCGGAGTTCTGATGGGATCCGGTGCATTAGTGCTGGTATGATCGCACCCGCACACTAAGCTTGCCTCAATTCATTTATCACCTCGTCCAGGGGCCGTGGACCGCTCCCAGCCCACCTCCACGAGGAGGGGCGTCCGGTCGGAATCGGTAAGAAGCCAGAAGCGAGAGTCGCCGACAAGTTCGGAGGCGATGTACGTTTTTTTAAGATCTGCACGCTGGGAAGAGTCGGAGCCGGAGGCGGTTATAAATCTCTAATGATTTTTGCTCTGAGATGAGCTTCAGAGACGTTAAAAAACCGTAAACCGCAAAAATCGTAGCGAACGTTCAACCCCGACAGTCCTGAACAAATGGAAACTTCGGGGAATACGGTTACGCCGACCCGTTTGTCGGGGAGTACTGGAAAGGAGCAAAGAAAAGGGGTGCAACACGACGACTTCCCAGGGGGTCACCCATCCTAGTACTGCTCTCGCCCAAGCACGCTTAACTTCGGAGTTCTGATGGGATCCGGAGCATTAGTGCTGGTATGATCGCACCCGCACACTAAGCTTGCCTCAATTCATTTATGACCTCGTCCAGGGGCCGTAGACCGCTCCCAGCCCACCTCCATGAGGAGGGGCGTCCGCTCAGAATCGGTAAGAAGCCAGAAGCGTGAGTCGCCGACCAGTTCGGAGGCGATGTACGTTTTTTTAAGATCTGCACGCCGGAAAGAGTCGGAGCCGGAGGCGGTTATAAATCTCTAACGATTTTTGCTCTGAAATGAGCTTCAAAGACGTTAAAAAACCGTAAACCGCGAAAATCGTAGCGAACGTTCAACCCCGACAGTCCTGAGCGAAAAGAAAATTCGGGGAATACGGTTACGCCGACCCGTTTGTCGGGGAGGACTGGAAAAGAGCAAAAAAAAAGGGGTGCAACACGAGGACTTCCCAGGGGGTCACCCATCCTAGTACTGCTCTCGCCCAAGCACGCTTAACTCCGGAGTTCTGATGGGATCCGGAGCATTAGTGCTGGTGTGATCGCACCCGCACACTAAGCTTGCCTCAATTCATTTATGACCTCGTCCAGGGGCCGTGGACCGCTCCCAGCCCACCTCCACGAGGAGGGGCGTCCGCTCGGAATCGGTAAGAAGCCAGAAGCGAGACTCGTCGACAAGTTCGGAGGCGATGTACGTTTTTTTAAGATCTGCACACTGGGAAGAGTCGGAGCCGGAGGCGGTTATAAATCTCTAATGATTTTTGCTCTGAAATGAGCTTCAGAGACGTTAAAAAACCGTAAACCGTGAAAATCGTAGCGAACGTTCAACCCCGACAGTCCTGAACAAAAGGAAACTTCGGGGAATACGGTTACGCCGACCCGTTTGTCGGGGAGTACTGGAAAGGAGCAAAGAAAAGGGGTGCAACACGAGGACTTCCCAGGAGGTCACCCATCCTAGTACTGCTCTCGCCCAAGCACGCTTAACTTCGGAGTTCTGATGGGATCCGGAGCATTAGTGCAGGTATGATCGCACCCGCACACTAAGCTTGCCTCAATTCATTTATGACCTCGTCCATGGGCCGTGGACCGCTCCCAGCCCACCTCCACGAGGAGGGGCGTCCGCTCGGAATCGGTAAGAAGCCAGAAGCGAGAGTCGCCGACAAGTTCGGAGGCGATGTACGTTTTTTTAAGATCTGCACGCTGGGAAGAGTCGGAGCCGGAGGCGGTTATAAATCTCTAATGATTTTTGCTCTGAGATGAGCTTCAGAGACGTTAAAAAACCGTAAACCGCGAAAATCGTAGCGAACGTTCAACCCCGACAGTCCTGAACAAATGGAAACTTCGGGGAATACGGTTACGCCGACCCGTTTGTCGGGGAGTACTGGAAAGGAGCAAAGAAAAGGGGTGCAACACGAGGACTTCCCAGGGGGTCACCCACCCTAGTACTGCTCTCGCCCAAGCACGCTTAACTTCGGAGTTCTGATGGGATCCGGAGCATTAGTGCTGGCATGATCGCACCCGCACACTAAGCTTGCCTCAATTCATTTATGACCTCGTCCAGGGGCCGTGGACCGCTCCCAGCCCACCTCCACGAGGAGGGGCGTCCGCTCGGAATCGGTAAGAAGCCAGTAGCGAGACTCGCCGACAAGTTCGGAGGCGATGTACGTTTTTTTAAGATCTGCACGCTGGGAAGAGTCGGAGCCGGAGGCGGTTATAAATCTCTAATGATTTTTGCTCTGAAATGAGCTTCAGAGACGTTAAAAAACCGTAAACCGTGAAAATCGTAGCGAACGTTCAACCCCGACAGTCCTGAACAAAAGGAAACTTCGGGGAATACGGTTACGCCGACCCGTTTGTCGGGGAGTACTGGAAAGGAGCAAAGAAAAGGGGTGCAACACGAGGACTTCCCAGGAGGTCACCCATCCTAGTACTGCTCTCGCCCAAGCACGCTTAACTTCGGAGTTCTGATGGGATCCGGAGCATTAGTGCAGGTATGATCGCACCCGCACACTAAGCTTGCCTCAATTCATTTATGACCTCGTCCATGGGCCGTGGACCGCTCCCAGCCCACCTCCACGAGGAGGGGCGTCCGCTCGGAATCGGTAAGAAGCCAGAAGCGAGAGTCGCCGACAAGTTCGGAGGCGATGTACGTTTTTTTAAGATCTGCACGCTGGGAAGAGTCGGAGCCGGAGGCGGTTATAAATCTCTAATGATTTTTGCTCTGAGATGAGCTTCAGAGACGTTAAAAAACCGTAAACCGCGAAAATCGTAGCGAACGTTCAACCCCGACAGTCCTGAACAAATGGAAACTTCGGGGAATACGGTTACGCCGACCCGTTTGTCGGGGAGTACTGGAAAGGAGCAAAGAAAAGGGGTGCAACACGAGGACTTCCCAGGGGGTCACCCACCCTAGTATTGCTCTCGCCCAAGCACGCTTAACTTCGGAGTTCTGATGGGATCCGGAGCATTAGTGCTGGCATGATCGCACCCGCACACTAAGCTTGCCTCAATTCATTTATGACCTCGTCCAGGGGCCGTGGACCGCTCCCAGCCCACCTCCACGAGGAGGGGCGTCCGCTCGGAATCGGTAAGAAGCCAGAAGCGAGACTCGCCGACAAGTTCGGAGGCGATGTACGTTTTTTTAAGATCTGCACGCTGGGAAGAGTCGGAGCCGAAGGCGGTTATAAATCTCTAATGATTTTTGCTCTGAAATGAGCTTCAGAGACGTTAAAAAACCGTAAACCGTGAAAATCGTAGCGAACGTTCAACCCCGACAGTCCTGAACAAAAGGAAACTTCGGGGAATACGGTTACGCCGACCCGTTTGTCGGGGAGTACTGTAAAGGAGCAAAGAAAAGGGGTGCAACACGAGGACTTCCCAGGAGGTCACCCATCCTAGTACTGCTCTCGCCCAAGCACGCTTAACTTCGGAGTTCTGATGGGATCCGGAGCATTAGTGCAGGTATGATCGCACCCGCACACTAAGCTTGCCTCAATTCATTTATGACCTCGTCCATGGGCCGTGGACCGCTCCCAGCCCACCTCCACGAGGAGGGGCGTCCGCTCGGAATCGGTAAGAAGCCAGAAGCGAGGGTCGCCGACAAGTTCGGAGGCGATGTACGTTTTTTTAAGATCTGCATGCTGGGAAGAGTCGGAGCCGGAGGCGGTTATAAATCTCTAATGATTTTTGCTCTGAGATGAGCTTCAGAGACGTTAAAAAACCGTAAACCGCGAAAATCGTAGCGAACGTTCAACCCCGACAGTCCTGAACAAAAAGAAACTTCGGGGAATACGGTTAATCCGACCCGTTTGTCGGGGAGGACTGGAAAGGAGCAAAAAAAAGGGGTGCAACACGAGGACTTCCCAGGCGGTCACCCATCCTAGTACTGCTCTCGCCCAAGCATGCTTAACTTCGGAGTTCTGATGGGATCCGGTGCATTAGTGTTGGTATGATCGAACCCACACACTAAGCTTGCCTCAATTCATTTATGACCTCGTCCAGGGGCCGTGGACCGCTCCCAGCCAACCTCCACGAGGAGGGGCGTCCGCTCGGAATCGGTAAGAAGCCAGAAGCGAGACTCGCCGACAAGTTCGGAGGCGATGTACGTTTTTTTAAGATCTGCACGCCGGGAAGAGTCGGACTCGGAGGCGGTTATAAATCTCTAACGATTTTTGCTCTGAGATGAGCTTCAGAGACATTAAGAAACCGTAAACCGCGAAAATCGTAGCGAACGTTCAACGCCGACAATCCTGAATGAAAAGAAACTTCGGGGAATACGGTTACGCCGACCCGTTTGTCGGGGAGGACAGGAAACGAGCAAAAAAAAAGGAGTGCAACACGAGGACTTCCCAGGCGGTCACCCATCCTAGTACTGCTCTCGCCCAAGCACGCTTAACTTCGGAGTTCTGATGGGATCCGGTGCATTAGTGCTGGTATGATCGCACCCGCACACTAAGCTTGCCTCAATTCATTTATCACCTCGTCCAGGGGCCGTGGACCGCTCCCAGCCCACCTCCACGAGGAGGGGCGTCCGGTCGGAATCGGTAAGAAGCCAGAAGCGAGAGTCGCCGACAAGTTCGGAGGCGATGTACGTTTTTTTAAGATCTGCACGCTGGGAAGAGTCGGAGCCGGAGGCGGTTATAAATCTCTAATGATTTTTGCTCTGAGATGAGCTTCAGAGACGTTAAAAAACCGTAAACCGCAAAAATCGTAGCGAACGTTCAACCCCGACAGTCCTGAACAAATGGAAACTTCGGGGAATACGGTTACGCCGACCCGTTTGTCGGGGAGTACTGGAAAGGAGCAAAGAAAAGGGGTGCAACACGACGACTTCCCAGGGGGTCACCCATCCTAGTACTGCTCTCGCCCAAGCACGCTTAACTTCGGAGTTCTGATGGGATCCGGAGCATTAGTGCTGGTATGATCGCACCCGCACACTAAGCTTGCCTCAATTCATTTATGACCTCGTCCAGAGGCCGTGGACCGCTCCCAGCCAACCTCCACGAGGAGGGGCGTCCGCTCAGAATCGGTAAGAAGCCAGAAGCGAGACTCGCCGACAAGTTCGGAGGCGATGTACGTTTTTTTAAGATCTGCACGCCGGGAAGAGTCGGACTCGGAGGCGGTTATAAATCTCTAACGATTTTTGCTCTGAGATGAGCTTCAGAGACATTAAGAAACCGTAAACCGCAAAAATCGTAGCGAACGTTCAACCCCGACAATCCTGAATGAAAAGAAACTTCGGGGAATACGGTTACGCCGACCCGTTTGTCGGGGAGGACAGGAAACGAGCAAAAAAAAAGGAGTGCAACACGAGGACTTCCCAGGCGGTCACCCATCCTAGTACTGCTCTCGCCCAAGCACGCTTAACTTCGGAGTTCTGATGGGATCCGGTGCATTAGTGCTGGTATGATCGCACCCGCACACTAAGCTTGCCTCAATTCATTTATCACCTCGTCCAGGGGCCGTGGACCGCTCCCAGCCCACCTCCACGAGGAGGGGCGTCCGGTCGGAATCGGTAAGAAGCCAGAAGCGAGAGTCGCCGACAAGTTCGGAGGCGATGTACGTTTTTTTAAGATCTGCACGCTGGGAAGAGTCGGAGCCGGAGGCGGTTATAAATCTCTAATGATTTTTGCTCTAAGATGAGCTTCAGAGACGTTAAAAAACCGTAAACCGCAAAAATCGTAGCGAACGTTCAACCCCGACAGTCCTGAACAAATGGAAACTTCGGGGAATACGGTTACGCCGACCCGTTTGTCGGGGAGTACTGGAAAGGAGCAAAGAAAAGGGGTGCAACACGACGACTTCCCAGGGGGTCACCCATCCTAGTACTGCTCTCGCCCAAGCATGCTTAACTTCGGAGTTCTGATGGGATCCGGAGCATTAGTGCTGGTATGATCGCACCCGCACACTAAGCTTGCCTCAATTCATTTATGACCTCGTCCAGGGGCCGTGGACCGCTCCCAGCCCACCTCCACGAGGAGGGGCGTCCGCTCGGAATCGGTAAGAAGCCAGAAGCGAGAGTCGCCGACAAGTTCAGAGGCGATGTACGTTTTTTTAAGATCTGCACGCTGGGAAGAGTCGGAGCCGGAGGCGGTTATAAATCTCTAATGATTTTTGCTCTGAAATGAGCTTCAGAGACGTTAAAAAACCGTAAACCGTGAAAATCGTAGCGAACGTTCAACCCCGACAGTCCTGAACAAATGGAAACTTCGGGGAATACGGTTACGCCGACCCGTTTGT
Organism: Diospyros kaki; assembly: GCA_036245055.1. Taxonomy (NCBI): domain Eukaryota; kingdom Viridiplantae; phylum Streptophyta; class Magnoliopsida; order Ericales; family Ebenaceae; genus Diospyros; species Diospyros kaki. The sequence goes on from BSEG01000002.1 coordinate 22,429,743, forward strand.
CGGGGAGTACTGGAAAGGAGCAAAGAAAAGGGGTGCAACACGACGACTTCCCAGGGGGTCACCCATCCTAGTACTGCTCTCGCCCAAGCATGCTTAACTTCGGAGTTCTGATGGGATCCGGAGCATTAGTGCTGGTATGATCGCACCCGCACACTAAGCTTGCCTCAATTCATTTATGACCTCGTCCAGGGGCCGTGGACCGCTCCCAGCCCACCTCCACGAGGAGGGGCGTCCGCTCGGAATCGGTAAGAAGCCAGAAGCGAGAGTCGCCGACAAGTTCAGAGGCGATGTACGTTTTTTTAAGATCTGCACGCTGGGAAGAGTCGGAGCCGGAGGCGGTTATAAATCTCTAATGATTTTTGCTCTGAAATGAGCTTCAGAGACGTTAAAAAACCGTAAACCGTGAAAATCGTAGCGAACGTTCAACCCCGACAGTCCTGAACAAAAGGAAACTTCGGGGAATACGTGATAGAGCACATATTTTCATACTATTTAGCCCTCATATTTAGTCCTTTCTGCACATTAGTTGTGTTATTTCATTCATCTTGATTTCATTTCATTTTATTTTATAGGAATTGGGCTTCACACTATTTTATTTTATTTTTCCAGGTTTAGGGTCATGGAGCATGAGATGGGGCATGAGACATCTTGATGGCAATGAGATATCTTGGAAATTGGAGATAGAGAAGCAAGGGCAATTTTGGCAGATTTGACCTTCTGCACTTATTTCAGTATTTTGGCCGAGATAAAATTCCAGAATGAAGATGATATCTTCAGAGATATTGTAGGAGACTTCTTGAGCTTTCTGTAATGGTATGGTTTGTAAAAATCCGATTTCTTTTGGGCCTTCAAACAGCGCTTCAAAGTCGGGACCAGAAAGCAGGGTTAAATTAGTAAACCTACATTGAATGCTGATTCTTTAAAAGGCCATATCTTGGGCGTCCGATATCCAAATCAAGCGATTCAAAAGCCCAAATTCATCTACTCTTCCTGATCTACAATTTTTATGAAGAGGCCGAAGCCCAGAACACGCGTTAACCTATCCGAAATCGGCCGTCAAGTTGCGGTAACCTAGGGTTTCCTCCTAAAACTCTATTTAAGCACCTTAAGAGGCCATTAAAGGGGGATTCTTGAAGGACGTGAACAGTAGCCGATTTTTCTCTTCTCTCAATTGTTCTTGTCAAGATGGAGGGCTAAGGATTCTGTAATCAAGTTGCAACACCATCCTTGTTCCCGGTTTGAGTCTTGGATTTAATGGAAATATGTTTGTTTTAGTTTTAACTTTGTTGTTTTCTTGTTTCCGTTCTCTCTTAAATCTGTGTATGTGTTGACACCGGTTGGATGAATGCATGCATTGTCTTTGTTTGAGAATCCAAGGTTTTTGTGCTCGGTTGAGGCTTTAACTGGAATCAAGAACAACCTGTTTGGATGGTATTCCAATCAGTCTCGAATTTGTGCAATAAGGGGAATCAAAACTGATAGATTGAACTAAGAGGTTTCTGAAATCTGTTTATTGGTTTTCTTCCAAATCTTTGGCGGTTGTTAAAGGTTTTTTTCTGATTTTCGATTTGAGGGTTAAAACTAAACAAATGGTTTATTGAGAAGGCAATGAAAACTGGGATAGAAGGATTGGTTTGCAACTGATTGCATCTTGATTTATTGTGTTCTTGCTCATTTTGTTTTCTGTTTTTCATCAAAAACTCCCCCCTTGTTTAGCCTTGTTTTGACAGATCCGTTTGAGGTTCGTTGGGAGACGACTTAGGGTTGCACCTATATTGCAAATCCGCATCATCATACTATCTAATCTATTGGTGTTCGACAGCCCCGATCAGATTTTGGCGCCGTTGCCGGGGAACCAATTTCGTTTCTGTCAAAGAAGACTGATTTAAAAAAAAAATTGTGGTTGCTACTTGGTATATAGGTTGGAAACTAGCTGGTTGCGGGCTACTGGTCCAAAGCGAGTTAACCATACTCGGCACTGCTAGATACAACGCCACGTACCAAGTCTATGCCATAAATAAATCAAGAAGATCAAGAAGACCAGCAAAAAATAGAAAACTCTTATTCTCTTCTTCTCTTCTTCTCTTATTATTATTTTTTTTTTTTCTCTTTTTGTCGTTGCTGATAGAAAACTCTTATTATCTGTTTTGTAGGAGACCAACAAGCTGCATCCAAGTGCAAGAGATAGCAACAAAATCAGCAAGTGCAAAACAACAAACTCCTATTCAGCAGATTTGATAGCCTCCATGACAGATAGCAATATTTAAGGATTAAGATCAAGATACCGGTTCTATCTTCTTCCTTTCTCATCCTTAATTGATGTTATTTCATGTCTATATGCTTCCCTTGATGTTTTCTTGCATTTAGAGTGGTTTTTGAGGCAAAATAGGAGCCAGTTTTAAAAAAAAAACGATTTTGAGGCAAATAGTTACTGTTCACATTTTTCCACTTACTCCGATTCCGCTGATTTTTGGTGTCCAAAGAAATGGGGGTGTGAGGAATCAATGTCACTGTTATACAGTGAGGAGACCCTTTTTTGGCCAAATTCCAACGTTTAAACCACTTTTTGGGCCATTTTGTGTTTCTCAGTGGCTGATTTTGTGTGGTTTTCAGTGTTTTTAGGTCCCTCAGTGTTTTTGTGTTGAAAGTTTGTGAAAAATTGCATAAAAAAATTGTCTTAGGGCTTCTTGATTGGTAAATTTTATGTGCCTTATGTTTTTGCATTTTTGGTGTGCATAAAAACATCATCTTAGGTCCAGTTTGTGTGCTGTTCTTTGTGAGTCATTTTGAGAATGTTTTTGTGCTGATTTTTAGTGCATGACCAGATCCTCTAAGAACATACCAATTGACCTAGACCTTGAAATAGAAAGGACCCTTAGGAAGCAAAGGAAGGCTAGAGAGTTAGAGCACCCCAAAGAATCTGATAATCCTTCTGCCTTTTCTGCCATTGCATCTGATAATCCTCCTAACCCTGACTTAAACACAATGGCAGCTAATGGGAATTAACACAATCAAAATGGAAATAATGGAAATATTGTAAATCATGGTCATTTGGATGGTAGAACCATTAGAGAATTGGCTGCCCCTGATATGCACTATCAGTCTTTATGCATTCAATATCCCCAATTGGATGCAACCTTTGAATTGAAATCTGGACTAATCCATTTGCTTCCCAAGTTTCATGGCCTTGCAGGTGAAGATCCGCACAAGCACCTCAAAGAATTCCATGTTGTCTGTTCCACAATGAGGCCACAAGGAGTTGATGAGGAGCAAATAAAGCTTAGGGCCTTTCCATTTTCATTGGATGGAGCTGCAAAGGATTGGTTATACTACCTACCACCTGCTGCCATCACAAGTTGGGATGGGCTAAAAAGGATCTTTTTGGAGAAGTTCTTTCCAGCATCTCGAACAGCCGCTATTCGGAAAGAAATTTGTGGCATAAGGCAGAATCATGGGGAGACATTACATGAGTATTGGGAGCGATTCAAGAAACTGTGTTCTAGTTGTCCACACCATCAAATCAGTGACCAGCTGCTGATCCAATACTTCTATGAAGGTCTTATTCCAATGGATAGGTATTTGGTGGATGCAGCTAGTGGAGGAGCCCTCTCTGAAAAGACACCAGCAGCTGCTCAAGAGCTAATTTCCAAGATGGCACAAAATGCCCAACAGTTTGGTACCAGATCATCCACTCCCATGAGGCAAGCCAATGAGATTGGTGTTGCTGCCATCAATGACCAACAGAGGATAGAGAACAAATTGGAGGAATTGGCTTCCATGGTCAGACAGCTAGCCCTTGATAAAGGACAGTCCCAATCTCAGCAGGTATGTGGTATTTGTTCATTATCTTCCCATATTACTGACCAATGTCCTCAATTGCAGGAGAATACAGAAGCTTGTGCTGGCATTTTTCCAGGAAGACCCTTCCATCAACAACATCAGCAGCCACAACAACACAGATATGATCCATATGCTGCCACCTATAATCCAGGGTGGAGAGATCATCCAAACTTGAGGTATGGAGGTCCTTCCAACCAGCCATTCCAGCCACAGCAGCAGCAACCTCAGCAGCACAGATTCAATGCACAAAGACCAAGTCAACCAATGCAGCAACAACAACCAGCCCCTAAATCCGAATCAAGCTTGGAAGATATCATGAAGCAGCTCGTTGCCAACAATCTCCAATTTCAGCAAAGGACCGACACTGCCATACAAAATTTGGAGACACAGATTGGACAGCTTGCAACCAACATCAGTGAGCTACGGAGTCAGGGTTCGAGTCAGTTGCCTTCACAGCCAGTTTCAAATCCAAGGGGCAATGTAAGTGCTATCGTTCTCCGCAGTGGCAAGGAGTTGAGCAGCCCACCCTCTCCACAACCAGAATTTGAGCAGCAACAAGAAAGCCAAAAGGAAGATCAGCCTCCTCCCATTCAAAAGGACAAGCAGCCCACCATTGATCAAGATAGAGGAGAGACTTCTTACAACCATCCACTGCCATTTCCTCATCGAGCCACTCAAAATAAAAAGAGAGCAGAAGCTGAGTTAGACAAGGAGATCATGGAAACTTTCAAAAAAGTTGAGGTGAACATACCACTCTTGGAGGCCATCAGACAGATTCCCAAGTATGCCAAATTTCTCAAAGATTTGTGCACCCACAAAAGGAAACTGAAAGGAAATGAAAAGATCAATTTGGGAAGAAATGTGTCAGCATTGATTCAACCTGCCATGCCTCAGAAATGCAAAGATCCAGGGACTTTCACAATTCCTTGCACTATTGGAAATTTGCAATTTCATAATGCTATGTTGGATTTAGGAGCCTCTATTAATGTGATGCCTAAATCTGTGTATTCTTCTTTGCAGGCAGGTGCAGGCACATTGACATCTACAGGAGTGGTGGTCCAGTTGGCAAATAGGAGCACAGCATACCCTGAGGGAGTATTAGAGGATGTGTTAGTAAAGGTAAAAGATTTCATATTCCCTGCTGACTTCTATGTTTTGAATATGGAGGATGATCACACACCTGGACACGCACCACTCATTCTAGGTAGACCTTTCTTGAAAACTGCAAGGACAATAATTAATGTGCATGAGGGTACTTTATCTATGGAGTTCGCTGGTAATACTATTCAATTCAATATCATTGATGCCATGAAGTATCCCTTAGAAGATCATTCTGCCTTGCATGTTAACTTTATTGACTTAATGGTGGAGAAATCATGTGTTGAGTTGTATGATCTTGAGTCTGAATTCCCCACCATTCATAATTTTCCTGATGATATGCATTGCCTTCAGTGTCATGACGAACTCAGTAAGTGTAGTGCTTGTTCTGAAATAGATGAGTTTTTGAGTATTGTTGAGAGTGCACCTTCTCATACTATATGCGATTCTGATGTGCCTCCCATAGAGGAAGTTTCTGTTGTTGAGAATGTATTGCAGGTAGGTGGCAACATAAGCAGACTGGTGCCTTCAATTCAACAGCCACCCACCTTGGAGTGTAAGCCCCTGCCCGAGAATCTGAAGTACGCCTACTTGGCAGATGGAGACAAGCTACCCGTGATCATTGCCAACAACCTTCAGCCTGACCAAGAGGAGAAGTTGCTGAATCTGTTGAAGCAACATAAGAGAGCCATAGGTTGGTCACTTGCAGACATTCCTGGTATATCCCCTTCCTTATGCATGCACAGGATTCATTTAGAGGAAGGAGCTCGACCAGTGAGACAACCCCAAAGGAGACTTAATCCCACCATTCTAGATGTGGTCAAGAAAGAGGTAAGTAAACTACTTTCGGCTGGCATTATTTATCCTATTTCTGATAGCAAGTGGGTGAGTCCAGTGCAGGTAGTTCCAAAGAAGACAGGATTCACAGTGGTAGCCAATGAGAAGAATGAGCTAGTGCCCATGCGAGTGCAGAACAGCTGGAGAGTCTGCATTGACTATAGGAGGCTCAACCAAGCTACCAGGAAGGATCATTTCCCACTCCCATTCATTGATCAGATGCTAGAGAGGTTAGCTGGAAAGTCCCATTACTGCTTTCTTGATGGTTTTTCTGGTTATTTTCAGATTTGCATAGCACTAGAGGATCAGGAGAAGACCACCTTCACCTGCCCCTTTGGCACTTTTGCATACCGGAGGATGCCATTTGGTCTATGTAATGCCCCAGGTACATTCCAGCGATGCATGGTGAGTATATTTTCAGATTTACTTGAGCATTGCATGGAAGTTTTCATGGATGATTTTTCTGTTTATGGGACCTCCTTTGATGAGTGTCTAATCAGTTTAGGTAGAGTCCTGGAGAGATGTGTTGAAAAGAATCTTGTCCTAAATTTTGAAAAATGTCATTTCATGGTTGAACAGGGGATTGTTTTGGGTCATGTTGTGTCCAAGAGGGGTATAGAGGTTGATAAGTCCAAGGTCGATATCATTTCTTCTTTGCCTTACCCCGCGTCTGTGCGGGAGGTACGTTCTTTCCTTGGACATGCAGGATTCTACAGGAGATTCATCCAGGACTTCAGTAAGATTGCCCTTCCAATGTCCAACCTGCTTCAGAAGGATGTGGAATTCAAATTTGATGAGTCTTGCAAGATGGCCTTTGAGGAGCTTAAGAGGCGCTTGACTTCTCCACCCATCATTCAGCCACCCAACTGGGACTTACCATTCGAGCTCATGTGTGATGCTTCCAATTATGCAGTTGGTGCCGTCCTTTCACAACGAGTGGAGAAGAAGTCACACGTCATTGCTTATGCCTCGCGTACTCTGGACAACGCCCAAGCAAACTACACCACTACTGAAAAGGAGCTTCTTGCCATTGTGTTTGCTTTAGATAAATTTCACTCTTATCTCTTGGGTTCTAATGTTGTTGTGTTTTCTGATCATGCAGCTTTGAAATATCTCTTGAAGAAGCACGATGCCAAACCCAGGTTGATACGGTGGATGCTCCTACTTCAAGAGTTCAATGTTGAGATTAAGGACAAGAGTGGAGCTGAGAATCTTGTGGCTGATCATTTGAGCAGGCTTCCTTCCTCTTCAGATGCCACTACCATGGACTGTCAGCCTATCAAAGATGACTTCCCAGATGAGTTACTCTATCACTTGCATGGTACTGAGCCCTGGTATGCTGACATTGTTAATTTTCTAGCTGCATCTGATATCCCTGCCCATCTTAAGAGAGATCAGTTAAGTAAATTTAAAAGTCAGGCCAAGTACTATGTATGGGATGATCCATATCTATGGCGCATGTGTAGTGACCAAGTCCTTAGGAGATGTGTGCCCGATATTGAGTTTGCTTCAGTCTTGCATTTCTGTCATTCACTTGCATGTGGTGGTCACTTTGGTCCTCAACGCACAGCTAGAAAGGTCCTAGACTCAGGTTTATATTGGCCATCCCTTTTTCGAGATGCTCATACATTTTGTAAGAATTGCACACGTTGCCAGCACACAGGATCAATATCACGTAGGAATGAAATGCCTCAGCAACCCTTACTATTTTGTGAGATCTTTGATGTTTGGGGTATTGATTTCATGGGTCCTTTTCCTGTCTCCTTTGGTTTTCTGTACATTCTTTTGGCTGTGGATTATGTTTCAAAATGGGTGGAAGCTAAAGCCACCAGGACTGATGATTCTTCTGTGGTTGCAGATTTTGTTAGATCTCATATTTTCTGCAGGTTTGGCATTCCCAAGGCTATCATCAGTGATCAAGGATCCCACTTCTGCAATAGAACGATGCAATCCATGCTTCGAAAGTATGGAGTTTTACATAAAGTGGCGACGCCCTACCATCCACAGACCAATGGGCAGGCTGAGGTTTCAAACAGAGAGATCAAGCATATTCTAGAGAAGACAGTCCAACCCAACAGGAAAGATTGGAGCAAAAGGTTGGAAGATGCACTTTGGGCCTACCGCACAGCCTACAAGACTCCTATTGGCATGTCCCCATATCGACTGGTCTTTGGAAAGGCATGTCATCTGCCGGTAGAGATCGAGCATAAGGCCTATTGGGCGGTAAAGCAATGTAACATGGATATGACAGAGGCTGGTTCCCATCGAAAGCTTCAATTGCAAGAGCTTGAGGAATTGAGATTGGAAGCATATGAGAACTCCAGAATTTACAAAGAAAAAACTAAGGCTGCTCATGACAAATTGATTAACAAGAAAGAGTTTGAAGTTGGCAAGAAAGTCCTCCTATACAACTCCCGTCTCAAACTAATGCCAGGTAAGTTGCGTTCTCGTTGGATTGGTCCTTTTGTGGTTACTCATGTTTTTCCTTATGGTGCAGTTGAGCTTATGGATGAGTCAACCACAAGGCGATTCACAGTCAACGGGCAGCGGCTTAAGCCATTCTACGAGAGCTTTCAGGAGCATACTATGGAGGAGCTGCATCTCCTCAACGCCGCCTACAATTGACAAAATCAGGCTGTTCCTCTCTCCTTATTTTTTTTTTTTATTTACTTGTCCTATATCTGATTCTTGATGCATGCTTACATTGAGGACAATGTAATGTTTAAGTGTGGGGGGGAGGAGTTTTAGAAAATTGAATTCAAAAAATAATAAAAAAATAAAATAATAAAATAAAAAATATATATATAAAAAAAAATTGCAAAATGAGGCAAATTGAGTTTGAAAGAATTTAGCATGATTAGAAAGTTGATCTTATCTTTTTGGGCTTTCAAGTAAATTGGAAATGAGTTTGGCTTGGTGAGTTGATTGAGGTAGTCTTTGTGGGGATATTTGTGCACGTTCTTGTTCTTTCTTATGCTATGCCTGCATCCACTGAATTATGGGTATCATTCCAGAACTTGTTTTGAATCTTTATTGAAGCTATCAGTGCTCATGCATATGAAAAGATGATTAAGGCATTCTTTCATTTTACCCGTCATACCTAAAAAAAAAAAAAAAAAAGTGATCTTGTCCCTTCTTTAGGTTGAAGAACATTCATTGCATCCCTTGATTAAAAAAAAAAATTAAGCAAGTCCTTTGGAATCAAAAAAAAAAAAAAAAATAGAAAGGCCAAAGGCCAAGGTGAGATGGAGCGTAAAACGCACTCACCAAGGTGGGATGGAGCGTAAAATGCACCCACCATGCGAAAAAAAAAAAAAAAAAGGTTCTATTTTCTGCTTGCTTAATAGTTCTTCATTGATCTTGGGATTGTCTTGAATGTTTTCTTTCTTCCTAAAGCTTACCTATCCCTTTCACCTTACCATGTTTGAGCCATGAATAAAAGTCCTTTTGATTTGCATGCATAAAGCGCTGAGAGTGGAGATTTAGAAGATGAGCATATCTGGTAGTGGAATTATGATTGGGTGGATTTGGGCATAGCATTTGAGGAACTTGAAAGCATGTTCTTATTCTATGAGGGTCTGCTTATTTTGACTCACCTTGGCAAGTGAAATTGCCATGCTACTTGTTTGTTCGGGAAGTGTAAGAAAGATGATCTTTGAAGTGTTGAATTCCTATAAAACTTGCCATGCCTCTCATTTTGCATTCTTTGCATCCTTTTTATTTGAAAGAGTGAATGTTAGTGTTTAGTGTTTTGCCCAGGAGTGCAAAAGTCCAAGTGTGGGGGAATTTGATAGAGCACATATTTTCATACTATTTAGCCCTCATATTTAGTCCTTTCTGCACATTAGTTGTGTTATTTCATTCATCTTGATTTCATTTCATTTTATTTTATAGGAATTGGGCTTCACACTATTTTATTTTATTTTTCCAGGTTTAGGGTCATGGAGCATGAGATGGGGCATGAGACATCTTGATGGCAATGAGATATCTTGGAAATTGGAGATAGAGAAGCAAGGGCAATTTTGGCAGATTTGACCTTCTGCACTTATTTCAGTATTTTGGCCGAGATAAAATTCCAGAATGAAGATGATATCTTCAGAGATATTGTAGGAGACTTCTTGAGCTTTCTGTAATGGTATGGTTTGTAAAAATCCGATTTCTTTTGGGCCTTCAAACAGCGCTTCAAAGTCGGGACCAGAAAGCAGGGTTAAATTAGTAAACCTACATTGAATGCTGATTCTTTAAAAGGCCATATCTTGGGCGTCCGATATCCAAATCAAGCGATTCAAAAGCCCAAATTCATCTACTCTTCCTGATCTACAATTTTTATGAAGAGGCCGAAGCCCAGAACACGCGTTAACCTATCCGAAATCGGCCGTCAAGTTGCGGTAACCTAGGGTTTCCTCCTAAAACTCTATTTAAGCACCTTAAGAGGCCATTAAAGGGGGATTCTTGAAGGACGTGAACAGTAGCCGATTTTTCTCTTCTCTCAATTGTTCTTGTCAAGATGGAGGGCTAAGGATTCTGTAATCAAGTTGCAACACCATCCTTGTTCCCGGTTTGAGTCTTGGATTTAATGGAAATATGTTTGTTTTAGTTTTAACTTTGTTGTTTTCTTGTTTCCGTTCTCTCTTAAATCTGTGTATGTGTTGACACCGGTTGGATGAATGCATGCATTGTCTTTGTTTGAGAATCCAAGGTTTTTGTGCTCGGTTGAGGCTTTAACTGGAATCAAGAACAACCTGTTTGGATGGTATTCCAATCAGTCTCGAATTTGTGCAATAAGGGGAATCAAAACTGATAGATTGAACTAAGAGGTTTCTGAAATCTGTTTATTGGTTTTCTTCCAAATCTTTGGCGGTTGTTAAAGGTTTTTTTCTGATTTTCGATTTGAGGGTTAAAACTAAACAAATGGTTTATTGAGAAGGCAATGAAAACTGGGATAGAAGGATTGGTTTGCAACTGATTGCATCTTGATTTATTGTGTTCTTGCTCATTTTGTTTTCTGTTTTTCATCAAAAACTCCCCCCTTGTTTAGCCTTGTTTTGACAGATCCGTTTGAGGTTCGTTGGGAGACGACTTAGGGTTGCACCTATATTGCAAATCCGCATCATCATACTATCTAATCTATTGGTGTTCGACAGCCCCGATCAATACGGTTACGCCGACCCGTTTGTCGGGGAGTACTGGAATGGAGCAAAGAAAAGTGGTGCAACACGAGGACTTCCCAGGAGGTCACCCATCCTAGTACTGCTCTCGCCCAAGCACGCTTAACTTCGGAGTTCTGATGGGATCCGGAGCATTAGTGCAGGTACGATCGCACCCGCACACTAAGCTTGCCTGAATTCATTTATGACCTCGTCCAAGGGCCGTGGACCGCTCCCAGCCCACCTCCACGAGGAGGGGCGTCCGCTCGGAATCGGTAAGAAGCCAGAAGCGAGAGTCGCCGACCAGTTCGGAGGCAATGTACGTTTTTTTAACATCTGCACGCTGGGAAGAGTCGGAGCCGGAGGCGGTTATAAATCTCTAACGATTTTTTCTCTGAGATGAGCTTCAGAGACGTTAAGAAACCGTAAACCGCGAAAATCGTAGCGAACGTTCAACCCCGACAGTCCTGAACGAAAAGAAACTTTGGGGAATACAGTTACGCCGACCCGTTTGTCGGGGAGGACTGGAAAGGAGCAAAAAAAAGGGGTGCAACACGAGGACTTCCCAGGGGTCACCCATCCTAGTACTGCTCTCGCCCAAGCACGCTTAACTTCGGAGTTCTGATGGGATCCGGTGCATTAGTGTTGGTATGATCGCACCCGCACACTAAGCTTGCCTCAATTCATATATGACCTCGTCCAGGGGCCGTGGACCGCTCCCAGCCAACCTCCACGAGGAGGGGCGTCCGCTCGGAATCGATAAGAAGCCAGAAGCGAGACTCGCCGACCAGTTCGGAGGCGATGCACGTTTTTTTAAGATCTGCACGCTGGGAAGAGTCGGAGTCGGAGGCGGTTATAAATCTCTAACGATTTTTGCTCTGAGATGAGCTTCAGAGACGTTAAAAAACCGTAAACCGCGAAAATCGTAGCGAACGTTCAACCCCAATAGTCCTGAACGAAAAGAAATTTCGGGGAATACGGTTACGCCGACTCGTTTCTCGGGGAGGACTGGAAAGAAGCAAAAGAAAGGGGTGCAACACGAGGACTTCCCAGGGGGTCACCCATCCTAGTACTGCTCTCGCCCAAGCACGCTTAACTTCGGAGTTCTGATGGGATCCAGTGCATTAGTGCTGGTATGATCGCAACCGCACACTAAGCCTGCCACAATTCATTTATGACCTCGTCCAGGGGCCGTGAACCGCTCCCAGCCCACCTCCACGAGGAGGGGCACCGCTCAGAATCGGTAGGAAGTGTGAGTCGCCGACCAGTTCGGAGGCGATGTACGTTTTTTTAAGATCTGCACGCTGGAAAGAGTCGGAGCCGGAGGCGGTTATAAATCTCTAACGATTTTTGCTCTCAGATGAGCTTCAGAGACGTTAAGAAACCGTAAACCGCGAAAATAGTAGCGAACGTTCAACCCCGACAGTCCTGAACGAAAAGAAACTTCGGGGAATACGGTTACGCAGACCCATTTGTCGGGGAGGGTTGGAAAGGAGCAAAAAAAAGGGGTGCAACACTAGGACTTCCCAGGGGGTCACCCATCCTAGTACTGCTCTCGCCCAAGCACGCTTAACTTCGGAGTTCTGATGGGATCCGGAGCATTAGTGTTGGTATGATCGCACCCGCAAACTAAGCTTGCCTCAATTCATTTATGACCTCGTCCAGGGGCCGTGGACCGCTCCCAGCCCACCTCCACGAGGAGAGGCATCGGCTCGGAATCGGTAAGAAGCCAGAAGCGAGTGTCGCCGACTAGTTCGGAGGCGATGTACGTTTTTTTAAGATCTGCACGCTGGAAAGAGTCGGAGCCGGAGGCGGTTATAAATCTCTAACGATTTTTTCTCTCAGATGAGCTTCAGAGACGTTAAGAAACCGTAAACCGCGAAAATCGTAGCGAACGTTCAACCCCGATAGTCCTGAACGAAAAGAAACTTCGGGGAATACGGTTACGCCGACCCGTTTGTCGGGGAGGACTGGAAAGGAGCCAAAAAAAGGGGTGCAACACGAGGACTTCCCAGGGGGTCACCCATCCTAGTACTGCTCTCCCCCAAGCACGCTTAACTTCGGAGTTCTGATGGGATCCGGTGCATTAGTGCTGGTATGATCGCACCCGCACACTAAGCTTGCCTCAATTCATTTATGACCTCGTCCAGGGGCCATGGACCGCTCCCAGCCCACCTCCACGAGGAGAGGCGTCCGCTCGGAATCGGTAAGAAGCCAGAAGCGAGAGTCGCCGACCAGTTCGGAGGCGATGTACGTTTTTTTAAGATCTGCACGCTGGGAAGAGTCGGAGCCGGAGGCGGTAATAAATCTCTAACGATTTTTGCTCTGAGATGAGCTTCAGAGACATTAAGAAACCGTAAACCGCGAAAATCGCAGCGAACGTTCAACCCCGACAGTCCTGAACGAAAAGAAACTTCGGGGAATACGGTTACGCCGACCCATTTGTCGGGGAGGACTGGAAAAGAGCAAAAAAAAGGGGTGCAACACGAGGACTTCCCAGGGGTCACCCATCCTAGTACTGCTCTCGCCCAAGCACGCTTAACTTCGAAGTTCTGATGGGATCCGGTGCATTAGTGCTGGTATGATCGCACCCGCACACTAAGCTTGTCTCAATTCATTTATGACCTCGTCTAGGGGCCGTGGACCGCTCCCAGCCCACCTCCACGAGGAGGGGCGTCCGCTCGGAATCGGTAGGAAGCCAGAAGCGAGAGTCGCCGACCAGTTCGGAGGCGATGTACGTTTTTTTAAGATCTGCACGCTGGGAAGAGTCGGAGCCGGAGGCGGTTATAAATCTCTAACGATTTTTTCTCTGAGATGAGCTTCAGAGACGTTAAGAAACCGTAAACCGCGAAAATCGTAGCGAACGTTCAACCCTGACAGTCCTGAACGAAAAGAAACTTCGGGGAATACGGTTACGCCGACCCGTTTGTCGGGGAGGACTGGAAAGGAGCAAAAAAAAGGGGGTGCAACACGAGGACTTCCCAGGGGGTCACCCATCCTAGTACTGCTCTCCCCCAAGCACGCTTAACTTCGGAGTTCTGATGGGATCCGGTGCATTAGTGCTGGTATGATCGCACCCGCACACTAAGCTTGCCTCAATTCATTTATGACCTCGTCCAGGGGCCGTGGACCGCTCCCAGCCCACCTCCACGAGGAGAGGCGTCCGCTCGGAATCGGTAAGAAGCCAGAAGCGAGAGTCGCCAACCAGTTCGGAAGCGATGTACGTTTTTTTAAGATCTGCACGCTGGGAAGAGTCGGAGCCAAAGGCGGTTATAAATCTCTAACGATTTTTTCTCTGAGATGAGCTTCAGAGACGTTAAGAAACCGTAAACCGCGAAAATCGTAGCGAACGTTCAACCCCGACAGTCCTGAACGAAAAGAAACTTCGAGGAATACGGTTACGCCGACCCGTTTGTCGGGGAGGACTGGAAAGGAGCAAAAAAAAGGGGGTGCAACACGAGGACTTCCCAAGCGGTCACCCATCCTAGTACTGCTCTCGCCCAAGCACGCTTAACTTCGGAGTTCTGATGGGATCTGGTGCATTAGAGCTGGTATGATCGCACCCTCACACTAAGCTTGCCTCAATTCAATTATGACCTCATCCAGGGGCCGTGGACCGCTCCCAGCCCACCTCCACGAGGAGAGGCGTCCGCTCGGAATCGGTAAGAAGCCAGAAGCGAGAGTCGCCGACCAGTTCGGAGGCAATGTACGTTTTTTTAAGATCTGCACGCTGGGAAGAGTCGGAGCCGGAGGCGGTTATAAATCTCTAACTATTTTTGCTCTGAGATGAGCTTCAGAGACGTTAAGAAACCGTAAACCGTGAAAATCGTAGCGAACGTTCAACCCCGACAGTCCTGAACGAAAAGAAACTTCGGGGAATACGGTTACGCCGACCCGTTTGTCGGGGAGGACTAGAAAGGAGCAAAAAAAAAAGGTGCAACCCGAGGACTTCCCAGGGGGTCACCCATCCTAGTACTGCTCTCGCCCAAGCACGCTTAACTTCGGAGTTCTGATGGGATCCGGTGCATTAGTGCTGGTATGATCGCACCCGCACACTAAGCTTGCCTCAATTCATTTATGACCTCGTCCAGGGGCCATGGACCGCTCCCAGCCCACCTCCACGAGGAGAGGCGTCCGCTCGGAATCGGTAAGAAGCCAGAAGCGTTAGTCGCCGACCAGTTCGGAGGCGATGTACGTTTTTTTAAGATCTGCACGCTGGAAAGAGTCGGAGCCGGAGGCGGTTATAAATCTCTAACGATTTTTGCTCTCAGATGAGCTTCAGAGACGTTAAGAAACCGTAAACCGCGAAAATCGTAGCGAACGTTCAAACCCGACAGTCCTGAACGAAAAGAAACTTCGAGGAATACGGTTACGCCGACCCGTTTGTCGGGGAGGGCTTGAAAGGAGCAAAAAAAAAGGGTGCAACACGAGGACTTCCCAGGGGGTCACCCATCCTAGTACTGCTCTCCCCCAAGCACGCTTAACTTCGGAGTTCTGATGTGATCCGATGCATTAGTGCTGGTATGATCGCACACGCACACTAAGCTTGCCTCAATTCATTTATGACCTCGTCCAGGGGCCGTGAACCGCTCCTAGCCAACCTCCACGAGGAGGGGCGTCCGCTCGGAATCGGTAAGAAGCCAGAAGCGAGAGTCGCCGACCAGTTCGGAGGCGATGTACGTTTTTTTAAGATCTGCACGCTGGGAAGAGTCGGAGCCGGAGGCGGTTATAAATCTCTAACGATTTTTTCTCTGAGATGAGCTTCAGAGACGTTAAGAAACCGTAAACCGCAAAAATCGTAGCGAACGTTCAACCCCGACAGTCCTGAACGAAAAGAAACTTCGGGGAATACGGTTACGCCGACCCGTTTGTCGGGGAGGACTGGAAAGGAGCAAAAAAAAGGGGGTGCAACACGAGGACTTCCCAGGGGGTCACCCATCCTAGTACTGCTCTCCCCCAAGCACGCTTAACTTCGGAGTTCTGATGGGATCCGGTGCATTAGTGCTGGTATGATCGCACCCGCACACTAAGCTTGCCTCAATTCATTTATGACCTCGTCCAGGGGCCATGGACCGCTCCCAGCCCACCTCCACGAGGAGAGGCGTCCGCTCGGAATCGGTAAGAAGCCAGAAGCGAGAGTCGCCGACCAGTTCGGAGGCGATGTACGTTTTTTTAAGATCTGCACGCTGGAAAGAGTCGGAGCCGGAGGCGGTTATAAATCTCTAACGATTTTTTCTCTGAGATGAGCTTCAGAGACGTTAAGAAACCGTAAACCGCAAAAATCGTAGCGAACGTTCAACCCCGACAGTCCTGAACGAAAAGAAACTTCGGGGAATACGGTTACGCCGACCCGTTTGTCGGGGAGGACTGGAAAGGAGCAAAAAAAAGGGGGTGCAACACGAGGACTTCCCAGGGGGTCACCCATCCTAGTACTGCTCTCGCCCAAGCACGCTTAACTTCGGAGTTCTGATGGGATCCAGTGCATTAGTGCTGGTATGATCGCAACCGCACACTAAGCCTGCCACAATTCATTTATGACCTCGTCCAGGGGCCGTGAACCGCTCCCAGCCCACCTCCACGAGGAGGGGCACCGCTCAGAATCGGTAGGAAGTGTGAGTCGCCGACCAGTTCGGAGGCGATGTACGTTTTTTTAAGATCTGCACGCTGGAAAGAGTCGGAGCCGGAGGCGGTTATAAATCTCTAACGATTTTTGCTCTCAGATGAGCTTCAGAGACGTTAAGAAACCGTAAACCGCGAAAATAGTAGCGAACGTTCAACCCCGACAGTCCTGAACGAAAAGAAACTTCGGGGAATACGGTTACGCAGACCCATTTGTCGGGGAGGGTTGGAAAGGAGCAAAAAAAAGGGGTGCAACACTAGGACTTCCCAGGGGGTCACCCATCCTAGTACTGCTCTCGCCCAAGCACGCTTAACTTCGGAGTTCTGATGGGATCCGGAGCATTAGTGTTGGTATGATCGCACCCGCAAACTAAGCTTGCCTCAATTCATTTATGACCTCGTCCAGGGGCCGTGGACCGCTCCCAGCCCACCTCCACGAGGAGAGGCATCGGCTCGGAATCGGTAAGAAGCCAGAAGCGAGTGTCGCCGACTAGTTCGGAGGCGATGTACGTTTTTTTAAGATCTGCACGCTGGAAAGAGTCGGAGCCGGAGGCGGTTATAAATCTCTAACGATTTTTTCTCTCAGATGAGCTTCAGAGACGTTAAGAAACCGTAAACCGCGAAAATCGTAGCGAACGTTCAACCCCGATAGTCCTGAACGAAAAGAAACTTCGGGGAATACGGTTACGCCGACCCGTTTGTCGGGGAGGACTGGAAAGGAGCCAAAAAAAGGGGTGCAACACGAGGACTTCCCAGGGGGTCACCCATCCTAGTACTGCTCTCCCCCAAGCACGCTTAACTTCGGAGTTCTGATGGGATCCGGTGCATTAGTGCTGGTATGATCG
This sequence comes from Diospyros kaki, assembly GCA_036245055.1. Lineage (NCBI taxonomy): Eukaryota > Viridiplantae > Streptophyta > Magnoliopsida > Ericales > Ebenaceae > Diospyros > Diospyros kaki. Next base: position 22,447,129 of record BSEG01000002.1, read on the forward strand.
CACCCGCACACTAAGCTTGCCTCAATTCATTTATGACCTCGTCCAGGGGCCATGGACCGCTCCCAGCCCACCTCCACGAGGAGAGGCGTCCGCTCGGAATCGGTAAGAAGCCAGAAGCGAGAGTCGCCGACCAGTTCGGAGGCGATGTACGTTTTTTTAAGATCTGCACGCTGGGAAGAGTCGGAGCCGGAGGCGGTAATAAATCTCTAACGATTTTTGCTCTGAGATGAGCTTCAGAGACATTAAGAAACCGTAAACCGCGAAAATCGCAGCGAACGTTCAACCCCGACAGTCCTGAACGAAAAGAAACTTCGGGGAATACGGTTACGCCGACCCATTTGTCGGGGAGGACTGGAAAGGAGCAAAAAAAAGGGGTGCAACACGAGGACTTCCCAGGGGTCACCCATCCTAGTACTGCTCTCGCCCAAGCACGCTTAACTTCGAAGTTCTGATGGGATCCGGTGCATTAGTGCTGGTATGATCGCACCCGCACACTAAGCTTGCCTCAATTCATTTATGACCTCGTCTAGGGGCCGTGGACCGCTCCCAGCCCACCTCCACGAGGAGGGGCGTCCGCTCGGAATCGGTAGGAAGCCAGAAGCGAGAGTCGCCGACCAGTTCGGAGGCGATGTACGTTTTTTTAAGATCTGCACGCTGGGAAGAGTCGGAGCCGGAGGCGGTTATAAATCTCTAACGATTTTTTCTCTGAGATGAGCTTCAGAGACGTTAAGAAACCGTAAACCGCGAAAATCGTAGCGAACGTTCAACCCTGACAGTCCTGAACGAAAAGAAACTTCGGGGAATACGGTTACGCCGACCCGTTTGTCGGGGAGGACTGGAAAGGAGCAAAAAAAAGGGGGTGCAACACGAGGACTTCCCAGGGGGTCACCCATCCTAGTACTGCTCTCCCCCAAGCACGCTTAACTTCGGAGTTCTGATGGGATCCGGTGCATTAGTGCTGGTATGATCGCACCCGCACACTAAGCTTGCCTCAATTCATTTATGACCTCGTCCAGGGGCCGTGGACCGCTCCCAGCCCACCTCCACGAGGAGAGGCGTCCGCTCGGAATCGGTAAGAAGCCAGAAGCGAGAGTCGCCAACCAGTTCGGAAGCGATGTACGTTTTTTTAAGATCTGCACGCTGGGAAGAGTCGGAGCCAAAGGCGGTTATAAATCTCTAACGATTTTTTCTCTGAGATGAGCTTCAGAGACGTTAAGAAACCGTAAACCGCGAAAATCGTAGCGAACGTTCAACCCCGACAGTCCTGAACGAAAAGAAACTTCGAGGAATACGGTTACGCCGACCCGTTTGTCGGGGAGGACTGGAAAGGAGCAAAAAAAAGGGGGTGCAACACGAGGACTTCCCAAGCGGTCACCCATCCTAGTACTGCTCTCGCCCAAGCACGCTAAACTTCGGAGTTCTGATGGGATCTGGTGCATTAGAGCTGGTATGATCGCACCCTCACACTAAGCTTGCCTCAATTCAATTATGACCTCGTCCAGGGGCCGTGGACCGCTCCCAGCCCACCTCCACGAGGAGAGGCGTCCGCTCGGAATCGGTAAGAAGCCAGAAGCGAGAGTCGCCGACCAGTTCGGAGGCAATGTACGTTTTTTTAAGATCTGCACGCTGGGAAGAGTCGGAGCCGGAGGCGGTTATAAATCTCTAACTATTTTTGCTCTGAGATGAGCTTCAGAGACGTTAAGAAACCGTAAACCGTGAAAATCGTAGCGAACGTTCAACCCCGACAGTCCTGAACGAAAAGAAACTTCGGGGAATACGGTTACGCCGACCCGTTTGTCGGGGAGGACTAGAAAGGAGCAAAAAAAAAAGGTGCAACCCGAGGACTTCCCAGGGGGTCACCCATCCTAGTACTGCTCTCGCCCAAGCACGCTTAACTTCGGAGTTCTGATGGGATCCGGTGCATTAGTGCTGGTATGATCGCACCCGCACACTAAGCTTGCCTCAATTCATTTATGACCTCGTCCAGGGGCCATGGACCGCTCCCAGCCCACCTCCACGAGGAGAGGCGTCCGCTCGGAATCGGTAAGAAGCCAGAAGCGTTAGTCGCCGACCAGTTCGGAGGCGATGTACGTTTTTTTAAGATCTGCACGCTGGAAAGAGTCGGAGCCGGAGGCGGTTATAAATCTCTAACGATTTTTGCTCTCAGATGAGCTTCAGAGACGTTAAGAAACCGTAAACCGCGAAAATCGTAGCGAACGTTCAAACCCGACAGTCCTGAACGAAAAGAAACTTCGAGGAATACGGTTACGCCGACCCGTTTGTCGGGGAGGGCTTGAAAGGAGCAAAAAAAAAGGGTGCAACACGAGGACTTCCCAGGGGGTCACCCATCCTAGTACTGCTCTCCCCCAAGCACGCTTAACTTCGGAGTTCTGATGTGATCCGATGCATTAGTGCTGGTATGATCGCACACGCACACTAAGCTTGCCTCAATTCATTTATGACCTCGTCCAGGGGCCGTGAACCGCTCCTAGCCAACCTCCACGAGGAGGGGCGTCCGCTCGGAATCGGTAAGAAGCCAGAAGCGAGAGTCGCCGACCAGTTCGGAGGCGATGTACGTTTTTTTAAGATCTGCACGCTGGGAAGAGTCGGAGCCGGAGGCGGTTATAAATCTCTAACGATTTTTTCTCTGAGATGAGCTTCAGAGACGTTAAGAAACCGTAAACCGCAAAAATCGTAGCGAACGTTCAACCCCGACAGTCCTGAACGAAAAGAAACTTCGGGGAATACGGTTACGCCGACCCGTTTGTCGGGGAGGACTGGAAAGGAGCAAAAAAAAGGGGGTGCAACACGAGGACTTCCCAGGGGGTCACCCATCCTAGTACTGCTCTCCCCCAAGCACGCTTAACTTCGGAGTTCTGATGGGATCCGGTGCATTAGTGCTGGTATGATCGCACCCGCACACTAAGCTTGCCTCAATTCATTTATGACCTCGTCCAGGGGCCATGGACCGCTCCCAGCCCACCTCCACGAGGAGAGGCGTCCGCTCGGAATCGGTAAGAAGCCAGAAGCGAGAGTCGCCGACCAGTTCGGAGGCGATGTACGTTTTTTTAAGATCTGCACGCTGGAAAGAGTCGGAGCCGGAGGCGGTTATAAATCTCTAACGATTTTTTCTCTGAGATGAGCTTCAGAGACGTTAAGAAACCGTAAACCGCAAAAATCGTAGCGAACGTTCAACCCCGACAGTCCTGAACGAAAAGAAACTTCGGGGAATACGGTTACGCCGACCCGTTTGTCGGGGAGGACTGGAAAGGAGCAAAAAAAAGGGGGTGCAACACGAGGACTTCCCAGGGGGTCACCCATCCTAGTACTGCTCTCCCCCAAGCACGCTTAACTTCGGAGTTCTGATGGGATCCGGTGCATTAGTGCTGGTATGATCGCACCCGCACACTAAGCTTGCCTCAATTCATTTATGACCTCGTCCAGGGGCCATGGACCGCTCCCAGCCCACCTCCACGAGGAGAGGCGTCCGCTCGGAATCGGTAAGAAGCCAGAAGCGAGAGTCGCCGACCAGTTCGGAGGCGATGTACGTTTTTTTAAGATCTGCACGCTGGGAAGAGTCGGAGCCGGAGGCGGTAATAAATCTCTAACGATTTTTGCTCTGAGATGAGCTTCAGAGACATTAAGAAACCGTAAACCGCGAAAATCGCAGCGAACGTTCAACCCCGACAGTCCTGAACGAAAAGAAACTTTGGGGAATACGGTTATGCCGACCCATTTGTCGGGGAGGACTGGAAAGGAGCAAAAAAAAGGGGTGCAACACGAGGACTTCCCAGGGGGTCAGCAATCCTAGTACTGCTCTCGCCCAAGCACGCTTAACTTCGGAGTTCTGATGGGATCCGGTGCATTAGTGCTGGTATGATCGCACCCGCACACTAAGCTTGCCTCAATTCATTTATGACCTCGTCCAGGGGCCGTGGACCACTCCCAGCCCACCTCCACGAGGAGGGGCGTCCGCTCGGAATCGGTAAGAAGCCAGAAGCGAGAGTCGCCGACCAGTTCGGAGGCGATGTACGTTTTTTTAAGATCTGCACGCTGGGAAGAGTCGGAGCCGGAGGCGGTTATAAATCTCTAACGATTTTTGCTCTCAGATGAGCTTCAGAGACGTTAAGAAACCGTAAACCGCAAAAATCGTAGCGAACGTTCAACCCTGACAGTCCTGAACGAAAAGAAAATTCGGGGAATACGGTTACGCCGACCCGTTTGTCGGGGAGGACTGGAAAGGAGCAAAAAAAAAGGGTGCAACCCGAGGACTTCCCAGGGGGTCACCCATCCTAGTACTGCTCTCGCCCAAGCACGCTTAACTTCGAAGTTCTGATGGGATCCGGTGCATTAGTGCTGGTATGATCGCACCCGCACACTAAGCTTGCCTCAATTCATTTATGACCTCGTCCAGGGGCCGTGGACCGCTCCCAGCCCACCTCCACGAGGAGGGGCGTCCGCTCAGAATCGGTAGGAAGCCAGAAGCGAGAGTCGCCGACCAGTTCGGAGGCGATGTACGTTTTTTTAAGATCTGCACGCTGGAAAGAGTCGGAGCCGGAGGCGGTTATAAATCTCTAACGATTTTTTCTCTAAGATGAGCTTCAGAGACGTTAAGAAACCGTAAACCGCGAAAATGGTAGCGAACGTTCAACCCTGACAGTCCTGAACGAAAAGAAACTTCGGGGAATATGGTTACGCCGACCCGTTTGTCGGGGAGGACTGGAAAGGAGCAAAAAAAAGGGGGTGCAACACGAGGACTTCCCAGGGGGTCACCCATCCTAGTACTGCTCTCCCCCAAGCACGCTTAACTTCGGAGTTCTGATGGGATCCGGTGCATTAGTGCTGGTATGATCGCACCCGCACACTAAGCTTGCCTCAATTCATTTATGACCTCGTCCAGGGGCCGTGGACCGCTCCCAGCCCACCTCCACGAGGAGGGGCGTCCGCTCGGAATCGGTAAGAAGCCAGAAGCGAGAGTCGCCGACCAGTTCGGAGGCGATGTACGTTTTTTTAAGATCTGCACGCTGGGAAGAGTCGGAGCCAAAGGCGGTTATAAATCTCTAACGATTTTTTCTCTGAGATGAGCTTCAGAGACGTTAAGAAACCGTAAACCGCGAAAATCGTAGCGAACGTTCAACCCCGACAGTCCTGAACGAAAAGAAACATCGAGGAATACGGTTACGCCGACCCGTTTGTCGGGGAGGACTGGAAAGGAGCAAAAAAAAGGGGGTGCAACACGAGGACTTCCCAAGCGGTCACCCATCCTAGTACTGCTCTCGCCCAAGCACGCTTAACTTCGGAGTTCTGATGGGATCTGGTGCATTAGAGCTGGTATGATCGCACCCTCACACTAAGCTTGCCTCAATTCATTTATGACCTCGTCCAGGGGCCGTGGACCGCTCCCAGCCCACCTCCACGAGGAGAGGCGTCCGCTCGGAATCGGTAAGAAGCCAGAAGCGAGAGTCGCCGACCAGTTCGGAGGCGATGTACGTTTTTTTAAGATCTGCACGCTGGGAAGAGTCGGAGCCAAAGGCGGTTATAAATCTCTAACGATTTTTTCTCTGAGATGAGCTTCAGAGACGTTAAGAAACCGTAAACCGTGAAAATCGTAGCGAACGTTCAACCCCGACAGTCCTGAACGAAAAGAAACTTCGGGGAATACGGTTACGCCGACCCGTTTGTCGGGGAGGACTAGAAAGGAGCAAAAAAAAGAGGTGCAACCCGAGGACTTCCCAGGGGGTCACCCATCCTAGTACTGCTCTCGCCCAAGCACGCTTAACTTCGGAGTTCTGATGGGATCCGGTGCATTAGTGCTGGTATGATCGCACCCGCACACTAAGCTTGCCTCAATTCATTTATGACCTCGTCCAGGGGCCGTGGACCGCTCCCAGCCCACCTCCACGAGGAGGGGCGTCCGCTCAGAATCGGTAGGAAGCCAGAAGCGTTAGTCGCCGACCAGTTCGGAGGCGATGTACGTTTTTTTAAGATCTGCACGCTGGAAAGAGTCGGAGCCGGAGGCGGTTATAAATCTCTAACGATTTTTGCTCTCAGATGAGCTTCAGAGACGTTAAGAAACCGTAAACCGCGAAAATCGTAGCGAACGTTCTACCCCGACAGTCCTGAACGAAAAGAAACTTCGAGGAATACGGTTACGCCGACCCGTTTGTCGGGGAGGGCTTGAAAGGAGCAAAAAAAAAGGGTGCAACACGAGGACTTCCCAAGGGGTCACCCATCCTAGTACTGCTCTCCCCCAAGCACGCTTAACTTCGGAGTTCTGATGGGATCCGATGCATTAGTGCTGGTATGATCGCACACGCACACTAAGCTTGCCTCAATTCATTTATGACCTCGTCCAGGGGCCGTGAACCGCTCCTAGCCAACCTCCACGAGGAGGGGCGTCCGCTCGGAATCGGTAAGAAGCCAGAAGCGAGAGTCGCCGACCAGTTCGGAGGCGATGTACGTTTTTTTAAGATCTGCACGCTGGGAAGAGTCGGAGCCGGAGGCGGTTATAAATCTCTAACGATTTTTTCTCTGAGATGAGCTTCAGAGACGTTAAGAAACCGTAAACCGCAAAAATCGTAGCGAACGTTCAACCCCGACAGTCCTGAACGAAAAGAAACTTCGGGGAATACGGTTACGCCGACCCGTTTGTCGGGGAGGACTGGAAAGGAGCAAAAAAAAGTGGGGCAACACGAGGACTTCCCAGGCGGTCACCCATCCTAGTACTGTTCTCGCCCAAGCATGCTTAACTTCGGAGTTCTGATGGGATCCGGTGCATTAGTGCTGGTATGATCGCACCCTCACACTAAGCTTGCCTCAATTCATTTATGACCTCGTCCAGGGGCCGTGGACCGCTCACAGCCCACCTCCACGAGGAGAGGCGTCCGCTCGGAATCGGTAAGAAGCCAGAAGCGAGAGTCGCCGACCAGTTCGGAGGTAATGTACGTTTTTTTAAGATCTGCACGCTGGGAAGAGTCGGAGCCGGAGGCGGTTATAAATCTCTAACGATTTTTGGTCTGAGATGAGCTTCAGAGACGTTAAGAAACCGTAAACCGCGAAAATCGTAGCGAACGTTCAACCCCGACAGTCTTGAACGAAAAGAAACTTCGGGGAATACGGTTACGACGACCCGTTTGTCGGGGAGGGCTGGAAAGGAGCAAAAACAAAAGGGTGCAACACGAGGACTTCCCAGGGGGTCACCCATCCTAGTACTGCTCTCGCCCAAGCACGCTTAACTTCGGAGTTCTGATGGGATCCGGAGCATTTGTGCTGGTATGATCGCACCCGCACACTAAGCTTGCCTCAATTCATTTATGACCTCGTCCAGGGGCCGTGGACCGCTCCCAGCCCACCTCCACGAGGAGGGGCGTCCGCTCGGAATCGGTAAGAAGCTAGAAGTGAGAGTCGCCGACCAGTTCGGAGGCGATGTACGTTTTTTTAAGATCTGCACGCTGGGAAGAGTCGGAGCCGGAGGCGGTTATAAATCTCTAACGATTTTTTCTCTGAGATGAGCTTCAGAGACGTTAAGAAACCGTAAACCGCAAAAATCGTAGCGAACGTTCAACCCCGACAGTCCTGAACGAAAAGAAACTTCGGGGAATACGGTTACGCCGACCCGTTTGTCGGGGAGGGCAGGAAAGGAGCAAAAAAAAGGGGTGCAACACGAGGACTTCCCAGGGGGTCACCCATCCTAGTACTGCTCTCGCCCAAGCACGCTTAACTTCGGAGTTCTGATGGGATCCGGTGCATTAGTGCTGGTATGATCGCACCCGCACACTAAGCTTGCCTCAATTCATTTATGACCTCGTCCAGGGGCCGTGGACCGCTCCCAGCCCACCTCCACGAGGAGGGGCGTCCGCTCGGAATCGGTAAGAAGCCAGAAGCGAGAGTCGCCGACCAGTTCGGAGGCGATGTACGTTTTTTTAAGATCTGCACGCTGGAAAGAGTCGGAGCTGGAGGCGGTTATAAATCTCTAACGATTTTTTCTCTCAGTTGAGCTTCAGAGACGTTAAGAAACCGTAAACCGCAAAAATCGTAGCGAACGTTCAACCCCGACAGTCCTGAACGAAAAGAAACTTCGGGGAATACGGTTACGCCGACCCGTTTGTCGGGGAGGGCTGGAAAGGAGCAAAAAAAAGGGGTGCAACACGAGGACTTCCCAGGGGGTCACCCATCCTAGTACTGCTCTCGCCCAAGCACGCTTAACTTCGGAGTTCTGATAGGATCCGGAGCATTAGTGCTGGTATGATCGCACCCGCACACTAAGCTTGCCTCAATTCATTTATGACCTCGTCCAGGGACCGTGGACCACTCCCAGCCCACCTCCACGAGGAGGGGCGTCCGCTCGGAATCGGTAAGAAGCCAGAAGCAAGAGTCGCCGACCAGTTCGAAGGCGATGTACGTTTTTTTAAGATCTGCACGCTGGGAAGAGTCGGAGCCGGAGGCGGTTATAAATCTCTAACGATTTTTTCTCTGAGATGAGCTTCAGAGACGTTAAGAAACCGTAAACCGCAAAAATCGTAGCGAACGTTCAACCCCGGCAGTCCTGAACGAAAAGAAACTTCAGGGAATACGGTTACGCTGACCCGTTTGTCGGGGAGGACTGGAAAGGAGCAAAAAAAAGGGGTGCAACACGAGGACTTCCCAGGGGGTCACCCATCCTAGTACTGCTCTCCCCCAAGCACGCTTAACTTCGGAGTTCTGATGGGATCCGGTGCATTAGTGCTGGTATGATCGCACCCGCACGCTAAGCTTGCCTCAATTCATTTATGACCTCGTCCAGGGGCCGTGGTCCGCTCCCAGCCCACCTCCACGAGGAGGGGCGTCCGCTCGGAATCGGTAAGAAGCCAGAAGCGAGAGTCGCCGACCAGTTCGGAGGCAATGTACGTTTTTTTAAGATCTGCACGCTGGAAAGAGTCGGAGCTGGAGGCGGTTATAAATCTCTAACGATTTTTGCTCTCAGATGAGCTTCAGAGACGTTAAGAAACCGTAAACTGCGAAAATCGTAGCAAACGTTCAACCCCGACAGTCCTGAACGAAAAGAAACTTCGGGGAATACGGTTACGCCGACCCGTTTGTCGGGGAGGGCTGGAAAAGAGCAAAAAAAAAGGGGTGCAACACGAGGACTTCCCAGGGGGTCACCCATCCTAGTACTGCTCTCGCCCAAGCACGCTTAACTTCGGAGTTCTGATGGGATCCGGTGCATTAGTGCTGGTATGATCGCACCCGCACACTAAGCTTGCCTCAATTCATTTATGACCTCGTCCAGGGGCCGTGGACCGCTCCCAGCCCACCTCCACGAGGAGGGGCGTCCGCTCGGAATCGGTAAGAAGCCAGAAGCGAGAGTCGCCGACCAGTTCGGAGGCGATGTACGTTTTTTTAAGATCTGCACGCTGGAAAGAGTCGGAGCTGGAGGCGGTTATAAATCTCTAACGATTTTTGCTCTCAGATGAGCTTCAGAGACGTTAAGAAACCGTAAACCGCAAAAATCGTAACGAACGTTCAACCCCGACAGTCCTGAACGAAAAGAAACTTCGGGGAAAACGGTTACGCCGACCCGTTTGTCGGGGAGGGCTGGAAAGGAGCAAAAAAAAGGGGTGCAACACGAGGACTTCCCAGGGGGTCACCCATCCTAGTACTGCTCTCCCCCAAGCACGCTTAACTTCGGAGTTCTGATGGGATCCGGTGCATTAGTGCTGGTATGATCGCACCCGCACGCTAAGCTTGCCTCAATTCATTTATGACCTCGTCCAGGGGCCGTGGACCGCTCCCAGCCCACCTCCACGAGGAGCGGCGTCCGCTCGGAATCGGTAAGAAGCCAGAAGCGAGAGTCGCCGACCAGTTCGGAGGCGATGTACGTTTTTTTAAGATCTGCACGCTGGGAAGAGTCGGAGCCGGAGGCGGTTATAAATCTCTAACGATTTTTTCTCTGAGATGAGCTTCAGAGACGTTAAGAAATCGTAAACCGCAAAAATTGTAGCGAACGTTCAACCCCGACAGTCTTGAACGAAAAGAAACTTCGGGGAATACGGTTACGACGACCCGTTTGTCGGGGAGGGCTGGAAAGGAGCAAAAACAAAAGGGTGCAACACGAGGACTTCCCAGGGGGTCACCCATCCTAGTACTGCTCTCGCCCAAGCACGCTTAACTTCGGTGTTCTGATGGGATCCGGAGCATTAGTGCTGGTATGATCGCACCCGCACACTAAGCTTGCCTCAATTCATTTATGACCTCGTCCAGGGGCCGTGGACCGCTCCCAGCCCACCTCCACGAGGAGGGGCGTCCGTTCGGAATCGGTAAGAAGCCAGAAGCGAGAGTCGCCGACCAGTTCGAAGGCGATGTACGTTTTTTTAAGATCTGCACGCTGGAAAGAGTCGGAGCCGGAGGCGGTTATAAATAACTAACGATTTTTGCTCTCAGATGAGCTTCAGAGACGTTAAGAAACCGTAAACCGCAAAAATCGTAGCGAACGTTCAACCCCGGCAGTCCTGAACGAAAAGAAACTTCGGGGAAAACGGTTACGCCGACCCGTTTGTCGGGGAGGACTGGAAAGGAGCAAAAAAAAGGGGTGCAACACAAGGACTTCCCAGGGGGTCACCCATCCTAGTACTGCTCTCCCCCAAGCACGCTTAACTTCGGAGTTCTGATGGGATCCGGTGCATTAGTGCAGGTATGATCGCACCCGCACGCTAAGCTTGCCTCAATTCATTTATGACCTCGTCCAGGGGCCGTGGACCGCTCCCAGCCCACCTCCACGAGGAGGGGCGTCCGCTCGGAATCGGTAAGAAGCCAGAAGCGAGAGTCGCCGACCAGTTCGGAGGCGATGTACGTTTTTTTAAGATCTGCACGCTGGAAAGAGTCGGAGCTGGAGGCGGTTATAAATCTCTAACGATTTTTGCTCTCAGATGAGCTTCAGAGACGTTAAGAAACCGTAAACCGCGAAAATCGTAGCGAACGTTCAACCCCGACAGTCCTGAACGAAAAGAAACTTCGGGGAATACGGTTACGCCGACCCGTTTGTCGGGGAGGGCTGGAAAGGAGCAAAAAAAAGGGGTGCAACACGAGGACTTCCCAGGGGGTCACCCATCCTAGTACTGCTCTCGCCCAAGCACGCTAACTTCGGAGTTCTGATGGGATCCGGTGCATTAGTGCTGGTATGATCGCACCCGCACGCTAAGCTTGCCTCAATTCATTTATGACCTCGTCCAGGGACCGTGGACCACTCCTAGCCCACCTCCACGAGGAGGGGCGTCCGCTCGGAATCGGTAAGAAGCCAGAAGCGAGAGTCGCCGACCAGTTCGGAGGCGATGTACGTTTTTTTAAGATCTGCACGCTGGGAAGAGTCGGAGCCGGAGGCGGTTATAAATCTCTAACGATTTTTTCTCTGAGATGAGCTTCAGAGACGTTAAGAAACCGTAAACCGCAAAAATCGTAGCGAACGTTCTACCCCGGCAGTCCTGAACGAAAAGAAACTTCAGGGAATACGGTTACGCCGACCCGTTTGTCAGGGAGGACTGGAAAGGAGCAAAAAAAAGGGGTGCAACACGAGGACTTCCCAGGGGGTCACCCATCCTAGTACTGCTCTCCCCCAAGCACGCTTAACTTCGGAGTTCTGATGGGATCCGGTGCATTAGTGCTGGTATGATCGCACCCGCATGCTAAGCTTGCCTCAATTCATTTATAACCTCGTCCAGGGGCCGTGGACCGCTCCCAGCCCACCTCCACGAGGAGGGGCGTCCGCTCGGAATCGGTAAGAAGCCAGAAGCGAGAGTCGCCGACCAGTTCGGAGGCGATGTACGTTTTTTTAAGATCTGCACGCTGGAAAGAGTCGGAGCTGGAGGCGGTTATAAATATCTAACGATTTTTGCTCTCAGATGAGCTTCAGAGACGTTAAGAAACCGTAAACCGCGAAAATCGTAGCGAACGTTCAACCCCGACAGTCCTGAACGAAAAGAAACTTCGGGGAATACGGTTACGCCGACCCGTTTGTCGGGGAGGGCTGGAAAGGAGCAAAAACAAAAGGGTGCAACACGAGGACTTCCCAGGGGGTCACCCATCCTAGTACTGCTCTCGCCCAAGCATGCTTAACTTCGGAGTTCTGATGGGATCCGGTGCATTAGTGCTGGTATGATCGCACCCGCACACTAAGCTTGCCTCAATTCATTTATGACCTCGTCCAGGGGCCGTGGACCGCTCCCAGCCCACCTCCACGAGGAGGGGCGTCCGCTCGGAATCGGTAAGAAGCCAGAAGCTAGAGTCGCCGACCAGTTCGGAGGCGATGTCCGTTTTTTTAAGATCTGCACGCTGGGAAGAGTCGGAGCCGGAGGCGGTTATAAATCTCTAACGATTTTTTCTCTCAGATGAGCTTCAGAGACGTTAAGAAACCGTAAACCGCGAAAATCGTAGCGAACGTTCAACCCCGACAGTCCTGAACGAAAAGAAACTTCGGGGAATACGGTTACGCCGACCCGTTTGTCGGGGAGGACTGGAAAGGAGCAAAAAAAAGGGGGGGCAACACGAGGACTTCCCAGGCGGTCACCCATCCTAGTACTGTTCTCGCCCAAGCATGCTTAACTTCGGAGTTCTGATGGGATCCGGTGCATTAGTTCTGGTATGATCGCACCCTCACACTAAGCTTGCCTCAATTCATTTATGACCTCGTCCAGGGGCCGTGGACCGCTCACAGCCCACCTCCACGAGGAGAGGCGTCCGCTCGGAATCGATAAGAAGCCAGAAGCGAGAGTCGCCGACCAGTTCGGAGGCAATGTACGTTTTTTTAAGATCTGCACGCTGGGAAGAGTCGGAGCCGGAGGCGGTTATAAATCTCTAACGATTTTTGGTCTGAGATGAGCTTCAGAGACGTTAAGAAACCGTAAACCGCGAAAACCATAGCGAACGTTCAACCCCGACAGTCTTGAACGAAAAGAAACTTCGGGGAATACGGTTACGACGACCCGTTTGTCGGGGAGGGCTGGAAAGGAGCAAAAACAAAAGGGTGCAACACGAGGACTTCCCAGGGGGTCACCCACCCTAGTACTGCTCTCGCCCAAGCACGCTTAACTTCGGAGTTCTGATGGGATCCGGAGCATTTGTGCTGGTATGATCGCACCCGCACACTAAGCTTGCCTCAATTCATTTATGACCTCGTCCAGGGACCGTGGACCACTCCTAGCCCACCTCCACGAGGAGGGGCGTCCGCTCGGAATCGGTAAGAAGCCAGAAGCGAGAGTCGCCGACCAGTTCGAAGGCGATGTACGTTTTTTTAAGATCTGCACGCTGGGAAGAGTCGGAGCCGGAGGCGGTTATAAATCTCTAACGATTTTTTCTCTGAGATGAGCTTCAGAGACGTTAAGAAACCGTAAACCGCAAAAATCGTAGCGAACGTTCTACCCCGGCAGTCCTGAACGAAAAGAAACTTCAGGGAATACGGTTACGCCGACCCGTTTGTCAGGGAGGACTGGAAAGGAGCAAAAAAAAGGGGTGCAACACGAGGACTTCCCAGGGGGTCACCCATCCTAGTACTGCTCTCGCCCAAGCATGCTTAACTTCGGAGTTCTGATGGGATCCGGTGCATTAGTGCTGGTATGATCGCACCCGCACGCTAAGCTTGCCTCAATTCATTTATAACCTCGTCCAGGGGCCGTGGACCGCTCCCAGCCCACCTCCACGAGGAGGGGCGTCCGCTCGGAATCGGTAAGAAGCTAGAAGCGAGAGTCGCCGACCAGTTCGGAGGCGATGTACGTTTTTTTAAGATCTGCACGCTGGAAAGAGTCGGAGCTGGAGGCGGTTATAAATATCTAACGATTTTTGCTCTCAGATGAGCTTCAGAGACGTTAAGAAACCGTAAACCGCGAAAATCGTAGCGAACGTTCAACCCCGACAGTCCTGAACGAAAAGAAACTTCGGGGAATACGGTTACGCCGACCCGTTTGTCGGGGAGGGCTGGAAAGGAGCAAAAACAAAAGGGTGCAACACGAGGACTTCCCAGGGGGTCACCCATCCTAGTACTGCTCTCGCCCAAGCATGCTTAACTTCGGAGTTCTGATGGGATCCGGTGCATTAGTGCTGGTATGATCGCACCCGCACACTAAGCTTGCCTCAATTCATTTATGACCTCGTCCAGGGGCCGTGGACCGCTCCCAGCCCACCTCCACGAGGAGGGGCGTCCGCTCGGAATCGGTAAGAAGCCAGAAGCTAGAGTCGCCGACCAGTTCGGAGGCGATGTACATTTTTTTAAGATCTGCACGCTGGGAAGAGTCGGAGCCGGAGGCGGTTATAAATCTCTAACGATTTTTGGTCTGAGATGAGCTTCAGAGACGTTAAGAAACCGTAAACCGCAAAAATCGTAGCGAACGTTCAACCCCGACAGTCCTGAACGAAAAGAAACTTCGGGGAATACGGTTACGCCGACCCGTTTGTCGGGGAGGACTGGAAAGGAGCAAAAAAAAGGGGGGCAACACGAGGACTTCCCAGGGGGTCACCCATCCTAGTACTGCTCTCCCCCAAGCACGCTTAACTTCGGAGTTCTGATGGGATCCGGAGCATTAGTGCTGGTATGATCGCACCCGCACACTAAGCTTGCCTCAATTCATTTATGACCTCGTCCAGGGACCGTGGACCACTCCCAGCCCACCTCCACGAGGAGGGGCGTCCGCTCGGAATCGGTAAGAAGCCAGAAGCGAGAGTCGCCGACCAGTTCGAAGGCGATGTACGTTTTTTTAAGATCTGCACGCTGGGAAGAGTCGGAGCCGGAGGCGGTTATAAATCTCTAACGATTTTTTCTCTGAGATGAGCTTCAGAGACGTTAAGAAACCGTAAACCGCAAAAACCGTAGCGAACGTTCAACCCCGGCAGTCCTGAACGAAACGAAACTTCAGGGAATACGGTTACGCTGACCCGTTTGTCGGGGAGGACTGGAAAGGAGCAAAAAAAAGGGGTGCAACACGAGGACTTCCCAGGGGGTCACCCATCCTAGTACTGCTCTCCCCCAAGCACGCTTAACTTCGGAGTTCTGATGGGATCCGGTGCATTAGTGCTGGTATGATCGCACCCGCACGCTAAGCTTGCCTCAATTCATTTATGACCTCGTCCAGGGGCCGTGGTCCGCTCCCAGCCCACCTCCACGAGGAGGGGCGTCCGCTCGGAATCGGTAAGAAGCCAGAAGCGAGAGTCGCCGACCAGTTCGGAGGCGATGTACGTTTTTTTAAGATCTGCACGCTGGAAAGAGTCGGGGCTGGAGGCGGTTATAAATCTCTAACGATTTTTGCTCTCAGATGAGCTTCAGAGACGTTAAGAAACCGTAAACCACGAAAATCGTAGCGAACGTTCAACCCCGACAGTCCTGAACGAAAAGAAACTTCGGGGAATACGGTTACGCCGACCCGTTTGTCGGGGAGGGCTGGAAAAGAGCAAAAAAAAAGGGGTGCAACACGAGGACTTCCCAGGGGGTCACCCATCCTAGTACTGCTCTCGCCCAAGCACGCTTAACTTTGGAGTTCTGATGGGATCCGGTGCATTAGTGCTGGTATGATCGCACCCGCACACTAAGCTTGCCTCAATTCATTTATGACCTCGTCCAGGGGCCGTGGACCGCTCCCAGCCCACCTCCACGAGGAGGGGCGTCCGCTCGGAATCGGTAAGAAGCCTGAAGCGAGAGTCGCCGACCAGGTCGGAGGCGATGTACGTTTTTTTAAGATCTGCACGCTGGAAAGAGTCGGAGCTGGAGGCGGTTATAAATCTCTAACGATTTTTTCTCTGAGATGAGCTTCAGAGACGTTAAGAAACCGTAAACCGCAAAAATCGTAGCGAACGTTCAACCCCGGCAGTCCTGAACGAAAAGAAACTTCGGGGAATACGGTTACGCCGACCCGTTTGTCGAGGAGGACTGGAAAGGAGCAAAAAAAAGGGGTGCAACACGAGGACTTCCCAGGGGGTCACCCATCCTAGTACTGCTCTCCCCCAAGCACGCTTAACTTCGGAGTTCTGATGGGATCCGGTGCATTAGTGCTGGTATGATCGCACCCGCACACTAAGCTTGCCTCAATTCATTTATGACCTCGTCCAGGGGCCGTTGACCGCTCCCAGCCCACCTCCACGAGGAGGGGCGTCCGCTCGGAATCGGTAAGAAGCCAGAAGCGAGAGTCGCCGACCAGTTCGGAGGCGATGTACGTTTTTTCAAGATCTGCACGCTGGAAAGAGTCGGAGCTGGAGGCGGTTATAAATCTCTAACGATTTTTGCTCTGAGATGAGCTTCAGAGGCGTTAAGAAACCGTAAACCGCGAAAATCGTAGCGAACGTTCAACCCCGACAGTCCTGAACGAAAAGAAACTTCGGGGAATACGGTTACGCCGACCCGTTTGTCGGGGAGGGCTGGAAAAGAGCAAAAAAAAAGGGTGCAACACGAGGACTTCCCAGGGGGTCACCCATCCTAGTACTGCTCTCGCCCAAGCACGCTTAACTTCGGAGTTCTGATGGGATCCGGAGCATTAGTGCTGGTATGATCGCACCCGCACACTAAGCTTGCCTCAATTCATTTATGACCTCGTCCAGGGGCCGTGGACCGCTCCCAGCCCACCTCCACGAGGAGGGGCGTCCGCTCGGAATCGGTAAGAAGCCAGAAGCGAGAGTCGCCGACAAGTTCGGAGGCGATGTACGTTTTTTTAAGATCTGCACGCTGGGAAGAGTCGGAGCCGGAGGCGGTTATAAATCTCTAATGATTTTTGCTCTGAAATGAGCTTCAGAGACGTTAAAAAACCGTAAACCGCGAAAATCGTAGCGAACGTTCAACCCCGACAGTCCTGAACAAAAGGAAACTTCGGGGAATACGGTTACGCCGACCCGTTTGTCGGGGAGTACTGGAAAGGAGCAAAGAAAAGGGGTGCAACACGAGGACTTCCCAGGGGGTCACCCATCCTAGTACTGCTCTCGCCCAAGCACGCTTAACTTCGGAGTTTTGATGGGATCCGGAGCATTAGTGCAGGTATGATCGCACCCGCACACTAAGCTTGCCTGAATTCATTTATGACCTCGTCCAGGGGCTGTGGACCGCTCCCAGCCCACCTCCACGAGGAGGGGCGTCCGCTCAAAATCGGTAAGAAGCCAGAAGCGAGAGTCGCCGACCAGTTCGGAGGCGATGTACATTTTTTTAAGATCTGCACGCTGGGAAGAGTCGGAGCCGGAGGCGGTTATAAATCTCTAACAATTTTTTCTCTGAGATGAGATTCAGAGACGTTAAGAAACCGTAAACCGTGAAAATCGTAGCGAACGTTCAACCCCGACAGTCCTGAACGAAAAGAAACTTCGGGGAATACGGTTACGCCGACCCGTTTGTCGGGGAGGACTGGAATGGAGCAAAAAAAAGGGGTGCAACACGAGGACTTCCCAGGGGGTCACCCATCCTAGTACTGCTCTCCCCCAAGCACGCTTAACTTCGGAGTTCTGATGGGATCCGGTGCATTAGTGCTGGTATGATCGCACCCGCACACTAAGCTTGCCTCAATTCATTTATAACCTCGTCCAGGGGCCGTGGACCGCTCCCAGCCCACCTCCACGAGGAGGGGCGTCCGCTCGGAATCGGTAAGAAGCCAGAAGCGAGAGTCGCCGACCAGTTCGGAGGCGATGTACGTTTTTTTAAGATCTGCACGCTGGAAAGAGTCGGAGCTGGAGGCGGTTATAAATCTCTAACGATTTTTGCTCTCAGATGAGCTTCAGAGGCGTTGAGAAACCGTAAACCGCGAAAATCGTAGCGAACGTTCAACCCCGACAGTCCTGAACGAAAAGAAACTTCGGGGAATACGGTTACGCCGACCCGTTTGTCGGGGAGGGCTGGAAAAGAGCAAAAACAAAAGGGTGCAACACGAGGACTTTCCAGGGGGTCACCCATCCTAGTACTGCTCTCCCCCAAGCACGCTTAACTTCGGAGTTCTGATGGGATCCGGAGCATTAGTGCTGGTATGATCGCACCCGCACAGTAAGCTTGCCTCAATTCATTGATGACCTCGTCCAGGGGCCGTGGACCGCTCCCAGCCCACCTCCACGAGGAGGGGCGTCCGCTCAGAATCGGTAAGAAGCCAGAAGCGAGAGTCGCCGACCAGTTCGGAGGCGATGTACGTTTTTTAAGATCTGCACGCTGGGAAGAGTCGGAGCCGGAGGCGGTTATAAATCTCTAACGATTTTTTCTCTGAGATGAGCTTCAGAGACGTTAAGAACCTGTAAACCGCGAAAATCGTAGCGAACGTTCAACCCCGACAGTCCTGAACGAAAAGAAACTTCAGGGAATACGGTTACGCCGACCCGTTTGTCGGGGAGGACTGGAAAGGAGCAAAAAAAAGGGGTGCAACACGAGGACTTCCCAGGGAGTCACCCATCCTAGTACTGCTCTCGCCCAAGCACGCTTAACTTCAGAGTTTTGATGGGATCCGGTGCATTAGTGCTGGTATGATCGCACCCGCACACTAAGCTTGCCTCAATTCATTTATGACCTCGTCCAGGGGCCGTGGACCGCTCCCAGCCCACCTCCACGAGGAGGGGCGTCCGCTCGGAATCGGTAAGAAGCCAGAAGCGAGAGTCGCCGACCAGTTCGGAGGCGATGTACGTTTTTTTAAGATCTGCACGCTTGAAAGTGTCGGAGCTGGAGGCGGTTATAAATCTCTAACGATTTTTGCTCTCAGATGAGCTTCAGAGACGTTAAGAAACCGTAAACCGCGAAAATCGTAGCGAACGTTCAACCCCGACAGTCCTGAACGAAAAGAAACTTCGGGGAATACGGTTACGCCGACCCGTTTGTCGGGGAGGGCTGGAAAGGAACAAAAAAAAGGGGTGCAACACGAGGACTTCCCAGGGGGTCACCCATCCTAGTACTGCTCTCGCCCAAGCACGCTTAACTTCGGAATTCTGATGGGATCCGGAGCATTAGTGCTGGTATGATCGCACCCGCACACTAAGCTTGCCTCAATTCATTTATTACCTCGTCCAGGGGCCGTGGACCGCCTCCCAGCCCACCTCCACGAGGAGGGGCGTCCACTCGGAATCGGTAAGAAGCAAGAAGCGAGAGTCGCCGACCAGTTCGGAGGCGATGTACGTTTTTTTAAGATCTGCACGCTGGAAAGAGTCGGAGCTGGAGGCGGTTATAAATCTCTAACGATTTTTGCTCTCAGATAAGCTTCAGAGACGTTAAGAAACTGTAAACCGCGAAAATCGTAGCGAACGTTCAACCCCGACAGTCCTGAACGAAAAGAAACTTCGGGGAATACGGTTACGCCGACCCGTTTGTCGGGGAGGGCTGGAAAGGAGCAAAAAAAAGGGGTGCAACACGAGGACTTCCCAGGGGGTCACCCATCCTAGTACCGCTCTCGCCCAAGCACGCTTAACTTCGGAGTTCTGATGGGATCCGGAGCATTAGTGCTGGTATGATCGCACCCGCACAGTAAGCTTGCCTCAATTCATTTATGACCTCGTCCAGGGGCCGTGGACCGCTCCCAGCCCACCTCCACGAGGAGGGGCGTCCGCTCGGAATCGGTAAGAAGCCAGAAGCGAGAGTCGCCGACAAGTTCGGAGGCGATGTACGTTTTTTTAAGATCTGCACGCTGGGAAGAGTCGGAGCCGGAGGCGGTTATAAATCTCTAATGATTTTTGCTCTGAAATGAGCTTCAGAGACGTTAAAAAACCGTAAACCGCGAAAATCGTAGCGAACGTTCAACCCCGACAGTCCTGAACAAAAGGAAACTTCGGGGAATACGTTACGCCGACCCGTTTGTCGGGGAGTACTGGAAAGGAGCAAAGAAAAGGGGTGCAACACGAGGACTTCCCAGGGGGTCACCCATCCTAGTACTGCTCTGGCCCAAGCACGCTTAACTTCGGAGTTCTGATGGGATCCGGAGCATTAGTGCAGGTATGATCGCACCCGCACACTAAGCTTGCCTGAATTCATTTATGACCTCGTCCAGGGGCTGTGGACCGCTCCCAGCCCACCTCCACGAGGAGGGGCGTCCGCTCAAAATCGGTAAGAAGCCAGAAGCGAGAGTCGCCGACCAGTTCGGAGGCGATGTACGTTTTTTTAAGATCTGCACGCTGGGAAGAGTCGGAGCCGGAGGCGGTTATAAATCTCTAACGATTTTTTCTCTGAGATGAGATTCAGAGACGTTAAGAAACCGTAAACCGCGAAAATCGTAGCGAACGTTCAACCCCGACAGTTCTGAACGAAAAGAAACTTCGGGGAATACGGTTACGCCGACCCGTTTGTCGGGGAGGACTGGAAAGGAGCAAAAAAAAAGGGGTGCAACACGAGGACTTCCCAGGGGGTCACCCATCCTAGTACTGCTCTCCCCCAAGCACGCTTAGCTTCGGAGTTCTGATGGGATCCGGTGCATTAGTGCTGGTATGATCGCACCCGCACACTAAGCTTGCCTCAATTCATTTATGACCTCGTCCAGGGGCTGTGGACCGCTCCCAGCCCACCTCCACGAGGAGGGGCGTCCGCTCGGAATCGGTAAGAAGCCAGAAGCGAGAGTCGCCGACCAGTTCGGAGGCGATGTACGTTTTTTTAAGATCTGCACGCTGGAAAGAGTCGTAGCTGGAGGCGGTTATAAATCTCTAACGATTTTTGCTTTCAGATGAGCTTCAGAGACGTTAAGAAACCGTAAACCGCGAAAATCGTAGCGAACGTTCAACCCCGACAGTCCTGAATGAAAAGAAACTTCGGGGAATACGGTTACGCCGACCCGTTTGTCGGGGAGGGCTGGAAAGGAGCAGAAAAAAGGGGTGCAACACGAGGACTTACCAGGGGGTCACCCATCCTAGTACTGCTCTCGCCCAAGCACGCTTAACTTCGGAATTCTGATGGGATCCGGAGCATTAGTGCTGGTATGATCGCACCCGCACACTAAGCTTGCCTCAATTGATTTATGACCTCGTCCAGGGGCCGTGGACCGCTCCCAGCCCACCTCCATGAGGAGGGGCGTCCGCTCAGAATCGGTAGGAAGCCAGAAGCGTGAGTCGCTGACCAGTTCGGAGGCGATGTACGTTTTTTTAAGATCTGCACGCTGGGAAGAGTCGGAGCCGGAGGCGGTTATAAATCTCTAACGATTTTTGCTCTAAGATGAGCTTCAGAGACGTTAAGAAATCGTAAACCGCGAAAATCGTAGCGAACGTTCAACCCCGACAGTCTTGAATGAAAAGAAACTTCGGGGAATACGGTTACGCCGACCCGTTTGTCGGGGAGGACTAGAAACGAGCATAAACAAAAGGGTGCAACACGAGGACTTCCCAGGGGGTCACCCATCCTAGTACTGCTCTCGCCCAAGCACGCTTAACTTCGGAGTTCTGATGGGATCCGGAGCATTAGTGCTGGTATGATCGCACCCGGACAGTAAGCTTGCCTCAATTCATTTATGACCTCGTCCAGGGGCCGTGGACCGCTCCCAGCCCACCTCCACGAGGAGGGGCGTCCGCTCGGAATCGGTAAGAAGCCAGAAGGGAGAGTCGCCGACCAGTTCGGAGGCGATGTACGTTTTTTTAAGATCTGCACGCTGGGAAGAGTCGGAGCCGGAGGCGGTTATAAATCTCTAACGATTTTTTCTATGAGATGAGCTTCAGAGACGTTAAGAAACTGTATACCGCGAAAATCGTAGCGAACGTTCAACCCCGACAGTCCTGAACGAAAAGAAACTTCAGGGAATACGGTTACGCCGACCCGTTTGTCGGGGAGGACTGGAAAGGAGCAAAAAAAAGGGGTGCAACACGAGGACTTCCCAGGGGGTCACCCATCCTAGTACTGCTCTCCCCCAAGCACGCTTAACTTCGGAGTTCTGATGGGATCCGGTGCATTAGTGCTGGTATGATCGCACCCGCACACTAAGCTTGCCTCAATTCATTTATGACCTCGTCCAGGGGCCGTGGACCGCTCCCAGCCCACCTCCACGAGGAGGGGCGTCCGCTCGGAATCGGTAAGAAGCCAGAAGCGAGAGTCGCCGACAAGTTCGGAGGCGATGTACGTTTTTTTAAGATCTGCACGCTGGGAAGAGTCGGAGCCGGAGGCGGTTATAAATCTCTAATGATTTTTGCTCTGAGATGAGCTTCAGAGACGTTAAAAAACCGTAAACCGCGAAAATCGTAGCGAACGTTCAACCCCGACAGTCCTGAACAAATGGAAACTTCGGGGAATACGGTTACGCCGACCCGTTTGTCGGGGAGTACTGGAAAGGAGCAAAGAAAAGGGGTGCAACACGAGGACTTCCCAGGGGGTCACCCACCCTAGTACTGCTCTCGCCCAAGCACGCTTAACTTCGGAGTTCTGATGGGATCCGGAGCATTAGTGCTGGTATGATCGCACCCGCACAGTAAGCTTGCCTCAATTCATTTATGACCTCGTCCAGGGGCCGTGGACCGCTCCCAGCCCACCTCCACGAGGAGGGGCGTCCGCTCGGAATCGGTAAGAAGCCAGAAGCGAGAGTCGCCGACCAGTTCGGAGGCGATGTACGTTTTTTTAAGATCTGCACGCTGGGAAGAGTCGGAGCCAGAGGCGGTTATAAATCTCTAACGATTTTTTCTCTGAGATGAGCTTCAGAGACGTTAAGAAACCGTAAACCGCGAAAATCGTAGCGAACGTTCAACCCCGAAAGTCCTGAACGAAAAGAAACTTTGGGTAATACAGTTACGCCGACCCGTTTGTCGGGGAGGACTGGAAAGGAGCAAAAAAAAGGGGTGCAACACGAGGACTTCCCAGGGGTCACCCATCCTAGTACTGCTCTCGCCCAAGCACGCTTAACTTCGGAGTTCTGATGGGATCCGGTGCATTAGTGCCGGTATGATCGCACCCGCACACTAAGCTTGCCTCAATTCATTTATGACCTCGTCCAGGGGCCGTGGACCGCTCCCAGCCCACCTCCATGAGGAGGGGCGTCCGCTCAGAATCGGTAAGAAGCCAGAAGCGTGAGTCGCCGACCAGTTCGGAGGCGATGTACGTTTTTTTAAGATCTGCACGCCGGAAAGAGTCGGAGCCGGAGGCGGTTATAAATCTCTAACGATTTTTGCTCTGAAATGAGCTTCAAAGACGTTAAAAAACCGTAAACCGCGAAAATCGTAGCGAACGTTCAACCCCGACAGTCCTGAGCGAAAAGAAAATTCGGGGAATACGGTTACGCCGACCCGTTTGTCGGGGAGGACTGGAAAAGAGCAAAAAAAAAGGGGTGCAACACGAGGACTTCCCAGGGGGTCACCCATCCTAGTACTGCTCTCGCCCAAGCACGCTTAACTCCGGAGTTCTGATGGGATCCGGAGCATTAGTGCTGGTGTGATCGCACCCGCACACTAAGCTTGCCTCAATTCATTTATGACCTCGTCCAGGGGCCGTGGACCGCTCCCAGCCCACCTCCACGAGGAGGGGCGTCCGCTCGGAATCGGTAAGAAGCCAGAAGCGAGACTCGCCGACAAGTTCGGAGGCGATGTACGTTTTTTTAAGATCTGCACACTGGGAAGAGTCGGAGCCGGAGGCGGTTATAAATCTCTAATGATTTTTGCTCTGAAATGAGCTTCAGAGACGTTAAAAAACCGTAAACCGTGAAAATCGTAGCGAACGTTCAACCCCGACAGTCCTGAACAAATGGAAACTTCGGGGAATACGGTTACGCCGACCCGTTTGTCGGGGAGTACTGGAAAGGAGCAAAGAAAAGGGGTGCAACACGAGGACTTCCCAGGGGGTCACCCACCCTAGTACTGCTCTCGCCCAAGCACGCTTAACTTCGGAGTTCTGATGGGATCCGGAGCATTAGTGCTGGCATGATCGCACCCGCACACTAAGCTTGCCTCAATTCATTTATGACCTCGTCCAGGGGCCGTGGACCGCTCCCAGCCCACCTCCACGAGGAGGGGCGTCCGCTCGGAATCGGTAAGAAGCCAGTAGCGAGACTCGCCGACAAGTTCGGAGGCGATGTACGTTTTTTTCAGATCTGCACGCTGGGAAGAGTCGGAGCCGGAGGCGGTTATAAATCTCTAATGATTTTTGCTCTTAAATGAGCTTCAGAGACGTTAAAAAACCGTAAACCGTGAAAATCGTAGCGAACGTTCAACCCCGACAGTCCTGAACAAAAGGAAACTTCGGGGAATACGGTTACGCCGACCCGTTTGTCGGGGAGTACTGGAAAGGAGCAAAGAAAAGGGGTGCAACACGAGGACTTCCCAGGAGGTCACCCATCCTAGTACTGCTCTCGCCCAAGCATGCTTAACTTCGGAGTTCTGATGGGATCCGGAGCATTAGTGCAGGTATGATCGCACCCGCACACTAAGCTTGCCTCAATTCATTTATGACCTCGTCCATGGGCCGTGGACCGCTCCCAGCCCACCTCCACGAGGAGGGGCGTCCGCTCGGAATCGGTAAGAAGCCAGAAGCGAGAGTCGCCGACAAGTTCGGAGGCGATGTACGTTTTTTTAAGATCTGCACGCTGGGAAGAGTCGGAGCCGGAGGCGGTTATAAATCTCTAATGATTTTTGCTCTGAGATGAGCTTCAGAGACGTTAAAAAACCGTAAACCGCGAAAATCGTAGCGAACGTTCAACCCCGACAGTCCTGAACAAATGGAAACTTCGGGGAATACGGTTACGCCGACCCGTTTGTCGGGGAGTACTGGAAAGGAGCAAAGAAAAGGGGTGCAACACGAGGACTTCCCAGGGGGTCACCCACCCTAGTACTGCTCTCGCCCAAGCACGCTTAACTTCGGAGTTCTGATGGGATCCGGAGCATTAGTGCTGGCATGATCGCACCCGCACACTAAGCTTGCCTCAATTCATTTATGACCTCGTCCAGGGGCCGTGGACCGCTCCCAGCCCACCTCCACGAGGAGGGGCGTCCGGTCGGAATCGGTAAGAAGCCAGAAGCGAGAGTCGCCGACAAGTTCGGAGGCGATGTACGTTTTTTTAAGATCTGCACGCTGGGAAGAGTCGGAGCCGGAGGCGGTTATAAATCTCTAATGATTTTTGCTCTGAGATGAGCTTCAGAGACGTTAAAAAACCGTAAACCGCAAAAATCGTAGCGAACGTTCAACCCCGACAGTCCTGAACAAATGGAAACTTCGGGGAATACGGTTACGCCGACCCGTTTGTCGGGGAGTACTGGAAAGGAGCAAAGAAAAGGGGTGCAACACGACGACTTCCCAGGGGGTCACCCATCCTAGTACTGCTCTCGCCCAAGCACGCTTAACTTCGGAGTTCTGATGGGATCCGGAGCATTAGTGCTGGTATGATCGCACCCGCACACTAAGCTTGCCTCAATTCATTTATGACCTCGTCCAGGGGCCGTGGACCGCTCCCAGCCAACCTCCACGAGGAGGGGCGTCCGCTCGGAATCGGTAAGAAGCCAGAAGCGAGACTCGCCGACAAGTTCAGAGGCGATGTACGTTTTTTTAAGATCTGCACGCCGGGAAGAGTCGGACTCGGAGGCGGTTATAAATCTCTAACGATTTTTGCTCTGAGATGAGCTTCAGAGACATTAAGAAACCGTAAACCGCAAAAATCGTAGCGAACGTTCAACCCCGACAATCCTGAATGAAAAGAAACTTCGGGGAATACGGTTACGCCGACCCGTTTGTCGGGGAGGACAGGAAACGAGCAAAAAAAAAGGAGTGCAACACGAGGACTTCCCAGGCGGTCACCCATCCTAGTACTGCTCTCGCCCAAGCACGCTTAACTTCGGAGTTCTGATGGGATCCGGTGCATTAGTGCTGGTATGATCGCACCCGCACACTAAGCTTGCCTCAATTCATTTATCACCTCGTCCAGGGGCCGTGGACCGCTCCCAGCCCACCTCCACGAGGAGGGGCGTCCGGTCGGAATCGGTAAGAAGCCAGAAGCGAGAGTCGCCGACAAGTTCGGAGGCGATGTACGTTTTTTTAAGATCTGCACGCTGGGAAGAGTCGGAGCCGGAGGCGGTTATAAATCTCTAATGATTTTTGCTCTAAGATGAGCTTCAGAGACGTTAAAAAACCGTAAACCGCAAAAATCGTAGCGAACGTTCAACCCCGACAGTCCTGAACAAATGGAAACTTCGGGGAATACGGTTACGCCGACCCGTTTGTCGGGGAGTACTGGAAAGGAGCAAAGAAAAGGGGTGCAACACGACGACTTCCCAGGGGGTCACCCATCCTAGTACTGCTCTCGCCCAAGCACGCTTAACTTCGGAGTTCTGATGGGATCCGGTGCATTAGTGCTGGTATGATCGCACCCGCACACTAAGCTTGCCTCAATTCATTTATCACCTCGTCCAGGGGCCGTGGACCGCTCCCAGCCCACCTCCACGAGGAGGGGCGTCCGCTCGGAATCGGTAAGAAGCCAGAAGCGAGAGTCGCCGACAAGTTCAGAGGCGATGTACGTTTTTTTAAGATCTGCACGCTGGGAAGAGTCGGAGCCGGAGGCGGTTATAAATCTCTAATGATTTTTGCTCTGAAATGAGCTTCAGAGACGTTAAAAAACCGTAAACCGTGAAAATCGTAGCGAACGTTCAACCCCGACAGTCCTGAACAAAAGGAAACTTCGGGGAATACGGTTACGCCAACCCGTTTGTCGGGGAGTACTGGAACGGAGCAAAGAAAAGTGGTGCAACACGAGGACTTCCCAGGAGGTCACCCATCCTAGTACTGCTCTCGCCCAAGCACGCTTAACTTCGGAGTTCTGATGGGATCCGGAGCATTAGTGCAGGTACGATCGCACCCGCACACTAAGCTTGCCTGAATTCATTTATGACCTCGTCCAAGGGCCGTGGACCGCTCCCAGCCCACCTCCACGAGGAGGGGCGTCCGCTCGGAATCGGTAAGAAGCCAGAAGCGAGAGTCGCCGACCAGTTCGGAGGCAATGTACGTTTTTTTAACATCTGCACGCTGGGAAGAGTCGGAGCCGGAGGCGGTTATAAATCTCTAACGATTTTTTCTCTGAGATGAGCTTCAGAGACGTTAAGAAACCGTAAACCGCGAAAATCGTAGCGAACGTTCAACCCCGACAGTCCTGAACGAAAAGAAACTTTGGGGAATACAGTTACGCCGACCCGTTTGTCGGGGAGGACTGGAAAGGAGCAAAAAAAAGGGGTGCAACACGAGGACTTCCCAGGGGTCACCCATCCTAGTACTGCTCTCGCCCAAGCACGCTTAACTTCGGAGTTCTGATGGGATCCGGTGCATTAGTGTTGGTATGATCGCACCCGCACACTAAGCTTGCCTCAATTCATATATGACCTCGTCCAGGGGCCGTGGACCGCTCCCAGCCAACCTCCACGAGGAGGGGCGTCCGCTCGGAATCGATAAGAAGCCAGAAGCGAGACTCGCCGACCAGTTCGGAGGCGATGCACGTTTTTTTAAGATCTGCACGCTGGGAAGAGTCGGAGTCGGAGGCGGTTATAAATCTCTAACGATTTTTGCTCTGAGATGAGCTTCAGAGACGTTAAAAAACCGTAAACCGCGAAAATCGTAGCGAACGTTCAACCCCAATAGTCCTGAACGAAAAGAAATTTCGGGGAATACGGTTACGCCGACTCGTTTCTCGGGGAGGACTGGAAAGAAGCAAAAGAAAGGGGTGCAACACGAGGACTTCCCAGGGGGTCACCCATCCTAGTACTGCTCTCGCCCAAGCACGCTTAACTTCGGAGTTCTGATGGGATCCAGTGCATTAGTGCTGGTATGATCGCAACCGCACACTAAGCCTGCCACAATTCATTTATGACCTCGTCCAGGGGCCGTGAACCGCTCCCAGCCCACCTCCACGAGGAGGGGCACCGCTCAGAATCGGTAGGAAGTGTGAGTCGCCGACCAGTTCGGAGGCGATGTACGTTTTTTTAAGATCTGCACGCTGGAAAGAGTCGGAGCCGGAGGCGGTTATAAATCTCTAACGATTTTTGCTCTCAGATGAGCTTCAGAGACGTTAAGAAACCGTAAACCGCGAAAATAGTAGCGAACGTTCAACCCCGACAGTCCTGAACGAAAAGAAACTTCGGGGAATACGGTTACGCAGACCCATTTGTCGGGGAGGGTTGGAAAGGAGCAAAAAAAAGGGGTGCAACACTAGGACTTCCCAGGGGGTCACCCATCCTAGTACTGCTCTCGCCCAAGCACGCTTAACTTCGGAGTTCTGATGGGATCCGGAGCATTAGTGTTGGTATGATCGCACCCGCAAACTAAGCTTGCCTCAATTCATTTATGACCTCGTCTAGGGGCCGTGGACCACTCCCAGCCCACCTCCACGAGGAGAGGCATCGGCTCGGAATCGGTAAGAAGCCAGAAGCGAGTGTCGCCGACTAGTTCGGAGGCGATGTACGTTTTTTTAAGATCTGCACGCTGGAAAGAGTCGGAGCCGGAGGCGGTTATAAATCTCTAACGATTTTTGCTCTCAGATGAGCTTCAGAGACGTTAAGAATCCGTAAACCGCGAAAATCGTAGCGAACGTTCAACCCCGACAGTCCTGAACGAAAAGAAACTTCGGGGAATACAGTTACGCCGACCCGTTTGTCGGGGAGGACTGGAAAGGAGCAAAAAAAAGGGGTGCAACACGAGGACTTCCCAGGGGGTCACCCATCCTAGTACTGCTCTCGCCCAAGCACGCTTAACTTCAGAGTTCTGATGGGATCCAGTGCATTAGTGCTGGTATGATCGCACCCGCACACTAAGCTTGCCTCAATTCATTTATGACCTCGTCCAGGGGCCGTGGACCGCTCCCAGCCCACCTCCACGAGGAGGGGCGTCCGCTCAGAATTGGTAGGAAGCCAGAAGCGTGAGTCGCCGACCAGTTCGGAGGCGATGTACGTTTTTTTAAGATCTACACGCTGGGAAGAGTAGGAGACGGAGGCGGTTATAAATCTCTAACGATTTTTTCTCTGAGATGAGCTTCAGAGACGTTAAGAAACCGTAAACCGCGAAAATCGTAGCGAACGTTCAACCCCGATAGTCCTGAACGAAAAGAAACTTCGGGGAATACGGTTACGCCGACCCGTTTGTCGGGGAGGACTGGAAAGGAGCCAAAAAAAGGGGTGCAACACGAGGACTTCCCAGGGGGTCACCCATCCTAGTACTGCTCTCCCCCAAGCACGCTTAACTTCGGAGTTCTGATGGGATCCGGTGCATTAGTGCTGGTATGATCGCACCCGCACACTAAGCTTGCCTCAATTCATTTATGACCTCGTCCAGGGGCCATGGACCGCTCCCAGCCCACCTCCACGAGGAGAGGCGTCCGCTCGGAATCGGTAAGAAGCCAGAAGCGAGAGTCGTCGACCAGTTCGGAGGCGATGTACGTTTTTTTAAGATCTGCACGCTGGGAAGAGTCGGAGCCGGAGGCGGTAATAAATCTGTAACGATTTTTGCTCTGAGATGAGCTTCAGAGACATTAAGAAACCGTAAACCGCGAAAATCGCAGCGAACGTTCAACCCCGACAGTCCTGAACGAAAAGAAACTTCGGGGAATACGGTTACGTCGACCCATTTGTCGGGGAGGACTGGAAAGGAGCAAAAAAAAGGGGTGCAACACGAGGACTTCCCAGGGGGTCACCCATCCTAGTACTGCTCTCGCCCAAGCACGCTTAACTTCGAAGTTCTGATGGGATCCGGTGCATTAGTGCTGGTATGATCGCACCCGCACACTAAGCTTGCCTCAATTCATTTATGACCTCGTCCAGGGGCCGTGGACCGCTCCCAGCCCACCTCCACGAGGAGGGGCGTCCGCTCGGAATCGGTAGGAAGCCAGAAGCGAGAGTCGCCGACCAGTTCGGAGGCGATGTACGTTTTTTTAAGATCTGCACGCTGGGAAGAGTCGGAGCCGGAGGCGGTTATAAATCTCTAACGATTTTTTCTCTGAGATGAGCTTCAGAGACGTTAAGAAACCGTAAACCGCGAAAATCGTAGCGAACGTTCAACCCTGACAGTCCTGAACGAAAAGAAACTTCGGGGAATACGGTTACGCCGACCCGTTTGTCGGGGAGGACTGGAAAGGAGCAAAAAAAAGGGGGTGCAACACGAGGACTTCCCAGGGGGTCACCCATCCTAGTACTGCTCTCCCCCAAGCACGCTTAACTTCGGAGTTCTGATGGGATCCGGTGCATTAGTGCTGGTATGATCGCACCCGCACACTAAGCTTGCCTCAATTCATTTATGACCTCGTCCAGGGGCCGTGGACCGCTCCCAGCCCACCTCCACGAGGAGAGGCGTCCGCTCGGAATCGGTAAGAAGCCAGAAGCGAGAGTCGCCAACCAGTTCGGAAGCGATGTACGTTTTTTTAAGATCTGCACGCTGGGAAGAGTCGGAGCCAAAGGCGGTTATAAATCTCTAACGATTTTTTCTCTGAGATGAGCTTCAGAGACGTTAAGAAACCGTAAACCGCGAAAATCGTAGCGAACGTTCAACCCCGACAGTCCTGAACGAAAAGAAACTTCGAGGAATACGGTTACGCCGACCCGTTTGTCGGGGAGGACTGGAAAGGAGCAAAAAAAAGGGGGTGCAACACGAGGACTTCCCAAGCGGTCACCCATCCTAGTACTGCTCTCGCCCAAGCACGCTTAACTTCGGAGTTCTGATGGGATCTGGTGCATTAGAGCTGGTATGATCGCACCCTCACACTAAGCTTGCCTCAATTCAATTATGACCTCGTCCAGGGGCCGTGGACCGCTCCCAGCCCACCTCCACGAGGAGAGGCGTCCGCTCGGAATCGGTAAGAAGCCAGAAGCGAGAGTCGCCGACCAGTTCGGAGGCAATGTACGTTTTTTTAAGATCTGCACGCTGGGAAGAGTCGGAGCCGGAGGCGGTTATAAATCTCTAACTATTTTTGCTCTGAGATGAGCTTCAGAGACGTTAAGAAACCGTAAACCGTGAAAATCGTAGCGAACGTTCAACCCCGACAGTCCTGAACGAAAAGAAACTTCGGGGAATACGGTTACGCCGACCCGTTTGTCGGGGAGGACTAGAAAGGAGCAAAAAAAAAAGGTGCAACCCGAGGACTTCCCAGGGGGTCACCCATCCTAGTACTGCTCTCGCCCAAGCACGCTTAACTTCGGAGTTCTGATGGGATCCAGTGCATTAGTGCTGGTATGATCGCACCCACACACTAAGCTTGCCTCAATTCATTTATGACCTCGTCCAGGGGCCATGGACCGCTCCCAGCCCACCTCCACGAGGAGAGGCGTCCGCTCGGAATCGGTAAGAAGCCAGAAGCGTTAGTCGCCGACCAGTTCGGAGGCGATGTACGTTTTTTTAAGATCTGCACGCTGGAAAGAGTCGGAGCCGGAGGCGGTTATAAATCTCTAACGATTTTTGCTCTCAGATGAGCTTCAGAGACGTTAAGAAACCGTAAACCGCGAAAATCGTAGCGAACGTTCAAACCCGACAGTCCTGAACGAAAAGAAACTTCGAGGAATACGGTTACGCCGACCCGTTTGTCGGGGAGGGCTTGAAAGGAGTAAAAAAAAAGGGTGCAACACGAGGACTTCCCAGGGGGTCACCCATCCTAGTACTGCTCTCCCCCAAGCACGCTTAACTTCGGAGTTCTGATGGGATCCGATGCATTAGTGCTGGTATGATCGCACACGCACACTAAGCTTGCCTCAATTCATTTATGACCTCGTCCAGGGGCCGTGAACCGCTCCTAGCCAACCTCCACGAGGAGGGGCGTCCGCTCGGAATCGGTAAGAAGCCAGAAGCGAGAGTCGCCGACCAGTTCGGAGGCGATGTACGTTTTTTTAAGATCTGCACGCTGGGAAGAGTCGGAGCCGGAGGCGGTTATAAATCTCTAACGATTTTTTCTCTTAGATGAGCTTCAGAGACGTTAAGAAACCGTAAACCGCAAAAATCGTAGCGAACGTTCAACCCCGACAGTCCTGAACGAAAAGAAACTTCGGGGAATACGGTTACGCCGACCTGTTTGTCGGGGAGGACTGGAAAGGAGCAAAAAAAAGGGGGTGCAACACGAGGACTTCCCAGGGGGTCACCCATCCTAGTACTGCTCTCCCCCAAGCACGCTTAACTTCGGAGTTCTGATGGGATCCGGTGCATTAGTGCTGGTATGATCGCACCCGCACACTAAGCTTGCCTCAATTCATTTATGACCTCGTCCAGGGGCCATGGACCGCTCCCAGCCCACCTCCACGAGGAGAGGCGTCCGCTCGGAATCGGTAAGAAGCCAGAAGTGAGAGTCGCCGACCAGTTCGGAGGCGATGTACGTTTTTTTAAGATCTGCACGCTGGAAAGAGTCGGAGCCGGAGGCGGTTATAAATCTCTAACGATTTTTTCTCTGAGATGAGCTTCAGAGACGTTAAGAAACCGTAAACCGCAAAAATCGTAGCGAACGTTCAACCCCGACAGTCCTGAACGAAAAGAAACTTCGGGGAATACGGTTACGCCGACCCGTTTGTCGGGGAGGACTGGAAAGGAGCAAAAAAAAGGGGGTGCAACACGAGGACTTCCCAGGGGGTCACCCATCCTAGTACTGCTCTCCCCCAAGCACGCTTAACTTCGGAGTTCTGATGGGATCCGGTGCATTAGTGCTGGTATGATCGCACCCGCACACTAAGCTTGCCTCAATTCATTTATGACCTCGTCCAGGGGCCATGGACCGCTCCCAGCCCACCTCCACGAGGAGAGGCGTCCGCTCGGAATCGGTAAGAAGCCAGAAGCGAGAGTCGCCGACCAGTTCGGAGGCGATGTACGTTTTTTTAAGATCTGCACGCTGGGAAGAGTCGGAGCCGGAGGCGGTAATAAATCTCTAACGATTTTTGCTCTGAGATGAGCTTCAGAGACGTTAAGAAACCGTAAACCGCAAAAATCGTAGCGAACGTTCAACCCCGACAGTCCTGAACGAAAAGAAACTTCGGGGAATACGGTTACGCCGACCCGTTTGTCGGGGAGGACTGGAAAGGAGCAAAAAAAAGGGGGTGCAACACGAGGACTTCCCAGGGGGTCACCCATCCTAGTACTGCTCTCCCCCAAGCACGCTTAACTTCGGAGTTCTGATGGGATCCGGTGCATTAGTGCTGGTATGATCGCACCCGCACACTAAGCTTGCCTCAATTCATTTATGACCTCGTCCAGGGGCCGTGGACCGCTCCCAGCCCACCTCCACGAGGAGGGGCGTCCGCTCGGAATCGGTAAGAAGCTAGAAGCGAGAGTCGCCGACCAGTTCGGAGGCGATGTACGTTTTTTTAAGATCTGCACGCTGGGAAGAGTCGGAGCCGGAGGCGGTTATAAATCTCTAACGATTTTTGCTCTCAGATGAGCTTCAGAGACGTTAAGAAACCGTAAACCGCAAAAATCGTAGCGAACGTTCAACCCTGACAGTCCTGAACGAAAAGAAAATTCGGGGAATACGGTTACGCCGACCCGTTTGTCGGGGAGGACTGGAAAGGAGCAAAAAAAAAAGGGTGCAACCCGAGGACTTCCCAGGGGGTCACCCATCCTAGTACTGCTCTCGCCCAAGCACGCTTAACTTCGAAGTTCTGATGGGATCCGGTGCATTAGTGCTGGTATGATCGCACCCGCACACTAAGCTTGCCTCAATTCATTTATGACCTCGTCCAGGGGCGTGGACCGCTCCCAGCCCACCTCCACGAGGAGGGGCGTCCGCTCAGAATCGGCAGGAAGCCAGAAGCGAGAGTCGCCGACCAGTTCGGAGGCGATGTACGTTTTTTTAAGATCTGCACGCTGGGAAGAGTCGGAGCCGGAGGCGGTTATAAATCTCTAACGATTTTTTCTCTAAGATGAGCTTCAGAGACGTTAAGAAACCGTAAACCGCGAAAATGGTAGCGAACGTTCAACCCTGACAGTCCTGAACGAAAAGAAACTTCGGGGAATATGGTTACGCCGACCCGTTTGTCGGGGAGGACTGGAAAGGAGCAAAAAAAAGGGGGTGCAACACGAGGACTTCCCAGGGGGTCACCCATCCTAGTACTGCTCTCCCCCAAGCACGCTTAACTTCGGAGTTCTGATGGGATCCGGTGCATTAGTGCTGGTATGATCGCACCCGCACACTAAGCTTGCCTCAATTCATTTATGACCTCGTCCAGGGGCCGTGGACCGCTCCCAGCCCACCTCCACGAGGAGAGGCGTCCGCTCGGAATCGGTAAGAAGCCAGAAGCGAGAGTCGCCGACCAGTTCGGAGGCGATGTACGTTTTTTTAAGATCTGCACGCTGGGAAGAGTCGGAGCCAAAGGCGGTTATAAATCTCTAACGATTTTTTCTCTGAGATGAGCTTCAGAGACGTTAAGAAACCGTAAACCGCGAAAATCGTAGTGAACGTTCAACCCCGACAGTCCTGAACGAAAAGAAACTTCGAGGAATACGGTTACGCCGACCCGTTTGTCGGGGAGGACTGGAAAGGAGCAAAAAAAAGGGGGTGCAACACGAGGACTTCCCAAGCGGTCACCCATCCTAGTACTGCTCTCGCCCAAGCACGCTTAACTTCGGAGTTCTGATGGGATCTGGTGCATTAGAGCTGGTATGATCGCACCCTCACACTAAGCTTGCCTCAATTCATTTATGACCTCGTCCAGGGGCCGTGGACCGCTCCCAGCCCACCTCCACGAGGAGAGGCGTCCGCTCGGAATCGGTAAGAAGCCAGAAGCGAGAGTCGCCGACCAGTTCGGAGGCAATGTACGTTTTTTTAAGATCTGCACGCTGGGAAGAGTCGGAGCCGGAGGCGGTTATAAATCTCTAACTATTTTTGCTCTGAGATGAGCTTCAGAGACGTTAAGAAACCGTAAACCGTGAAAATCGTAGCGAACGTTCAACCCCGACAGTCCTGAACGAAAAGAAACTTCGGGGAATACGGTTACGCCGACCCGTTTGTCGGGGAGGACTAGAAAGGAGCAAAAAAAAAAGGTGCAACCCGAGGACTTCCCAGGGGGTCACCCATCCTAGTACTGCTCTCGCCCAAGCACGCTTAACTTCGGAGTTCTGATGGGATCCGGTGCATTAGTGCTGGTATGATCGCACCCGCACACTAAGCTTGCCTCAATTCATTTATGACCTCGTCCAGGGGCCGTGGACCGCTCCCAGCCCACCTCCACGAGGAGGGGCGTCCGCTCAGAATCGGTAGGAAGCCAGAAGCGTTAGTCGCCGACCAGTTCGGAGGCGATGTACGTTTTTTTAAGATCTGCACGCTGGAAAGAGTCGGAGCCGGAGGCGGTTATAAATCTCTAACGATTTTTGCTCTCAGATGAGCTTCAGAGACGTTAAGAAACCGTAAACCGCGAAAATCGTAGCGAACGTTCTACCCCGACAGTCCTGAACGAAAAGAAACTTCGAGGAATACGGTTACGCCGACCCGTTTGTCGGGGAGGGCTTGAAAGGAGCAAAAAAAAAAGGGTGCAACACGAGGACTTCCCAGGGGGTCACCCATCCTAGTACTGCTCTCCCCCAAGCACGCTTAACTTCGGAGTTCTGATGGGATCCGATGCATTAGTGCTGGTATGATCGCACACGCACACTAAGCTTGCCTCAATTCATTTATGACCTCGTCCAGGGGCCGTGAACCGCTCCTAGCCAACCTCCACGAGGAGGGGCGTCCGCTCGGAATCGGTAAGAAGCCAGAAGCGAGAGTCGCCGACCAGTTCGGAGGCGATGTACGTTTTTTTAAGATCTGCACGCTGGGAAGAGTCGGAGCCGGAGGCGGTTATAAATCTCTAACGATTTTTTCTCTTAGATGAGCTTCAGAGACGTTAAGAAACCGTAAACCGCAAAAATCGTAGCGAACGTTCAACCCCGACAGTCCTGAACGAAAAGAAACTTCGGGGAATACGGTTACGCCGACCTGTTTGTCGGGGAGGACTGGAAAGGAGCAAAAAAAAGGGGGTGCAACACGAGGACTTCCCAGGGGGTCACCCATCCTAGTACTGCTCTCCCCCAAGCACGCTTAACTTCGGAGTTCTGATGGGATCCGGTGCATTAGTGCTGGTATGATCGCACCCGCACACTAAGCTTGCCTCAATTCATTTATGACCTCGTCCAGGGGCCATGGACCGCTCCCAGCCCACCTCCACGAGGAGAGGCGTCCGCTCGGAATCGGTAAGAAGCCAGAAGTGAGAGTCGCCGACCAGTTCGGAGGCGATGTACGTTTTTTTAAGATCTGCACGCTGGAAAGAGTCGGAGCCGGAGGCGGTTATAAATCTCTAACGATTTTTTCTCTGAGATGAGCTTCAGAGACGTTAAGAAACCGTAAACCGCAAAAATCGTAGCGAACGTTCAACCCCGACAGTCCTGAACGAAAAGAAACTTCGGGGAATACGGTTACGCCGACCCGTTTGTCGGGGAGGACTGGAAAGGAGCAAAAAAAAGGGGGTGCAACACGAGGACTTCCCAGGGGGTCACCCATCCTAGTACTGCTCTCCCCCAAGCACGCTTAACTTCGGAGTTCTGATGGGATCCGGTGCATTAGTGCTGGTATGATCGCACCCGCACACTAAGCTTGCCTCAATTCATTTATGACCTCGTCCAGGGGCCATGGACCGCTCCCAGCCCACCTCCACGAGGAGAGGCGTCCGCTCGGAATCGGTAAGAAGCCAGAAGCGAGAGTCGCCGACCAGTTCGGAGGCGATGTACGTTTTTTTAAGATCTGCACGCTGGGAAGAGTCGGAGCCGGAGGCGGTAATAAATCTCTAACGATTTTTGCTCTGAGATGAGCTTCAGAGACGTTAAGAAACCGTAAACCGCAAAAATCGTAGCGAACGTTCAACCCCGACAGTCCTGAACGAAAAGAAACTTCGGGGAATACGGTTACGCCGACCCGTTTGTCGGGGAGGACTGGAAAGGAGCAAAAAAAAGGGGGTGCAACACGAGGACTTCCCAGGGGGTCACCCATCCTAGTACTGCTCTCCCCCAAGCACGCTTAACTTCGGAGTTCTGATGGGATCCGGTGCATTAGTGCTGGTATGATCGCACCCGCACACTAAGCTTGCCTCAATTCATTTATGACCTCGT
Source organism: Diospyros kaki (assembly GCA_036245055.1). Classification (NCBI taxonomy): domain Eukaryota; kingdom Viridiplantae; phylum Streptophyta; class Magnoliopsida; order Ericales; family Ebenaceae; genus Diospyros; species Diospyros kaki. The sequence goes on from BSEG01000002.1 coordinate 22,484,048, forward strand.
CCAGGGGCCGTGGACCGCTCCCAGCCCACCTCCACGAGGAGGGGCGTCCGCTCGGAATCGGTAAGAAGCTAGAAGCGAGAGTCGCCGACCAGTTCGGAGGCGATGTACGTTTTTTTAAGATCTGCACGCTGGGAAGAGTCGGAGCCGGAGGCGGTTATAAATCTCTAACGATTTTTGCTCTCAGATGAGCTTCAGAGACGTTAAGAAACCGTAAACCGCAAAAATCGTAGCGAACGTTCAACCCTGACAGTCCTGAACGAAAAGAAAATTCGGGGAATACGGTTACGCCGACCCGTTTGTCGGGGAGGACTGGAAAGGAGCAAAAAAAAAAGGGTGCAACCCGAGGACTTCCCAGGGGGTCACCCATCCTAGTACTGCTCTCGCCCAAGCACGCTTAACTTCGAAGTTCTGATGGGATCCGGTGCATTAGTGCTGGTATGATCGCACCCGCACACTAAGCTTGCCTCAATTCATTTATGACCTCGTCCAGGGGCCGTGGACCGCTCCCAGCCCACCTCCACGAGGAGGGGCGTCCGCTCAGAATCGGCAGGAAGCCAGAAGCGAGAGTCGCCGACCAGTTCGGAGGCGATGTACGTTTTTTTAAGATCTGCACGCTGGGAAGAGTCGGAGCCGGAGGCGGTTATAAATCTCTAACGATTTTTTCTCTAAGATGAGCTTCAGAGACGTTAAGAAACCGTAAACCGCGAAAATGGTAGCGAACGTTCAACCCTGACAGTCCTGAACGAAAAGAAACTTCGGGGAATATGGTTACGCCGACCCGTTTGTCGGGGAGGACTGGAAAGGAGCAAAAAAAAGGGGGTGCAACACGAGGACTTCCCAGGGGGTCACCCATCCTAGTACTGCTCTCCCCCAAGCACGCTTAACTTCGGAGTTCTGATGGGATCCGGTGCATTAGTGCTGGTATGATCGCACCCGCACACTAAGCTTGCCTCAATTCATTTATGACCTCGTCCAGGGGCCGTGGACCGCTCCCAGCCCACCTCCACGAGGAGAGGCGTCCGCTCGGAATCGGTAAGAAGCCAGAAGCGAGAGTCGCCGACCAGTTCGGAGGCGATGTACGTTTTTTTAAGATCTGCACGCTGGGAAGAGTCGGAGCCAAAGGCGGTTATAAATCTCTAACGATTTTTTCTCTGAGATGAGCTTCAGAGACGTTAAGAAACCGTAAACCGCGAAAATCGTAGTGAACGTTCAACCCCGACAGTCCTGAACGAAAAGAAACTTCGAGGAATACGGTTACGCCGACCCGTTTGTCGGGGAGGACTGGAAAGGAGCAAAAAAAAGGGGGTGCAACACGAGGACTTCCCAAGCGGTCACCCATCCTAGTACTGCTCTCGCCCAAGCACGCTTAACTTCGGAGTTCTGATGGGATCTGGTGCATTAGAGCTGGTATGATCGCACCCTCACACTAAGCTTGCCTCAATTCATTTATGACCTCGTCCAGGGGCCGTGGACCGCTCCCAGCCCACCTCCACGAGGAGAGGCGTCCGCTCGGAATCGGTAAGAAGCCAGAAGCGAGAGTCGCCGACCAGTTCGGAGGCAATGTACGTTTTTTTAAGATCTGCACGCTGGGAAGAGTCGGAGCCGGAGGCGGTTATAAATCTCTAACTATTTTTGCTCTGAGATGAGCTTCAGAGACGTTAAGAAACCGTAAACCGTGAAAATCGTAGCGAACGTTCAACCCCGACAGTCCTGAACGAAAAGAAACTTCGGGGAATACGGTTACGCCGACCCGTTTGTCGGGGAGGACTAGAAAGGAGCAAAAAAAAAAGGTGCAACCCGAGGACTTCCCAGGGGGTCACCCATCCTAGTACTGCTCTCGCCCAAGCACGCTTAACTTCGGAGTTCTGATGGGATCCGGTGCATTAGTGCTGGTATGATCGCACCCGCACACTAAGCTTGCCTCAATTCATTTATGACCTCGTCCAGGGGCCGTGGACCGCTCCCAGCCCACCTCCACGAGGAGGGGCGTCCGCTCAGAATCGGTAGGAAGCCAGAAGCGTTAGTCGCCGACCAGTTCGGAGGCGATGTACGTTTTTTTAAGATCTGCACGCTGGAAAGAGTCGGAGCCGGAGGCGGTTATAAATCTCTAACGATTTTTGCTCTCAGATGAGCTTCAGAGACGTTAAGAAACCGTAAACCGCGAAAATCGTAGCGAACGTTCTACCCCGACAGTCCTGAACGAAAAGAAACTTCGAGGAATACGGTTACGCCGACCCGTTTGTCGGGGAGGGCTTGAAAGGAGCAAAAAAAAAGGGTGCAACACGAGGACTTCCCAGGGGGTCACCCATCCTAGTACTGCTCTCCCCCAAGCACGCTTAACTTCGGAGTTCTGATGGGATCCGATGCATTAGTGCTGGTATGATCGCACACGCACACTAAGCTTGCCTCAATTCATTTATGACCTCGTCCAGGGGCCGTGAACCGCTCCTAGCCAACCTCCACGAGGAGGGGCGTCCGCTCGGAATCGGTAAGAAGCCAGAAGCGAGAGTCGCCGACCAGTTCGGAGGCGATGTACGTTTTTTTAAGATCTGCACGCTGGGAAGAGTCGGAGCCGGAGGCGGTTATAAATCTCTAACGATTTTTTCTCTGAGATGAGCTTCAGAGACGTTAAGAAACCGTAAACCGCAAAAATCGTAGCGAACGTTCAACCCCGACAGTCCTGAACGAAAAGAAACTTCGGGGAATACGGTTACGCCGACCCGTTTGTCGGGGAGGACTGGAAAGGAGCAAAAAAAAGGGGGTGCAACACGAGGACTTCCCAGGGGGTCACCCATCCTAGTACTTCTCTCCCCCAAGCACGCTTAACTTCGGAGTTCTGATGGGATCCGGTGCATTAGTGCTGGTATGATCGCACCCGCACACTAAGATTGCCTCAATTCATTTATGACCTCGTCCAGGGGCCATGGACCTCTCCCAGCCCACCTCCACGAGGAGAGGCGTCCGCTCGGAATCGGTAAGAAGCCAGAAGCGAGAGTCGCCGACCAGTTCGGAGGCGATGTACGTTTTTTTAAGATCTGCACGCTGGGAAGAGTCGGAGCCGGAGGCGGTTATAAATCTCTAACGATTTTTTCTCTGAGATGAGCTTCAGAGACGTTAAGAAACCGTAAACCGCAAAAATCGTAGCGAATGTTCAACCCCGACAGTCCTGAACGAAAAGAAACTTCGGGGAATACGGTTACGCCGACCCGTTTGTCGGGGAGGACTGGAAAGGAGCAAAAAGAAGGGGGTGCAACACGAGGACTTCCCAGGGGGTCACCCATCCTAGTACTGCTCTCCCCCAAGCACGCTTAACTTCGGAGTTCTGATGGGATCCGGTGCATTAGTGCTGGTATGATCGCACCCGCACATTAAGCTTGCCTCAATTCATTTATGACCTCATCCAGGGGCCATGGACCGCTCCCAGCCCACCTCCACGAGGAGAGGCGTCCGCTCGGAATCGGTAAGAAGCCAGAAGCGAGAGTCGCCGACCAGTTCGGAGGCGATGTACGTTTTTTTAAGATCTGCACGCTGGGAAGAGTCGGAGCCGGAGGCGGTAATAAATCTCTAACGATTTTTGCTCTGAGATGAGCTTCAGAGACATTAAGAAACCGTAAACCGCAAAAATCGCAGCGAACGTTCAACCCCGACAGTCCTGAACGAAAAGAAACTTTGGGGAATACGGTTACGCCGACCCATTTGTCGGGGAGGACTGGAAAGGAGCAAAAAAAAGGGGTGCAACACGAGGACTTCCCAGGGGGTCAGCAATCCTAGTACTGCTCTCGCCCAAGCACGCTTAACTTCGGAGTTCTGATGGGATCCGGTGCATTAGTGCTGGTATGATCGCACCCGCACACTAAGCTTGCCTCAATTCATTTATGACCTCGTCCAGGGGCCGTGGACCGCTCCCAGCCCACCTCCACGAGGAGGGGCGTCCGCTCGGAATCGGTAAGAAGCCAGAAGCGAGAGTCGCCGACCAGTTCGGAGGCGATGTACGTTTTTTTAAGATCTGCACGCTGGGAAGAGTCGGAGCCGGAGGCGGTTATAAATCTCTAACGATTTTTGCTATCAGATGAGCTTCAGAGACGTTAAGAAACCGTAAACCGCAAAAATCGTAGCGAACGTTCAACCCTGACAGTCCTGAACGAAAAGAAAATTCGGGGAATACGGTTACGCCGACCCGTTTGTCGGGGAGGACTGGAAAGGAGCAAAAAAAAAGGGTGCAAGCCGAGGACTTCCCAGGGGGTCACCCATCCTAGTACTGCTCTCACCCAAGCACGCTTAACTTCGACGTTCTGATGGGATCCGGTGCATTAGTGCTGGTATGATCGCACCCGCACACTAAGCTTGCCTCAATTCATTTATGACCTCGTCCAGGGGCCGTGGACCGCTCCCAGCCCACCTCCACGAGGAGGGGCGTCCGCTAAGAATCGGTAGGAAGCCAGAAGCGAGAGTCGCCGACCAGTTCGGAGGCGATGTACGTTTTTTTAAGATCTGCACGCTGGGAAGAGTCGGAGCCGGAGGCGGTTATAAATCTCTAACGATTTTTTCTCTAAGATGAGCTTCAGAGACGTTAAGAAACCGTAAACCGCGAAAATCGTAGCGAACGTTCAACCCTGACAGTCCTGAACGAAAAGAAACTTCGGGGAATACGGTTACGCCGACCCGTTTGTCGGGGAGGACTGGAAAGGAGCAAAAAAAGGGGGGTGCAACACGAGGACTTCCCAGGGGGTCACCCATCCTAGTACTGCTCTCTCCCAAGCACGCTTAACTTCGGAGTTCTGATGGGATCCGGTGCATTAGTGCTGGTATGATCGCACCCGCACACTAAGCTTGCCTCAATTCATTTATGACCTCGTCCAGGGGCCGTGGACCGCTCCCAGCCCACCTCCACGAGGAGAGGCATCCGCTCGGAATCGGTAAGAAGCCAGAAGCGAGAGTCACCGACCAGTTCGGAGGCGATGTACGTTTTTTTAAGATCTGCACGCTGGGAAGAGTCGGAGCCAGAGGCGGTTATAAATCTCTAACGATTTTTTCTCTGAGATGAGCTTCAGAGACGTTAAGAAACCGTAAACCGCGAAAATCGTAGCGAACGTTCAACCCTGACAGTCCTGAACGAAAAGAAACTTCGGGGAATACGGTTACGCCGACCCGTTTGTCTGGGAGGACTGGAAAGGAGCAAAAAAAAGGGGGGTGCAACACGAGGACTTCCCAGGGGGTCACCCATCCTAGTACTGCTCTCCCCCAAGCACGCTTAACTTCGGAGTTCTGATGGGATCCGGTGCATTAGTGCTGGTATGATCGCACCCGCACACTAAGCTTGCCTCAATTCATTTATGACCTCGTCCAGGGGCCGTGGACCGCTCCCAGCCCACATCCACGAGGAGAGGCGTCCGCTCGGAATCGGTAAGAAGCCAGAAGCGAGAGTCGCCGACCAGTTCGGAGGCGATGTACGTTTTTTTAAGATCTGCACGCTGGGAAGAGTCGGAGCCGGAGGCGGTTATAAATCTCTATCGATTTTTGCTCTGAGATGAGCTTCAGAGATATTAAGAAACCGTAAACCGCGAAGATCGCAGCGAACGTTCAACCCCGACAGTCCTGAACGAAAAGAAACTTCGGGGAATACGGTTACGCCGACCCGTTTGTCGGGGAGGACTGGAAAGGAGCAAAAAAAAGGGGGGTGCAACCCGAGGACTTCCCAGGGGGTCACCCATCCTAGTACTGCTCTCCCCCAAGCACGCTAAACTTCGGAGTTCTGATGGGATCCGGTGCATTAGTGCTGGTATGATCGCACCCGCACACTAAGCTTGCCTCAATTCATTTATGACCTCGTCCAGGGGCCGTGGACCGCTCCCAGCCCACCTCCACGAGGAGGGGCGTCCGCTCGGAATCGGTAAGAAGCCAGAAGCGAGAGTCGCCGACCAGTTCGGAGGCGATGTACGTTTTTTTAAGATCTGCACGCTGGGAAGAGTCGGAGCCGGAGGCGGTTATAAATCTCTAACGATTTTTGCTCTCAGATGAGCTTTAGAGACGTTAAGAAACCGTAAACCGCGAAAATCGTAGCGAACGTTGAACCCTGACAGTCCTGAACGAAAAGAAACCTCGGGGAATACGGTTACGCCGACCCGTTTGTCGGGGAGGACTGGAAAGGAGCATAAAAAAAGGGTGCAACCCGAGGACTTCCTAGGGGGTCACACATCCTAGTACTACTCTCGCCCAAGCACGCTTAACTTCGGAGTTCTGATGGGATCCGGTGCATTAGTGCTGGTATGATCGCACCCGCACACTAAGCTTGCCTCAATTCATTTATGACCTCGTCCAGGGACCGTGGACCGCTCCCAGCCCACCTCCACGAGGAGGGGCGTCCGCTCAGAATCGGTAGGAAGCCAGAAGCGTGAGTCGCCGACCAGTTCGGAGGCGATGTACGTTTTTTTAAGATCTGCACGCTGGGAAGAGTCGGAGCCGGAGGCGGTTATAAATCTCTAACGATTTTTGCTCTCAGATGAGCTTTAGAGACGTTAAGAAACCGTAAACCGCGAAAATCGTAGCGAACGTTGAACCCTGACAGTCCTGAACGAAAAGAAACCTCGGGGAATACGGTTACGCCGACCCGTTTGTCGGGGAGGACTGGAAAGGAGCATAAAAAAAGGGTGCAACCCGAGGACTTCCTAGGGGGTCACACATCCTAGTACTACTCTCGCCCAAGCACGCTTAACTTCGGAGTTCTGATGGGATCCGGTGCATTAGTGCTGGTATGATCGCACCCGCACACTAAGCTTGCCTCAATTCATTTATGACCTCGTCCAGGGACCGTGGACCGCTCCCAGCCCACCTCCACGAGGAGGGGCGTTCGCTCAGAATCGGTAGGAAGCCAGAAGCGTGAGTCGCCGACCAGTTCGGAGGCGATGTACGTTTTTTTAAGATCTGCACGCTGGAAAGAGTCGGAGCCGGAGGCGGTTATAAATCTCTAACGATTTTTGCTCTCAGATGAGCTTCAGAGACGTTAAGAAACCGTAAACTGCGAAAATCGTAGCGAACGTTCAACCCCGACAGTCCTGAACGAAAAGAAACTTCGGGGAATACGGTTACGCCGGCCCGTTTGTCGGGGAGGGCTTTAAAGGAGCAAAAAAAAGGGGTGCAACACGAGGACTTCCCAGGGGGTCACCCATCCTAGTACTGCTCTCGCCCAAGCACGCTTAACTTCGGAGTTCTGATGGGATCCAGAGCATTAGTGCTGGTATGATCGCACCCGCACACTAAGCTTGCCTCAATTCATTTATGACCTCGTCCAGGGGCCGTCGACCGCTCCCAGCCCACCTCCACGAGGAGGGGCGTCCGCTCGGAATCGGTAAGAAGCCAGAAGCGAGAGTCGCCGACCAGTTCAGAGGCGATGTACGTTTTTTTAAGATCTGCACGCTGGGAAGAGTCGGAGCCGGAGGCGGTTATAAATCTCTAACGATTTTTGCTCTGAGATGAGCTTCAGAGACGTTAAGAAACCGTAAACCGCAAAAATCGTAGCGAACGTTCAACCCCGACAGTCCTGAACGAAAAGAAACTTCGGGGAATACGGTTACGCCGACCCGTTTGTCGGGGAGGACTGGAAAGGAGCAAAAAAAGGGGTGCAACACGAGGACTTCCCAGGGGGTCACCAATCCTAGTACTGCTCTCGCCCAAGCACGCTTAACTTCGGTGTTTTTATAGGATCCGGTGCATTAGTTCTGGTATGATCGCACCCGCACACTAAGCTTGCCTCAATTCATTTATGACCTCGTCCAGGGGCCGTCGACCGCTCCAAGCCCACCTCCACGAGGAGGGGCGTCCGCTCGGAATCGGTAAGAAGCCAGAAGCGAGAGTCGCCGACCAGTTCAGAGGCGATGTACGTTTTTTTAAGATCTGCACGCTGGGAAGAGTCGGAGCCGGAGGCGGTTATAAATCTCTAACGATTTTTGCTCCGAGATGAGCTTCAGAGACGTTAAGAAACCTTAAACCGCGAAAATCGTAGCGACCGTTCAACCCTGACAGTCCTGAACGAAAAGAAACTTCGGGGAATACGGTTACGCCGACCCGTTTGTCGGGGAGGACTGGAAAAGAGCAAAAAAAAGGGGTGCAACACGAGGACTTCCCAGGGGGTCACCAATCCGAGTACTGCTCTCCCCCAAGCACGCTTAACTTCGGAGTTCTGATGGGATCCGGTGCATTAGTGCTGGTATGATCGCACCCGCACACTAAGCTTGCCTCAATTCATTTATGACCTCGTCCAGGGGCCGTGGACCGCTCCCAGCCCACCTCCACGAGGAGAGGCGTCCGCTCGGAATCGGTAAGAAGCCAGAAGCGAGAGTCGCCGACCAGTTCGGAGGCGATGTACGTTTTTTTAAGATCTGCACGCTGGGAAGAGTCGGAGCCGGAGGCGGTTATAAATCTCTAACGATTTTTTCTCTAAGATGAGCTTCAGAGACGTTAAGAAACCGTAAACCGCGAAAATCGTAGCGAACGTTCAACCCTGACAGTCCTGAACGAAAAGAAACTTCGGGGAATACGGTTACGCCGACCCGTTTGTCGGGGAGGACTGGAAAGGAGCAAAAAAAAGGGGGTGCAACACGAGGACTTCCCAGGGGGTCACCCATCCTAGTACTGCTCTCCCCCAAGCACGCTTAACTTCGGAGTTCTGATGGGATCCGGTGCATTAGTGCTGGTATGATCGCACCCGCACACTAAGCTTGCCTCAATTCATTTATGACCTCGTCCAGGGGCCGTGGACCGCTCCCAGCCCACCTCCACGAGGAGAGGCGTCCGCTCGGAATCGGTAAGAAGCCAGAAGCGAGAGTCGCCGACCAGTTCGGAGGCGATGTACGTTTTTTTAAGATCTGCACGCTGGGAAGAGTCGGAGCCAGAGGCGGTTATAAATCTCTAACGATTTTTTCTCTGAGATGAGCTTCAGAGACGTTAAGAAACCGTAAACCGCGAAAATCGTAGCGAACGTTCAACCCTGACAGTCCTGAACGAAAAGAAACTTCGGGGAATACGGTTACGCCGACCCGTTTGTCGGGGAGGACTGGAAAGGAGCAAAAAAAAGGGGGGTGCAACACGAGGACTTCCCAGGGGGTCACCCATCCTAGTACTGCTCTCCCCCAAGCACGCTTAACTTCAGAGTTCTGATGGGATCCGGTGCATTAGTGCTGGTATGATCGCACCCGCACACTAAGCTTGCCTCAATTCATTTATGACCTCGTCCAGGGGCCGTGGACCGCTCCCAGCCCACCTCCACGAGGACGGGCGTCCGCTCGGAATCGGTAAGAAGCCAGAAGCGAGAGTCGCCGACCAGTTCGGAGGCGATGTACGTTTTTTTAACATCTGCACACTGGGAAGAGTCAGAGCCGGAGGTGGTTATAAATGTCTAACGATTTTTGCTCTGAGATGAGCTTCAGAGACGTTAAGAAACCGTAAACTGCAAAAATCGTAGCGAACGTTCAACCCTGACAGTCCTGAACGAAAAGAAACTTCGGGGAATACGGTTACGCCGACCCGTTTGTCGGGGAGGACTGGAAAGGAGCAAAAAAAGGGGTGCAACCCGAGGACTTCCCAGGGATCACCCATCCTAGTACTGCTCTCGCCCAAGTACGCTTAACTTCGGAGTTCTAATGGGATCCGGAGCATTAGTGCTGGTATGATCGCACCCGCACACTAAGCTTGCCTCAATTCATTTATGATCTCGTCCAGGGGCCGTGGACCGCTCCCAGCCCACCTCCACGAGGAGGGGCGTCCGCTCGGAATCGGTAAGAAGCCAGAAGCGAGAGTCGCCGACCAGTTCAGAGGCGATGTACGTTTTTTTAAGATCTGCACGCTGGGAAGAGTCGGAGCCGGAGGCGGTTATAAATCTCTAACGATTTTTTTCTCTGAGATGAGCTTCAGAGACGTTAAGAAACCGTAAACCGCAAAAATTGTAGCGAACGTTCAACCCCGACAGTCCTGAACGAAAAGAAACTTCGGGGATTACGGATACGCCGACCCGTTTGTCGGGGAGGACTGGAAAGGAGCGAAAAAAAGAGGAGCAACACGAGGACTTCCCAGGGGGTCACCCATCCTATTCCTGCTCTCCCCCAGGCACGCTTAACTTCGGAGTTCTAATGGGATCCGGTGCATTAGTGCTGGTATGATCCCACCCGCACACTAAGCTTGCCTCAATTCATTTATGACCTCGTCTAGGGGCCGTGGACCGCTCCCAGCCCACCTCCACGAGGAGGGGCGTCCGCTCGGAATCGGTAAGAAGCTAGAAGCGAGAGTCGCCGACCAGTTCGGAGGTGATGTACGTTTTTTTAAGATCTGCACGCTGGGAAGAGTCGGAGCCGGAGGCGGTTATAAATCTCTAACGATTTTTTCTCTGAGATGAGCTTCAGAGACGTTAAGAAACTGTAAACTGCGAAAATCGTAGCGAACGTTCAACCCGACAGTCCTGAACGAAAAGAAATTCGGGGAATACGGTTACGCCGACCCGTTTGTCTGGGAGGACTGGAAAGGAGCAAAAAAAAGGGGTGCAACACGAGGACTTCCCAGGGGGTCACCCATCCTAGTACTGCTCTCCCCCAAGCACGCTTAACTTCGGAGTTCTGATGGGATCCGGTGCATTAGTGCTGGTATGATTGCACCCGCACACTAAGCTTGCCTCAATTCATTTATGACCTCGTCCAGGGGCCGTGGATCGCTCCCAGCCCACCTCCACGAGGAGAGGCGTCCGCTCGGAATCGGTAAGAAGCCAGAAGCTAGAGTCGCCGACCAGTTCGGAGGCGATGTACGTTTTTTTAAGATCTGCACGCTGGGAAGAGTCGGAGCCGGAGGCGGTTATAAATCTCTAACGATTTTTGCTCTGAGATGAGCTTTATAGACGTTAAGAAACCGTAAACCGGAAAAATCGTAGCGAACGTTCAACCCCGACAGTCCTGAACGAAAAGAAACTTCGGGGAATACGGTTACGCTGACCCGTTTGTCGAGGAGGACTGGAAAGGAGCAAAAAAAAGGGGTGCAACACGAGGACTTCCCAGGGGGTCACCAATCCCAGTACTGCTCTCCCCCAAGCACGCTTAACTTCGGAGTTCTGATGGGATCCGGTGCATTAGTGCTGGTATGATCGCACCCGCACACTAAGCTTGCCTCAATTCATTTATGACCTCGTCCAGGGGCCGTGGACCGTTCCCAGCCCACCTCCACGAGGAGGGGCGTCTGCTCGAAATCGGTAAGAAGCCAGAAGCGAGAGTCGCCGACCAGTTCGGAGGCGATGTACGTTTTTTTAAGATCTGCACGCTGGGAAGGGTCAGAGCCGGAGGTGGTTATAAATGTCTAACGATTTTTGCTCTGAGATGAGCTTCAGAGACGTTAAGAAACCGTAAACCGCGAAAATCGTAGCAAACGTTCAACCCGGACAGTCCTGAACGAAAAGAAACTTCGGGGAATACGGTTACGCCGTCCCGTTTGTCGGGGAGGACTGGAAAGAAGCAAAAAAAAGGGGTGCAACCCGAGGACTAACCAGGGGGTCACCCATCCTAGTACTGTTCTCGCCCAAGCACGCTTAACTTCGGAGTTCTGATGGGATCCGGAGCATTAGTGCTGGTATGATCGCACCCGCACACTAAGCTTGCCTCAATTCATTTATGACCTCGTCCAGGGGCCATGGACCGCTCCCAGCCCACCTCCACGAGGAGAGGCGTCCGCTCGGAATCGGTAAGAAGCCAGAAGCGAGAGTCGCCGACCAGTTCGGAGGCGATGTACGTTTTTTTAAGATCTGCACGCTGGGAAGAGTCGGAGCCGGAGGCGGTTATAAATCTCTAACGATTTTTTCTCTGAGATGAGCTTCAGAGACGTTAAGAAACCGTAAACCGCAAAAATCGTAGCGAACGTTCAACCCCGACAGTCCTGAACGAAAAGAAACTTCGGGGAATACGGTTACGCCGACCCGTTTGTCGGGGAGGACTGGAAAGGAGCAAAAAAAAAGGGGTGCAACACGAGGACTTCCCAGGGGGTCACTCATCCTAGTACTGCTCTCCCCCAAGCACGCTTAACTTCGGAGTTCTGATGGGATCCGGTGCATTAGTGCTGGTATGATCGCACCCGCACACTAAGCTTGCCTCAATTCATTTATGACCTCGTCCAGGGGCCCTGGACCGCTCCCAGCCCACCTCCACGAGGAGAGGCGTCCGCTCGGAATCGGTAAGAAGCCAGAAGCGAGAGTCGCCGACCAGTTCGGAGGCGATGTACGTTTTTTTAAGATCTGCACGCTGGGAAGAGTCGGAGCCGGAGGCGGTAATAAATCTCTAACGATTTTTGCTCTGAGATGAGCTTCAGAGACATTAAGAAACCGTAAACCGCGAAAATCGCAGCGAACGTTCAACCCCGACAGTCCTGAACGAAAAGAAACTTTGGGGAATACGGTTACGCCGACCCATTTGTCGGGGAGGACTGGAAAGGAGCAAAAAAAAAGGGGTGCAACACGAGGACTTCCCAGGGGGTCAGCAATCCTAGTACTGCTCTCGCCCAAGCACGCTTAACTTCGGAGTTCTGATGGGATCCGGTGCATTAGTTCTGGTATGATCGCACCCGCACACTAAGCTTGCCTCAATTCATTTATGACCTCGTCCAGGGGCCGTCGACCGCTCCCAGCCCACCTCCACGAGGAGGGGCGTCCGCTCGGAATCGGTAAGAAGCCAGAAGCGAGAGTCGCCGACCAGTTCAGAGGCGATGTACGTTTTTTTAAGATCTGCACGCTGGGAAGAGTCGGAGCCGGAGGCGGTTATAAATCTCTAACGATTTTTGCTCTGAGATGAGCTTCAGAGACGTTAAGAAACCGTAAACCGCAAAAATCGTAGCGAACGTTCAACCCCGACAGTCCTGAACGAAAAGAAACTTCGGGGAATACGGTTACGCCGACCCGTTTGTCGGGGAGGACTGGAAAGGAGCAAAAAAAGGGGTGCAACACGAGGACTTCCCAGGGGGTCACCAATCCTAGTACTGCTCTCGCCCAAGCACGCTTAACTTCGGTGTTTTTATAGGATCCGGTGCATTAGTTCTGGTATGATCGCACCCGCACACTAAGCTTGCCTCAATTCATTTATGACCTCGTCCAGGGGCCGTCGACCGCTCCAAGCCCACCTCCACGAGGAGGGGCGTCCGCTCGGAATCGGTAAGAAGCCAGAAGCGAGAGTCGCCGACCAGTTCAGAGGCGATGTACGTTTTTTTAAGATCTGCACGCTGGGAAGAGTCGGAGCCGGAGGCGGTTATAAATCTCTAACGATTTTTGCTCCGAGATGAGCTTCAGAGACGTTAAGAAACCGTAAACCGCGAAAATCGTAGCGACCGTTCAACCCTGACAGTCCTGAACGAAAAGAAACTTCGGGGAATACGGTTACGCCGACCCGTTTGTCGGGGAGGACTGGAAAGGAGCAAAAAAAAGGGGTGCAACACGAGGACTTCCCAGGGGGTCACCAATCCGAGTACTGCTCTCCCCCAAGCACGCTTAACTTCGGAGTTCTGATGGGATCCGGTGCATTAGTGCTGGTATGATCGCACCCGCACACTAAGCTTGCCTCAATTCATTTATGACCTCGTCCAGGGGCCGTGGACCGCTCCCAGCCCACCTCCACGAGGAGGGGCGTCCGCTCGACATCGGTAAGAAGCCAGAAGCGAGATTCGCCGACCAGTTCGGAGTCGATGTACGTTTTTTTAAGATCTGCACGCTGGGAAGAGTCGAAGCCGGAGGCGGTTATAAATCTCTAACGATTTTTTCTCTGAGATGAGCTTCAGAGACGTAAAGAAATCGTAAGCCGCAAAAATCGTAGCGAACGTTCAACCCCGACAGTCCTGAACGAAAAGAAACTTCGGGGAATACGGTTACGCCGACCCGTTTGTCGGGGAGGACTGGAAAGGAGCAAAAAAGGGGTGCAACACGAGGACTTCCCAGGGGGTCACCCATCCTAGTACTGCTCTCGCCCAAGCACGCTTAACTTCGAAGTTCTGATGGGATCCGGTGCATTAGTGCTGGTATGATCGCACCCGCACACTAAGCTTGCCTCAATTCATTTATGACCTCGTCCAGGGGCCATGGACCGCTCCCAGCCCACCTCCACGAGGAGGGGCGTCCGCTCAGAATCGGTAGGAAGCCAGAAGCGAGAGTCGCCGACCAGTTCGGAGGCGATGTACGTTTTTTTAAGATCTGCACGCTGGGAAGAGTCGGAGCCGGAGGCGGTTATAAATCTCTAACGATTTTTTCTCTAAGATGAGCTTCAGAGACGTTAAGAAACCGTAAACCGCGAAAATCGTAGCGAACGTTCAACCCTGACAGTCCTGAACGAAAAGAAACTTCGGGGAATACGGTTACGCCGACCCGTTTGTCGGGGAGGACTGGAAAGGAGCAAAAAAAAGGGGGTGCAACACGAGGACTTCCCAGGGGGTCACCCATCCTAGTACTGCTCTCCCCCAAGCACGCTTAACTTCGGAGTTCTGATGGGATCCGGTGCATTAGTGCTGGTATGATCGCACCCGCACACTAAGCTTGCCTCAATTCATTTATGACCTCGTCCAGGGGCCGTGGACCGCTCCCAGCCCACCTCCACGAGGAGAGGCGTCCGCTCGGAATCGGTAAGAAGCCAGAAGCGAGAGTCGCCGACCAGTTCGGAGGCGATGTACGTTTTTTTAAGATCTGCACGCTGGGAAGAGTCGGAGCCAGAGGCGGTTATAAATCTCTAACGATTTTTTCTCTGAGATGAGCTTCAGAGACGTTAAGAAACCGTAAACCGCAAAAATCGTAGCGAACGTTCAACCCTGACAGTCCTGAACGAAAAGAAACTTCGGGGAATACGGTTACGCCGACCCGTTTGTCGGGGAGGACTGGAAAGGAGCAAAAAAAAGGGGGGTGCAACACGAGGACTTCCCAGGGGGTCACCCATCCTAGTACTGCTCTCCCCCAAGCACGCTTAACTTCAGAGTTCTGATGGGATCCGGTGCATTAGTGCTGGTATGATCGCACCCGCACACTAAGCTTGCCTCAATTCATTTATGACCTCGTCCAGGGGCCGTGGACCGCTCCCAGCCCACCTCCACGAGGACGGGCGTCCGCTCGGAATCGGTAAGAAGCCAGAAGCGAGAGTCGCCGACCAGTTCGGAGGCGATGTACGTTTTTTTAACATCTGCACACTGGGAAGAGTCAGAGCCGGAGGTGGTTATAAATGTCTAACGATTTTTGCTCTGAGATGAGCTTCAGAGACGTTAAGAAACCGTAAACTGCGAAAATCGTAGCGAACGTTCAACCCTGACAGTCCTGAACGAAAAGAAACTTCGGGGAATACGGTTACGCCGACCCGTTTGTCGGGGAGGACTGGAAAGGAGCAAAAAAAGGGGTGCAACCCGAGGACTTCCCAGGGATCACCCATCCTAGTACTGCTCTCGCCCAAGTACGCTTAACTTCGGAGTTCTAATGGGATCCGGAGCATTAGTGCTGGTATGATCGCACCCGCACACTAAGCTTGCCTCAATTCATTTATGATCTCGTCCAGGGGCCGTGGACCGCTCCCAGCCCACCTCCACGAGGAGGGGCGTCCGCTCGGAATCGGTAAGAAGCCAGAAGCGAGAGTCGCCGACCAGTTCAGAGGCGATGTACGTTTTTTTAAGATCTGCACGCTGGGAAGAGTCGGAGCCGGAGGCGGTTATAAATCTCTAACGATTTTTTTCTCTGAGATGAGCTTCAGAGACGTTAAGAAACCGTAAACCGCAAAAATTGTAGCGAACGTTCAACCCCGACAGTCCTGAACGAAAAGAAACTTCGGGGATTACGGATACGCCGACCCGTTTGTCGGGGAGGACTGGAAAGGAGCGAAAAAAAGAGGAGCAACACGAGGACTTCCCAGGGGGTCACCCATCCTATTCCTGCTCTCCCCCAGGCACGCTTAACTTCGGAGTTCTGATGGGATCCGGTGCATTAGTGCTGGTATGATTGCACCCGCACACTAAGCTTGCCTCAATTCATTTATGACCTCGTCCAGGGGCCGTGGATCGCTCCCAGCCCACCTCCACGAGGAGAGGCGTCCGCTCGGAATCGGTAAGAAGCCAGAAGCTAGAGTCGCCGACCAGTTCGGAGGCGATGTACGTTTTTTTAAGATCTGCACGCTGGGAAGAGTCAGAGCCGGAGGCGGTTATAAATCTCTAACGATTTTTGCTCTGAGATGAGCTTTATAGACGTTAAGAAACCGTAAACCGGAAAAATCGTAGCGAACGTTCAACCCCGACAGTCCTGAACGAAAAGAAACTTCGGGGAATACGGTTACGCTGACCCGTTTGTCGAGGAGGACTGGAAAGGAGCAAAAAAAAGGGGTGCAACACGAGGACTTCCCAGGGGGTCACCAATCCCAGTACTGCTCTCCCCCAAGCACGCTTAACTTCGGAGTTCTGATGGGATCCGGTGCATTAGTGCTGGTATGATCGCACCCGCACACTAAGCTTGCCTCAATTCATTTATGACCTCGTCCAGGGGCCGTGGACCGTTCCCAGCCCACCTCCACGAGGAGGGGCGTCTGCTCGAAATCGGTAAGAAGCCAGAAGCGAGAGTCGCCGACCAGTTCGGAGGCGATGTACGTTTTTTTAAGATCTGCACGCTGGGAAGGGTCAGAGCCGGAGGTGGTTATAAATGTCTAACGATTTTTGCTCTGAGATGAGCTTCAGAGACGTTAAGAAACCGTAAACCGCGAAAATCGTAGCGAACGTTCAACCCGGACAGTCCTGAACGAAAAGAAACTTCGGGGAATACGGTTACGCCGTCCCGTTTGTCGGGGAGGACTGGAAAGAAGCAAAAAAAAGGGGTGCAACCCGAGGACTAACCAGGGGGTCACCCATCCTAGTACTGTTCTCGCCCAAGCACGCTTAACTTCGGAGTTCTGATGGGATCCGGAGCATTAGTGCTGGTATGATCGCACCCGCACACTAAGCTTGCCTCAATTCATTTATGACCTCGTCCAGGGGCCATGGACCGCTCCCAGCCCACCTCCACGAGGAGAGGCGTCCGCTCGGAATCGGTAAGAAGCCAGAAGCGAGAGTCGCCGACCAGTTCGGAGGCGATGTACGTTTTTTTAAGATCTGCACGCTGGGAAGAGTCGGAGCCGGAGGCGGTTATAAATCTCTAACGATTTTTTCTCTGAGATGAGCTTCAGAGACGTTAAGAAACCGTAAACCGCAAAAATCGTAGCGAACGTTCAACCCCGACAGTCCTGAACGAAAAGAAACTTCGGGGAATACGGTTACGCCGACCCGTTTGTCGGGGAGGACTGGAATGGAGCAAAAAAAAGGGGGTGCAACACGAGGACTTCCCAGGGGGTCACTCATCCTAGTACTGCTCTCCCCCAAGCACGCTTAACTTCGGAGTTCTGATGGGATCCGGTGCATTAGTGCTGGTATGATCGCACCCGCACACTAAGCTTGCCTCAATTCATTTATGACCTCGTCCAGGGGCCCTGGACCGCTCCCAGCCCACCTCCACGAGGAGAGGCGTCCGCTCGGAATCGGTAAGAAGCCAGAAGCGAGAGTCGCCGACCAGTTCGGAGGCGATGTACGTTTTTTTAAGATCTGCACGCTGGGAAGAGTCGGAGCCGGAGGCGGTAATAAATCTCTAACGATTTTTGCTCTGAGATGAGCTTCAGAGACATTAAGAAACCGTAAACCGCGAAAATCGCAGCGAACGTTCAACCCCGACAGTCCTGAACGAAAAGAAACTTTGGGGAATACGGTTACGCCGACCCATTTGTCGGGGAGGACTGGAAAGGAGCAAAAAAAAGGGGTGCAACACGAGGACTTCCCAGGGGGTCAGCAATCCTAGTACTGCTCTCGCCCAAGCACGCTTAACTTCGGAGTTCTGATGGGATCCGGTGCATTAGTGCTGGTATGATCGCACCCGCACACTAAGCTTGCCTCAATTCATTTATGACCTCGTCCAGGGGCCGTGGACCGCTCCCAGCCCACCTCCACGAGGAGGGGCGTCCGCTCGGAATCGGTAAGAAGCCAGAAGCGAGAGTCGCCGACCAGTTCGGAGGCGATGTACGTTTTTTTAAGATCTGCACGCTGGGAAGAGTCGGAGCCGGAGGCGGTTATAAATCTCTAACGATTTTTGCTCTCAGATGAGCTTCAGAGACGTTAAGAAACCGTAAACCGCAAAAATCGTAGCGAACGTTGAACCCTGACAGTCCTGAACGAAAAGAAAATTCGGGGAATACGGTTACGCCGACCCGTTTGTCGGGGAGGACTGGAAAGGAGCAAAAAAAAAGGGTGCAACCCGAGGACTTCCCAGGGGGTCACCCATCCTAGTACTGCTCTCGCCCAAGCACGCTTAACTTCGAAGTTCTGATGGGATCCGGTGCATTAGTGCTGGTATGATCGCACCCGCACACTAAGCTTGCCTCAATTCATTTATGACCTCGTCCAGGGGCCGTGGACCGCTCCCAGCCCACCTCCACGAGGAGGGGCGTCCGCTCAGAATCGGTAGGAAGCCAGAAGCGAGAGTCGCCGACCAGTTCGGAGGCGATGTACGTTTTTTTAAGATCTGCACGCTGGGAAGAGTCGGAGCCGGAGGCGGTTATAAATCTCTAACGATTTTTTCTCTGAGATGAGCTTCAGAGACGTTAAGAAACCGTAAACCGCGAAAATCGTAGCGAACGTTCAACCCTGACAGTCCTGAACGAAAAGAAACTTCGGGGAATACGGTTACGCCGACCCGTTTGTCGGGGAGGACTGGAAAGGAGCAAAAAAAAGGGGGGTGCAACACGAGGACTTCCCAGGGGGTCACCCATCCTAGTACTGCTCTCCACCAAGCACGCTTAACTTCGGAGTTCTGATGGGATCCGGTGCATTAGTGCTGGTATGATCGCACCCGCACACTAAGCTTGCCTCAATTCATTTATGACCTCGTCCAGGGGCCGTGGATCGCTCCCAGCCCACCTCCACGAGGAGAGGCGTCCGCTCGGAATCGGTAAGAAGCCAGAAGCGAGAGTCGCCGACCAGTTCGGAGGCGATGTACGTTTTTTTAAGATCTGCACGCTGGGAAGAGTCGGAGCCAGAAGCGGTTATAAATCTCTAACGATTTTTTCTCTGAGATGAGCTTCAGAGACGTTAAGAAACCGTAAACCGCGAAAATCGTAGCGAACGTTCAACCCTGACAGTCCTGAACGAAAAGAAACTTCGGGGAATACGGTTACGCCGACCCGTTTGTCGGGGAGGACTGGAAAGGAGCAAAAAAAAGGGGTGCAACACGAGGACTTCCCAGGGGGTCACCAATCCTAGAACTGCTCTTGCCCAAGCACGCTTAACTTCGGAGTTCTGATGGGATCCGGTGCATTAGTGCTGGTATGATCGCACCCGCACACTAAGCTTGCCTCAATTCATTTATGACCTCGTCCAGGGGCCGTCGACCGCTCCCAGCCCACCTCCACGAGGAGGGGCGTCCGCTCGGAATCGGTAAGAAGCCAGAAGCGAGAGTCGCCGACCAGTTCGGAGGCGATGTACGTTTTTTTAAGATCTGCACGCTGGGAAGAGTCAGAGCCGGAGGCGGTTATAAATCTCTAACGATTTTTGCTCTCAGATGAGCTTTAGAGACGTTAAGAAACCGTAAACCGCAAAAATTGTAGCGAACGTTGAACCCTGACAGTCCTGAACGAAAAGAAACCTCGGGGAATACGGTTACGCCGACCCGTTTGTCGGGGAGGACTGGAAAGGAGCAAAAAAAAAGGGTGCAACCCGAGGACTTCCCAGGGGGTCACACATCCTAGTACTACTCTCGCCCAAGCACGCTTAACTTCGGAGTTCTGATGGGATCCGGTGCATTAGTGCTGGTATGATCGCACCCGCACACTAAGCTTGCCTCAATTCATTTATGACCTCGTCCAGGGACCGTGGACCGCTCCCAGCCAACCTCCACGAGGAGGGGCGTCCGCTCAGAATCGGTAGGAAGCCAGAAGCGTGAGTCGCCGACCAGTTCGGAGGCGATGTACGTTTTTTTAAGATCTGCACGCTGGAAAGAGTCGGAGCCGGAGGCGGTTATAAATATCTAACGATTTTTGCTCCCAGATGAGCTTCAGAGACGTTAAGAAACCGTAAACTTCGAAAATCGTAGCGAACGTTCAACCCCGACAGTCCTGAACGAAAAGAAACTTCGGGGAATACGGTTACGCCGACCCGTTTGTCGGGGAGGGCTTTAAAGGAGCAAAAAAAAGGGGTGCAACACGAGGACTTCCCAGGGGGTCACCCATCCTAGTACTGCTCTCGCCCAAGCACGCTTAACTTCGGAGTTCTGATGGGATCCAGAGCATTAGTGCTGGTATGATCGCACCCGCACACTAAGCTTGCCTCAATTCATTTATGACCTCGTCCAGGGGCCGTCGACCGCTCCCAGCCCACCTCCACGAGGAGGGGCGTCCGCTCGGAATCGGTAAGAAGCCAGAAGCGAGAGTCGCCGACCAGTTCGGAGGCGATGTATGTTTTTTTAAGATCTGCACGCTGGGAAGAGTCAGAGCCGGAGGCGGTTATAAATCTCTAACGATTTTTGCTCTGAGATGAGCTTCAGAGACATTAAGAAATCGTAAACCGCGAAGGTCGCAGCGAACGTTCAACCCCGACAGTCCTGAACGAAAAGAAACTTTGGGGAATACGGTTACGCCGACCCATTTGTCGGGGAGGACTGGAAAGGAGCAAAAAAAAGGGGTGCAACACGAGGACTTCCCAGGGGGTCACCAATCCTAGTACTGCTCTTGCCCAAGCACGCTTAACTTCGGAGTTCTGATGGGATCCGGTGCATTATTGCTGGTATGATCGCACCCGCACACTAAGCTTGCCTCAATTCATTTATGACCTCGTCCAGGGGCCGTGGACCGCTCCCAGCCCACCTCCACGAGGAGGGGCGTCCGCTCGGAATCGGTAAGAAGCCAGAAGCGAGAGTCGCCGACCAGTTCGGAGGCGATGTACGTTTTTTTAAGATCTGCACGCTGGGAAGAGTCGGAGCCGGAGGCGGTTATAAATCTCTAACGATTTTTGCTCTCAGATGAGCTTTAGAGACGGTAAGAAACCGTAAACCGCGAAAATCGTAGCGAACGTTGAACCCTGACAGTCCTGAACGAAAAGAAACCTCGGGGAATACGGTTACGCCGACCCGTTTGTCGGGGAGGACTGGAAAGGAGCAAAAAAAAAGGGTGCAACCCGAGGACTTCCTAGGGGGTCATACATCCTAGTACTACTCTCGCCCAAGCACGCTTAACTTCGGAGTTCTGATGGGATCCGGTGCATTAGTGCTGGTTTGATCGCACCCGCACACTAAGCTTGCCTCAATTCATTTATGACCTCGTCCAGGGACCGTGGACCGCTCCCAGCCCACCTCCACGAGGAGAGGCGTCCGCTCAGAATCGGTAGGAAGCCAGAAGCGTGAGTCGCCGACCAGTTCGGAGGCGATGTACGTTTTTTTAAGATCTGCACGCTGGAAAGAGTCGGAGCCGGAGGCAGTTATAAATCTCTAACGATTTTTGCTCTCAGATGAGCTTCAGAGACGTTAAGAAACCGTAAACTGCGAAAATCGTAGCGAACGTTCAACCCCGACAGTCCTGAACGAAAAGAAACTTCGGGGAATACGGTTACGCCGACCCGTTTGTCGAGGAGGGCTTTAAAGGAGCAAAAAAAAGGGGTGCAACACGAGGACTTCCCAGGGGGTCACCCATCCTAGTACTGCTCTCGCCCAAGCACGCTTAACTTCGGAGTTCTGATGGGATCCAGAGCATTAGTGCTGGTATGATCGCACCCGCACACTAAGCTTGCCTCAATTCATTTATGACCTCGTCCAGGGGCCGTCGACCGCTCCCAGCCCACCTCCACGAGGAGGGGCGTCCGCTCAGAATCGGTAGGAAGCCAGAAGCGTGAGTCGCCGACCAGTTCGGAGGCGATGTACGTTTTTTTAAGATCTGCACGCTGGAAAGAGTCGGAGCCGGAGGCGGTTATAAATCTCTAACGATTTTTGCTCTGAGATGAGCTTCAGAGACGTTAAGAAACCGTAAACTGCGAAAATCGTAGCGAACGTTCAACCCCGACAGTCCTGAACGAAAAGAAACTTCGGGGAATACGGTTACGCCGACCCGTTTGTCGAGGAGGGCTTTAAAGGAGCAAAAAAAAGGGGTGCAACACGAGGACTTCCCAGGGGGTCACCCATCCTAGTACTGCTCTCGCCCAAGCACGCTTAACTTCGGAGTTCTGATGGGATCCAGAGCATTAGTGCTGGTATGATCGCACCCGCACACTAAGCTTGCCTCAATTCATTTAAGACCTCGTCCAGGGGCCGTCGACCGCTCCCAGCCCACCTCCACGAGGAGGGGCGTCCGCTCGGAATCGGTAAGAAGCCAGAAGCGAGAGTCGCCGACCAGTTCAGAGGCGATGAACGTTTTTTTAAGATCTGCACGCTGGGAAGAGTCGGAGCCGGAGGCGGTTATAAATCTCTAACGATTTTTGCTCTGAGATGAGCTTCAGAGACGTTAAGAAACCGTAAACCGCAAAAATCGTAGCGAACGTTCAACCCCGACAGTCCTGAATGAAAAGAAACTTCGGGGAATACGGTTACGCCGACCCGTTTGTCGGGGAGGACTGGAAAGGAGCAAAAAAAGGGGTGCAACACGAGGACTTCCCAGGGGGTCACCAATCCTAGTACTGCTCTCGCCCAAGCACGCTTAACTTCGGTGTTTTTATAGGATCCGGTGCATTAGTTCTGGTATGATCGCACCCGCACACTAAGCTTGCCTCAATTCATTTATGACCTCGTCCAGGGGCCGTCGACCGCTCCCAGCCCACCTCCACGAGGAGGGGCGTCCGCTCGGAATCGGTAAGAAGCCAGAAGCGAGAGTCGCCGACCAGTTCAGAGGCGATGTACGTTTTTTTAAGATCTGCACGCTGGGAAGAGTCGGAGCCGGAGGCGGTTATAAATCTCTAACGATTTTTGCTCTGAGATGAGCTTCAGAGACGTTAAGAAACCGTAAACCGCGAAAATCGTAGCGACCGTTCAACCCCGACAGTCCTGAACGAAAAGAAACTTCGGGGAATACGGTTACGCCGACCCGTTTGTCGGGGAGGACTGGAAAGGAGCAAAAAAAAGGGGTGCAACCCGAGGACTTCCCAGGGGGTCACCCATCCTAGTACTGCTCTCCCCCAAACACGCTTAACTTCAGAGTTCTGATGGGATCCGGTGCATTGGTGCTGGTATGATTGCACCCTCACACTAAGCTTGCCTCAATTCATTTATGACCTCGTCCAGGGGCCGTGGATCGCTCCCAGCCCACCTCCACGAGGAGAGGCGTCCGCTCGGAATCGGTAAGAAGCCAGAAGCGAGAGTCGCCGACCAGTTCGGAGGCGATGTATGTTTTTTTAACATCTGCACACTGGGAAGAGTCAGAGCCGGAGGTGGTTATAAATGTCTAACGATTTTTGCTCTGAGATGAGCTTCAAAGACGTTAAGAAACCGTAAACTGCGAAAATCGTAGCGAACGTTCAACCCTGACAGTCCTGAACGAAAAGAAACTTCGGGGAATACGGTTACGCCGACCCGTTTGTCGGGGAGGACTGGAAAGGAGCAAAAAAAAGGGGTGCAACACGAGGACTTCCCAGGGGGTCACCAATCCGAGTACTGCTCTCCCCCAAGCACGCTTAACTTCGGAGTTCTGATGGGATCCGGTGCATTAGTGCTGGTATGATCGCACCCGCACACTAAGCTTGCCTCAATTCATTTATGACCTCGTCCAGGGGCCGTGGACCGCTCCCAGCCCACCTCCACGAGGAGGGGCGTCCGCTCGAAATCGGTAAGAAGCTAGAAGCGAGAGTCGCCGACCAGTTCGGAGTCGATGTACGTTTTTTTAAGATCTGCACGCTGGGAAGAGTCGAAGCCGGAGGCGGTTATAAATCTCTAACGATTTTTTCTCTGAGATGAGCTTCAGAGACGTTAAGAAATCGTAAACCGCAAAAATCGTAGCGAACGTTCAACCCCGACAGTCCTGAACGAAAAGAAACTTCGGGGAATACGGTTACGCCGACCCGTTTGTCGGGGAGGACTGGAAAGGAGCAAAAAAGGGGTGCAACACGAGGACTTCCCAGGGGGTCGCCCATCCTAGTACTGCTCTCGCCCAAGCACGCTTAACTTCGGAGTTCTGATGGGATCCGGTGCATTAGTGCTGGTATGATCGCACCCGCACACTAAGCTTGCCTCAATTCATTCATGACCTCGTCCAAGGGCCGTGGACCGCTCCCAGCCCACCTCCACGAGGAGGGGCGTCCGCTCGGAATCGGTAAGAAGCCAGAAGCGAGAGTCGCCGACCAGTTCAGAGGCGATGAACGTTTTTTTAAGATCTGCACGCTGGGAAGAGTCGGAGCCGGAGGCGGTTATAAATCTCTAACGATTTTTGCTCTGAGATGAGCTTCAGAGACGTTAAGAAACCGTAAACCGCAAAAATCGTAGCGAACGTTCAACCCCGACAGTCCTGAACGAAAAGAAACTTCGGGGAATACGGTTACGCCGACCCGTTTGTCGGGGAGGACTGGAAAGGAGCAAAAAAGGGGTGCAACACGAGGACTTCCCAGGGGGTCGCCCATCCTAGTACTGCTCTCGCCCAAGCACGCTTAACTTCGGAGTTCTGATGGGATCCGGTGCATTAGTGCTGGTATGATCGCACCCGCACACTAAGCTTGCCTCAATTCATTCATGACCTCGTCCAGGGGCCGTGGACCGCTCCCAGCCCACCTCCACGAGGAGGGGCGTCCGCTCGGAATCGGTAAGAAGCCAGAAGCGAGAGTCGCCGACCAGTTCAGAGGCGATGTACGTTTTTTTAAGATCTGCACGCTTGAAGAGTCGGAGCTGGAGGCGGTTATAAATCTCTAACGATTTTTGCTTTGAGATGAGCTTCAGAGACGTTAAGAAACCGTAAACCGCGAAAATCGTAGCGAACGTTCAACCCCGACAGTCCTGAACGAAAAGAAACTTCGGGGAATACGGTTACGCCGACCCGTTTGTCGGGGAGGACTAGAAAGGAGCAAAAAAAAGGGGTGCAACACGAGGAGTTCCCAGGGGGTCACCGATCCTAGTACTGCTCTCCCCCAAGCACGCTTAACTTCGGAGTTCTGATGGGATCCGGTGCATTAGTGCTGGTATGATCGCACCCGCACACTAAGCTTGCCTCAATTCATTTATGACCTCGTCCAGGGGCCGTGAACCGCTCCCAGCCCACCTCCACGAGGAGGGGCGTCCGCTCGGAATCGGTAAGAAGCCAGAAGCGAGAGTGGCCGACCAGTTCAGAGGCGATGTACGTTTTTTTAAGATCTGCACGCTGGGAAGAGTCGGAGCCGGAGGCGGTAATAAATCTCTAACGATTTTTTCTCTGAGATGAGCTTCAGAGACGTTAAGAAATCGTAAACCGCAAAAATCGTAGCGACCGTTCAACCCCGACAGTCCTGAACGAAAAGAAACTTCGGGGAATACGGTTACGCCGACCCGTTTGTCGGGGAGGACTGGAAAGGAACAAGAAAAAGGGGGTGCAACACGAGGACTTCCCAGGGGGTCACCCATCCTAGTACTGCTCTCCCCCAAGCACGCTTAACTTCAGAGTTCTGATGGGATCCGGTGCATTAGTGCTGATATGATCGCACCCGCACACTAAGCTTGCCTCAATTCATTTATGACCTCGTCCAGGGGCCGTGGACCGCTCCCAGCCCACCTCCACGAGGACGGGCGTCCGCTCGGAATCGGTAAGAAGCCAGAAGCGAGAGTCGCCGACCAGTTCGGAGGCGATGTACGTTTTTTTAACATCTGCACACTGGGAAGAGTCAGAGCCGGAGGTGGTTATAAATGTCTAACGATTTTTGCTCTGAGATGAGCTTCAGAGACGTTAAGAAAACGTAAACTGCGAAAATCATAGCGAACGTTCAACCCTGACAGTCCTGAACGAAAAGAAACTTCGGGGAATACGGTTACGCCGACCCGTTTGTCGGGGAGGGCTGGAAAGGAGCAAAAAAAAGGGGTGCAACCCGAGGACTTCCCAGGGATCACCCATCCTAGTACTGCTCTCGCCCAAGTACGCTTAACTTCGGAGTTCTAATGGGATCCGGAGCATTAGTGCTGGTATGATCGCACCCGCACACTAAGCTTGCCTCAATTCATTTATGACCTCGTCCAGGGGCCGTGGACCGCTCCAAGCCCACCTCCACGAGGAGGGGCGTCCGCTCGGAATCGGTAAGAAGCCAGAAGCGAGAGTCGCCGACCAGTTCAGAGGCGATGTACGTTTTTTTAAGATCTGCACGCTGGGAAGAGTCGGAGCCGGAGGCGGTTATAAATCTCTAACGATTTTTTTCTCTGAGATGTGCTTCAGAGACGTTAAGAAACCGTAAACCGCAAAAATTGTAGCGAACGTTCAACCCCGACAGTCCTGAACGAAAAGAAACTTCGGGGATTACGGATACGCCGACCAGTTTGTCGGGGAGGACTGGAAAGGAGCGAAAAAAAGAGGAGCAACACGAGGACTTCCCAGGGGGTCACCCATCCTATTCCTGCTCTCCCCCAGGCACGCTTAACTTCGGAGTTCTGATGGGATCCGGTGCATTAGTGCTGGTATGATCGCACCCGCACACTAAGCTTGCCTCAATTCATTTATGACCTCGTCTAGGGGCCGTGCACCGCTCCCAGCCCACCTCCACGAGGAGGGGCGTCCGCTCGGAATCGGTAAGAAGCTAGAAGCGAGAGTCGCCGACCAGTTCGGAGGCGATGTACGTTTTTTTAAGATCTGCACGCTGGGAAGAGTCGGAGCCGGAGGCGGTTATAAATCTCTAACGATTTTTTCTCTGAGATGAGCTTCAGAGACGTTAAGAAACTGTAAACTGCGAAAATCGTAGCGAACGTTCAACCCGACAGTCCTGAACGAAAAGAAACTTCGGGGAATACGGTTACGCCGACCCGTTTGTCTGGGAGGACTGGAAAGGAGCAAAAAAAAGGGGTGCAACACGAGGACTTCCCAGGGGGTCACCCATCCTAGTACTGCTCTCCCCCAAGCACGCTTAACTTCGGAGTTCTGATGGGATCCGGTGCATTAGTGCTGGTATGATTGCACCCACACACTAAGCTTGCCTCAATTCATTTATGACCTCGTCCAGGGGCCGTGGATCGCTCCCAGCCCACCTCCACGAGGAGAGGCGTCCGCTCGGAATCGGTAAGAAGCCAGAAGCTAGAGTGGCCGACCAGTTCGGAGGCGATGTACGTTTTTTTAAGATCTGCACGCTGGGAAGAGTCGGAGCCGGAGGCGGTTATAAATCTCTAACGATTTTTGCTCTGAGATGAGCTTTATAGACGTTAAGAAGCCGTAAACCGGAAAAATCGTAGCGAACGTTCAACCCCGACAGTCCTGAACGAAAAGAAACTTCGGGGAATACGGTTACGCTGACCCGTTTGTCGAGGAGGACTGGAAAGGAGCAAAAAAAAGGGGTGCAACACGAGGACTTCCCAGGGGGTCACCAATCCCAGTACTGCTCTCCCCCAAGCACGCTTAACTTCGGAGTTCTGATGGGATCCGGTGCATTAGTGCTGGTATGATCGCACCCGCACACTAAGCTTGCCTCAATTCATTTATGACCTCGTCCAGGGGCCGTGGACCGCTCCCAGCCCACCTCCACGAGGAGGGGCGTCTGCTCGAAATCGGTAAGAAGCCAGAAGCGAGAGTCGCCGACCAGTTCGGAGGCGATGTACGTTTTTTTAAGATCTGCACGCTGGGAAGGGTCAGAGCCGGAGGTGGTTATAAATGTCTAACGATTTTTGCTCTGAGATGAGCTTCAGAGACGTTAAGAAACCGTAAACCGCGAAAATCGTAGCGAACGTTCAACCCTGACAGTCCTGAACGAAAAGAAACTTCAGGGAATACGGTTACGCCGTCCCGTTTGTCGGGGAGGACTGGAAAGGAGCAAAAAAAAGGGGTGCAACCCGAGGACTAACCAGGGGGTCACCCATCCTAGTACTGTTCTCGCCCAAGCACGCTTAACTTCGGAGTTCTGATGGGATCCGGAGCATTAGTGCTGGTATGATCGCACCCGCACACTAAGCTTGCCTCAATTCATTTATGATCTCGTCCAGGGGCCGTGGACCGCTCCCAGCCCACCTCCACGAGGAGGGGCGTCCGCTCGGAATCGGTAAGAAGCCAGAAGCGAGAGTCGCCGACCAGTTCAGAGGCGATGAACGTTTTTTTAAGATCTGCACGCTGGGAAGAGTCGGAGCCGGAGGCGGTTATAAATCTCTAACGATTTTTGCTCTGAGATGAGCTTCAGAGACGTTAAGAAACCGTAAACCGCAAAAATCGTAGCGAACGTTCAACCCCGACAGTCCTGAACGAAAAGAAACTTCGGGGAATACGGTTACGCCGACCCGTTTGTCGGGGAGGACTGGAAAGGAGCAAAAAAAGGGGTGCAACACGAGGACTTCCCAGGGGGTCACCAATCCTAGTACTGCTCTCGCCCAAGCACGCTTAACTTCGGTGTTTTTATAGGATCCGGTGCATTAGTTCTGGTATGATCGCACCCGCACACTAAGCTTGCCTCAATTCATTTATGACCTCGTCCAGGGGCCGTCGACCGCTCCCAGCCCACCTCCACGAGGAGGGGCGTCCGCTCGGAATCGGTAAGAAGCCAGAAGCGAGAGTCGCCGACCAGTTCAGAGGCGATGTACGTTTTTTTAAGATCTGCACGCTGGGAAGAGTCGGAGCCGGAGGCGGTTATAAATCTCTAACGATTTTTGCTCTGAGATGAGCTTCAGAGACGTTAAGAAACCGTAAACCGCGAAAATCGTAGCGACCGTTCAACCCCGACAGTCCTGAACGAAAAGAAACTTCGGGGAATACGGTTACGCCGACCCGTTTGTCGGGGAGGACTGGAAAGGAGCAAAAAAAAGGGGTGCAACCCGAGGACTTCCCAGGGGGTCACCCATCCTAGTACTGCTCTCCCCCAAACACGCTTAACTTCAGAGTTCTGATGGGATCCGGTGCATTGGTGCTGGTATGATTGCACCCTCACACTAAGCTTGCCTCAATTCATTTATGACCTCGTCCAGGGGCCGTGGATCGCTCCCAGCCCACCTCCACGAGGAGAGGCGTCCGCTCGGAATCGGTAAGAAGCCAGAAGCGAGAGTCGCCGACCAGTTCGGAGGCGATGTATGTTTTTTTAACATCTGCACACTGGGAAGAGTCAGAGCCGGAGGTGGTTATAAATGTCTAACGATTTTTGCTCTGAGATGAGCTTCAAAGACGTTAAGAAACCGTAAACTGCGAAAATCGTAGCGAACGTTCAACCCTGACAGTCCTGAACGAAAAGAAACTTCGGGGAATACGGTTACGCCGACCCGTTTGTCGGGGAGGACTGGAAAGGAGCAAAAAAAAGGGGTGCAACACGAGGACTTCCCAGGGGGTCACCAATCCGAGTACTGCTCTCCCCCAAGCACGCTTAACTTCGGAGTTCTGATGGGATCCGGTGCATTAGTGCAGGTATGATCGCACCCGCACACTAAGCTTGCCTCAATTCATTTATGACCTCGTCCAGGGGCCGTGGACCGCACCCAGCCCACCTCCACGAGGAGGGGCGTCCGCTCGAAATCGGTAAGAAGCCAGAAGCGAGAGTCGCCGACCAGTTCGGAGTTGATGTACGTTTTTTTAAGATCTGCACGCTGGGAAGAGTCGAAGCCGGAGGCGGTTATAAATCTCTAACGATTTTTTCTCTGAGATGAGCTTCAGAGACGTTAAGAAATCGTAAACCGCAAAAATCGTAGCGAACGTTCAACCCCGACAGTCCTGAACGAAAAGAAACTTCGGGGAATACGGTTACGCCGACCCGTTTGTCGGGGAGGACTGGAAAGGAGCAAAAAAGGGGTGCAACACGAGGACTTCCCAGGGGGTCGCCCATCCGAGTACTGCTCTCGCCCAAGCACGCTTAACTTCGGAGTTCTGATGGGATCCGGTGCATTAGTGCTGGTATGATCGCACCCGCACACTAAGCTTGCCTCAATTCATTCATGACCTCGTCCAGGGGCCGTGGACCGCTCCCAGCCCACCTCCACGAGGAGGGGCGTCCGCTCGGAATCGGTAAGAAGCCAGAAGCGAGAGTCGCCGACCAGTTCAGAGGCGATGTACGTTTTTTTAAGATCTGCACGCTTGAAGAGTCGGAGCCGGAGGCGGTTATAAATCTCTAACGATTTTTGCTTTGAGATGAGCTTCAGAGACGTTAAGAAACCGTAAACCGCGAAAATCGTAGCGAACGTTCAACCCCGACAGTCCTGAACGAAAAGAAACTTCGGGGAATACGGTTACGCCGACCCGTTTGTCGGGGAGGACTAGAAAGGAGCAAAAAAAAGGGGTGCAACACGAGGAGTTCCCAGGGGGTCACCGATCCTAGTACTGCTCTCCCCCAAGCACGCTTAACTTCGGAGTTCTGATGGGATCCGGTGCATTAGTGCTGGTATGATCGCACCCGCACACTAAGCTTGCCTCAATTCATTTATGACCTCGTCCAGGGGCCGTGAACCGCTCCCAGCCCACCTCCACGAGGAGGGGCGTCCGCTCGGAATCGGTAAGAAGCCAGAAGCGAGAGTGGCCGACCAGTTCGGAGGCGATGTACGTTTTTTTAAGATCTGCACGCTGGGAAGAGTCGGAGCCGGAGGCGGTTATAAATCTCTAACGATTTTTTCTCTGAGATGAGCTTCAGAGACGTTAAGAAATCGTAAACCGCAAAAATCGTAGCGACCGTTCAACCCCGACAGTCCTGAACGAAAAGAAACTTCGGGGAATACGGTTACTCCGACCCGTTTGTCGGGGAGGACTGGAAAGGAACAAGAAAAAGGGGGTGCAACACAAGGACTTCCCAGGGGGTCACCCATCCTAGTACTGCTCTCCCCCAAGCACGCTTAACTTCAGAGTTCTGATGGGATCCGGTGCATTAGTGCTGGTATGATCGCACCCGCACACTAAGCTTGCCTCAATTCATTTATGACCTCGTCCAGGGGCCGTGGACCGCTCCCAGCCCACCTCCACGAGGACGGGCGTCCGCTCGGAATCGGTAAGAAGCCAGAAGCGAGAGTCGCCGACCAGTTCGGAGGCGATGTACGTTTTTTTAACATCTGCACACTGGGAAGAGTCAGAGCCGGAGGTGGTTATAAATGTCTAACGATTTTTGCTCTGAGATGAGCTTCAGAGACGTTAAGAAACCGTAAACTGCGAAAATCGTAGCGAACGTTCAACCCTGACAGTCCTGAACGAAAAGAAACTTCGGGGAATACGGTTACGCCGACCCGTTTGTCGGGGAGGGCTGGAAAGGAGCAAAAAAAAGGGGTGCAACCCGAGGACTTCCCAGGGATCACCCATCCTAGTACTGCTCTCGCCCAAGTACGCTTAACTTCGGAGTTCTAATGGGATCCGGAGCATTAGTGCTGGTATGATCGCACCCGCACACTAAGCTTGCCTCAATTCATTTATGACCTCGTCCAGGGGCCGTGGACCGCTCCAAGCCCACCTCCACGAGGAGGGGCGTCCGCTCGGAATCGGTAAGAAGCCAGAAGCGAGAGTCGCCGACCAGTTCAGAGGCGATGTACGTTTTTTTAAGATCTGCACGCTGGGAAGAGTCGGAGCCGGAGGCGGTTATAAATCTCTAACGATTTTTTTCTCTGAGATGAGCTTCAGAGACGTTAAGAAACCGTAAACCGCAAAAATTGTAGCGAACGTTCAACCCCGACAGTCCTGAACGAAAAGAAACTTCGGGGATTACGGATACGCCGACCCGTTTGTCGGGGAGGACTGGAAAGGAGCGAAAAAAAGAGGAGCAACACGAGGACTTCCCAGGGGGTCACCCATCCTATTCCTGCTCTCCCCCAGGCACGCTTAACTTCGGAGTTCTGATGGGATCCGGTGCATTAGTGCTGGTATGATCGCACCCGCACACTAAGCTTGCCTCAATTCATTTATGACCTCGTCTAGGGGCCATGCACCGCTCCCAGCCCACCTCCACGAGGAGGGGCGTCCGCTCGGAATCGGGAAGAAGCTAGAAGCGAGAGTCGCCGACCAGTTCGGAGGCGATGTACGTTTTTTTAAGATCTGCACGCTGGGAAGAGTCGGAGCCGGAGGCGGTTATAAATCTCTAACGATTTTTTCTCTGAGATGAGCTTCAGAGACGTTAAGAAACTGTAAACTGCGAAAATCGTAGCGAACGTTCAACCCGACAGTCCTGAACGAAAAGAAACTTCGGGGAATACGGTTACGCCGACCCGTTTGTCTGGGAGGACTGGAAAGGAGCAAAAAAAAGGGGTGCAACACGAGGACTTCCCAGGGGGTCACCCATCCTAGTACTGCTCTCCCCCAAGCACGCTTAACTTCGGAGTTCTGATGGGATCCGGTGCATTAGTGCTGGTATGATTGCACCCACACACTAAGCTTGCCTCAATTCATTTATGACCTCGTCCAGGGGCCGTGGATCGCTCCCAGCCCACCTCCACGAGGAGAGGCGTCCGCTCGGAATCGGTAAGAAGCCAGAAGCTAGAGTCGCCGACCAGTTCGGAGGCGATGTACGTTTTTTTAAGATCTGCACGCTGGGAAGAGTCGGAGCCGGAGGCGGTTATAAATCTCTAACGATTTTTGCTCTGAGATGAGCTTTATAGACGTTAAGAAGCCGTAAACCGGAAAAATCGTAGCGAACGTTCAACCCCGACAGTCCTGAACGAAAAGAAACTTCGGGGAATACGGTTACGCTGACCCGTTTGTCGAGGAGGACTGGAAAGGAGCAAAAAAAAGGGGTGCAACACGAGGACTTCCCAGGGGGTCACCAATCCCAGTACTGCTCTCCCCCAAGCACGCTTAACTTCGGAGTTCTGATGGGATCCGGTGCATTAGTGCTGGTATGATCGCACCCGCACACTAAGCTTGCCTCAATTCATTTATGACCTCGTCCAGGGGCCGTGGACCGCTCCCAGCCCACCTCCACGAGGAGGGGCGTCTGCTCGAAATCGGTAAGAAGCCAGAAGCGAGAGTCGCCGACCAGTTCGGAGGCGATGTACGTTTTTTTAACATCTGCACACTGGGAAGAGTCAGAGCCGGAGGTGGTTATAAATGTCTAACGATTTTTGCTCTGAGATGAGCTTCAGAGACGTTAACAAAACCGTAAACTGCGAAAATCGTAGCGAACGTTCAACCCTGACAGTCCTGAACGAAAAGAAACTTCGGGGAATACGGTTACGCCGACCCGTTTGTCGGGGAGGGCTGGAAAGGAGCAAAAAAAAGGGGTGCAACCCGAGGACTTCCCAGGGATCACCCATCCTAGTACTGCTCTCGCCCAAGTACGCTTAACTTCGGAGTTCTAATGGGATCCGGAGCATTAGTGCTGGTATGATCGCACCCGCACACTAAGCTTGCCTCAATTCATTTATGACCTCGTCCAGGGGCCGTGGACCGCTCCAAGCCCACCTCCACGAGGAGGGGCGTCCGCTCGGAATCGGTAAGAAGCCAGAAGCGAGAGTCGCCGACCAGTTCAGAGGCGATGTACGTTTTTTTAAGATCTGCACGCTGGGAAGAGTCGGAACCGGAGGTGGTTATAAATGTCTAACGATTTTTGCTCTGAGATGAGCTTCAGAGACGTTAAGAAACCGTAAACCGCAAAAATCGTAGCGAACGTTCAACCCTGACAGTCCTGAACGAAAAGAAACTTCGGGGAATACGGTTACGCCGTCCCGTTTGTCGGGGAGGACTGGAAAGGAGCAAAAAAAAGGGGTGCAACCCGAGGACTAACCAGGGGGTCACCCATCCTAGTACTGTTCTCGCCCAAGCACGCTTAACTTCGGAGTTCTGATGGGATCCGGAGCATTAGTGCTGGTATGATCGCACCCGCACACTAAGCTTGCCTCAATTCATTTATGACCTCGTCCAGGGGCTGTGGACCGCTCCCAGCCCACCTCCACGGGGAGGGGCGTCCGCTCGGAATCGGTAAGAACCCAGAAGCGAGAGTCGCCGACCAGTTCGGAGGCGATGTACGTTTTTTTAAGAT
Source organism: Diospyros kaki (assembly GCA_036245055.1). NCBI lineage: Eukaryota > Viridiplantae > Streptophyta > Magnoliopsida > Ericales > Ebenaceae > Diospyros > Diospyros kaki. The sequence continues at coordinate 22,518,122 of BSEG01000002.1, forward strand.
CTGCACACTGGGAAGAGTCAGAGCCGGAGGTGGTTATAAATGTCTAACGATTTTTGCTCTGAGATGAGCTTCAAAGACGTTAAGAAACCGTAAACTGCGAAAATCGTAGCGAACGTTCAACCCTGACAGTCCTGAACGAAAAGAAACTTCGGGGAATACGGTTACGCCGACCCGTTTGTCGGGGAGGACTGGAAAGGAGCAAAAAAAAGGGGTGCAACCCGAGGACTTCCCAGGGATCACCCATCCTAGTACTGCTCTCGCCCAAGTACGCTTAACTTCGGAGTTCTAATGGGATCCGGAGCATTAGTGCTGGTATGATCGCACCCGCACACTAAGCTTGCCTCAATTCATTTATGACCTCGTCCAGGGGCCGTGGACCGCTCGCAGCCCACCTCCACGAGGAGGGGCGTCCGCTCGGAATCGGTAAGAAGCCAGAAGCGAGAGTCGCCGACCAGTTCGGAGGCGATGTACGTTTTTTTAAGATCTGCACGCTGGGAAGAGTCGGAGCCGGAGGCGGTTATAAATCTCTAACGATTTTTTCTCTGAGATGAGCTTCAGAGACGTTAAGAAACTGTAAATTGCGAAAATCGTAGCGAACGTTCAACCCGACAGTCCTGAACGAAAAGAAACTTCGGAGATTACGGTTACGCCGACCCGTTTGTCGGGGAGGACTGGAAAGGAGCGAAAAAAAGAGGAGCAACACGAGGACTTCCCAGGGGGTCACCCATCCTAGTACTGCTCTCCCCCAGGCACGCTTAACTTCGGAGTTCTGATGGGATCCGGTGCATTAGTGCTGGTATGATCGCACCCGCACACTAAGCTTGCCTCAATTCATTTATGACCTCGTCCAGGGGCCGTGGACCGCTCCCAGCCCACCTCCATGAGAAGGGGCGTCCGCTCGGAATCGGTAAGAAGCCAGAAGCGAGAGTCGCCGACCAGTTCGGTGGCGATGAACGTTTTTTTAAGATCTGCACGCTGGGAAGAGTCGGAGCCGGAGGCGGTTATAAATCTCAAACGATTTTTTCTCTGAGATGAGCTTAAGAGACGTTAAGAAACCGTAAACTGCGAAAATCGTAGCGACCGTTCAACCCCGACAGTCCTGAACGAAAAGAAACTTCGGGGAATACGGTTATGCCGACCTGTTTGTCGGGGAGGACTGGAAAGGAGCAAAAAAAAAGGGTGCAACAAGAGGACTTCCTAGGGGGTCACCAATCCTAGTACTGCTCTCGCCCAAGCACGCTTAACTTCGGTGATTTGATAGGATCCGGTGCATTAGTGCTGGTATGATCGCACCCGCACACTAAGCTTGCCTCAATTCATTTATGACCTCGTCCAGGGGCCGTGGACCGCTCCCAGCCCACCTCCACGAGGAGGGGCGTCCACTCGGAATCGGTAAGAAGCCAGAAGCGAGAGTCGCCGACCAGTTCGGAGGCGATGTACGTTTTTTTAAGATCTGCACGCTAGGAAGAGTCAGAGCCGGAGGTGGTTATAAATCTCTAACTATTTTTTCTCTGAGATGAGCTTCAGAGACGTTAAGAAACCGTAAACCCCGAAAATCGTAGCGAACGTTCAACCCCGACAGTCCTGAACGAAAAGAAACTTCGGGGAATACGGTTACGCCGACCCGTTTGACGGGGAGGACTGGAAAAGAGCAAAAAAAAAGGGGTGCAACACGAGGACTTCCCAGGGGGTCACCCATCCTAGTACTGCTCTCGCCCAAGCATGCTTAACTTCGGAGTTCTGATGGGATCCGGTGCTTTAGTGCTGGTATGATCGCACCCACACACTAAGCTTGCCTCAATTCATTTATGACCTCGTCCAGGGGCCGTGGACCGCTCCCAGCCCACCTCCACGAGGAGGGGCGTCCGCTTGGAATCGATAAGAAGCCAGAAGCAAGAGTCGCCGACCAGTTCGGAGGCGACGTACGTTTTTTTAAGAACTGCACGCTGGGAAGAGTCGAAGCCTGAGGCGGTTATAAATCTCTAACGATTTTTGCTCTGAGATGAGCTTCAGAGACGTTAAGAAACCTTAAACTGCGAAAATCGTAGCGAACGTTCAACCTCGACTGTCCTGAACGAAAAGAAACTTTGGGGAATACGGTTACGCCGACCCGTTTGTCGGGGAGGACTGGAAAAGAGCAAAAAAAAAGGGGTGCAACACGAGGACTTCTTAGGGGGTCACCCATCCTAGTACTGCTCTCGCCCAAGCACGATTAACTTCGGAGTTCTGATGGGATCCGGTGCATTAGTGCTGGTATGATCGCACCCGCACACTAAGCTTGGCTCAATTCATTTATGACCTCGTCCAGGGGCCGTGGACCGCTCCCAGCCCACCTCCACGAGGAGGGGCGTCCGCTCGGAATCGGTAAGAAGCCAGAAGCGAGAGTCGCTGACCAGTTCGAAGGCGATGTACGTTTTTTTAAGATCTGCACGCTAGGAAGAGTCGGAGCCGGAGGCGGTTATAAATCTCTAACGATTTTTGCTCTGAGATGAGCTTCAGAGACGTTAAGAAACCATAAACCGCGAAAATCGTAGCGAACGTTCAACCCCGACAGTCCTGAACGAAAAGAAACTTCGAGGAATACGGTTACGCCGACCTGTTTGTCGGGGAGGCCTGGAAAGGAGCAAAAAAAATGGGTGCAACACGAGGACTTCCCGGGGGGTCACCAATCCTAGTATTGCTCTCGCCCAAGCACGCTTAACTTCGGTGTTTTGATGGGATCCGGTGCATTAGTGCTGGTATGATCGCACCCGCACACTAGGCATGCCTCAATTCATTTATGACCTCGTCCAGGGGCCGTGGACCGCTCCCAGCCCACCTCCACGAGGAGGGGCGTCCGCTCGGAATCAGTAGGAAGCCAGAAGCGAGAGTCGCTGACCAGTTCGGAGGCGATGTACGTTTTTTTAAGATCTGCACGATGGGAAGAGTCGGAGACGGAGGCGGTTATAAATCTCTAACGATTTTTTCTCTGAGATGCGCTTAAGAGACGTTAAGAAACCGTAAACCGCGAAAATCGTAGCGAACGTTCAACCCCGACAGTCCTGAACGAAAAGAAACTTTGGGGAATACGGTTATGCCGACCTGTTTGTCGTGGAGGACTGGAAAGGAGCAAAAAAAAAGGGTGCAACACGAGGACTTCCTATGGGGTCACCAATCCTAGTACTGCTCTCGCCCAAGCACGCTTAACTTCGGTGATTTGATGGATCCGGTGCATTAGTGCTGGTATGATCGCACCCGCACACTAAGCTTGCCTCAATTCATTTATGACCTCGTCCAGGGGCCGTGGACCGCTCCCAGCCCATCTCCACGAGGAGGGGCGTCCGCTCGGAATCGGTAAGAAGCCAGAAGCGAGAGTCGCCGACCAGTTCGGAGGCGATGTACGTTTTTTTAAGATCTACACGCTGGGAAGAGTCGGAGCCGGAGGCGGTTATAAATCTCTAACGATTTTTGCTCTGAGATGAGCTTCAGAGACGTTAAGAAACCATAAACCGCGAAAATCGTAGCGAACGTTCAACCCCGACAGTCTTGAACGAAAAGAAACTTCGGGGAATACGGTTACGCCGACCCGTTTGTCGGGGAGGACTGGAATGGAGCAAAAAAAAAAGGGTTGCAACACGAGGAGTTCCCAGGGGGTCACCCATCCTGGTACTGCTCTCGCCCAAGCACGCTTAACTTCGGAGTTCTGATGGGATCCGGTGCAGTAGTGCTGGTATGATCGCAACCGCACACTAAGCTTGCCTCAATTCATTTACGACCTCGTCTAGGGGCCGTGGACCGCTCCCAGCCCACCTCCACGAGAAGGGGCGTCCGCTCGGAATCGGTAAGAAGCTAGAAGCGAGAGTCGCCGACCAGTCCGGAGGCGATGTACGTTTTTTTAAGATCTGCACGCTAGGAAGAGTCGGAGCCGAAGGCGGTTATAAATCTCTAACGATTTTTGCTCTGACATGAGCTTCAGAGACGTTAAGAAGCCGTAAACCGTGAAAATCATAGCGAACGTTCAACCCCGACAGTCTTGAACGAAAAGAAACTTCGGGGAATACGATTACGCCGACCCGTTTGTCGGGGAGGACTGGAAAAGAGCAAAAAAAAAGGGGTGAAACACGAGGACTTCCCAGGGGGTCACCCATCCTAGTACTGCTGTCACCCAAGCACGCTTAACTTCGGAGTTCTGATGGGATCCGGTGCAGTAGTGCTGGTATGATCGCACCCGCACACTAAGCTTGCCTCAATTCATTTATGACCTCGTCCAGGGGCCGTGGACCGCTCCCAGCCCACCTCCACGAGGAGGGGCGTCCGCTCGGAATCGGTAAGAAGCCAGAAGCAAGAGTCGCCGACCAGTTCGGAGGCGATGTACGTTTTTTTAAGAACTGCACGCTGGGAAGAGTCAGAGCCGGAGGCGGTTATAAATCTCTAACGATTTTTTCTCTGAGATGAGCTTCAGAGACGTTAAGAAACCGTAAACCGCGAAAATCGTAGCGAACGTTCAACCCCGACAGTCCTGAACGAAAAGAAACATCGGGGAATACGGTTACGCCGACCCGTTTGTCGGGGAGGACTGGAAAAGAGCAAAAAAAAGCGGTGCAACACGAGGACTTCCCAGGGGGTCACCCATCCTAGTACTGCTCTCGCCCAAGCACGCTTAACTTCGGAGTTCTGATGGGATCCGGTGCATTAGTGCTGGTATCATCGAACCCGCACACTAAGCTTGCCTCAATTCATTTATGACCTCGTCCAGGGGCCGTGGACCGCTCCCAGCCCACCTCCACGAGGAGGGGCGTCCGCTCGGAATCGGTAAGAAGCCAGAAGCAAGAGTCGCCGACCAGTTCGGAGGCGATGTACGTTTTTTTAAGAACTGCACGCTGGGAAGAGTCGGAGCCGGAGGCGGTTATAAATCTCTAACGATTTTTGCTCTGAGATGAGCATCAGAGACGTTAAGAAACCGTAAACCGCGAAAATCGTAGCGAACGTTCAACCCCGACAGTCCTGAACGAAAAGAGACTTCGGGGAATACGGTTACGCCGACCCGTTTGTCGGGGAGGACTGGAAAAGAGAAAAAAAAAGGGGTGCAACACGAGGACTTCCCAGGGGGTCACCCATCCCAGTACTGCTCTCGCCCAAGCACGCTTAACTTCGGAGTTCTGATGGGATCCGGTGCATTAGTACTGGTATGATCGCACCCGCACACTAAGCTTGCCTCAATTCATTTATGACCTCGTCCAGGGGCCGTGGACCGCTCCCAGCCCACCTCCACGAGGAAGGGCGTCCGCTTGGAATCGGTAAGAAGCCAGAAGCAAGAGTCGCCGACCAGTTCGAAGGCGATGTACATTTTTTTAAGATCTGCACGCTAGGAAGAGTCGGAGCCGGAGGCGGTTATAAATCTCTAACGATTTTTGCTCTGAGATGAGCTTTAGAGACATTAAGAAACCATAAACCGCGGAAATCGTAGGGAACGTTCAACCCCGACAGTCCTGAACGAAAAGAAACTTCGGGGAATACGGTTACGCCGACCCGTTTGGCGGGGAGGACTGGAAAGGAGCAAAAAAAAGGTGTGAAACACGAGGACTTCCCAGGGGGTCACCGATCCTAGTACTGCTCTCGCCCAAGCACGCTTAACTTCGGTGTTTTGATGAGATCCGGTGCATTAGTGCTGGTATGATCGCACCCGCACACTAAGCTTGCCTCAATTCATTTATGACCTCGTCCAGGGGCCGTGGACCGCTCCCAGCCCACTTCCACGAGGAGGGGCGTCCGCTCGGAATCGGTAAGAAGCCAGAAGCAAGAGTCGCCGACCAGTTCGGAGGCGATGTACGTTTTTTTAAGAACTGCACGCTAGGAAGAGTCGGAGCCGGAGGCGGTTATAAATCTCTAACGATTTTTTCTCTGAGATGAGCATCAGAGACGTTAAGAAACCGTAAACCGCGAAAATCGTAGCGAACGTTCAACCCCGACTGTCCTGAACGAAAAGAAACTTCGGGAAATACGGTTACGCCGACCCGTTTGTCGGGGAGGACTGGAAAAGAGCAAAAAAAAGGGGTGCAACACGAGGACTTCCCAGGGGGTCACCCATCCTAGTACTGCTCTCGCCTAAGCTTGCTTAACTTCGGAGTTCTGATGGGATCCGGTGCATTAGTGCTGGTATGATCGCACCCGCACACTAAGCTTGCCTCAATTCATTTATGACCTCGTCCAGGGGCCGTGGACCGCTCCCAGCCCACCTCCACGAGGAAGGGCGTCCGCTTGGAATCGGTAAGAAGCCAGAAGCAAGAGTCGTCGACCAGTTCGGAGGCGATGTACGTTTTTTTAAGAACTGCACGCTGGGAAGAGTCGGAGCCGGAGGCGGTTATAAATCTCTAACGATTTTTGCTCTGAGATGAGCTTCAGAGACGTTAAGAAATCGTAAACCGCGAAAATCGTAGCGAACGTTCAACCCCGATAGTCCTGAACGAAAAGAAACTTCGGGGAATACGGTTACGTCGACCCGTTTGTCGGGGAGGACTGGAAAAGAGAAAAAAAAAAGGGGTGTAACACGAGGACTTCCCAGGGGGTCCCCCATCCTAGTACTGCTCTCGCCCAAGCATGCTTAACTTCGGAGTTCTGATGGGATCCGGTGCATTACTGCTGGTATGATCGCACCCGCACACTAAGCTTGCCTCAATTCATTTATGACCTCGTCCAGGGGCCGTGGACTGCTCCCAGCCCACCTCCACGACGAGGGGCGTCCGCTTGGAATCGGTAAGAAGCCAGAAGCAAGAGTCGCCGACCAGTGCGGAGGCGATGTACGTTTTTTTAAGAACTGCACGCTGGGGAGAGTCGAAGCCTGAGGCGGATATAAATCTCTAACGATTTTTTCTCTGAGATGAGCTTTAGAGACGTTAAGAAACCGTAAACCACGAAAATCGTAGCGAACGTTCAACCCCGACAGTCCTGAACGAAAAGAAACTTCGTGGAATACGGTTACGCCGACCCATTTGTCGGGGAGGACTAGAAAAGAGCAAAAAAAAAGGGGTGCAACACGAGGACTTCCCAGGGGGTCACCCATCCTAGTACTGCTCTCGCCCAAGCACGCTTAACTTCGGAGTTCTGATGGGATCCGGTGCATTAGTGCTGGTATGATCGCACCCGCACACTAAGCTTGCCTCAATTCCATTATGACCTCGTCCAGGGGTCGTGGACCGCTCCCAGCCCACCTCCACGAGGAGGGGCGTCCGCTCGGAATCGGTAAGAAGCCAGAAGCGAGAGTCGCCGACCAGTTCGAAGGCGATGTACATTTTTTTAAGATCTGCACGCTAAGAAGAGTCGGAGCCGGAGGCGGTTATAAATCTCTAACGATTTTTGCTCTGAGATGAGCTTCAGAGACGTTAAGAAACCATAAACCGCGAAAATCGTAGCGAACGTTCAACCTCGACAGTCCTGAACGAAAAGAAACTTCGGGGAATACGGCTACGCCGACCCGTTTGTCGGGGAGGACTGGAAAAGAGCAAAACAAAAGGGGTGCAACATGAGGACTTCTTAGGTGGTCACCCATCCTAGTACTGCTCTCGCCCAAGCACGCTTAACTTCGGAGTTCTGATGGGATCCGGTGCATTAGTGCTGGTATGATCGCACCCGCACACTAAGCTTGCCTCAATTCATTTATGACCTCGTCCAGGGGCCGTGGACTGCTCCCAGCCCACCTCCACGAGGAGGGGCGTCCGCTCGGAATCGGTAAGAAGCCAGAAGCGAGAGTCGCTGACCAGTTCGAAGGCGATGTACGTTTTTTTAAGCTCTGCACGCTAGAAAGAGTCGGAGCCGGAGGCGGTTATAAATCTCTAACGATTTTTGCTCTGAGATGAGCTTCAGAGACGTTAAGAAACCATAAACCGCGAAAATCGTAGCGAACGTTCAACCCCGACAGTCCTGAACGAAAAGAAACTTCGGGGAATACGGTTACGCCGACCTGTTTGTCGGGGAGGCCTGGAAAGGAGCAAAAAAAAGGGGTGCAACACGAGGACTTCACAGGGGGTCACCAATCCTAGTACTGCTCTTGCCCAAGCACGCTTAACTTCGGTGTTTTATGGGATCCGATACATTAATGCTGGTATGATTGCACCCGCACACTAAGCTTGCCTCAATTCATTTATGACCTCGTCCAGGGGCCGTGGACCGCTCCCAGCCCACCTCCACGAGGAGGGGCGTCCGCTCGGAATCGGTAAGAAGCCAGAAGCGAGAGTCGCCGACCAGTTCGGAGGCGATGTACGTTTTTTTAAGATCTGCACGCTGGGAAGAGTCAGAGCCGGAGGCGGTTATAAATCTCTAACGATTTTTGCTCTGAGATGAGCTTAAGAGACGTTAAGAAACCGTAAACCGCGAAAATCGTAGCGAACGTTCAACCCCGACAGTCCTAAACGAAAAGAAACTTCGGGGAATACGGTTATGCCGACCTGTTTGTCGGGGAGGACTGGAAAGGAGAAAAAAAAAAGGGTGCAACACGAGGACTTCCTAGGGGGTCACCAATCCTAGTACTGCTCTCGCCCAAGCACGCTTAACTTCGGTGTTTTGATGGGATCCGGTGCATTAGTGCTGGTATGATCGCACCCGCACACTAAGCTTGCCTCAATTCATTTATGACCTCGTCCAGGGGCCGTGGACCGCTCCCAGCCCACCTCCACGAGGAGGGGCGTCCGCTCGGAATCGGTAAGAAGCCAGAAGTGAGAGTCGCCGACCAGTTCGGAGGCGATGTACGTTTTTTTAAGATCTGCACGCTGGGAAGAGTCGGACCCGGAGGCGGTTATAAATCTCTAACGATTTTTGCTCTGAGATGAGCTTCAGAGACGTTAAGAAACCGTAAACCACGAAAATCGTAGCGAACGTTCAGCCCCGACAGTCCTGAACGAAAAGAAACTTCGGGGAATACGGTTACGCCGACCCGTTTGTCAGGGAGGACTGGAAGGGAGCAAAAAAAAGGGGTGGAACACGAGGACTTCCCAGGGGGTCACCCATCCTAGTACTGCTCTCGCCCAAGCACGCTTAACTTCGGAGTTCTGATGGGATCCGGTGCATTAGTGCTGGTATGATCGCACCCTCACACTAAGCTTGCCTCAATTCGTTTATGACCTCGTCCAGCGGCCGTGGACCGCTCCAGCCCACTTCCACGAGGAGGGGCGTCCTCTCGGAATCGGTAAGAAGCCAGAAGCGAGAGTCGCCGATCAGTTCGGAGGTGATATACGTTTTTTTAAGATCTGCACGCTGGGAAGAGTCGGAGCCGGAGGCGGTTATAAATCTCTAACGATTTTTGCTCTGAGATGAGCTTCAGAGACGTTAAGAAACCATAAACCGCGAAAATCGTAGCGAACGTTCAACCCCGACAGTCCTGAGCGAAAAGACACTTCGGGAAATACGGTTACGCCGACCCGTTTGTCGGGGAGGACTGGAAAGGAGCAAAAAAAAGGGGTGCAACACGAGGACTTCCCAGGGGGTCACCCATCCCAGTACTGCTCTCGCCCAAGCACGCTTAACTTCGGAATTCTGATGGGATCCGGTGCATTAGTGCTGGTATGATGGCACCCGCACACTAAGCTTGCCTCAATTCATTTATGACCTCGTCCAGGGGCCGTGGACTGCTCCCAGCCCACCTCCACGAGGAGGGGCGTCCGCTCGGAATCGGTAAGAAGCCAGAAGCGAGAGTCGCTGACCAGTTCGAAGGCGATGTACGTTTTTTTAAGCTCTGCACGCTAGCAAGAGTCGGAGCCGGAGGCGGTTATAAATCTCTAACGATTTTTGCTCTGAGATGAGCTTCAGAGACGTTAAGAAACCATAAACCGCGAAAATCGTAGCGAACGTTCAACCCCGACAGTCCTGAACGAAAAGAAACTTCGGGGAATACGGTTACGCCGACCTGTTTGTCGGGGAGGCCTGGAAAGGAGCAAAAAAAAGGGGTGCAACACGAGGACTTCACAGGGGGTCACCAATCCTAGTACTGCTCTTGCCCAAGCATGCTTAACTTCGGTGTTTTATGGGATCCGATGCATTAATGCTGGTATGATTGCACCCGCACACTAAGCTTGCCTCAATTCATTTATGACCTCGTCCAGGGGCCGTGGACCGCTCCCAGCCCACCTCCACGAGGAGGGGCGTCCGCTCGGAATCGGTAAGAAGCCAGAAGCGAGAGTCGCCGACCAGTTCGGAGGCGATGTACGTTTTTTTAAGATCTGCACGCTGGGAAGAGTCATAGCCGGAGGCGGTTATAAATCTCTAACGATTTTTGCTCTGAGATGAGCTTAAGAGACGTTAAGAAACCGTAAACCGCGAAAATCGTAGCGAACGTTCAACCCCGACAGTCCTAAACGAAAAGAAACTTCGGGGAATACGGTTATGCCGACCTGTTTGTCGGGGAGGACTGGAAAGGAGAAAAAAAAATGGGTGCAACACGAGGACTTCCTAGGGGGTCACCAATCCTAGTACTGCTCTCGCCCAAGCACGCTTAACTTCGGTGTTTTGATGGGATCCGGTGCATTAGTGCTGGTATGATCGCACCCGCACACTAAGCTTGCCTCAATTCATTTATGACCTCGTCCAGGGGCCGTGGACCGCTCCCAGCCCACCTCCACGAGGAGGGGCGTCCGCTCGGAATCGGTAAGAAGCCAGAAGCGAGAGTCGTCGACCAGTTCGGAGGCGATGTACGTTTTTTTAAGATCTGCACGCTGGGAAGAGTCGGAGCCGGAGGCGGTTATAAATCTCTAACGATTTTTGCTCTGAGATGAGCTTCAGAGACGTTAAGAAACCGTAAACCACGAAAATCGTAGCGAACGTTCAGCCCCGACAGTCCTGAACGAAAAGAAACTTCGGGGAATACGGTTATGCCGACCCGTTTGTCAGGGAGGACTGGAAGGGAGCAAAAAAAGGGGTGGAACACGAGGACTTCCCAGGGGGTCACCCATCCTAGTACTGCTCTCGCCCAAGCACGCTTAACTTCGGTGTTTTGATGAGATCCGGTGCATTAGTGCTGGTATGATCGCACCCGCACACTAAGCTTGCCTCAATTCATTTATGACCTCGTCCAGGGGCCGTGGACCGCTCCCAGCCCACTTCCACGAGGAGGGGCGTCCGCTCGGAATCGGTAAGAAGCCAGAAGCAAGAGTCGCCGACCAGTTCGGAGGCGATGTACGTTTTTTTAAGAACTGCACGCTAGGAAGAGTCGGAGCCGGAGGCGGTTATAAATCTCTAACGATTTTTTCTCTGAGATGAGCATCAGAGACGTTAAGAAACCGTAAACCGCGAAAATCGTAGCGAACGTTCAACCCCGACTGTCCTGAACGAAAAGAAACTTCGGGAAATACGGTTACGCCGACCCGTTTGTCGGGGAGGACTGGAAAAGAGCAAAAAAAAGGGGTGCAACACGAGGACTTCCCAGGGGGTCACCCATCCTAGTACTGCTCTCGCCTAAGCTTGCTTAACTTCGGAGTTCTGATGGGATCCGGTGCATTAGTGCTGGTATGATCGCACCCGCACACTAAGCTTGCCTCAATTCATTTATGACCTCGTCCAGGGGCCGTGGACCGCTCCCAGCCCACCTCCACGAGGAAGGGCGTCCGCTTGGAATCGGTAAGAAGCCAGAAGCAAGAGTCGTCGACCAGTTCGGAGGCGATGTACGTTTTTTTAAGAACTGCACGCTGGGAAGAGTCGGAGCCGGAGGCGGTTATAAATCTCTAACGATTTTTGCTCTGAGATGAGCTTCAGAGACGTTAAGAAATCGTAAACCGCGAAAATCGTAGCGAACGTTCAACCCCGATAGTCCTGAACGAAAAGAAACTTCGGGGAATACGGTTACGTCGACCCGTTTGTCGGGGAGGACTGGAAAAGAGAAAAAAAAAAGGGGTGTAACACGAGGACTTCCCAGGGGGTCCCCCATCCTAGTACTGCTCTCGCCCAAGCATGCTTAACTTCGGAGTTCTGATGGGATCCGGTGCATTACTGCTGGTATGATCGCACCCGCACACTATGCTTGCCTCAATTCATTTATGACCTCGTCCAGGGGCCGTGGACTGCTCCCAGCCCACCTCCACGACGAGGGGCGTCCGCTTGGAATCGGTAAGAAGCCAGAAGCAAGAGTCGCCGACCAGTGCGGAGGCGATGTACGTTTTTTTAAGAACTGCACGCTGGGGAGAGTCGAAGCCTGAGGCGGATATAAATCTCTAACGATTTTTTCTCTGAGATGAGCTTTAGAGACGTTAAGAAACCGTAAACCACGAAAATCGTAGCGAACGTTCAACCCCGACAGTCCTGAACGAAAAGAAACTTCGTGGAATACGGTTACGCCGACCCATTTGTCGGGGAGGACTAGAAAAGAGCAAAAAAAAAGGGGTGCAACACGAGGACTTCCCAGGGGGTCACCCATCCTAGTACTGCTCTCGCCCAAGCACGCTTAACTTCGGAGTTCTGATGGGATCCGGTGCATTAGTGCTGGTATGATCGCACCCGCACACTAAGCTTGCCTCAATTCCATTATGACCTCGTCCAGGGGTCGTGGACCGCTCCCAGCCCACCTCCACGAGGAGGGGCGTCCGCTCGGAATCGGTAAGAAGCCAGAAGCGAGAGTCGCCGACCAGTTCGAAGGCGATGTACATTTTTTTAAGATCTGCACGCTAAGAAGAGTCGGAGCCGGAGGCGGTTATAAATCTCTAACGATTTTTGCTCTGAGATGAGCTTCAGAGACGTTAAGAAACCATAAACCGCGAAAATCGTAGCGAACGTTCAACCTCGACAGTCCTGAACGAAAAGAAACTTCGGGGAATACGGCTACGCCGACCCGTTTGTCGGGGAGGACTGGAAAAGAGCAAAACAAAAGGGGTGCAACATGAGGACTTCTTAGGTGGTCACCCATCCTAGTACTGCTCTCGCCCAAGCACGCTTAACTTCGGAGTTCTGATGGGATCCGGTGCATTAGTGCTGGTATGATCGCACCCGCACACTAAGCTTGCCTCAATTCATTTATGACCTCGTCCAGGGGCCGTGGACTGCTCCCAGCCCACCTCCACGAGGAGGGGCGTCCGCTCGGAATCGGTAAGAAGCCAGAAGCGAGAGTCGCTGACCAGTTCGAAGGCGATGTACGTTTTTTTAAGCTCTGCACGCTAGCAAGAGTCGGAGCCGGAGGCGGTTATAAATCTCTAACGATTTTTGCTCTGAGATGAGCTTCAGAGACGTTAAGAAACCATAAACCGCGAAAATCGTAGCGAACGTTCAACCCCGACAGTCCTGAACGAAAAGAAACTTCGGGGAATACGGTTACGCCGACCTGTTTGTCGGGGAGGCCTGGAAAGGAGCAAAAAAAAGGGGTGCAACACGAGGACTTCACAGGGGGTCACCAATCCTAGTACTGCTCTTGCCCAAGCACGCTTAACTTCGGTGTTTTATGGGATCCGATACATTAATGCTGGTATGATTGCACCCGCACACTAAGCTTGCCTCAATTCATTTATGACCTCGTCCAGGGGCCGTGGACCGCTCCCAGCCCACCTCCACGAGGAGGGGCGTCCGCTCGGAATCGGTAAGAAGCCAGAAGCGAGAGTCGCCGACCAGTTCGGAGGCGATGTACGTTTTTTTAAGATCTGCACGCTGGGAAGAGTCAGAGCCGGAGGCGGTTATAAATCTCTAACGATTTTTGCTCTGAGATGAGCTTAAGAGACGTTAAGAAACCGTAAACCGCGAAAATCGTAGCGAACGTTCAACCCCGACAGTCCTAAACGAAAAGAAACTTCGGGGAATACGGTTATGCCGACCTGTTTGTCGGGGAGGACTGGAAAGGAGAAAAAAAAAGGGGTGCAACACGAGGACTTCCTAGGGGGTCACCAATCCTAGTACTGCTCTCGCCCAAGCACGCTTAACTTCGGTGTTTTGATGGGATCCGGTGCATTAGTGCTGGTATGATCGCACCCGCACACTAAGCTTGCCTCAATTCATTTATGACCTCGTCCAGGGGCCGTGGACCGCTCCCAGCCCACCTCCACGAGGAGGGGCGTCCGCTCGGAATCGGTAAGAAGCCAGAAGTGAGAGTCGCCGACCAGTTCGGAGGCGATGTACGTTTTTTTAAGATCTGCACGCTGGGAAGAGTCGGACCCGGAGGCGGTTATAAATCTCTAACGATTTTTGCTCTGAGATGAGCTTCAGAGACGTTAAGAAACCGTAAACCACGAAAATCGTAGCGAACGTTCAGCCCCGACAGTCCTGAACGAAAAGAAACTTCGGGGAATACGGTTACGCCGACCCGTTTGTCAGGGAGGACTGGAAGGGAGCAAAAAAAAGGGGTGGAACACGAGGACTTCCCAGGGGGTCACCCATCCTAGTACTGCTCTCGCCCAAGCACGCTTAACTTCGGAGTTCTGATGGGATCCGGTGCATTAGTGCTGGTATGATCGCACCCTCACACTAAGCTTGCCTCAATTCGTTTATGACCTCGTCCAGCGGCCGTGGACCGCTCCAGCCCACTTCCACGAGGAGGGGCGTCCTCTCGGAATCGGTAAGAAGCCAGAAGCGAGAGTCGTCGATCAGTTCGGAGGTGATATACGTTTTTTTAAGATCTGCACGCTGGGAAGAGTCGGAGCCGGAGGCGGTTATAAATCTCTAACGATTTTTGCTCTGAGATGAGCTTCAGAGACGTTAAGAAACCATAAACCGCGAAAATCGTAGCGAACGTTCAACCCCGACAGTCCTGAGCGAAAAGACACTTCGGGAAATACGGTTACGCCGACCCGTTTGTCGGGGAGGACTGGAAAGGAGCAAAAAAAAGGGGTGCAACACGAGGACTTCCCAGGGGGTCACCCATCCCAGTACTGCTCTCGCCCAAGCACGCTTAACTTCGGAATTCTGATGGGATCCGGTGCATTAGTGCTGGTATGATGGCACCCGCACACTAAGCTTGCCTCAATTCATTTATGACCTCGTCCAGGGGCCGTGGACTGCTCCCAGCCCACCTCCACGAGGAGGGGCGTCCGCTCGGAATCGGTAAGAAGCCAGAAGCGAGAGTCGCTGACCAGTTCGAAGGCGATGTACGTTTTTTTAAGCTCTGCACGCTAGCAAGAGTCGGAGCCGGAGGCGGTTATAAATCTCTAACGATTTTTGCTCTGAGATGAGCTTCAGAGACGTTAAGAAACCATAAACCGCGAAAATCGTAGCGAACGTTCAACCCCGACAGTCCTGAACGAAAAGAAACTTCGGGGAATACGGTTACGCCGACCTGTTTGTCGGGGAGGCCTGGAAAGGAGCAAAAAAAAGGGGTGCAACACGAGGACTTCACAGGGGGTCACCAATCCTAGTACTGCTCTTGCCCAAGCATGCTTAACTTCGGTGTTTTATGGGATCCGATGCATTAATGCTGGTATGATTGCACCCGCACACTAAGCTTGCCTCAATTCATTTATGACCTCGTCCAGGGGCCGTGGACCGCTCCCAGCCCACCTCCACGAGGAGGGGCGTCCGCTCGGAATCGGTAAGAAGCCAGAAGCGAGAGTCGCCGACCAGTTCGGAGGCGATGTACGTTTTTTTAAGATCTGCACGCTGGGAAGAGTCATAGCCGGAGGCGGTTATAAATCTCTAACGATTTTTGCTCTGAGATGAGCTTAAGAGACGTTAAGAAACCGTAAACCGCGAAAATCGTAGCGAACGTTCAACCCCGACAGTCCTAAACGAAAAGAAACTTCGGGGAATACGGTTATGCCGACCTGTTTGTCGGGGAGGACTGGAAAGGAGAAAAAAAAATGGGTGCAACACGAGGACTTCCTAGGGGGTCACCAATCCTAGTACTGCTCTCGCCCAAGCACGCTTAACTTCGGTGTTTTGATGGGATCTGGTGCATTAGTGCTGGTATGATCGCACCCGCACACTAAGCTTGCCTCAATTCATTTATGACCTCGTCCAGGGGCCGTGGACCGCTCCCAGCCCACCTCCACGAGGAGGGGCGTCCGCTCGGAATCGGTAAGAAGCCAGAAGCGAGAGTCGTCGACCAGTTCGGAGGCGATGTACGTTTTTTTAAGATCTGCACGCTGGGAAGAGTCGGAGCCGGAGGCGGTTATAAATCTCTAACGATTTTTGCTCTGAGATGAGCTTCAGAGACGTTAAGAAACCGTAAACCACGAAAATCGTAGCGAACGTTCAGCCCCGACAGTCCTGAACGAAAAGAAACTTCGGGGAATACGGTTATGCCGACCCGTTTGTCAGGGAGGACTGGAAGGGAGCAAAAAAAAGGGGTGGAACACGAGGACTTCCCAGGGGGTCACCCATCCTAGTACTGCTCTCGCCCAAGCACGCTTAACTTCGGAGTTCTGATGGGATCCGGTGCATTAGTGCTGGTATGATCGTACCCTCACACTAAGCTTGCCTCAATTCGTTTATGACCTCGTCCAGCGGCCGTGGACCGCTCCAGCCCACCTCCACGAGGAGGGGCGTCCTCTCGGAATCGGTAAGAAGCCAGAAGCGAGAGTCGCCGATCAGTTCGGAGGTGATATACGTTTTTTTAAGATCTGCACGCTGGGAAGAGTCGGAGCCGGAGGCGGTTATAAATCTCTAACGTTTTTTTCTCTAAGATGAGCTTCAGAGACGTTAAGAAACCATAAACCGCGAAAATCGTAGCGAACGTTCAACCCCGACAGTCCTGAACGAAAAGAAACTTCGGGGAATACGGTTACGCCGACCCATTTGTCGGGGAGGACTGGAAACGAGCAAAAAAAAAGGGGTGCAACACGAGGACTTCCCAGGGGGTCACCCATCCTAGTACTGCTCTCGCCCAAGCACGCTTAACTTCGGAATTCTGATGGGATCCGGTGCATTAGTGCTGGTATGATCGCACCCACACACTAAGCTTGCCTCAATTCACTTATGACCTCGTCCAAGGGCCGTGGACCGCTCCCAGCCCACCTCCACGAGGAGGGGCGTCCATTCGGAATCGATAAGAAGCCAGAAGCGAGAGTCGCCGACCAGTTCGGAGGCGATGTACGTTTCTTTTAGATCTGCACGCTGGGAAGAGTCGGAGCCGGAGGGGGTTATAAATCTCTTACGATTTTTGCTCTGAGATGAGCTTCAGAGACGTTAAGAAACCGTAAACCGCGAAAATCGTAGCGAACGTTCAACCCCGACAGTCCTGAACGAAAAGAAACTTCGGGGAATACGGTTACGCCGACCCGTTTGTCGGGGAGGACTGGAAAGAAGCAAAAAAAAGGGGTGCAACACAAGGACTTCCCAGGGGGTCACCCATCCTAGTACTGCTCTCGCCCAAGCAGGCTTAACTTCGGAGTTCTGATGGGATCCGGTGCATTAGTGCTGGTATGATGGCACCCGCACACTAAGCTTGCCTCAATTCATTTATGACCTCGTCCAGGGACCGTGGACCACTCCCAGCCCACCTCGACGAGGAGGGGCGTCCGCTCGGAATCGGTAAGAAGCCAGAAGCGAGAGTCGCCGACCAGTTCGTAGGCGATGTACGTTTTTTTTAGATCTGCACGCTGGGAAGGGTCGGAGCCGGAGGCGGTTATAAATCTCTAACGATTTTTGCTCTGAGATGAGCTTCAGAGACGTTAAGAAACAATAAACCGCGAAAATCGTAGCGAACGTTCAACCCCGACAGTCCTGAGCGAAAAGAAACTTCGGGAAATACGGTTACGCCGACCCGTTTGTCGGGGAGGACTGGAAAGGAGCAAAAAAAAGGGGTGCAACACGAGGACTTCCCAGGGGGTCACCCATCCTAGTACTGCTCTCGCCCAGGCACGCTTAACTTCGGAGTTCTGATGGGAACCGGCTTATTAGTGCTGGTATGAACGCACCCGCACACTAAGCTTGCCTCAATTCATTTATGACCTCGTCCAGGGGCAGTGGACTGCTCCCAGCCCACCTCCACGAGGAGGGGCGTCCGCTCGGAATCGGTAAGAAACCAGAAGCAAGAGTCGCCGACCAGTTCGGAGGCGATGTACGTTTTTTTAAGATTTGCACGCTGGGAAGAGTCGAAGCCAGACGTGGTTATCAATCTCTAACGATTTTTGCTCTGAGATGAGCTTCAGAGACGTTAAGAAACCGTAAACCGCAAAAATCGTAGCGAACGTTCAACCCCGACAGTCCTGAACGAAAAGAAACTTCGGGGAATACGGTTACGCCGACCCGTTTGTCGGGGAGGATTGGAAAGGAGCAAAAAACAGAGGTGCAACACGAGGACTTCCCAGGGGGTCACCCATCCTAGTACTGCTCTCGCCCAAGCACGCTTAGCTTCGGAATTCTGATGGGATCCGGTGCATTAGTGCTGGTATGATCGCACCCGCACACTAAGCTTGCCTCAATTCACTTATGACCTCGTCCAAGGGCCGTGGACCGCTCCCAGCCCACCTCCACGATGAGGGGCGTCCGCTCGGAATCGGTAAGAAGCCAGAAGCGAGAGTCGCCGACCAGTTCGGAGGCGATGTACGTTTCTTTTAGATCTGCACGCTGGGAAGAGTCGGAGCCGGAGGCGGTTATAAATCTCTAACGATTTTTGCTCTGAGATGAGCTTCAGAGACGTTAAGAAACCGTAAACCGCGAAAATCGTAGCGAACGTTCAACCCCGATAGTCCTGAACGAAAAGAAACTTCGGGGAATACGGTTACGCCGACCCGTTTGTCGGGGAGGACTGGAAAGGAGCAAAAAAAAGGGGTGCAACACAAGGACTTCCCAGGGGGTCACCCATCCTAGTACTGCTCTCGCCCAAGCAGGCTTAACTTCAGAGTTCTGATGGGATCCGGTGCATTAGTGCTGGTATGATGGCACCCGCACACTAAGCTTGCCTCAATTCATTTATGACCTCGTCCAGGGACCGTGGACCACTCCCAGCCCACCTCGACGAGGAGGGGCGTCCGCTCGGAATCGGTAAGAAGCCAGAAGCGAGAGTCGCCGACCAGTTCGTAGGCGATGTACGTTTTTTTTAGATCTGCACGCTGGGAAGAGTCGGAGCCGGAGGCGGTTATAAATCTCTAACGATTTTTGCTCTGAGATGAGCTTCAGAGACGTTAAGAAACCATAAACCGCGAAAATCGTAGCGAACGTTCAACCCCGACAGTCCTGAGCGAAAAGAAACTTCGGGAAATACGGTTACGCCGACCCGTTTGTCGGGGAGGACTGGAAAGGAGCAAAAAAAAGGGGTGCAACACGAGGACTTCCCAGGGGGTCACCCATCCTAGTACTGCTCTCGCCCAGGCACGCTTAACTTCGGAGTTCTGATGGGAACCGGCTTATTAGTGCTGGTATGAACGCACCCGCACACTAAGCTTGCCTCAATTCATTTATGACCTCGTCCAGGGGCAGTGGACTGCTCCCAGCCCACCTCCACGAGGAGGGGCGTCCGCTCGGAATCGGTAAGAAACCAGAAGCAAGAGTCGCCGACCAGTTCGGAGGCGATGTACGTTTTTTTAAGATTTGCACGCTGGGAAGAGTCGAAGCCAGACGTGGTTATCAATCTCTAACGATTTTTGCTCTGAGATGAGCTTCAGAGACGTTAAGAAACAGTAAACCGCAAAAATCGTAGCGAACGTTCAACCCCGACAGTCCTGAACGAAAAGAAACTTCGGGGAATACGGTTACGCCGACCCGTTTGTCGGGGAGGACTGGAAAGGAGCAAAAAAATGGGGTGCAACATGAGGACTTCCCAGGGGGTCACCCATCTAGTACTGCTCTCGTCCAAGCACGCTTAACTTCGGAATTCTGATGGGATCCGGTGCATTCGTGCTGGTATGATCGCACCGCACACTAAGCTTGCCTCAATTCATTTATGACCTCGTCCAGGTGCCGTGGACCGCTCCCAGCCCACCTCCACGAGGAGGGGCGTCCGCTCGGAATCGGTAAGAAGCCAGAAGCGAGAGTCGCCGACCAGTTCGGAGGCGATGTATGTTTTTTTTAGATCTGCACGCTGGGAAGAGTCGGTGCCGAAGGCGGTTATAAATCTCTAACGATTTTTGCTCTGAGATGAGTTTCAGAGACGTTAAGAAACCGTAAACCGAAAAAATCGTAGCGAACGTTCAACCCCGACAGTCCTGAACGAAAAGAAACTTCGGGGAATACGGTTACGCCGACCCGTTTGTCGGGGAGGACTGGAAAGGAGCAAAAAAATGGGGTGCAACACGAGGACTTCCCAGGGGGTCACCCATCCTAGTACTGCTCTCGTCCAAGCACGCTTAACTTTAGAATTCTGATGGGATCCGGTGCATTAGTGCTGGTATGATCGCACCCGCACACTAAGCTTGCCTCAATTCATTTATGACCTCGTCCAGGGGCCGTGGACCGCTCCCAGCCCACCTCCACGAGAAAGGGCGTCCGCTCAGAATCGGTAAGAAGCCAGAAGCGAGAGTCGCCGACCAGTTCGAAGGCGATGTACATATTTTTAAGATATGCACGCTAGGAAGAGTCGAAGTCGGAGGCGGTTATAAATCTCTAACGATTTTTGCTCTGAGATGAGCTTCAGAGACGTTAAGAAACCGTACACCGCGAAAATCATAGCTAACGTTCAACCCCGACAGTCCTGAACGAAAAGAAACTTCGGGGAATACGGTTACGCCGACCCGTTTGTCGGGGAGGACAGGAAACGAGCAAAAAAAAAAGGGTGCAACACGAGGACTTCCCAGGGGGTCACCCATCCTAGTATTGCTCTCGCCCAAGCACGCTTAACTTCGGAGTTCTGATGCGATCCGGTGCATTAGTGCTGGTATGATCGCACCCGCACACTAAGCTTGCCTCAATTCATTTATGATCTCGTCCAGGGGCCGTGGACCGCTCCCAGCCCACCTCCACGAGGAGGGGCACCCGCTCGGAATCGGTAAGAAGCCAGAAGCGAGAGTCGCCGACCAGTTCAGAGGCGATGTACGTTTTTTTAAGATCTGCACGCTGGGAGGAGTCAGAGCCGGAGGCTGTTATAAATCTCTAACAATTTTTGCTCTGAGATGAGCTTCAGAGACGTTAAGAAACCGTAAACCGCGAAAATCGTAGCGAACGTTCAACCCCGACAGTCCTGAACGAAAAGAAACTTCGGGGAATACGGTTACGCCGACCCGTTTGTCGGGGAGGACTGGAAACGAGCAAAAAAAAAAGGGTGCAACACGAGGACTTCCCAGGGGGTCACCCATCCTAGTACTGCTCTCGCCCAAGCATGCTTAACTTCGGAGTTCTGATGGGATCCGGTGCATTAGTGCTGGCATGATCGCACCCGCACACTAAGCTTGCCTCAATTCATTTATGACCTCGTCCAGGGGCCGTGGACCGCTCCCAGCCCACCTCCACGAGGAGGGGCACCCGCTCGGAATCGGTGAGAAGCCAGAAGCGAGAGTCGCCGACCAGTTCGGAGGCGATGTACGTTTTTTTAAGATCTGCACTCTAGGAAGAGTCGGAGCCGGAGGCGGTAATAAATCTCTAACAATTTTTGCTCTGAGATGAGCTTCAGAGACGTTAAGAAACCGTAAACCGCGAAAATCGTAGCGAACGTTCAACCCTGACAGTCCTGAACGAAAAGAAACTTCGGGGAATACGGTTACGGCGACCCGTTTGTCGGGGAGGACTGGAAAGGAGCAAAAAAAAGGGGGTGCAACACGAGGACTTCCCAGGGGGTCACCCATCCTAGGACTGCTCTCGCCCAAGCACGCTTAACTTCGGAGTTCTGATGGGATCCGATGCATTAGTGCTGGTATGATCGCACCCGCACACTAAGCTTGCCTCAATTCATTTATGACCTCGTCGAGGGGCCGTGGACCGCTCCCAGCCCACCTCCACGAGGAGGGGCATCCGCTCGGAATCGGTAAGAAGCCAGAAGCGAGAGTCACCGACTTGTTTCGGAGGCGATGTACGTTTTTTTATGAGCTGCACGCTGGGAAGAGTCGGAGCCGGAGGCGGTTATAAATCTTTAACGATTTTTGCTCTGAGATGAGCTTTAGAGACGTTAAGAAACCGTAAACCGCGAAAATCGTAGCGAACGTTCAACCCCGATAGTCCAGAACGAAAAGAAACTTCGGGGAATACGGTTACGCCGACCCGTTTGTCGGGGCAGACTGGAAACGAGCAAAAAAAAGGGGGTGCAACACGAGGACTTCCCAGGGGGTCACCCATCCTAGGACTGCTCTCGCCCAAGCACGCTTAACTTCGGAGTTCTGATGGGATCCGATGCATTAGTGCTGGTATGATCGCACCCGCACACTAAGCTTGCCTCAATTCATTTATGACCTCGTCGAGGGGCCGTGGACCGCTCCCAGCCCACCTCCACGAGGAGGGGCATCCGCTCGGAATCGGTAAGAAGCCAGAAGCGAGAGTCACCGACTTGTTTCGGAGGCGATGTACGTTTTTTTATGAGCTGCACGCTGGGAAGAGTCGGAGCCGGAGGCGGTTATAAATCTCTAACGATTTTTGCTCTGAGATGAGCTTCAGAGACGTTAAGAAACCGTAAACCGCGAAAATCGTAGCAAACGTTCAACCCCGACAGCCTGAACGAAAAGAAACTTCGGGGAATGCGGTTACGCCGACCCGTTTGTCGGGGAGGACTAAAAACGAGCAAAAAAAAGGGGGTGCAACACGAGGACTTCCCAGGGGTTAACCTTCCTAGTACCGCTCTCGCCCAAGCACGCTTAACTTTGGAGTTCTGATGGGATCCGGTGCATTAGTGCTGGTATGATCGCACCCGCACTCTAAGCTTGCCTCAATTCATTTATGACCTCGTCCAGGGGCCGTGGACCGCTCCCAGCCCACCTCCACGAGGAGGGGCGTCCGCTCGGAATCGGTAAGAAGCCAGAAGCGAGAGTCGCCGACCAGTTCGGAGGCGATGTACGTTTTTTTAAGATCTGCACGCTGGGAAGAGTCGGAGCCGGAGGCGGTTATAAATCTCTAACAATTTTTGCTCTGAGATGAGCTTCAGAGACGTTAAGAAACCGTAAACCGCAAAAATCATAGCGAACATTCAACCCCGACAGTCCTGAACGAAAAGAAACTTCGGGGAATACAGTTACGCCGACCCGTTCGTCGGGGAGGACTGGAAAGGAGCAAAAAAAAGGGGTGCAACACGAGGAGTTCCCAGGGGGTCACCCATCCTAGTACTGCTCTCGCCCAAGCACGCTTAACTTCGGATTTCTGATGGGATCCGGTGCATTAGTGCTGGTATGATCGCACCCGCATACTAAGCTTGCCTCAATTTATTTATGACCTCGTCCAGGGGCCGTGGACCGCTCGCAGCCCACCTCCACGAGGAGGGGCGTCTGCTCGGAATCGGTAAGAAGCTAGAAGCGAGAGTCGCCGACCAGTTCGGAGGCGATGTACGTTTTTTTATGATCTGCACGCGGGGAAGAGTCGGAGCCGGAGGCGGTTATAAATATCTAACGATTTTTGCTCGGAGATGAGCTTCAGAGACGTTAAGAATCCGTAAACCGCGAAAATCGTAGCGAACGTTCAACCCCGACAGTCCTGAACGAAGAGAAACTTCGGGGAATACGGTTACGCCGACCCGTTTGTCGGGGAGGACTAGAAAAGAGCAAAAAAAAAGGGGTGCAACACGAGGACTTCCCAGGGGGTCACCCATCCTAGTACTGCTCTCGTCCAAGCACTCTTAACTTCAGAGTTCTGATGGGATCCGGTGCATTAGTGCTGGTATGATCGCACCCGCACACTAAGCTTGCCTCAATACATTTACGACCTCGTCCAGGGGCCGTGGACCGCTCCCAGCCCACCTCCACGAGGAGGGGCGTCCGCTCGGAATCAGTAAGAAGCCAGAAGCGAGAGTCGCCGACCAGTTCGGAGGCGATGTACGTTTTTTTAAGATCTGCACGCTGGGAAGAGTCGGAGCCGGAGGCGGTTATAACTCTCTAACGATTTTTGCTCTGAGATGAGGTTCAAAGACGTTAAGAAACCGTAAACCGCGAAAATCGTAGGGAACGTTCAACCCCGACAGCCTGAACGAAAAGAAACTAAGGGGAATACGGTTACGCCGACCCGTTTGTCGTGGAGGATTGGAAACGAGCAAAAAAAAAGGGTACAACACGAGGACTTCCTAGGGGTTCACCCATCCTAGTACCGCTCTCGCCCAAGCACGCTTAACTTCGGAGTTCTGATGGGATCCGGTGCATTAGTGCTGGTATGATCCCACCCGCACTCTAAGCTTGCCTCAATTCTTTTATGACCTCGTCCAGGGGCCGTGGACCGCTCCCAGCCCACCTCCACGAGGAGGGGCGTCTACTCGGAATCGGTAAAAAGCCAGAAGCGAGAGTCGCTGACAAGTTCGGAGGCGATGTACGTTTTTTTAAGATCTGCACGCTGGGAAGAGTCGGAGCCGGAGGCGGTTATAAATCTCTAACGATTTTTGCTCTGAGATGAGTTATAGAGACGTTAAGAAACTGTAAACCGCGAAAATCGTAGCGAACGTTCAACCCCGACAGTCCTGAACGAAAAGAAACTTCGGGGAATATGGTTACGTCGACCCGTATGTCGGGGAGGACTGGAAACGAGCAAAAAAGAGGGGTGCAACACGAGGACTTCCCAGGGGGTCACCCATCCTAGTACTGCTCTCGCCCAAGCACTCTTAACTTCGGTGTTTTGATGGGATTCGGTGCTTTAGTGCTGGTATGATCGCACCCGCACACTAAGCTTGCCTCAATTCATTTATGACCTCGTGCAGGGGTCATGGACCGCTCCCAGCCCGTCTCCACGAGTAGGGGCGTCCGCTCGGAATCGGTAAGAAGCAAGAAGCGAGAGTCGCCGACCAGATCGGAGGCGATGTACATTTTTTTATGATCTGCACACTAGGAAGAGTCGGAGCTGGAGGCGGTTATAAATCTCTAACAATTTTTGCTCTAAGATGAGGTTCAGAGACGTTAAGAAACCGTACCGCGAAAATCGTAGCGAACGTTCAACCCTGACAGTCCTGAACGAAAAGAAACCTCGGGGAATACGGTTACGCCGACCCGTTTGTCGGGGAGGAGTGGAAAGGAGCAAAAAAAAAGGGGTGCAACACGAGGACTTCCCAGGGGGTCACCCATCCTAGTACTGCTCTCGCCCAAGCAGGCTTAACTTCGGAGTTCTGATGGGATTCGGTGCATTAGTGCTGGTATGATCGCTCCCGCACACTAAGCTTGCCTCAATTCATTTATGACCTCGTCCAGGGGCCGTGGACCGCTCCCAGCCCACCTCCACGAGGAGTTGCGTCTGCTCGGAATCGGTAAGAAGCCAGATGCGAGAGTCGCCGACAAGTTCGGAGGCGATGTACGTTTTTTTAAGATCTGCATGCTGGGAAGAGTCGGAGCCGGAGGCGGTTATAAATCTCTAACGATTTTGCTCTGAGATGAGTTACAGAGACGTTAAGAAACTGTACCATGAAAATCGTAGCGAACGTTCAACCCCGATAGTCCTGAACGAAAAGAAACTTCGGGGAATATGGTTACGTCGACCCGTTTGTCGGGGAGGACTGGAAACGAGCAAAAAAGAGGGGTGCAACACGAGGACTTCCCAGGGGGTCACCCATCCTAGTACTGCTCTCGTCCAAGCACGCTTAACTTCGGAGTTCTGATGGGATCCAGTGCATTAGTGCTGGTATGATCGCACCCGCACACTAAGCTTGCCTCAATACATTTATGACCTCGTCCAGGGGCCGTCGACCGCTCCTAGCCCACCTCCACGAGGAGGGCGTCCGCTCGGAATCAGTAAGAAGCCAGAAGCGAGAGTCGCCGACCAGTTCGGAGGCGATGTACGTTTTTTTAAGATCTGCACGCTGGGAAGAGTCAGAGCCGGAGGCGGTTATAACTCTCTAACGATTTTTGCTCTGAGATGAGGTTTAGAGACGTTAAGAAACTGTAAACCGCGAAAATCGTAGCGAACGTTCAATCCCGACAGCCTGAACGAAAAGAAACTTCGGGGAATACGGCTACGCCGACCCGTTTGTCCTGGAGGATTGGAAATGAGCAAAAAAAAAGGGGTGCAACACGAGGACTTCCCAGGGGCGTCTACTCGGAATCGGTAAAAAGCCAGAAGCGAGAGTCGCTGACAAGTTCGGAGGCGATGTACGTTTTTTTAAGATCTGCACGCTGGGAAGAGTCGGAGCCGGAGGCGGTTATAAATCTCTAACGATTTTTGCTCTGAGATGAGTTACAGAGACGTTAACAAACTGTAAACCGCGAAAATCGTAGCGAACGTTCAACCCCGACAGTCCTGAACGAAAAAAAACTTTGGGGAATACGGTTACGCCGACCCGTTTGTCGGGTAGGACTGGAAGGGAGCAAAAAATAGGGGTGCAACACGAGGACTTCCCAGGGGGTCACCCATCCTAGTACTGCTCTCGCCCAAGCACGCTTAACTTCGGAGTTCTGATGGGATCCGGTGCATTAGTGCTGGTATGATCGCACCCGCACACTAAGCTTGCCTCAATTCATTTATGACCTCGTCCAGGGGCCGTGGACCGCTCCCAGCCCACCTCCACGAGGAGGGGCGTCCGCTCGGAATCGGTAAGAAGCCAGAAGCGAGAGTCGCCGACCAGTTCGGAGGCAATGTACGTTTTTTTAAGATCTGCATGCTGGGAAGAGTCGGAGCCGGAGGGGGTTATAAATCTCTAACGATTTTTGCTCCAAGATGAGCTTCAGAGACGTTAAGAAACCGTAAACCGTGAAAATCGTAGCGAACGTTCAACCCCGACAGTCCTGAACGAAAAGAAACTTCGGGGAATATGGTTACGTCGACCCGTTTGTCGGGGAGGACTGGAAACGAGCAAAAACGAGGGGTGCAACACGAGGACTTCCCAGGGGGTCACCCATCCTAGTACTGCTCTCGCCCAAGCACGCTTAACTTCGGTGTTTTGATGGGATCCGGTGCATTAGTGCTGGTATGATCGCACCCGCACACAAAGCTTGCCTGAATTCATTTATGACATCGTGCAGGGGTCGTGGACCGCTCCCAACCCATCTCCACGAGGAGGGGCGTCCGCTCGGAATCGGTAAGAAGCAAGAAGCAAGAGTCGCCGACCAGTTCAGAGGCGATGTACGTCTTTTTATGATCTGCACGCTAGGAAGAGTCGGAGCCGGAGGCGATTATAAATCTCTAACAATTTTTGCTCTAAGATGAGCTTCAGAGACTTTAAGAAACCGTACCGCGAAAATCGTAGCGAACGTTCAACCCTGACAGCCCTGAACGAAAAGAAACCTCGGGGAATACGGTTACGCCGACCCGTTTGTTGGGGAGGAGTGGAAACGAGCAAAAAAAAAGGGGTGCAACACGAGGACTTCCCAGGGGGTCACCCATCCTAGTACTGCTCTCGCCCAAGCACGCTTAACTTCGGAGTTCTGATGGGATCCGGTGCATTAGTGCTGGTATGATCCCACCCGCACTCTAAGCTTGCCTCAATTCATTTATGACCTCGTCCAGGGGCCGTGGACCGCTCCCAGCCCACCTCCACGAGGAGGGGCGTCCGCTCGGAATCGGTAAGAAGCCCGAAGCGAGAGTCGCCGACAAGTTCGGAGGCGATGTACGTTTTTTTAAGATCTGCACGCTGGGAGGTGTCGGAACCCGAGGCGGTTATAAATCTCTAACAATTTTTGCTCTGAGATGAGCTTCAGAGACGTTAAGAAACCGTAAACCACAAAAATCATAGCGAACGTTCAACCCCGACAGTCCTGAACGAAAAGAAACTTCGGGGAATACAGTTACGCCGACCAGTTCGTCGGGGAGGACTGGAAAGGAGCAAAAAAAAGGGGTGCAACACGAGGAGTTCCCAGGGGGTCACCCATCCTAGTATTGCTCTCGCCCAAGCACGCTTAACTTCGGATTTCTGATGGGATCCGGTGCATTAGTGCTGGTATGATCGCACCCGCATACTAAGCTTGCCTCAATTCATTTATGACCTCGTCCAGGGGCCGTGGACCGCTCGCAGCCCACCTCCACGAGGAGGGGCGTCTGCTCGGAATCGGTAAGAAGCTAGAAGCGAGAGTCGCCGACAAGTTCGGAGGCGATGTACGTTTTTTTATGATCTGCACGCGGGGAAGAGTCGGAGCCGGAGGCGGTTATAAATATCTAACGATTTTTGCTCGGAGATGAGCTTCAGAGACGTTAAGAAACCGTAAACCGCGAAAATCGTAGCGAACGTTCAACCCCGACAGTCCTGAACGAAGAGAAACTTCGGGGAATACGGTTACGCCGACCCGTTTGTCGGGGAGGACTAGAAAAGAGCAAAAAAAAAGGGGTGCAACACGAGGACTTCCCAGGGGGTCACCCATCCTAGTACTGCTCTCGTCCAAGCACGCTTAACTTCGGAGTTCTGATGGGATCCGGTGCATTAGTGCTGGTATGATCGCACCCGCACACTAAGCTTGCCTCAATACATTTATGACCTCGTCCAGGGGCCGTGGACCGCTCCCAGCCCACCTCCACGAGGAGGGGCGTCCGCTCGGAATCAGTAAGAAGCCAGAAGCGAGAGTCGCCGACCAGTTCGGAGGCGATGTACGTTTTTTTAAGATCTGCACGCTGGGAAGAGTCGGAGCCGGAGGCGGTTATAACTCTCTAACGATTTTTGCTCTGAGATGAGGTTCAAAGACGTTAAGAAACCGTAAACCGCGAAAATCGTAGGGAACGTTCAACCCCGACAGCCTGAATGAAAAGAAACTAAGGGGAATACGGTTACGCCGACCCGTTTGTCGTGGAGGATTGGAAACGAGCAAAAAAAAAGGGTACAACACGAGGACTTCCCAGGGGTTCACCCATCCTAGTACCGCTCTCGCCCAAGCACGCTTAACTTCGGAGTTCTGATGGGATCCGGTGCATTAGTGCTGGTATGATCCCACCCGCACTCTAAGCTTGCCTCAATTCTTCTATGACCTCGTCCAGGGGCCGTGGACCGCTCCCAGCCCACCTCCACGAGGAGGGGCGTCTACTCGGAATCGGTAAAAAGCCAGAAGCGAGAGTCGCTGACAAGTTCGGAGGCGATGTACGTTTTTTTAAGATCTGCACGCTGGGAAGAGTCGGAGCCGGAGGCGGTTATAAATCTCTAACGATTTTTGCTCTGAGATGAGTTACAGAGACGTTAAGAAACTGTAAACCGCGAAAATCGTAGCGAACGTTCAACCCCGACAGTCCTGAACGAAAAAAAACTTCGGGGAATACGGTTACGCCGACCCGTTTGTCGGGTAGGACTGGAAGGGAGCAAAAAATAGGGGTGCAACACGAGGACTTCCCAGGGGGTCACCCATCCTAGTACTGCTCTCGCCCAAGCACGCTTAACTTCGGAGTTCTGATGGGATCCGGTGCATTAGTGCTGGTATGATCGCACCCGCACACTAAGCTTGCCTCAATTCATTTATGACCTCGTCCAGGGGCCGTGGACCGCTCCCAGCCCACCTCCACGAGGAGGGGCGTCCGCTCGGAATCGGTAAGAAGCCAGAAGCGAGAGTCGCCGACCAGTTCGGAGGCAATGTACGTTTTTTTAAGATCTGCATGCTGGGAAGAGTCGGAGCCGGAGGGGGTTATAAATCTCTGACGATTTTTGCTCTGAGATGAGCTTCAGAGACGTTAAGAAACCGTAAACCGCGAAAATCGTAGCGAACGTTCAACCCCGACAGTCCTGAACGAAAAGAAACTTCGGGGAATATGGTTACGTCGACCCGTTTGTCGGGGAGGACTGGAAACGAGCAAAAAAGAGGGGTGCAACACGAGGACTTCCCAGGGGGTCACCCATCCTAGTACTGCTCTCGCCCAAGCACGCTTAACTTCGGTGTTTTGATGGGATCCGGTGCATTAGTGCTGGTATGATCGCACCCGCACACAAAGCTTGCCTCAATTCATTTATGACCTCGTGCAGGGGTCGTGGACCGCTCCCAACCCATCTCCACGAGGAGGGGCGTCCGCTCGGAATCGGTAAGAAGCAGGAAGCAAGAGTCGCCGACCAGTTCAGAGGCGATGTACGTTTTTTTATGATCTGCACGCTAGGAAGAGTCGGAGCCGGAGGCGATTATAAATCTCTAACAATTTTTGCTCTATGATGAGCTTCAGAGACGTTAAGAAACCGTACCGCGAAAATCGTAGCGAACGTTCAACCCTGACAGTCCTGAACGAAAAGAAACCTCGGGGAATACGGTTACGCCGACCCGTTTGTCGGGGAGGAGTGGAAACGAGCAAAAAAAAAGGGGTGCAACACGAGGACTTCCCAGGGGGTCACCCATCCTAGTACTGCTCTCGCCCAAGCACGCTTAACTTCGGAGTTCTGATGGGATCCGGTGCATTAGTGCTGGAATGATCGCACCCGCATACTAAGCTTGCCTCAATTCATTTATGACCTCGTCCAGGGGCTGTGGACCGCTCGCAGCCCACCTCCACGAGGAGGGGCGTCTGCTCGGAATCGGTAAGAAGCTAGAAGCGAGAGTCGCCGACCAGTTCGGAGGCGATGTACGTTTTTTTATGATCTGCACGCGGGGAAGAGTCGGAGCCGGAGGCGGTTATAAATATCTAACGATTTTTGCTCGGAGATGAGCTTCAGAGACGTTAAGAAACCGTAAACCGCGAAAATCGTAGCGAACGTTCAACCCCGACAGTCCTGAACGAAGAGAAACTTCGGGGAATACGGTTACGTCGACCCGTATGTCGGGGAGGACTGGAAACGAGCAAAAAAGAGGGGTGCAACACGAGGACTTCCCAGGGGGTCACCCATCCTAGTACTGCTCTCGCCCAAGCACTCTTAACTTCGGTGTTTTGATGGGATTCGGTGCATTAGTGCTGGTATGATCGCACCCGCACACTAAGCTTGCCTCAATTCATTTATGACCTCGTGCAGGGGTCATGGACCGCTCCGAGCCCGTCTCCACGAGGAGGGGCGTCTGCTCGGAATCGGTAAGAAGCAAGAAGCGAGAGTCGCCGACCAGTTCGGAGGCGATGTACGTTTTTTTATGATCTGCACGCTAGGAAGAGTCGGAGCCGGAGGCGGTTATAAATCTCTAACAATTTTTGCTCTAAGATGAGCTTCAGAGACGTTAAGAAACCGTACCGCGAAAATCGTAGCGAACGTTCAACCCTGACAGTCCTGAACGAAAAGAAACCTCGGGGAATACGGTTACGCCGACCCGTTTGTCGGGGAGGAGTGGAAATGAGCAAAAAAAAAGTGGTGCAACACGAGGACTTCCCAGGGGGTCACCCATCCTAGTACTGCTCTCGCCCAAGCACGCTTAACTTCGGAGTTCTGATGGGATCCGGTGCATTAGTGCTGGTATGATCGCACCCGCACACTAAGCTTGCCTCAATTCATTTATGACCTCGTCCAGGGGCCGTGGACCGCTCCCAACCCACCTCCACGAGGAGTGGCGTCTGCTCGGAATCGGTAAGAAGCCAGATGCGAGAGTCGCCGATAAGTTCGGAGGCGATGTACGTTTTTTTAAGACCTGCACGCTGGGAAGAGTCAGAGCCGGAGGCGGTTATAAATCTCTAACGATTTTGCTCTGAGATGAGTTACAGAGACGTTAAGAAACTGTACCATGAAAATCGTAGCGAACGTTCAACCCCGATAGTCCTGAACGAAAAGAAACTTCGGGGAATATGGTTACGTCGACCCGTTTATCGGGGAGGACTGGAAACGAGCAAAAAAGAGGGGTGCAACACGAGGACTTCCCAGAGGGTCACCCATCCTAGTACTGCTCTCGCCCAAGCACGCTTAAATTCGGAGTTCTGATGGGATCCGGTGCATTAGTGCTGGTTTGATCACACCCGCACACTAAGCTTGCCTCAATTCGTTTATGACCTCGTCCTGGGGCCGTGGACCGCTCGCAGCCCACCTCCACGAGGAGGGGCGTCCGCTCGGAATCGGTAAGAAGCTAGAAGCGAGAGTCGCCGACCGGTTCGGAGGCGATGTACGTTTTTTTATGATCTGCACGAGGGGAAGAGTCGGAGCCGGAGGCGGTTATAAATCTCTAACGATTTTTGCTCTGAGATGAGCTTCAGAGACGTTAAGAAACCGTAAACTGCGAAAATCGTAGCGAACGTTCAACCCCGACAGTCCTGAACGAAAAGAAACTTCGGGGAATACGGTTACGCCGACCCGTTTGTCGGGGAGGACTGGAAAAGAGCAAAAAAAAAGGGGTGCAACACGAGGACTTCCCAGGGGGTCACCCATCCTAGTACTGCTCTCGTCTAAGCACGCTTAACTTCGGAGTTCTGATGGGATCCGGTGCATTAGTGCTGGTATGATCGCACCCGCACACTAAGCTTGCCTCAATACATTTATGACCTCGTCCAGGGGCCGTCGACCGCTCCCAGCCCACCTCCACGAGGAGGGGCGTCCGCTCGGAATCAGTAAGAAGCCAGAAGCGAGAGTCGCCGACCAGTTCGGAGGCGATGTACGTTTTTTTAAGATCTGCACGCTGGGAAGAGTCGGAGCCGCTGGCGGTTATAACTCTCTAACGATTTTTGCTCTGAGATGAGGTTTAGAGACGTTAAGAAACCGTAAACCGCGAAAATCGTAGCGAACGTTCAACCCCGACAGCCTGAACGAAAAGAAACTTCGGGGAATACGGCTACGCCGACCCGTTTGTCGTGGAGGATTGGAAACGAGCAAAAAAAAAGGGGTGCAACACGAGGACTTCCCAGGGGTTCACCCATCCTAGTACCGCTCTCGCCCAAGCACGCTTAACTTCGGAGTGCTGATGGGATCCGGTGCATTAATGCTGGTATGATCCTACCCGC
Organism: Diospyros kaki; assembly: GCA_036245055.1. NCBI lineage: Eukaryota > Viridiplantae > Streptophyta > Magnoliopsida > Ericales > Ebenaceae > Diospyros > Diospyros kaki. The sequence goes on from BSEG01000002.1 coordinate 22,550,768, forward strand.
ACTCTAAGCTTGCCTCAATTCATTTATGACCTCGTCCAGGGGCCGTGGACCGCTCCCAGCCCACCTCCACGAGGAGGGGCGTCTACTCGAAATCGGTAAAAAGCCAGAAGCGAGAGTCGCTGACAAGTTCGGAGGCGATGTACGTTTTTTTAAGATCTGCACGCTGGGAAGAGTCAGAGCCGGAGGCGGTTATAAATCTCTAACGATTTTTGCTCTGAGATGAGTTACAGAGACGTTAAGAAACTGTAAACCGCGAAAATCGTAGCGAACGTTCAACCCCGACAGTCCTGAACGAAAAAAAACTTCGGGGAACACGGTTACGCCGACCCGTTTGTCGGGTAGGACTGGAAGGGAGCAAAAAATAGGGGTGCAACACGAGGACTTCCCAGGGGGTCACCCATCCTAGTACTGCTCTCGCCCAAGCACGCTTAACTTCGGAGTTCTGATGGGATCCGGTGCATTAGTGCTGGTATGATCGCACCCGCACACTAAGCTTGCCTCAATTCATTTATGACCTCGTCCAGGGGCCGTGGACCGCTCCCAGCCCACCTCCACGAGGAGGGGCGTCCGCTCGGAATCGGTAAGAAGCCAGAAGCGAGAGTCGCCGACCAGTTCGGAGGCAATGTACGTTTTTTTAAGATCTGCATGCTGGGAAGAGTCGGAGCCGGAGGGGGTTATAAATCTCTAACGATTTTTGCTCCAAGATGAGCTTCAGAGACGTTAAGAAACCGTAAACCGTGAAAATCGTAGCGAACGTTCAACCCCGACAGTCCTGAACGAAAAGAAACTTCGGGGAATATGGTTACGTCGACCCGTTTGTCGGGGAGGACTGGAAACGAGCAAAAACGAGGGGTGCAACACGAGCACTTCCCAGGGGGTCACCCATCCTAGTACTGCTCTCGCCCAAGCACGCTTAACTTCGGTGTTTTGATGGGATCCGGTGCATTAGTGCTGGTATGATCGCACCCGCACACAAAGCTTGCCTGAATTCATTTATGACATCGTGCAGGGGTCGTGGACCGCTCCCAACCCATCTCCACGAGGAGGGGCGTCCGCTCGGAATCGGTAAGAAGCAAGAAGCAAGAGTCGCCGACCAGTTCAGAGGCGATGTACGTTTTTTTATGATCTGCACGCTAGGAAGAGTCGGAGCCGGAGGCGATTATAAATCTCTAACAATTTTTGCTCTAAGATGAGCTTCAGAGACTTTAAGAAACCGTACCGCGAAAATCGTAGCGAACGTTCAACCCTGACAGCCCTGAACGAAAAGAAACCTCGGGGAATACGGTTACGCCGACCCGTTTGTTGGGGAGGAGTGGAAACGAGCAAAAAAAAAGGGGTGCAACACGAGGACTTCCCAGGGGGTCACCCATCCTAGTACTGCTCTCGCCCAAGCACGCTTAACTTCGGAGTTCTGATGGGATCCGGTGCATTAGTGCTGGTATGATCCCACCCGCACTCTAAGCTTGCCTCAATTCATTTATGACCTCGTCCAGGGGCCGTGGACCGCTCCCAGCCCACCTCCACGAGGAGGGGCGTCCGCTCGGAATCGGTAAGAAGCCCGAAGCGAGAGTCGCCGACCAGTTCGGAGGCGATGTACGTTTTTTTAAGATCTGCACGCTGGGAGGTGTCGGAACCCGAGGCGGTTATAAATCTCTAACAATTTTTGCTCTGAGATGAGCTTCAGAGACGTTAAGAAACCGTAAACCACAAAAATCATAGCGAACGTTCAACCCCGACAGTCCTGAACGAAAAGAAACTTCGGGGAATACAGTTACGCCGACCAGTTCGTCGGGGAGGACTGGAAAGGAGCAAAAAAAAGGGGTGCAACACGAGGAGTTCCCAGGGGGTCACCCATCCTAGTATTGCTCTCGCCCAAGCACGCTTAACTTCGGATTTCTGATGGGATCCGGTGCATTAGTGCTGGTATGATCGCACCCGCATACTAAGCTTGCCTCAATTCATTTATGACCTCGTCCAGGGGCCGTGGACCGCTCGCAGCCCACCTCCACGAGGAGGGGCGTCTGCTCGGAATCGGTAAGAAGCTAGAAGCGAGAGTCGCCGACAAGTTCGGAGGCGATGTACGTTTTTTTATGATCTGCACGCGGGGAAGAGTCGGAGCCGGAGGCGGTTATAAATATCTAACGATTTTTGCTCGGAGATGAGCTTCAGAGACGTTAAGAAACCGTAAACCGCGAAAATCGTAGCGAACGTTCAACCCCGACAGTCCTGAACGAAGAGAAACTTCGGGGAATACGGTTACGCCGACCCGTTTGTCGGGGAGGACTAGAAAAGAGCAAAAAAAAAGGGGTGCAACACGAGGACTTCCCAGGGGGTCACCCATCCTAGTACTGCTCTCGTCCAAGCACGCTTAACTTCGGAGTTCTGAAGGGATCCGGTGCATTAGTGCTGGTATGATCGCACCCGCACACTAAGCTTGCCTCAATACATTTATGACCTCGTCCAGGGGCCGTGGACCGCTCCCAGCCCACCTCCACGAGGAGGGGCGTCCGCTCGGAATCAGTAAGAAGCCAGAAGCGAGAGTCGCCGACCAGTTCGGAGGCGATGTACGTTTTTTTAAGATCTGCACGCTGGGAAGAGTCGGAGCCGGAGGCGGTTATAACTCTCTAACGATTTTTGCTCTGAGATGAGGTTCAAAGACGTTAAGAAACCGTAAACCGCGAAAATCGTAGGGAACGTTCAACCCCGACAGCCTGAATGAAAAGAAACTAAGGGGAATACGGTTACGCCGACCCGTTTGTCGTGGAGGATTGGAAACGAGCAAAAAAAAAGGGTACAACACGAGGACTTCCCAGGGGTTCACCCATCCTAGTACCGCTCTCGCCCAAGCACGCTTAACTTCGGAGTTCTGATGGGATCCGGTGCATTAGTGCTGGTATGATCCCACCCGCACTCTAAGCTTGCCTCAATTCTTCTATGACCTCGTCCAGGGGCCGTGGACCGCTCCCAGCCCACCTCCACGAGGAGGGGCGTCTACTCGGAATCGGTAAAAAGCCAGAAGCGAGAGTCGCTGACAAGTTCGGAGGCGATGTACGTTTTTTTAAGATCTGCACGCTGGGAAGAGTCGGAGCCGGAGGCGGTTATAAATCTCTAACGATTTTTGCTCTGAGATGAGTTACAGAGACGTTAAGAAACTGTAAACCGCGAAAATCGTAGCGAACGTTCAACCCCGACAGTCCTGAACGAAAAAAAACTTCGGGGAATACGGTTACGCCGACCCGTTTGTCGGGTAGGACTGGAAGGGAGCAAAAAATAGGGGTGCAACACGAGGACTTCCCAGGGGGTCACCCATCCTAGTACTGCTCTCGCCCAAGCACGCTTAACTTCGGAGTTCTGATGGGATCCGGTGCATTAGTGCTGGTATGATCGCACCCGCACACTAAGCTTGCCTCAATTCATTTATGACCTCGTCCAGGGGCCGTGGACCGCTCCCAGCCCACCTCCACGAGGAGGGGCGTCCGCTCGGAATCGGTAAGAAGCCAGAAGCGAGAGTCGCCGACCAGTTCGGAGGCAATGTACGTTTTTTTAAGATCTGCATGCTGGGAAGAGTCGGAGCCGGAGGGGGTTATAAATCTCTGACGATTTTTGCTCTGAGATGAGCTTCAGAGACGTTAAGAAACCGTAAACCGCGAAAATCGTAGCGAACGTTCAACCCCGACAGTCCTGAACGAAAAGAAACTTCGGGGAATATGGTTACGTCGACCCGTTTGTCGGGGAGGACTGGAAACGAGCAAAAAAGAGGGGTGCAACACGAGGACTTCCCAGGGGGTCACCCATCCTAGTACTGCTCTCGCCCAAGCACGCTTAACTTCGGTGTTTTGATGGGATCCGGTGCATTAGTGCTGGTATGATCGCACCCGCACACAAAGCTTGCCTCAATTCATTTATGACCTCGTGCAGGGGTCGTGGACCGCTCCCAACCCATCTCCACGAGGAGGGGCGTCCGCTCGGAATCGGTAAGAAGCAGGAAGCAAGAGTCGCCGACCAGTTCAGAGGCGATGTACGTTTTTTTATGATCTGCACGCTAGGAAGAGTCGGAGCCGGAGGCGATTATAAATCTCTAACAATTTTTGCTCTATGATGAGCTTCAGAGACGTTAAGAAACCGTACCGCGAAAATCGTAGCGAACGTTCAACCCTGACAGTCCTGAACGAAAAGAAACCTCGGGGAATACGGTTACGCCGACCCGTTTGTCGGGGAGGAGTGGAAACGAGCAAAAAAAAAGGGGTGCAACACGAGGACTTCCCAGGGGGTCACCCATCCTAGTACTGCTCTCGCCCAAGCACGCTTAACTTCGGAGTTCTGATGGGATCCGGTGCATTAGTGCTGGAATGATCGCACCCGCATACTAAGCTTGCCTCAATTCATTTATGACCTCGTCCAGGGGCTGTGGACCGCTCGCAGCCCACCTCCACGAGGAGGGGCGTCTGCTCGGAATCGGTAAGAAGCTAGAAGCGAGAGTCGCCGACCAGTTCGGAGGCGATGTACGTTTTTTTATGATCTGCACGCGGGGAAGAGTCGGAGCCGGAGGCGGTTATAAATATCTAACGATTTTTGCTCGGAGATGAGCTTCAGAGACGTTAAGAAACCGTAAACCGCGAAAATCGTAGCGAACGTTCAACCCCGACAGTCCTGAACGAAGAGAAACTTCGGGGAATACGGTTACGTCGACCCGTATGTCGGGGAGGACTGGAAACGAGCAAAAAAGAGGGGTGCAACACGAGGACTTCCCAGGGGGTCACCCATCCTAGTACTGCTCTCGCCCAAGCACTCTTAACTTCGGTGTTTTGATGGGATTCGGTGCATTAGTGCTGGTATGATCGCACCCGCACACTAAGCTTGCCTCAATTCATTTATGACCTCGTGCAGGGGTCATGGACCGCTCCCAGCCCGTCTCCACGAGGAGGGGCGTCTGCTCGGAATCGGTAAGAAGCAAGAAGCGAGAGTCGCCGACCAGTTCGGAGGCGATGTACGTTTTTTTATGATCTGCACGCTAGGAAGAGTCGGAGCCGGAGGCGGTTATAAATCTCTAACAATTTTTGCTCTAAGATGAGCTTCAGAGACGTTAAGAAACCGTACCGCGAAAATCGTAGCGAACGTTCAACCCTGACAGTCCTGAACGAAAAGAAACCTCGGGGAATACGGTTACGCCGACCCGTTTGTCGGGGAGGAGTGGAAATGAGCAAAAAAAAAGTGGTGCAACACGAGGACTTCCCAGGGGGTCACCCATCCTAGTACTGCTCTCGCCCAAGCACGCTTAACTTCGGAGTTCTGATGGGATCCGGTGCATTAGTGCTGGTATGATCGCACCCGCACACTAAGCTTGCCTCAATTCATTTATGACCTCGTCCAGGGGCCGTGGACCGCTCCCAACCCACCTCCACGAGGAGTGGCGTCTGCTCGGAATCGGTAAGAAGCCAGATGCGAGAGTCGCCGATAAGTTCGGAGGCGATGTACGTTTTTTTAAGACCTGCACGCTGGGAAGAGTCAGAGCCGGAGGCGGTTATAAATCTCTAACGATTTTGCTCTGAGATGAGTTACAGAGACGTTAAGAAACTGTACCATGAAAATCGTAGCGAACGTTCAACCCCGATAGTCCTGAACGAAAAGAAACTTCGGGGAATATGGTTACGTCGACCCGTTTATCGGGGAGGACTGGAAACGAGCAAAAAAGAGGGGTGCAACACGAGGACTTCCCAGAGGGTCACCCATCCTAGTACTGCTCTCGCCCAAGCACGCTTAAATTCGGAGTTCTGATGGGATCCGGTGCATTAGTGCTGGTTTGATCACACCCGCACACTAAGCTTGCCTCAATTCGTTTATGACCTCGTCCTGGGGCCGTGGACCGCTCGCAGCCCACCTCCACGAGGAGGGGCGTCCGCTCGGAATCGGTAAGAAGCTAGAAGCGAGAGTCGCCGACCGGTTCGGAGGCGATGTACGTTTTTTTATGATCTGCACGCGGGGAAGAGTCGGAGCCGGAGGCGGTTATAAATCTCTAACGATTTTTGCTCTGAGATGAGCTTCAGAGACGTTAAGAAACCGTAAACTGCGAAAATCGTAGCGAACGTTCAACCCCGACAGTCCTGAACGAAAAGAAACTTCGGGGAATACGGTTACGCCGACCCGTTTGTCGGGGAGGACTGGAAAAGAGCAAAAAAAAAGGGGTGCAACACGAGGACTTCCCAGGGGGTCACCCATCCTAGTACTGCTCTCGTCTAAGCACGCTTAACTTCGGAGTTCTGATGGGATCCGGTGCATTAGTGCTGGTATGATCGCACCCGCACACTAAGCTTGCCTCAATACATTTATGACCTCGTCCAGGGGCCGTCGACCGCTCCCAGCCCACCTCCACGAGGAGGGGCGTCCGCTCGGAATCAGTAAGAAGCCAGAAGCGAGAGTCGCCGACCAGTTCGGAGGCGATGTACGTTTTTTTAAGATCTGCACGCTGGGAAGAGTCGGAGCCGGAGGCGGTTATAACTCTCTAACGATTTTTGCTCTGAGATGAGGTTTAGAGACGTTAAGAAACCGTAAACCGCGAAAATCGTAGCGAACGTTCAACCCCGACAGCCTGAACGAAAATAAACTTCGGGGAATACGGCTACGCCGACCCGTTTGTCGTGGAGGATTGGAAACGAGCAAAAAAAAAGGGGTGCAACACGAGGACTTCCCAGGGGTTCACCCATCCTAGTACCGCTCTCGCCCAAGCACGCTTAACTTCGGAGTGCTGATGGGATCCGGTGCATTAATGCTGGTATGATCCTACCCGCACTCTAAGCTTGCCTCAATTCATTTATGACCTCGTCCAGGGGCCGTGGACCGCTCCCAGCCCACCTCCACGAGGAGGGGCGTCTACTCGAAATCGGTAAAAAGCCAGAAGCGAGAGTCGCTGACAAGTTCGGAGGCGATGTACGTTTTTTTAAGATCTGCACGCTGGGAAGAGTCAGAGCCGGAGGCGGTTATAAATCTCTAACGATTTTTGCTCTGAGATGAGTTACAGAGACGTTAAGAAACTGTAAACCGCGAAAATCGTAGCGAACGTTCAACCCCGACAGTCCTGAACGAAAAAAAACTTCGGGGAACACGGTTACGCCGACCCGTTTGTCGGGTAGGACTGGAAGGGAGCAAAAAATAGGGGTGCAACACGAGGACTTCCCAGGGGGTCACCCATCCTAGTACTGCTCTCGCCCAAGCACGCTTAACTTCAGAGTTCTGATGGGATCCGGTGCATTAGTGCTGGTATGATCGCACCCGCACACTAAGCTTGCCTCAATTCATTTATGACCTCGTCCAGGGGCCGTGGACCGCTCTCAGCCCACCTCCACGAGGAGGGGCGTCCGCTCGGAATCGGTAAGAAGCCAGAAGCGAGAGTCGCCGACCAGTTCGGAGGCAATGTACGTTTTTTTAACATCTGCATGCTGGGAAGAGTCGGAGCCGGAGGGGGTTATAAATCTCTAACGATTTTTGCTCTGAGATGAGCTTCAGAGACGTTAAGAAACCGTAAACCGCGAAAATCGTAGCGAACGTTCAACCCCGACAGTCCTGAACGAAAAGAAACTTCGGGGAATATGGTTACGTCGACCCGTTTGTCGGGGAGGACTGGAAACGAGCAAAAAAGAGGGGTGCAACACGAGGACTTCCCAGGGGGTCACCCATCCTAGTACTGCTCTCGCCCAAGCACGCTTAACTTCGGTGTTTTGATGGGATCCGGTGCATTAGTGCTGGTATGATCGCACCCGCACACAAAGCTTGCCTCAATTCATTTATGACCTCGTGCAGGGGTCGTGGACCGCTCCCAACCCATCTCCACGAGGAGGGGCGTCCGCTCGGAATCGGTAAGAAGCAAGAAGCAAGAGTCGCCGACCAGTTCAGAGGCGATGTACGTTTTTTTATGATCTGCACGCTAGGAAGAGTCGGAGCCGGAGGCAATTATAAATCTCTAACAATTTTTGCTCTAAGATGAGCGTCAGAGACGTTAAGAAACCGTACCGCGAAAATCGTAGCGAACGTTCAACCCTGACAGTCCTGAACGAAAAGAAACCTCGGGGAATACGGTTAGTCGACCCGTTTGTCGGGGAGGAGTGGAAACGAGCAAAAAAAAAGGGGTGCAACACGAGGACTTCCCAGGGGGTCACCCATCCTAGTATTGCTCTCGCCCAAGCACGCTTAACTTCGGATTTCTGATGGGATCCGGTGCATTAGTGCTGGTATGATCGCACCCGCATACTAAGCTTGCCTCAATTCATTTATGACCTCGTCCAGGGGCCGTGGACCGCTCGCAGCCCACCTCCACAAGGAGGGGCGTCCGCTCGGAATCGGTAAGAAGCTAGATGCGAGAGTCGCCGACCAGTTCGGAGGCGATGTACGTTTTTTTATGATCTGCACGCGGGGAAGAGTCGGAGCCGGAGGCGGTTATAAATCTCTAACGATTTTTGCTCTGAGATGAGCTTCAGAGACGTTAAGAAACCGTAAACCGCGAAAATCGTAGCGAACGTTCAACCCCGACAGTCCTGAACGAAAAGAAACTTCGGGGAATACGGTTACGCCGACCCGTTTGTCGGGGAGGACTGGAAAAGAGCAAAAAAAAAGGGGTGCAACAGGAGGACTTCCCAGGGGGTCACCCATCCTAGTACTGCTCTCGTCCAAGCACGCTTAACTTCGGAGTTCTGATGGGATCCGGTGCATTAGTGTTGGTATGATCGCACCCGCACACTAAGCTTGCCTCAATACATTTATGACCTCGTCCAGGGGCCGTGGACCGCTCCCAGCCCACCTCCACGAGGAGGGGCGTCCGCTCGGAATCAGTAAGAAGCCAGAAGCGAGAGTCGCCGACCAGTTCGGAGGCGATGTACGTTTTTTTAAGATCTGCACGCTGGGAAGAGTCGGAGCCGGAGGCGGTTATAACTCTCTAACGATTTTTGCTCTGAGATGAGGTTCAGAGACGTTAAGAAACCGTAAACCGCGAAAATCGTAGGGAACGTTCAACCCCGACAGCCTGAACGAAGAGAAACTTTGGGGAATACGGTTACGCCGACCCGTTTGTCGTGGAGGATTGGAAACGAGCAAAAAAAAAGGGTGCAACACGAGGACTTCCCAGGGGTTCACCCATCCTAGTACCGCTCTCGCCCAAGCACGCTTAACTTCGGAGTTCTGATGGGATCCGGTGCATTAGTGCTGGTATGATCCCACCCGCACTCTAAGCTTGCCTCAATTCATTTATGACCTCGTCCAGGGGCCGTGGACCGCTCCCAGCCCACCTCCACGAGGAGGGGCGTCCGCTCGGAATCGGTAAGAAGCCAGAAGCGAGAGTCGCCGACCAGTTAGGAGGCGATGTACGTTTTTTTAAGATCTGCACGCTGGGAGGAGTCGGAGCCCGAGGCGGTTATAAATCTCTAACAATTTTTGCTCTGAGATGAGCTTCAGAGACGTTAAGAAACCGTAAACAGCGAAAATCGTAGCGAACGTTCAACCCCGACAGTCCTGAACGAAAAGAAACTTCGGGGAATACAGTTACGCCGACCCGTTCGTCGGGGAGGACTGGAAAGGAGCAAAAAAAAGGGGTGCAACACGAGGACTTCCTAGGGGGTCACCCATCCTAGTACTGCTCTCGCCCAAGCACGCTTAACTTCAGAGGTCTGATGGCATTCGGTGCATTAGTGCTGGTATGATCGCACCCGCACACAAAGGTTGCCTCAATTTATTTATGACCTCGTCCAGGGGCCGTGGACCGCTCCCAGCCCACCTCCACGAGGAAGGGCGTCCGCTCGGAATCGGTAAGAAGCCAGAAGCGAGAGTCGCCGACCAGTTCGGAGGCGATGTACGTTTTTTTAAGATCTGCATGCTGGGAAGAGTCGGAGCCGGAGGCGGTTATAAATCTCTAACGATTTTTGCTCTGAGATGAGCTTTAGAGACGTTAAGAAACCGTAAACCGCGAAAATCGTAGCGAACGTTCAACCCCGACAGTCCCGAACGAAAAGAAACTTCGGGGAATACGGTTACCCCGACCCGTTCGTCGGGGAGGACTGGAAAGGACCAAAAAAAAGGGGTGCAACACGAGGACTTCCAGGGGGTCACCCATCCTAGTACTGTTCTCGCCCAAGCACGCTTAACTTCGGAGTTCTGATGGGATCCGGTGCATTAGTGCTGGTATGATCGCACCCGCACACTTAGCTTGCCTCAATTCATTTATGACCTCGTCCAGGGGCCGTGGACTGCTCCCAGCCCACCTCCACGAGAAGGGGCGTCCGCTCGGAATCGGTAAGAAGCCGGAAGCGAGAGTCGCCGACTAGTTCGGAGGCGATGTACGTTTTTTTATGATCTGCACGCTGGGAAGAGTCGGAGCTGGAGGCGGTTATAAATCTCTAATGATTTTTGCTATGAGATGAGCTTCAGAGACGTTAAGAAACCATAAACCGCGAAAATCGTAGCGAACGTTCAACCTCGATAGTCCTGAACGAAAAGAAACTTCGCGGAAAACGGTTACGCCGACCCGTTTGTCGGGGAGGACTGGAAACGAGCAAAAAAAAAGGGGTGCAACACGAGGACTTCCCAGGGGATCACCCATCCTAGTACTGCTCTCGTCCAAGCACGCTTAACTTCGGAGTTCTGATGGGATACGGTGCATTAGTGCTGGTATGATCGCACCCTCACACTAAGCTTGCCTTAATTCATTTGTGACCTCGTCCAGGGGCCGTGGACCGCTCCCAGCCCACCTCCACGAGGAGGGGCGTCCGCTCGGAATCGGTAAGAAGCCAGAAGCGAGAGTCGCCAAGCAGTTCGAAGGCGATGTACATTTTTTTAAGATCTGCACGCTAAGAAGAGTCGGAGCCGGAGGCGGTTATAAATCTCTAACGATTTTTGCTCTGAGATGAGCTTCAGAGACGTTAAGAAACCATAAACCGCGAAAATCGTAGCGAACGTTCAACCTCGACAGTCCTGAACGAAAAGAAACTTCGGGGAATACGGCTACGCCGACCCGTTTGTCGGGGAGGACTGGAAAAGAGCAAAACAAAAGGGGTGCAACATGAGGACTTCTTAGGTGCTCACCCATCCTAGTACTGCTCTCGCCCAAGCACGCTTAACTTCGGAGTTCTGATGGGATCCGGTGCATTAGTGCTGGTATGATCGCACCCGCACACTAAGCTTGCCTCAATTCATTTATGACCTCGTCCAGGGGCCGTGGACTGCTCCCAGCCCACCTCCACGAGGAGGGGCGTCCGCTCGGAATCGGTAAGAAGCCAGAAGCGAGAGTCGCTGACCAGTTCGAAGGCGATGTACTTTTTTTTAAGCTCTGCACGCTAGCAAGAGTCGGAGCCGGAGGCGGTTATAAATCTCTAACGATTTTTGCTCTGAGATGAGCTTCAGAGACGTTAAGAAACCATAAACCGCGAAAATCGTAGCGAACGTTCAACCCCGACAGTCCTGAACGAAAAGAAACTTCGGGGAATACGGTTACGCCGACCTGTTTGTCGGGGAGGCCTGGAAAGGAGCAAAAAAAAGGGGTGCAACACGAGGACTTCACAGGGGGTCACCAATCCTAGTACTGCTCTTGCCCAAGCACGCTTAACTTCGGTGTTTTATGGGATCCGATACATTACTGCTGGTATGATTGCACCCGCACACTAAGCTTGCCTCAATTCATTTATGACCTCGTCCAGGGGCCGTGGACCGCTCCCAGCCCACCTCCACGAGGAGGGGCGTCCGCTCGGAATCGGTAAGAAGCCAGAAGCGAGAGTCGCCGACCAGTTCGGAGGCGATGTACGTTTTTTTAAGATCTGCACGCTGGGAAGAGTCAGAGCCGGAGGCGGTTATAAATCTCTAACGATTTTTGCTCTGAGATGAGCTTAAGAGACGTTAAGAAACCGTAAACCGCGAAAATCGTAGCGAACGTTCAACCCCGACAGTCCTAAACGAAAAGAAACTTCGGGGAATACGGTTATGCCGACCTGTTTGTCGGGGAGGACTGGAAAGGAGAAAAAAAAAGGGGTGCAACACGAGGACTTCCTAGGGGGTCACCAATCCTAGTACTGCTCTCGCCCAAGCACGCTTAACTTCGGTGTTTTGATGGGATCCGGTGCATTAGTGCTGGTATGATCGCACCCGCACACTAAGCTTGCCTCAATTCATTTATGACCTCGTCCAGGGGCCATGGACCGCTCCCAGCCCACCTCCACGAGGAGGGGCGTCCGCTCGGAATCGGTAAGAAGCCAGAAGTGAGAGTCGCCGACCAGTTTGGAGGCGATGTACGTTTTTTTAAGATCTGCACGCTGGGAAGAGTCGGAGCCGGAGGCGGTTATAAATCTCTAACGATTTTTGCTCTGAGATGAGCTTCAGAGACGTTAAGAAACCGTAAACCACGAAAATCGTAGCGAACGTTCAGCCCCGACAGTCCTGAACGAAAAGAAACTTCAGGGAATACGGTTACGCCGACCCGTTTGTCAGGGAGGACTGGAAGGGAGCAAAAAAAAGGGGTGGAACACGAGGACTTCCCAGGGGGTCACCCATCCTAGTACTGCTCTCGCCCAAGTACGCTTAACTTCGGAGTTCTGATGGGATCCGGTGCATTAGTGCTGGTATGATCGCACCCTCACACTAAGCTTGCCTCAATTCATTTATGACCTCGTCCAGCGGCCGTGGACCGCTCCAGCCCACCTCCACGAGGAGGGGCGTCCTCTCGGAATAGGTAAGAAGCCAGAAGCGAGAGTCGCCGATCAGTTCGGAGGTGATATACGTTTTTTTAAGATCTGCACGCTGGGAAGAGTCGGAGCCGGAGGCGGTTATAAATCTCTAACGTTTTTTTCTCTAAGATGAGCTTCAGAGACGTTAAGAAACCATAAACCGCGAAAATCGTAGCGAACGTTCAACCCCGACAGTCCTGAACGAAAAGAAACTTCGGGGAATACGGTTACGCCGACCTGTTTGTCGGGGAGGACTGGAAACGAGCAAAAAAAAAGGGGTGCAACACGAGGACTTCCCAGGGGGTCACCCATCCTAGTACTGCTCTCGCCCAAGCACGCTTAACTTCGGAATTCTGATGGGATCCGGTGCATTAGTGCTGGTATGATCGCACCCGCACACTAAGCTTGCCTCAATTCACTTATGACCTCGTCCAAGGGCCGTGGACCGCTCCCAGCCCACCTCCACGAGGAGGGGCGTCCGCTCGAAATCGATAAGAAGCCAGAAGCGAGAGTCGCCGACCAGTTCGGAGGCGATGTACGTTTCTTTTAGATCTGCACGCTGGGAAGAGTCGGAGCCGGAGGCGGTTATAAATCTCTAACGATTTTTGCTCTGAGATGAGCTTCAGAGACGTTAAGAAACCGTAAACCGCGAAAATCGTAGCGAACGTTCAACCCCGACAGTCCTGAACGAAAAGAAACTTCGGGGAATACGGTTACGCCGACCCGTTTGTCGGGGAGGACTGGAAAGAAGCAAAAAAAAGGGGTGCAACACAAGGACTTCCCAGGGGGTCACCCATCCTAGTACTGCTCTCGCCCAAGCAGGCTTAACTTCGGAGTTCTGATGGGATCCGGTGCATTAGTGCTGGTATGATGGCACCCGCACACTAAGCTTGCCTCAATTCATTTATGACCTCGTCCAGGGACCGTGGACCACTCCCAGCCCACCTCGACGAGGAGGGGCGTCCGCTCGGAATCGGTAAGAAGCCAGAAGCGAGAGTCGCCGACCAGTTCGTAGGCGATGTACGTTTTTTTTAGATCTGCACGCTGGGAAGAGTCGGAGCCGGAGGCGGTTATAAATCTCTAACGATTTTTGCTCTGAGATGAGCTTCAGAGACGTTAAGAAACCATAAACCGCGAAAATCGTAGCGAACGTTCAACCCCGACAGTCCTGAGCGAAAAGAAACTTCGGGAAATACGGTTACGCCGACCCGTTTGTCGGGGAGGACTGGAAAGGAGCAAAAAAAAGGGGTGCAACACGAGGACTTCCCAGGGGGTCACCCATCCCAGTACTGCTCTCGCCCAAGCACGCTTAACTTCGGAATTCTGATGGGATCCGGTGCATTAGTGCTGGTATGATGGCACCCGCACACTAAGCTTGCCTCAATTCATTTATGACCTCGTCCAGGGGCCGTGGCCTGCTCCCAGCCCACCTCCACGAGGAGGGGCGTCCGCTCGGAATCGGTAAGAAGCCAGAAGCGAGAGTCACTGACCAGTTCGAAGGCGATGTACGTTTTTTTAAGCTCTGCACGCTAGCAAGAGTCGGAGCCGGAGGCGGTTATAAATCTCTAACGATTTTTGCTCTGAGATGAGCTTCAGAGACGTTAAGAAACCATAAACCGCGAAAATCGTAGCGAACGTTCAACCCCGACAGTCCTGAACGAAAAGAAACTTCGGGGAATACGGTTACGCCGACCTGTTTGTCGGGGAGGCCTGGAAAGGAGCAAAAAAAAGGGGTGCAACACGAGGACTTCACAGGGGGTCACCAATCCTAGTACTGCTCTTGCCCAAGCACGCTTAACTTCGGTGTTTTATGGGATCCGGTGCATTAATGCTGGTATGATTGCACCCGCACACTAAGCTTCCCTCAATTCATTTATGACCTCGTCCAGGGGCCGTGGACCGCTCCCAGCCCACCTCCACGAGGAGGGGCGTCCGCTCGGAATCGGTAAGAAGCCAGAAGCGAGAGTCGCCGACCAGTTCGGAGGCGATGTACGTTTTTTTAAGATCTGCACGCTGGGAAGAGTCATAGCCGGAGGCGGTTATAAATCTCTAACGATTTTTGCTCTGAGATGAGCTTAAGAGACGTTAAGAAACCGTAAACCGCGAAAATCGTAGCGAACGTTCAACCCCGACAGTCCTAAACGAAAAGAAACTTCGGGGAATACGGTTATGCCGACCTGTTTGTCGGGGAGGACTGGAAAGGAGAAAAAAAAAGGGGTGCAACACGAGGACTTCCTAGGGGGTCACCAATCCTAGTACTGCTCTCGCCCAAGCACGCTTAACTTCGGTGTTTTGATGGGATCCGGTGCATTAGTGCTGGTATGATCGCACCCGCACACTAAGCTTGCCTCAATTCATTTATGACCTCGTCCAGGGGCCGTGGACCGCTCCCAGCCCACCTCCACGAGGAGGGGCGTCCGCTCGGAATCGGTAAGAAGCCAGAAGCGAGAGTCGCCGACCAGTTCGGAGGCGATGTACATTTTTTTAAGATCTGCACGCTGGGAAGAGTCGGAGCCGGAGGCGGTTATAAATCTCTAACGATTTTTGCTCTGAGATGAGCTTCAGAGACGTTAAGAAACCGTAAACCACGAAAATCGTAGCGAACGTTCAGCCCCGACAGTCCTGAACGAAAAGAAACTTCGGGGAATACGGTTACGCCGACCCGTTTGTCAGGGAGGACTGGAAGGGAGCAAAAAAAAGGGGTGGAACACGAGGACTTCCCAGGGGGTCACCCATCCTAGTACTGCTCTCGCCCAAGCACGCTTAACTTCGGAGTTCTGATGGGATCCGGTGCATTAGTGCTGGTATGATCGCACCCTCACACTAAGCTTGCCTCAATTCGTTTATGACCTCGTCCAGCGGCCGTGGACCGCTCCAGCCCACCTCCACGAGGAGGGGCGTCCTCTCGGAATCGGTAAGAAGCCAGAAGCGAGAGTCGCCGATCAGTTCGGAGGTGATATACGTTTTTTTTAAGATTTGCACGCTGGGAAGAGTCGGAGCCGGAGGCGGTTATAAATCTCTAACGTTTTTTTCTCTAAGATGAGCTTCAGAGACGTTAAGAAACCATAAACCGCGAAAATCGTAGCGAACGTTCAACCCCGACAGTCCTGAACGAAAAGAAACTTCGGGGAATACGGTTACGCCGACCCGTTTGTCGGGGAGGACTGGAAACGAGCAAAAAAAAAGGGGTGCAACACGAGGACTTCCCAGGGGGTCACCCATCCTAGTACTGCTCTCGCCCAAGCACGCTTAACTTCGGAATTCTGATGGGATCCGGTGCATTAGTGCTGGTATGATCGCACCCGCACACTAAGCTTGCCTCAATTCACTTATGACCTCGTCCAAGGGCCGTGGACCGCTCCCAGCCCACCTCCACGAGGAGGGGCGTCCGCTCGGAATCGATAAGAAGCCAGAAGCGAGAGTCGCCGACCAGTTCGGAGGCGATGTACGTTTCTTTTAGATCTGCACGCTGGGAAGAGTCGGAGCCGGAGGCGGTTATAAATCTCTAACGATTTTTGCTCTGAGATGAGCTTCAGAGACGTTAAGAAACCGTAAACCGCGAAAATCGTAGCGAACGTTCAACCCCGACAGTCCTGAACGAAAAGAAACTTCGGGGAATACGGTTACGCCGACCCGTTTGTCGGGGAGGACTGGAAAGAAGCAAAAAAAAGGGGTGCAACACAAGGACTTCCCAGGGGGTCACCCATCCTAGTACTGCTCTCGCCCAAGCAGGCTTAACTTCGGAGTTCTGATGGGATCCGGTGCATTAGTGCTGGTATGATGGCACCCGCACACTAAGCTTGCCTCAATTCATTTATGACCTCGTCCAGGGACCGTGGACCACTCCCAGCCCACCTCGACGAGGAGGGGCGTCCGCTCGGAATCGGTAAGAAGCCAGAAGCGAGAGTCGCCGACCAGTTCGTAGGCGATGTACGTTTTTTTTAGATCTGCACGCTGGGAAGAGTCGGAGCCGGAGGCGGTTATAAATCTCTAACGATTTTTGCTCTGAGATGAGCTTCAGAGACGTTAAGAAACAATAAACCGCGAAAATCGTAGCGAACGTTCAACCCCGACAGTCCTGAGCGAAAAGAAACTTCGGGAAATACGGTTACGCCGACCCGTTTGTCGGGGAGGACTGGAAAGGAGCAAAAAAAAGGGGTGCAACACGAGGACTTCCCAGGGGGTCACCCATCCCAGTATTGCTCTCGCCCAAGCACGCTTAACTTCGGAATTCTGATGGGATCCGGTGCATTAGTGCTGGTATGATGGCACCCGCACACTAAGCTTGCCTCAATTCATTTATGACCTCGTCCAGGGGCCGTGGCCTGCTCCCAGCCCACCTCCACGAGGAGGGGCGTCCGCTCGGAATCGGTAAGAAACCAGAAGCAAGAGTCGCCGACCAGTTCGGAGGCGATGTACGTTTTTTTAAGATTTGCACGCTGGGAAGAGTCGAAGCCAGACGTGGTTATCAATCTCTAACGATTTTTGCTCTGAGATGAGCTTCAGAGACGTTAAGAAACCGTGAACCGCAAAAATCGTAGCGAACGTTCAACCCCGATAGTCCTGAACGAAAAGAAACTTCGGGGAATACGGTTACGCCGACCCGTTTGTCGGGGAGGATTGGAAAGGAGCAAAAAACAGAGGTGCAACACGAGGACTTCCCAGGGGGTCACCCATCCTAGTACTGCTCTCGCCCAAGCACGCTTAACTTCGGAATTCTGATGGGATCCGGTGCATTAGTGCTGGTATGATCGCACCCGCACACTAAGCTTGCCTCAATTCATTTATGACCTCGTCCAGGGGCCGTGGACCGTTCCCAGGCCACCTCCACGAGGAAGGGCGTCCGCTCGGAATCGGCAAGAAGCCAGAAGCGAGAGTCGCCGACCAGTTCGGAGGCGATGTACGTTTTTTTAAGATCTGCATGCTAGGAAGAGTCGGAGCCGGAGGCGGTTATAAATCTCTAACGATTTTTGCTCTGAAATGAGCTTCAAAGACGTTAAGATACCGTAAACCGCGAAAATCGTAGCGAACGTTCAACCCCGACAATCCTGAACGAAAAGAAATTTCGGGGAATATGGTTACGCCGACCCGTTTGTCGGGGAGGACTGGAAAGGAGCAAACAAAAGGGGTGCAACACGAGGAATTCCCAGCGGGTCACCCATCCTAGTACTGCTCTCGCCTAAGCACGCTTAACTTCGGAGTTCTGATGGGATCCGATGCATTAGTGCTGGTATGATCGCACCCGCACACTAAGCTTGCCTCAATTCATTTATGACCTCGTCCAGGGGCCGTGGACCGTTCCCAGGCCACCTCCACGAGGAAGGGCGTCCGCTCGGAATCGGCAAGAAGCCAGAAGCGAGAGTCGCCGACCAGTTCGGAGGCGATGTACGTTTTTTTAAGATCTGCATGCTAGGAAGAGTCGGAGCCGGAGGCGGTTATAAATCTCTAACGATTTTTGCTCTGAAATGAGCTTCAGAGACGTTAACAAACCGTAAACCGCGAAAATCGTAGCGAACGTTCAACCCCGACAATCCTGAACGAAAAGAAATTTCGGGGAATACGGTTACGCCGACCCGTTTGTCGGGGAGGACTGGAAAGGAGCAAACAAAAGGGGTGCAACACGAGGAATTCGCAGGGGGTCACCCATCCTAGTACTGCTCTCGCCTAAGCACGCTTAACTTCGGAGTTCTGATGGGATCCGATGCATTAGTGCTGGTATGATCGCACCCGCACACTAAGCTTGCCTCAATTCATTTATGACCTCGTCCAGGGGCCGTGGACCGTTCCCAGGCCACCTCCACGAGGAAGGGCGTCCGCTCGGAATCGGCAAGAAGCCAGAAGCGAGAGTCGCCGACCAGTTCGGAGGCGATGTACGTTTTTTTAAGATCTGCATGATAGGAAGAGTCGGAGCCGGAGGCGGTTATAAATCTCTAACGATTTTTGCTCTGTAATGAGCTTCAGAGACGTTAACAAACCGTAAACCGCGAAAATCGTAGCGAACGTTCAACCCCGACAGTCTTGAACGAAAAGAAACTTCGGGGAATACGGTTACGCCGACCCGTTTGTCGGGGAGGACTGTAAAGGAGCAAAAAAAGGGGTGCAACACGATACTTCCCAGGGGTCACCCATCCTAGTACTGCTCTCGCCCAAGCACGCTTAACTTCGGAGTTCTGATGGGATCCGGTGCATTCGTGCAGGTATGATCGCACCCGCACACTAAACTTTCCTCAATTCATTTATGACCTCGTCCAGGGGCCGTGGACCGCTCCCAGCCCACCTCCACGAGGAGGGGCGTCCGCTCGGAATTGGTAAGACGCCAGAAGCGAGAGTCGCCGACCAGTTCGGAGGCGATGTATGTTTTTTTAAGATCTGCACGCTGGGAAGAGTCAGAGCCGGAGGCGGTTACAAATCTCTAACGATTTTTGCTCTGAAATGAGCTTCAGAGACGTTAAGAAACCGTAAACCGCGAAAATCCTAGCGAACGTTCAACCCCGACAGTCCTGAACGAAAAGAAACTTCGGGGAATACGGTTACGCCGACCCGTTTGTCAGGGAGGACTGGAAAGGAGCAAAAAAAGGGGTGCAACACGAGGACTTCCCAGGGAGTCTCCCATCCTAGTACTGCTCTCGCGCAAGCACGCTTAACTTCGAAGTTCTGGTGGGATCCGGTGCGTTAGTGCTGGTATGATCGCACCCGCACAGTAAGCTTGCCTCAATTCATTTATGACCTCGTCCAGGGGCCATGGACCGCTCGCAGCCCACCTCCACGAGGAGGGGCGTCCGCTCGGAATCGGTAAGAAGCCCGAAGCGAGAGTCGCCGACCAGTTCGGAGGCGATGTTCGGTTTTTGACGATCTGCACGCTGGGAAGAGTCGGAGCCGAAGGCGGTTATAAATCTCTAACGATTTATGCTCTGAAATGAGCTTCAGAGATGTTAAGAAACCGTAAACCACGAAAATCGCAGCGAACGTTCAACCCCGACAGTCCTGAACGAAAAGAAACTTCGGGGAATACGGTTACGCCGACCCGTTTGTCGGGAAGGACTGGAAAGGAGCAAAAAAAAGGGTTGCAACATGAGGACTTCCCAGGAGGTCACCCATCCTAGTACTACTCTCGCCCAAGCACGCTTAACTTCGGAGTTCTGATGGGATCCGGTGCATTAGTGCTGGTATAATCGCACCCGCACACTAAGCTTGCCTCAATTCATTTATGACCTGGTCTAGGGGCCTTGGACCGCTCCCAGCCCACCTCCACGAGGAGGGGCGTCCGCTCGGAATCGATAAGAAGCCCGAAGCGAGAGTCGCCCACCTGTTCGGACGCGATGTACGTTTTTTTAAGATCTGCATGCTAGGAAGAGTCGGAGCCGGAGGCGGTTATAAATCTCTAACGATTTTTGCTCTGTAATGAGCTTCAGAGACGTTAACAAACCGTAAACCGCGAAAATCGTAGCGAACGTTCAACCCCGACAGTCTTGAACGAAAAGAAACTTCGGGGAATACGGTTACGCCGACCCGTTTGTCGGGGAGGACTGTAAAGGAGCAAAAAAAGGGGTGCAACACGATACTTCCCAGGGGTCACCCATCCTAGTACTGCTCTCGCCCAAGCACGCTTAACTTCGGAGTTCTGATGGGATCCGGTGCATTCGTGCAGGTATGATCGCACCCGCACACTAAACTTTCCTCAATTCATTTATGACCTCGTCCAGGGGCCGTGGACCGCTCCCAGCCCACCTCCACGAGGAGGGGCGTCCGCTCGGAATTGGTAAGACGCCAGAAGCGAGAGTCGCCGACCAGTTCGGAGGCGATGTATGTTTTTTTAAGATCTGCACGCTGGGAAGAGTCAGAGCCGGAGGCGGTTATAAATCTCTAACGATTTTTGCTCTGAAATGACCTTCAGAGACGTTAAGAAACCGTAAACCGTGAAAATCGTAGCGAACGTTCAACCCTGACGGTCCTGAACGAAAAGAAACTTCGGGGAATACGGTTACGCCGACCCGTTTGTCGGGGAGTACTGTAAAGGAGCAAAAAAAAGGGGTGCAACACGAGGACTTCCCAGGGGGTCACCCATCCTAGTACTGCTCTCGCCCAAGCACGCTTAACTTTGGAGTTTTGATGGGATCCGGTGCGTTAGTGCTGGTATGATCGCACCCGCACACTAAGCTTGCCTCAATTCATTTATGACCTTGTCTAGGGGCCGTGGAACGCTCCCAGCCCACCTCCACGAGGAGCGGCGTCCGCTCGGATTCGGTAAGAAGCCAGAAGCGAGAGTCGCCGACCAGTTCGGAGGCGATGTACGTTTTTTTATGATCTGCACGCTGGGAAGAGTCGGAGCCGGAGGCGGTTATAAATCTCTAACGATTTTTGCTCTGAAATGAGCTTCAAAGACGTTAAGAAACCGTAAACCGCGAAAATCGAAGCGAACGTTCAACCCCGACAATCCTGAACGAAAAGAAACTTCGGGGAATACGGTTACGCCGACCCGTTTGTCGGGGAGGACTGGAAAGGAGCAAACAAAAGGGGTGCAACACGAGGAATTCCCAGGAGGTCACCCATCCTAGTACTGCTCTCGCCCAAGCACGCTTAACTTCGGAGTTTTGATGGGATCCGATGCATTAGTGCTGGTATGATCGCACCCGCACACTAAGCTTGCCTCAATTCATTTATGACCTCGTCTAGGGGCCGTGGACCGCTCCCAGGCCACCTCCACGAGGAAGGGCGTCCGCTCGGAATCGGTAAGAAGCCAGAAGCGAGAGTCGCCGACCAGTTCGGAGGCGATGTACGTTTTTTTAAGATCTGCATGCTGGGAAGAGTCGGAGCCGGAGGCGGTTATAAATCTCTAACGATTTTTGCTCTGAAATGAGCTTCAGAGACGTTAAGAAACCGTAAACCGCCAAAATCGTAGCGAACGTTCAACCCCGACAGTCCTGAACGAAAAGAAACTTCGGGGAATACGGTTACGCCGACCCGTTTGTTGGGGAGGACTGTAAAGGAGCAAAAAAAAGGGGTGCAACACTATACTTCCCAGGGGCTCACCCGTCCTAGTATTGCTCTCACCCAAGCACGCTTAACTTCGGAGTTCTGATGGGATCCGGTACATTAGTACTGGTATGATCGCACCCGCACACTAAACTTTCCTCAATTCATTTATGACCTCGTCCAGGGGCCGTGGACCGCTCCCAGCCCACCTCCACGAGGAGGGGCGTCCGCTCGGAATTGGTAAGACGCCAGAAGCGAGAGTCGTCGACCAGTTCGGAGGCGATGTATGTTTTTTTAAGATCTGCACGCTGGGAAGAGTCAGAGCCGGAGGCGGTTATAAATCTCTAACGATTTTTGCTCTGAAATGACCTTCAGAGACGTTAAGAAACCGTAAACCGCCAAAATCGTAGCGAACGTTCAACCCCGACAGTCCCGAACGAAAAGAAACTTCGGGGAATACGGTTACGCCGACCCGTTTGTCAGGTAGGACTGGAAAGGAGCATAAAAAAGGGGTGCAACACGAGGACTTCCCAGGGAGTCACCCATCCTAGTACTGCTCTCGCCCAAGCACGCTTAACTTCGGAGTTCTGATGGATCTGGTGCGTTAGTGCTGGTATGATCGCACCCGCACACTAAGCTTGCCTCAATTCATTTATGACCTCGTCCAGGGGCCGTGGACCGCTCCCAGGCTACCTCCACGAGGGAGGGCGTGCGCTCGGAATCGGTAAGAAGCCAGAAGCGAGAGTCGCCGACCAGTTCGGAGGCGATGTACGTTTTTTTAAGATTTGCATGCTGGGAAGAGTCGGAGCCGGAGGCGGTTATAAATCTCTAACGATTTTTGCTCTGAAATGGCCTTCAGAGACGCTAAGAAACCGTAAACCACGAAAATCGTAGCGAACGTTCAACCCCGACAGTCCTGAACGAAAAGAAACTTCGGGGAATACGGTTACGCCGACCCGTTTGTCGGGGAGGACTGTAAAGGAGAAAAAAAAACGGGTGCAACACGATACTTCCCAGGGGTCACCCATCCTAGTACTGCTCTCGCCCAAGCACGCTTAACTTCGGAGTTCTGATGGATCTGGTGCGTTAGTGCTGGTATGATCGCACCCGCACACTAAGCTTGCCTCAATTCATTTATGACCTCGTCCAGGGGCCGTGGACCGCTCCCAGGCTACCTCCACGAGGGAGGGCGTGCGCTCGGAATCGGTAAGAAGCCAGAAGCGAGAGTCGCCGACCAGTTCGGAGGCGATGTACGTTTTTTTAAGATTTGCATGCTGGGAAGAGTCAGAGCCGGAGGCGGTTATAAATCTCTAACGATTTTTGCTCTGAAATGAGCTTCAGAGACGTTAAGAAACCGTAAACCACGAAAATCGTAGCGAACATTCAACCCCGACAGTCCTGAACGAAAAGAAACTTCAGGGAATACGGTTACGCCGACCCGTTTGTCGGGGAGGACTGTAAAGGAGCAAAAAAAAAGGGTGCAACACGATACTTCCTAGGGGGTCACCCATCCTAGTACTGCTCTCGCCCAAGCACGCTTAACTTCGGAGTTCTGATGGGATCCGGTGCATTAGTGCTGGTATGATCGCACCCGCACACTAAACTTTCCTCAATTCATTTATGACCTCGTCCAGGGGCCGTGGACCGCTCCCAGCCCACCTCCACGAGGAGGGGCGTCCGCTCGGAATTGGTAAGAAGCCAGAAGCGGGAGTCGCCGACTAGTTCGGAGGCGATGTACGTTTTTTTAAGATATGCACGCTGGGAAGAGTTGGAGTCGGAGGCGGTTATAAATCTCTAATGATTTTTACTCTGAAATGAGCTTCAGAGACGTTAAGAAACCGTAAACCGCGAAAATCGTAGCGAAAGTTCAACCCCGATAGTCCTGAACGAAAAGAAACTTCGGGGAATACGGTTACGCCGACCCGTTTGTTGGGGAGGACTGGAAAGGAGCAAAAAAAAGGGGTGCAACATGAGGAATTCCCAGGGGGTCACCCATCTTAGTACTGCTTTCGCCCAAGCACGCTTAACTTCAGAGTTCTGAGGGGATCCGATGCATTAGTGCTGGTATGATCGCACCCGCACACTAAGCTTGCCCCAATTCATTTATGACCTGGTCAAGGCGCCGTGGACTGCTCCCATCCCACCTCAACGAGGAGGGGCGTCCGCTCGGAATCGGTAAGAAGCCAGAAGCGAGAGTCGCCGACCAGTTCGGAGGCGATGTACGTTTTTTTAAGATCTGCACGCTGGGAAGAGTCGGAGCCGGAGGCGGTTATAAATCTCTAACGATTTTTGCTCTGAAATGAGCTTCAGAGACGTTAAGAAACCGTAAACCGCGAAAATCGTAGCGAACGTTCAACCCCGCAGGCCTGAACGAAAAGAAACTTCGGGGAATACGGTTACGCCGACCCGTTTGTCGGGGAGTACTGTAAAGGAGCAAAAAAAAGGGGTGCAACACGAGGACTTCCCAGGGGGTCACCCATCCTAGTACTGCTCTCGCACAAGCACGCTTAACTTTGGAGTTCTGATGGGATCTGGTGCATTAGTGCTGGTATGATCGCACCCGCACACTAAGATTGCCTCAATTCATTTATGACCTTGTCTAGGGGTCGTGGACCGCTCCCAGCCCACCTCCACGAGAAGCGGCGTCTGCTTGGAATCGGTAAGAAGCCAGAAGCGAGAGTCGCCGACCAGTTCGGAGACGATGTACGTTTTTTTAAGATCTGCACGCTGGGAAGAGTCGGAGCCGGAGGCGGTTATAAATCTCTAACGATTTTTGCTCTGAAATGAGCTTCGGAGACGTTAAGAAACCGTAAACCGCGAAAATCGTAGCGAACGTTCAACCCCGATAATCTTGAACGAAAAGAAACTTCGGGGAATACAGTTACGCCGACCCGTTTGTCGGGGAGGACTGGAAAGGAGCAAACAAAAGGGGTGCAACACGAGGAATTCCCAGGGGGTCACCCATCCTAGTACTGCTCTCGCCCAAGCACGCTTAACTTCGGAGTTCTGATGGATCTGGTGCGTTAGTGCTGGTATGATCGCACCCGCACACTAAGCTTGCCTCAATTCATTTATGACCTCGTCCAGGGGCCGTGGACCGCTCCCAGGCTACCTCCACGTGGGAGGGCGTGCGCTCGGAATCGGTAAGAAGCCAGAAGCGAGAGTCGCCGACCAGTTCGGAGGCGATGTACGTTTTTTTAAGATCTGCATGCTGGGAAGAGTCGGAGCCAGAGGCGGTTATAAATCTCTAATGATTTTTGCTCTGAAATGAGCTTTAGAGACGTTAAGAAACCGTAAACCGCGAAAATCATAGCGAAAGTTCAACCCCGATAGTCCTGAACGAAAAGAAACTTCGGGGAAGACGGTTACGCCGACCCGTTTGTTGGGGAGGACTGGAAAGGAGCAAAAAAAAGGGGTGCAACACGAGGAATTCCCAGGGGGTCACCCATCCTAGTACTGCTCTCGCCCAAGCACGCTTAACTTCGGAGTTCTGATGGGATCCGATGCATTAGTGCTGGTATGATCGCACCCGCACACCAAGCTTGCCTCAATTCATTTATGACCTGGTCCAGGGGCCGTGGACCACTCCCATCCCACCTCCACGAGGAGGGGCGTCCGCTCGGAATCGGTAAGAAGCCAGAAGCGAGAGTCGCCGACCAGTTCGGAGGCGATGTACGTTTTTTTAAGATCTGCACGCTGGGAAGAGTCGGAGCCGAAGGCGGTTATAAATCTCTAACGATTTTTACTCTGAAATGAGCTTCAGAGACGTTAAGAAACCGTAAACCGCAAAAATCGTAGCGAACGTTCAACCTTGACAGTCCTGAACGAAAAGAAACTTCGGGGAATACGGTTACGCCGACCCGTTTGTCGGGGAGGACTGTAAAGGAGCAAAAAAAAGGGGTGCAACACGATACTTCCCAGGGGGTCACCCATCCTAGTACTGCTCTCGCCCAAGCACGCTTAACTTCGGAGTTCTGATGGGATCCGGTGCATTAGTGCTGGTATGATCGCACCCGCACACTAAACTTTCCTCAATTCATTTATGACCTCGTCCAGGGGCCGTGGACCGCTCCCAGCCCACCTCCACGAGGAGGGGCGTCCGCTCGGAATTGGTAAGAAGCCAGAAGCGGGAGTCGCCGACTAGTTCGGAGGCGATGTACGTTTTTTTAAGATATGCAAGCTGGGAAGAGTTGGAGTCGGCGGCGGTTATAAATCTCTAATGATTTTTGCTCTGAAATGAGCTTCAGAGACGTTAAGAAACCGTAAACCGCAAAAATCGTAGCGAAAGTTCAACCCCGATAGTCCTGAACGAAAAGAAACTTCGGGGAATACGGTTACGCCAACCCGTTTGTTGGGGAGGACTGGAAAGGAGCAAAAAAAAGGGGTGCAATACGAGGAATTCCCAGGGGGTCACCCATCTTAGTACTGCTGTCGCCCAAGCACGCTTAACTTCGGAGTTCTGATGGGATCCGATGCATTAGTGCTGGTATGATCGCACCCGCACACTAAGCTTGCCTCAATTCATTTATGACCTGGTCCAGGGGCCATGGACCGCTCCCATCCCACCTCCACGAGGAGGGGCGTCCGCTCGGAATCGGTAAGAAGCTAGAAGCGAGAGTCGCCGACTAGTTCGGAGGCGATGTACGTTTTTTTAAGATCTGCACGCTGGGAAGAGTCGGAGCCGAAGGCGGTTATAAATCTCTAGCGATTTTTGCTCTGAAATGAGCTTCAGAGACGTTAAGAAACCGTAAACCGCGAAAATCGTAGCGAACGTTCAACCCCGATAATCCTGAACAAAAAGAAACTTCGGGGAATACTGTTTCGCCGACCCGTTTGTCGGGGAGGACTGGAAAGGAGCAAACAAAAGGGGTGCAACACGAGGAATTCCCAGGGGGTCACCCATCCTAGTACTGCTCTCGCCCAAGCACGCTTAACTTCGGAGTTCTGATGGGATCCGATGCATTACTGCTGGTATGATCGCACCCGCACACTAAGCTTGCCTCAATTCATTTATGACCTCGTCTAGGGGCCGTGGACTGCTCCCAGGCCACCTCCACGAGGAAGGGCGTCCGCTCGGAATCGGTAAGAAGCCAGAAGCGAGAGTCGCCGACCAGTTCGGAGGCGATGTACGTTTTTTTAAGATCTGCATGCTGGGAAGAGTCGGAGCAGGAGGCGGTTATAAATCTCTAACGATTTTTGCTCTGAAATGAGCTTCAGAGACGTTAAGAAACCGTAAATCGCCAAAATCGTAGCGAACGTTCAACCCCGACAGTCCTGAACGAAAAGAAACTTCGGGGAATACGGTTACGCCGACCCGTTTGTCAGGGAGGACTGGAAAGGAGCAAAAAAAAGGGGTACAACACGAGGACTTCCCAGGAAGTCACCCATCCTAGTACTGCTCTCGCCCAAGCACGCTTAACTTCAGAGTTCTGATGGATCTGGTGCGTTAGTGCTGGTATGATCGCACCCGCACACTAAGCTTGCCTCAATTCATTTATGACCTCGTCCAGGGGCCGTGGACCGCTCCCAGGCTACCTCCACGAGGGAGGGCGTGCGCTCGGAATCGGTAAGAAGCCAGAAGCGAGAGTCGCCGACCAGTTCGGAGGCGATGTACGTTTTTTTAAGATCTGCATGCTGGGAAGAGTCGGAGCCGGAGGCGGTTATAAATCTCTAACGATTTTTGCTCTGAAATGAGCTTCAGAGTCGTTAAGAAACCATAAACTGCGAAAATCGTAGCGAACGTTCAACCCCGACAGTCCTGAACGAAAAGAAACTTCGGGGAATACGGTTACGCCGACCCGTTTGTCGGGGAGGACTGTAAAGGAGCAAAAAAAAGGGTGCAACACGATACTTCCCAGGGGCTCACCCATCCTAGCACTGCTCTCACCCAAGCACGCTTAACTTCGGAGTTCTGATGGGATCCGGTACATTAGTACTGGTATGATCGCACCCGCACACTAAACTTTCCTCAATTCATTTATGACCTCGTCCAGGGGCCGTGGACCGCTCCCAGCCCACCTCCACGAGGAGGGGCGTCCGCTCGGAATCGGTAAGAAGCCAGAAGCGAGAGTCGCCGACCAGTTCGGAGGCAATGTATGTTTTTTTAAGATCTGCACGCTGGGAAGAGTCGGAGCCGGAGGCGGTTATAAATCTCTAACGATTTTTGCTCTGAAATGAGCTTCAGAGACGTTAAGAAACCGTAAATCGCCAAAATCGTAGCGAACGTTCAACCCCGACAGTCCTGAACGAAAAGAAACTTCGGGGAATACGGTTACGCCGACCCGTTTGTCAGGGAGGACTGGAAAGGAGCAAAAAAAAGGGGTACAACACGAGGACTTCCCAGGAAGTCACCCATCCTAGTACTGCTCTCGCCCAAGCACGCTTAACTTCGGAGTTCTGATGGATCTGGTGCGTTAGTGCTGGTATGATCGCACCCGCACACTAAGCTTGCCTCAATTCATTTATGACCTCGTCCAGGGGCCGTGGACCGCTCCCAGGCTACCTCCACGAGGGAGGGCGTGCGCTCGGAATCGGTAAGAAGCCAGAAGCGAGAGTCGCCGACCAGTTCGGAGGCGATGTACGTTTTTTTAAGATCTGCATGCTGGGAAGAGTCGGAGCCGGAGGCGGTTATAAATCTCTAACGATTTTTGCTCTGAAATGAGCTTCAGAGACGTTAAGAAACCGTAAACCGCGAAAATCGTAGCGAACGTTCAACCCCGACAGTCCTGAACGAAAAGAAACTTCGGGGAATACGGTTACGCCGACCCATTTGTCGGGGAGGACTGTAAAGGAGCGAAAAAAAGGTGTGCAACACGATACTTCCCAGGGGCTCACCCGTCCTAGTATTGCTCTCACCCAAGCACGCTTAACTTCGGAGTTCTGATGGGATCCGGTGCATTAGTGCTGGTATGATCGCACCCGCACACTAAGCTTGCCTCAATTCATTTATGACCTAGTCCACGGGCCGTGGACCGCTCCCATCCCACCTCCTCGAGGAGGGGCGTCCGTTCGGAATCTTTAAGAAGCCAAAAGCGAGAGTCGCCGACCAGTTCGGAGGCGATGTACGTTTTTTTAAGATCTGCACGCTGGGAAGAGTGGGAGCCGGAGGCGGTTATAAATCTCTAACGATTTTTGCTCTGAAATGACCTTCAGAGACGTTAAGAAACCGTAAACCGCCAAAATCGTAGCGAACGTTCAACCCCGACAGTCCTGAACGAAAAGAAACTTCGGGGAATACGGTTACGCCGACCCGTTTGTCGGGGAGGACTGTAAAGGAGCAAAAAAAAGGGGTGCAACACGATACTTCCCAGGGGCTCACCCGTCCCAGTATTGCTCTCACCCAAGCACGCTTAACTTCGGAGGTCTGATGGGATCCGGTACATTAGTACTGGTATGATCGCACCCGCACACTAAACTTTCCTCAATTCATTTATGACCTCGTCCAGGGGCCGTGGACCGCTCCCAGCCCACCTCCACGAGGAGGGGCGTCCGCTCGGAATCGGTAAGAAGCCAGAAGCGAGAGTCGCCGACCAGCTCGGAGGCAATGTATGTTTTTTTAAGATCTGCACGCTGGGAAGAGTCGGAGCCGGAGGCAGTTATAAATCTCTAACGATTTTTGCTCTGAAATGAGCTTCAGAAACGTTAAGAAACCGTAAACCGCCAAAATCGTAGCGAACGTTCAACCCCGACAGTCCTGAACGAAAAGAAACTTCGGGGAATACGGTTACGCCGACCCGTTTGTCAGGGAGGACTGGAAAGGAGCAAAAAAAAGGGGTGCAACACGAGGACTTCCCAGGAAGTCACCCATCCTAGTACTGCTCTCGCCCAAGCACGCTTAACTTCAGAGTTCTGATGGATCTGGTGCGTTAGTGCTGGTATGATCGCACCCGCACACTAAGCTTGCCTCAATTCATTTATGACCTCGTCCAGGGGCCGTGGACCGCTCCCAGGCTACCTCCACGAGGGAGGGCGTGCGCTCGGAATCGGTAAGAAGCCAGAAGCGAGAGTCGCCGACCAGTTCGGAGGCGATGTACGTTTTTTTAAGATCTGCATGCTGGGAAGAGTCGGAGCCGGAGGCGGTTATAAATCTCTAACGATTTTTGCTCTGAAATGAGCTTCAGAGACGTTAAGAAACCGTAAACCGCGAAAATCGTAGCGAACGTTCAACCCCGACAGTCCTGAACGAAAAGAAACTTCAGGGAATACGGTTACGCCGACCCATTTGTCGGGGAGGACTGTAAAGGAGCAAAAAAAAGGGGTGCAACACGATACTTCCCAGGGGGTCACCCATCCTAGTACTGCTGTCGCCCAAGCACGCTTAACTTCGGAGTTCTGATGGGATCCGGTGCATTAGTGCTGGTATGATCGCACCCGCACACTAAACTTTCCTCAATTCATTTATGACCTCGTCTAGGGCCGTGGACCGCTTCCAGCCCACCTCCACGAGGAGGGGCGTCCGCTCGGAATTGGTAAGAAGCCAGAAGCGTGAGTCGCCGACCAGTTCGGAGGCGATGTACGTTTTTTTAAGATATGCACGCTGGGAAGAGTCGGAGTCGGAGGCGGTTATAAATCTCTAATGATTTTTGTTCTGAAATGAGCTTCAGAGACGTTAAGAAACCGTAAACCGCAAAAATCATAGCGAAAGTTCAACCCCGATAGTCCTGAACGAAAAGAAACTTCGGGGAAGACGGTTACGCCGACCCGTTTGTTGGGGAGGACTGGAAAGGAGCAAAAAAAAGGGGTGCAACACGAGGAATTCCCAAGGGGTCACCCATCCTAGTACTGCTCTCGCCCAAGCACGCTTAACTTCGGAGTTCTGATGGGATCCGATGCATTAGTGCTGGTATGATCGCACTCGCACACTAAGCTTGCCTCAATTCATTTATGACCTTGTCTAGGGGCCGTGGACCGCTCCCAGCCCACCTCCACGAGGAGCGGCGTCCGCTCGGAATCGGTAAGAAGCCAGAAGCGAGAGTCACCGACCAGTTCGGAGGCGATGTACGTTTTTTTAAGATCTGCACGCTGGGAAGAGTCGGAGCCGGAGGCAGTTATAAATCTCTAACGATTTTTGCTCTGAAATGAGCTTCAGAGACGTTAAGAAACCGTAAACCGCCAAAATCGTAGCGAACGTTCAACCCCGACAGTCCTGAACGAAAAGAAACTTCGGGGAATACGGTTACGCCGACCCGTTTGTCAGGGAGGACTGGAAAGGAGCAAAAAAAAGGGGTGCAACACGAGGACTTCCCAGGAAGTCACCCATCCTAGTACTGCTCTCGCCCAAGCACGCTTAACTTCAGAGTTCTGATGGATCTGGTGCGTTAGTGCTGGTATGATCGCACCCGCACACTAAGCTTGCCTCAATTCATTTATGACCTCGTCCAGGGGCCGTGGACCGCTCCCAGGCTACCTCCACGAGGGAGGGCGTGCGCTCGGAATCGGTAAGAAGCCAGAAGCGAGAGTCGCCGACCAGTTCGGAGGCGATGTACGTTTTTTTAAGATATGCACGCTGGGAAGAGTCGGAGTCGGAGGCGGTTATAAATCTCTAATGATTTTTGTTCTGAAATGAGCTTCAGAGACGTTAAGAAACCGTAAACCGCAAAAATCATAGCGAAAGTTCAACCCCGATAGTCCTGAACGAAAAGAAACTTCGGGGAAGACAGTTACGCCGACCCGTTTGTTGGGGAGGACTGGAAAGGAGCAAAAAAAAGGGGTGCAACACGAGGAATTCCCAAGGGGTCACCCATCCTAGTACTGCTCTCGCCCAAGCACGCTTAACTTCGGAGTTCTGATGGGATCCGATGCATTAGTGCTGGTATGATCGCACTCGCACACTAAGCTTGCCTCAATTCATTTATGACCTTGTCTAGGGGCCGTGGACCGCTCCCAGCCCACCTCCACGAGGAGCGGCGTCCGCTCGGAATCGGTAAGAAGCCAGAAGCGAGAGTCGCCGACCAGTTCGGAGGCGATGTACGTTTTTTTAAGATCTGCACGCTGGGAAGAGTCGGAGCCGAAGGCGGTTATAAATCTCTAACGATTTTTGCTCTGAAATGAGCTTCAGAGACGTTAAGAAACCGTAAACCACGAAAATCGTAGCGAACGTTCAACCCCGACAGTCCTGAACGAAAAGAAACTTCGGGGAATACGGTTACGCCGACCCGTTTGTCGGGGAGGACTGGAAAAGAGCAAAAAAATGGGGTGCAACATGAGGACTTCCCAGGGGGTCACCCATCCTAGTACTACTCTTTCCCAAGCACGCTTAACTTCGGAGTTCTGATGGGATCCGGTGCATTAGTGCTGGTATGATCGCACCCGCACACTAAGCTTGCCTCAATTCATTTATGACCTTGTCTAGGGGCCGTGGACCGCTCCCAGCCCACCTCCACGAGGAGCGGCGTCCGCTCGGAATCGGTAAGAAGCCAGAAGCGAGAGTCGCCGACCAGTTCGGAGGCGATGTACGTTTTTTTAAGATCTGCACGCTGGGAAGAGTCGGAGCCGGAGGCGGTTATAAATCTCTAACGATTTTTGCTCTGAAATGAGCTTTAGAGACGTTAAGAAACCGTAAACCGCGAAAATCGTAGCGAACGTTCAACCCCGATAATCCTGAACGAAAAGAAACTTCGGGGAATACTGTTACGCCGACCCGTTTGTCGGGGAGGACTGGAAAGGAGCAAACAAATGGGGTGCAACACGAGGAATTCCCAGGGGCTCACCCATCCTAGTACTGCTCTCGCCCAAGCACGCTTAACTTCGGAGTTCTGATGGGATCCGATGCATTAGTGCTGGTATGATCGCACCCGCACACTAAGCTTGCCTCAATTCATTTATGACCTCGTCTAGGGGCCGTGGACCGCTCCCAGGCCACCTCCACGAGGAAGGGCGTCCGCTCGGAATCGGTAAGAAGCCAGAAGCGAGAGTCGCCGACCAGTTCGGAGGCGATGTACGTTTTTTTAAGATCTGCACGCTGGGAAGAGTCGGAGCCGGAGGCGGTTATAAATCTCTAACGATTTTTGCTCTGAAATGAGCTTCAGAGACGTTAAGAAACCGTAAACCGCCAAAATCGTAGCGAACGTTCAACCCCGACAGTCCTGAACGAAAAGAAACTTCGGGGAATACGGTTACGCCGACCCGTTTGTCGGGGAGGACTGTATAGGAGCAAAAAAAAGGGGTGCAACACGATACTTCCCAGGGGCTCACCCATCCTAGTACTGCTCTCACCCAAGCACGCTTAA
The DNA here is from genome assembly GCA_036245055.1 of Diospyros kaki. Lineage (NCBI taxonomy): Eukaryota > Viridiplantae > Streptophyta > Magnoliopsida > Ericales > Ebenaceae > Diospyros > Diospyros kaki. Next base: position 22,583,661 of record BSEG01000002.1, read on the forward strand.
CTTCGGAGTTCTGATGGGATCCGGTACATTAGTACTGGTATGATCGCACCCGCACACTAAACTTTCCTCAATTCATTTATGACCTCGTCCAGGGGCCGTGGACCGCTCCCAGCCCACCTCCACGAGGAGGGGCGTCCGCTCGGAATCGGTAAGAAGCCAGAAGCGAGAGTCGCCGACCAGTTCGGAGGCGATGTATGTTTTTTTAAGATCTGCACGCTGGGAAGAGTCGGAGCCGAAGGCGGTTATAAATCTCTAACGATTTTTGCTCTGAAATGAGCTTCAGAGACGTTAAGAAACCGTAAACCACGAAAATCGTAGCGAACGTTCAACCCCGACAGTCCTGAACGAAAAGAAACTTCGGGGAAGACGGTTACGCCGACCCGTTTGTTGGGGAGGACTGGAAAGGAGCAAAAAAAAGGGGTGCAACACGAGGACTTCCCAGGAAGTCACCCATCCTAGTACTGCTCTCGCCCAAGCACGCTTAACTTCAGAGTTCTGATGGATCTGGTGCGTTAGTGCTGGTATGATCGCACCCGCACACTAAGCTTGCCTCAATTCATTTATGACCTCGTCCAGGGGCCGTGGACCGCTCCCAGGCTACCTCCACGAGGGAGGGCGTGCGCTCGGAATCGGTAAGAAGCCAGAAGCGAGAGTCGCCGACCAGTTCGGAGGCGATGTACGTTTTTTTAAGATCTGCATGCTGGGAAGAGTCGGAGCCGGAGGCGGTTATAAATCTCTAACGATTTTTGCTCTGAAATGAGCTTCAGAGACGTTAAGAAACCGTAAACCGCGAAAATCGTAGCGAACGTTCAACCCCGACAGTCCTGAACGAAAAGAAACTTCAGGGAATACGGTTACGCCGACCCATTTGTCGGGGAGGACTGTAAAGGAGCAAAAAAAAGGGGTGCAACACGATACTTCCCAGGGGGTCACCCATCCTAGTACTGCTGTCGCCCAAGCACGCTTAACTTCGGAGTTCTGATGGGATCCGGTGCATTAGTGCTGGTATGATCGCACCCGCACACTAAACTTTCCTCAATTCATTTATGACCTCGTCTAGGGCCGTGGACCGCTTCCAGCCCACCTCCACGAGGAGGGGCGTCCGCTCGGAATTGGTAAGAAGCCAGAAGCGTGAGTCGCCGACCAGTTCGGAGGCGATGTACGTTTTTTTAAGATATGCACGCTGGGAAGAGTCGGAGTCGGAGGCGGTTATAAATCTCTAATGATTTTTGTTCTGAAATGAGCTTCAGAGACGTTAAGAAACCGTAAACCGCAAAAATCATAGCGAAAGTTCAACCCCGATAGTCCTGAACGAAAAGAAACTTCGGGGAAGACGGTTACGCCGACCCGTTTGTTGGGGAGGACTGGAAAGGAGCAAAAAAAAGGGGTGCAACACGAGGAATTCCCAAGGGGTCACCCATCCTAGTACTGCTCTCGCCCAAGCACGCTTAACTTCGGAGTTCTGATGGGATCCGATGCATTAGTGCTGGTATGATCGCACTCGCACACTAAGCTTGCCTCAATTCATTTATGACCTTGTCTAGGGGCCGTGGACCGCTCCCAGCCCACCTCCACGAGGAGCGGCGTCCGCTCGGAATCGGTAAGAAGCCAGAAGCGAGAGTCGCCGACCAGTTCGGAGGCGATGTACGTTTTTTTAAGATCTGCACGCTGGGAAGAGTCGGAGCCGGAGGCAGTTATAAATCTCTAACGATTTTTGCTCTGAAATGAGCTTCAGAGACGTTAAGAAACCGTAAACCGCCAAAATCGTAGCGAACGTTCAACCCCGACAGTCCTGAACGAAAAGAAACTTCGGGGAATACGGTTACGCCGACCCGTTTGTCAGGGAGGACTGGAAAGGAGCAAAAAAAAGGGGTGCAACACGAGGACTTCCCAGGAAGTCACCCATCCTAGTACTGCTCTCGCCCAAGCACGCTTAACTTCAGAGTTCTGATGGATCTGGTGCGTTAGTGCTGGTATGATCGCACCCGCACACTAAGCTTGCCTCAATTCATTTATGACCTCGTCCAGGGGCCGTGGACCGCTCCCAGGCTACCTCCACGAGGGAGGGCGTGCGCTCGGAATCGGTAAGAAGCCAGAAGCGAGAGTCGCCGACCAGTTCGGAGGCGATGTACGTTTTTTTAAGATATGCACGCTGGGAAGAGTCGGAGTCGGAGGCGGTTATAAATCTCTAATGATTTTTGTTCTGAAATGAGCTTCAGAGACGTTAAGAAACCGTAAACCGCAAAAATCATAGCGAAAGTTCAACCCCGATAGTCCTGAACGAAAAGAAACTTCGGGGAAGACGGTTACGCCGACCCGTTTGTTGGGGAGGACTGGAAAGGAGCAAAAAAAAGGGGTGCAACACGAGGAATTCCCAAGGGGTCACCCATCCTAGTACTGCTCTCGCCCAAGCACGCTTAACTTCGGAGTTCTGATGGGATCCGATGCATTAGTGCTGGTATGATCGCACTCGCACACTAAGCTTGCCTCAATTCATTTATGACCTTGTCTAGGGGCCGTGGACCGCTCCCAGCCCACCTCCACGAGGAGCGGCGTCCGCTCGGAATCGGTAAGAAGCCAGAAGCGAGAGTCGCCGACCAGTTCGGAGGCGATGTACGTTTTTTTAAGATCTGCACGCTGGGAAGAGTCGGAGCCGAAGGCGGTTATAAATCTCTAACGATTTTTGCTCTGAAATGAGCTTCAGAGACGTTAAGAAACCGTAAACCACGAAAATCGTAGCGAACGTTCAACCCCGACAGTCCTGAACGAAAAGAAACTTCGGGGAATACGGTTACGCCGACCCGTTTGTCGGGGAGGACTGGAAAAGAGCAAAAAAATGGGGTGCAACATGAGGACTTCCCAGGGGGTCACCCATCCTAGTACTACTCTTTCCCAAGCACGCTTAACTTCGGAGTTCTGATGGGATCCGGTGCATTAGTGCTGGTATGATCGCACCCGCACACTAAGCTTGCCTCAATTCATTTATGACCTTGTCTAGGGGCCGTGGACCGCTCCCAGCCCACCTCCACGAGGAGCGGCGTCCGCTCGGAATCGGTAAGAAGCCAGAAGCGAGAGTCGCCGACCAGTTCGGAGGCGATGTACGTTTTTTTAAGATCTGCACGCTGGGAAGAGTCGGAGCCGGAGGCGGTTATAAATCTCTAACGATTTTTGCTCTGAAATGAGCTTTAGAGACGTTAAGAAACCGTAAACCACGAAAATCGTAGCGAACGTTCAACCCCGATAATCCTGAACGAAAAGAAACTTCGGGGAATACTGTTACGCCAACCCGTTTGTCGGGGAGGACTGGAAAGGAGCAAACAAATGGGGTGCAACACGAGGAATTCCCAGGGGCTCACCCATCCTAGTACTGCTCTCGCCCAAGCACGCTTAACTTCGGAGTTCTGATGGGATCCGATGCATTAGTGCTGGTATGATCGCACCCGCACACTAAGCTTGCCTCAATTCATTTATGACCTCGTCTAGGGGCCGTGGACCGCTCCCAGGCCACCTCCACGAGGAAGGGCGTCCGCTCGGAATCGGTAAGAAGCCAGAAGCGAGAGTCGCCGACCAGTTCGGAGGCGATGTACGTTTTTTTAAGATCTGCACGCTGGGAAGAGTCGGAGCCGGAGGCGGTTATAAATCTCTAACGATTTTTGCTCTGAAATGAGCTTCAGAGACGTTAAGAAACCGTAAACCGCCAAAATCGTAGCGAACGTTCAACCCCGACAGTCCTGAACGAAAAGAAACTTCGGGGAATACGGTTACGCCGACCCGTTTGTCGGGGAGGACTGTATAGGAGCAAAAAAAAGGGGTGCAACACGATACTTCCCAGGGGCTCACCCATCCTAGTACTGCTCTCACCCAAGCACGCTTAACTTCGGAGTTCTGATGGGATCCGGTACATTAGTACTGGTATGATCGCACCCGCACACTAAACTTTCCTCAATTCATTTATGACCTCGTCCAGGGGCCGTGGACCGCTCCCAGCCCACCTCCACGAGGAGGGGCGTCCGCTCGGAATCGGTAAGAAGCCAGAAGCGAGAGTCGCCGACCAGTTCGGAGGCGATGTATGTTTTTTTAAGATCTGCACGCTGGGAAGAGTCGGAGCCGAAGGCGGTTATAAATCTCTAACGATTTTTGCTCTGAAATGAGCTTCAGAGACGTTAAGAAACCGTAAACCACGAAAATCGTAGCGAACGTTCAACCCCGACAGTCCTGAACGAAAAGAAACTTCGGGGAAGACGGTTACGCCGACCCGTTTGTTGGGGAGGACTGGAAAGGAGCAAAAAAAAGGGGTGCAACACGAGGAATTCCCAAGGGGTCACCCATCCTAGTACTGCTCTCGCCCAAGCACGCTTAACTTCGGAGTTCTGATGGGATCCGATGCATTAGTGCTGGTATGATCGCACTCGCACACTAAACTTTCCTCAATTCATTTATGACCTCGTCCAGGGGCCGTGGACCGCTCCCGGCCCACCTCCACGAGGTGGGGCGTCCGCTCGGAATTGGTAAGAAGCCAGAAGCGGGAGTCGCCGACCAGTTCGGAGGCGATGTACGTTTTTTTAAGATATGCACGTTGGGAAGAGTCGGAGTCGGAGGCGGTTATAAATCTCTAATGATTTTTGCTCTGAAATGAGCTTCAGAGACGTTAAGAAACCGTAAACCGCGAAAATCATAGCGAAAGTTCAACCCCGATAGTCCTGAACGAAAAGAAACTTCGGGGAAGACGGTTACGCCGACCCGTTTATTGGGGAGGACTGGAAAGGAGCAAAAAAAAGGGGTGCAACACGAGGAATTCCCAGGGGGTCACCCATCCTAGTACTGCTCTCGCCCAAGCACGCTTAACTTCGGAGTTCTGATGGGATCCGATGCATTAGTGCTGGTATGATCGCACCCGCACACTAAGCTTGCCTCAATTCATTTATGACCTGGTCCAGGGGCCGTGGACCGCTCCCATCCCACCTCCACGAGGAGGGGCGTCCGCTCGGAATCGGTAAGAAGCCAGAAGCGAGAGTCGCCGACCAGTTCGGAGGCGATGTACATTTTTTTAAGATCTGCACGATGGGAAGAGTCGGAGCCGAAGGCGGTTATAAATCTCTAACGATTTTTGCTCTGAAATGAGCTTCAGAGACGTTAAGAAACCGTAAACCACGAAAATCGTAGCGAACGTTCAACCCCGACAGTCCTGAACGAAAAGAAACTTCAGGGAATACGGTTACGCCGACCCGTTTGTCGGGGAGGACTGGAAAAGAGCAAAAAAATGGGGTGCAACATGAGGACTTCCCATGGGGTCACCCATCCTAGTACTGCTCTCTCCCAAGCACGCTTAACTTCGGAGTTCTGATGGATCTGGTGCGTTAGTGCTGGTATGATCGCACCCGCACACTAAGCTTGCCTCAATTCATTTATGACCTCGTCCAGGGGCCGTGGACCGCTCCCAGCCCACCTCCACGAGAAGGGGCGTCCGCTCGGAATTGGTAAGAAGCCAGAAGCGAGAGTCGCCGACTAGTTCGGAGGCGATGTAGGTTTTTTTAAGATCTGCACGCTGGGGAGAGTCGGAGCCGGAGGTGGTTATAAATCTCTAACGAGTTTTCCTCTGAAATGAGCTTCAGAGACGTTAAGAAACAGTAAACCGCGAAAATAGTAGAAAACGTTCAACCCCGACAGTCCTGAACGAAAAGAAACTTCGGGGAATACGGTTACTCCGACCCGTTTGTCAGGGAGGACTGGAAACGAGCAAAAAAAAGGGTACAACACGAGGACTTCCCAGGGGGTCACCCATCCTAGTACTGCTCTCGCCCAAGCACGCCTAACTTCGGAGTTCTGATGGGATCCGGTGCATTAGTGCTGGTATGATCGCACCCGCACACTGAGCTTGCCTCAATTCATTTATGACCTTGTCCACGGGCCGTGGACCGCTCCCATCCCACCTCCACGAGGAGCGGCGTCCGCTCGGAATCGGTAAGAAGCCAGAAGCGAGAGTCGCCGACCAGTTCGGAGGCGATGTACGTTTTTTTAAGATCTGCACGCTGGGAAGAGTCGGAGCCGGAGGCGGTTATAAATCTCTAACGATTTTTGCTCTGAAATGAGCTTTAGAGACGTTAAGAAACCGTAAACCGCGAAAATCGTAGCGAACGTTCAACCCCGATAATCCTGAACGAAAAGAAACTTCGGGGAATACTGTTACGCCGACCCGTTTGTCGGGGAGGACTGGAAAGGAGCAAACAAATGGGGTGCAACACGAGGAATTCCCAGGGGCTCACCCATCCTAGTACTGCTCTCGCCCAAGCACGCTTAACTTCGGAGTTCTGATGGGATCCGATGCATTAGTGCTGGTATGATCGCACCCGCACACTAAGCTTGCCTCAATTCATTTATGACCTCGTCTAGGGGCCGTGGACCGCTCCCAGGCCACCTCCACGAGGAAGGGCGTCCGCTCGGAATCGGTAAGAAGCCAGAAGCGAGAGTCGCCGACCAGTTCGGAGGTTATGTACGTTTTTTTAAGATCTGCACGCTGGGAAGAGTCGGAGCCGGAGGCGGTTATAAATCTCTAACGATTTTTGCTCTGAAATGAGCTTCAGAGACGTTAAGAAACCGTAAACCGCCAAAATCGTAGCGAACGTTCAACCCCGACAGTCCTGAACGAAAAGAAACTTCGGGGAATACGGTTACGCCGACCCGTTTGTCGGGGAGGACTGTATAGGAGCAAAAAAAAGGGGTGCAACACGATACTTCCCAGGGGCTCACCCATCCTAGTACTGCTCTCACCCAAGCACGCTTAACTTCGGAGTTCTGATGGGATCCGGTACATTAGTACTGGTATGATCGCACCCGCACACTAAACTTTCCTCAATTCATTTATGACCTCGTCCAGGGGCCGTGGACCGCTCCCAGCCCACCTCCACGAGGAGGGGCGTCCGCTCGGAATCGGTAAGAAGCCAGAAGCGAGAGTCGCCGACCAGTTCGGAGGCGATGTATGTTTTTTTAAGATCTGCACGCTGGGAAGAGTCGGAGCCGAAGGCGGTTATAAATCTCTAACGATTTTTGCTCTGAAATGAGCTTCAGAGACGTTAAGAAACCGTAAACCACGAAAATCGTAGCGAACGTTCAACCCCGACAGTCCTGAACGAAAAGAAACTTCGGGGAAGACGGTTACGCCGACCCGTTTGTTGGGGAGGACTGGAAAGGAGCAAAAAAAAGGGGTGCAACACGAGGAATTCCCAAGGGGTCACCCATCCTAGTACTGCTCTCGCCCAAGCACGCTTAACTTCGGAGTTCTGATGGGATCCGATGCATTAGTGCTGGTATGATCGCACTCGCACACTAAACTTTCCTCAATTCATTTATGACCTCGTCCAGGGGCCGTGGACCGCTCCCGGCCCACCTCCACGAGGTGGGGCGTCCGCTCGGAATTGGTAAGAAGCCAGAAGCGGGAGTCGCCGACCAGTTCGGAGGCGATGTACGTTTTTTTAAGATATGCACGTTGGGAAGAGTCGGAGTCGGAGGCGGTTATAAATCTCTAATGATTTTTGCTCTGAAATGAGCTTCAGAGACGTTAAGAAACCGTAAACCGCGAAAATCATAGCGAAAGTTCAACCCCGATAGTCCTGAACGAAAAGAAACTTCGGGGAAGACGGTTACGCCGACCCGTTTATTGGGGAGGACTGGAAAGGAGCAAAAAAAAGGGGTGCAACACGAGGAATTCCCAGGGGGTCACCCATCCTAGTACTGCTCTCGCCCAAGCACGCTTAACTTCGGAGTTCTGATGGGATCCGATGCATTAGTGCTGGTATGATCGCACCCGCACACTAAGCTTGCCTCAATTCATTTATGACCTGGTCCAGGGGCCGTGGACCGCTCCCATCCCACCTCCACGAGGAGGGGCGTCCGCTCGGAATCGGTAAGAAGCCAGAAGCGAGAGTCGCCGACCAGTTCGGAGGCGATGTACATTTTTTTAAGATCTGCACGATGGGAAGAGTCGGAGCCGAAGGCGGTTATAAATCTCTAACGATTTTTGCTCTGAAATGAGCTTCAGAGACGTTAAGAAACCGTAAACCACGAAAATCGTAGCGAACGTTCAACCCCGACAGTCCTGAACGAAAAGAAACTTCAGGGAATACGGTTACGCCGACCCGTTTGTCGGGGAGGACTGGAAAAGAGCAAAAAAATGGGGTGCAACATGAGGACTTCCCATGGGGTCACCCATCCTAGTACTGCTCTCTCCCAAGCACGCTTAACTTCGGAGTTCTGATGGATCTGGTGCGTTAGTGCTGGTATGATCGCACCCGCACACTAAGCTTGCCTCAATTCATTTATGACCTCGTCCAGGGGCCGTGGACCGCTCCCAGCCCACCTCCACGAGAAGGGGCGTCCGCTCGGAATTGGTAAGAAGCCAGAAGCGAGAGTCGCCGACTAGTTCGGAGGCGATGTAGGTTTTTTTAAGATCTGCACGCTGGGGAGAGTCGGAGCCGGAGGTGGTTATAAATCTCTAACGAGTTTTCCTCTGAAATGAGCTTCAGAGACGTTAAGAAACAGTAAACCGCGAAAATAGTAGAAAACGTTCAACCCCGACAGTCCTGAACGAAAAGAAACTTCGGGGAATACGGTTACTCCGACCCGTTTGTCAGGGAGGACTGGAAACGAGCAAAAAAAAGGGTACAACACGAGGACTTCCCAGGGGGTCACCCATCCTAGTACTGCTCTCGCCCAAGCACGCCTAACTTCGGAGTTCTGATGGGATCCGGTGCATTAGTGCTGGTATGATCGCACCCGCACACTGAGCTTGCCTCAATTCATTTATGACCTTGTCCACGGGCCGTGGACCGCTCCCATCCCACCTCCTCGAGGAGGGGCGTTCGTTCGGAATCTTTAAGAAGCCAGAAGCGAGAGTCGCCGACCAGTTCGGAGGCGATGTACGTTTTTTTAAGATCTGCACGCTGGGAAGAGTCGGAGCCGGAGGCGGTTATAAATCTCTAACGATTTTTGCTCTAAAATGAGCTTCAGAGACGTTCAGAAACCGTAAACCGCGAAAATTGTACCGAACGTTCAACCCCGACAGTCCTGAACGAAAAGAAACTTCGGGGAATACGGTTACGCCGACCCGTTTGTCGGGGAGGACTGGAAAGGAGCAAAAAAAAGGGGTGCAACACGAGGACATCCCAGGGGGTCACCCATCCTAGTACTGCTCTCTCCCAAGCACGCTTAACTTCGGAGTTCTGATGGATCTGGTGCGTTAGTGCTGGTATGATCGCACCCGCACACTAAGCTTGCCTCAATTCATTTATGACCTCGTCCAGGGGCCGTGGACCGCTCCCAGCCCACCTCCACGAGAAGGGGCGTCCGCTCGGAATTGGTAAGAAGCCAGAAGCGAGAGTCGCCGACTAGTTCGGAGGCGATGTAGGTTTTTTTAAGATCTGCACGCTGGGGAGAGTCGGAGCCGGAGGTGGTTATAAATCTCTAACGAGTTTTCCTCTGAAATGAGCTTCAGAGACGTTAAGAAACAGTAAACCGCGAAAATAGTAGAAAACGTTCAACCCCGACAGTCCTGAACGAAAAGAAACTTCGGGGAATACGGTTACTCCGACCCGTTTGTCAGGGAGGACTGGAAACGAGCAAAAAAAAGGGTACAACACGAGGACTTCCCAGGGGGTCACCCATCCTAGTACTGCTCTCGCCCAAGCACGCTTAACTTCAGAGTTCTGATGGGATCCGGTGCATTAGTACTGGTATGATCGCACCCGCACACTAAGCTTGCCTCAATTCATTTATGACCTCGTCTAGGGGCCGTGGACCGCTCCCAGCCCATCTCCACGAGGAGGGGCGTCCGATCGGAATCGGTAAGAAGCCAGAAGCGAGAGTCGCCGACCAGTTCAGAGGCGATGTACGTTTTTTTAAGATCTGCACGCTGGGAAGAGTCGGAGCCGAAGGCGGTTATAAATCTCTAACGATTTTTGCTCTGAAATGAGCTTCAGAGACGTTAAGAAACCGTAAACAGCGAAAATCGTAGCGAACGTTCAACCCCGACAGTCCTGAACGAAAAGAAACTTTGGGGAATACGGTTACGCCGACCCGTTTGTCGGGAGGACTGGAAAAGAGCAAAAAAAAGGGTGCAACACGAGGAATTCCCAGGGGGTCACCCATCCTAGTACTGCTCTCGCCCAAGCAGGCTTAACTTCGGAGTTCTGATGGGATCCGATGCATTAATGCTGGTATGATCGCACCCGCACAATAAGCTTGCCTCAATTCATTTATGACCTTGTCCACGGGCCGTGGACCGCTCCAGCCCACCTCCTCGAGGAGGGGCGTCCGTTCGGAATCAGTAAGAAGCCAGAAGCGAGAGTCGCCGACCAGTTCGGAGGCGATGTACGTTTTTTTAAGATCTGCACGCTGGGAAGAGTCGGAGCCGGAGGCGGTTATAAACCTCTAATGATTTTTTCTCTGAAATGAGCTTTAGAGACGTTAAGAAACCGTAAACCGCGAAAATCGTAGCGAACGTTCAACCCTGACAATCCTGAACGAAAAGAAACTTCGGGGAATACGGTTACGCCGACCCGTTTGTCGGGGAGGACTGGAAAGGAGCGAAAAAAAGGGGTGCAACACGAGGACATCCCAGGGGGTCACCCATCCTAGTACTCCTCTTTCCCAAGCACGCTTAACTTCGTAGTTCTGATGGGATCCGGTGCATTAGTGCTGGTATGATCGCACCCGCACACTAAGCTTGCCTCAATTCATTTATGACCTCGTCCAGGGGCCATGGACCGCTCCCAGCCCACCTCCACGAGAAGGGGCGTCCGCTCGGAATCGGTAAGAAGCCAGAAGCGAGAGTCGCCGACCAATTCGGAGGCGATGTACGTTTTTTTAAGATCTGCACGCTGGGAAGAGTCGGAGCCGGAGGCGGTTCTAAATCACTAACGATTTTTGCTCTGAAATGAGCTTTAGAGACGTTAAGAAACCGTAAACCGCGAAAATAGTAGAAAACGTTCAACCCCGACAGTCCTGAATGAAAAGAAACTTCGGGGAATACAGTTACGCCGACCCGTTTGTCGGGGAGGACTGGAAAGGAGCAAAAAAAAGGGGTGCAACACGAGGACATCCCAGGGGGTCACCCATCCTAGTACTGCTCTCTCCCAAGCACGCTTAACTTCGGAGTTCTGATGGATCTGGTGCGTTAGTGCTGGTATGATCGCACCCGCACACTAAGCTTGCCTCAATTCATTTATGACCTCGTCCAGGGGCCGTGGACAGCTCCCAGCCCATCTCCACGAGGAGGGGCGTCCGCTCGGAATCGGTAAGAAGCCAGAAGCGAGAGTCGCCGACCAGGTTGGAGGCGATGTACGTTTTTTTAAGATCTGCACGCTGGGAAGAGTCGGAGCCGAAGGCGGTTATAAATCTCCAACGATTTTTGCTCTGAAATGAGCTTCAGAGACGTTAAGAAACCGTAAACAGCGAAAATCGTAGCGAACGTTCAACCCCGACAGTCCTGAACGAAAAGAAACTTCGGGGAATACAGTTACGTCGACCCGTTTGTCGGGGAGGACTGGAAAAGAGCAAAAAAAAGGGGTGCAACACGAGGAATTCCCAGGGGGTCACCCATCCTAGTACTGCTCTCGCCCAAGCAGGCTTAACTTCGGAGTTCTGATGGGATCCGATGCATTAATGCTGGTATGATCGCACCCGCACACTAAGCTTGCCTCAATTCATTTATGACCTTGTCCACGGGCAGTGGACCGCTCCCAGCCCACCTCCTCGAGGAGGGGCGTCCTTTCGGAATCGGTAAGAAGCCAGAAGCGAGAGTCGCCGACCAGTTCGGAGGCGATGTACGTTTTTTTAAGATCTGCACGCTGGGAAGAGTCGGAGCTGGAGGCGGTTATAAATCTCTAATGATTTTTTCTCTGAAATGAGCTTCAGAGACGTTAAGAAACCGTAAACCGCGAAAATCGTAGCGAACGTTCAACCCCGACAGTCCTGAACGAAAAGAAACTTCGGGGAATACGATTACCCCGACCCGTTTGTCGGGGAGGACTGGAAAGGAGCGAAAAAAAGGGGTGCAACACGAGGACATCCCAGGGGGTCACCCATCCTAGTACTGCTCTTTCCCAAGCACGCTTAACTTCGTAGTTCTGATGGGATCTGATGCATTAGTGCTGGTATGATCGCACCCGCAAACTAAGCTTGCCCCAATTCATTTATGACCCCGTCCAGGGGCCGTGGACCGCTCCCAGCCCACCTCCACGAGGAGGGGCGTCCGCTCGGAATCGGTAAGAAGCCAGAAGCGAGAGTCACCGACTAGTCCGAAGGCGATGTACGTTTTTTTAAGCTCTGCACGCTGGGAAGAGTCGGAGCCGGAGGCGGTTATAAATCTCTAACGATTTTTGCTCTGAAATGAGCTTCAAAGACGTTAAGAAACCGTAAACCGCGAAAATCGTACCGAACGCTCAACCCCGACAGTCCTGAACGGAAAGAAACTTCGGGGAATACGGTTACGCCGACCCGTTTGTCGGGGAGGACTGGAAATGAGCAAAAAAAAGGGGTGCAACACGAGGACTTCCCAGGGGGTCACCCATCCTAGTACTGCTCTCGCCCAAGCACGCTTAACTTCGGCGTTCTGATGGGATCCGGTGCATTAGTGCTGGTATGATCGCACCCGCACACTAAGCTTGCCTCAATTCATTTATGACCTCGTCCAGGGGCCATGGACCGCTCCCAGCCCACCTCCCCAAGGGGGGGCGTCCGCTCGGAATCGATAAGAAGCCAGAAGCAAGAGTCCCCGACCAGCTCGGAGGCGATGTACGTTTTTTTAAGATCTGCACGCTGGGAAGAGTCGGAGCGAGAGGCGGTTTTAAATCTCTAACGTTTTTTGCTCTGAAATGAGCTTCAGAGACGTTAAGAAACCGTAAACAGCGAAAATCGTAGCGAACGTTCAACCCCGACAGTCCTGAACGAAAAGAAACTTTGGGGAATACGGTTACGTCGACCCATTTGTCGGGGAGGACTGGAAAAGAGCAAAAAAAAGGGGTGCAACACGAGGAATTCCCAGGGGGTCACCCATCCTAGTACTACTCTCGCCCAAGCAGGCTTAACTTCGGAGTTCTGATGGGATCCGATGCATTAATGCTGGTATGATCGCACCCGCACACTAAGCTTGCCTCAATTCATTTATGACCTTGTCCACGGGCAGTGGACCTCTCCCAGCCCACCTCCTCGAGGAGGGGCGTCCTTTCGGAATCGGTAAGAAGCCAGAAGCGAGAGTCGCCGACCAGTTCGGAGGCGATGTACGTTTTTTTAAGATCTGCACGCTGGGAAGAGTCGGAGCCGGAGGCGGTTATAAATCTCTAATGATTTTTTCTCTGAAATGAGCTTCAGAGACGTTAAGAAACCGTAAACCGCGAAAATCGTAGCGAACGTTCAACCCGACAGTCCTGAATGAAAAGAAACTTCGGGGAATACGATTACGCCGACCCGTTTGTCGGGGAGGACTGGAAAAGAGCCAAAAAAAAGGGGTGCAACACGAGGAATTCCCAGGGGGTCACCCATCCTAGTACTGCTCTCGCCCAAGCACGCTTAACTTCGGAGTTCTGATGGGATCCGATGCATTAATACTGGTATAATCGCACCCGCACACTAAGCTTGCCTCAATTCATTTATGACCTCGTCCAGGGGCCGTGGACGGCTCCCAGCCCATCTCCACGAGAAGGGGCGTCCGCTCGGAATCGGTAAGAAGCCAGAAGCGAGAGTCGCCGACCAGTTCGGAGATGATGTACGTTTTTTTAAGATCTGCACGCTGGGAAGTGTCGGAGCCGAAGGCGGTTATAAATCTCCAACGATTTTTGCTCTGAAATGAGCTTCAGAGACGTTAAGAAACCGTAAACCGCGAAAATCGTAGCGAACGTTCAACCCCGACAGACCTGAACGAAAAGAAACTTCGGGGAATACGATTACGTCGACCCGTTTGTCGGGGAGGACTGGAAACGAGCGAAAAAAAGGGGTGCAACACGAGGACATCCCAGGGGGTCACCCATCCTAGTACTGCTCTTTCCCAAGCACGCTTAACTTCGTAGTTCTGATGGGATCCGATGCATTAATGCTGGTATGATCGCACCCGCACACTAAGCTTGCCTCAATTCTTTTATGACCTTGTCCACGGGCAGTGGACCGCTCCCAGCCCACCTCCTCGAGGAGGGGCGTCCTTTCGGAATCGGTAAGAGGCCAGAAGCGAGAGTCGCCGACCAGTTCGGAGGCGATGTACGTTTTTTTAAGATCTGCACGCTGGGAAGAGTCGGAGCCGAAGGCGGTTATAAATCTCTAAAGATTTTTTCTCTGAAATGAGCTTCAGAGACGTTAAGAAACCGTAAACCGCGAAAATCGTAGCGAACGTTCAACCCTGACAGTCCTGAACGAAAAGAAACTTCGGGGAATACGATTACGCCGACCCGTTTGTCGGGGAGGACTGGAAAGGAGCGAAGAAAAGGGGGGGAACACGAGGACATCCCAGGGGGTCACCCATCCTAGTACTGCTCTTTCCCAAGCACGCTTAACTTCGTAGTTCTGATGGGATCCGGTGCATTAGTGCTGGTATGATCGCACCCGCACACTAAGCTTGCCCCAATTCATTTATGACCCCGTCCAGGGGCCGTGGACCGCTCCCAGCCCACCTCCACGAGGAGGGGCGTCTGCTCGGAATCGGTAAGAAGCCAGAAGCGAGAGTCGCCGACTAGTTCGGAGGCGATGTACGTTTTTTTAAGATCTGCACGCTGGGAAGAGTCGGAGCCGGAGGCGGTTATAAATCTCTAACGATTTTTGCTCTGAAATGAGCTTCAAAGACGTTAAGAAACCGTAAACCGCGAAAATCGTAGCGAACGTTCAACCCCGACAGTCCTGAACGGAAAGAAACTTCGGGGAATACGGTTACGCCGACCCGTTTGTCGGGGAGGACTGGAAATGAGCAAAAAAAAGGGGTGCAACACGAGGACTTCCCAGGGGGTCACCCATCCTAGTACTGCTCTCGCCCAAGCAGGCTTAACTTCGGAGTTCTGATGGGATCCGGTGCATTAGTGCTGGTATGATCGCACCCGCACACTAAGCTTGCCTCAATTCATTTATGACCTCGTCCAGGGGCCGTGGACCGCTCCCAGGCCACCTCCCCAAGGGGGGGGCGTCCGCTCGGAATCGATAAGAAGCCAGAAGCGGGAGTCCCCGACCAGTTCGGAGGCGATGTACGTTTTTCTACGATCTGCACGCTGGGAAGAGTCGGAGCCGGAGGCGGTTTTAAATCTCTAACGATTTTTGCTCTGAAATGAGCTTCAGAGACGTTAAGAAACCGTAAACCGTGAAAATCGTAGCGAACGTTCAACCCCGACAGTCCTGTACGAAAAGAAACTTCGGGGAATACGGTTATGCCAACCCGTTTGTCAGGGAGGACTGGAAAGGAGCAAACAAAAGGGGTGCAACACGAGGACCTCCCAGGGAGTCACCCATCCTAGTACTGCTCTCGCCCAAGCACGGTTAACTTCAGAGTTCTGATGGGATCCGGTGCATTAGTGCTGGTATGATCGCACCCGCACACTATGCTTGCCTCAATTCATTTATGACCTCGTCCAGGAGCCGTGGACCGCTCCCAGCCCACCTCCACGAGGAGGGGCGTCCGCTCGGAATCGGTAAGAAGCCAGAAGCAAGAGTCGCCGACCAGTTCGGAGGCGATGTACGTTTTTTTAAGATCTGCACGCTGGGAAGAGTCGGAGCTG
Organism: Diospyros kaki; assembly: GCA_036245055.1. Classification (NCBI taxonomy): domain Eukaryota; kingdom Viridiplantae; phylum Streptophyta; class Magnoliopsida; order Ericales; family Ebenaceae; genus Diospyros; species Diospyros kaki. The sequence goes on from BSEG01000002.1 coordinate 22,599,401, forward strand.
GAGGCGGTTATAAATCTCTAACGATTTTTGCTCTGAAATTAGCTTCAGAGACGTTAAGAAACCGTAAACCGCGAAAATCGTAGCGAACGTTCAACCCCGACAGTCCTGAACGAAAAGAAACTTCGGGGAATACGATTACGCCGACCCGTTTGTCGGGGAGGACTGGAAAGGAGCGAAAAAAAGGGGTGCAACACGAGGACATCCCAGGGGGTCACCCATCCTAGTACTGCTCTTTCCCAAGCACGCTTAACTTCGTAGTTCTGATGGGATCCGGTGCATTAGTGCTGGTATGATCGCACCCGCACACTAAGCTTGCCCCAATTCATTTATGACCCCGTCCAGGGGCCGTGGACCGCTCCCAGCCCACCTCCACGAGGAGGGGCGTCTGCTCGGAATCGGTAAGAAGCCAGAAGCGAGAGTCGCCGACTAGTTCGGAGGCGATGTATGTTTTTTTAAGATCTGCACGCTGGGAAGAGTCGGAGCCGGAGGCGGTTATAAATCTCTAACGATTTTTGCTCTGAAATGAGCTTCAAAGACGTTAAGAAACCGTAAATCGCGAAAATAATAGCGAACGTTCAACCCCGACAGTCCTGAACGGAAAGAAACTTCGGGGAATACGGTTACGCCGACCCGTTTTTCGGGGAGGACTGGAAATGAGCAAAAAAAAGGGGTGCAACACGAGGACTTCCCAGGGGGTCACCCATCCTAGTACTGCTCTCGCCCAAGCACGCTTAACTTCGGAGTTCTGATGGGATCCGGTGCATTAGTGCTGGTATGATCGCACCCGCACACTAAGCTTGCCTCAATTCATTTATGACCTCGTCCAGGGGCCGTGGACCGCTCCCAGCCCACCTCCCCAAGGGGGGGGCATCCGCTCGGAATCGATAAGAAGCCAGAAGCGAGAGTCCCCGACCAGTTCGGAGGCGATGTACGTTTTTTTAAGATCTGCACGCTGGGAAGAGTCAGAGCCGGAGGCGGTTTTAAATCTCTAACGATTTTTGCTCTGAAATGAGCTTCAGAGACGTTAAGAAACCGTAAACCGCGAAAATCGTAGCGAACATTCAACCCCGACAGTCCTGTACGAAAAGAAACTTCAGGGAATACGGTTATGCCAACCCGTTTGTCAGGGAGGACTGGAAAGGAGCAAACAAAAGGGGTGCAACACGAGGACTTCCCAGGGAGTCACCCATCCTAGTACTGCTCTCGCCCAAGCACGGTTAACTTCAGAGTTCTGATGGGATCCGGTGCATTAGTGCTGGTATGATCGCACCCGCACACTAAGCTTGCCTCAATTCATTTATGACCTCGTCCAGGGGCCGTGGACCGCTCCTAGCCCACCTCCACGAGGAGGGGCGTCCGCTCGGAATCGGTAATAAGCCAGAAGCAAGAGTCGCCGACTAGTTCGGAGGCGATGTACGTTTTTTTAAGATCTGCACGCTGGGAAGAGTCGGAGCTGGAGGCGGTTATAAATCTCTAACGAGTTTTGCTCTGAAATTAGCTTCAGAGACGCTAAGAAACCGTAAACCGCGAAAATCGTAGCGAACGTTCAACCCCGACAGTCCTGAACGGAAAGAAACTTCGGGGAATACGGTTACGCCGACCCGTTTGTCGGGGAGGACTGGAAAGGAGCAAAAAAAAGGGGTGCAACATGAGGACTTCCCAGGGGGTCACCCATCCTAGTACTACTCTCGCCCAAGCACGCTTAACTTCGGAGTTCTGATGGGATCCGGTGCATTAGTGCTGGTATGATCGCACCCGCACACTAAGCTTGCCTCAATTCATTTATGACCTGGTCCAGGTGCTGTGGACCGCTCCCAGCCCACCTCCACGAGGTGGGGCGTCCGCTCGAAATCGGTAAGAAGCCAGAAGCGAGAGTCGCTGACCAGTTCAGAGGCGATGTACGTTTTTTTAAGATCTGCGCGCTAGGAAGAGTCGGAGCCGGAGGTGGTTTTAAATCTCTAACGATTTTTGCTCTGAAATGAGCTTCAGAGACGTTAAGAAATCGTAAATCTCGAAAATCGTAGCGAACGTTCAACCCCGACAGTCCTGTACGAAAAGAAACTTCGGGGAATACGGTTACGCCGACCCGTTTGTCAGGGAGGACTGGAAAGGAGCAAACAAAAGGGGTGCAACACGAGGACTTCCCAGGGAGTCACCCATCCTAGTACTGCTCTCGCCCAAGCACGGTTAACTTCGGAGTTCTGATGGGATCCGGTGCATTAGTGCTGGTATGATCGCACCCGCACACTAAGCTTGCCTCAATTCATTTATGACCTCGTCCAGGGGCCGGGACCGCTCCCAGCCCACCTCCACGAGGAGGGGCGTCCGCTCGGAATCGGTAAGAAGCCAGAAGCGAGAGTCGCTGACCAGTTCGGAGGCGATGTACGTTTTTTTAAGATCTGCGCGCTAGGAAGAGTCGGAGCCGGAGGCGGTTTTAAGTCTCTAACGATTTTTGCTCTGAAATGAGCTTCAGAGACGTTAAGAAACTGTAAACCACGAAAATCATAGCGAACGTTCAACCCCGACAGTCCTATACGAAAAGAAACTTCGGGGAATACGGTTATGCCGACCCGTTTGTCAGGGAGGACTGGAAAGGAGCAAACAAAAGGGGTACAACACAAGGACTTCCCAGGGAGTCACCCATCCTAGTACTGCTCTCGCCCAAGCACGGTTAACTTCGGAGTTTTGATGGGATCCGGTGCATTAGTGCTGGTATGATCGCACCCGCACACTAAGCTTGCCCTAGGCACATCCCCTCTAGGATCATCATAACGATACAATCACATGGCACCATATGCATCCCTCATGCACAATGCACACCCAACTCCCCTCGGAGTCTTTCTATGAATTACCAACGTCATGCCTACCCTGGCCATGACTGGCATATGCTTCACATGCTCGCTCCACCTAGAGCCTCTCTACAAGAAACTTTAGCTTGCTCCATTCCCGAAGCTCGTCACATAACCTGTTGATGAGTCCTTCCTTGAGTTTCAAGCTAATTTCCACTTTAGCTCACTCTATCTCAAGCGCACTCGCCTTACTGCACCACTTCCAAGGGACAACTCTATTCCCTCGAACATGCTCGACAATTCCTAACATAGAGACGCTTCACTAATCCCTTCCTTAATTAGATATGCCTCGGTTTAGTGTCCCCACACGAGCCTCAACACTTCAATCTTAAGGAGTTCTCATCCCTAGAACACTTAACATTACCCAAAATTCGCAAATTTGGGTTTCTTAACACCACACCCACACTTGGGTTTTTGGTTCCCCGTTGCTCAACCCATATACCTCTCACAGGTATAACATCTCAATCCAAGGTATTTGCTTATCCCTAGAACAGGAATATCCAAACATACCCGCAAAGCCATCACAAGCCTTAACGCCTTGAGCCAATCCCTTAGGGTCCTTGAACCACATGTCCAACTTTCAAAGTTATCGGACCAACCTTACATCGAAATCTCAAAATTTCAAATCAATTGTTCTCGACCCCAACTCAGCAGTTAAGACATTCCGACTTACATTCAATCCATCACAGACATCCTTGACTCAAAATTCTGGCAATCACTTCACATCAATTACTTAACCGACCATACATGACATTCCAAAATGCTAGCCTTCCCCACTCATATAGCTAGCCACGCTCTGATACCAATCTGTAACGCCCCGCTCCCACTTACGGGTGTTACTCGTGAACAATCGCCCGAATTGTCCACCTGCCCGGCCTTTGGCGAAGGGTGGACCATGTTTCAAGACGAAATGCCCTAGGTGGGAACTAGGCTCGTCCTTCCCTTCGCTGAATCCCAGGATTCACTAGCGAAATTGGGCTTTAACCACACCGCATTGGCTATAAAGAAAATCTCATTCCGATGCCCAATCGCCATTTTCTCAATTTTATTTGATTCCTTTCTAACCAAGAATATTACCGGGCTCCATAAATCACCATTTAAACCAATCCATAGATGGATCACCAATTTTGGAGAAAACTCATCAATTTCAAAATTTCAAAATTTTGGCATAAATCTCCAAAATGCCCGAAAAATCCCTTTATTTTGAAATTTTCTCCGGGGCCCAAATTCAATTAAGAAATGCCCCAAAATTCTCCAATTTTTCCAATTTTTTGAAAAAAATTGGCCCGCGGGGCCCGCTGGCTCACGCGGCCGCCCGCCCGCACGCGGGCGCGGCCGACCGCGCGAGCCCTCGCCCGCGCGCGCGCACGCGGGCGCGGCCGCCAGCAGCCTGCTGCTGCTGGCTGCCCCTTTTGCTGCTGCTGCTCCAAAATTTTAGCAACTTCTTTTTTTTTTTTTTTTTTTCTTTCCTTGGGTCTCCTAATCCAATTTTTCCAGAATTCAAATAGTCAAAAATCCTTCACATTCATTTTGATTTTTGCCTCTAATTCTCCTTAATCAAGGCTTAAACCCAACTTTCAATACTTCCATAACAATATTAAACACACACAAATTTTTCCAACAACCCATAAATGCCCAAACTTTCCAGATTTTTCTTTCCATATATACACACCAAAATGTACCCTTTTGGGCTTAAAGAAACCCTTACACAAGGCATGTACAAATTAGGCAAAATTACACCATTTGGAAAAAAATACAAATTTCTTCATGCTCAAGCTTCTTTCTCTTGCCAAACCCTTCCATAGCATGCTTCAATACCTACAAGAGGTCAAATAAACCTCATGAGCTCCATGAGCTCAATAAGGGTGCAATGACATAAAGTATGAAATTTAACAATATAGATGCCAATGCCATATGCAAGTGCCTAGGGTTCCAATACCTCAACCATTAAGGTTAAAGGCTTCCACATACCCACCCCAACACACAACTACATGGCCATGAGTCTCACACACACAAGCATATGCAAAGCAAGCACAAAAATGTTAAAACGCATACAAGAGTCTTGCTAGCCACCATCCACTTGGGGCTTTCCCCTTACCTCAATACTCCATGGATCTTCAAGTTTCCAACAACTTCAAGCCTCCAAAATTACTTCCCTTTTATTTCCTCAAACTCCTTCAATAAAAACAAGCCTAGGATCATCAAAAGATCCTTTAAAAATGAAGAATACAAGAAGATTCCATACCCTTTACCTCTAGGCTTCTTGGACTTCTTCTTCTTCTCCCTTCTTCTTTCTTCCTTTCTTTTCTTCTTCAAGATTCTTCAAATGGCCAAAGAAGACAAGTCTTCTTTCCACTTGCCTATTTATATTATTTCTCCCATCATTCAAGAATAAATCCTAGCCATTTGTTTTATTTGGTGAGAATAAATCTCAACCACAAAATGGCTTAATCCATCCACTTAGTCTTGTGAATTATCCACCATTGGATTTTACTCACTTTACAAGACTTGATCTCAACCATTAAAAGAAACACAATCCATGTGCTCTTAGTCTTCTTTAATCTCAACCCTTGATGCACTTTGGAAGACTAAATCCCCACCACTCAAGAAAGCACAATCCAAGACTTATGGAGAGCTTAGATCCCAACCTTTGGATTTCTTTGGAGATTAAATCTCCACCTTCCACCTCATCTCTTCTCTTGGATTAATAAACCCACTTGGAAATCCATGCCCACTTAAAGAATTTAATTTCATTCATTGGATTTAATTCCACTTTCAAGACAAATCCTCCACCCTTGGATTATCTTGAATTCCCATTTCTTTCTCATTTATTTAAATGGGACTATTTTCAAGCTATCATCTTGAAAGACTAATATCACATAATATCCCATTTAATTTAATTTAACCATTTTCATCCATCAACTTGAGAGACATAATTCATTTCTTTCCCAATTTAATAAATCCCACCATTTTCCATCATTAATGGGAGACTAATTTCCCATTTTCCTTTGGATTTATTTAATTCTCCATAATCATATTCTACATTAAATGCTTGAAAGACTAATTAGAATTTCTTTTAGCATTTAATTTAATCTCTCCATTTAACTTGGACCACAAAATGCCATGTGTCACTCCAAGACACCACCCTTGGCTTCCAAGTTCTAATCTCCTCCATCCATGTGGCATCACCACATTTATTCTCTAATATAGGAAAAAAATTAATTACTTTACCACATAATTCAATATCCTCCATTTTCCCAATATTCCTTAATTAAATTCCTTTATGGAAATAAATTCCAAAATTTCCAAAATACCCTTTGTGAATTTATTAATCCCATATATCTCCACATGAATAAATATTGGGATTTAATTCACTTACACACCTAATTCCATATAGGAATTATTTCTAATTTATCAAAATACCCCATTATATTGGATTTCACTATCCAAATTACCAAAATACCCTCTCATAGGGCACCATCAATCTCAAGGATCCAACACCTTCTCTAGGGCATTTTTGGAATTTTATCACTTTCTTTCTCATTCTTTTAATACCTGTAACACCGGGTGTTACACTCATCTTAGTACTGTTGTCACCCAAGCACGCTTAACTTGTAGTTCTGATGGGATCCGATCCATTAGTGCTGGTATGATCGCACCCGCACAATAAGTTTGCCTCTATTCATTTATGGCCTCGTCCAGGGGCCGTGGACCGCTCCTCGCCCACCTCCACGAGGAGGGGCGTTCTCTCGGAACTGGTCAGAAGCAAGAAGCAAAAGTCGCCGGCCTGTTCGAAGGAAATGTACATTTTTTTAAAATCTACATGCTGCGAAGGGTCGGAGTAGGAGGCGGTTATAAATCTCTAACTATTTTTGCTCTCAAATGAGCCCCGAGGACGTTAAGAAACCTTAAACTGCGAAAATCATAGCAAACGTACAACCCCAACAGTCCTGAACAAAAGGAAACTTCGGGGAATACGGTTACGCCGATGCTAACCCATTTCTCAGGAAGGACTGGAATGGAGCAAAAAAAAGGGGTGCAACACGAGGACTTCCCAAGGGGTCACCCATCCTAGTACTGCCCTCACCCAAGCATACTTAACTTCGGAGTTTTGATGGGATCTGGTGCATTAGTGTTGGTATGATCGCACCTGCACACTATCCTTGCCTCTATTCATTTATGGCCTAGTCTAGGGGTCGTGGACTGCTAAAATCCCACCTCCACGAGGAGGTGCGTCTACTCGGACCAGGTAAGAAGGTAGAAGCGAAAGTCGTCGGCTAATTTGGAGGCCATATACGTTTTTTTAAGATCTAGACTCTACTAAGAGTTGGAGCCAGAGGCGGTTATAGATCTCTAACGATTTTTGCTCTTAAATGTGCTCGGGAACATAAAGAAGCCTTAAACCATGCAAATCGTAATGAACATTCATCCCCAACAGTCCTGAAGAAAAGGAAACTTTAGGGAATACGGTTACGCCAACGCCGACCCGTTTCTCAGGGAGGAATGGAAAGGAGCTAAAAAGGGTTCAACACAACGACTTCCCAGGGGGTCACCCATCCTAGTACTGCTCTCGCCCAAGCACACTTAACTTCGGATTTCTGATGGGATCCGGTGCATTAGTGCTAGTATGATTGCACCCGCACACTAAACTTCCCCCTATTCATTTATGGTCTCGTCTAAAGGTCGTGGCCTATTCCCCGCCCACCTCCAAGAGGAGGGGCGTCCACTCGAAACTGGTAAGAAGGCAGAAGCGAAAGTCGCCAGCCAATTCGGAGGCAATGTACGATTTTTTAAGATCTACACACTACGAAGAGTCAGAGCCAGAGGCGGTTATAAATCTCAAAAGAATTTTTTATATTAAATGAGCTTCAGGGTAGTTAAGAAACCCTAAACTGCGAAAATAGTAGCGAATTTTCAACCCCAACAGTCTTAAACAAAAGGAAACTTCGGGGAATACATTTATGCCAGCGCCGACCCGTACCTCGGGGAGGACTGTTAAGGAGCGAAAAAGGGGGTCCAACACGAGAATGACCCATAGGGTTACTGATAGCATGCATATTTATGCTATATTTTGGCATTTCACCTTAGTCTTATTACGCTATTTGAAGTAATTTTTGCTGATCTTTCATTGTTTCTATTTTATTATACTTCAAATGGTCCTTACACTATTTTCTATCTTACTTCTATGGATCCAAGCTTGCTTAGCTTTAGGGAATATTGGATGGGCTAGAGAAGCAGCTGGAAAAGACTTGAATGGGCTCATTTCGGACTTCATGAGGGTAGGCCAGCCTTGGGCAATTGTGGAACTCATCTAAAGGAGCTTGGGCTTCAAGGAGCAGATTTGGGCTGCTCGATTTTGCTGTTTTGGGCTCACTTATCTCTCTTTTGTTTCTTTTCTTTTCTGTTGGGCTAGGCCCAACCCTAGCCTTCCTTTCTTAGCCATGTATTTAAGGCCTCTTAGCACTTATTTCCAGATATATTGAGAGGAGAAAAGAGAGGAGATTCTGGCCGTTTTTCTTGTTGTTAGCAATTTTCTGTTTTCTTCATTTTTGTTTTCCATTTTGTCTTCCTTGCTGCAATGAAAGGCTAGAGCTATTGTAACTGGTTGTGTATCTTGAACCCATGTGGAATTTGAGTCCCGGATGAGCTGCAAAAACCTGGTTTGTTTGTTTCAATCTTATTCATTTCCATTTGGTTTAGTTTGAACAGAGTTTTGAATGCATGGAGTTCATGGCAGGTTTGTGTGAATTTGCATGGATTCATTTTCTGTTAAATGCTTAAGAGAACAGAGTGTTGTAGCCGGTTGGTATAACATCTCGGAAATGAATATAATGTGCTTGAATGGTTGTTCTTGCATAGCTTTGGATGGGTTGAATAGAGAGTGAATGGTTGCATTTTGTTTATAAGAGATTTCTATATTCATTTTGCTGTTCCAATCATTCTAATCCTTGGACGGTTGTTGAGGATGCTTTAAATTTGATATCCAGAGATTAAAACATCTAACAAGTCAAGATTTATAGGTTGGACGAGGAAGATTTCACATAGGGGACAAATACACAGCTGGTTGCATTCCATTTACTGATTTTCATCTATCATTGTTTCTCTGTTTTGTTGCTTAGTTTTCTGTCAAAACCCCCCCTAAACAAACTGTTATTTATATTGGTTCTCCTTGTTGGTAGAAGAAGGTGAGGCTCCTTGTGAGAGACGACCTAGGGTGCACTTTGCTGCAAACTAGAGAAGATAGATATCTAATTCTGGAGTGGTTCGACAACCGACTAGTTACCCATCCTAGTACTGCTCTCGCCCAAAAATGCTAAACTTCGAAGTTCTGATGGGATCAGATGCATTAGTTCTGGTATGATCGCACCTGCACACTAAACTTGCCTCTATTCATTTATGGCCTTATCTAGGGGTCGTGGACCGCTCCTCGCCCACCTCCCCAACAAGGGGTGTCCACTCGGAACCGGTAAGTAGCAAGAAGCGAAAGTCGCCGGCCAGTTCGTAGGTGATATACGTTTTTTTAAGATCTACACGCTGCGAAGTGTTGGAGCCAGAGGTAGTTATAAATCTCTAATGATTTTTTCTCTTAAATGAGCTCCGAGGACATTAAGAAACCTTAAACCGTGAAAATCATAGCGAACGTTCAACACCAACAGTCTTAAACAAAAGAAAACTTTGGGAAATACAGTTACGTCAACGTCAACCCGTTTCTCGTGGAGGTGGTTATAAATCTCTAACAAATTTTGCTCCTAAATGGGCTCCAGGGACTTAAAGAAACATTAAATCGCGAAAATCATAGCAACCGTTCGACCCCAACAGTCCTGAACAAAAGGAAACTTCGGGGAATATGGTTACGCCGACACCAACCCATTTCTCGGGGAGGACCGAAAAGTTACAAAAAAAGGGGTCCAACACGAGGACTTCTAAGGGGTTACCTATCCTCGTACTGCTCTCGCCCAAGCAAGCTTAATTTCAGAGTTCTGATGGGATCCGGTGCATTAGTGCTGGTGTGATCACACTCGCACAATAAGCTTGGAATTGGTAAGATGCCAGAAGCGAAAGTCGTTGGCCAATTCAAAGGCGATGTACTTTTTTTTAAGATCTACACGCTGCGAAGAGTCGAAGCCAGAGGCAGTAATAAATCTCTAACAAATTTTGCTCCTAAATTGGCTCCGGGGACATAAAGAAACATTAAATCGTAAAAATTCTACTGAACGTTCAACCCCAATAGTCTTGAACTAAAGGAAACTTCATGGAATACGGTTACGCCGACACTGACCCGTTTTTCGAGGAGGACTGGAAAGGAGCAAAAAATATGATCGCAACAGCACCCTTGTAACACCCCAGTTTTCTTGAGCATGTTATAATTTAGGATTTCGGGAATACAAAAAGTTTTCATATCACAATAGTTATCACACATCACATAATATCCCAAAAACCCTAATTTTTACCTTCTCAGCTTAACAAACTCAATAATTGAATAGCTAAGACAGGCATTAAAATTTTAAATACGGAAGCTAGATCGAACCTGATATGGTCCCCAACCATAATGCTTTATCACAACATTGTTCAAGACGTCTAAAAAATGTATTACATTACCTCTCGCAAATGATAACTGAACATCTTAAACATATCCAAAATTACATAGGTTTGTACATAAGCATACAACAGTAGTAAATTAAGCTTATTCTTCAGCTACCTCCTTTCCCTTAGAGCTGCTCATCGAACCTGGAACGTTTGAATATTCCAGGGACATAGTCCAATTAGAAGATGAATCTTCTAGTGAGAAACTAAAAAAAAAACAGTTTATATCGATGCATGATCAGGTATAAAATGTATGAGAAGACAACGAGAACTACTCTGAAGTGTCTCGTGAACACGTCAGCCTCCTCCAACGAGAGCTTTCTCAATGGTGCACGCATAGCGCCTCTCGGGAGGTCCCTAACCATGTCACTTCGGCCTAACTTCATAGAACTCATGCAAGCACCACATCCATTGTGCCTTAGACTCACGGTCTTCCCCACAAGAGCTTTCTCGATGGTGCATGCATAGCGCCTCTCGGGGGATATCCGACTTTTGCCCTTGGCCAACAACAAATAGGTACAACAGTATGGCCACACAAATTTTATAAATGCAACAGTTAAAAAGCCAATAGCATATAATTTTCAAGAAAATTCAGTTTATATATGCAACATGATTTCACGTAAGAGAATAACAAGTGTTTATGTGTAAGAACTTCATGAAATACGTCTCATGTAATAGAAGTCTCTCATAAGAGAATAAAAAATAGGATTTGGAGTATAGGAGTCTCACGGAGTCTCACCTTGTTGGGTTATCTCTTCGACGGTATAATTTTACAGCAAATGGCCTAGGTTTCTATAGAAAACACATGTTTTGGTAAACCTAACCTCAAATATTTTTACATAGGATTTAAGGGTATTAAAGTAGGGGCATAACTGGAAAATTTCATGTAAAAAGAGCCCCTCATGCGCCCTCACGCGCCCCAAGAATTCTGGCCACGCGCCCCCACGCGCAGCCATTTTTCGGCCCGTGTAATTCACGCGTAGGCACCAGATTCCGAACAGCAACGCCTCGTTTTCGTATTTCTGCCATATCTCCCTCGTTTTGACTCCGATTCAACCCCCGTTTGAACCTACGTGACCCTATCTTCCCCCTCTACAGGATTATAAAAAAAAATGGGACTTACCTCACTTTTTTGCTGACTGATTTTGGCAAATTCCGGCGAAGACTCACAACTCCGACGAAGCTCGTTCTCCGCCGCTTCTCCGTTGCTTTCTTCCTACCTTCTTGCTGAACCTCCTTCTCTCTCTCTAGAGCAAGCTCCTCCTCTTAGAGTGTTTCACTCCTTAAATTTGTTTGGAATGGTTTGAGAACAACTCAAGGTGCCTATTTATAGAATCCTTCAACCAATGGTGTTATGCCACTTGTCACAATCTTAGCCATGGACACCAAAGACTCAAAGCCATAATTGAGTGGCTTTTGAAATCCAAAACTACAATTAATCCAACTTTTGAAATCCAAGCTAAAACCCTAAACTTCTTTCAAATAACACTTTGGCCCTTATTTCAAGTCCTCAACTTCAATATTTTACCACATAAGCTCTTAATTTTATCCTTATTTCGTTTGGATAATTCTTTAATTATAATTACACCCTCAAACATCAAATTTATCAAGATACTTAAAATCCCAATATTAATAACTCAAAATTACTCAATATATACGATTTTTCGGAAGCCCCTTACCATCATTCGATCTTTTTAGGCTACAACTTAGCTTAACCAAAAACCATTTCTGATTTGATTTCTTTCAGCGTCATAAATCTCGCCTCGAGACGCTCATGAAAAATATACCTTTAATCTTAGGTATCTAAGGTCTAGGGTACTCCCTACGACTGATTTGGTCACTCGTTACCAATTCAAACATATTTTCGGTATTTTAAACTCACTTAAAATACGTGGCATCTTCATAAAAATATGGGGTATTATAACCCTTAGCTTGCCTCTATTCATTTATGGCCTTATCCAGGGTTGTGGACCGCTCCCTACCCACCTCCACAAGAAGGGGCGTTTTCTCGGAATCGATAAGAAGCGAGAAGCAAAAGTCATCGGGCAGTTCAAAGGTGACGTACATTTTTTAAGATCTACACCCTGCGAAGTGTCAGAGCTGGAGGAGGATATAAATCTCTTGAATGAGCTCTGGGGACGTTAAGAAACCTTAAACTGGGAAGATCGTAACGAACGTTCACCCCAAACCATTTCTCGGGGAGGACGGGAAAAGATCAAAAAAAGGGGTGCAACACGAGGACTTCTTAGGGGTTACCCATCCTAGTACTAGTCTCACCCAATCACGTTTAACTTCGGAGTTCTGATGAGATCCGGTGCAATAATGCTGGTATGATCACACTCGCACACTAAGTTTACCTCTAATGAATTTTTCTCCTAAATGGGCTTCGAGGACATAAAGAAACATTAAACCGCAAAAATCATAGCGACCATTGATAGAGCACATATTTCCTTATTATTTAGCCCTCATATTTAGTCTTTTTGCACATTAGTTGTGTCATTTTTATTCATCTTGATTTTATTTCATTTTATTTTATAGGAATTGGGCTTCACACTATTTTATTTTATTTTTCCAGGTTTAGGGCTATGGGAGCATGAGATGGGGCATGAGACATCTTGATTGGAAATTGGAGATAGAGAAGTAAGGGCAATTTTGGCAGATTTGACCTCCTACACTTCCTTCAGTATTTTGGCCAAGATAAAATTCCAGAATGAAGATAATGTCTTCATAGATACTGTAGAGGACTTCTTGGGCTTTCTGTAATGGTATGGTTTGTCCAGATCCGAGTTCGTTTGGGCCTTCAAACAGCACTTCAAAGTCGGGGTTAGGAAGTAGGGTCAAATTAGGAAATCTGCACAGATGCTGATTCTTTAAAAAGGCCATATCTTGGGCGTCCGATATCCAAATCAAGCTATTCAAAATCCCAAATTAATCTACTCTTCCTGATCTACAATTCTTATGAAGAGGCCGAAGCCCAGAACGCACGTTAACCTTTCCGAAATCGGCCATCAAGTTGCAGTAGCCTAGGGTTTCCTCCTTAAACTCTACTTAAGCACCTTAAGAGGCCATTAAAGATTCATTCTTTTGAAGGGCGTGAACAGTGGCCGACTTCTCTTCTCTCCATTGTTCTTGTGAAGATGGAAAGCTAAGGATCTTGTAATCAATTGCAACACCATCCTTGTTCCCGGTTTGAGTCTTTGGTTTTAATGGAAATCTGTTTTGTTTTGTTTTAACTTTGTTGTTCTCTTGTTTCCGTTCTCTCTTGAATCTGTGTATGTGTTGATACCGGTTGGATGAATGCATGCATTGTCTTTGTTTGAGAATCCAAGGTTTTTGTGCTCGGTTGAGGCTTTAACTGGAAGCAAGAACAACCTGTTTGGATGGTAATCCAATCAGTCTTGAATCTGTGAATCTGTTTATTGGTTTTTCCAAATCTTTGGCAGTTGTTAAAGAATTTTCTGATTTTTGATTTGAGGATTAAAACTAAACAAATTGCTTATTGAGAAGGCGATGAAAACTGGGATATAAGGTTGGTTTGCAACTGATTGCTTCTTGATTTATTGTGTTCTTGCTCATTTTATTTTCTGTTTTTTATCAAAAACTTTCCCCCCGTTTAGCTTTATTTTGACAGATCCGTTTGAGGTTCGTTGGGAGACGACTTTGGGTTGCACCCTTATTGCAAATCCACATCATCATTCATCTAATCTATCGGTGTTCGACAGCCCCGATCAGATTTTGGCGCCGTTGCCGGGGAACCAATCTCGTTTCTGTCAAAAAGAAGACTGATTCAAGAAAGAAAAAAAAAAGAAACAGCTTTGATAATCTAATAGCAGAAATTGTGGTTGCTACTTGGTATATAGGTTGGAAACTAGCTGGTTGCGGGCTACCGGTCCAAAGCGAGTTAACCATACTCGGCACTACTAGATACAACGCCACGTACCAAGTTTATACCATTAAATCAAGAAGATCAAGAAGACCACCAAAACCGAAAATTCTTATTCTCTTCTTCTCTTCTTGTCTTCTTTTCTTCTTCTCTTCTTCTCTTATTCTCTTATTCTCGTTGCTGATAGAAAACTCTTATTCTCTATTTTGTAGGAGACCAGCAAGCTGCATCCAAGTGCAAGAGATAGCAAAAATCAGCAAGTGCAAGACAACAAGCTCTTATTCAGTAGATTTGACAGCCTCCATGACAGATAGCAATATTTAAGGATTGAGATCAAGATACCGGTTCTATCTTCTTCCTTTCTCATCCTTAATTGATGTTCTTTCATGTCTATATGCCTCCCTTGATGTTTTCTTGCATTTAGAGTGGTCTTTGAGGCAAAATAGGAGCCGATTTCAGGAAAAAACGATTTTGACAGTTACTGTTCACTGTTCACATTTTTCCACTTGCTCCGATTGAGCTGATTTTTGGTGTCCAAAGAAATGGGGGTGTGAGGATTCAATGTCACTACTTTTCAGTGAGGAGACCCTTTTTTGGCCAAATTCCAACGTTTAGACCACTTTTTGGGCCATTTTGTGTTTCTCAGTGGCTGATTTTGTGTGGTTTTTAGTGTTTTTAGGTCCCTCAGTGTTTTTGTGGTGAAATTTTGTGGAAACTTGCATAAAAAAAAATCATCTTAGGGCTTCTTGATTGATAGATTTTATGTGCCCTATGTTTTTGCATTTTTTGTGTGCATAGGCCAGTTTGTGTGCTGTTCTTTGTGAGCCATTTTAAGTATGTTTTTGTGCTGAACTTTAGTGCATGACCAGATCCTCTAAGGACATACCAATTGACCTAGACCTTGAAATAGAAAGGACCCTTAGAAAGCAAAGGAAGGCTAGAGAGTTAGAGCTTCGGATAGTTGATAATCCTCCTGCCTCTTCTGCCTTTGCATCTGATATTCCTTCTGTTGCATCTGATATTCCTTCTGTTGCATCTGACTTAAACACAATGGCGGGTAATGGGAATGGAAAGAATGGAAATAATGTAAGTCATGGTCATTTGGATGGTAAAACCATTAGAGAATTGGTTGCCCCTGATGTGCACTACCAGTCTTTATGCATTCAATATCCCCAATTGGATGCAACCTTTGAATTGAAATCTGGGCTAATCCATTTGCTTCCCAAGTTTCATGGCCTTGCAGGTGAAGATCCGCACAAGCATCTCAAAGAATTCCATGTTGTCTGCTCCACAATGAGGCCACAAGGAGTTGATGAGGAGCAAATAAAACTTAGGGCCTTCCCATTTTCATTGGATGGAGCTGCAAAGGATTGGTTATACTACCTGCCACCTGCTGCCATCACAAGTTGGGATGGGCTTAAAAGAATCTTTCTGGAGAAGTTCTTTCCAGCATCCCGAACAGCCGCCATTCGGAAAGAAATTTGTGGCATAAGGTAGAATCATGGGGAGACATTACATGAGTATTGGGAGCGATTCAAGAAACTTTGTTCTAGTTGTCCACACCATCAAATCAGTGACCAGCTGCTGGTCCAATACTTCTATGAAGGTCTTATTCCAATGGATAGGTATTTGGTGGATGCAGCTAGTGGAGGAGCCCTCTCTGAAAAGACACCAACAGCTGCTCAAGAGCTAATCTCCAAGATGGCACAGAATGCCCAACAGTTTGGTACCAGATTAGCCACTCCCATGAGGCAGGCCAATGAGATTGGTGTTGCTGCCATCAATGACCAACAGAGGATAGAGAATAAACTAGAGGAATTGGCCTCCATGGTCAGACAGCTAGCCCTTGATAAAGGACAGTCCAAATCTCAGCAGGTATGTGGTATTTGTTCATTATCCTCCCATGGTACTGACCAATGTCCTCAATTACAGGAGAATACAGAAGCTTGTGCTGGCATTTTTCCAGGAAGACCCTTCCAGCCACAGCATCAGCAGCCACAGCAACACAGATATGATCCATATGCTGCCACCTATAATCCAGGGTGGAGAGATCATCCGAACTTGAGGTATGGAGGTCCTTCAAACCAGCCATTCCAGCTACAACAGCAACAACAGCACAGATTCAATGCACAAAGATCAAGTCAACCAATGCAGCAACCGCAACCAGCACCTAAATCCGAATCAAGCTTGGAAGATATCATGAAGCAGCTCGTTGCCAACAATCTCTAGTTTCAGCAAAGGACCGACACCGCCATACAAAATTTGGAGACACAGATTGGACAGTTGGCAACCAATATCAGTGAGCTATGGAGTCAAGGTTCGGGTCAGTTACCTTCACATCCAGTTTCAAATCCAAGGGGCAATGTAAGTGCTATCGTTCTCCGCAGTGGCAAGGAGTTGAGCAGCCCACCCTCTCCACAACCAGAATTTGGGCAGCAACAAGAAAGCCAAAAGGAAGATCAGCCTCCTTCCATTCAACAGGACAAGCAGCCCACCACCATTGATCAAGATAGGACTTCTTACAACCATCCACTGCCATTTCCTCACCGAGCCACTCAAAATAAAAAGAGGGCAGAAGCTGAGTTGGATAAGGAGATCATGGAGACTTTCAAAAAAGTTGAGGTGAACATACCACTCTTAGAGGCCATTAGATAGATTCCCAAGTATGCCAAGTTTCTCAAAGACTTGTGCACCCACAAAAGGAAACTGAAAGGAAATGAAAAAATCAACTTGGGAAGAAATGTGTCAGCATTGATTCAACCTGCCATGCCTCAGAAATGCAAAGATCCAGGGACTTTCACCATTCCTTGCACTATTGGAAATTTGCAATTTCATAATGCCATGTTGGATTTAGGAGCCTCTATTAATGTGATGCCTAAATCTGTGTATTCTTCTTTGCAGGCAGGTACAGGCACATTGACATCTACAGGAGTGGTGGTCCAGTTGGCAAATAGGAGCACAGCATACCCTGAGGGAGTATTAGAGGATGTGTTAGTGAAGGTAAAGGATTTCATATTCCCTGCTGACTTCTATGTTTTGAATATGGAGGATGATCACACACCCGGACACGCACCACTCATTCTAGGTAGACCCTTCTTCAAAACTGCAAGGACAATAATTAATGTGCATGAGGGTACTTTATCTATGGAGTTTGCTGGTAACACCATTCAGTTCAATATCATTGATGCCATGAAGTATCCCTTAGAAGATCATTCTGCCTTGCATGTTAACTTTATTGACTTAATGGTGGAGAAAGCATGTGTTGAGTTGTATGATCTTGAGTCTGAATTCCCCACCATCCATAATTTTCTTGACGATATGCATTGCTTTCAGTGTCATGACGGACTCAGTAAGTGTAGTGTTTGTTCTGAAATAGATGAGTTCTTGAGTATTGTTGAAAGTGCACCTTCTCATACTATATGTGATTCTGATGTGCCTCCCGTAGAGGAAGTTTCTGTTGTTGAGAATGTATTGCAGGTAGGTGGCAACATAAGCAGACTGGTGCCTTCAATTCAACAGCCACCCACCTTGGAGTGTAAGCCCCTGCCCGAGAATCTGAAGTACGCCTACTTGGCGGATGGAGACAAGCTACCCGTGATCATTGCCGACAACCTTCAGCCTGACCAAGAGGAGAAGTTGCTGAATCTGTTGAAGCAACATAAGAGAGCCATAGGTTGGTCACTTGCAGACATTCCCGGTATATCCCCTTCCTTATGCATGCACAGGATTCATTTAGAGGAAGAAGCTCGACCAGTGAGACAGCCCCAAAGGAGACTTAATCCCACCATTCTAGATGTGGTCAAGACAGAGGTAAGTAAACTACTTTCAGCTGGCATTATTTATCCTATCTCTGATAGCAAGTAGGTGAGTCCAGTGCAGGTAGTTCCAAAGAAGACAGGATTCACAGTGGTAGCCAATGAGAAGAATGAGCTAGTGCCCATGCGAATGCAGAACAGCTGGAGAGTCTGCATTGACTATAGGAGGCTCAACCAAGCTACCAGGAAGGATCATTTCCCACTCCCATTCATTGATCAGATGCTAGAGAGGTTAGCTGGAAAGTCCCATTACTGCTTTCTTGATGGTTTTTCTGGTTACTTTCAGATTTGCATAGCACCGGAGGATCAGGAGAAGACCACCTTCACCTGCCCCTTTGGCACTTTTGCATACCAGAGGATGCCATTTGGTCTATGTAATGCCCCAGGTACGTTCCAGCGATGCATGGTGAGTATATTTTCAGATTTACTTGAGCATTGCATGGAAGTTTTCATGGATGACTTTTCTGTTTATGGGACCTCCTTTGATGAGTGTCTAATCAGTTTGGGTAGAGTCCTGGAGAGATGTGTTGAGAAGAATCTTGTCCTAAATTTTGAAAAATGTCATTTCATGGTTGAGCAGGGGATTGTTTTGGGTCATGTTGTGTCCAAGAGGGGTATAGAGGTTGATAAGTCCAAGGTCGATATCATTTCTTCTTTGCCTTACCCCGCGTCTGTGCGGGAGGTACGTTCTTTCCTTGGACATGCAGGATTCTACAGGAGATTCATCCAGGACTTCAGCAAGATTGCCCTTCCAATGTCCAACCTGCTTCAGAAGGATGTGGAATTCAAATTTGATGAGTCTTGCAAGATGGCCTTTGAGGAGCTCAAGAGGTGCTTGACTTCTCCACCCATCATCCAGCCACCCAACTGGGACTTGCCATTCGAGCTCATGTGTGATGCTTCCAATTATGCAGTTGGTGCCGTCCTTTCACAACGAGTGGAGAAGAAGTCACATGTCATTGCTTATGCCTCGCGCACTCTAGACAATGCCCAAGCAAACTACACCACTACTGAAAAGGAGCTTCTTACCATTGTGTTTGCTTTAGATAAATTTCGCTCTTATCTCCTGGGTTCTAATATTGTTGTGTTTTCTGATCATGCAGCTTTGAAATATCTCTTGAAGAAGCACGATGCCAAACCCAGGTTGATACGGTGGATGCTCCTACTTCAAGAGTTCAGTGTTGAGATCAAAGACAAGAGTGGATCTGAGAATCTTGTGGCTGATCATTTGAGCAGGCTTCCTTCTTCTTCAGATACCACTACCATGGACTGTCAGCCTATCAAAGATGACTTCCCAGATGAGTTACTCTATCACTTGCATGGTACTGAGCCCTGGTATGCTGACATTGTTAATTTTCTAGCTGCATCTGATATCCCTGCCCATCTTAAGAGAGATCAGCTAAGTAAATTTAAAAGTCAGGCCAAGTACTATGTATAGGATGATCCATATCTATGGCGCATGTGTAGTGACCAAGTCCTTAGGAGATGTGTGCCCGATATTGAGTTTGCTTCAGTCTTGCATTTCTGTCATTCACTTGCATGTGGTGGTCACTTTGGTCCTCAACGCACAGCTAGAAATGTCCTAGACTCAGGTTTATATTGGCCATCCCTTTTTCGAGATGCTCATACATTTTGTAAGAATTGCACACGTTGCCAGCACACAGGATCAATATCACGTAGGAATGAAATGCCTCAGCAACCCTTACTATTTTGTGAGATCTTTAATGTTTGGGGTATTGATTTCATGGGTCCTTTTCCTGTCTCTTTTGGTTTTCTGTACATTCTTTTGGCTGTGGATTATGTTTCGAAATGGGTGGAAGCTAAAGCCACCAGGACTGATGATTCTTCTGTGGTTGCAGATTTTGTTAGATCTCATATTTTCTGCAGGTTTGGCATTCCCAAGGCCATCATCAGTGATCAAGGATCCCACTTTTGCAACAGAACGATGCAATCCATGCTCCGAAAGTATGGAGTCTTACATAAAGTGGCGACGCCCTACCATCCACAGACCAATGGGCAGGCTGAGGTTTCAAACAGAGAGATCAAGCATATTCTAGAGAAGACAGTCCAGCCCAACAGGAAAGACTGGAGCAAAAGGTTGGAAGATGCACTTTGGGCCTACCGCACGACCTACAAGACTCCTATTAGCATGTCCCCATATCGACTGGTCTTTGGAAAAGCATGTCATCTGCCGGTAGAGATCGAGCATAAAGCCTATTGGGTGGTAAAGCAATGCAACATGGATATGACAGAGGCTGGTTCCCAACGAAAGCTTCAATTGCAAGAGCTTGAGGAATTGAGATTGGAAGCATACGAGAACTCCAGAATTTACAAGGAAAAAACTAAGGCTGCTCATGACAAATTGATCAACAAGAAAGAGTTCAAAGTTGGCCAGAAAGTCCTCCTATACAACTCCCGTCTAAAACTAATGCCAGGTAAGTTGCGTTCTCGTTGGATTGGTCCTTTTATGGTTACTCATGTTTTTCCTTATGGTGCAGTTGAGCTTATGGATAAGTCAACCACAAGGCGATTCACAGTTAACGGGCAGCGGCTTAAACCATTCTACGAGAGCTTTCAGGAGCATAGTATGGAGGAGCTGCATCTCCTCAACGCCGCCTACAATTAAAAAAATCAGGCTGTTCCTCTCCCCTTATTTTTTATTTATTATTTACTTGTCCTATACCTAATTCTTGTTGCATGCTTACATTGAGGACAATGTAATGTTTAAGTGTGGGGGGGAGGAGTTTTAGGAAATTGAATTCAGAAAAGAAAAAAAAAATTTACAAAATGAGGCAAATTGAGTTTGAAAGAATTTAGCATGATTAGAAAGTTGATCTTATCTTTTTGGGCTTTCAAGTACATTGGAAATGAGTTTGCCTTGGTGAGTTGATTGAGGTAGTCTTTGTGGGAATATTTGTGCATGTTCTTGTCCTTTCTTATGCTATGCCTGCATCCACTGAATTATGGGTATCACTCCAGAGCTTGTTTTGAATCTTTATTGAAGCTATCAATGCTCATGCATGTGAAAAGATGATTAAAAGATGATTAAGGCATTCTTTCATTTTACTCGTCATACCTAAAAAAAAAAAAAAAAGTGATCTTTTCCCTTCTTTAGGTTAAAGAACATTCATTGCATCCCTTGATTAAAAAAAAAAAAAATTAAGCAAGTCCTTTGGAATCAAAAGAAAAAAAAAATAGATAGAAAGGCCAAAGGCGAAGGTGAGATGGAGCGTAAAACGCACTCACCAAGGTGGGATGGAGCATAAAACGCACCCACCATGCGAAAAAAAAAAAGAAAAAAAAAAGGGGTTCTATTTTCTGCTTGCTTAATAGTTCTTTATTGATCTTGGGATTGTCTTGAATGTTTCCTTTCTTCCTAAAGTTTGCTTTTCATTGTTATCTTCCTATCCCTTTCACCTTACCATGTTTGAGCCATGAATAAAAGTTCTTTTGATTTGCATGCATAAAGCACTGAGAGTGGAGATTTAGAAGATGAGCATATCTGGTAGTGGAATTATGATTTGGTGGAGTTGGGCATAGCATTTGAGGAACTTGAAAGCATGTTTTTATTTTATGAGGGTCTGCTTATTTTGACTCACCTTGCCAAGTAAAATTGCCATGCTACTTGTTTGTTTGGGAAGTGTAAGAAAGATGATCTTTGAAGTGTTGAATTCCTATAAAACTTGCCATACCTCTCATTTTGCATTCTTTGCATCCTTTTTGTTTGAAAGAGTGAATGTTAGTGTTTAGTGTTTTGCCCAGAAGTGCAAAAGTCCAAGTGTGGGGGAATTTGATAGAGCACATATTTCCATATTATTTAGCCCTCATATTTAGTCTTTTTGCACATTAGTTGTGTCATTTTTATTCATCTTGATTTTATTTCATTTTATTTTATAGGAATTGGGCTTCACACTATTTTATTTTATTTTTCCAGGTTTAGGGCTATGGGAGCATGAGATGGGGCATGAGACATCTTGATTGGAAATTGGAGATAGAGAAGTAAGGGCAATTTTGGCAGATTTGACCTCCTACACTTCCTTCAGTATTTTGGCTAAGATAAAATTCCAGAATGAAGATAATGTCTTCAGAGATACTGTAGAGGACTTCTTGGGCTTTCTGTAATGGTATGGTTTGTCCAGATCCGAGTTCGTTTGGGCCTTCAAACAGCACTTCAAAGTCGGGGCTAGGAAGTAGGGTCAAATTAGGAAATCTGCACAGATGCTGATTCTTTAAAAAGGCCATATCTTGGGCGTCCGATATCCAAATCAAGCGATTCAAAAGTCCAAATTAATCTACTCTTCCTGATCTACAATTCTTATGAGAGGCCAAAGCCCAGAACGCACGTTAACCTTTCCGAAATCGGCCGTCAAGTTGCAGTAGCCTAGGGTTTCCTCCTTAAACTCTACTTAAGCACCTTAAGAGGCCATTAAAGATTCATTCTTTTGAAGGGCGTGAACAGTGGCCGACTTCTCTTCTCTCCATTGTTCTTGTGAAGATGGAAGGCTAAGGATCTTGTAATCAATTGCAACACCATCCTTGTTCTCGGTTTGAGTCTTTGGTTTTAATGGAAATCTGTTTTGTTTTGTTTTAACTTTGTTGTTCTCTTGTTTACGTTCTCTCTTGAATCTGTGTATGTGTTGATACCGGTTGGATGAATGCATGCATTGTCTTTGTTTGAGAATCCAAGGTTTTTGTGCTCGGTTGAGGCTTTAACTGGAAGCAAGAACAACCTGTTTGGATGGTAATCCAATCAGTCTTGAATCTGTGAATCTGTTTATTGGTTTTTCCAAATCTTTGGCGGTTGTTAAAGAATTTTCTGATTTTTGATTTGAGGATTAAAACTAAACAAATTGCTTATTGAGAAGGCGATGAAAACTGGGATATAAGGTTGGTTTGCAACTGATTGCTTCTTGATTTATTGTGTTCTTGCTCATTTTATTTTCTGTTTTTCATCAAAAACTTTCCCCCCGTTTAGCTTTATTTTGACAGATCCGTTTGAGGTTCGTTGGGAGACGACTTTGGGTTGCACCCCTATTGCAAATCCACATCATCATTCATCTAATCTATCGGTGTTCGACAGCCCCGATCAGATTTTTTCAACCCTAACAGTCCTGAACAAAAGGAAACTTCAGGGAATACGATTACGCCAATGCTAACCCGTTTCTCGAGGAGGACCAGAAAGGAGAAAAAAAAAGGGTTCAACACGAGGACTACCTAAGGGGTTACCCATCCTAGTACTGCTCTTGCCCAAGCTCGCTTAATTTCGGAGTTCTGATGGGTTCCATTGCATTAGTGCTGGTATGATCGCACCCACACACTAAACTTGCCTCTATTCATTTATCGCCTCATCCTGGGGTCATGGACCGCTCCCCGCCCACCTCCAAGAGGAGAGGCATCTACTCAGAACCAGTAAGATGCCTGAAGCGAAAGTCGCTGGCCAGTTCGAAGGAGATGTACGTTTTTTTAAGATCTACACGCTACGAAGAGTCGGTGTCGGAGGAGATTATAAATCTCTAACGATTTTTTCTCTTAAATAAGCTCCGGGGACATTAAGAAACCTTAAACCTTGAAAATCGTAACAAACGTTCAACCCCAACGGTTTTAATAAAAGGAAACTTTCAGAAATATAGTTATGCCAACGCCAATCTGTTTCTCGAGGAGGACTGGAAAAGAGCGAAAAAAGAAGTCCAACACGAGGACTTCTTAGGGGGTTACCCATCCTAGTACTGCTCTCGCCCAAGCACGCTTAACTTTGGAGTTTTGATGGGATCTGGTGCATTAGTGTTGGTCTGATCGCACCCGCATAATAAGATTGCCTCTATTCATTTATGGCCTCGTCTAGGGGTCGTGGACCACTCCCCGCCCACCTCCATGAGGACGGGCATCCGCTCAGAACCGATAAGAAACCAGAAGTGAAAGTTGTTAGATATGAGCCCTAAAGACCAATTCTAGTGACACAAAGGGACTCGATCTTGTAATTCTTTAAATATTATTTAAATGACAAGTTTATGTTTTTATTTAAATTGCAATATGGTTTAAATTATAAAACATATATCCATTAGTATAATAAGGAGTGGATACCATTCTTAAGTGTTAAGAATACGACTTACGGATAATCCACAATTCGTTATACTATAAACATGTTCCTGGCCGTAGAATTCCTAATATGGATAATAGCAACTCGTAAAAGCCAGCACATCGTCTTCTTCCTTATTCAGTATGAGATACTGAAAGATAAGGTTGGTGAGTCTCGTGCCATTCTGTATGAGGTATAGAAAGAAGATGAGTGGGTGTTTGTTACAAGAACGAGTTCGCTGAACGAGACTGTTAATATTAAATCACATGGGTTATTTCTCATGGGTCAATGATTTAATGTTAGCTGCGATTTCGCAACTAGTCCTTAGACTTGAGATGACATGGATATCTGTGTATTGGTGGATTAGGATATCAACAATGTTATGTGGTTGTTCTAATCAAGAATAATCATACGTATCTATGTGCCTGATTCAGTGATACATGAGGTATGTGTGCATCAGACATGGAATCTATCACCTCGAGATTTATGAGGAAGATATCCTATGCGATCTAGTAATCACTTGATGATAAATCCTTGGCCGAGGTAATATGATAATGGAATTTGTTCCATAAAGGTTGTGTCATAATTAGTCAAGATTGATTTTGGATTTGGTCATATGACGAGATTAAGAGATTCGACCTGCTAACCAAGATCTCATATCTTGTCGGGATATAGGATGATAGAAGGACCATATTGTATGGTAACATAGTAAAAGGTTCACAATACCCGCTTCACAATAAGTTGGGTAATCATGATATATTGCTAGATGTCACCCATGATCTACGAGAATTAATTGTTGATTATTCTCGTTGCCAATTTATTTGTGAACCCAAAAAGTCCCACCCAAAAGAAATTACTTTCAAAGAAAAGATGAAAAATTAGTAATTTATAATTACTAATCACAGTGCATTTATTTATTGGATAAATAAGAATAATTAAATAATTATATTATGAATGTAATTATTTAATCATTGATTTGGTTGGGCCTTTTGCTAGTACATTAGGCTTGGCCCAATGGCACTATTGGATTCAAATAAATTCCATTAGATTGGGCTTGGCCCAATTACATTAAATAAAATGGGCTTAAGAAGCCCAACTCATTTTAATGGAGTAGGGTTTTTTTTTTGTTGGAACTATAAATATCTTCATAACCCTTATTTTCTCTCATAAGATGCACTTGGATCATTTTGAGAGTTGAGAGAATTTTGGAAGAATTGTTCTTGAATCCAAGAGGTAAGTTAGAAATTTTTGTGAAAAATTTCTTCTACTTATCTTTCTCTTTGATATTCTTGAATAGAAGTGATTTCGGGCGGATTGACTCAGTATCCTACATTTGGAGGATTATACGGCAGGAAATCTAATGGTGAAATAAGATTTCATCCAAGAGATAACCTTTTCATTTATACCTTCATTTTATTAAATCATAATTTCTAAAAACCGGGATACCTGCAAACTAAATTTAATTTCTGTTGCGCATATGATAAGATCTATGCAATCCCAACAAAAGTCGTCGGCCAGTTCGAAGGCAATGTACTTTTTTCTAAGATCTACACGCTGCAAAGAGTCGGAGTAAGAGGCGATAATAAATCTTGAACGAATTTTCCTCCTAAATGGGCTCCGAGGACATAAAGAAACATTAAACCGCGAAAATCATAGCGAATGTTCAACCCTAACAGTCTTAAACAAAAGGAAACTTTAGGGAATACGGTTATGCCGACGCCGACCAATTTCTCGAGGAGAATTGGAAAGGAGCAAAAAAAGGGCGCAACCCGAGGACTTCCAAGGGCGTCACCCATCCTAGTACTGCTCTCGCCCAAGCATGCTTAACTTTGGTGTTTTGATGGGATCCGGTGCATTAGTGCTAGTATGATCGCACCCACACACTAAGGTTACCTCTATTCATTTCTAGCCTTATCCAAGGCCGTGGACCGCTCCCTACCCACCTCCACGAGGAGGGGCGTCCGATCGGAACCAGTAAGAAGCCTAAAGCGAAAGTCACTGGCCAGTTCAGAAGAGATGTACGTTTTTTTAAGATCTACACGCTGCGAAGAGTCAGAGCCAGAGGCGATTATAAATCTCTGACAATTTTTTCTCTTAAATGAGCTCCAGGGACGTTAAGAAACCTTAAACCTCGAAATCGTAGCGAACGTTCAACCCCAGTAGTCTTGAACAAAAGGAAACTTGGGGAAATATGGTTATTCCAACGCCGATCTGTTTCTCGGGGAGGACTTGAAAGGACCGAAAAAAGAGGTCCAACACGAGGACTTCCTAGGGGGTTACCCATCCTAATATTGTTATTGCCCAAGTATGCTTAATTTTGGAGTTTTGATGGGATCTGGTACATTAGTGCTGGTATGATCACACCTGCATGAAAGTAAAGCAAGATCGCTACGGGGAAGCAGCGTAGTTCAAAAATTTTGAACATTACCCCAATCCTAGCGATTGGATCAACATCAAAATCAAATCATTGACATACAAATAAAATAAATCTAACTTTTAGATTTTTGAGTCGTTTGTGGATTCAAGCCGTCCAAGCGTCCGACCTCTAACTCATGATATGCGATACGCGTCCGTTCATAAGAAGAGCGGAATAGGAGTGCTAGCTCCTTCTCCTTTTCACAACTTGTGTATGGACGGAAAAGAATGCCCACATTTCAAATCGATGCCAAAAAGAAATGAGAAAGAGTGAACGGCAATACGTTTTTCAACTCTTGAAAAACTACACCAAAAACTCTCTTTCTTAGGCAACCCATGAAGGGGTATTTATAAGGAGGTCTAGGGTTTCTTAAACCCTAATGGATATGGGCTGGCCCATTTAATTTAGTCCAATTAGGAACTTAATTAAATGGGTTTATTCTAGTCCAACTAGAAATATAATTAAATGGCCCAAATCCTTTTATAGGTTTAAGTAAAATATTTTTGCTCCAAATCTAATTCAAGCCCAAATATAATATTTAATATTTGGCTCAAATCTAATTTAGTCCAAATATTAACTTAAGCCCAAATATATTTTATTTCCTATTTGCCACTCCAACAAATAGAAAATTATTAAATTAGAAACTCCTTCCTAATTTAATCAATTACCATTTTAGGAAACTCTTTCCATTATGACGACTCCTCATCATATCAACGTCATTACGTCTATTTGTTCTTTTTTCGTCAGAACTTACGACGGCAGAACTTCTTACCGGAGTGTCCCACTTAACCATACGTCCACTCTTCTAGTTTAAGCCAGGGATCGTGCCTATTGCGTATGACTCATTAGGCTTTCAAATATGTTGGCAATGTGTCGGTACAAACACATAAGACAAGATTAGCCTCTAGCAAGGCATCATGCCTACCCAATTATTCAAAAGGATTCATAATCCGCAAATAACCTTTCACGAGCATGGTTACCGTGTAATTCGAGCCTCTTGTCAATGTATCCTATGTGATCTCAAGTTAGCAATGTGTTACTTGATTATGATCACATAAGTTTTTCTTCAGTCATCCGGATATCTTCACTTAATAGAAAGTGAATCAGTAACTCCTTATTGATCTCTTTCACCATGGCCATGGATTTAAAGTGAATATCCACCGAAGACACCTTAGATACATCATCCTCTATCAAGGGATAGACGAGTCCCATCTTGGTTATACACCCATCTCCATAAGCCTCGCGTTATGCCCAATAATCGCCCACATGCAGCCATTATCTAGGCCTATCAAAACGATGTCAAAGCATACCGGTCTTCTTATTAGATGATCGTGACAACCTCAAGTCCAAGGATTAGTTACACCCATCTCGTATGAGAATTCCATCAACATATAACCAAAATGGATTCTCATGGCGAGTCATGTCCAGTGACACATTCTCCAACATTGGTCACCTATGTACTTATCTAGACATCCCTATTCCTATGGGTGTGAGACCCCCATTGCTATCACATAGCAAAAGCATAGTACATACAAGTCTTACCGCAATTGTCAATGTTCATTCTTGACATTGCTACGACTTGGGACGTTTAATGATGTCTAGAAACTGTGATGCATCATCTCACATCTTTATAGATTAATCACAGTATACATCATATGGACTTTTATCTAGTTTCATTCGGTTATTACAATAATAACAAGAAACTAAAAGAATGACTTCTTTGTGAGATTGAATAACTCCTTATTCAATAATAAACATGATTACAATTGTCAGTGTACAACATGCCCAATCTGATTGGGTCTAGAGCACCTACACTAACACAACACACTAAACTTGCCTCTATTCATTTATCACCTCGTCTAGGGGTCGTGGACCGCTCCCCGCCGACCTCCACGAGGAGGGGCATTCGCTCGGAATTGGTAAGAAGCCAAAAGCGAAAGTCGCCGGCCAATTCAGAGGCAATGTACCATTTTTTAAGATTTACACGTTACGAAGAGTCAGAGCCACAGGCAGTTATAAATCTCTAACGATTTTTGCTCTTAAATGAGCTCCGGGACATAAAGAAACCTTAAAACGCAAAAATCGTAGCAAACGTTCAACCCCAACAGTCCTGAACAAAAGGAATACGGTTATGCCGATGCAGACCTATTTCTTGGGGAGGACATGAAAGGAACAAACAAAGGAGTGCAACACGAGGACTTCTCAAGGGGTAACCCATCCTAGTACTACTCTTGTCGAAGCATGCTTAACTTCAGAGTTCTTATGGGGTCCGATGCATTAGTGCTGGTATGATCACACCCACACACTAAGCTTGCCTCTATTCATTTATGGCCTTGTCCAGGGGCCATGGACAGCTCCCCGCCCACCTCCACGAGAAGGGGCATCCGCTCGGAACTGGTAAGAAGCCAGAAGTGAAAGTCGTCAGCCAGTTCGGAGGTGATGTACTTTTTTTTAAGATCTACATGCTGTAAAGAGTCAGAGTTGGAGGCAATTATAAATCTCTAACGATTTTTTCTCTTAAATGAGCTCCGAGGACATTAAGAAACCTTAAACCATGAAAATCGTAGTGAACATTCAACCCCAACAGTCTTGAACAAAAGGAAACTTCGGGGAATACGGTTATGCCGACGCCGACCCGTTTCTCGGGGAGGACTGGAAGGGAGCGAAAAAAAGGGGTCCAAGACAAGGACTTCCTGGGGGGTTACCCATCCTAGTACTGCTCTCGCCCAAGCACGCTTAACTTAGGAGTTCTGATGGCATCTGGTGCAATAGTGCTGGTATGATCGCACCCGCACACTAACCATGCCTCTATTCATTTATGGCCTAGTTCAGGGGTCGTATACCTGTAATACCCTAAGAGCCTAGAGGAGAATAGTATATATCAAGGATAAGGAAGGAAACAACACCAGTTGGATACCTTTTGGTCTGAATGTAGACAAGGAACTCTGGGGTTAGGCGTGCTTGAGTTGGGGAAGCTCAAGGATGGGTGACCCCCTAGGAAGTTCGCGTAGGCCCATCAGGGTGAGTTGTTCTTGTCCTTCCTATCGCTCGATGCGGGATGTTATAGGTGGTATCAGAGCCGACCCCCAAGCCTCTAAGCGCGGTGGTAGGGCAAACCTCAGCGAGGACGCTGAGTCCCTAAGGAGGGGTGCGTGTAGGCACCTTAGGTGAATCCCATATCGACCATGCAAAGGGGGGAGATTTGAGACCGATTGTAAGGTCGCATGATGAGGATGTCATGTGCTCAAGGGGGGAGAATGTAATACCCCGAGAGTCCAGAGAAGGGTAGTATATATCGAGGATAAGTAAGGAAGTAAACAACACTAGCTGGATACCTTTTGGGCTAAATGTAGGCAAAAAACTCCCGGGTTAAGCGTGCTTGAACTGGGGAAGCTCAAGGATGGGTGACCCCCTGAGAAGTTCGTGTAGGCCCATCAAGGTAAGTTGTTCTGATCCTTCCTATCGCTCGATGCGGGATTTTACACGTGGTATTAGAGCTAACCCTTGGACAAGGCGGTCTAATGAAGGCAGGGAAAGGTCACCCGGGGAAAGGCCAGCGTAATGGCAAGTGCCTGAGTAGGAAGATGAGTCCTACGGCATTGAGTGGAAGTGTGAATTCCACAAGAATGGCAAGGGTGATTTCCAGTGGGTGGAGCTTAAATCAAAGCGGTAGTCGATGATTGCAAGTACAGTGCCTAGAGGAAGGTCATGTGAGTTGTGAGCCGAGCGATCCGGCTAGAGTTAATCGAGTTGGTTAGATGGAAGTTGTGGCGAATTTAGGATGTCGCCAATGGGTAAAGAGAGCTCGAAGAAAGAGCTTATGGGATGAGATTGGTTTCCAGTAGTGGTGTTGAGGTGTTGAAATCACCTAATGGCTGTGAGTGATGCAGTTGAAGGGATGCTTTGGAGTGTGGGTAATTGATAAAAATTAACCTCGTGTCTAAGGTTAATGGTTGTGAAAAGAAATCGGCTAGTGAAGCTGTTGTGGTGTTAGAGCCATGTGGTTGCTCACCGAGAGGTGTGAGTTAGCATTAGCAAAGTGTATAAGAAATCCGGGAGAAGCCAGAGTCTCCCAAGGATTTAGCTAGATGCTATATGTATAAAAGGTGATGTGAGGAAGGCGACCTAAGAGTGGGGTCATGTTGGTTGTGTTGACCAGTGAGATTCAGAGAGCAGTAAGTCTTTTGAGATGGCATGGTGGTGTCATCATCGCAGTTAGGGAAAAGAAGTTTTCAGGAAGGTCAAAGGTAATCATTGTGCATGGTAAGACCTTGAAGCCGAGTGTGAATGGCCATGAAGGCTGGTATTGGTGAATTTTGAAATGCAACGATCGTGGGGGAGAAATTCGTTGCTGTCATGGTGATGTCCTTGCCAAGGAGGACAAGAGGAACCATTATGCTTGGTTTAAATCAGGTGTCTATTGCGGGTTGAGATTGAACTTGATGTAGGATGGTTGAAAGTTCGTGCCTCAAGAGTAAGAGGCTTTGTTGAGAAATGGTGAGATTTAAAGGGGTCCCAATGAAAGTGAAGCTGGGCGAGAAAATTTGGCCAGAAGACCGCTACAAGAGTGGGGGTGTGTAACCATGATGGCTTGTTGTGGTGTGGACCAAAGGCACGAGTCATCCTACAGGTGCGATGCATAAGTGATTATGCAGATGGTAATAAGCCAATCACTTATGCCACGCACCGTGGGTGATGAGGAGGGCTGATTAAAGGTTCCACGACCCTAAGCGCAATGGTAGGATCCTAGACTCGTGGTAGGGTAAATAGCCAAGGTAAGGCCTAGCATGGGAACATGATTGTAAAAGTTGAAATGGGGTGAAGTATTAAAGAAGGGTTACTCAGTGAAGAGTTCCCTGGTATGGGTATGAGACCCTACTAGCATGTGATATCTGCTAGTAAGTATCATTGTGTGCTTAATGCGAAGAACTCCTGGATGGGAGAAGGTTGTGGCCGAGCATGCTTAGGCTCGAGGTGAGATTGAAATAGTGCATACGTCGCCAAGCTCGATGTGAACTCGGGCAGTGCATAGGGTTGAAATGTGTGATAGCCTGGCACAGTGTTAGGTAAGTTGATTTTGCGTAATCGTACCAATAAATGAGGGTCGGCTGGTCAAGGTAGAAGACCATGTATGAAATGGTCGAAGTTGGCAAGGTAGGCCAAATGGGTGCTTCCTAGGTAGTGCTAGCATGGTAAGTTGATCGGTAATGAGAGGTTACCATGAGGATCAACTCAAACTATGCAGACGTGTGATTAATGGCGGTATGCCATGGTGGAATGGGTGCCCGAGTGTCTAATGGGCACTAGAATGTGACATTGCGGTGAATGATCAGTGCTAAGACGTTGCTGGTTGACCAGCGTAAAATCGTGGCCATGTGTGATTGGCAGTGAGAAACGTTGCCGTGTGTGATCGGCATAAAATCGTGGTAGACTGATCAATGATGCAATGTTAGCGTATGTGGTTTTGACTGATGGGAAAAATGGAAGTGGACTGCAAAGTGATGCTCGAGGTAGCGAAAATCCATCCAGAAATGGATAACGTTGCGGTAAGCGTGATCAGCAACCAGTTGTGCAATTTGACAAGAGGCCAAAGCGGTGTTCGGTTGTTGAATGTCCTCGAGAGTTGGAAGATCGAAAGCCTAAAGTGAAGTCTTGAGGTAGGTGTAACCCGAGGTAAATGTGAAGAATTGATAGGCTATGGGATTCTCGAGCAGGAGAATTTGGCAAGTTGCCCGAGAATGTGATTGTCTTGGGTAGGAGATGATGGTAAAACGAATTTCGAGGACGAAATTCTTTTAAGGGGGGAGGAATGTAACACCCGGTGTTACAGGTATTAAAAGAATAAGAAAGAAAATGAGAAAATTCCAAAAATACCCTTGAGAAAGTGAAGTATCATTGAGAATAATGGTGCCCTATGAGAGGGGCATTTTGGTAATTTGGATAGTGAAGTCCAATAAAGGGTAATTTGGTACATTAGAGATAATTCCAAGGTGGAATTAAGTATGGAAGTGAATTAGTTCCCATTTTGCATTATGTGGAGATAAATGGGATTGAAAATTCACAAAGGGTGTTTTGGTAATTTTGGAGAGAAATTCCATAAAGGAATTAATTATGAGAAAAAGAGGAAATTAATTATGGGAGTGGAAATAATTAATTTTTCCTAAATTGGTGTATTTATATGGGGGTGCCACATGGATGGTTTAGATTTAGTCTTGGAAGCCAAGGTTGCTGGCATGGAGTGACACTTGGCAAAGTGGTGTCCAAGATAAATGGAAGATTAAATTAATTGCAAAAGAAATTGGAATATGGTCATTCTTGCAATTAATGGGAGACATGATTATGTTGCATAAAAAAGAAAATGCAAAGGAAATGGAAAATGGTCAAGCATTAATGATGGAAAATGGTCCCATTAAATTAAATGGGAAAGAAATTATATATGTCTCTCAAGTGGTCACTCATGTGATGGGGTGAAATTAGTCAAATTAAATATATGAGAAATGACTAATTTTTGGTATTGGAAGACTACATGATCCAATGGTTGGGATCAAGTCTTGAAAATATGGGGATTTAATAAATTGGAAAAGCCTTGAATTATGTCTTTCAAGGTTGATGGCATGAAAATTTCTCAAATTAAATAAATAGAAAAGAAAATATATTTATGGAATGGAAGACTTGATCCAAGGGTGGAGATTAAGTCTTGAAAATCTAATGGTTGAGATGATTCAAGAGAAGTGGCATGGATTGCCACATGTAAAGGGATTTGAATGGTTGAGATCTAGTCTTCAAAAGAAAAAGAAATCTAATGGTGGAGATTAAAGAAGACAAGAGCACATGGATTGTGCTTTATTTGGATGGCTAGGATGGGTTCTTCCAACTCACATTAAATCCAAGGGCTAGGATTTATTCTTGCCATAGAATTAAATCAAAATGAATAAAGGAAATAATTGCCTATAAAAGGAGAAGGAGAGCCTTTCTCTCAAACTTTTCCCCTTTTGAAGAGAAAGAAGAAAGAAAGCAATGAAGAAGTCTTCCATTGAGAAGAAAGAATAGAGAAGAAAGAAAGGTAAGAAAGTATGTGTCTTGGCCATTTTAAGGCTAAATTTCCTTTCTTGAAATTTCTTTAATACTTTGTGATCCATTATATGGCTAGATTCTTTCAATGGGAAGAGCTAGAAGTGAAGCTAGGAAATTCTTAAAGCTTCAAAAGAAATGGAAAAGGTAAGGGATGGTGGCCTTGCATGGTTGTAAGTATGTTTATAAACTTTTCATGTTGTATTAAGCATGCTCCTCATGTACATAATAGCTATGGCCATAGGGATTGTTAAGATACATGGTGGAAAGGGGTAGGTTAAGGCTTCAAACCTTGAGAGGTTGTGAGAGCATGGAAGACTTAACTACATTTGCATGCACATGCCATTACATGATTTATGTTTATGTTCATACTTATTGCATATGCACCCTTACTGAGCTTTTGAGCTCATGAGGTTTGTTGAACCTCTTTATAGGTGTTGAAAGCCTCAAGGGAAAGGTGAAATGGGAGAGAAATGGCTATGTATTTTGGTTGAAATGTAAAAATAAATTATGTTTCATTTTGGTTTCATGTGTATGAACCTCCATGAATGAAGTTAGATGTAATATTTTCCACTTTATTGTGTAAGCCTTGTAGAAGAAGAAGATGGATATTTTCTTGTAAGCTTTTGTTGCAAATTAGTGGATGGTTGATGTATGTTATGGAAACATCAAGAGCATGGTTTGAGCCTTGATTTTGGAGAAACAGAGGCTAAAAATTGAAGGAAAATGAAGTTTATTTATTCACTTTAATTTCTGGA
The DNA here is from genome assembly GCA_036245055.1 of Diospyros kaki. Taxonomy (NCBI): domain Eukaryota; kingdom Viridiplantae; phylum Streptophyta; class Magnoliopsida; order Ericales; family Ebenaceae; genus Diospyros; species Diospyros kaki. The sequence goes on from BSEG01000002.1 coordinate 22,633,853, forward strand.
AATTTTGGGTTAGGAGGCCCAAGAAGAAGAGAAAAAAAAAAAAAGAATAGAAGTGAAGGAGCAGCCAGCGGCCAGCGGCAGCAACTGGCGACTGCAGCAGGCCGCAAGGCGGCCGCGCGCGGCATGCGTGGCCAGCGGGCCCCGTCGGCCAATTTTTTTCAAAAAATTGGAAAAATTGGGGAATTTGGGGGCATTTCTTAATTGAATTTGGGCCCCAGAGGAATTTTCAAAAATAAGGGATTTTTCGGGCATTTTTAGAGAAAATGCCGAAATTTTGGAAATTTGAAAATGATGAGTTTTTCCTCCCAAATTGGTGATCCATCAATGGATTGGTTTAAATGGTGATTTTTGGAGCCCGGTAAAATTCTTAGTCGGAAAAGAATTAAATTCAAATGAGAAAATAATGATTGGGCATCTTTGCGAGATTTCTTTTTGGCCAATGCGGTGTGGTTAAAGTCCAATTTCACTAGTGAATCCTGGGGACGAGGGAAGGGAAGGACGAGCCTAGTTCCCACCTAGGGCGTTTCTTCTTGAAACATGGTCCGCCCTTCATCAAAGACCGGGCAGGTGGACAATTCAGGTAATTGTTCACGAGTAACACCCGTAAGTGGGAGCGGGGCGTTACAGTCACCCATCCTAGTACTACTCTAGCCCAAGCATGCTTAACTTTGGAGTTCTTATGGGATCCGATGCATTAGTGCTGGTTTGATCGCACCCGCACACTAAGCTTGGCTCTATTCATTTATGGCCTTGTCCAGGGCCATGGACCACTCCCTGCCCACCTCCACAAGGAAAGGGTCCACTCGGAACCAGTAAGAAGCCTAAAGCGAAAGTCGCCGGCCAGTTCGGAGACGATGTAAGTTTTTTTAAGATTTGGTCCTGCAACTGAGTGTGAAGTATTTGTGCTCGTCGAATATAAGTGCATCAATTCTTCAATATTTGTTCTCAACATAGCGGCTGTAATACCCTGTTTCGGCATAAGCTTGCCACATGATTTAAGTGAGATTAGAATATCGAAAATGGGCTTGATAGCAAAATAAATCACCGAATCGATTGGAGAGAATGCCCCGAAGTGTAATTGGCTATGGAAAATGGTATAATCTTGATGATCATTCCAAGATAGGATTTATAGAATTAAAAGAAATCGGAATTGAGTTGATTTTCGGTACAACTAAAATGTAGCTTCGGATCAGGTTGAAATACCGAATTTTCATAGGGGACGTCCAAGAATTCAACGGAACCTTAGGGGGGCTCTGGTTTTGCTTGACGATCAACCCTTAGTGGTTGTGGGATGAATCAATGGCTCAGTGAGAACCCGGGGGTGAAATCCTCCTTATCGAGTATATTTAAAGTTATTAATTATGGATTTAAAGCATCGTAATACGAATTAATTGGGCCTTCAAGGGTGTTTTTGCAATTTAAAGAATTCCCTAGTGATATAAGAATGAATTATGGGGACCAAATGTGTAATATACACATATTAATATATATTATATACATAAATATACATGCATGCATATAGGCGTGAGGAGCGGGGGAAGCGCATGTTACAGCATGTTGGAGCTTTGAGCATGGAGAAGGCAAGTTACAGCATGTTGGAGCTTTGAGCTGATGAATTGAGGGAGTTGTCGAGAAGGAGAGTGGCGCTGAAGCTATCTCGTCTATATATAGAGAGAGAGAAAGAGAGATGGAGTAGGAGATTGAAGGAAGAAGGAAATGGCAGCAAGCATGGAAGCTGTGGCCAAGAACAGAGAGTGGTAGAGAGTGATCAAATGAAAGAGAGAAGAGGGCTTGAGAGAGGGCTGAAATAGAGAAAGGGAGAAGCTGAGAGAGAGAAAGAGAGTAAGGGATAGGAGATGGCGTTGCTTGCGGCCATAGCCGCAAGCTCCAAGCAGTCGAGGCAGCAACCATGGCCAAAGCAAAGCGAGCAGGCCGGCTGAGGCAGAGCAGAGCAGAGCAGTGCGAAGGAGGGCTGGAGGAGCAGCTCATAGTGTCGGTGGTGGTCTCGGTGGATCGTAACCGAGGGCCTTGGTCCAACAATGGAGATCGAGCACGACAGCAACTCGTAGGAGCTGCGAGCTGCGAGTTGGGCAGCGGCTGGTTTGTGTTAAGGGCGGAGTAGGCAGCATGCGAGGAAGCTAAACGGTGTGCGGGGGGTCGTCAACGTGGGCGAAAATGGCCGGTAGCGCGAGGTGCGATGGCTAGGCCGTGCGCGAATGGAGCTGGTGTGCGCGGCACTGTGCGCGGTGAGTGGGTGCAGTGAAGGAGAAGAAGAAGAAGAAAAGAAAAGAAAAGAAGAAAGAATAAAAAAAGGGAAAAAAAAAGAAAGAAGAAAAGAATGAAGGAGGGCATGGCTGTGCGTGGGTGAAGGAAGTGGAGAAGAAGATGAACAGTTGGAGGAAGAAAGAAAAAAATAGAAAAAGGAAAAGAAAAAAAAATGAAAGAAAAGGAAAAGAGAAAAAATAGAACTAAATTCTAAAAATGTGGGAAAAATTATAGAAAATAGGAAATGAAGATGTATTAATATTTCAGAGATTTTGGCAAGAAAAATGGTCCGGGCAAGTGTTTCGAGGTGGTGCACGAAAATTGAGGTAATGTGCAAGAATCAAGGTGGTGTGCGAGAATTGAGGATTTTCTCGACAATCAAGGACGGACACTCATTCGAGGTCAGGACATGCATACCGAGGAAGCCTAAGAGACTAAGTTAAGGTAAGTAAAAATATCTTAGAAAATTTCAGTAAATTAAGAATATTATCTTATGAATCGTGATTGAGAATATTCGAGGAAATAATTGAGTAATGCTTAGTTTGGATTATTGAGGAATTATTTAATGAGAAATTGTTTAAGGAATTTTGAGGAAAATATTTGAGGAATAGTTAGTATGAATTTATTGAGGAAAATAAGAAGAAATAGAGAGAAGTTATGAGAAATTATGAGGAATGGAATATTGATGTTATTAAATGAATATGATGGCCAGGGTACGTTGAGGATTCGAATTGATTACGTTAGAAGCCTGGGACGAGAATCAAGATGCGTATGAGGTAAGTAGTACTTACCAAACTGGATTTAGTTTTATGAAAATGCTTGGTATGAAAAGGGTTCAACCCAAAACCTGATTTGATTAAAACGATTTTATCATGTTCTCATGTCTTGATGTGATTATGTCATGTAGATTGCATTTACATGTATTGATGTTGAAATGTGTATACATTCACGATGATATTATTGATCATGCATTGCATAAAGGGCTTGGGATTATGAACTAGCACCGCTGCTCTACCAAGTGTGCACCCATACACATCGGTCCAGGAAAGGGGCTGTAAAAATGGGGAGCAGCAGTTGGATGCGGTTGACTCAAGTCGAAAACTACGAGAAAATTTTGCATATTGCATACATGCACGAAAATGATTTTTGTACTGCTTACTTAGATGATTCATTATCTAACTTGGACTTTGCCCCTGGAATATTCAAACATTCCAGATGGAGATTGTAACAGATACGAGAATGAATGAGGCATGAAATGGCACTTTCCAAGTGCATGATGAAATGAATGATGAGATGAATGATGTAATGTAGCCCATGTGTTTAAGTTTTGTTACTTTGAAATCTGAACGTTTTGAAAGTCCATGATGTAAGATGTGAGTTATGATTGACGTATGAGGAACGATGATGTAACCTTATGGTTAATGATGACGATGTATAACCCCATTTAGGGTTCATGTTAGTAAGAATACATGTTATGTGCTGATGTTAGTTGAGACGTATGTTATGTTTTAAGTCATGTTGAGGATTAAGTTCGAGAGACGATGATGTAAAGGTTTGATTTATGATTTATGTTAAAGTAAGATGTCAGGTTCGAGTCTAGCTTCCGCATTTGAGGTATGTATATGATGTCTCTCTTTCGAGAATAAATTAATGTAGGGAAATTCTGGGACGGATGCGGGGAATGATGTTATTTAAGTGTTAGTTTGAAAGAAAAAAATTATTATCCCAGGATTGTCCCAAGAATTAACGCGCCCAAGAAAGTGGGGTGTTACAGCGGCACTAGACATCTTTTCCTTCCTAACCCTTTTAGCACTCGGTGTTATCTCTTGTTGCCAGCTTGGTTCTGGAAACAAATCGTCACCAGTTCTAACATCATTGGGAGTATTCTCCCTAGCGAATGGCTCTCCATAATCATGTATTTCTTGAGTGTTGTCAATTGCATCATCCTCTTTATCAATATTCGAAAGTTGGGTTAGAGCTTCATATTGACATAGAGCTCGTGCTCTTTCCCCAATTGCTGCAATATCAGAGAATATGCCATCATAGCGAAATCATATGATGGACAGATCTTTGTTCTTGAATTTTCAAAAATTTTCATTTTCCTGTAAACCCACAAACTAATTGTCATTTATTGTGTGAAATAGCATATAAGATATCAAAATATCATCATATGGATGACAAAAGGAAATACTTTTATTTTCTGTTCCCACCAATCGTGATCTACCGCAATAGTCTTATTTATTTCGTCCCACCCCAAACCTGACTCTCCTCGCATCATTGGCTTAAAAAGTGTCCATTCTTTCTTCATAGAATCCCAATGATTTTTTAATTGTTTGTTGTCATAACATTTTCCTGATAGTTCATTAAAACTCTTGACCAAATTTTTCCATCCATCGTTATTTATAAATGATCCTGGCCTATTTCACTTCTGAATCTCTTGTTCTACCAGCTCTATAAATTGTAGATGTGTTTGGTCATCTTGTAACGCCCCGCTCCCACCCACGGGTGTTACTCACGAATAGCCAACTTACTATTCACATGTTAGGGCAAAGATGAAGAGACGACTACGTTTCAATGAGAAACGGCCTAGGTGGGAACTAGGCTTTGCCCTCTCTTCGCTCCACTCAAGGATCCGAGAATTAACGAAACGACCCCACGAACATAAGCCCGAAACCTCGAGAAGTATCACCCCTTCTCCAGCTCTTTAATGAAGAGCTAAGGATGACTTCCCAGGATCGAAAGAACTAAACTAACTCCCATACTTCATATAAATTATGGCATAATGCCTTAATTATAAGAAAGTAATTTTTCTTTTCTTTGCCCAACCATTAACCCATTTATCTCACTTCCAAATCTTTTGGAAAATATTTGGATTAATCTTCCTTTGGAAAACATTTAATAAACTTTTCCTTATCAATCTCCATTGATTTTTCCCTTTAATTATTTCAAAATACCAAATTTTCCAAACACTTAGGAAATAAATTTTGAAATACAACATCAAGGCATCCTCATCCATTTTCTAAAATTTAAGGAAAATACTCCATTATTGATATTCCCAAAATATAGAAATTTTTCCCACAATTGCCTCAAATTTATATTAATTTAATAATTAACTTCCTTTATTTATTTATTTAAAATTAATTTATTTCATAATTTCTCAAAATATCATAAATAATTAATTAAACAAAAAATAAATTTTAAATAAACAAAAGCATCACAGCAACAAGAGGAGGGCGGGCAGCAGCAGCCAGCTGCGCGTTGAGCCAAATTGCTCCAATCAACCTATTGTGTGTTTTGATGATTAACAAAATATAATTTTAGTAAAACCATTTTTGGTATATTTAAAACCTCTAATGTATTTTTGATATGTCTTAAGTATTATATTATTTTGTGTATCAAAATGAATCAAGTAATGTTATTTTTTTTTCTAAGTCTGGAATATTAGCACGCTATAAGGGAACATATTAGAAAATGTTTTCATTTTGAAAAACTAGCTCCCGGTATTTTCATATCTAATATTCAATAGTGTTAAAATGATTTTTAAAGATTTTTTTAAGAAATAGAATGTATCTATTTTGGGGGTGGTAAAATCGCTAAATTTCGATTTTGTACTAAAACCCAAAATCTACTTTCTTATCTATTTGGATTTTGATTTTTTAGATATTTTTATTGAATCCAAATGGGGGGTACTTTGTTATTTACATTTATGTATTAAAGTAAATGGAAATACCTTGTAGTGTATTCTTGCTATATGGATTATGCCTTCAAACAATTGCTATATGTTTAAAATCCATTTTCTGTAAAATCTGGCCTAAAAGTCGACTTATATATCTAGACTCGGCTCCCCTTCAGCTGGAGTCGACTCTTTCAAAGTGAGAGGCGACCCATCCGAGAGCAGTTGATGCAGAGTCGACCTAGCAGCATGGTGTTTTTCGAAGAGTCGACTCTAGTATTAGAGAAGTCGACTCTTGTATAACTAGAGTCGACTCCTAATTCAAATAGGAGTCGACTCCTGTTTTAGAGAAGTCGACTCTCGGCTCCAACGGTCGAATTTTTCCTAGCCGTTAAAAATCCGTTGGAAGCTCTAGTATAAATATCAAGGTGAGATTTTTGGAGAAGGCTAATGCACAATCAAGATCTATCATCCTAAAGCACTTCCAAGCTCTCAAGCATTCATTTCAAAGCAATCTAAGGCTCAAGCTCAAAGATACATCCATTGGAGCCCAAGGCAAATGAGAAGAAAATATTCTCTCCAACTTGGTAAAAATTGTATCATTGTATTTGCATATTTGCCTTATATATTGTTCTTACATTGGTATCCATTTTAGTCCAAGTGTGTTGGACATAGGATTGATTATTTGTATTTATTGTGGATTGTGAGTGGCCTCCTAGAGCCCAAGTAATCTAGGTGTGTATTTTGTTTTATTAGTTTCTGAGGAGAGCTAAGGGGAAAACCTCGGTGTTGTGTGTAAAAGTTTCCTAGGTGAGCTTGTTGAAAACTTAGGCGTGGTTTAAGTGGAATCTTAAGTGTCGGGTTAACCTTGAGAGAGTGGAGTAGGTGTTGGAGACACCGAACCACTATATTTCTTGTGTCAATTATTGTGGTTGTTTGTGTATTTATATTGCTATCATTTTCAAACAACATATATATTTATAACAAGGGTATTTTGTTTATAAGAAAATCTCAAGAGTTTTAAAAGGGAAGAATTTGATTCAATTAATTTTAATCACTCAATTCACCCCCCTCTTGAGTGGTCATTGTGTGTGTCAAGGGACCAACACCCCGCCCCCAGTGCGCGGGCCGCCTGCCATGCGCGCGGCCGCCCCTAGCCGCATCCAGGCACGCCCTGCCGTGCGCCCCTGGCACCAGCACACTGCCCCCTTTTATTTTATAAAAAAATATATTTTTTTTTCTTTTTAAACTCAAAATTTCCAGAATGCTTTTTCACTTCAAATGGCTTACAAAACCCTCAAGTTTGCCATCTTTCACCCACAAAATTAACCCACAAAATTACATAAACCACTACACATGCTTTTCTCCCTTGCTTCTTTACCTTTAACCTTCCAACACTCCATTTCCTTTGCATGATTCTCCACCTACATAGAGGTCAAAGGACCTTATGAGCCAAAGCTCAGTAAGGGTGCTATGAAAATGTAAATGTAACATGAGAATATATAACATGTAATGCAAATGCAATGCATATTATGGGTAGTCTTCCATGCCCTCATAACCACTTAGGTTAAGGCACCAACTGTAACGACCCGATCGAGCGATAGGAAGAACCGAAACAACTTACCCTAATGGGCTTATGCAAACTTCCCAAGGGGTCACCCATCCTTGAACTGCTCCCAGCTTAAGCACTCTTAACCTCGGAGTTCCTTGCCTACATTCATCCCAAAAGGTATCCAGCTGGTGTTGTTTCCTTTCTTACACTATCCTCAATATATACTAACTTCTCTGGGCTCTCGGGGTATTACATTCTCCCCCCCTTAAGCACATGACGTCCTCGTCATGCGACCTTACAACCGGTCCCAGATCTCTCCCCCCTTGCATGGCCGATGTGGATTCGCCTAAGGTGCCTACACGCACCCCCTATAGGGGCCTACATGCACCCCCCATAGGGGCCTACATGCCCCCCTCAGGACTCAGCCTCCTCGCTGAGGTTTGCCCCACCAACACGCTCAGAGGCTCGGGGGTCGGCTCTGATACCACCTATAACGACCCGATCGAGCGATAGGAAGGACCGGAACAACTTATCCTGATGGGCCTACGCAAACTTCCCAAGGGGGTCACCCATCCTTGGATTACCCCAGGTTAAGCACGCTTAACTTGGGAGTTTTTTGCCAACATTCAGCCCAACAGGTATCCAGCTAGTGTTGTTTCCTTTCTTACACTATCCTCGATATATACTAACTTCTCTGGGAGCGTGCTTAACCTGGGATAATCCAATGATGGGTGACCCCTTGGGAAGTTCGCGTAGGCCCATCAGGGTAAGTTGTTCTGGTCCTTCCTATCGCTCGATACGGGATGTTACAGATGGTATCAGAGCTGACCCTTGGTGAAGGCGGTCCGATGAGGGCGGGGAGTGGCGCCGAGGCTCGAGGGCCTGTACAAGGAGCGGCTTCTGGCAGGCTTCTAGGATGGCAGCCCCCAAGGGGAGAATGTCTGGAACCAGTTGTAAGGTCGCATGACGATGACGTCATGTGCTCAAGGGGGGGAGAATGTAATACCCTGGGAGCCTAGAGAAGTTAGTATATATCGAGGATAGTATAAGAAAGGAAACAACACCAGCTGGATACCTTTTGGGCTGAATGTAGGTAAGGAACTCCGGGGTTAAGTGTAACACTCGGTGTAACCAGTGTTAAGAGAATATGAAATGAAGTAAGAAGACTTCCAAAAATTCCCTTGAGAAGGTGATAGATCCTTGAGATTGAGAATGCCCATGAGAAGGGTATTTTGGTAATTTGGATAGAGAAATTCAATAAAAGGGTATTTTGATAAATTAAAAATAATTCCTATGTGGAATTAGGTGAGTAAGTGAATAAAAATCCCAATTTGGTAATTTTGTGGAGATATATGGGATTAATAAATTCACAAAGATTATTTAGGAATTTTGGAGTGATTCCATAAAGGAAATTAATTTTGAAAATAGGGAAAATGGTGGATATTAAATTATTTGAGGAGAATAATTATATTTTCCCTAAGTTGTGAATTAATGTGGTAATGCCACATGAATGACCAAGATAAAGAATTGGAAGCCAAGTTTGTGTCTTAGAGTGACACTTGGCATAATCTTGAAAATTTGAGAGAAATTATAAATGTGGATTTATGAGTTGGAGAATGATTTAATTAAATGCAAAAAGAAAGGATAATAGTCTTTCAAGCATTTAATGAGAGGCATAATTATATGGATTAAAGAAAATCCAAAAGAAAATGGTAAATGGTCACCATTAATGCCTTGGAAAATATGGAGATTTTATTAAATGAGAAAGAAGTTAATTATGTCTCTCAAGTGTGATGGTTATGAAAATAGTCCCATTAATTTAAATGGGAAAAAAATGAGAAATTGGGAGATGATGGTTGGTGACACATGGCATGATCTTGTGAATCAAGAATAAGCATTTAAAAGAAATTCAAATTGGAGAAATAATGGCTTTTCAAGCATTAAATGCAAGCCATGATGTGTTGCCTAAAAAGAATATGGAAAATAAAAAGAAATTAGTCATCCATTAATGGTGTGAAAATGGAGAGAATTTCTTTAATGGAAAAAGAAAGTGATTATGTCTTTCAAGGCTTGTCTTGAAAATAGTCCAAATTAAATAAGTAGAAAAGAAATCTATTTATGGGACTTGATCCAAGGGTGTGGATGGTTCTTGAAAATCCAAAGGCTTGGATTTAAAAAGAAAGGAGCACATGGATTGTGCTTTCATGTGTTTTCTCCAAGAGAGGGGATGGGTTTATTTGAAATCAATGGTTGAGATTGAGATTCTCAAAAGCACATGGATTGTGCTTGTTATGAATGGCTAGGATGCATTCTTGAAATATGAGAAATCTAGTATAAAAAGGCAAGTGTGGGAGACTTGTCTCCCTTTTGGCCATTTGTAGAAATGAAGAAGGAAGAAAAGAAAGAAAGAGAAAGAAGTCTCCATGGAGGGAAAAATGAAGAAAGAAAGAAGATGATGAAGAAAGTCAAGGCAAGTATGCTTTCCTCTCTTTATTTTATGTATGCTTGTATGCAAAAAAATTAAATGGCTTGTTGGAATGTCATTTTAGATGGAAAGAAATGAAGATGGAAGCTCTCTTGAAATGAAGATTAAATATTCAAGAAGAGGTAAGGGATGGCCCCATAGGAGGGTGGCCTTGCAATGTGTTATAAATGTGTTTCATAAATGTATATGTTGCATTTAGCATGTTCTTTTATGTTCATGAGACTTATGGCCATAGGTTAGTTTGAGAACATGGTTGAAATGGTGGGTTGATGCCTCAACCTTGGAGGGTTGTGAGGGCAAAGAAACCTAGCGACATTTGCATGCATTTGGCATCATATAACTTGTTATGTTCATATTTATTTGGCATTGCACCCTTATTGAGCTTAATGGCTCATGAGGTTTTTATCCTCACATATAGGTTGTGGAAGCATGGTAAAGTCAAGACAAGGTGGATTGGCATGTGGAGGCATGGAAATGATGATTCAAGTGTATTGTATAGCTTAGGGGAGCTTAACTTGTTATGTTTAATGTATGAGATGTAATTTCATTTATTGGATAATGGCTTGTTGAAGCCCAAGAGCATGTGTGTATTTTATATTTTGGGGATGTATGTTTCAATTAAAAATGAGATTGAGGTTTATGGCATGATGAAGCCTAAGTTAAATCTCATTTTGGTATGAGTTGTTGTGGAAGAATCAAGGGTGTTGTTTAAGCCTTATTTATGGAGAAATAAAGGTAAATTTGAAGAAAAGTGAGGTATTTTATTTATGTTAAAATTCTGGAAAAATTGGGTTAGGAGACCCAAGAAATAATAAAAAAAAAAAAGGGGAAGAGAAGTAAAAAGGCAGCAGAAGGCTGTTGCAGCAGCAGCAGGCGCGCCCAGGCGCGCACGCGCGCGAGAGGCCGCGTGCGCGAGCAGGCAGCCGCGCGCGGGCAGGCTCGGTTAGCGGCCAGCGGGCCCCGCCGACCAATTTTTTAAAAAAAATTGGAAAAATTGGAGGATTTTGGGCCATTTCTAAATTGAATTTGGGCCCCAGAGGAGTTTTCATAATAAAAGGGATTTTTCGGGCATTTTTGGAGAAAATGCCGAAAATTTGAAAAATTGAAAATTTGAGTTTTTCCTCCAAAATTAGTAATCAATCAATGCATTGATTTAAATGGTGATTTATGGAGCCCGGTAAAATTCTTGGTTGGAAAAGAATTAATAAAATTGAGAAAATGGCGATTGGGCTTCGGAATGAGATTTTCTTTATAGCCAAATGCGATGTGGTTTAAAGCCCAATTCTGCTAGTAAATCCTGGGGTTTAAGGGAAGGGAAGGACGAGCCTAGCTCCCACCTAGGGCGTTTCTTCTTGAAACATGGTCCGCCCTTCATCAAAGACCGGACAGGTGGACAATTCGGGTAATTGTTCACGAGTAACACCCGTAAGTGGGAGCGGGGCGTTACATTAAGCGTGCTTGAGCTGGGAGCAGTTCAAGGATGGGTGACCCCTTGGGAAGTTCGCGTAGGCTCATCAGGGTAAGTTGTTCTGGTTCTTCCTATCGCTCGATCGGGTCGTTACACCAACAACCCCTTTCTCATCACTAATCCTCCTTATGGCCATAGGTCCACTAGGGCACAAAACATGCAAAGAACCATTACATGCAACTCATTCAAAACATGTACATATGCAAGCAAAAACCCCACCGCTTGGGGTTATCCCTTACCTTGTTTTCTTTGAAGCTTCAACACTTCCACAAGCCAAGACTCTCTCTTAGACTTTAATCACCCTTAAAGAAAAATAATAAAGGAATTTTTTTTTTAGCTCTTATACATAAGCATTCAAACTATTTCAAGAGAGGGAACTAGGTTTACCTTTGCTAGCCTTTCTCTTCCTTCTCTTAGTCTTGATTTCCTTCTTGCTTCTTTCACTTCACATGTGGGGAAAACTTTGAACCAATTTCCCCACTCCCTATTTATAAAACTTTTCTTCTCAATCCATGCCAAATCTCAAGATTGCATCCTAGCCATAGATTTTTTCTTAATTCAAGAGACTAAATCTCCACCTTTAAACACTAGCACAATCCTTGTGCTTCTCCCAAATTTAATCCTAGCCATTAATTTTAGGAGAACACTTCTCTAGACTCAAAGAAAACACAAATCCAAGAGACTTTGTCTCCTTGAATCTCATCCATTGATCTTTCTTTGGAGACTAAATCTCATCCCTTGGATCAATCCCAATTTCCCATAATTCTCCTATTTTCCAAATAATTAAATAATGACTAATTTCAAGATTGACTAATTTCCCAATTTTCCATTTAATTTAAATCCACAACTTTTCAAGCATTTAATGGAGACTAAAATAATTTCTTTTCGATTTAAATTTAAAGGCTCTTGAAAGACATAATCCATTTACTTTAGCATTTATTTAAATCTACCATTTTCCCACATAAATGCATGACTAATTTCTTTTTAATATGGATTTTCTTTTAATTCCCTCCATCATGGCTCTCATTTAATACTTGAGAGACTAATTTATTTTTATTTTTTTGCATTTCTTTAAACACCACTCTTACTTCACAAGATCATGCCAAGTGTCCCATTACACTTAATCAACAAATTTATTATTCCCAAATTAAATTAAATCTCATTCCATGAGATCTTGCCAAGTGTCAGAAATCTAACCATACTTGGTTTCCATTTTAATTTCCTAATTATCCATACACTTAATCAAGGATTAAATTCTCCAAAAATCCATTCTCCAATATAAATAATTTCTCCAAAAATAATTTATCTTTTTATGGGACGGAATTCCCAATTGTCGTTTTGCCCCTCCTAAGGCATCATATATATTATGTGCCTTCTCTTTGGTTGAAGGGAAATTTTGAAAATTTCCATATACCATTTTTCCCTTAATCGATAATTTTATCATGACTTATCAAGGGTATTACATATCTCACTTAGCAGAGTATCGCCCTGTATTGAAAACATTGTTCATCTTTTTTTCCCTTTATCCATCTATATCATAACCGATATATAATGCGGGAGACATAAAAATTCAAAGCCATTGGTAAACATATGTATAAACTATAACATAGGCATAAACTTGAATATAGTACCTAAATCCCTAACCAACATGGGAGACATGCATAAAATGAAATATTCAGTATTTGTTTCTCTCAGACCGTCACCATTGCATGTAACATCCTGCATCGAGCGATAAGAAGGATCGGAATAACATACCCTGATGGGCCTACGCGAACTTCCCAGGAGGTCACCCATCCTTGAACTGCTCCCAGCTCAAACACGGTTAACCTCGGAGTTCCTTGCCAACATTCAGCCTAAAAGGTATCCAGCTGGTGTTGTTTCCTTCCTTACTTATCCTCGATATATACTACTCTTCTCTGGGCTCTTGGGGTATTACATTCTCCCCCTCTTGAGCACATGACGTCCTCGTCATGCGACCTTACAACTGGTTCCAAACTTCTTCCCTTGGGGGCTGCCATCCTAGAAGCCTACCAGAAGCCGCTCCTTGTACAGGCTCTCGAGCCCCAGCACCACTCCCCGCCCTCGTTGGACCGCCTTCACTAAGGGTCGGCTCTGATACCACCTGTAACATCCCGCATCGAGCGATAAGAAGGATCGGAACAACATACCCTAATGGGCCTACGCGAACTTCCTAGGGGGTCACCCATCCTTGAACTGCTCCCATCTCAAGCACGCTTAACCTCGGAGTTCCTTGCCAACATTCAGCCCAAAAGGTATCCAGCTGGTGTTGTTTCCTTCCTTACTTACTTATCCTCGATATATACTACTCTTCTCTGGGCTCTTGGGTATTACATTGCAAGCACAGAATCAATAAGAAATTAAGGTGACATTGGAATTAGAGAGAAAACATATGCTTTCTCCTCTACTCTACTGTAATTCAACAAGTTTAGCAACTTACTGTTGTATTGTATTGTATTATTTCTCCATAAAAATTATAAAAATTATTACTTTCTCCTCTTCATATAAAAATTATTTCTCCATAATGTGGGTTATTACTTATACTTAATTAGTTTGAATATTAGGACGTCTATTATAATTAATTTAAATTTAAATCCTGTTAAATTACTAAGACGTTTTCTAAGTTAGTCAGACATTTTTTAAATGAATTCCAATTTTATAATTGTATGTGACTTACCTATTCAATTAAAAATATTCAATGTCTTACTACATAAATATATTTATATATTATTATCTAAATGAATTAATTAATATCAGGTAGGCAGTTATAAATTAATTAATATTATTTAGTTTGGATAAATATATTTATGAAATTTGTGGGTAACTCACCTCAAGATGCTTAGATTTTACTAAATTACAACAATTACTATTTACATCCTATAAATTACACTAATCCTTTATTAACTCAAAAGATATTTAGAAATTCATATAATTTTGTAAAACTGTAAAGATATAATTTTTGTAATATCATTTCTAAATAATTATCTTTTGAGAGTCACCATAACTTGACATACAAAAAAGAAACGGAAATGAAAGTTTTTTTATGCAAGTAACTTGACATACAAAAAATATATACATATAAAACTTGACATACAAAAGAAATAGAAAGAAACTTCACATACAAAAAATACACAACATATTTTTTTATATGTAAATAAAAAAATATATACAACTGATGAAAGAAGTTGTATATAAAAAATATATACATATAAATACAGGAAAAGGAAAATAATACACAACATATATATATAAACTGATGAAGAAGAAGGAGGTCGCAAGATATACCAGAGGGGACGGATATATCTGGAAGAAGGAGATTGCTGGAGATAATGGCGATGGGCGGCTAGCAACGACCTGACTAGAAGCAGAGGCGACGATAGCGAGACAAGGAAGAAACCCACCAACGACGACGCCCGATCTAGAGAAGAAGCTCTGTTGATTTAGAGAAAAAAGAGGCGGCAGGTGATGGTGCAACCCAAAACCGAAGGTAGCTTGCAGTGACGAATCTGGAAGAAGAACTGGTGATGGCGCGACCCAAATCTGGAACGAGGTTGCTTACAGCGACCCACTGGACGACGGCGATGGAGGTATTAAGGAGGGGCAACGGCGATGGCGGTATGAAGGAGGGGCGATGGCACAGCGGCGGTAATGGTAGCGCAAAGGTTTTGGAGAAGATGATGGGTACGCATGTAAATATGAAAAAAATTGAGGGTATTTTGGTATTTTTGTTGGTCAACTTACCAGCGTTTCCTGGCAAAGCTAGAGGGTACCAACTTTTGCTAAATGCTGCTATAACATTTTTTTAGTAGGATAGTGTATAAGTTGAAATGCTAAGCAAAACACTTAACCATCAAATGCATGGCAGTAGATTAGCTCCTGTAATGGTTTATACGCCGTCAAATCGCTAAGCCAAACAGCCTCTAAATCTCTAATGAATTTTGCTCCTAAATTGGCTCCAGGGATATAAAGAAACATTAAACCGTAAAAATCTTAGCGAACCTTCAACCCAATAGTCCTGAATAAAAGGAAACTTCGGGGAATATGGTTATGCCAATGCCGACCCGTTTCTCAGGAAGGACTGAAAAGGAGCAAAAAAAGGTGTGCAACACGAGGACTTCCCAGAGGGTCACTCATCCTAAAACTGTTCTCGCCCAAGCACGCTTAACTTCGGAGTTCTGATGGGATCCGGTGCATTAGAGTTGGTATGATGGCACCCTCACACAAAGCTTACCTCTAATCATTTATGGCCTTGTCTACGCCCGTGGACCGCTCCCCGCCCACCTCCACGAGGAGGGGCGTCCGTTTGGAACCGGTAAGAAGCTATAAGCGAAAGTCGCTGACCTGTTCGGAGGTGATGTATATTTTTTTAAGATATACATGCTGCGAAGAGTCGAAGCCAGAGGCAGCTATAAATCTCTAATGATTTTTTCTCTTAAATGAGCTTCGGGGACGTTAAGAAAACTTAAACCGCGAAAATCGTAGTGAACGTTCAACCTCAATAGTCTTGAACAAAAGGAAACTTCAGGGAATACGGTTACGCCGACGCCGACCGTTTCCCAGGGAGGACTAGAAAGGAGCAAAAAAAGGGGCGAAACACGAGGACTTCTCAAGAGGTCACCCATTCTAGTACTGCTCTCGTCCAAGCACGCTTAACTTTGGAGTTCTAATGGGATCCAGTGCATTAGTGCTGGTATGATCGCACCCGCACACTAAGCTTGCCTTTATTCATTTATGGCCTCGTCCAAGGGCCGTCAACCGCTCCTCACCCACCTCCACGAGAAGGGGCGTCCACTTGGAACCAGAAAGAACCCAGAAGCGAAAGTCGCTGACCAGTTTAGAGGCGATGTACGTTTTTTTAAGATCTACACGCTGCGAAGACTCGGAGGTGGGACTTTAAGAAACCTTAAATTTTGAAAATCGTAGTGAATGTTCAACCCAACAGTCCTTAACAAAAGGAAAATTTAGGGAATACGGTTACGCTGACGCCAACTAGTTTCTTTGAGAGGACTAGAAAGGAGCGAAACAAAAGGTTGCAACACGAGGACTTTCTAGGAGGTCACCCATCCTAGTATTGCTCTTGCCCAAGCACGCTTAACCTCGGAGTTTTGATGGGATATGGTGCATTAGTGCTGGTATGATCGCACCCGCACACTATATAATGCCCCATATTTTTGTGAAGTTGCCACGTATTTTAAGTGAGTTTAAAATACCAAAAATATGCTTGAAATGACAACAAGTGATTGAATCGATCGTAGGGAGTGCCCTAGAGCTTAGATACCTAAGGACAAAGGTATACCTTTGACGAGTGTCCCGAGGTGAGATTTATGACACTGAAAGAATTAAAATAAGAGATGATTTTCGGTTGAGCTAAGTTGTAGCCTAAAAGGATCGAATGATGGTAAGGGCTTCCCGAAAATCATACATATCGAGTAATTTTGAGTTATTAATTTTGGGATTTTAAGTATCTCAATAAATTTGATGTTTGAGAGTGTAATTGTAATTAGAGAATTATCCAAATGAAATACGGATGAAATTATAAGCTCATGTGGTAAAATATTAAAGTTGAGAACTTGAAATAAGGGCCAAAATGTCATTTAGAAGAAGTTTAGAGTATTAGCTTGGATTTCAAAAGTTAAATTCATTCTAGCTTTGGATTTGAAAAGCCATTCAATTGTAGGTTTGAGTCTTTAGAGTCCATGGCAAAGCTTGTGACAAGTGGCATAATGTGATTAGTTCAAGTAATCTATAAATAGGCACCATGGGTTATTCTCAAATCATTCCAAGAAAGTTTGAGAGTTGAGGCATTCTAAGTGGAGGAGTTTTCTCTAGAGAGAGGGGAGGAATTTCTACAAAAAGGCGGGAAGAAAGCGATGAAGAATGAGCCTCGTCAGAGTTGTAGGTTTTTGCCATAATTCACCAAAATCAGTCATAAAAAAAGAGAGGTAAGTCCTCTTTTTTTGATAATCCTATAGAGGGGGAAGAGAGGGTCGCGTAGGTTCAAATGGGGGTCGAATCGGAGTTAAAATGAGGAAGTTATGGCCAAAATACGAAAACAAGGCGAAGCTATCCGAAATCTGGTAGCCGCAAGTGAGTTATAGCGCCGGAAAGTGGTTGTGCGTGGCCCATCTTTCTAGGGCATGTGAGGTTGCGTGAGGGCCCCATTTTTCTTCAACTTTTCCAATTTTTTCACTAATTTAATGCCCCTCAACCCTATGTAAAAATATTTGAGGTTAGGTTTACCAAAATACGTGTTTTCTACAGAAACCTAGGCCGATTGCAGTGAAACCATACCGTCCAAGAAGGTGAGACTCCTATACTCCAAATCCTATTTTTTATTCTCTTATGAGAGACTCCTATTGCATGAAACGTGTTTTGTGAAGTTCCAATACGTAAACTCTTGTTGTTCTCTTACGTGAAATCATGTTACATATATGAAATGTACTTTTCTAAAAAATATATGTTGTTGGCTTTTTAACTATTGCATTTATAAAATTCGTGTGGCCATACTGTTGCACCTATTTGTTGTTGGCCAAGAGAAAAAGTCGGATATCCCCCGAGAGGCGCTATGCGTGCGCCATCGAGAAAGCTCTCGTGGGGAAGACCGTGAGTCTAAGGAACAATGGATATGGTGCTTGTATGAGTTCTATGAGGTCAGGTCAAAGTGACATGGTTAAGGACCTCCCAAGAGCCGGTATGCGTGCGCCATTGAGAAAGCTCTCATCGGAGGAGAGTGATGTGTTCATGAGGTACTTTGGAGTAGTTCTCATTGTCTTCTCATACATTTTATACATGATCATGCATCAATATAAACTATTTTGGAGTTTCTCACTAGAATATTCATCTTCTAATTGGACTATGTCCCTGGAATATTCAAATGTTCCAAGTTCAACAAGTGGCTCTAAGGGAAAGGAGGTAGCTGAAGAATAAGTTTAATTTGCTGCTTGTATCATGTTTAGCATATTTTTGTTTATGTGCGAACCTATGTAATTTTGGATATGTTTAAGATGTTCAGTTATCCCTTACTAGAGATGATGTCCATGTAATACATTTTGTAGACGTCTTAAACAATTTTATGATAAATAAAGCATTATGGTTGTGAACCATATCAGGTTCAATCTAGCTTCTGCATTTGAAATTTTAACGCCTGTCTTAGCTATTCGATTATTAGGTTTCTTAAGTTGAGAAGGTGAAAATTAGGGTTTTTGGGATATTATTTTATGTATGACAACTATTAACAACAACAACAACAACATATCCAGCCTTTATCCCACTATGTGAGGTCGGCTACATGAATTCTAGACTTCCATGTATTTCTGTCTTTTGTCATATCTTCATTGAGATCCATACACTTCATATCAAACTTTAATGTCTCCCTCAAAGTCTTTTTAGGTCTGCCTCTACCTCTTTTTTTGATTAATTGTTCCATTTCATCAACTCTCCTCACAGGAGCATCTCTTGGTCTCCTTCTCACATGACCAAACAATCTTAGTTTAGTCTCTCTCATCTTCTCCTCTATTGGCACTACTCCTATCTTATTACGAATAACTTCATTTCTAATTTTATCTTTTCTTGTATGGCCGCATATCCATCTTAACATCCTCATCTCCGCTACACTTGTTTTTTGCTCATGTTGGTATTTGACTACCCAACATTCTGAGCCGTACAACAAAACTGGTTTTACAACTGTCCTATAGAATTTTCCTTTCAATTTTAATGGGATTTTACTATCACATAACACCCCCGATGCATTTCTCCATTTTAGCCAACCTGCCTTAATTCTATGTGTGACATCCTCGTGAATTTCTCCATCTTTTTGAATCACTGATCCCAAATATCGAAAATGGTCTTTTCTTTGTAAGATTTGGTCTTCCAATTTTATTATAACATCCTCCACTCTTGCATTCTTACTAAATTTACATTCCATATATTTTGTTTTCTTTCTGCTTAATTTCAATCCCTTAGATTCTAAATTGTTTCTCCATAACTCAAGCTTAGTGTTCACTCCTTCTTTTGTTTCATCCACTAACACTATGTCGTCTGCAAATAGCATACACCATGGCACCTCTGTCTGAATATCTTTAGTGAGTTCATCCATTACTAAAGCAAATAAGTATGGACTTAGTGTAGAACCTTGTTGCAATTCTATTGTAATTTTAAATGGTTTAGTATCCCCTCCGCATGTTTTGACCCTTGTCTCTGCACCATAATACATGTCCTTAAGGGCTTGTATATAGGCTATTCGGACTCCTTTCTTCTCTAAAACCCTCCATAATACTTCTCTAGGGACCCTATCATAGGCCTTTTCTAGATCTATAAATACCATATGTAGGTCTTTCTGATGATCCCGATACCTTTCCATTAGGCGCCTCAGTAGGTATATAACTTCCATTGTTGACCTACCAGGCATGAAACCAAACTGATTTTCTGAGACCTCTGTTTCTTTTCTAAGTCTCTGCTCTATTACTATCTCCCAGAGTTTCATGGTATGGCTCATTAACTTAATTCCTCTGTAATTTTCACAGTTTTGAACATCTCCTTTGTTCTTATATATAGGGACCAAAGTACTCTTCCTCCACTCATCTAGCATCTTTTTTGATTTAAGAATCGTGTTAAATAATTTCGTTAGCCAGGAGATACCCTCTTCTCCCATGCATTTCCATGCTTCTATTGGTATATTATCCGGTCTCACCACCTTATGATTTTTCATCTTTTTTAATGCTTGCCTTATTTCATTTGGACTTATGCGTCGATAAAATGTATAGCTCACGTTCCCTTCGGAGTTACTAAGATGTCCCAACCTAACTCTTGTGCCGCCATCATCATTGAATAATTTTGTGAAATACTCCTTCCATCTCTCCTTAATCGCTCCCTCCTTCACTAATACATTTTGATTTTCATCTTTTATGCATTTCACTTTATTTAAATCCCTTGTTTTTCTTTCTCTTGCTTTAGCTAATTTATATATATCCCTTTCTCCATCTTTTGTATCAAGTCGTTTATATAGATTCTCGTATGCTTTTGATCTTGCTTCACTGACGGCTTTTTTTGCTGCCTTTTTTTATTTTCTTCATTGTTGCACTGATATACAGCCTTATAGCAATTTTTCTTATTTTTAATTTTCAATTACACTTCTTCATTCCACCACCAAGACTCCTTAAGGTTAGGGGCTCTACCATTTGTCTCTCCAAGCACTACCTTTGCTGTGTTTCTCAGGGCATTAGCCATTTCTCTCCACAATTGGTTTGTCTGTCCTTCTCCATTCCATTCTCTTCTACCCCTTAATTTTTCTTTGAAGATTAATTGTTTGTCCCCTTTTAGATCCCACCACCTGATTCTTGGATTTTGTTTTATGTGATTTTTTCTCTTCCAACTTCTTACTTGGACGTCAAGTACTAGAAGTCTATGTTGAGTAGTCAAACACTCTCCTGGTATCACCTTACAATCCCTACAACATACCCGGTCCTCTTGTCTCATGAGGAAGTAATCTATTTGGGTGCTTGATGTGACATTTGTATATGTGATTAAGTGTTCGTCTCATTTTTTGAACCTAGTATTGGTTATGATGAGCCCATATGCCATTGCAAAATCTAGAATAGACTTACCCTCATTATTAATTTCCCCGAATCCATACCCTCCATGTACCTTTCTATAGCCATTTCTGTCTCTACCCACGTGACTATTTAAGTCACCTCCTATAATCACTTTCTCTCCTCTTGGTAACATTTGTATGAGTCTGTAACGCCCTGCTCCCACTTACGGGTGTTACTCGTGAACAATCGCCCGAATTGTCCACCTGCCCGGCCTTTGGCGAAGGGTGGACCATGTTTCAAGACGAAACGCCCTAGGTGGGAACTAGGCTCGTCCTTCCCTTCGCTGAATCCCAAGATTTACTAGCAGAATTAGGCTTTAACCACACCGCATAGGCTATAAAGAAAATCTCATTCCGATGCCCAATCGCCATTTTCTCAATTTTATTTAATTCTTTTCCAACCAAGAATTTTACCGGGCTCCATAAATCACCATTTAAAACCAATCCATTGATTGATTGCCACTTTTGAAGGAAAAACTCAAATTTTTAAATTTTCCAAAAATTTTGGCATTTTCTCCAAAATGCCCGAAAATCCCTTTATTTTTGAAAACTCCTCCGGGGCCTAAATTCAATTTAGAAATGGCCCAAAATCCCCAAAAATCCAATTTTTTTAAAAAAAATTGGCCGGCGGGGTCCGTTGGCACGCCCAGGGCCCGAGTAGGGCCCCGCTGGCCGCGCGGCCGCGCGGCCGCGCACCTGCCCGCGGGCCCGGCTGCCTGCGCGCCCGCGCGCGCGCGCCTGCCTGCGCGCGAGTCCTCCTGCACGCGCGCGCGCGCGCCTGGGCGCCTGCAACCTGCTGTTGATGCAGCAGCCCTCTACTGCTTCTGCTCCAAAAATCCAACAACCTCCTTTTGATTTTTTTCAATTTTCCAATACCCCAAAAATGCCCAAATTCTCTAGATTTTTCTTTCCATATATACACATCAAAATATACCCTTTGGGCTTAAAGAAACCCTTACACAAGGCATGTACAAATTAGGCAAAAATTTACACCATTTGGAAAATATATACAAAATTCTTCATGGTCAAGCTTCTTTCTCTTGCCAAACCCTTCCATAGCATGCTTCAATACCTACAAGAGGTCAAAATAAACCTCATGAGCTCCCAGAGCTCAGTAAGGGTGCAATGACATAAAGTATGAAAATTAACAATATAGATGCCAATGCCATATGCAAGTGCCTAGGGTTCCAATACCTCAACCATTAAGGTTAAAGGCTTCAACATACCCACCCCAACACACAACTTCATGGCCATGAGTCTCATACACACAAGCATATGCAAAGCAAGCACAAAAATGTTAAAATGCATACAAGAGTCTTGCTAGCCACCATCCACTTGGGGCTTTCCCCTTACCTCAACTCCATTCTTTGAAGCTTGAACCCATTCTTTTAGATCTTCCATAATCTTTAACTTCAAGAGAGCTTCATCAACTTGACTTGGCAAGACTTCACTTGCTTCCAACCACCTTAAGAAAAATCTCCTTGGAACAAATAAAAAGAATCCTTTAAAAACTAAGGTTGCGTTCTCTTTACTGTTTTCAAGTCATTTTTAGCTTTCAATTTTCTAAAATAATGAAAACGCGTTCTCTTTACTGTTTTTGAAAATGCATTTTTGAAAACAAAAAAAAATTTACAAAGAAAACTCAAAACAATAAAAAGTTGTTTTGAATGTTTTCATTCAAAACAAACTCAAAACTCAAAACATATTTATTTATTTATTTATTCATATTTTATTATTAAAATTAAAAAAAATATTATAAAATTCATTAACTTTAAAATGTATATATTTTTTTAATAATATATTAACATTAAATATTTATAATTTACTTAATAATCAAATTTATTGAATAATATTATTAAAAAAATATTTTCAAAATTTGAAAGAGAACGCATTTTCTAATTTTCTGTTTTGAAAAATAATTTTTCAAAATGACAAAGAGAACGCGTTTTAAATTTTCTAAAAACAAACTACCAAAATAGAAAACTGAAAATGAATTCAAAATTCAAAACTGAAAATTAAAAAGCAAAGAGAACGCACCCTAAGAGATGAGAAGGAGCAAGAAGATTTCTTCCTTACTTACCTCTCTTCTTCTTCTCCTTGGAAGACTTCTTCTCCTTCTTTCTTTCTTCTTTCTTCTTCAAGACTCTTCAAATGGAAAAACTTGAGCTTGAAGGTCCACTTCCCTTTTTATAAAACCTCCATTTCTCTTTTCTTTTCTTTTTTTGATTTATTTTCCTTGCCTTGATATTCCCAATTGCAAGACTTGATCCTAGCCTTTCATTTCTCCTTTACTTTTTGAGAATAAATCTTGACCATTGGAAGAAGCACAATCCATAGCCCTTAGTCTTCTTTAATCTCAACCCTTGATGCATTTTGCAAGACTCAATCCCCACCATCCAAATTAACACAATCCATGTGTTTCCCAAGAATGAATCCTAGCCATGGACTTCTTTGGAGATCCAATCTCCACCATCCATTTCATTCTTCCATTGGATCTTTACATCCCATTTGGCAATCCATGCCAACATAAAGCCTTAACTCTCTACCATTAGATAAATTCCAATTTCAAGACTAAATCTTCACCATTGGATCAAGTCTTCAAATCCCATAAAATATCCCATTTCTCATTTATTTAATTGGGACTAATTTCACCACATTAATAATGAAAGACAACTTAGAGAGACATAAATGCTTTTCTTTCCCATTTATTTTAATCTCCCATTTTCCCCCATTAATGCTTGACTATTTTCTTTTCATTTGCAATTTCTTTTTTATGCAACATAATCATTACACTCACATGGGCTAAATGGCTCATCTTTTCCATTCTTTTCCATTTAAATAAAAGCCACCATTTTTGCTTGAACAAGAATATGTCAAGTGTCACTCTAAGACACAAACTTGGCTTCCAAACTTTAATCTCATCCATCCATGTGGCACCACCATATAAATACACCAATTTAGGAAAAATTAATTATTTCCACTCCCATAATTATTTTTCCCTTTTTCTCATAATTAATTCCTTTATGGAATTTCTCTCCAAAATTACCAAAACACCCTTTGTGAATTTTCAATCCCATTTATCTCCACATAATGCAAAATGGGAACTAATTCACTTCCATACTTAATTCCACCTTGGAATTATCTCCAATGTACCAAATTACCCTTTATTAGACTTCACTATCCAAATTACCAAAATGCCCCTCTCATAGGGCACCATTATTCTCAATGATACTTCACTTTCTCAAGGGTATTTTTGGAATTTTTCTCATTTTCTCTCTTATTCTTTTTATACCTGTAACACCGGGTGTTACAGAGTCCCTCTAAGTCCTCCCAGAATTTTGCTTTTATCTCCTCACCTAACCCCGCTTGTGGTGCATATGTACTAAAGATATTCATAGTCATTCTTCCTAAAATAACCTTCACCATAATAATCCTATCTCCTATTCTTTTTACATCCACTGCCTCATCTACTAAGCTTTTATCCATAATGATCCCCACTCTATTTTTTGCTCAATCATTTCCTGTGTACCATATTTTATATCCATTTTCTGACAAATTTTTTGTTTTTTTCCCTACCCATCTCGTCTCTTGAAGGCACATAATATTAATCTTTCTCCTAATCATCACATCTACCATTTTCATAGCTTTGCTTGTTAATGTTCCTATGTTCCATGACCCAATCCTTAATCTATGATTTTGTTTTTGGCTTTGACTTTGAATTTGTTTTTTATTTTGATTTTGTTTTTGGTTTTGGTTTTGATTTTGATTTTGTTTTTGGTTTTAATTTTGATTTTGATTTTGGACTAACTTCTTTACCCACATCCGTCCAAGCAAATGTGGGAACCCTTGCTCATTTGTCACTACATCCGGGCGCCGATGCAGCAGCCCTAGCTCACTTGACACTACACATGGGCAGTATAGCGTGTCGCTATGAAGGTTTACACCAACGCCCAAACATTTTTTCATAATTTGTCTAGAGTTCATGTTTTGGATTCGACTAAGTTTTACGTTGGCTGTCGGCTACCTAACACAACCCTCCTCCTTTATCTGGGCTTGGGACCGGTAGTGGATGACATCCCCAGGCAGAGTTTATGTATGACAACTATTGTGGTATGAAAATTTTTATATTCTCGAAATCTTAAGTTATAACACGCTCAAGAAATTTGGGGTGTTACACACTGAGTTTGCCTCTATTCATTTATAGCCTTGTTTAGGGGCCGTGAACCGCTCCCCGCCCACCTCCACGAGGAAGGGCGTCCACTCGAAATCGGTAAGAAGCCAGAAGAGAAAGTCGTTGGCCAGTTCAGAGGCGATGTTCATTTTTTTAAGATCTACATGCTGTGAAAGTTAGAGCTGGAGGCGGTTATAAATCTTTGACGATCTTTCCTCTTAAATGAGCTCTAGGGAAGTTAAGAAACTTAAACAATGAAATTGTAGCAAACGTTCAATCCCAACAATCCTGACTAAAAGCAAAGCTCGAGGACTAAGGTAACACCGACCCGTTTGTTGGGGAGGACTAGAAAGGAGCAAAAAAAGGGTGCAACACGAGGACTTCCCAGTGCATCACCCATCCAAGTATTGCTCTCGCCCAAGAATGCTTAATTTCAGAGTTCTTATGGGATCCGCTGCATTAATACTGGTATGATCGCACCCGCATACTAAGCTTGCCTTTATTCATTTATGGCCTCATCCAAGGGCCGTGAATCACTCCCCGCCCACCTCCACGAGGAGGGGCATTCTCTCGAAACCAGTAAGAAGCGAGAAGCAAAAGTTGCTAGCCTGTTCGGAGGCAATGTACGATTTTTTAAGATCTACACGCTGCGAAGAGTCAGAGCCGAAGGCAGTTATAAATCTCTAACGATTTTTGCTCTTAAATGAGCTCCGGGGACATTAAGAAAGCTTAAACTGCGAAAATCGTAGCGAACGTTCAACCCCAACAATCCTGAACAAAAGGAAACTTCGGGGAATACGGTTACGCAGACCCGTTTGCTGGGGAGGACTAGAAAGGAGCAAAAAAAGGGTGCAACATGAGGATTTCCTAGAGGGTCACCCATCCATGTACTGCTCTCGCCCAAGCATGCTTAACTTTAGAGTTTTGATGGGATCCGATGCTTTAGTGCTAGTATGATGGCACCTGCACATTAAGCTTGCCTCTATTCATTTATGACCTGGTCTAGGGGCCGTGGACCACTCCATGCCCACCTCCACGAGGAGGGGTGTAATACCCGGTATTACATGGTGTTGAAAATAAATAATTTTTGATTATTTTGAAAGGATCTCGGGTGGTCCGGGAAGCCCAAGAGTCGGTTTCAAGAAATTAATTAATGAAATTGTCGAATTAACGATAGGAAGTGCCTCGAGGCTTGGATGTCTAGGGAAGAAGGCATGTGATTGGTGAGCATCTTGAGACGAGGTTAATGATGCTGGAAGCAGTTCGACCGGGAATAATTTTTGGAATAAATTCTGTATAAGCCCGAGTGAGTGCCAATACCGAATGATCGTAGGAGACCTCTGGGAAGCTGAGGGGACCTTAGGAGTGGTCCGGTTTGGCGAATAAGGCAACCCTTGGGCTTTTTCGAATGGAATAAATGTCCCGTGTAGGTGCAGGGACGAAATCGATATTCCTGAGTAAAGGTCGATAATTAATTTTTGAGAAATCAAGATTTTGGGTGGCTCAATGATAATTAATAAGGCATTGGAGGGCCCAAATGAAATTATCAAAATTTTTAAGTGGAATTATGAGGTCTCCAAATGAAATAAATGTGAAATTGGGGGAAATAATATAATTTATGTATTATATATATGTGTGTGTATGCGTCTATGCGCGGGAGAGGAAGCTTCCTTGAAGTTTCCTACATGTTGCCTCTGATATTTCAAAATCAAAGAGAGAGTAGAGGAGAGCGAGAGCTCGTGGCCAAGAGGAAGAGCATGGCCGAGAGAGAGAGAGAGATCCCGAGAGTGTGGGAGAGCTAGCGGGAGAGAAAGAGAGAGAGCTTGAAGGTTGCCATGGCCGCCGGGCAGAGGCAAGGGCCGAGCGGAGCAGCCAGCAAGCGGTAGAGGCTCGGGAATGCGCTGAGGCGACCGATGAGGTTTCGGTGTGCAGCAGCGGACGGGTACGGGGACTGCTGGGAGCTTCGAGGTCCGACCATGGTGGTTGCAACGCTGCTGTGCGTGCTAGTACGGGAGGCTCGTGGCGTGAGGCGGCCGATGGCAGCGGTGAGATCAACGATGGCGACCGGCGGAGGGCTGGAGGGCGATGGCCTGCAGCGGCCATGCGTGGTTGCAAGTGGGCTGGTCGCACGAAGGAAGAGGAAGCCGCGAGAGAGAATAAATGAAGAAGATGGTGAACAGTGGAGAGGAAGAAAAGAAAAAGATATAAAAGAAAATAATGGAAAAATTTAGAAAATGGGGAAAAATAGGAAGAAATTCCAGAAAATTCTAGAAAAATTCTAGAAATTAATTCTGGGCTTGAGGAGTGTGGTGGAAGCTCGAAAATGAGATTTTGGGTGCAAATGGTAGCTCTGGAGCCAACGCCGATGGGGGCGTTTGATCGGTTTTCTATTCCACATTAGTTGAGGTAAACTAATTTAATTATTTTCTAGTTATGTTCATTATGTGAGATAATAAATTGTGTAGTATTGGTTGGATTGAACCCTCGAGTGGGGTTGATTGGAAATTTTTGATGAATGGTTCTAGTGGTTTGTGGCGAAATTGAGGGCATTGGTTTAATGCCAGATGTTAATGGAGTTAGCACTACAAGGAAAAGGGGTATTGCTGGTGAACTTTTCCCGGCGGTTTGAACAATCGTCGGGAAAACACCACAATCCTCGGCGGTTTAGGAACTCTCGGTGATGTTGAACCATCCCCGGCCGTTTGTGAAAACTGCCGGTGATGTTGATACATTACCGATGGTTTTAAAAATCGCTGGTAATTTTGACCCAATACCGACAGTTTTTTAAGCCGCCGCTAATGTTGGCCCATCCCCGGTAGTTTTAAAACCGCCAGGGATATATGATTTATATACCCCAGCCCCCGCCCACGCCCAAATTGATCTTCCCCTCACCCCCTTCTCTTCCAAAATCTCCCCTTGCAAACCCTAACCCTCTCTCGCTCGCTCTCATTGCTGATTCGCTGCCTCCCTCACCATCGCTCACTCTCAGTCACTCTCGGCCTTGCTCGATCACTCTCAGTCGCTCTCGGCCTCGCTCGCGCACTCTCAGTCTCTCTCGCCATCGCTCACGCTCATGAACCTTTTTCTATTTCTGAAAGATTCTACGAAACGATAAGATCGTTCCTACGAAACAAAGCCGGGGTCCATTCTCCAACTGGCCAACCGGATTCCAGAAAGGTGTGATTTCTCTCTCTCATTCTCTCTCTCTCTATTCAATGGCTATTCTGCTCTTTGGATATGCCGTGGTATTCTGTTTATCAGTTTAAATCGATTCATTTTGAACAATTGCTTGCAAGTTTTTCTTTTACATTATTGTTCGACAATCATCGTTTCAATTGATTACGATTTCAATGGATATAAGAGCGGTATTCGAAACGAACTGTGAACTTTTTAGAATTGGTGGCTGTTTAGGAATTGCAAAAGAGAGGGATTATTATAAATTTGTAGTGTTGGCAAATTTATGAACAACACTTCTGTTTTAGTAGTGCCATATATTGTTTTATAAAAATTGTGCATCCATGATTTGTGAAGAATAACTTTAGCTTGAACATAAAAAATTCAACTTTGATTCTACTGCAGTGAGGTTAAGTCAACACAAAGGGGTTTGAAAATGTGTCAAACAAACTAAGAGACAGTTTGAATGAACTTAGTTCAAATTCCTTGTTACAGGTCATTTGAACATGATCAAGATTTTGAGAGTTGATTTTTTTGGCTAATAACAAGCTGTTGGAGCACCCTCACACCTCATTTGAACTGTTGATCAAAATTCAGAAAGAAATGAGTCCTTTTCTGCATGAAAATATATGCTTACCAATTCAGACTCATGCCAAAGACTATATCATAGCAGCTAGGTTGACAAAATTCAGAGGTTACACATTGTGAGTGAAAAGGATTCCACTAGAAAAAGAAAACATCATTGCGAGGGTCAAAAAGAATTGAGGTTTTATCTCATTAGCAGTGATATAAAGGTTTTATCAGCTTCTGTTCTAGGGATACTAGCAAATAGTAACATGAGATCAACGTTTATGGGTAGCAATTCATCATGGGTTCTAGCAAATGGAAGACTTCAATCTTAGGTTGGGGATCCTAGCATCTAGATTTTACTTATGTGTCTAAAAATTGTATTAGAGCTTATTTAATCTAATTGTGAATCACCTTGGTTTTACTCTTGATTCTCAGGTTTTCACATAAATCACCACATTTTTTTATTTTCTCTGCATTTACAGTGTGGTGATTGTAGTTAAGATTACACTAATAAGTAATTACTAAACAAAAAACAACTGGCAATTTCTCAATTGATATTAGAGCATATCCATAGTATTGATTGAGTTAATTTTCTCAAATTCTCAATGTCAAAACTTGTCTTGTTGATGTCAAAGGATCGTATATTAATAGTTTTGACCAACAGTTGAGTTGGAATCATGGATCGTATATTAATAGTTTTGACCAACAGTTGAGTTGGAATCATGGGAAAAAAACATACCATTTGGCCAATGGGTATTTATCATTATTATTATTGTTATTATTTCTCGGTAGGCTGTGTCTTATTATATATTTAGATTCATGAATGGTAAATAGACTGAATGTAGAGAAAGTTGTAAATTTTGAAAGTTTGCATGCACTCATAAAAGGAGGCAGTAGGGTCTAACCATAGATGTGACAATAGGAAGATGGGCCTTTGTGATAGTAGTTTCTCAGTGGAGGTGGCAGGGTAGAAGGAATAGTAGTAGCTTGAGTGAAACAAAAAGAACAGGTGAAGGTGGTGGAATGACAAGGATTCAGTGTCAAACATAGCAAAGGCACTGGTGTTGAATCATAACAAAACTATAGTAGCATCATAATATTAACACAAAGGAATTGAGAGTAACAACAAATTAGAAACAAATTACAACTACAGTAATTAACACACTAGTACTGTAACGCCCAAGATTTTTTAAACTGAAATATAATGTAATACTCAGGATTTTTAGCTTCTAATACTTGAGGAAATATGTCCTTTCAAGGGATTATGAAAGCCTTGAGACAAAGGTTCAGTTTTTGAACCAGTGGCAAAATCGTAAATATTGAAGTTCGGATAAAAGTGTAATTTACCTAAAATCTTGGGGTATTAGTGTAATTTATCATTTCTTCAGGGGCTAAAATGCAATTAAAAAAATAGCTCGGGGACTGAGTTGCAAGGGCCTAAGTGCAAATTATCTGAAAAGTTTGGGCCAAGGTGTAATTCTTGGAACATAAAAATATCTCATCAAAATATCTCAAACTAAATAGTTAAAGTAACCAAATATAGCTAACTAGTTAAAGGTGTAATGATGGGATATGTAGAAAAATGAATTAACCATGTGGGAGTAATGATGGGAAATATAGAAAATCAATTAATCATGTGGAGTAATGATTGGAAATGTAGAAAAATGAATTAAAACACGTAAGATGTAATGATAGAAGTGTTGAAAATGTAATTAAGCATGTGAGGTTCAAAATATCAAGGACACATGGCAACCTTCCATTAGTCATTAGAAAGATAAGATAAGAACACATGGATAGAAATGATTATATGGGACACATGGCACCATTTGATAAGCACACATGGATAGAAATGATTATATAGGATATTTGGCAATGTGAACACTTGGGAGTCATGATGAGTCCCAAATAATTACATAACACATGGCAGGTTATGATTTGTTGGGTAATTCTATAAATAGGACCTTTGGGTGAGTTTTGGGCATTCCAAATCAATCGAAGCTAAGTTTATACCATATTGAGAGGTGTAAAGGTGAAGCCTTAAACATTCAAATCTCATCAAACCAAGTTGAGGTAAGTACATTATGAACTATTTATGATGTTTAAGCATACCCATGAATTATGTTATGTGATCCCTCATGATATGTTATGTTCATGCAAGTTTCGGGACCAGAGCTCGATAGCGCTACGCACGAGGGTTCTTAGCCCTGCAAGTTGGTGGAACCTCTCGTGTCTCCATATGATATGTTATGTTTATGTTATGACTTGTTTAAATACATATGATGGTTCTCTTGTACTTACTGAGACTCGTAAGAATCTCATCCCATATTTTTCCCCCAGGTGATTATGAATGAGGAGACTAGAGAACGGACGTGGAACATGGTGGCTCCTTTAAAAAGGACTTATGTAAATCTGGTGGATATTTGAAGATAACTTTTAATAGACAAAATGATGTTTTGTAATATTTTCGATATTACACTCTTATGATATATGTACACGATTGCTACACCATATGTCCTTAAAGCTTATATAAGCTTATGAAAAGAGCCAAGTCTCATTTTAAGTTTGGATTTCTCAGTATGGATGCTATTATGTTTGCTAAGTCCTTTTTTTTTTGAAGCCATGTTTTCAGTATCAAACTTGATATTTACAGGAAAAATACTTTGAATCTCATTATGTGCGAAACTTTACTTAAGTTTATAAAAGTTTTGTTTCTCAAGTTTTTCATCTACGCTAAACCTTGAATTTCATATGAATATTACTATTATTATTCATGTTTTTAAGATTACGAGTGTCATAGGTACTTTGTTGCAATGTTGTTAATCTGTGATGATACTTGTCACAGATTATCAAATCCTAATTTTCATATAATTAACAATGGCAATGGCCACAACCAGGTATTCATTAGGTTCTATTTATTTATTTATTCTCTAAAGTTGATTGTGCAATGCTCCATAGACATAAACCATTCAACACAAGTTTGCTTAACCTGCTTTGGCGATGATGGGAGATCAATAGTTATAATTATTTTAGAAGTTTCGTGAGTCTAGTTGTGTAGGTATTTTAGTTATTTCACGAACTTCAGAGAAGCAGGTATTTTTAAGTTCTCTTCTTGCATTAATTTGAACTCCAAGTTTAGTTCAGATTAGCTTTATCTGTTTTCAACTTTAATTTAGGATATGTAGTTTGGTAGAATTTTGTGAGTCTATAAATATGTCCCAAGGATTATTCAAATCTGGTATGTTAATTACTGAATGCAAATTAATGGAGAATGGCCACTGATTTCTCTCTCCCCTAATTTTTCCCTTTTCTTCTTCTCTACCAAACATCTCTACTCTACTCTCTATGTTGCCTCAGTCTTTCTCTATAAGTTCTATATTTCTTATTCTTCTCCCCCTTGCCCCAACTAATGTTCCCATACAAAGCCACTTTAGAGGATTCCAAGTCATAAGGCTAGCACATAGATGTGAATACATATTCCAAATAAGAAAATTAATATTCTAATGTAGGAGAATTAAATTAGTGTGATACTGTTTATTTTTCAACTAGAGTACAAAGTCTGATAACTAATGTTAAGTACTGTAGTAACCTAAAAATTGAACCTCTTGTAGTGTTTGAAAATGTTTGTGGGATCTCAAAGTGGTATGCATTTGATGTTTCTTTAAGTACATGTTTTTGTTTTGAGATAAAAATAGCTGAAGTGCTTTGGACAGATATCTGGAATTTTTATTGGTTGGTCCTTGCTGGCCCACTAAGCTTCGTCCAATCTAGTAACCTAAAAAGATAAAAGAATAAATAAATAATAGGGACCATTCTTGTTTTGTTGTACTATGTCTCTTCATAGTTTGTTTTCTAGTGCAGGGCCCCAGACCCAGATAATGTGTTGGTTATGTGGACTCCAGTAGGGCTATTCTCCACCAGAAATTTGCTCCAAAACCAGAGGCTGTTTAAGACAAATTTCGTCTAAGAGAGCTAAACTTCTTGATTCCTCAACTCTTGAGACCAATGACTTTGAGACATTTTCTACTGCCAGGTGTCGTATCTTCAGAAGATCAAATGATAAGGTACCCAGGTGTCGTATCTTCAGAAGATCAAATGATAAGGTACCATACTTTTTCCTTCCTTTTCCTTCATACGTAGCATTGGATAGACGTATACCATATCAACACATATGCTTTGTCTGGTTATTTGACTTTGCCGACGGTTTAATACCGCTGGCAATAATTTAATGGAAAAAGTGAAAATTTTGCCGGCGATTTTCTAACCGTTGGTAATAATTTTCCCGGTGGTTTTTAAACCGCCGAAAAAAATGAAACTTTGCTGGCGGTTTAAAAATACAGCCGGTAATTATTATTTTTATCGACAGTTTGTAAAAACCTCCGATAAATAGTATTTTCTACAACCGCTGGAAAGATTTTCCTACGAAGGTATTTCCGGCGATTATACTTACCGCCGGTAAAAGTTTTACCTGCGGTTTTTTTACCTTTTCCGGTGATTTTTTCACTGCTGAAAAAAATTGAAACTCTTGTAGTGTAGGTTTGTGTGTGTTTGCATCCAAGTTCGACCAGGAAGGCAGTGATCCTAGAGGGACTTGAGGTTCAGGTTGGAGTTCGTGCCGAGGCAGAGATGAGGCTTCGAGCCAGGTAAGGGATGGCCCCATGTGGAGGTGGCCTTGCAAGTTGGTAAATATGTTTGATAATGTTTTTGTGAAGCATTTGCATGTAGTGGTTAACTTGTGTGATGCAAGATCTAGTGGTTAACTTGTGTGATGCAAGACCTAGTGGACCTATGGCCATATGGAGGACTAGTGTTGTGGAGGTTGGTAGGTTGATGCCTCAAACTGTGGAGGGTTGTGAGGATGGATGGCCTAGCCTCATTTGCATGTAGTTGGCATACATAATCATGGTTATATTCATATTCATATGCATTGCACCCTTACTGAGTCTTTGTGACTGATGAGGTTTTACCTCATGTTGTAGATTATGCAAGTCCAGATGCGAGCAGGGATGGTGCTGGGAGGCTGTTATGGCAACTAGCGGTGTTGCCCGAGTTGTGTATTTTATTATCTCTTGTATGTATCTGTGTGGTGATATGTATATATCTATACCCTTGTTAATGAACGTATGTGTTATGAAGCGTTAGTCGGATCTAATTGTTGTAATCATATCAGTGTGGTAGATGATTGTGAGTCTGCGTGATGTATATGTGGCTTTAGTTGTGGAAGCCAAGTTCGGACTGAGTAAAGATCAACGAGGTATGTTCTCATAAATCCCCAAAACTTAGCGAAATGTTTGTTTATGCTAGCTTTGTGCCTGGGTCACCTCTGGCTTGCTATGTGGCAAGCTGAAGAAAGGTGAAGCTTACTCGAGTTTCGGGTCTCGGTCCGTTGAGTTTTCTTGTTTAAGTTGGGACTGATTCCTGAGTGGAGCGAAGGAAAGGACGAAGCCTAGCTCCCACCTAGGGCGTTTCCTGTTAAAACATAGTACAACCTTTCAGTTGTGGTTTGTCGGGTAAGTAATCCGGTCAATTATTTACCGGTGGCACCCATAGGTGGGAGCAGGTCGTTACAGTTGGTATCAGAGCATGGCTAGCTATATGAGTGGGGAAAGCTAGCGTGCTGGAATGTCATGTATGGTCGGTTAAGTGATTAATGTGAGTAATTACCAAAGTTTTGGAATCGAGGATGTCTTGTATGATTTGAATGTAAGTTGGAATGTCCTCGCTGCTGAGTTGGGGTCGAGAACAGTTGGTTTGTGGTCTTAAGATTTTGATGTGAAATTAGTCCGATAACCTTGAAAGTTAGTAGTGTGGTCTAAGGGCCCTAAGAGATGGGGTCAAGACGTTGAGGCCTGTGATTGCTTTGCGGGTATGCTTGGATATTCCTGCTTTAGCAATGAGAAAATACCCTGGGTTGAGATGATATACCCGTAAGGGGTATACAAGTTGAGTAAGAGGAACTGGAAACCCAAGAGTGGGTGTCGGTGTCAGGAAAACCTGAATATTGGAATTTGAGTGTATGGTATGTGTTAAGGATGGGAACTCCTTGAGATTGAAGTGTTGAGGCTCGTGTGAGGACACGAAGCCGAAGAATGACTAGTCCGGGAAGGGATTACTAGAGCGTCCCTATGTTAGAGAATTGCTAAGCATGTTCGAGGGAATAGAGTTGTCCCTTGGAAGTGGTGCAGTAAGGCTTGTGCCCTTGAGATAGAGTGAGCTAAAGGGGGAGTTAGCTCAGGGCTCAAGGAAATGAGTCATCAGTAGGCTAGGTGGCGAGCCCCAGGAAGGGGGTAAGGTTAATTGCAGTAAGGCTTTATGGGGAGTGTGCATGTAATGCATCTGTATGTCATGGCTAGTGAAGGCATGACGTAAGTAGAATCTGGAAGGACTCTAAGGGGAGTCAGGATGCTAGATGTATGTGATGCGATGAGATCGTATTGTTATGATGATCCTGAAAGGGATGTGCCTAGGGTATGAGTGGACCCTAGCGGGTGTTGGTATGAGATGGAAATCCCAAGTAGGACGAGCTGGAATCCAGGGGAATCCAGATTTGGGATTAAGGAGTTGGGCGTGCGTTGATATGCGTGGGAGAGCCATTGGGTTAGAAGTCCTAGTTGTGAAGGGCCAAAAGACCGTTCATGTGATTGATGGATGAGGGGCCAATCAAAACTCTCATTATGAAGCTTGGGGTCTGGTAGGATGCCTAAGGTCAAGAGATGAGAGGTGAATAGACCCTCATTGTGATGCTTGGGGCCGAGATGACGCTGAAGGTCACGAGACCCTTGATGGGAGACGCAGAGGTCACCCGATGAAGGGTATGAATGGGTGTGTGTGATCTGAAGGCGATGAGTGTGTGACAACAGGACATCCATAGGCTATACGCGAGATAGAAATGCCAACTTTGGATGCCTAGGTGGGCAGGGGCATGGTGAGCAATGTGGAGGCCCCGGATTTGAAATTTCAAGTCATGGGAGCCTGAGCGAGGTGTGCTGGAAAGCCAAGCTGGGCATCGTGACTGAATGCACTGTGGGTGTGCAAGGAGAGACGGGAAGTCTCGATTTACTTGGAGGGTAATGATAGGTGCTCTGCTTGAGGTAGGCTTAGCTTGTCGGTTGTGGATTGAGAGATCGTTGATAATCAAGCTCTAGGATGAGCTGGGTGGTGAAGTGAGTCATGATGAACTTGGATCCATTGTCATAGAAAGTTAGAGCTTTCAAATATTGATTGAGGGCCGTGAGGTATGATCTTGTGGGGTAAGATCATGAGGCCTCAAGATGTGAAGTGGTTTGAGAGTCTCTTAAGTGGTAAGAGATGTAGAGTCTTGAGGAGCAGGGCTCATGGTGTGAGCTTGAGGTTGCTTTTGGTTGAGAGTGGTGGAACCATCGCAGTTCGCAGAGGTTTATAGTAGCAAAATGCTACGGGTGCAAGGCTCACAGTGATGGATCTGATGCTATGGACCGTGTGGCAGAGGACTAATGAGTTGGCTCACGTTGAGGGCAAGTGGCCCATGGGCCTGAGCAATTTAGTGAACTGTAGGTGATGATCAGATGCCGAAAATCTAGAGCAGCACCTTAAGAGAGTTAGTCATGAGAAATCGATAGTCTCTTGCAAGTGATAGGACATCTAGACTAGTCCTATGGAGGAATCGCCGAACGTGGTAATGTTCCAATAGACTAGTAGCCGAGTAGGAAGCTTGGTGGGGTGATGCTACAAGGTACGAAGCAGATCAGTAGGACCTAATCCATGTTGTAGGAAACTGTTGTTGGGCCAGTGTAAGGGAGCAACACGGTATTGATGATTAAGTGTTAACTCTCTGAAGCACAGGGCAACACGATGGGGAACCAATGTTGGTGCAATGTATGGGAGTGACATGGTAGTGATGACCAGGTGTTGGCTTGCCTAAAGCACAGGGTAACACAGTGAATATGCAGATGGTCAGGGGCTGAAGATCTGTGAGATGCATGATAGGGGTGCAAAAGCTGTGAGCAGTTCCATAACTCAGCTGCAAGTAATAAGCGATGTTGAGGCAGTTTAGCGAATGTAAGCGTTGTAGTGTCTTGAGATGTTTGAGAAAGAAACCCAAGGAAAAGAAATGGGTCTAGCATGGGAATAACGCTACAATTGATGCCTACCGTTGACGGGTCTAATGCTAAGGACCACTGGATATAGACGGTTAGTTCACAGGAGGGACTGCAGCCCTCTATGTGAAGTAACTCGTCTGTAGTGGAGACGATTAGAATCCGAAGACCTGGGGTATGCTGTAGGTTATGTCTGGGCTAGATCAAAAATTTTCATAAGGGTTAAAGTATCGGGGTAGTGCCTTTGTTGTCTTGGCAGTAAGAAGGTTTGTGAATCGATTGGGTGATATCTTGTGGTGTGATAACAAGATGCGTGGCGATGCTCCTTGCTAAAGGATGCTAACAGTTGTGGTTAATGTGATCGAAATTGATTAGGCAAATTGGGATGATGGACCAGTATGACCTTGCGATAATGCAAGAAGATTGGCTGATTGGTGGAGTCGGTAAATGGCTCCAGGATGTTACGCAAGTGCCGTGGAGCGCCGAGACTTACGAGTTGGAAGCCAACCATGAGATGGGAATATTGAAGCACGTGAAGGCTTCGAGTAAGGGGATCTCTAATCTTGTGATGTGAGTTGTGGTAGGTTGAACGCGTGGCTAAGGCATGGTTCGAAATCCAGGAAGGCTCGTAATTGCACAGTCTAGTGTTAGTCTTGATGTGTCGATGCAAAAATAAGGAAGTATCCTTCTATAGCACTAGATGGATTTCCGGTTGATGACACAGGATCAGTTGCCAGGTGATAGCACCTGATGGTAATGATGGGAGTGTGAGGCTCGATGATTGTGATGTAAAGCCTTGTTGATTTCCGTATATGCCTTTAGTATAAAGGTTCAGCAAGTCCTGGTGGTTAGACTAGGCGAATTTTGAGAAAGAGATCCAAGGTGATAAAAGAGGTTGGTCAGGGCAGAATGGTGCCGCTTGGAGGGGTGTTACTCCGTAGCGAGAGTTATAGATGGTAGTGTTGAAATATGGCCTAGGTAGAACTTGAGATGTTCTCCAAAGAAAAGTTGAGCATGGGGCAACAGTAAGGGATAAACTTCCTAAAGCACTACAACTCTATCAAGATGGATCACCCGGGAAGGCCACCGTGATGGCAAGTGCTTGAGTAAGAATGTGAGTCCTACGGCATTGGGTGAAAGTGTGAATTCCACAGGAATGGCAGCGGTGGTTTTAAATGGATGGAGTTATATCGAAGCGGTAGTCGATGATTGCAAATGTAGTGCCTGGAGGAAGGTTGTGTTGGTTGCAAGTCGGGCGATCCAACTAGAGCTAATTGAGTTGGTTAGATGGAAGATGAGGGTGAATTTAAGATGTCGCCAATGGGTAAAGAGAGCTCGAAGGAAGAGTTTATGGGACGAGATGGGTTCCCAGGAATGGTGTTTAGGTGATGAAATCACCTAATAGTTGTGAGTGCTACAGCGAGAGGGATGCCTTAGTGTGTGGGCAATTGATGAGAATTAACCTCGTGTCTAAGGTTAATGGTTGTGAAAGGAAATCGGCTAGTGAAGCCGTTGTGGCATTAGAGCTAATGTGGTCGCTCACTAAGTGGTGTGAGTTGATTGAAGCAAGAGTTATAAAATGTCTGGGAGAAGCCAGAGTCTCTCAGGGAATTAGCTAGCTACTACAAGCATAACAAAGTGATATGAGGAAGGCGGCCTAAGAGTTGGGTCGTGCTGGTTGCGATGACCAATGAGATTCAAGGAGCAGCGAGTCTTTTAAGATGATATGGTGATGTCATCGTCGCTGTCAAGGAAAAGATGTTGTCAGCAAGGTCAAAGGTAACCATTGTGCATGGTAGGGACTCGAAGTTGAGTATGAATGGCCATAAAGGCTGGTGCTTGTGAAATTTGAGATGCAACGACTATAGGGGAAATTCTTTGTTGTCATTGTGTTGTCCTTGTTGAGGAGGATAAGGGGAACCATTATGCATGGTTTGAGTCAGGTGTCTATTGCGGAATGATAATGAACCTGATTTAGGATGGCTGAAAGTTTCATGCCTCTAGAGTAAAAGGCTCTGTTGAGAAATGGTCAAATTTGAAAATTCCTAATGAAATTGAAGCTGGGCGAGTGGATTTGGCTAGAAGACCGCTACAAGAGTGGGGGTGTAACCATGTTAGCTTGTATGGTGAGGGACCAAAGGCACGAGTCATCCTACAAGTGCGATGCAATAAGTGAGTGTGTAGATGGTAAAGAGCCGATCACTTGTGCCATGCATCGTGGGTGATGATGAGGGTTGGTTAATGGTTCCATGCCTTTAAGCGCAATGGTAAGATCCATGACTCGTGGTAGGGTTAAACAGCCAAGGTAAGGTCTAGCATGGGACATGATTGTAAAAGCTGAATTAGGGTAGAGAATTGAAGAGGGGGTTGCTCAGTGAAGAGTTCCCTGGTATGGGTATGGGACCCCTACTAGCAAGTAATATCGGCCAGTAAGGAAGGCCTAAGTATCTCTGTGTGCTTATGCGAAGAGCCCTTGGTTGGGACAAGGTTGTGGCCCGAGCATGGTTAAGCTCGAGGTGAGATTGTAATGATGCGTGCATCGCTAGACTCGAGGTGGACTCGGGTAGCGCACGTGTAATTGAAATATGAAATTGCCTAGCATGGTGTTGGGTATGTCGATTATGCATAATCGTATTGATCAATGAGGGTTGGCTGGTCAAGGTAGTAGACCATGTATGAAATGGTTGAAATTGGCTGGGTGGGTCAAATGGATGCTTCCCATGTAGTGATAGAAGGGTTAGTTGATCGGTAATGAGAGGTTGCTATGAGGATCAACTCAACCTTTGCATGCGTGTGATTAATGGCAGTATACCATGGTGGAATGGGTGTCAGAATGTCTTGTGTGCACTAGAAGTGACATTGCGGCGGATGATCAGTGCTAAGACGTTGTTGGTTAGACTAGCGTAAAATCGTGGCCATGTGTGATTGGCAGTGGGAAACGTTGCCGTGTGTGATCGGCGTAAAATCGTGGTAGACTGATCAATGATGTAATGTTAGCGAGAGTTCGTTTCATCTGATGGAAAAATGGGAAATGGACTGCAAAGTAATGCTTGAGGTAGAGAAAATCCATCCAAAAATGGACAGCGTTCCAGTAAGCGTGATCAGCGACCAGTTGTGAAATTTGGCAAGAGGCCAAAGCGATATTCAGTTGATGAATGTCCTCAAGAGGCAGAGGACCAAAAGCCTAAACGAAGCCTTGAGGTGGGTATAACCTAAGGTAAAGGTAAGAAATGGTTAGGCTATGAGATTCTCGAGCATGGGAATTTGGCATGTAGCCTGAGAATGTGATTGTCTTAGGCAGGAATGTATGGTAAAGTCAATTTCGAGGACTAAATTCTTTAAGGGGGTGGAATGTAATACCCGGTATTACATGGTGTTGAAAATAAATAATTTTTGATTATTTTGAAAGGATCTCAAGTGGTCTGGGAAGCCCAAGAGTCGGTTTCGAGAAATTAATTAATGAAATTGCCAAATTGACGGCAGGAGTGCCTCGGGGCTTGGATGTCCAAGGAAGAAGGCATGTGATTGGTGAGCGTCTTGAGGCGAGGTTAATGATGCTGGAAGCGGTCCGACCGGGAATAATTTTTGGAATAAATTCTGTATAAGCCCGAGTGGGTGCCAATACCGAATGGTCGTAGGGGACGTCCGGGAAGCTGAGGGGACCCTAAGGGTGGTCTGGTTTGGTGAATAAGGCAACCCTTAGGCGTTTTCGGATGGAATAAATGTCCCGTGTAGGCGCAGGGACGAAATCGATATTCCCGAGTAAAGGTCGATAATTAATTTTCGAGAAATCAAGATTTTGGGTGGCTCAATGATAATTAATAAGGCATTGGAGGGCCCAAATGAAATTATCAAAATTTTTAAGTGGAATTATGAGGTCCCCAAATGAAATAAATGTGAAATTGGGGGAAATAATATAATTTATGTATTATATATATGTGTGCGTATGCGTCTGTGCGCGGGAGAGGAAGCTTCCTTGAAGCTTCCTACATGTTGCCTCTAATATTTCAAAATCAGAGAGAGACCAGAGAAGAGCGAGAGCTCGTGGCCGAGAGGGAGAGCATGGCCGAGAGAAAGAGATCCTGAGACTGTGGGAGAGCTCGTGGGAGAGAGAGAGAGAGAGCTTGAAGGTTGCCATGGTCGCCAGGCAGAGGCAAGGGCCGAGCAGAGCAGCCAGCAAGCGGCGGAGGCTCGGGAATGCGCTGAGGCAGCCGACGAGGTTGCGGTGTGCTGCAGCGAATGGGCGCGAGGACTACTGGGAGCTTCGAGGTCCGGCCATGGTTGTTGCAACGCTGCTGTGCGTGCTGGGGGGGAGGCTCGTGGCGTGAGGCGGCCGGTGGCAGCTGTGAGATCGGCGACGACCACCGGCGGAGGGCTAGAGGGCGATGGCCAGCAGCGGCCATGCGTGGTTGCTGGTGGGTTGGTCGCACAAAGGAAGAGAAAGCCGCAGGAGAGAAGAAATGAAGAAGATAGTGAACAGTGGAGAGGAAGAAAAGAAAATAGAAAATTAAAGAAAAAGAAATAAAAGAAAATAATGGAAAAATCTGGAAAATGGAGAAAAATAGGAAGAAATTTCAGAAAATTCTAGAAAAATTCTAGAAATTAATTCTGGGCATGAGGAGTGTGGTGGAAGCTCGAAAATGGGATTTTAGGCGCAAATGGTAGCTCTGGAGCCAACGCCGATAGGGGCGTCTGATCGTTTTTCTGTTCCACATTAGTTGAGGTAAACTAATTTAATTATTTTCTAGTTATGTTCATTATGTGAGATAATAAATTGTGTAGTATTGGTTGGATTGAACGCTCGAGTGGGGTTGATTGGAAATTTTTGATGAATGGGTCTAGTGGTGTGTGGCGAAATTGAGGGCATTGGTTTAATGCCAGATGCTAATGGAGTTGGGTTTGTGTGTGTTTGCATCCAGGTTCGACCAGGAAGGCAATGATCCTAGAGGAACTTGAGGTTCAGGCTGGAGTTCGTGCCGAGGCAGAGATGAGGCTTTGAGGTAGGTAAGGGATGCCCCCATGTGGAGGTGGCCTTGGAAGTTGGTAAATATGTTTGATAATGTTTTTGTGAAGCATTTACATGTAGTGGTTATCTTGTGTGATGCAAGATCTAGTGCCTAACTTGTGTGAGATGCAAGACCTAGTGGACCTATGGCCATATGGAGGATTAGTGTTGTGGAGGTTTATAGGTTGATGCCTCAAACTGTGGAGGGTTGTGAGGATGGATGGCCTAGCCTCATTTGCATGCAGTTGGCATACATAATCATGGTTATATTCATATTCACATGCATTGCACCCTTACTGAGTCTTTGTGACTGATGAGGTTTTACCTCATGTTATAGATGATACAAGTCCAGATGTGAGCAAGGATGGTGCCGGGAGGCTGTTATGGCAACTAGCGGTGTTGCCCGAGTTGTGTATTTTATTATCTCTTGTATTTATCCATGTGGTGATATGTATATATCTATACCCTTGTGAATGAATGTATGTGTTATGAAGCGTTAGTCGGATCTAATGTGGTAGATGATTGTGAGTCTGCATGATGTATATGTGGCTTTAGTTGTGGAAGCCAAGTTCGGACCGAGTAAAGATCAACGAGGTATGTTCTCATAAATCCCCAAAACTCAGCGAAGTGTTTGTTTGTGCTAGCTTTGTGCCTGGGTCACCTCTGGCTTGCTATGTGGCGAGCTAAAGAAAGGTGAAGCTCACTCGGGTTTTGTGTCTCGGTCCACTGAGTTTTCTTGTTTAAGTAGGGACTAATTCCTGAGTGGAGCGAAGGGAAGGACGAAGCCTAATTCCCACCTAGGGCGTTTCCCGTTGAAACATAGTCCAACCCTTCAGTTGTGGTTCGTCGGGTAAGTAATCCGGTCGATTATTTACCGGTGGCGCCCGTAAGTGGGAGCAGGTCGTTACAAGGGGTGTTCGCTTGGAACCGGTAAGAAGTCAGAAGTGAAAGTCGCCGGCTAGTTTGGAGGCGATGTACATTTTTTTAAGATCTACATGCTACGAAGAGTCAAAGTCAGAGGCTGTTATAAACCTCTAACAATTTTTGCTCTTAAATGAGCTCCGGGGACGTTAAGAAACCTTAAATTGCGAAAATTGTAGCGAATGTTCAACCCCAACAGTCCTGAACAAAAGGAAATTTTGGGGAATAAGGTAATGCCGACGCCGACCCGTTTCCCAGGAAGGACTGGAAATGAGCAAAGAAAAGGGTGCAACACGAGGACTTCCTAGGGGTTTACCCATCCTGGTACTCCTCTCGTCCAAGCACGCTTAACTTAGGAGTTCTGATGGGATTTGGTGCATTTGTGCTGGTATGATCGTACCCGCACACTAAGCTTTCCTTTATTCATTTATGGCCTCGTCCAGGGGCTGTGGACCGCTCCCCACCCACCTCTACGACAAGGGGTGTTTGCTAGGAACTGATAAGAAGCCAGAAGCGAAAGTCGTAGGCCAGTTCGTGGGCGATGTACAATTTTTTAAGATCTACACGCTGCAAAGAGTCGAAGCCGGAGGCAGTTATAAATCTCTGACAATTTTCGCTCTTAAATGAGGTCTGGGGATGTTAAGAAACCTTAAACCGCGAAAATCGTAGCGAATGTTCAACCCCAACAATCCTGAACAAAAGGAAACTTCGGGGAATACGGTTACGCCGACACCGACCCGTTTCTCGGGGAAAGCTGGAAAGGAGCAAAAAAAGGGGTAATACACTAGCACTTCCCAGGGGGTCACCTATCCTAGTACTGCTCTCGTCCAGGCATGCTTAACTTTAGAGTTCTTATGGGATCCGCTGCATTAATGCTGGTATGACTACACCCACACACTAAGCTTGCCTCTATTCATTTATGGCCTCGTCTAGAGACCGTGGACCGCTCCTCGCCAACCTTTAAGAGGAGGGGCGCCCGCTTGGAACTAGTAAGAAGCCAGAAGCGAAAGTTACCGTCCAGTTCAGAGGTGATGTACGTTTTTTTAAGATCTACACGTTGCGAAGAGTCAGAGCCGAAGGCAGTTATAAATCTCTAACGATTTTTGCTCTTAACTGAGCTCCAGGGACGTTAAGAAACCTTAAACCACAAACGCTGACCAGTTTCCCTAGGAGGACTGGAAAGGAGCAAAAAAAGAGGTGCAGCACGAGGACTTCTCAAGGGGTCACCCATCCTAATATTGCTCTCGCCCAAGCACACTTAACTCTGAAGTTCTGATGGGATCTGGTGCATTAGTGCTGGTATGATCGCACCAGCACACTAAGCTTGCCTCTATTTATTGATTGCCTCATCCAGGGGCCGTGGACCGCTCCCCGCCCACCTCCACGAGGAGAGGCATCCGCTTGGAACCGGAAAGAACCCAGAAGTGAAAGTCACCGGCCAGTTTAAAGGCAATGTACATTTTTTTAAGATCTACACATTGCGAAAAGTTGGAGCCAGACGCGGTTATAAATCTCTGACGATTTTCACTTTTAAATGAGCTTCAGGGACGTTAAGAAACCTTAAACCACGAAAATCGTAGCGAATGTTCAGCCCCAACAGTCCTGAACAAAA
The DNA here is from genome assembly GCA_036245055.1 of Diospyros kaki. Taxonomy (NCBI): domain Eukaryota; kingdom Viridiplantae; phylum Streptophyta; class Magnoliopsida; order Ericales; family Ebenaceae; genus Diospyros; species Diospyros kaki. The sequence goes on from BSEG01000002.1 coordinate 22,678,428, forward strand.
GGAAACTTCAGGGAATACAGTTACGCCGACGCCGACCCATTTGCCGGGGAGGACTGGAAATGAGCAAAAAAAGGGGTTCAACACCGGGATTTCCCAAAGGGTCACCCATCCAAGTACTACTCTCGCCTAACCACGCTTAACTTCGGAGTTATGATGGGATCCGGTGCATTAGTGCTGGTATGATTGCACCCACACACTAAGCTTGCCTCTATTCATTTGTGGCCTCGTCCAGGGGCCATGGACCGCTCCCTGCCCACCTCCATGAGGAGGGGCATCCGCTCGGAATTGATAAGAAGCTAGAAGCGAAAGTCTCCAGCCATTTTGATCGTGATGTACTTAGATTGCTTCATTATTGTCTTTATCAATGATATTCTAGTTTACTCATCCAATGTAGAGGAGCATACGGAGCATCCTACTCTAGTATTATAGAGGCTTAAGGAGGAGCAATTATACGCCAAGTTCAGTAAATGTGTGTTCTCGCTCATTCAGATTGGATTCCTAGGCCATGTGGTGTTTGGAGATGGTATTTCAATGGATCCATACAAGTCTAAAGCAGTTATGGATTGGCCGAGATCTACAACAGTGAACGAGATACATAGTTTTCTAAGTCTTACAGATTATTATAGGTGATTCATTGAGGGATTTTCTTGTTTATCTTCCCCTATGACTAAGCTAATAAGAAAATAAGAGAAGTTTGAATGGAATATAGCGTGTGAACGTGCCTTTTAGGAATTAAAGCAGAAGTTGACTGTCGTACCAGTCCTAGCTATACCAAGAAGTGAAGAGAAATATTCCATTTATAGTGATGCCTCTCATTCAGGATTGGGATGCGTATTGATGCAAGAGGGTCGAGTTAATGCTTATGCCTTAAGACAATTGAAGAAACATGAAGTGAATTACCCTACTCATGATTTAGAGTTGGCAGTAGTATTATTTGCATTAAAGATATGACAACACTACTTATATGGTTAGAAAGTTGAGATTTATACAGATCACAAAAGTCTACACTACCTTTTATCCTAGAAAGAATTGAAAATGAGGCAGAGGCATTGGGTCGAGTTATTTAAAGATTTTGATTGTGAGATTTTGTACCACCGAAAGGCTAATGTGGTAGTCGATGCTTTAAATAGGTGAGGAGCTTCTATGACTACGATGATGGTTCGAGAATGGAAGTTATTGGAACAATTAAATGCTTTATTAATTTTATCCCTGGAAGACAGATCAGTTGTGAGTTGTATAACACCCTATATTTTCGTGAAATTGTCACGTATTTTAAGTGAGTTTAAAATATCGAAAAAAATGTTTGAAATGGCAACAAGTGACCAAATCAGTCGCAGGGAGTGCCCTAGAGCTTAGATACCTAAGGACAAAGGTATAATTTTAACGAGCGTCTCGAGGTGAGACTTATTGCACTGAAAGAAATCAAATCAGAAATGGTTTTCGGTTAAGCTAAGTTATAGCCTAAAAATACCGAATGATGGTAAGGGGCTTCCGAAAAATCGTATATATTGAGTAATTTTGAGTTAATAATTTTGGGATTTTAAGTATCTCGATAAATTTGTTGTTTGAGGGTGTAATTGTAATTAGAGAATTATCCAAACGAAATAAGGATAAAATTAAGAGCTTATGTGGTAAAATATTGAAGTTGAGGACTTGAAATAAGGGCCAAAGTGTTATTTGAAAGAAGTTTGGGGTTTTTGCTTGGATTTCAAAAGTTAGATTAATTCTAGTTTTGGATTTCAAAAGCCATTCAAATATATCTTTGAGTCTTTGGAGTCCGTGGCTAAAATTGTGACAAGTGGCATAATATGATTGGTTGGAGAAATCTATAAAAAGGTACCATGGATTGTTCTCAAATCATTCCAAGCAAACTTGAGATTTGAAGCACTCTAAGAGAAGGAGCTTGCTCTAGAGAGAGAAAAGGGAGTTCGGCAAGAAGGCGGGAAGAAAGCGGCGAAGAATAAGCCTCGTCAGAGTTGCGGGTCTTCGTCGGAGTTCACCAAAATCAGTCAGCAAAAAAGTGAGGTAAGTTCGATTTTTTTTATACTCCTGTAGAGGGGGAAGAGAGGGTCACGTGGGTTCAAACGAGGGTCGAATCAGAGTTAAAACGAGGGAGATATGACTGAAATACGAAAACGAGGCGTTGTTGTTCAGATTCTGGTGCCTGTGCGTGAGTTACACGCGCTGGAAAATGGCTGCACGTGGGGGCGCGTGGCCAGCCTTCTTGGGGCACATGAGGGTGCATGAGGGGCGCGTGGCCAGCCTTTATATGAAAATTTTCAGTTATGCCCCTACTTTAATACCCTTCAACCCTATATAAAAATATTTGAGGTTAGGTTTACCAAAACGTGTGTTTTCTGCAGAAACCTAGGCCGTTTGCTGTAAAATTATACCGTCGAAGAGATAACCTAACAAGGTGAGACTCCGTGAGACTCCTATACTCCAAATCCTATTTTTTATTCTCTTATGAGAGACTTCTATTACATGAGACGTGTTTCGTGAAGTTCTTATACGTAAACTCTTCTTATTTGCTTACGTGAAATCATATTGCATCTATGAACTGAATTTTCCTGAAAATATATGTTGTTGTCTTTTTAACTGTTGCATTTATAAAATTCATGTGGCCATACTATTGTACCTATTTCTTGTTGGTCAAGGGTAAAAGTCGGATATCCCCCGAGAGGCGCTATGCGTGCGCTATCGAGAAAGCTCTCGTGGGAAAGACCATGAGCCTAAGAAACAATGGATGTGGTGCTTGCATGAGTTCTATGAAGTTGGGTCGAAGTGACATGGTTAGGGACCTCCTAAGAGGCGCTATGCGTGCGCCATTGAGAAAGCTCTCATTGGAGGAGGCTAATGTGTTCACGAGGCACTTCGGAGTAGTTCTCGTTGTCTTCTCATACATTTTATACCTGATCATGCATCGATATAAACTATTTTTTTTTTTTAGTTTCTCACTAGAAGATTCATCTTCTAATTGGACTATGTCCCTGGAATATTCAAACGTTCCAGGTTCATCGAGCAGCTCTAAGGGAAATGAAGTAGCTAAAGAATAAGTATAATTTGCTATCTGTAGCATGATTAGCATATTTTGTTTATGTGCGAATCTATGTAATTTTGGATATGTTAAGATGTTTAGTTATCACTTGATGATGTCCATGTAATATATTTTGTAGACATCTTGAACAATTTTATGATAAATAAAGTTTTATGGTTGTGAACCATATCAGGTTCGATCTAGCTTCCGCATTCGAGATTTTAACAATTGTCTTAGCTATTCGATTTTTGGGTTTGTTAAACTGAGGAGGTGTAAATTAGGGTTTTGGGGATATTCTGTGATGTATGATAGTTATTGAGATATGAAAAATTTTATATTCCCAAAATCCTAAGTCATAACACGCTCAAGAAATTTGGGGTGTTACAAGTTGTGCTTATATGAGAGTACAACCCGAGTTATTTGATTTACTCAAGACACAACAATTGAAAGATGAGAAGTTAGCACATATTTTAGCAGATATCGAGAGATTTTCTCCCTTGGGATATACTCTACGAAGTGATGGTATACTCTTATTCTAGGGACGTATTTGTATACCCGATGATGGAAATCCTAAGCAAGAGATTTTGAATGAAGCACACAAGAGTCGTTATACTATTCATCCAGGTGTTGTGAAAATGTACTACGACCTAAAGCGACAGTATTGGTGGAGTGGTATGAAGAAAGATGTAGCCAAATATATTTCACAATGTTCAATATGCCAGTAAGTTAAAGTGGAACATCAGAAACCCGCAGGTTTATTACTTCCATTACCTATTCTAGAGTGGAAGTGGGATAATGTTGCTATGGATTTTGTGATGGGTTTACCCAGGATTACTAGAGGCTATGATGTTATATTGGTGATTGTCGATCGTTTGAATAAATCAACCCATTTTTTTCCTATTAAGAAGACTTATCCTTTGAATAGATTTGTCGGGATTTATATTGAGGAGATCGTGAAATTACACGATGTTCCATCCAACATTATATCATATCGATATCCTTGTTTTACTTCTCATTTTTGGGGAGCTTTGCATGATGCACTAGGATCTCAGTCGAAGTTTAGTACAACATTTCATCCGCAGACAGATGGTTAGTTAGAAAAGACTCTTGAGGACATGTTGAGAGCTTGTGTTCTAGACTTCCAAGGTAGTTGGTATGAGCACCTACCTTTCGTAGAATTTGCTTACAATAATAGCTACCATTCAAGTATTGGAATAACACCGTATGAGGCTTTATATGGTTGTTCGTGTCGATTGCTGATATGTTGGGCAGAGATTGCTGATAGGGCTTTGTTAAGCCCTGAAATTGTTGAGCAGACATCAGAAAGGATCCGAGTGATCAAAGCTAGAATGAAAACAACTTAAGACAGACATAAAAGTTATGCAGATAGTGACGACAAAACCTCGAGTTTAAGGTAGGAAACCATGTTTGGTTGAGAGTCATACCTATTGAAAGAGTTTGAAGATTTGGTGTAACAGGGAAGCTTAGTCCCCGTTACATTGGTCTATTTGAGATTCTGAAACGGATAGGGACTTTGGCAGATGAGTTAGTTTTGTCACCCCAGTTGTCACATGTTCATAATGTGTTCCATGTTTCGATGTTGAGGAAGTATGTGTCAGATCCTTAGCGTATAATTGATTTTTAGACTCTTGAAGTTGGAGAAGACGTGTCTTATGAAGAGATGCCTACCAGTATTTTAGAGCGAAAGGAAAAAATTTTGAGAAATCGGTCAATTCCTCTTGTAAAAGTTCAATGGTAGCGACACTCATCAGAAGAGATGACGTGGGAATTAGAAGAAGAAATGAGATGTCTTTACCCCTCTTTATTCGAGTAACCAGGTTTGAATTTGGGGGGACCAAATTCTTCTAAGGGGGGGAGAAATTGTAACGACCCATTAGAGGGCCTAGAATTTATTTAAAAATTATTTAGTTGCTTATTTAATTTTTGGCTTAAGAGAGTTACCAATTAAATATTTAAGGTGGCAATTTAGAAATTTTTAAATGAGAGAATAGCATTTAAAGGCATTTAAATTATGTGGAAATTAAATGCAAGGGCATGAAGGTAATTTTAGAGTTTTAAATAATAATTTCTTATTATTAAGAATTATTTAATTAGAGATATTATGTAATTGGGAGAATCCATACGTGAGAAGGTTTAGATTTGAAGTCTCCAAGTTAATTAAGAATAAGGACTTCTAATTATAAAAGGAAAAGGAGATGGGCTTCTAGGGCTATTTCTTTATCTATATAAAGGCACATAAGCCATAGTGTTCTTCACACCGCGTGAGGAGTAGAAAACCAAGAAGTCTGTGAGTTACAGTAGTTATTTTGCATAGGAGATCTCATTGAAAGTGTTTAATCCGATCAATATCGTAAGGTAAGTATCTTTCTTATAATTCCTTCCATTACAGGATCATGTTAGCATATTTTCCAAATTGTTCAATCTCTTGTTTGAGTTCTCAAATTTATGTTTACAGCCAGCAAATACGTATATATATATATGCGCATACAGTGAGTGCATGAGCAAGTTATGAATGATTTTTTTACACCGATTCAATCAAATATTACCCTTGAATCATCCTTGATATTGTTCTTGTCAATTGGGATTTGTTTCCCCCAGATTTATTTCAGAATGGTGTAGTTTTGTTAAGATTTGAATCAAAATAGAGTCTTTGTGAGCGTTCATTCTAGGTTGTTAATTTGCAGATATCCGGATGTGAGCCTTCATATCCTGATGGATTCTTCCAAGTGTGTGAGTAACATTCGGATAGGCTTGAGGCTATACTGATGAGTCAAAAAGATTTTTGTGAGTAACATCCGGATAGCCTTTGTTCGTATCCAGATAGCCCTTGTGATATCCGAATATGTCCAAAGTTTAATTGCAAGTGATATCCGGATGCCTCGTATAACATCCAGATGAGTCTTATAAGCTTGTGAGTGATATTCAGATACCTCAAGTCATATCCGGATGCATCCAGTGCTTGTTGAGAGTAATATCTAGATGTATTGATTCATATCCGGATGAGTTCCAAGTTCCTTACGTATGATATTCGGATGGTTCTTCGCATATCCAGATAGCTCATATCTGGATGCCCTTTTCTTATATCCAGTTAGGTCTAGCATATCCAGATCCTTCCTTTTGTATCCGAATGTCTCTCTCCAAAGTTGAATTTCATATTTGAATAGCCTCCAGTAGCATCCAAATGCCTTAGTAAGATATCCGGATGACCTGAATCATATCCGAATGTCCTAGTTCATATCTGAATACATCTCATCATATCCGAATAACTTCTGATTTGAAAGCCAGTGTATCTGGATGAGCCTTCTTCTTATCTGGATGTCTTTCATCATATCCGGATATCCTTCCTGATATCCGGATGGCTTTTCTAGAAATTCAATTGAACGTCTAGTGAAGTTTAATCCAAGATTTTATTTTAATTAAAATATTCAATACTCCTAAATATTGAATTCTCATGTCAAGTATGATAAATTTCACATGCCCATACCATAATTCATCATTCATAGAATCTTTGTATTCCAATATATTGAAGATCAAATGTTATGTTTAGTATTTATTATGACATGATCAGTATTATTTTGTGAGATTATGTGCATACATTTTGGTATGAGCATTGACCATGACTTTGTATGGAGCACTACATATCATGTCCTAGCATGTATGTGAGCATTGTATTATGCGCGCTAGGTGACTAGTCCGCAAAGATCCCACTAGTTTCAGTTTTAGTTTATGTGTTACTCGCCTGGTGACAACCAGGGGGCTAGGGGCTTATTGCCCACAGTATATGCTTACAGTTTTTATGTATGCAGGATTCAAATAAGTCAGGTATGTATTATCAAATTATGTGGGTTTATGAGCCAAAGTTGCATATTTGCATTTAGTTTATAGTTTATGTGCATTACATTTTTGTGAATGCAAGCAGACAATGATTTTACTCAGTACAAGTTCAGTTAGTATGTTTTCAGTATCAATATTCTTCGATTTAGCTTCAGTTATTCTTTCCAACTTATTACTTACTGAGTTTTGTAACTCACCTTGTACTCTTCACCATTCCAGGTTCTAGCAGGGGAGTACCAGATGTGAGGCCTAGCAGCAATGGTCAGTAGTGTGTGTACGTGGAGTCACTCAACAATAAAAGATATCTCAGAGTTTTGTTAGTTTATAGTGTCTTGTCAGTTTAGAATTATTTTTGATGTACCAAGGAAAATGAAGCCAAGACCTAATCAAAGGTGGGCCCTAAGTAGCCCTCCACTCGGTTATGTCGAGTGGCTGCCCTAGCTCGACATAACCGAGTGGGAGGCCACTCGATTATGCCAAGCAGGTACCCCTAGCCCGGCTATGCAGAGTGGGGTGCCTAGCTTGGCCTAACCGAGTGGGGGTCCACTCAGTTATGCTGAGTGATCCCCCTCGGAGCATAACCAAGTGGGGGGTCACTTGGTTATGCCGATTGACCCCCTAGCCCAGCCATTTTCATGGCCCACTTGATTGCAACCGAGTGGGTCCCCTCTCGTCATTAGGCGCCCAGTCGAATGGGCTTTGAAATCCTTGAAATGGGCCTTAAGATCTCTGGATCAGGCCGTGAGATCTTCGCCGAGATTATCGCGAGGCCTCCCACATCCTCCACTATAAATATAAGGTCATGTCTCCATCACAAGGTATGCACTCTTGAGTTATTCAAGTACAATTCTTCACTTTTTCTCGAGATCTGACTTAAGCATCGGAGGGTTTGCGCGGGGACCCCCACCCGCATCCTAACGGTGCTCTCGTTTTGTAGGCCACTCGGTTACCTCAAGTCACTCGGTTATCCAAGGCCACTCGGTTTCCTCAGGTCACTTGGTTATCCAAGGCCACTCGGTTATCTAAGGCAACTCAGTTACCCCAAGTCACTCGGTTATCTAAGGCTACTCAGTTATCTTAGGCCACCTGATCATCAGCCCACCAGATCACCAGATCTATTAGATCCACCAAGTCATCAGCCCGCCAGATCATCAGCTCTGTTGGATCACTAGATCTGCTTGACTGCCAGATCCAGTTGCTCATCAAGATTCTCATCATTGAAGGCATGACTCCCAAGACTTTTACATCTGCCCACAATTAAAAATAGATTGTTATATTTTGGCAACAACAATTGGCGCCGTCTATGGGAAACGCAAGACAAAAAGTTAACCTAAGAATGACAAACACTCATGGACACCGACGAACTCTCTCAAGGCGTAAGGTGGTAGAAACACGCCTACCACCATGGAATTCTCAACAATAGGAAACACCTCTCATTATTCCAGATTCTCACCCATAAGTAGCTCCTCCGCCCCCTCATAATGTTCAACCTCAAGAAGGTGATCGATCCGTTTCCCCGGCCAAAAAGGGGGGAACTAATCAATCCCACCTCCACCGAACATCGCAACAGTCGCTGCGTACCGTCCCCCAGGAAGAGTACGAAGCATTGAGACAGCAATATGTTGAGGGTATGCAAGCACTCCGAGACATGGCTGGTATACTCCAAGGAATGATGCCTGGAGGGACGTTACCCGATACGTTGAAAAGTTTATGCCATTACCTGAGCCTCAGCCCGAGATGGGAGCTGATTCATACCAGGAGGCCACTCCCGATTCTCATTCCCGATCTACTCCTCAATGGGAGGATAGGCCCTGATGATCACCACCAAAGAAGAATCCTCATACCATAACCCGAAGAAATGAAAACCCAAGAATGGAAAACAGGGTTAGAAGTCCCCAAAGGCGGAGATATCATGAAACAATGGCTAGCACACCAACAAGACATGAAAACCAAATAGTAGCCAACATGCGCGATAACATGAAAAGAGTAGTGGAAGAAGTACTTGAGCGAAAAAAGTTAATCCCCGCCATGGAGGAGCACCAGTGCAGAAAATGCCCCTTTATTGTGGATATATTGGAGAGGCCATTGCCCCAAAAATTCAAAATGCCACAAATCACCCTCTACTCAGGAAAGGACAATTCTTACGATCACATTCAAAACTATGAGTCACTAATGATATTGCATGGATGAGATGACGACATAATGTGTCGAGCCTTTTCCTTAACATTATCAGGACACGCTCGAACATGGTTTAACAGTCTGTCAGAAACCTCCATTTCATCGTTTGGGTAACTTAGAATAGAATTTATCAAGGCTTTTGTGATTAACAGTCAAAGGAAAAAATATGCCACATACTTGCTCTGCATACGACAGGGTAACTAGGAATCCTTACGTCAATTTGTGGATAGATTTTGCAATGCTACTCTTGAAGTTCCTGATTTACCGGCCCAAGTAGCAATGTCTACCATGCTGCAAGGGATACGTCTCGCCTCTCTCCAAGAGTCACTTTCCTTAGATCCTCCAATGTCCCTGGTCGATTTGTTTGTTAGGGTAAACAGGTATATCCTCCACATCGAGATCATGAGGAATGTGGGGGGGGGCATGAAGACAGAGAACGAAAGAGGAAAGATCATGAAGGGGAAGAAGAGTCCGTATGACAACAGGAAAGGGTTAGGAGGGCAGACACACCTAGACCTGAGTTTAATCATTATACTCGACTTTTACAACCACAGTCAACCATACTAGCTGCAGTAGAGAGGGAAAGACTCATTAAACTACCTCATAGAGTTGATAGACCCATGGGGAAAAACCAAGAAGAATATTGCAAATACCATCAAACCCAGGGGATTCCACAGATCATTACAGAGAGCTAAAGAATCAGATAGAAATGCTCATCTGGGAAGGGCACCTACAAAGATATGTGAGAAATGAAGGGAAGACAGGCGCGATGGACATGAAAGACAAAACCCAAGGTAGCAAGAGAGAGGAAGGGATCATAGACAAGATCCTCATTTAGACAATGAGCCAACTCAACAAACCATTCACGTTATTTCAGGAGGGGAAACCCTAGGCGGGGACACATCGGCCTCTCGAAAGGCATATGCCCATCAAGCCTATCAGGTTAATTCAGTGATGGAAGTTAGAGATGATGAAGAGCCAATTACATTCGCCCCTACCGACCGAGGTGATATCATACTCCCGCGTGATGATCCAATGGTTATTTCAGCAATCGTGGCCAAACACCCCATCAGTAGAATCCTGGTAGACAGTGGCAGTTCTGTTAATTTAATTTACTGGAATTGTTTCAAGCAGAAGCATTTATCTCATGATCGATTAAGAAAAGTGTCATTGCCCTTGTATAGCTTCACCGGGGAAGCAGTCCTAGTGGCAGGGTCTATTCAGTTACCCATCACGTTGGGTGAAGATCCTCGAATTGTGACCTGACAAGCAAATTTCATGGTGGTTAAAACTTCCTCGGCGGCATACAACATGATCTTAGGCTGCCCATTACTCAATGATCTGAGGGCAGTGGTATCCTCATGCTACCTATTGATGAAGTTACCTATACCCGCCGAAGTTGGACAGGTTCGGAGAGACCAAAAGAAGGCACGAACCTGTTATGTGTCATCTATAAAAGGAAACAGAACTGAGGAAACCTTATCTATCACAGAGAAGGCTATACATAAATCCTTGGAAGAGGGAATTGCTCGCAAGCCTCAACCCGTAGAAGAATTAGAGGCAGTGCACTTGAGTGAAGTTGATTCTGAGAAATGAACATATGTTGGCTCACAACTCCCGAAACATACAAAAGAAGAGATTGTGAAATGCTTGCAGGAAAATTTAAACGTGTTTGCCTGGAAACCAAAAGACATGCCAGGGATCAGCCCAGAAGTGATATGTCACCATTTGAATGTAGATCCCCAGTCCAAGCCAGTCAGACAAAAGAAGCGAAACATTGCCCTTGATAGGCTACCAGCATTGGAAGAAGAAATTGATAAATTATTGAGGGCAGGTTTCATTCGAGAAGTGTTGTATCCTGAATGGTTAGCCAATCTTGTTATGGTCCCGAAGCCCAATGGGAAATGGCGTGTGTGTGTGGATTTTACCAACCTCAACAAAGCATGCCCCAAAGACTCTTATCCATTACCCCGGATTGACCGTCTCGTAGATGAAACGTCTAGGTACCAGTTTCTGAACTTTTTGGATGCTTTCTCAAGGTATCACCAAATAATGATGTATCCTCCAGACCAGGAGAAAACGTCGTTTATCACTGAAAAGGGAACATATTGTTACCAAGTCATGCCCTTTGGGCTCAAGAATGTTGGGGCCACTTATCGACGCATTGTGAATAAAGTCTTTAAAGAATTGCTAGGGGATACAATGGAAGCATACGTTGACGACATGATTGTAAAAAGTAGGGAGAATGAATCGCATGTGAAAAAGTTAGCACAGGTGCTCGGAGTCTTTAGACAATACAAAATGCGACTAAATCCGACAAAGTGCACCTTTGGAGTACAGTCTAGAAAATTTTTGGGGTACATGATCACACAAAGGGGGATTGAGGCAAACCCTGAGAAATTTAAGCGATATTGGATATGAAACCACCAACATCAACCAAGGAAGTTCAACGACTGACTAGATGGATGGGAGCCCTCGGGCTTTTTCTCTCCAAGTCTGCTAAAAGAGAGCTCCTATTTTTACGAACATTGAGGGATGGGAAAAAGTTTGAGTGGACAGAACAATGCCAGAAGTCATTTGAAGCATTAAAAGAATACTTGAAAGAAGTTCCCCTATTGATAAGTCCAGAAACTGGAGAGACATTATACCTATACTTGGGGATAAGCGATGAAGCAATAAGTGCAGTATTGATCCGAAAAGAAGGACAGGTGGATCAACCAATATACTATGTCAACAAGGTGTTGCAGGGCCCAGAGACACGTTACCCCTTTGCTAAAAAAGTGGCGTTGGCTCTACTAAATGCCTCCCAAAAGTTGAGGCCTTACTTTCAAGCTCATTCAATTATCGTACTTACAAACCAACCATTACGGAGTATTTTACAAAAGTCTGAATGTTCTGGTCGCCTCCCCAAATGGTCCATTGAGTTGAGTGAATATGTGTAACGCCCCACTCTTTAATTATAAGCTGAAGCTAATTACAAGCTAACATCCACAGGGGCGTTATGGAAATCCTTACCAACGAAAGCAAATGGATCGAACCTGATAGCTAACTGAAGCTAGATAAAAAGGATTTCCAATAATAAAACCTCAAATATGAGTACACCGAATGCATGACTTCCAAAATCATCAATATCACTTACCAAGATCGAAGTACATAGCAATCATGACTTACAACTTCCTAGTTGTTTAATAAGAAATTCCAAACCTTACATAACCCCTGTTTATACAATTGTAACACATAACTCTCGAACAAACCCAAAGATTACATAAGAACCATGGATCATGAGAACAGATAATTAAACTAACTTCGGCCTCCTCATAGCCCCTTTCTCTTTCTCATTTCCGGTACCTGACATGCTGAGATACCTGGGACGTTAAATATCCCAGGGGTATGAAACACCCGAGTTAGATTGTTACATCTAAGTGAGTGGTACAAGCAAAGGAAACTATGCATGCAAGAGCAATATGTAGCCATGCCAAGAAATATGCAGAGATAAACACAAAACTTCCAAGATCATGCCAACATAAAACTTCCCATGTGGTAACCAAGCCAGGGAAGCAGTCATCATGGTGGCTCACCGCAAGAGCACGAGATCATGGCTCACCGCAAGAACACAAGATCTCCCGTGATGTCCCGCAATTATCATGGTAGCTCACCGCAAGAGCATGAGATCATGGCTCACCGCAAGAGCACGAGATCCCCCGTGATGTCCCAACAACCAACCACATGTACAAACATCGAGATGCACATAAAATAGGCCAAATATGCTCAAAAGCAATAAAACATGAGATGTAAACCACCAACCATGACATGTTATATGACAAAGAAGAAGGAATATGATATACAAGCCATAGGCCACGCACGAAAGTTGTCATGGTCAAACCCGATGCAACATGGTAGAAAGGATATGCTCGAAACAAAGGAAACCATTAAACGCGAGCCACAACCACTTATAAATGAAGTCAAGAGTGATGAAGATTAAGTATGAGACATGGAAGAATAGTTACATGCACAAGAACCACTCACCTTAGCTTCACACTTCTCGATTGTACAAATTTAAGGCCGAACGTCGCTCCAAGTGGACTGTTCTATAAAAACCGAGACGGTTTTGTATCCAAACCTAAAATGTTTTTAGATAGATAATTATCCATTAAAAATAGGAGATTGTATGAAAAATTTCAAGCCCAGAAGGCCTCTCACGCGCCTACACGCGCGCTTACAAGGTCTTACACGCGCCTGAACGCGCAGCCTTGCTGGGCGCGTGTGTCTCACGCGCTCCACGGACTTCCGACCAGGAAAATTAAAACGGCCATAACTCTCTCATTTTAACTCCGATTCGAGTGACGTTTGAACCTACAGACTCGTCTCTCGACCCTCTACGTGATTATGGAAAGAAACAGAACTTACCTCATAGTTTTGGCTACTATTTTGCACGGATTTCAAGGAAGCTCGTGCCTTCTAATGGCTTCCTTTCGGCTCCTGCTCGAGCAGGGTTTCCTTCTCTTCTTTCCAGCAGAGTTTCGCCTCCTTTATAAGCAACTTACCTCCTTAATTTGGTGGCCAAAAACCCAACCCAAAGCATTCTTATATAGTGCCCTTAAATCCATAGGATTGAGACACTTGGCTTTCTAAGATGGTGACAGTTGGCACTTGAGATTTGCACCCAATTATTGCTTTCTTCCCATGGTGACAAGTGGCTCTTGAGATATGAGCCTCATCATGACATTTTAAACCCTTTAACGAATAGATTTTCGCCACGTGTTATGGAGATTTGAGCCATAATGATTGCTTTCATCCTACGGCGCCACGTGTCCTCGAGATATGAGCTTTCATCATTACTTTCTTCCTACCATGACATGTGTCACTCGAGATGTGAGCCATCATCATTGCTTTTGATTTTTATTTCATATAGCTAATGAAGAGTTGCCATGTGTCCTAAGATCATCATTACCTCCATATTTTCCATCCAAATTATGCCACGTGTCCATATAATCATGTCTATCCATGTGTTTCCATCCAACGACGACATGTGTCCATATAATCATTTCTACCCATTTGTCTCCATCCAAATGGTGACATGTGTCCATGTAATCATTTCCACCCATGTGTTTCCCTCCACATGGTGACATATGTCCCTTAATTGAATTTAATTTGGGTTTGAAATCCATAGCCACTTTTGATAACTTTTGGAATCCAAAGTTAGGTTTAAATAAGCTTTGAAGTCCATTGCACTTAAGTCCCCTAAAGATGTCCTTTAATCTCACAAATTCCCAAGATTTTTAGTTAATTGTACTCGTACTCGAACTTTTATAATTATGACTTTGCCCCTAGCTCGGAAAATGAACTTTTGTCTGAGGCATTACGTCATATTTGATTTTGAAAAATCTCGGGTATTACAATATGATATCCAGTATCAAGCCCGGCAAGCTATAAAGGGGCAAGCATTAGCTGACTTTATTGTGGAATGTACTCACTCTAGTAAAATGGGAGAAAATGAGTAGACAAAATGGCTATTGTTTGTGGATGGGGCATCTAGCTCGCAGGGAAGTGGCGTTGGAATAGTACTTGTACCCCCTGAGGGAGAAACGTTAGAGTATTCTCTACGATTTTTCTTTCCAAGTACCAACAATGTGGCAGAATATGAGGCGTTGATTGGAGGAATAACGATAGCACAAAATTGGAGATAACAAGATTGATTGCCCATAGTGATTCTCAGTTGATTGTTCAACAGTTTCATGGACAGTATGAAACCAGAGAGCAGGTGATGGCACAATACTTGTGCAAGGTAAAAAACTTGGAACAAACGTTTTAGAGTTTTCAATTAACACAAATAAATCGATCTCTCAATGGATATGTTGATGCCTTATCCAAACTAGCATCCACTAAAGAAACGGCAGGGCGAATAGTATTTGTTGAAGTTCTTCATCAACCGAGCATTGAGGAGGAAAAAGTGTCATGTGTTGAAGTAGGAATAGACTGGCAAGTGCCTCTCTACCGTTACCTAACCAGCAATGAACTACCCAATGATCCACAAGAAGCAAGGGAACTTAAGATACGGGCTGCAAGGTTTACTATTATAAGTGGGGTATTATATAAGCAAGCTTACACCGTACCTTTTCTCAAGTGTCTGGGCCCCCAAGAGGCTGAATATACTCTGGTAGAAACCAATAGCGGGGTATGTGGAGAACATTTGGGAGCAAGGGCCCTAGTGTAACACGCGGTGTTACCGGTGTTAAGAGAATAAGAAAAGAAGTGTGAAATTTTCAAAAATACCCTTGAGAAGCTAATGAATTTTTGAGAATAAAGGTGCCTTATGAGAGGGGCATTTTGGGTAATTTGGATAGTAAAATCCAATAAAGGGTATTTTGGTAAATTGGAAATAATTCCTAGGTGGAATTAAGTATGTAAGTGAATTAAGTTCCCATTTTTGTGTTTATGTGGAGATAAGTGGGATTAATAATTCACAAAGGGTATTTTGGTAATTTTGAGCAAATTCCATAAAGGAATTTAATTATGGAATATTGGGAAAATGGTGGATATTCAATTATTTGTGAAAATAATTAATTTTTCCCAAAATAATGGATTAATGTGGTAATGCCACATGGAGGGTTTAGATTAGAACTTAGGAGCCAAGGTTGGTGTCTTGGAGTGACACATGGCTTAATGTGGTCCAAGTTAAATAGTAAATTAAATGCAAAGGGAAATACTAATTAGTCTTTCAAGCATTTAATGAGAAGCATGATGGTGGGATTAAAAGGAAAATCCAAAAAGAAAAATAAATGGTCACCATTAATGCTTGAAATTATAGTGATATTTATAAATGGAAAATGAGGGATTTAAATCTTTCAAAGTGGTCTCTCATGTGATGGGGTGAAAATAATCTCATTTAAGTAAATGAGATATAAATGGGAAATTCTAGAGATCTAATGGATGAGATGTATTCTTGAAAAAGATAATAAATCCAAGGGTGGGGATTTAAAGAGAAGAAATGGCATGGATTACCAAATATTAAAGGAATGGATGATAGAGATTGCTTGGTTTAAAGAAATCAAAGGCTAGGATTAAATCTTAGCAAAGCACTTGGATTGTGCTTTTAATTGAAGGTTGAGATCTTCTCTTGGAAAGTAAGTAAAAATCTAATGGATGAGATTAAAGCCTCCAAAGCACATGGATTGTGCTTGTTATGGAAGGCTAGGATGCATTCTTCCAACTTAAGAAAAATCCTAGGGCTAGGATTTATTCTTGCCATGGAAATAAAATAAGTGAGTAAAGGAGATTATTTTGGCTATTTAAAGGGAGGTAAAGAAGAAGGCTAAGCTTTTTGCCCAAGTGTTTAGTGAGAGAAAGTGAAGAAGTCTCCCTTTAGCCATTTGAAGAAGAAAGGAAAGAATGAAGAGAAGAAGGAAAGGAAAGAAGAAAAAGAATGTAAGTATTCTTCCTTATGCTAGTGTGTAAGTTCTTCCATTTCTTTTACTAGTAGCTTAGTGCTTTAAATCTTGTTTTAATGATCTCTTAAGGAGAAGAATTGGAAGTGAAGTTTGGAAGTTGGAAAAGCTTTTAAAAGAAAGTTAAGGTAAGGGATGGCCCCATGGGAGGGTGGCCTTGCAATGTATTGTAAGTATGGTTCATAATGTTTTTATGTAGCATTTGCATATAGTGGTTGCCACTTGCGTGATGCAAGATCTAGTGGACCTATGGCCGTATGGAAGACTAGTGTTGTGGAGGTTGATAGGTTGATGCCTCAAACCTTGGAGGGTTGTGAGGATGGATGGGCCTAGCCTCATTTGCATGCATTTGGCATACATAAACATGGTTATATTCATATTTATTTTGCATTGCACCCTTATTGAGCTTTGTAGCTCATGAGATTTTATCCTCCACTTGTAGGTTGTTCTTATGTCAAAAGATAAAAGGAAAAGTTGCAAGCTTGTGGTTGGAAGCTCATGGTGTTTATTTATTTTTGTTGTAAATTTATGGCTTATGGAAGCCTATGTTGTTGTGTTTATTTATGAGATGTAAATTTATTTGGTTGGTAATGGCTTGTTAAAGCCTAAGACTATGGGTGTATTTTCTTTTTAAAGTGTTTGATTTTAAATTGGAATGAGATATTGGCTTATGGCATGTTGAAGCCTAGGTTGGGTGAAAGTCTCATTTTTTGTGTGTGTTGTGGGAAGCACCAAGAAGTTAAATCATATGATTTTTGTTGGAAATGTGGAGATTTTCAATGCATTTATTGGGGGTGTAATTTCTAGAAATTATGGGTTTAAAAGTCCAAAGGAAAGAAAAAAAAAAGTGAAGATAACAGTAGGTGGCAGCAGCAGCAGGCGCTGGAGGGCACTGGGCCAGCTGCCTAGCGCGCGCGGCCTGTGGCCAATGCGTGCTACCAGCGCGCAGCTGGGCCCCGCTAGCTAAATTTTTTAAAAAATTATGAAAAATTGGGATTTTTGGGGCATATTCTTAATTGATTTTGGACCTTGGAGGAATTTTCAAAATAAAGGAATGTTTCGGGCATTTTTAGAGATAATGCCGAAATTATAAAAAAATAGAATTTTTTAGTTTTCCTCAAAATATTTGAGAAATCCATGGGTTAATGGAATTGGGAATTTTATGGAGCCAAGTGAAATTCTTAGATGGAAGAAGAATTAAATATAAATATGAGAATGGCAATTAGATATCATAATGAGATTTCTTTTTAGCTAAGTGCGGTGTGGTTAAGCCCAAATCTGCTAGCGAATCCTGGGGTTGAGGGAAGGGAAGGACGAGCCTAGTTCCCACCTAGGGCATTTCGTCTTGAAACATGGTCCGCCCTTCACCAATGGCCAGGCAGGTGGACAATTCGAGTAATTGTTCACGAGTGGCACCCGTACGTGGGAATGGGGCATCACACCTAGCAGCTAAAGTCTTGAGAGCTAGTTTCTTTTGGCCCATATTACAGTCAGACGCATTAAGAAAAGTTAAATCGTGTGACAAATGCCAGTGACATGCCCCAATCCAATTGTCCCCAATATCTCAACTACAACCTGCGTTCCAGCCTATACCGTTTTCGCAGTGGGGTTTAGATATTTTGGGTCCATTCCCACCAGCACCAGGGCAAAGAAAATTCTTATTGGTAGCCACGGACTATTTCACCAAATGGATCGAGGCTGAGGCATTGGCCACCATTACAGCAAGAAAAATAGAATCGATAGTATGGAAAGACATAGTGTGCCAGTTTGGGGTACCGAGAATTATCGTTACAGACCATGGAAAGCAGTTTGATTGTGACTCCTTCAAAAAATTCTATGACGACCTAGGGATTCGACTACGGTTCTCCTCAGTGGCATACCCACAAGCTAATGGATAAGCTAAGGTCAGTAATCAAACTATACTGCATAGCCTAAAAACCTGCCTTGAAAGAGCCACGGGGACATGGGCTGACGAGCTACCCTCGATTTTGTGGGCGTATCGAACAACTAGTCGAATCGCAACTGGTGAGACTTCGTTCAATCTGGTATATGGAACAGAGGCCTTAATTCCCATAGAAATTTCAGCTAAGTCCCCTAGGCTGATGGCATATGAGGAAGAAAACGAAGCAAGGAATTCCGAAGCATTGCATGAAAACTTGGACTTGATTGAGGAGCAACAGGATAACGCTACCATGAGGATAGCAGCCTATCAGAGCAGAATCGCCAGTTATTTCAATTCTCAGGTAAAGAATAGGCCCATGGAAGAAGGGGATCTATTACTCCAGAGATCTGTTTTAACCAATGCGCTCAAGGATGATGGAAAGTTACGAGCGAATTGGGAGGGGCCATACCGCATTCTAAAGTTGATTGGTCCCAACACTTGTATTTTACAAACCCTTTCGGGAGACATCCTTGGAAAAACGTGAAATCTGAATTATCTCAAGTTGTATATGAACGCTATACTTGGCAAAGTATCTACAATAACATAAGCCCTAATCGGGACCGTGGACGTAGGCACATTTGGCCGAATCACTTAAAAAAAACTTATGTGTTCATTGCTTTCATTTTATTTCATTTTTATCTAAAGAAGGGAACCTCAAACTCATTGCCCCACTCATGGTCGGGCAACGAGGTAAAACATGCTCAAACATGTTGCCTCGCTCATGGCCCGACAACGAGGTAAAACATGCTCAAACCTATTGCCCTGCTCATGGCCCGGCAACGAGGTAAAACATGCTCAAACCCGTTGCCCCGCTCATGACCCGGCAATGAGGTAAAACATGCCCAAACCCGTTGCCCCGCTCATGGCCTGGCAATGAGGTAAAACATGCTCAAACCTGTTGCCCCGCTCATGGCCCATCAACGACGTAAAACATGCTCAAACCCGTCACCCCGCTCATGGCCCGGCAATAAGGTAAAATACGCTCAAGCCCATCATTTCACTCATGGACCAACAACGAACGAAAAACCTTGACCTTCTATCACTAAGGTCGACATTGAAGAATAAGTCAAATATTAAGAAGGGTAACATATTGAGCAGACTAAAAAAGATAAACACCCAGAAATCAAATGATAACTCTCATTGCAGCAAGAGCAACAAAAAAAAAAAAAAAACAACAACAATGGGGATCTACTCACGGGAGCGAGACTTGCGAGATGAGCACCTAGTAGACCCGAATGATGTAGTGGGAATCTCAGGCGATACTGTTGGAAGTTCCCCTTCCTCAGCCTCGTCCGTATTTGGTGCATCTCCAACAGCTGTGCCAGGATCCCCCTCAATTGCCTCGGGGTCATCCACCACGCCTTCTCCCCAACGGTTAAAAGGAAACGGATTCCATGGACTCGTCAGATTCTCTAAGTCATCCACCAGAAAAGAATCCAAATAAGAGGAAGGACTCATAGGAGCATCCAACTCATATTGGCGTCAGTCCACCTGGGTAGATCCCTCAACTTCAGGACTAAGTAGAAGTTTTAGAAAAGTCTCTCCCGGATGCTGAGATTCTAGATAGGTGTGGGCCAGGTAAAACCCATACTTCAAAAAACCTAAAGCATACCTCCTTTTCCTATCTTGGCAGTCGGTCGAAAAGCGGTATTCCTTCACTCCATCAGCCCCAATGGCACGGGCATCCCTATGACTTATTTTCAGCTCCGCCAAGCGTAGAGAGTGTTCTTGTAGAAGCGCTTCATGCTCCGACATCAGCCCGACGGGCACGCATTCTCTCAATCTCTTCCTCTACATTCCTCTTCCCGGCCTCTGCCCGACGAGCACGACACTTCAGCTCTTGGCGTTCTTCGTTCCAGATGGATTGGCGATTCCTCCATTCTGACATCTGTGTGTCCACTTGTTCATGATATGCCCTTTCCCTGGCATTAGAAGCAACGATTCCCTGAATCCCTTGCACCAGGAGCTGCTCCGCTTCATCCCTAGCATGGGCATGATTATTGCCAATAAATCACTGTTCATCTCGAGGGAGAATGGTGGAATAAATGAGATGGGGAACCAATCCCGGGTTCTGAAACAGAGTCTGTCTCTAGTACCCCAGGGGAAACTTGAAAGTCCCAACCGCTAAGCTTCATGCCATCCCCAAGAATCATAGTGTGCCTCACCTCATCAGGAGTGGGAAGTATAGGAGGTGGTCTCATTGATTTTTTGCCCTCCAGGCGACGGCGATCTTTCCTGTTGGGAACCACAGGACGTCGACACTCTTCTTCCACCCGCGCCATGTCCCTGATAAATCAAGAAGATGAGCTTCACCCCTTGCGAGAACTGGGAGCCGGAGATGGAATGCCAAGGGTCTCCTCATGGGAAAGAGGGATCGATGCTGGGTTTTCCATAGGAGAAGGGGCTTCCATACCCGAAGTATCACTTCTCGGGCGACGACGTCTTTCCACCCCAGTAAAAGAAACTCCGGTAGGTTTGTGTGACCGAGGAGGGTGAGAGCTGGTAGATCCTTCAGCACCATGAGCAGAAACCCCAGTCGTTGCCACAAGGCGTGCCTCCTCCTCACGATGACGTCTGCATAATTCCGCCAATCTACCTAATCCAGCCATCTCTACAAAAATTAATATAAAGCATTTAGTATGGAAAATAATGCAATAATGGAACAAGGAAGGCAATAGCAAAAGATAATCTACCCCCAGGAGTGATTTTCTCTTGACCATCGAAAGGAGGATGTGAAGACGACCTAGGCATTTCCATCTCCTCCTCCTCGACTCCTTCCATTTCTCAGTTGGACAGCGTAGAAGATGGAGGAGGAGCAGTTGGTGTCACAACCCCCCAACCCGTGACTCTAAAATTTTCTAAATTCAAGAGGCTCAGCAAATCAACAGGACCCTACGCCGTTAGTTTCCCCACAAGACGACGATAACGTCTTTACAGGGAGGGAACCCTTGGTTGACATCATGATGATTCCAATGCATGGGAGCACCCCAACTGGGTGGAGGCTCTATCACCAACCAACGTTCTTCGAATCGATTGATCTTGTTAGGAAGGGCACTAAACAGCTCGAAGCTAGAAACCTTTTGGAGCGTATAAAGATGGTGGTCTTTGCTAGCCATTCATAACCGATAGAAGCAACTAAAGAGCATTAAAGAAGGAACTATATCCCGCTGATGACAAAGTACAAAAAAACCTACCAATTGGGCCCAGCCATTAGGATGAAGCTGAGCTGGAACAATCTTGTAATGACGCAACCACCCCATGGCAAATGGCGGAAGAGGAAAGTGGAGTCCCATTTCAAACGAAGCAAAGTGAATACCAATGGAACCTTCATCCACTTGGGAGGGGTCTGATTCATCAAGACGAGGATACCTCACCATATCCCTGAAAGAGTGGCATCGTAAACCTTTTCAAAATCCCCATAACAGAGCCGAGAGCTTGAATCGACAGGAATGTGCGTGGGGCCGGGGCTAGGGGGTGATACTGGTCTTCTCCTCGACATACTAAAAAGGCTTGAGAGTGTTACCTTGTTATGTTGAAGAGGTGGGAAAAAACGGATGATCACAACAAACAAATACTTGTAGGAAAAATAAAAACATCAGTATAAGACAAAGAAGAGCAAAGCAGGATGAGGAAGTAATAAACAGCCAGGAGCAGACGACGCCGCACGGTCATGACCACTCAATCATAACCGAGTGGACCTTGGCCACAAGAATAAGGCCACTCGGTCATAACCGAGTGGCCCCCAATTGCACCATCATGGCCACTCGGTCATTATCGAGTGGCCACATGCCTCGCGCCATGGGCTGAAAATGTGATGAGCCCTGAAAAAATGCGGAGACTTGAGAGAGCTTAAGCTTTGAAGGCACCCACGACCAACCCTTATGTGGGGAAAATGAAGACCTTGAACTCTATTTATAGGGGCTTAAAAGGTGAAAAAGCATGAAATCTTTCGGCTGAATATAGAAAATAAAAAGCAAAGATGCACAAATGGCCTTTCGAAGATAAGTAAAATACTACAAGAGGCGTGTTAAAATTTTCGGTACTGAATGCTCTTTCACTTGACTCCTTCGGCTAAAAAAGCAAGGAGCAATTGATATACCAAGGAAAATGAAGCCAAAACCTGATCAAAGGTGGGCCCCAATATGGCTGAAGAAAGAGAAAGCAAAGCATGAAAGGAAGAGACAGAAGACCCACTCAGCATAACCGAGTGAGGGGCCACTCGGTTATGCTGAGTGGTTGCCCCGGCTCGGCATAATCGAGTGGGAGGCCACTCAATTATGCTAAACGAGTACCCCAAGCCTGGTTATGCCGAGTGGGGGTCCCAACTCGGCCTAACCAAGTGGGGGTCCACTCGGTTATCCCCAGTGACCCCGTAGCCTGACCATTTTCATGGCCCACTCGATTGCAATCGAGTGGGTTCCCTCTCGTTATCAGGCTCCAGTCGAATGGGCTTTGAAATCCTTGAAATAGGCTACAAGATCTCCGGATCAGGCGGCGAGATCTTCGCCGAGATTATCGCGAGGCCTCCCACACCCTCCACTATAAATACAAGGTCATGTCTCCATCACAAGGTACGCACTCTTGAGTTATTCAAGTACAATTCTTCACTTTTTCTCTAGATCTAACTTAAGCATAAGAGAGTTTGCATGGGGACCCCCACCCGCGTCTTAACGGTGCTCTCATTTTGTAGGCCACTCGGTTATCTCAGGTCACTCCGTTATCCAAGGCCACTCGATTTCCCCAGGTCACTCAGTTATCCAAGACCACTCGGTTGCCCCAGGTCACTCGGTTATCTACGGCCACTCGGTTACCCCAGGTCACTCGATTATCTAACGCTACTCGGTTATCTTGGACCACCTGATCATCAGCCCACCAGATCTATCAGATCCACCAAGTCATCAGCCCGCTAGATCATTAGCCCTATCAGCCAATCAGCTCTGTTGGATCACCAGATCTGCTTGACTGCCAAATCCAGTTGCTCATCAAGATTCTCATCATTGAAGGCATGAATCCCAAGAATTTTACATCTACCCATAATTAAAAATAGATTGTTATATTTTGGCAACAACAATTTTATATTTCAATTGAGGGATTGTCCCTTAGACAGAGTTTACGAGACTCGGAGTTTTTATTTTAGTTTGATTGAGATGTTCAGTTATAGTATCAGATTTCAGGTTATCAGTGAGTTTTATTTTATTTTATCTATTTTTCCCATAGCACCTTTTCTCGAGCAGTTCTAGGAGAGTGGGTGTTACAGTATTAGTATCAGAGCGGTGTTTTGTAGGTGTCTCCCATTCACACGTAGGATGTTGGGTAGAGTTAGGACTTTTGTTCATCAGTTAGCTAAGTCAGCATAATCAATAGTATTTTAATCCTAAGTGATGATGTAGGAAGATGAGTAATAAAGGTAGACCACCCCGGACTTGTAGTCAGGCTGCTTCTATTCCTGATGAAGTTCTGATGTGCACGCCTAGCACACTAGAGGAGTCTAGTAGTGACCTACAGCAGGGGATGATAGAGATGTGAGGTATGTTAGCAGGTTTGATAAGGCTGGTAGATACCCTAGTTACTAATCAGGTAAGGCAACCCCAAGTACCACAAGAAAGTAGAGGCAGTGGAGGCGATCCGCCAGTCGCCCCAATAGCTCCAGTTTTAGAGGTACATACCAGGAAGTCAACTATTAAAAGATTTCATGACCTTCCGACCATCAGCGTTCCATGGAGGCAATTATAAATCTCTAAAAATTTTTATTCTAAAATGAGCTCTTAGGGCATTAAGAAACCCTAAACCGTGAAAATTTTAGCGAATGTTCAACCCCAATAGTCCTGAGCACAAGGAAACTTTGGGGAATACGGTTACGCCGGCGCTGACCCGTTTCTCAGGGAGGACTAAAAAGGAGCAAAAAAAAGGGTGCAAATGAGGACTCCCCAGGGGGTCACCCATCCTAGTACTGTTCTCACCCAACCACGCTTAACTTTAGAGTTCTGATGGGATCCGATGCATTAGTGCTGGTATGATCGCACCGTACACTAGGCTTGCCTCTATTTTTTTATGGTCTTATCTAGGGGCCATGGACCGCTCCCTGCCCACCTCCACGATGAGAGGTGTATGTTTTTTTATGATCTACACTGTAACCACCCGTTAGAGAGACTAGAATTTATTTAGCATTATTTAATTATTTAATTAATTTTTGAGTTAAAAGAATTTACCAATTAATTATTTAATGTGACAATTTAGAGATTTTTTTAAAAAAAGAATATATTTTAAAGGCATTTAAATTATGTGAAAATTAAATGCAAGGGCATGAAAATAATTATAGAGTTTTAATAATAATTTCTTATTATTATTAATTTAGTGATATTATGTAGTTAAGGAGAATCCATGCGTGAGAGGGTTTTGGTTTGAAGTCTCCAAGTTACTTAAGAATAGGGACTCCATGATAATTAGGGTGTTTTGGGCTAGGGCTTCTTATTTAAATAGGCTCATATTATGCTATTCTTCTCATGCCACAGAGAACTTGAGAAGAATTCAATCTCTATGGAATTATGGGTAGGAGAAGTTACGTAGCAAGTTGCAGAAGTTGTCATGAATCTTAAGGAAAGTATCTTCCCTGTAATTCCTTCCATTATAGGTTTATATAAAGTATCATTTTCAAGTGAGGTAAGAATCTTTCGTTTGGTTCTCAGATTTTAATAGTTACAGTGTATATATATATATATAGGTATACAATGAGTTTTGGTGAAGATATGCATGGTCCTTTATAGCGATTCAATCATATATTATCTTTGAATTATCCATGATGTTGTTTCATATCGATTGGGATTCGTTTTCCCAAGATTTTATTCAGAATGGTGTAGTTTTGTTGAGTTTTGAATTAAAACAGAGTCCCTGTTAACGTTCATGTTCGTCAAATTTAATTGCAGATATCTGGATGAGTCTTCCCATATCTAGATGAGTTAATCTATTTATGTGGGTGACATTCGGATAGGGTAGTGCCTATCTAGATGAGGAAAAACATATTTATGTGAGAGACATCCAGATGGCCTTGTTCATATCTAGATGTCCTTTGTTTTATATTCGGATGCTTTGATCCCCATCCGGATGAGTTCAGTGATTCCTTAAGAGTGATATCCGGATACCTTGTGCTATATCTGGATGTGTCTATTATTATTGAGAGTGATATTTAGATACATTGAGTTGTATCTAGATGTGTCCAACCATTGTTGTGTGTGATATCCGGATGTCTCCCTCATGCATCCGGATGAGTCAAGTTGATATCCGAATGCCTTGTTTTGTATCTAGATGCCTTTCTCAAGTTTTGGAATTTCATATCCGAATGGCTGCTGTAGCATCCGAATGTCTTAGAAGGATATCCGGATGATCTGAATTATATCCGGATGTCCTGTGCCATATCCGAATAGATCTCAATATATCTAAATAGCTTGCGTTTATAAGCCCAGTGTATCTAAATGAGTCTTCAACATATCCGGATGGGCTTCATCACATCCAGATGTCTTTCCTCATATCCGGATGCCTTTCTTCATATTCGAATGGATTTTCCAGCAGTTCTATTGAGTCTTCCACTGAACTTAATTCAAGTTTTATTCAAATAAAAATATTCAATACCTCCAAATATTGAATTCATATGCCAAAATATGACAAGTTGATCATACCCATGCCATAATACATAATTTATAGAATCTTTGTATTCCAATATAGTGGAGATCAGACGACATGTTTAGCATTTATTATGACATGATCAGTATTATTTCGTGAGATTATGTGCATACATTTTGGTATGAGCATGGAGCATAACTTTATATAGAACACTTCATATCGTGTGCTAGTATGTGTATGGACATTGCATTCAATATGCGTGTCAAGTGACTTGTCCATAAGGATCCCACCAGTTTCAGTTTATGTGCTGCTCACCTAGTGATTACTAGGGAGCTAGAGGCATATTACCCACAGTATATGCTTACAGTTTTTATGTATTCAGGATTCAGATTAGTAAGGTATGTATTATTAGATTATGTGGGCCTATGAGCTAAAGTTGCATACCTATATTTATTTATAGTCTATGTGCTTTATATCTTGTAAATGCAATTTTTCAATGATTATTATATCCCTTAGTACAAGGATAGTTAATATTTTATCAGTATCAATATTATTCGATTCAGTTTCAATTATTTTTTTCAGCTTATTACTTGTTGAAATTTATAGCTCACTTTGTACTCTTCACCATTCTAGGTCCTATCGGAGGAGTACTAGACATGAGGCCTAGCAACAGTGGTCAGTAGTGTGTGTACATGAAGCTGCTCAAGATCAAAGATGTTTGGGAGTTTTGTTAGTTTATAGTGTCTTGTCAGTTTATAATTATTTTATATTTCAATTGAGGGATTGTCCCTTAGACAGAGTTTATGATTTTCAATTTATATCGACTCAGAGTTCAATTTCAGTTGTTTGAGACGGTTTTAGTTTTGATTAGTTGAGTTATTGATATTTCAGATTTAGTTTATCAGAAAGTTTATTTTATTTTCTTTATTTTCCCCATAACACCTCTTCTCGGGCAATTCTAAGAGAGGGGGTGTTACAGTATTGGTATTAGAGTGATGTCTTGAGATGTCTCCCGTATACACATAGGATGCTGGGTAGAGTTAGAACTTGTGTCCATTAGTTAGATAAGTTGGCTCGAGTAACAATATTCTAATCCTAAGTAGTGATGCAGAAAGATGAGTAATAGAAGTGGACGACCCATACTCGTAGTCAGGCTGCTTCTGTTCTAGACGAGGTTCCATTGTCCACACCAAGCACACCAGGAGAGTCTAGTAGCAATCTACGGTAGGGAGTGGTCGAGATGCGAGACATGTTAGCAGGATTGATGAGGGTAGTAGATACCCTAGTTACTAATCAGGTAAGGGAACCGCATGTACCACAAAAAGCAGGAGACAGTGGAGGCTATCCACCAGTTGCTCCAACAACTCCAATTGTATAGACAGATATCGGGAGCCAATTATTAAAGGATTTCATGACTTTTCAACCACCAGTGTTCCGTAGAGGCACAGATACAGTAGTGACAGAGAATTAAATGCTATCGATAGAGAAGAATCTCCGTTCTATTGGCTTATATAGACGATCGAATAGTGCGACTTAGCACATTTTTATTCAAAAACAATGTTGAGAGATGGTGGAAAATTGCCCGTCAAAGATTTGATAATCAAAAACCCACCTGAGTTGACTTCCAGCATAGCATTAAGCTTATTTTATTTTCTTAAACTCAAATCTAACATATTCCACAGCCCTTTTCCAAGCGTGTTATAGGAGGACGATTTGGTCGATGCAGCCAGTGTCCTGGGAAAGGAAAACAGAAAGATTGATTTGACGGAGTGTTTGGTTGATCCGCACGTTTTCTGTCGTATAACACGGCCCCAGACCCGAACCCAAAGCCTTTTTTATTGCAAACGGGCGGATTCCACGACGAGCAACCACCAAAACCAATTTTGTTTATAAGCCTCCCACACCAGTCACCACCATCGCCAACAACAACAAGAAGAACAAGAAAGAGATTTGTCGATCGATCCATGCCCATGGCGTGTTCGAGCTTGGTGAAGTTAAACGCGTCGTCCTCGCAGTGGATCGCCCCGCAATCCCTCAATCAAAGCCCCGGATCTTCCTCTCGTTTAGCTACCCGCCGCCGCGTCTCCGTCATCCGCGCCGCTTCTTACGCCGAAGAACTCGTCAAAACCGCCGTTAGTTATTTCCCCTGCAACTTCCTGCATACATGTACAGTTGTTTGTGTGTGTGTGTATATATATATATATATATATTATGCCTGCTTTTGCTAATTTTTCTGATTATTTTGACTTTGCCATATTTCTTCTGGAATCTGGTATCTGTGATTCATCCAATTTTTTTCTTTTAATTTCTTCTTCGGGTTTTAGCTACTTTAAGTTGATTAATCATACAACGCGAATTTGCTTGGGTAGTTTAGATTGGTTAGTGTGGACTGAAGATAATTGTGAAATCACGAGTAAGGATCGGATCACAGCTGCCCCATGTGTTGTGTTATTGGCAAACATATTCCGTTAACTAAAATGGTTGATCCAAATCATGGTTTGATGGCTTGGCATGTGTGGATGGGTTAGTGGTTCTGCTTTGACCTTTTGTTAAATCGCACATGTTAATTAGTTGGAACAACATTCAGTTTTACGTAGTAAAATCTTGTTTTATTAAAGCAGCAAAATCTTGTTCTATTATTATTGAACTGCTACAAGCAAGCTGAAATTTGTTCTGTTCTCTTTACGTAATAAGAGCCACTCATTCCAATTCATTTGTTTACATGGAGTCATCATCAACACAAACCTTAATCTCATTACGTTGGCTCAGCTGCATAAAATTTAACTTTCCAATCATCTTTGTGGCTATATCTTCTATAAAGCTACATATCTCCTATCATGCCTAAGTCTATCTGACAAAATTTTGTTATAAACCCTTTCCAATTCCATTCACTCACCTCGTTGGTGCAACGATTGGTACGAGTATCTCATATGTCTAAATTATTCATTATTCTAATCGCAAAAACTTTTCATCATTATCTGTTGTGTTTTGATTTTTTTATGTATTGTTGAGAATATTGCAGTCTTCTATCATCTTCGGAACCTATCATTAAATTATAATATCTCAAATTTCGGAGAGCTCTCATGTTTTATGCTACAAAAAAAATCCCTCCCCAAATTTTGGTTTTCGCAGTTGCTCTTGATGATTGGTCCCTTATCAAGCTGTCAAATGGTTTATATGCTACTGACAGCATGGATGCTAGACATGATACTTATTGGCTATTGTTTTCTTCATTACTGGTGTAGAAATCCATTGCATCTCCTGGTCGTGGTATCCTTGCCATTGATGAATCAAATGCCACCTGCGGAAAGAGGTTGGACTCTATTGGGCTGGACAATACAGAAGCCAACAGGCAGGCTTATAGGCAGCTTTTGCTGACGACCCCTGGCCTGGGTGAATATATATCTGGTGCTATTCTTTTTGAGGAGACACTTTACCAGTCAACAACAGATGGGAAGAAGTTTGTTGATTGCTTGCACGAGCAGAATATTGTGCCAGGCATCAAAGTTGATAAGGTTTATCCTTTTCACATGTTTAATTTTACATCATTCCATCTTATGAATAAACTTTCTAATTATATGCCTTTTCATGTTTAATTCTTTTCCAAACCATTTTGTCTTATGACTGAATTTTCTAACTGTATAAATTTTTTGCATTTAATTGATTTCCAGATCATTTTATATTATTACTAAACTTCTAATTATATCCTTTTGTCTTGTTTAATAATTTTCCAAATCATTCCATCTCATAACTAAACTTTCTAATTTCTTTCTTCTGTTATTAATTAACTCTCCCATTTCTACACTTGTTTCCAGGGTTTAGTACCGCTACCAGGATCCAACAATGAATCATGGTGCCAAGGTTTAGATGGATTGGCTTCTAGATCTGCAGAATACTATAAGCAAGGTGCTCGCTTTGCAAAGTGGTAAGCATTTTTTATTTTGATAACTTGATCCATGCGAGATCTTTATCAAACCTTCCTGCTGGAAATAATGGTTTCAGTTGATGTTGAAAGAGATCTGTGTTAATTTTGCTGGCTTCTGCTAGATAGGATAGTTGTTTCAGGTGAAGTGGATGTATGCCTTACAAGTTCATTTGTGTGTCAATATATAGGCGCACGGTTGTCAGCATTCCTTGCGGTCCTTCCGCTTTGGCTGTGAAAGAAGCTGCATGGGGACTTGCAAGATATGCTGCCATTTCTCAGGTATGCCATCTCTGTTCGTGTGTGTGTGTGTGGAAACTCACATCTGTGAGCGTTTTGGATGTGCTAATTATTTTCTTATGGAGTAAAAAATACTTTACTAATAAGCTGTCTTCTCCACTGAATTTGTCTCTTGATGTCTCTAATTGATTTTCCGAAGGGAACAGATGAGAAATTGTAGCTTTTTCTTTATGGTGGATGAAATTAATCATACGTTATTGATAAGTTGTATTCACTATTTGTTTTTTCCTAAAACCGTGGCGATTGATTCAAGAATTTCTTGCTTTAACCACATTGATTAAAAAAATAAAATCCTTTTCATAATCAAGTTGGGAATGGATGAAATGATGGGAAAAGCAATTAATTGAAAGCATGCATAAAATTCATGTTAATTTCACATTCCACTCTGATTTAGACTCTGATTCAAATTAGAAGCTCTTTGTTCATGCTTGGAATTGACTAAACAGTGAGATAATTTCATAAATTTGAAGTGGTTGACTTTTTTGACAAATTATTTCTTTGATTAAGTTCTGATCTTGAATTCTTCATTTTGTGCTTGATTGTGCCGGGGTAGAATTCAGATGTTATCTGCTTTTTCTATATCTCAGCTTTGCTAAGTCCATTGAAGATTTTGCTAGAATATTGTGTTGCCCTTGCATGGTCAATGTAATCGACAATTATAACTGAATTAACTAGCAAGTAATTCATGGAGGTAAATGCGTGTTAATGTAATATTATTAATAACTCTAATCGCTTAATCTCTTTTCTTTTCCTTAATCCTTTTAATTGTTGTGGTTTCTCATGTAGGACAATGGTCTCGTGCCTATAGTGGAACCTGAGATTCTTCTCGATGGGGATCACCCTATTGAAAGGACCCTTCAGGTGGCAGAGCGGGTTTGGGCTGAAGTTTTCTACTACTTGGCAGAGAACAATGTTATATTTGAAGGTATCCTACTTAAGCCCAGCATGGTAACCCCTGGGGCTGAGCACAAGGAGAAAGCTTCTCCAGAGAGCATAGCAAAATATACTCTCACAATGCTTAAGAGGAGGGTACCTCCTGCAGTTCCAGGAATCATGGTACAAATGCTTCAACTATTCCTGATAAATTTACTTGTTTCAGTACTTTCTCTTTCTTTCTGCCCCATCTTAGTTTGAAGAGGTTTCATTTTCAGTATTTTGTTAACAAAATGATGTCACCATTCAAATTTTTTATACTTAACCATGCTTCTAGCAGCAGTTTATGGGCCAAAAGTATTCTGGCTTGAAATAACTTTGTCCAAAACTGCAGCTAAAATATTGTTGGTGTTTATATTCATTAAGATAGTTTGAGTTTATTTCTCTGTGAATTGATTTGGAAAGGGGTAGCATCTCATCCTGGGACTTCTAGCTAGCCCTGTAAGAGATGACGACAATATAGTTCCAGACAGCTTCAAAAGTTCACTCTTCTGTTTGAATCACTGTGTGAATGCTAATTTCTTTTCCAAACCCTTACCAGTTGACTTCCACTTGTGGTTATACTGTTGATTTTTGGAAACGAAACCCTTTTTCACTCTGCAGTTCTTGTCGGGAGGACAATCTGAAATGGAGGCCACACTGAACCTAAACGCCATGAATCAGAGTCCCAACCCCTGGCATGTTTCCTTCTCTTATGCACGTGCACTTCAAAACACCGTGCTTAAGACCTGGCAAGGGCGCCCCGAGAATGTTGAAGCTGCACAGAAGGCCCTTTTGGTGCGTGCAAAAGCAAACTCCTTAGCGCAGCTCGGAAGGTACTCCGCTGAGGGCGAGAGCGAGGATGCCAAGAAGGAAATGTTCGTCAAGGGCTACACTTACTAAGCCATGGCTCCGTTTCTGGCAGGAACTTTCAATCCTTTTACAAATACTTCCCTCTAGCTAGCTATGAATCTCAGCTACTACATACGCTTGTTTTTGCCCTTTTCTTTGGGTTTCATTTGGAATAATGACTGGTGAGAAAGGATAATTTCAAACTGCAACCAGAAGGTGGTGTGTTATTGAAATGGGGCACACGGATCCATTCGTCTTGCGCTTATCTATATATATATATATATATATATATATATTCTTACAATCTTGTAGATTTGCTTCAAAAGTTAGAGATGTACAGATGCTACCGACTACAAATCCAGTAAATGAGGGTGGGTACTCCAAGTGGTTTGGATTCAATACTTCCCAGAAAATTTGTTTTCTTCCCTGTAGATAGGTAAGGCTTTAAAGATTTCCCCTTCTACCACTGCCTAATTCACACGCACACGAAATTTGATGGCTGCAAGTGAAGGAAGTATATATACCTAGCTTTTCAATGCACACTGTTGAAGATAATCCAAATTAAATTAGGATTTAATTAGGTTTATCTACCTAGGACAATCATGATCACCATTCCAATGATTAGGTATATCCAGCATTCCTCTCACCACGGTCACCATTCCATCTAGATACTAGGACAATCATCCCAATGATTAGGCCAATATGGAGCGGCCAGCGAGCAAAATGACAAGTTATTGGATATATAAGCCAAGAGTAGAGTAACAATGGTACTCTTGTAGAATTCGTTCTACTTCTTAGTTTTACATTGCTTCTTCTTTATCTTCCTTGGGCTCCTTAAAGCATTGCTAAGTTAAGCATAGAAGAGGTAATCTCGGACAGGCTTGGGATAATTATTTTCTATATAAAAAAAATACTTATTTATTTTAATTTAAAAATTCAAATATCACAACAAACTCAATTATGTTAGCATTTTAAAATTAAAAAAAAAAATTCTATAATAGACTAAATGATATATCACTTCAATGACCAAAAAAGAAAAACTAATTTAAAATTATTAAGTTTAGTATTTAAATTAATTGAAAATTACATTTTTATTAGTTTTCTTAAGTATAAAATCAAAAATTAGTTGTAAACAATTAAATGTAGTTCACTAAAATTTACCTCTTCTATGCTTAACTTAACATCCTGACCGAGCGACCGAGTGAGAACTATTAGTTGCTAAGTCAAGTTTTCTTTGAGGGACATTAGACGTAACATCAGGAATTTTAGAGAAATGTTGGATATTAAAATTTAGAATAAATTGTAATAATCACCTTTGACGTTTGTCATATTTGCAAAAACCACCACTGACATTTTAAAAGTAGCAAAGACTGCCTTGTTAAAAATTATTACAAATTAACCATTATACCCCTACTTTTCTCAACTCAAAAAACTCTAAATTTTGAGTTTAGATAGGATTGAAAACTTGAGTCTTATCCTTAAATCCATCATAGAACACTTTCAAGAAGAAATAGATTATGGAAGCAGGTGATTGTTGATGGGATTCATTGACCTTCTGTGTGAGATGAATGTCCTGTGTGATCTTTGTTGGTATTTGATTGGAAAGCCTCTGCCTAGAGTATGATTGATTCAAAAAAGTTTTCGATGAATGGGAAGATTTTTTGATTTCATCTCGATCACACAAAACTAGATATTGGCATAATTATCGAGTCCTGTGAGCTTAATCAGTCCATAGTTCTCACTCGGTCGGGATGTTAATGAAATGATTGTATTACACAGTAATCGTAAGCCCTAATAGGCTTACATGAAGTTTGACTTCATTGCCTTATATGGTCATCCTGATATAATACTAGTTGTCACTTAGGACATTTTCAATATTTTGAAGAGATTGAGAGATTCTCATAATAATTCAAAGAGTTCGATCGACGTTAAAGAGTTTGTCATTTCCTTATTACTATTTGGTTATGAACCTATTGAAGGCTACACACCATATAGGCATAGTATTGAATTAGTGATACTTAGTTGACAATGTGTTCTTAATCATCATTAAGAGTTCATGATAATGGATACTGTTAAGAGTTAGCAAATGGATCAAATGAATGTTAAGAGCTAACAGGGAGACCATTAAGAGTTAATAGGATATCGTTAAAAGTTAGCGAGGATGCCTTTAAAAGTTAACAAAATGTCTTAGTTTCATTAAGAGTTAATGAAAAGGTTCTTAAAAGTTTATAGTGGGCTTTGAAGCAAATGATTGGATCTTTTTGATAGAGGACAAGAAATTGTTGATAAGTTACTTGAACTGATCGACCGGTCATACAAATTGTGAAACTATTGACCGATTGTAGAAAATTATCGACAGTTTCACTCACGGTATTTCAAATTCGCAATCCTTTTTCTATCTCAATCCAATGAAAGAGCATTTAATGCTCTGTCATTTTCTTCATTATGACTTTATTTAAAGCTTTTAACAAGGAAAGAGAAAGGAGATAAGTGAGTTGGAAAAAGAACGGAGATAGTCTCCATTTGTGTAAGTGATAGGTGGTTGAAAATCCTCTATCGACTGAACAATCTTCTTGCTATTGTTCATTTTCTTCTTGTTTTCACCTTGCTACTTGCTTCCTTCCCTTTTTACTCTTTTCTTATTCCTTTTGATCTTATGATCATTAGATGATCGAAGTCCACCCTTAAGAAAAAAAAAAAGTCAGCCTAGTGTCACCTTCGTTTGGTTTTGACTAGCATAAGGAACTAATGTAGGGTTTTGGTGGCTGCCTAGGTATGGACAAACTTGGTCTCCTATGCTTGTGGGAGTGGCTTGGTCTATCAAGGGATAGGTATGAGAGCTAATTAGAGGCTATTCATGGGAGCTTAATGGGAGTCTAAAGTGTTTGGGTTCGAAGGTGCAAATGGAAGCGACTTGTTACCTTTTTCGTCCATGTGATTGTGGGCGGCTCAATGCATCACTGTCTCTCACTTTCTCTCTCTCCCATTACTTCAGCCTCCCACTCTTCCTACCCACCGCCGTCTCACTGGCTTTCTCTTTCTCTCCTTCCCACTCCCTCACTCACTACCTCCCTCTCTTTTTTTCCTCTCTCCCACTTCCTCAACTGTCTGCGAAGCTGTTCGTCACCTCCTAGCCGCTGTGAATGAAGTTGTCTGCTGCCTTCTCAAAGTATGTATCTCATTCATTGTGTATGTATATGTGTGTGTGTGTGTGAATATGGGTGTGACGGTAAAAATGGCGGTCGTTGCACTCAAAGAAAAAGAGAAAGAGAGTGTGTGTGTGGCAGTGGGTGTGTGTTTATGTGGCAGTGTGTATATATTACGTATGTGGATGTGTGGGTATGTGTATATATTATGTATATGGATGTGTGGCTATGTGTGTTCTGTGTATATATTATGTATATAGGTGTGTGTTTATGTGGCAGTGTGTGTGTGTTCTGTGTATATATTATGTATATGGGTGTGTGTGTGTGTGTGTGAATATAGGTGTGTCTAAAGGCGCACACAGAGAGAGATAGAGAAAGAGTGTGCGTGGCAGTGGGTTGGCGACCAACCTTGGCAATGGCAGTGTGTGTGTGTTTATGGGTGTGTGATTTGTGTGTATATAGTGTGTGCGTGTGTGTGTGTTGTGTGTGTTTATATTATGTATATATGTGTGTTCTGTGTGTATATAGTGTGTGTGTGTGTGTGTTGTGTGTGTTTATATTATGTATATATGTGTGTTCTGTGTGTATATAGTGTGTGTGTGTTGTGTGTGTATATATTATGTATATATGTGTGTGTTCTGTGTGTATATAGTGTGTGTTTATATTATGTATATGTGTGTGTTCTGTGTGACGATCAAAATGGGTGTGAGAGAGAGAGAGTGTGGCAATAGGTGTGTGTGTGTGAGAGAGAGAGAGTATGTGTGTGGCAGTGGGTGTGTGTTTATGTGGCAGTGTGTGTGTGTATATTTTGTATATGGATGTGTAGGTATGTGTTTATGTGGCAGTGTGTGTGTGTGTATATATTATGTATATGGATGTGTGGGTGTGTGTTTATGTGGCAATGTGTGTGTTCTTTGTATATATTATGTATATGGGTGTGTGTGTGTGTGTGTGTGAATATAGGTGTGTCTAAAGGCGCGTGCGTGGTGGTGGGTTGGCGGCCAACCTTGGCAATGGTAATGTGTGTGTGTTTATATTATGTGTCTGTTTATATATTATGTATATATGTGTGTGTTCTGTGTGTATATAGTGTGTGTGTTCTGTGTGTATATATGTGTGTTTTATGTGTATATAGTGTGTGTGTGTGTGTTGTGTGTGTATATATTATGTATATGTGTGTGTTCTATGTGACGGTCAAAATGGGTGTGAGAGAGAGAAAGTGTGACAGTAGGTGTGTGTGTGTTTATATTATCTGTATATGTGTGTATATATCTATATAACTTTGGCAATGGCAATGGGTGTGTGTTTATATTATGTGTTTATGTAGCAGTGTGTGTATATTTATGTATTTCATGTATTATGTAGTCCCAAGATGGATTGTGTAGACTCTGTATATTAGATTAATTAAATTTTATGTGTAAGTTAATAAATTATAGGAAAATGATATTTAAACAGACTCAGTGTTTGAATTATGGGAAAAATTTTGTGTGTAATTTTGCTGCACAATCTTCGACCAGAGTGTATTTGCCCATTTAATAATTGTGTATTTGATGAGAGAAGACTTTTCTTCTCAGACAATGCATGAAATAGTCTATGTATAATATTTTTACATTCATACGTGTGTTTACATCCACACGTGTTAATATTTTTTTTACTTTTACTTGCTTTTTTAAGTTATTTTTAATTTTTAATTTTTTAAAATAATAAAAACACATTCTCTTACAAAATTCATTAACTTTAATAATAACATTAAATATTTCTAATTTACTGAATAATTAAATTTATTAAATAAAAAATTATTAAAAAATTATTTTCAAAATTTTAAAAAGGGCAATTTTCTAATTTTCTATTTTGAGAAATAATTTTTTAAAATGACAAAGAGAACGCGCTTTTAATTTTTTAAAAATAGACTATCAAGACAGAATCTTCTTCTTCTTTTTGCAGGTAAAACATGTTCCAGACAAATTTAAATTCAAATATCGTTAAAAACACTTCAAAAATAATCGACTCAAAACAAATTAATTATTCAAATTGAATGATAATTAACTCCAAAATATTTATCACTACTTTCATCATTAATATCAATTTTCTTTTAATAGTTGTTGGCATCTTAATGATTTAAGGTAATTAATGTAAAAACTCATTTTCTGTGTAAAATTAATATAAAACTCAATTTGCCCATTTATAAAATGGGCACCAACTATTGAGTTACATATAAAAGGAAATCTTGCAAACATTCTATTCATTTGGGTCATTGATGATTAAATAATAAATGTGTCATAATTAATATTTTTTGATAAAAAGTATATTTTATACTTTTGATCAATGAAGAAGATTTGATTAAGGAAGTGGTTAGATTGAGGAAGAGATAATAATATAAAAGGAAATTTGTTTAGAATTAAAGATTGATCTATAAAAGTGGTTAGATAGATTGAGGAAGAGATAATTATATAAAAGGAAATTTGTTTTTTTTTTCTGCATAAATTTATGTTTGGACTGTCAAAGTGATAATTATTTATGTCAGGTTTTGATTTTGATTTTAATTTCTTTTTTATTAAATTATGCTCCGATTTTAATTTTATCATTTTAATGTGATTGTTAAAATACATTTAATCTAAACAATAGGTTGACATTTTATCATTTTGGTTTATATATTTTTTTTCTCCTCTTGATTGCAACATGTTAAGTATTTTCTATCCATTGACAGATATTTATTTAAATAAATTATTTAATTTTATTTGATGCTTGTACTTAAATGTGAAGATTATTGCCAATGAAATCCATGTTAACTCTTATTATTGCTAATTTTTTGTTTTTTGGTGTTTAAAATTATATAACCAAACATTTTTAGGTTGAAGTACAATAGTTATGGACAATATCACTATTTTTGGTCAAGTAAGTTTTTTTTTTCTTGATATAAATTTAAGTACCTCTCTTATAATGAAAGGCTTAGTTTTTTTTTTAAACTTATCATATCTAATTTTCTTCTAATAAAATACTTTTTTCTCATACTTTATAGGTGTATGGAGACTTACACTGAACCGTAATATCAACTCCGTTTATTAATTTTTTTAGTTATGTGTATAAAGTTTTATTTATCACTCTAAAGTGTTTGTATGTACATGTTCGATTTCTTTAACAAAGAAATATTAATGTTGTTATTCGTGATGAGCGTGATCTCAATACTATTCGCATTCGTGAGGTAAGACTAAAAGTCACTTGATTATTATATATCAATTTTCTTATCATTTTAAAAATAATTTATAAATATATTCTACTTATTTTTTATTATAGGCATAGACAAAAGAAAAAGACAGCAATATCAAAGGTAACAGAAAAGGCTATCCCTTCTGGCAAAGGAAAGAAAAATGCATATCCCGTGATATGGTTTATCAACAATTTTTAAAAGTTTCTTTTTCGAAAATTGTCATATAGATTTTTTTAGGAATTGCATATTGACATATAGATTTTTTTAGGAATTGCATAGATTTATTCAAAATTCTTTTTATTGAATGTAAAATATTTTTTTGAAGCATGTTAAAGTAAGCATTAATCTGAATTTTTAATATGTTTGTCTATTAAAAGAAAGAATAAGAAGAATGAAAAGGAAATTATAAAACATTACATGAGTGAATAGTGAGCTTACAGTTTTGTGTACTTAATATATTTTTAAATTATTTTCTATTTGTTCTTATGTGACTAACAACTTAATCGAGTGAAGAGGAAAAGTTAGTTAAAAGGAAAAAAAAATTCACCTACTTATATAATATTCTTATTTTAGGCACACAATGATAACGTGTTATCAAAAGCTGCATTAGCCCAACGTGCATGACGAGAACATGAAAAAAATCAAAAGTCATGTTCTGCATACCAATTGGGACAAGAACGAGAAAGATCAAAAGAATGTGTTCAACTATGACAATCTTCTTTAACATGAAATTGGTAAACAACTATGTTTAATTCTTGAAATATATACTTTTACTATTACCACTTTATTATATAGATTTTAATTTGTTCACAATCCATTTCTGTAGGCCTACTCCTACAATCCCATCTAGAAATGTTGGTGTGGTCATCCATGATGAGCATGACCTTAATGTTATCCGTGTTCGTGTGGTAAATACAAAATGTTAATGTTATCCGTGTTCGTGCAGTAATTAATTGTAGAATACAGGCTAAAATTGTAAAACACAAGCTACTTTATTATAGACTTATATTTTTTTTTTGTAAAATATAGACTGATATTTTTTTGTTTATACAATAATTGAAGTTCAAATTTTAACTGGAGAAAAGTTTGGTAATTTGGCATTCATACCAAGGATATCTTTGACACCATCTTCTTCAGAAATGCATTTTCAAATGACAAGACGTCAATTTACAATTCGATTGGCATATGCCTTGACCATTAATAAATCTCAAGGACAATTTGTTGGGGTTGATTTGTGCATGCCAATGTTTAGCCATGGGCAATTATATGTGGCATTGAGAACTAAACGAATTTAGGCTTTCAGTTTAATACGTGTTCGAGTTCACTGCTTGATTATTTTGTGTTTAAATTCAATGTTCAATTTTTTTTAGTTGCACCGTGCCTTCAAGCACGGGTTATCCCTAGTAATTATATATAATAAGAGATTTGAGTTGGAGAATTGCAATTGAAGGCATCTTGGAGAATTGGAGGGCCCGCCCTTCCCAAGCGTGTCACTATGCTGGGATTTTTTTTTTCCTTTATATAAATATTCTTCCCACAATATAATCTCTCAAATTCACGAGTACCATATAAGAAAATCCTAACATACATATAATTAACACTCCAAATCAGAAGCTAAGAAATGTTCAACTAACCACCTGTGGAAGCAGAATCAAAACCTAATAGAATATGGTAATTGTAAAGGAAGTAAATCCATACAAATTATTCAATAACCACAATATTATAATATCTGACAACAAATTTAACATAAAATAGCTAAAATATGCCACCTATCATGATTCTCACAATTTGCCCTATCACGAGCATAGGACTTATTAAACGACTGCCAACATAATCATGTCTTAGCAACCTCTTTACCTTTTTGTCTACTCGTCTTGCCTTGAACGTTGAATATTCCAAGGACAGAAATCCAAATTAGAAGATCAAACTTTTAAATGAGGGTTTAAAACAATTTTGATAGCATGGGTACAAAAATCAATCAACACCCTAAAGTAGGTTTGATAGCATTCTAGCCTCGGCATGGAAACTAAGGTAATCACCCCAGTAAACACACACGGCACAAGGTAACCCTATGGTCATTCTGGCAATCACCCTTGGGGAAATGCAAATCAACCTAATAAGGCAACATCCCGCCCCATCTTGTCCAACATGAATGACACAATTACGATATGTCAATAATATCATGCCCAATGAAATATCATGTTTATTGAGGCAATATAAAATGATTATGCACATGTATGACAAGATGCACATATGTCAACATAAATTTGATGAATCCCTCACATTTTCATGCTCACTTAAACAAATAATATTGCACATAAAGTTTTCGGGCGAACCATTCACCTTGCTTTAACTCCTCAAGCTTCCTTAGTATGCACACCCTAACCTCGAAACACGAGCCCTATCAAATTTCTTGGCCAAAATTTATGGATTATTAATAAAACATAATTTCCTAATTTTCCAAAATTTTCAATTTTTTTCTGATTTTTCTCTATTTTTTCTTTTTTCCTTTTTTTCTTTTTTTTTCCCTTTTTTTTTCTAACCTTCACGCCCTTGCACCCGCGCGCCTTGTGCGTGCACCTTATACACCTTGCTCCGATCGTCTACTCTAGTGAGCCTCTCGCCGCCGGTGACCTGGTTATGGCTGGTTTCTTCGATTTTTCTCCTCCTCCTAGTTTGCTTTTTCCTCCTGAACACAATGGATCCCCCTTGGCTTGAAATTTCAATCGAAACACCCTCAACTTGGTCGTTTAATGCTCGGCTTCGGTGATGCCTAATTTTCCAGCCAAGCCTCAAAACTCCCTCAAAACACTTCCAAAATTTTCAAATTTGATCCTCAACACCTCTACAACAAAAGCCCTCTATCAAATCCTCACAATTTCTCAAAAAGAACCCGGATTGCACGACTGAAATTGATGAAAAGCCCTTGGCCTTTCTCCGCTATTTATAGCCCCTCTCGACTACCTCTCTGGCCAACCACGGCCACGCTATGCACTGCAAGGTCTAAGCCCAGGCCATAATGGCCCTAGGTAGCCTTAAACGGCTGTGATTTGGCCTCCTCGCCTGCGGCTAATGGCCATGGCAGGTTTCACATTTGCCTTTGCTATTATGCCCTTTTTCTTTCCATTCTTTTCACTTTGGCCCTATTTCCTTAAGGCCTTAAGTTCTCTAAATTACACTTAGTCTCCCACAACTTTGAGAAGTTACATTTTAGCCCCAAAAATTTAAAAAATTTTACTTATGCCCCAAAATAATTACACTTGAGTCCTTAAGTAATTCTCAAGTATTACATCACATAACTCATAGTACATAACCATAGACCCTTGGGACCCATTACCTCAACCCAAGACATATGCTAGAAATCACATATAGCTCTTGGGGCCCATTAGCTCAACCCAAGGTCATGGACATATCATACACCACGAGGTCTTTGGGACCCTTTAGCTTAACTAAGGACTATACCCATATACAACATACAAACCTTGAGGCCTATTTGCTCAACCCAAAGCCTTGGCATACAAATAACATACACAACATAATATATGAAAAGATGTGTATGAAATGCTTTCCAATCATAAGCTTCCACATGGCCCAACAATAGCTCTTTATCATGCCAATGCATGCACATTTATCTCCCAAAAACATTTACCCAAGAGGTGGAATCAAGAGAAAAACACTTAAGAAA
This sequence comes from Diospyros kaki, assembly GCA_036245055.1. Classification (NCBI taxonomy): domain Eukaryota; kingdom Viridiplantae; phylum Streptophyta; class Magnoliopsida; order Ericales; family Ebenaceae; genus Diospyros; species Diospyros kaki. The sequence goes on from BSEG01000002.1 coordinate 22,720,527, forward strand.
CAACTTGATTTTAATAGTGGAGAAACAGTAGCATCGGTTGACAACCCTCACAAAACGGTTGATATCTCACCCATTTTGGGTTGAACGATCAATAGCTCCCAGGGCATATGTTAACTGACAGTGTGTTTGGGGTCTAATGATCAATAGTTCTCAAGCCATATGTTAACTAACAAAATGTTTTGCAACCCAAAATAGAGCATTAACATGCAAGCTTCTAAAAAATCCTTGCATGATCTAGATCCTATCAAGAAATACATCATTGCCAATTAATTATAGGGTGGAACAAACCCTATTTAAAGTTCCAAATGGTTTTGATAAGCAACAACAAGAATTAAGGGAGAGTTACAAAGCATTCTACATAGACATAATGGAAGAACTAACTTCCAAAAATAAGGGTTTTTCTAATGAATAATCTCAAAGATACATGGATCCAAGAGTTTTAAAGCTATAGGAAGGATTAGAACTTTCCTTATCAAGCTTTCTTTAGCTTCTTACTTGAGGAAAGTTGCCACAAAGATGCAATCCACCAACCACCACAAAAATAGGGAAAAATCTAGCAAGGGAGGAAGGAAATGATGATGAACCAGCAACCAACTTGCACACACCCCTGCTTGAAGCTTTGATAATCAGAGAAGAAGGAGAAGAAAAAGAAAAAAAGAGAGAAACCCTTGCTTTTCCTCTCAGTTCTGTCGGCCCTCTCTCTTAATTCCCTTCTAAATGCCTTTTATTTTCACATGCCCACATATCCCCTTTTATACTTATCTTAATATAATTCCTTAATTCCTTTTATATGTATACTTAAGCCATAATTAACATATAATAATCCAATAATCCATTATCCCATATATAAATATCTCCAAGGCCACACATTCAATATTATATATATATACATACCTTGCTACATTTTTGACTTGTAAGCTTCCCAATTTATTTATTATTTTTTTTGGAGACCAGACGCTAGCACGATTACCAAAAACTCATGGTGACTTCTTCCTTGGAAACCCCGGCTGAGGAATTCAAGGGGAAGTGTCAAAATGATTGGCACCTGCCAGAGTCTTAATGAAAATATTACAGCTAGCACACACATTTCTGATAACAGAGCTTTATTATTGCCTCATACATCATCCATCACATTCTTATGCATACCTCAGGGTCAATTACACTAAGCATCACAAAAGCTAACATATGACTCTATTACAAATTAACTGTAGCGAGGTGTTACCACTAGGACCTTGTAGTTGGGACCCTTTTGTACACGTCTAATCCCTCACCTCGAGCACTGGTTGGCTCCCCATCATCCGATGCCCTGCCTTAACCTAGATGATCCAAGAAAACATGAGCCACAAGGGCCTACAAGCCTAATAGAGAAAAGACAACAACGTGAGAATCAAAGATTAAGCATTGAATCATAACTTTACACATTGAGCACATTGACTTTTGGAAAGTTTAAGAGTTTCCCTCTCTCTCAAACATCTAAAAAAAGAATCCAACCAAGCATGTTTACCATGACTCAAGTTTCTTTGGCCCTCTTGAGACTAGCATAAAAGAACTGTAACATGACAACCACCACGGGTCAAGCATATAATCACCTGAGCTTGCACTACTTACCACGAGTCTGGCGTGCAGCCCACTCGAGCTTGAAACATTTACCACGAGTCTAGCATCCAGCCCACTTGAGATTGAAACATTTACCACGAGTCCGGTATCCAGCCCACTTGAGATTGAAACATTTACCACAAGTCCGACATTCAGCCCACTTCAGCTTGAAACATTTACCACAAGTTTGGCATTCAGCCCACTTAAGCTTGGTAGGATATATCTGTAATACCCAAAGTTTTTTAGGCATTGTTGTTCAAGAAGTGAAACGTTTCCTTGGAAATCGAAGGATACAGTTGATATATGTGAAGTTCCTGGATAATCGCCGAGGAACAAATGAAGGATTTTCTAAAAGATCATGGAAACTACTATGAGGGGGCACCATCTTAAGGTATTTTGGAGAGGTTTAGGGAGTTCTAGGGCTCAAGTGATATAAGTACAAAGAAGTTTTGGGCTAAGGAGTTATTTATAAGAAGTTTAAAATATCTTGTAACTAATTGGTTAAGGAAACCAAATGAGCTAACTTATAGTTAGGAAACATAATCATGAGCAATGATGAGGAATCTTGAAAAGCCTAATTAACATGTGGTGGCACATATCTCAATGGACACATGTCGCAAGGGGATGAAATGGCACAAATCACTAGAGACACGTGGCGCGATCCTACAAAAGCAATGATTACCTACCTTATCCAAGCGACACATGGCACACTTAGATTGGCCGTGGATGCTTATAAATACCAAGCCTTTAGAAGGGGAAATCTCACCATTAAACAAGAGGAAAAGGAAGTGAGTTTGAGAGGAAAAATTCTGCCCAAGAATAGAGTGGAAAAATGTTTCACGAAAAAATTTGGACTGCCACCGTAAAAGGAATGAAATAGCATCAAAACAGAAAGGTAAGTCAAATTTCTTTCCATGGTTTGATAGATAATTGAATAAGGGTCACATGGTTCAAACAGAGGTCAAATCGGAGTCCGGACGAGGGAGAACGGGCTGAAAAACATCAAGAGGTCAAAACGGAGGGGCGACGCGTGCAGCTCACTCGCCACATGCCCGCTACAAGTGCAGCGCGTGGGGGTCCTTCCCCAAGCACATGTGGGCGCTTGAGGGGCCCTCTTGGCCCAAAATTTTCTAGTGTTGGTCCTTAAATTTATTCCTAGGACCCCATGTAAAAATATTTTAGGTTTGAGTTACGAAAGTATGTTATTTTTGCATAAAAGTATTCTCGAACCCTGTGAACAGTACCTTAATGCTTCCAAACCTACAAGGTGAGTGTTTCTTGCATCCTTATTGTAACGACCCATTAGAGGGTCTAGAATTTATTTAGAAATTATTTAATTTCTTATTTAAGTTTTATTTCAGAGATTTGGCCAATTAATTATTTAATATGGTCATTTAGAGATTTTGATTGAAGAAATAACATTTAAATAGCATTTAATTATATTTATTTATTATGAGAATTAAATTCAAGGACATGAAAGTCATTTAGCGATTTGTGATTAGAATTTAATTAATTAATTAGAGTTATTTTTCTTAAGGGAATGAGCTATCCGAGAGTGAAAAGGTTTTGGGTTTGTGAAGTCTCCTAGTTATAATAGGAGAATGAGTTAAGGCGTTAGGGCTTCTCAGATCAGTATATATATATAGTTTCATAAGCCATAATTTTCTCATGCCGCGAAAAGAGAAGAAGTTTGCGAAGAATAGAGAGTTTGAGAAGCATTGCAGTGTTTAGATCTTCCATTGCAATCGTTCGATCCGATTAGAGTTAGCATAAGGCAAGTATCCTATCTATAATTCCTTTCATTACAGATTCAAGTTAGTTCGTTCTCAGTTTATTCCAGTCCTTCATTGAGTTCTCATATTTATATTAGTTCTAGTGTGTATATATATATATGTGTAGAATAGTGAGTGCATGAAGAAGATACGTGTGATTCTTTATAGTGAATCTTTTAAATATGATCTTCAAATCATATTAGCAGTGATCTCAGAATACGAAGACTATTTGTTTTGGGTTCCCTATTTAATCAGATGGTATGTTCATGTATATGTATATATATTCATGTGGTATACCATTATCCAGTGAGATATGATAAGCCATGCACAATTCTTTCAGCGTTTTCTTTCAGAAATAATTGATTATTCATTTTGATATTATTCTATATCAATTGGGATTTTTCTCACAAGATTTCTTTCGGGATGGTGTAGTAATGTTGAGTTTTTAATTCAAAATATCGTCTCTGTTATCGTGAGTTTTATGTTTGATAAGATTCCAGTCATTCAAATGAGTCTTGTGTCATTCGAATGAGTTTTGAAGCATCTGAATGAATTCTCAGTGTTATCATAAGTTTTTCCCTTATAATATACCAGTCATTCGAATGAGCCCTTGGTCATTCGAATGAGTCATGTGTTATTGTATCATTCGTATGTGTTCTTGAAGTTTTGAGTCTATCATTCGAATGAGTTTTCTTGTCATTCGAATGAGTCCTTGAAGATTTGAATAAGCTGTTGCTTTGTATAGTCTAGCATTCGAATAAGTCTCTCTGTCATTTGAATGACCCGTGAGTATCCCATTCATTCATTCATTCAAATGAGGGTACTGATGCATTCGAATGAGTCGCTTTTTGCCAGTTCAAAAGTTGGAAAATTGTCAAATTCATTCGAATGAATTTGTTAGTCATTCGAATGAGTCCTTGACCAGATCCGAATAGCCTTTGTTATATATCATCTATCATTCGAATAAGCCTCTTTCATTCGAATGAGCTTGCTGTAGTCCATTTTTTTCATTCAAATGGGTTGTTGTTTCATTCAAATTGCTCCCTGTGCTGCCTCAATCATCCGAATAGTATCATATGGCATACGAATGGCTTCCAATAAATTCTTAATGCAAGTCTTAAATTTAATATAAATATTCAATTATTCAAATATTGAATTTTTATGACAAGATATGATAAAATCCAATATGCCATGCCTATACTCAGAAATTTCAAAATCTTTGTATCTCAATATAGCTGGTAAAAATCATATACCATGTTTAGCTGTTAATTATGATCAGCATTATTTTGTGACATTATGTGCATACACATTTGTATGAGCATTGAGCATTGAGCATGACTTTATATGGAGCACTACATATCGTGTGCCAGCACTTATATGAGCATTGTATTATGCGTGCCAAGTGGCTTGTCCGTGGGGATCCCACTAGTATCAGTTCAATTATATCTCAGTTATGAGTTGCTTGCCTAATGTCGACCAGGGACCTAGGGGCATAGTGCCCACAGTATGTGCTTACAGTTTTTATGTTTGTAGGATTTAGATCAGCCAAGTATGTATTACAGTTATGTGGGCATACGTGCCAAAATTGAATACCTGCATTTAGTTTACAATTTATGTGCATTACATCTTGTAAATGCAATTTAGTAATTATTATATCTCTTAGTACAAGTTTAGTAAGTATTTATCAGTATCGATATTTTTAGATTCAGCTTCAGTTATTCTTTCTAGCTTATTACTTGCTGAGCTTTGTAGCTCACCTTGTACTCTTCACCATTCCAGGTCCTAGCGAGGGAGTACCAGATATAAGGCCTAGCAGTAGTGTCTAGTAGTGTGTGTACGTGGAGCCGCTCAAGACCAAAGATGTCTGGGAGTTGTTAGTTTATACCGTTTGTCAGTTTAGGTTATTTTATATTCCAATTTAGGGATTTTCCCTTAGATGCAGTTATGGTTTTCAGTTTTGTTGACTCGGAGTTTTCATTTTAGTTGATTGAGATATTCATATTGGTATCAGATTTTAGTTATTAGTTAGTTTTATTTTATTTTTCGTAGTACCTCTTCTAGGAGAGGGGTTGCTACACTTATGATACATACCGAACATTTTGTCTTCACATGGGTAAGGGTGATTACTTGCATAAGCATGACTTTCCTTTAAACCAAGCATTTTCTCTTTCTTTGTCACGCATCACTTGGTGTGTGTGGCTAGTTGAAGTCAGGATCTCATGTTAGACTGGTGAAAAGTCATGGAGATGTGAGAACATGATTGATCAGCAGAGGTGATTGCAACACCTCGACGTCACTACCACACAGGAGGTTTCATGTCATTTTGCATAACTCATTTACATGCATGCTATCTCTTCTTGTTGCACTCACTTAGATGTAACTATCTAACTTCGGTGTCTCATACCCCTGGAACATTCAACGTTCCAGGTGGGTTAGTCGTGGTAGGTGCCCCAGAATCAAGCCAAAGGAAAGGAAAGGAAGTGGTTCTCGGATAGCTAGCTTCTTTACATTTATTTGTAAAAGCGTTGTACAGTGACTTTAATGTGAGTTTTAATTACTGTAAAAAGGGAGCCTAAATGATCCCTAGATTCCTAGGTTGTATTATGGCTTTTCAGGTGGTTTTTATGTTAAAAACATATAGTGGAAGCCTTAAATATCTAGCTTATGGTTTTTATAAAGCTTTCAGGTTCGATCCTCTGCTTCCGTTGGCAAAGACTTCCATAAACGCCCTTTGATTACCATGTGGTTGCTAGCGTCATCATGCATCTTTGTATGTGTACCTTGGAAAAAGAAAAGTGGGGCGTTATAGTTGGTATTAGAGCTGGATTTACATAACTCAATTTAGTTTCCTTACATGATTGACTTTGAGGATGTTTTTGTTTAAATACAGGAAATGGACCCGAATGCAATTAAGCATCAGAACCAGCGCATTATCATGGGATGGTGGACCATGCAACTAGGAGGAGTGTACATGATTCCTGGAGATGCCTTAGGGGATTTTCTTGATGCTGTGTCACCTACCATTTTGGAGCTTCCATCGGATGTAGTGGTGCCACATCTGGCAGGACTCCAAATAGCCTACTTAGTTTCCTTACCCCTAAGTGGAAAGATGCAGACAATCATCTCATTAATTATTCATGAGGTTCACCCTGATTTCATAGCTTTCATGAACTGTTTACGTGAGGTCGAGGCCCTCATAGCTGATAAGGTCATGCCTATGCTTGAGGTGGTACCATGCAGGAGCCCGAGGAATGTGCCCTGACACCCCCATCTGGGTCCGAGGATGAAGAGTGATTTCGGTTGGAGGTGTAGGAAAACAATTTTGGTTCATGTAAATTTTGGATATGTATATAGGGGAAGTGGAATAGTGGCGGATATGGCTTATACATATGTATACGTAGAATAGCGATAGTGGTGGACATGGCTTATATATATGTATACTTAGAATAGCAAGGTAGGAAGGTCATAAGGAGATAAACCGCTATGTATGCACAAATAAAAGGCGGTGAGGTAATATACAAGATGTTATAATCGTACTAATCTTGATGGTTTGTGGTGATAGGTTATGTAAAACATAAGGAAGAAGGAACCCAAAGGAATGACACCTAAACTCGATGAGAAAGTGGATTAAGGCAGGAAATAGTAAGTCGGTCGGTTAAACCACTTTATTGCCATAACTAAGAAACGTATTAGATTTTGGGAGGTAATTTTGGTTTGACGTATAGAAACCTAATTATTTCTTCCTAATGGTTATTATTGCCTTGAAATTGGTAGTAATTGTTCTTAGAAATTGATGATTGTTACTTCCCAAAAGAAAAAAAAAGAAGAGAAGAATTTGATGGCTATTGCTTTTGTAGATGTCATAGTTATTATCATTTCGAGATTTGTTGGTTGTTGCTCTTTAGGAATTTGTTGAACTCGGACTAACCGAATTTTGTTGATAAGGATACCTTGAGTGATGGTTTGTGAAGTGAACAAGTGATTGTAGGAGAAGGATTAGAAATCTTGAGGATTTTGGATAAACAGACTTGGTAAATTGTCGGTGTTGTAGGAATTTTGGGGATGTATTGTAAACCTAAGGACCTTGAGTGTGTAATAAGAACCCCAAGAGGTTGTTACAATATGGAATTTGGGACTTAGGGATTTGCATGCTTGATAATGGCCTTATAAGACCCCTTATATGGGTATGGATAGGTGGGTGATTGTCATATAGAAGGTTAGGATGTGTGGTTGCATGCTTTATTCTATTAACTGGGTGTACATCTTTGGGAGAATATGTTTATAAATTGTCCTTGAAATTTCTTGTAAATGGTTTCAAATGGTAAACACTCGCCGAACCAGGAACCCTAGGCGCAGAAACAATGTTTGAGAGGAGGAGATGCAAGACCTCCACGAGGAAGGGACAAAGACGCCCCAAGATAACCGATTGCCAGAAGGGAACCAAGGAGGAAGAACTCGTATGGATCAAATGGAACAGGTCTTGGAAAGTATTGTAATACCCGGTATTACATGGTATTGAAAATAAATAATTTTTTATTATTTTGAAAGGATATCGGGTGGTCCGGGAAGCCCAAGAGTCAATTTCGAGAACTTAATTAATGAAATTACCGAATTGGCAGCAGAGAGTGCCTTGGGACTTGGATGCCCAGCGAAGAGGGTAAGAGATTGGTGAGCGTCTTGAGATGAGGATAATGACCTTGGAAGCAATCTGGTTAGGAATAATTTTTGGAATAAATTCTGTATAAACTCGAATAAGGCCCAGTACCGAACAGTTGTAGGGGACGCTAGGGGTGGTCCGGTTTGGCAAATAAGAAAACCCTTAGGTGTTTTTGGGTGGAATAAAGGTCCCATGTAGGTGCAGGGACGAAATCGATATTCCCGAGAAAGTGTTGGTTATTAATTTTTGAGAAATTCAAGAATCTAAGTGGCTTGAGGAAATTAATTCAGATCTTGGAGGGCCCAAATGATATTATTAAATTCCTAAGTGGAATTAAGGGTTCTCAAGTGTAATTTAGGAGAATTAGTGGGTTTAAATGTAAATTAGTATATATAGGTATATATATATGGTGTATGTGCAAAAGTGGGGAGGAAGCTTCCTCCCCTCTAATATTTTGAAATGGCCGAACCAGAGAGTGGGGAAGAAAGAGCTCGCGACCGAAACAGAGAGGGAGAGAAAGAAGCTTGGCCGAGGCGTGAGAGATTGGAGAAGAGAGAAGATGGATCGAGTGATGGAGAAGGGTGGCCGGTAATGGCAGGTCGATAGCGAACCAGCAAGCGGTGGCCAGCGGCCATGGCTGGCCGTGATGGACACCGAGCAAATGAGGCAGCAAGCACGCGACAGAGGCAAGCAGCGGTGGCCTGTTGAGGGCGGCCTGAAGTGACCACGGTGGCTGGCAGTGGTGGCCGCTTGGAGCAGCGGCCATGGCTGATGCATCAGCAGCAGCAATGCAGAGGTAGCATGTGTAGGGGGAACCAGCGACGGCAGAGGCGGCTTGTGGTGGCGGTCGTGGGGAGTTCAAAGCGACTGGTGAAGCTGGGAGGCGTGGCTAGAGGCTGCCATGTGTGAAGAACAAGAAGGAGTAGGTGGCCGCGCTCAGGGAAGAAGAAGAAGCACAGTGCGCGTGCGAGAAGATCCAAGGAAGAAGGGTAAAAAAGAAAAGAAAATGAAAATAAAATAAATTCTGGAAATAAATGAGAAAATAGGAGAAGATTTTAAAAAATTCCAGAAAATAGGGGAAAGTTCTGGAAATTAAATTGGGGCTTGAGCAACGTGTCGGAAGCTTGAAAATGAGATTTTGAGCTTAAATGGCAGCTCGGGAGGCAAGGTTGATGTGGGCATTTTTTGAATTTCTCTCCAAATGAATCGAGGTTCCACTGGGAAGGCAGTGATCCTAGAGGAACTTGAGGTTCAGGTTGGAGTTCGTGCTGAGGCAGAGATGAGGATTCGAGCCAAGTAAGGGATGGCCCCATGTGGAGGTGGCCTTGTAAGTTGGTAAATATGTTTGATAATGTTTTTATGAAGCATTTGCATGTAGTGGTTATCTTATGTGATGGAAGATCTAGTGGTTAACTTGTGTGATGCAAGACCTAGTAGACCTATGGCCATATAGAGGACTAGTGTTGTGGAGGTTGATAGGTTGATGCCTCAAACCGTGGAGTGTTGTGAGGATGGATGGGTGATAGAGTGCATATTTTCATATTATTTAGCCCTCATGTTTAGTCTTTTTGCATGTTAGTTGTGTCATTTTATTCATATTGATTTTGTTTTATTTTATTTTATAGGAATTGAGCTTCACACTATTTTATTTTATTTTGGACAGATTTGGGCTTCCTGGGTCAAGAGGAATTTTGATGGCAAGAAGGGAAACAAGGAGATTGGAGACAAAGAAGCGAAAGTGTGCTCACAAATTTGACCTTCTGTGCTTCTTTCAAATTTTTGACTAAGTTATAATCCCATAGCGTGAATCATGTCTCAGAGATATTGTAGAGGACTTCTTGGGCTTTTTGGAATGGTATGGTTTGTCCAAATCCGAGTTCGTTTGGGCTTCCAAACATCGCTTCAAAATTGGGGCCGAAAAGTTGGGTCAAATTAGGAAAGCTGCACAGACGCTGAATCTTTAAAAGGCCATAACTTGGGCGTCCAATATCCAAATCAAGTGATTAAAAAACCCAAATTCATATACTCTTCCTGATCTACAATTTTTATGAAGGGGCCGAAGCCCAGAACGCACGTTATCCTATTCGAAATCAGCTGTGAAGTTTCGGTGACCTAGGGTTTCCTCCCTAAGCTCTATTTAAGCACATTAAGAGGCCATTAGGGGAGAATTAATTCTTTTCTCACGTGAACAGTAGCCAATTTTCCTTTTCTCCATTGTTCTTGTCAAGATGGAAGGCTAAGGATTTTGTAACCGGTTGCATGCCATACTCCTTATCCGGTTTGAATCTTTAGACGTTTTTGTATATCTGTTTTCATCTTTAATCATATGGTTTTGTTTCTTTGCTTCTTCTCAAGTGTGTATGTATTTTATGCGATCGTATGAATGCATGCATGATGCTTGGGCAGATTTGACTAATAGGCTCGATTGGGGTATTGGTTTGCAAGAAACAACATAAACTTAGTGGGCGATTGTTCATGTTAGTTTCAGATTTGTGTGCTAAAAAAATTGAAACTTGTATATTGATTAAGAAGATCTTTAGTGATTTTTATATTTGTTTCGATTTAGTCTTTGGTGATTGTCAAGCATTTTTTTTAGATCTGGGGATTAAAGATAAATAGGTTCTTTATATGGTGGGTGATGATACCCGGGTAGGGAGGAAAGGTTGCAACTGGTTGAATCTCGGTTTACTGTGTTCTCGTTTATTTTGTTTTCTGTTTTTCATCAAAACCCCCCCCATTTAGTCTTGTTTTGACAGATCCGTTTGAGGTTCGTTAGGAGACGACTTTGGGTTGCACCCTTATTGCAAATCCGAATCATTATTAATCTAATCTATCGGTGTTCGACAGCCCGATCACTGGGCCTATCCTCATTTGCATGCATTTGGCATACATAAACATGGTTATATTCATATTTACATGCATTGCACCATTACTGAGTCTTTGTGACTCATGAGGTTTTACCTCATGTGTAGATGATGCAAGTCCAATTGCAAGCAAGAATGGTGCCGAGAGGCTATTATGGTAATTAGCTTTGTTCCTGAGATGTGTTATCATGTATTCTGCTATATTTTTATTATGTATTCATGTGTTTGAATGTAAGCGTATTGAGTACTAGAGGTATCTAGTTGTTGTAATCCTAATTGTGTGATAGATGATTGTGAGTTTGTGTGATGTATATGTGGCTTTAGCTGTTGAAGCGAAGTTCGGACCGAGTAAAGATCTGCGAGGTATGTTCTCATAAATCCCTAATACTCAGCAAAGTGATTGTTATGCTAGTTTTGTGCCTGGGTCACCTTTGGCTTGCTATGAGCCGAGCTGGAGAGATGTGAAGCTCACTTGGGTTTCAGGTCCTAGTCCGCTGAGTTTTCTTGTTTGAGTTGGGACCGATTCCTGAGTGGAGCGAAGGGAAGGACGAAGCCTAGTTCCCGCCTAGGGCGTTTCCTGTTGAAACATAGTCCAACCCTTTAGTTATGGTTTGATGGGTGAGTAATCTGGTCAATTATTTGCCGGTGGCGCCCATAAGTGGGAACGGGTTGTTACAGTTGGTATCAGAGCAGGGCTAGCTATATGAGTGAGGAAGGCTAGCATGCTTGGGTGTTATGTATGGTTGATTAAGTGATTGATGTGAGCAATTGCCAAAGTTTTGAGTCAGGGATTATCTGGCATGATTTGGATGTAAGTCGAAATGTCCTCACTGCTGAGTTGGGGTCGAGAACAGTTGGTTTGTGGTCTTGAGATTTTGATGTGAGATTGATCCGATAACCTTGAAGGTCAGACATATGGTCCGAGGACCCTAAGGGATGGGGTCAAGGCGTTGAGGCCTGTGATGGCTTTGCTGGTATGCTCGGATATTCCTGTTCTAGCGACGAGAAAATACCCTGGGTTGAGATGATATGCCCGTAAGAGGTATACAAGTTGAGAAAAAGGAACCGGAAACCCAAGTGTGGGTGTTGGTGTCTAGAAAAACCTGAATATGGGATTTCGGGGATAGGAAGTGTTTTAAGGATGGTAGTTCCTTGAGATTGAGTTGTTGAGGCTCTATGGGGAGTGTGCATGTAATGCATCTATATGTCATAGCCCAGTGAAGGTATGACGTAAGTAGAATCTGGAAGGACTCTGAGGGGAGTCAGGATGCTATATGTATGTGATGCGATGCAATCGTATTGTTATGATGATCCCGGAGGGGACGTGCCTAGGGTATGAGTGGAACCTAGTTGGTTTCGTGATGAAACGGGATTTATCCTAAGAAAGGATAGGTGTGTGGCAAATGGACCCTAACGGGTGTTTATATGAGATGGAAATCCTAAATGGGTCGAGCTGGAATCTAGGGGAATCCAGATTTGGGAAAAAGGAGTTGGGCATGTGTAGATATGCATGTGAGAGCCATTGGGTTAGAAGCCCTAGTTGTGAGGGGCCAAAAGACCATTCCTGTGAAGGGCCAAAAGACCAATCAAAACTCTCATTATGACGCTTGGGGTCAGGCGGGACGCCTAAGGTCGGGAGATGAGAGGTGAATAGACCCTCATTATGATGCTTGGGGTCAGGATGACGCCTAAGGTCATGAGACCCTTGATGGGAGACGCAGAGGTCACCCAAGGAAGGGTATGAGCGGTATGTGGGCCGAGGGTAGTGAATTGTGGCAACGGAACATCTGTGGGTTATGCGGGCGCAAGAAATGCCAACTTTGGATGCCATGTGGGCAGGGGCATGATGAGTAATGTGGAGGCCCCGAATTTTATGTTCCAAGTCATGGAAGCCCGAGCGAGGCATGCGGGAAGGCCAAGATGGGCATCATGACAGAATGCATACGTGAGTGTACAAGGAGAGATGGGAGGTCTCTATTTACCTGGAGGGTAATGGTAGGTGCTCTATGGTTATGGGTGCCGGAGCTTGAGGTAGGCTCAGCATGTCGATTGTGGATTGAGAGATCATTGATAATCAAGCTCTAGGATGAGTTGGGTGTTGAAGTGAATCATGATGGACTTGGATCAATTGTTATGAAAAGTTGGAGCTTTCAAATGTTGGTTGGAAGCTGTGAGGTGTGACCTCGTGGGGTAAGATCATGAGGCCTCAAGAGTTGAAGTGGTTTGAGATTCTCTTAGGTGGTAAAAGATGTAGAGTCCTGAGGAGCGGGGCTCATGATATGAGCTTGAGGTTATTAAGGCAAGGATAACCAAGTAAGATGGCTTTAGTAAGAGGGTGGTGGAACCATCGTAACTCGTGGAGGTTTTATAGTAGTAAAATCCTACGGGGTGAGAAGCGGATCAATGTTGGACCTGAGCCATGCTGTTGGAAACTGTTGTTGGGCCAGTGTATGGGAGCAACACGGTAATAATGATTGGGTGTTGACTCTCTGAAGCACAGGGCAACATGATGGGGAACCAGTGTTGGGCCAATGTATGGGAGTGACACGATAATGGTGACCATGTGTTGGCTCGCCTAAAGCACAGGGCAACACAGTGATTATGCAGATGGTCAGGGACTAAAGATCTGTGAGATGCATGTTAGGTGCAATGAAAGTTGTGGTCAGTTTTGTAACTCAGCTGCGAGTAATAAGCGGTGTTGAGGAAGTTTAGCGAATGTGGAGGCGTTATAGCGTCTCAAGATGTTTGAGAAAGAAACCTGGGGAAAAGAAACAGATCTAGCGTGGGAATAAAGCTATGGTTGACACCTATCAGTGACGGGTCTAATGCTAGGGACCGCTAGATATAGATGGTTAGTCCACCGGAGGGACTGCAGCTCTCTACGTGGAGTAACCTGTATGTAGTGGAGACGATTAGACGCTGAAGACTTAGGGTCTACTGTAGGTTATGCCTGAGCCAGACCTAAACTTCCATGAGGGTTGAAGTATCGTGGTAGTGCTTTTGTTGTCATAGTAGTAGAAGATTTGTGAATCAATTAGGTGATGTCTTGTGGTGTGATATCAAGATGCGTGGCGATGCTCCTTGATAAAGGATGCTAACGCAATTGTGGTTAAATGTTGATCGAAATTGATCGAGTCAATTGAGATGATGGACCCAGCGTAACCTTGCGGTAATGAGGGATGATGGGTTGATTGGTGGTGTCAGTAAATGGCTCCAGAATGTTACATAAGTGCTGTGGAGGGCGAGACTTACGAGGTGGAAGCCAACCATGAGATGGGAATATTGAAGCGTTCGAAGGTTTCAAATAAAGGGATCTCTAATCCTATGATACGAGTTGCGACAAGCTGAACAAGTGGATAAGGCATGGTTCAAAATCCATGAAGGCTCGCAATTGCATAGTCTAGTGTTAGTCCTGATGTGTAGATGCGAAAATGAGGAAGTATCCTCATGTAGCACTAGATGGATTTTCGGTTGATGACACAGGATCAGTTGCCAGGTGGTAGCACCTGATGGCAATGATGGGAGCGTGAGGCTTAAGGACTGTGATGTAAACCCTTGTTGATTGCCGTGTATGCCATTAATATAAAAGTTCAGCAGGTCCTGGTGGTTAGACCAGGAGGATTTTGAGAAAGAGGTCCAAGGTGATAAAAGATGGTTGGTCAGGGCAGAATTGTGCCACTTGAAGGACTTTACTCCGTAGCGAGGGTTATAGATAGTAGTATTGAAATGTGGCCTAGGTAGAACTTGAGATGTTCTCCCAAGAAAGGTTGAGCATGGAGCAACAGCGCGGGAGAAACTTTCTAAGGTGTTACAACTCTATCAGGATGACTCACCCGGGGGAAGCCAGCGTGAAGGCAAGTGCCTGAGTAGGAATGTGAATCCTACGGCATCGAGTGGAAGTGTGGGTTCCACAGGAGTGGTAGGGGTGATTCCAGTGGGTGGAGTCGATGTTTGCAAGTGTAGTGCTTGGGGGAAGGTGGTGTTGGTTGAGCTGGGCGATCCGGCTAGAGCTAATCGAGTTGGTTAGATGGAAGATGAGTGCGAATTTAAGATGTTGCCAATAGGTAAAGAGAGCTCGAAGGAAGAGCTTATGGGACGAGATTGGTTTCCAGGAATGGTGTTGAGGTGATGAAATCACCTAATGGCTGCGAGTGATATAGCTAGAGGGATGTCTTAGTGTGTGGGCAATTGATGAGAATTAACCTCGTGTTTAAGGTTAATGGTTATGAAAGGAAATCGGCTAGTGAAGCTGTTGTGGTGTTAGAGGCCATGTGGTTGCTCACCGAGTGGTGTGAGCTGGTTGTAGCAAAGTGTATAAGGAAATCCAGGAGAAGTCAGAGCCTCTCAGGGAATTAGCTAGCTGTTATAAGTATAGAAAGTGATATGAGGAGGGCGGCCTAAGAGTGGGGTCGTGCTGGTTGCGATGACTAGTGAGATTCAAGGAGCAGCGAGTCTTTTGAGATGACATGGTGGTGTCATTAGTCAGGAAGGTCAAAGGTAACCATTGTGCATGGGAGGACCTCGAAGTCGAGTATAAATGGCCATGAAGGCTGGTGCCTCTAGAGTAAGAGGCTCTGTCAAGAAATGGTGAGATTTGAAAAGTCCTAATGAAATTGAAGCTGGGTGAGTGAATTTGGCTAGAAGACCACTACAAGAGTGGGGGTGTAACCATGTTAGCTTGCTATGGTATGGACCAAAAGCACGAGTCATCCTACAGGTGCGGTGCAATAAGTGATTGTGTAGATGGTAATGAGCTGATCACTTGTGCCACGCATCGTGGGTGATGATGAGAGTCGGTTATTGGTTCCAAGCCTTTAAGTGTAATGGTAGGATCCTTTACTCACGGTAGGGTTTAATAGCCAAGGTAAGGCCTAGCATGGGTCATGATTGTGAAAGCTGAATTGGGTGAAGTATTGAAGGGGGTTGCTCAGTGAAGAGTTCCCTGTTATGGGTATGAGACCCCTACTAGCGTGTGATATCAGCTAGTAAGAAAGGCCTAAGTATCTTTGTGTGCTTAATGCAAAGAACTCCTAGTTGGGAAAAAGAGGTGGCCCGAGCATGGTTAAGCTCGAGGTAAGATTGTAATGGTGCGTGCGTCACCAAGCTCGAGGTGAACTCGGGTAATGCTTGTACGATTGAAATGTGATAGCCTGGCATGTCGATTATGCATAATCGTATCGATAAATGAGGATCGGCTGGTCAAGTAAAAAGACCATGTATGAAATGGTCGAAGTTGGCTTGGTGAGTCAAATGGTTGCTTCCCATGTAGTGCTAGCATGATAAATTGATCGGTAATGAGAGATTTCCATGAGGATCAACTCAAGCTATGCATGTGTGTGATTAATGGCGGTATGCCATGGTGAATGGGTGTCCGAGTGTCTTATGGGCACTAGAGTGACATTGCAGCGTGTAGTCAGTGCTAAGATGTTGCTGGTTGGACCAGTGTAAAATCGTGGCGATGTGTGATTGGCAGTGAGAAACGTTGTTGTGTGTGATTGGCGTAAAATTGTAGTAGATTGATCAATGATGCAATGTTAGTGAGAGTTCATTTCGATTGATGGGAAAATGGGAAGTGGACGACGCAATGCTTCGAGGCAGAGAAAATCCATCTAGAGATGGACAGTGTTGCAGAAAGCGTGATCAGCGACCAATGGTGCGATTTGGCAGGAGGCCAAAGCAATATTCGGTTGGTAAATGTCCTCGAGAGTTGGGGGACCAAAAAGCCTAAGTGAAGTCTTGAGGTGGGAATAACCCGAGGTAAAGGTTGAGAAATGGTTCGGCGACGAGATTCTTGAGCAGGAGATTCGGAGAGTAGCCTGAGAATGTGATTATCTTGGGCAGGAAAGTATGATAAAGTGAATTTTGACGACAAAATTCTTTAAGGGGGGTGGAATGTAATACCCGGTATTACATGGTATTGAAGATAAATAATTTTTGATTATTTTGAAAGGATCTCGGGTGATCCGGGAAGCCTAAGAGTCAGTTTCGAGAAATTAATTGGTGAAATTGTCAAATTGGCGGCAGGGAGTGCCTCAGGACTTGGATGTCCAGCGAAGAGGGCAAGAGATTGGCGAGTGTCTCGAGATGAGGATAATGACGGTGGAAGCAGTCCGGTCGGGAATAATTTTCAGAATAAATTCTGTATAAGCCCGAATAGAGGCCAGTATCGAACAGTTGTAGGGGATTTCCTGGAAGCTGAGTGGACCCTAGGGTTGGTCTGGTTTGGAAAATAAGACAACCCTTAGGTGCTTTCGGGTGGAATAAAGGTCCCGTGTAGGCGCAAGGACGAAATCGATATTCTCGAGTAAGTGTTAGTTATTAATTTTTGAGAAATTCGAGAATCTAAGTGGCTTGAGGGTAATTAATTCAGATCTTGGAAGCCCCAAATCATATTATTAAATTCCTAAGTGGAATTAAGGTTTCTCAAGTGTATTTTATGAGAATTAGTGGGTTTAAATGTAAATTAGTATATATAGGTGTATATATATATATATGGTGTATGCGTGAAAGTGGGGAGGAAGCTGATATTTTGAAATGCCCGAACCAGAGAGTGGGGAAGAGAGAGCTCATGACCAAAACAAAGAGGGAGAGAAAGAAGCTTGGCCGAGGCGCGTGAGATTGGAGAAGAGAGAAGATGGATCGAGTGATGGAGAAGGGTGGCCAGTAGTGGCCGGCCGATAGCCAACCAGCAAGCGGTGGCCAACGGCCATGGCTGGTCGCTATGGAAGTTGAGCAAACGAGGCAGCAAGCGCGCGGCGGAGGCGAGCAACGGTGGTTGATTGAGGGGGGCCTGAAGCGACCATGGTGGCTGGCAATGGTGGCCGCTTGGAGCAGCGGCCATGGCCGATGCATCAGTAGCAGCAACGCAGAGACAGCGTGCGCGGGGGGAACCAGCGACGCCGGATGTGGCTTGTGGTGGCGGTCGTGGGGAGTTCAGAGTAGTTGGGAGGAGGTGGCTAGAGGTTTCCGTGTGTGAATAAGAAGAAGGAGCAGGTGGCCGCGTGCGGGGGAGAAGAAGATGCACAGTGCGCGCGCGGGAAGATCCGATGAAGAAGGAAAAAAAAAAAGAAAATGAAAAAAAAATAAATTTTGGAAATAAATGAGAAAATAGGGAGAAAATTCCAGAAAAATGGGGGAAAGTTCTAGAAATTAAATTGGGGCTTGAAGAGCGTGTCGGAAGCTCGAAAATGAGATTTTGGGCTAAAATGGCAGCTCGAGAGGCAACGTCGGTGTGGGCCTTTTTCGAATTTCTCTCCAAATGAATCGAGGTTCGACCGGGAAGGCAGTGATCCTAGAGGAACTTGAGGTTCAGGCTAGAGTTCGTGCCAAGGTAGAGATGAGGATTCGAGCCAGGTAAGGGATGGCTCCATGTGGAGGTGGCCTTGCAAGTTGGTAAATATGTTTGATAATGTTTTATGAAGCATTTGCATGTAGTGGTTATCTTCTGTGATGCAAGATCTAGTGGTTAACTTGTGTGATGCAAGACCTAGTGGACCTATGGCCTTATGAAGGACTAGTGTTGTGGAGGTTGATAGGTTGATGCCTCAAACCGTGGAGGGTTGTGAGGATGGAAGATTTGGAAGAAAACCAATAAACAGATTTCAGAAATCTCTTAGTTCAATCTATCAGTTTTGATTCCCCTTATTGCACAGATTCGAGACTGATTGGATTACCATCCAAATAGGTTGTTCTTGCTTCCAGTTAAAGCCTCAACCGAGCACAAAAACCTTGGATTCTCAAACAAAGACAATGCATGCATTCATCCAATCGGTATCAACACATACACAGATTCAAGAGAGAACGGAAACAAGAGAACAACAAAGTTAAAACAAAACAAAACAGATTTCCATTAAAACCAAAGACTCAAACCGGGAACAAGGATGGTGTTGCAATTGATTACAAGATCCTTAGCCTTCCATCTTCACAAGAACAATGGAGAGAAGAGAAGTCGGCCACTGTCCACGCCCTTCAAAAAGAATCCAGCTTTAATGGCCTCTTAAGGTGCTTAAGTAGAGTTTAAGGAGGAAACCCTAGGCTACTGCAACTTGACGGCCGATTTCGGAAAGGTTAACGTGCGTTCTGGGCTTCGGCCTCTTCATAAGAATTGTATATCAGGAAGAGTAGATTAATTTGGGATTTTGAATCACTTGATTTGGATATCGGACGCCTAAGATATGGCCTTTTTAAAGAATCAGCATCTGTGCAGATTTCCTAATTTGACCCTACTTCCTAGCCCCGACTTTGAAGTGCTGTTTGAAGGCCCAAACGAACTCGGATCTGGACAAACCATACCATTCCAGAAAGCCCAAGAAGTCCTCTACAGTATCTCTAAAGACATCATCTTCATTCTGGAATTGTATCTTGGCCAAAATACTGAAGGAAGTGCAGGAGGTCAAATCTGCCAAGATTGCCCTTACTTCTCTATCTCCAATTTCCAATCAAGATGTCTCATGCCCCATCTCATGCTCCCATAGCCCTAAACCTGGAAAAATAAAATAAAATAGTGTGAAGCCCAATTCCTATAAAATAAAATGAAATAAAATCAAGATGAATAAAAATGACACAACTAATGTGCAAAAAGACTAAATATGAGGGCTAAACAATATGGAAATATGTGCTCTATCAATGGGCCTAGCCTTATTTGCATGCATTTGGCATACATAAACATGGTTATATTCATATTTACATGCATTGCACCCTTACTGAGTCTTTGTGACTCATGAGGCTTTACCTCATGTGTAGATGATGCAAGTCCAGTTGCAAGCAGGAATGGTGCCGGGAGGCTATTGTGGCAATTAGCTTTGTTCCTGAGATGTGTTGTCGTGTATTCTACTGTATTTTTATTATGTATTCATTTGTTTGAATGTAAGCGTATTGAGCACTAGAGGTATCTAGTTGTTGTAATCCTAATTTTGTGATAGATGATTGTGAGTTTGTGTGATGTATATGTGGCTTTAGTTGTTGAAGCGAAGTTCGAACCGAGTAAAGATCAGCGAGGTATGTTCTCATAAATCCCCAATACTCAGCGAAGTGATTGTTATGCTAGCGTTGTGCCTGGGTCACCTTTGGCTTGCTATGTGGCGAGCTGGAGAGAGGTGAAGCTCACTAGGGTTTCGGGTCTCGGTCCGCTAAGTTTTCTTGTTTGAGTTAAGACCGATTCCTGAGTGGAGCGAAGGGAAGGACGAAGCCTAGTTCCCACCTAGGGCGTTTCCTGTTGAAACATAGTCCAACCCTTCAGTTGTGGTTTAATGGGTGAGTAATCTAGTCGATTATTTGCTGGTGGTGCCCGTAAGTGGGAACGGGTTGTTACAAGTATGGTCACCCTTATGCAAGGAACACAACCAGCAGGTCAGGTTGTCCCCCAAAATCCTAATGTTAGCGACAGGTTCCAATGATTGAACCCGCCTATTTTTCAAGGAAAGGCAGGGACCGATCCCTATGAAAGTGAGTTTTGGATGGAGAAGATTGAAAAGCTCTTTGACTTTATTGGCTATGAGGAGGAGGACAAACTTTGTTGTGCAACTTTCATGCTTCATGATGAAGCTGACCAGTGGTGGAAAATGATGCAAAGAACCCTACAAGGTCCTGAAGGACAAGGTACGCCAGTTACTACATGGGTGCAGTTTAAGGAATTTTTTAATACGAAATACTTTCCCTTATGTAAGAAAATGGAGAAAGGCCAGGAGTTCATGAATCTAAAACAAACTGGGGACATGTCCGTCACCCAATACGAGGATCACTTCACAAGGCTAATCAAGTATATGCCTATATACAACCTGGATGAGGAAGCTAAAGCGCAGAAGTTCCTTGGGGGACTGAAGTGGAAGATTCAATGGGCCTTAAGCTCCTTGGGGACACGTACCTATGCAGAAGTGGTGCTGCAAGCCCTGACAGTGGAAAGCAACCTTCAGCGAATGGAGACTTTGGGAACGGAGTTTTGTGGGCCCGAGGATGGAAGGTTGGGAAGAAAAAATGACTTGAGAACTCGAGGGAGAAAGTTCAAGACCAAAGGTACATGCCCAAAATGTCAGAAATATCATCCAGGGAAACCCTGTAGGATAGGAGCCCAGGGATGCTATTCTTGTGGAGGAATTGGCCACGTGGCTCGAGATTGCCCAAAGGGGACCGTGTTTTACACTTGCCAGAAGCCTGGTCATATCTCTCGTGACTGCCCTTAGAAGAAAGGTATTGTTCAATACGGGGCAAATAAAGGAAGCATCGAGCCGCAGCGGGGACGCGTGTTCAATTTGACGAGAGAAGACGCCAGTGCCAACCCGTCAATAATTCAAGGTATAATGATTTTCCTTGGTACACCAGTGCAACTATTGATAGACCTAGGGTCTACTCATTCTTTTGTATCGTATGCATTGGCACATTGGTTAGAATTGGAATTGGGAGAACTAGGGTG
Source organism: Diospyros kaki (assembly GCA_036245055.1). Classification (NCBI taxonomy): domain Eukaryota; kingdom Viridiplantae; phylum Streptophyta; class Magnoliopsida; order Ericales; family Ebenaceae; genus Diospyros; species Diospyros kaki. The sequence goes on from BSEG01000002.1 coordinate 22,741,824, forward strand.
TCCCATGATAGTATCTACCCCTTTTGGAAGACAAATAGAAACATGCACAGGCTATGGGGATGGATGGATCGCATTGGAGAATAATGAGTTTTCAGTTAAACTTATATCCCTAGATATTCAAGATTTTGACATAATCTTGGAGATGGATTTCTTGAGTAAATATAATGCAAAAATTAACTACCAAGCAAAGATAGTCGAGTTACAAGCAGATGATGGGACTTGGGAGAAGTTTCGAGGGTAAAACGGGAGTGGGAGAATCAAATGGATAACAGCCCTTAAAGCTATTAAGATGTTAGAGAAAGGAGCATATGGCTACCTAGCTTGTGTATAGGAGGATAGCAAAAAGGTTGAGCTTGGGAAAGTAGTCGTAGTAAGAGAATTCCCTAATGTATTTCCTGAAGACTTACCTAGACTACCCCTCATCAAGAAATTGAGCTTGCCATAGATGTCCTACCAAGGACAGACCCTATATCAATACCCCCTTATAGAATGTGTAATACCCAAGAAATGATTTAAGCCTATAGATGGTATTTGATAAAGGATATAAGTGGAATTATCGAAATAATAAGGCTATAGGGTACACTGACGTTGCTTTAGATGATCGAATCAATCGGAGGGAGTACCCCGGACCTTAGATAGCCAAGGAAAATGGTACAGTATCAAGAAGTGATTCGAATTATAATTTTTAGTGATGAAAGAAGTGGGATCGGGAACAGTTTTTGGTATAGTTGTCGACCGGGTTGAGAAAATCGAATTGACATAAGAGACGTTCGAAAAGTCAACAGAGTGTGTCAAGGACCTATATTTTATGTATAGAACAACCCTTAAGTGATTTTGGGTTGAAACGAATGGAATTAAGGTTAAAACGATCTATCGGGCCTAAGTGTAATTTTTAAAATTTGCCCGAGAGAGGTCAAAACAGTAATTTTTTGAAAGTTTCAAAGGTGAAATGAGAAGTACCAAACTTGTGGGCCTTAGTGATGGTGTTGGAAAGATCAGGGGTATCATGGTAGGGGCTAAAATGTCAATGGAAGAAGCAAGGGGGCTGAAGTGCAAATTGTGAAAATTACATGATGTGAACGCAATAGGGAAGCTGGCCGCCACCTTTCACCACACGTGGCCGCCATTTTCGGAGAGGGGACGACCGAGGGGTAGCTGGGGAAGGTGGTATACAGCCTGGGGAGGCGTTGGGTGGTGTCCATTGGCCGGAATTGGTTAAGATATGATTGGAATTAATGGAGAAAGCGATCGAAAATCTGGCTAAGATTTTCAAAGGATTATCCTCATGATTTAGGGCTATTCGAGGGTGTTAAAGGCTAGATCTGGTTTCTAAGGGATAAGATCAACCAAGATTTTGAGATTTTGCCGAGAAAATGGGTATAAATAGGAGCAAAGTGGCCGAGGGTTTTGAAAATTTGGAGCTTCAAATCGGATGCGTTAGAGGTAGATTCGAAGAGCATGGTTAGAGGGCTTTTGACCCTCGCAACAAAGAGAGAAGATCTGGAGCGTTTGGTGAAGTTTGGTGCGCGTTTGGAGGCTATTCGAAGCAAATTGGAAAAGGGAGGCAGTCCGCCTTGCTGGAGCTACAACTTACCTTTTCGGGTGTTTTCCAGTGGCCTTTCAGCCTGAAACTGGTGGGGTTGTGATCAACTTTAAGTGGGCTACAAGGGGGTACCCTTGTTTTGACCATCGGAGCAACTGCTAGAGACTTGTTCAACGAAGAAGACGGTGGTGCGTGCAGCCACACGCCAGCCACAACTCACACCCACACGCTAGGTGCGTGACAAGGGGCAATTTGGTAATTTCAATTCCAGTATTTTTATTTATTTATTTTAAGATTTATCATGTTGAAATATTTGGGAAAATATTTGAGGAGATAATTATTTTGGAATTATCAAGGTGAAAATTGGGAGAAAATAGAGGAAATTATGGAAAAATTAAGGAAAATAGATTTTAATGCTTCCTTAATTAAATGTGGTATTTAGGAAATATCTTGGCTTGAGGTTGAGAATAAGTTCAAGTATTTGAGATTTTGCAAGCAAATCGAGGTGTTGCACGAGGATCGAGGTATTCCGAATGGGTTCAGGTGAGTGGTTTGACTCTAGTTTTACCCTTATCTTGAAAATGTGTTGGAATGTGTGTAGTGGGTTCAGGTGGGCGGTGTTACCTGTAACGCTCCGCTCCCACCTACGGGTGTTACTCACGAATAATCAACCTATTATTCACATGCTAGGGCAAAGACAAAGAGATAGCTACGTTTCGAAGAGAAACGACCTAGGTGGGAAACTAGGCTTCGCCCTCTCTTCACTCCACTCAAGGTTTCGGGAAGATAACTAAACGACCCCGCGAAGAATAAACCCAAAACCTTGAGAAGTGCCACCTTCTCAAGCTCTTAATGAAGAGCTAATGATGGCTTCTCAGGATCGAAAGAAATGAACTCACTCACTATATTCATACAAATTATGGCATAAGCCTTAATTATAAGAAAATAATAATTTCTTTGCCCCAACTATTAACCCATTTATCTCACCTTTATTTCCTTTAGAAAATTATTGGGTTAACATTTCTTTGGAAAAATTTATAAAATTTCTTATCAAATCTCCATTGCTTTTTCCCTTTAATTATTTCAAAATACCAAATTTTCCAAACACTTAGGAAATAAATTTTGAAATACAACATCAAGGCATTCCCATCCTTTTTCCAAAATTTAAGGAAAATACTCCATTATTTAATTCCCCAAAATATAGAAATTATCCCATATTTGCCTCAAATTCATATTAATTTAATAATTAATTTAGAGGCTAAAATACTCCTTTATTTGTTTATTTAAAATACATTTTATTTCATAATTAATAAAAATGTCAGAATTAATTAAATAAACAAAAAGTAAAATTTAAAATAAAAAAAATGCATAGCAGCAAAAGGGGGGGCAGCAGCAGCCAGCCGCGCCGCAGCAGCCAGCCGCGCCGCAGCAGCCAGCCGCGCCCCCCAGCGCCCGGTTGATAGCATGCATATTTGTGTTATATTTTGGCATTTCATCTCAATCTTATTACACCATTTGAAGTAATTTTGCTGATCTTTCATTGTTTCCATTTTATTATACTTCAAATCATCCTTACACTATTTTCTTTCTTATTTCTATGGATCCAAGCTTGCATAGCTTTAGGGAATATTGGATGGGCTAGAGAAGCAGCTGGAAAGGACTTGAAGTGGCAGATTTGGGCTGTATTTGGGCTGCTCATTTTTGTTGTTTTGGGCTCGCTTATCTCTCATTTTCTGTTGGGCTAGGCCCAACCCTAGCCTTCCTAGCTCTTCCTTTCTTAGCCATGTATTTAAGGCCTCTTAGCATTTTTTTTTTTTTGAAAACATCATTATTGAGAGGAGATTCTGGCCGTTTTTCGGGTTGTAGCATTTTGCTGTTTTCTTCATTTTTGTTTCCATTTTTGTTTTCTTTGCTGCAATGAGAGGCTAGAGTTATTGTAACCGGTTGTGTAATCTTGAACCCATGTGGAATCTGAGTCCCGGATGAGCTACAAAAACTTGATTTGTTTGTTTTAATCTTATTCATTTCCATTTGGTTTAGTTTGAGCGGATTTTGAAATGCATGGAGTTCATGGCAGGTTTGTGTGAATTTGCATGGATTCATTTTCTGTTAAATGCTTAAGAGAACAGAGTGTTGTAGCCGGTTGGTATAACATCTCGGAAATGAATATAATGTGCTTGAATGGTTGTTCTTGCATAGCTTCGGATGGGTTGAATAGAGAATGAATGGCTGCATTTTGTTTATAAGAGATTTCTGTATTCATTTTGTTATTCCATTCATTCTAATCCTTGGACGGTTGTTGGGGATGCTTTGAGTTTGATATCCAGAGACTATAACATCTAACAAACCAAGATCTATAGGTTGGACAAGGAAGATTTCACATAGGGGATAAATACACAACTGGTTGCATTCCATTTACTGATTTTCATCTATATTTGTTTTTCTGTTTTGTTACTTAATTTTCTGTCAAACCCCCCCCCCCATAAACAAACTGTTGTGTTGCTTATATTGGTTCTCATTGTTGGTAGAAGAAGATAAGGCTCCTTGTGAGAGACGACCTAGGGTGCACTTTGCTGCAAACTAGAGATTTATATTTAATTCTAGAGTGGTTCGACATCCTCTGGCCAGCGGTCCGCGCCCGCGCACGGGCCGCGCGGGCTGGCTGCCTGCCATGCGCGCAGCCGCGCCTGGCCGCGCCCAGGCGCGCCCTTGGCACCAGCACACTTCCTCCTCTTTATTTTTATTAAAAATATATATATATATATTTTTTTTAAACACCATATTTTCCAGAATACCTTTTCATACCAAGGGGCTTCCAAAACACTCAAGTTTACCCCCTTTTACCCACATTTAACATACATTACATATTTAACACATAAATACAACATTTAACAACAAATACATAAACACAACTACACATGCTTTCATCTTTGCTTCAATACCTTTAACCTTGCAAAACTCCCTTTCCCTTAGATGATTCTCCACCTACATAGAGGTCAAAGGACCTTATGAGCCAATGCTCAGTAAGGGTGCTATGCAAATGTAAATGTAGTATGAGAACATAAACATGTAATGCAAATGCAATGCATATTAAGGGTAGTTCTCCATGCCCTCATAACCACTTAGGTTAAGGCACCAACCAACCCCTCACTCCCATCACAAGTCCTCCTTATGGCCATAGGTCCACTAGGGCACAAAACATGCAAAGAATCATTACATGCAACTCATTCACACATGTACAAATGCAAGCAAAAACCCCTCCACATGGGGTTATCCCTTACCTTGTTTTCCTTGAAGCTTCACACTTCCACAATCCAAGACTCTCTTAGACTTTAATCACCCTAACAAAACAATAAAGAAGTTTTGTTTATAGCTGTTGTATGAAAGCATTCAACTATTTCAAGAGAGGGACTAGATTTACCTTTGCTAATCTTTATCTTCCTTCTCTTTGCCTTGGTTTCCTTCTTGCTTCCTTCACTTCACATGTGGGGAAAAGCTTTGAACCAATTTCCCACTCCCTATTTATAGAACTTTCTTCTTAATCCATGCCCAATCTCAAGATTACATCCTAGCCATAGATTTCTTCTTATTTCAAGAGACAAATCTCCACCTTTAAACACTAGCACAATCCTTGTGCTTCTCCCAAATTTAATCCTAGCCATTGATCTTAAGAGAACACTTCTCTTGACTCAAAGAAAACACAAATCCAAGAGACTTTGTCTCCTTTAATCTCATCCATTGATCTTTCTTTGGAGATTAAATCTCATCCCTTAGATCAATCCTAATTTTCCATAATTCTCCCATTTTCCAAATAATTAAATCATGACTAATTTCCAAAATTGACTAATTTCCAAATTTTGCATTTAATTTAAATCCACAACATTTCAAGCATTTAATGGTGACTTAAATAATTTCTTTTTGATTTAAATTTAAAGGCTCTTGAAAGACATAATCTATTTACTTTAGCATTTATTTAAATCTACTATTTTCCAACATTAATGCTTGACACATTTCTTTTTAATATAGATTTTCTTTTAATTCCCTCCATCATGGCTCTCATTAATTGTTTGAGAGACTAATTTATTTTTCTTTTGCATTTATTTTAAATATCACTCTTGATTCATAAGATCATGCCATGTGTCACCAAATTCTTTAAATCAAATAAATCTTAATTCCCAAATTTAATTTAAATCTCCTTCCATAAGATTTTGCCAAGTGTCACAAATCTAACCATACTTGGCTTCTAATTAAATTTCCTAGTTATCCACACACTTATTCAAGAATTAAATTCTCCCAAAAATTAATTCTCTAATATAAATAATTTCTCCAAAAATAATTTATCCTACTATGGGACGAAACTCCAAATTACCGTTTTGCCCCTCATAAGACATCCTATACATTATGTGTCTTCTCATTAATTCAAGGGCAATTATGGAATTTTCCATATACCAATATTCTTTTAAGTGATAAAATATATCATGACTCATCAAGGGTATTACATTACCCTCCCAAACTTAGGTTACACACAATTGGACCAATTTTAGTGAGCGGTTTTACCCTCCGGAACTTGGGTTGTTTTGCAAAGGCGTTTTACTTATGTATTTGTGGCATCATTTGCATATTGAACATGTGGTATATTGCATCAACTGTATTTACTTATAAAAGAGTCGGTACATGGTGTGTGATTTTCAAATCATCGGGATATTGATATTCGTGTCGGTGTTGTGTCTGTGTGGGACGGGATGGGGTCTTCTTGAGAATGGGGCAAGGTTAATCCTGGTGATCGGGTGACATGGTAGGGCACCCGGGGCCAGTGATCGAGTGACACGGTAGGGCACCCGGGGTTGGTGATCGAGTGACACGGTAAGGCACTCAAGGATTAAGTATGCCACGACAAGGTCAACCCCAACGTAGTGTGGAACGGTGTTTCCACAGGAGGTTGAGTATGTCAGGGAGATTTCTCAAGTTAGACATGTTGCATGTTGTTGTCTTTGTATGCCATGCTCATGTGTCTTTCATGCATTGTATAAACTATTTCATGTCGTCACTTAGATGCTTTATCATCTAACTTGGGCTATGCCCCTGGAACGTTCAATGTTCCAGCCAGGGACTACTGCGAGGGCAAGGACATGGCCGGTTTAAGGTCAATGGTGCTTAGATTGATAGTCGTTGTAACATTTTGGAGGTTTTAGTATGTATTTCACCTTGTGTATGAATAGTTGTATGAATACATTGTTATCAGTTGGTTGTCTGTATTACGTATTTTGTTGGAGGAAATACTATATAAGAACCACGGTGTTTGATGTTAATATATCCGCTGCGTTGTATTATGTCTCGTTTAGTTTAAGATTACCGATCTTGTTAGTTAAACGGGCAAAAATGGGGTTCTCAGGGTTTGTATCTGCATGTGAAGATTGCTCTTGTCGCACTGCGCGTGACGAGCTTGGAAAAAAATTAAAGAAATCCCGGGAATACCCTTATAATAACACGCCTGGCTAGGCAGGGTGTTACAGAATGGCCCCAGCAGAATTAAGAGAATTGAAAAGTAAACTGCAGGACCTTTTGGACAAGGGTTTTATCCAACCTCGCATGTCACCTTAGGGAGCACCTATATTGTTTGTAAAGAAAAAATATGGGAGTCTGAGGATGTGCATAGATTACCGCTGACTGAATAAGGTTACTATAAAAAACAAGTATCCGCTCCCTTGAATTGATGAGTTGTTTGATCAGTTACAAGGTGCTAAGGTATTCTCGAAGATAGATTTGAGGTCGGGCTATTACCAGTTGCGGATCAGAAAGGAGGATGTATCGAAAACTGCCTTTAGATCTCGTTATGGACACTATGAGTATTTAGTGATTTCGTTTGGGTTAAATCACGCACCAACAGACTTTATGGACTTGATGAATAGGATATTCAGGCCATACCTAGACCATTTTGTGATTGTATTTATTGAAGATATTCTGATATATTTAGCTAGCAGGGAGGAACATGAGCAACACCTGGAAACGGTCCTAAAGACATTACGGGAGCATCGACTGTATGCCAAAATTTCTAAAGCTAAGTTTTGGCTAACTCAAATAGCTTTTCTGGGCCATGTCATAGTAGAGGAAGGAATAGTGGTGGATCCTTTAAAAGTTGAGACAATAAGAAATTGGGAGCAACCTAAGACCGTGACTAAGGTACATAGTTTTTTGGGGCTGGCAGGTTATTATAGAAAATATATTGAAGGATTTTCTCATATTGCTTTACCACTTACCCAGTTGACAAGAAAAGGAGTTAAGTTTGAATGGAATATGCCGTGTGAGCATAGTTTTAACGAACTCAAAAAGAGACTAACCTCTGCACCCATTTTAGCCATGCCATGTGGGACAGGAGGATTTGTACTTTATACTGATGCCTCAAAAAATGGCTTAGGGTGTGTACTCATGCAGAATGAACGGGTAATGGCATATGGGTCTCGACAATTGAAAAATCACGAGCAACACTATCCTACCCATGATTTAGAGTTAGTTGTGGTCGTGTTTGCCTTAAAACTTTGGCGGCACTATTTGTATGGGGAAAAGTTTGAGATCTTCACAGATCATAAGAGCTTGCGGTATTTATTTTCACAGAGGGATTTGAATATTAGGCAACGACGGTGGATGGAATTTTTGAAGGATTACGATTGTACGATCCAATACCACCCCGGGAAGGCAAATGTTGTGGCTGATGCATTAAGCAAGAAAAAGCCTACTTTGGTGGCTAATTTGATGGCCCGGGAGTGGGGACTGGTGGAGGCTTTCAACCAATTGTCAGTGGGCGCGATTCCTAAAAGAACATCCATTTACATCGCTGGCCTGGTGGTTTATTCCCATCTAGTGGAACAGATCCAGCAAGCTACTCTAGAAGACTCGAGGGTGAAGTTGTGGGTGGATGACAGGGAAAGGGTTAAAAACCCTGACTTCAGTTTTTCTGATGGAATATTACGATTCATGGACTGAATATATGTGCCCAGGGTCAAGGAATTGAGGTAAACCATATTAGGAGAGGTACACCGAGCCAAATACACTATCCACCCTGGTGCTACCAAAATGTACAGGGATTTGAGGAATTTGTACTGGTGGCCAGGAATGAAGAAAGACATAGCTCGTTATGTGAATCGATGTGACACTTGTCAAAGGATAAAGATCGAACATCAAAAGCCTGTTGGGAAGCTGCAACCCTTAGATATTCTCGAATGGAAGTGGGAGCATATCACTATAGATTTTGTTACAAGTTTTCCATGAGGACCTAGGAGAAATGATGCAATATGGGTAATAGTGGATAGGCTAATAAAGTCTGCTCATTTTCTGCCCATGAAAGTAAGGCAACCAGTCAGCAAGTTAGCACAGTTGTATATAAAAGAGATAATCGGACTGCATGGAACTCTAGTGAGTATAGTATTCGACAGGGATCTGAGATTCACTTCTCGATTTTGGGAGAGTTTGCAAAAATGTTTGGGGACCCAATTGCGTCTGAGTATGGCATATGATCCCCAAACAAATGAATAGTCAGAACTGACAATTCAGACCATGGAAGACATGTTGCGAGCCTGTGTGATTGAGTTTTCAAAGGGATGGCAGGAGCACATACCCCTAATTGAATTTGCATATAATAACAGTTATCATAGTAGTATTGGTATGGCTCCATAAGAAGCTCTCTATGGTCGAAGGTGCAAAACACCTCTATGTTGGACCGAGGTGGGAGAAAGATGGCTTCTAGGATCTGAAATGGTGCAACAAACTAATGAAAAAATTAAAGTGATTCAAGAGAAGATTAAGGCAGCCCAAAGCCGACAGAGGTCGTATGCCGATAATCAAAGGAGGGATTTGGAATTTCAAACTGGAGACAAGGCATACCTGAAGATCTTGCACCAAGGGAAGAAATGAGGAAAGTTAAACCCACGCTACGTTGGGTTATATGAGATTTTGGAACGTATTGGGCCAGTAGCATATCGATTAGCACTACCCCCATCAATGTCTGACGTACACGATGTGTTCCATGTATCTCGTCTATGAAAGTGTGAACCCGATCCTTCCCAGAAGATTCCAGAAGGAATGGTTGAGTTGCAAGGGAACTTGACCTATCCTGAGGAACCCACTAAAATCTTGGATCAGAAAGAGAAAGTGTTAAGAAACAAGGTGATACCACTAGTGAAAGTGTTGTGGAAACACCATAAAATTGAGGAAGCCACTTGGGAGAGAGAAGAAGAAATGCAGCAAAAGTTCCCACACCTCTTTAACCACATGGAGACCTAAGAGGGTATTTTGGGGACGAAATTTTTTCTTTAAGGGGGGGAGGACGTAATACCCGAAGTTTTTAGGCATTGTTGTTTAAGAAGTAAAACGTTTCCTTGGAAATTGAAAGATACTGTTGATACATGTGAAGTTCCTAGATAATTGCCGAGGAACAAATAAAGGATTTTCCAAAAGATCATGGAAACAACCGTGAGGGGGCATCATCTTAAGGTATTTTGGAGAGGTTTGGGGAGTTCTAGGGCTCAAGTGATATAAGTGCAAAGAAGTTTTGGGCCAAGAGTTATTTATAAGAAGTTTAAAACAACTTGTAACTAATTGGTTAAGGAAACCAAATGAGCTAACTTATAGTTAGGAAACAAAATCATGAGCAATGATGAGGAATCTTGAAAAACCTAATTAACATGTAGTGGCACATATCTCAATGGACACAAGTCGCAAGGGGATGAGATGGCACAAATCACTAGAGACACGTGGCGCGATCCTACGAAAGCAATGATTACCTACCTTATCCAAGCAACACATGGCACACTTGGATTGGCCGTGGATGCTTATAAATACCAAGCCTTTAGAAGGGGCAATCTCACCATTAAACAAGAGGAAAAGGAAGTGAGTTTGAGAGGAAAACTTCTACCCAAGAATAGAGTGAAAAAAAGTTTCATCGAAAAATTTGGATTGCCATGTAAAAGGAGTGAAACAGCATCAAAATAGAAAGGTAAGTCAAATTTCTTTCCATGGTTTGATAGATAATTGAATAAGGGTTGCATGGGTTCAAAAGAAGGTCAAATCAGAGTCCGGACGAGGGAGAACGGGCCGAAAAACATCAAGAGGTCAAAACAGAGGGGCAACACGTGCAGCTCGCGCACCACCTGCCCACTGCGAGTGTAGTGTGTAGGGGTCCTTCCTGTAACGCCCCGCTCCCACTTACTGGTGTTACTCGTGAACAATCGCTCGAATTGTCCACCTGCCCGGCCTTTGGCGAAGGGTGGACCATGTTTCAAGACGAAACGCCCTAGGTGGGAACTAGGCTCGTCCTTCCCTTCGCTGAATCCCAGGATTTACTAGCAGAATTAGGCTTTAGCCACACTGCATAGGCTATAAAGAAAATCTCATTCCGATGCCCAATCGCCATTTTCTCAATTTTATTTAATTCTTTTCCAACCAAGAATTTTACCGGGCTCCAAAAATCACCATTTAAACCAATCCATAGTTGGATCACCAATTTTGGAGGAAAACTCATCAATTTCAAATTTTCAAAATTTCGGCATTAATCTCCATAACAATATCAAACACACAAAAATTTTTCCAACAACCCATAAATGCCCAAATTTTCCAAATTTTTCTTTCCATAAATACACATCAAAATGTACCCTTTGGGCTTAAAGAAATCCTTACACAAGACATGTACAAATTAGGCAAAATTACACCATTTGGAAAAATATACAAAATGCTTCATGCTCAAGCCTCTTTCTCTTGCCAAACCCTTCCATAGCATGCTTCAATAGCTACAAGAGGTCAAATAAACCTCATGAGCTCCAAGAGCTCAGTAAGGGTGCAATGACATAAAGTATGAAATTTAACAATATAGATGCCAATGCCATATGCAAGTGCCTAGGGTTCCAATACCTTGACCATTAAGGTTAAAGGCTTCCACATACCCACCCCAACACACAACTACATGGCCATGAGTCTCACACACACAAGCATATGCAAAGCAAGCACAAAAATGTTAAAATGCATACAAGAGTCTTGCTAGCCACCATCCACTTGGGGCTTTCCCCTTACCTCAATACTCCATGGATCTTCAAGTTTCCAACAACTTCAACCCTCCAAAATCACTTCCCTTAGTTTCCTCAAACTCCTTCATGAAAAACAAGCCTAGGATCATAAAGAGATCCTTTAAAAATGAAGAATACAAGAAGATTTCACAACTTTTACCTCTAGGCTTCTTGGACTTCTTCTTCTTCTCCCTTTTTTTTTCTTCTTTCTCTCTTCTTCTTTCACTTGAATGGGAGAACTCTACCATCCCTATACCTCTCTCATAAATATATATCTTACACCTTTCTCCCAACCTCCAAGGTTTGATATGAACCCTTGGATCTCTCTTGAAATGGGAGAATTAATCCCCACCTCTCATTAAAATCCTTATTCTTCCATTTACATAACACACCACATATATATGTATGCATATATATATATATCACCATCATCACACTCTTTAATGGCTTGAGTGACTAAAATCACATAATATCTCTTTAAATTAATCCCTCATTTTCACTCATAAATGCTTGACCATTTTCTTTTCTTTTTGCATTTTTCTTTTAGGTAAAATAATGATTGCCCTTAATAAATGCTTGAAAGACCACTTTACTTTCCTTTTTGAATTATCTTAATTCACTTTTATCTTCTCCCAACATCCACATATATATGATTATGTATGGCTCCACCCATGCACATACACATACATACATGATCTTTCTTCCCAAGACTATGCCAAGTGTCATCACTAGACACATACTTGACCTCCAATCCTTAATCTTGGCCATTGGATCATGTCTTCCATCTCAAGACACAATTTTTCTTTATCCAATTAATTTACTTTTCTCTTCCAACATCATAAAGGCCTTCATCAATGGTGAGAGACATAAATAATTTCTTTCCCATTTAAATTAATGGGACTAATTTCCAACATCACATTTGAGAGACATAAAACATTTATTTCCCATTTAATAAATCTCACAATTTTCCATCATTAATGGGAGACTAATTTTTCATTTTCTTTTGGATTTTCTTTAATCCATGTAATCATGCCTCTCATTAAATGCTTGAAAGACAATTTATCATTTCTTTTGCATTTAATTAAATCATTCTCCAACTCATAAATCTACATTTATAATTTCTCTCAAATTTTCAAGATTATGCCAAGTGTCACTCTAAGACACAAACTTGGCTTCCAATTCTTTATCTTGGTCATCCATGTGGCATTACCATATTAATTCACTAACTTAGGGAAAATATAATTATTTTCTCCAATAATTTCATATTCTTCATTTTCCCCATTTTCCATAATTAATTTTCTTTATGGAATTAAATTCCAAAATTCCTAAATACTCTTTGTGAATTTATTAATCCCATATATCTCCACATATACACAAAATTGGGATTTAATTCACCTACTCACCTAATTCCACATAGGAATTATTTCCAATTTACCAAAATACCCTTTTTATTGGATTTCACTATCCAAATTACCAAAATACCCCTCTGATAGGGCACCCTCAATCTCAAGGATCCAACACCTTCTCAAGGGCATTTTTGGAATTTTCTCACTTTCTTTCTCATTCTTTTAACACCGGTAACACCGGGTGTTACATTCCTCCCCCCTTAAAAGAATTTCGCCCTCGAAATTCGCTTTATCATAATCTCTTGCCCAAGATAATCACAATCTAAGGCTACTTGCCAAATTCTCCTGCTCGAGAATCCCATAGCCTATCCATTCCTCACATTTACCTCGGGTTACACCTACTTCAAGGCTTCACTTTAGGCTTTTGATCCTCCGACTCTCGAGGACATTCAACAACCGAACACCGCTTTGGCCTCTTGCCAAATTGTACAACTGGTTGCTGATCATGCTTACTGCAACGCTATCCATTTCTGGATGGATTTTCTCTACCTCGAGCATCACTTTGCAGTTTACTTCCAATTTTTGCCATCAGTCAAGACCACATACGCTAACATTGCATCATTGATCAGTCTACCACGATTTTACGCTGATCGCACACGACAACGTTTCTCACTACCAATCACACATGGCCACGATTTTACGCTAGTCCAACCAGCAATGTCTTAGCACTGATCATTCACCGCAATGTCACATTCTAGTGCCCATTAGACACTCGGACACCCATTCCACCATGGCATACCGCCATTAATCACACGCCTGCATAGCTTGAGTTGATCCTCATGGTAACCTCTCATTACCAATCAACTTACCATGCTAGCACTACCTAGGAAGCACCCATTTGGCCCACCTTGCCAACTTCGACCATTTCATACATGGTCTTCTACCTTGACCAGCCGACCCTCATTTATCGATACGATTACGCAAAATCGTCATACCTAACACTATGCTAGGTAATTACATATTTCCACCATACGTGCATTACCCGAGTCCAACTCGAGCTTGGCGATGCACGCACCATTACAATCTCACCTCGAGCTTAAGCATGCTCGGGTCACAACCTTCTCCCAACCAGGAGTTCTTCGCATTAAGCACACAAGGGTACTTACTAGCCGATATCACATGCTAGTAGGGTCTCATACCCATACCAGGGAACTCTTCACTGAGCAACCCCTCTTTAATTCTTCACCCCATTTCAACTTTTACAATCATGTTCCCATGCTAGGCCTTACCTTGGCTATTTACCCTACCACGAGTCCAGGATCCTACCATTGCGCTTAGGGTCGTGGAACTAATCAGCCCTCGTCATCACCCACGGTGCGTGGCATAAGTGATTGGCTTATTGCCATCTGCACAATCACTTATGCATCGCACCTGTAGGATGACTCGTGCCTTTGGTCCACACCACAACAAGCCATCATGGTTACACCCCCACTCTTGTAGCGGTCTTCTGGCCAAATTTTCTCACCCAGCTTCACTTTCATTGGGACCTTTTAAATCTCACAATTTCTCAACAAAGCCTCTTACTCTTGAGGCACGAACTTTTAGCCATCCTACATCAGGTTCATTCTCAACCCGCAATAGACACCTGATTTAAACCATGCGTAATGGTTCCTCTTGTCCTCCTTGGCAAGGACATCACCATGACAGCAACGAATTTCTCCCCCCACGATCGTTGCATCTCAAAATTCACCGATACCAGCCTTCATGACCATTCACACTCGGCTTCAAGGTCTTACCATGCACAATGGTTACCTTTGACCTTCCTGACAACTTCTTTTCCCTAACCGCGACGATGACACCACCATGCCATCACAAAAGACTTACTGCTCTTTGAATCTCACTGGTCACTATAACCAGCACGACCCCACTCTTAGGTCGCCTTCCTCACATCACCTTTTATACATATAGCATCTAGCTAAATCCCTGAGAGACTCTGGCTTCTCTCGGATTTCTTATACACTTTGTTACAGTCAGCTCACACCTCTCGGTAAGCAACCACATGGCTCTAACACCACAACAGCTTCACTAGTCGATTTCTTTTCACAACCATTAACCTTAAACATGAGGTTAATTTTTATCAATTGCCCACACTCCAAGGCATCCCTTCAACTGCATCTCTCACAGCCATTAGGTGATTTCATCACCTCAACACCACTACTGGAAACCAATCTCGTCCCATAAGCTCTTTCTTCGAGCTCTCTTTACCCATTGGCGATATTTTAAATTTGCCATCATCTTCCATCTAACCAACTCACTTAGCTCTAGCCGGATCGCCCGGCTCATAACCAACACAACCCGACTCCAGGCACTACTCTTGCAATCATCGATTACTGCTTCGATTTAAACCCATTCACTGGAAATCACCCCTGCCACTCCTGTGGAATTCACACTTCCACTGGATGCCGTAAGACTCACCTTCCTACTCAGGCACTTGCCATCACGCTAGCTTTTCCCCGGGTGATCTTTCCTGATAGAGTTGTAGCGCCTTAGGAAGTTCATCTCGCACCGTTGCCTCATGCTCAACCTCTCTTGGGAGAACATCTCCAGTTCTACCCTGATCACATTTCAACACCACTATAGGTAGCTCTCATTCCAAAGCCACACTCCCTTGAGTGGCACATTTCTTCCCTGCCCAACCATCTTTCATCACCTTGCATCTATTTCTCACAATTTGCCTAGTCTAACCACCAGGACCCGCTGAACCTTTATACTAAAGGCATGCACGGTACCAACAAGGCTTTACCTCACTGCCCTCGAGCCTCATGCTCCATTATTGCCATCAGGTGCTACCACCTGGCAATTTCTCGTGTGTCATCAACTGGAAACCCTTCTAGGGCCACATGAGGACACTTCCTCATTTTGCATCGACAACCAAGACTAACACCAGACTGTGCAATCGCGCACCTTCCCAGATTTCAAACCGTGCCTTAGCCACACGTTCAGCCTACCACAACTCACATCACTAGATTAGAGATTGCTTTATTTGAAACCTCCGCACACTTCAATTTCCCCATTTGATGGTTGGCTTCCATTTCGTAAGTCTCGCCCTCCACGGCACTTACGTATCATTCTCGAGCCATTCACCAACTCTACCAATCAATCCCATCTTCATGCATTACTGCAAGATCACACTGGGTATATCATCCCAATTTACCAGATCACTACGATCAAATTTAACCACAACTATTTTAGCATCCTTTAGCAAGGAGCATCGCCACACCTCTTGTTGTCACACCACAAGATATCACTCCCTCGATTCACAAACTTTCTTGCTGCCTTGACACCAGTAGCACTACCACCATACCTCAACCCTTACGGAATTTTAGATCTGGCTCAGGTATAACCTACAGCATACCCCAGGTCTTCGGTGTCTAATCGTCTCCACCACAGACAGGTTACTCCACGTGGAGGGCTGCAGTCCCTCCTGTGGACTAACCGTCTGCATCCAGTGGTGCATAGCATCAGACCCGTCACTGGTAGGCGTCAACCGTAGCATTATTCCCACGCTAGACTCGTTTCTTTTCCCCGGGTTTCTTTCTCAAACATCTCATAGATCTTCAGTCCCTGACCATCTGCATAGTCACTGTGTTGCCCTATGCTTTAGGCGCGCCAACACCTGGTCACCATCATCGTGTCACTCCCATACACTGGCCCAACACTGGTTCCCCATCGTGTTGCCCTGTGCTTCAGAGAGTCAACACCCAATCATGTGTCACTCGCATACACTGGCCTAACACTGGTTCCCCATCGTGTTGCCCTGTGCTTCAGAGAGTTAACACCAAATCATTTTTACTGTGTTGTCCCTTACACTGGCCCAACAACAGTTTCCTACAGCATGGCTCAGGTCCCACTCTGATCTGCTTTGCACCCCGTATCGTGACTTTCACCTTCCAGTCACACCTCTGCTATCAAACTCGGCATGACTACCTTGCCACGCTCGCAGCCACTATTCTTACCAGGCGTCCTACTCGACAACAAATCTATCGAATCATTATTGCATTCCACGATTCCTCCTTAGGACTACTCTAGGGGTCCTATCCCTAACAGGAGATTCTCAGTCTCACCTGACCAAATCTCCCTAGGTGCTGCTCCAATTCTTCGGCATCTGACCGTCACCTACAGTTCACTAAATTGCTCAGACTCATGGGCCACTTGCCCTCAATGCGAGCTAACTCATTAGTCCTCTGCCACACGGTCCATAGCATCAGATCCGTTACATTGAGCCTTGCACCCATCACATCGAAGCTACCTAAAGCCTTCTCGAGCTACGATGGTTCCGCCACCATCTTACCAGCCATCTTACTTGGTTATCTTTGGCTTGATAACCTCAAACTCACACCATAAACCTCGCTTCTTCGGACTCTACATCTCTTACCGCTTAAGAGACTCAAACCATTTCACCTCTTGAGGCCTCATGATCTTACCCCACAAGATCATACCTCACGGCTCTCACTCAACATTTGAAAGCTCCAACTTTCCACGACAATGGATCCCAGTCCATCATGACTCATTCGCCACCCAGCTCATCCCAGAGCTTGATTATCATAGATCTCTCAATCCACAATCAACATGCTGAGCCCATCTCAGGCTCTGGCACCCACAACCATGGGGGGAATTTGATAGAGCACATATTTCCATATTATTTAGCCCTCATATTTAGTCTTTTTGCACATTAGTTGTGTCATTTTTATTCATCTTGATTTTATTTCATTTTATTTTATAGGAATTGGGCTTCACACTATTTTATTTTATTTTTCCAGGTTTAGGGCTATGGGAGCATGAGATGGGGCATGAGACATCTTGATTGGAAATTGGAGATAGAGAAGTAAGGGCAATCTTGGCAGATTTGACCTCCTGCACTTCCTTCAGTATTTTGGCCAAGATAAAATTCCAGAATGAAGATGATGTCTTCAGAGATACTGTAGAGAACTTCTTGGGCTTTCTGGAATGGTATGGTTTGTCCAGATCCGAGTTCGTTTGGGCCTTCAAACAGCGCTTCAAAGTCGGGGCTAGGAAGTAGGGTCAAATTAGGAAATCTACACAGATGCTGATTCTTTAAAAAGGCCATATCTTGGGCGTCCGATATCCAAATCAAGCGATTCAAAATCCCAAATTAATCTACTCTTCCTGATCTACAATTCTTATGAAGAGGCAGAAGCCCAGAACGCACGTTAACCTTTCCGAAATCGGCTGTCAAGTTGCAGTAGCCTAGGGTTTCCTCCTTAAACTCTACTTAAGCACCTTAAGAGGCCATTAAAGCTGGATTCTTTTGGAGGGCGTGAACAGTGGCCGACTTCTCTTCTCTCAATTGTTCTTGTGAAGATGGAAGGCTAAGGATCTTGTAATCAATTGCAACACCATCCTTGTTCCCGGTTTGAGTCTTTGGTTTTAATGGAAATCTGTTTTGTTTTGTTTTAACTTTGTTGTTCTCTTGTTTCCGTTCTCTCTTGAATCTGTGTATGTGTTGATACCGGTTGGATGAATGCATGCATTGTCTTTGTTTGAGAATCCAAGGTTTTTGTGCTCGGTTGAGGCTTTAACTGGAAGCAAGAACAACCTGTTTGGATGGTAATCCAATCAGTCTCGAATCTGTGCAATAAGGGGAATCAAAACTGATAGATTGAACTAAGAGGTTTCTGAAATCTATTTATTGGTTTTCTTCCAAATCTTTGGCGGTTGTTAAAGGATTTTTCTGATTTTTGATTCGATGATTAAAACTAAACAAATGGTTTATTGAGAAGGCAATGAAAACTGGGATAGAAGGATTGGTTTGCAACTGATTGCATCTTGATTTATTATGCTCTTACTGATTTTGTTTTTTGTTTTTCATCAAAAACTCCCCCCCCCCGTTTAGCCTTGTTTTGATAGATCCGTTTGAGGTTCGTTGGGAGACGACTTTGGGTTACACCCTATTGCAAATCCGAATCATCATACTATCTAATCTATCGGTGTTCGACAGCCCCGATTAGCGCCAACCCTTACCTTCTAGGTAAATTGAGACCTCTCGTCTCACCTTGCATACTCATGCACACATTCAGTCACTACGCTCAGCCTGGCCTCCCGGCACGCCTTGCTCGAGCTTCCATGACTTGGAACTAAAATTTCCTGGGCTTCCACATTGCTCATCGTGCCCCTGCCCACTTGGCATCCAAAGTTGGCATCTCTTGTGCGCACATAGCTCACGGATGTCCTGTTGCCACAATTCACCACCTTCGGCCCACACCGTTCATACCCTTCGTTGGGTGACCTCCGCGTCTCCCATTAAGGGTCTCGTAACCTTAGGCGTCATCTCGACCCCAGGCATCATAATGAGGGTCTATTCACCTCTCATCTCCCGACCTTAGGCGTCCCGCCTGACCCCAAGCGTCAATGAGAGTTTAAATTAACCCCTCATCCATCATTCACATGAACGGTCACTTGGTCTTTCACAATTAGGACTCCTATCCCATGGCTCTCACGCGCATATCTACACATGCCCAACTCCTTTATCCCAAATTTGGATCCCCTTGGATTCCAGCTCGACTCATTTGGGATTTCCATCTCACACAAACACCTGCTAGGGTCCATTTGCCACATACCTATCGTTTCTTAGGATATATCCCATTTCATCATGAAATCAACTAGGGTCCACTCATACCTTAGACACGTCCCCTCCAGGATCGTTATACGATACAATCACGTGGCACCATATGCATCCCTCATGCATGACTCACACCCGACTTCCCTTGGAGTCTTTCAATGAACTACCAACGTCATGCCTACTCTGGCCATGACTGGCATATGCTTCACATGCTCGCTCCACCTAGAGCCTCTCTACAAGCAACTTTAGCTTGCTCCATTCCCGAAGCTCGTCACACAACCTGTTGACGACTTCTTTCTTTGGGCTTCGAGCTAATTTCAACCTTAGCTCACCCTAGTTCAAGCACGCAACCCTTAGCACGTCACCTCTACAGGAACCACTCCATTTCCTCATACGGGCTTGTGCATCTCCCCAACATAGGTTGGTCCACTAATCCCTTCTTGGATTTGCTATACCTCAGGCTCTCCTTGTCCCATCATGATCCTTATCATGACTCGGCTTTCGGTCCCCACACAAGCCTCGACACTTCAATCGCAAGGAACTTTTATCCTTAGAATGCCTCATGAATCTCCAAATTTCCACATTCGGGTTCTTGATACCAATACCCACACTTGGGCATTTGACTCTTCATTGCTCGATCCGTATATCTCTTACGGTATATCATCTCAAACATGATATTTTCTCTTTCCTATAGCAGGAATATCCGAGCACTCCATTTCCATCACTGTAGACCTCCATGTCTCGACCTAACCCCTAGGGTCCTCAATCACTTATGGTTTTACTTCCAAGGCCTTCATATCAACCTTTTACCACATTTCCCCCAAGCATCTTCCACTTGATGCTCCAACCACACTCTGATACCAATCTGTAACGCCCCGCTCCTACTTACGGGTGTTACTCGTGAACAATCGCCCGAATTGTCCACCTGCCCGGCCTTTGGCGAAGGGTGGACCATGTTTCAAGACGAAACGCCCTAGGTGGGAACTAGGCTCGTCCTTCCCTTCGCTGAATCCCAGGATTTACTAGTAGAATTAGGCTTTAGCCACACTGCATAGGCTATAAAGAAAATCTCATTCCGATGCCCAATCGCCATTTTCTCAATTTTATTTAATTCTTTTCCAACCAAGAATTTTACCGGGCTCCAAAAATCACCATTTAAACCAATCCATAGTTGGATCACCAATTTTGGAGGAAAACTCATCAATTTCAAATTTTCAAAATTTCGGTATTAATCTCCATAACAATATCAAACACACAAAAATTTTTCCAACAACCCATAAATGCCCAAATTTTCCAGATTTTTCTTTCCATAAATACACATCAAAATGTACCCTTTGGGCTTAAAGAAACCCTTACACAAGACATGTACAAATTAGGCAAAATTACACCATTTGGAAAAATATACAAAATGCTTCATGCTCAAGCCTCTTTCTCTTGCCAAACCCTTCCATAGCATGCTTCAATACCTACAAGAGGTCAAATAAACCTCATGAGCTCCAAGAGCACAGTAAGGGTGCAATGACATAAAGTATGAAATTTAACAATATAGATGCCAATGCCATATGCAAGTGCCTAGGGTTCCAATACCTCAACCATTAAGGTTAAAGGCTTCCACATACCCACCCCAACACACAACTACATGGCCATGAGTCTCACACACACAAGCATATGCAAAGCAAGCACAAAAATGTTAAAATGCATACAAGAGTCTTGCTAGCCACCATCCATTTGGGGTTTTCCCCTTACCTCAATACTCCATGGATCTTCAAGTTTCCAACAACTTCAAGCCTCCAAAATCACTTCCCTTAGTTTCCTCAAACTCCTTCATGAAAAACAAGCCTAGGATCATAAAGAGATCCTTTAAAAATGAAGAATACAAGAAGATTTCACAACTTTTACCTCTAGGCTTCTTGGACTTCTTCTTCTTCTCCCTTTTTTTTCTTCTTTCTCTCTTCTTCTTTCACTTGAATGGGAGAACTCTCCCATCCCTATACCTCTCTCATAAATATATATCTTACACCTTTCTCCCAACCTCCAAGGTTTGATGTGAACCCTTGGATCTCTCTTGAAATGGGAGAATTAATCCCCACCTCTCATTAAAATCCTTATTCTTCCATTTACATAACACACCACATATATATGTATGCATATATATATATATCACCATCATCACACTCTTTAATGGCTTGAGTGACTAAAATCACATAATATCTCTTTAAATTAATCCCTCATTTTCACTCATAAATGCTTGACCATTTTCTTTTCTTTTTGCATTTTTCTTTTAGGCAAAATAATGATTGCCCTTAATAAATGCTTGAAAGACCACTTTACTTTCCCTTTTGAATTATCTTAATTCACTTTCATCTTCTCCCAACATCCACATATATATGATTATGTATGGCTCCACCCATGCACATACACATACATACATGATCTTTCTTCCCAAGACTATGCCAAGTGTCATCACTAGACACATACTTGACCTCCAATCCTTAATCTTGGCCATTGGATCATGTCTTCCATCTCAAGACACAATTTTTCTTTTTCCAATTAATTTACTTTTCTCTTCCAACATCATAAAGACCTTCATTAATGGTGAGAGACATAAATAATTTCTTTCCCATTTAAATTAATGGGACTAATTTCCAACATCACATTTGAGAGACATAAAACATTTATTTCCCATTTAATAAATCTCACAATTTTCCATCATTAATGGGAGACTAATTTTTCATTTTCTTTTGGATTTTCTTTAATCCATGTAATCATGCCTCTCATTAAATGCTTGAAAGACAATTTATCATTTCTTTTGCATTTAATTAAATCATTCTCCAACTCATAAATCCACATTTATAATTTCTCTCAAATTTTCAAGATTATGCCAAGTGTCACTCTAAGACACAAACTTGGCTTCCAATTCTTTATCTTGGTCATCCATGTGGCATTACCACATTAATTCACTAACTTAGGGAAAATATAATTATTTTCTCCAATAATTTCATATTCTTCATTTTCCCCATTTTTCATAATTAATTTTCTTTATGGAATTAAATTCCAAAATTCCTAAATACTCTTTGTGAATTTATTAATCCCATATATCTCCACATATACACAAAATTGGGATTTAATTCACCTACTCACCTAATTCCACATAGGAATTATTTCCAATTTACCAAAATACCCTTTTTATTGGATTTCACTATCCAAATTACCAAAATACCCCTCTGATAGGGCACCCTCAATCTCAAGGATCCAACACTTTCTCAAGGGCATTTTTGGAATTTTCTCACTTTCTTTCTCATTCTTTTAACACCGGTAACACCGGGTGTTACACTTCCCCAAGTGCGTGTGGGTGCCTGAGGGGCCCTCTTGGCCAAAAATTTTGTAGTGTTAGTCCTTAAATTTATTCCTAGGACCCCATGTAAAAATATTTTAGGTTTGAGTTACGAAAGTATGTTATTTTTGCAGAAAAGCATTCCTGAACCCTGTGAACAGTACCTTAACGCTTCCAAACCAGCAAGGTTAGTGCTTCTTGCATCCTTATGATACATACCGAACATTTTGTCTTCACACGGGTAAGGGTGATTACTTGCATAAGCATGACTTTCCTTTAAACCAAGCATTTTCTCTTTCTTTGTCATGCATCACTTGGTGTGTGTGGCTAGTTGAAGTCAGGATCTCATGTTAGACTGGTGAAAATTCATGGAGATGTGATAACATGATTGATTAGTGGGGGTGATTGCAACACCTCGGCGTCACTATCACACAGGGGGTTTCATGTCATTTTGCATAACTCATTTACATGCATGCTATCTCTTCTTATTACACTCACTTAGATGTAACTATCTAACTTGGGTGTCTCATACCCCTGGAACATTCAACGTTCCAGGTGGGTTAGTCGTGGCAGGTGCCCCAGAATCAAGCCAGAGGAAAGAAAAGGAAATGGTTCTCGAATAGCTAGCTTCTTTACGTTTATTTGTAAAAGCGTTGTACTATGACTTTAATATGAGTTTTAATTACTATAAAAAGAGAGCCTAAATGATCCCTAGATTTCCAGGTTGTATTATGGCTTTTCAGGTGATTTTTGTGTTAAAAACATATAGTGGAAGCCTTAAATATCTAGCTTATGGTTTTTATAAAACTTTCAGGTTCGATCCTTTGCTTCCGATGGCAAAGGCTTCCATAAACGCCCTTTGATTACCATGTGGTTGCTAGCGTTATTATGCATCCTTGTATGTGTACCTTGGAAAAAGAAAAGTGGGGTGTTACAATATCCCTGATGTAACGCCCCACTTTTCCAAATACACAACGATGTAAAATATAAGCTAACATCACCACGGGCGTTATGGAAACCCTTACCAACGGAAGCGTTGGATCGAACCTGAAAGCTTAACCAAAGCTAAATAAATGGGGTTTCCATTGTATTTTCTTTACAAGTGTAAGAAATGCTCATGACTTCCAATACTCTAAAAATGACTCAACACATAAGCCATAGGTACAGTTGTAGGACACCCACATACGCACACCTCTTACAACCTTGAATACCCTAGTTACTATTACAATACATCATTGTGGTACAATTACATGGGTATGTAATAACTCAAAAAAAAAAACCCCCAAAACTAGCCAAGCATTATCTCCTTGCTCACACTCGAACTGGTACCTGAAACACCTGACACTTCCAACATACCTGGAACGTGGAACGTTCTAGGGGCATTAACCCAAGTTAGATATACACCTAAGTGAGTGACTCAGAAAAGGTAAGTACATGCGTGCAAATGCAATAATGCCATTATGAAATCCACCCCTGTGGTAGCAATGCCAAGGTGTTGCAATCACCTCCGCGGTCATCATAGTCACTCTTGGCTCATCACCAGAGCACGAGGTCTTCCACGATGTCCCAACAACTAGCCACAGTCACCAATACGAACATGATATATGACAAAGCAGAAGGAATATGCATAAACAAGGGAAAATATGACATGTAAGCCACAAAGGCATGATGTGCAAGCCAACACACAAGTGAAGCAACAAATACTCAAAATGCCACAAAACATGCAGGAATCACTCACCTTGATCGATTACCTTAGGAAGCATAGTTTACAACGAGCTGAATGGGTTTTCTCATAGATTTTCTTACTGCTTGGCATCAACTTCGAGAAAGACCCAAAAATTCTGTCAAGGCTTAGTCTCCATTGACTTTCTCCCTTCTTTTTGGTAGCATTTACTCTCTCAAACTCCATTCCTTTTCCTTTTTTCTTGGTGCCCAAAATGAATAACCCCAAAGCTCTTATTTATAGGAAACTTTGGCGAACCAAATCGCGCCCCGTGTTGCGTCATCATTCCATCTATGTGCATCCAACCAAAGTGTGCCACGTGTCCCTAATATTTTGAACCTTCACATGTTTAATTTGATTTTTCAATATTCCCATCATTACATCCCACATGGTTTAATTCATTTTCTACGTTTCCCATCATTACACATTTAATTAAAAACTACATCCCACATGGTTAATTGCATTTTTCACATTTCTCATCATTACACTTCAAATCCTATCTCCAAGTGGCCAATTAATGCTTGCCACATGTCCTTAGAAATAATGTTTGGAGACTTTTGCAAACTTGGAAGCTAAGTAAGCGTTTCCTTAGCCAATCATGCAATGCCACCTCAAAGGGTCATTATGAGCCATCATGTGACCTTAACTTAACTTCTAAGTAACCCAATGGTTGATTACCATGTGTCATTGAAGATAAGGCTTCATCATTTCTCCCATGTGCATCCAACCCAAATGTACCTCTCGTCTTTTAATTGAATTTAATAGAGTTTGGAATCCAAAACTCTATTTGTTTTGAGTGTTCACACTATGCTCATCATTACACCCATAATTATAAGATTTCAAACAATTCAATTGTGACACCTAGGGGGGACACTTGGCCATTCATGATTTGCCTATGGATGATATTTTTAAGGTTTCAAGAACTACACATTGGCCCAAACTTTTCAGATAATTTGCACTTAGGCCCTTGTAACTTGGTCCCCGGGTCATTTTTAATTGCACTTTTTGGTCCCCAGAAAATGGATAAATTACACTTAGCACCCCAAGATTTTAGATAAATTACAGTTTTACCCAAACTTCAGTATTTACGATTTTGCCACTGGTTCAGAAACTGAATTTTTCCCTCAAGGATTCCCCAATTCCTTGAAAGGGCCTATTTCCTCAAGTATTAGAACCTAATAACCTTAGGTATTACCTCTTTTTTGATTTTGAAAATCTGGGATGTTACACCTGAGGTTCACGTCTGCTACACGCAATAGAACCATGCAATGCACAAATAGAAATGAAATGGTGTAGTAAGCATCAACGTGATATGAAGGCGGGGATCCATGCATTAGGTCGTGTTTCGCCTATATAATAACACCCATCTAAACACACATATAATGTTAAACTTAACATTTCACATTAAACTTAACATTTCACAAGCTTACTCATGATTCTTTTTACACATAGGAACATAACAGTCAAAATACCATACTTGTCTCTTCTCATACATATGAACCCACTTCCACATGCATATTAGTAGATATTCCCCTTGCGGGTGACTATTGGTACTAGCTTCCCTAGATCGTCCATCATGTGTCATCATAGCTGATAGCTAGTGCTTATACATCCAACCATTGACTGCCATGACCCCACTATCAACAACCAGTAGCTTTGTACCCTACATCCTTAAACACACATAACAGTCCCTTCGCAAGGAGACACAAATCCTTGTATAATCTGAACCTAACAATAATGCATCATTCCTTAGAATCTTGAGAGAGAATCAAGACCCCTGTTAAGATTAGAAGCATGACTCAACTGGATTTGACATTACAAACAAAATAAATAAACTAGACCAAATTATTCAATATTGAAGAGGATAGAGCAAAGAAGACTCACAATGGGATCTTACACGGTAACTATAAAAGAGAATAACTTAGAACAAAGTTAGAAGCTTGCCCTTTTAATAGCAGATCCAACTGTTTTCTACTCACACACCATAAAAATAATACGCACTACGTAATAATATAATTCCAACAAAAAAATAATAAAACCGCTTTCTAAATCGAATCCCAACCGTAGAAACCAAAATATTTTCCCCTACTTACTTGGTTATTTTAAGCTTCGATTGCCCAAATTTTCTTCAATATTTCCCTACTTTTCTCCTTATTTTAGATGTTGGTCAAGCCTTCTTCTTCCTCCAAATTCTCCTCTACCTATTACTCAAATGGATGCCCAAAACTTGATAGAGAATGAAAGTTTTAAAGGTAGAAATGAGCGATTATGTGTGAACCACGTAGCAGCAGCAGTAGCAGCACTGTCTTCCCGAAGCGATGTTGTTTCGGGGGGCCCTTGTTGATAAAAATCAACATTTTCTCCCCCAGTCACATGCATACCAAGCCCAGCTCAAACCCGCAACCTGCCAAATGCCCCCTCGCTTGTGTACTGCCTGCGCTACACATTCCCTCAACCCTAATAGGCACACTTTTAATTTTAAGGAAACTTGCCGCCCACTTTCTGAAATTGCACCAAAGCCCCAAAATTTCTGAAAACCAAGACTCACACCACACACTACAGTTACCCCTTATTTCACTTATACCCCAACAATTCTAAAATCAATTAATTTAATTTATTCATTTACTACTACGACTACTGCTACTACTACTACTATTATTTTTATTATTATTATTATTAAAAAAAATAAACTAGCATTTATATCGCTTATGCTTCAAAATATAACGCTTAGAAATTAAGACTGGCATAAACTAGACCCATTATCGAGTCGTTACAGTTTCTCCTCCCTCCCTTCAGGGAATTTGGTCCCCTAAATTCGCGTTTGGTCCATTTCCAAGAGGTACGTTCGCAGTTCCCATGATATTATCCAATATCACCTTTAAGACATTCCATGTCATCATTTTCCAGTATCTCACCAAGCATCTCGCACCCCCAAGGTTATTCCCTAGGTCCCATCCCTAGTTTCATTTCATATTGCATTTACCAAGTCAATTTCCAAACTCATCACAAAATAAACTCTCAGTTCATTCGTATTGACCTGCTTTACATATACTGTGCTCGACACCCTTTCATATATACACGACAGGCAACGTTAAAATTAACTAAATTAAGGAAGTCTATACATGTCGTACACTACCATTCACCCTTTTACATAGTTTCTTTCTCTTTCCCTTTCTCGACATTGGGTGTCGTGAAGGAAAATACTCATCCTTGAGCATAGGACTTATCAAAAGCTACCTGCTGCAGTGTTGGTGGTGCCATTATCTGTCGATCAGATCCTCTTTACAATCTGGGTACAGGAGGTCTTTGGTCAAACCTTGATCCTTGCCTTCCAAACTAGAGTTGAAGGGCTTGTGGGCAACTACTCATATGATATCCTTTCTATCCACATCGAAAGCATGTTATATCCGCATCCCTAGTCAAGTTTGTCGCACCCCGATGCTGAGGGCAATATTGTAACTGATGCCCTACTTGACCACACAAGTAACATTTGTCACTACCAAAATGGCAGGTTCCTCCATGTTTCTTTCCACAAGTGTTGCATATTAAAGGACTTGCCACATTGCTATCCGCTCGCGGTTCCCTTTTCCTTTTCCTACTTCCATTGGGTCCTTGAGAGGGCTCCATCCCCTTCTAGGGTGCATGAACGTTCCTGGTTTCATTTTGATCTCTTTCTATGGCATAAGCCCACTGCAGAACAGTTGAGAAGTCTAGAATCCTTGCTCCAGCCAAAGCATGTCGGATTTTGATCCTCCGCCATCATTTGCGGCGTTGATTGTTGCGGCACCGCTAAGCGGCGTAGCTAGAGGAAAAGGTGTCACTGGGTGGTGCCAGATGTAGCAATCAGTGCCACCCACGGCCAAAGGCCACGCTGTTGTGCAGCACGACCGTGGTTGGGGTTGCAACCGCTATCGCTATTGCTGTCGGCAACGGTGGCTGTGGGGGTGAGAGGTGGCAGCCACCTGGGAAAGGGACCACTGCCTAAGGCGGTAGCGAGGGGCGCACGATGCGGGTATTGATGAGAGATTAATATTTCCTAAATCTTAATGAATTATATCCCCATTTTGACTTTATAATTATGCTTAAAATAAATAATTATTTGCATTACATATTATTACAGGATGAAGCAAGGAAGCTGACTTCTACAATTAATTAGGGGCATAAATCGAAGACATTGGATTACCCATTATTGTTGCTCAAAATCATGGGCCAACTATGGAGTCTAGAGGATGTTTCAAGTGCACTTGGCCCAACTATCAAATAGAATCCAACATAAGAAAGGCCCAAGATCAATCAAAGGCCCAAGACCAATCAAAGGCCCAACAAAGCCCAATGTGTAGAAGACTTTTCTTTGTTTTGAATTTTTATAAGTGTTTTATCACCTAAAGTCTTTTGTATTCTTATGAGAATTCCACCACCTAAAGTCTTTTGTCTTTTACCTAATTTTCTTCCACTAGTTAGGTGAATGTTTTGTTGAATAATTGTGTGGCTTGTATTGCATCTTGTGAGCTATAAATAGCTCACTTTGGTACATTTGTGAGGAGGTTGTTATTACTTGAATCAAAGTTTAGTTTTGTTCTTAGAGTTTCTCTTAGAGAATTGCTCTTATTCTCTCTCTTATTTTCTCTTACAATCTTACTTCTTTTCTTTCTTCTTTAAATTCTTATGTCATTTATTGTTACATTATTATCCACCGCCTAAATGGCCGGTTAATTTATGCCTTTAAATTTCTGCAATTTTAATTCTTGTCTTTTAATTATCCACTACCTAAATGGCCAGTTAGTTTCTGCTATTTAATTCTTATCATTTAAAATTCTGTTATTTAAATTACGCCATTTAAATTCTTGTCAATTAACTTTTAAATAGAAATGAGTAGCTAAACCTAATCTTGGGTTAAGGCAAGGACAATGTCCAATGTTCTTAAATCTCAAGATAAGCCAAACCTCGATGAATGCAAGATTTATCTGAGTTAAACTCGAGTTGAGTGTGTAAATGGTTTTGTGAGTTTGGATTGGGTCATCATCCTAACTTAGAACTCTCATGCCATGTATGAGAGTTGCTAGAATTGGAGATGAGATATACCCAAGCTCAAACGATCAAATCATAGTCTGTAGTATAATACAATTTACAGTGACATCTTAACCTAGAACCCTCATATCATGTATGAGGGTTGCTTAGTTGAGAATCATTCGTATCTTGAATTATAACTACTATTGTTGCTAAAATACAACAATCTATTTTTAATTGAGGACAGACGCAAGAGTCTCGGGAGTTGTGCCTTCACTGATGAAAATCTGGACGAGGAATTAGGACTGATGGAGTTCCAAGTCTGATAAACCAACAGAGCTGATGGTCTGATGAGCTGATAATCTTGTGGGCTGATGATCTGGTGGCCTCAAAATGATCTGGTGGCCAAAAGTGATATGGGGGCCTCGAGATGACGAGAGGCCTTAGAGTGACGAGAGGCCTTGATGGTGACGAGAGGCCTCGGAGTGACGAGAGGCTTCGGAGTGACGAGAGGCCTTAGAGTGACGAGAGGCCTTGATGGTGACGAGAGGCCTTGGAGTGACGAGAGGTCTTGCTGGTGGTGAGAGGCCTTGGAGTGACGAGAGGCCTTAATGGTGACGAGAGATCTTAGAGTGACGAGAGGCCTTGATGGTGACGAGAGGCCTCAGAGTGACGAGAGGTCTTGCTGGTGACGAGAGACCTTGGAGTGACGAGAGACCTATAAAACGAGAGCACCGTTAGGGCACGGGTGGGGGTCCCCGCACAAACCCTTCGATGCTTAAATTAGATCTCGAGAGAAAATAAAAAATCGTACTTCAATTGCTCAAAATAGCGTACCTTGTGTTGAAAATCGGGTCTTGTATTTATAGTGGAGGAGAGAGAGAGATCTCGCGATATTTTCGACGGGAATCTCGGGGCCCGTTTCAGAATTCTCGGGGCCCATGGGCTGAATCACGAAGGGTCTCCTAGCGATGTCGGGTGACCCCCCACTCAGGTGGGGGGTCTTTCTCGCAGGCTGCCACTCAGTTGGAGCGAGTGGCCTGGGCCACTCGGCCATGCCGAGTGGCTTCCCCTTAGCCCCAGCCAAGGGGGTCTTTTTTGCTTCCTTGCTGCCACTTTGTCTGCCTTCATCTTTCCGGGTACATCAATTGCTCCCTGCTCTTTTAGTTGAGAGGTCGGGTAAAAGAGTATAAGTTTCCTGGAATTTTACAACGTGATTTTTTACCTTCTTTGCTTTTCTTTGGTAGACCATTTATGCGCTTTTATTCTTTATTTTCTGTATCTTTTTGGAAACTTCGGTGTTTTTCACTTTTTGAGCTCCTATAAATAGGGAGTCAAGTCTTCATTCAATTCTCAAGCGCGTCACTTCCAAACTCAAATTCTCTCAGGTCTTGGCGCGTTTTCTAGGCCACGTCTCGTTTTTATTGATGGAAGGGAGCGATTGGAGGCCACTCGGTCATGACCGAGTGGCCTTATGTGCGACAGGGGGCCACTCGGCCATGACCGAGTGGCCGTGGTGGGTGACAAGTGGCCACTCGGTCATGACCGAGTGACCGTTTTTTTCGGCCGAGGCCACTCGGTCATGACCGAGTGGCCCCTCACTCGGTTGTGGCCGAGTGGCTTCGGCCTTCTCTCGTCCTTTTATGCCTTTAATCACTTGATTTTCCTTTGATAGCTTCTTTCTTCTGCCTTGTACTGATGTTTTTTGTCTTTTGTGCAGGTGTTTTGTTCGCTGTGACCTTTCATCTTTTCTGTTGTAACCAGGTAACGGTCTCGAATTTCTTAAATATGTCGAGGAGAAGAACGGCGTCACCCCTGGCCCCGTGCACATCCCTGACACTTCAAGTTCTCGACTCCGATATGATGCTTTCGAGAAGATTTATGACGCCACACCTTCTGGTTTTATGGTGAGGTACCCTCGCCTCGACGAGCCGGATCCTTCTCAAGTAGATGAGGGCTCCCTGGGAATTCACTTTGCTTCGTTTGAGGTGGGGCTCCGCTTTCCCCTTCCACCTTTCGCCATGGCATGGTTATGTCATTATCAGATTGTTCCTGCCCAACTTCACCCTAATGGTTGGGCCTAGATGGTCGGCTTTTCTGTGCTTTGCCAGCAGAGGGATGTACTCCCTTCCTTGATGCTTTTCAGTTGTTTTTATCGATTGCGAAGAGCTAGTAAGAACCGTGCCCTTTATACGCTCCAAAAGGTTTCGGGCTCCGAGCTGTTCGATGCTCTTCCAAATAAGATCAATCGGTTTGAAGCGCGATGGGTAGTGATAGGACCTCCGCCTACCTGGGATGCACCTCTATATTGGAACCATCAGGATGTCAGCCAAGGGTTCCCTCCTTGTAAGGAAGTTCGAGGTGTATATCGTCGTCTTGTAGAGATGCTGACAGCACAAGGCCCCGTCGATTTGATGAGCCTCTTGACGGTGGAGAATTTCAGAGCCGCGGGCTGGGGGGTCGTAACGCCAACTGCTCCTCCTCAGTCTTTTACGCTATCCAACCAGGAAATGGAAGGAGTCGAGGAGGAGGAGATGGAAATGCCTGAATCATCTTCGCATCCTTCTTTTCGATCCTCAGGAGGAAAACACTCCTGGGGGTAGAATATATTTTTGACATTGCCTTCTTTTCTTCTTTATTGTATTTATTTTCCCATATTGAAGGTTTTGCTTCACGTTGATTTTTGCAGAGATGGCTGGAGTGAGTAGGTTGAGGGAGTTGCGTAGACTCCACCGTGAAGAGGAGGCGCGTGCTGCAGCGTCGTCCGGGGTTCCTCCCCCAAGTATTGAGGGAGTTACAAGTTCTCGTCCTCTTCGATCTCGCAGGCCTGCTGGCGTTTCTCCCACAGGGGTGGAAAGGCAGCGTCGCCCGAGAAGTGACCCCTCGAGTGCTGAGATTCCTTCTCATACAGAAAGTCCTCCATCGATTCCTCTTTCTCATGAAGATGCTGTCAATATCCCCTCTCCTGCTCCCAATTCTCGAGGAAGGCGAAGTTCATCTTCTCGGTTTGCTGGTGATATGGCTCGGGTGGAGGAAGAATGTCGCCATCCAGTGATCCCTAATAGGAAGGATCGTCGCCGTCTTGAGGGCGAGAAGTCATTGAGGCCACCTCCTATACTTCCCCCTCCAGGTGATATGAGACATACTATGATTCTCAGAGATGGTAGGAAACTCACTGGTCGGGACTTTGAAGTTTCTCCGGGGGTATTAGAGATAGATTCCGTCACTGAACAAGGAATTGGTGCTCGTCTCATTTATTCTACCATTCTCCCTCGAGAAGAACGACGGTTCATTGGTGGCAACTACGCCAAAACCAGGGATGAGGTAGAGCGGCTTCTGGTGCAAGGGGTCCAGGGGATGGTCGCTTCCAATGCCAGGGACAGGGCCTATCGTGAGCAGGTGGAGGCCCAAATGTCAGATTGGAGGCGACGCCAAACTTCCTGGAATGAGGAGCATCAAGAGCTAAAGGGTCGTGCTCGTCGGGCAGAGCTTGGGAAGAAGAATGCGGAGGAAGAGATTGGGCGTATGAGCGATCGACTGTCTGAGGCTTCCGCTGGTACCTCGGGCCTCCATGGGGAGATTCAATATTTATGCTCTAAGCTTGGAGCTAAAGAGCAAAAGAATGTGGAGTTGATGGCGCGACATGAAGCACTTATGCAGGAACACTCCTTACGCCTGTCTGAGCTGAAGATAAGCCGTAAGGATGCCCGGGATATTCGAGCTCAAGCAGTGAAGGAATACCGTCTTTCGAAAGATTGTCTGGATAGGAAGGGAAGATATGCTTCAGGCTTCCTGAAATATGGGTTTTATCTAGCTCGCGCCCATTTGGAGTCTCAGGGCCCAGGAGAGAGTTTTCCTGAACTTTTTCTTACCCACGAGGTTGAAGAGTCTCACGAAGTGGATTGGCGTCAATATGAACCAAATGAGCCTCTGAGTCCTTCTTCTTACTTAGACTCTTACTTGGTGGATGATTTGGATAATTTGACGGGCCCCTGGGTTCCGTTTCCTTTTAAGCGTGGGAAAGGAAGCTCGACGGCCAATCCCGGAGCCATTGAAGAAGCTTCTGGCGTAGTTGTTGAAGACCTCCCTCACGCGGCCAAGGCTGAGGAAGGGGAACTTCCCACAGCGTCTCCTGAGGTTCCTATTGTGTCCTCCAAATCTACTCGGCATTCGTCTCGCAGATCTCGCTCCCGCGAGTAGGTCCCAATTGTAGTTCGTTTTTTACTGTTGCTACTCTCCCTTTTTTTTTTTTTTTGTGTAGCAGAACTATTGCATTATCAATGAAATGTTTTCTTCTTGGTTCCATTCAACGTGTTCTGTTCTTTTGTTACTTGATTTACTCTTTCGTTCTTGAATTATGAACAATGTGGCGATCTTGAGCATATTTTTCCTCGTTGCTGAGCTGTAAGCGGGGCAGCGGGCTTGATCGAGTTTTACCTCATTGCCGGGCCATAGGCGGGGTAATGGGCTTGATCGAATTTCACCTCGTTGTTGGGTCATAGGCAGGGCAACGGGCTCGATCGCGTTTTACCTCGTTGCCGGGCCATGGGCGGGACAACGGGCTTGATCGAATTTCACCTTGTTGCCGGGTCATAGGCGGGGCAACGGGCTCGATCG
Organism: Diospyros kaki; assembly: GCA_036245055.1. Lineage (NCBI taxonomy): Eukaryota > Viridiplantae > Streptophyta > Magnoliopsida > Ericales > Ebenaceae > Diospyros > Diospyros kaki. The sequence continues at coordinate 22,776,086 of BSEG01000002.1, forward strand.
CATTTTACCTCGTTGCCGGGCTATGGGCGGGGCAACGGGCTTGATCGCGTTTTACCTCGTTGCTAGGCCATGGGTGGGGCAACGGGCTTGATCGAATTTTACCTCGTTGTCGGGCCATAGGAGGGGCAACGGGCTCGATCGCGTTTTACCTCGTTGTCGGGCCATGGGCGGGGCAACGGGCTTGATCGAATTTTACCTCGTTGCCGGGCCATAGGTGGGGCAACGGGCTCGATCGCGTTTCTTCAGAGATAAAGTAGCAATCATACATACACAAGCATTTTTTACGTGGTTCGGCAAAATGTGCCTACGTTCACGGTCCTATCCAGGACTTATATTATTGTAGATAGTTGTTCAGGTACATCATTTGTATACAACTTCAAATAATTCAGATTCCATGTTTTTCCCTTGGTGTCTCCTGCAAGTGTTTGCAAGATGCAAGTGTTGGGTCCGATCAGCTTTTGGATACGATATGGTCCTTCCCAATTGGCTCGTAGCTTTCCATCTTCCCTTAGCGCGTTGGTTACAATGGATTTTCGGAGTATTAAATCTCCTTCTTTCATGGGTCTACTCTTCACCCGAGAATTGAAATAACTGGCTATTCTTCTCTGATATGCGGCTATCTTCATGGCAGCGTTGTCTCTCTACTCTTCAATCAGATCCAAATTTTCTCGCAAGGCTTCAGAATTCCTCACACCATCCTCCTTTTCATATGCCATTAACCTTGAGGATTTTGCTGAAATTTCTATGGGGATTAAGGCTTCCGTCCCATATACAAGATTGAAGGGAGTTTCTCCAGTAGCGACTCGACTAGTCGTTCGATAAGCCCATAAAATGGTGGGTAGCTCATATGCCCATGTGCCTCTGGCTCCTTCAAGTCTAGTCTTTAAGCCATGCAGTATGGTTCGGTTACTGACCTCAGCTTGTCCATTGGCTTGGGGGTACGCCACCGAAGCAAATCTTAGTTGAATCCCTAGATTGTCACAAAATTTTCTAAAAGAGTCACAGTCGAATTGTTTCCCATGATCTGTGACTATGATTCTGGGTATTCCAAACCGAAAAACAATGTCTTTCCATACCATCGCCTCTACCTTCTGTGCTGTAATAGTGGCCAATGGCTCAGCTTCAATCCATTTGGTGAAATAGTCAGTAGCTACTATTAAAAATTTTCTTTGCCCAGGTGCTTGAGAGAAAGGTCCCAAAATATCCAAGCCCCATTGTGCGAAGGGTATAGGTTGGAACGCGGGCTGCAGCTGGGATATTCGAGCAGATTGGACTGGAGCATGTCGTTGGCATTTGTCACATGACTTGACTTTCTTTAGCGCGTCTGACCTTAGTGTGGGCCAAAAGAAACCAGCTCTTAATATTTTGGTCGCCAGAGCTCTTGCTCCCAGATGTTCTCCACATATTCCACTGTGAGCTTCTGCTAGGATATATTCGGCTTCTTGAGGGCCTAAGCATTTGAGAAGAGGTGTAGTGTAAGCTCGCTTATATAATATCCCATCTATGATAGTAAATCTTGAAGCCCGCATCTTAAGCCTTCTCATTTCTAGTGGATTGTCTGGCAATTTATTGTTAGTGAGATAACGATAGAAGGGCGATCTCCAGTCTGTCCCCGTCTTAATGCATGATACCTCTTTTTCTTCAATACTCGGATGGTGTAGCATTTCTACAAGTACTGCTCTTCCTGTTATTTCTCTGGTGGATGCTAATTTAGATAAAGCATCAGCGTGCCCATTAAGGGATCTGTTTATTTGTGTTAATTAGAAGCTCTGGAATGTTTGGGCCAGATCTTTAACTTTACGCAAGTACTGAGCCATTATTTGTTCCCTGGTTTCGAATTGTCCCTGAAATTGCTGCACAATTAACTGAGAATCACTATGGGCAACCAATCGTGTTACCTCCAATTTCTTTGCTATCTTCATTCCGGCGATTAGGGCTTCATACTCAGCCACATTGTTGGTACTTAAAAAAGCAAATCACAAAGAATATTCCAACGTTTCTCCCTCAGGGGATACTAGTACTATTCCAGCTCCGCTTCCTTGTGAACCAGATGCTCCATCAACAAACAACAACCGTACTACTTGCTTGTTTTCTCCTACTTTGTTGGAGTGAGTGCATTCCACAATAAAGTCAGCCAGCACCTGTCCTTTTATAGCTTGTCGAGGTTGATATTGGATATCATATTCGCTTAACTCAATGGACCATTTGGTAAGGCGACCTGAACATTCGGGTTTTTGTAAAATACTTCGCAAAGGCTGATCTGTAAGTACGATAATCGAATGGGCCTGGAAGTATGGCCTCAACTTCCTAGACGCATTTAGTAGGGCCAATGCCATTTTTTCCACCACGGGATAACGTGTCTCGGGGCCTTGTAATACCTTGCTGACATAATATATTGGTCGATCCACCTGTCCCTCTTTCCTGATTAATACCGCACTAATGGCTTCATCACTGACCCCCAAGTACAAGTATAACGTCTCTCCAGTCTCTGGTCGTGTTAATAGGGGAACTCCTTTCAAATATTCTTTTAATGCTTCAAATGATTTTTGACACTGTTCTGTCCACTCAAACTTTTTCCCTGCTCTTAATGTTCTCAAGAAGGGCAGCTCCCTTTCGGCGGATTTGGAGAGAAAACGTCCTAGAGCTGCCATTCGCCCTGTCAATTGCTGAACTTCTTTAGTTGACGCGGGTGGTTCCATATCCAATATTGCTTGAATTTTCTCGGGGTTAGCCTCGATTCCTCTTTGTGTGATCATATATCCTAAGAATTTTCCCGACTGTACTCCAAATGCACACTTCGCTGGATTTAACCGCATGTTGTATTGTCTAAAGACCCCAAGTACCCGCGCTAGCTTTTCTACATGGGATTCATTTTCTCGACTTTTCACTATCATGTCGTCAACATAGGCTTCCATTGTGTCGCCCAGCAGTTTTTTAAAAACCTTATTCACCATGCGCTGATAAGTGGCTCCGGCGTTCTTAAGTCCAAAAGGCATGACTTGGTAGCAGTATGTCCCCTTTTCAGTGATGAATGACGTCTTTTCCTGGTCTGGAGGGTACATCCTTATTTGATGGTACCCTGAGAATGCATCCAAAAAGCTTAAAAACTGGTATCCAGATGTTTCGTCCACGAGGTGGTCGATCCGTGGTAGCGGGTAGGAGTCTTTGGGGCACACCTTATTGAGATTGGTGAAATCCACACAAACATGCCATTTTCCATTAGGTTTCGGGACCATAACAACATTGGCCAACCATTCTGGATACAATACTTCTCGAATGAAACCTGCCTTTAGTAATTTGTCAACTTCCTCTTCTAGCGCATGTAGCCTATCAGGGGTAATGTTTCGCTTCTTTTGTCGGACTGGTTTGAAGTGGGGATCCACATTCAAGTGATGGCATATTACTTCGGGATTGATCCCTAGCATATCTTTCGGTTTCCAAGCAAACACATCTGAATTTTCTCGCAGGCATCTGGTGATTTCTTCTTTCACATGTTCCGAAAGCTGGGATCCCACATACGCCACTTTCTCAGAATCTGATTCACTCAGGTGTATTGCTTCTAATTCTTCAATAGGTTGAGGTTTACGTGCAGCTCCTTCCTCCAAGGATTTATGTATGGCTTTCTCGGCTATGGATAAGGTTTCTTCAGCTCTTTTCCCTTTTGTAGACGACACATAGCAAGTTCGTGCCTTCTTTTGATCTCCCCTAACCTGTCCGACCCCAGCGGGTGTGGGGAATTTCATCAATAGATAGCATGAGGATACCACGGCCCTTAAATCGTTGAGTAATGGGCGTCCCAAGATCATATTGTATGCCGCCGAAGAAGTTTTAACCACCATAAAATTCGCTTATCGAGTTACAAGTTGGGGGTCTTCACCTAATGTGATAGGTAGTTGAATAGATCCCGCAACTGGTACCGCTTCTCCAGTAAAGCTATACAGAGGTGAGGATACTTTCTTCAATCGATCATGGAAAAAATGCATTTGTTCAAAGCAGTTCCAGTAAATCAGATTGACAGAACTGCCACTATCCACTAAAATTCTACTGATGGGGTGCTTGGCCACGATTGCTGAGATAACCATGGGATCATCATGTGGGAGTATTATATCGCCTCGATCAGTTGGGGCAAAGGTGATTGGCTCTTCATCATCTCTTACCTCTATTACTGAGTTAACTTGGTAGGCTTGACGTGCGTATGCCTTTCGGGAGGCTGATGTGTCTCCACCTTGGGTTTGCCCCCCTAAAATAACGTGAATGGCCTGTTGAGTCGGTTCATTGTCTACACGAGTATCTTGTCGATGATCTCTTCCACTCTCTTGTTGTCTTGGGTTTGGCCTTTCATGCCCATCACGCCTGTCCTCCCTTTGTTGGGGTTCCCTGTTTTTTTCTTCTTCCTCATTTCTCACATATCTTTGCAAGTGTCCTTCACGGATGAGCATCTCAATTTGGTTCTTCAATTCTCGGCAATGATCAGTGGAATGTCCCCGAGTTCGGTGATATCTGCAATACTCTCCTTGATTTTTCCCCATAGGTCGGTCAACTCTGCAGAGTAGTTTAAGGAGTCCTTCTCCCTTGACTGCAGCTAATATGGTTGATCGAGGCTGTAAAAGCCGAGTATAATGATTAAAGAGAGGTTTAGGTACCTCTGGACGCCTAACTCTTTCTTGTCGTCGGATAGACTCTTCTTCCCCTTCTCGCTCCTTTCTCTTCTTTTCTTTGTCTTCATTCCCTGCCACATTCCTCATAATTTCAGTGTGGAGGATATACCTGTTTGCTCTGACAAATAGATCGGCTAGGGATGTTGGGGGGTCTAAATAAAGTGACTCCTGGAGAGAGGCGAGTGTTAGTACAGGTGCTCTAGACCCAATCAGATTGGGCATGTTGTACACTGACAATTATAGACATGTTTATTATTTGAATAAGGAGTTGTTCAAATTCACAAGAAGTCATTATATTAGTTTCTTGTTATTATTGTAATAACCAAATGAAACTAGATAGAAGTTCATATGATGTATACTATGATTAATCTATAAAGATGTGAGATGATGCATCACAGTTTCTAGACATCATTAAACGTCCCAAGTCGCAGCAATGTCAAGAATGGATATTGACAATTGCGGTAAGACTTGTATGTGCTATGTTTTTGCTATGTGATAGCAATGGGGGTCTCACACCCATAGGCATGGGGATGCCTAGACAAGTACATAGGTGACCAATGTTGGAGAACATGTCACTGGACATGACTCGCCATGAGAATCCATTTTGATTATATGTTGATGGTATTCTCATACGAGATGGGTGTAACTAATCCTTGGACCTGAGGTTATCACGGTCATCTCATAAGAAGACCAGTATGCTTTGACATCGTTTCGATGGGCCTAGATAAAGGCTGCACGTGGGCGATCGTTGGGTATATCGTGAGGCTTATGGAGATGGGTGTATAACCAAGATGGGACTCGTCTATCCCTTGATAGAGGATGATGTATCTAAGGCGCCTTCGGTGGATATTCACTCTAAATCCATGGCCATGGTGAAAGAGATCAATAAGTAGTTATTGATTTACTTTCTAATTAAGTGAAGATATCCGGAAGACCGAAGAAAACTCATGTGATCGTTATCAAGCAACACATTTCCATACTTGAGATCACATAAGATACATTGACGAGAGGATCGAATTACATGGTAACCATGCTCGTGAAAGGTTATTTGCGGATTATGAATCCTTCTGAATAATTGGGTAGGCATGATGCCTTGCTAGAGGCCAATCTTGTCTTATGTGTTCGTACCGACACATTGCCAACATATTTGGGAGCCTAATGAGTCATACGCAATAGGCACGGTCCCTGGCTTAAACTAGGAAAGCGAACGTATGGTTAAGTGGGACACTTCGGCAAAAAGTTGTGCCGTTGTAGGTTCTCACGGGAAAAGAACAAACAGACGTAATGACGTCAATATGACGAGGGGTCGTTATAAAGGAAAAAGTTTCCTAAAATAGCAATTGATTAAATTAGAAAGTAGTTTCTAACTTAATGATTAAATTAGAAAGAAGTTTCTAATTTAATAATTTGGGCTTAATTTAATACTTGGGCTAAAGAAAGTATTTGGGCCAAATATTAAATTAAATTAAATATTTGAGTTAAATTAGATTTGGGTCAAATATTAAAGAAAAACAAATATTAAATATTTGGGCTTGAATTAGATTTGGACCAAATATTTTATAAATGGATTTGGGCCACTTTAATTGGACTAGGATTAATGAGCTAGCCCAATCCATATCTATTAGGGTTTGGGAAACCCTAGGAGGTTGTTTCTCTATAAATAGCCCTTTATGGGATGCCCAAATCATGCCTCTTTTTGTGTTGGTTTTCAAGAGTTGAAAATCGATTATTTTTCCCGTCCATAAACAAGCCGTGTAAAGGAGAAGGAGCTAGCACTCCTATTCCGCTCTCTTTGCCAACGGACGCGTGCTGCGTATCACGAGTTAGAGGCCGGACGCTTGGACGGCTCGAATCCGCGAACGACTCGATTATCTAAAGGTTAGATTTATTTCTTTGTTTGTGAATGATTTAATTTCGACGTTGATCCAATCGCCGGGATCGGGGTAAGGTTCAAATTTTTTGAACTACGCTGCTTGCCCCGTAGCGATCTTGCTTTACTTTCAGTGGTATCAGAGCCATCGTCGAAATATTTCAATTCCTTACGTGAGGATTCGGTTATGTTGTTATTTGTGAAATAATTAAATAATTGTTGTATTTGTATTTTTTGGATTGCAAAATATTTTTGGTGAAAGGGCAAAATATCGTGTATGACACGAAAAATGGCGAAACAGGGTTCGGGATGCATTCGGATGCACCGGGGCGTCGAAAGACGCGGCCGAGCGGGGCTCGCACTCGCTGGGCACGGCCTGGGCGCGCGCAGGGCCCGGCCATGGCACGGCCGCGCGCGCGCGTGGGGCGGCCGGGTGCGGGCGCGGCCCGCGGGTGCGACCCGCGCGACTACGGACAACCCGCATGCGGCCTTGCGCGCCCCGCACGGCCCCAGTGGCCCGCACTTGCCGCCCCGCGGCCCTTGCCGCGTGCCAAGCGCGGCCCATGCGCGCGCCAGCCGCGGTCTTTGGCCCTGTTTGGGCTGGCAGCATGTTTGACATGCTGCCCAGCCACTTCCCGGCCCCTCCTGCTCCCTCGGGCTTGGGTTTGACTTTCCCCGGGGTCCACATGAAGCACCCGGGCCGACCCTTCGGTGGCTTAGTGCATTCCGTTCCTTTTGGTGGGGCCCGGCCAAATTGTTTGGCTATTGTTTTATTTTTATCCAATCCATAAGTGTATGACACTTATGGGCCGTGATTAAAAATGGGGCTGGGCCGTTAATTGGATTATTTATTAATTATTGGGCTGCTAATGTATGTTTGACATGCATTGGTTGATCTAAGGCCTGTTGAGCCTTGTTAGTTAAACTAATGGATGGAGTCCAAGCCCAACACAATTAAAACAATTTTGTTTTTTCCAAAATTATACAAATTTTCAATTTATTGAAAGCGTTTCATTAAGTTTGAAATAGATGCGACAATTAATTAACATAATATAAATGAATCAATGTGATTGATTGCATGGGGGTATGGTATGGATCGAGTCGACCATTTATTTATTGTTGAGAATGAATGCTTGTAAATTTGGTTTTTGAAATAGGGCCTGCGTGTCCTGCCTCTCTTATACTCTGATGTACATTCTCTTCTCATCTCACTCCCCTCGAATGTAACTCGGGGTTTCTAATTCTATGTAATGTATGTAGAATAGAATAGAGTAGTGATAGTTGTAGTTTGTATGAAGAGAAAGAGATGGAGCCAAATTGAAGACAAGATTCGAAGACCAACGAAGGCTTGAAGAATGTGCTTGTGAAGCAAGATGTGATTCTTCACCTAGGTTTGACCTGCTAGCTTTCCTTCTATGGCTCAAGGGGGTTAGCCGTAGTTATCCATACCATACACCGGTTTGAGTCATTTATTATGCATTATTAATTTGATTAATTGCATGTGATGAGACCTAAATAAATAAATAATAAATCCCTCATTAATATTAAGCCAACTTGCCTTCCATCATTATGAAACATTAGGTTTCTAGCTGGCACTTGATTTGTTGAGTCACTCAAGGTCATGTGTCACCTATGATTCCTATGTTTCATGGGCCATGAGATGTCCCTGAATGATGGGTTCGACTTAACTAGAAAGGTGGGGTTTGTTGAGTCACTCAAGACCTTACTGAGTATAGAGGCAAAGATTGGGAGTCACATAAGATGTGCTTGACAAGGAGTTGTTAATCCAATGAATCTAGGAGTTGCATGGAGATGCAATTGGTAGTAAGTACCTACCTAATCGATCCTAACACAATTTGTTGAGTCACTCAAGGTTGTGCGAGGGGAGATGGGATCCTAGCCCACTAGGAAATCTTCCAACAGGATTTCCCAAGTTATGTCTTGAGGGTGGCAAACTCGTAGAAAATAGTGGGAGCAATCATAAAATGTTACTTCTTGTAATTTATGATTTCGTAATTCAATATGATTATAATAATATCTCTATTCAGTTGTTAATCTAGAATGTCTGGAAACATGTCGATAAGATCGATACTCGAGGGCAATAATACCTTCAACAGACTAATTTCTATGACTGGGAGATCATCTTGAGGATAGTCCTCACGTATGATAAGATTCTTTATGCGATAGAGAGCTATCTTCTTACGAAGCCACCAGTTAAAGAAATAATAGCACATTAGGCCTGGACGATGCACAGGGGTGATACGATCATCGTTTGGTATATCGTCTTGGCTGCCATGACCCCAAAACATAGGTCACATCATAAGAGTTATGATGCCTATGAGTTCATGGCTAGGCTCAAGGATCATCTATTGAGAAGCATGTCATGGAGATGATACGTTTTATCAATAGGTTGCTAGAGCTCAACTTGGGTATGGATGCCAAAACTTACCCTAGATTTGGTGCTACATTCCCTCCCTAACAGCTATGGAAAAGACTCTTGGAGAGTGGTTGTCCATACTTAGGGAGACCAAACCTAAAAATGATTATAGGTCAAGGGAAGTGTTCTCTTAGTTGGAGGGCCCAAGGCGCACAGGGGCAAGCCCAAGAGTAAGAAAGCCAAAAGGAAGAAAAGTTCTTCAATAGCGCAATCTGGAAAAGTTCAGAAGACCAAAACCCAAAAGGGCAAAGAGGATGCGTTCTATCTCCACTGTGATAAACCGGGAAGTGTAGAGTAAGAAGAGTTCTACTCAAGGCACTTCAGGTATTTATGTTATTGGAATTAGTCTATCTACTTCTAATCAGTCACATGAGTATTAGATACTGGATCTAATGCTCATATTTGCACTTTTTGTGTATGGGTTTAGGAGTACGAGGAGATTAATAATAGGAGAAGAGTACCTACACATGGAAAATAGATCAAAAGTTGTTCCATTAGTTGTAGGGACCTATTTATTGACATTGCCCACAAGGCTTGTATTGGAATTACATAACTGTTACTACAATCCTAGTATGACTAGGAATATAATTTCTAATTCTTGTTTGACAAGGATGGATATTCATTTTTATTTAAGAACAATAGTTGTTTGTTTTATAAAAATGAGTTGTTTTATGGTAAAGCAACAACACGTAATGGTTTGTATATTCTTAATGTTGATACTCCTATCAATAACATAAATATTAAGCGACTTAAATCAGGTGATTTAAATAACACTTATTTATGGCATTGTCGCCTTGGCCATATAAATGAGACTCGCATATCCAACTTGTATAGAGCTGGATATCTTGGCACATTTGATTATGAATCATATGGTGCTTGCGAATCTTGTTTACTTAGCAAGATGACTAAGTCTCTTTTTAAAGTAAAGGGAGGCTACATAAGTGCTAGGGTTTGTGCACATTGATGTGTGTGGACCCATGTCCACCCAAGTTAGAGGTGGATATATCTACTTCATAACCTTTACTGATTATAGATCATGTTTTGGTTATGAGACATAAATCTGAGGCTTTTGAAAAGTTCATAGAATTCAGATTTGAAGTAGAGAAACAAACTGAGAAAAGTATCAAAGTACTTCGATCAGATCGAGGTGGTGAATACTTGAATAGTGAGTTTCTAGATCATCTGAAGCAGAATGAGATTCTCTCACAATGGATTCCACCTAAAACACCAGAGATGAATGGTGTGTCTGAAAGGAGGGATAGGACCTTGTTGGACATGGTCTGGTCCATAATGAGTCGCACTGAACTCCTCATTTCATTTGGGGATACGCACTCCTCACCGCGATCTTTGTTTTAAACAGGGTTCCAAATAAGTCAGTTACTCAGACTCCATATAAGATATGGAAAGGAAAGAAGCCAAATCTGTCTTTCCTTAAGATTTAGGGTTGTGAAGCTTATGTCAAGCGTGTTGACAATAATAAGTTAAAACCCAAATCAATGAGATGTTTGTTTGTGGGATATCCAAATGGATATTACTTTTACCACCCATATGAACAAAAGGTGTTTTGTTGCCAAGCATGTGGTATTCCTTGAGAAGGAATTCTTAGATGCTGTGGTTAGTGGGAGGAATGTTAAGCTCGAATAGATTCGAGGCGAACCACAAACAAATACTCCCTTCCAGGAACCCAAGAAAGATCAGACACAAGATGTTGTGTCAACTCCCAAACCTTTTACACAAGAACCTCATAAGTCAATGAGGGTTCGTCGCGAGCAAGAGAGATATGGATTTCTCATCTCGGCACATGGAGATGTGCTTCTAGCTGAGAATGATGAGCCTACTACCTATGATGAGGTAATGTCTGACATTGACTCTGGGTTATGGCAGATGGATGACAAAACAACTTTCCTTAAAGGAAACCTGGTCGAGGATGTGTATATAACACAGCCTGACGATTTTGTTACTCATAAACATGCAAATAAGATTTGTAATTTGCAAAGGTCCATTTATGGACTAATGCAAGTATCCCGGATTTAGAATCAATGTTTTGATGAAAAGATCAAAAGGTTTTTTCACAAAAGGGAAATTGATTCTTGTGTTTACAAGAAGGTTAGTGGGAGCGTGGTGGTCCTTTTAGTCCTATATGTGGACAATATATTGCTCATAGGGAATGGTCTTCCCATGATGCAATTAGTTAAAATATGGCTTTCAAAATATTTTCTCCATGAAGAAATTGGGAGAAGCAACCTATATTCTGGGAATACGGATCTATAGAGATAGATCCAAGAGGTTGCTAGCACTCTCCCAAAGCGCGTACATTGACAGGATGCTAAAGAGGTTTAGCATGGAAGATTCTAGGAAGGAAATCTTCCCATGTCACATGGAATACATCTCTCTAAGGTTTTGTGTTTAAAGACACAAGATGAGAGAGATAGGATGAGTCGAGCACCATATGCCTTGGCTATTGGCTCGATCATGTATGCCATGTTATGTACGAGGCTTGATGTCGCATATGCTTTGGGCATATGTAGTAGATATCAAGCTGATCCAGGTGAGAAACACTGGATTGTTGTGAAAAACATTCTTAAAGTACTTGTGAAGCACTAAAGAGATGTTTTTTCCATATGGAGAATGAGAACATACCATGAAGGGGTTCATGGATGCCAGTTTCCAATTCGACCATGATGATTTTAAATCACGTACAGTCGAAATTCATATTATGCCTATATGGCTGGGCCATGAGTTGGAAGAGTTCCAACAAGAGATAATGACAGATTCAACAACTGAAGTCGAATACATAACAACCTTCGAAGCAGCTAAGGAGGTTGTATGGATCCGTAAGTTCATTGATGAACTTAAAGTGGTGTCCAACATTGTTGATCCAATAACAGTTATTGGGACAACAACAAAGCCATCGCGTAAGCGAAGGAACCACGGTCTCATCAACGGACCAAATTTGTATTGCGACATCACCATATGATAATGGAGATTATCAGCTGAGGTGACATATATAGAGAGAGTAACGACGGATGACAACGTCATAGATCCCTTGACTAAAGCTCTGTCCCAGGAGAAACATGAAAGTCATGTTCGATCATCACGTATAAGATACATGAGTGATTGGCTCTAGTGCAAGTGGGAGATTGTTAGTGCAGGTGCTCTAGACCCAATCAGATTGGGCATGTTGTACACTGACAATTATAGACATGTTTATTATTTGAATAAGGAGTTGTTCAAATTCACAAGAAGTCATTCTATTAGTTTCTTGTTATTATTGTAATAACCAAATGAAACTAGATAGAAGTTCATATGATGTATACTATGATTAATCTATAAAGATGTGAGATGATGCATCACAGTTTCTAGACATAATTAAACGTCCAAAGTCGTAGCAATGTCAAGAATGGATATTGACAATTGCGGTAAGACTTGTATGTGCTATGTTTTTGCTATGTGATAGCAATGGGGGTCTCACACCCATAGGCATGGGGATGCCTAGACAAGTACATAGGTGACCAATGTTGGAGAACATGTCACTGGACATGACTCGCCATGAGAATCCATTTTGATTATATGTTGATGGTATTCTCATACGAGATGGGTGTAACTAATCCTTGGACCTGAGGTTATCACGGTCATCTCATAAGAAGACCAGTATGCTTTGACATCGTTTCGATGGGCCTAGATAAAGGCTGCACGTGGGCGATCGTTGGGTATATCGTGAGGCTTATGGAGATGGGTGTATAACCAAGATGAGACTCGTCTATCCCTTGATAGAGGATGATGTATCTAAGGCGCCTTCGGTGGATATTCACTCTAAATCCATGGCCATGGTGAAAGAGATCAATAAGTAGTTATTGATTTACTTTCTAATTAAGTGAAGATATCCGGAAGACCGAAGAAAACTCATGTGATCGTTATCAAGCAACACATTGCCATACTTGAGATCACATAAGATACATTGACGAGAGGATCGAATTACATGGTAACCATGCTCGTGAAAGGTTATTTGCGGATTATGAATCCTTCTGAATAATTGGGTAGGCATGATGCCTTGCTAGAGGCCAATCTTGTCTTATGTGTTCGTACCGACACATTGCCGACATATTTGGGAGCCTAATGAGTCATACGCAATAGGCACGGTCTCTGGCTTAAACCAGGAAAGCGGACGTATGGTTAAGTGGGACACTTCGGCAAAAAGTTGTGCCATTGTAGGTTCTCACGGGAAAAGAACAAACAGACATAATGACGTCAATATGACGAGGGGTCGTTATAAAGGAAAAAATTTCCTAAAATAGCAATTGATTAAATTAGAAAGTAGTTTCTAACTTAATGATTAAATTAGAAAGAAGTTTCTAATTTAATAATTTGGGCTTAATTTAATACTTGGGCTAAATAAAGTATTTGGGCCAAATATTAAATTAAATTAAATATTTGAGTTAAATTAGATTTGGGTCAAATATTAAAGAAAAACAAATATTAAATATTTGGGCTTGAATTAGATTTGGACCAAATATTTTATAAATGGATTTGGGCCACTTTAATTGGACTAGGATTAATGAGCTAGCCCAATCCATATCTATTAGGGTTTGGGAAACCCTAGGAGGTTGTTTCTCTATAAATAGCCCTTTATGGGATGCCCAAATCATGCCTCTTTTTGTGTTGGTTTTCAAGAGTTGAAAATCGATTATTTTTCCTGTCCATAAACAAGCCGTGTAAAGGAGAAGGAGCTAGCACTCCTATTTCGCTCTCCTTGCCAACGGACGCGTGCCGCGTATCACGAGTTAGAGGCCGGACGCTTGGACGGCTCGAATCCGCGAACGACTCGATTATCTAAAGGTTAGATTTATTTCTTTGTTTGTGAAGGATTTAATTTCGACGTTGATCCAATCGCCGGGATCGGGGTAAGGTTCAAATTTTTTGAACTACGCTGCTTGCCCCGTAGCGATCTTGCTTTACTTTCAGCGAGGCGCGCCCCTTGGAGCATAGCAGGCACTGCCACTTGGGCCGGCAAGTCGAGGAATTCAAGGGTGGCATTACGGAATCTATCCACAAATTGTCGTAAGGATTCCTTATTCCCTTGTCGTATACTGAGCAAATAGGTGGCATCCTTTTTCCTTCGACTGTTAATCACGAAAGCTTTGGTAAACTCTGTCCTAAGGTGTCCAAATGAAGAAATAGAGGATTCTGGAAGGCTATTAAACCATGTTCGAGCATATCCTAACAGTGTTAAGGAAAATGCTCGGCATATTACGTCGTCATCCCATCCATGCAATATCATTAGTGACTCATAATTCTAAACATGATCATATGGGTCATCTTTTCCGGAGTAGAGGGTGATTTGTGGCATTTTGAATTTTCGAGGCAGCGGTCTCTCCAATATATCTGTCGTAAAAGGACTTTTTCTTCGTTGGTGCTCTTCTGTTGTAGGGATAAACTTTTTCCGCTCAAGCACTTCTTCTACTACTCGTTTCATATCATCCCTCATAGTAGCTATTGTCTGATTGTCATATCTTATTGTCGTACTGGCCACTGTTTCATGATACCTTCGTCTTTGAGGGCTTCTGGTTCTATTTTCCATTCTGGGGTTTTCATTTCTTCTCGGTACGGAATGAGGGTTCTTCCTTGGAGGTGGTGACCTAGGCCTACCCTCTCGTCTAGGCGTAGATCGAGAATGAGAATCGGGAGTAGCTTCTGTTGGAAATGTATGCCCTAAAGACACGTTTTATTTAATTTATGGTAATGATGTTTCTTTTAGTCAGTTTATTGCACATATATCATTTGCATTTAATTGTTGGAAAAGTGTCCATGCTATTAAGTAAGTGATTCATGTGATGGGTCGTTCTTCACAGTTAGGCATGAATCATGGGTACTTAATAAGCAAGAAAAATATTACTCTTGATCTTTTGATAGAACTGGACATTCTATCATGATAAGATCATTGTGCAATAGATCCTAATGGAGGATGGCTTGCCTTAGCCAGTAAACAGTCCGTTTACTCTTATTGTACAAGCGCATTTGGAATGCATAGAGTGGACCTGTGATAGAAGCTAATGACAAAGTACTGATTATCATGGAGCTGGTCTATCACTGCTACTACGTGGACGAGTACTCTAATACTTGAGTATTAGTTGGTGGTCTAGTGAGCCTAGAACTATATTCTTAGATTCACTGTAGGTGAGGTCTATCAAAGATCAGCAACCTTGTGAGTTGGGAGTGTGGTTTCTAATTAGCTAAGACAGACTGATACAAGATAGTTTCTGTGATTCACCCCCTTGTGATTGTCCAAGAATAATCAAATAATCCAGGGCCCTGGGAACGTGACTTAAGAGTGTGTGCTTCTGGGTAGCTCCCAGTGATAAGCAAGTACATTCGACTAGTCACGGATTATTGGACTAGTGATCTAAGGATGGTAGAAGTCATTTAGAGAGGTGTTAGTACATTATTCCTTTCTAAATGATGGGTGTTACACAGAAGGGTATTATCGTCATTACACTAGTAGGTCAAAGACATCGCACATGCAAAGTTATTCGTGGGGTCAGTGTTACCATATGGTGATAGTTGGAACACTTAGAATGACAAAATATAGCTACTAGGTAGCAGGGATATTTTGGTCATTTTAATAGCCGTGAATAATTTGTCTTTTGGTCCCCGGGGTAGCTCGATATAACTCATGTATTTTTAATACATTTGGCCTATTGGGTGGATTACATGAGAGAGAATTATTTTATTCAGAATGGTCCATTGGGCTAGAATAAAATAATAAGTTCATTGGTTTTAATTAATTAATTGGGCTAACCCAATTAGAAAATTAATTAATTGGACTTGGCCCACTAGGGTTTGGCCCACTAGGGTTTTAACCCTAGGGTTCTCCCTATATATATTCTCTCTTTTGTTGGTTTTTTCACCCAAGTCGTTTTTCCTCTTCGTCACCAAGAGAGGCCACGAGTTTTAGAGTCATACCTTGGAAGATCAAGAGATCTGATGCGAAGGAGCTGACGAATCGCAGGCCAGCCGTCATCTCCACCACACGAAGAAGCCGTCGCGCCTCCTCCTTCTATCGCTCCATTCCGACCGGTAATCCGCAGGAAAAGTAAGCTTTCTAGATTCTAATCATTACGAGGATAGATTTTATTTTAAAATCGCTTCCGTTGCATGCTTTGGTCCTCGTTGACGGTCCTTCAGCTTCTTGGTAGGAATCGGCCCCTACTTCGGGTTGAGGTTCTGGGGATGGCATAAACTTTTTCAGAGTATCAGGTAATGTCCCCACAGGCATCATGCCTTGGAGGATACCAGTCATGTCTCGAAGTGCTTGCATGCCCTCAACGTGTTGTTGTCTCAATGCTTCATACTCTTCCCACGGTATCGTGCGTGATGGCTGTCGTGAAGCCCCAGCTTGATCAGTAGGAGGTGGCCTTGAGCCGATAAGTATTGGTGATGGAACTGTTTGGTTCCCCACCTGTGGGCTGGGGGAAATGGAGCGGTCACCTCCCTTAGGTTGAGCATTATGTGGGGGAGGAGGTGCTCCCTGTTGCTGAGTGTTTCGTGGCGGTAGGCGTGTTTCTACACCTTGAGAGAGAGTTCGTCGGTGTCCACGGGTGTTTGCCATTCTTAAGTTGACTTTTTGTCTTGCGCTTCCCACAGACAGCGCCAATTGTTGTTGCCAAAATACAACAATCTATTTTTAATTGAGGATAGACGTAAGAGTCTCGGGAGTCGTGCCTTCATTGATGAAAATCTAGATGAGGAATTAGGTCTGATGGAGTTCCAAGTCTGATAAACCAACAGAGCTGATGGTCTAATGAGCTGATAATCTTGTGGGCTGATGATCTTGTGGGCTGATGATCTTGGGGGCTGATGATCTGGTGGCCTCAAAATGATCTGGTGGCCTTAGGATGACGAGAGGCCTCGATGGTGACGAGAGGCCTCGGAGTGATGAGAGGCTTCGGAGTGACGAGAGGCCTTAGAGTGATGAGAGGCCTTGATGGTGACGAGAGGCCTCGGAGTGACGAGAGGCCTTGATGGTGACGAGAGGCCTCGGAGTGATGAGAGGTCTTGTTGGTGGCGAGAGGCCTTGGAGTGACGAGAGGCCTCGGAGTGACGAGAGGTCTTAGAGTGACGAGAGGCCTCGGAGTGACGAGAGGTCTTGCTAGTGACGAGAGACCTTGGAGTGACGAGAGACCTATAAAACGAGAGCACCGTTAGGGCGCGGGTGGGGGTCCCCGCACAAACCCTCCGATGCTTAAATTAGATCTCGAGAGAAAATACAAAATCGTACTTCAATTGCTCAAAATAGCGTACCTTGTGTTGAAAATCGGGTCTTGTATTTATAGTGGAGGAGAGAGAGAGATCTCGCGATATTTTCAGCGGGAATCTCGGGGCCCGTTTCAGAATTCTCAGGGCCCATGGGCTGAATCACGAAGGGTCTCCTGGTGATGTCGGGTGACCCCACACTTGGGTCTTTCTCGCAGGCTGCCGAGTGGCCTCGGCCACTCGGTTGGAGCGAGTGGCCTTGGCTACTCGGTCAGGCCGAGGGGCCAAGCCACTCGGCCGTGCCGAGTGGCTTCCCCTTGGCCCTAGCCAAGGGGGTCTTTTTTGCTTCCTTGCTGCCGCTTTGTCTGCCTTCATCTTTCCGGGTACATCAACTACCAAACGACCCTCTGTTTATTTCAGATTAATGTTGCTATTTAAATTGCTATAAGAGATTTATTAGGCATTGGTTCTAAACTCGCCTCAACGCAAGACCTTTTTAATATTCCAAAAAAAAAACCTTTTCACAATCAAGAAAACTTAGCTCTCTTTGGATAAATCAACCCGAATGAACAATTCTTTTGTTAAATAAACCTCCCAGTGAATCGACCTGGACTTGTCCGGAATTTATATTTGTGCTATAACTACACTCACACACTGGTGAGTTTAAACCTCCTCACCATTTTAACACTGAACATCCAAACTGATTAAGGCTATCTAAATTGTAGGGTGAGAAGTGCAGCCAGGTATGCCCCACGGCCGCCTAGGGCGGCGTGTGCCCCACGACGCAAGCTGGGCTCGCATCCCCTTAGCTGGGCTACGAGCTGGCCTGCAGGAGTAGCCTTGGCCGCATTAATGGGCCGGGCCAAGGCACGCGGCCTGCATGGCCGCATGCCTTGCGTATGCGCTTGCAGTTGCACGCGCGCGTGTGGCCTACCCCCCGTTTTTTTTCCATTTTTTGTTTTTAATTTATTTTAAATATTTTCTAGCAAATTAAATTAAAAAAAATTGTTTTCAAAATACTTTAGGTATAATTGTTATACCCATGTCCGACAATCATATAAATTTTTATAATATGCTTTTAATTGTTAAATAGTATGTTGTGGATGCTTTGTCGCATATCGGTATTGGTAATGGACTTAGGGCACTACATAGATGATGTATGTGTTGTGTGGATATATGGATTGCTTTATTTGACGGCTTGGTGCCAAGATTTTCCGTTTTTGGATAACGGTTGTAAAATTAATTGTTTAATTTTATTTTTACTTTTATTATATTGTAAAAGTAGTTTATAGTAAATGTAAAAGTAGGGATTCAACTGATGGAGGCATAACATGGAGTAGAGTCGTCAAAGGCGAAACAATTGAGGAAACGAAGACCCTATGTAAATGGGTTATTCTTGTAATAGTTATAAGCAGTTTTCTTTTTTGCACCCACGTATGCACCGTATGTTTCCAATGGTCGAAATCGTGCCTAGAATACATGTTTGAGTCCATGACCATATTGACTACTTTATACAATGTTTATTTTACATAGTTGATGTATGATGATTAAAACGTTGCATGTGTAAAGTGAGACCTAAAAATTAGACCAAAAATCTCCCATATTTGTAAAATTAAATTGTAACCGGTTAGACCTTAAGAGTTAAGGCAATTTAATTAGGGCTCTCCATCATGATAGAGATTAGGGCATTTTGATTCGTGTGTTGATCGGCTATGGATACATAGGGGTTGCACATTGATTAAAATGTTTTAATTTCAATTTGTCATTTGATAAGATGGGGATGGACAAATATCGAGATCCAAGAATCTATTATGTGAGGGGATCGATATTCAACTGTGTAGACTTGTCAGCGTGATGATATAATTTAACCATGTTCAATTGCCAAGAAACTATTATGTGAGGTACATTGGACTAGGAGCCAAAATAATATTTGGGTCGTACATGAGATGTACTGGACATGAGTTGTCCACTTATTGAATTTGTTATTCCAAGAATCTGTTATGTGAGGAGTAATAAGCTTGATAAGGATCCAAATACCCACTGGAATTCATGCCAACATGAATTCGCATTTTCCTTCATTGGGAGTAAGGAATCTGAAAAACTTAGTGGGAGACACTATTTGATTTAAAGACCAAAATCAAATAGTTAAGAAAAACAAATATCTAATGATCTATTTATTTTCTATAGATACATCAAATGGCTTCATTACACCCACTTACTAGAAATCTTGACAAGCACCAGCTAACTGGACTAAATTTTAATGATTGGCTCTTAAACTTGAAACTGATTTTGAACTTGGAGAAAATTACTTATGTGTTGGATGCTTCTATACCTGTGCTTGGTCATGATGATGGAGGGGAAAATGTTCCTCAAAACATTACTCAAGAGGAGCAAGATACTCTCACCAAATGGCGAGATGATGATCTCACCGCTAGGAGTTATATGCTTGTTTCAATGAGTAGTGAATTACAACGTCAACACGCAAATATGCCTGACGCGTACTCTATCATCATACACCTACAAGAGTTGTATGGTGAGAAAAGTTGGAGTGCAAGATATGAGATATCTAAGACACTATTTAGGGCAAAGATGTCTCCGGGAGGATTAGTAGAAGAACACGTTCTCAAAATGATCTTGTTAGAGAAGCTGAAGGATTTGGGCGATGAGTTGAATCTTCACCTCCAAATTGATTTGATCTGTTAGTCTTTGCCAAATTCGTATGGGAATTTCATATCAAATTTTTATATGAATAAAATAGAGTGTACCCCGGCAGAGTTAATGAACATGCTTATTATGGTACAGAGCAACATGAAATTAGGTACTGTGATGGCAGTTGCCTCTTCCAGTAAGACTAGGAAGGGAAAAGGCAAGAGAAAAGCCACACAAGTACCACAGAGGGCCAAGACAATAAGTAAGAAGAAGAGCAAAGCTGTTGCCAAAGAAAAATGTTTCCACTATGACAAGGACGACCACTAGAAGAGGAACTTCAAAGATTACCTCAGTTCCTTAAAAAAGAAAGCGGAAGGTATGATGATAGTTCACGAGTATTTTTTCATTGCTTATTCTTCTACTTTATGGATCCTAGATTCTAGAGGGACAACTCATGTTTGTGCTTCTGTACAGGAACTGGAGCAAAGTAGAAGGCTCGCAGATGATGAGATTGTGTTGAAGGTGGCAAACGGGGTAAGAGTTATAGCCACAGTTATCGGCACTATTACTTTAGCTTTATCGCATGAACATAGTTTAGTTTTAAACAATTGTTTATGTGTACCTGGAGTTTTTAAGAACATTATTTCTATTCCTACTTTAGTGAAAGAGAATTATGAATTTTCTTTTAAAAATAATGTTTGTGAGATTTATTTTGGAAATAAATTGATTGCTTCTGGTAATCTTGTCAATGGTCTTTACATTTTGAATGTAACTGTTGATGATGATAAACATCTACGTGTATTGAATAATAACAAGAGACAAAGGGATAACCCAAATCCCAAAAATCTGTGGCATCATCGATTGGGTCATATAGGGGATGACAGGATCACTAAGTTGGAGAAAGATGGGCTTCTTGGCCCATTAGGTTCTAAACCTTATCCAACATGTGAATCGTGTATCCTAGGAAAAATGACCAAATCGCCCTTTGTTGGACAAGGGGTTAGAGTTACAGAATTGTTGGGACTCATACATTCTAATATATGTGGGCCAATTAATGTAATGGCCCGAGGGGGTTATCAATACTTCATAACTTTTACAGATGACATGTCTAGATATGGATGTCTTTATCTCATGAGACATAAATACGAATCTTTTGAAATGTTCAAAGATTTTAAAGTTGAAGTAGAAAATCAAAATGGTAAAAAGATAAAAGCCTTACAATTAGATCGTGGAAGCGAATATCTAAGTCATGAGTTTGAAGATTTCCTTAAAGTCTTGAGTATTATTTCACAGCGTACTCCACCAAGAACAGCTCAACTGGACAGGGTTTCAGAAAGGAGGAATCAGATTCTGTTAGATATGGTCCGAAGTATGTTAAGTTATTTTGACTTACCATTGTTCCTATGGGGCCATGCCCTTCTTACTGCAATATACCTTCTAAACAAAGTACCTTCCAAGTCAGTTCCTACAACACCACATGAGATATGGTTTGGTAGGAAACCAAGTCTTAAACATGTTAAGATTTGGGGATGTACAGCTTTTGTGAAAAAGCTTAAATCAGAAAAACTTGAGACTCGATCTTTAAAGGGTAGTTTCATAGGTTATCCTAAGGATACCTTAGGATATGAATTCTATATTCCTGAGTTGCAACAAGTAGTTGTTAGCAGAAATTCCATTTTTCTTGAAAAATAGTTTATTCAAGAAGGTGGAACAAAAAGGAAAATATAACTTAGCGAAGGGTTTGCCGAACCTAAATCTATCCCACAAGATGTCCAATTACCAAGTGAGGAGCCAAGGCTGAGTCTTGCACCTCCCAATAGGAGAAGTGAGAGGATACCTCGACAACCTGAGAGATATGGTTTCCTTAGTGAATAAGAGTTGTTCGTAATAGGAGACCATGATCACTCAGATGACCCTACAACTTATCGAGAGGCAATGTCAGACATCAACTCACAAAGATGGCTAGAGGCTATGAAATCTGAAATGGATTCCGTGTATTTGAATCAGGTCTGGACTCTTGTAGATCCACCAAAAGGGATAGTACCTATTGGATGTAAATGGGTCTTCAAGACGAAGATAGGTTTGGATGGAAAGGTAGAGACCAACAAAGTAAGACTAGTGGTGAAAGGTTATCATGAAAGGCAAGGTGTTGACTATGAGGAAACCTTTTCTCCAGTTGTCATGCTTAAATCCATTAAGATTCTACTAGCCATTACCGCTCATTATGATTATGAGATTTGGCAGATGGATGTGAAGACAACTTTTTTAAATGGTTATATAGATCAGGATATTTATATGGAACAACCTAAAGGTTTCACACCCAAGGATCAAACAGGTAAGGTATGCAAGCTTAAGAGATCCATTTATGGTATTAAGCAAGCATCTAAGAGTTGGAACATTTGTTTTGATAATGAAGTCAAATTGTTTGGGTTCATTTAAAACGTTGACAAGCCCTGTGTATACAAAAGGGTTAGTGGGAGCGCAATTGCATTTTTGGTCCTATATGTTGATGACATCCTACTCATTGGGAATGATGTAGGATTGCTATCAAAAATAAAAGTATGGTTGTCAAGGACGTTCTCCATGAAAGATTTGGGAGAAGCTTCCTACATTCTTGGCATTCGGATCTATAGGGATAAAACCAAGAGATTGATAGGGCTTTCCCAAACCAAGTACATAGAAAGAGTGTTGAAGAGGTTCAACACTGAGGATTCCAAGAGAGGCCTACTACCCTTTAGACATGGAATCCATCTCTCTCGGGATATGTGTCCCAAAACACAAGAAGAGAGAGATCGCATGTCTAGGATTCCTTATGCTTCAGTAATAGGAAGTCTGATGTATGTAATGTTATGTACAAGGCTTGATATTACTCATACTGTAAGTGTTACAAGCAGATATCAATCTAATCCTAGTGAGCAAGACTGGATTGTTGTTAAGAACATCCTTAAGTACTTGAGAAGGACTAAGGATTTGATTCTTACATATGGAATGGGAGAACTTAAAGTGGAAGGTTACACAGATTCTGATTTTCAATCAGATATTGATGATAGAAAGTCTATCTCAGGTTATGTGTTAACCTGCAATGGCAGAGTATTCAGTTAGAAGAGTTCTAAACAAGATACGACCGTTGATTCTACTGCAGAAGCTGAGTATATCGCAGCATCCGATGCTGCGAAGGAAGCCGTCTGGATCAAGAAGTTTATGACAGAACTTAGAGTGGTTCCCTCAATAGAGTCTGTTGTACCCTTGTTTTACGACAACAATAGGGCTATAACGCAAGCCAAGGAACCAAGGTCTCACCAAAAGTCTAAACACATTGAGAGACGCTTCCACCTCATTCGAGAGATCGTTGGCAGAGAAGATGTCAATGTGCAGAAGCTAGATACATTAGAGAATGTAGCAGATCCATTGACTAAGGCCATGAACCAGAAGCAACTAGATTCTCATCTAGATAGGTGGGGTATGAGATACCATTCAGAATGGTCTTAGGGATAGTGAGAGATTGTTAGATATAAGCCCTTAAGACTAGTTCTAGTGACACAATAGGGCTTGATCTTGTAATTCTTTAAACTCTTTTTAATGGCAAGTTTTATGTTTAATTTAAATTGCAATATAGTTTGAATTGAATATACAAATATCCTTTAGTATAATAAGGAGTGGATACCATTCTTAATTGTTAAGAATAATCGAGATGGATAATCCACAATATGTTATACTATAAATATGTTCATGGCCATAGAGTTCCTAACCTGGATAATTAGTAACTTGTAAAGGTCAGCACATCGTCTTCCTCCTTGTTTGGTATAAGATATCGAAAGATAAGATTGGTGGGTCTCGTACCAGTTTGTATGAGATACAGAAGGAAGACGAGTGGGTGCTCGTTATAGAAACAAGTTCACTAAATGGGACTGTTAATATTGAATCACATGGGTTTTATCTCACATGTTAATGATTCAATATTAACTACGAATTTGTATTAGTCCTTAGATCTGAGATGACATGGAAATCTGTGTGTTGGTGGATTAGGATATCAACGATATTATATGGTTGTCCTAATCAGGGATAGTCGTACATATCTATGTGCCTAATTTAGTGACACACGAGGTATGTGTGCATCAGACATGGAATCTATCACCTCGAGATATAGGAGGAGGATATCCTATGCGATTGAGTGGTCACTTGATGATAAATCCTTGGCCAAGGTAATATGACGACGGAATTTGGATTTCATAAAGGTTGTGTCATATTAGTCATGTTTGATTGTTGGATTTGGTCATATGACAAGATCAAGAGATTTAACCTGTTGATCGTGATCTCATATCTTGTCAGGATATAGGATGATAAAGAAACTGTATTGTAGGGCACCGTAGTGTAAGGTTCACATTCCCACTTCACATTAAATTGGGTAATCATGACATATTGCTAGATATCACTCATGATTTACGAGAATTAATAATTGATTAATTCTCGTTGCCAATTTAATTGTGAACCTAGAAAGTCCCACCCAATAGAAATTGTTTTAAAAGAAAAAGGGGCAAATTTAGTAATTACGAAATTACTAAATTTTAAGTGCAATTATTTATTAAAGAAATAAGAATAATTAAATAAGTAATATGATTATTTATTTAATTATTAAATTGGATTGGACTTTTTGCTAGCACCTAAAGCCTAGTCCAATAGCACTTAGGGTTTTAGGGTTTTGTCTATAAATATGACATTAAACCCAAAATCCGTGAGATCAATCAGTTGAATAAAACTGGATATTTTAGAGAAAATTTTCGTGTCCCTTTTTCTCTCAAGTCTATTGGAGTCTTAACAGTTTCGGGTGGACGAACTCGACACCTCAGGCGGGGGAGATATCAGGCGGGTTATCGGCTATGAAATCAGATTTCGTTTTGACGTAACTTTTCGTTTTATGTCTTCGATTTAAACCACAAGATTTGAAAAATGTGATACCTTAAAAATCATATTTTTGTTTCCGCTGCGTATGATCCGATCATAATTTTCTTACAGATGATATATCTAAGACGCCATCGGTGGATATTCACTTTAAATCCATAACCATGGTGAAAAAGATTAATAAGAAGTTATTGATTCACTTTCTATTCAGTGAGGATATCCGAAGAACCAAAGAAAACTCATATGATCGTAATCAAGCAACACATTGCCAGACTTGAGATCACATAAGATATATTGACGAAAAGATCGAATTACAAAATAACCATGCTCGTGAAAGGTTGTTTACGGATTATAAATCCTTCTGAATAATTGGGTAGGCATGACGCCTTACTAGAGACCAATCTTGTCTTATGTGTTAGTACCGACACATTGCCAACATATTCGAAAGCCTAATGAGTTATACACAAAAGGTACGATCCCTGACTTAAACCAGGAGAGTGGACGTATGGTTAAGTGGGACACTTCGGCAAAAAGTTGTATCGTCGTAGGTTCTCACGGAAAAAGAATAAATAGATGTAATGACGTCGCTATGACGAGGGGTCATCATAAAGGAAAGAGTTTCCTAACATGACAATTGATTAAATTAGAATTTCTATTTGTTGGAGTGACAAATAGGAAATAATATATATTTAGGCTTAAATTATATTTGAGTCAAATATTAAATTAAATATTATATTTGGGCCACTTAATTAAGTTTCTAGTTGGACTAGGATAAACCCACTTAAGATTCCAGTTGGACTAGGATAAATAGGGCGGCCCATGTCCATTGGGGTTTAGGAAACCCTAGGAGGCTTGCTCCATTATAAATATCCCTTTAAGGGTTGCCCAATTTATGAATTATTTTGTATGATTTTTCAAGAGTTGAAAAACAATTATCGTTCACTCTCTCATGTTTTTTTTCCGCATCAATTCAAAATGTAGAGGTTCTTTTCGTGCATACAAAAGCCGCGAAAAGGAGAATGATCTAATAGTCCCATTCTGCTCTCCTTTCCAATGAACGTGTACCATGTATCACGAGTTAGAGGCCGGATACTTGGACGGCTCGGTTCTACAAATGACTTAAAAATCTAAAGGTTAGATTTATTTTATTATGTATGTGATTATTTTGATTTCGACATTGATCCAATCGCCGAGATCGGGGTAAGGTTCAAAATTTTTAAACCATGTTGCTTGCCTCGTAGTGATCTTACTTTACTTTCAACTTTGCCATGAAATTCTTGAGTAACTAGCCATTAGTATTAGCATTGCCACCGCTCCCTTGAGCCTTGGGATCAGGGGTCTGTTCTTCATTGTTGCCAATGGGATCTCCCCCTATCCCTCACCTTGCAAGTTCCAGCCTCGCTTGATTGGCTGCGAGCATTTCCATCGTCCTCATCATTCTTGCCAAAGTATCATGCACCTCTACCACTTCCTAATCCCAATCCCCATTAGGCTCCCCTAGGGTTTCATGCACAGATGCAACCTGTCCTTGACCTTGTATGTGCACCTCTGCCACTTCCTCTTCGGATACTCTCCCTTCATGCGCATCCTACATACATAGAAGTTCAATTCCAAGACTACGCCCAACTCCAGCCATAAGTTTCATCACCATAATTTGACGAAAATCGAAGACATAGAACTTAGTTTTACCCGACTAGTCTATGTGTACAAAGACTCTTGTCCCAACCTTGCTTTGATACCAAGTTGTAAGGTCCCCAATTAATTTATTATTTTTTTTAGAGACCAAACCCTAGCACGGTTACCAAACACTCATGGTGACTTCTTCATTGGAAACCCCAGCCGAGGAATTCAAAGGGAAACATCAGAAAGATTGGAACCTGCTAGAGTCTTAATGAAAATATCACAGCTAGAACACACATTTCTGATAACAGAGCTTTATTATAGCCTCATACATCATCCATCACATTCTTATGTATACCTTAGGGTCAATTACACTAAGCATCACAAAAGCTAACATATGACTATATTACAAAATATCTACAGCAAGGTGTTACCACCAGGACCTTGTAGTTGGGACCTCTCTGTACAAATTTAATCCCTCGCCTCGAGCATTTCCTGGCTCGCCATCATCTGGTGCCTTACCTTTACTTAGAATGATCTAAGCAAACATGAGCCGCAAGGCTCAACAAGCATAATAGAGCAAAGACAACAGCATGAGAATCAAAGATTAAGCACTGACTCATAACTTTACACATTGAGCACATCGACTTTTGGAAAGTTTAAGAGTGTCCTCGCTCTCAAACATCTAGAAAAAGAATCTAACCAAGCACGTTTACCATGAATTAGGTTTCTCTGGCCCTCTTGAGACTAGCATAAAAGAACCGTAACATGACAACCACCACGGGTCAAGCATATAGCCACTCGAGCTTGCCTACTTACCATGAGTCCGACATGTAGCCTACTTGAGCTTCAAACATATACCACGTGTTCGACATTCAGCCAACTTCAGCTTGAAACATTTACCACAAGTTCGACATTTAGCCCACTCAAGCTTGATAGGATATATCCCCACAGTTCATGTCCGTTGCACGCAATAGAACCATGCAATGAACAAATAGAAATGAATTGGCGTAGTAAGCATCAACGTGATACGAAGGCCCACATAAGGCACACATCAAACCATGCTTCGCTCGTATAATAACACCCTTCTAAACACACATTCAATGTTAAACTTATACACCTTAAACTTAACATTTCACAAGCTTACCCATGACTCTGCTTACACATAGGTACATAATAGTCAAAATACCATACTTGTCTCTTCTCATACATATGAACCAATTTCCACATGCATATTAGTGGATACTCCCCTTATGTGTGACTAGTTGTACCAACTTCCCTGGATCATCCACCGTGTGTTATCATAGCTGATAACTAGTGCCCATACATCAAACCATCAACTACCACAACCCTAAGGTCGACAGCTAGTAGCTTTGTGATGTTTTACTCTTATGTTTAGTTTTGATGATGAAAAATATCAAATGGTTTTACGCTCTAAATCAAAATATATGATTTGGAAACAAAAATCAATTTCAAGTGCTTTCTTAAAATGAAAACCATATGATCTATGATTTTTTATATTAATTGGAGATTAGAAAAAATAAGTTTTAAGATTTAAAAGAATCTCCTAAATGATTTTTACAAATTGGTTTTGAATCATTGGATAAATAAAACAAACTATTTCAAAGGCAAAAGACCATGTTATTGAGCCTAATCCCGAGTTTGGGCTCAACAAAATGTTTTAAAGGTAAAATGTTTTAAGGAAACATATAAGAAAATGTTTTCATTTTGAAAAACTATCTCCCGGTATTTTGATAGCTAATATTGATTGTTGCTAAAATGATTTTTAATGATTTTTTCAATAAATAGAATGTATGTATTTTAGGGGTGGTAAAATCTCTAAATCCCGAGTTTGTACTAAAATCAAAATTATATTTTCTTATTTTTATGGATTTTAATTTTTTAGATATTTTATTGAAACCAAATGAGGGGTACTTTCTTATTTACATTTATATATCAAAGTAAATGTCCACATTCATTTTCTTTAACTTATAATTTACCTTCCATTTACTTAAACTAAAGAAATGTAAATATGTTATAATATATACTTAAACTAAAGAAATGCTATGGATTGTATCATCAAGTAAATCAAATTTTCTTCATCTGTCGACAAAACCTCTTCAATCTGTCAATTAAGCCTTCAAATTAGTTGACTAAATGCTTCAAACTGTCAACTAATAGAAGCTATGCCTTGCATCTGTTGACTATGTTTTGATCTATCATCTATCCTCATGGTTCAGTCGATAGAATAATTTGATCTGTCGACTATGTAAGGGTGGCTGTCGACTATCGGTAAAGTTTTTTGGTTTTATGGTCTGATCTGTCGACTATGTTTTTAGTTCTATCGACTATGTCTAATTTTTGTTCATCTAATTAGTCGACTAATCTCTTGAGTCTGTCGACAGTTTGTATCTCTGACAGTTTCCAACGACTAGTTTCTCAGTCTCCAACGGCTGAAAAACATCTAGTTTTGGGAAAAACTTTTGGGACGCCTATAAATACAACTCAAGGATGATAAAGAAGAGGCTAATGGATGGGAATGAAGTGATTTGAGCTTACATCTTACACTCAATTGTATTTATACTGATTGTACTTCATTTTTCGCTTTTCAAGGCTTTGATATAAATTTGTATCATTTCATTCAAGCCTTATTTTGTATTTTGAGAGATCTTGTAACTAAGAGATTCATCTCTTAGATTCTCTCTTATTGTTGAAATCTTGTATTTCCTAGCTTGTTGTGCTAAAGGACTTGATCTTTGAAGCAAATTATTGAAATACCTAGCTAGGTGCTAGAGGGCTTGCTTGTAAATTCTTAGTCTTGGACTAAAGGTCCTACTTGATTAAGTAGGAGGTTATAATGGATTGGTTGAAAAATCCTTAGTAAGGAACTAAGGTAGTGGACTAGGCTTGGTTAAGCCAAACCACTATAAATCTTTGTGTTCTCTCATGGTTGTGTTCTTTGATCTATTAATCTTTCCAAGCATTTCTTTATTCCTGTAATACCCGGTATTACATGGTATTAAATATAAATAACTTTTGATTATTTTGTCAGGACCTCGGGTGGTCCGGGAAGACCAAGGGTCAATCTCGAGAAATTAATTAATAAAATTTATCGAATTGGCGGCTGGGAGTGTCTCGGGACTTGGATGTCCAGGGAAGAGAGTAAGAGATTGATGAGAGTCTCGAGATGAGGCAAATGACGTTGGTGGCGGTTCGACCAGGAATAATATTCAGAATAAATTTTGTATAAGTCTGAATGGGTGCCAATACCGAATGGTTGCAAGGGACCTCCTGGAAGTTGAGGGGACCCTAGGGGTGATTCAGTTTTCTGAGTAAGGCAACCCTTAAGTGTTTTCGGGTCGAATGAAGGTCCCGTGTAGGCGTAGGGATGAAATCGGCCTTATCGAATAAAAGTCGAATATTAATTCTTGAAAAATCAAAATTTTATGTGATTTTGTGATAATTAATTAACGCTTGGAGGGTCAAGTGCAATTGATAAATCCCTTAAGTGGGATTAAGGATATTGGGAAGTGAATTTATTGAGATATTAGGGGGATTAAGTGTGTGATTAAGTTATATATATGGATATATATATAGGCGTGAATATATATATAGGAGACCTGCGAGCTCGCTGCCATGAAAAATTCAAATTTGAATTCAAAGAACAGAGAGGGAAAACAGAGCTTATGGGAGAGCAATGGCCGAGCTTGAGAAGAAATCGGGAGAGAGAGAAGCAAGGCTGAGTGAAGGAAGAAGCTGGCCACTTGTAGACGGCCCAAAGCAAGCAGCCTCGGCCATGGCTGCAGCTTGAAGCAGCTGGCATGGTGGCCATGGCCGAGTGAAGCAGTAGCTCGAGCAGGGGTTACGATCAGCAAGGCAGCTGCAGCGAGCACGAGGCGGTGCTCGGAAGTGATAGGGATGGCCGGAGACGCGGCCATGGCAGCACTCGGCGATTTCAAGCAGCGACCTGGGCAGCTGATGGCTGGCGTTGGAGGCAGCAACAGCTCTGATGATGGCGATCGACGATGCTCGCGGCGTCCAGCGGCAATGAGAAGTGCAGGCGATGGCTGAAGACAGCGCGGTGGCCGCGCGCTGGTGCTGCTTCGAGCGTTAGGTCGAGCTTGAGGTGGTGGCGACTGTTGATGGCGGTGTTGTGCGCGATGGTTGGAGGCGCAGGAGGCCGGCGAAGGCAAGGCCAGTGGTGGCCAGCGGCGCGAGCAGGTGGCTGGGTTGGTGAGCAGGTGCGGCCGCGCGAGGTAGAAGATGATGAATAGTGCCGCGCGGGAGGAGAAACAGGGAGAAAGAAGGAGAAATAAAAAAAGAAAGAAAGAAAAGAAAATAGAAAATATGGAAATTTCTGAAAAATGAGGGAAAATAGAGAAAATTTCAAAGAAAAATGTAGAAAAATTCTGAAAATTGTTTCGAGGCTCGTGGAGCATACTGGAAGCTCGAGAATGGGATTTTGGGCTTGAGATAGCAGTCAATGAGACAATGCTGGTATGGGCGATTGGCCGATTTTCGTTTCCAAATTGATTGAGGTAAATGGGTTATTTTCTTTGAATTAATTTATTCAGAGAGTAATAATTATTTGCTAGATTAAACCCTGTGTTGGAGTTATTTGAAATTTTGTTGATGGATGATTTTGGTGATTTGTGGTGAAGTTGTGGGTATTAGTTTAATGCCGGATGTTAATGGAGTAGGGTTTGTGTGTATTTGTATCTAGGTTCAACCGGGGAGGCGGTGATCCTAGAAGAGCTCAGAGTTCGGGCTGGAATTAGTGCCGAGGCAGAGATGAGGCTTCGAGCCAGGTAAGGGACGGCCCCATGTGGAGGCGGCCTTGCAAGTTGGTAAATGTGTTTGATAACATATTTATGTTGCATTGGCATGTAGTGATTATATCTTGTGTGATGCAAGCCCTAGTGGACCGATGGCCATATGGAGGACTAGTGTGGTGGGGGCTGATAGGTTGATGCCTCAAACCTTAGTGGGTTGTGAGGATGAGTGAACCTAGCCTCATTTGCATGCATTTGGCATACATAAACATGATTATATTCATATTTACATGCATTGCACCCTTATTGAGTCTTTATGACTCATGAGGTTTTACCTCATGTGTAGATAATACAAGTCCAGATGCAAGCAGGGATGGTGCTGGGAGGCTGTTGTGGCAATTAGCTTGTTGCCTGGGATGTGTTGTTGTGTAATCTCTTGTAAATTTTTATATGTATTCATGAAATCGAATGTAAACGATATTGAGCACTAGATGTATTTAATAGTTGAAATCATCGTAGTGTGATAAATGATTGTGAGATTGTTCGTGGTATATGGCTTAGTTGGAGAAGCCGAGTTTCGGACCGAGTAAAAATCATCGAGGTATGTTCTCATAAATCCCCAATACTCAGCGAAATGTTTATTATGCTAGCTTTGTGCCTGGGTCACCTCTGGCTTGCTATGGGGCGAGCTGAAGAGAGGTGAAGCTCACTCGGGTTTCGGGTCTCGGTCCGTTGGATTTTTCTTGTTTGAGTTGAGACCGATTCTTGAGTGGAGTGAAGGGAAGGACGAAGCCTAGTTCCCACCTAGGGCGTTTCCTGTTGAAACATAGTCCAACCCTTCAGTTGTGGTTTGATAGGTGAGTAATCTGGTCGATTATTTACCGGTGGCGCTCGTAAGTGGGAGCGAGTCGTTACAGTTGGTATCAGAGCATGTCTAGCTATATGAGTAGGGAAAGGCTAGCATGCTAGAATGTCATGTATGGTCGGTTAAGTGATTAATGTGAGTAATTGCCAAAGTTTTCGAGTAGAGGATGTCTGGCATGATTGAGATGTAAGTCTGAATGTCTTAACTGCTGAGTTGGGGTCGAGAACAGTTGGTTTGTGGTCTCGAGATTTTGATGTGAGGTTGATTCGATGGCCTTGAAAGCTGGATGTGTGGATCGAGGACCCTAAGGGATTGGGTCGAGGCATTGAGGCCTGGAATGGTTGGAATGGTATGTTTGGATATCCTTGTTCTAGGGATAAGAAAATACCCTAGGTTGAGATGATATACCCGTAAGAGGTATACGGGCCGAACAAAGAAGAACCAAAAACCCCAGTGTGGGTGTGGTGTCAAGAGACCCGAATTTGGGAATTTTGGGTGATATTAAGTGTTTCAAGGATGGGAACTCCTTGAGACTTAAGTGTTGAGGCTCGTGTGGGGACACGAAGCCGAAGCGTGACTAATCTGGGAAGGGATTAGTGGAGCGTCCGTATGTTAGGGATTTGCCGAGCATGTTCGAGGGGTTAGAGTTGCCCCTTGGAAGTGGTGCAGTAAGACTTGTGCGCTTGAGATAGAGCGAGCTATAGTGGGAGTTAGCTCGAGACTCAAGGAAATGAGTCGTCAACTGGCTATGTGATGAGCTCCTGGGGGTAAGGTTAGTTGCAGCGAGGCTCTATGGAGAGTGTGCATGTAAGGCATCAGTATGTCATGGCCAGTGACGGCATGAAGTAATTAGAATCTAAAAGGATTCTGAGGAGAGTTGTGGGCGCTGAAAGCTTGCTAGATGCATATGGTACGATGTAACGTAAGGTGATCGTATTGTTATGATGATCCCAGAGGGGATGTGCCTAGGGTATGAGTGGACCCTAGTTGGTTTCATGATGAGACGAGGTCTATCCTAAGAAAGGATAGGTGTGTGGCAAATGGACCCTAGCGGGTGTTTGTGAGAGATGGAAATCCCAAGTGAGTCGACCTGGGATCCAAGGGGATCCAGATTTGGGATAAAGGAGTTGGGCATGCATAGATATGCACGTGAGAGCCATGGGATTGGAAGTCCTGGTTGTGAAAGGCCATAGTGACCGTTCCTGTGAATGATGGATGAGGGTCTAATTTAAACTCTCATTGACGCTTGGGGTCAGGTGGGACACCTAAAGTCAAGAGATGAGAAGTGAATAAACCCTCACTATGATGCCTGGAGTCGAGATGACGCCTAAGGTTACGAGACCCTTAATGGGAGACGCGAAGGTCACCCAACGAAGGGTATGAGCAGTGTGGGCCGAGGGTAGTGAAATGTGGCAACAGGACATCTGTGGGCTATGCGCGCAAAAGAAATGCCGACTTTGGATGCCAAGCGGGCAGGGGTATGGTAAACAATAAGGAGGCCCGAGCGAAGCGTACGGAAAGACCAGGCTGGGCGTAGTGACTGAATGTGTTCATGAGTGTGCAAGGAGAGACGAGAGGTCTCAATTTACCTAGAAGGTACTGGTTGGCGCTCCATCGTTATGGGTGCCAAAGCCTGAGATGGGCTCAGCATGTCGATTGCGGATTGAGAGATCTATGATAATTAAGCTTTGGGATGAGCTAGGTGAGAAAATAAATCATGATGGATTGAGATCCATTATCGTGGAAAGTTAGAGCTTTCAAATGTTGAGTGAGAGCCGGGAGGTATGATCTTGTGGGGTAAGATCATGAGGCCTCAAGATGAGAAATGGTTTGAGAGTCTCTTAGTTGGTAAGAGATGTAGATTCCTGAGGAGCGAGGCTTATGGTATGAGCTTGAGGTTATCAAGGCAAGGATAACCAAGTAAGATGGCTTGGTAAGATAGTGGCAAAACCATCGTAGTTCGAGAAGGCTTTAGGTAGCTTCGATGTTATGGGTGCAAGGCTCGATGTGACGAATCAGATGCTATGGACCGTGTGGCAGAGGACTAATGAGTTGGCTCGTGATTGAGGGCAACTGGCCCATGGGCCTGAGCAAGTTAGTGAACTGCAGGTGACGGTCAGATGCCGAGGATGTGGAGCAGCACCTTAGGAAATTTGGTCAGGTGAGACCGAAAGTCTCTTGTAAGGGATAGGACATTTAGAGTAGTCCTAAGGAGAAATCGTGGAACGCAGTATTGATCCGATAGATTTTTGCCGAATAGGACGCCTGGTATGGATAGTGGATGCGAGCGTGGCGAGGTAGTCATGTCGGGTTCGATATCAGAGGTGTGACTGAAGAGCTGAAAGTCACACTACGGGGTGTGAAGCAGATCAGAGTGGGACCTGAGACATGCTGTAGGAAACTGTTGTTGGGCCAGTGTAAGGGACAACATGGTAATAATGATTGGGTGTTGACTCTCTGAAGCACAGGGCAACACGATGGGGAGCTAGTGTTGGGCCAGTGTATGGGAGTGACACAATGATGGTGACCAGGTGTTGGCGCGCCTAAAGCACAGGGCAACACAGTGACTATGCAGATGGTCAGGGACTAAAGATCTATGAGAAGTTGAGAAAGAAACCTGGGGAAAAGAAACGGGTCTAGCGTGGGAATAATGCTACGGTTGATGCTTATCAGTGACGGGTCTAATGCTAGGGACCACTGGATGCAGACGGTTAGTCCACAGGAGGGACTGCAGCCCTTTATGTGGAGTAACCTGTCTGTAGTGGAGACGATTAGATGCTGAAGACCTGGAGTATGCTGTAGGTTATTCCTGAGCCAGACCTAAAATTCCGTAAGGGTTGAAGTATGGTGGTAGTGCTTTGGTGTCAAGGTAGCAAGAAGGTTTGTGAATCAAGGGGGTGATATCTTGTGGTGTGATAACAAGAGGTGCGGCGATGCTCCTTGCTAAAGGATGCGATCATAGTGTGGTTAAATTTGACCGAGACGATTATGGTGAATTGGGATGATGACCTAGTGTGTCTTGCTGTGAAGCACGAAGATGGGTTGATTGGTGAAGTCAGTGAATGGCTCCAGAATGATACGTAAGTGCCGTGGAGGGTGAGACTTACGAGTTGGAAGCCAACCATGAGATGGGGAAATTGAAGTGTGTGAAGGCTTCGAGTAAAAGAGATCTCAAATCCTGTGATGTGAGTTGTGGTAGGTTGAACACATGGCTAAAGCATGGTTTGAAATCCGTGAATGTGCATAATTGCACAATCTGGTGTTAGTCTTGGTTGTGTCGATGCGATTGAGGAAGTGTCCTCATGTGGCACTGGAAGGGTTTCTAGTTGATGACACACAAGAAATTGCCAGGTGGTAGCACCTGATGGCAATAATGGAGCATGAAGCTCGAGGGCAGTGAGGTAAAGCCTTGTTGGTACCATGCATGCCTTTAGTATAAAGGTTCAGCGGGTCCTGGTGGTTAGATCAGGCAAATTGTGAGAAAGAGATGCAAGGTGATAAAAGATGGTTGGTCAGGGCAGAAATGTGCCACTCAGAGGAGTGTGGCTTTGGAATGAAAGCTATCAATAGTAGTGTTGAAATGTGATCAGGGTAGAACTGGAGATGTTCTCCCAAGAGAGGTTGAGCATGAGGCAACGGTGCGAGATGAACTTCCTAAGGCGCTACAACTCTATCAGGTGGACCACCCGGGGGGAAAGCTAACGTGAAGACGAGTGCCTAAGTAGGAAGGTGAGTCCTACGGCATCAAATGGAAGTGTGAATTCCACATGAGTGGCAGGTGTGATTCCCAGTGAGTAGAGTTTAAATCAAAATCATAATCAGTGATTGCAAGAGTAGTGTCTGGAGACAAGTTGTGTTGGTTGTGAGCTGGGCGATCCAGCTAAAGCTAATCAGGTTGGTTAGTCGGAAGTTGAGGGCGAATTTAAAATGTCGCCAATGGGTGAAGAGAGCTCGAAGGAAGAGCTTATGGGAAGAGATTGGTTTCCAGGAATGATGTTGAGGTGAGGAAATCATCAAATGGCTGTGAGTGATGCAGTTGAAGGAATGCCTTGGAGTGTGGGCAATTGATGAGAATTAACCTCGTGTCTAAGGTTAATGGTTGTGAAAAGAAATCGGCTAATGAAACTGTTGTGGTGTTAGAGCCATGTGGTTGCTCACCGAGAGGTGTGAGCTAACTGTAGCAAAGTGTATAAGAAATCCAGGAGAAACTAGAGTCTCTCAGGGATTTAGCTAGATGCTATAAGTATAAAAGGTGATGTGAGGAAGGCGGCCTAAGAGTGGGGTCGTGCTGGTCACGATGACCAGTGAGATTCAAAGAGCAGCGAGTCTTTTGAGATGACATGGTGGCGTCATCGTCGTGGTTGGGGAAAAGATGTTGTCAGGAAGGTCAGAGGTAACCATTGTGCATGGTAAGACCTTGAAACCGAGTGTGAACGGCCATGAAGGCAGGTGCCTATGAAGTTTGAGATGCAACGACCGTGGGGAAGAAATTCGTTGCTGTTATGATGTTGTCCTTGTCGAGGAGGACAAAGGGAACCATTATGCATGGTTTAAAATTAGGTGTCTATTGCGGGTTGAGAATGAACCTGATGTAGGATGGCTGAAAGTTTCATGCCTCAAGAGTAAGAGGCTTTATTGAGAAATGGGGAGATTTGAAAAGTCCCAATGAAATTGAAGCTAGGCGAGAAAAATTTGGCTAGAAGACCGCTACAAGAGTGGGGGTGTAACCATGATAGCTTGTTGTGGTGGGGACCAAAGGCACGAGTCATCCTACAGGTGCGATGCAATAAGTGATTGTACAGATGGTAATAAGCTAATCACTTGTGCCACGCACCGTGGGTGATGATGAGGGTCGATTAATGGTTTCGCGACCTTAAGCGCAATGGTAGGATCCTTGACTCACGGTAAGGTTTAATAGCCAAGGTAAGGCCTAGCATGGGATATGATTGTGAAAGCTAAATTGGGTGAAGTCTTAAAAAGGGGTCGCTCAGCGAAGAGTTCCCTGGTATGGGTAAGAGACCCCTACTAGCGTGTGATATCGGCTAGTAAGTATCTTGTGGGTGCTCAATGCGAAGAACTCCTGGTTGGGAGAAGGTTGTGGCCCGAGCATGGATAAGCTCGAGGTGAGATTGTAATGGTGCGTGCATGATCGGGGCTGTCGAACACCAATAGATTGTATGAATGATGATTCGGATTTGCAATAGGGGTGCAACCCAAAGTCGTCTCCCAACGAACCTCAAACGGATCTGTCAAAACAAGGCTAAACGGGGGGGGGGGGAAGTTTTTGATGAAAAACAGAAAACAAAATAAGCAAGAACACAATAAATCGAGATGCAATCAGTTGCAAACCAACCTTCTATCCCAGTTTTCATCGCCTTTTCAATAAGCAATTTGTTTAGTTTTAATCCTCAAATCGAAAATCAAGAAAATCATTTAACAACCGCCAAAGATTGGGAAGAAAACCAATAAACAGATTTCAGAAACCTCTTATTTCAATCTATCAGTTTTGATTCCCCTTATTTCACAGATTCGAGACTGATTGGAATACCATCCAAACAGGTTGTTCTTTCTTCCAGTTAAAGCCTCAACCGAGCACAAAAACCTTGGATTCTTAAACAAAGACAATGCATGCATTCATCCAACCGGTATCAACACATACATAGATTTAAGAGAGAACGAAAACAAGAGAACAACAAAGTTAAAACTAAAAAATAGATTTCCATTAAAACCAAAGACTCAAACCGGGAACAAGGATGGTATTGCCACTGATTACAGAATCCTTAGCCTTCCATCTTCACAAGAACAATGGAGAGAAGAGAAGTTGGCTACTGTTCATGCCCTTCCACCAGAATATTTTTTAATGGCCTCTTGAGGTGCTTAAGTAGAGCTTGAGGAGGAAACCCTAGGTTACTGCCACTTCACAGCCGATTTCGGATAGGTTAACGCGCGTTCTGGGCTTCGGCCTCGTCATAATAATTGTAGATCAGGAAGATTAGATTAATTTGGGCTTTTGAATCACTTGATTTGGATATCGGACGCCCAAGATATGGCCTTTTAAAGAATCAGTATCTGTGCAGCTTTCCTAATTTGACCCAACTTCCTAGCCCCGACTTTGAAGCGCTGTTTGAAGGCCCAAACGAGCTCGGATTTGAACAAACCATACCATTACAGAAAGCCCAAGAAGTCCTTTACAGTATCTCTGAAGACATCATCTTCATTCTAGAATTTTATCTTAGCCAAAATACTAAAGGAATTGTAGGAGGTCAAATCTGCTAAAATTGCCCTCACTTCTCTATCTCCAATTTCCAAGATAACTCATTGCCATCAAGACGTTTCATGCCCCATCTCATGCTCCCATAGCCCTAAACCTGGCAAAATAAAATAAAATAGTGTGAAGCCCAATTCCTATAAAATAAAATGAAATAACATCAAGATGAATAAAATGACACAACTAATATGCAAAAAGACTAAATATGAGGGCTAAATAATATGAAAATATGTGCTCTATCAGTGCATCGCCAAGCTCGAGTTGGACTCGGGTAATGCATGTATGGTGAAAATATATAATTACCTGGCATGGTGTTAGGTATGTCAATTTTGCGTAATCGTATCGATAAATGAGGGTCGGTTGGTCAAGGTAGAAGACCATGTATGAAATGCTCAAAGTTGGCAAGGTAGGCCAAATGGTTGCTTCCCATGAAATGCTAGCCTTGTTAGTTGATCGGTAACGAGAGGTTGCCATGAGGATCAACTTAAGCTATGCATGAGTGTGATTAATGGCGATATGCCATGGTGGATTGGGTGTCCGAGTGTCTTGTGGGCACTACAAGTGACATTGCGGCGAATGATCAGTGCTAAGACATTGCTGGTTGGACCAGCGTAAAATCGTGGCCATGTGTGATTGGCAATGAGAAACGTTGTCGTGTGTGATCGGCGTAAAATCATGGTAGACTGATCAATGATGCAATGTTCGCGTATGTGGTTTCGACTGAGGGGAAAATGGGAAGTGGACTGCAAAGTGATGCTCGAGGTAGAGAAAATCCGTCAGGAGATGGATATCGTTGCAGTAAGCATGACCAGCAACCAGTGGTGCGATTTGACTAGAGGCCAAAGTGGTATTCGAGTGGTGAATGTCCTCGTGAGGCGGAGGACCAAATGTCTAAGTGAAGCCTTGAGGTGGGAATAACCCAAGGTTAAGGCGAAGAAATGGTTCGGCTACGGGATTCTCGAGCAGGGGATTCGGAGAGTAGCTTGAGAAGGTGATTGTCTTGGGCAGGAAAATATGGTAAAGTGAATTTCGAGGACGAAATTCTTTAATGGGGGTGGAATGTAATACCCGGTATTACATGGTATTAAATATAAATAACTTTTGATTATTTTGTCAGGACCTCGGGTGGTCCGGGAAGACCAAGAGTCAATGTCGAGAAATTAATTAATAAAATTTGTCGAATTGGCGGCTGGGAGTGCCTCGGGACTTGGATGTCTAGGGAAGAGAGCAAGAGATTGATGAGAGTCTCGAGATGAGGCAAATGATGCTGGTGGCGGTTCGACCGGGACGAAATCGGCCTTATCGAATAAAAGTCGAATATTAATTCTTGAAAAATCAAAATTTTGTGTGATTTTGTGATAATTAATTAACGCTTGGAGGGTCAAGTGCAATTAATAAATCCCTTAAGTGGGATTAAGGATATTGGGAAGTGAATTTATTGAGAAATTAGGGGGATTAAGTGTGTGATTAAGTTATATATATGGATATATATATAGGCGTGAATATATATATAGGAGACCCGCGAGCTCGCTGCCATGAAAAATTCAAATTTGAATTCAAAGAACAGAGAGGGAGAAGAGAGCTCATGGGAGAGCAATGGCCGAGCTTGAGAAGAAATCGGGAGAGAGTGATCGGTGTTGTCGAACAACGATAGATTAGATGAAATATAGATTCGGATTTGCAATAAGGGTGCAACCCAAAGTCGTCACCCAACGAACCTCAAACGGATCTGTCAAAACAAGATTAAACGAGGGGGGTTTGTGATGAAAATCGGAATTAAAAATGTTCAAGAATGAAACAAAGATAAAGTAAAACGTAACCCGCTACAAACCCTACCTTCTTACCACAGTAATCCTTGTCTCACTTATAAAAACAATCTATTTGGTTTGATTTTCTTTTGATTTGAAAAACTCTTCTACAACCGTAAAAGATTAAATCAAATCGAGCAATCGCTTATACAAATATACCGTTTCGTTTCTTTCTAATCAAAGCCTCAACCGAGTACATCAATTAAACCCATCCAAAGATCATGCATGCATTCACACAATCGCATAAAAGAAACATACATAAACTTAGAGAAGGGAAAGAAACAAAATCATCCATAAAAACATGAAAATCGAGTTCCAAACCGGATTCAACAATATGACTGAGACTCAAACCGGGCAAGGGGTACGAGAACGTAGCAAATCACAAGCAAATTAGCCTTCCATCTTCTTGGTTGAAATCGTGAGAATCCTCCCAAAATCGTCCACCACCCAATACCTCTTAGCTAGCTCTTATTTATAGGGTTTTGCAAAAGAAAACCTAGGCTAAATGGGCTTAGGGAGGAAACCCTAAGTTACCGCAACTTCACAACCAATTTCGAATAGGATAAAGTCCGTTCTAGGCTTCGTCCCCTTCATCAAGATTGTATATCAGGAAGAGTAAATGAATTTTGGATTTTAAATCACTTGATTTGGATATCGGACGCCCAAGTTATGGCCTTTTAAGGATTCAGCATCTGTGCAGCTTTCCTAATTTAACCCTGCTTTCTGGTCCCGACTTTGAAGCAATGTTTGGAGGCCCAAAAGAACTCGGATTTAGACAAACCATACCATTAAAGAAAGCCCAAGAAGTCCTCTACAATATCCTTGAAGACATAATTCACGTTCTCGGATTGTAACATGGCCAAAAACTTGAAAGAGCCACAGAAGGTCGAATCTATGAGCACACTTTTGCTTCTTTGTCTCCAATCTCCAATCTCTTTGTTTCCCTTCTTACCATCAAAATTCCTCATGACCCAGGAAGCCCAAATCTGTCTAAAATAAGATAAAATAGTGTGAAGCTCAATTCCTATAAAATAAAATAAAACAAAATCAAGATGAATAAAATGACACAACTAACGTGCAAAAAGACTAAATATGAGGGCTAAATAATATGAAAATATGCGCTCTATCAAATTCCCCCACACTTAGACTTTTGCACTCCTAGGCAAAACACTAAATCCTAACATTCACTCTTTCAAACAAAAAGGATGCGAAGAATGCAAAATGAGAGGCATGACAAGTTTTATAGGAATTCAACACTCAAAGATCATCTTTCTTACACTTCCCAGACAAACAAATAGCATGGCAATTTTACTTGGCAAGATGAGTCAAAATAAGCAGAACCTTATAAGAACATGTTGTCAAGTTCCTCACATGCTATGCCTAACTCCACCCAATCATAAATCCACTACCAGATATGCTCATCTTCTAAATCTCCACTCTCAATGCTTTATGCATGCAAATCAAAAGGACTTTTATTCATGGCTCCAACATGGTAAGGTGAAAGGGATAGGAAGATAACAATGAAAAGTAAACCTTAGGAAGAAAGAAAACATTCAAGACAACCCAAGATCAATGAAGAACTATTAAGCAAGCAGAAAATAGATTTTTTTTTTTTTTTGAATGGTGGGTGCGTTTTACACTCCATCCCAACCTTGGTGAGTGCGTTTTATGCTCCATCTCACCTTGGCCTTTGACCTTTCTATCTATTTTCTTTTGATTTCAAAGGACTTGCTTAATATTTTTGCCATAATCAAGGGATGCAATGAATGTTCTTCAACCTAAAGAAGAGAAATAAACTCTCTCTCTTTTTTTTTTTTTTTTGAGAAGTATGTAAGAATGCCTTAATCATCTTTTCA
Source organism: Diospyros kaki (assembly GCA_036245055.1). Classification (NCBI taxonomy): domain Eukaryota; kingdom Viridiplantae; phylum Streptophyta; class Magnoliopsida; order Ericales; family Ebenaceae; genus Diospyros; species Diospyros kaki. The sequence goes on from BSEG01000002.1 coordinate 22,818,038, forward strand.
CATGAATGAGCACTGATAGCTTCAATAAAGATTCAAAACAAGCTCTAGAGTGATACCCATAATTAGTGAATGCACGCATAGCATAAGAAAGAACATGCACAACTATCCTCACAAAGACTACCTCAATCAACTCACCAAGCCAAACTCATTGCCAATTTACTTGAAAGCCCAAAAAGATAAGATCGACTTTCTAATCATTTCAAATTCTATCAAACTCAATTTGCCTCATTTTGCCGCCTTCTTTTTTTTTTTTTTTTTTTTTTAGAGAAGGAACTTCTATTCTAAAACTCCCCCCCCACACTTAGACTTTACATTGCCCTCAATGTAAACATGCAATTCCAATCAAGAATAGGACAAGTAAATGTAAAAGATTAGGGAGAGAGAAACAACCTGGTGGTATCAAATGGAGGTGGCGTTGAGGAGATGCAGCTCCTCTACAATGTGCTCCTGAAAGTTCTCATGGAATGGCTTAAGGCGATGCCCGTTCACTATGAATTGCTTTGCATTGGACGCATCCTTGATTTCAACTGCACCAAAGGGAAAAACATGAGTAACTATGAAAGGACCAGTCCAACGGGAACGTAACTTACCTGGCATCAACTTAAGACGGGAATTGTATAGCAGAACTTTCTGACCGACTTGAAACTCCTTCCTCACGATCAGCTTGTCATGTGCAACCTTTGTTTTTTCCTTGTAGATCCTTGAGTTCTCATATGCTTCCAGTCGAATCTCTTCAAGTTCCTGGAGTTGGAGCTTCCTTTGGGACCCCGCTTGACTGATGTCCATATTGCATTGCTTCACCGCCCAATATGCCTTATGCTCCACTTCCATCGGCAAGTGACACACTTTTCCAAAAACCAACCTGTAGGGGGACATGCCAATGGGAGTCTTGAATGCGGTACGGTAAGCCCATAATGCATCATCCAATCTCTTGGACCAATCTTTCCTATTGGGCTGGGCTGTCTTCTCCAAGATGTGCTTGATCTCTCTGTTGGACACTTCAGCTTGCCCATTAGTCTGTGGATGATAAGGAGTCGCCACTTTGTGTATTACCCCATACTTACGAAGTAGGGTGTCCATCTTTCTATTGCAAAAGTGGGATCCTTGGTCGCTGATGATGGCCCTGGGCATGTCAAACCTGCAAAAAATATGAGATCTAACAAAATCTGCAACCACAGAAGAATCATCAGTCCTGGTGGCTTTAGCTTCCACCCACTTAGAAACATAATCCACAGCTAACAAAATGTACACATAACCAAATGACACAGGAAATGGACCCATGAAGTCAATGCCCCAAACATCAAAGATTTCACAAAACAATAAGGGTTGTTGAGGCATTTCATTCCTACGTGATATAGTGCCTGTGTGTTGGCAACGTGTACAATTCTTACAGAACTCATATGAATCCTTAAAGAGTGAAGGCCAATATAATCCAGAATCTAGGACTTTCCTAGCTGTACGTTGGGCACCAAAGTGACCACCACATGCAAGTGTGTGACAAAATTTTAAGACAGAAGCAAACTCATGGTTAGGCACACATCTCCTGATGACCTGGTCACTACACATGCGCCATAGATATGGATCATCCCACACATAGTACCTAGCCTGACTCTTAAATTTATTTAGTTGTTCTTTCTTAAGATATGCAGGTAATTCGGAAGCAACTAAATAGTTTACCAAATCAGCATACCAAGGCTCAGCACCATGAATGTGGTAGAGTAACTCGTCTAGAAAATCATCTCTGATGGGTTGGGAGTCCATGACTGTGGAATCTGAAGAAGGAATGCGACTGAGGTGATCGACAACCAAGTTCTCTACTCCACTTCTATCCTTGATCTCAATGTCAAATTCTTGGAGCAAAAGCATCCACCTTATCAAACGAGGTTTGGCATCAGGCTTCTTCAAGAGGTACCTAAGAGTTGCATGGTCAGAAAAGACAATAACTTTAGAACCAAGTAAATAGGATCTAAATTTATCCAATGCAAAAACAATAGACAAGAGCTCTTTTTCCGTAGTGGTATAATTAGCCTGTGCTGCACCCAATGTACGCAAAGCGTAGGCTATGACATGGGATTTCTTCTCTACACGCTGGGAAAGGACAGCATCCACTGCAAAGTTGGAGGCGTCGCACATCAACTCGAAGGGTAACTCCCAGTCGGGTGGCTGTATGATGGGTGGAGAAATCAATCGGCTCTTCACTTCCTCAAATGCCCGCTTGCAGGGCTCATCGAAGTGGAAATTCACATCTTTCTGGAGTAGGTGGGAAAGTGGAAGTGCAACCTTGCTGAAATCCTTGATGAACCTTCGGTAGAATCCTGCATGTCCGAGGAAGGAACGCACCTCTCGTACAGAGGTGGGGTAAGGCAAAGAAGCAATAATATCAACCTTAGACCGATCCACTTCTATACCCTTCTTAGACAGAACATGCCCTAAAACAATTCCTTGTTCTACCATGAAATGACATTTTTCAAAATTTAAAACAAGGTTCTTTTCAATGCACCTCTCTAGGACTCTACCCAAGCTAACCAAGCAATCATCAAAAGATGAGCCATAAACTGAAAAATTATCCATGAACACTTCCATGCAATCCTCTAGAAAATCTAAAAATATACTTACCATGCATTGCTGAAAGGTACCTGGAGCATTACAAAGACCAAATGGCATCCTCCTATAGGCAAATGTGCCGAGGGGGCAGGTGAAGGTGGTCTTTTCCTGATCCTCCGGTGCTATGCAAATCTGAAAATATCCAGAGAAACCATCAAGAAAACAATAGTGTGACTTACCTGCCAGCCGCTCCAGCATTTGGTCAATAAATGGGAGAGGGAAGTGATCCTTCTTCGTGGCGAGGTTGAGTCTCCTGTAATCAATGCACACTCTCTAACTATTTTGTACTCGCATCTGAACAAGCTCATTCCTCTCATTAGGCACCACTGTGATGCCCGTCTTCTTGGGAACTACCTACACTGGACTCACCCACTGGCTATCAGAGATAGGATAAATGATACCAACTGAGAGTAGTTTACTTACCTCTTTCTTTACCACATCCAGGATGGTGGGGTTGAGTCTCCTTTGGGGCTGTCTCACAGGTTTAGCTCCTTCCTCTAGATGAATCCTATGCATGCATATGGAAGGGCTAATCCCAGGTATGTCTGCCAATGTCCAACCTATGGCCTGCTTGTTCCTCTTCAGCACATCCAATAACCTTTTCTCTTGGTCAGGCTGCAAGTTATTGGCGATGATGACTGGCAGCTTCTCGCCATCCTCCAAGAATGCATACTTGAGATGCTCGGGCAAAGGCTTGCACTCAAGGGATGGTGGCTGCTGCAATGAAGGGACTAACCTGCTTGCCTTTATCTCAAGGGTACTGTCTACCTGTTCAACATGGTTAGCAGAAACACTATCCTCCCCATGAGAAGTATAAGAATCAGATTGTGCATGCTCAATTTGAATATTAGAATCATGATTATCTAGAAATACAGCAATCTCAGAACATGCATCACATGGATCACTCTCATTACTACAATCAGGACAGATGAAGGAATCTGGAAGGTCATGAATAGTGGGGAATGCATCAATCAAATCACAAGACTTAGTGCATGTTTCATCAACCAACAATTGAATTAAGTTAACTTGCAAAGTGGAATGATCTTCAGGGGGACATTTCATGGCTGATTGATGCTCAAAAATGCAAATAAATTGTTATATTTTATTGCCCCCTAATCCATTTGATCAAGCTAAAATCTTCAGAAATGCTTATTGCAGCTCAAAAGAAGAAGAAGAGATGAAAGATATGGCTTAAAGTTCCAAAGGCATGATTTAAAGAAGAAGGAAAAGTTAGGAGATGAAGGTGTTCTGACAAAGTCAAAGCTATTCAAATGAATCACAGGAAGATATTCGAATGAGGATCAAAGCAGATGGAAGTTTCTCAGGCATTCGAATGCAACCAATCCATTCGAATGAGCTAAGAATTTGAAGAAATTCGAATAAGCATATCGTTCAGAAGATATGAAGACATATCCGTATGAAGCCTTAGATCATTCGAATGTAATGGCAGAAGGAGGAAAATCTATTCGAATGGAGGGTGAGTAATTCGAATGCTCAAGATTTGAATACCTCCCATGTCATTCGGATGCAGTGAAGAACTCAAGAGAAAAATTGGAAAGTCATTCGAATGAAACTACTGTTTCATTCGAATGAGTGAGAAAATCACCATGTAAGGAACAGTAAATCGAGAAATTCATTCGAATGGGACTATAATTCATTCGAATGATCTGGAAAGACAAACGAACCTCAAGACTCATCCGAATACTTCTGCTGACACATTCAAATGAGTATCCGAGCAAGGTCTGGCACGCGCAAATAAACGCGGTGGCTCTAAGGTAAATTTAATCAACCTTCTGAACCAATGGACCCCACCTCCATGAGCCGTAAGCTTAAAATGGAGTCGACATTCTTTGGAATCAAAAGGAGAAAAGAGCAGAAGTTACTTAGAAAAAAAGATATAAAAAGATAGTGGCAGTAGAAAGTAGGCAAACTTTTTTGCTGGGCTGCCGGATCTCTCTCGATATTAGTTCTTGTTGGTATTTTTTTTTTGTGGAGAACATATGGCACTTCAGTTCTTCTTCTTGTTCTAGTTAGTTCTCAGCTTTGTTTTACTTTTACAAGTCCATTTTCATTTCTGATTTAGCTTGTAGTACATTTTAGCAAACAATACAGTATTAGTTTTGTTCAATCCTTAACATTTGATTCTGTTTTATTTTCTTTTCTTGCAAAATTTTGCATTCATCCGTTGAGAATAGCTTTAGTCGTGCACTTCCCATGAAGATGTGTGGCTAACTCGATTCTTGGGTTAAGGCAGAGAAAGTGCCCAAAGCCACTGATGAATCAATATAGCAGAACTTTAGATGACAAAGTAACAAAAGTAAAAGTGGTTTGGGAAATGTTATCAACGAAAATCTCAGGCTTGGATTGGTTCGTACGCCTAAACTAGAGTTCCCATGCCATGTATGAGAACTGCTTAACCTGGAAACGTTCTCATACCCAAGCCCTGAGCAATTATTTTGTAAAAACGTTATTTATACACTGATTTATAATAGCTGCTTGATGTAGAATCCCCATGCCATGTATGGAGGTTGCTTGAACCAAGAGTTATTATCATCTCAGAAGTGCATTTAACGATTGTAAACCCAAGCCACTTGAACTGTCAGTTACATCACAGAAAGCTATATGGAAAATCAGTTGGGTTTGGCACCAGATCTGTCTTGACCCAAGACCTCTCCATATCCAGATACAGTCATATATATTTAGCTTAATCTCACTTCATTGTTGAAAGAACTGGTGTGGTTATCTCCTTCCATGAGTAATCTCCCTGTGAGTCAACCCGGTCTTGCCCGGAAAAATAGCAAATAAGTTTTCTGCTACAATCACACTCGTGCACTGGCGAGTCTAATCACCTCATTCTGATTGTGAACATAAAAAGTTGCCAAACCAGCTAAGATAGCAAAAGAAAAAATACAAAAAGTAATAAATACAGAGTGAGCGGAGCAGCAAATTTTGGCGCCGTTGCCGGGGAGATTAAGGTAAGCCAATTAACTGTCCCTAGTTCTTTTCTGTTTATTAATTCCTATTCTCTAACTTCTCTTCTCTGATAACTCTTTGCCTGTTTGAACTTTCATTGTTGTATGTGCTCATGTCTCAACACGATAATATGTCTGAACATGGTGATGAGAATGGTGGAAATGACCCTGTTGATCAGGAGATAATTAAGCCTCTTAGGGATTATCTTCACCCGCCTAGGCAGACAACACCCTCGTGTATCATCCTTCCTGTCAATCACCATAGGTTTAACTTCAAACCTGGCACAATTCAATTGTTGCCAACATTCCATGGCATGGATTCGGAGAATCCATACACTCATATGAAGGAATTTGAGGAGGTTTGCAGCACTTGCATGGACCACACTGCAAACGAGGATGTCATAAGGCTAAAACTTTTCCCATTCTCATTAAAAGACAAAGCAAAAATTTGGTTGGGTACTCTTCCTCCTAGATCTATAGGGACTTGGAGAGAGATGCAGGCAACATTCCTAAAAAAAATATTTCCCTGCTAATAGACCTGCTACTCTCCAAAGGCAAATCATGAACTTTGCCTGTAAGTTGAATGAGAACTTTGCTCAAGCCTGGGAAAGATTTAAAGATCTCTTCCATACTTGTCCACACCATGCCTTTGAGCAATGGAGAGTAGTCAGCTTCTTTCATGACTCACTCACTCCCCAACTAAAAATGTTAGTTTCTACAATGTGTAATGGAGAGTTTTATGACAAAACTCCAGAAGAAGCATTCCACTTCTTTGATACATTGGCTGAAAATACCAGAAACTGGGAAGTTGGTTTAACTTCTTCCAGTGATCAAAGAGAAAATTTACAACCAAGAGGGAGGCACCAGTTGAGTGAAAATGATGATTTACATGCGAGACTAACTGCTTTGACAAGAAAAATTGAAAATATGGAGCCCAAAAAAGAGCAATCTGTTAAACAAATGGAAGTGAAATGTGCAGTGTGTGAAACAATAGACCATGCAACCGAAGAATGTCCTACTCTACCTGCATTCAAGGAGGTATTGTATGGGCAATCTAATACCAACCACTCACACAATTTTGAGGGAAGACAGAACCAAAATCAAGGTGGGACCTATTACGGGAACAACCAAAACTACAATCCATACTACTCCAATAATAGGAACCACCCCAATTTTTCATGGAGACATGATCATGGAAATCACCCTCAAAATTCCTTCCCTGCACATCAACAATCTTTCCATCAAAATCAAAGCTCTTCTTCCAATACATACCAACCTCCGCATAAGAGATCATTAGAAGATACCTTGCATCAATTTATGCAGAACAAACAGGTGTCAACAATCAAGTTGCCCAACTTGAAAAAAGTCAAGAGCAAACCAACAGAGCGATGGAAGATATGAGGAGTCAGATAACAAAGTTGACCCAAACTCTAAGTGTGAGAGAACCTGGAAGATTCCCTTCTCAAACTAACCCTAACCCAGTTAGGCAAACAAATCAGGTGGAATCTTCTAGTGGTGAAAGTAATGCACATGAACAAGTCCAATCTGTGACTATCCTAAGAAGTGGAAAGGTAATTGAAAAACCAAGTGATCTTAGGATAAGCCAGGCTGTTGATGAGAAAAAGAAAGCAGAAGAACAGGAGCCAACCTTAGAAAAAAATGAAAGTAATGAAAAAGAAAAAAACAAGCAAAAACAAAAAGAAGGAAAAGGTAAGGACATTGAGAGAGAAAGCCAATATCATCCTAAACCTCCTTTTCCTCAAAGATTGAGTGTTACAAAAAGGGAACAACAAAACGCTGATATCTATGAGGTGTTTAAACAAGTGAGGATCAATATTCCACTCTTGGATGCGATCAAACAAACACCCTCATATGCGAAGTTCCTAAAAGATCTTTGCACAGTGAAGAGAAGAGTGAACGTGCATGGTAAAGCCTTCCTGACTGAGCAAGTAAGTTCCATCTTGCAATTCAAACCCCCCCCCAAATACAAGGACCCAGGTTGTCCAACCATCTCGTGCATAATAGGAAGTCAGAAGGTAGACCAAGCGCTCTTAGATTTAGGGGCAAGTGTCAACCTATTGCCTTATAGTGTCTATCAGCAGTTGGGTTTGGGAGAACTTAAGCCTACTAGAGTCACTCTACAACTGGCAGACAGGTCCGTTAAAGTCCCTAGGGGTATTGTGGAAGATGTCTTAGTTCAGGTGGATAAATTCTACTTTCCAGTAGACTTTATAGTTCTAGATACTCAACCCCACCATGGTCCACAACCACCCGTTCCTGTGATTTTGGGGAGACCATTTCTAGCAACTTCCAATGCAATCATTAATTGTAGAAATGGAGTCTTGAAACTGTCGTTTGGAAACATGACTGTGGAGATGAACATCTTTAGAATTTCCAAGCAACAGAACACTGAAAGTGAGATAGAAGAGGTGGATTTGATTCAAACTCTGTCTGAAGAGTATTTTGAGAAGGAATTTGTCACTCAAACAGTGAAAGGAGGTAATCACTTGGAGGTTAGCAGTGAGGAAGGAGAGATGCCTATAGCTCAATGGATTCCTAAGCAAGAACCTGTAGAACCATTGCTCACACCACCAACCTCTGTGACTCATCCGCCCATGCCTGAAAAGAAGCCACTGCCGAATGAGTTGAAGTATGTCTTTTTAGGAGAAGGAGAGACATACCCAGTAGTCATTTCTTCTAGTCTAAGTACCCAACAAGAAGTGCAGTTGATAGAAGTGCTGAGAGCACACAGAAAGGCTTTGGGATGGACCATATCCGACTTACATGGAATCAACCCTCTGATTTGCACCCATAGGATCTTCTTAGAAGAAAATTCAAAGCCAGTAAGGCAAATGCAGAGAAGGCTAGATCCCAATATGAAAGAAGTGGTTAGAAAAGAAGTGCTCAAATTACTGGATGCAGGTATTATTTACCCAATATCTGATTCAAGGTGGGTTAGCCCAATCCAAGTTGTTCCTAAACGGTCTGGAATTACTGTGGTGAAAAATGAGAAGAATGAGTTAATTCCAATCCGCCTTCAAACAGGTTGGCGTGTGTGTATAGACTATAGAAAACTCAATTCAATGACCAGGAAGGACCATCTCAGGAACCACCACTGCTTGAGGATGAGGCAGAAGGACAAGAGGAAGAATCTACACTTAGAAGTTTGATCAAGTTGGTTAAGGAAATGCAAGAGAAGCAGGAAAGGCATGAAGCCTTAGTGGAGCAAGCACTGAAGAAGATCCAAGAGAAGCAGGAGGCTATCTTTGAGGAGCTTTAGGTGAGGCAGAGAGTCATCCATTCAGAAGTAATGGCCATGAGCGATCGTCACACTGCATTGGACAAGAAGATAGGTCAGCTTCTGAGCACACCTATGGAGGAGCCACCACTGAAGACACTGAAAGTCAGGATGGACGATGCTGAGAGTTACATGCAGAGGGCCATTGATTTGTGGCGAGAGGAAGGAGGTGCACCTACACATCCCCAGTCTGAGCATGCAGCTCCTCCTCACAGCGCCATTCCTTCTTCTTCCTCTATTCCTCCTGCTGAGCCCTTATCAGAGACTCCTTCTGGAAGCTCCACTGAGGAGAACTCCACTGACGAGAACTCCACCGAGGAGAACTCCACTTCTGATGATGCCACTGATGGCACTGAGTAGTCATAGGATTTGATTCTTCATGTTTAACTTCTTTAACTATGAACTACAAAGATTAACTGTTTCACATTTTCAATAGAAATTGCTTTGCTTACTCTATGCTTCAGATTATTGTGCTTGATGCTTCAAATTTACAACTGATTAATTGCATGATAATCTTGTATGTGAAAACAGAACTGTATGAGATTTAAAACCAGGGCCATGGCTACTTGGGAGTGCTTCATTTTTGTTCATTTGTTGGGTTGGCATATCAAACATGATAATCAGCATATTAGTTAAACTCTTAAATTCAAGTGGAGATTTGTTACCAAAGTGAGTGTTGAAGCTTCATAACTTTTTATTCTGAGTAGAACAACACTTATTCATGCAGTAGAATACTTTGTTGAATCTCTTGTCTTTCAATGGCTTCAAAACAACATTTTGCTTTGAGTGTCCTTTATGATCACAGCTAATCTTGACTAACTCTAAGCTTGAAATCAATTGAATGGATGGCGCTGTTTTATAGAACATCATAGAGGGATCATTCACCTATCTCTTGAGCAAAACAACCTATTGCTTTTTGATCAAATCTCCATTCATAGCCTATTGAAACTCTACATAACAGATTACATCATTCCCTCCATCCAAGCCATGTCCATAAGGTTTTTCTTATCCATCGATTAGGATCCGGGAATTATTCTGAAGGCTCAGTAGTAGTTTTGTTCAAAAAAAAAAAAAAAAAAAATTTGCCACAATAAGAGAATTCCCGAGACCTATGAACTCTTTTGATTGCTATCATCCCCTTTTGATATCCCACATCACCATCGAAGCCCCAGTTACTTTCCAGAAAGATCCCTCTTGACTCTGTGAATCATGCATATTCAGGATATAATTTCAAGAGTAAGGAGGCTTAGTTAATTTTAATTGTTGGTTGTCAAAGATACTAATCTGATCATGAAGCTATGTCAAGTCCCTTTCTTTGTTAATCGCATTCTTGATAATTGATGATACCTTTTTGAACTTGATTTACATTTACTCCAAATTGAGGTACATCCCTTGAGAGTAACTCTGAGTGGTCGTTCTATTGATGAGAGGCATACCCAGTGAGAGTTGCAATCAAAGCTTGAGAGAATTAAAAGTAATATGCTGGTTGACTTAACTTAATATGCCCTGGACAAAAGTTCAAATAATAAGCATTTCTTTGATTGTCCCAAGTCCCTGTGCTATTGACCATACATTTTTGCTTCACGTTTGAGATTTAAGCTATTAACAAGTTTGTGAAGGATGAAGTATTCCTGCTTTTAATTTGATTGCTAAGGGACTAGCAACATTTAAGTTGGGGGGTGTGATTGATGCTCAAAAATGCAAATAAATTGTTATATTTTATTGCCCCCTAATCCATTTGATCAAGCTAAAATCTTCAGAAATGCTTATTGCAGCTCAAAAGAAGAAGAAGAGATGAAAGATATGGCTTAAAGTTCCAAAGGCATGATTTAAAGAAGAAGGAAGAGTTAGGAGATGAAGGTGTTCTGACAAAGTCAAAGCTATTCAAATGAATCACAGGAAGATATTCGAATGAGGATCAAAGCAGATGGAAGTTTCTCAGGCATTCGAATGCAACCAATCCATTCGAATGAGCTGAGAATTTGAAGAAATTCGAATAAGCATATCGTTCAGAAGATATGAAGACATATCCGTATGAAGCCTTAGATCATTCGAATGTAATGGCAGAAGGAGGAAAATCTATTCGAATGGAGGGTGAGTAATTCGAATGCTCAAGATTCGAATACCTCCCATGTCATTCGGATGCAGTGAAGAACTCAAGAGAAAAATTGGAAATTCATTCGAATGAAACTACTGTTTCATTCGAATGAGTGAGAAAATCACCATGTAAGGAACAGTAAATCGAGAAATTCATTCGAATGGGACTATAATTCATTCGAATGATCTGGAAAGACAAACGAACCTCAAGACTCATCCGAATACTTCTGCTGACACATTCGAATGAGTATCCGAGCAAGGTCTGGCACGCGCAAATAAACGCGGTGGCTCTAAGGTAAATTTAATCAACCTTCTGAACCAATGGACCCCACCTCCCTGAGCCGTAAGCTTAAAATGGAGTCGACATTCTTTGGAATCAAAAGGAGAAAAGAGCAGAAGTTACTTAGAAAAAAAGATATAAAAAGACAGTGGCAGTAGAAAGTAGGCAGACTTTTTTGCTGGGCTGCCGGATCTCTCTCGATATTAGTTCTTGTTGGTATTTTTTTTTTGTGGAGAACATATGGCACTTCAGTTCTTCTTCTTGTTCTAGTTAGTTCTCAGCTTTGTTTTACTTTTACAAGTCCATTTTCATTTCTGATTTAGCTTGTAGTACATTTTAGCAAACAATACAGTATTAGTTTTGTTCAATCCTTAACATTTGATTCTGTTTTATTTTCTTTTCTTGCAAAATTTTGCATTCATCCGTTGAGAATAGCTTTAGTCGTGCACTTCCCATGAAGATGTGTGGCTAACTCGATTCTTGGGTTAAGGCAGAGAAAGTGCCCAAAGCCACTGATGAATCAATATAGCAGAACTTCAGATGACAAAGTAACCAAAGTAAAAGTGGTTTGGGAAATGTTATCAACGAAAATCTCAGGCTTGGATTGGTTCGTACGCCTAAACTAGAGTTCCCATGCCATGTATGAGAACTGCTTAACCTAGAAACATTCTCATACCCAAGCCCCGAGCAATTATTTTGTAAAAACGTTATTTATACACTGATTTATAATAGCTGCTTGATGTAGAATCCCCATGCCATGTATGGAGGTTGCTTGAACCAAGAGTTATTATCATCTTAGAAGTGCATTTAACGGTTGTAAACCCAAGCCACTTGAACTGTCAGTTACATCACAGAAAGCTATATGGAAAATCAGTTGGGTTTGGCACCAGATCTGTCTTAACCCAAGACCTCTCCATATCCAGATACAGTCATATATATTTAGCTTAATCTCACTTCATTGTTGAAAGAACTGGTGTGGTTATCTCCTTCCATGAGTAATCTCCTTGTGAGTCGACCCGGTCTTGCCCGAAAAAATAACAAATAAGTTTTCTGCTACAATCACACTCGTGCACTGGCGAGTCTAATCACCTTATTCTGATTGTGAACATAAAAAGTTGCCAAACCAGCTAAGATAGCAAAAGAAAAAATACAAAAAGTAATAAATACAGAGTGAGCGGAGCAGCAATGGCATCAAGTATGTTAAAATGAATTGTGCTACCAGCAAATTCCATGGAAAGTGTACCCTCATGCACATTGATGATAGTCCTTGCAGTTTTTAAAAATGGTCTACCTAGGATGAGAGGTGCATGCTCATGTAAATTGTCATCTTCCATATTTAAAACATAAAAATCAGCAGGGAAGATACAATCCTTAACCTTAACCAGGACATCCTCCAAGACTCCAGAGGGGTAGGCTGTGCTTCTATTAGCTAGCTGGACAACCACTCCTGTTGGCTTCAAAGGACCACACTGCAAAGAAGCATAGATAGAGTTAGGCATAACATTAATGGATGCACCTAAATCTAGCAAAGCATTACTAAATTGCATGTCTCCTATAGTACAAGGAATGGAAAACATCCCTGGATCTTTGCACTTCCTTGGCATGGCAGGTTGTATGAGAGCTGAAACATTCCTCCCAAGGTTGACTTGTTCGTTCCCTCTTAATCTCCTCTTGTGCGTACACAAATCTTTGAGAAATTTTGCATACTTGGGGATCTATCTGATGGCTTCAAGGAGGGGTATATTGACTTCCATTTTCTAGAATGTCTCCAGAATCTCTTTATCTAATTCGGCCTCTGCTCTTTTCTTGTTTTGTGTTGCTCGATGTGGAAATGGCAGGGGCTGCTTGTTGGAAGACTCTCCTTGTTCTTGATAGCTGGAATTTGGCTGCTTGGCTTCTTGGATTGAGGGCTGCTGCTCTTCTTTTCTACCAGTTTCTTCTTGTGCCTTCTCTGGAACATCCACTTCTTTACCACTACACAGCATAATCGCACTCACATTCCCCTTTTGATTGGATATTGACTGTGAAGGTAGCTGACCCGATCCTTGACTCCTTAGCTCATTTATGTTAGTTGCTAACTGCCCAATCTGTGTCTCCAAATTCTGTATGGTGGTGTCAGTCCGTTGTTGGAATTTGAGAGTATTGGCAGCCAATTGCTGCACTATGTCATTCAAGCTCGGTTCTGTCTTGGATAATGTCTGTGTGTGTTGCTTCATTGGTGTGGCATTACTCTGACCCGGTGCATTGAACCTCTGTTGGAATGGTTGAGTTGAAGCACCCCCATATCTGAAGTTGGGATGGTCTCTCTAGCCCGGATTGTAGGTGGGAGCATAAGGATCATACCTACTCTGTTGTGGCTGGTGCTGAAACGGTCTTCCAGGGAAGATTCCATTGCATGATTCTGGGTTATCCTGCAATTGTGGGCACTGATCAGTCACATGTAAAGATAATGAACAAATGCCACATACCTGTTGGGGATGGTTTCGATCAAGGGCTAACTGGCGAACCATTGAAGTTAGTTCTTCCAGCCTATTTTCTATTCTCCTTTGGTCCATAGGTGCAGCAAAACCAACCTCATTGACAGTCTTCATGGGAGTGTTTAACCTGGTACCAAATTGTTGTGCATTTTAAGCCATCTTTGAAATTAAGTCCCGGGCTGCAGCTGGTGTCTTTTTCACTAAGGCTCCTCCAGATGCAGCATCCACTAAGTACCTGTCCATGGGGAGAAAACCTTCATAAAAATATTGAATGAGCAGCTGGTCACTTATCTGATGATGAGGGCAACTAGCACACAGCTTCTTGAATCTCTCCCAATACTCATGCAAGCTTTCTCCATCTATCTGTCGGATGCCACAAATGTCCTTCCGAATGGCTGCTGTTCTGGAAGCAGGGAAGAACTTCTCTAGAAATATTCTCCTCAGGCCATCCCAATTGGTAATGGCAGCAGGTGGCAAGTAATACAGCCAGTCTTTGGCAGCTCCATCAAGAGAGAAAGGGAATGCCCTTAGCTTGATTTGTTCTTCATCAACCCCTTACGGCCTCATAGTGGAGCATACAACATGAAACTCCTTCAAATTCTTGTGTGGATCTTCACCTGCAAGACCATGAAACTTAGGCAGCAAATGTATCAATCCAGATTTCAGTTCAAAGTTTACTTGCAATTGAGGATACTGAATACACAAGGGTTGATAATGCACATCAGGGACAGCCAATTCTCTAATAGTTCTGTTAGCATTATTCCCATTATTCCCATTCTCATTGCCATTGTTTTCATTGGCGGCCATATTGATCAGTTTAGGTTGGAACTCAAACACAGTATCAGAAATAGTGGGAAAGACACTATTAGTCACCGCCCTATCTTGAGATCTAAGTTCTCTTGGTTGTCGCCTAAGGGTTCTATCAATTTCTGGATCTAAATCAATTAGGACACCCTTAGATGATCTGGTCATGCATTAAGTATCAACAAGAACAAAAACAAAACAAAACACACAAGGAAAAATCACATAAACACACCAAGAAAACACAAAATGGCCCAAAAAGTGGTCTAAACGTTGGAATTTGGCCAAAATACGCCCTCCTCACTACATTGTAGTGACTATTTCTCCCCACACCCCCATTCCTTTGGACACCAAAAATAAGGGCATTCCGAGATAGTCGTTGGCGGTGAACAGTGCTATTTATGGCAAAAAACAGAAAACAAGCAAACCGAAAAGAAAAACACAAAGAATGAACAAAGAAAACACAAAGAATCAACAAAGAAATAAAAGAACAGAGAAACCAATGAGCAAGACACAAAGAAGCAACAAAAGAAAGCAACAAAGAATGAAAGAAAATTAAAAAGAAAAAGAAAGATAGAAAACAAATCTTGTTATGGTAGAAAAGATTGACGGTTCCCCGGCAACGGCGCCAAAATCTGATCGGTGCTGTCGAACAACGATAGATTAGATGAAATATAGATTCGGATTTGCAATAAGGGTCCAACCCAAAGTCGTCTCCCAACGAACCTCAAACGGAACTGTCAAAACAAGATTAAACGAGGGGGGTTTGTGATGAAAACCGAAATTAAAAACGTTTAAGAATGAAACAAAGATAAAGTAAAACGTAACCCGCTACAAACCCTACCTTCTTACCACGGTAATCCTTGTCTCACTTATAAAAACAATCTGTTTGGTTTGATTTTCTTTTGATTTGAAAAACTCTTCTACAGCCGTAAAAGATTAAATCAAATCGAGCAATCGCTTATACAAATATACCGTTTCGTTTCTTTCTAATCAAGGCCTCAACCGAGTACATCAATTAAACCCATCCAAAGATCATGCATGCATTCACACAATCGCATAAAAGAAACATACATAAACTTAGAGAAGGGAAAGAAACAAAATCATCCATAAAAACATGAAAATCAAGTTCCAAACTGGATTCAACAATATGACTGAGACTCAAACCGGGCAAGGGGTACGAGAATGTAGCGAATCACAAGCAAATTAGCCTTCCATCTTCTTGGTTGAAATTGTGAGAATCCTCCCAAAATCGACCACCACCCAATACCTCTTAGCTAGCTCTTATTTATAGGGTTTTGCAAAAGAAAACCTAGGCTAAATGGGCTTATGGAGGAAACCCTAAGTTACCGCAACTTCATAGCCAATTTCGAATAGAATAAAATGCGTTCTGGGCTTCGGCCCCTTCATCAAGATTGTAGATCAGGAAGAGTAGATGAATTTGGGCTTTTAAATCACTTGATTTGGATATCGGACGCCCAAGTTATGGCCTTTTAAGGATTCAACATCTGTGCAGCTTTCCTAATTTAACCCTGCTTTCTGGTCCCGACTTTGAAGCGATGTTTGGAGGCCCAAAATAACTCAGATTTGGACAAAACATACCATTCCAGAAAGACCAAGAAGTTCTCTACAATATCTATGAAGACATAATTCACGTTCTCGGATTGTAACATGGCCAAAAACTTGAAAGAGGCACAGAAGGTCGAATCTGTGAGCACACTTTTGCTTCTTTGTCTCCAATCTCCAATCTCCTTGTTTCCCTTCTTGCCATCAAAATTCCTCATGACCCAGGAAGTCCAAATCTGTCCAAAATAAGATAAAATAGTGTGAAGCTCAATTCCTATAAAATAAAACAAAACAAAATCAAGATAAATAAAATGACACAACTAACGTGCAAAAAGACTGAATATGAGGGCTAAATAATATGAAAATATGCGCTCTATCAGAGAGAAGCAAGGCTGAGTGAAGGAAGAAGCTGGCCACTTGTAGACGGCCTAAAGCAAGCAGCCTCGACCATGGCTGCAGCTTGAAGCAGCTGCGATGGTGGCCATGGCTGAGTGAAGCAGTAGCTCGAGCAGGGGTTACGATTAGCAAGGCAGTTGCAGCGAGCACAAGGCGGTGCTCGGAAGTGATGGGGATGGCCGAAGACGCGGCCATGGTAGCACTCGGCGATTTCAAGCAGCGACCTGGGCAGTTGATGGCCGGCGTTGGAGGCAGCAGCAGCTCTGATGATGGCGATCGACGATGGTCGCGGCGTCCAGCGGCAACGAGAAGTGTAGGCGATGGTTGAAGACAGCGCGGTGGCCGGGCGTTGGTGCTACTCCGAGCATTAAGCCGAGCTTGAGGTGGTGCCGGCTGTTGACGGCGGTGTTGTGCGCGATGGTTGGAGGCGCAGGAGGCCGACGAAGGCAAGGCCAGTGGTGGCCAGCGGCGCGAGCAGGTGGCTGGGCTGGTGAGCAGGTGCGGCCGCGCGAGGTAGAAGATGATGAATAGTGCCGCGCGGGAGGAGAAATAGGGAGGAAGAAGGAGAAATAAAAAAAAAAGAAAATAAAATAGAAAATATGGAAAATTCTGAAAAATGAGGAAAAATAGGAGAAAATGTCAAAGAAAAATCTAGAAAAATTCTTAAAATTGTTTCGAGGCTCGTGGAGCATACTGGAAGCTCGAGAATGGGATTTTGGGCTTGAGATAGCAGTCAATGAGACAATGCCGGTATGGGCGATTGGCCGATTTTCGTTTCCAAATTGATTGAGGTAAATGGGTTATTTTCTTTGAATTAATTTATTCAGAGAGTAATAATTATTCGCTAGATTAAACCCTGTGTTAGGGTTATTTGAAATTTTGTTGATGGATGATTTTGGTGATTTGTGGTGAAGTTGTGGGTATTAGTTTAATGCCGGATGTTAATGGAGTAGGGTTTGTGTGTATTTGTATCTAGGTTCGACCGGGGAGGCGGTGATCCTAGAAGAGCTCGGAGTTCGGGCTGGAATTAGTGCCGAGGCAGAGATGAGGCTTCGAGTCAGGTAAGGGACGGCCCCATGTGGAGGCGGCTGTAACGCCCTGCTCCTACTCACGGGTGTTACTCGTGAACAATCGCCCGAATTGTCCACTGCCCAGCCTTTGGCGAAGGGTGGACCATGTTTCAAGACGAAACGCCCTAGGTGGGAACTAGGCTCGTCCTTCCCTTCGCTGAATCCCAGCATTCACTAGCGAAATTGGGCTTTAACCACACCGCATCGGCTATAAAGAAAATCTCATTCCGATGCCCAATCGCCATTTTCTCAATTTTATTTAATTCTTTTCCAACCAAGAATTTTACCGAGCACCATAAATCACCATTTAAATCAATCCTTTGATTGATTACTAATTTTGGAGTAAAAACTCAAATTTTCAAGTTTTCAAATTTTCGGCATTTTCTCTAAAAATGTCCGAAAAATCTCTTTATTTTTGAAAACTCCTTAGGGGCCCAAATTCAATTTAGAAATGGTCCAAAACCCCCCAAAATCCAATTTTTTTTAAAAAAATTGGCCGGCAGGGCCCGCTGGGCGCTGGCCGCGCATGCCGCGTGCGGCCGCCCGCGCGAGCGCGGCTGCGCGCCTGATTGATGCTCAAAAATGCAACCAATTGTTAAATTTCATTGCCCCCTAATCCATTTGATCAAGCTAAAATCTTCAGAAATGCTTACTGCAGCTCAAAGGAAGAGGAAGAAATGAAAGATATGGCTCAAAGCTCCAAAGGCATGATTTAAAGAAGAAAGAAGAGCAAGGAGATGAAGGTGTTCTTATAAAGTCAAAGCTATTCAATCGTATCACCGAAAGATATTCGAATAAGGATCAAAGCAGATGGAAGCTTCTCAGGCATTCGAATGCAACCAAACCATTCGAATGAATTGAGGATTTGAAAAAATTCGAATAAGCATATCGTTCGGAAGATATGAAGGCATATCCGAATGAAGTCTTAGATCATTCGAATGTAATGGAAAAAGGAAGAAAATCCATTCAAATGGAGGGTGAGTAATTCGAATAAGAAACAGCGTTATGACTCAAGATTCGAATACCTCCCATGTCATTCGGATGCAGTGAAGAACTCAAGTGAAAAATTGGAAATTCATTCGAATAAAACTACTGTTTCATCCGAATGAGTGAGAAAATCGCCGTGTAAGGAACAGTAAATTCAGAAATTCATTCGAATGGGACTTCAATTAATTCAAATGGTCTAAGAAAACAAAAGAACATCAATACTCATCCGAATTTTACTGCCGACTCATTCGAATGAGTATCTGAAGCAAGGTCTGGCATGCGCAAATAAACGCGGTGGCTCTAAGGTAAATTCCACCAACTTTCTGAACCAATGGACCCCACCTCCATGAGTTGTAAGCTTAAAATGGAGTCGACATTCTTTGGAATCAGAAGGAGCAGAGAGTAGACGTTACTTAGAAGAAAATACAAAAAGAAGACAGTAGCAGTGGAAAGAGGCGGACCCTTTTAACTGAGTTGACTGATCTCTCTCATTTTCATTAGTTCTTGCTTTGCAATTGTAGGAAACATATAGCACTTCAGTTCTTCGTTTTGTTCTAGTTAGTTCTCAGCTTTGTTTTACTTTTACAAGTCCATTTTGATTTTCTGATTTAGCTTGTAGTCCATTTCAGCAAACGATACAGTATTAGCTTTATTCAATCCTTAGTATTTGATTCTGGTTTTATTTTCTTTTCTTAAAAAGCTTCGCATTCATCCGTTGAGAATAGCTTAGTCGTGCACTTCCCATGAAGATGTGTGGCTAACTCGATTCTTGGGTTAAGGCAGAGAAGGTGCCCAAAGCCACTGATGAATCAATATAGCAGAACTTCAAATGATTAAGTAACCAAAGTAAAAGTGGTATGAGAAATGTTATTAAAATCTCAGGCTTGGATTGGTTCGTATGCCTAAACTAGAGTTCCCATGCCATGTATGAGAGTTGCTTAACCTGGAAACGTTCTCATACCCAAGCCCCGAGCAATTATTTTGTAAAAACGTTATTTATACACTGATTTATAATAGCTGCTTGACGTAGAATCCCCATGCCTTATATGGAGGTTGCTTGAACCAAGAGTTATTATCATCTCAGAAGTACATTTAACGGTTGTAAACTCAAGCCACTTGAACTGTCAGTTACATTACAGAAAGTTATATGGAAAATCAGTTGGGTTTGGCACCAGATCTGTCTTGACCCAAGACCTCTCCATATCCAGATACAGTTATATATATTTAGCTTAAACTCACTTCATTGTTGAAAGAACTGGTGTGGTTATCTCCTTCCATGAGTAATCTCCCTGTGAATCGACCCGGTCTTGCCCGGAAAAATATCAAATAAGTTTTCTACTACAATCACACTCGTGCACTGGCGAGTCTAATCACCTCATTCTGATTGTGAACACAAAAAGTTGCCAAACTAGCTAAGATAGCAAAAGAAAAATACAAAAAGTAATAAATACAGAGTGAGTGGACCAGCAAATTTTGGCGCCGTTGCCGGGGAGGTTAAGGTAAGCCAAATAACTATCCCTAGTTCTTTTCTGTTTATTAATTCCTATTCTCTAACTTCTCTTCTCTATTAACTCTCTGCCTGTTTGAACTTTCATTGTTATATTTGCTCATGTCTCAACACGATAATATGTCTGAACATGGTGATGAGAATGGTGGAAATGACCCTGTTGATCAGGAGATAATTAGGCCTCTTAGGGATTATCTTCACCCTCCTAAGCAGACAACACCCTCGTGTATCATCCTTCCTGTCAATCACCATAGGTTTAACTTCAAACCTGGCACAAGTCAATTGTTGCCAACATTCCATGGCATGGATTCTGAGAATCCATACACTCATATGAAGGAATTTGAGGAGGTTTGCAGCAATGCATGGACCACACTGCAAACGAGGATGTCATCAGGCTAAAACTTTTCCCATTCTCATTAAAAGACAAAGCAAAAATGTGGTTGGGTTCTCTTCCTCCTAGATCTATAGGGACTTGGAGAGAGATGCAGGCAACATTCCTAAAAAAATATTTCCCTGCTAATCGAACTGCTACTCTCCAAAGGCAAATCATGAACTTTGCCTGTAAGTTGAATGAGAACTTTGCTCAAGCCTGGGAAAGATTTAAAGATCTCCTCCATACTTTTCCACACCATGCTTTTGAGCAATGGAGAGTAGTCAGCTTCTTTCATGACTCACTCACTCCCCAACTGAAAATGTTAGTTTCTACAATGTGTAATGGAGAGTTTTATGACAAAACTCCAGAAGAAGCATTCCACTTCTTTGATACCTTGGCTGAAAATACCAGAAACTGGGAAGTTGGTTTAACTTCTTCTAGTGATCAAAGAGAAAATTTACAAGCAAGAGGGAGGCACCAGTTGAGTGAAAATGATGATTTGCATGCGAGGCTA
Organism: Diospyros kaki; assembly: GCA_036245055.1. Taxonomy (NCBI): domain Eukaryota; kingdom Viridiplantae; phylum Streptophyta; class Magnoliopsida; order Ericales; family Ebenaceae; genus Diospyros; species Diospyros kaki. The sequence continues at coordinate 22,838,980 of BSEG01000002.1, forward strand.
ACTGCCTTGACAAGAAAAGTTGAAAATATGGAGCCCAAAAGAGAGCAATCTGTTAAACAAATGGAAGTGAAATGTGTAGTGTGTGAAACAATAGACCATGCAACCGAAGAATGTCCTACTCTACCTGCATTCAAGGAGGTATTGTATGGGCAATCTAATACAAACCACTCACACAATTTTGAAGGAAGACAGAATCAAAATCAAGGTGGAACCTATTACGGGAACAACCAAAATTACAATCCATACTACTCCAATAATAGGAACCACCCCAATCTATCATGGAGACATGATCATGGAAATCACCCTCAAAATTCCTTCCCTGCACATCAACAATCTTTCCATCAAAATCAAAGCTCTTCTTCCAATACATACCAACCTCCGCATAAGAGATCATTAGAAGATACCTTGCATCAATTTATGCAGAACCAAACAGGTGTCAACAATCAAGTTGCCCAACTTGCAAAAAGTCAAGAGCAAACCAACAGAGCGATGGAAGATATGAGGGGTCAGATAACAAAGTTGACCCAAACTCTAAGTGTGAGAGAACCTGGAAGATTCCCTTCTCAAACTAATCCTAATCCAATTAGGCAAACAAACCAGGTGGAATCTTCTAGTGGTGAAAGTAATGCACATGAACAAGTCCAATCTGTGACTATCCTAAGAAGTGGAAAGATAATTGAAAAACCAAGTGACCTTAGTATAAGCCAAACTGTTGATGAGGAAGAGAAAGCAGAAGAACAGGAGCCAATCGTAAAAAAAAATGAAAACAATGAAAAAGAAAAAAACAAGCAAAAACAAGAAGAAAAAGGAAAAGGTAAGGACATTGAGAAAGAAAGCCAATATCATCCTAAACCTCCTTTTCCTCAAAGATTGAGTGTTACAAAAAGGGAACAACAAAACGCTGATATCTATGAGGTGTTTAAACAAGTGAGGATCAATATTCCACTCTTGGATGAGATCAAACAAACACCCTCATATGCTAAATTCCTAAAAGATCTTTGCACAGTGAAGAGAAGAGTGAACGTGCATGGTAAAGCCTTCCTGACTGAGCAAGTAAGTTCCATCTTGCAATTCAAACCCCCCCCCCCAAATACAAGGACCCAGGTTGTCCGACCATCTCGTGCATAATAGGAAGTCAGAAGGTAGACCAAGCGCTCTTAGATTTAGGGGCAAGTGTCAACCTATTGCCTTATAGTGTCTATCAGCAGTTGGGTTTGGGAGAACTTAAGCCTACTAGAGTCACTCTGCAACTGGCAGACAGGTCTGTTAAAGTCCCTAGGGGTATTGTGGAAGATGTCTTAGTTCAGGTGGATAAATTCTACTTTCCAGTAGACTTTATAGTTCTAGATACTCAACCCCACCATGGTCCACAACCACCCGTTCCTGTGATTTTGGGGAGACCATTTCTAGCAACTTCCAATGCAATCATTAATTGTAGAAATGGAGTCTTGAAACTGTCGTTTGGAAACATGACTGTGGAGATGAACATCTTTAGAATTTCCAAGCAACAGAACACTGAAAGTGAGATAGAAGAGGTGGATTTGATTCAAACTCTGTCTGAAGAGTATTTTGAGAAGGAATTTGTCACTCAAACAGTGAAAGGAGGTAATCACTTGGAGGTTAGCAGTGAGGAAGGAGAGATGCCTATAGCTCAATGGATTCCTAAGCAAGAACCTGTAGAACCATTGCTCACACCACCAACCTCTATGACTCATCCGCCCATGCAAGAAAAGAAGCCACTGCCGAATGAGTTGAAGTATGCCTTTTTAGGAGAAGGAGAGACATACCCAGTAGTCATTTCTTCTAGTCTAAGTACCCAACAAGAAGGGCAGTTGATAGAAGTGCTGAGGGCACACAGAAAGGCTTTGGGATGGACCATATCCGACTTACATGGAATCAGCCCTCTGATTTGCACCCATAGGATCTTCTTAGAAGAAAATTCAAAGCCAGTAAGGCAAATGCAGAGAAGGCTAAATCCCAATATGAAAGAAGTGGTTAGAAAAGAAGTGCTCAAATTACTGGATGCAGGTATTATTTACCCAATATCTGATTCAAGGTGGGTTAGCCCAATCCAAGTTGTTCCTAAACGGTCTGGAATTACTGTGGTGAAAAATGAGAAGAATGAGTTAATTCCAATCCGCCTTCAAACAGGTTGGCGTGTGTGTATAGACTATAGAAAACTCAATTCAATGACCAGGAAGGACCATTTTCCTCTTCCATTCCTAGATCAAATACTTGAAAGGATAGCAGGGCAAGCATTCTACTGCTTTTTGGAAGGATATTCAGGATATAACCAGATTGATGTAGCACTTGAAGATCAAGAAAAGACAACCTTCACATGCCCTTTTGGGACATTTGCATATAAACGTATGCCATTTGGGTTGTGTAATGCTCCTGCCACCTTCCAAAGGTGCATGATGAGTATATTTAGTGAAATGGCTGAGCATATTGTGGAGGTGTTTATGGATGACTTTTCTGTTTATGGAAGTAGTTTTGACTTGTGTTTAAAGAATCTGGAGAAAGTTTTGATTCGATGTGAAGAGACTCATCTTGTGCTCAACTGGGAAAAATGCCACTTCATGGTTAACCAAGGCATTGTCTTAGGACACATAGTCTCATCCAGGGGTCTGGAAGTAGATAAAGCCAAAGTTGAAGCCATTTAGAAGCTTCCAACCCCCAGAAATGTCAAGGACATTAGATCTTTTCTCGGTCATGCTGGCTTTTACAGGAGATTCATTGCCTCATTTAGTACAATAGCAAGACCTTTGTGTTGTCTATTATCTCATGATGTTCCTTTCGAGTGGACTCCAAAATGTCAAAGTGCCTTTGAGAAGCTGAAACATGCACTTGTTACTGCACCAATCATACAACCTCCTGACTGGACCTTACCTTTTGAGCTAATGTGTGATGCAAGTGATCATGCCATAGGGGCTGTGCTAGGACAGAGCAAAGAAAAGAAGCCCCATGTCATTTACTACGCCAGTAGAACTTTGAATGAAGCTCAGAAAAATTACACCACCACAGAGAAAGAATTGTTGGCCGTGGTATTTGCATTGGACAAATTTAGGTCATACTTGGTGGGGTCAAAGGTGATTGTTTATACAGATCACGCTGCTTTGAAGTACCTGCTCACCAAGCAAAATGCCAAACCACGCCTCATTAGGTGGATTCTATTACTCCAAGAGTTTCACATAGAAATTAAGGATAAAAAGGGAGTGGAAAATGTTGTTGCTGACCATCTGTCTAGAATTCCAGGTCAGAATCTTACTGAGGGTCCCATTCATGATAATTTTCCTGATGAACATCTTCTCCATGTGAGTACATTGACTACTGCCCCTTGGTATGCTGATATAGCCAATTATTTGGCTGTAGGTTCAGTTCCCAGTCATTGGACTAAGCTGGATAAGCAAAAGTTTTTTAGAAAAGTCAGGACATTTTTTTGGGATGAACCATATCTGTTTAAATATTGTGCTGATCAGATTGTGCGAAGATGCATTCCAGAACATGAGCAACACAGTGTAATGAACTTCTATCACACCCTAGCTTGTGGAGGACATTTCTCTACTCGAAAAACCATGGCAAAAATCTTACAAAGTGGATTTTACTGGCCTACCATGTTTAGGGATGTACATCAGTTTTGCTTATCATGTGATAGATGCCAGAGATTAGGGAGTTTGACAAAAAGAGGTATGATGCCTTTGCAGCCCATTTTAATTCTTGAAATTTTTGATTGTTGGGGAATAGACTTTATGGGTCCTTTTGTTAACTCACTTGGGCATGAGTATATCCTGCTTGCTGTAGACTATGTCTCCAAGTGGGTTGAGGCAATCCCAACAAGGACAAATGATCACAAAATAGTGGTAAAATTCTTAAAAGAAAACATTTTCAGTAGGTTTGGAATGCCTCGTGCCATCATCAGTGATGGTGGTTCTCACTTCTGTAACAAGCCAGTGGCAGAACTAATGAAAAAGTATGGGGTAGTTCATAAAGTGTCAACTCCATACCACCCTCAAACTAATGGCCAGGCAGAATTGGCAAATAGGGAGATCAAGCGCATTTTAGAAAAAACCGTCGGTTCCAACCGAAAGGATTGGTCTCTGAGGTTAATAGATGCTCTTTGGGCATATAGGACTGCATATAAAACCATATTGGGCATGTCTCCCTATCGACTGGTTTATGGAAAACCATGTCATCTGCCAGTAGAGGTTGAGCACAAAGCTTACTGGGCCATCAGGAAGATGAATGGAAGTTTAGAAGAGGTAGGATTTAACAGGAAGCTACAGCTGAATGAGCTTGAGGAACTTAGAAACGAGGCATATGAGAATGCCGAGTCTTCTAAGATGCACATGAAGAAATTGCATGACCAGCACATTAATAGAAAGAACTTTTGTATAGGTCAACATGTGCTACTCTATGATTCAAGGCTCCATCTGTTTCCTGGTAAACTCAAGTCAAGATGGACCGGTCCTTTCAAAATTCGTGCCATCTCATCTCATGGTGTATTTGATATTGAAAATCTTCAATCTGGTCAGGTTTTCAAAGTAAATGGCCAGCGTCTGAAACCCTACTATGAGTCTTTGAATGAACAAGAAGAGAACGTGGATCTTACAGATCCACCCATTGGGTAGAGGTTAGTAAAAAAAAAATAATAAATAAATAAATAAATAAATAGTAACAGGGAGAAATTTAATTGTTGTGCTTTCATAAACTGTTTTCACTCTTTATCTTGACTCAAATGTTGAAGGAAGCCCACGGATCCACACGTGCAATGAAGGCTACTAGCAATACCCAAGTAAGCAAATGGATCTTTGAGTTCAAACATTTTTTTGAAGACTTCCAGGTATTTCTTACACCCTTTTTTTTTAGAATTGTTCAAAACAAAGTTGAGGGGTAAAGGTATGCTTAAGTTGTTGAAATGATCCTTGCATATTTGAAGATATTTTGAGGGTTTGAATTTGATGTTCAGTTATTTGAAAGTACGTTAAAAAAAAAAAAAAAAAAACTTTGTTGTTATTCGAATTCTGTATCCGGATAAGTTGGCCATTTGAATGTATTGTATGCCATTCGAATGCCCTGTGAGCTGTTAATGAAAAAGCATGAAAACATTCGAATAGTCCCTGCTGTATTCGAATATATCCAAAATTCATTCGAATGAAATTACTGTTGCATTCGAATAAGGGGCCAAATTCCTTTGTAAATGAAGATTACTGTTCAAAATTGATTCGAATGAATTTCTCTCTTTCCAAATCCATTCGAATGAATCTGCTGTTTCTTCAAAAATTTTGAAGCCTTCATCCGAATGCTCTCAAACCCATTCGAATGATTTACATTGCATCCGAATTCATTTCCAGCATCCGAATATAGTTCTAATTGGGTTAAAATAAAAAAAAAAAAAAAAATTCTGCTCAAAGTCATTACATTCGAATGATGCGCACAGTCATTCGAATGGCCGAGAAATTAATCCGAATGAAACTACTGTTTCATTCGAATGGGTCGCTCAATTCCTTCAGTAATCAAAGTCACTATTTGAAATTCATTCGAATGGATTTTAACTCATTCGAATGAACCGTCCAGTCCCTTAAAAACCCTTAGCGAACATCCGAATCTGCCCAATCTCATTCGAATACTCTGCTGCCAGATCTTCAAAAGCCCGAGATGCCATTCGAATCGTTCATAGTTCATTCGAATCCTCTTCCATCATTCGTATGACCCGAGAATCATTCGGATGATGTTCCCGAAAATCTCTCAACCGTTGCTGAAATTCGAATCGTCGCCCCTTTTAAAGATCAAAACACTTCCTCAATCGGCGCGAATGTCCATTCATCCACCCAATCCCATCCTATAAATCGTGCTACCCTCTTTCCACATCCATCACATTCATCTGAAGATTGATCAGGTTACGTGCAAGGAAGGACGTTTCGTAAGCATTCGAATAAGGGTTTGGCGCATTCGGATGGTCTGTGAAGAGAAAAGCCAAGAGGTAACACCCTTTTCCAATGTTTAAATTCTGATTTGGTTGGTTGGATGAAGGACTTGTTGTAAAGAGGGAGTGAAGGAGATTAATGAGAAGGAAATAAAATTGGTTGGGAGATTGATAGGAGAAGAAAAGAGAGTAGCCGAGTCTTGCACACCAACTGTTCGACAAAAATCCCAATCCATCTCCCTAGACCAAACAACCATTATTTAGTCATGCCTCCAAAGCAAAAACGCCCCAAAGTCGTAGGAGAAAGCTCTAGGGCATCGAAGAGGTAGAAAGGAAAGGAAAGTGCTCCCATCCCAACCATCGACTTGAGTCCTCCATACTCCAATGTTAGGTTCATTAGCCCAGCCGCTGAACAGAATTATAGTGAAAGATATGCAAAGAGGCCTGTGCTGTGTGAGAGAGGGATTATGCTCGAGCGATTTGATGAACCCCCATGTGATTTGCTGTCATTAATCACTGCCAAAGGATGGCAGATTTGGGTCAAGTTTCAAAACAAAGCCATAGTTCCCTTAGTCAAGGAGTTCTATTCGAATGTAACCAGTGATAGAGATGACTCGGGAAACAGGTGCTTAGTTACTGAAGTGAGGAAAGTTAAAATAGAGTTGAAGCCTTCCGATATTGCTGAAACCTTTCAAATCCCAAGAGAGGCATCACCAAGAGATCATGAAGAAGCAAGTGTGGATTTAGGGAAGGAAAACCTAGCAAAGATTTTGACAAGAAAGGACGATGCTGTATGGCTAAGACCTGCCCTTCCAAAGAAGAACCTATCCCCGAAATGCATCATTCTGCATAGACTTCTTTGTTCACATTTCATGCCCCATGCATATACTGGAAGTGTCTCAGTTAAGCAAGCCGTATTCATGGGAAAAATGATCCTGGGAGTACACATAGACTTGGCCAAGCACATTTTTGATACCATAGACCTAGCAACCAAGCATGCACATGGGAGTGGAGGACTACCCTTTGGAGGGCTGATCACCTACTTTTTGCTGAGGAACGGGGTAAAAGAAAAGACAACCTTTGAAGTCATCAAGCCAATGGAAAGAATCAGCCCAACATCTACACGCAGAAGCAGTGGGCAGTTGAAGAGGGTTGAGGCAACAACACCTGAAAAAGGAGAAGCGTCAGGAAAGCAAGTTGAACCACAGGAAGGGCCATCTCAGGAACCACCACTGTTTGAGGATGAGGAAGAAAGACAAGAGGAAGAATCTACACTTAGAGGTTTGCTTAAGATGGTTAAGGAAATGCAAGAGAAGCAGGAAAGGCATGAAGCCTTAGTGGAGCAAGCACTGAAGAAGATCCAAGAGAAGTAGGAGGCTATCTTTGAGGAGCTTCAGGTGAGGCAGAGGGTCATCCATTCAGAAGTAATGGCCATGAGTGACCGTCACACTGCATTAGACAAGAAGATAGGTCAGCTTCTAAGCACACCTATGGAGGAGCCACCACTAAAGACACTGAAAGATAGGTTGGATGATGCTGAGAGTTACATGCAGAGAGCCATTGATTTATGGCGAGAGGAAGGAGGTGCACCTACACATCCCCAGTCTGAGCATGCAGCTCCTCCTCACTCTGCCATTCCTTCTTCTTCTTCTGTTCCTCCTGCTGAGCCCTTATCAGAGACTCCTTCTGGAGGCTCTACTGAGGAGAACTCCACCGAGGAGAACTCTACTGAGGAGAACTCCACTTCTGATTATGCCACTGATGGCATTGAGTAGTCATAGGATTTGATTCTTCATGTTCAACTTCTTTAACTATGAACTACAAAAATTTAACTGTTTTTTTTTTATTTTCAATAGAAATCGCTTTGCTTACTCTATGCTTCAAATTATTGTGCTTAATGCTTCAAATTTACAACTGATTAATTGCATGGTAATCTTGTATGTGAAAACAAAACTGTATGAGATTTAAAACCAGGGCCATGGCTACTTGGGAGTGCTTCATTTTTGTTCATTTGTTGGGTTGGCATACCAAGTATGATAATCAGCATATTAATTAAATTCTTAAATTCAAGTGGAGATTTGTTACCAAAGTGAGTGTTGAAGCTTCATAACTTTTTATTCTGAGTAGAACAACACTTATTCATGCAGTAGAATACTTTGTTGATTCTCTTGTCTTTCAATGGCTTCAAAACAACATTTTGCTTTGAGTGTCTTTCATGATCACAGCTAATCTTGACTGACTCTAATCTTGAAACCAATTGAATGAATGGCACTGTTTTATAGAACGTCATAGAGGGATCATTCACCTATCTCTTGAGCCAAAACAGCCTATTGATTTTTGATCAAATCTCCATTCATAGCCTATTGAAACTCTGCATAACAGATTACATCATTCCTTCCATCCAAGCCATGTCCATAAGGTTTTTCTTGTCAATTGATTAGGTCCCGGGAATTATCCTGAAGGCTCAGCTTTAGCTAATTCTGGATAAAAAAAAAAAAAAAACATTCCCTGGGAATCTGACGTGAAAAGACCACTTTACCATTTAAGACAAATGGTTGTCTCTAAGTCTAGGACATTAAAAAAAAAAAAAATAGCCGCAATAAGAGAATTCCCGAGACCTATGAACTCTTTTGCTTGCCATCATCCCTTTTGATATCCCGCATCACCATCGAAGCCCAGTTACTTTCCAAAGAGATCCCTCTTGACTCTGTGAATCATGCATATTCAGGATATAATTTCAAGAGTAAGGAGGCTTAGTTAATTTTAGATGTTGGTTGTCAAAGATACTAATCTGATCATGAAGCTATGTCAAGTCCCTTTCTTTGTTAATCACATTCTTGATAATTGATGATACCTTTTTGAACTTGATTTACATTTACTCCAAATTAAGGTACATCCCTTGAGAGTAACTCTGAGTGATCGTTTTATTGATGAGAGGCATATCCAGTGAGAATTGTAATCAAAGCTTGAGAAGATTTGACAAAATGCTGGTGGACTTAACTTAATATGCCCTGGACAAAAGTCCAAATAGTAAGCATTTCCTTGATTGTCCAAAGTCCCTGTGCTATTGACCATACATTTTTGCTTCACGTTTGAGATTTAAGCTATTAGCAAGTATGTGAATGATGAAGTATTCGTGCTTTTAATTTGATTGCTAAGGGACTAGCAACGTTTAAATTGGGGGTGTGATTGATGCTCAAAAATGCAACCAATTGTTAAATTTCATTGCCCCCTAATCCATTTGATCAAGCTAAAATCTTCAGAAATGCTTACTGCAGCTCAAAGGAAGAGGAAGAAATGAAAGATATGGCTCAAAGCTCCAAAGGCATGATTTAAAGAAGAAAGAAGAGCAAGGAGATGAAGGTGTTCTTATAAAGTCAAAGCTATTCAATCGTATCACCGGAAGATATTCGAATAAGGATCAAAGCAGATGGAAGCTTCTCAGGCATTCGAATGCAACCAAACCATTCGAATGAATTGAGAATTTGAAGAAATTCGAATAAGCATATCGTTCGGAAGATATGAAGGCATATCCGAATGAAGTCTTAGATCATTCGAATGTAATGGCAGAAGGAAGAAAATCCATTCGAATGGAGGGTGAGTAATTCGAATAAGAAACGGCGTTATGACTCAAGATTCGAATACCTCCCATGTCATTCGGATGCAGTGAAGAACTCAAGTGAAAAATTGGAAATTCATTCGAATGAAACTACTGTTTCATTCGAATGAGTGAGAAAATCGCCGTGTAAGGAACAGTAAATTTAGAAATTCATTCGAATGGGACTTCAATTAATTCGAATGGTCTGAGAAAACAAAAGAACATCAATACTCATCCGAATTTTACTGCCGACTCATTCGAATGAGTATCCGAAGCAAGGTCTGGCATGCGCAAATAAACGCGGTGGCTCTAAGGTAAATTCCACCAACTTTCTGAACCAATGGACCCCACCTCCATGAATTGTAAGCTTAAAATGGAGTCGACATTCTTTGGAATCAGAAGGAGCAGAGAGCAAACGTTACTTAGAAGAAAATACAAAAAGAAGACAGTAGCAGTGGAAAGAGGCGGACCCTTTTAACTGAGTTGACTGATCTCTCTCGTTTTCATTAGTTCTTGCTTTGCAATTGTAGGAAACATATGGCACTTCAGTTCTTCATTTTGTTCTAGTTAGTTCTCAGCTTTGTTTTACTTTTACAAGTCCATTTTGATTTTCTGATTTAGCTTGTAGTCCATTTCAGCAAACGATACAGTATTAGCTTTATTCAATCCTTAGTATTTGATTCTGGTTTTATTTTATTTTCTTGAAAAGCTTCGCATTCATCCGTTGAGAATAGCTTAGTCGTGCGCTTCCCATGAAGATGTGTGGCTAACTCGATTCTTGGGTTAAGGCAGAGAAGGTGCCCAAAGCCACTGATGAATCAATATAGCAGAACTTCAAATGATTAAGTAACCAAAGTAAAAGTGGTATGAGAAATGTTATTAAAATCTCAGGCTTGGATTGGTTTGTATGCCTAAACTAGAGTTCCCATGCCATGTATGAGAGCTGCTTAACCTGGAAACGTTCTCATACCCAAGCCCCGAGCAATTATTTTGTAAAAACGTTATTTATACACTGATTTATAATAGCTGCTTGACGTAGAATCCCCATGCCTTGTATGGAGGTTGCTTGAACCAAGAGTTATTATCATCTCAGAAGTACATTTAACAGTTGTAAACTCAAGCCACTTGAACTGTCAGTTACATTACAGAAAGCTATATGGAAAATCAGTTGGGTTTGGCACCAGATCTGTCTTGACCCAAGACCTCTCCATATCCAGATACAGTTATATATATTTAGCTTAAACTCACTTCATTGTTGAAAGAACTGGTGTGGTTATCTCCTTCCATGAGTAATCTCCCTGTGAATCGACCCGGTCTTGCCTGGAAAAATATCAAATAAGTTTTCTGCTACAATCACACTCGTGCACTGGCGAGTCTAATCACCTCATTCTGATTGTGAACACAAAAAGTTGCCAAACCAGCTAAGATAGCAAAAGAAAAATACAAAAAGTAATAAATACAGAGTGAGTGGAGCAGCAGCGCCTGCCTGCGCACGCGGCCGCCCATGTGGCCTCGCCCACGCGCAGGCTGCTGCCTGCTTCCAAAAAAATATATATTTTTTTTTCTTGGGCATTTAAACCCAAACTTTCCAGAAAAATAAATTAAATAAAATGCCTCACTTTAATCCAAATTTTGCCTTTAATTCTCCATAATTAAGGCCTAAATGATATACTTGATATCTCCACAACATACATCAAACACCCACAATTTTTCAACCATAAATCATAGGATTTAACTTCTTAGTGCTTCCCACCATACACACCAAATGAGACCTCACTCAACCTAGGCACCAACATGCCATAAGCCACTATCTCATTGTATAAATACAACATATACTTCAACTAACAACAAATTTACATTACACAAATCAAACACATAAGCTTCCATAAGCCAAATTATACACTTGAATCTTCTTCCATGCTTTCCCATGACATTTCACTTCTTCCTTGATTCTTCCCATGCTTCACAACCTATATGTGAGGATAAAAACCTCATGAGCTATTAAGTTCAATAAGGGTGCAATGCCAAATAAATATGAACATAACAAGTTATATGATGCCAAATGCATGCAAATGTGGCTAGGTTTCTTTGCCTTCACAACCCTCCAAGGTTAGAGGCATCAACCCACCATTTCAACCATGTTCTCAAACTAACCTATGGCCATAAGTCTCATGAACATAAAAGAACATGCCAAATGCAACATATACATTTATGAAACATATTTAAAATCCATTGCAAGGCCACCCTCCCATGGGGCCATCCCTTACCTCTTCTTGAATATTTAATCTTCATTTCAAGAGAGCTTCCATCTTCATTTCTTTCCATCTAAAATGGCATTCCAACAAGCCATTTAATTTTTTTGCATACAAGCATACATAAATAAAGAGAAGAAGAATGTAACTTACTTTGATTCCTTTCACTTCTTCTTCTCCTTCCTTTCTTCTCATCTCTTCTTTCTTTTCTTCCTTCTTCATTTCTACAAATGGCCAAAAGGGAGACAAGTCTCCCACACTTGCCTTTTTATACTAGATTTCTCATATTTCAAGAATGCATCCTAGCCATTCATAACAAGCACAATCCATGTGCTTTTGAGAATCTCAATCTCAACCATTGATTTCAAATAACCCCATCCCCTCTCTTGGAGAAAACACATGAAAGCACAATCCATGTGCTCCTTTTTTTTTAAATCCAAGCCTTTGGATTTTCAAGAACCATCCACACCCTTGGATCAAGTCCCATAAATAGATTTCTTTTCTATTTATTTAATTTGGACTATTTTCAAGACAAGCCTTGAAAGACATAATCACTTTCTTTTTCCATTAAAGAAATTCTCTCCATTTTCACACCATTAATGGATGACTAATTTCTTTTTATTTTCCATTTTCTTTTTAGGCAACACATCATGGCTTGCATTTAATGCTTGAAAAGCCATTATTTCTCCAATTTGAATTTCTTTTAAATGCTTATTCTTGATTCACAAGATCATGCCATGTGTTACCAACCATCATCTCCCAATTTCTCATTTCTTTCCCATTTAAATTAATGGGACTATTTTCATAACCATCACCCTTGAGAGACATAATTAACTTCTTTCTCATTTAATAAAATCTCCATATTTTCCAAGGCATTAATGGTGACCATTTACCATTTTCTTTTGGATTTTCTTTAATCCATATAATTATGCCTCTCATTAAATGATTGAAAGACTATTATCCTTTCTTTTTGCATTTAATTAAATCATTCTCCAACTCATAAATCCACATTTATAATTTCTCTCAAATTTCCAAGATTATGCCAAGTGTCACTCTAAGACACAAACTTGGCTTCCAATTCTTTATCTTGGTCATTCATGTGGCATTACCACATTAATTCACAACTTAGGGAAAATATAATTATTCTCCTCAAATAATTTAATATCCACCATTTTCCCTATTTCCAAAATTAATTTTCTTTATAGAATCACTCCAAAATTCCTAAATAATCTTTGTGAATTTATTAATCCCATATCTCCACATAATTACTAAATTGGGATTTTTATTCACTTACTCATCTAATTCCACATAGGAATTATTTTTAATTTATCAAAATACCCTTTTTTTTTTAATTTCTCTATCCAAATTACCAAAATACCCTTCTTATGGGTGTCCTTTTGAATGGGAGGAGGCTGATCTTCCTTTTGGCTTTCTTGTTGCTGCCCAAATTCTGGTTGTGGAGAGGGTTGGCTGCTCAACTGCTTACCACTGCGGAGAACAATAGCACTTACATTGCCCCTTGGATTTGAAACTGGCTGTGAAGGCAATTGACCCGAACCTTGACTCCGTAGCTCACTGATATTGGTTGCAAGCTGTCCAATCTGTGTCTCCAAATTTTGTATGGCAGTGTCGGTCCTTTGCTGAAACTGGAGATTGTTGGCAACGAGCTGCTTCATGATATCTTCCAAGCTTGATTCGGATTTAGGGGCTGGTTGTGGTTGCTGCATTGGTTGACTTGGTCTTTGTGCATTGAATCTGTGCTGCTGAGGTTGCTGCTGCTGTGGCTGGAATGGCTGGTTGGAAGGACCTCCATACCTCAAGTTTGGATGATCTCTCCACCCTGGATTATAGGTGGCAGCATATGGATCATATCTGTGTTGCTGTGGCTGCTGATGATGCTGTGGCTGGAAGGGTCTTCCTGGAAAGATGCTAGCACAAGCTTCTGTATTCTCCTGCAATTGAGGACATTGGTCAGTAACATGGGAAGATAATGAACAAATACCACATACCTGCTGAGATTGGGACTGTCCTTTATCAAGGGCTAGCTGTCTGACCATGGAGGCCAATTCCTCCAGTTTGTTCTCTATCCTCTGTTGGTCATTGATGGAAGCAACACCAATCTCATTAGCCTGTCTCATGGGAATGGCTGACCTGGTACCAAACTGTTGGGCATTCTGTGCCATCTTGGAGATTAGCTCTTGAGCAGCTGCTGGTGTCTTTTCAGAGAGGGCTCCTCCACTAGCTGCATCCACCAAATACCTATCCATTGGAATAAGACCTTCATAGAAGTATTGGATCAGCAGCTGGTCACTGATTTGATGGTGTGGACAACTAGAACACAGTTTCTTGAATCGCTCCCAATACTCATGTAATGTCTCCCCATGATTCTGCCTTATGCCACAAATTTCTTTCCGAATGGCGGCTGTTCGAGATGCTGGAAAGAACTTCTCCAAAAAGATCCTTTTTAGCCCATCCCAACTTGTGATGGCAGCAGGTGGTAGGTAGTATAACCAATCCTTTGCAGCTCCATCCAAAGAAAATGGAAAGGCCCTAAGCTTTATCTGCTCCTCATCAACTCCTTGTGGCCTCATTGTGGAGCAAACAACATGGAATTCTTTGAGGTGCTTGTGCGGATCTTCACCTGCAAGGCCATGAAACTTGGGAAGCAAATGGATTAGCCCAGATTTCAATTCAAAGGTTGCATCCAATTGGGGATATTGAATGCATAAAGACTGATAGTGCACATCAGGGGCAGCCAATTCTCTAATGGTTCTACCATCCAAATGACCAAGATTTATATTATTTCCATTATTTCCATTCCCATTACCAGCCATTGTGTTTAAGTCAGGGATAGGTATAGAAACAGAAATAGAAAGAATATCAGATGCAACAGAAGGAATATCAGATGCAATGGCAGAAGAGGTAGGAGGATTATCAGCTATCCGAAGCTCAAACTCTCTAGCCTTCCTTTGCTTCCTAAGGGTCCTTTCTATTTCAAGGTCTAGGTCAATTGGTATGCCCTTAGAGGATCTGGTCATGCACAAAATTTCAACACAAAAACACTGAGGGACCTAAAAACACTAAAAGCCACACAAAATCAACCACTGAGAAACACAAAATGGCCCAAAAAGTGGTCTAAACGTTGGAATTTGGCCAAAAAAAGGGTCTCCTCACTGCATAGCAGTGACATTGATTCCTCACACCCCCATTTCTTTGGACACCAAAAATCAGCCCAATCGGAGCAAGTGAAAAAAATGTGAACAGTAACTGTTTGCCTCAAAATCGTTTTTTTTTTTTTTAAAACTGGCTCCTATTTTGCCTCAAAAACCACTCTAAATGCAAGAAAACATCAAGGGAAGCATATAGACATGAAATAACATCAAGTAAGGATGAGAAAGGAAGAGGATAGAACCAGTTTCTTGATCTCAATCCTTAAATATTGCTATCTGTCATGGAGGCTGTCAAATCTGCTGAATAGGAGTCTTCTGTTTTGCACTTGCTGATTTTTGTTGCTATCTCTTGCACTTGGATGCAGCTTGCTGGTCTCCTACAAAACAGAGAATAAGATTTTTCTATCAGAAAATAGAATAAGAGAAGAAGAGAAGAAGAAAAGAAGAGAATAAGAGAAGAAGAGAAGAAGAGAATAAGAGTTTTCTGTTTTTTGCTGGTCTTCTTGATCTTCTTGATTTATTTATGGCATAAACTTGGTACGTGGCGTTGTATCTAGCAGTGCCGAGTATGGTTAACTCGCTTTGGACCAGTAGCCCGCAACCAGCTAGTTTCCAACCTATATACCAAGTAGCAACCACAATTTTTTTTTTAAATCAGTCTTCTTTGACAGAAACGAAATTGGTTCCCCGGCAACGGCGCCAAAATCTGATCGGGGCTGTCGAACACCAATAGATTAGATAGTATGATGATGTGGATTTGCAATAGAGGTGCAACCCTAAGTCGTCTCCCAACGAACCTCAAACGGATCTGTCAAAACAAGGCTAAACAAGGGGGAAGTTTTTGATGAAAAACAGAAAACAAAATGAGTAAGAACACAATAAATCAAGATGCAATCAGTTGCAAACCAATCCTTCTATCCCAGTTTTCATTGCCTTCTCAATAAACCATTTGTTTAGTTTTAATCCTCAAATCGAAAATCAGAAAAATCCTTTAACAACCGCCAAAGATTTGGAAGAAAACCAATAAACAGATTTCAGAAACCTCTTAATTCAATCTATCAGTTTTAATTCCCCTTATTGCACAGATTCGAGACTGATTGGATTACCATCCAAACAGGTTGTTCTTGATTCCAGTTAAAGCCTCAACCAAGCACAAAAACCTTGGATTCTCAAACAAAGACAATGCATGCATTCATCCAACCGGTATCAACACATACACAGATTTAAGAGAGAACGGAAACAAGAAAACAACAAAGTTAAAACTAAAACAAACATATTTCCATTAAATCCAAGACTCAAACCGGGAACAAGGATGGTGTTGCAACTTGATTACAGAATCCTTAGCCCTCCATCTTGACAAGAACAATGGAGAGAAGAGAAAAATCGGCTACTGTTCACGTCCTTCCAAGAATCCCCCTTTGATGGCCTCTTAAGGTGTTTAAATAGAGCTTTAGGAGGAAACCCTAGATTACCGCCACTTGACGGCCGATTTCGGAAAGGTTACCGTGCGAGCTGGGCTTCGGCCTCTTCATAAGAAATTTAGATCAGAAAGAGTAGATGAACTTGGGCTTTTGAATCACTTGATTTGGATGTCGGACGCCCAAGATATGGCCTTTTAAAGAATTAGTATCTGTGCAGTTTTCCTAATTTGCCCCCAACTTATTGGCCCCGACTTTGAAGCGCTGTTTGAAGGCCCAAACGAGCTCGGATTTGGACAAACCATACCATTTCAGAAAGCTCAAGAAGTCCCCTTCAATATCTCTTAAGACATCATCTTCATTCTGGAATATTATCTTGGCCAAAATACTGAAGGAAGTGCAGGAGGTCAAATCTGCCAAAATTGCTCTTACTTCTCTATCTCCAATTTCCAAGATATCTCATTGCCATCAAGATGTATCATGCCCCATCTCATGCTCCATGTCCCTAAACCTGGAAAAATAAAATAAAATAGTGTGAAGCCCAATTCCTATAAAATAAAATGAAATAAAATCAAGATGAATGAAATAACACAACTAATGTGCAAAAAGGACTAAATATGAGGGCTAAATAGTATGAAAATATGTGCTCTATCAATGGGCATTCTCAATCTCAAGGATCCATCACCTTCTCAAGGGAATTTTTGGAAGTCTTCTTACTTCATTTCCTATTCTCTTAACACGGGTTACACCGGGTGTTACAGCGGCCTTGCAAGTTGGTAAATGTGTTTGATAACATATTTATGTTGCATTGGCATGTAGTGATTATATCTTGTGTGATGCAAGACCTAGTGGACCGATGGCCATATGGAGGACTAGTGTGGTGGGGGCTGATAGGTTGATGCCTCAAACCTTAGTGGGTTGTGAGGATGAGTGAACCTAGCCTCATTTGCATGCATTTGGCATACATAAACATGATTATATTCATATTTACATGCATTGCACCCTTACTGAGTCTTTATGACTCATGAGGTTTTACCTCATGTGTAGATAATACAAGTCCAGATGCAAGCAGGGATGGTACCGGGAGGCTGTTGTGGCAATTAGCTTGTTGCCTGAGATGTGTTGTTGTGTAATCTCTTGTAAATTTTTATATGTATTCATGAAATCGAATGTAAACGATATTGAGCACTAGATGTATTTAATAGTTGAAATCATCGTAGTGTGATAAATGATTGTGAGATTGTTCGTGGTATATGGCTTAGTTGGAGAAGCCGAGTTTTGGACCGAGTAAAAATCATCGAGGTATGTTCTCATAAATCCCCAATACTCAGCGAAATGTTTATTATGCTAGCTTTGTGCCTGGGTCACCTCTGGCTTGCTATGGGGCGAGCTGAAGAGAGGTGAAGCTCACTCGGGTTTCGGGTCTCGGTCCGCTGGATTTTTCTTGTTTGAGTTGAGACCGATTATTGAGTGGAGCGAAGGGAAGGACGAAGCCTAGTTCCCACCTAGGGCGTTTCCTGTTAAAACATAGTCCAACCCTTCAGTTGTGGTTTGATAGGTGAGTAATCTGGTCGATTATTTACCGGTGGCGCTCGTAAGTGGGAGCGGGTCGTTACAATTCCTCACTTGCATTATATTCTTATTTGTTTTGAAAAAAATTTCAAGTTTTCAAGCTAATTTTTAAATAATCCAATTCACCCCCCCCCCTCTTTTTGGGTTGGTGCCATAACATTTCAAACCTATCACTTTGTACCCCACACCCTTAAACACACATAACAAGCCCTTCGCAAGGAGGCACAAATCCTTGTATAATCTGAACCTAACAATAATGCATCATTCCTTAGAAACTTGAGGGAGAATCAAGACCCCCGTTAAGATTACGAGCATAACTCAACCAGATTTTACATTACAGTCCTAATAAATAAACCAAACAAAATTACTCAATACTAAAGAGGATAGCGCAAAGAATACTCAAAACGAGATCTTACACAGTAGCCGAAAAAGAGAATAACTTAGAACAAAGTTAAGAGCTTGAAAATTCCACTAGAAAATTAATAAAACTGCTTTCGAAATCGAATCCCAACTGTAAAAAAATTCTAATATATTTTTCCCCACTTACCCGGCTATTTTAAACTTTGATTGCATAATTTTTCTTTAATTTTTCCCCACTTTTCTCCCTATTTTAGATGTTGGTCGCGCCTTCTTCTTCCTCCAAATTCTCCTCTGCCTACTGCTCAAATGGATGCCCAGAACTTGTTGGAGAATGAAAGTTTTAAAGGCAAGAAGGAGTGGTTATGTGTGAGCCACGTGGCAGCAACATCACCGCCTCCCCGAAATGATGTCATTTTGGGGGGCCCTTGCTGATAAAAATTAGCATTTTCTTTCCCGATCGTGCTTGCACTAAGCTCAGCTTGAACTCGAGACCTGCTGGATGCCCCTTCACTCACGTACCACTTGCGCTACACGTTCCCTCAACCATAATAGGCACACTTTTAATTTTAAGGAGACGCACGACCCATTTTTCAAAATTGCACCAAAGCCCCAAAATTTCTGAAAACTAACACTCACGCCCCACACTACAGTTACCCCTTATTTCACTTATACCCCAACAATTCTAAGATCAATTAATTTAATTTATTCATTTATTATTACTACTACTACTACTATTGTTGTTGTTGTTGTTGTTATTATTATTAAACAAAATAAACCAGCATTTATATTGCTTATGCTTCAAAATATAACGCGTAGAAATTAAGACTAAAATAAACTAGACCTATTATCGGGTAGTTACATGACTTTTCCAAATTTTCAACCACCTTTGCTTCTTCCTTTGACTTTGACTATTCAACACTTGACTATATAATTTCCTTTGCTTGATTCTCCTTATGACACCAACATTATCGCATACAACTCTCAAAAATTGCTATTCATTTAAAATACAAATTCAACTCGCATATCATTATTACCCAAATGGCTTAACTCTACTAATGGGTCGTTACATAAAACTTTATAAATAGCGGACCAAAACTACCTTGAAAGACTTGATATATATTATCCACATGCTATTAAAGATAAAACCATGCCATAAAGGGTTTTATTGGAATACCTTTTAGCAAAAGTTCGGTGCTGGTTGTCTAAAGCAATAGCTCTCCTCCTTGCTGCCTGGATAAATCTCCCACGAATAAGCCACTACCTCAAGTGACCACCCTACCTCCTCACGTGTAGAGGACCTAGTCGATCCACATCTGAGACACCCTCAGAACCCTCTAACGGAGCTGTGCTAGGACCCTCTTGAATGAGGTAACCTGAAGCTCTACCACGGTTCCCTTTTGGTTGCACCTTGGTTATCCACAACCCCATCTAAATGGGAGAACAAGAAGGGGAGTTGCCCCAACCAAATCTTGGAGTAAGAACAAGAATGACAGCAATGATAATAGAGGAAGAAGAAACAATAGAGATGGGAGGGAGAGAGAGCAAGAAGAAAAGAAAGCGGGGAGTTGCCAAGTAAGCTACCTTATCTCCAAAACCCTTTACTTTTCAAATCATCCTTTTGCTCATTCTCTTGCACTCTTCATGTCCGCCCATGCCTTAGCTTCACTATGCAATTCATCAGCACATTAAATGCATTGATGAGACAATGTGGCGGAAGTCCGGATGACTTAACTATAAGGTTTGGTCAACTGAAGTCAACCAGAACCTAGCGGTTCGGGTTTAATCAACTGAACATGATGTTTCGATAGGCTGAAGCTGTTTCCTTTTTCAAATCGCACAATCCAATCTTGATCGACCAACCTAAAGGGTTCGGTTGATTGAAGCAGCCCCATCCGGCTGTTCATCTACTATGCATATCGGCCCTGCTATTAATAAGTAACAACCTTTACACTATTCAATAATGCAAACAAGGCCCCCTTGTTAATTAATAGCAGCCTCCCATACCCATAGATCAATGCATCTAACACATACATGCAACCAACATGATTGATGAGTAGTGACGAGGAACATGCTAAGAGCAATGGATCACTAATTCAGACGTTATTAGTATGCATATGACATTTTAAGTTCACAACCATGTAGCAATTAGGAAAAGTAAACTCCTTGACATCAGTCGATCTCCATCAACCTACTAAGAGGATCTCTCCAAATCCCCAGAGCACCTTGAAAGACCCTAAGTATCCTCTAACCAAGAATCAGGATGATCCTAATGGCAATGAAGTTGAGCTTTATATGAACCTATTAAGGCTTCTCAATTACCGTGTACTACAGTCCTTCCACTAACTAACATCCTAACCGAGTGAGAGTCATGGACTGATTAAACTCATAGGACTCAGTAATTCAGTTTGATCTACACCGGTGTGACTGAGGTAGCATGTCGAAGCCAATCTGTAAGGCCCCATTTTTTGGGGGAAGAGAAAGAAAATTATTTAAGGTCTGTGTGGAATTAATTGAGGTCTATTAGCTCGTGTAGGTTAGGTGGTGCCGGGGTCATTACTAAAGGTTAGGCAAGAAGAAAATTATGTTGTGTGAGGAAGGGTTAAAGCAAATGAAGTTAAAAAGGGAGGAAAAGTCAAGGAGGAGATGTGTTGGAAATTTGGGAAGTCAAAATGGGCATATGACATAGGGTGGAATCTCCTAAATAGGTAAGGAAGCTATACTTGATGTTAAATAGTCTAAGTCAAAGAATGAATGAGTAGCAAAGTTAAAGGAAGTCATGCATACTCAAAGCAAGGGAAATTTGAAAAGTAAAAAGTGGAGCAAAATGTATATATTTATGCTATTAGATTTGTGGTATTTAGAAATATTAAAATATGGGATTGTGGATTTTTGGATTATTATATGAGAATTATGGCTGAAGTGTATATATATAAATAAATAAGAAAATAAGATAAGTATAAAAGGGGTAAGTGAGGTAAGAGAAAATCCAAGGAAATTGGCGCCGGGGGGGGGGGGGGCGGAGAGAGAGAGGGCCGAAAAAATTGGGAAGAAGAAGCTAGGGATTCCAAATCCTCTCATTCTTCTCCTTCTTCCTTGATCATCAAAGGTTCAAGAAGGTTGTGTGCAAGTGGGGATTTTCCCTCTTCTTGAAAGTGGTTTGAGGACTTCTTCTCTTGTGGTAATTTCTTCAAGTTGAAATCAAAGGAAAAGCATAATAAGACAAGTTCTTATCTCTCATTGAGCTCTTTAACTATTGAATCAAGAATCTTTTTGATTTATTCACCAAAAATTTCCTATTTTGGAAAGGAGTTCTTAGAAGATATCTATGTAGAAATGATTGTAAATCTCTTTAGATCCTTGTCCATCCTTGTTGAAATGTTTAGAACTTCAAATAGGGTTTGTTCTACCCTATAATTCATTGGGAATGGTGTAATTCTTGTTAGGGTGTAGACAATGCAAGCATTTTTGGAGAGACTTGCATATTGGTGTGCAATTTCTGGTGGCAGGGCATTTTGCTGGTCGACAGATGCCTAGAAAATTGTCGACCGTTTTTTGAAGGCTGTAAACGATTATGGGAGGTTGTCAACTGATTCTACTATTGCTCCACTATAAAAATCAAATTGTTTCCTAAGTGTTTCTCTCTTGTATTCACCTCTTGGATAGATGTTTGTGGGGGATAAATATGCATGCTTGGGCATGTTAACGGGTTAATGTTGGAACAATTTAGGGTTGTAAAATGGAATACATTTAATGTGCATGTCTTCATATGATACGATTTATATGCTATGTCACATATATGTTGTGGTGTTAGGGTTTGAGATTGCATTCACTGGGGGAAACATATATTATGAGTGCTTAGGCATAGGCATCTTAGGTTGGCTAGGGTGTGGTTAAGCACAAGCATTGCATTTGGTGTGATTTCCTATGTGGGCGAAACCTGGCTTGATGCATGGTTTTATAGGGGCCTTGTATCACATTTATGCTTACACCGCCATGCATTTTTTATGTGTTGGATTTCATGGTTACTGATGCACAAAACGGATTTAGCCGTGGGGTACCCGCAAGTATTGGCTCAAGATGATGTTATATGAGCATTGGCTCGAGATGATGCTATACGAGCGTTGGCTTAAGAGGTTGTGTTGAGGTCTATGGCTCATGGTGGATGTTGTGTTGATGGATGTGATATGAGAGCTTCAACTCGTGGGGGATATGATATTAACAGTTGTAATATGAGAGCTTTGGTTCATGTTATTGATGTGCTAGCTAGTTCATGGCTGTAGTAGGTTTGTATACAGGACCTTGGGAGCCATTGGATGTGTGTCTTATGTGGGTCTCAAAGACCATATGTGTGTGTTTTTGCGTTTATATTGTTATTTGACATAATGCTTCATGGTATGGCATGATGCATTATGCATGGCATAAATTTTGTGTAACAACCTACCTCCTAAAGCCCCCACTAACATAGAGAATCCATGAGAGGGTCATTAATGAAATGATATGAAAGCAACTTGAAATAAACCACCATTAACAACATTTCACATAAACTCTCATCTGACAACATCATAACGTAACAATATCACATTTTTCGTTTTGCATTAAACATATATATGCCTCACTGGAACAAAAAATACACCCTCTGAATATAATACATCGAGTCATAGTCTCAAAACATACATGGACTCTCAAGGCTCAAGAGCCTAACTAGCTCTAGCTTTACAACACGAAAGTCCCCGTGACCTTTCCTTTAGGTGAGCTCAGTGCACATCTATCAACAAAAGATTAGCCTCTGCTAGACTCCCCCTCAGCCTTTTCTTTGCCTAGAATGGTGCAAAGCAAAAGAATGAGTCACAAGGCCTAGCAAGTATAACAACGAACAACAAGGGACATGAGCCAATATGAATAAGCTACAACAATAATCTAGTACAAGTAACCCAACTAGGAAAGAAAAGAATAAGCCAATGAATCATGTCGATGCCATGCATACAAGAACCCATGAGTAGATACAAACATGAACAACACTGTGACACTTTCTGTCTCTTACCCACCACTACACATGACTCTTGAGGCTCGATAGCTCACTCCTAGGGCTACGCTCCCTCGCCATACAACTCTTGAGTACAATCAACTCTCACCCAATGTCATAGTCATATCACATACTGTGAGGTTATTGGGGCCAGAAAGCTCACTACTAGGGGTATGCTCATGAGTACATACACCCTTAAGGACAATCTGCTCCCACCCAATGCCTTAATCCACCCATATACCACACACAAGAAAAGGAATGCAAACATGCCCATATTATGCACATTAACCATAAGTCTCATGAAAAGTTTTATATAAGCCATAAATCGATTGGTAACACACCAAAGAATGCACATTTAATCCCCTAAGATCATTTAATATGATTCGAAAACCAAAGAGTAACTACCCAAACACAACCAAATCTTTGGAGAAGGAAAATCAACCGAATCGGTTGACAGATGCCAAGCCATTTGTCGATCATTCCTTTGAAAAAAGGTAGCCATCGGTCGACAAATGCCCAGCCATCTATCGACAAGCAGTGACCCTTTGGGTCATCGATCGATAGATTCCCCGCCATCTATCTACTAACAGAAGGCTCTAGCTCAAAATAGGGGACCTGAGACATGCAAGTTCCACCAAATTGCTTGCAAAAGCTACATCCTAACACAAAACACATCATTCCCAAGGGTTTATAGGGTGAAACAAACCCTATTTTGAAGCTCAAAGGAGACCAACAAGATCAAGCAAGAGACTAGGGAGATTTACAATCATTTTTACATAGACATCAAACAAAACAAGCCTTTGGAAAACCTAATTTTCAGACTCACACTCCCAATACTCCAAAGTCTAAGAGCTTAGGGGAGAATGAGATGAGAAGAACTTGCCTTAAAAACTCTTCTTGACAGGTTACTTGAGATGATATGCTTCCAAGATCTCCTTACTTCTTACACTCAACAAGAGTAATTAGCAAAAAGAAATAAAGGAGAAGAAGAATATAAAGATATCTCTAGCTTCCACACCCCTTTTGGATCATAAATAAGCAAGAAAGAAAGAAAAGAAGAAAACCCTACCTTCTTGCTCTCTCTCCCGATGGACACTCCTCCTCATCTTCTTTTCTTAGCCTTCTAGCTTCTTCTTCTCATGCAAAAATTGAGCCTTTCTCTTATATGTATATACACATTTCCATACAATTCCTTAAATGCCCTTATTGCATCATAATCACTTAAATGAAAATTCTGTATTCCCTATATTCAATTAAATTCTTTATATTCACATAATAGCTTAGGCATTAGTTAAACACCACCAAAACCATATAACATTTCCACACATACCTTAAGCCATTACGGGTCCCACTACCGTTTAATTCAACCCTTTAACTTTCTCCACTTCTTGCCAATCACTTAAAATGCCACAAGTAAAAATTATTACTCTAACAAAATAAATGTTCCATTCCAAAATATATCACCTGTACCCATTTACGGGTCATTACATTTGGTGAGGTTTAGTTAATGAGTAAGTCAGCTTCCAGCTCTTTTAATCTTTTCTTCTATATATACTTGTTGGGCCTTGTGGCTCATATTTGCTTCTCACCATTCCAGGTACCAACCAGGGAGAAGATAGGGATGACCCGAGTGGGGCTTGATCATTGGGTTAGTTGTGTATAGAGCTCTCCTGAATAAAGATCTTAGGATGTCAACTTGTTTTAAAGGGGCTAGCCGAACTTTTGTAGCCTAGGTTGATTATACTCTCTATTTAGGGCCTAATGTGTTGTAAAGAATGACATGTATTTTATTTTAAATGTTAAAGATAGTATATGAAGGAAAATGATTGTGGATTTTTTATGTGTGGTATTGTAGAGTTTAATGTCCTCAATAGAGTTCTTATTTATGTTTCCATCCTTTTAGCATTCCCTCCTAAATTCCTTGCTTGTAGGGACTCCAGGAGTGGGGTCGCTACACAATCCAACATCGAAACTCTTTCTAATCTTATGCTCACCTTGGCAAGGGAATTTCCAGCCACCACCAACACAAACCATGCAGAAGTGCCCCTTTATCCATTGGAGGTCAATGGATCCCATAAATGGACATTTGTCTCCATACACCATTGCATAAAGACCGCACAGAGAGCATTCCCACCTCTTACACTAGATGGTTCTACTCAATGGCAATTCCCTAACACTAGTGTACAAGACACTATGTCGCCTCTAGTCTAAGGACATGATACACAATCGAGAGCCAAGGACCAATCATTAATCCCAAAGCCATGCGATTGTCGCAAGCATCAAATTCAATGGATGTTCTCCAACACCCACCCACATGTCTACTATATCCCTATACGATGTGGTGTGTGACTCACCACCCCATCCCATTAGTGTCTCCATGCTAAACAATTGTAGTAGCCCATGTGCCAGTCCACTAATCAACAGATTATAGTCCCCTTCTGATAAGTCTTAGGACTGGCAACACCTTTAAGAAATCCTGGACTAGATATCCAAGTCACACAATCTCAACTCTTTGAGAGTAGGAAGTCTACCAGGAAAACTATGAGCTCATTCATAAAGATGAGATAGAGAGTTATGAATGAAGTTATGACCCTTTCATTATCAAGAACAATCAACAATGCCACACATATGCATTACATGAAAATGTAAATCTAGCATCAAGGGTATTATCACTAACATAACCATCTTCGAACTATTTACATAGATAAAACACTACAAAAGCAAAGATGGTTGGGTCTCTTCAAAAGCTGCATCTATTGTTGTAAGTACTAATGTTCTAACCAAATTTAATATATATACATATATATTGCTATTGTAACATGAAATTGAATTTTGTTTCACATAATTTACTTACATCTAAATTTCTTATTTTAGGATGAGGTTAATAGGCTACAAAGAGAGAAAGACTTATCACAAGCATCTACAGAGAAGATTTTTCAAGGTCAGTTGTCAGGTACCTCCAATAACGACATATATGGATTTGGTTGGAGGATGAAACAAGAAAGGACACATTTTCGATGGTATGATAGCATTTCTAGAGTACTATATGGCACCTTTATCTAGTTCTGTTGTGTCTTTGGGTGAGATGGATGTTATGTGCCAGAGGTGTTGAGCCAACTTGTTCATATTAATTAAGTTTTGATGATTAACAAGAATTAAATTTTTAATATACAAATTATAGTATTTTTGATAATTAACAAAAAGAATATTTCTGTTGAATATATTAATTATAGTATCGAATTATTTTTGATTAATTTATAAAATATTTTTTCATAGTATATGTATTAGTAAAAATATTATTTGCAATTGAAATTATTTTTTTAGAATTTTATTTTGCATACAAATATTTTTTCTCAAAAATTGGACCAAAAAGTCGTCCCTTGAAAGTCAACTCTCTTGGTGTCAGCAAGTTTACCTTTGAAACCTTGAAGGTCGACCCTTGGTGTACTAGAAGGTTGACCCTTAGTGCATAGAAGGTCGACTCTTGGCCCAACGATCGGATTTTCAACCGTTGCAAATTCAAGCAAAGGTCGACCCTTCCTATTTGGAAGGTCGACCCTTGGCCAACGGTCAGAAATATGACCATTTGGAATAGTGCCCCAAAGGCCTATAAATATCTCCTTCCCATTCTCATTTTTGAGATATCAAGTGCTTCTATTGCAAATCCAAAGCACCTGAAAGATCCCAAACGCTCTCAAGCTTTCATCCAAACAATCCAAGGTTCTCAAAGTTCTATTACACATAAACCGAAGAGCTATAAGACAAGAGGAGAAAAGATTTTCAAGTCTACTCCAAATTTCTCCGAGGTCACCAAATTTATTTATTTATTTAATTATCATTTCCTTGTATATTTTTGTGCTTAATTTCTTATTTATGTTCAAGTGTGGACAAATTATTTGTAAACATTTAAAGAATTGTATAGCTTTCCTAGAACCGTTAAAATCTAGGCGAATCTAGTTTTCAAGGTAAGTTAGAGTGGAAAGCTTGGTATAGTTGTTACTTAGAATCTATTGTAATCTAGGTGTGTATCTAGTTTTCAAGGTGAGGTAGTGTAGAAACCTTGGTGAATTTGATTTAGTAGAACCCCAAGGGTGGTTAGACCTTGGAACAGTAGATTAGGTGTATGTGGAAATACTGAACTACTATAAATTATCTTAAGCCTAATTTTTTTTATTCTTATTTTATCTTGTGACTTGCATTAATCATTAATCTCAAACATAACTTATTATATTTATCAAATATATATTCTTAAATAAAATCATTAATCAAGAATATTTATTAAAAGGGAGAAAAATTGTAATTACTCAATTCGCCCCCACTCTTGAGTAGTCATACCCTAAGGGACCAACAAAAGGGTATTTAACTTTATCTTCTAAGGTGTGATTATAGCAAGAGATGATACACATCCTCCAACACTTGGGGATCACCTAGATGCCCCGAAGTCAACCTTCATCAGCTTCTAATCATCTAGAGTTTCGACCTCAACTAGCTACTCCATTCGACCCAATTGATCTAGCTCATCATCACCCAGGAGACAACACTGATGGGTATGATGATGAATTTCAAGATGATGTTAAATTGATGAATGCAAATGTATTCAAGGAC
This sequence comes from Diospyros kaki, assembly GCA_036245055.1. NCBI lineage: Eukaryota > Viridiplantae > Streptophyta > Magnoliopsida > Ericales > Ebenaceae > Diospyros > Diospyros kaki. Next base: position 22,866,901 of record BSEG01000002.1, read on the forward strand.
TTTGTTACATTTTTGTTATGTATTTTGAATACTTGTTATGATACTTTATTTAATTGAAAAATTTGTGTATTTGGAGAAATTTGTGTAATTATAGCTTATTGGTGTAGGAATCATGGATATTTCTTGTTAACAGTTTCTGAATTGGTCATTTTTGGGTCAATTTCGGGCCGTTTTTGCAAATATGGGAATCAAAGATGGAATAAATTCCATATCTAAAGACCAATTTTAGAGATGAAAATAGATTTGTCTCTATAATCTAATTTGAAGCTTAGAGATGAAATTCATTTTTGTCTCTCATCTAGTTAGAGATGAAAACAACATTCCATCTCTAAAAACCAAATAGAGATGAAAATTTTTTTCATCTTTAAAAGCCAAATTTTCCATCTCTGATTTGGTTCTATCATTGATTTCATAATCAAATTAGAAATGGATTTCTTTTTTTTTTTCAGACAGGAAAAGTTCTATCTCTAATTGGCTAGCGACGGGTCTTTTAGGGATGAAATTTTTTTCGTCTCTAATTCTATCTCTAAACCAGTAGGGACATAATTTTATGAGTTTAGAAATGGATTTTTTTCTTTTCTATACTCGATTTTTTTGTAGTGTATAGTTCTCCAAGATAGTATAGTTCTCCAAGATAGTTAGTACATTCATCTTTAGTTACATCTCATACCTATGTCGATTTTGTCCTTTGCACATGGCTTTCACTCATAAATCTTCAACTCTTAGAACAATGTCTTTCACATATACTTCATATCTCTCATCAAGCGCCTTAATAACTTGTTCATATTCCGCAACTATCTCTATCATTGATAGGTTTAGGATGATGATATCTTATTCCATTACTTGCCTTACAAATCAAGTTTGATCCATCCTTGATCCAAAACTTAATAGTTTGCATATCACATATATTATTCAATTTTTGTGACTTTATCCTCAAGCTGTCATGCTCTTTCTTAAGCTAGCATTCATCAAGGATGGACTGATTTCTTTCACTACAAAAAATTTGAGTTTTAGCGACGAAATATTTCTGTTGCTAAAGCCAAAAATACGTCACTAAATCAATTTAGCAACGGATGAACAATGGAAATATTTTTGTCACTAAATGTAATTTTTTAAATTTAGCAACAAAAATTTCCATCGCAAATACTGTAATTTTTTTTTAAATTTAGCTATGGAAATTTGCATTGCTAAAACATATTAAAATATTAAAAAAATAAATAAAAAATAAAAAATTATTTTATTAAAAATTAAAAAAATTATCTTAGTGACGAAAATTTTCATCTCGAAAACAAATTAAAAAATTAAAAAAATAAATAAAAAATTAAAATAATATTTTAGAGAATTAAATACAATTTTATTTCTTTTAAATATAATTAATTATTAAATTAATCTAATTATTAATATTAGTAGCATTTAATTTAAACGAGGAAATCTTTTGACTAGAGCATTTAGATAGTTTGAATTAAATAATACAAGATAGAATTTACCATTTAGGCCATATTTTCCCTTATGTTTCACTTCTAAACTTAAGCTAACTTCAGTACTATTCTCAAGTACATTAGAGTAGATTAAAGTGAGGCTGGAAATTTATCGAGGAAATAAATGTGCATATGCCTCAAGAGCAGGTAGCCCTGCAACAAGATGTTCATCCAGAGCTGTTGTTGGAGGAGGAAGCAGAAGTGCAAGAATAACAGTTGCAGTTAAAGTAGCTGTCTCATAATAGGCAACTTTCTCATCACAAATGCTTTGTATAACACCAGCTCCATTGGCAACAGCCCACCTTGGAGTTGATGGCATGAGCTATGGATGCTTCTGTTGTTATGCTATAGAATTCCCGAGCGTCCACCTATGGATATTTCAGTTATTAGGCGCCTAGGGGTATGTTGGTCATTTTTCCACCTAGGGGTATTTTGGTCATTTGGCCTAGGTGAGTGAACCCTAAAAGTGTTCCCAAACCCGGGTTTCAATCCCTAGAAAAAATCATGGTCAAACGGCGAAGAAATTATTTAAATCGGAGACTAAACGAATAATATAGAATTTAAGTGGCAAAAGTGGCATAAGGCAAAGCTTAGGAGAAGGGTGAAAGTGTAATAAGAGATAAGTTCAAGGTTATATAATGGAGAAGAAGACAAAGAAGGGGGGACCACTGTTCATCCTCTCCTTCTCTCTCTCCCGTATTTTCTCTCGCCCCCTCTCTGTTGATCTATCTCTAAGAGAGATTTTTCTCTCTTGGAGAAGATCTCTCTCTCTCTCTCAGAACCAAAGTGGTCCTCTCGGAGAGGACCTCTGCCACTCAGAGAGCCTTCCTCCTCGGTATTCTCCTCTCGACAAGAAGACATGGCAGCAGCTTTCTCAGAGAGAGTTGCATTTCTCTTGGCAACCATGGAGGTTCTCGCGGCAAGGGTTATAAGCACATTGGCAGCAGTGGCAATCCTCTCCAAGAGGGCTACACTCCATCGCAAGAAGCTGGCAGCATGATTGTCTCCTCGTAGCTCTTCTCTGAGCCCCCTTCAGTGACTATTTCCCTCTCTCTCAGTCTCATCTCCACCCCTACTAGCCTCTCGGGAAGGCATTGGTTTCCTGGAGAGCATCATTTTTGCTGAGGTAAGCAGCTCTCGGCGAGAGGCCTCTCAGATAAACCTCCTAGCCGAGAGGTTATCCTCTCCTCTCAGAGAGGGCTCTCAAGAAGGCTTCTTCCCGAGAGGCTCTCTTCGAGAGGCCCTCTTCTTGTGGCTTCTTCCTCGCCTATTCTCCCAAGTAGTTCTCCTATAGCATATATACATATGTATATATATAAGAAGCAGATGTTTATATAAGGGGTCTGTGAGCCCTTTGTTATTAAGTGCCCAAATAGGCCCTATAAGCATGTAAGTCCCCATCATGCAAACACATGAGTAACAACTAAATGCATTAAACATATGGGTTGTGATATGGTGTTGGCATCCCATGCTTTTATAATGCATCCTCAGACTCCCATATCTCTTCATATATATTACACTGCATATTATATATAATGTTTATATTATCTTACCTGTGGCATGCCTATAGAATATAATATGTTATGTGTATGTTCGTGGCATGGAATGCGATGTGTACCTTAAAGAAACAGTGGTCAGTTAAGTATTGCCTCCAAGCACCTCTCACCAAGCCCGAGGTTGCGCCCGAGTAGGTCCCTTAGGGGCTGAGACCCTGCTTCGGCAGCCCGCCGTGTGGCCTACTTCTCCCGGAGGGCCCTGTAGGTCCATCCTCGATTCCTTGTAGGAGTGCTGGGATTGACCCGCTCTTGCGGGGCAAGGTATAATCGTTCTATACTTAATGATAGCATTCTTTACTTATCTATTGCACTATTCTCCTATCCATACTGATTTAAGCATTGGAGGGCATACGCGAGTGAGGAATCCCTGGGTGCCTTCTAACTTGTTCTTGTGAGCGCAGATATGCCTCAAGCACCCAGGAGACCATTTCCAGGCGATACCGAAGATGCTTCCAGGAGATCACCTATGACCCCAGTCAGGATATCAAGGATTGAAGTTACCCAATACCTATCTCCACCAACAGACTCCTGCCAGCTGTCAACCTCGCTCTGCCTCGGCTCCAACTTTCCCTCTGCACAAATATTATTGTCGCGATTTTTTTTGGTCAAGTTGGGAAAGGCCTTATAGAGTCACGAAGTGTCGGGACCTGAATCGTGCATGTTACCAATGTTGCTAAGAGAGGCGACGAGCAGAATGTCAAGTGTGGTACATTTCAAAGAATACCTCCCCATTTTGTGATGAATTGTATTTTCCTTTTAAAGTTTTGTCATACACTACAACATTTTTAAAATGAATAAAAGAATATACCCTCTTTGTATCCCTGTGAATGGTGGCTATCTCATAAACTAAACCACATAAATTCCTTGTGCCTTATATATTTGTACGTGTATATATAGCTATCATGAAATGCGAAGCAGGAACTATGGTACGAAAATGGGATGGGCAATGATACCCCCAAACTCAATGGAGGCATGTCAGTTAAGGTAAGGAAGAGTTCAAGCCTTGAAAGGTTTGGCCTGACAAATGGTAATCTGGCGCTAAGACCACGTACCTTTCTGGAATCCCGGGTACGTTCGGATGCCATGCCAGCAGGCTAACCTGGATCCCTTGCTTGAGTCTGGTGCTAAGCGCATGAGCTAACCTTGACTCCTTGGTGGATCCGGTGCTAAGCCTCTCGACAAACTTGGAACAACCGGTGGTAACTCGATGGGTAATGATAGGTCTAACCTAGATCTCTTACGTCAAACAAGCCCAAAAAGGGCCCAACGAGATCGCAGGTGAACCTTCCCAAACAGGCCTGCTCAGTTATGATCAGGTGCAATGACCCGGTCCTTCTTATACTCTCGGAAGCATTCTGACGCCATGCCCCTAGCTAACCTGGATCCCTTGCATGAGTTCAGTGCTAGGCATGCATGCCAATCTTAACTCCTTGGTTGATGATGTGCTAATATTTCCTACATATTTTCTATACCATTCTTACTTAATATTATACTTAATTCTCATGCTTTTATATGTTTTTTATATTAAGTTTGTGTAATTTATCATTTTGGCAGGATTTGAAGGAAAACTGAGAAAGAAGAGAAAAAACATGAATTTTCGCTGTTCAAGGGTCTAATTGAAAATAAAAACTGTATCAATTGGAATGTAAAAAAATTCTAAAAAAATATATGTGAGACCTCTGTATGTCTAGTTTTCTACGCTTCAAACGGTTCACAAATCCGATTTTTTTACAAAAAGTTATGGCTGTTGGAGTGATAGAAGGTCGGAGCTGCCAAAAAATCAGCAACACCTACGAATTTATCTTCTATTTTCACCAAGTTGGGCTGAATTGTGGATCAATTAAGAGACCTTTCCAAGGGTTAGTAGAGCTATTTATTTCATTAAGATTTTGGCCCAATTGGACCAAAGAAGCCTAGCCCAAAAGCCTAATCAATTTAAGCCCATGTCTTCCAAGAATCCCTAAATTGTAATTCTTGGTATGTTGAGGGATTATTTTGTATTATGGGATCTTGACTTTTGAGGGGACATGGTTGGCATGAAACATGGAGGAGAAAAGTATGAAACATGGTGGAGGAATTTATGGAGGTAGGGCATGGGTGACCATTTTCTTATGGAGGAAATTGGGGAAAAGAAGAAAAGAGGATGAGAATAAATATGAGAAGAAAAGAAATAAGTGGGCAGATTTTGGGAGAAGGAAACCAACGTGAGAGAGCTTGAAGCTTGAAGAAGTGAAGAATTGGAGCATTCTTGGTGGAGGATTTCTTCAAAGATTGGTGACAACATTTTGGAGAAGAAATTTCTGCACATCAAAAGAGTTTTTTCTCTTCTTCCATTTCTTTTAAATCCTATGTTTATGTTCATTTATTATGTTATGAATTTTATCATTTGTAATATGAACTAAACTTTATAACTAGGGTATTTTGATGTAGTTTAATTATGATAATTTGATTCTCATGGATTGATTTTCTTTATTCATGCAAGTGTTTATTATTATGCTTAATGCTATCAAATACTTGGCCAATATTTGATTGATATGTTGATATAGATTTAGGCCGGAAGGAAAAATCTATAACTTGATCTAGATAATAAACACCACAAGAATATAATTGGAACGGAAGTAAAAATTTGACTTGTGTGGTTAATTATCATTGCATGAATAATTAAATTTGGATTATCAACCATTTAAATTAAATTGGATTAATTAGGTGAAATCGAAATACCCTAGTGCTCTCCAAAACTTAGAACTCTCCATAATTAATTTTTGCATTATTATTTTATTTTGTTAATTAATCACCCTTCATCAATTGTTTAAATAACATTTGGGTTAATATAATTTTGGTAATTATTATCCGATCCTCGTGGGAACGATATTCTACTCACTATTGTATTACTTGTGCGATCCGTACACTTGCGGAAAATCGCTATCAGTTGATCCGATCCTAAGCCTCTTTACAAACTTGGAACATCCGATAGAAGTATGACAGGGACCTTGGACATGTTGGAAATGTATGCCCTAAAGACACGTTTTATTTAATTTATGGTAATGATGTTTCTTTTAGTCAGTTTATTGCACATATATCATTTGCATTTAATTGTTGGAAAAGTGTCCATGCTATTAAGTAACTGATTCATGTGATGGGTCGTTCTTCACAGTTAGGCATGAATCATGGGTACTTAATAAGCAAGAAAAATATTACTCTTGATCTTTTGATAGAACTGGGCATTCTATCATGATAAGATCATTGTGCAATAGATCCTAATGGAGGATGGCTTGCCTTAGCCAGTAAACAGTCCGTTTACTCTTATTGTACAAGCGCATTTGGAATGCGTAGAGTGGACCTGTGATAGAAGCTAATGACAAAGTACTGATTATCATGGAGCTGGTCTATCACTACTACTACGTGGACGAGTACTCTAATACTTGAGTATTAGTTGGTGGTCTAGTGAGCCTATAACTATATTCTTAGATTCACTGTAGGTGAGGTCTATCAAAGATCAGCAACCTTGTGAGTTGGGAGTGTGGTTTCTAATTAGCTAAGACAGACTGATACAAGATAGTTTCTGTGATTCACCCCCTTGTGATTGTCCAAGAATAATCAAATAATCCAGGGCCCTGGGAACGTGACTTAAGAGTGTGTGCTTCTGGGTAGCTCCCAGTGATAAGCAAGTACATTCGACTAGTCACGGATTATTGGACTAGTGATCTAAGGATGGTAGAAGTCATTTAGAGAGGTGTTAGTACATTATTCCTTTCTAAATGATGGGTGTTACACAGAAGGGTATTATCGTCATTACACTAGTAGGTCAAAGACATCGCACATGCAAAATTATTCGTGGGGTCAATGTTACCATATGGTGATAGTTGGAACACTTAGAATGACAAAATATAGCTACTAGGTAGCAGGGATATTTTGGTCATTTTAATAGCCATGAATAATTTGTCTTTTGGTCCCCGGGGTAGCTCGATATAACTCATGTATTTTTAATACATTTGGCCTATTGGGTGGATTACATGAGAGAGAATTATTTTATTCAGAATGGTCCATTGGGCTAGAATAAAATAATAAGTTCATTGGTTTTAATTAATTAATTGGGCTAACCCAATTAGAAAATTAATTAATTGGACTTGGCCCACTAGGGTTTGGCCCACTAGGGTTTTAACCCTAGGGTTCTCCCTATATATATTCTCTCTTTTGTTGGTTTTTTCACCCAAGTCGTTTTTTCTCTTCGTCACCAAGAGAGGCCACGAGTTTTAGAGTCATACCTTGGAAGATCAAGAGATCTGATGCGAAGGAGCCGACGAATCGCAGGTCAGCCGTCATCTCCACCACACGAAGAAGCCGTCGCGCCTCCTCCTTCTATCGCTCCATTCCGACCGGTAATCCGCAGGAAAAGTAAGCTTTCTAGATTCTAATCATTACGAGGATAGATTTTATTTTAAAATCGCTTCCGTTGCATGCTTTGGTCCTCGTTGACGGTCCTACAGGACAGAACCCAGATCTTTCGTGATGGACATGTTTGGGAAGGAAAATCAAGCAATGAAGATACAAGTATTCTCGTGTTGTGGATGTAGGCAAGGCATGCCAAACTGCCAAAACAAAATATCGAAGTGACTATCCTCTCCAGCGCATATGCATGCCTTAAATATTCCCAACAAGGAATTCTTGAAAGTAAATGAGGTACGCCTAACCCCATAAATTATTTCATGGATAATACTCTTTGTGTTTGCTGTAAGATCTAATGCAGGTGTCACGACCTGAGCACAATGCGGAAAAACGACAGAGCTACCTAGTATAACAATAATAGGCTAGCAAAGGTAAAGGTAAGTGTAAATCCTAAGAGGTCCGGTTCAGTGAATTGTAATCTGGCGCTAAGACCTCGAACTCACCTGAATTCCCGGATGTGTTCCAACGCCATGTTCGCAGGCTAACCCAGATCCCTTGCGTGAGTCCCATGCTAAGCTTACGAGCTAACCCTGACTCCTTGGTAGATTCGGCATGCAGCCTCCCAATAAACTTGGAACAACCTGTAACGCCCCTCTCCTAGAACTGCCCGAGAAGAGATGCTACGGGGAAAATAAAATTAACTAACTGATAAATTAAAATCTGATACCATAAATGAATATCTCAACCAACTGAAATAAAAACTCTGAGTCAATATAGACTGAAAAGCACAAACTCTGTCTAAGGGACAATCCCTCAACTGAAATATAAAATAGATCTAAATTGAGAAAACAATATCAAACTCAATAGACTCCCAAACATCTTTTATCTTGAGCGGCTCCACGTACACACACACACACTATAGACCACTGTTGCTAGGCCCCATATCTGGTACTCTCCTACTAGAACCTAGAGGGGTGAAGAGTACAAGGTGAGCTACAAAGCTCAGGAAGTAATAAGCTAGAAAGAATAACTGAAGCTGAATAAAAAAATATCGATACTAATAAATAACTTATTGAACTTATACTGGATAATCACTATCTAATTGCATTCATAAAAGTGTAATGCACATAAACGGTAAACTAAATGCAGGTATGCAACTTTGGCTCATAGGCCCACATAATTTGATAAAACATACTTGATTGATCTGAATCCTGTAAACAGAAAAAAATTGTAAGCACATACTGTGGGCAATAAGCCCCTAGCCCCCTGGTGGCCCCCAGGCGGGTAACTCATAAACTAAGCTGAAACTGAAACTGATGGGATCCCCGCAGACAAGCCGCCTAGCGCACATAATGCAATGCAATGCTCACATAAATGCTAGCACACGATATGTAGTGCTCCATATAAAGTCATGCTTAATGCTCATACCAAAATGTATGCACATAATCTCACAAAATAATGCTGATCATGTTATAATAATGTTGAACATGATATGATCTTCATCTATATATTAGATTACAAATATTCAATGAACTATGATTTAGGGTATGGGTATGATTAACTTGTCATGTTCTGGCTTATGAATTCAATGTTGAAAGGTATTGAATACATTAATTGAATTAAACTTGAATTAGAACTCACTGGAAGCTAAATTGGATTTCTGGAAAAGTCGTCCGAATATCATGAAGGATATCCGGATATGTTGAAAGACATCCAGATATGAAGAAGGCTCATCCGGATACACTGATATTCAAAGCAGAAGCTATTTGAATATGCTCGGATATGAACTAGGACATCTGGATATGATTCTGGTCATCCGGATATCTCACTGATGCATTAGGATATAACTGGGGACTATTCGAATGAAAAATTCAACTTTTGAGGGAGGCATCCGGATATCAAGCGAGACATCTGGATATTATCTTGACATCTCTAGATGTATAAACAAACCATCCAAATATCATACTCGAAGAACTTTAGATACATCTGGATACAATACAAGGTACCAGAAATTAGAACTTAGAGTAATAGAACTTGTAATCCAAAATGGATACGGATTAATCGAACTTGCAATCCAAAATGGATAAGGATTAATGGAACTTGCAATCCAAAATGGATAAGGATTAATAGGACTTGTAATCCAAAATGGATGAGCATTAATGGAACTTGCAATCCAAAATGGATAAGGATTAATGGAACTTGCAATCCAAAATGGATGAGGATTAATAGAACTGTCAATCCAAAATGGATGAGGATTAATGGAACTTGCAATCCAAAATGGATAATGATTAATAGAACTTGCAATCCAAAATGGATGAGGATTAATAGAACTGTCAATCCAAAATAGATGAGGATTAATGGAACTTGCTCATAACTTCACTGTTATACACACACATATATATATACGTCTCTACTTACTGATATAAATCTGAAAACTACAACAAAGAATTGGAATAATCTGAAATCAAAACTAATATGAACCTGTAATGGAAGGGATTACAGGAGGAATACTTGCCTGATAGAACTCTCTGATCGAATCCTGGAGCGATCCTGAATACTCTAGCAAGCCTTTGCTATCTCTTGACCTCTTGGTTCTTCACATGGCGTGAAGAAAAGCTAAGCTAATGGGCTCTATATATAGAGGTATAAAAACCCTAGATCTCACTCCCTTTATAATATGGATTCCTTCTCCTAATATAAGTAGGAAACTTTAAACCAAAACCATCTCATACATGGATTCCCATTCTCCTTTAAATATATAATCTCACTTAATTAATAATAATACAAAAATTATTATTAAAATTCTCAAATAATAATAAAACTTTAGAATTACCTTCATGCCCTTGCATTTAATTTTAACAATAAATAAATGCCATTAAATGCTACATAAAACCCTAGATCCTACTCCCTTTCTAACATGGATTCCTTTTCCTAATATAACTAGGAGACTTTAACTCAAAACCATCTCACATATGGATATCTTATAACTAGGAGACTTTAAACTAAAACCATCTCACTTATGGATTATCTTAATCCCTTAATCAATCTAACTTTAATTAACAATTAAATTCTAATAACAAATTTCTAAATGACCTTCATGTCCTAGCATTTAATTTCTACAATAAATAACTAGAATTAAATGCTCTTTAAATGTTATTCTCTTAATTAAAAATTACTAAATTGCCACCTTGGCAAATTCTTTTAACTCCAAAATTAAAAAGAAATAAATGCTATTCTTTTCCTTCAAAATCTCCAAATTGCCATATTAAATAACTAATTGGAAAAATCTCTTAATCAAATACTTCAACAATTAATTAAATAATTCTTGAATAAATACTGGGCCCTCTAACGGGTCGTTACAATTTCTCCCCTCCTTAAAAAGAATTTGGTCATTGATTGATGCTCAAAAATGTCAAAATTTTATTATATTTCCACCCTTATTTTGACCTTAAAATTGGATTTAATTGAATATTTATATGCAATTAATAGTTATATGCAAGTTTAGAGGAAAATGAAATTTAAAGAGGAATTAAGAGTGAATTAGAAATTTTAGAAAAGAATATTCCTCTTTAATTTTTGATAAATGAAATTAAAAAGAAAAGAATTTATAATATCTATAAATATATATAATATATCTCTATAATATATAATATAATACATATCCATATATAATACATTTACATACGTGCATGCCATATAAATATATAGTATAATATAATCTAACATATATACTCACCTCCAGTGTGAAGCTCAGCTATTCGGATATGAAGAGAAAAAGAAAGACAAGCCCATTCGAATGTTGCCAAACTCATTCGAATGCATTGAAGTAATCAGAAAAGCAAGATTAGAAATTCATTCAAATATGGTTACTGTTGCATTCGAATGACTGAGAAAATCGCCGTGCAAGGAACAGTAAAATGTGAAATTCATTCGAATATGATTAAAATTCATTCGAATGGCCCGAGCGGGCACAAGGAATCAAACACACATTCAAATGTCCCTGCTCACTCATTCGAATGATCACCTGAAGCAAGCCTTCTAATGCGCAAATGAACGCGGTGGCACAAGCAGTAAATTCAACCAACTTTTTGAGAAACTTTTCACCAAGTGGTCCCCCTTCTCCATGCGCGACAAGGATGATCCTCCTGGAAATCAAAACAGCATGCAGAATTTGGCAGAGAACTGACAAAAGTAATATTCAGAATGCTTCAGAGGATTGGCGGGAGATTTGAAAAGATTTTGTTTCCAGTGGCTTATAAATAGACTAGACTATCAAGAAGCAAAAAGAGGAGACCCCATCCGCCATTTCTGCAAGAATAAGGGGAAGAGAGCATTGTTTACGTTCTGTTTTTCTTTTTGTTTTCTTTTCATTCCAGTAGTGTTGTTCCTTTACTTTGTTCCGTCAATACAGTGTTCTTCGTTTTGTTAGTTACATTATGCAACTTCCATTAACTGTTCATTTACGTTTCTGTAATTTTAATTTCTGTATTTACATTCCAACATTTCACTTCTTGTCTCTTTAATTTTTAGTTGGAGATGTGTGGCTAAGCTTAAGCTTGGGCCAAGGCAAGGACTGTGTCCAGTGCCACTGCTTGCCCAAGAGAGTCGAACTCCTATTGAATTAACAGAATGCTTATTTGAATTGAGAAATGTGTGTGTATTGAATCTTTGGGTTTGAGTTGAAACATAAGCCTACCTTAGAGTCTCCATGCCATGTAGGTTACTTAAACTGGAAATGGTTTCATATTCAAGCTGCAATGATTAATCTGCGATCCAATTTATGATAGTTGCTTAATCTAGACTCTCTCATGCCATGTATGGAGAGTGCTTAACCTAGAACTATCATGACCTTGAGTTGTGGTTACTTATCGGATCTCAAATGTGTGTTAATCTGTATTTCAATTTATGATAGTTTCTTAATCCAGACTCTCTCATGCCATGTATGGAGAGTGCTTAACTTAGAACTATTATCATCTTGGGATATAATTAACCGCATAACCTCAATTTAAATCAGTCGATGTTAATATTTTTGATATCTCTTTGGTAAATCAGTGGGCTGGCACATAAATTGCTTTGTCCCAAGATTACCTTCCATCCACAAACAACTATTTTCTTCTTGAAAAAAAGCAAATCATTTAGCTGAATTAGTCTGACAAGCCCATTTAGCACATAAAAATCTTTTGCCGCATCTTATTTCTGTTTTGATCTCCCAGTGAATCGACCTGGACTTACCCAGAAAATTAAATTGTGCTACAGCGCACACTGAGGATCTAGCACATACTGAGGATCTAGCACAAACTTACTCAACATCGAAACATGAAACACGTTATGCACATGGGACAACTGAGGTGGCAAAGCTAACTCATATGCTAAAGTCCCTATCCGTCTAAAAATCTCTAACGAACCAACGTAACGGGGACTAAGCTTCTCTGTTACGCCAAATCTATTAACTCCTTTAATAGGCATGACTCTCAACCAAACATGGTCACCTACCTCAAACTCGAGGTCTCGTCGTCGCTTATCTGAATAGCTCTTCTGTCTATTTTGGGCTATTTTCATTCTAGGTTTGATAACTCGAATATTTTCTGACGCCTACTCAACAATTTCAGGACCTAATAAAGCCCTATCATCAATCTCTTCCCAACATATCGGCGATCGACATGGTCGCCCATACAAAGCCTCATACGAACATTCCAATACTTGATTGGAAACTATTATTGTAGGCAAATTCTACCAAAGGTAGATGCTCATCCTAACTACCTTGGAAATCTATTACACAAGCTCTCATCATGTCCTCAAGAGTCCTAATAGTCCTTTCTGATTGACCATTTGTCTGCGGATGAAATGTTGTACTAAACTTCAACTAAGACCCTAGTGCATCATGCAAAGCTTCCCAAAAATGAGAAGTAAAACGAGGATCTCAATCTGACACAATGCTGGATGGAACACCGTGTAATTTCACGATCTCCTCAATATAAATTCTTGCAAATCTATTCAATGGGTAAGTCTTATTAAAAGGTAGAAAATGGGTTGATTTAGTCAAACGATCGACAATCACCAATATAGCATCATAGCCTCTTGTCATCCTGGGTAACCCATCACAAAAATCCATAGCAACATTATCGTATTTGCACTCTAGAATAGGTAATGGAACTAATAAACCTATGGGTTTATGATGTTCTCTTTAACTTGCCGGCATACTAAACCCTATGAAATATATTTGGCTACATCTTTCTTTATTGAAAATCTCTTGCTTAAAATTTCTATTATCGGGTATACAAATCTGTCCCTGAAATAAGGGTATTCCATCACTCCATATAGTATATCCCAAAGGAGAAAAACTTCTCACTATCTGTTAAAATCCGTGCCAACTTCTCATCTTTTGATTGTTGGTTCTTGATTAAATCAAATAACTAGGGTTACACCCTCATACAAGCGCGACTCATCACTGATCTATCCTTTAAGGCTTAAATAAATAAAGCACTTCATTTCTCCAATAACTTCCATTTTTGAACCATCATCGTAGCCATAGAAGCTCCTCGGCAACTCAAAGCATCGGCTATTATGTTAGCCTTTTCTGGATGGTATAGAATCTCACAATCAAAGTCTTTAAATAACTCAACCCAACGTCTCTGCCTCATGTTCAATTCTTTCTAGGATAGAAGATAATGTAAACACTAATGATCTGTATATATCTCAACCTTCTCACCATATAAATAATGTCGCCATATCTTCAATGCAAATACTACCACTGCCAACTCCAAATCATGAGTAGGGTAGTTCACCTCGTGTTTCTTCAATTGTCTAGAAGAATAAGAATTAACTCAACCCTTTTATATCAATATGCATCCTAATCCTAAGTGGGAGGCATCACTGTAAATGAAATATTTCTCTCCACTTCTTGGTATAGTTAAGACTGGTGTAATAGTCAACTTCATCTTTGATTCTTGGAAGGCACGTTCACACGCGTCATTCCATTCAAACTTTTCTCCTTTTCTTGTTAGCTTAGTCATAGGGGAAGATAAACAAGCAAATCCCTCAACAAATCACCTATAATAGCCTGTAAGACCTAGAAAACTATATATCTCTGTCACTGTCGTCGGCCTCGGCCAATCCATAACTGCTTTAGTCTTGTCTAGATCCACTGAAACACCATCTCCAAACACCACATGGCCTAGAAATCCAATCTGAGTGAGCCAAAATTCACACTTATTGAACTTGGCGTATAATTGCTTCTCTCTAAGCCTCTACAATACTATAGTAAGATGCTTTGTATTCTCCTCTACACTGGGTGAGTAACTAGAATATCATCTATGAAGACAATAATGAAGCAATTTAGGTACTCATGTAGAACTCAATTCATTAAATCCATAAAAATAGCTGGGGCATTCGTTAACCTAAATGGCATCACCACAAACTCATAGTGTCCATAGCGAGTCTTGAAAGTAGTCTTTTTGAATATCATCATCTCTAATTCGCACCTGGTGGTATCTCTATCTAAAATCTATCTTGCATAAGACTTTAGCTCCTAGCAACTAGTCTAATAAATCATCCACTAAAAGTAAATGATACTTGTTCTTCACTGTCACCTGATTCAACTGACAATAATCTATGCACAACCTTAAAGATCCATCTTTCTTCCTCATGAATAATACTGGTACACCCCACGGGGATGAACTGGGTCGGATGAAATCCTTCTTTATTAATTCTTCTAACTAAGCCATCAACTTTTTTAACTCATTAGGTACTATTCAATATGGAGCTTTAGAGATAGGCTGTGTACCAAGCAATAACTCAATAGTAAACTCTACTCCTCTCCGAGGAGGTAATCCTAGTAATTCATCAAGGAAAGTATCTGAGAAATCTTGTACAACTGGCACCTCAAACAACTTCCTCTTGGCTCCCTCATCTAAGGTAACAAAAGCTAGGTAAGCTTCACATCTATCACACAACAGTTTCTCGACTTTCATCACTGAGGTCGTAGGAATCGTAGCCATAGGCTTGACTCCTCTATATATCTGAACCGGCTATCGAGGTAGATCAAAATCTATAATCTTCCATCGACGGTCAACTCTTGAATAATGTCGTGACAACCAATTCGTGCCAAGGATCAAATCCAAAATCCCTAACATCAAGAATTTTTAAGTCTCCAAATAGCTTTTTATCATGTACCTTGATCTCACAATTCTCAAACATCTCTCTTGATAGCATATGCTTGTTTAAACTATCATGGTATAATCCATACTCTAAGCTCCTCCAAAAGCGTGACAAATATCAGCACGCAATCCTCTCTGCAATTTAGCATCCTTCTTAGCTTCAGTGGACACCAACTCTAAGGCCTATCTAGTCAAGGCTATAAATTCTGCCTCACATTGGGCCACTATCTTGGTACCTTACACTAACTCAACGAACTCAAAAAATTTCTAGTCCTTAACCCACGCAGGGTAATAAGTGTTGTTGAACACTTGATGAAATTCAATCCATTTGGGTTCTTGATTACCAAACCTTTGGGAGGCGGTCTTTCACCAACTCTCAGCTTCGCCTCTAAATAAAAATGTGCTAAGTCGTACTCGTTGGTCGTCCGCACAACCAATAGATCAGAGATGCTTCTCTATCGATAGCATCTAATTCTCAACTACTACTACATTTGTGCCTCCCTGGAACGCTGGTGGTCGGAAGGCTATGAAATCCTTTAATAGCTGACTCCCTGTATCTACCTCCACAACTGGAGCTGTTGGAGTGACTGGCTTATCGCCTCTACTACCTCCTACTTCTTAGGGAACTTGTGATTCCCTTACCTAATTAGTAACTAGGGTATCTATCACCCTCATCAATCTTGCAAGCATACCTGGCATCTAGACCATTCCTTGCCGTAGATCACTTCTAGACTCTCCTAGCAAGACAGGCGTGGATACTGGAACTTCCACCGGAATAAAAAATAGCTTGACTGAGAGTTCGAGGTCGTTCACCACTATTACTCATCTTCCAGCATCACCACTTAGGGTTTAGAATATTGCTAGTTGGGCCAACATATCTAACTAGCGGACACAAGTCCTAACTCTACCCAACATCCTATGTGTGTACGAGAAACTCCTCAAAAAACTACTCTGATACCAATACTATAACGCCCCTCTCCTAGAACTGCCCGAGAAGAGGTGCTACGGGGAAAATAAAATTAACTAACTGATAAACTAAAATCTGATACCATAAATGAATATCTCAATCAACTGAAATAAAAACTCTAAGTCAATATAGACTGAAAAGCACAAACTCTGTTTAAGGGACAATCCCTCAACTGAAATATAAAATAGATCTAAACAGAGAAAACATTATCAAACTCAATAAACTCCCAGGCATCTTTTATCTTGAGTGGCTCCATGTACACACACACACTATAGACCACTGCTGCTAAGCCCCATATCTGGTACTCTCCTGCTAGAACCTGGAGGGGTGAAGAGTACAAGGTGAGCTACAAAGCTCAGGAAGTAATAAGCTAGAAAGAATAACTGAAGCTGAATAAAAAATATCGATACTGGTAAATAACTCACTGAACTTATACTGGATAATCACTATCTGATTGCATTCATAAAAGTGTAATGCACATAAACTGTAAACTAAATTCAGGTATGTAACTTTGGCTCATAGGCCCACATAATTTGATAAAACATACCTGACAGGT
Source organism: Diospyros kaki (assembly GCA_036245055.1). Lineage (NCBI taxonomy): Eukaryota > Viridiplantae > Streptophyta > Magnoliopsida > Ericales > Ebenaceae > Diospyros > Diospyros kaki. Next base: position 22,884,000 of record BSEG01000002.1, read on the forward strand.
CTGAATCCTGTAAACAGAAAAAAACTATAAGCACATACTGTGGGCAATAAGCCCCTAGCCCCTTGGTGGCCCCCAGGCGGGTAACTCATAAACTGAGCTGAAACTGAAACTGATGGGATCCCCGTGGACAAGCCACCTGGTGCGCATAATGCAATGCAATGCTCACATAAATGCTAGCACACGATATGTAGTGCTCCATATAAAGTCATGCTTAATGCTCATACCAAAATGTATGCACATAATCTCACAAAATAATGCTGATCATGCTATAATAATGCTGAACATGATATGATCTTCATCTATATATTAGATTACAAAGATTTAATGAACTATGATTTAGGGTATGGGTATGATTAACTTATCATGTTCTGACTTATGAATTCAATGTTGAAAGGTATTGAATACATTAATTGAATTAAACTTGAATTAGAACTCACTGGAAGCTAAATTGGATTTTTGGAAAAGTCGTCTGGATATCAGGAAGGATATCCGGATATGATGAAAGACATCCGGATATGAAGAAGGCTCATCCGGATACACTGATATTCAAAGCATAAGCTATTTGAATATGCTCGGATGTATTCGGATATGAACTAGGACATTCGGATATGATTCTGGTCATCCGAATATCTCACTGATGGATTCGGATATAACTGGGGACTATTCGAATGAAAAATTCAACTTTTGATGGAGGCATCCGGATATCAAGCGAGACATCTAGATATTATCTTGACATCTCTAGATGTATAAACAAACCATCCGAATATCATACTCGAAGAACTTTAGATACATCTGGATATGATACAAGGTATCCAGAAATTAGAACTTAGAGTAATAGAACTTGCAATCCAAATGGATACGGATTAATCGAACTTGCAATCCAAAATGGATAAGGATTAATGGAACTTGCAATCCAAAATGGATAAGGATTAATAGGACTTGCAATCCAAAATGGATGAGGATTAATAGGACTTGCAATCCAAAATGGATGAGGATTAATAGAACTTGCAATCCAAAATGGATAAGGATTAATGGAACTTGCAATCCAAAATGGATGAAGATTAATAGAACTGTCAATCCAAAATGGATCAGGATTAATGGAACTTGCAATCCAAAATGGATGAGGATTAATAGAACTGTCAATCCAAAATGGATGAGGATTAATGGAACTTGCTCATAACTTCACTGTTATACGCATATATATATACGTCTCTACTTACTGATATAAATCTGAAAACTATAACAAAGAACTGGAATAATCTGAAATCAAAACTGATATGAACCTGTAATGGAAGGGATTACAAGAAGAATACTTGCCTGATAGAACTCTCTGATCGAACCCTAGAGCGATCCTGAAGACTCTAGCAAGCCTTTGCTATCTCTTGACCTCTTGGTTCTTCACATGGCGTGAAGAAAAGCTAAGCTAATGGGCTCTATATATAGAGGTATAAAACCCTAGATCCCACTCCCTTTTATAATATAGATTCCTTCTCCTAATATAAGTAGGAGACTTTAAACCAAAACCATCTCATACATGGATTCTCATTCTCCTTTAAATATATAATCTCACTTAATTAATAATAATACAAAAATTATTATTAAAATTATCAAATAATAATAAAACTTTAGAATTACCTTCATGCCCTTGCATTTAATTTTAACAATAAATAAATCCCATTAAATGCTATATAAAAACCCTAGTTCCTACTCCCTTTCTAAGATGGATTCCTTCTCCTAATATAACTAGGAGACTTTAACTCAAAACCATCTCACATATGGATATCTTATAACTAGGAGACTTTAAACCAAAACCATCTCACTTATGGATTATCTTAATCCCTTAATCAATCTAACTTTAATTAACAATTAAATTCTAATAACAAATTTCTAAATGACCTTCATATCCTAGCATTTAATTTCCACAATAAATAACTAGAATTAAATGCTCTTTAAATGCTATTCTCTTAATTAAAAATTACTAAATTGCCACCTTGGCAAATTCTTTTAACTCCAAAATTAAAAAGAAATAAATGCTATTATTTTCCTTCAAAATCTCCAAATTGCCATATTAAATAACTAATTAGCAAAATCTCTTAATCAAATACTTCAACAATTAATTAAATAATTCTTGAATAAATACTGGGCCCTCTAACGGGTCGTTACACAACCGATGGTAATTCAAAGAAAGGTCCTGGGTCTAACCTAGATTCCCTGTGATGAACAAACTCGAAGGAGTGACATGGAAGAAATGGGCACGACCCTACCTTCTCAAATGAGCCCATCCAGTGGTGATCCAGCGCAATGGCCTCAAGCTTTCTTGGATTCCCGAGCGTGTTTCGATGCCATGCCCGCAGACTAACTTGGATCCCTTACGTGAGTCTGGTGTTAAGCCTATGGGCTAACCTTGCTTCTTAGTTGATCCAATGCTAAGCCTCCCAACAAACTTGGAACATCCGGTGGAAATTCAGCAATAAGTCTCAGGTAGAACATAGATCCCCTGTGGCAGACAAGTCTGAGAAAAGAATGAAGAAATGGCAAGTGCATATAAGGATTTAGTGTCTGTCCTGAATTCCGGATGTGTTTTGATGCCATGCCCGCAGGCTAACTTGGATCCCTTGCCAGAGTCTGGTGCTAAGTTTACGAGCTAACCTTGACTTCTTAGCAAATCCGGTGCTAAGCCTCTTGACTAACTTGGAACGACCGGTGGGAATTCAACGACAGACCCTAGGTCAAACCTAGATCCCTCGTGGTAGGCAAACCTGCGAAAAGACGGAATGAAGAGACTTGACGAAGATATAGAGTAAAGACCACTGGGTGACTATTAATCCAAATGACAAATAATGCACTTAACGTGCCCGAGCGACAACGACGAGCATTGAAGAAGGAGCACAGTGACGACCTAATGTTGCGACACAAGTCAAGCATGGACATCACGCTCAAACTAAGGATGCAGACCCCGATCCGTACTTCTTATGGTGAGTAGATCCCAAATTCGGGCTACGATTGTAAGCGAGAAAAGCTAGAAAGCATACCTCGATCCTTGTCAAGAGCGCGATTGTCAACACTCGAAAACCTACCTTTCTGAGACCATTTAATAGATAATCTAAATGGAAAGGTAATGTACATAACGTACCTGAGCGATAAAGCAGGTTAAGAGCATTAGGCCGCTTCGAGCACAAAAATGATTTGCTTGACTTTAGGAGGCTAGTCCCGCGCTCTAACTTTACGTTGAGCTCCGCCTAGCCCATGGCTTTAACTCAAGCGGCCCGATGTGAGCAACTTCCCCTTAAAATTACTTGGTCGTAAGAATGAGGGCGTACCTAAACTAAAAATCAATTTGATAAATAGTTTGGCTCTAGGGGTCCCATATACTTAAAACCCACTGAGACGTTTAGGCTAGAGATGGCCACATCATAGTTCCCAGAAATAGCCCGACAAAAGGCTGAGGGACAGTAAGAGTAGCATGGGCAACTTTGCCCCAATTAGTCATGGAATCATTTGGAGTCCACCTTCCATCCAGTTTTAAGCTTTCAATTTAGAGACTAATGCGACCAACTTTGTTTCCTTCATCGAGGAGCTTAACTTTCAATGTATCGAATGCTGAAGACATGACCATGGTGCTGTATGATTAGTCATCAGCTAAACCAGACTAGCAATCACCTCTATCTGAGGGGCAATAATGTCTCAAGTAGCCTTCCAAATCATTACAAGGAGGCAAGATCGCAGAACCAATCGAAGTGGCATTACACGAGGAGCAAAGCAAATCCAGAGCTAGCTTCTCAATGTCTTAGAGTTAATGAATTTTCGTGACCATAAGACCATGGCCAGAAATGCTAGTTCAGCTTTCAGGGCTCTGGATGGCTTGCTCGTTAATTATCAACCCTTCAAACAATGAGTAATGGAATTTGTTAGCACTGTAGCATCACTTGCAGAAGCCGAATTGTCTACCAGATAAGACAACTCCCTACAACAACTTGTTAACAGATACAATTGCCACAAATGACACTTGGAAAGTGATTCTCATCATCATGCAAGAACTTTCACTGCTCTAGAAACTTCACCCAAGCACCTTGGATCTCCTAGAAAAGAGGCTGCTCAGATCAAAGCCATGCAGAGCCACATAAAGGAAGAGTTGTTATCCTACGAGGCTGGTAATGTGGAAATCCTAAATCGCTTAGAGCAAGTCAATGAAGAGAAGTTGAAATCTCCACAGAGATTGCAAGTTGTAACCATGGAGATGGAAGGCAGGTTTGATCTGAGACATGAGCCAGAAACTCCTTTTGAAGAATACAATCCTGTCCCAAGAAGTAAAGCCTAAGAGCTTCGGGAGCTCGTACAGTAAATCCAGCTCTCTAAAGAAAGATGGAATAGAGAATGGATCTAATGTGGAAGTACATTCCGAAATGTCTTTAGGTAAGATAAGAAGAGACAGCGACTACTAGTCTTCAATGCAAGATAAAATGGAATGTGGTTATAATGTAGATGACAATTTTGAGAAGGCATTGGCGTCAATCTCCTAGAAAACTGGTTTAAACCAGAGAGAATGGCTGAAGATGAATTGTAGTATCTCACCAAGTGTTGTGACAAAATACCAAGGGAATCCTTGGGATAGGGTAAGCAAAGCCATTGAGGATGGCAGGAGAGAGAAGTGCTCTCGGCACAATGATTTTAGGTTGACAGCATCGTTTCTCATCTTCGATTTAAGATGCTCGTAGGAGTCTTGAGAATCAAGTTCAAATGAGCGATGATCTAAGGCATTAACGAGAGCTGCCGAGGGCAAACGCATCATCTCAGGATAAGACCTGTTGAGGCACTTTAATCCTAAAGAAATCTGCCTTAGCTTAAGCCTAAGTCTGAATATGACAAAACCACTAGTGTAATCGTTTCTATGCCTATAAACCATTCTCTAAAGAGCACCCCAGTGCCCCTGAGCACTCAAAATAAAATCTATCTCAGTTTATATCTCGGGCCATAACCAAAATCCTATTTTTAGCTTGTAATCCATTGGGCTATTTTCTTTTCTCTGCGTTGCTAATAAGGCCTAAGTTTCTTCTAATCCCCTCTTACCATACCTTAGAGGTGTGTCAATATCCTTCCCTTGAGAGGATGATTCCTTATTTTAGGTGCCTCAAGTTGCGCCTTTGTATCTTTCACCACCTACTTGGCGTAGTTGGTTGTGCCTCTGTATGGCTGTTGAGACTTTTCTTAGTAAGTGATCTCGTTTTAGTGTCGACGCAAGGCCGTCAATAGTAAGAGAGTAATTTAGTCCATCAAGGCAGGTGGACGCGAGAGTGGCATTAGTCTTCCCTTTGACTTAACAGTCAAAGCAAAGATTGGGGGGCTGTTGTTATGCCATACAATTCTTGAGCGTTCACCTAAGGATATTTCAGTCATTAGGCGCCTAGGCATATGTTGGTCATTTTGCCGCCTAGGGGTATTTTGGTCATTTGGCCTAGGTGAGTGAACCCCAAAAGTGGTTCCAAACCCGGGTTTCAATCGCTAGAAAAACTCGTGGTCGAATGGCGAAGAAATTATTTAAATTAGAGACCAAACGAATAATATAGAATTTAAGGGTCAAAAGTGGCATAAGGCAAAGCTTAGGGGAAGGGTGAAAGTCTAATAAGAGATAAGTTCAAGGCTATATAATGGAGAAGAAGACAAAGAACACAAAGAAGGGGGGACCAGTGTTCATCTTCTCCTTCTCTCTCTCCCGCATTTTCTCTCGCCTCCTCTCTGTTGATCTCTCTCCGAGATAGATTTTTCTCTCTCGAAAAGGATCTCTCTCTCTCAGAAGCAAAGTGGTCCTCTCGGAGAGGACCTGTGCCCCTCGGAGAGCCTTCCTCCTCAACGTTCTCCTCTAGGTAAGAAGACATGGTAGCAGCTCTCTTGGAGAGAGCTATAATCCTTTCGGCAACGATGGCATCTTTCTCAAAGAGAGCTACGTTTCTCTCGGCAGCCATGGAGGTTCTCGCGGCAAGGGCTATAAGCACATTGGTAGCAGCAGTAGCCCTCTCCATGAGGGCTACACTCCATCGGCAAGAAGCTGGCAGCATGATGGTCTCCCTATAGCTTCTCTCCGCAGCCCCCTTCAGTGGCTCTCTCCCTCTCTCTCGGTCTCATCTACACCCCGCCTAGCCTCTCTAGAAGGCCTTGGTTTTTCGGAGAGTAGCATTTGTACTGCTCTGTAAGCATCCCTCGGCGAGCCTTCCTCTCAGTCAGCAGCTTTCGACGAGAGGCCTCTCGGAGAGACCTCCTTGCCGAGAGGTTATCCTCTCCTCTCGGAGAGGGCTCTCGGGAAGGCATCTTCCCGAGAGGCTCTCTCCAAGAGGCCCTCTTCTTGTGGCGTCTTTCTTGCTTATTCTCCCCTGTAATTCTCTTATAGCATATATACATATGTATATATATAAGAAATAGATGTTTATATAAGGGGTCTGTGAGCTCTTTGTTATTAAGTGCCCAAATGGGCCCCATAAGCATGTAAGTCCCCATCATGCAAACACGTGAGTAACAACTAAATGCATTAAACCTATGGGTTGTGATATGGTGTTGGAGTCCCATGCTCTTATAATGCACCCTCTGACTCCCATATCTCTTCATATATATTACACTGCATATTGTATATAATGTTTATATTATCTTTCATGTGGGATGCCTATAGAATATAATATGTTATGTATATGTTCGTGTCATGGAATGCGATATGTACCCTAAAGAAACAGTGGTCAGGTAAGTATTTCCTCTAGGCACCTCTCACCAAGCTCGAGGCTGTGCCCGAGTAGGTCCCTTATGGGCCGAGACCCTATTTCGGTAGCCCGCTGTGTGGCACACCTTCTCTCGGATGGCCCCTTAGGCTGTCTAACCCTCTGAGAGGGATTCCTTAAGTTCGTCTGAATGCTACTAATGTGCAGGTCCATCCTCGGTTCCTTGTAGCAGTGCTGGGATTGTCCCCCTCTTGCCAGGAAAGGTATAATAGTTCTATACTTAATGATAGCATTCTTTTCTTATCTATTGTACTATTCTCCTATCCGTACTAATTTAAGCATCAGAGGGCATACGTGGGTGAGGAATCCCCCCGTGCCTTCTAACTTGTTCTTGTGAGTGCGGATATGCCTCTAGCACCCAGGAGACCACTTCCAGGCGATACCGAAGATATTTCCAAGAGATCATTTACGACTCCGATCAAGACATCGAGGACCGAAGTTACCCGACACCTATCTCCACCAACAGACTCCTGCCAACTGTCAACCTCGCTCTGCCTTAGCTCCAGCTTTCCCTGTCTACAAATATTATTGTCGTGATTTTTTTTTTGCCATTACAACTTCCCTAACCCACGAGATGCTGAAATAAGACGAAACAAAACTCAATTAATTAATAGTTTATTTTGTTTTGAATTGTAAAAATTTATATAAGTTTATATTAATAATAAAGAAGAAGTCAAACATAGTATGAGGTGCAAATAGAGTCTCAATGTAAGGATAAAAAAGTACAATGAGCTCTATACTGAATATACCCACCCTTGGGATTAAACCAACATTCTTGGAGAACCAAAACATGAAGAAGCATAATACATAGACAACAAAACTTCGAAGTATTATTCTCTATGAACTTGTGTTGATTGACAAAAAAGAGTTATTGTTGAAAATAAGCAATTTATATCAGAAAAGGGTCACCCATTTAAACTAGGTGTAAACAAAAAGATCACCATATGATGTCTACAGGTGATAAATCTCCAACGAAATTAAAAAGTAAAAGAAGATTTTACAAAAAAATTTCATCAGTGTTAATATCCTGTGAAGAATACCGAGATGGAGTTGAATCTATAGTCTTAGCATTAAAAGTTGGTTGTTGAAAATAAATGACAACACAAACAAGACTGAAATTTATAACAGTGTTATTACTGTCAAAGGTGACAGCCAAAAACAAAGGAAACAAATACTAGTTCAACATTCAAACAAACATGGAGGATCCTCATTAACATCTACTAACAAAATATAATCGAAGTAATATTTTGTTACTAACAAACACGGTGGGAGCAACTAGAAGCGGTGGCAGGTGGGGAAGAGGCGGTGCTAAAGGTGGTGGTCGTGCGAGCGGCGATGGCAGGTTTCGAGCAGCAGTAGCTTGGGGGCACAAAGAAAGAAACAATAATCTATTGCTAAAATTAATTTTTTATTTTTTTATTTAAATAAATATTAAAATTAAATTTTTATTTTTAATTTTAGCGACGAAAATAATTGTCTGTCGCTAATTTTTAAAAATTAAAAAAATTAAAAATAAATTTTATAATTAGTGACGAAAAAACTAGTCTGTCGCTAATTACAATTTTTTTTTATTTTCTTATAGTGATGGATTATTATATTTGTCTCTAAAATTAAAAATAAAAAAATATTTTAATATTTATTTAAATAATAAAATATAAAAAAATTAATTTAGCGACAGATTCTCCAAATTTGTCATTGATTTAGCAACAGAATGTTTAATCTGCCACTAAAAGTAGCGATAGAAAAAAATTTTGTCGCTAAATTTAAAAAATAAAAAAAGTTATGTAATTACTGATTCTGTCGCTAGAATAATTTTTTCGTCACTAAATGCATAAAAAAATTAAATTTTTTTAATTTTTAAACTTTTAGCAACGAACATTTTTTCGTCACTAATTTTAAAAAAAAAATTTATTTTTGATTTTTTTATTACTTTAGCGACAGAATACTGTTTCGTCGCTAATTTGCATCGCTAATTTGCTATTGATCTATCGCTAATTTTACAAAAAAAATTTCCTTAATTCGTTGCAATTTCGTCGTTGTTCCATCCTAAATAGTGCCAGAAATTTCTGTCGCTAAAAATTCGTTGCTAAAATCTGAAATTCTTGTAGTGTTTGTTTTGTTGTGTGGTTTCTATTGTGGGACTATTTCCCTCTCTATTTCCAATGTAGTGGGGGGGGGTTGATGTGCTTAATATGTGCTTTTTTAGGTTATATGTCTTGGGTTCTTGTCATTGTAATATATTAAATTAATTAATAAAATTCTCTACTTGTCAAAGAAATAAGAAAAGCCTCAAGAAGTATACTTTTTTTTCTTTTGTTCAGACAGTCGCACTTTCATATTAATGTAGCTACAATATTCACATCACTTTTTAACACATGTCTGCAACCCACAATCCTAGTCATGCCAATGTTACCAATCTCTGTGTGGGGCATTATAGTTAGCATCATTTCATCAAGTAGGGAATTCAAACAATAGTGACCTACATTTTATCCCTAATATAAATAACCATCATCACCTCCATTAACCACGTAAATTTGAGCCTCAATCTATACATGTAGCTATTTGTGTGTATAAGGTATCATCTTATAATATATCCTTCTTCTCCAATCTCTCACTTTTACATTCTCTTTACTTCTCTACTGCTAGCCATTGGATGCTTCCCAGCCTTTACCCATCTTAGTGATCAGTAGCGCTAGAGGGCCCTTGTAGGGTTGACTCAGGTATCCCCTAACCCCTTGTCTGGTAGGTATTGGACCCCAAGGATCGAGTCTCTAGTGATCTTCAACATCATTCCATGCCAGTCGCTCTGTTGGATGTACAACAAATAAATTGGTGATCAATTCTCTACGTCATCATATATATTCTACTTAGTTCCAAAGTAGTAGTTTTGTTTTCTTCTTTTTCGCTTACAGTGAAGAATTGCAACCCAAATTCTTTGGATGTGCATTACGAGGTATGCACAAATAATTCAATTAGTGCATTTAAGTTTCTTAAAAGGGTAACTTTTAATAGTATTGTCCCTAATACTTTTTATGGGAGCGTTGGTTAAAATGAGCAAAATAAGAGACATCAAGATAAGATTAGAATGCATTCCGGATCAAGATATGGAATGATCAAGATAAGACTAGAAAGTATTCCAAAATTTCTATCAGACTGTTTGTTAAATTTTTTAAAATCCACTAATAATTGTATTTTTTCTTTTTATGTGTTTGTTAATGCACATAATAAGTACCAAGATAAGAGTTTTTTTACCAAAATATCCCTATTATTAAATTTATAATTAAAATACTATTTTATGATTAATATGAATTGTCAAAAAAATAAAAATAAAAAATAAAAATAATATTTTATTTTCTAAATTCATGTTTGTTGTTGCCAAAATACAATAATCTATTTATAATTTGTGGACAGACGCAAGAGTCTCGGGAGTAGTGCCTTCACTGAGGATAATCTTGATGAGTAATTGGATCTGACGGAGTTCCAAGTTTGATTATCTGACAAAACTGATGGTCTGATAGGCTGATGATCTGGTGGCCCTAAAATGATCCTGTGGTCAAAAGTGATATGGTGGCCTAAAATGACCGAGTGACCTGAGGATAACGAGTGGCCTCGAGGATGACGAGTGGTCTTGACGATGACGAGTGGCCTTGAGGATGACGAGAGGCCTTGATGGTGACGAAAGGCCTTGGTGGTGACAAGAGGCCTTGAGGATGACGAGAGGCCTTGATGGTGATGAGAGGCCTTGGGGGTGACGAGAGGCCTTGATGGTGACGAGAGGCCTTGATAGTGACGAGAGACCTTGCTGGTGACAAGAGGCCTTGGTGGTTACGAGAGGCCTTGATGGTGACGAGAGGCCTTGATAGTGATGAGAGACCTTGATGGTGACGAGTGGCCTACAAAACGAGAGCACCGTCAGGGCGCGGGTGGGGGTCCCCACGCAAACCCTCCGATGCCTAAATTAGATCTCGAGAGAAAATGAGAAAATTGTGCTTCAATTACTCAAAATTACGTACCTTGTGATGAAAGCCAGGTCTATCTCAAAGGGTCACCCGGCAAGTTGTCAGGTGACCCCCCACTCGGTCACTACCCGAGTGGTCCCCCACTCGGTTGTGGCGAGTGGCCTTTCCCTTGGCCCAACCAAGGGGGTCTTCTTTGCTTCCTCGGCTTTTCTTTACCTGCTTCGTCTTTCTGTGTACATCAATTGCTCCCTACTCTTTTAGTCGAGAGGTCGGGTAAAAGAGTATAAGGTCCCCGAAAATTGTAGCGTGATTTTTTACCGTATTTTGCTTATCTTTGGAAGACTGTTTATGCGTATTTATTCTTCATTTTCTGTATTCATCTGGCAGCTTCAGTGTTTTTCACTTTTTGAGCTCCTATAAATAGGGGTTCAAGTCTTCATTCGATTTTCATAAGGATCAAGCGTGTCACTTTCAAACTCAAATTCTCTCAGGTCTCGGCGCATTTTTTGGGCTACGTCTCATTTTCATTGCTGGAAGGGTGCGATTGGGGGCCACTCGGTCATGATCGAGTGGTCATGCGTGCGACTGGAGGCCACTCGGTCATGACCGAGTGACCTTGTTCTCGGCCGAGGCATGCGTGCGACTGGAGGCCACTCGGTCATGACCGATTGACCTTGTTCTCGGCCGAGGCCACTCGGTCATGACCGAGTGGTCCCGCACTCGGTTATGGTCGAGTGGTCCAAGCTTCCCCGCGTCCGTTTATGTCTTCGGTCACTTAATTTTCCTTCGATTGCTTCTTTCTTTTGCCTTGTATTGATATTCTTTGTCTTTTGTGCAGGTGTTTTGCTTGTTATGACCTTCCGTCTTTCCTGTTTGTAACAAGGTAACGGTCTTGAATCTCTTTAACATGTCGAGGAGAAGACCGGCATCACCCCCCGGCCCCGCGCACATCCCTGACACTTCAAGTTCTCGACTTCGATACGATGCTTTTGAGAAGATTTATGACGCTACCCCTTCTAGATTTATGGTGAGGTATCCTCTCCTCGACGAGCTAGATCCTTCCCAAGTAGATGAGGGCTCCCTAGGCATTCACTTTGCTTCGTTTGAGGTGGGGCTCCGCTTTCCCCTTCCACCTTTCGCCATGGCATGGTTACGTCATTATCAAATTGTTCCTACCCAACTTCACCCTAACGGTTGGGCCCAGATGGTAGGCTTTTTTGTGCTTTGTCATCAGAGGGATGTAGTCCCTTCCTTGATGCTCTTCAGTTGTTTTTATCAATTGCGAAGAGCTAGCAAGAACCATGCCCTTTATACGCTCCAAAAGGTTTCAGGCTTCGAGCTGTTCGACGCTCTTCCAAACAAGATCAATCGGTTTGAAGAGCGATGGGTGGTGATAGAACCTCCGCCTAGCTGGGATGCACCTCTATACTGGAACCATCAGGATGCCAACCAAGGGTTTCCTCCCTGTAAAGAAGTTCGGGGCGTATATCGTCGCCTTGTAGACATGCTGACAGCACAAGGTCCTATCGATTTGATGAGCCTCTTGACGGTGGAGAATTTCAGAATCGCGGGTTGGGGGGTCGTGACTCCAACTGCTCCTCCTCAGTCTTCCACGCTATCTAACCAGGAAATGGAAGGAGACGAGGAGAAGGAGATGGGAATGCTTGAATCGTCTTCGCATCCTCCTTTTGATCCTCAGGAGCAAAACACTCCTGGGGGTAGAATATCTTTTTGACATTGTCTTCCTTTTTCCTTTATTGTATTATTTTTCCCATATTGAAGGTTTTGCTTTGCGTTGTGTTGTTGCCAATACAACAATCTATTTTTAATTGCGGACAGAAGCAAGAGTCTCGGAATTCGTGCCTTCACTGATGAGAATCTGGACAAGGAATTGGATCTGATGGAGTTCCAAGTCTGATAAACCGACAGAGCTGATGGTTTGATGAGCTGATGACCTGTGGGCTGATGATCATGTGGGCTGATGATCTGGTGGCCTCAAAATATCTTGTGGCCAAAAGAGTGACGAGTGACCTCGAGATAACGAGAGGCCTCGGAATGACGAGAGGCCTCAGGATGACAAGAGGCCTCGGGATAACGAGAGGCCTCGATGATGACGAGAGGCCTTGCTGGTGACGAGAGGTCTCAGGGTGACGAGAGGCCTTACTGGTGACGAGAGGTCTTGATGATGACGAGAGGCCTTGCTGGTGTCGAGAGGCTTCGAGGTGACGAGAGGCCTTGATGATGACGAAAGGCCTTGCTGGTGACGAGAGGCCTCAGGGTGACGAGAGGCCTTGATGATGACGAGAGGCTTCGAGGTGACGAGAGGCCTTGATGATGACGAGAGGCCTTGCTAGTGACGAGAGGCCTTGATAATGACGAGTGGCCTACAAAACGAGAGCACCGTTAGGGCGTGGGTGGGGGTCCCCGCGCAAACCCTCCGATTCCTAAATTAGATCTCGAGAGAAAATGGAAAATTGTATTTCAATTGCTCAAAATAGCGTACCTTGTGATGAAAGTCGGGTCTTATATTTATAGTGGAAGAGAGAGAGAGATCTTGCGATATTTTCGACGGGAATCTTGGGGCCTGTTTTGGAATTTTTGGGGCCCATTTGTCTAGTCAAGAGGGTGGCCATGGGCTGGATCTTCCACTACAAAGGGTCACCCGACAGGGTGTCGGGTGACCCCCCACTCGGTCACCACCCGAGTAGAGGTCTCTCGGCCTAGCCGAGTGGACCCCACTCGGCTAGGCTGAGTAAGATGTGGGCCACTCGGCATGGCCAAGTGGCCCTCACTCGGCAGGGCCGAGTGGCCCCCCACTCGGTTGTGCCAAGTGGGGTTGCCGAGTGGGGCAGGCCACTCGGCTATGTCGAGTGACTTTCCTAGTCTTTTTCTCTTCCTCAGCTTCGCTTTACCTGCCTCGTCTTTCCAGGTACATCAATTGCTCCCTGCTCTTTTAGTCGAGAGGTCGGATAAAAGAGTATAAGGTTCCCAAAAATTGTAATGTGAATTTTTGCCTTCTTTGCTTTTCTTTGGTAGACCATTTATGCGCTTTTATTCTTCTTTTTCTATATCTTTCTGGAAGCTTCGGTGTTTTTCACTTTTTGAGCCCTATAAATAGGGGTTCCAGTCTTCATTCGATTCTCAAGCGTATCACTTTCAAACTCAAATTCTCTCAGGTCTCAGCGCGTTTTCTGGGCCACATCTCATTTTCATCGTTGGAAGGGTGCGATTGGGAGGCCACTCGGTCATGACCGAGTGGCCATGGCGAGTGACGAGTGGCCACTCGGCCATGACCGAGTGGCCTTGTTCTCGACCGAGGCCACTCGATCATAACCGAGTGGCCCCCCACTCGGTTGTGGTTGAGTGGTCCCGGCCTTATCTCGTCCTTTTATGCCTTTAGTCACTTAATTTTCCTTCGATTGCTTCTTTCTTTTGCCTTGTACTGATGTTCTTTGTCTTTTGTGCAGGTGTTTTGCTTGCTGTGACCTTCTGTCTTTCCTGTTGTAACAAGGTAACGGTCTCGAATCTCTTTAATATGTCGAGGAGAAGACCGGCGTCACCCCCTGGCCCCGCGCACATTCCTGACACTTCAAGTTCTCGTCTTCGATATGATGCTTTTGAGAAGATTTATGACACCACCCCTTCTGGATTTATGGTGAGGTATCCTCGCTTCGACGAGCCAGATCCTTCCCAAGTAGATAAGGGCTCCTTGGGCATTCACTTTGCTTCATTTGAGGTGGGGCTCCACTTTCCCCTTCCACCTTTCGCCATGGCATGGTTACGTTATTATCAAATCGTTCCTGCTCAACTTCACCCCAACGGTTGGGCCCAGATGGTAGGTTTTTCTGTGCTTTGCCAGCAGAGGGATGTGGTCCCTTCCTTGAAGCTCTTCAGTTGTTTTTATCGATTGCGAAGAGCTAGCAAGAACCGTGCCCTTTATACGCTCCAAAAGGTTTTGGGCTCCGAGTTGTTCGACGCTCTTCCAAATAAGATCAATCGGTTTGAAGAGCGATGGGTGGTGATAGAAGCTCTGCCTAGCTGGGATGAACCTCTATACTGGAACCATCAGGATGCCAGCCAAGGGTTTCCTCCTTGTAAGGAAGTTTGGGGTGTATATCGTCGCCTTGTAGAAATGCTGACAGCATAAGGCCCCGTCGATTTGATGAGCCTCTTGATGGTGGAGAATTTCAGAATCGCGGGCTGGGGGGTCGTGGCGCCAACTGCTCCTCCTCGGTCTTCTACGCTATCCAACCAGGAAATGGAAGGACTCAAGGAGGAGGAGATGAAAATGCCTGAATCGTCTTCGCATCCTCCTTTTGATCCTCAAGAGGAAAACACTCCTGGGGGTAGAATATCTTTTTGACATTGCCTTTCTTTTTCTTTTTGTATTTATTTTTCCCATATTGAAGGTTTTGCTTTGCGTTGATTTTTGCAGAGATGGCTAGATTGAGTAGGTTAATGGAGTTGCATAGACGCCACCGCGAAGAGGAGGCGCGTGCTGCGACGACATCCAGAGTTCTTTCCCCTAGTACTGAGGGAGCTACAAGCTCTCGCCCTCCTCGATCATGTAGGCCTGCTGGCGTTTCTCCCGCAGGGGTGGAAAGGCGGCGTCGCCCGAGAAGCGACCCCTCGAGTGCTGAGATTCCTTCACATACAGAAAGTCCGCCATCGATTCCTCTTTCTCATGAAGAAGCTGTCAATATCCCATCTCCTGCTCCCAATTCTCGAGGGGGGCGAAGTTCGTCTTCTCGGTTTGCTAGTGATATGGCTCGGGTGGAGGAAGAATGTTGCCATCCCGTGATTCCAAATAGGAAGGATCGTCGCCGTCTTGAAGGCGAGAAATCATTGAGGCCACCTCCTATACTTCCCCCTCCGGGTGACATGAGGCATACTATGATTCTCGGAGATGGTACAAAACTTACTGGTCGGGATTTTGAAGTTTCTCCAGGAGTATTAGAGACAGACTCCATTACTGAACCAGGGATTGGTGCTCGTCTTATTTATTCCACTATTCTCCCTCAAGAGGAGCGACGGTTTATTAGTGGCAACTATGCCCAAACTAGGGATGAGGCAGAGCGGCTTCTGGTGCAAGGGATCCAGGGAATGGTCGCTTCCAATGCCATGGATAGGGCCTATCGTGAGCAGGTGGAGGCCCAAATGTCAGATTGGAGGCGACGCCAAACTTCCTAGAATGAGGAGCGTCAAGAGCTAAAGGGTCATGCTCGTCGGGCGGAGCTTGGGAAGAAGAATGCGGAGGAAGAGATTGGGCATATGAGTGATTGGCTATCCGAGGCTTCCACTGGTACCTCAAGCCTCCACGGGGAGATTTAAGATTTACGCTCTAAGCTTGGAGCTGAAGAGCAAAAGAATGTGGAGTTGATGGTGTGACATGAAGCGCTTATGCAGGAACACTCCTTACGCCTGTCCGAACTGAAGATAAGCCGTAGGGATGCCCGGGATATTCGAGCTCAAGCAATGAAGGAATATCGTCTCTTGAAAGATTGTCAGGATAGGAAGGGAAGATATGCTTCAGGCTTCCTGAAATATGGGTTTTATCTGGCTCGCGCCCATTTGGAATCTCGGCGCCCAGGAGAGAGTTTTCCTGAACTTTTTCTTACCCCCGAGGTTGAAGAGTCTCATGAAGTGGATTGGCGTCAATACGAACCAAATTAGCCCCTGAGTCCTTCTTCTTACTTGGACTCTTACTTGGTGGATGATTTGGATAATTTGACGGGCCCTTGGGTTCTGTTTCCCTTTAAGCGTGGGGAAGGAAACGCGACGGCCGATCCCAGAGCCATTGAAGAAGCTTCTGGCGTAGTTGTTGAAGATCTCCCTCACACGGCTGAGGCTGAGGAAGGGGAACTTCCCACAGCATCTCCTGAGGTTCCTATTGTGTCCTTTGGATCTACTCGGCATTCGTCTCGCAGATCTCGCTCCCGCAAGTAGGTCGTCATTGTGGTTCGCTTTTCGCTGTTACTGCCCTTTTTTTTTTTTTGTAGGAGAACTATTGCATCATCAATGAAATATTTTCTTCTTGGTTCTATCCAATGTGCTCGGTCCTTTTATTGCTTGATTTACTCTTTCGTTTTTGAATTATGCACAATGTGGCGATCTTGAGCGTATTTTTCCTCGTTGCCGGGCTGTAAGCGGGGCAACGGGTTTGATCGAATTTTACCTCGTTACCGGGCCATGGGTGGGGCAACGGTCTTGATCGAATTTTACCTCGTTGCCGGGTCATAGGCGGGGCAACGGGCTCGATCGCGTTTACCTCGTTGCCGGGCCATGGGCGGGGCAACGGGCTTGATTGAATTTTACCTCGTTGCCGGGCCATAGGCGGGGCAACAGGCTCGATCTCGTTTTTCCTCGTTGCCGGGCCATGGGCGGGGCAACGGGCTTAATCGAATTTTAACTCGTTGCTGGGCCATAGGCGGGGCAACGAGCTCGATCGCGTTTTTCCTCGTTGCCAGGCCATGGGCGGGGCAACAGGCTTGATCGAATTTTACCTCGTTGCCGGGCCATAGGCGGGGCAATGGGCTCGATCGCGTTTCTGCAAAAATAACATGGCGATCATACACACACAAGCATTTTTACGTGGTTCGACAAAATGTACCTACGTCCACGGTCCTATTCAGGACTTATATTATTGCAGATAGTTGCTCAGGTACATCATTTGTATACAACTTCAGATAATTCAGATTCCATGTTTTTCCCACGGTGTCTCCTGCAAGAGTTTGTAAAATGCAAGTGTGGGGTCCGATCAGCTTTAGGATACGATATGGTCCTTCCCAATTGGCTCGTAGCTTTCCATCTTCTCTTAGCGCGTTGGTTACACAGATCTTCGAAGTACTAAATCTCCTTCTTTCATGGGTCTATTCTTAAGCCGAGAATTGAAATAACTGGCTATTCTTCTCTGATATGCGGCTATCTTCATGGAAGCGTTATCTCTCTACTCTTCAATCAGATCCAAATTTTCTCACAATGCTTCAGAATTCCTCACACCATCCTCCTCTTCATATGCCATTAACCTTGGGGACTTCACTGAAATTTCTATGGGGATTAAGGCCTCTATCCCATATACAAGATTGAACGGAGTTTCTCTAGTAGCGACTCGACTAGTCGTTCGATAAGCCCATAAAATGGTGGGTTGTTCATCTGCCCATGTGCCTCTGGCTCCTTCAAGTCGGGTCTTTAAGCCATGCAATATGGTTCGGTTACTGACCTCAGCTTGTCCATTGGCTTGGGGGTACGCCACTGAGGCGAATCTTAGTTGAATCCCTAGATTGTCACAAAATTTTCTGAAAGAGTCACAATCGAATTGTTTCCCATGATCTGTGACGATGATTCTGGGTATTCCAAACCGGCAAACAATGTCTTTCCATACCATCACTTCTACTTTCCGTGCTATAATAGTGGCCAACGGCTCAGCTTCAATCCATTTGGTGAAATAGTCAATAGCTACTATTAAAAATTTTCCTTGCCTGGGTGATTGAGGGAAAGGTCCCAAAATATCCAAGCCCCATTGAGCGAATGGTATAGGTTGGAACGCAGGCTGCAGCTGGGATATTGGAGCAGATTGGACTGGAGCATGTCGTTGGCATTTGTCACATGATTTGACTTTCTTTAGCGTGTCTGACCTTAGTGTGGGCCAAAAGAAACCAACTCTTAATATTTTGGTTGCCAGAGCTCTTGCTCCCAGATGTTCTCCACACATTCCACTATGAGCTTCTGCCAGGATATATTGGCCTCTTGAGGGCCTAAGCCTTTGTGAAGAGGTGTAGTGTAAGCTCGCTTATATAATATCCCATCTATGATGGTAAATCTTGAAGCCAACATCTTAAGCCTTCTCGTTTCTTGTGGATCGTCTGGTAATTCATTGTTAGTGAGATAACGATAGAAGGGCGATCTCCAGTCTGTCCCTGTAACGACCCGCTCCCACTTACGGGCGTCACCGGTAAATAATCGACTGGATTACTCACCCGACAAACCACGACTGAAGGGTTGGACTATGTTTCAACAGAAAACGCCCTAGGTGGGAACTAGGCTTCGTCCTTCCCTTCGCTCCACTCAGGAATCGGTCCCAACTCAATCAAGAAAACACAGCGAACTGAGACCCGAAACCCGAGTGAGCTTCACCTCTCTTCAGCTCGCCCCATAACAAGCCAGAGGTGACCCAGGCACAAAGCTAGCATACAAACACTTCGCTGAGTATTGGGGATTTATGAGAACGTACCTTGTTGATCTTTACTTGGTCCGAAACCCATCTTGGCCAACTAAGCCATATCCAAAGAACAATCTCACAAACATTTATCGCACTATGATGATTACAGCCATTAAATACATCTAGTGCTCAATATCGCTTACACTCAATTACATGAATACGTATAAAAATTTACAACGGAATACACAACAACACATCTCAAGCAACAAAGTTAATTGCCACAACAGCCTCCCAGCGCCATCCCTGCTTGTTTCTGGACTTGCAATATCTACACATGAGGTAAAACCTCATGAGTCATTAAGACTCAGTAAGGGTGTAATGCATGTAAATATGAATATAAAGATGATTATGTATGCCAAATGCATGAAAATGAGGCTAGGCCTACTTATCCTCACAACCCACTAAGGTTTGAGGCATCAACCTATCAGCCCCCACCACACTAGTCCTCCATATGGCCACAGGTCGACTAGGTCTTGCATCACACAAGTTAACCACTAGATCTTGCATCACGCAAGATAACCGCTACATGCAATTGCAACATAAAATCATTATCAAACACATTTACCAACTTGCAAGGCCGCCTCCACATGGGGCAGTCCCTTACCTGGCTCGAAGCCTCATCCCTGCCTCGGCACGAATTCCAGCCTGAATCTCAAGTTCCTCTAGAATCACTGCCTTCCCGGTCGAACCTAGAGACAAACAGGCAAAACCCCACCATATCAAGCATTAACCAACGCCTTCATTTTTGCTTACACCGCAAAATCACGCATAAACACTATCTCCAAATAACACTAACCACGGCATACACCAGCCGTCAATAAATTCCAAACAACCCCGACCCAGGGTTTAATCCAACAACTAAATTACTCAGCACAATTTAATATTTCACATAAAGGAAATATATATATATATTTTTTTAAAAGAATTAATTAACTCACCTCAGTTAATCTGGAAGAGAAAATTAGCCAATCCCCCACATTGGCATCGCCTATTGGACCGTCATAATGCCCTCGGATTCCCATATTGAACCTCCGGCCCACTCCTCGAGCCCCAAATTAATTTCCAGGGCTTTCCCCAATTTTTCTGGATTTTTCTACTATTTTTCTCAATTTTCCATATTTCCTTCCTTTTTATTTTCTTTTCATTTTTCTTTTTCTTTTTATTTTTCTCCTTCTTTCACTGTTCTTCTTTCTCCCGCGCACGGCCGCTGTTCATGCTTCTTCTTCCTCGCGCAGCTGCCCTTCCTTCTTCCTCACACACGGCCGCCTCTTCCAGCCACCGACCATGGCCTCGCCGGTCGTCGCTGCTGCTCGCACCGCCGCTGCCGACCTCGCATCCACCGCTATCGGCCACCATCATCGCTGCCAACACCTTCGCGCGCCACCACCTGCTCGCGGCCAGCCATTGCTGCAACCAGCAGCCATTGACGGCCGCTGAAGCTTCTGCTGACGCCGACCCTCGCCTCAGCTGGTGCTCACATGGCCACCATCGGTCGCTTTTGCCTCAGCCTCCATCAAAGCCTAGCTTGCTGCAGCTGCCTCGCCGTCGCTGCTCCATTGTCGGCCATGGCAGCTGCTACCATGGCCAAGCGACCCCCTCTCCCGTTTCGATCTCACTCCCTCTCTCTCATGCTTTCACTCTCTCGGCAAAGCTCTCTCCCGAGCTCATCCTCACGCTCTCGCGATCTCTCTTTCCCGCTCTCTGTTCGGCCATTTTAAATGGCAGAGGCATTCACGAAGCTTCAAGGAAGCTTCCTCGCCTATATGTATATGTGAATTAAATTACACATTTAACCCCCATTAATCACATTAATCCCACTTAAGGAATTTTAATTACACTTGAGACTTCTAATAATAACACTTTGACCCTCCAAAGCTTAATTAAATTATCATCAAGCCACACCACATCTCGATTTATCAAAAATTAATAGCCGACCGCTACTCAGGAATATCGACCTTGTCCCTGCGCCTGCATGGGACCTTTATTCGACCCGAAAACACTTAAGGGTTGCCTTACTCAGAAAACCGAACCACCCCTAGGGTCCCCTCAGCTTCCAAGAGGTCCCCTCCGACTATTCGATATTGGCACCCACTCGGCCTTATACAGAATTTATTCCAAAAATTATTCTCGGTCGGATTGCTTTCAGCGTCATTATCCTCATCTTGAGACGCTCACAAATCTCTTGCCTTCTTCCCTGGACATCCAAGTCCCGAGGCGCTCCCTGCCGCCAATTCAGAAATTTTTATTAATTACTTTCTCAAAATTAACTCTTGGGCTTCCCGGACCACCCGAGGTCCTGCCAAAGTAATCAAAATTTATTTATTTTTAATACCATGTAATGCCGGGTATTACAGTCCCCGTCTCAACGCATGATACTTTTTTTTCTTCAATACTCGGATGGTGTAGCATTTCCACAAATACTGCTCTTCCTGTTATCTCTCTAGTGGATGCTAATTTAGATAAAGCATCAGCGTGCCCATTAAGGGATCTGTTTATTTGTGTTAATTGGAAGCTCTGGAATGTTTGGGCCAGGTCTTTGACTTTACGCAAGTACTGAGCCATTATTTGTTCCCTGGTTTCGAATTGTCCCTAAAATTGCTGCACAATTAACTGAGAATCACTATGGGCAACCAATCGTGTTACCTCCAATTTCTTTGCTATCCTCATTCCGACGATTAAGGTTTCATACTCAGCCACATTGTTGGTATTTGAAAAATCAAATCGCAAAGAATATTCCAACGTTTCTCCCTCAGGGGATACTAGTACTATTCCAGCTCCGCTTCCTTGTGAACCAGATGCTCCATCAACAAACAACAACCATACTGCCTGCTCATTTTCTCCTACTTTGCTGGAGTGAGTGCATTCCACAATAAAGTCAGCCAGCGCCTGTCCTTTTATAGCTTGTCGAGGTTGATATTGGATATCATATTCGCTTAACTCAATGGACCATTTGGTAAGGCGACCAGAACATTCGGGTTTTTGTAAAATACTTCGTAAAGGCTGATCTGTAAGTACGATAATCGAATGGGCCTGGAAGTATGGCCTCAACTTCCTGGATGCATTTAGCAGGGCCAATGCCATTTTCTACATCACGGGATAACATGTCTCGGGGCCTTGTAATACCTTGCTGACATAATATATTGGTCGATCCACTTGTCCCTCTTTCCTGATTAATACTGCACTGATGGCTTCATCACTGACCCCCAAGTATAAGTACAACATCTCTCCAGTCTCTGGTCGTGTTAATAGGGGAACTCCTTTCAAATATTCTTTTAACGCTTCAAATGATTTTTGACACTGTTCTGTCCACTCAAACTTTTTCCTTGCTCTTAATGTTCACAAGAAGGGTAGCTCTCTTTTGGCTGACTTGGAGAGAAAACGTCCCAGAGCTTCCATTCGCCCTGTTAATCGCTAAACTTCTTTAGTTGACGCGGGTGGTTCCATATCCAATATTGCTTGAATTTTCTCAGGGTTAGCCTTGATTCCTCTTTGTGTGATCATGTATCCCAAGAATTTTGCAGACTGTACTCCAAATGCACACTTCGTTGGATTTAACCGCATGTTGTATTGCTTAAAGACCCCAAGCACCCGCGTTATCTTTTCTACATGGGATTCATTCTCTCGACTTTTCACTATCATGTCGTCAACATAGGCTTCCATTGTGTTGCCCAGCAGTTTTTTAAAGACCTTATTCACCATGCGCTGATAAGTGGCTCCAGCGTTCTTAAGTCCAAAAGGCATGACTTGGTAGCAGTATGTCCCATTTTCAGTGATGAATGACATTTTCTCCTGGTCTGGAGGGTACATCCTTATTTGATGGTACCCTGAGAATGTATCCAAGAAGCTTAAAAACTGATATCCAGATGTTTCGTCCACGAGGCGGTCGATCCGTGGTAGTGGGTAGGAGTCTTTGGGGCACGCCTTATTGAGATTGGTGAAATCCACACAAATACGCCATTTTCAATTAGGTTTTGGGACAATAACAACATTGGCCAACCATTCTAGATACAATACTTCTCGAATGAATCCCGCCTTTAGCAATTTGTCAACTTCCTCTTCTAGCACATGTAGCCTATCAGGGGTAATGTTTCGCTTCTTTTGTTAAACTGGCTTGAAGTGGGGATCCACATTCAAGTGGTGGCATATTACTTCAGGACTGATCCCTGGCATATCCTTCGGTTTCCAGGCAAACACGTCTGAATTTTCTCGCAGGCATCAGGTGATTTCTTCTTTCACACGTTTCGGAAGCTGGGATCCCAGATACGCCACTTTCTCAGAATCTGATTCACTCAGGTGTATTACTTCTAATTCTTCAACAGGTTGAGGTTTATGTGCAGCTCCTTCCTCCAAGGATTTATGTATGGCTTTCTCGGCTATGGATAAGGTTTCTTCAGCTCTTTTCCCTTTTGTAGACGACACATAGCAAGGTCGTGCTTTCTTTTGATCTCCCTTAACCTGTCCGACCCCAGCGGGTATGGGGAATTTCATCAATAGATAGCATGAGGATACCACGGCCCTTAGATCGTTGAGTAATGGGCGTCCCAAGATCATATTGTATGCCGCCGAGGAAGTTTTAACCACCATAAAATTCGCTTGTCGAGTTACAAGTTGGGGGTCTTCACCTACCGTGATAGGTAATTGAATAGATCCTGCAACTAGTATCGCTTCTCCAGTAAAGCTATACAGAGGAGAGGATACTTTCCTCAATCGATCATGGGATAAATGCATTTGTTCAAAACAGTTCCAGTAAATCAGATTGACAGAACTGCCACTATCCACTAAAATTCTGTTGATGGGGTGCTTGGCCACGACTGCTGAGATAACCATGGGATCATCATGTGGGAGTATTATATCACCTCGATCAGTTGGGGCAAAGGTGATTGGCTCTTCATGATCTCTTACTTCCATCACTGAGTTAACTTGGTAGGCTTGACGTGCGTATGCCTTTCGGGAGGCTAATGTGTCTCCACCTAGGGTTTCCCCCCCTGAAATAATGTGAATGCCCTGTTGAGTCGGCTCGTTGTCTACACGAGTATCTTGCCGATGATCTCTTCCTCTCTCTTGTTGCCTTGGGTTTGGCCTTTCATGCCCATCACGCCTGTTTTCCCTTTGTCGGGGTTCCCTGTTTTCTTCTTCCTCATTTCTCACATATCTTTGCAAGTGCCCCTCACGGATGAGCATCTCAATCTGGTTCTTCAATTCTCGGCAATGATCAGTGGAATGTCCTCGAGTTCGGTGATATCTGCAATACTCTCCTTGATTTTTTCCCATAGGTCGGTCAACTTTGCGGGGTAGTTTAAGGAGTCCTTCTCCCTCGACTGCAGCTAATATAGTTGATCGGGGCTGTAAAAGTCGAGTATAATGATTAAAGTGAGGTTTAGGTACATCCGAACGCCTAACCCTTTCTTGTCGTCGGATAGACTCTTCTTCCCCTTCTCACTCCTTTCTCTTCTTTTCTTTGTCTTCATTTCCTGCCACATTCCTCATAATTTCAATGTGAAGGATATACCTGTTTTCTCTGACAAATAGATCGGCCAGGGAAGTTGGGGGGTCTAAAGAAAGTGACTCTTGGAGAGAGGCGAGGCGCGTCCCTTGGAGCATAGCAGACACTGCCACTTGGGCCGACAAGTCGGGGACTTCAAGGGTGGCATTACGAAATCTATCCACAAATTGACGTAAAGATTCCTTATTCCCTTGTTGTATGCTGAGCAAATTTGTGGCATCCTTTTTCCTTCGACTGTTAATCACAAAAGCTTTGGTAAATTCTGTCCTAAGATGCCCAAATGAGGAAATGGAGGCTTCTGGAAGGCTGTTAAATCATGTTCGAGCATGTCTTGACAGTGTTAAGGAAAATGCTCGGCACATTATATCGTCGTCCCATCCATGCAATATCATCAGTGACTCATAATTCTGAACATGATCATACCGGTCGTCTTTCCCTGAGTAGAGGGTGATTTGTAGCATTTTGAATTTTTGAGGCAGTGGTCTCTCCAATATATCTTTCATAAAAGGACATTTTCTTCATTGGTACTCTTCTGTTGCAGGGATTAACTTTTTCCGTTCAAGCACCTCTTTTACTACTATTTTCATATCATCCCTCATAGTAGCTGTCTCAATGCTTGGAGGATACCTTGGAGGATACCAGCCATGTCTCGAAGTGCTTGCATGCCTTCAACGTGTTGTTGTCTCAATGCTTCATACTCTTCCCATGGTACTGTGTGTGATGGCTGTCGTGAAGCCCTAGCTTGATCAGTAGGAGCTGGCCTTGAGCCGATAAGTTGTGGTGATGAGACTGTTTGGTTCCCCACCTGCGGGCTGGGGGAAATGGAGCGGTCACCTCCTTCAGGTTGAGCATTATGTGGGGGAGGAGGTGCTCCCTGTTGCTGAGTGTTTCGTGGTGGTAGGCGTGTTTCTACGCCTTGAGAGAGATTTCGTCGGTGTCCACGGGTGTTTTCCATTCTTAAGTTGACCTTTTGTCTTGCGTTTCCCACAGACGGCGCCAATTGTTATTGCCAATACAACAATCTATTTTTAATTGCGGACAGACGCAAGAGTCTCAGAATTCGTGCCTTCACTGATGAGAATCTGGACGAGGAATTGGATCTGATGGAGTTCCAAGTCTGATAAACCGACAGAGCTGATGGTTTGACGAGCTGATGACCTTGTGGGCTGATGATCTGGTGGCCTCAAAATGATCTTGTGGCCAAAAGTGATCTAGTGGCCTCAAGAGTGACGAGTGACCTCGATGAAGGACCATACACGAGGAAACAGCATGCAACGGAAGCGTTTTTAAAAATAAAATCTATCCTCGTATTGATTAGAATCTAGGAAACTTACTTTTCCTACGGATTACCGGACGGAATGGAGCGACAGGAGGAGGAGGGGCAGCAGCTTCTTCGCGTGGTGGAGACGATGACTGTCCTGCAATCCTTCGGCTCCTTCGCATCAGATCTCTTGATCTTCCAAGGTATGACTCAAAACTCGTGGCCTCTCTTGGTGAAGAAGAGAAAAACAAACTAGGGTTAAAAAATAACTAAAGAGAGAATATATATAGGGAGAACCCTAGGGCTAAAACCCTAGTGGGCCAAACCCTAGGGGGCCAAGTCCATTTAATTAATTTTCTAATTGGGTTAGCCCAATTAATTAATTAAAAACCAATGAACTATTATTTTACTCTAGCCCAATTTAATTATGGACCATTCTGAATAAAAATAATTCTCTCTCAATGTAATTCACCCAACAAGCCAAAATGTATTAGATAATACATGAGTTACATCGAGCTACCCTAGGGACCAAAAGACAAATTATTCATGGCTACTAAAATGACCAAAATATCCCTGCTACCCAGTAGCTATATTTTGTCATTCTAAGTGTTCCAACTATCACCATATGGTAACACTGACCCCACGAATAATTTTGCATGTGCGATGTCTTTGACCTACTAGTGTAATGACGAAAATACCCCTCTGCGTAACACCCATCATTTAGAAAGGAATAATGTACTAACACCTCTCTAAATGATTTCTACCATCCTTAGATCACTAGTCCAATAACCCATGACTACTCGAATGTACTTGCTTATCACTAGGAGCTACCCAGAAGCACAGATTCTTAAGTCACGTTCCCAGGGCCCTAGATTATTTGATTATTCTTGGACAATCACAAGGGGGTGAATCACAGAAACTATCTTGTATTAGTCTGTCTTAGCTAATTAGAAACCATACTCCCAACTCACAAGGTTATTGATCTTTGATAGACCTCACCCACAGTGAATCTAAGAATATAGCTCTAGGTTCACTAGACCACCAACTAATACTCAAGTATTAGAGTACTCGTCCACGTAGTAGCAGTGATAGACTAGCTCCATGATAATTAGTACTTTGTCATTAGCTTCTATCACAGGTCCACTCTACGCATTCCAAATGCACTTGTATAATTGGAGTAAACAGACTGTTTACTGGCTAAGGCAAGCCATCCTCCATTAGGATCTATTGCACAATGATCTTATCATGATAGAATGCCCAGTTCTATCAAAAGATCAAGAGTAATATTTTTCTTGCTTATTAAGTACCCATGATTCATGCCTAACTGTGAAGAACGACCCATCACATGAATCACTTACTTAATAGCGTGGACACTTTTCCAATAATTGTTGCAAATGATATATGTGCCATAAACTGACTAAAAGAAAACATCATTACCATAAATTAAATAAAACGTGTCTTTAGGGCATACATTTCCAACACTCGAGATGACGAGAGGCCTCAGGATGACGAGAGGCCTCGGGATAACGAAAGGCCTTGATGATGACGAGAGGCCTTGCTGGTGACGAGAGGTCTCGGGGTGACCAGAGGCCTTGCTGGTGACGAGAGGTCTTAATGATGACGAGAGGCCTTGCTGGTGTCGAGAGTCTTCGAGATGACGAGAGGCCTTGATGATGACGAAAGGCCTTGCTGGTGACGAGAGGCCTCAGGGTGACGAGAGGCCTTGATGATGATGAGAGGCTTCGAGGTGAGGAAAGGCCTTGATGATGACGAGAGGCCTTGCTGGTGACGAGAGGCCTTGATAATGACGAGTGGCCTACAAAACGAGAGCACCGTTAGGGCACAGGTGGGGGTCCCCGCGCAAACCCTCCGATGCCTAAATTAGATCTCAAGAGAAAATGGAAAATCGTACTTCAATTGCTCAAAATAGTGTACCTTGTGATGAAAGTCGGGTCTTATATTTATAGTGGAGTAGAGAGAGAGATCTCACGATATTTTCGGCAGGAATCTCGGGGCCCGTTTCGGAATTTTTGGGGCCCATTTGTCTAGTCAAGAGGGCGGCCATGGGCTGGATCTTCCACTACAAAGGGTCACCCGGCAGGGTGTCAGGTGACCCCCCACTCGGTCACCACCCGAGTGGGGGTCTCTCAGCCTAGCCGAGTGGACCCACTCGGTAGGGTCGAGTGGCCCCCCACTCAGTTGTGCCGAGTGGGGTTGCCGAGTGGCCTTAGCCACTCAGCTATGCCGAGTGACTTTCCCGGTCTTTTTTGCTTCCTCAGCTCCGCTTTACCTATTGATGTACCCGGAAAGACGAGGCAGGTAAAGCGGAGCTGAGGAAGCGAAAAAGACCGGGAAAGTCACTCGACATAGCCGAGTGGCCTGCCCCACTTGGCACAACCGAGTGGGGGGCCATTCGGCCCTGTAGAGTGAGGGCCACTCGGCCATGTCGAGTGGCCTACATCTCACTCGGCCTAGCCGAGTGGGGTCCACTGGGCTAGGCTGAGA
Organism: Diospyros kaki; assembly: GCA_036245055.1. Classification (NCBI taxonomy): domain Eukaryota; kingdom Viridiplantae; phylum Streptophyta; class Magnoliopsida; order Ericales; family Ebenaceae; genus Diospyros; species Diospyros kaki. The sequence continues at coordinate 22,912,207 of BSEG01000002.1, forward strand.
GACGCCCACTCGGGTGGTGACCAAGTGGGGGGTCACCTGACACCCTGTCGGGTGACCCTTTGTAGTGGAAGATCCAGCCCATGGCCACCCTCTTGACTAGACAAATGGGCCCTGAAAATTCCGAAACGGGCCCCGAGATTCCTGCCGAAAATATCGCGAGATCTCTCTCTCTCCTCCACTATAAATATAAGACCCGACTTTCATCACAAGGTACGCTATTTTGAGCAATTGAAGTACGATTTTCCATTTTCTCTCAAGATCTAATTTAGGCATCGGAGGGTTTGCGTGGGGACCCCCACCTGTGCCCTAACGGTGCTCTCATTTTGTAAGCCACTCGTTATTATCAAGGCCTCTCGTCACCAGCAAGACCTCTCGTCACCTTGAAGCCTCTTGACACCAGCAAGGCCTCTCATCATCATCAAGACCTCTCGTCACCAACAAGGCCTCTCGTCACCCCGAGACCTCTCGTCACCAGCAAGGCCTCTCGTCATCATCAAGGCCTCTCGTTATCCCGAGGCCTCTCGTCATCCTGAGGCCTTTCATCATTCCGAGGCCTCTCGTCATCTTGAGGTCACTCGTCACTCTTGAGGCCACCAGATCACTTTTGGCCACAAGATCATTTTGAGGCCACCAGATCATCAGCCCACAAGATCATTAGCTCATCAAACCATCAGCTCTGTCGGTTTATCAGACTTGGAACTCCATCAGATCCAATTCCTCGTCCAGATTCTCATCAGTGAAGGCACGAATTCTAAGACTCTTGCATCTGTCCGCAATTAAAAATAGGTTGTTGTATTGGCAATAACACGTTGATTTTTACAAAGATGGCTGGATTGAGTAGGCTGATGGAGTTGCGTAGACACCACCGCGAAAAGGAGGCGCGTGTTGCGACGACATCTAGAGTTCCTCCCCCTAGTACCAAGGGAGCTACAAGTTCTTGCCCTCCTCGATCACGTAGGCTTGTTGGCATTTCTCCCACAGGGGTGGAAAAGCGGCGTCGCCCGAGAAGCGACCCCTCGAGTGCTAAAATTCCTTCTCATACGGAAAGTCCACCATCAATTCCTCTTTCTCATGAAGAAGCCGTTAATATCTCATCTCCTGCTCCCAATTCCCGAGGGGGGCGAAGTTCATCTTCTCGGTTTGCTGGTGACATGGCCCGGGTGGAGGAAGAATGTTGCCATCCCGTAATTCCTAATAGGAAGGATCATCGCCGTCTTGAAGGTGAGAAATCATTGAGGCCACCTCCTATACTTCCCCCTCCAAGAGACGTGAGACATACTATGATTCTTGGAGATGGTACGAAACTTACTGGTCGGGACTTTAAAGTTTCTCCAGGGGTATTAGAGACAGACTCCATTACTGAACCAGGGATTGGTGCTCGTCTCATTTATTCCACCATTCTCCCTCGAGAGGAACGACGGTTTATTGGTGGAAACTATGCCTAAACTAGGGATGAGGTAGAGCGGCTCCTAGTGCAAGGGATCCAAGGAATGGTTGCTTCCAATGCCAGGGACAGGGCCTATCGTGAGCAGATGGAGGCCCAAATGTCAGATTGGAGGCGACGCCAATCTTCCTGGAATGAGGAGCGTCAAGAGCTAAAGGGTCGTGCTCGTCGGGCGGAGCTTGGGAAGAAGAATGCGGAGGAAGAGATTGAGCGTATGCACGATCGGCTGTCCGAGGCTTCTACTGGTACCTCGAGCCTCCATGGGGAGATTCAAGATTTACGCTTTAGGCTAGGAGCTGAAGAGCACAAGAATGTGGAGTTGATGGCGCGACATGAAGCGCTTATGCAGGAACACTCCTTACGCCTGTCCGAACTGAAGATAAGCCGTAGGGATGCTCGGGATATTCGAGCTGAAGTTGTGAAGGAATATCGTCTTTCAAAAGATTGTCAGGATAGGAAGGGAAGATATGCTTCAGGCTTCCTGAAATATGGGTTTTATCTGGCTCGCGCCCATCTAGAGTCTCAGCGCCCAGGAGAGAGTTTCCCTGAACTTTTTCTTACTCCCGAGGTTGAAGAGTCTCATGAAGTGGATTGGCATCAATATGAACCGAATGAGCCCCTGAGTCCTTCTTCTTACTTGGACTCTTACTTGGTGGATGATTTGGAAAATTTGACGGGCCCTTGGGTTCCGTTTCCTTTCAATCGTGGGGAAGAAAGCGTGGCGGTTGATCCTGGAGCCATTGAAGAAGCTTCTGGCGCAGCTGTTGAAGATGTCCCTCACATGGCCGAGGCTGAGGAAGGGGAACTTCCCACAGTGTCTCCTAAGGTTCTTGTTGTGTCCTTTGGGTCTACTCGACGTTCGTCTCGCAAGTCTCGCTCCCGCGATTAGGCCCCCATTGTAGTTCGCTTTTCACTGTTACTGCCCCTTTTCTTTTTTTTTTCTTTTTTTTAGGAGAATTATTGCTTTATCTGTTAGATCTATATAATAGCAAATATATCCCAAGAGGGGGGGTGAATTGGGATTTGGTGTTTTTTTAAAAAAACTTGAAGAGTTTTAACCAAGCAGGATACAAGATTTCGAAACCTGAAGGAGTGTGTTTCAAAACTGGCTTTTCTGTTTAGTATGTTTCGAAACTCAGGAGAGTATGTTTCAAAACCTTACTTACTGGAAGGCAAGTTTCGAAACTAACTATAGTATATTTCGAAACTTTGTTCTCTGTTTTGCTTATTTTGAAACTTTTCTTACTTTTGAAAAACGATTCTTTTGACTACACAGATAAACCCAATAAGCTAATAAAAAATGATCAAGACACGAGCACACGAGATTTATAGTGGTTCAACACTTGCCTACATCCACTACCTTCAAGCTTACCCACTTGAAGGATTTTCAACCACAATCACTTTTTACTTAGTGATCAACACACAAAGGGTTTTACCAGGTTCACCCTAAAACCTTACAATGTGAGTTTTTATGGCTTAACTCAAACCTTTACTACAACAAGCTTTTTCAGGATAAACTCAAACCTTACAACACATGAGTTTTAGGTTCAACTCAAACCTTTACTTTAAATGAGATAGCAAAGATTATCTCTTACAGTCCAATAGATTTTCTTAATGAAGAAATAACTTACCAATCCAGTCGTGTTGATGAAAGAATGCTTTTGCTTGCTTCTCCTTTTTCACTTCACATAGCACACTTGAAGATGTATACTCGAATCTTCGTTGAAGCTTCTTCTCAACTGTTTTCGTTCACGTGTGCTTGTGAGTGCCACTTGTGTCTCTTTGAATATAGAAGTATAAAGTTCTTGCTTTCTCTTGTCTTTAGAGTGTACCACTTTTTGAGACCTGGTATAAGTATATATACAAGAGAGAAATAAAGTTTTGACTTAAAATAGCCGTTAGAGACAAGTTCAGGAAAGTGGTTTCGAAACATGCATACTGTGTTTCGAAACATCATAGAATTAGACTAAGGTTTCGAAACATGAACCTTTAGGTTTCGAAACATCATAGCTTCCAGTTGGACAAAGCACTTAGAGACACAGACAAGTTGGAGACAACTTTCTCAATGAATATTATGGTCCTTAGAATATGAAATGAGTCTCCACTCAACCAATATTTTAAATCAAATTGCAGGGTATGGGGAAAGCATTTTAAATTGAATTTAAAACTTTTTTACTTAAAAGAAATTTAGCTCCCATGCTGCATTGTTTTGAACATTTTTACTGACACATAGTCAGATGTTTCGAAACATGGATGAGAGGTTTCGAAACATACTTAGAGAAAACATCTTTCAAAACATTAAGCAACTTATAAACGTCTGAATGTTATGCAGACAGAGACCTATGTTTTGAAACATGGATGAGTAGGTTTCGAAACATGATATGCAGATTTAGCAAACAATGAAACCTAAACACAAACCATTTCGAAACATTTAAAGAGACATATAAGAACATAGTTTCAAAACATGGACACTAGGTTTTGAAACATCATACATGCATTTGGATTTATTTCAAATAAACAAGCTTTCGCGCCTAAAAACTTTTTATGCATAGTTTCGAAATATGATAACCTATTTCGAAATATGACTTTCTTCAAAGACCAATATCACATAAAAAAATTTTCTCATTTACCAAAAAATATGTTACAACATTATCAATGAAATATTTTCCTCTTGATTCTATCCAACGTGCTCTATTCTTTTGTTGCTTGATTTATTCTTTCATTGCCGTCTCTGGTGATACGAGGCCAAGACTTTTCTTTCGTTATTGAATCATGCACAATGTGGCAATCTTGAGCGTATTTTTCCTCGTTGCCGGGCTGTAAACGGGGTAACGGGCTTGATCGAATTTTACGTCGTTACTGGGCTGTATGCGGGGCAACAGGCTCGATCGCGTTTTACCTCGTTGTCGGGCCATGGGCGGGGCAACGGGCTTCATCGAATTTTACCTCGTTGCTAGGTTGTAGGCGGGGCAACGGGCTCGATCGCATTTTACCTCATTACCAGGCCATGGGCGGGGCAACAGGCTTGATCGCGTTTTACCTCATTGCCGTACCATAGGCGGGGCAATGGGCTTGATCGTGTTTTACCCCGTTGCCGGGCCTTGGGCGGGGCAACGGGCTTAATCGTGTTTTATCCCATTGCCGAGCCATAGGCGGGGCAACGGGCTCGATCGCATTTTACCTCGTTGCCGAGCCATAGGCGGGGCAACGGGCTTGATCGCGTTTTACCTCATTGCCAGGCCATAGGCGGGGCAACGGGCTTAATCGTGTTTTACCCTTTTCCCGGGCCATGGGCGGGGCAACGGGCTTGATCATGTTTTATCCCGTTACAGGGCCATAGGCGGGGCAACGGGTTTGATCGCGTATGAGCTCCCTTTCTGCAAATTTAAAATAAAATGACAATCATTCACACACAAGCATTTTTACGTGGTTCGGCAAAATGTGCCTACATCCACGGTCCCATTCAGGACTTATATTACTGCAGATAGTTACTCAGGTACATCGTTTGTATACAACTTCAGATAATTCAGATTCCATGTTTTCCCCACGGTATCTCCTGCAAGAGTTTGTAAAATGCAAGTGTTGGGTCCAATCAACTTTAGGATACGATATAGTCCTTCCCAATTGGCTCGTAGCTTTCCATCTTCACTTAGCGCGTTGATTACAACAGATCTTCGAAGTACTAAATCTCCTTCTTTCATGGGTCTATTCTTAACCCGAGAATTGAAATAACTTGCTATTCTTCTCTGATATGCAACTATCTTCATGGCAGTGTTATCTCTCTACTCTTCAATCAGATCCAAATTTTCTCGCAATGCTTCAGAATTCCTCACACCATCCTCCTCTTCATATGCCATTAACCTTGGGGACTTCGCTGAAATTTCTATGGGGATTAAGGCTTTTGTCCCATATACAAGATTGAATAGAGTTTCTCCAGTAGTGACTCGACTAGTCGTTCAATAAGCCTATAAAATGGTGGGTAGCTCGTCTGCCCATGTGCCTCTGGCTCCTTCAAGTCGAGTTTCTAAGCCGTGCAATATGGTTCGGTTACTGACCTCACCTTGTCCATTGGCTTGGGGGTATGCCACTGAGGCGAATCTTAGTTGAATCCCTAGGTTGTCACAAAATTTTCTAAAAGAGTCACAATCAAATTGTTTCCCATGATCTGTGACGATAATTCTGGGCATTCCAAACCGGCAAACAATGTCTTTCCATACCATTGCCTCTACTTTTCGTGCTGTAATAGTGGCCAACGGCTCAGCTTCAATCCATTTGGTGAAATAGTCAGTAGCCACTATTAAAAATTTTCTTTGCCCAGGTGCTTGAGGGAAAGGTCCCAAAATATCCAAGCCCCACTAAGCGAATGGTATAGGTTGGAACGTAGGCTACAGCTGGGATATTGGGGCAGATTGGACTGGAGCATGTCGTTGGCATTTGTCACATGACTTGAGTTTCTTTATCGCGTCTGACCTTAGTGTGGGCCAAAAGAAACCAGCTCTTAATATTTTAGTTGCTAGAGCTCTTGCTCCCAGATGTTCTCCACACATTCCTGTTGGAAATGTATGCCCTAAAGACACGTTTTATTTAATTTATGGTAATGATGTTTTCTTTTAGTCAGTTTATGGCACATATATCATTTGCATTTAATTGTTGGAAAAGTGTCCATGCTATTAAGTAAGTGATTCATGTGATGGGTCGTTCTTCACAGTTAGGCATGAATCATGGGTACTTAATAAGCAAGAAAAATATTACTCTTGATCTTTTGATAGAACTGGGCATTCTATCATGATAAGATCATTGTGCAATAGATCCTAATGAAGGATGGCTTGCCTTAGCCAGTAAACAGTCCGTTTACTCTAATTGTACAAGCGCATTTGGAATGCGTAGAGTGGACCTGTGATAGAAGCTAATGACAAAGTACTAATTATCATGGAGCTAGTCTATCACTGCGACTACGTGGACGAGTACTCTAATACTTGAGTATTAGTTGGTGGTCTAGTGAACCTAGAGCTATATTCTTAGATTCACTGTAGGTGAGATCTACCAAAGATCAATAACCTTATGAGTTGGGAGTACGGTTTCTAATTAGCTAAGACAGACTAATACAAGATAGTTTCTGTGATTCACCCCCTTGTGATTGTCCAAGAATAATCAAATAATCCAAGGACCTGGGAACGTGACTTAAGAGTGTGTGCTTCTGGGTAGCTCCCAGTGATAAGCAAGTACATTCGAGTAGTCACGGATTATTGGACTAGTGATCTAAGGATGGTAGAAGTCATTTAGAGAGGTGTTGGTACATTATTCCTTTCTAAATGATGGGTGTTACACAGAGGGGTATTTTCGTCATTACACTAGTAGGTCAAAGACATCGCACATGCAAAATTATTCGTGGGGTCAGTGTTACCATATGGTGATAGTTGGAACACTTAGAATGACAAAATATAGCTACTGGGTAGCAGGGATATTTTGATCATTTTAGTAGCCATGAATAATTTGTCTTTTGGTCCCCAGGGTAGCTCGATGTGACTCATGTATTATTTAATACATTTTGGCTTGTTGGGTGAATTACATTGAGAGAGAATTATTTAATAGTTCATTGGTTTTAATTAATTAATTGGGCTAACCCAATTAGAGAATTAATTACAATGGACTTGGCCCACTAGGGTTTGGCCCACTAGGGTTTTAACCCTAGGATTCTCCCTATATATATTCTCTCTCTAGCTGTTTTTTAACCTAATTTCGATTTTCTCTTCTTCACCAAAGAGAGGCCACGAGTTTGAGTCATACCTTGGAAGATCGAGAGATCTGATGCGAAGGAGCCGAAGGATTGCAGGACAGCCGTCGTCACCACCGCACGAAGAAGCTGTCGCCCCTCCTCCTCTTGTCGCTCATTCCGTCCGGTAATCCGAAGAAAAAGTAAGTCTTCTAGATTCTTATCCATACGAGGATTGCTATGTTTTTTAAAACGCTTCCGTTGCATGCTTTGATCCTCGTGTATGGTTCTTCAATTCCACTATGAGCTTCTCCTAGGATATATTTGGCCTCTTCAGGGCCTAAGCATTTGAGAAAAGGTGTAGTGTAAGCTCGCTTATATAATATCCCATCTATGATGGTAAATCTTGAAGCCCGCATCTTAAGCCTTCTCGTTTCTTGTGGATCGTCTGGTAATTCATTGTTGGTGAGATAACGATAGAAGGGCGATCTCTAGTCTGTCCCTGTCTCAACGCATGATATCTCTTTTTCTTCAATTCTTGGATGGTGTAGCATCTCCATGAATACTGCTCTTCCTGTTATCTCTCTAGTGGATGCTAATTTAGATAAAGCATCAACGTGCCCATTAAGGGATCTGTTTATTTGTGTTAATTGGAAGCTCTGGAATGTCTGGGCCAGGTCTTTGACTTTACGCAAGTACTGAGCCATTATTTGTTCCCTGGTTTCGAATTGTCCCTAAAACTGCTGCACAATTAACTGAGAATCACTATGGGCAACCAATCGTGTTACCTCCAATTTCCTTGCTATCCTCATTCCGGCGATTAGGGTTTCATACTCAGCCACGTTGTTGGTACTCGGAAAAGCAAATCGTAGAGAATATTCCAACGTTTCTCCCTCAGGGGATACGAGTACTATTCCAACTCCGCTTCCTTATGAACCAGATGCTCCATCAACAAACAACAACCATACTGCTTGCTCATTTTCTCCTACTTTACTGGAGTGAGTGCATTCCACAATAATGTCAGCCAACGCCTATCCTTTTATAGCTTGTCGAGGTTGATACTGGATATCATATTCGCTTAACTCAATGGACCATTTGGTAAGGTGACCAGAACATTTGGTAAGGTGACCAGAACATTCGGGCTTTTGTAAAATACTTCGTAAAGGCTGATCTGTAAGTACGATAACTGAATGGGCCTGGAAGTACGGCCTCAACTTCCTGAATGCGTTTAGCAGGGCCAATGCCATTTTCTCTGCCACGGGATAACGTGTCTCGGGGCCTTGTAATACCTTGCTGACATAGTATATTGGTCGATCCACTTGTCCCTCTTTCCTGATTAATACTGCGCTGATAGCTTCATCACTGACCCCCAAGTATAAGTACAACGTCTCTCCAGTCTCTGATCATGTTAATAGGGGAACTCCTTTCAAATATTCCTTTAACGCTTCAAATGATTTTTGACATTGTTCTGTCCACTCAAACTTTTTCCCTGCTCTTAATGTTCGCAAGAAGGGTAGCTCCTTTTCGGCCGATTTGGAGAGAAAACGTCCCAGAGCTGCCATTCGCCCTGTCAATCGCTAAACTTCTTTAGTTGATGCGGGGGGTTCCATATCCAATATTGCTTGAATTTTCTTGGGGTTAGCCTCGATTCCTCTTTGTGTGATCATGTATCCCAAGAATTTTCCAGACTACACTCCAAAGGCACACTTCGCCGGGTTTAACCGCATATTGTATTGTCTAAAGACCCCAAGCACCCGTGTTAGCTTTTCTACATGGGATTCATTCTCTCAACTTTTCATGATCATGTCGTCAACATATGCTTCCATTGTGTCGCCCAACAGTTTTTTAAAGACCTTATTCACCATGCACTGGTAAGTGGCTCTGGCATTCTTGAGTCCAAAAGGCATGACTTGGTAGCAGTATGTCCCCTTTTCAGTGATGAATGACATCTTCTCCTGGTCTGGAGGGTACATCCTTATCTGATGGTACCCTGAGAAAGCATCCAAAAAGCTTAAAAATTGATATCCAGATGTTTCGTCCACGAGGCGGTCGATTCGTGGTAGCGGGTAGGAGTCTTTGGGGCACGCCTTATTGAGATTGGTGAAGTCCACACAGACACGCCATTTTCCATTAGGTTTCGGGACCATAACAACATTGGCCAACCATTCTGGATACAATACTTCTCGAATGAAACCCGCCTTTAGTAATTTGTCAACTTCCTCTTCTAGCGCGTGTAGCCTGTCAGGGGCAATGTTTCGCTTCTTTTGTCAAACTGGCTTGAACTGGGGATCCACATTCAAGTGGTGGCATATTATTTCTGGACTGATCCCTGACATATCTTTCGGTTTCCAAGCAAACACATCTAAATTTTCTCGCAGGCATCTAGTAATTTCTTCTTTCATACGTTTCGGAAGCTGGGACCCCACATACACTACTTTCTCAAAATCTGATTCACTCAGGTGTATTACTTCTAATTCTTCAACAGGTTGAGGTTTGCGTGCAGCTCCTTCCTCCAAGGATTTATGTATGGCTTTCTCAGCTATGGATAAGGTTTCTTCAGCTCTTTTCCCTTTTGTAGACGATACATAACAAGTTCGTGCTTTCTTTTGATCTCCTCGAACTTGTCCCACTCCAGTAGGTGTGGGGAATTTCATCAACAAATAGCATGAGGATACTACGGCCCTTAGATCATTGAGTAATGGGCGTCCCAAAATCATATTGTATGCCGCCAAGGGAGTTTGAACTACCATAAAATTCGCTTATCGAGTTATGAGTTGGGGGTCTTCACCTAACGTGATAGGTAACTGAATAGATCCTGCAACTAGAACCGCTTCTCCGGTAAAGCTATACAGGGGTGAGGATACTTTCTTCAATCGATCATGGGATAAATGCATTTGTTTAAAACAGTTCCAGTAGATCAGGTTGATAGAACTGCCGCTATCCACTAAAATTCTGCTGATAGGGTGTTTGGCCACGACAGTTAAGATAACCATGGGATCATCATGCAGGAGTATTATATCTCCTCGATCGGTTGGGGCAAAGGTGATTGGATCTTCATCATCTCTTACCTCCATCATTGAGTTAACTTGGTAGGCTTGACAAGCGTATGCCTTTCGAGATGCTGATGTGTCCCCACCTAGGGTTTCCCCTCCTGAAATAACATGAACGGCCTGTTGAGTCGGCTCGTTGCCTATGCGAGTATCTTGTCGACGATCCCTTCCTCTCTCTTGTTGCCTTGGGTTTGGCCTTTGATGCCCATCACGCCTGTCTTCCCTTTGCCGGGGTTCCCTGTTTTCTTCTTCCTCATTTCTCACATATCTTTGCAAGTGCCCCTCGCGAATGAGCATCTCAATCTGGTTCTTCAATTCTCTGCAATGATCAGTGGAATGTCCCCGAGTTTGATGATATCTGCAATACTCTTCTTTATTTTTCCCCATAGGTCGGTCAACCCTGCGGGGTAGCTTAAGGAGTCCTTCTCCCTCGACTGCAGCTAATATAGTTGATCGGGGCTGTAAAAGCCGAGTATAATGATTAAAGTGAGGTTTAGGTACATCCTGGCGCCTAACCCTTTCTTGTCGTCGAATAGACTCTTCTTCCCCTTCTCGCGCCTTTCTCTTCCTTTCTTTGTCTTCATTCCCTACCACATTCCTCATAATTTCGGTGTGGAGGATATACCTATTTGCTCTGACAAATAGATCAGCCAAGGACGTTGGAGGGTCTAAAGAAAGTGATTCTTGGAGAGAGGCGAGGTGCGTCCCTTGGAGCATAGCAGACACTGCCACTTGGGCCGGCAAGTCAGGAACTTCAAGGGTGGCATTACGAAATCTATCCACAAATTGACGTAAGGATTCCTTATTCTCTTGTCGTATGCCGAGCAAATAGGTGACATCCTTTTTCCTTCGACTGTTAATCACAAAAACTTTGGTAAACTCTGTCCTAAGATGCCCAAATGAGGAAATAGAGGCTTCTGGAAGGCTATTAAACCATGTTCGAGCATGTCCTGACAGTGTTAAGGAAAATGCTTGGCACATTATGTCGTCATCCCATCCATGCAATATCATGAGCGACTCATAATTCTGAACATGATCATATGGGTCATATTTTCCTGAGTAGAGGGTGATTTGTGGCATTTTGAATTTTCGAGGCAGCGGTCTCTCCAATATATCTGCAGTAAAAGGACATTTTCTTCGTTGGTGCTCTTCTGTTGCAGGAATTAACTTTTTCCGCTCAAGCACCTCTTCTACTACTTTTTTCATGTCATCCCTCATAGTAGCTGTTGTCTGATTGTCATGTCTTGTTGGTGTACTGGCCACTGTTTCATGATACCTCCGTCTTTGAGGGCTTCTGGTTCTGTTTTCCATTCTTGGGTTTTCATTTCTTCGAGGTGCGGAATGAGGGTTCTTTCTTGGTGGTGGCGATCTAGGCCTACCCTCCTGTCTAGGCATAGATCGAGAATGAGAATCGGGAGTAGCTTCTTGGTAGGAATCGGCCCCTACCTCGGGCTAAGGTTCTGAGGATGGCATAAACTTTTTCAGAGTATCAGGTAACGTCCCTACGGGTATCATACCTTGGAGGATACCAGCTATGTCTCGAAGTGCTTTCATGCCCTCAACGTGTTCTTGTCTCAATGCTTCATACTCTTCCCACGGGACCGTGCGTGATGGCTGTTGTGAAGCCCCGGCTTGATCAGTAGGAGGTGGCCTTGAGCCGATAAGTAGTGGTGATGGGACTGTTTGGTTCCCCACTTGCGGGCTGGGGGAAATGGAGCGGTCACCTTCTTCGGGTTGAGCATTATGTGGGGGAGGAGGTGCTCTCTGTTGCTGAGTGTTCCATGGTGGTAGGCGTGTTTCTACGCCTTGAGAGAGAGTTCGTCAGTGTCCACGGGTGTTTACCATTCTTAAGTTGACTTTTTTTCTTGCGTTTCCCACAGACGGCGCCAATTATTGTTGCCAAAATACAGCAATCTATTTATAATTTGTGGACAGACGCAAGAGTCTCGGGAGTAGTGCCTTCACTGAGGAGAATCTTGATGAGTAATTGGATCTGACGGAGTTCCAAGTCTGATAATCTGATAAAACTGATGGTCTGATGGGCTGATGATCTTGTGGGCTGATGATCTGGTGGCCCCAAAATGATCCTGTGGTCAAAAGTGATCTGGTGGCCTAAAATGACCGAGTGACCTGAGGGTGAGTAGTGGCCTTGACCGAGTGACCTGAGGATGACGAGTGGCCTCGAGGATGACGAATGGTCTTGAGGATGACGAGTGGCCTTGAGGATGACGAGAGGCCTTTGATGGTGACGAGAGGCCTTGGTGGTGACGAGAGGCCTTGAGGATGACGAGAGGCTTTGATGGTGACGAGAGGCCTTTGATGGTGACGAGAGGCCTTGGTGGTGACGAGAGGCCTTGAGGATGACGAGAGGCTTTAATGGTGACGAGAGGCCTTGGGGGTGACGAGAGGCCTTGATGGTGACGAGAGGCCTTGATAGTGACGAGAGACCTTGATGGTGACGAGTGGCTTACAAAACGAGAGCACCGTCAGGGCGCAGGTGGGGGTCCCCGCGCAAACCCTCCGATGCCTAAATTAGATCTCGAGAGAAAATGAGACAATCGTGCTTTAATTACTCAAAATTGCGTACCTTGTGATGAAAGCCGGGTCTTATATTTATAGTAGAGGAGAGAGAGAGATCTCGCGATATTTTCGGCGGGAATCTCGAGGCCCATTTCGGAAATCTCAGGGCCCATCTGGCTAATCAAGAGGGCGACAATGGATTAGATCATCTATCTTAAAGGGTCACCCGGCAAGGTGTCGAGTGACCCCCCACTCGATCACTATCCGAGTAGGGGTCTCTCAGCCTAGCCGAGTGGCCCCCACTCGGTAATGCCAAGTGGGGGGCTGCCGAGTGGCCTTGGCCACTCGGTTGTGGCGAGTGGCCTTCCCCTTAGCCCAGTCAAGGGGGTCTTATTTTCTTCCTCGGCTCCGCTTTACCTACTTCGTCTTTCCGGGTACATCAATGTTCAAAAATAAATTTAAAAAGAGTTGAAAAGTAGAAATAATTATTATTAGAATTACAATAATTCCACCTAGATAATTAAAAATGGTCAAAACATATTTTCATAATAGATAATAAAATATAAAATTAAATAAAATAATTTAAAAATTGGTGAAAGGAATTATATTAGTTAATAAAATATATATATAGAGAGAGAGAGAGAGAAATTTAAATTTTAAAAATTAATGAAATGAATAATGTCACTTAAATTTTAAAAATTATCAAAACATATAATAATTTAAAAATGTATTAAATAATATTAATTATAAGACTTAAATAAATAAGTTTTTTTAATAATTTTAAATCTTTAAAATGCATTAAATGACATTAACTATCCTATAAAGGCCATATAAGTAATTGATACTTATCTTGAAAGAGTCAGATGAATTTATCCGCAAGGGGAGGTCAGATAAATTTATCTTGAAAGAGAAAGATAAAATGTCACGTGAGGATTTTTCAGAAATTGTCAGATAAACTTAACAAACACGTTAGAAAAATCAAACATCTAGAATGTTTTTCATATTTAACTTTTTCTCCTTCTTATCTTGATTAACAAATACCCCTTAATACATTATGACAATATAGATGACCTTAGCTTTTAGTGAGGCTACTTGGTTAGCAAGACCTACATTAAAGACCAAGTGACCATACAAATGGTAACAGCGACAAAAACTCTTATAGGCTCTGCCATAGTACTTGCGTAACTATTTTTAAAAAGGTAAATTACACGAAATCGCCTTTCATTTAGTCCTATGTACAACTTACCACATTTACTTTTAATTATATCAAAAAACTTATTTTCATGTTTAAAATATTACAATCAACCATAATCTATTATTATTATATAAGATTTTGTGTAATCTACTGGTGGACTAATACAAAATTCTGTATTTATTTGATATATTAAAATTCTATATATAGAATTTTATATTTTATATGTAGACTACTACATAAAATTATGTAAAATAATAATAAACTATGCCTGATTGTAATATTTTAAAAGTGTAAAAGGTCTTTTGATGTAATTGAAAATATAAGAGAATAAGTTGCCCATGATCCTAAGTGGATGAGAGAATTTATATAATTCACTTTTTTAAAAATAAAGAGAGAAGAATTAATCAGGACAAATATATGTAATTAATAAATGTGGAAACGTACTTGTTGCATGCAAAGAGACACAGGTGCAAGACAGTATGAGCTGCCTGTATGTTCACACCTCCCTAGCAAAGTCGGTTGGCAGCTTCAAAAAATCCATGCCAAAGTTCAAGGAGCAGAGAAGAGACGGAGACTTGGATGTGAAGCCAATCAAGACCCACAAAAACACCTTCCTGTGTCTTTGTATTTCACACTCACTAAATGCTGAGGAAAGAAACTAATTAAACCCTTGTCTCTTTCAACTGTCGATTGATTCTAAGATTTCCAGCGCTTAAATCCTTCACCAACTCCCCTTTGATATGTCCAACTGTGCAACAAAGTTTCCTGCTCCTCTTGTCCGCTAAATGCTTTCCTTAGTTTTCTCCGCCCTAAGCCACTATAAAAGCATCTGCAAAAACCTCCTTCCCAAACTTTTTCTTCACCCAGCAAAGCAGAGAAGATATGAGAAAAAGTTTCCAGAAAGAAATGGCCTCTTTCTCTTATTCGGCTTGCTATACAGTTAGATGTTCGTTCAGTAGAGATCATCATCGCAAGCGAAATAAACAGAAACTTATCACTAGGATCAAACTGATCAATAGAAGTTGCAGTTTTTTGGCAATCAAGTGCGGTGCGCTGGGCCAGAAAAATGGGGCTGCCACCAGAAATGGGTGTGTCCCAAAAGAGCAAATTCGTCAAAACATTCCCACAAAGAAGCAGTTTGCTGATCCGTACAGGCAGGGGCTGATGGTTGAAGAAGGCGTTGGATACCGACAAACTGTTGTTATTCGATCCTACGAAGTTGGCCCTGACAAAACGGCCACCATAGAGAGCATCCTGAATCTTCTTCAGGTGAACCTACACTGTATATATATCCAATACATTCACATCAATCAGTAAATACAGGTGATTTGACAACTTAATATTTTGCTAACATTAATTAAGCTATGTTTAAAATTTTGCTAACATTAGTTAAGCTATGTCGGGTTGTTTTTAACTTGGTTCATTTCCCCAAGTCAACTAGTCTATTCTGGGAAATTTTTCTTTGAAATCACTCAAAAGTTTGCTAAAATACTCAAGAATTTGCATCTTCCATTAGCAATATATATATGTGTGTGTGTGTGTGTGTGTGTGCAGATTCTGAAACAATAGATTAATGCATACGCAGGAGACTGCATTGAATCATGTATGGATGTCGGGGCTTCTTGGAGATGGATTTGGTGCTACTCATGGAATGATGAGAAACAATCTAATCTGGGTTGTGTCAAGGATGCAGGTTGAACTGGATCATTATCCAATCTGGTATACAATTCCATCTAGATTATATATATTTAATATTATATATATCACAAGTTCAGAATCATCATACCATCGATACATATATACAAGCAGAATTGGTTCAAAATTAAAGCCAAGATTGATCTGTTAACTATTTGAAGGGGCGAGATAATGGAAATTGACACCTGGGTTGGAGCATCAGGGAAAAATGGAATGCGACGAGACTGGCTTGTAAGAAGCCACGCCTCGGGGCTTGTTTTTGCCCGCGCAACGAGGTATATATGTATGAATATATATATATATATGTATATTTGCAATTAAGTCTAGTATATATCACATTATTAACCCAATTTTCGGAAACATGGAAATGGAACAGTACGTGGGTTATGATGAACCGGGAAACCAGGCGGCTTTCCAAGATGCCAGAAGAGGTTAGGACTGAGATTTCCCCTTGGTTCATAGAGAAGCAGGCAATCAAAGAAGATGCCAATGAAAAAATTGAAAAGCTGGATGACAAAGCAACGTACGTGAACTCTGATTTGAAGGTAATTATAGCAAACCTAGAAGAACTATATAAATGTATATATGCGACTCACTATTTATTATATGCTTATTGCCATGTACGTACGCACACATGCATCTGCTATATATAACTAATCAAATCAAACTTGTTAATTACTTGCAGCCCAAGAGAAGTGACTTGGACATGAACCACCATGTTAACAACGTTAAGTACGTAAGATGGATGCTTGAGGTACAATGGATACAGTGACGCCATTAATTTCTGAATAATGCTATTTGTACAAATAGAATTTTTATAAGTGGGTTTACAGGGATTTAAATAACTATTTTGCCCCTTCCTCTCTTATCACAATGACCATTTTATCCTTCCTCTCCTTTCTCATTTCTCTCCCTTTCCCCCTCCAGCACCGCCTCTCACAGCCTTCCTCTCATTGTTCGTCGTTGTCTCGCCCTCGTTGCTTGCCGTTGCCTCACACTCACCGCTCACAGCCCGTGCTGCATCCTTGCCTGACCGACTATCACCGCCCGCCTTGCCTTTGCCCTCACTGCTCTCTACTCGATGATCGTGCGCCGCCTGTTGCATCCTGGCCTGGTTGATGGCCGTCTGCTTCGCCTTCGCCCTCGTCGCTCACCGACTGCCGCCATCCGCTGCATCCTCACCTGGTCGACCGCCGTCGCGAGAGGCGAGACGGCCAGGCGTGGATGCAGCGGGCGGCGAGTGAGAAGGGTGAGGGCGAGGCTTGTGGCAACAGTTGGTTAGGCGAGGGATGCAACGACGAGCGTCAAGCTACGAGTACGAGTCAATGGCGGGCAGCGAGGGCAAGGTAGCTGTGGGCGGCGGTGACGAGAGGAAGGCTGTGGGAGGCGGTGCTAGAGGGGAAAGGTGAGAGAGGAGCGGTTGCTAGAGGGGGAAGGAGAGAGAGAGATGAGAGGAGAGGAGAGAATATCGCGAGAACATCCACCTATAAACCCATTGTAAAACTCTCCTTGTACGAATAGCATGACTTTTAATTTCTAGTTCTTCAACGCGATCAGTCCAAGTGATATATATATATATATATATAGACCCCATATATAGAGAAACATGATTCTATATATTTATTTATTTATTAATTTTTTTAATCTAAGCTACTAATTAATTATTATCATCCAGACAATCCCTGATCAGTTTCTGGAGAACCACCAACTGTCTAGCATGATACTAGAATATAGAAGAGAATGCGGCAGTTCAGACATGGTTCAATCCCTCTGTGAACCTCATGAAAATGGGAATCTTAAAGACCAACAACATGATAATACCTTCAGTTTACAAAATGGGCGCTTTATTGAGGAGCCACTTAGATATACACATCTACTCCAAATCAAAGGCGACGCCAGAAACGAAGAGATTGTTAGAGGAAGGACATCATGGAAAAGAAAGCTCATCAATACCATGCCATTTTCAACCTAGATAGGTTTGCATTCGAGCCTTAGAGATATATATATTTATATCCTCCATGAACAACATTATTAATTCATTCGAGCATCGCCAGCCAAAATGTCAGATGTGTTGCTGAAATTGGGCTGGCGCATCGATCGAGGGGATTCGCTCTGCATTCCAGTTTACATATTTCCAGTTCTAAATCGAAAGGAAGTGAAATGAAAAATAACAAAAGTTCCAGTTTACCAAAGGGGAATCGAGACAGACACAACAGCCAGAACCATGGGCTCTGTAAGCATGCATGTGTGCAATAAGTGGTGTACCAGGGCTGTTGATGATTATGAAAATTGTGTGCATATATATATATTAGGATTCCAGAAACATTACTTCAAGCAAATTGTCCAAATTACTCAACCACTTGGATGTATTCATATGTTCGACCATACTAAAGGAATGCATTTTTACAACTATATATATATGCAAGGCGTGGACTCTCTTGTAGTTAATAACAAAAGTGATAGGTATACCGTTGGCATTACAATTTGCCACCGCAGCATCCACACCATTCACGATCAGATCAAATTCATAGAGTAATTGAGAAGAACAGAAGGACAAGAATGCGTTGAGCTAAACAGCCAAAACATCTTAATTCGACACCAAAAAAAAAACTTATTTTGTTGCATTAATTATGCTGGCCTTTCACCACAAAAAAAAAACTTATTTTTTGTGACAGTTTTTAAAACTGTCACAAAAAATCAATTTTTTTTAGTGAAAACTGTCGTAAAATACGCTTTTTGCGATAGTTTTTTTTATCATTTTGCTGTGATTTTATAAAATCGTTGCAAAATTCATTAAAAATTAAATTTTGCGACGATTTTTGAAAAATTGTCACAAAATTTAGAAAATAATTTAATAATTTAAAAATTAAATTAAATTAAAATTTGCGGCGATTTTGAAAACTGTCGCAAAATTTTAAAAGTAATTTTATAATTAAAAAATAAAAATTATATTTTGCAACAATTTTTGAGAAACTATTGCAAAATTTAGAAAATAATTTAATAAATTAAATTAACATTTATGATGATTTTAAAAATCGCCGCTAATTCATTCAAAAATTAAATTTTATCATGATTTTTGTAAAATCCTAGTAAAATTTTAAAAATAATTTAATAATTAAAAAATTAAATTAAAAAAATATATAAAATTTTAATAATTTATAAAAATAAATTTATTTTTATTTTATTCTATTATTTTTGTATTTTATTCCATTATAAAGAAATATATTTTTATTTTTTAAGTAATTTATTCCATTATTTTTAAAAGATATATATTTTAATGTAATCAATTAATTTATTTTTAATTTATATTAAAAAATATAAAACGTAATTATAGAAAATAGTGGTTAGATTAGTATATAATTAATATGTATGGGATGCTTCGTAGATTAGATGGCTTTGCGAGCGTATAGAAAGGCACTGGAATTAAATTTTGAACATTGCCACGTGGCGCTGCGGGGGAAGGGCGCTAGGGACGGGTGGCCAGGCAGGCTCGCGGGTGCGGGGAGGGCCAGGGGCGCACAGGCGAGCGACTAGGCGTGTGCATGCCTGGCTGAAAGCAATGCATGCGCGCTAAAATTCAAGATTTTTGAAATTTTGGGACGGTTTTGAAACCGCCACTAAATGTTTTAAAAACAGCAGCTAAATCTATTATTTTTGAATTTTAGCGATGGTTTTGAAACCGTCGCTAAATGTTTTAAAAACTGCCGCTAAATCTATTATTTCGCGACGGTTTTCATATCGTTGCAAAAAAATGTAATTTGTGGTGGTTATTTCAGCGGTTGCTGAAAACCGCATCTAAAGGCTCTGCAACGGTTGTTTTAATTCAAAACAGACACTAAAATTCTTTACAGCAGTTAACTACCGCTAAATGCCAATTTTTTTTTTGTAGTGTTTGTTCATTATTCTATCTAACTTTTTGTTAATGTAAGGAACTTTTGTTGCATAAACACATGTATGCTTTCTAATAACATGTTATTTCAAGATATTAGATACACTACAAGATATAACACTATTAGTGGAGGCCATGAAAAAACTCGCCAATAAATGTTTTAGGGACGATTAGTTTGGACCAAATAAGTTATCAATACTCAAATAATAATAAAAATATTTAGTGGCAACTAAAGTATGTCTCGTCACTAAACACACATTAGTGGAGGCCAAATGTGACCTCATTTTAGTGGTGTTTTCTTATGTCTCCTATTGGAACTATTTTTTATTATAAGCTATATGATATTTTTATTGATAATTTATCTTGGATGCCATTAAATATTGTTGCATTAGTGGTGGCTTTCTTAATTAGTGGAGACTGAAGCCTCCACTAAGTGTTCAATTAGTGGCAATCTTGACCTCTACTGAAAGTCTTAATGTAGACCTCAATAAGTGTAGTTCCCATGCAACTAAATATGACCAAAACCAATAAACTTGTAATTAACAATCGAACAAAAAATCTGAAACTTGTTTCCTACGTAATGTTTCATACTCATCAAACTTGTTTCATATCAAAACTAAAAAATAAATCCCATATATAAAATGTTCATATTCTTGTAAAATTGCACATACACAAAATGTAAAATATTTTTGACTTCCAACACATCACGGAGTCTTTTAAACCAAACAATAAAGCAGATAAAGAACTACAAAACTCTCTCATGTTCACAACCTTCTCTATTATTTATACACCATCTTCGACATCACCATTCTGATCCTTAGATAGACAAGGGGTGGCAGGGCCAGTTTAAGGCCTACGACCCCTAAAAAAGGAGGGGGGGAGGAGAGGGAAAAATTGCTGGCCAGAACGATAAAGATGACTGGCGAGTTGGCTATTTGAAAGCCAATATCTTGTATCTGTGTATCTATGCTTTTGGGCGATTTTCTCACCAACCAAACAACCATTAAACACTCAGACATACATAAGCAAGGTATGGGCTATCTACCAAGAACGTAAATTTTGTAAGTAGAGGATCATCTCTGATGAGAACAGTAAATATGCAAAGGCAAGGGCTGTCCAAGAGCATGTAATTCCAAGTCTTGAGCTAATTACTTGTTCAATGGCTAAACAATTCTAAAAGAAACTTAAGTTATTTATTGGGAAGACTCTAGCCCATTTGAAAGAGTTAGAGTTCAAAGTGAAGGAGTTGAAGCCCGAATTAATCACATTGCTCACTCGCTTGGAATGTCAGTCACAAAATTGATCAGAGGAGTAATTTTGGAACTTCATAACTTTTGAATGGCTGGAATTATGAGGCGTGCCATATGTCAATAGAAAACTCAAGATTGATAGGTTTGAAATGCTATGGCACACATCCAAGAATGGGGGTGAATTGGGTAATTAAAAAACTTGATAGTTTGAACTTAAAATCTTTTTATCCAATTGAAGTTTTAGTGATTTAAAACATAAAACATATAAAATGAAAAATCTAAAGGTTAAAGAATCTAAAGCAAGAAAGATAAATGACACAAAGGATTTATAGTGGTTCGGCTTAAACCAAACCTAATCCACTATCTTAGCTCCCACTAAGAATTTTAAACTAATTCACTAAAAATCTCATATCTCTCTGAATAGGCCCTCTAGCAACAAGTTAGGAAAATACAAACCTCTTACTTAGATAAGTAGGTCCTTTAACTATACCAAAGCTAGGAAAAACAAAAAATGTATAATAGGAGATAATCTAAGAGATGAATATCTTAATTACAAGATCTCTTAGAATACAAATAAGACTTGAATGAATTGATACAAATTAAAATCAAAACCTTGAAGAGAGAAAAATGAAGTACAATCAATATAAATACAAATGTGTATGAGATGTAAGCTCAAATCATTTTATTTCCATCCATTAGACTCTTCATGTTCATCCTTAATTTGTATTTATAAGTATTCCAAGAGCCTTGCCCAAAACTAGCCATTTTGGCGTTCTGCCAAAAAAGTTAGTCGATAGAAGAAAAAGGTTAGTCAATAGGTTCATAAATAATTTAAGACTTAGTCGAAAAAACAAAGAAATTAGTCTACAGAAACAATTTATATATTCTGTTAGTTGACAAAACCAAAGAGATAGTCTGTAATGCCCAGAAATTTTATAAATGAGTGTTTTGGTGGAAATATAAAATTTCGTGAAAAATGGATATCAAAATACTTTGAATAGGTGACTAAATCAATGGAAATGAGTATCCTAGAACATAAATGTCTAAAGAAAATGGTATATCATTGACAAATGTCTTGAGACAAGATTTATAATGCTGAAAGCAATCAAAATAGGGACAATTTTCTATACAGTTAAGATACAGCCTAAAAAATCAAATGGTTGTAAGGGACTTTTGAAAAGTCAACGGAACCCTGAAAGGGCTCTAGTTTTATGTAAGGATCAAGCCTAAAGTGGTTTTGGGATAAAATAAAGGTCTTGTGAGGGTGTAGGGACGAAATTGTACTTATCGAGTAACTTGGAGTTATCAATCTTGGATTTTAAGTATCTTGATGATTTTTAATTCAATATTTGAGGATTGTACAAAGTCTAAAATGAGATTATGAAGTTAATTGAGGTTAATTGTGAGGGTATGACCTTGGTTAATTATGAGGAGTAATGAGGTGAGGTGTTAGGTATGGGGGAAAGTGATTTAGTAAAGTAATGATGGCATAAATTAATTAAAGGTATGGTGAGGAGTAATGAGGTGTTAGGAATGTGGAAAAGCGAAAAGTATGGTGAGTAGTAATGAGATGAGGTGTTAGGAATGGGAAAAAGTAAGAGGTATGGTGAAGAGTAATGAGGTGAGGTGTTAGGAATAGGAAAAAGTAAATTAGTACAAGTAATGATAGAATAAAGGTATGGTGAGCTGAGGTGTTAGGAATGGGAAAAGGTGAGAGGTATGGTTGCGGATTTGAAAATTTATTCCATTCTAGCTTTGGATCACTTTGGAGGCCAAGCCTATAAATGAGGCCATGGGGTTGTTCTCAAAACCATTCTATTTGAGATCCACTTGAGAGATTGAGGTGAGGGATTTGTGTTTGAGAAATAGAAGAAAAACCTGCAAAGGAAAAGAGGAATATCATAACAAAATTAAGGTTGGCACGAGAATCGAGGTATTCTGAGTTACGTTCGAGGTGAGTAGTTCTACCAAAAACTTGGTTTATTGAAAGAGTTCTTACACTGAACTTGGTTTTATTTTGGGGTGGTTCAAGCCTATACTTGATTTGTTTTATACAAATGGCACTACAAGAAAAATGGGTTTTAACGACGGGAAAATCAATCGTTGAAAGTTGATTTCTGGTCGTTAAAAAGTTATAATGACAGGAATTTTCCTATCGTCAGTCGTCGTATTGCCTCCGAGGATAAAAGTCTTTAACGATGGGAATGATAAACCCGTCGTTAATTGTATTAACGACCATATGATTCCTGTCATTAAAAATAATTATTAACTACTAAATTATAAGCCAATAACGACAATATTTCCCGTCGTTAATAATCTAAACTTATGAGTGAATTCAAGTCTAAAACCCTTAGGAAAGTGGCATTGAGATCATTCCACCTGAAATCACAGAAACTGAAATTTTATGACAGTTATTGGGACACACATGCTAACAACCATCATCATCATATTTTCTATTCATTGCAATTGCAAAGAATCTAATTATGCTTTCGGTAGCCAAAATAAAATAGGGGGAAGAAGCCAAGCTAGTTCTGGGCATGACCATGATACGAGGCTTCTCTTAGGACTTTTGACGAACACGTGGTGTGCTTTACAACTAATTAAACATAGGCATTTTTATCAAACAGATGGTACATGCAGAAAGGGCAAAACATAAACAATGAATCCAAATAATAAAAGTAAAACCAATTTAGGGCAAAAACAAAAGAATTAATTCTGGACACAGAGATGATTACAAGGGGGAAAAAGCACAAACCAGAGAAGGTGTTCAAACTATTGGGTGTTGAGTAAGTTGTCGGAGTCGAATCAGGAAACGACGGAGATGCTACCAGATAAGTCTTGGAGCGGGTTACAACGAAGAATCAGGGGAGGGCGAGGGTGAGGCAACGAGTGAGAGTGAGACAATGAGCGTAAGGGCGAGGCAATGAGTGAGATGCGAGAGCGAGGGCGAGAGAGCCAGAGAGGGTGAGCGACAGCGAGGGCGAGAGGCGAGGGCGAGCTAGAGAGCTAAAGAGGGGAGACTTAGGGATTTGGGGGAGGTTTGGGCACTTGGGGATTTTTGGGGGAAGGAGGGAGGGGGGATTTTGGCCAGGAAAGAGGCGGGGGAGAATCCCGCCTTTTCAATTTATTTGTTTTTTTTAATATTTAATAAGTAAATAAAAAATAATATAATTTATAAAAATAATATGTTATATGTTCTTTTTAATATTTTCATGTATTCTTTTTAATATGCTCATATTTTTTTAATATATTATATTATCAATAAATAACTAATGCTTAATTATCATGGTTTAATAATTATATTTGTTCATTTATAGAAAAATATAATTATATTAAGAATGGCTTATATAAGTGTTAGTTAAATTTTAATAATTTTTTTTATTATTTTAAGGTTTGAATTAAAAATTTTAGTCATTAACAACGGGAAAATGGTATATTAACGACGACTTATTTTGCCTGTCGTTAAAAGTTATCTTATAACGACGTGATTTATATTTAGTCGTTAATAGTACTATATTAACAACCAAAACTAATGTCGTCGCTAATTTTTTATCGTTAATGCCTATTTTTGTTGTAGTGTGGTTTGACCTGCGATAGGTTAGTTTCATATGGGAGGTTCGTCCCACAATATTTTATACATATGCATTGAATTTCGTGTGTTAAAAATTCTTGCATTGAAATGTTGATTTTATATGATGCATGTTATGTGTTGCAGCATCGGCATGTTTATGTGTTGTTCATGCGAGTTGTCATCCTATGTTGTGGCACTTGAGTGATAGCACTCGAGATGCGTGCCAATGATTAATGCTATGTTACACTACAAGAAAAAATTCCATTTGCGACAAATTTTTTGACCAATTTATCGACAAAATACTAATTTGGCAATGGATTTTTCGGTCGAATGTGTAGGTCGAAAAACAGCTCGTCGGTAATTTTTACTGACGGAATACCATATCGGTCTCAAAAATACCGACCGAGTTAGCGACGGATTATATTTCCGTCACTAAATTAATAAAATTTATTTAATACCAAATTAGAGACCGGTATATCCTGGTAGTATTTTACGACTAAAATTACCGACGAATTTTTAGTCTCTAATTAATTGGTCAATTTTTAAAAAAGATAAATAGTGAGAAATTTTACCAACCAAAAATCCGTCGTGAATCTGTAGGAAAATATTGTGCATTTAAAGGTGAGCCGGGTTTAATTTGGAAATTAAACCTGGCTCGAGTTTAATTGGGCAATTTAACTGGTCACGGGTTTAATTACGCAATTAAATTTTAAAAAATTATATTTATTTTTAAAAAAATTCGTATTAAAAATGATATTGTAAACTATCAAAATTTTATGCATAAATCAAAATAACACTTGCATTAATATTCATCATTAACTATAAGAACATTACGTCAAAAATATATATGGTTTTCTAAACACAAGTTCATATCTAATAAAAGACAAGTCTGAATGTTCCTGGTATGACTATTGTGGAGGTGCTGCAGCAGCACTTGATCCATATCCTGCATCTCCCATACGCTGCAACACACGTTGAACGATGGTCTCTATGACATTATCTATGGCACCCCCTAAAGTAGCATACACCATCCCAGACACCTCATTACGCAATTGAGTCATATCTACATGGGCTGTTGGTGGCGGCGACGGCCCTGTAGATCGAGAGGGGATAACATGAGCTTCTGAACTCATGTCATATACACGACCCTTTTTTCTACCTCCAACAGCCTGCACCCAAAGACTACTATCATCAATAGTTGGTTGTGTGTGTTGGGCACCATCACTTCCATCCTCTTGGACTAAGCCCTCCTCATGTGCTCAAGATGAAGCTGCTTGCTGTAATGCCTGAAATTCATCCTGCAAAAATTGTGGTTAGCTAATGAATGATTGATAGGAAAGCCAATTTCATAAATATTAAAATTGCAACAAGATAAGTAATGTGTACATACGTGCGTAATTTTTGATCTTCTATGAATAAATTCTGATGTGCCTTTTTTTGTGTAGGTCATCACAAATAAATGAGATGTAGTAGGCTCAACACTATGTTCTTTAATTTACAATGAAAAAAGTCATTCATACAACTATATTTATATAGAAAAATAATTAAGTGAAATGAATAAAAGAAAAAGGAAATAGGTTTTGTGATTATACATATCTATCCTTGTGCTCAGATAAGGGTCTGGAACCACAAGTGTGAACATTTCCTCCAACTTCAAAACTTCTATTTTTCTTGGCTTTTTCACATTTTGCTTTATAAGTTTCGGTGCTCCAAAATTTATTCATTTCTTCGAAGATATCTACACCAATCCAATCTGGCTTCTTACTTTGATCCCTTCTAATGACAGCCAACATATCTTTTAATCGCTCACTTGTTTTTTTATTGAAATGCCTGTGAATTTCATATTCATCTTTTGAATTCCATGAGTATAGTTTCTACAAATTTATGGTTCTGGTGATAGCAACTATGATAAAACTGAAAATGTAGTGCCATGATAAAATTTAAAATGTAAAAAGATTTATAACTAGAACTTGATCACAGTACCTTAAACTCTCCAAACCATAACTCCTTTAGAGCTGGGTCCATTTTAGCAAATGAGTAAGTCGGACGATCAAACTTTTTCTTAATTATTTTTGTAATTTCACGAACACATTAAGGATTGCTAAACCTATTATAACACACAACAATTAGTAATATGCATAAATAAATACACATACACCGCTATTAAACCTTTTTCCTAATATGTAAAAGAGGATTATGCGTGTTTATGAAACAAGAAATACATATGAGTCCGTGTCCCTAGGCATGATCACTTAACGTGTGTCTGTAGATGCTAGTGTGAGCGACTGTACATGTGAAGATGTAGACATTGGTGTGGGGGTGGATGGTACAACTCCTGAAGAGGTAAACGTATGCTGGGTGGTGGTGGTGGTTTGGCCAATATTCAACATCACCCAAAAAGCATCCCCTACGAAGATATTTTCTTGGGGTGAGGGTGCATGCATTGCAATGAATGAATTGGCAGAAGATGGGGGAGAGAGTGTACTATTGGCCACGACCACCTCGCTTATAAGGTCTACCACCTGACATATCCTACGACACAAAGCATACAATAATTTACATTTAGCATAATAGTTAAATGTGTCAAAAAAAAATTCATTTTCAAATCACGATTCAGTTTTCTTTCCTTATATGATCATATAAAAGAATATTAAATAAAATATGATTACTGAGCTCAATAACCTTACCGGGTTTAATGTGGCCATTTAAACCCAATCGATAAGACTATTAATACTGGTAATGCTGAAACAATAATTTGATGTGTGACTCTTTAGTGGTTGGGATCCCCCCAACCCCTAAACAATATAGTCTAAAAATGAAAAATATGATTATTCAGATCAAAAGCGTTCCCGAGTTTAATTGGTACATTAAACTTGGGTCAGATAATTAAACCCGGTGAGCTGTATATAATATTTTTTGTTTTTATTTTTCAAATGTACTCCTACAAATCCTTGGTTTCAAATAACACTTAAATGAGCTATGGTTCTAGGAATTTACGTTCACTGTGTTAATTGTGCCTACATTGCACAATAATCCACTATATCGAGGCAGGCACATTTCAAGTGCATTAGTTAAGTATAAATGATCAATTGTGTTTCATGGTACTATTTTCACACAATGGAGTTATATGTGTGTGTGTGTGTGTGTGTGTGTGTGTGTGTGTGTGCGCGTGTGCATGTGCATATTAACCAACAAAAAAATAAATAAATCAGAATGATCACCCACTACTCAGAAAGAGTGATAAAATTCCCATCACTCACTGGAGACATACCTATCACTTACAGAAAAAAAAGACATACCTCTCACAATGAAAATAAAGTATAAATCAGAGTTGCAACCTAAGAAGAAGCCAAAACTGCAAGATAAATAAAAGTAGAATTAGTCCCAAAAACAATGAATTTAGGATATGTTAATATGTCACTACATTGTTGCACAAAAGAGTATTAATTAGTGAAGTAAACAAAATTTATATATGAAATATGCATACCAAAGGAAGACTTGAATGAGGCTGCAAATAAGGAACATGGAGTGACATGCCACTCCACCAAAATTCTAACAAAACATGCATTATTCATGTGTATCCTCCTTGTCATCTTCTTCGTATATATCCTCCTCGTCATCTTCTTCATTTATATCCTTCTCATCATCTTCTTCATCTATATCCTCCTCATCTTCCTCTTTAGTTGTATCCACGTCCTCATATTCTTCTTCATTATCAGGCTCCCCATCCTCAACCACAAAAGTGTCATTAATGGAGTACTCTTCAACTTCTTCAGCCTCAACATTGTCTTGTAGGTTATCGAGTTGTTCTTTTCAACTACAGTAGATTGCAACAGCACGTCCTCATCTTCTCAATAAACATGCACTATTTGTTCAGAAGTTGAGGCATCAATCGTGCTCCTTGCCTTGGTTCGAATAACTACCCACCAATCCACTAAATTACGTTGTCAACATGGATATGGGGTATAGTAAACTTGGTACGCTTGGGAGGCAAGTATAAAAAGATCATATTGATTGTACCTTCTAGTAAACCGAATCTCAACTATTCCATATTGTTTATTTATCCTAGTCCCCCGCCCTAGAGTCGGATTAAACCACTCACAATTGAACATCACCAACTTTTTAAGTGGTAACCTAGGTACTCCAATTCGATAACCTCCTTGAGTATCCCATAATAGTCATCTTTTGGTTGTCCGTAGATAGAACCCTTAGTACAAACTCCATAATTTTTTGTGGACTTGCCTTCACTCCACAAATCTGTTTGAAACTTATAGTCATTTACAAAATAAGTATGCCATGTTTGCACCATTCTCAAGGGTCCCCATGAGATGTCACGTATTTGTTGATCATGTATCTCATTAGTTGGATCATGCACCTACTCATATTTTATTTTAAACACAATACATGTTACTAAACAAATTACATTATTCACGAATGTAGAATTTGATTTGGTAACGCACTTATTTTTAGTAATTGAAAGGGAACTACATAGTCATTAAACCATCTTGAAAACTCAGCCTCAATCTTTTTATCAACTTCTTTGGCATCTATTTGTGGTGTAAGCGCTCTTATATTTTCTACATATGTACTGCAACATTAAGAGAAACCAAGTTCATATACTAAGTCTTAATTAAATCATGATCATT
This sequence comes from Diospyros kaki, assembly GCA_036245055.1. Lineage (NCBI taxonomy): Eukaryota > Viridiplantae > Streptophyta > Magnoliopsida > Ericales > Ebenaceae > Diospyros > Diospyros kaki. The sequence goes on from BSEG01000002.1 coordinate 22,941,180, forward strand.
GAACAATCATGGAGATGTGTTATAACGTACTTCAAATAAGGTTGGACCTCATCAAAATTTAAGAGAACGTAGAGTGTCGCACGATGAAGTTCTTGATCAGTTAACATACGTTTGTGATGTTTGCTAGCTGGACATCCTGGCTGATTGAAGATAGAAAATATATCTGTATCCGATTGTACCTTGGCGCCATCATCATTTCGTGGTGCTTGTACCTGCCTTGATTGTATATCAGCACCAAAATAATGGCTACAAAATGTGGACATTTCTTCTACGATGTAGGCCTCACAAATGGATCCTTAAACTCGAGCCTTATTTTTGACCTTCCTCTTCAACGTGTGTAAGAACCTGAGGGTTTAAAAGGCAAAATAAAACACCAAAGAGAGGAGTAAAAACATATACTAGTACTAGTGTGAACAATATTATCATTATTGTTACCTCTCAAAGGGATACATCCAACCGTATTGCACTGGTCCACCAACACGTGCCTCATAAGCTAAATGCACAGGAAGATGCTCCATTGAATTGAAGAAACCAGGTGGGAATATTCGCTCTAGTTTGCACAAGGTTACCTTAATGTTCTCCTCCAACGTTTCCACCTTATTAAGCCTTAGAGTTGATGAACAAATCTCCCTAAAGAATTGCCTAAGCTCTGCAAGGGGCTTCCATATAGGGTCTGGCAATGCCCTCAATGTAATTGGAGAAGACGTTTCATGAAAACATGGTAGTCATGGCTTTTCATCCCGTGCAATTTAGCATTTTGAATGTCCACACACCAAGACAAATTTGAAGAATACCCATCTAGAAGCCTTAATTGTTTAACCCATTCACAAATAGCTCTCTTTTGTTCCACGTTCAGGGTGTATTGTGCCTTGGGTTTGAGGAGCTTACCATTGCCTCTGTCCGCTAGTTCTAGCTCCCTATGTCTACAATATTCTTTTAAATCCATTATTGCCTTTGCATTATCCTTGGTCTTGCCCTTGACATCCATAACAGTATTAAACACATTATCAAAGACATTATTTTCTATGTGTATTACATCTAGGTTATGGCGAATTAGATTTTTTTTCAATATGGCAACTCCCAGAAAATGCTTTGCCTTGTTCAGTTGTGATCAATTCCATAACCTAGTAGGCACATAGGGTCTATGTCAGTTGTTTTCGACAAGTTTTTAACTCTCTCCCGAACTTCATCTCCACTTAATCACCTGGGAGGTGGTGATTTGTCAACCCTATTCTTTACAAATGCATCTTGATTTCTTCAAAATTGGTGATTTAAGGGCCAAAACATTCGATGACAGTCAAAGAATGACGTCTTCCGACCATGTTTAACTGTAAATGTCTTTGATTTTTCCATGCAGTATGGACAAGTTAACTTACCTGTAGTCATCCAACCCGATAGCATCCCATATGCGGGGAAGTCATTTATGGTCCACATAAGTGTAACCCTTATTTGGAAAATTTCCTTCAATGAGATATCATACGTCGTTACACCAACATCCCAAAGCATATTCAACTCATCTATGAGCGGTTGTAGGAACACATCGATCTTACTCTTTGGATTGCCCAGGGATAATTAGTGTCAAGAACATATACTCATGTCTCATACACATCGACGGGGGGAGATTAAAAGGGGTGATGATTACAGGCCAGCATGAATATGTTCCACCTGATGGGCTATATGGGGATAACCCATCAATGCACAATCCCAATCTAACATTGTGTGGATCACGTGCAAAATGAGGGTGCATTCTATCAAAGTGCTTCCATGCTTCTCTATCGGATGGGTGGGAAAGTACACCGGACTCTCGACGGTTTTCATGGTGCCACCTCATCTCAGTAGCCGTAGCATTTGATGCAAATAGCCTTTGAAGTCTTGGTGTCAAAGGCAAATACCACATCTGCTTTCTAGCAACACCTTATACCCCTTGTGACTTTCCCTGTGAACATATCGTGAAGCATGACAAAGCGTGCACTATTGCTTATCAACATTGTCCTTATAGTATAACATGCACCTATTAATACAACAGACAATCTTTTGGTAACCAAGGCCTAGCTTTGAAACCATCCTCTTTGTTCTATAAAAGTTTGATGGCATTAGATTTTCTCTAGGCATTATCTCCTTCATAAGTTGAACCACCCCATTGTAGCATTGTAGAGGCATGTTATAATCAAACTTAATGCTAAGTAGCCTAACTGATGCTAATAACTCTGAATGAGTCAAACAACCCTCCCACAAGGGTGCTTGTGCAGCTGCTAACATTTCATAGAATCCTTGAGCACTAGCATCAGGTTGCTCTTCTTGTTCGTCTTCATGAAGGTTGGCTCCAAATGAGGGACCTGCTGCATACATGACTATCGACTGATATTGGTATAAATTCTCAATGTAACTCTGTTACATGTCATTTTGATGAGTTGTTGGTTGAACTTATAGTTGTATGGTGGGTGACTCTTCCCCATGGCACGTCTAGTAGTGATAGTTAGCCATAAACCCCTTCCGAAACAAATGTAACTTCATGTGTCCACGTTAAGGAATTTCAAGCAACCACATCTCGCACACGGACATCTTATGAGCATGCCATCACGTGTAAATTGTGGTTGAGAGAAAACATAATTTATGAAGCCCTCAACCCCATTGACGAATTCAGCTAATAGCCCGACTCGAGGTCTCGTTCTATTATACATCCACCTCCTATGCTCAGGTACATCCATGGTTTACAAAACACAATGGGATTTTGAACAAACATGGAATTTTGAAGTTTGATTGCCCTAAACATAGAATTAATGACAAATAAAACAAGCAAAAGGATACAAGTATATTTCATAAATAACAGCATGAAAAAGAACTAAAATGAACTAAATAAACCGCACTTGCCTTGAATTCTCCGATTAAACAAGTATATTTATCTAACAAGATGGAAAATAAAATGTAAAGCTTGGATGCATAACAAGATGGAAAATAAAATGGCAGAATAAAAAAATAGAGATTAAGGTGATGTGAAGCATACTGTCAAGCGCGACTTGACTGTCCGTGAATGAGACGGTTGAGGAAAAACAAACACAAAACAAATAGGTCGATACACATTTACATGAACCAAATAAAAAAAATATATTTATCTAAAAAGAAACAAAAAATACCAGATCTGAACGACGGTAAAAGGAGACGGAGGAAAGATGACGTCGGCAAGACTTGAGATTTACGGAGTAGAAGCAGCGACGGAGGCGATGGATGGAGGCGGCTAGGTGACAGCGACGACGAGAGTATGAGAGAGGGAGATGAAGGTGTGAGTATGAGAGAGAGAGAGAGAAAGAGATATATATATATATAAAGAGAGAGAGAGAGAGAGAGTGTGTGTGTGTGTGTGTGGAAGCAGCGGCTGAGGCGATGGGCTGGAGGTGACGACGGTGACAGCGACGGCGACAGTGACAGTGGGAGTATGTGGGAGGGAGATGGCGAGAGCATGAGAGAGAGGGAGAGGGTGCCTGGAAATGAAGAAATAAAGGCAGTAGGGATTTGGGATTTGGGCGGGATAATATAATATGTAAAATAAAATATCGAAATGGACATATGTGAAAGTAAAGCAAGATCGCTACAGGGCAAGCAGCGTAGTTCAAAATTTTTTGAACCTTACCCCGATCCCAACGATTGGATCAACGTCGAAATCAAATCATTCACATACAAAATAAAATAAATCTAACCTTTATATTTTCGAGTCGTTTGTGAATCTAAGCCGTCCAAGTGTCCGGCCTCTAACTTGTGATACGCGACAGTCGTCCGTTGGTGAGGAGAGCGGAATAGGAGTGCTAGCTCCTTCCCCTTTTTGCAGCTTTTGTATGGACGGAAAGAACCTCCCGTTTCAAATCGATGCGGAATAAAAACGGGAGAGAATGTATGGTAATTTTTCAACTCTTAAAAAACCATCAAAATCAATCATTATTTGGGCAACCCTTAAAGGGCTATTTATAAATAAGCCTCCTAGGGTTTCTTAAGCCCTAATGGATTAGGCCGACCCATTTATCCTAGTCCAACTAGGAACTTAATTAAATGGGTTTATTTTAGTCCAATTAAAAGTTTAATTAAATAGCCCAAATCCAATTATAAGTTTAAATAAAATATTTGGGCCAAATCTAATTCAAGTCCAATTATAATATTTAATTTAATATTTGACCCAAATCTAATTTAATCCAAATATTAATTTAATTTAATATTTATCCCAAATACTTTATTTAGACCAAATATTAATTTAAGCCCAAATATATTTTATTAAATAAAAAATTATTAAATTAGAAACTCTTTCCTAATTTAATCAATAGTCATTTTAGGAAACTTTTTCCTTTATGACGACCCCTCGTCATATCGACGTCATTATGTCTATTTGTTCTTTTTCTGTGAGAACCTACGACAGCACAACTTCTTGACGAAGTGTCCCACTTAATCATACGTCTGCTCTCCTGGTTTAAGCGAAGGACCGTGCCTATTGCGTATGACTCATTAGGCTTCCGAATATGTTAGCAATGTGTCGGTACGAACAAATAAGATAAAATTGGCCTCTAATAAGGTATCATGCCTACCTAATTATTCAAAAGAATTCATAATCCGCAAATAACCTTTCATGAGCATGGTTACCATGTAATTCGATCCTTTCGTTAATGTATCCTATGTGATCTTAAGTTGGCGATGTGTTGCTTGATTTCGATCACATAAGTTTTCTTCGGTCTTCTGGATATCCGCACTTAATAGAAAGTGAATCAATAACTCCTTATTGATCTCTTTCACCATGGTCATGGATTTAAAGTGAATATCCACTGAAGGCGCCTTAGATACATCATGCTCTATCAAGGGATAGACGAGTCCAATCTTGGTTATACACCCATCTCCATAAGCATCACGATATGCCCAAAGATCACCCACGTGCAGCCTTTGTCTAGGCCCATTGAAATGATGTCAAAGCATACCGGTCTTCTTATGAGATGTTTGTGACAACCTCAGCTCCAAGGATTAGTTACACCCATCTCGTATGAGAATTCCATCAACATATAAGCAAAATGGATTCTCATGGCGAGTCATGTCCGATGACACGTTCTCCAACATTGGTCACCTATATACTTATCTAGGCATCCCCATGCCTATGGGTGTGAGACCCCCATTGCTATCACATAGAAAAAACAGAGCACATACAAGTCTTATTGCAATTGTCAATGTCCATTCTTGACATTGCTATGACTTGGGACATTTAATAATGTCTAGAAACTGTAATGCATCATCTCACATCTTTATAGATTAATCACAATATACATCATATGGACTTCTATCTAGTTTCATCCGATCATTACAATAATAACAAGAAACTAATAGAACGACTTCTTGTGAGATTGAATAACTCCTTATTCAATAATAAATATGATTACAATTGTCAGTGTACAACATACCCAATCTGATTGGGTCTAAAGCACCTACACTAACAATATGACCAAGAAGGATGATATTAAATAAAATATGATTACACAACTAATATTTAATGCTCCGACATTTAAACAAATGGAAATGTAATGCTTAGACAATAATTTAATTTTGTTTGAGCATAACATTTAAACTCCCCAAGCAAAGAAAAAAATATTAAATAAAATATGATTAATAAGGTCAATATCGTTACCAGGTTTAATGTGCCATTTAAACCCTGATTTGGTTTAATTGATTATTTAAACCCGACGTGATTACATTTACTAATTTTTGCAGTGGTTTTCCAAAACAATTAACACAATTAAATTATTTAGGGTAACTAGCATTCTCAGGTTTATTAGGACAATTAAACTCTGGACAGGTTTAATTGGCCAATTAAACCTGGGAAAAGTAATTAAATAAAAAATTACATCTTGGAGATCAGTAGAGTTATCGGATTTAATATGCCAATTAAACCTGTAATTGGCATTTTAAACCTGATGCGGATAATTAAAACAGGTGAGTTATGTTTGTTTTTGATAACACAAACCAATCGAAGCCGGTAATCTAATGGCTGGTGTTCTTCTTCAAAACAAACTAGTGCATCACCCGTTCGATGCACGGATATCGTAAGAAAAAAATAATCATTAAAGTGAAAGTTGTATAATTTACTAATTACAATAGATGAACATCACAACAAAGAAGTAAAAAATAAATAAAATAATTAATTATCACATTTAAGACAGGTCAAATTTTTAAGAAAGCAACAAAAAAAAAGTTAAAAAATAAAATTATAACATTTAAGTTATATATAAAATTATAAGAAAATAAATTTAAATTACTTAAACTATATATAAAATAAATATAATTTAAATAATCAATTAATTACATAAATGATAATAGTCAATTTTTCAAAATTGATTATCCATACATGACTTTACATATTTCTCATGATAATCAATTACCACATTTAAGACATGTCACATTTTTAAGGAAGAAGCAAACAAAAATAAAGTTAAAAAATAAAATTATAACATTTAAAATTATAAAAGATAAATTTAAATTAATTAAACTATATATAAAATAAAGATAATTTAAATAATCAATTAATTATATAAATAATAATAATCAAATTTATAAAATTGATTATCCATACATGACTTTACATATTCCTCCTAGCAATCAATTATCATATTTAATAATAGTCAAATTTATAAATTAATTAAACTATATATAAAATAAAGATAAAATAAAAAAATTACTTTTATTTTTTAAACAAATTTACTTGGCAGTCAGTATTCAGCGGTATTACCTCATATCGCAAGATTTCTCCCAATTACTTTTTTCTATAATTTATTTCAATTAAAATTTTATGTTAATATTTAAAAATTAATTACCTATAAAAATTCATACTTATAAAAATTAATACTTAATTAATGACTATCTATATATTCCAAGAATTACACGTTTTTCACAAATTCATACTTAATTAATGACCTAAAAAAATTCCATTTCTGGTAAGCAACAAAAATAAAAAAACATAATAAAATATAGATTTATTTTTTTCTTTAAAAATATGGATAGTCTTGAATTTTGATAGCTTAAAAACTAATTAGCATTGAAAAACCTAACCATTTGACTACCTTAAATAATTTTGTATGAATATGTTAAGATATCACATTTTCAAGACTGTAATATAACAAAATAATTTTATTATAATTATTAAAGTAAAATTAATAATTAATTAATCATTACCTTTAATTTGATGCAAGTTTTGGAGGGAAAAAATTTATTATATTATATTTATTTATAAATAAATATTATAAAATTTATAATATATTCACGGCTGAGGCGTTCGTTATTTTTTATTTATTTATAAATCTTATAAATATAAATTAAAACTCATAAATGTGAGGAAACATGAGTTTTCCTCACATATAATATAATTTATAAATATAAATTATATTTTATTATAATAATTAAATTTGTTTAAAAAAATTTTAATTTCTGCAATGATAACAAAATTTTGAAAGTATGAATTTTGATTTCTTCCATGATCTTGAAAATGTAATACCTTGAATATTAATTAGAATTTGACTTGTTATTCTAAATAACCCTAGCAGAATCAATAATTATAGTTCTTTTTCTTTTAATACTCAGTATTTTATTAAAATTTCATTTTAATTAATTATCCGCTATTCAATGTGCTAATAGAGAACACCTTTAATTTAAAAATTAACTTAACTCTGTTCATGATTTGCATACATCTGTTTGGTTGCTCGACTTTTAGTATGCATTATATGGTACCAACTATATATATATGGTAACCTTCAATGCTTGTAACCTTCCCAGTTCAAGGCCAGCAATAAAACATCACTTTTCTCAAGCTTTTCAGATACTAGAGCAGGTTCATTCACAGATTGTGATTTCCCTGCTAGTTCAAATTCCAAGTACATAGCCAATGCAAGGTGGTTTTCCATTTGTTTTGCACTTGCAAACAAAAGGCAAACCACCTTGCATTGGCAATGTGCTCGGAATCTGAACTAACAAGGAAATTACAGTCTGTGAATGAACATGCTCTAATATCCGAGAAGCCTGAGAAAAGTGATGTTTTATTGCTGGCCTTGGACTGGAAAGGTTACGAGCATTGCCATAGTAGAAGAGGGTCCTCCAATAGAAGGCAAACCACATTGTTTTATTTTTTTTGGATAGCCCACGATCACGAGGGTCCCCAATGCTCGACCCCTAGAGATGTCGTTGGAGGAGGAAAATCGTGGGAGACCTTTTGGATTGACACCATCTATCCCAAATGCCCTTCCTTTGCTATCCAAGCTATGCGCCGAGGGGTAGACATGGCCACGGTTCATGAACCGCCGGTTCCGGTTCATGAACCGCCGGTTCTGGTTCAAGAAATCTTTGAACCTGAACCGAACCGCCCAAGGGCGGTTTGGGACGGTTCGATTCCGGTTCCAGTTCGTGCCAGTTCGGTCAACGGTTTGGACCGGTTCGGTCAACGGTTTGAGCCGGTTTGGTCAATGGTTCCGGTTCCGGTTCAAACCGAATTTTTTTAATTTTTTTTAAATATTGTTGTATTCAATTTTGGTCCTTGTTCCGTTGTTCGGTTCGGTTTGGTTTCGATTTTTAATTGTTAAATGTAATTGTAAATATAGATATTCTCAACCATATTTTTAATAAAAAACACTACTAAAAATTGAAGAAATATAAGTAATAATTTCATTAAAAATAATTAAAACAACTAAACAAGTATGTAATACAAGTAATTAATTTTTACAAATGTGAAAAATAAAAAATAAAAAATAGAATTAGACTTAATTTCATTAAAAAATAAGAATCATAGGATTATATATTATATAGATAGGAATCATAGGATTAGAAAAAATAAATAAATAAATAAAATTGGGCTGTTGCCCGTTGGCAGCAGCCAACGGTCCAATTTTGGACCGTTGCAATGCATTGCAACGGTCCAAAATTGGACCGTTGCGGGGGGAAGGGGGGGTGCTGCAGTGCAGCACCCCTCCTCGGTTCCGCGGAACCGCCGGTTCCGGTTCCGCGGAACCTCGAACCGGAACCGGACCGAATTTCGCCGGTTCGGTCCGGTTCCGGCCGGTCCGATTCCGGTTTGAACTGCCAGTCCGGTTCAATTTTGGCCATGTCTACCGAGGGGCATACACCTTTTCTTCTTATAAATAGTATTAATGATTTGTTATTCCAATGTAATAGTTTTTTGTGAATAAATCGGAAGTTCATGTCAATATTTTTCTTTTTCTATACACGTCGCAAGTAAAACTTTATGCCTACGTTGCACAACAAACCACTACATCGGGTACATTTGTAGTCCATTAGTTAAGTATAAACAATCAAGTGTTTTATGCATGGTACTAGTACTAGAAATGGACATAGGACCAAGATGATGATATAAGATTTTTTATAAAACAAACCAATCGACATGTACTATTCATAAATCAAGTTGATTGCGTGCCTCTTGAGTCGTTGAGACCCCCCCAAACCACCCACAAAAAGTTTTACAATGAAAACTAGGATTTTTTGCATCAATAGCTTTCTAGGTTTAATTGTCCAATTGAACCCATAACGGGTTTAATTGGACAATTAAATTCGGTATGGGTAATTAAACCGGTATGTTCTATTTGTTTAATGTGCCAAGTAAACCTAGACCGAGTTTAATTGGTCATTCAAATTCGATGCGTGTAATTAAAACCAGTGAGTTATATTTGTTTACTCACCCGTGTAATTAAACCCGATGCGCTACATTAATTTTTATTGAAATTATGATTACTTATTACTAATAGCACTTAACTCTATTCGCGTATTTAGTACTTATTATTCCAAAGCAATTGGAGATCTCTGATAAAGTATCTTGGAACTTTTTACTATCAATTAATTAAATATTATTAATAGGAAATTTGAATACACAATTTAAATTATTAATTATTAATTAAGTCATGTATAGATATATAATTTTTCAATGTTAATTAAGCTTTCAAGAAAATTAATACATAGTGAAAGAAAAATAAATCGAAATTCATATTTTCAAAGTTTTGTTATCACCACAGAAATTAAATTTCTGAAAAATTAATCTTGAAGATATTTAAAATTAATCTTGAAGATCAGAAATTAAAAATTTACATAGTGAAAATATGTAAATTAGTCTTGAAGACAATTAAAATTATTCTTCAAGATATCACCATAAAATATGTAAATTAAATATTTATGGGTGAATAATTTTAAAATTAATGCGTCCGTTAAAATTATTAAAATTATTCTTTTTATCGAGAATCATAGAAAAACAAAACCTGGGAAAACACATTCGGGTAGTACATTAATTTTTATTAAAACCTTAGAAAACACATTCGGGCGGTACACTAATGCGTCCGTCTATTTGGTTGCCTGACTTTTGGTATGCATTACAAAGTACCAACTATATATATATATATGTTCATAACCTTCAATGCTCATAACCTTCCCAATCCAAGGCCAGCAATATAGATATCTTTCCTCAAACTTCTGTGATTTCTCTGCTAGTTTAAATTGTAAGTATATTGCCAATGCAAGGTGGTTTGCCGTTTGTTTTGCACTTATGTAGAACTACAAAACAAAAGGCAAACCACCTTGCATTGGCAATATACTCACAATTTGAACTAGCAGAGAAATCAAATACTATGAATGAACCTGCTCCAGTATTTGAGAAGTCTAAGAAAAGTGATGTTTTGTTGTTGGCCTTGGACTAGGAAGGTTATGAGCATTGCCATAGCAGAAGAGTATAGTAGAAGGAGTCCTCCAATAGAAGGCAAACCACCTTGTTTGATTTTTTTGGATGACCCACGATCACGAGGCCCCTCAACGCTCAGCCCCTCGAGTTCGCTGGAGGAGGAAAATCAGGGGACCTTCTGGATTGATATCATCTATCCCATATGCCCTTCCTTTTCCATCCAAGCTATACTCTGGGGGGATACACCTCTTCTTTTTATAGTATTAATGATTTGTTATTCCAATGTAATAGTTTTTTGTGAATAAATCGGAAGTTCATGTAAAGATTTTTCATTTTCTATACATGTTGCAAGTTAAAATTTATGCCTATGTTGCACAAGAAACGATCAAGTGTTTTATGGTACTATAGTACTATAAATGGACATAGAACCAAGATGATGATATGAGATTTTTTTATAACACAAACCAATCGACATATAATGTTCAAAAATCAAGTTGATTGCGTGCCTCTTGAGTCGTTGAGACTCCCCCAAACCTCCCACAAAATGTTTTACAATGAAAAATAGGATTTTTTTGCATCAATAGGTTTTTAGGTTTAATTGGACAATTAAACCTGGTATGGGTAATTAAACTGGTATTTTCTATTTGTTAAATGTGCCAAGTAAACCTGGACCGGGTTTAATTGGTCATTCAAACCCGACACGTGTGATTAAAATTGGTGAGTTATATTTGTTTTTAATAAAACCATTGGTGTTATAATGTGCAACTAATAAGTCTTGATGTTTTTAATTGTGTGCCTCTTGAGTTATTGGGATCCCCTAAACCACCCCCCTTGCCCCAAAAATGTTTTTTTTTAGAAATGAAAAATAAGATTATTCAGAACATTAGTGTACCCGGGTTTAATTGGCTAACTAAACCCGAGAAGAGTAATTAAACCTGGTGAATCTGATGATTTGAATTTTTGGGTAAGTTTTTCATATTAAATTTTACATTCAAACCTATTTTAATGTAAAATTCAACGTTACATGATTTTAACTTTTGGGTATGTGGGTGACCGAGCCAAAGTGAATCTGATGGTTGATCCCGATCGTCGGATTCCGTTGTGGATAGTCGCAAGCGACGTAATTTCAAAAACGTGTTTTTAATTTTTTTTCATAAAATTAATTTTTAGATATAATATTCGGTCTATTTGGTTATTTTGTGGTCAGTTCAATGTTCGGTTCGGTTACCACAGTTTGAGTTTTGGTTAGTTAGGTTTCGATTAGTTAGGGTTAGTGGATTGGGTTCGTTGAGTTATTACATGTGGTTTAGTTCGGTTCGATTATAACCAATTGCACACCCAGACAGTGAATAATGATAATGAAAGTTAAAATATAAAATTTTTAAAAATATAGATATCGAACTATTAAACTATATATAATTATAACTTAATAATATGATTTAAGATATAAAAAAAGATAAATTTTATTTTTTCATAAAATTGTATAATGATTATACATTTCATACATATGTTGAAAAAATAAAACTTAACGTAATTAATAATTACAACATAACCCTAATTGGAACGATAAATAAGTAACAAACAATGTAATTAACCCTAATTGCAAAGTAATTCGGTATGTATGGAATATGGAATTACCATATTCGAATTCCATTACAAAAAATAAATATAAATTATTTTAAAATATGGTAATTAACAAACAATGAGCAAAACATTAAACTTAACAAAAAAATATATATATAAAAAGTTATATTTTGTAAGTTATGATTATACCAAATATAATCATAACTGACAAATTTTAATATAACATTCATCGAATAAACTATGTATTACTCAACTGATATATACAATTATTCGTGTATGTCTTTTTAATACTCGAGTCAAATATAATTTCACTAGAATAATATTTATTTTACAAGTACATAAACTTGTCATTTTAATCTATTAAATGCTATATATATATAGTTTCTCAACTAATATAACATTTAATTGATTAATTATTACTTATTAAAAAAATGTTATTCCATTATGTCGATGTTCGGAGTTGGTCGACCATGATTCTTAGACCCGCAATGAGAGAATATTAAGCCCAAAGGCCAAGAGGAGAAACGAAATAAAATAGATAATAAATCACACGCAGGGAAAAGATAATAAACGAAATAGAATATTTGTTTGGAGCTTAACGGTTTGGCCAGCGACCTGAAAGCATCGCTCGGAGCTCGCTTACTTCCGCGGCATGAGCTCTGATTTCGGTAAGGTGCGACCTTGCTCTGATGACCTCGGCCTTGGGCCTATTGGGCTTCGGGAGATCGAGCCGACCTACTGGGTCGAGTCCAGTGTAACGCCCCGCTCCTACCTACAGGTGTTACTCACGAATAATCCGCTTACTATTCACGTGCTAGGGCAAAGATGAAGAGACGGCTACGTTTCAATGAGAAACGACCTAAGTGGGAACTAGGCTTTGCCCTCCCTTCGCTTTACTCAAGGATCCGGGAAATATCGAACGACCCCGCGAAACTAAAACCCGAAACCTCGCAAAGTGTCACCCCTTCTCAAGCTCTTAATGAAGAGCTAAGGATGACTTCCCAGGATTCGACAAAAAGCTAACTCACTTACTTTTTTTTATAAATTATGGCATAAGTCCTTAATTATAAGAAAATAATTTTTCTTTGCCTCAACCATTAACCCATTTATCTCACTTCCAATTCCTTTGGAAAATATTTGGATTAATATTTCTTTGGGAAAATTTAATAAAATTTTCCTTATCAAATCTCCATTGATCTTTCCCTTTAATTATTTCAAAATACCCCAAATTTCCAACACATAGGAAATAAATTTTGAAATACAACATGTAGACACCCCTTTTCAGACCAAGGGAGGTACTTCATAAAATAAGGAATAAACGAATAACAACAAATAATAATTCTCATAAATACTGAAAATATAAATCTCAACATGCTAAACACAAACTCAAACTGTACTCAACGTACTAGTCCCCAACTAGACAACATCAAATACAAATATCCCTCATAAAATAAAAGACAACTGCGGAAGTAAATAACTAAATGTCAAATGACCAAAAGACCAAATGACCCAGACATCCTTCAGGTTTGAGTGGCCTCCACGTACACAATCTAACGCATCCCACTGCTAGAACCCACCTCGGGAACTCTCTCACCGCTACCTGGAATGGTGAAGAATACAAGGTGAGTCACAAGCAATAGGCATGAAAGAAATAATAGGCTGAGTCAAAGAAATCTCGAACTCATAAAAAATAACTCATCTCAATACCACAAGGTAACTCGATATAAACTGAGGGAAAACTAACCTCATAACTGAGGGATATCTTAACTCTTCTTATAATCGAACTCATTAATGAAAGTTTGATATATTTGAATAAACTGTTATGGTTGCACAGGTTCTCATATGATGATGCTCAAAATGAATATATCTCATTCAGGTATGCACATATTGGCCTGGCGGCCCACATAAATCTCAATGCATCTTAAATGCAACTCAAGGCACAAAGGCGTAAATATAAACTCATACCTGCCTGTGGCTGAACCTGCAACCAAAAGAAATAAGCACATATACTCACTAGGGTTTAAAACCCCTACTCCATAGTAAGGAGCGTAAATAATTATCTCGCTAGGGCCTTACGATGCCCCTAATTACCGGTAATCAAAGATCTCAAAATGAGCTCAAGGGATCCCATCGCGGACTAGGCCGCCTCAATGCAACAATGCACAAATAATATGCTATCACACAATATGTAGTGCTCCACAATAAACAAAATGCTCAATGCTCACACAACATGAATGCTCATATTTCATAACAGATCTCATCACAATCTCATGCAATGCATGTATCTTAATTCTCATTGTATTGGAGACTTGATATCTTGGAATGATTATAAGAATATGGAATCTCTAACTCTTATCTCAATTTAATTACTAGTCTTCAACCAAGGTAATTAACTTAGCATTCATTGAACTTGATAAGCCATATTAAACTCCAATTGAAAGTCTTAAGGATTTTAGAACATTAAAACTTTGAATATTTGATAATTATTTTGAGGCCACCAATATTGGATCTCTTAAGAATTAATCTGGAGTAATGGATCCAATAATGTTTATTTTAGTTGAAACTCTCTTCTCACCCTCAAATTGTCTCAATAATATAATTATCTTAATTAAACTTCAATCAAAACGTTACATATTAGATCTCAAGTCTTATGAATTCAAGGATATGTTAGATGAATAAGACTTGCTTAATATTATTTTTAAGGCATAAGATTTCTTTAAATCTTATTAATCTTTATTTATAATAATTTAAATTTAATTTAGAACTTAATTAAAGAGATTTTTACTTGCATTAAAATCATATTAGGATGAAAAAGGATTTTCTTCTCTCTGTGCTACAGTAACCCGAATTGCTACAGTAACTCGCTGCTATGCTGTTGCTACAGTGTCATCTTCCAGATTTTGCTACGTGAAATAGCAAAACAGAGTGTATGCGAGCATGAGTATATACAACTTCAATCCCAAAAATCAGCCACACAAATTTAAATAACACTTGGGGATGATTAAAACTCAATTAAAAGGATGATTCAGAAGATCAAACAAGGGTTGATTGGATCATAAATCTTGCCACTTTAATCAAAATATCACCTGCAACACTCTGCAACTACACCATATGCCTTTATATATGTATATAATTATATAATATCTACTAAAGTGGTTGCTCAATGGAAGAATCATTGGAATAATGATAAAACTCAATTGAAAAGGATATACATATAAAATCTCAAGCTCCAAGATCTCTGCAACCATTGAATGATATATATATATATATATACATATATGTATACTTACGTTAATTACAGCAACTTCTATCCCAACATGTATAAATATATATCAATGCCAATCAAACTCTAAATGCTACACCATTCCGAAAAAGAGATTTGGGTAGATCAATACCCAATGGAAGAGAATAAAATCTAAAAAGATTTCAAGAACAATTGAAGATAACATCAAGACTCTTAAATATTTTCTGCAACCTCTCTTCATACATGCATCCATATCCAATAGAGGAAGATAAGACCTTGCAAAAGCAATCTCAAAGGAATAGAAAAGGGAAATTGCATAAAGAAAAGAAGTAGGATACTTGCCTTAATTCAAGAATCTCTCTGCTTCTCCTCCCTTCTTTGCTTCTCCAAAATAATGCACGGCGCTAGGTTTTCAAAGAAGTATCATGCATATATAATTATATGCCTCAACCCTACATGAATAATCCCACTTTAATAATAACTCTCCTAATTTCTCTTTAATTAAATCCCTTAATTCCCTTAATTTACTCCTATTAAATTCTTCCAAAATTACCCTCACTTATTTATTCCAATTCCTTCCCAAATAAAATAAAATCTTTATTCTAGTAAAATCCTAAAATTTCCAAATAATGATATTCTTGCATTCTTTAAAAAAAATTAAAATACCTATAAAACATTTCCCTTGGCAAAAAAAAATCATCTTAATTTCCCAAAAATTTAAATTCTCAAAATTTTCAAGCCCTCAAAATATTTATTTCACTAAAAATTTCTTAGGTCCTCTTACGGGTCACTACACAACATCAAGGCATCCTCATCCATTTTCAAAATTTAAGGAAAATACTCCATTATTTAATTTCTAAAATATAGGAATTTTCTCACAATTGCCTCAAAATTTATATTAATTTAATAATTAGTTTGGAGGCTAAAATAATCCTTTATTTATTTATTTAAAATAATTTATTTTAGAATTTCTCAAAATATCAGAAATAATTAAATAAACAGAAAATAAAATTTAAATAAAAAAAACATCACAGCAGCAACCAGGGAGGGGGGGAGTAGCCAGCTGCGCCCCCCCAGCGCCTGGGTCGCGCGCGCTGGCCGCCTGCCATGTGCGCAGCCGCGCCCAGGCGTGCCCAACTGAGCGCCCTGGCGCCCAGCACATTGCCTCCTACCTTTTTTTAATAAAAAAAAAATATTTTTTTTCCTTTTAAACTCAAAATTTTTAGAATACTTTTTCACTTCAAATGGCTTCCAAAACACTCAAGTTTGCCATCTATCACCCACATTAAGCATTCATTACATATTTAACAAAATAAATACAACATTAACCACTAAACCACAAAATACATATACTTCACATGCATTTCTTGTAAGGCCCCCACCCAGGTCCCCAAAGAACTAGAGCAGGTGCCCTACTAAAATAGAGGCAACCTGGTCTCAAAGGACTTGTCATGCATGCCGCTGATAAATATCAAAAGAAAACTGAGAAAGGAGACTTGCCATTCTGGCATACATTTCAAAACCTCAATTTGCTATACAACAATGATCTCTAGGCTTACATAGCCCAGGCATGCATAACATACAACACTAGCACACTGGCCACAAAAATAAATAGAATCCATACAGACCCAAATAAACTGAAGGAAACTATAGACTGGAAGCGATAGAATAGACAAAAAGAAACTCCCAGGCTGACAACTACTAGGTCTGCATGGCCCTGTACACTGTCTAACCCAGAGGTCAGGAACCGCTAGACTCACCCATGATCGGGTCCTTGCCTTTACCTGGAATGAAGAGAAACAAGGTGAGTCCAAATGACTCAGCAAGCTTGTAAGAAACGAAAGGCACAAGAATAGGCTCTAAGAATACACTTGCCTCTCAAGTACTTAACAAACTAAACTCATGCATAACATGTCATGTAGGCTCATAAACTGAAGCAGGTATCAACTGAAAAGTAACAATGCTCACATACTGGATCTTGGGGCCCAAATAAAGAATGCACTGGCACCCAAGTCCTGATACAAACCTGCCACTACCCTGAAGGCAGACTGTCTCTGAACTACGAGCTAAAGCTCGCTCGAGTGGGAGCGACCACACTCGCTGGCACGCATAAGCGTCCAAAAATAAAACTAGGCACGTCGAGGCATCCTTAATAACTCGGTCCGGGAAAGCCCGACACTGTACAACTGTATCTCAAAATCGGCGCCAAGACTCATGCAAATGCAGCACATAAGGGTGGCGTAGTAGACCGGACAGGATACAAAGCCCCCATAAGCTAAGCATCCCGCCAAGCCTCGCCCAACTAGTAAATTACACGCCAAATGCAAATGCTTGTGCCTAACAACTAGCAAATAAATAGCATGATCGTGTGGCAAGCACTCAAGCCAAATGGAATCCCCCCATGCATACCCCATGCCTTTACACGCATAAGAAAGAACTATAATTATTCTGAAAATAAAGGGATTCACATGCTCAAATTTCATCCACGTGAACCTCTAACGAGAACCTAGGAACCTAGCTTCATTCCTGCAATAATAAGAAGGGAGAATCAAGCCCTTCAAATCTCACAATAATGGACTGACCAAATTTTATCCAAATGGGTTTAATTATATACCAAAATGAATCCTATCGAGTCTAGTTTATAACCCTTCAAACGGTTCATCAATCGGAGTTTTCTACTAAAAGTTATGCTTGAAACATTGGGGCATGCGCAGGCTGAAAACGTGAAAGGTTGGTCGACCAATGGAAATAATCGGTCGACCAACAGTGACCAAAACACCCAGTTGGTCGACCGATTAAGCCCTTGGTCGACCAACAGAACCCTCAGTAACCCATCGGTCGACCGATTAAAGACATTTGGTTGACCAAACTCAAAGAAAAACTCCCGATCATCCCCAAATACATGCCAAATACCCAAAATCACTTATATAAACCACTCTCCTTCAAATCCCACCACAACCTCCATGGATTATAGGGTGGAAGAGACCCTATTTGAAGTTCCAAGACACTTCAAGTGAAATAACTAAGGGTTGAGGGAGATTTACAATCCTTTCTACATAGGTATCCACATGGGTTTGGGTTTTGCAAATCATAGAGGTATTTAACTCCAAATTCTCAAATTACCAAGATCAAAGAGTGTAGAAGAGATTGAGAGGAGAAGAGCTTGCCTTTAGAACTCCTCCTCCTTGCTAGACTTGCTTGAGATCATTTTTCTCTTCAATATACTTGATCCTACACCCAAAATGGAAGAAAAATGAGAGAAAAGGGGAAGAGAAGAGATCTTAGCTTGATTAATCACTCTTGGAGGCTTCAAATCCAAGAAAGAATGGAAGAGGAAAACTTACTCACCTTGGGTCTTCTTTCCCTCTCTCCCGTTCGGCTCCCTCTCTCCCTTCTCCAATGGAATTCTTCACTTAGGGCAAAATAAGCCTTTTCTCTCTCTATATATATAATTACCCTCTTTATTCATTTACCAAAATGCCTTTTTTCATTTAATAAGCTAACTCCTTAATATGAAAGGGTAAATTAGACATTGACTAAACACCACAAGTTGCAAAGAGATAATCCGACACATACCTCGGAATATAGCGGGTCCCACTTCACCAAAGTCAAACATTTGACTTTTTCCATATTTTCTTGGAAATAACCTACAATTACACATGATAATCACCAAAACTTATCATTCTCATATCATGGATGCCTCATTGCAAAATATAACACCCGGACCCACTAACGGGTCGTTACATTTCTCCCTTGCTTCTTTACCTTTAACCTTCCAACACTTCATTTCCTTTGGATGATTCTCCACCTACATAGAGGTCAAAGGACCTTATGAGCCAAAGCTTAGTAAGGGTGCTATGTAAATGCAAATGTAACATGAGAATATAAACATGTAATGCAAATGCAATGCATATAATGGGTAGTCCTCCATGCCCTCATAATCACTTAGGTTAAGGCACCAACCAACCCTTCTCTCATCACTAGTCCTCCTTATGGCCATAGGTCCACTAGAACACAAAACATGCAAAAGACCATTACATGTAACTCATTCAAAACATGTACAAATGCAAGCAAAACCCCACCACTTGGGGTTATCCCTTACCTTTTATCTTTGAAGCTTCAACACTACCACAAGCCAAGACTCTCTCTTTGACTTTAAATCACCTTAAAGAAAAAAAAAATACAATCTTAGGTCTTATACACAAACATTAAAAGCTACTTCAAGAGAGGGAAATAAGGCTTACCTCTTGCTAGCCTTTCTCCTTCCTTCTCTTAACCTTAGTTCTTCTTGCTTTCTTTCTCTTCACATGTGGGGAAAACCTTGAACTAATTTCCCAACTCCCTATTTATAGAGCTTTTCTACTCAATCCATGCCAAGACTCAAGATCACATCTTAGCCATTGATTTCTCTTTAATTCAAGAGACTTAATCTCAACCTTTAAACGCAAGCACAATCCTTGTGCTTCTCCTAAATTCAATCTTAGCCATTGATTTTAAGAGACTCATCTCTAGACTCTAAAGAAACACAATCCAAGAGACTTTGTCTCTTTAAATCTCATCCCTTGATTGTCTTTAGAGATTAAATCCTCAACCATTGGATTAATCTTCAATTCCCATAATTCCCCCATTTTCAAAATTAATAAATAATGACTAATTTCAAGATTGACTATTTTCTCTATTTTTCATTTAATTTAAATCCATAACTTTTCAAGCATTTAATGGAGACTAATATCTTTTCTTTTTGATTTTATTTAAATTTCTCTTGAAAGACATAATTCATTTTACTTTGGCATTTAATTAAATCTACCATTTTCCCACATAAATGCATGACTAATTTCCATTTAATATGGAATTTCTTTTAATTCTATCCATAATGGCTCTCATTTAATGCTTGAGAGACTAATTTCTTTTTTTCTTTTTTCATTTCTTTAAATCCCACTCTTGCTTCACAAGATCATGCCAAGTGTCCCATTACACTTAATCAACAAATTTATTATTCCCAAATTAAATTAAATCTCATTCCATGAGATCTTGCCAAGTGTCACAAATCTAACCATACTTGGCTTCCATTTTAATTTCCTAATTATCTATACACTTAATCAAGAATTAAATTCTCCAAAAATCAATTCTCCAATATAAATAATTTCTTCAAAAATAATTTATCTTTTTATGGGACGGAACTCCAAATTATCGTTTTACCCCTCCTAAGGCATCATATATATTATGTGCCTTCTCTTTGGTTCAAGGGAAATTTTGAAAATTTCCATATACCATTTTTTCCTTTAATCGATAATTTTATCACGACTTATCAAGGGTATTACATCTAGCCCATAAGAAAGGTGGTCCGAAAAAATACCCATAACACATTATATATTCAATTAATCTCTTAAATATTTAGGTCTTACTTGATTAAAATAGAAAATTAGCCGAGCACAATACTTATTAGTTGTTACTCAACTAAACATTTCATTACTCGATTAAAACGATAATTGTTCAATTAAGCCCATACATTAGTTGATAAATTTCTGTATTAGAACAAAAATTTTATATTATCAATACTTTTTATTAATGACATTATTATAATATTTTAAAATTTAATAATTTGAAGTTAAATAATATTTTTTACAAAATAATGAATGAAATCATGAACAAGCTATTCACAATTAAGTTGCTCACAAACCAATACTCAAGCCTACTAGCAACCAACTTGAGAGCCTATGGTTGAGCCAACTTGTGAGTCTTTAATCAAGTTTACTCGTAAGACAATAATCGATAACAAATATTTGAAGTCTAAATGCACATCATAATTTAAGAAATAATTACAAAAATAACAATTTGATCATCGATAAAGTAAAATATAAATAAAAAGTTAAAATGTTAACAAATCTTAACAAAAAACAAAAAAAAAAAAGTTAAAATTTGTAGGTTATGATTATATCAAGTTGTTCAATCTCTTATTATGATTCTTCATAATTTATATGAATTCATTTAACTCCAATGTTTTACATGTGATTATTAAGTTTTAATTAAATTATTTTGAAAATATAATTTAATCATTAAACTTAATAATTTATAAGGTTACGCAGCATGATTTAATCATTGTTATACCAATTGTTAACTTATAATAAAATATTCAATTACTTATAATCATTAATTTTTGTCAAATTTTTAAACTTCAATCTTCTTAACATCCTAAATGTGTCATAACTCAACATATGCATCATGAAACATTTTTAAATCATTAAATGTATAATCAACATATGTATAAATATTTTTTCAATTTTATTAAAAAATATGTATGAAATGTATAATCAACATATGTATAAATATAAATATTTATACATATGTTCATATTATATAAATATGAAATTTTTTTATATAAATCTCATGAAGCCATGGTGATCATAAAATCTCATAAACCATGGTAATCAAAAATCAAAATCTCAGATAAAATTATAATCATATAAAACATTTTTAATTCAATTCAACATATGTATGATATATATAATCATACAATTTTATTTAAAAATAAAATTTATCTTTTTTTAAATTTTAATTAAATCATATTATTAAGTTCTAATTATATATAGTTTAATAATTAGATATATTATTTTTTAAATTTTATATTTGAACTGCCTCTATAACAAATTATTCATAACATCAATAGCAGGGTCATGCTAATAGCATTTTCCTAACATCAATTAACTCCTAAAATTTATACAAAAACTCAAATTCGGCTATGAATTTTGGCGACGACTTCATTACCATTCGCGCAGGCCTTTTCAGTGACGACTTGGTGGATCGAATTGTTGGCGAATTTGTTGGGAAGCATGACCCAAGGGCTTACCTCGTCGAATCTCGTCAGCTATTTCAGGGAGAATTGTTGTTTCGTTGAGGAAAATAGACTTGGGAGGGAGGGGAAGCACTTCACTAAGTGGGAACTTGGGAGGATTTGCAAAGAGTTGAGGAAATGAAAATAGACTCACAACTGTACAATACACTAAGGGCTTGTATCATATTATTAAGTTACAAGCTTCCCCTTGAGGTATTTTCAGTGTTTTTGATGTTGTATGGATGTTGGTATGAATCGACAAACCTTGGTTTAAGGGCTTTTATCATATTATTAAGGGTATGCCTCTTGAGTAATTCGGATCCCTCCCACCAAAATAAAATATAATAATGAAACATGATTTTTCGGATCAATATCGTTCCCGGGTTTAATTGCCCAATTAAACTCGGGACGGGTAATTAAACTCGGTGAATTGTATATTTCCAAATATTATTTTTTTTTTGGGTAAATTTATTGCTACAAATCCTTGGTTTCTAATAGCACTTAAATGATCTATGGTGCAAGGAAATTTCGTTAACTGTATTAATTGAGCCTACATTTCACCAAGATGATAATAGCATATTAAATGATCAAATGATCATTAACTTCTCAAAAAAACCTAGTGAATTATGTTCAATAAACATTGTATCAAGATGATGATATGAGAATTTTGATAACACAAAAGATTGGTGGTCTAATTCTAAAAAAAAATATTTAATTTTGTGCCTCTCATTGTTAGTAATTAAATGTCCTTCCATTTTCTGGATATGTGACCACAATTGTATTTAAAGAATTTAAAAGAAAATGATAATAGGCTAAACTTCATTGAGATTGTCATTAATCCCGAACTCTTGTGTCTCTGTTAAGCCCGATCTTTCCCTTTATAAACCTAACCGCCACTGTAAAGCCGTCACCACCGAATATTACCACCGATGGTCGAAAGGTTAGATAGATCTCTTCTCATTTTGTGTGATATTTTGTGGAGGGGATGGATGTGTTTCATCGCGATGGGTTTCATCGCGATGGGTTTCGTCGCGATGTGTTAGGCTGCCTGGCTAGAGAAAGCTGTAAGGCAGGCCGATGGGCATCCTCATCGACAGGGGTTCCTTGCACGAGGAAGCCCCATAAACAAGGGTGCCTATTGGCCTTCCTGGCATGGCTCCTAACTGTAGGAGGAGAGGAAGGTCAATGGTAGCTCGATGCCCAACTGGGCTTAATAGGCCTTTTAAACCTGCTGAGAAATCGGGTAATGAAGGTTGGGCGTATGTTTATAGGCTTCCTTACTCCTGTTGAAGGCCGTTGAAGCCCGGGCTTCATCAGAGTTCAAAAAGGCATGAGGAAGGCCGACCTCCTGGGCTTCATAAGACAATTAAGCCTAGGAACATACCTCTTGGGCTTAATCTCCTTGTGAAGCCAGGTGAAACCATTAACCCCATTTCAATCTACTACATGATCCAATTGTTGTTCTTGTATGGTTTTCTAGCTTCCATACAAATGACTCACCATTAGTCTGAGCAATTTACCTACGTTCATGCTTAACGGGTAATTCCACCAAGGACATAGGTCACTACACACTGTGGAATCAACCAGCTTTTGGTAGTTCGTGATGCTTTTTGACATATGGGGTATTGGAAAGATTTAATTAGGGCCCACTTGGACATTTCCTACAGATCCCTATGTTCGATCATTTGTCTGCACCACAATTGATATATGAAGTCCTAGTGAGGGAAGTGACATTTTTAGGTGCCCGCCATGATGAGATGTGGTTCGAGATTGGCGACATGCTATATAGGTACAACAAGCAAGAGTTCATCCTCATCAGTGGACTCTGATTATAGCCAATTGACAAAGAAAGATTTCAAACTACGGCCATTGAGCCAGGTAGTTTAAGGGGGCGTCTATTCCCCTAAAAACGAGTGGTGACTGTGGCCCAGATTAAAGTAATACTTGGTAGCATGGATCTAGATGCAAAGGATGTCCTCAAGCTGGGTAATATTGTTGTGGTGAACATGATCTTGCTTGGCCACGATGAGCGTGCACCTGTGGAGGATTTCGTATGGACTATGGCCGAGGACTTAGGGGCATTTGAGGCGTTCCCGTGGGGGACGTACGTCTATAGCAAGAGTCTACATTACCTTCGACTGGCCACCAACGAGAGGAAATTGAATGGTGAGGTGGGGAAGAAAGTTAACATTTATGGTTTTGTTTGGGCATTTCAGATATAATTAGTTACTCTTTCTGTATTATATTACATCAAATTATTGTATATGATTTTTATATACTAACTGAACGTTTTGTTTGTTTTTGTTTACTATTGTAAAATTATTTGCTGTCTATAGTAGTGGCTGATTGAGACATTCCCATGGGTGGAGAATAAGTGGGCCATAAGACTACCCATCGCAGTCACCATTCCTAGGTGTAGAAAGTGGTTATCTAACAAAAGGCCTCACAAAAACAATTACGATGAATATCTTAGGGATGTAAATGTCTAACCTAACTTCAAATTTAGTTTATTTTGTTATATATAATATTTGACCAAACAATTCAATATTTTGCAGGCATGAGGATCGAACACGACGCTCAAGCCCATAACAGCAGAGTGCAATACAGATTTTTGGTAGACCTTTAACCCTTTATACTCGGTTGGTGCCGATGTGTACAAAAATGGGGGTGGGGGTTGACAATGATGTGAAGGGAAGTACGTCAACCGTGGATGAAGATGAAATTAGGGGGTCCATTGAGGTGGGAGATGGGGATGAAGAGGACGAGGACGAGGAGGACGAGGACGAGGCTGAGGCTGAGGCTCAACACAGAGAGAGGAAGTCAAAGTCTCAATAGGAGGTAGAACCCCTTCCTAGTACCCACCTTGGACAATATGCTAGGGTATGATTTTTATTACAAAAATATTTTTTCATTTGTAATTCTTTGTAAGTGTTTGCAATTGCTTTTTATTGTTGTAATTTTTTTTTCCTTTTGCAGATCACTGAGATGCTGACCCTCACACTAGAGATATTACATAGGATGGATGGGGAGATTAGACAAATTAGCACTTAGCTGGATGGGTTTAACGGGAAAATGAGTCGAATGAGCTCACGGATGACACAGGCAGAGAGGAGACTAAGGCAAGTAGGTAAGGTGTAGGCAGCACTACTTACTAATCTAGGCGTCCCGCCTATTGACGATTCCCCAAAACACATCGAGGATGGTTATGAGGAGCAGCAAGGTGCTCATCAGGTAGATCCAGCTCATGATGATGTGGAGGACCGAACATCTCAATCCAGAGTAAGCTCTAACTTCACTTTTATTTACATTTCATTATGAAATATGTACTATTATGTAACAGATAGTATTTGTACAGTTTCAGGAGGAAGTGGTTATGGGCGGTGAACGAATTGCGAGCGATCGATTGCCATCGCAGTGTCGTCGGCTACCATACACTAAATACACTCGGCGGCGGAAGAGGAGCAAGGTTGATGTCGTGGTGGACATGGCAGACGACGAAAACAAATCGCCACCGGTGGAGGGTGAGAAGACAGTGCCACCCTTGACATCAGCTAGGATAGGAGAGAATGTTCTTGTTCCTAGCCCGGACAATGTAGGGGGCATGGTGATGCAGATAGCGGCTGAAGTAGCCGAGCATCACCTGGACCAACAAGGGGTCGATGATCTTAAGCCCCCTGAGGGCTACACTGACTACATACAATCGTAGAAAGACATCGAGTAAGTATAAAATGTCAGGAAAAATTTTAATTATTGTTCTATTTACATTGGTAATACAATCTCAAGCTTATAATAATTATTGGTTATTGTAGGCGTGACACAAGTTACATTGCCCATCTATTATCTAGCGACTTGCGTTCAATAGAGGATGCTAAATCTTGGATAGAAGGGACTCACATTGACAGCTACTTGTGTTGCGTCCGACAACTAAGAGATATGCAGGCTCATACTATATATGATACGAAATACGCTATTATGCCCACTATCCTATTTGTGAGTGCTAAACACAAATCTTAGGTTAAACCTTTTTTTGTTGCATCTATATTTGGTTCACAAAAAATATAACATTTTCCTCCTTTCTAGGCACTTATGAACAAGTGGTGGACTAAGAAATTCGCAAGCAAACGTGTTGTGCTGCCTACTAAGACAAAGGTCTTAGACGGAATATGTGATCATATTGAATGTGTCAGTGATGAGACTAGGCCTTGGTAGACAGTGGACTTTGTAAGTGTTCACTTATTTTTATTGATGGATTAACTCCCGACTAATGTATTATCAAAATATGCAGGTCTTGATCCCATGCAATTTGGGGAATAATTCCCACTGGGTCGTAGCCATGATTTGCCTGAAAGAGGGCTAGGTTGTTTTGTACGACTCTGTGGTGACTAAGGAGGAAAGTAGGAGGGTCAGGGCTAATAGCATCAAGCCATTGGTGAAACTCCTACCCATTCTTATGACTCACAGTGGATATTATGACCATATCTCCATAGTTGCCACTCCATAAAAAGAATGGGTGTTGGAGCAACTCGATCCCAACATGGTGAACCTGCCTCAGCAACCAGACGGGTACTAAATTAAAATAGAATATTCAATTTATTATTGAGTGAAATGTTTGTTGTTGTCATTTGAAGTAGCGTCCTAAAATTTTGGAGATGATTAGTGATTATTAATTCTTGTATTTGAAGTCATTATGAAATATTTGAGGATTTAAAAGAAAATATTTGTTTATGTTGTTTTGAGAAAATGAGAACTAGAATAATTAATTTAATTGGGAGTATTTATGAAAATAATAGAATAAATTAATTTATTGGATTTCTGGAAATTTGGGTGTAAGTAGGATTCCCAGAAGTTTCGGGGTGTTTGTGTAATTAAATGTGGGGTGCAAGTGAGGTTTTTAGAAGTTTTGGGGTGCTGGTGCAAATTCGAAAAAAATAGACTAAGGATCCCTTTAAATTTAGTAGTGCGAGCATATATATTAAAGGAGGCAGCAGCTCGGGTAGTACGTGCCCGAGGGAGGAGGCAGGCAATCGCGGGTTTGAGTAGGGGGAGAGGCGCGCTAGGGGAGAAAATGTTGATTTTTCCTCAGCAAAGGGCCCCCGAAACGACGTCGTTTTGAGGGAGGAGGAGTGGCTATGCAGCAGCCACTGGCTGCGCCACGTGGCTGCCTCTGGGCTGCCCATCTGCCTTACTGCCCAAGCCAGCTCATTTTGTAGCATTTTAAAGGCCATTTTTGGCCATTCCAGTGGCTAATTCGGCCACTTCTTACGTTGTCAGGCAGAGAGGAAATAGAGGGAGAAGAAGAGCTCGCGGGCAACAGCTGGGTACGAAGAAAATGGGAGAAAATCAAGGGATTTTGGGATTAATCGGTGTTTAAACTACCCAAGTAAGTGGGTAAAATTAGTATTGAGCGCTATATATTTAAATTATAAGTTTTTCAAGGTTAGATTATGCAGATTACGCAGTTAGATTTAATTAATTTAAGCTATGGTTCTATTAATCGTAGGAAAAAGTTTTACTTCGTAACAAGAGTGCGAAAAGTTCAAGAATCGGCTAAGTAAAGGCAAGCTCCTAATACTCTCCTAATGTCCTTTATTTCCTATGAAAGTCCTCACCATGACTTGGTTCCACGCATCAATAATGTAAATCCTCGTGGCTACTATTCCATGACTTACATGTTATCATTTGGTTATTGGTGATGAAATGAGTTAAGTAAGTGATGTATTAATGTTGTTCATTATGTCCGTCATGGATCTTTGTATCGCTCCGCTTCTTTCAAGAATGACGTCGAACCCATGGGGTTAGGTTCTTAGATGGTGGGTTATGGTTAAGATTATGGGGCTATGTTGGGAGTCAGTTATGTATGTTGAGATAGCTTCCTATGTATGAGAAGAGATGAGAATAAGAATGATATAATGGTGTTTATGTTGCCATGGAGAAAGTTTATGAAATGATAAGCTTAAAGTGACTAAGTTTAGTGTTGTCTGTATGTGTGTCTTAGGGTATGGGGTACAAAGCCACTAACTGTCAACCGTGGGTCATGGTAGCTGATGGTTGGATGTATGAGCGCCAGTCATCAGCTACTATGATAAGCGCTAGACGGGACAGAAGAACTGGTACTGTCAGATTCCCGCCTTGGCTTGTGCATAGCATGAAGTGTGTGCTGTAAGGGATTGGGTTGCATTCATTGGCGGGACATACTTTGTGTGTGATGGGTTGTGTGAGCATTTACATGACCCGATTGGTCTAAGAGCCAACTTGGGTACTCTAGGTAAGCCAGTGTATTTAGAGCATATCGCATGTGTGAATTCCTATGTGGGCGTGCCTGATGCTTAGTTTATAGAGGCATTGTCATCACGTTTATGCTGCAAAAGCCATTGCATTTCCTATTTGTTGCATTGCATGATGAGATGGTGTGGCTATGAGTATGGGTGATGGGCGACGCCCACCATGGAGCGTATGCCGTGGAAGTGGCCCACAGTAAGACCTTGGGGTGAGACCCATGGCAACAGTAAGACCGTGGGTGAGACCCACGGCAACAGATTATGTTGTGAGTGACAGGAAGGGACGTGTAAGGGAAATGGTATAGTAGCCTATAATAGGCAGCCAACAGGTTTGTATGTTGGACTTGGGCGCTAGTGTGTGTTGTATGTGGGCCCCAAGGACCGTTTATTTGCTATTTACTTTATGATTATGCATTTCGAATTAAGACATGTAATGAGCATAGCATGGTGTGTTGTTGCACTGGCATGAATTGCATAGGGATATTAGGGAAGAGTTTTATCCTTAACGTACAACCTTTCTTTCTAGAGCTTGTTGAGTCTTGTGACTCACGTTTGCTTTCCATCATTCTAGGTCAAGGTATTGTCTGTGCTGTCAGATTCGTTTAGCGGGGTTGGATCCAGATGTTAGCAAGTGTAGAGTCCTCCCAAAACTAGATCCTGGGTGTCATGGTGCTTGTGTTAAGATTAATGTTTTATGTTTTTGAGATGATTGTATGTTATGTAAGCCCAGGTGGGCTCAAGTTGTGAATGATTATGTAAAGATGATTGTGAAAGGTTACGTGATGTAAAACGTTATGGTTTCTAAAAGGGTTGTGCATGAGTTTTAGTTTATGTTATTATTCGATATCATTCAAATAATGACCCTCTCACGGATCCTCTATGTGCATAGGGAGGCTCCAGGAGATGGGCTGTTACATTTGAAGTTTGACAGAATTTGGTTATTTCTAATACAGGCACAGCTGCGAAGTGTACGTTATTAAGTACATCAATGACATCATGAGGCACACCGAGGATCGATGGGTGACAAATCAGAGCGAGGATGAAATGCGTACCCTTTGCATGAGTAGTTGATACTTGACTGTATATGTAATTCGTAATTTGTTCATATGTTTTTGTATAGGCATGGTGTAATACCCTTGATGAGTCATGATATATTTTATCACTTAAGAGAATATTGGTATATGGAAAATTCCATAATTACCCTTGAATTAATGAGAAGGCACATAATGTGTAGCATGCCTAAGGAGGGGCAAAATGGTAATTTGGAGTCCCGTCCCGTAGAAAGATAAATTATTTTTGGAGAAATTATTTATATTGGAGAATTAATTTTTGGGAGAATTTAATTCTTGAATAAGTGTGTGGATAATTAGGAAATTTAATTAGAAGCCAAGTATGGTTAGATTTGTGACACTTGGCAAAATCTTATAGAATGAGATTTAAATTAAATTTAGGAATTAAGATTTATTTGATTTAGAGAATTTGGTGACACATGGCATGATCTTATGAATCAAGAGTGATGTTTAAAAAGAAATGCAAAAGGAAAATAAATTAGTCTCTCAAACATTAAATGAGAGCCATGATGGAGGGAATTAAAAGAAAATCTATATTAAAAAGAAATGTGTCAAGCATTAATGTTGGAAAATAGTAGATTTAAATAAATGCTAAAGTAAATGGATTATGTCTTTCAAGAGTCTTTAAATTTAAATCAAAAAGAAATTATTTAAGTCTCCATTAAATGCTTGAAAAGTTGTGGATTTAAATTAAATGCAAAATTGGGAAATTAGTCAATCTTGGAAATTAGTCATGATTTAATTATTTGGAAAATGGGAGAATTATGGAAAATTGGGATTGATCCAAGGGATGAGATTAAATCTCCAAAGAAAGATCAATGGATGAGATTCAAGGAGACAAAGTCTTTTGGATTTGTGTTTTCTTTAAGTCAAGAGAAGTGTTCTCCTAAGATCAATGGCTAGGATTAAATTTAGGAGAAGCACAAGGATTGTGCTAGTGTTTAAAGGTGGAGATTTAGTCTCTTGAAATAAGAAGAAATCTATGGCTATGATGTAATCTTGAGATTTGGCATGGATTAAGAAGAAAGTTCTATAAATAGGGAGTGGAAAATTGATTCAAAGCTTTTCCCCACATGTGAAGTGAAGGAAGCAAGAAGGAAACTAAGGCAAAGAGAAGGAAGAGAAATACTAGCAAAGGTAAAACTAATTCCCTCTCTTGAAATAGTTGAATGCTTACATATAAGAGCTAAAAATAAAACTTCTTTATTATTTTGTTAGGGTGATTAAAGTCTAAGAGAGAGTCTTGGATTGAGAAAGTGTGAAACTTCAAAGAAAACAAGGTAAGGGATAGCCCCATGTGGAGGGGTTTTTGCTTGCATTTGTACATGTGTGAATGAGTTGCATGCAATGATTCTTTGCATGTTTTGTGCCCTAGTGGACCTATGGCCATAAGGAGGACTTGTGATGGGAGTGAGGGGTTGGTTGGTGCCTTAACATAAGTGGTTATGAGGGCATGGAGAACTACCCTTAATATGCATTGCATTTGCATTACATGTTTATGTTCTCATACTACATTTACATCTGCATAGCACCCTTACTGAGCATTGGCTCATAAGGTCGTTTGACCTCTATGTAGGTGGAGAATCTTCTAAGGGAAAGGGAGTTTTGCAAGGTTGAAGGTATTGAAGCAAAGATGAAAGCATGTGTAGTAGTGTTTATGTATTTTGTTGTTAAATGTTGTATTTATGTGTTAAATATGTAATGAAGGCTAAATGTGGGTGAAAAGGGGTAAACTTGAGTGTTTTGGAAGCCCCTTGGTATGAAAAAGTATTCTGGAAAATATGGTATTAAAATATATATATATATATTTTTTATAAAAATAAAGTGGAGGCAGTGTGCTGGTGCCAAGGGCGCGCCTGGGCGCGGCCAGGCGCGGCCGCGCGCATGGCAGGCGACCAGCATGCGCAGCCCAAGCGCGCGGTCCGCGCGCTGGGGGCGCGGCTGGTGCTGCTGCCCGCCCCCCCTTGCTGCTATGCTATTTTTTATTTTAATTTACTTTCTGTTTATTTAATTAATTCTGACATTTTGATTAATTATGAAATAAAATGTATTTTAAATAAACAAATAAAGGAGTATTTTAGCCTCTAAATTAATTATTAAATTAATATGAATTTGAGGCAAATGTGGGATAAATTTCTATATTTTGGAGAATTAAATAATGGAGTATTTTCCTTAAATTTTAGGAAAAGGATGAGAATGCCTTGATGTTGTATTTCAAAAATTTATTTCCTAAGTGTTTGGAAAATTTGGTATTTTGAAATAATTAAAGGGAAAAAGCAATGGAGATTTGATAAGGAAATTTTATAAATTTTTCCAAAGAAATGTTAACCCAATAATTTTCTAAAGGAAATGAAGGTCAGATAAATGGGTTAATAGTTGGGGCAAAGAAATTATTATTTTCTTATAATTAAGGCTTATGCCATAATTTGTATAAATTTAGTGAGTGAGTTCATTTCTTTTCGATCTTGGGAAGCCATCATTAGCTCTTCATTAAGAGCTTGAGAAGGTGGCACTTCTCGAGGTTTGGGGTTTATTCTTCGCGGGGTCGTTTAGTTATCTTCCCGAAACCTTGAGTGGAGTGAAGAGAGGGCGAAGTCTAGTTTCCCACCTAGGTCGTTTCTCTTCGAAACGTAGCCATCTCTTCGTCTTTGCCCTAGCATGTGAATAATAGGTTGATTATTCGTGAGTAACACCCGTAGGTGGGAGCGGGGCGTTACACATGGCAGTGTAGTTGGTATATGTAATTTGTTCATATGTAAAATGTATATTATGTTGATATGTAATAAAAATATATAGCGAGCTCTTATCCAAAACGCTGATTTTTGTACACATGACCGTGGATGAACTATATATGTACAAAATGATTTGTGATCTTGATTTGATTAACTTGCATTAGTGTATGATGTATTTATTAACAAACATGAAGTTTTTTGTGCATTCTAGGTCCAATTTTGTTTGTTCTGCGCTGATTTGGCAGGTTAAACCCGAGTTTAATGGGCACATTAAACCCGGAGGTATTATACCTGTAATGGGTTTAATAGGCCATTTAAGCCCGATTAGGGTTTAACAGGCCTTTATATGCATAATATAGTATTAACCCGGTACGGGTTTTATAGGCCTATTAAGCCCGGTCAGTGTTTAACCCGCATTTATATGTATAATATAGTATTCAACCCAGTATGGTTTAATAGGCCTATTAAGCCCAGAAAGGGTTAAACCCCCCTTTATAAATTATATATAATATAGTGAGCTTATATTTATTTCTAAGTGTTTTGGCCAAAACTTATTCCATAGAGTGTAAACAAATTGATAATAAATTTATATATATATATATAGACAGAGAATGCAAACTTTTGTTAGAAATTTCATCTGTTGCTAACCCTTAAATCTGTTGCATTTGATTTGAACATTATTTAAACCCACTTTTATTTATTTATTTATAATGTTTTTGGGTGGGGGAGCTCAAAATGATAATGAATTAATATTTTATGCATTAATGTAAAATATTACTTAATATAATTATATTTTAAAATAAATATTAATTTGATGCAATACAGTAAAATATTTTATTATCATCATAAATTATTTAATAACTGAATTATTTTATTTTTATGAACCTATATTATTTATTACTATTATTTTCATAAATTTCTTTATTTTAATTTAACAATTAATTCGATGTTTCAATAAAAAAAAATTAGACGAAAAAGTTGATAGTTGGGCCTAGTGCCCAAGTGGTTTGGCCAATAGTGGGCTAAGAAATCTTGAATTGTGATGTAGGCGGGGGTTTTCGAGGAATACAAATAACCTCTAGTTTTTTTCAGCTTTGGCGAGCATCTGGAATAACTAGTGAATTGCAATAGATCTTATCTCCTTCGAAAGGGTTAATAAGAAAATCAAGATATATACTAACTTAAACTATCTAAATAGAAAATTATAAAATTCTATTTTTGATTTAGATAGTTTAAGTTAGTACATATCTTGATTTTCTTATTAACCCTTTTGAAAGAGATAAGATCTGGTAAATCAAAAATAATTAAGAATAAAAAAAAATCTTTTTTTATGGAACATATATCTCAATATGCATCACCAAATGTGAATGAACCAACTTGAGTATCTTCTAGGTTCTCAAATATGGCTTTATCACTTGACATATTTCTTGAACAACAACTATCTAAGTACCAAACATTTGTCTCTAAGGCTTTCAAGAAAGGAAGGCCTGCCAGGCTGTATGCCCATAGGTGTAGGTTTCTTCTTTTTCTGGTTAAACATTTATCTTTGGTTGTTTTTGGCTGGTTCTACTAAGCCACTGTTATGGAATTTCGGTCCGTAATTACCGTCCGACGTATTTTAGTGGCAAAGTTGGTCGAAAATCCACCAACCGAATATTCAATCACAAAATTTGTGGTCAAAATCAATCACACAATTAGCGACGATAGTTTCTGTTATTGAATCGGTCGAAAAAAAATTAGTTGCAAATTTTGTGGTCAAAATCAGTCGCATAATTACCGACTGAAGTTTACGTCGCTAAATCGGTCGAAAAATAATTCGGTCGCAAATGTTAAAAATTGGTCGTTAATCCATCGCTAATTACCGATTAATTAAGTTGGTCGCAAAAAATCGATCTGAAAAACTCATTTTTCTAGTAGTGTGACCCACTTAGGATGGGGCTGAGACGGACGTCACTCTATGGGTACTCAAATGGCGAGGCTGAGAGTGGACATCACCCCAGATTCCTTTGAGAAATAGCATTATTGTCGAGGTGAACGTTGATTCTAGGGATAGAGCTAATGTGACCCTCTTGTGACCAGGGTTGTGTTGAGATCCAGGATGTTTTTGAGTGGAAACGTAGTGTTTGACATGATAGTGGAGTGATTCCCAAGTTCATGCATGGATGTTGCCCCTCTTAAGCAGGATTGGGCTATGCCAATGTGTCGTGGTGGTTATGTTGCCTTTAGAGAGATTGCATTTTCTCCGGTTAGGGTTAAGAGCTATGTGGGATTCTCTTGGGCTGGGATATGTCGGGATTTAACAGTTTTATTCATGATTTTACATATATTCATGAAAATATTTTTGAACTCTCGCTTAGATGATTCATTATCTAATTTGGACTTTGTCCCTAGAATATTCAAATGTTTCAAGTGAAAGCAGCGACGCTAAAAGAAAAGAAGTTTTCAAGATGTAGCTAATATTTACTTATTAGATTTTTTGTAGGTCTTTTATTATGTACGAGATATTCAACTGTAGGTGTATTATTTTGATGATGTCATGTTGAACATCAATGGTACGATTTCTATATTATGAATAAAGGAATTACAGTTATGTATTATCGAGGTTCTAATTCTCCTTCCACTGATGAGATGATATTGCTAGTTTTAGGTTATTCTTTTAAGTTGATATGCTGAGATGGTAGATTAGAATTGTCGGGACTTAATTTACATTGAGTGTATGTTAAAAAAAAATATATATCTCCGAAATCTCGGATTAAAGCACGCTTTGAAAGAACGGTACATTACATAGTCGACAAGAGAGAAGACTTAGTCGACAAATATAGGTGAGAAAACACAGATTAATCCATAGAAAGAAGAATTATGTTGATAGATTAAAATCTAATTTTTTTTGATTAAGTATATATATAACTTTAAATGCATGAAGAAATAAGGGAACACCTAGGAAGAGTGGAAGTGCACGCATACTCAAAGTTTTGGCTTGCTGGAGGTCGCATGATCGAGTTTCGCTAGCACCACTTGAATTAATTTTCTTTAGTATTATTATATGTAATTTTGGATATATATAAATTCATGCGCTTTTATCAGTTTTTGTGGTCACGAGAGCACACTTAAGTGCTTGGTGGCTTGAGATCAAGTCTTAGGAGCTACACTTTTATTTTTCACTTTTTGAAAAGGTTTTTAATACAATATTTTTAATCAAATAAAAATATAATCTTCCAAATTTTATCATCAAAACTAAACACAAGAGTAAAACATCAATCTTTCCCTTTTTGATGATGACAAAACCTAAAATCAATTTCAACATATATCTCTCTCCTTTTTTGTCATAAATAAAACATATTTGTTTTAAAAAACGAAGCTCAAGATTCCCCTTTTCAATCAAAACTTTTAAAAGAATAATGAGTTTGAGGAGCTACAATTGATATGATTAGAAAACAAGTTATTCATTTAGATTTAATCATTCTTTAGATATGAGAGAGGGAACTACAATTGAAAATAAAGAAGTTAAAAGGACTCCTCCTTAAACCAACATAAAAAATTAGTTAGAGGGAAACATACTTTAAGATCCCCCTTAAGATCACAAATGCTAGGGAATCAATAATTAATAAGCACATAATCCATTCATTTAACCAAAGAAACTTACACGCTAAATGAGGAACACAAGAGTAAAATATAATATTTCTTAAGATGAAAGAACTCCCCCTTAACATGACATGAAAAAATGAGTCATTTTGCTTTATATTAATTACTAGAAATGCATAAGATCCATTCAAAGAATCAACCATCATTAAGGTACTTATTTCACATATATGCGAAGGATAAATGTTCAATCATGCAAAACCAAACAAGTTATGACAGATTTCATGCAAGAAATATTAAGGATAGGCTTTAAAAACATACATTTGTCTTTTGATAATCATAGCCATACTTGTAATCATAAAATAAGAGCAAAATATATCATTTTGCATTTAAACATTCTTTAACTTCCATAGCCATCAAAACAAAAGGGTAAATATATAGATCCAATATCATATGAGTCTAAGTGCCAAAGAGGTTAGGAATAAGTTGAGTGTATATCTCAAATGATTGACCACATAGTTTGGTCCTTTAAATTTTAAAGTCAAAGCACAATTTCTTACTTAAGCAATACAAGAGTAAATACCAAATAGCCCAATAAGCATACATGTATGCCTATTACAACCAAAAAGCTGAACAAATTATGTTTGGCTTTTGATAATTTAGATCACAAAATTTATATATACATATTTATATATATATCTTCAAAAGATATAAGATTTTGAAGTTTTACGCCATAGACCATGACATTAAAGAATTTCTTAAAAATTGACGTGAGCCACTAGTGCTCTTTTAATCAAAGTTCACGATAGCAAGATCAAATCTATTTGATTTAGGATAAAATAATTCTAAATTTGATAATCCTTTAAGATACCTAAAGATTCTTTAATTGTCTTGCTTAATTTGCAATCCTAGTGTATATGTTAATTCTCCCATCATACTCAACTTGAATTTCCCTTACATTAGATTTGCAAATTGATCACATATGAATTTATTTTTGGATCCAAATATATTGTCAACTACATAAATATGAGCTAGTAGAATTTCTTTGCCATGAGTTCTCATAAATAAAGTAGTATCTATTTAACCTCTCTTAAGTCCTTTTTCTAGAAGAGATTTTCTAAGTCTTTCATACCATGCTCTAGCGGCTTATTTTATATCACATATTGCCTTTGTAATTTTGAATATATGATCATCACATTAAGAATTCTCAAAACCAAGAGGTTGTTTCACATATACTTTCTCATTTATATCCATTCAAAAAGGCACTTTTAATATTCATTTGAAATAGCTTAACTTCTTGTGACATGCAATGCCAACAATATTCTCAATGTTTCTAACCTAGCCACGAGGGCATAAGTTTTATCATAATCTATTCATTTTCCTTGATTATACCCTTGAGCTACTAATCTAACTTTAATTCTAACTTTGTTTATAAACACCCATTTGATTCTTATGGTTGGTGATTTTTAGGTCTTGGAACTAATTGCCATACTTCATCTCTTTTAACTTGAATTAGCTTTTCTTCCATGGCAATGATCCAATTTTTCATCACTTAAGACTTCCTTGATGTTTTTAGATTCTATTTGAGGTAAGAAGTCAGCAAATTGATACTCATTTCTAAAAGATGATCTTGTTCTTATTCCTTGAAAATGATCTCCTATGATCTCATTATTTTCTACATATTTTCTCTCTTGAAAATGATGGTTCTCTCTCTTCATGAGCTATATTTTCTTCATTAAACATTTAAGCATATTATCATTTGATAGATTTGATTCCTTTTTATCTAATGAGAATTTTTCAAATTTTTGACCTAATTCATTATCACAATCTTTCTTAGGTTTTAAAACTTCAACTCTCACATCATTAACTATAATTAGAAAGGATTCTTCTATGGTTAGAGTTCTTTTATTAAAAACTCTTTATGCTTTACTTTGAGTAAAATATCCTAAGAAAATTCCTTGCTCACTCTTAGCATCAAATTTGTCTAGAGTGTCTTTACCATTGTTAAGGATAAAACATGCACTACCAAAAACATGAAGATATTAAATTTTTGTTTTCCTACCTTTATATAACTCATATAGGTTTTCTTTAAGATGGGTATTTTGGAAACCCTATTCAACATGCAGTATGAGGTGTTAATGGCTTAAACTAAATGATTTTTGACTCATAGCATAATTCTAGACATTTCTTGTAAAGATCTATTTTTCTTTTTAACTACCCCATTTTATTGAGGTGATCTAGCACTAGAAAAATTATGACCAATAACATTTTCCTCATAATAGTGCTTGAATTGTTCATTTCAAAATCTATCCCATGATCACTTCTAATTTTTGAAATATATATGTCTATATCTGTAATACCCAGGAATTTCTTAAGGATATAAATAATATTTGATGAAGGGTATAAATGAAATTTTCAAAAAAATGGGGCTTTAGGGTACACTATTAAGTCTTAAGCAAACGAATCGATCAGAGGGAGTACCCCAGATCTTAGATAGCCAAGGAAAATGTAATGGTATCGACAAGCAATATGAGTTATGATTTTAGGTAATGAAAGAAGTTGGATCAGGAACAGTTTTCGGTACAACTATCGACCAAGCTAAGAAAATCGAATTGATGAAGGGAACATTCGAAAAGTCAATGGAGTGTCTTGAGGATTTAGATTTTATGTATGAAACAACCCTTGAGCGATTTCGGGTTGAAACGAAAGGAATCAGGGTCAAAACAAGCAGTCAAGCCAAAGTGTAATTTTCTAAATTTGCCCGAAGAAAGTCAAAAAGGTAATTTTTTAGAAATTTCGAAGGTGAAATGAATAATAAAAAGCTTACAGGTCTTAGTGGTATTGTAGAATGATCAGGGGCTCAAGGGAAAAGGCAAAAATGTCATTTGAAGAAGTCAGGGGGTGAAAGTGTAAAAAACCAAAGTTTAACAGTGTGAACGGGCGAAGATTAAGATTACTTATCTTGTTAGTTAAACGGGCAAGACTGGGGTTCTCGGGGTTTGTATCTGCATGTGAAGATTGTTCTCGACACACCGCGCGTGTTGAACTTCAAAAAAAAAAAAAGAAATCCTAGGAATTGCCTTATAGTGACGCGTCCGTGCGAGGCGGGGTGTTACAATTGGTATCAGAGCCCTAGGTTAAAACCCTAGGATGGTTAAGCTAGGTTGTTGAACTTAGCATGGTTAGAACTATTGAATGAGAACTTTGAACAGGGTTATGGATTCTAAGAGACATTCGGAACATAATTGAAAATGGTATGAAGCCTCTAAAGAGGTGAAATTTGAGGTTTTTAAATTTGAATATAATTTCAGTAACAAGAGGAGTCAAACAAGTTCTATTCACATCTTTCGAAAGTGAGGAAGTCAGTAATAAGAATCGTCGAAATGACATAGATATATGATTAACAAAATGTTAATATTTTGTGGTGTTGGTACAACTTGAAGCATAGTATAAATCTCTTTTGGAAGAATTTTAATAAATCGTTTTAGTACCTCTCGATTGGGACATGTTAGCCTGACGAGATAAGGGAAATGATTGAGGTTACTAGGAGAACTCATCAAAGGATGTGGGAGAATAACAAAGGCTTGCAGTTAATATAAATCCTAAGGTTGAGTTAGATACTTGAAATTAAGTTGGATACCCAAAGTGGAGACTTAAGAAGAATAGATTCAGTTAGAACCAATTAGTGAAAATCCCGAATGGAGACTTAAGGGAAAAGAAATTGGTGGATCATAAAGACAAAATCCCTATTTAGAGATTTGGGGTTTGTCGGTTAAATTCTTTGAGGTTATTAATTGGAGAATGCCAGTCCTTATTGAGTGATAGAACGTCGGGATGGGAGTTAGCATCCAACGAGGTGATTTGAATGTAAGGTTGGTATGGTAGCCATAACTGAGGGTTCGTGAGATTTGAAAACTGTAGATTGGAGATCATTGGTCAAAATCCTTTTTCGCTGAATGATTGGGTTATCTGATGGTTATTAAGGATGAGTGAGCTATGGATGGTTAGTCTAATATGGCATAACCTAATTGTAAATCAGATTTGTGAACGGAAGGTATGAAATCATCAAGATTCGAGGGTAAGAATGAGTCAGTATGGGTCAAGGCTCCTAAGGAATGACCCGAAGGAAAAAACCCAGGATGATTCGATAATGCTTTTAAGAATAGAATTTGAGGGTTTTAGGAATCCGGAAGTGTTGATGGGATATTGAGATAAAGAATCCAGAATTAATGACAAAGGAAATAGGGAAAGATTACCTTAAGGAAACGGTATGTGTTGGTTTCATATGTTGTTCAAGGGTAAAGAAGGTCAGGGTATAGCCTTGAGTCTTGTGGAAGTTTAGGTAATGGTAAAAGGAAAAAAATGGTATTGAGGATATTAGTTAGGATTAGACGAGAAAAACGAATCGAAAATAATTCAGGATCGAATTCTTGTTTTGGGGTTCTAGAAGTTTATCTTGGTGGTAACTGTGTAAACATGATTTGAGTATCAATAGAAATTTTCCCTTGAAGTGAAATCTTCAAGTGTGCTTCCAATTTATTTCCCCTTATTAATGGTCACTGATAGACAAAGAGAAAACAACCATAAATTGATTATAGTTAGGGTCAAGTTGTGACCGAAAAATTACTTGGATATCAAATGCAAGATCCGTATGTTTTGAAGATTAGAACTTTTCAGTTAAATTGGAAATTTGAAAGAATCTTTTGGCGTATAAAGGATTTGCAAAATGAACCTTACTTGATGATTTTAGGATGGTAAATAATATAAGGGTCAAAGATAATCTAGAGATTTGTGATTTAGGACGAATCTTGGATCTTAGAAAGGTTTTGAGATAAAAAGCATTTCGCATTTAACTTTGATGTTTCTAAGGAAAATTTACACATACTGTATGGACTTGGAGATAAAATGATATCTCAACTTGAAGATAAATGATTACATCTTGAAATGACCGCAGTCGATTTAGGAAGGTTTAAACTCGGGAGAAAAATAGCTAACAAGGTGTGCGGTAGTCGGATAAAAAATTATGCACACCAAGGGGTCGTATGAAGGACAAGTTTTTATGAACCACATAGTTAGCTTGATGATTGTCAAGGACCAAGGGGTAATCATGTAAGTCTTGGCTTGAGTTTTAATGCACTAAGTAATGAGATATGAATTGCTAAGCTGAATGAGCTTGTAAGGATATCTTGGGACATGGTATAATGGTTAGATCTTAGCGCGTTAAAGTTAATCCTAACTGATCCAAAGGGAGAATTAGGAATGATTGAAAGGGTGACCCATCAAGTGAATTGTCAAGTTGAAATAGGACGTTAGAAACATAAATAGGAGGGCAGAGCTTTTAGAACTAGGTTGTGATAGACGGAGCTCATGATTGTGACATAAAGAGTATAATTTGTGAATACGATAATGGAGCTAAATGGACTTCTAATAATCTTAAAGAATTAATTATAGCACTTGCAAGAGTAGCAACTAGAACGTAAAAGTTCCATGATAAGTTGGAAATGAAAGGAGATTAGATTGTGGAAGAAAATTCGAGGTACTGGGAATGGTAAGGACAAGAGTGCACCACTCAATTGAGTGATAATTTTGGAAAAGAAAAAAATTAAGGAATCCAAGAGATTAGGGATCTGGACTAGTATTAGTAAGAACCACTATAGCTCTCGGAGATGGAACAAAGA
Source organism: Diospyros kaki (assembly GCA_036245055.1). Classification (NCBI taxonomy): domain Eukaryota; kingdom Viridiplantae; phylum Streptophyta; class Magnoliopsida; order Ericales; family Ebenaceae; genus Diospyros; species Diospyros kaki. The sequence continues at coordinate 22,982,861 of BSEG01000002.1, forward strand.
GTTCTAGCATAGCGATAACACCATCGGTGTTTGGTCTGTAACAATGGATCTGAGCCTAGGGACCAAGGCAAAGGACTGGTGGTTGGCTCACGGTTTGGGGTGTGATACCCACGAGTTGGAGCAACATAGTGAACTGTGGAGACGGTCAGGTGCCAAAGTTTGGGCAACACTAAGGATGTTATGTATGGTTTAGAGTCCAAGTTCCAAGGGACCAGAGCATCGTGGCAGGATCCCTAATCATTATGGAAAGGGGTAAAAGCTTGGAAGGTGACCTAAGCAGGATAGTTGCTATGTGGATTATGATAGTCGATAGTCAAAAGAGAATAGGAAGTAGGAAATGTAATCTTGAGCGACGAAATAATATTTGGCGAGCTGTTAACAGAGATTTGTGAAAGATTCTTCTAGGATAATTACGTCCACGACAGAAATTCGTGAAGTTAGGGTTACTAAGAAGTGATGAGTGCGCTTGAGAAATTTAGGAGTTGTGGTGAAACAGTAATTGTGTTCATAGGTCAAGGCAGGTCCTAACCAGGGATGGAAAGATCCCTGATATAGGTGTGTGTTACGAACTTGCTTAGGAAAATGTGTTTCCCGAATGTGGCATTTGGAAGAAATTTAACTCTAGCTATTGACTTAACTTTTAGTTTCGTGTGTCTTTAATACGTACCCCAAGAATTGTGGGCAATTGGCTCCGATTTAGTTGTTTGAATCTTACCTTAGTGATATAAAAGGGTTGGAGCAATAGTAGATATATTTTGATACTCTCAAAGAACATGAGTTGATCTTTAGAATGGGACGAAATTAACATAAAGATATGGTAAGTTATAAGTCGATAAGCAAACGAAAGTGTTTTTCCTTCTGAGAAATGTATTATGATTTAAGAAAACATGTAATGAGTTGTTATAAAGGAAGATGTGAGTTTCTAGTTCCACTATGGAAATTTTATTTGGTTGTAAGATAGTAGGATAAGCTATTAAAGTTATGCTAGGTGTTGGCGAAGACCTGGTGACAATCAAAAGTTGTCCAGTAAGGTTTTCATTTAAGGAAGTAGTGTGAAAAGTAGATCGCCTAATAGGGAACGAGATTAAATCTATTCCTAGAATCGGGGATAATAGGGATCTTGTTTGACTCAATAGAGAGATTGTTTCTCACGTGAGAAGTATATGGAAAGCATCGATTAGGTGAGATAAAGCATTCGACAGTTCTAGGGTGAGGTGCCACGAATAATGTATGTGTCTAGGTGCTCGAGTTGATAGTATGATTATGAAATGTTATGGTCAAAGGAAATAAGGAATTGAAACGAAATGAAGAGTAGTGTGTTAAGACAATTTGGGTCATGATTGATGAATAATGTTAGGAGGAGGAATAGTAACATGCCAGAATAACAGAATACCATAGGAGAAATTGTGATCTTGATAAACATGAGTTGATGATTTGCGTGACCAGAAATTATCTCTAAAGTTAGTATGCAATTAGGATATTGATAATTGAGAGAAAGGTACGCCGAATTAGCTCAATGCTATCAATTTCGGTGTGATCATGGCAATCGAGTGAATTCAATGTTATCAATTTTTGTGTAATCGTACCATATGCACTAGCATAAAAGCGAGCTAGGAGAACCATGAGTCAAATAAATGGGGTCTGATGACACAATTAGAGGTGATATAGAGTGTTATGGATTATTCTAGGAGTCGTGTAACCGCTTGTTTAGACCTACAACGGAATATTCTGGGAAAATGAAACGTATCTGGTAAGCTTGGACCATATAGATGTAAATTAAGAATGATTGCCAAGGATTAGGAATGATACATCTAGGACTTTTCAGGTTGGGAGTTATTAGCGATAGTAGTGATTCAATTATCATGGGCCAAATTTTGAGGACGAAATTTATTAAGAGGGGGAGAATGTAATACCCAAGAATTTCTTAAGGATATAAATAATATTTGATAAAGGGTATAAATGGAATTTTTGAAAAAAATGGGGCTTTAGGGTACACTATTGCAGTCTTAAGCAACCAAATCGATCAAAGGGAGTACCCCAGATCTTAGATAGCCAAGGAAAATGTAATGGTATCAACAAGCAATACGAGTTATGATTTTGGGTAATGAAAGAAGTTGGATCAAGAACAGTTTTCGATACAACTATCGACCAGGCTGAGAAAATTGAATCGATGAAGGGAACATCCAGAAAGTCAACGGAGTGTCTTGAGGACTTAGATTTTATGTATGAAACAACCCTTGAGCTATTTCGGGTTGAAACGAAAGGAATTAGGGTCAAAACAAGCAGTCGGGCCAAAGTATAATTTTCTAAATTTGCCCGAAGAAGGTCAAAAAGGTAATTTTTCAAACATTTCGAAGGTGAAATGAATAATACAAAGCTTACAGGTCTTAGTGGTATTGTTAGAATGATTAGGGCTCAAGGGAAAAGGCAAAAATGTCATTTGAAGAAGTCAGGGGGTGAAAGTGCAAAAAACCAAAGTTTAACAGTGTGAACACGCGAATGAAGATGGCCGCTACACTACCACCACATGTGGTCGCGGTTTCAGGTGATGGGACAGCTGAGGGTGGCATGGGGGAGGTCGTATACGGCAGTAAGAGGCTTGGAGGCCAAGGTTTGGTTGTTGATTGATCGGATTTTGGCCAAATTTTTGCTATAAATAGCTAGGTTTTTGGCCAAAGATGAAGACTCAAATTGCTCGTGATTTTGAATGTTTTTGAGAGAGTTGATAGGGGGCTTTTGATCTTTGCATCAAGGAGAGTGATTCTGGAGCATTTGGGGCATTTTGGAGCAAGTTTGGTGGCCATTTGAAGCTCGGCCGAAGATGGGTGGCGGACCGTTTCCACCGACCTGCAACTGCCATTCCGGTGGCTTTTCTGGTTGCCTTTCGGCCTGCAACCAATGCCATCCGGATCGAATTGCAAAGGGTTTCAAGGGGTGCCCTTATTTCGGCCATTGGAGGAGTCGTCGGCGACCGGATCTAAGGAAGAAGACGGTGGCGCGTGGCTACACGTGCCAACTTCCATTCGCACCCACGCGCCAAGCACGTGAGGGCACGTAACAGGGGCATTTTCAGTATTTCCTCTTCCAGAATTTTTGTTTATTTATTTTAGGATTTATCGTGTTGAAACATTTTGGAAAATGTTTGAGTAAATAATTATTTTGGAATTATCGAGGTCAAAATTGGAAGAAAATAGAGAAAATTATGGAAAAAATTGAGAAAAATAGATTTTAATGCTTCCTTAATTAAATATGGTGTTTAGGGGATATTGTGGCTCGAGGTTGAACATAAGTTCAAGTGTTTGTGATTTGGCATGTAAATCGAGGCAATGCACGAGGATCGAGACGATCCGAATACGTTCAGGTGAGTGGTTTGATTCTAGCTTTACCTTATCTTGAAAATGAGTTGGAGTATGTGTAGTGGGGTTCAGGTGAGCGATTTTTACCCTCTCGAACTTAGGTTACACGCGATTGGACCAGTTCTAGTGAGCGATTTTACCCTTCGAAGCTTGAGTTGTTTGCAAAGGCATTTTACTTATGTATTTGTGGCATTATTTGCATATTGAACATGTGGTATATTGCATCAACTGTTTTTACTTATAAAAGAGTCTGTGCATGGCGTGTGATTTCCATATCATCGGGGTATTGATATTCGTGTCGGTGTTGTGTCCGTGTCGGATAGATGGGGTCTACTTGAGAATGGGGCAATGTTAATCCAGGTGAATGAGTGACATGGTAGGGCGCTCGAGGGATTAAGTATATCGCGGCAAGGTCAACTCCAACAGTGTGTGGAATGAATTTTCCACAGGAGGTTGAGTATGTCAGGGAGATTTCTCAAGTTAGACGTGTTGCATGTTGTTAGGTCTGTATATGCCATGGTTGTATGTCTTTCATGCATTCCGTAAACTGTTTCATACCATCACTTAGATGTTTTATCATCTAACCTAGGTTATACCCCTGAAACATTCAACGTTCCAGACAGGGACTGCTGCGAGGGCAAGGACATGGCCAGTTGAAGGCCAATGGTGCTTAGTTTGATAGTTGTTGTAACTTTTTGGAGGCTTTAGTATATATTTCAGCTTATGTATGAATAGTTGTATGATAACATTGTTAGGATTTGGTGGTCTGTATTACATACTTTGTTATGGAAATACTATGTAAGAACCACGGTGTTTTGATGTTAATGTATTTGTTGCGTTGTATTATGTCTCGTTTAGTTTAAGATTACTGATCTTGTTAGTTAAACGGGCAAGACTGGGGTTCTCGGGATTTGTATCTGCATGTGAAGATTGTTCTCGACACACCGCATGTAATACCCGAGATTTTTCAAAATCAAATATGATATAATGCCTCAGACAAAAGTTCATTTTCTGAGCTAGGGGCAAAGTCGTAATTATAAAAGTTCGAGTACGAGTACAATTGACTAAAAATCTTGGAAATTTGTGAGATTAAAGGATATCTTTAGGGGACTTAAGGGCAATGGACTTCAAAGTTTATTTAAACCTAACTTTGGATTCCAAAAGTGGCTATGGATTTCAAACCCAAATTAAATTCAATTAAGGGACACATGTCACCATTTGGAGGGAGACACGTGGGTGGAAATGATTACATGGACACATGTCACCATTTGAATGGAGACAGATGGGTAGAAATGATTATATGGACACATGTCACCATTGGATGTAAACACATGGATAGACATGATTATATGGACACGTGGCCTAATTTGGATGGAAAAATATGGAGATAATGATGATCTTAGGACACATGGCAACTCTTCATTTGCTATATGAAATAAAAATCAAAAGTAATGATTAAGCACGAATCTCGAGGGACACGTGGTGCCGTAGGATGGAAGCAATGATGATGGCTCATATCTCGAGGGACACATGGCATAGTAGGAAGAAAGTAATGATGAAAGCTCATATCTCGAGGACACGTGGCACCGTAGGATGAAAGCAATCATTATGGCTCAAATCTCCATAACACGTGGCAGAAATCCATTCATTAAAGGGTTTAAAATGTCATGATGAGGCTCATATCTCAAGAGCCACTTGTCACCATGGGAAGAAAGCAATAATTAAGGTGCAAATCTCAAGTGCCAAGTGTCACCATCTTAGAAAGCCAAGTGTCTCAATCCTATGGATTTAAGGGCACTATATAAGAATGCTTTGGGTTGGGTTTTTAGCCGTAGAGGGTCGAAAGAGGAGTCCGTAGGTTCAAACGACACTCGAATCAGAGTTAAAATGAGAGAGTTATGCTCGTTTTAATTTTTGAGGTTCGAAGTCCGTCCGGCGCGTGCATCACATGCCCCCAACAGAGCTGCGCGTCTAGGCTCATGGTAGACCTTGTGGCCGCGTGTGTGGGCGCGTGAGAGTCCTTCTTGGCTTACAATTTTTCATGCAAACTCCTAATTTTAGTAGCTACTTACCTATATAAAAATATTTTAGGTTTGGATACAAAAAGGTCTCGATTTTTATAGAACAGTCCACTTGGAGCGACGTTCGGCCTCAAATTTGTGCAACCGAGAAGTGTGAAGCTAAGGTGAGTGGTTCTTGTGCATGTAACTATTCTTCCATGTCTCCTACTTCATCGTCATCACTCTTGACTTCATTTATAAGTAGTGGTAGCTTGCGTTTCATGGTTTTCTTTGTTTCGAGCATATCCTTTCTACTTTGTTGCATCGAGTTTGTCCATGACAGCTTTCGTGCATGGCCTATGGCTTGTATATCATATTCCTTCTGCTTTTTCATATAACATGTCATGGTTGGTGGTTGATATCTCATGTTTTATTGCCTTTTTGAGCATATTAGCCTATTTTATACGCATCTCGATGTTCGTATCTGTGGTTGGTTGTTGGGACATCATGGGGGATCTCGTGCTCTTGCGGTGAGCTACCATGATGATTGTGGGACATCACGGGGGATCTTGCGCTCTTGCGGTGAGCCATGATCTCATGCTCTTGCGGTGAGCTACCATGATGACTGTGAGGGTGATTACAACCCCCAGACTTGGTTACCACATGGGAATTTTTATGTTAGCATGATCTTGGAAGATTTGTATTTATCTCTGCATATTTCTTGGCATGGCTACATATTGCTCTTGCATGCACAGTTTCCTTTGCTTATACCACTCACTTAGATGTAACAATCTAACTCGGGTGTTTCATACCCCTGGGATATTCAACGTCCCAGGTATCTCAACATGTCAGGTACCGGAGATGAGAAAGAGAAAAGGGCTATGAGGAGGCCGAAGTTAGTTTAATTATTTGTTCTCATGTTCTATGGTTCTTATGTAATCCTTGGGTTTGTTTGAGAGTTGTATGTCGAAATTGTATAAACAGGGGGTTACGTAAGACTTGGATTTACTTATTATACTATTAAAGTTGTAAGTCATGATTGCTATGTACTGCGATCTTGGTAAGAGATATTTGATGATTTTGGAAGTCATGCATTACGGTGCACTCATATTTGAGGTTTTATTATTGGAAATCCTTTTTATCTAGCTTCAGCTAGCTATCAGGTTCGATCCATCGCTTCCGTTAGTAAGGATTTCCATAACGCCCTTGTGTAAATTAGCTTGTAATTAGCTTCAGCTTATAATTAAAGAGTGGGGCGTTACACCGCGTATGTTGAACTTGGAAAAAAAAAAAGAAATCTCGGGAATTGCCTTATAGTGACACGCCCGTGCGAGGTAGGGTGTTACATTATCCTTTTGAACTCTTTTGCAAAATATTTCAAATGACCTAAATGTCTCACTTTTTAGATGCAATAAATATTACCCAAGTGAATCTAGAGAAGCTATCTACAATGATAAGAGCATAATGTTTTCCACCTAAGGTTTAGGTTCTCATTAGATCTAAAAAGATCTAAATGAAGTAGGCTTGGAGACCTAGAGGTTGGGACATCATTTGAATGTTTAATAATTACACTTAGTTGTTTGCCTTCCATACATGCATCACAAATGTGGTCTCTTTTATATTTTGACCTTAGACAATCCTCTAACAAGATCATGTTTGCATATTTCATTAATGACATTTGTACAAGCATGCCCTAGCCTATTATGTCATAGATAAGAACTTTGAGCAATAGATGATACTAGGTAATTTTCTTAGTTGGATGGAGGTAATTTTAAAAATGTAAGATGGACATTTCCTATCCTATTATCCCTTAAATTTATCTCATAGGTTTTTAGACATGTAACCTCGCAAGATATTTTGGCATTGGATTTAATTTTTATTCAATAAATTTGATCAAATAGAAATATAACATTTCAAATGTCATCAAGAAATTTATAACAAGATTTTTGACATTTAATTGTTGCAACTAATTTTTATTTTGGTGCTTGATCATATAAAAATAATTCCGTGCACCAAGTAAATAAAAAATTAATAATTGCATCATAAAATATAATTGAATTTTATCATTAAAATCACGTCAAACACAAAAACATCAATCTATAAAGAGCATGCGTGGTCATTTGCCTTTGAAAATGTTTTGCTTCATTTATCCAATGGTTTAAAACCAATTTGTAAAAATCATTTAGGAGATTCTTTTAAATCTTAATACATGCTTTTGCAAATCTCCATACATAAAATTCATTTTCATTTTAACAAAGTACTTGAAATTGATTTTTATTTTCAAAAAAATATACTTTGTAACACCCTTTCTCCTAGAATTGCCGAGGAAGAGGTGCTACTGTAATACCCTTGATGAGTCATGATATATTTTCACTTAAGAGAATATTGGTATATGAAAAATTTCATAATTGCCCTTGAATTAATGAGAAGGCACATAATGTGTAGGATGCCTAAGGAGGGGCAAAACGGTAATTTGGAGTCCCGTCCCGTAGAAAGATAAATTATTTTTGGAGAAATTATTTATAGTAGAGAATTAATTTTTTGGGAGAATTTAATTCTTGAATAAGTGTGTGGATAATTAGGAAATTTAATTAGAAGCCAAGTATGGTTAGATTTGTGACACTGGGCAAAATCTTATGGAAGGGGATTTAAATTAAATTTGGGAATTAAGATTTATTTGATTTAGAGAATTTGGTGACACATGGCATGATCTTATGAATCAAGAGTGATATTTAAAATAAATACAAAAGGAAAATAAATTAGTCTCTCAAACATTAAATGAGAGCCATGATGGAGGGAATTAAAAGAAAATCTATATTAAAAAGAATATGTCAAGCATTAATGTTGGAAAATGGTAGATTTAAATAAATGATAAAGTAAATGGGTTATGTCTTTCAAGAGCCTTTAAATTTAAATCAAAAAGAAATTATTTAAGTCACCATTAAATGCTTGAAAAGTTGTGGATTTAAATTAAATGCAAAATTGGGAAATTAGTCAATCTTGGAAATTAGTCATGATTTAATTATTTGGAAAATGGGAGAATTATGGAAAATTGGGATTGATCCAAGGGATGAGATTTAACCTCCAAAGAAAGATCAATGGATGAGATTCAAGGAGACTAAGCCTCTTGGATTTGTGTTTTCTTTGAGTCAAGGGAAGTGCTCTCCTAAGATCAATGGCTAGGATTAAATTAGGGAGAAGCACAAGGATTGTGCTAGTGTTTAAAGGTGGAGATTTAGTCTCTTGAAATAAGAAGAAATCTATGGCTAGGATGTAATCTTGAGATTTGGCATGGATTACGAAGAAAGTTCTATAAATAGGGAGTGGGAAATTGGTTCAAAGCATTTCCCCACAAGTGAAGTGAAAGAAGCAAGAAGGAAACCAAGGCAAAGAGAAGGAAGAGAAAGACTAGCAAAGGTAAATCCTGTTCCCTCTCTTTAAATAGTTGAATGCTTACATATAAGAGCTAAAAATAAAATTTCTTTATTATTTTGTTAGGGTGATTAAAGTCTAAGAGAGAGTCTTGGATTGTAGAAGTGTGAAGCTTCAAAGAAAACAAGGTAAGGGATAGCCCCATGTGGAGGGGTTTTTGCTTGCATTTGTACATGTGTGAATGAGTTGCATGTAATGATTCTTTGCATGTTTTGTGCCCTAGTGGACCTATGGCCATAAGGAGGACTTGTGATGGGAGTGAGGGGTTGGTTGGTGCCTTAACCTAAGTGGTTATGAGGGCATGGAGAACTACCCTTAATATGCATTGCATTTGCATTACATGTTTATGTTCTCATACTACATTTACATTTGCATAGCACCCTTACTGAGCATTGGCTCATAAGGTCGTTTGACCTCTATTGTAGGTGGAGAATCATCTAAGGGAAAGGGAGTTTTGCAAGATTGAAGGTATTGAAGCAAAGATGAAAGCATGTGTAGTAGTGTTTATGTATTTTGTTGTTAAATGTTGTATTTATGTGTTAAATATCTAATGTATGTTAAATGTGGGTGAAAAGGGGTAAACTTGAGTGTTTTGGAAGCCCCTTGGTATGAAAAGGTATTCTGGAAAATATGGTATTTAAAATATATATATATATTTTTAATAAAAATAAAGTGGAGGCAGTGTGCTGGTGCCAAGGGCGCGCGACAAGGCGCGCCTGGGCGAGGCCAGGCGGCCAGGCTATGCGCGCGCGCGCGGCCGAGCGGCCCGTGGCCTGGGGGGGCGCAACTGGCTGCTGCTGCCCGCCCCCTCCTTGCTGCTATGCTATTTTTTTTTATTTTAAATTTACTTTCTGTTTATTTAATTAATTCTGACATTTTAAGTCATTATGAAATAAATGTATTTTAAATAAACAATAAAGGAGTATTTTAGCCTCTAAATTAATTATTAAATTAATATGAATTTGAGGCAAATGTGGGATAAATTTCTATATTCGGGGAATTAAATAATGGAGTATTTTCCTTAAATTTTAGAAAAAGGATGAGAATGCCTTGATGTTGTATTTCAAAATTTATTTCCTAAGTGTTTGGAAAATTTGGTATTTTGAAATAATTAAAGGGAAAAAGCAATGGAGATTTGATAAGGAAATTTTATAAAATTTTTCCAAAGAAATGTTAACCCAATAATTTTCTAAAGGAAATGAAGGTGAGATAAATGGGTTAATAGTTGGGGCAAAGAAATTATTATTTTCTTATAATTAAGGCTTATGCCATAATTTGTATGAATTTAGTGAGTGAGTTCATTTCTTTCGATCCTGGGAAGCCATCATTAGCTCTTCATTAAGAGCTTGAGAATGTGGCACTTCTTGAGGTTTGGGGTTTATTCTTCGCGGGGTCGTTTAGTTATCTTCCTGAAACCTTGAGTGGAGTGAAGAGAGGGCGAAGTCTAGTTTTCCACCTAGGTCATTTCTCTTCGAAACGTAGCCATCTCTTCGTCTTTGCCCTAGCATGTGAATAATAGGTTGATTATTCGTGAGTAACACCCATAGGTGGGAGCGGGGCGTTACAGCTTGGTATCAGAGCGTGGTTTTGGTTTGAGATGGGATTTCATGATTGTTGGGCTTTATAGTCATGTTGATATGATTGTTGTGGAGGTGATGCCTTTGGGTTGATATCTATGGTGTGGTGTTTGTGTGTAGGTATGGAGAGACGAACCCCTTTTCGTTAGATATGGCTGGTGCGAGACTACATTCGGAGGCTGAAGGCCCAATGGACATTAGCCCTATCGGTGATGAGACCTGGTGAGTCCATCCAGAACTACCTTAGCAAGGTGGAGGATGTCATCGCAGAGACCCCGGGCACGGCCTTACCTCCTGGATTGTTGGGTGAAGTAAAGGTGCATTAAGTGAAAGAACTACTCCGTGATAAGTGGAGAAGGTATGCAAGGAGGATTGCTAGGCGTCCCAGAGTGTCCCAAAACTTTGACTTATTCATTGAGATGATACGGGAGACAGACGTGTGGCAGTCTAGAGAAGTCGCCCGTGGGCATGCGGGACCAGATGACGAGAGTGTTGGGAGCAATGAAACCATAGATGATTCAGAGGAAGACCTCGACAGGGAGGTAGATTCTCCCGAAGCCCCTTATGAGGACCCCTCGGAGGAGTCCGAAACCCAGATCGGCATCTACTACAGCGACCCGGTCAGTTTGAAGCTTCAAGGTGGGGTGATCCCGGGCAGGCCTCAGAGCAGTCATGTGGTTGATGGGCCATGTGGGCCTAGTGGCGAGGGTCGTGATGTGGAGGCCGTGGGTAGGGCCAAGTCATGTTAGTTGATTGGCGAGCTTTGAGGGTTGTGTGTTATGGGGCTAGTAGGGAGACATGATGTATTTTGTTTTGTGTGGCTTTGGCTTAAGGTGATTATAGGCTTTTCCTCTCATTGAAATCATTTTGTAAAAGGGGAAAGCTTTCTTTGTAAGCCTAGATCTTGTTTGTATAAATAAATAAGTTATGTTGGAAACTTCATCTTGTATGGCATTGCTTGAAACTTGTGTTAAGTATGTATGTGTGGCTATGGTGTAGTAGAAAATGAACGTCGCTTATGCCATTGTGCAGATGAGCCGTGAGGAGCAACTTCGCAGGAGAAGGGGCCAGGCCCAGTCGTCATCTCAAGACATCCCAGAAGGAAGTGGCTCGGAAAGACCAAGTGGTGATAGGTCATTCGAAAGGTTTGTCGAAATGATGATGAGTTCAGTGAACAGACTAGAAACCCCTACCACAAATTGGCTGAAGATGTTTCGAGATTTACATCCTCCAAGCTTTAAAGGAGACCCAGAAGTGGACCCCAGCGTAGGAGAGTATTGGATGGAACAAACAGAAAAGTTGTTGGAACATTTGGAATGCCCTGAGGAACATTGGGTAAGATGTGCCACATTTATGTTAGAAGAAGAAGCAGCTATATGGTGGAAGTCCATGTCAGGAATCTTAAGGACTCGAAATACCGTCCAAGAAAATGGAGATGCGAGGGTAACGCCTATTACTTGGGAGCAGTTTAAGACTGCATTTAATGATAAATACTTTCTTGAGTACTGGAGAGAGGTGAAGAAGCAAGAGTTCTTGAAGCTAACCCAGTCAGATGACATGTCCGTGGTGCAGTACAAGGCCAAGTTTTCTAAGTTGATAAAGTATGTACCTATGTACACCACTGATGAATTTGAGAAGGCCCAAAAGTTTTTCCAGGGACTCAAAAAGGAAGTGAAGCAAGTTCTGTACGCGTGGAATATTTGCACTTTTGATGATGCAGTGGAGAAGGCCATTACTGTCGAGCGAAACATGATGGCTCAAGGAGACTTGAAGCTCCGCAGTGATTCAAAAAGGGAGGTGGAGAGCAAAGGCAAGTCAATGAACCCTCTAGTAGCCCAATTCAAGAAGCTGGAAGGAGCCAAATTCAAAAGGGAAAGGTATTGCAAGAAGTGTCAGAAAAGATATGCTGGAAACAAGTGTGGGACCAAAGACAAAGGCAAGGGAGCAGGTTGCTTTGTTTGTGGAGAAACTGGACACTTCGCAAGAGATTGCCCTTCGAGGAAAACGCTGAAGATTGAGGAAGCACCCAAAAGGGAGGTGACATGTTATGCTTACAAACAGCGGGGACATTATGCGTGGAACTGCCCCCAGCGAGGCAAGTCTGACCAAGGAAAGAAACCAGAAGGAAAATCAGGCCCGCAACTAGCTCGAGTGTTTCAGCTAACAAAGGCAGAGGCAGATACTGACCCGAGTGTGGTGGAAGGTACGCTCTTCATCCACACTACTCCTGTTCATGCATTAGTGGACCCTGGTGCCACTCATTCATTCATAGCAAGTAAGTCTGCTAGGAGTTTGAGTCTTAAACCCTCAATAATGGGTCATGGAGTTAGGATTCAATCTCCAATTGGGGAGACTATGGAGGCAAATTTAATAGTTCAAGATTGTGATGTGGATATTGAGGACGAGAGGTTTAAAATAGATCTAATACTTATGGAGATGCATGATTTCGATGTCATCCTAGGGATGGATTTCCTGTCTCGATATTGTGCTAGTATGGACTGTTTGGGAAAAACAGTGGAATTAGGATGTCCAGGGGGAAAGGTGGTGAAGTTTAAGGGACCACAGTTTGGTAGGCAGCTAAAATTTGTATCAGCCTTGAAGGCGTGTAAATGGTTGGAAAATGGAGCATATGGATTTATACCTCATGTTATGGTGGTTGACGATAAATCAGAAAAGAAGCCATAGCATGTAGAAGTAGTGAGGGACTTCTTGGATGTTTTTCCGAAAGATTTAACAGAACTACCTCCAGATCGAGAAGTGGAGTTTGCCATTGAACTGTTGCTGGGAACAGCACCAATTTCTATACCCACATATCGCATGGCCCCGGCTGAGTTGAAGGAGCTTAAGGTACAACTTCAAGATTTGGTGGATAAAGGATTTATTCGACCAAGTATTTCCCCATGGGGAGCTCCAGTTTTGTTTGTAAAGAAGAAAGATGGCAGTTTACGATTGTGTATCGATTTTCGAGCACTTAATAAAGTGACAGTGAAAAATAAGTACCCATTACCCAGAATTGGAGAGTTATTTGATCAATTGAAAGGCGCCAGAATATTTTCCAAAATTGATCTGCGCTCGGGGTACTACCAACTTAAAGTTAGAAGTGAGGATATACCCAAGATGGCATTTCGATTTCGATATGGACACTTTGAATTTTTGGTGATGCCGTTCGGGCTAACCAATGCCCCTGCAACTTTTATGAACCTCATGAATAGAGTGTTTAAGCCATTTCTGGACCAGTTTGTGATCGTCTTTATTGATGATATCTTGGTGTACTCCGCTCGTGAGACGGAGCACTGTGAACATTTGAGGTTGGTGCTAGAGAAATTGCGTAACGAAAGGCTATATGCCAAATTTTCCAAATGTAGCTTTTGGTTGAGAGAAGTAGCATTTCTTGGCCATGTAATTTCTAGTGATGGTGTATCAGTGGATCCATCCAGGATAGAGGCCATTAAGAATTGGCACCGACCGAGGTCAGTGTTTGAGGTGAGAAGTTTTCTGGGGTTGGCTGGATACTATCGACAGTTCATTGAAAGATTTTCAAAAATTGCTTTGCCACTGACACGTTTGACTCAAAAGAATGTGAGCTTCATTTGGGATGACAAGTGTGAACAAATTTTTGAGGAACTTAAGAAGCGGTTAACCACAGCGCCGATTTTGACCCTACCTAAAGGTTCTGGAGGATTTGTAGTCTACAGTGATGCTTCAGGATTGGGATTAGGCTGCGTGTTGATGCAGCATGGTAAAGTAATTGCTTATGGGTCGCGTCAATTACGACCTCACGAGAAGAACTATCCAGTCCATGATTTGGAATTGGCTGCAGTTATCCACGCCTTGAAGATTTGGCAACATTATCTGTATGGTGAGAAATTTGAGATATACACCGATCATAAAAGCCTAAAGTATATCTTCTCCCAAAAAGAGCTGAACATGAGACAACGTCGATGGATGGAGTTCTTGAAGGACTACGACTGCACCATCCATTATCATCCAGGGCGGGCGAATGTTGTGGCGGATGGCCTTAGTCGTAAGGATCTTGCAGTCGTTGCCGGGATGATGATGTGGGAATGGCAGCTGATAGAGGTGTTCAGTAGCCTAATGGTGGGTGTAGTGCCTGGGAACGAAATGTCCATGGTGGCTAGTCTGCGAATTCAGCCGGGTTGGTGGGAGGAGATACGTCAGGCTACTAAGGAAGATCAGAAGCTTCGCCAATGGGTGGATGACAAGGGTCAGCTAGTGAAGATAGGTTATGAGTTCAGAGATGGAATCTTGACGATGAACGGGCGAATTTATATTCCTAATAATGAAGAATTGAGACAAAGGATTCTAGATGAAGCACATCGATCAAAGTATATTGTTCATCCAGGAGCAACCAAGATGTATAAAGACTTAAGAGAAGTTTATTGGTGGCTTGGAATGAAGCGGAATGTGGCTCAGTTTGTAGCCAAGTGTGATGCATGCCAACGTATTAAGATCGAGCATCAGCGACCAGCGGGATTGTTGCGACCATTAGAGATTCCAGAATGGAAGTGGGAGCACATTTCTATGGATTTCATTGTGGGATTACCTAGGACAGCAAGGAAGAAAGACTCGATATGGGTTGTGGTCGACAGGCTGACAAAGTCGGCTCATTTCATACCTGTTCGAACTGGTCAAGGTGCAGAAGAGCTATCGCGGATTTATGTTCAGGAAATTGTGCAGCTGCACGGGACCCCAGTCAGCATTGTGTCCGATAGGGATTCAAAATTTTTGTCGAGATTTTGGACTTGTTTGCAAGAGGAATTGGGAACAAAATTGAATTTCAGTACTGCTTATCACCCCCAGACAGACGGCCAGACTGAGAGGGTGAACCAGGTTTTGGAAGACATGTTGCGAGGATGTGTCCTGGAATTTGGAGGAAGTCGGGATGAGTACTTGCCGTTAGTGGAGTTCTCATATAATAACAGCTATCAGAGTAGCATTGTATGGCAGGCGATGCAGATCGCCTTCGTGTTGGCTTGAGGTAGGTGAAAGGTAGTTGGCCAAGACTGAATTAGTGCAGCAAGCCTCTGAAAAGATTGATGTGGCGAGGAAGTGTATGAAGATTACTCAAGATCGCCAAAAGTATTATGCGGATCACCGCACGCGGGATTTGGAATTTCAAGAAGGGGATAGAGTATTTCTTCGGATCTCACCACAAAGACCGTCAATGAGGACTAGAAAGCAAGGGAAGCTTAGTCCGAGGTTTATGGGACCATACAGGATCATTGAGCGAGTAGGTCCTTTGGCCTATCGATTGGCCTTGCCCAACGAATTAGCTGGATTTCATGACGTGTTCCATGTATCTCAATTGCGGAAGTTCATACCAGATCCAAGAATGGAAGTTCCAGAGGAAGAGGTTGAGGTTCGTCAGAACCTAACCTGTATTGAGAGGCCAGTGAAAATCTTGGACCGCAAGGAGAAGAGGTTGAGAAGCAAATCAATTCCATTAGTTAAAGTTCAGTGGAACCACCATTCTGATCGGGCAGCAACATGGGAGCTAGAAGAGGATTTAAAGCGACAATTTCCCGAATTATTTGTTGATGTAATGGAAGAGTAACTTTGATGTATTGATCAATTACATTAATGGAAATGAAATTTCGAGGACGAAATTCTTTTAAGAGGGGTGAAATGTAATACCCTTGATGATTCATGATATATTTTGTCACTTAAGAGAATATTGGTATATGGAAAATTCCAGAATTACCCTTGAATTAATGAGAAGGCACATAATGTGTAGGATGCCTAGGAGGGGCAAAACGGTAATTTGGAGTCCCGTCCCATAGAAAGATAAATTATTTTTGGAGAAATTATTTATAGTAGAGAATTAATATTTTGGGAGAATTTAATTCTTGAATAAGTGTGTGGATAATTAGGAAATTTAATTAGAAGCCAAGTATGGTTAGATTTGTGACACTTGGCAAAATCTTATGGAAGGGGATTTAAATTAAATTTGGGAATTAAGATTTATTTGATTTAGAGAATTTGGTGACACATGGCATGATCTTATGAATCAAGAGTGATATTTAAAATAAATGCAAAAGGAAAATAAATTAGTCTCTCAAACATTAAATGAGAGCCATGATGGAGGGAATTAAAAGAAAATCTATATTAAAAAGAAATGTGTCAAGCATTAATGTTGGAAAATGGTAGATTTAAATAAATGATAAAGTAAATGGGTTATGTCTTTCAAGAGCCTTTAAATTTAAATCAAAAAGAAATTATTTAAGTCACCATTAAATGCTTGAAAAGTTGTGGATTTAAATTAAATGCAAAATTGGGAAATTAGTCAATCTTGGAAATTAGTCATGATTTAATTATTTGGAAAATAGGAGAATTATGAAAAATTGGGATTGATCCAAGGGATGAGATTTAACCTCCAAAGAAAGATCAATGGATGAGATTCAAGGAGACTAAGCCTCTTGGATTTGTGTCTTCTTTGAGTCAAGGGAAGTGTTCTCCTAAGATCAATGGCTAGGATTAAATTTGGGAGAAGCACAAGGATTGTGCTAGTGTTTAAAGGTGGAGATTTAGTCTCTTGAAATAATAAGAAATCTATGGCTAGGATGTAATCTTGAGATTTGGCATGGATTAAGAAGAAAGTTCTATAAATAGGGAGTGGGAAATTGGTTCAAAGCTTTTCCCCACATGTGAAGTGAAAGAAGCAAGAAGGAAACCAAGGCAAAGAGAAGGAAGAGAAAGACTAGCAAAGGTAAATCTAGTTCCATCTCTTTAAATAGTTGAATGCTTACATATAAGAACTAAAAACAAAATTTCTTTATTATTTTGTTAGGGTGATTAAAGTCTAAGAGAGAGTCTTGGATTGTAGAAGTGTGAAGCTTCAAAGAAAACAAGGTAAGGGATAGCCCCATGTGGAGGGGTTTTTGCTTGCATTTGTACATGTGTGAATGAGTTGCATGTAATGATTCTTTGCATGTTTTGTGCCCTAGTGGACCTATGGCCATAAGGAGGACTTGTGATGGGAGTGAGGGGTTGGTTGGTGGCTTAACCTAAGTGACCAGCGGCTGTCGAACCACTCTAGAATTATATTATCTATCTTCTCTAGTTTGCAGCAAAGTGCGTCCTAGGTCGTCTCTCACAAGGAGCCTTATCTTTTTCTACCAACAATGAGAATCAATATAAGCAACACAACAGTTTGTTTAGGGGGGGTGGTTTAGACAGAAATCTAAATAACAAAACAGAAGAAAATGATAGGTGTAGATAAAAATCAGTAAATAAGATGCAATCAGTTGTGTATTTGTCCCCTTTGTGAAATCTTCCTTGTCCAACCTATAGATCTTGGTTTGTTAGATGTTATAATCTCTGGATATCAAACTCAAAGCATCCCCAACAACCATCCAAGGATTAGAATGATTGGAACAACAAAATGAATATAGAAATCTCTTATAAACAGAATGCAACCATCCACTCTCTATTCAACCCATCCGGAGCTATGCAAGAACAACCATTCAAGCATATTATATTCATTTCCGAGATGTTATACCAACTGGCTACAACACTCTATTCTCTTAAGCATTCAACAGAAAATGAATCCATGCAAATTCACACAAACCTGCCATGAACTCCATGCACTCAAAAGTCTGTTCAAACTAAACCAAATGGAAATGAATAAGATTAAAACAAACAAACCAGGTTCTTGTAGCTCATCCGGGACTCAGATTCCACATGGGTTCAAGATACACAACCGGTTACAATAGCTCTAGCCTTTCATTGCAGCAAAGAAGACAAAAATGGAAACAAAATGAAGAAGACAAAAAAATGCTACAACCAGAAAAACGGCCAGAATCTCCTCTCAATAATGATGTTTTTAAATAAAATGCTAAGAGGCCTTAAATACATGGCTAAGAAAGGGAGAGCTAGGAAGGCTAGGGTTGGGCCTAGCCCAACAGAAAATGAGAGATAAGTGAGCCCAAAACAACAAAAATGAGCAGCCCAAATGCAGCCCAAATCTGCCACTTCAAGTCCTTTCCAGCTGCTTCTCTAGCCCATCCAATATTCCCTAAAGCTATGCAAGCTTGGATCCATAGAAATAAGAAAGAAAATAGTTTATGTTCTCATACTACATTTACATTTGCATAGCACCCTTACTGAGCATTGGCTCATAAGGTCGTTTGACCTCTATTGTAGGTGGAGAATCATCTAAGGGAAAGGGAGTTTTGCAAGGTTGAAGGTATTGAAGCAAAGATGAAAGCATGTGTAGTAGTGTTTATGTATTTTGTTGTTAAATGTTGTATTTATGTATTAAATATCTAATGTATGTTAAATGTGGGTGAAAAGGGGTAAACTTGAGTGTTTTGGAAGCCCCTTGGTATGAAAAGGTATTCTGGAAAATATGGTATTTAAAAAATATATATATATTTTTTTAATAAAAATAAAGTGGAGGCAGTGTGCTGGTGCCAAGGGCGCGCGGCAGGGCGCGTCTGGGCGCGGCCGCGCGCGCGACCAGGCGACCAGCGCGCTCGCGGCCCATGCGCGCGGCCAGGCCGTGTGCGCGCGCGCTGGGGAGGCGCGGCTGGCTGCTGCTGCCCGCCCCCTCCTTGCTGCTATGCTATTTTTTTTATTTTAAATTTACTTTCTGTTTATTTAATTAATTCTGACATTTTGAGTCATTATGAAATAAATGTATTTTAAATAAACAATAAAGGAGTATTTTAGCCTCTAAATTAATTATTAAATTAATATGAATTTGAGGCAAATGTGGGATAAATTTCTATATTCGGTGAATTAAATAATGGAGTATTTTCCTTAAATTTTAGAAAAAGGATGAGAATGCCTTGATGTTGTATTTCAAAATTTATTTCCCAAGTGTTTGGAAAATTTGGTATTTTGAAATAATTAAAGGAAAAAAACAATGGAGATTTGAAAATGAAATTTTATAAAATTTTTCCAAAGAAATGTTAACCCAATAATTTTCTAAAGGAAATGAAGGTGAGATAAATGGGTTAATAGTTGGGGCAAAGAAATTATTATTTTCTTATAATTAAGGCTTATGCCATAATTTGTATGAATTTAGTGAGTGAATTCATTTCTTTCGATCCTGGGAAGCAATCATTAGCTCTTCATTAAGAGCTTGAGAAGGTGGCACTTCTCAAGGTTTGGGGTTTATTCTTCGCGGGGTCGTTTAGTTATCTTCCCGAAACCTTGAGTGGAGTGAAGAGAGGGCGAAGTCTAGTTTTCCACCTAGGTCGTTTCTCTTCAAAACGTAGCCATCTCTTCGTCTTTGCCCTAGCATGTGAATAATAGGTTGATTATTCGTGAGTAACACCCGTAGGTGGGAGCGGGGCGTTACAGCTACAGGGAAAGAGAATAAACAAACTCACCA
Organism: Diospyros kaki; assembly: GCA_036245055.1. Classification (NCBI taxonomy): domain Eukaryota; kingdom Viridiplantae; phylum Streptophyta; class Magnoliopsida; order Ericales; family Ebenaceae; genus Diospyros; species Diospyros kaki. The sequence continues at coordinate 23,002,584 of BSEG01000002.1, forward strand.
TAAAACTAAAATCGAGAATCATAAATAATTCAACTACTCATAACTATAAACATCTCAAACATACTATAACAAAACTCTGATCTATGAGATGTTCAATATAAACTAAAAACGAAAACTGACATAATAGTCACTAACTAAGGAAATCTCTCAATTGAAAATATAAAGTACTCCTAAAATGATAAGACAAAAAAATAACACCCAGACATCATTTGTTCTTGAGTGGCTCCCCGTTCACACTTTACTATCCCATATTGCTAGGCCCGATGTCTGGAACTGCCCTGCTAGGACCTGGAATGGTGAATAATATAAGGTGAGCTACAAAACTCAGCAAGTAATAAACATGAAAGGAAACTATAGCTGAATCAAAGAATATCGATACTCATAAAATATTAACTGTCCTTGCACGGGAAGACTAATAACCACTGTAAGGGTGCATATACATATAATATCAATGCACACAACTTGTAAAGATATAAATGCAGGTAAGCAACTTTAGCCTTTAGGCCCACATAATCTAAAATATATACCTGTCTGATCTGAATCCTACAACCATAAAAATTGTAAGCACATACTGTGGGCTTTGCACCCCTAGTCCCCTGGTCGTTACTAGGCGAGCGACACAAAAAATGAACTGTAACTGACACTTATGGGATCCCCATGGACTAAGCCACCTCGCGCGCATACTGTAATGTAATGCTCATATACATGTTCGCACACAACGTGAAGTGCTCCACATAAAATCATGCCCCATGCTTATACCAAGATGCATGCACATAATATCATACATGTCACAGAATAACACTAAGCATGTCATAGAATCAATCATATTGGAATACAATGATTTTACAAGTTATGATTTGGGGTATGGGCATGTTAGATTTATCCTATTTGGCATAAGATTCCATGGTTTGAGAGTATTTAATCTTTTATTTAAAATAATAACTTGAATTTGGGTTCACTGGAAGACATATCCGGATAGCAAAAGAACCATCCAGATATAAAGGAAGAAATCCGGATATGAAACAGGTCATCCAGATACATTGGGACTACATGACACAAGCTATTCGGATATGTTAAGAGGTACTCGGATATGGAACAAGACATTCGGATATGATTCAGGCCATCCGAATATCTCACTAAGTTATTTGCATGCTATAGGAGGGTTCATTCGAATGAGGATTCAAATTATGAGAGAGGCATCTGGATATGAATCAAGATATCCAGATATTAACATTGACCTATCTGGATGCATGAATAAGTCATCCGGATATCACACACAAACTACACTAGACACATCCGGATATGGCTCAAGGCATCCGAATATCACTCACAAAACTTATTAGATTCATTCGGATATGACTCAAGACATCCGGATATTACTCACAATAAACACTGGACACATCCGGATATGATACAAAGCATTCGGATATTACAAGGGCTATCCGGATACCACTCATAGAGATTAAACAAGCTATCCGAATATGCACATAGGCCATCTCAATATAATAAGAGCCATCCGGATATGCACTATGCCATCTGGATGTCACTCACATAAATCTTTTTTAACCATCTGGATGTGCACAGATCCATCCAGATGCTACTCACAATCTTTGAACAACCCATTCGGATATGGGGAAACTCATCCAGATGTTTGCATATTAATAACATAGGTACGAACGATTACAAAGACCATTTTCTAATACAACGTCTAACAAATCTACACCATTCTGAAGGAAAACTTGGGAAAAAAAATCCCAAACGACATGAGACAATCACGGAGATGATTCAAAGATCATATTGGAAGAAATTGCTATAATGAAACATGCATGACTTTGCCAAAAACTCACTATACGTATATATATATATCTACATCTCTATAACTGATATAATTCTAAAAATTTGAGAACAAAAGCTTAATCAAAAACCTGTAAGAAAGGTTTACAGGGGAAAGATACTTGCCTTACGATCTTCTTGATCGACTCAACGTTTCAACATAAATCTCCTATGCAAGACACTGTTGTAACTCACAGTCTTCCTTCTCCTCCTACGGCGTGAGAAAATATACACTCTATGAACATATATATAAGAAGCAACCCTAGGAGCCCATATCTCTTCTCTCCTTATATAACTTGAAGAACTTCCAATTCCTATTCATGCAGGAATCTACCCATCCATAATATCTCTAATTAAATAATTTCTAATAATATGAAATTATTATTTACATTCTTGCCCTTTATTATTTTCCACATAATCTAAATGCAATTAAATGCTATTCTCCCATTTAAAAAAAATCCCTAAATTGCCATCTTAAATATCTAATTAACAATTATCCTTTTAACACTAATTAAAATGCATTTAAATACTTCTTAATAAAATCTAACCCCTCTAACGGGTCGTTACATACTTTGATTTAGAGTATAAAACCATTTGATATTTTTCATCATCAAAACTAAACACAAGAGTAAAATATCAAAGATCTCAACTACAACTTCCTACATTCATAGATGCCTTTTCGACTTTCTAGTTGTATTTTATGACCGTTTCAAGTTTGGTGGTCAATACTCAATGGGTAGAGCGAGAATTACTGATTTTTGAGCATCTTTTGAATATTTGTCCACCAAACACTTATGACTTTGAATTTGAACATTTTTTTTTATTATTATGTCTTCCACATTTGAATTTACACTTTTGCATTAATTATTATGTCACCCATGCTTGGAGGGATGTTCTAAGACTAGTATTTATATGTGTGATCTTGTAATGTTTTGGGAATGAACATTTTTATCAAGAAAGTGCAGAGATCATTTTACCCTAATTCTTTTATAAGAAATTCATTTGTTTAGTGGCGAATTTACTTGATTCTTATCACTCTTCCTTCTTCTATCTAACAGTGTGGTGAATCAAAATTGGTATTTTCTTGTTTGTGGTGAATTTCTTATCAAACAAAGAGTGCTAGTATTTTTTTTTTTGTATTTTGCACACATCTCTCTCTCTCTCTCTCTCTCATATATATATATATATATATATATATATAGTTATGATATTGGACAACATGTGGAAGGTCCCCACATCCCTTCCCCCTTTGAGTAAATTTTCTTCTTCTAGAGTTTAGTTTAGCAAAGACTAATTTTTTTTCTCAATAATAATGATTTTTAATTCAAATTGGATAGAAAATGTTGAACCAAACAAGGGTGAAAACCACATTTATATTGCCAAAGAGGTTACTTAATAAGAATAATAAGATTAATTTCAAATGCAAATTAAAAGTAATTAAGGAGAAAAATCCCAAAAAGATAGTTGGTGTGAAGGGAAAGAAAGCATACGTATGTATATGTTTTGCAGAAAGTGAAATTCAACGAGCGTGCAAAATGATGACTATACTACGCCACTACCTCAGCAGTTGTCTTGCCTAATAGAAGCATAACTACTTCAAGAGGCCGTTGACCACCCAAGACCAGGAGAAGGAAACACCGACCAGTTGACGGAGATAGAAAGAGATGACAGATGCCAACATGACGTGGTCACTGGTGGGAGAAAGCTGACGGTGGCAGTCACGTGGTCACCAGTCAAAATTCACGCATTTGCATTAAAAAAAAAAAAAAAAGATTCACACAGGCCCAGGACTGCGACCAACAAGAGAGAGAGAGGGTTGCTTGCATCGCTACCCACTGTTGAAAATCGCCGCAAAACATGGAATTTTGCGGTGGTTTTTCAACCGCCACAAAATAGGTTTTTTGCGACGGTTTATCCAACATTTTGCGGCGGTTTTGTCAAAACCGTCGCCAAATTCATTAATAAAAAATTCAAAAAAATTGAATTTAGCGGCGGTTTTGACAAAACCGCTGCTAAATTCGTTAATAATAAAATTGAAAAATAAATTTTGCGGCGATTTTAAATAACTGCAGCAAAATTTAGAAATTTAAAAATAAAAATTAAATTTAGCGGCGGTTTTAACAAAACCGCCGCCAAATTCATTAATAAAAAAAATTCAAAAAAAATTGAATTTAGCAGCGATTTTGACAAAACCGCCGCTAAATTTGTTAATAATAAAATTGAAAAATAAATTTTGCGACGGTTTTAAATAACCGTCGAAAAATTTAGAAATTAAAAAATAAAAAATTAAATTTAGCGGCCGTTTTCACAAAACCGCCGCCAAATTCATTAATAAAAAAATTCAAAAAAATTAATTTTAGCGACGGTTTTGTTAAAACTGCCGCAAAATTTAGAAATTAAAAAATAAAAAATTAAATTTAGCGGCGGTTTGGTCAAAAACTGCCCAAATTCAGAAATTAAAAAAATAAAAAAATAAATTTCAAAAAAAATTAATAATTTAAAATTAAAATTAAATTAAATTTTGCAATATAATCTAAATTTTTAAATTTTTAATTTATCAATTAATTTTTTTCCCTCTCGAATTTATAAAATGTAAAATTTTAAAATATTAATTTATAAAATATAAATTTTTTATCTATAAATATAGAAATTAAATTCTAAATATATAAATTATTATATTTCATGTGCATAAAATATAAAATAAAATATATATACATGTAAACTAATTTATATAAAAATTTATAAATTAAAATATATATTAAATGTATAATAATTAACTATTTGTAATTGTTATTAAATATATACAAAATGAGAAAAAGGTGAGGAGAGGAGAGAGAGAAAGGGGCGCTTTCATATTTTAAAAAAGAAGTTAGTATATGAATTATATTTTTTTAATGGGAAAAAGTATACTAAAACTGAATTGAATAATATTTAGAGAATATATATATAAATACTATTCTTATATTGAAAAGATGATATAAATATTTTTAAATTGATGATAGAGTCAAGAAAAACACATCAAATCTCAAAAAACTTGTTATATCACATAATTTTATAATAACTTTTTGAATTAAAAATAACAATACATCTAATATGATCAAAATGTACATTTCTCTATATAATATACAAGAATCTCTATATATATAGTATACATCAAACATGACTTTGATTAATAATATATTTAGTATTATCTTTATCTATATTGTGTGTTGATTAATCAATAAATGCAATGCACTGTGTTGTGTTTGATTAATTAAGCATTACAATGTTTGATTAATCATAAATATATATGAATTAATTTAAATTCATATGGTCGAGACATGAAGTTTAAAAAAACACCAACAGTGTCAATGGTTGAGATCAAATACTCAACATATTTTCTCCCCAAAACCATCCTATCCCCCATCACATCACAAGTATCATAACCACTATCAGAGAGACAAGCGGCGAGACAGACAGTCAGTCACTTCTCCAAATCCATGGCATGGTCACTTCCTTTCCGATTTTTTCTTTTAACTCCCTCTTTACTTCAAATGTCTCTTGTCACAACCATAACCACAACCACTGAGTTCTTTGTACTCAACGCTCAGATGGCTTGTAATAGTGTAAGTTTTAAAAAACTTAATTAGGCTTAATCCAAACGAACTTGACCAGGCTTAATCCATGAATTAAGTTTTACACTATTTTAATAATTTTTTAATTTTTTTTTTCAGATAATGTCTAATATGAATTAAGTTTTACACATAATTAAATTTAATATTTTTATATTATTTAAAAATATAAATTAGTCAACAATATTAATTTTTTATATTAAATTATGTATATTAAATATAATTACTTTAAATGTCACAGTTAAATAATTAATTAAAAAATAAAATAAATTACTTAAAAGACAAAAAAACCAAATTCCCTCCCTCAATTTCCCATTACCCGCCTGCGCCAGGGCACCCCCAATTTCCCAAATTCCCTCCCCCAATTTTACTCTCTCTCTGTGAACCCTTCTCGATCTTTGTCTCTCCTCCCTCGCGTCGCTAGCCGTCACCCCCTCGCTCGCTCGAGGTCGCCCTCGGCCGCTCGCCTGCCGTCGCTAGCCCTCGGACCCTCGCTCACTCTTGCCCTCTCCTCGCTCGAGCTCGCCCTCGGTCGCTAGCCCTCGGCCCCTCGCTCGCGCTCGCCCTCGACCCCTCGCCCGCCGTAGCTTGCGCTCGCTCTCGCCTCTCGCAGTTCCTCAGGTTAGTTCGATTTTAATATAAGAGAGAAGATCTTGGTATATTAATTGATTGTCTTTTAAGAGTCCTGTTATTTGTTATTTCTGTTACAAGCATGTATTCCTACCACTGCAACTCAACTTTTCTTTCTCACTGCCTCGTTGCGGAGTCAAAATCTTAATTCAGAGCCATAAATCTAAGTTTGTATACTATTTATTTTTTTTTAATATTACATTGAAATGATTATAAACTCACAATTCAGTTGAATAGTTGATAAATAGATAAATTCAGAGAAAATGACAATTCACATGTATATATGTGTATAAAGTGCCCCTGTCTCTTTGTATTATTAAATTATTGAAAATTTTATTTATTTATTTTTTTACTTTTTTTTATCCAATCAGTATGTATAGTTCCGGCCCTGATCTGATTGCCATTGCCGTGCTTTTCCCTAGCAAGCATTGAGTTTACTAAAATGCTTGTAAACCCGTCACTGGACTGACTGTTCCATATTATAAAGTGGATATATATATACATAATAATTTGTAACAAAAATTGACAGTTTTCTAGAATTAAGTTATTGTTATGCATATTGCACATTCAAAGACCAATGGGACCCTAAGTAGCAACGAACAAAAAATAATAAATAAATGATTTGCTTCATTTTTTTTAAATTCTATTCGGATATATCCATCTTGATGATACATACACATGCATGTAAAAACAAAAAACAAAAATAATCAAATTAAGTAAAACATATGATTATTTGACAGAAACATCACTAAATTTTGGTTATTTAGGAAATTGGGTTGTCTACAGGAATAATTTTATTTATTTATTTATTTATTAAAATATGTTATACCTTTTTCCTAAACATTTTTACATTAGTTATTTTGATTAACTCCAACTAAGTTACTTTCCAACCATGAAAAAGTAACCTTACATTGAGAGCAAAACTCACCATCAAGGAAGGATTAGAAGGTCTTTTCAAATTGATTCTCACTGCTTTTTCTTATAAATATATTATTTCAAATTGTTTTAGTTTCATGTTTAGCTTTCTGTTGTTTTTTTCTGTTGATTCCCACTAAGTGTCATTTTTTGTTTTTCTTTTAAAAGAGGTAGAAATTAAAAATGACTACAAAATCTAATTCACCTTAAAATTTTGTTTTGTGACTATATACTATCATGTAAGGCATGAAACCATCACATGCAATAACCAACAAACCTTGCACATTAGGTCAATACACAAAAAATTGATGTATAAAGAGACAAAAGTTGAGTGTCTTATAGAGTGACAATAATTAGGGTCTCTATTGGAAAATTGTTGTAGTTTTTAAATGCCTTTTATGTATGAAGTACGCATCTTAAAACTAATATGGATGTAATGTTTTGCATATTGAGGTGTAGATTAGAGAAGCAGAATACAAGCTACAAGCTCTGTTTTAGCTGCATGGATAAGCCTTGGATTACAAAGCCACGAAATACACATGAATTTCAAGAAGGGGTGCAAGGATTTTTGGAATTTGCCTTTGCCCATCGGTCTGTTGAAGGCAAAATCAAATGTCCTTGTCCTGATTGTGTTTTTAGAAATTGGGAGACTAGAGCAATGGTGTATGATCATTTGATTTGTAGAGGGTTTCCAACCACATACACTACTTGGTTTTGGCATGGGGAGTCAACTACAGGGGAAACTTCTAATAGCACACCCTCGATACAAAATCCCTTATACAGTCATGATCCAATACACAATATGATCAACGATGCTTTTGGGATATCTAGGGACCATGTGAATGTAGAAGCCTGGACCTCGCATCAACCAGTACATGAAGGTGAAGAAAGGATGCCAGAATTGAATCAAGGACCTAATGAGGAAGCTAAGGCATTTTACGATCTAGTTAGGGATGGAAATCAAGCATTGTATGAAGGATGTACGAAGTACTCGAAATTATCATTCCTAGTAAAACTATATCACATCAAGTGCTTGTGTGGATTGAGTAACAAAGCAATGTCTATGATTTTAGAATTGTTAAAAGATGCCTTCGAACATGCAGAGATTCCTGATTCTTTTTATGAGGCGAAGAAATTAATTACCAAGCTTGGTCTTAATTACAGTCAAATACATGCATGTCCAAATGACTGTATGTTGTATTGGGGAGAAGATAAAAGTAGGGAGACATGCAAGGTATGTAACATGTCAAGATGGAAACAAAGTAGGAAAGGTAACCCGACGAACATGTCTAGTGGGGGCAAGAAAAGAAAAAAGAAACCTGTCAAAGTTTTACGGTACTTTCCACTTAAACCACGTTTGCAAAGGTTATTTATGTCTTCTAAAACTGCTGAACATATGAGGTGGCATTCTGTGGATAGTAACAAAGATGGCTTGATGAGGCACCCGAGAGACTCTGAGGCGTGGAAGAGATTCGATGAAACACACCTTGAATTCGCATCAGATCCACAGAATGTTAGGCTTGGGTTAGCTAGTGATGGCTTCAATCCTTTCAGAACTTTGAGTACCAACTATAGCATTTGGCCTGTGATTCTTATACCGTACAACTTACCCCCTTGGATGTGTATGAAGCAGACTTCCTTCATCCTTTCAATGATCATTCTGGGAAAGCAAATGCCAGGGAATGATATCGATGTTTACTTACAACCCTTGATTAAAGACTTGAAGGATTTGTGGGATGGTGGTGTGGAAACATTTGACGTTTCACTCAATCAAATGTTTAATATGCGCGCTGCATTGATGTGGGCAATTAGCGATTTTCCTGGCCTTGGTAATTTATCTGGGTGGAACACACACACTAGTTCAGCTTGTCCAACTTGCAATTTTGACACTGTTGCCCATCGTCTACCTCATAGTAGAAAGTGGAGTTTTATGGGTCATCGCCGATTTTTAGAGCCAAATCATAGATTCAAGTTTAACCGTGTTCATTTTGATGGTAATACAGAGTTTAGGAATCCACCAGTGGCACTATCAGGTTCAGAGATATTCAAGCAGTTGGAAAATGTTCATGTTACATTTGGGAAAGGGATAGAGGTTGAAGATAACAAAAAAAGAACTCACCGAAAAAATATTGTAGAAAGTGGTTGTTAACAATGGAGAAAGAAAAGTATATTTTTCCAACTTCCTTATTGGGAGTACAACTTGTTGCGCCATAACCTTGATGTTATGCACATTGAGAAGAATGTGTGTGATAATGTCTTGTACACCATTCTCAATGAAAGTGGAAAAACAAAAGATAATCTCAATGCTCGAAAAGACTTGAAAGAGATGGGCGTAAGAAGTGATCTTTGGCCAAATGAAAATGGACAGTATCGACCTGCTTTATTTCCAATGTCAAATGCCCAAAAAGATGTATTCCTTACAACTTTGAAGAATGTTTTAGTACCTGATGGTTACTCAAGTAACATTGCTAGGTGTATTGATCTAAAGCATTGGAAGATATTTGGTTTGAAAAGTCATGATTCACATATTCTTATGGAGCAACTGCTACCAATATCAATTAGAAATGTGTTGCCTAACCAAGTGTCTGCCGTTTTAGTTGATTTGTGCTCAATATTTAGGCAAATATGTGGCAAGGTGTTGAATCCTCTAGACTTTGACAAGCTCCAACGTTGAGTCATTCTCACACAATGCCATATGGAAATTCTTTTTTTGCCTGGGTTCTTTACAGTCATGGTTCATTTGGTTGTGCATCTAGTGAATGAACTGAAGCTTGGAGGCCCAATACATTATCGATGGATGTATCCTATAGAAAGGTAAATATTCTATATATCGTAATTGTTATTTGCCATTGGATTTGCATGTATATATGTATAACACTATTTTTTAATTGTGTTTTTTACTTTAGATATTTGGGACATTTGAAGTCCTATGTACGTAACAGGGCACAACCAGAAGGTTCCATTGCTGAAGGTTATTTGGCTGAAGAATGTTTGACCTTTTGTTCAAGATACTTGGAGGGCATTGAGACAAGATTCAACCAGCTTGGACGTGTTGATGATCAAACGACAAACAATGAATCGTCTCAAGTTTCAATGTTTTTTACTGAAATAGGGAAATCAGTTGGGAGTACTTCATATTTCAACCTTACTCATATTGAGAAACGACAAGCACACAGATATGTGTTGATGAATTCAGAACTAGTCGATCGGTGTGTGAAGTGAGTTCGTACATAAAAGATATATAATTTATCAAAATCCCTTATTTTCCTATCTTGTTGCGTTAATGACTTAATTTTATATAGGGAATTTAGAGAGATAACCAAGAGAAGGCTCAGGAATCGAACACGATCAACTATAGAGATTGAAAGAACAGTACATCGGGAATTCGTTGATTGGTTCTCTAAGCGTGTAGGTTTACCATTGATATATTTTATTAAGAACAATATTTTAATTATGAAAAATTGTACTTATCGATTTCCTTTTGTTTCATTTTAGATTATGAATGATGAAAATGAATCCCATTCAGATGATCTTAAGTTCCTTGCACAAGGGCCACTTCAACGTGCCAGACGATTTAGTGCATATAATGTCAATGGATTCAAATTTCGGACTATGGAACGAGAACATAGCTTGAAAACTCAAAACAGTGGAGTTTTTGTGATTTCTGGAACAAGAAGTCATTCTAGAATCAGTGACAACAACCCAGTTAATGGAGATGTTAATTATTATGGAAAATTGGTAGATATAATCGAGCTTAATTACTATGGTCGATTCAGGATTATTCTATTCAAGTGTAAATGGGCCAATACCATAACTGATAGAGGGATCAGACAAGATGCTTTGCAGTTTACTTTATTGAATTTCTCTCGATTGATACATACTGGTGAACGTGAAGAAGATGAACCTTATATTGAAGCTTCACAAGCACAACAAGTGTACTATGTTAAAGATGTTGTAGAAAAGGATTGGCGTGTTGTTGTACATTTAAAACCAAGAGATTTGTATGATATGGGTGAAGACACTGAAGAGACATTCTATGAGAACGAGCCATATCAAGCACAAGACTTAGGGTTATTTTTTCCTAATGATACTGGAATTCTGTCACTTGCAAGAGCACAAATAGATGATGATCCAATGCCTAATGTTGAAAATGTTGATGATGAGGATATGTAATTCTATGGATTTAATTAATGCAAATGTAGAATATTATATTACATTTTACTTTGCTTATTATATTGTTGTTAGCCTTTTTCTATTTTGCCTTTCATTTTGTTTTGCTTTATCTATACGTGCATGTTTTTATCATTTATAAAAAGTTGCAGCCATGATTAGGAAGAAACGTCTAAGAGGTACCAATAGAGAAGTGGTAACAACAATATAATAAGCAAACACAACATAAAGGTTTAAGATTTGTTTTTCACCATCACCTCACATGTCTTACTAGAAGGGTTTAGACTAATTAGATAATAAATACATAACCGCTTAGGACACAAACAGAGCTATTTTCATGGCAGTTGGTCAATGTAGACTGGGAAGAAGTAGCACATTCGAATACAAGCTAACCTAATGAAACCTTTAATGTGATGTAAAAACTACAAATACAAGCATCTATTCTCTAATCTGTTTTCGTGTTTGATCAAAATTAGATGTATCCTGACAAAAATAACAATCAAACTACTTGTAGCTATATTAGAATTATTTTATGTTACTAGAGGTTTATGCCCTTCGACAAGTAAACAAAAAAGAAGCCTCTGATTTTTGCATCACTTGCAAAACTGTGACCACCAATACCAACACCCATATGGGCACTTATCATCATTGCTAACTTCATACTCATATATCTACTTTGCCCATCTCTCTATCTCTCTCTCTCTCTCTCTGAAATCATGTGCATAAGAAATTAAGAAGTGGGCATTGCACAAAGATATATAGTAGCACTGCTTATTAGTTCACTTCCTTGGTTGTAAAATTTTCCTGTCTGGGCATTGAGGGTTTGGTAGATTAAATCAATTTAGCTCACCTTACACTCATGAGTAATGTCCTTTTCCATATATATATATATATATATATTTTCTTCTTTATGCATTCACTTGATCACTTCTCCCACATGAAATGCAACTGCTGGTTGCTTAGAAGCCATGGAATACATACTTCATGGGCCACCAAGAGGTATTGCAGCCATCCATTGCATGTTCTGTAGTTTCTCTTAGATTTACTGTGCTCACACGTACCACAAACATATGCATTGAATGTACGTAGCTATATACTTGGACGTTGGGGGTAAAAGTACAATATTGAAAAGGAAGAGGATATAAATACATAAGAGGGTAGCTAGCATGCAATGCAATGCAGAAACTTAGCTATTCATATACTTATAATCAATAATTAATTCAGACTATGAGAGGATAAAAATTAAGTTTTTCTACGTACGTTATAGTGTCGTGTGTGGGGGGGCGCACTCCATCTCATCCATGATTCGCTCTTCAGTATTATTTTTTCTTACTTCTTCCAGCTGTTTGAAGACAAAACTATCACTATATATGGTAGCTTCTTCTTCTAACCAATGGGAGATTGATCTTGACATCTCATCATTAATTATTATATATAATAATAGAAATATAATTAAGCCATTGCTGTTTTGGGTGTTTCACTTCTCTTCTCTTCTCAAAAAGTATTAGATATTAACGTGCGTTCTACTATTAATAGAATTAAAGGTTAATTCTAAAATTAAAAACACAATAAAAGTAGTTCAAACACATGCACTTAACCTGATGAGATTCGCAAAGGAAACACCATCATTTTGTAAAAGGTTTCTACATTCATATCATTGACCTTCTAATGAATTCTTCCAGTGTGACATTTAAGAAAGGGACACTACTCATGTTGCTTAATGGACTTGGCTGACCACATATGCTTTTTGAATTTATTCCGTTCAAACTTACAATCATTTGCTAGACGACGGATTAATTTGTTGGATTTTCTTTTCTTATTATTTTAAATAAGAGTTTATCATAAAGAAATCATTCGTGGAAAGATGATATATTTAAGAAATTAGACTCCCATATTGAGATTTGTAAAATCATGTAATCATCTAATTCTACTAGTTAGATCAGCATAACTTGAGAATCGTTCAGTTTTGAGGTATGTAAATTGTTCAAATTTGAAGTTTTATTATATTTGCTCATATTACCTTGGCAACCAAATGCAATACAAAAGGTTTTTGGTTAGCAAATTTGAAATTTTAGTTCGTCAATTTCAACCACATTTAAGTTCAAAACCCTGAGTAATCACAATAATTGATTATTATACGATAGCAATCCAAGATAAAGGACTGTTATCCAGTCCATAGTTTAATTATAAGTTAAGCGGAAAGCAATTCTGTGGGAGCTGAAAAAATGATTAACATAGAAATAGACTGGCCAATTTGGAGATATTCTTCTAGATGATGAATGTTTCTAACTACATTATAGCAGAAAAAGTAGATTTAAGATGGGAATTCTTCTTCCAGACCACCCTGGAAGGCTTCGTAAATTTTGATTACTTGCTTGGTTAATGGTTTATAACAAAATTACTTGCTTCATGAGGGATCCTGGATTTTTGTTCAGTGATCTCACATGAATTTGTTTTTAATTGATAGGTGAAGACAAGGAGGCAAAGCTATAATAGTTTGTACTTATCTTTTGTTTAAATAGGCTACTTGATTCATTTAATTCACTGCTTTATTATTCAAAAGAGAATTTCTATTTGGATTGGTTGTTGACTGGAAATCTCAGATAACCTTTTCACTTGTGCCCAATGTTTTGCTTCTTAGAATTTTTTCAAGTTATTTTTCCTTTTTTGATGAGAGTGAAGCCTCATTAGTTGTCTTTTCTCAATTAACATCTTTCTTTGATCATGTGATTCAGGAAGGTCCTAATCCGCAACCCCTGGGGCCCCCACCCAAAGATAAAAATGCAGTTTCTTGTCTATTTAGCTACTGCAAAATTGGCAGTGGCAGAGCCAACTTTATATGAATTGTAATAGTTAAAGGGTCTCTACTGTGCATTAGGCTCCCCACTTGTGAGGGTCAGGGAGGGTCACAATAAGATAATATTCATAACAAAATGCCTTGCAAACCCTTTAGATCATGATAAAACCTCTCAAACTAGAAAAGAGAATGTTCCATTGAGATGAATGGAAGCCTTCTGAATTTTCAAAAACTCTTGTTGACGTAGGATATGACCAAGAACTAATCTCAAACCTAAAACACTATTGAGAACAAATCTTAAAACCTGAAAACACTAAGACACAAGTCTCAACTTAGACTAAATATCTGTATTCAATAATTAATCTGCAAAAGCTGTAATCATCTAACGATCATTACACACTCTTAAATGTAGAAAATTATATTGCATTTTACGTCGCTTATTATTATGTTTCTCCTTCTCCTTTATTATTATTATTATTATTTATTTTTTTTGCTTTGCTTTATATATATGTGCATGTTTTTCTCATGTATAAAAAATTGCAGCCATGATTAGGAAGAAACGTCTAAGAAAGACAGGCATTACTGATTTAGGTGGAGATGCCTCACTTCCCACACATGCTTCAGCATCATTGTCAGCTCCACCACAACCCCCAGCATCATCCCTAGCTCCACCACAACCTATAGCATCCTCCCCAACTCCACCGCAACCTCCATTATCTGGCCATGCCCCATCACAACCTCCAGGATCTAGGCAGACTCCATCAGAATCATCCACCCCACATCTATTTCAGGATATTCCATCGACAACCTCGTCTACATCACTTCGTTACTGGACAGTTAATGTGATAGGTATGCACAAAATATTTAAATTGCATGTAATTATTATATACTTGCATTAATTATTAAATTAGGTATATGTATTTTGATTGACAGATGAAGAAGGGCTTATAAAACAAGAAAAACTAAGGGTTAAAGATGTTTGGTTACTAGCACGTGGAAGGCGTGTTATGTTAGAGTTCAATGAATCATTCCAACCAATTGGAGATCCAGCTGGACTTCTTGGAGGGATTTTAGGAGAATTAGCCTCTGATTTTGTTGCTTTTCCTGTCAACTATGAAAGTTGGCACAAAGTACCGAAGACATACAAAGAAGAAATTTACAAAAATAGAATCATGGTAATTAACTAATATTGTATTTTTTGATATATTTTTTGAATATGTTATTGTAACTAATATTTTTGTTTTTTGAAGGAAAAATTTAATGTTGACGAGGGGCCTGCTAAAAATTTTATTTTGAAGAACATTGGAAAGAAATGGAAGGACAATAGATGTAAATTATACCATGAATGGTATGATCCCAATATTGGTCGAGAAGCAAATATTACAAAGCATCCACCGAGAATATCTCAAGACCAATGGGCAAGTTTTATTGACTATCGTGCACGAGATAAGACTAAGGTGATGTTACTAATCTTGCTTATAAGATTACTAATATTTATACGATTAAGTGGTTAAGATTAAACTAATGATGTTTTTGTTGGATATCTAGGAGATATGTAAAAAAAATGTTGAAAATCGATGGAGCCACACTGATAGGAAAGTGATTGGTCTCTCTTGCTGTTGTTCTCACTATGTAATGGTTTCCCTCATACATGTCTTGCATCGCTCCAATATATCTGTTGTGACCTCTTTCTTTTCTGAAGCCGACATGAAATTTCTGGTACTCTCATTTGTGCTTTCTCCAAATCTAACAAAACCAAATTGAGATCTTTTGGTTTTCCCTTTACTTGCTACTGGTCTCGGAACAGATAGACTGCTTCCATTTTTATCCTAAGTATAAATCAAAATTGATTATCCAATACCTATGTTTCAAGTCTTACCTGCAAAACAATTACATCTCGTAGGCCTTTCCTGACCCTAGTTGGTACTAGAGCTCTCAGTTTTGGAACTCTAATTTTATAAAATAATCTACTCTGTGTATTTACCCCATTATTAACACTGCTTCTAAATTCTCTTTTTCAGCCACATGTCATCATGGCTTTGATCTTTTAAGTGTTAAAATAGAAAAATTTGTCTTGTTCCTTTTCTATCTTTAGCTCAGAATTTGGTTATTGATTATGTCCTAAATTTCAACATTTTCTTATATTTTGTTGAAGTTTTTTTTGTGTGTGTTGCTCAAAAGACATGTAATGATAAAGGTGAATGTGACATTGAAACCTTTGAGTAAGACCCAAGTCTTTTTTTGAGATTTTTATGATTGATATTGTTTTTTAATCCATATAGGAGAAAATTTCTGAGATTGAGAGCCAAGGCACGCCTTCACAGTCAGTCTCCTTAGATGATTCACTTGCTCGTGTGCTAGGAAAAGAACATTCAGGCCGAGTTCGAGGTTTGGGCCATGGTCCTAGTCCAAACCAAGTTTTTGGGACCACTGCTCAATTTAGTGGGACATCCTCGCCATCCAATAATACTAGTACACCTGTTGTACAATATGTGAAAAAATTGGAGGAAAAATTAGAGACTAGTCAACAAGAGGTTCGAAGTTTAAAGAGTGCAATGGCTTATATTTTCACCAATATCGTGGGGAATATACCACCTGAGTTTGCTACTATGCTCAATACAATGGTATGTTAATATATTAATTCTTAAATTATGAATTTTATTTTTTCATTTCAAGTGATTGTTTATGTTAATCTCCACAAATATTCATCAAAGTATGTTTTTTCTTTTTGTATACATATCTAATATAATTTTAATTATTTTAGGCACCAGATGCATATAGTGGACTAGTGTCACCAGCAGGAAGGCTCTCTTCTAATGCAAGTCATGACATTTATCAAACCCATCAAGATCCAAACCAACAAAGTTGATGTGATGATATAGAACTTCATTTTGGATATTAAATTGTTTAAAATATGTTACATATTTGGATATTTAAGTTGTATTGAATATTTATGGTTTATTGATTAAATGGATTGAAATATTGTGTATGTGAATTTTGTATATATGTTATAAATTTTAGGTTATTTGTGAGTTGCATTGTGAGTAATTTGGCACAGGTTTTTGATTTGGTGAACAAAAAAAGCAACTGGGAACCTTTCTGTTAGGCTTTTAGCGGCGGTTTTGAAACCGCCGCTAAAAGCCACGATATCAAAATTAAAACTGCCGTTAAAGTGCCAAAAATCAAGCGAAAAAATCTAGCGGCGGTTTCAAAACCGCCGCTAAAATGAAAAGAAAATCGCCGTTATTTTTTTTTACAAATTATTTTATTTTAGCGGCGGTTTCAAAACTGCCGCTAAAATGAAAAGAAAACCGCCGTTATTTTTTTTACAAATTATTTTATTTCAGCGGCGGTTCCAAAACCGCTGCTAAAATGAAAAGAAAATCGCCGTTATTTTTTTACAAATTATTTTATTTCAGCGGCAGTTTCAAAACCGCCGCTAAGATGAAAAGAAAACCGCCGTTATTTTTTACAAATTATTTTATTTCAGCGGTGGTTATATAACCGCCGCTAAAAATCAAAATAAAACTGCCGCTAATTGTTTTAACAATTGTTTTATTTTAGCGACGGTTTCTTTAAACTGCTGCGAAATATGATTTTAGTGGCGGTTAAATAACCGCCGCTAAAAATATTAGCGGCGGTTTGCTAAACCGTCGCGAAAGTTCAATTAGCGACGGTTTAACAAAATTGCCGCTGGAAATAAAATAATATCTAAATATTTATCTAATTGTTTATAAAACCGCCGCTTAATGTTAGACTTAGCGACGGTTTGTAAACCGCCGCAAAAAACAACATTTAGCGGCCGTTATTCCAGCGGTTGTTGAAAACCGCCGTTAAATACCTCACGACGGTTGTATTAGCGGCGGTTTTCAAAACTACCGCTAAATCACTTTGCGACGGTTAAAAACCGCTGCTAAATAACAAAAAAACCACCGGTAAAATGCTGTTTTTTTGTAGTGATACTGAATGTTATTTTACAGAGTTCTACAGTGGTATTAGAGTATTATTATTTTGCTTACACCCAAGTTATGGTTATCCATGCCAAAGAACGTTAATCTATTCAGACCTTTCTATTTTATGATACAATTTTTCATTTTTTGTAATTTTTATATGTATGTGTTCCTCTTTTAATGATCTACATGCTTGAAAAATTTCAGGCTCATTCACTAAGCCATTTAAGAAAAATCTAAGATTAAAATTTTGCGTCGTTTTTTGTAAAACGTGATGAACCCGTGACTTTGGCCTTATTTTTTATTGCATTAACATTACAAATATATTTCAATATGGATATAAAAATAAAGCTTGTTTCAAGATCTTTCCAATGGTATAAATTTTGGATACCTGTAGCAGAAGTTATAAGCAATTGAAGTTGGCTGCACACAAAAGTCGTTGTAACGACCCATTGTTGAGATTCGAGTATGGTTTTACATGCTTTAGTGCTAATTTGATCTTGTTACGAGTAAGGGTTAGTGTATGGCTGTTCTTGGATAATTTTTAAGTGTGTAAATTAAGTGATTAAGCTAAGTGTGGTGTTGTATCAGAATATAAGTGAGAATTGTAGTTTAGATATTCGAATGGGGTTGTGGTGTATTCAGATGAGGCATGTGACATCCGAATGTGGTTGGTGATATTCAGATGTGTATGTGTGTGTTTTGGACCTCATTCGATGGCATATGAAGCATTCAGATGTGTTATTGGTTCTCCATTCGAATGGAGTCCTCTGTAGCATTCGAATGACATAATTTAGAGTGTTTCATTCGAATGGCTCCCTATAGCATTCGGATGACCCATGTTCTAGAAAGTCACTTTCACTTTGAAAACTGATTTTAACCATGATTCATCTCGAATCTCAAAAAATTAAAAATATAGAAGTTGTAGTTATTTCTCTTGGCTTTCCATATCATCTTCAATCACCTCAATCCGAGCTTGAACGAGAGAGTTATGAAAAAACTTAGAAAGGGTGTCGAAACTGTCCAGAATGCCCATTTTTGTTTAATTCCTCTCATTCGAATTATCTACTATAGCATTTGAATGGGTCTTTCTGAGAATGAATTACCAGACCATTTTCTCAATTCAAAAGCTATTTTTTAGGAAGGCATGTCAGGAATTTATTCTCCATCTTGCCATGTATATTCTCCCACTACCATCTGTCTCTCATATATAATAGTGGGTGTTGAGAGAAGTGGGAATTAAAATTAATTACAGAGAGAGTGGTTGAGAGCAGTGAAGAAGTGCAGAGAAGAAGAAGAAGGAAGTACAGGTGAGCTCCTCATTCATTCTTTGCAAGCTCTTCCTTTCTTTTTCCTTCCCTTGATACCTTTAAGGTTCCTTAATTTAGCTTGCATGGGTGAGTGGGCTGGTTCTCTGTTATGAATGCATAGATATATATATATATATACGTATATACATGGCTGAAAGCATTTGTATACTTTGACTTAAGTGGCATAAGGGTGAATTATATATATATATGTATATATATTGCTGAGATTCTATTTCCATGGTAAGGCTCTTAACTGTACTATTTGGCTGAGACCCTGTGTATGGTTGAGTCTCCATGGCTTTTAATTCTTTGTATATATATATATATATATACTTCCATACATGGTCTTTGTTCCCTTATTTCTTAATAATTTTTAGTCAAAGAGTTTATTTTTAGAAGGGGCTGAATATTGGGAGACTTGCATGTGGGTATCTTTTAGTGGGAAAGCTAGAGATGGTCTTGCGTTGGCTGCTATAGAGAGATTGTCTCCTCCAAAAATCTTGTGGAATGAAGATAGGTTACAGTGGATAGAGGATAGTTGTGGCTTTTCATCCCATGCTATTTTATATGCTTATAAGGAGATTGTTATTATTGGCTGAGAGAACAGTGCATGTGCTCATGCAATTTTTCCATGTTTTATTATTCCAAATGCATGCAAGCAAGAGCTTGGAATTATGCATTTGGGGGTTTACACGTGAGTGTGTGCTTGGTCATGAGCATGATGATTTAAATATTTTTTTGTTAGACATGAGCATTACATTCAGCATGTAACTTCCTATATGGGCGAGGGTTGACAAGATACTTGGCTTATGGAGGCTTCGTATCCTATCCGGCCAACTACGCCACCTTTTATATATTGCATTGCATAGTCTTAGCGTCGGTTCTGAGATATAGCTATACGGTGTCGGGTTTCCCGAGCTGAGTTTATATATTAGGGACACTTGAGCGTGCCCCAATTATATTATGGACATTTGTGCGTGCCCCAACGGGTGTTGATGGCTCCCACCCCAGTGAGCTTCTGCTCTAGTTACAGGTACAACTTGCCTTCAGGACAGCGGCAAGTTTGTGATATAGACTTGGGTGCTAGTGCATTTTGCTTTGGGCCTCAAGATCCTGTATGTGCATATTTTTTATATTCAGTTGGTGCCTGTACTTCATATATGATTGGTCGACATGCTTTGCATGAGTTTTGCACTTGGGTGCGGGTTATTCTTAGTCTCCTTATTCTTGTCAGCCTTTCATTTCTTATATGCTTGCTTAGTCTTGTGACTCACTCTTGCTTCTCTTCATTCTAGGTAAGGGCAAGGCCAAAGTTAAGGATGAGTCTAGTGGTGCCAGACCTACTAGAGTAGATGGTGTACAGGGTAATTCAGGTTGACCTTACCATAGGGCGGAGTTGTGAGATAGGGTTGTTGTCTCTTTTGAGTTGTTCTTTATAGTTTGGCTTGTATGTATGTGAACCCTGTAGCCTATGAGCCAATTGTATTTTGAGATACATGCTTAGATTGTGGTTATGCTTCCGTTGTGAAATTTATTCTCAGTTAGACGTGAATCCAGGTGTGCATGCATGGCAAGTCTGCCTCCTTTTTGTTTTCTTCTTTTTCCCCTCGGGGCCACCTGCTAGGGTTCTTCGGCTTGGCTGGGGGCACTACAAAAAGAAAAGGGTTTTAACTAGGGGAAAAGTGGTCGTTAAAAGTCAATTTCCCTTCGTTAAAGAGTTTTAACGACGGGAAAAATCCCGTCGTTGCCCTTTGTTAAAGCTTCCGTCGTTAAAAGTATCAACGATGAAAAAAAAGTACCGTCGTTAATATAAGTAGTGAGGGGCATAAGTTTCTTCGTTAAAACACATAATAACGACGAATATTTCCATCGCTATAACAATGTGTGTGGTCATTGATAATAATATATAACGATAGATATTCTCGTCGTTACTGCAATGTTTACCAGTCACTAAATATAATATCAATGATGGATATTCCCGTCGTTATTGCAATATTTACCAGTCACTAAATATAATGTCAATAACGGATATTCCTGTTGTTATTACAATATTTACCTTTCACTAAACATAATATAAAAGATGAATAGTCCCGTTGTTATAGCTATGTTTACCAATTACTAAAAATAATATCAATGATCAATATTTTCGTCGTTATATAAATATTTACCTATCATTATTATTATTATTACAATTATAATGATTATTTTTATTATTTTAAAGAATTTATTTTGTACCTATTAATTTTGGAAAGAGTGCCAAAGAGATACTAATAATAAAAATGTCATCACATTAATTTAGTAGAAAACAAGATATATACAAAAAATGATCATTGACATTCATTATGTATTGATTACAATCATCATAAGAGCTTCTATACCCTCCACAATCATAAAAAATAGGGGGGAAAAAAAAAACTATGAGTTTCATATTATTCTAATCTCTCCCTATAATAAAAATCAAAAAATTATTACAAGTATGACTAGAATCCACGTATTATTCACAACTAATACCAAGAGTTTCCTGCTCGACTTGTATCTTCAAATACCTACAAATTGCAAAGAAACAAAATCATATTACTCATTATTTTCCAGCATTGTATGATGATCTAAACATAAATCTCATAAGTCATAATGTAATTAAATATAAGAGTAAAAACAAAATAGACTTCAATTCAAAAGCTAATATTTAACAACTTATAATTCCTAGTGCCCCTATGATCAACTTCATATATATTTGATTACATCATCAATTCATTTTTCAAACAGTTTTGTTCACAACCAATACAATAATACTTACAGAAGTCAAGATGATCTTTCAGTTTTAGGACATGAATAAGATATACCATCACCATCCATCAATATTAATTAATAATAATAATAATCAAAAGTAGACAGATAGATTGACAAAGAATTTGTTGAATTGAATCCAACATTTTAGAAGAGAAGGCATCTTCTGATATTTGCAGCCGCTGCGTGACCTTTAGCTATGGTAGCCAGACCAGGAGCAGCTTGCCCGAGAGCACTGTAGAACAAAGAATCTGTTCTTTGTTAGGGTAACAAAGAGCAAGAAAAGAGAAGAGGTAATCAAACTAGAAGTAAGTTGTTTTCAACTCACAATCCACTGAAGATGACATTAATTATTGTAATGAACGCTTTGCCACCATTAGTGTCATGATGCCGAACAAGTATCCCTGCATACTAGAGGAGTAATGCTTAGGCACAGAACAACAATGCATAGGTAAAGCCAACACAAACTCCTTTAGCAAAACCACTCTTCTTTCCCATATTAAGTGCGGAGTGACCTTGAGCATGTTTCGATCGCCTGGTCCTCTCCCACAAACGAGTAAACAGTACGAATCTATGAAATAACCTAGTCAAAACAAAAGAAAATTGGCAGTTTGCATGGACATCTCGTTACCATTTTAGATGTATGTTCTTGGTTTATCTCTCACTTCAGAGTGTTATATGCATTCTGTTAGTGAATACATAATTCAATTTAGTGCTACACAGTCTCAGTGAAAAACTACTTTTTTGAATTCATGTTGCTGAGACCACGCAGTGTGATGAAGGCTTGTGATTATTGTTGTAGACCCCACAAAATCCCTTAACCCTATAGGCAAAAACAAATAGTATTACAGTAATTAACTGCAATTGAGAGTATGAAACTAGAATGGTACAAGAAGAAACTTTCCCTATTATCTGAATTAATTTCAAGTTTATAGGATGGGTATGGAAGAAATGGGTATCAAATCTCAACTCTTTAAATTTGTAGAAGCTCCTGAACCAAGGTGAAAGGCATGTATTTTTACCTCTTCTGTGACCTTCCCCGCTTCAGCATAAGCAGCCTCACCTTTTTCTGATAAACTAGACATGATAATAGTATAAGTGCCTTCTGCAACAGCTATCAATGGAACAACAGCCAAGGTGAGAAGTGTAAGCTGCCATACCGAGGAAAATCCTACCGTAAACCCAACAACAAATTGAGAGAGATAACGCAAACCATGGTCTATCTGGATCAACATAGAGGTCCAAAAAACAATGAAGAGCTATAAGTACTCTTGTTAAAATAGTAATAGTGAAATATCAAGCATAGCTTCCTTGTGTTTTTTCTCATATACCTTCTCACTAATGGCATCCTGAACCAATATTGCATCACTTGATATGTGAAAGATCAAATTTTTGTCCCTGGCATCTGTATCAAAGAAACTAATAACCTTTTTTAGTACTGATTGCAGGTACTTCAATCGCAAGCGGGCAGTTTGCCTTTCCCCAGTCTGCATCCAGAATGCAACACCTGAATGTGTAATGGCACCAAAACGTGGTAATAGTTAAATCACTAAGAAATATAGATCAAATGGTCATTCTTAAGGTACAACAGCCTAATGATTGTGAAGTGCATTTTCTTACCCATCCATGCTGATACAAACACAATAAGTCCAAGATAAACCAAGTAAAGAGCATGCTACAAAAGGGCACAAAGAAGTAATTTTCATCAGCTTTGATGAAAATGCAATGGTACTGAATAGTAATGGTCAAGATGGTAAGAACAATGGGGTAAATCTAAAAGAATGCACCTTGGAGACCTTTGAGGACAGCCTCTGAGGGAAGCTCCAAGAGCTTTCCTTGAAGCTTTCCTCAAAGGCTACTATTTGTGTTTGAACAATCCAAGATTTGTGATTGAAGCTACAGTTTGAAGGATTGCCTTGGTTGAAGGAAGCCCCAAGAGCTTAGTATAGTCAAATTGACCAAAACTTTGGTCTTTCTTTTCGCTTGTAAATTCAATTACTGTGGTGGATATGATTTCAGGAAAATGCAAAATTGAGGTAGCCTTTGATGTTAGGCATGGAAATATTGAGAATATTATTTTTGTTGCATTTTAGGTTGATGATTTCTTGACCACATGAAAATAAAAATTGGTTGAAGAACTCAAGAAAGACATAATGCAAATATGTGAGATGGAATATGATGAGGGATGAGGGATGAGGGTTGGGCTACGGATGAAGTTGAAACAGCGTTAGCGTATCTAAAAATGTTTGATTATGCGTTTTCAAATAAACGGGCATAGAATTCGCGTACAGATTTCGATTTCAGCCCATAATATATGCTTTTGGGGTAGCTCAACAAGACAAATGCAACTAGTTGCTTTGCGATTATAGATCATGGTTTTTCACCATTTGAAATTTTCTTTTATACTAAAATGCAATTTTTTAGTTATTCTATTGTCTTTTATTTCATGTTGGGCCTCGAACGTAAGGGCCCAGTCTTCTAATGCCCATATATTGTTACTAGCCAAAATAGTGCCATATACCCCCTTTTGAAGGATCATGCTAATTTGAGACGGATGCAACTAATAGAAACCATGGTAAACAAATTAACCATTGGCTAATGTCTTAAGAGGACATTATACCATTACAACCATTCATTTTATCTTAACCATCTAATTAGCAATAGTCAATATAAACAAAGACAGTCTGTAGAAAATGTGTAGCAAGTGAGAGCAATTCTTTGTGTGTTTTCTTTGAGGCCTTTATTTGAACATGTTTAAGACAATTCTTATTTGGCTAGAGTTTTAACTTACAGAGATTTAACCTACAAACCATCAAAAAATAAATTGTATTCAGATTTCAGAAACTTAAATCTGAAATTTGAATATAGAATACAGATTTATAATACAAAAACTTAAAGGTTTCAAAAACTTACAACAATTGATTTCAGATTTTAATCAACATTTACAGAAACTCATAGAAACGAGATCGATAAATGATAGAAACTTACAGAAACTACGTAGATATAAACTTACAGAAACTTATAGAAATAGAGAAACTTACAGAAATCGATAAAGTTTTAGACGACGATAGTGAAACTTACAAAAACTGAGATCGAGGACTTCGACACAGGCAATAGCGATATGCAGGTCTTCAGACTTGAATTGACGAGAAGAAGAGTTCACAACAACAACGGGAAACAGAGGCGAATTTGGATTCACGGGAAAGCTGATTTTGGATTGACGGGAGAGGCGACTTCGGATTTGGATTTGGTAGCTAGGGATTTGGAATTGATCACAGGAAGAGGCGGGGATTGGGATACAGGGAGAGGCGGGAAATATTTATGTTCTTTTCTCCTAACCTAATGAAAATTATGAAAAAATAATATTAAGTGTAAAAAAAAAATTAATAAAAAAAATATTACCTAATCAGAATTATAGATATATATTTGGAGGAAAATATTTTTGTTGATTTTCTAAACTCAATAACGACAGGATTTTTAATTAATAGTGAGAAATGCATAAACCTATCGTTAAAAAATTAATTTTACACCACATTTAGCGAGAGTATAAATAATTCCTCGTTATAATAATGAAAATTGTACTTTTAACGGCGGGGTATTTGTCCTCTTATTAAGTTTCCCTCGTTAAAAATCTTTTTTTTTTTTGTAGTGAGGATCCGGGTGGGGGGTCCTACAGCCACGCTGCAAAAACAAGAATTTTTTTTGGAAGAAGGTGAACAATATTGGCTAGGTGTAACCCACTCGCACAAATGACGTGTGTGGGCGGTACAATTGTCATTTTTTGATACCTCCAATAAGTGAATGTTCATCTCATGGCGCCAAGTCTGTATTTTTATTTTATTTTCAAAGATACATGATGATGGTTGTGAGTTATGATAGATTTAGAATTTGTTTCTGATTATGATGGTAATTATTTTTGTAATAATTACTAAAAAATAATAAAATAAAAATAATAATAATAAATATTTTTTTTGCATAATAGAAAATTACCTTATTAATTATTTGTTTCATGCAAACATGTAGTTTTATTTTCTCTTTGATAATTAATTTATACCAAGTTTCGGTTTAGTACCGATCTTAGGCCTTTTATGTGCCCTTGAATACTATTTGGAATTTGTGGATCGATTTCACATAAGTAATTGGGTCAAAGTGTTTAGTTGTGCATCATGAGTGATGACTTTGAAGCTTGGTGATCTGTTGATCCTTCAGTGTATAGCTAAATGTTTTGATTTAATTATTTGTTTTGAACATGTTCATTGAATGTCTTTTATTATCCAGGATTCGGTGATCATGGCTAGTAGTTCAGTTGTTGGAAGCTTGACTAGGATAGAAAAGTTGGATGGGTCCAACTACTCCACATGGGAAAAGCAAATTCAGTATCTACTTCAGATGGAAAAGATATGGGACACTTTAGAGACTTCCCATCCCAAGTCGCAAAGGGAAAATGTTTCCTTGGAAACACAGAGGGCTTATGATAAATGGCTCAAGAGGGACCCCCATGCTCACCTTATAATGCTAGTTAGCATGCAGAGTGACCTCATGGGTCAGTTTGAGCCTTGCTAAACTGCCAATGAGACATCTGTTATAAAGCTTCATGCTTTACAGTTGAAATTTCAACAGTATGTCAAGGACCCAAGGCATAGCGTGGCTAAGCATATGAGGGTGATGGGTTCAGTTATTAGAGATCTTCAGAGTGTGGGAGTAGCACTTCATGATGAGTAGCAACTCCTAGAGGTGATTAATTCCTTACTGAACCCTGAGTGGTCCTAGGTGAAGCTTCTAATGAGACAAAATGAGAATATCAAGACATTTGATGATATCTCATGTCAGTTGGAGCTTGAGGTAGAGCGCGTCGAAGCAAACAGAGTGGCGACTTTTATGGCTAAGGCCAAGAGGCATGAGGGCTTCGGGCTTAAATGCAAAAGGCATGGATCGAGGGCATCAGGCCTTACACCTAAGAATGGCAAGAGTAAGAAGGTTAAGAGAGGGATGTGTGGAAAAAAAAAACTTGTCCAAACTAAAATGCTATAATTGTTAGAAAAAATGGTCACTTCACTCAAAATTGCCCAAAGCCGAAAAAGGTATATTCCTCTTCTATTTCTCATTTGTTTTATGTTTGCTCGCATGTATTAGTTGCATACTCATGTCTTGAGTGGATTGTGGATACAAGAGTAACACGACATATAAGTGTTGAGAGAAGGGTTTGTGGATTACCACCGGGTGCTAGTGGGGACACAATATGTCACGCTTGGGAATGGCACATAAGAAGAGGTTCTTTGAGTTGGTTCGTACCAACTTAAGATTAAGAATGGCAAAAGCCTACTGTTGAAGGACGTAATTTATGCTCCTAGAGTCTGGTGTAATCTTTTATCAATAGTTGTTTATTAGGACAAGGATATTCTTTTCTTTCTCACAGTACTGATGTGAACATCTATTTCAAGGATACATTTTTTGGTTGTGGTTTCTTAGTTGATGGTTTTTTCAAATTAAACTTGGATCATGTTTATTATAATCATTCAATTACTTTAGTTTCCTCTACTTTTTATGTCATGAGTGTTGATTGTGATTTATGGCACAAAAAGCTTGGCCATGTGGGCCAAGATAGGATGGCAAGGTTGCCATGAGAAGGTCTATTGGGATCTCTCAGTAAAGTGAGACTCTTTATGTGTGAGCCTTGCTTAGCTAGTAAGGCCAAGAGGAAACCTTTTGGTAAGGCTTCTCATACATCATACCTGTTAGAGTTAGTATACTCTAACATATGCGGTCCAATTAATTTCAGAGCACGCCATGGTGCCTCATACCTCATCACCTTCATAGACGATTATTCACGTTTTGGTTACATGTTCCTGATTTCTCACAAGTCAAAACCTTTAGATGTTTTATGCTTGTGGTTGAGAATTAGTTGGAGAAGAGCTTAAAAACTCTTCAAATCGATAGAGGCCGTGAATATCTTTCTGATTAGTTTAAAAGTCTACGTGAGGAAAAAAGTATAGGTCGACACCTGATGAGTCCTAGCACTTTGCAACAAAATGGTGTTACAGAATGTCTAAATAAGAATTTTCTTGGAAATGGTTAGATTGATGTTAACGCAGGAAAATCTCCTTATTAGTTTCTAGGGAGATGCTTTGTTGACTACTGTTTACATTCTTATTCGTGTTCCAAGTAAGTTCATGTCCTTTACCCCTTATGAGTTGTGGATTGGTAGAAGTCAAAACTTGGAACACTTGCAGCCTTGGGTATCAATTGGATATGTTCATAACATGTCCCACAAGTATGATATACTTGGATTAAGAGCTAGCAAAAAGGTGTTCATTCAGTATCATGCAGGCTCAAAAGGATACGTCATGTATGGTGAACATCCTAATGGGGGTTTGACTAAGGTCAAATCTCGGGATGTAGAGTTTCTTGAGGATGAGTTCCCAAGAATTGGTGAGGTTAATAAGGACTCCCAATTGTATAAGTTACAAGAGGAAGTGCCTTTAGTTATTGGGAACATTCTTACAGTTAATGGAAGTAAACCCTTAGACACTACTTTTGAGACTTAATTAATTCGATGTAGCCAACATGGGCTTATTTCTTGTCGTCATTTCAATGATGTTAAGGGAAAGGTGCTTATGTGTGCTATGTCAGATGACACTGAGCTGACTTCCTATGCAGAAGTTTTAGCCTCCCCAAATTGAGATCAATGATTGATCGCTATATGAGGGAAGAAATGGACTACATGGCTAAGAACACAGTATGGGAACTTATCGATCTTCTACCAAATACAAAGGGCATTGGCAACAAGTGGGTTTTGAAAGTCAAACGCCAAGCTGATGAATCAATCGACAAGTATAAGGCCCTATTGGTCGCAAAAGGCTACACCCAAAAAAAGGGTGTAGATTTCTTATAGACATTTACTTACGTGGTGAAATTTGACTCTATTTGCTTAATTCTAGTCACCGTCACTCATTTAGACCTTGAGCTACACCAGATAGATGTCAAGACAAGATTTCTCAGTGGAGACCTAGACGAGGACATATACATGGATCAACCCGTCAGTTTTGTTATTGAAAGGTAAGAGGGAAAAGTGTGTCGTCTCAAACAATCCATATATGGTGTCAAGTAGTCGTCAAAATAATGGTATCTATAGTTTCATGATGTTGTTACCTTCATTGGTTTGGCCAAGATGGCAGAAGACCATTGTGTGTATGTCCAACAGATAAAAGATGGATTCTTGATTTTATCTTTATATGTAGATGACATCCTATTGGTTGGAAACAACTTGGAGATGATCAATGTCATTAAGGAATGTCTATCCTCTGTCTTTAAGATGAAGAACTTAGGGGAAGTGAGTTATATCATTGAAGTTAAGATCTTAAGGGATCACTCAAAGAGACTCTTGAGTCTATCTCAAGAGACTTATCTACATAAGATCCTTGAATAGTTTCATATGGATAACTCGAAACCTGTTGATACTCTAGTTGATAAGGGTTTTACCTTGAGTTTAAGTTAGTACCCTAAAATAGAGGAAGAAAATAAACAAAGGAAGAAGAAACCATACGCTAGTGTTGTTGGGAGTTTCATGTACCTAATGAAGTATACTCATCCTAATACCTGTTTTGTTGTTGGGCTAGTAAGCTAATACCAAAATAATCCAAGCAAGAAACACTAGAAAGTTGTTAAGAGAATCATAAGATATCTACATGGTACTTGTGATTACGTCCTGGCCTTCCAAGGTGGAGATATGAAAATGCATGCTAACACTGATAATGATTTTGGCAAAGATATAGATGATAGTGTCTCCACGTCAACATATGGTTTCATTCCTGGTAGAGGCCCTAATTCATGGCGAAGCAAGAAATAAGATTGCATTGCTTAGTCAACCATGGAAGTAGATTATGTGGCCAGCTCAAAAGCTGAAAGAAAAGCATCCTGGCTTAGTGCTTTCCTATAAGAGCTTGGGGTAATAGCTGAGACTAGTAAACTTGTTGAGATTCATATCGAAAACTTAGCTGCAATGTAGTTTGTACACGACCCTAAATTTCATGATAGATGAAAGCACATAAGGAGATATCACTACATTAGAGGACTAGTCAGGGACAAGGAAGTGATATTGAGTTATATTCCTAGCACTAAAATGTTAGCTGACCCATTGACAAAGCCACTTAGTAGGAATGCGTTTGAATCCCATATAAGGTGTATGGGATTACGTAGAATTTGAATTCCACATTTTGATCACTATTTAGAACATTCATGTTGTTTTTGTACTGATGGATATTTGTTATCTCTTTTTAATTTTTCATGATATGACATTATTAATTATGTTGTTGAGATGGAAAACATTGAAATAGTTGCACATGTTCGGGAATGTCATAAGGCTTGGATTGATCCTCTCATGCAGATGATCACCCTGACACCTGCGTGGTGTGAAGGATGAGACAACTCACTCTTGGACTTATGAGGTTAGTGTAAGTGCCCTAATACATGAGGGGTGTTCAAGGTCATTATTGTCACCTTAGCAAGGCTAAGATGAGACTTATTTGGAGAAGTCGAATATGGGTCTATCTCAAATTCCATATTAAGCCTGATAATAGTTGGATGTGAGCACTCATGAGTTGAGTGACTTAAGCTAGTGCCCATGGGGTGACTGGGTCAACATTTATACGATGTTTCGAGTGTGACATCCTTGGTCAGTAAGAGCTCCATTGTAGCATGTGAAGAGGAATGCCAACATTTGGTGTATCAATACAAGGGTTCTATGGTTTTCAAAACATTTTCGAAAAGTCATGCAAAAACACAATAGAAAATAAACATAGAGTTGCCTTGCAAGACTAAGTTTCCAATGACTATATGCAATACAAAACAAAGCCAAACCATAAGGGGTTAACAGATATACCTCATAGTGGTTTGGATTCGAAGTAAAGGCTAGAAATCCTCCCCGGTAGCAACGTTCGCTCTCTTGTAGCTCCCAAAAAGCACTTCGGGTGACTAACCTGACCCTCAAAAACACAAGGAGCCTAGTCAGTCTACGCTTCTAATGGTGGATGATACCAACAATAATGCCTATATGCTAGACTCAATAGTCTCACAATTGAAAGGGTGTAGCTACTCTTGTAACAGAGAAAACAAAGGAGCAAATGGAGGGAGCTTTTGGAGAAAGCTTATGGGCTCTAAAAGAATAAGAGAGAACGAGCTAAGTCCAAGAAATTAGGTTTGCAACAATTGCAAAGGCTTCCTTGCCTCTCGTTCTCATCTGCTTAGCTTTTTATATGAAACCCATAAAAACCCTAGGCCTCCCAATCAGGACAAACAACTGAGAGAGAGAAAGGGGACAGGGGTGAGACACAAAAGATGCACATCGTTCTTCCCAAATCGTCTTCCATCATTCTCCGAAGCCATGCATCTCATTTCTGTTACAGAAATAACAAAAGTTCATGCTAAATCGCGATCCTCTACAATAGAAATAGTTAACAGTTCTAAGAAGTTGTCGACCGTTTCATAAGAACGATCAACAAGTTCTCAACCTATCGACTGGCCATGGCAATTGATTTAGTCGAAAACTTCCAAGGTCTGTCAATCCTTTCTGGCCACTTTGACTAATTTTCCAAAAATTGCATTCAGACCCGCCATTAACTCTTAATGGCCCTTTCATCATCCCATGATGAAACCAATACCCCCGTTAACTCTTAACGACATGCCTTTCAACTCTTGATAGTTGCTTCTTATCAATTAAATCATTAAACCCGATCTGTTAACTCTTAACGGTAACATTATTAACTCTTAATAATGATTTCAGTTTTAATTACTTAGTCAACCACCACACCGAGATATGTGTGTAACTTTTTAGATTCAGTATTAAGTAGCAATCAGAACACATCAAACTCTTTGATGTCGATCAAATATTCTGGTCTACAACCAGGATCACTCCATCTTCTTGATGTACCCCGAAAAACCCTGAGTGACAACTAACATTATATCAAGGTGATCCTACTAGTAATGAAGTTTAACTTCTTTGATAACCTATTTGCGCTTATGATTCCCGTGTACTATAATCTCTCCATCGATTAGCATCAGAATCGAGTAAGAGTCATGGACTGATCAAACTCACTAACTTGATAACAATGCCAAGATTAGTGTAGTGTGATCGAGATAACACATCGGAACTCCTTCCGACATTGAAAACACTTTTCAATCAAGTGTACTCTAGCCAGAGGTTTCTTCAATTAGAACCACCACATTTGCATAGGTTGTTCACCTCACGCGAGAGGTCGACGGATCCCATTAGCAATCACCTACTGATTAGTGGTCAATTTTGTAAAATTTTTATTATAATTTCACCCTTATTTTGATTTGAAAATGGTTTAAATTGAATATTATTATGCATTTTGTGATTGTGTGCAAGTTTAAAAATATTAATATAAAAATATATATATATAATATAAAAAAGAATATAATATATATGGATTGTAAGCTCAAAACAAGGAAGGCCCAAGCCCAACACAAGAAAAACCCAAGTTCCAAAAGTTGCTTACATCATCGCTTACATCATGGGTTGGAGTAACATTATCGCTTACATCAAGGGTTGGAGTAACATCATCGCTTACATCATGGGTTGGAATGAGGTCATCGCTTACATCAAGTCACGAAGTTCCAAGAACTACACTTTGGCCCGAACTTTTTAAGTAATTAGATATTTTTTTTATCTTTGTATTTTTAAATTAGGTATTTTGTTTTTGTTTTTATTATTAAATTAGTTTTTTTTTTGTATTTTTAAATTATATAATTGAGTGGTCTCCATTGCATCTTGTGGCTTATAAATAGATCACTTGGGTCACATTTGTAACCATTCAATTTTCCTATAATGAAAGTATAGTTGTGTTCTTAAGATTTCTCTCTCAAATTTTTCACTTTAGTTTCTATATAGTTTTGTTCTTAGAAGTTCTCTCTCAAATCTTCAACTTTTGTTTCCATGTAGTTGTATTATGTTATTCATATTGTCTTTTTATTATATACCGCCTATATATTCGGTTAAATAATTGTCTTTCAATAACTGTCTTTTAATTATACACCGCCTATATGGTCGATTAAAAAATTACCTTTCAATTATTGTCTTTTAATTATACACCGCCTATATGGTTGATTAAAAAATTGTCTTTCAATTATCGTCTTTTAATTATACACCGCCTATATGGTCGATTAAAAAATTGTCTTTTAAATACCATATTTAATTCTCGTCATTTAAATTCCTGTAAATTTATTTTCAAATGAAGTTGAGTAGCTAAATCTAATCTTGAGTTAAGGCAAGGATAGTGTCCAACGCCAATGATTCCCAAAAAAAACTATGCTTCAAATGTGTAATATTAATCTGATTTAATTTGAGCAATGTGCGTATAGTGTATCTTTGAGTTTGGATTGGACCATAAGCCTAACTTAGAATTTTCATGCCATGTATGGAGATTGCTAGTGTAACACCCCCTCTCCTAGAACTGCCCGAGAAGAGGTGCTATGGGAAATAAAAATAAAACTAACTGATAAACTAAAATCTAATACCATAATAAATATCTAAATCAACTGAAATAAAACTCTGAGTCATCACAAACTGAAAACCATAAACTACATCTAAGGGAAAATCCCTAAACTGATAAAACACCAACTAATAAACTCCCAGACATCTTTGGTCTTGAGCGGCTCCACGTACACACGCTACTAGACACTGCTGCTAGGCCCCACATCTAGTACTCCCCCGCTAGGACCTGGAATGGTAAAGAATACAAGGTGAGCTACAAAGCTCAGCAAGTAATAAGATGGAAAGAAAAACTGAAGCTGAATCGAAGAATATCAATACTGAAGAAAAACTTACTGAACTTGTACTGAGTGGAACACTATCTGTTTGCATTCATAAATGTAATTCACATAAACTATAAGATAAATGCAAGTATGTAACTTGGC
The DNA here is from genome assembly GCA_036245055.1 of Diospyros kaki. Lineage (NCBI taxonomy): Eukaryota > Viridiplantae > Streptophyta > Magnoliopsida > Ericales > Ebenaceae > Diospyros > Diospyros kaki. Next base: position 23,036,518 of record BSEG01000002.1, read on the forward strand.
ACATAGGCCTATATAATTGTAATACATACCTGACTAATATGAACCTGCAAACATAAAAGCTGTAAGCACATACTATGGGTGATATGCCCCTAGCTCCCTGGTCGACATCAGGCGAGCGACACATAAACTGAAACTGAAATTGGTGGGATCCCTACGGATTAGCTACCTAGCGCACATAATGCAATGCTCACATACATGCTAGCACACAATATGTAGTGCTCCATAGAAAGTCATGCTCAATGCTTATACCAAGATGTATGCACAAAAACTCACAATATAATGTTGATCATGTCGAATTAAATGCTAAGCATGTAGTCAGATCTAATATATTGGAATATAAAGATTTACTCGTATTTTCCCTTGAATTTCAATATTTTCTGACATTTATTTAATTATTTAATAATTTATTTATTGCAACTTGAAGACTTCCCAGGGGGGTCGCCCATCATAGAATTACTCCCACCCGAGCACGCTTAACTTTGAAGTTTTTAAAGATATTGAAACAAAATACGAGAATAGATGGAATTTCGGTGTGAGTGTTATACACCCTATGGCCATTGGGATATGAATCACCCATCCGGATAAGAGACACATGAATTTGAATGGAATTGAGAGAGACATCTGGATGAGTAAGGTCTCATCCGGATACAAGACACATGAAACTTTGGATAGGTTGTGAGAGACATCCGGATGAGCAAGGACCCATCCGGATACAAGACACATACATTTTTAGACACATCCGGATACAACACAAGGTATCTAGATATCACTCTCAAAAAGCCTTAGACTTATTCGGATACAACACAAATCATCCGGATATCACTCACAGACAATTAAACACATCCGGATACTACTCACAATCGCTGCTGAACACATTCGGATACGAAAACCAAGCATCCGGATATCACTGGACCATCCAGATATGTACAAGAACTATTCGGATGTCACTCACATAAAACTTTTTGACCCATCCGGATAGTCTCTAACCTATCCGGATGCTACTCACATGCTCTGAAAAATTTATTCGGATATGAGGGTATCTATCCGGATGTCTACAACTCTTAAACCCATAAATGACGCTCACAGAGACTCTGATCTTCCACAAAACTTAATAAAACTACACCATTCCGAATTAAATCTTGGGAAAACAAAACCAAATCAATAAGAAACAACTTTAGGAACGATTTAATGATCATAACTAATGAAAACCCTGCAAAGAACATGCATGAATTGGCTGGAACTCATTGTACGCATGTATATATATATATATACACGCATTGGTACTGATTCAATCTTAGAATTCTGATATCAAAACTCAATCAAGACCTGTAAGGAAGGATTACAAGGGAAGGATACTTGCCTTGATGATCTCTGATCGAATTCGAATGGTTTACAAAGCTTCTCCTATGCACGCACTGCTACTGCCAAAACACTTCTTCTCTTATGCGATCTCTAATTCTTCACGGCGTGAAGAAAATCAATGCTATGACTCTCTCTCTATATATATATAGAGAGAGAGAGAAAGAGAGCAACCCTAGGGCATCTCATTCTCCTAACACAACTAAGAGACTCCACAAATCCAAAACCCTCTCTCGGATGGACTTTCCTCAACCCCTTAATCATAATAACTCTCATTAATTAAATAAATTCTAATAACCAATTCTTAAATGACCATCATGTCCTTGCATTTAATAAATAAATATAATTGAATGCTATTTAATTTCTATTTTCTCAATTAAAAATCTAAATTGCCACATTAACAATTAATTGGCAAATTCCCTTAATTAAATACTTCAATAATTAATTAAACAATTCTAAATAACTACTAGGCCCTCTAACGGGTTGTTACAATTTCTCCCCTCCATAAAAGAATTTGGTCCTCCAAATTTGTACCTGGTTACTCGAACAACGAGGGGTAAAGACGCCTCATTTCTTCTAGCTCCCACGTCGCCTCTTCTGACGAGTGTCGCTGCCATTGCACTTTCACAAGAGGAATTGATCGATTCCTCAAAGTCTTTTCCTTCTGTTCTAAAATACTGATGGGCTTCTCTTCATAAGACACGTCTTCCTTAACTTCAAGATTCTGAAAATCAATCACATGTTGGGGATCTGGCACATATTTGCTCAACATCGAAACGTGAAACACGTTATGAACATGGGACAACTGAGGTGGCAAAGCAAACTCATATGCCAAAGTCCCTATCCGTCTCAAAATCTCAAATGGACCAATGTAACGGGGACTAAGCTTCCTTGTTATGCCAAATCTTCGAACTCCTTTAATAGGCATGACTCTCAACCAAACATGGCCACCTACCTCAAACTCGAGGTCTCGTTGTCGTTTATCTGCATAACTCTTCTATCTGTCTTGGGCTGTCTTCATTAACTTGAATCTTTTTTATCGTCTGCTCCACAATTTCAGGACCTAATAAAGCCCTATCTCCAATTTCTTCCCAACATATCGACTATCGAGATAGTCGCCCATATAAAGCCTCATACGGTGACATTCCAATACTTGAATGGAAACTATTATTGTAGGAAAATTCCAACAAAGGTAGATGCTCATCCCAACTACCTTGGAAGTCTAGAACACAAGCTCTCAACATGTCCTCAAGAGTCTTGATAGTCCTCTCTAACTAACAGTCTATCTGCGGATGAAACGCCGTACTAAACTTTAATTAAGATCCCAATGCCTCATGCAAAGCTCCCCAAAAATGAGAAGTAAAACGAGGATCTCGATCCAATACAACACTGGATGGAACACCATGCAATTTCACGATCTTCTCAATATAAATCCTAGAAAATCTGTTCAATGGGTAAGTCTTCTTAATAGGTAAAAAATGGGATGATTTAGTCAAACGGTTAACAATCACCCATATAGCATCATAACCTTTAGTAGTCCTGGGTAAACCCATCACAAAATCCATAGCAATATTATCCCACTTCCACTTCGGAATAGGTAATGGAAGTAATAAACTTGCGGGTTTTTTATGTTCTGCTTTAACTTGCTGGCATATTGAATACTGCGAAACATAATTGGCTACATCTTTCTTCATACCACTCCACCAATACTGTCGCTTTAGGTCGTGGTACATCTTCGCAACACCTGGATGGATAGTATAACGACTCCTGTGTGCTTCATTTAAAATCTCTCGCTTAAGATTTCCATCATCAGGTAAACAAATGAATCTCTAGAATAAGAGTATACCATCACTTCATAGAATGTATCCTAAAGGAGAAAATTTCTCAATATCTGCCAAAATTTGCGCCAACTTCTCATCTTTCGATTGCTGGTTCTTGATTAAATCGAATAACTCGGGTTGCACCCTCATATAAGCGCAACTCACAACTGTACTATCTTCTAGGGCTGAAATACATAGAGTACTCAATTGCTCCAATAACTTCCATTCTTAAACCATCATCGTAGCCATAGAAGCTCCTCGCCGACTCAAAGAATTGGCTACTACATTAGCCTTTCCTGGATGATATAAAATCTCATAGTCGAAGTCTTTAAATAGCTCGGCCCAACGTCTCTGCCTCATGTTTAATTCTTTCTAGGATAGAAGATAATGTAGACTCTTATGATCTGTATAAATTTCAACTTTCTCACCATATAGATAGTGTCGCCATATCTTTAATGCAAATACTACCGCTGCCAACTCCAAGTCATGAGTAGGGTAGTTCACTTCGTGTTTCTTCAATTGTCTGGATGCATAAGCATTAACTCGACCCTCTTACATTAATATGCAACCCAAACCCGAATGGGATGCATCGCTGTAAATGGAGTACTTCTCTGCACTTCTTGGTATAGCTAAGACTGGTGTAGTAGTCAACTTTCGCTTTAACTCTTGGAAGGCACGTTCACACGCGTTATTCCATTCAAACTTTTCTCCTTTTCTTGTTAGCTTAGTTATAGGGAAAGATAAACGAGAAAATCCCTCAATGAATCGCCTGTAATAGCCTGCAAGTCCCAGAAAACTACATATCTCTATCACTGTTGTCGGCCTCGGCCAATCCATAACTGCTTTAGTCTTATCTGGATCCATTGAAATACTATCTCCAGAAGCCACATGGCCTAGAAATCCAATCTGAGTAAGCTGATCGAGACTGTCGAACCTCGATGATTGTAAAATAAATATATATTTCGGATCTGTAGCAAGGGTGCGACCCCAAAGTCGTCTCTCAAAGGAACCTCAATACAAATTTGTCATGACAAGAACTGAGTGAGGGAGTTTTTTTTATGAAAAAGAAAGTATGAAGATTGAGTAAGAATATAAAAACGAAACTGTCTATGGATCCAACCGCAACCAGTTACAAATCTTTCCCTTAAACCAAGTTTTCATCATCCCTTCTTATAGATTAGATCTAGCCGAGTTTCAACACCCAAAATCTGCATAAATAAATCTCCAGCAATTGTCTAGAGATCAAATCAAAGCTGATATAAAAATCAAAGAAAACCTCCTTCAATCAGTCTACCAATTTTAATCTTCATTCACACAAATTCCAGAACCTAGTATCCATAACCATCATACCAAGTTATTTGTTTCTGCTTCTTTCCTTCGTGTGTTATATCAACCGACTATAACATTAAAGCCGCAACATAGAAAAGAAAAATCCACCCCATATATGTTCATACAACCATCTTGAACATGCACTAGAATAAGCGGAAAAGAAGTAGAGAAAACTTAAAACTAATATAATTGAAATTCAAACCGGATTTCGTAGAAGCTTTCGGGATTCAAACCATGGAATAAGTTCGGATTTGCAACTGATTACAAGTGTTTAGCCCTCCATGGAGGAGAAAACAGAGTAAAAATGGCTACTGTTCATGAGACAGAAAGTAAAAATCAATTAAAAAATTCATCCTCAGCTAATGGCCTCCTAAGGTACTTAAATAGAGCTTAAGGAGGAAACCCTAGATACCGTAACTTCATAGACGATTTCGAATAGGATAACGTGCGTTCTGGCTTCGGCCCCTTCATAAAAATTGTAGATCAGGAAGAGTAGATGAATTTGGGCCTTTAAATCACTTGATTTGGATATCAGACGCCCAAGTTATGGCCTTTTAAAGAATCAGTGTTCAGTGTAGCTTTCCTAATTTAACCCAGCTATCTGGTCCCGACTTTGAAGTGATGTTTGGAAGCCCAAACGAACTCGGATTTAGACAAACCATACCATTCTAGAAATACTAAGAAGTCCTCTACAATATCTCTGAAGACATCATTCACGTTCTAGGATTATAACTTGGCCAAAAACTTGAAAGAAGAATAGAAGATCAAATCTGTGAGCACACTTTTGCTTCTTTGTCTCCAATCTCCTTGTTTCCCTTCTTGCCATTAAAATTCCTCATGACCCAGGAAGCCTTAATCTGTCCAAAATAAGATAAAATAGTGTGAAGCCCAATTCCTATAAAATAAAATAAAACAAAATCAAAATGAATAAAATGATACAACTAACGTACAAAAAGACTAAATATGAGGGTTAAATAATATGAAAATATGCGCTCTATCATAAGCCAAAACTCACACTTGCTGAACTTGGCATATAGTTGCTCCTCTTTAAGCTTCCGTAATACTAGAGTAAGATGCTCTGTATGCTCCTCCACATTAGGTGAGTAGACTAGAATATCATCAATGAAGACAATAATGAATCGATCTAGGTACTCACGTAGAACCCGATTCATCAAATCCATGAAAACAGCTAGGGTATTCGTCAACCCAAATGGCATCACCACGAACTCGTAGTGTCCATAGAGGGTCCTGAAAGCAGTCTTCTGAATATCCTCATCTCTAACTCGCACTTGATGGTATCCCAATCTCAAATCTATCTTTGAGAACACCTTAGCTCCTCGTAATTGGTCTAACAAGTCATCCACTCGAGGTAAGGGATACTTATTCTTCACTGTCACCTGGTTCAATTGGCGATAGTCAATACATAATCTCAAATATCCATCTTTCTTTCTCATGAACAATACTGGTGCGCCCCACGGGGATGAACTGGGTCGGATAAAACCATTCTCTATTAATTCTTCTAGCTAGGCCTTCAACTTTTTCAATTCATTGGGTGCCATATGATATGGAGCCTTAGAAATAGGTTGTGTACCAGGTAATAACTCATTAGTAAACTCCGATCCTCTCCGAGGAGGTAATCCTGGTATCTCATCAGGGAAAACGTCTAGGAACTCACGTACTACTGGCACCTCGGATAACTTTTTCTTGCTTCCCTCGTCAGTGTTACAAAGGCTAGATAAGCCTCGCATCCATCACGTATCATCTTCTCAACTTTCATCACTGAGATCATAGGAATCGTAGCTATAGGCTTAACTCCTCTATAAATAAGAACCGATTGTTGAGGTAGTTCGAAGTCAATAATCTTTTGCCAATAGTCGACTCTTGCATAATGTCGTGACAACCAATTCATGCTAAGGATTAAATCAAAATCCTTAACATCGAGAATTACCAAATCTCCCAATAGCTTCTTATCATGAACCTCGATCTCACAATTCTCGAACATTTCTCTAGCTACCATAATCTTATCTCCAGGCGTAGACACAATCAAGTGATATGGCAAAGAAATTTGGGAATGGGGAATATAACATACTGTGCACAGTGCAATAAAAGAATGTGTGGAACCAGTATCAAATAATGCACGCACATCATGACCATATAAGGATAGAATACCTTGGATAGTCCCGTCGCCCTGCTCTACCTCAGCTGTGGTGAGGGCATAAACTCTACCCTGCACCTGTCTGTCTGCGGGCGGTGGATGCTGAGCTACTGGTAGTGTTAGTATAGGTGTTCTTGACCCTTTAGCTGCTGGTGGCCTCTGATTTTCCTGTTGGCCTCTATTCTGGGACGGTTGTGTACACCAGTTAGTTGTGTGTCCTTTCTGTCCGCACCTGAAACAAGTTATCTCCGGTGCTGGGAGCACTGCTTGATTCCTCATACAATCTTTCTTCCTATGCCCTTCTTATCCACACTTGTAACATACATTCTTCCCAGCTAGGCACGGTCCCCTGTGCTTCCTCCCACATTGACCACACTGAGGGTTATTGTCTGTCTTATTTCCTTGTCCAGCTGTCCACTTCCTCTTCTTATTATTATTGGGTGAACCGTGAGGTGTACCTATGCCTTTCTTAGTTACTTGTGTCACTCTCCACTCGTTGCAATCTCACTCGATAGCATACGCTCACTGGACTATTGTGGCATAATCCACGCTCAAAGCTACTCCAAAAGCATGTCGGATATCTGCACACAATCCTCTCTGGAACTTGGCGGCCTTCTTTTCTTCAGTGGACACCAATTCCGGAGCATATCGAGACAAGGCTGTGAACTCTGCCTCGTATTGAGCCATCGTGTTAGTACCTTGTACCAACTCCACGAACTCATAGACTTTCTGTTCCTTAACCCATGCTGGGCAATAAGTGTTATTGAACACTTGTTGAAACTCGACCCATGTGGGCTCTCGGTTACCAAACCTTTGGCAGGCAGTCTCCCACCATCTCTCAGTGTCGCCTTTGAACATGAATGTGCTAAGTTGTACTCGTCGATCGTCCGCACAACCAATAGATCAAAGATGTTTCTCTATTGATAGCATCCAATTCTCTGCTGCTGCTGCATCTGTACCTCCATGAAATACTAGTGGTCAGAACGCCATGAAGTTCTTCAATAATTGACTCCCAGTGTCTGCCGCTACAACTGGAGTTGTTGGGGCAACTAGCGGATCACCTCCACTGCCTCCTGCTTCTTGGGGTACTTGCGGTTGCCTGGCCTGATTGGTAACTAGGGTATCAACTACCCTCATCAAACCTACCAACATGCCTCGCATCTCGGCCATACCCTGTCGTAAGTCACTACCAGACTCCCCTGGTGTGGGAACTGGAACCTTATCTGGCGTAGAAGTAGCCTGTTTGCAGGTATGAGGTCGTTCTCTTCTATTACTTATCTTCCTGCATCACCACTTAGTGTTAGAATACTATAAATTAGGCCACTTATCTAACTGACGAACACAAGTCCTAACTCTACCCAACATCCTATGTGTGTACTGGAGACTCCTCAAAACACCTCTTTGATACCAATATTGTAACACCCCCTTTTCTAGAACTGCCCGAGAAGAGGTGCTACGGGAAATAAAAATAAAATTAACTGATAAACTGAAATCTGATACCATAATGAATATCTAAATCAACTGAAATAAAACTCCGAGTCATCACAAACTGAAAACCATAAACTACATCTAAGGGAAAATCCCTAAACTGATAAAATACTAACTAATAAACTCCCAGACATCTTTGGTCTTGAGCGGCTCCACATACACACACTACTGGACACTACTGCTAGGCCCCACATCTGGTACTCTCCCGCTAGGACCTGGAATGGTGAAGAATACAAGGTGAGCAACAAAGCTCAGCAAGTAATAAGCTGGAAAGAAAAATTGAAGCTGAATCGAAGAATATCGATACTGAAGAAAAACTTACTGGACTTGTACTGAGTGAAACACTATCTGTTTGCATTCATAAATGTAATGCACATAAACTGTAAGATAAATACAGGTATGCAACTTTGGCACATAGGCCCACATAACTGTAATACATACTTGACTAATTTGAACCTGCAAACATAAAAGCTGTAAACACATACTGTGGGCAATATGCCCCTAGCTCCCTGGTTGACATCAGGTGAGCAACACGCAAACTGAAACTAAAACTAGAGGGATCCCCGCGGACTAGCAGCCTGGCGCGCATAAAGCAATGCTCACATACATGTTAGCACACAATATGTAATGCTCCATAGAAAGTCATGCTCAATGCTTATACCAAGATGTATGCACATAAACTCACAAAATAATGTTGATCATGTTGAATTAGATGCTAAATATGTAGTCAGATCTAATATATTGGAATATAAAGATTTACTCGTATTTTCCCTTGAATTTCAATATTTTCTGACATTTATTTAATTATTTAATGATTTATTTATTACAACTTGAAGACTTCCTAGGGGGCTCACCCATCATAGAATTACTCCCACCCGAGCACGCTTAACTTTGAAGTTTTTAAAGATATTGAAACCAAATAGGAGAAAAGATGGAATTTTGGTGTGAGTGTTATACACCCTAGGCCCATTGGGATATGAAATCATCCATCCGGATATGAGACACATGAATTTGAATGGAATTGTGAGAGACATCCAGATGAGTAAGGTCTCATTCGGATACAAGACACATGAAACTTTGGATGGGTTGTGAGAGACATCCGGATGAGCAAGGATCCATCTGGATACAAGACACATACATTTTTGGACACATCCGGATACAACAAAAGGTATCTGGATATCACTCTCAAAAAGCCTTAGACTCATCCGAATACGACACAAATCATCCGGATATCACTCACAGACAATTAAACACATCCGGATACGACTCAAGGCATCCGGATACTACTCACAATCGCTGCTGGACACATTCGGATACAAAAACCAAGCATCCGAATATCACTAGACCATCCGGATATGTACAAGAACTATTCGGATGTCACTCACATAAAAATTTTTAACCCATCTGGATAGCCTCTAACCTATCTGGATGCTACTCACATGCTCTGAAAAATCTATCCGGATATGAGGGAATCTATCCATATGTCTGCAACTCTTAAACCCAGAAACGACGCTCACAGAGACTCTAATCTTCCACAAAACAACTACACCATTCTGAATTAAATCTTGGGAAAATAAAACCCAATTGATAAGAAACAACTTTAGGAACGATTTAATGATCATAACTAATGAAAACGCTGTAAAGAACATGCATGAACTAGCTGGAACTCATTGTACGCATGTATATATATATACACGCAATGGTACTGATTCAATCTTAGAATTTTGATATCAAAACTCAATCAAGACCTGTAAGGGAGGATAACAGGGGAAGGATACTTGCCTTGATGATCTCTGATCAAATTCGAATGGTTTACAAAGCTTCTCCTATGCACGCACTGCTACTGCCAGATCACTCCTTCTTCTTCTCTTATGCGATCTCTAATTCTTCACAGCGTGAAGAAAATCAATGCTATGACTATATATATATAGAGAGAGAGAGAGAGAAAGAGAGCAACCCTAGGGCATCTCATTCTCCTAACACAACTAAGAGACTCCACAAATCCAAAACCCTCTCTCGGATGGACTCTCCTCAACCCCTTAATCATAATAACTCTCATTAATTAAATAAATTCTAATAAAAAATTCTTAAATGACCATCATGTCCTTGCATTTAATAAATAAATATAATTAAATGCTATTTAATTTCTATTTTCTCAATTAAAAATCTAAATTGCCAAATTAACAATTAATTGGTAAATTCCCTTAATTAAATACTTCAATAATTAATTAAACAATTCTAAATAACTACTAGGCCCTCTAACGGGTCGTTATAGCTAGACTTGAAAATGTTTTCATACCCAAGCCCAAATGATTTATCTGCACTTATAAATTATGTCTGTGGGATATAATTCAATTTATGGTAATTGCTTACCTTAGAATTTTCATGCCATGCATGGAGATTGCTTAAACAAGAATTATCATTATATTGAACTAAAATTACTGATAGATCTGTAAAACTTAATTCAGATGAATATTACTGATCTTTTCTATTAAATTGGGAATTAATTGGTTTTGACACTGAAATTGTCTTGACCCAAGCTACTTAAATTTAGTGTTAGTTTAGTTTTAATTCTTGCTTTTAGATTATCTTCATCACCTCTTACAATCAAATATTCAGTGATTTTTGTTTTCATCCTAAATAATCTCCCTATGAACCGACTCGGACTCACCGAATTATAAATTTAAAATTGTACTACACGCACACTCGCACACTGGCGAGTATAATCGGCCTATACCTGTTTTAACAAGAAGATTAATGTTTGATAAATTTGGTTGTTGTTTTGATAAATAAATATGCTGGGTAGCGTAGCAGTCACCTACCTCTATATGCCACTGCACAGAGACTACACAGTGCATCTCCCACCTAGTAACTAGACGGTTCTTAGCAATGGCAAATCCCTAGCACGGACATGCAAGACAATTGTATTACCTCCAGTCTAAGGACCAGTAACACAATCGAAGCCTATTATAAATCATAGATCCTCTCAGCCATGTGATCTATCATGTGAGTCACATTCCATATATATTCCACTAACATCTACCCACATGTTTACTATATCCATCTCATGGATTATGGCATGCGACTCACCATTCTTTATCATTAGTATTTCATACCAATCAAAGGTAGTAACCCATGTGCTAGTTCGTAATCGATTAATCATAGTCCACTTCTGAGAAATCTAAGAACTGGGAATACTATTAAGAAATCCTTAATTTGAAAGTCTTTATCACATATTCTTAACACTTAAGAATAAGACTTTCACTAGGAAATCTAAGGGCTCATTCATATGAATTGATTGGAGAGCTATGAATGTAGATATAACCTTAAAATATAAAAATATATTTTATTATATTTGTAAGAATTACATCATTAGTCCCTTAATTACAATTGTTAGATGTCATCTAAATCTAGCATTAGGGCACTAACACTAACAACATGCACTTGTATATACAACTGCCCTTTTGACCTAGAATCATTTTATGAAGTTAAGGTTCAATTACACTGTTTTAGCATGTCACCCAATTAACCAACAAATAAAAAGCTAGGTGGGCCATGACTGGGCAAATTGTTGAATCAAGAGATAAACTAATTCGAATTCTAGGAAAGATAATCTATACCACGTCATGTAAGTTTTGCATTTCATAGTCTGGACAATCATCTATATGATGGTCATGAGTGCAAGAATTTCGAATGATGATCAAGTGTTGTTCAGAGTTACTCTCGAGGGATAAGGCACAAATGACATTGCCATCGTGTATTTTTTTATGCAACTAAGTACTATGTTGGAATTAGTGATTGTTTGATGTAATACACTAATCCTTCTTGTTTTTTTTTTTTTGCTACTCCTCCAACACTTCTTTTAGTCGGGTCATTTCATGCTTTAGTTGCTCATTATATTGTTTTGAAGCTTTTAGTTGATCAATCAATTGAATATGAGCCAATAGTTTTCCAAACACGAAACTATGCATTAGGCCTCGTTCATAACACCGTACATCATCTGTGTCTTTCTTGACCATTAATATGTGAAAAACTAATCTTGTGTAACTAGATCAGGAGATGGTCCCTCAGCTTGAGTGGATAATGCCTCATATGTATTAGGATAAATATAATTTAAAGAAATAAATACACTTTTTCAAGTAATGTACAAAAGAAAATGTACAACATACAAAGGTTATGGTTTTTAATCCTCTTTTTAGCATGATTTGGAGATTATATTTATTTAAGAAACATGACAAGAGAATATGGGACACTGATATGTGATCATTAATACATTATTTGATGTGAATGGTTTATTTTAGTTTTGCCTTTTAGAGTTTTTGAGTTCACTTGCCAAACCCACATATATGTTTAAGGTTGTAAGTTTCAAGTCAGTCTAGTAACTCTCCACTAGTAAGAAATTGAGATGCAACTCTTGAAAGCAAGCAAGGATGCTCAATGTCTTAGTGATATGTCCTAATACTAGATTCTGATGACGTCATAAGGATGTATGATGTATTTTTGTTATTATAATAGTACTTTAACCCCCTCTTAACTCTTAATGATATCCTTGTTAACTCATAACAGTACTTTGACCCCCTGTTAACACTTAACAATATTCAATATCATTAACTCTTAATGATGATCAAGAACTCATTGCTAGCTAAGCATCACTAATTTAGTGTTTCTCTTTTCGAGTGTGTGTGACTTTTGTTGTCCAAAATACAACAATTAAAATTTGTAGTGCAAGAATGCTTCTATAGTGACAGAGCAAGGCAAATAACTATAAAATGTTAACTCACGGGAACTAATTACAAGTAACTTCATTGTTTGAGAGAAAGAAAGCAAGTGCACAGGAGAAGCTTGAATATGCACAGGAGAACTATCTATCCAGGAGACTCTACACTAACAAGAACAAGTTAGAAGGCATGTTGGAATTCATCTGTCGTGTATGCCCTCCGCTGCTTAAGTCAATATTGGAAGAAAACGATTTTCAAGGAGAATTGTGGTGGTTTTATCGGGTGCATAGTAAGTAGAATATGTAGTCAAAATAGCTTATGTGAATATACCAAAGGAAGGTCATTTTCCCAATGAGGAAAGGGTATTTATAGGCCTTTTTATCTTAAAGGTTGGAGGTGGACACGTCCCACTCGGGTGTGATGTGATGACCTGCTCCCACCTATGGGTACTACTGGTGAATAATCGACCGGATTACTCACATAACAGGCCAATAACTGAAGAGATGGACTATGTTTCAACAAGAAATGTCCTAGGTGGGGACTAGGCTTCATCCTTCTTTTCGCTCTACTAGAGGAATCAATTCCAAAACAATTAAAGAAAATACAGCGAAACGAGACCCGAAACCCGAGTGAGCTTCACCTTTCTTCAGGTAGTCTCATCACAAGCCAAAGGTGATCCAAGCACAAAATAACACATAAAACAAATATGCTGAGTACTGGGGATTTATGAGAAATTTCATATCGAACCTTACACAATCCAAAAACTGGCCTCCACCAAACTAAAACCACATACAACATGAAATCTCACAATCACATATACACTATGCTAATTACAACCAACTAGATACCAACTAGTGCCAATTACATATACATTCAACACACATGTATATATATATATAGGGATAAATACAACATACAAACTCGGGCAACAACGCTAGTCGCCACTTCATCCTCCCGACATCATCTATGTTTCCATCTGGACTTGCAACATCAACAACACAATGTAAAACCTCATGAGTCATAAAGACTCAATAAGCGTGCAAATGAATGTAAACAAGATATTATATGAGATGTAATGACAAGTAAATATGCATGATTGGCAAGGTATCACTGCCCTCCGAACCCATCTGTTCAAGGCAATAACCTCTCATTTTACCCCTAGCATGCATATAGTCTCTCCCATGGCCATAGGACTCCACTAGACCACCTATAGAACAAGAACAACACGCAACTGCACACAACATATATTCATCAAAGTTTACCGAACATTCGCAAGGCCACCCACCCTTGGGGCCATCCCTTACTTGGCTCAAAACCTCTTTTGCCAAGAGCGAGAACGCCCAGTTGAACTCCAAACTCTTTTAGGATCACCGTCTTCTCGGTCGAACCTAGATGCAATCACATAAAATCTAACAACATCAGAAATTAAACTAGGGCCTATGTTTATGTATACACTGCAAAAATCACCCATCGACAATTTTCATACAACCCCAATCGAGGGTATAATCCAACCAACACTATTCTACATTATCTCACATAATATAAATAACTCAAAAAGAATTAAATTAATTTACCTTACTCATCTGGACAAGAAATCCAGCCAAACGCCCACACCAGCGTCACCTTTTTGGCTGCCACATCGCACCCAAATTTTAATTTTTTCTTAATTTCCTTTTATTTATTTTATTTTCTTTTTTTTTCTCTCCCTTATTCTTCTCTTCTTCTTCTCCACGCACGGCCTCTACTCCCACGTTGTGACACCCCGCTCCCACTCACGGGTGCCACTAGTGAACAATCTTCCAAACTCTTCACCTATCTGATCATTTGTGAAGAGCAGACTATGTTTCAACACGAAACGCTCTAGGTGGGAACTAGGCTTCGTCATTCTCTTCCCTCAACCCTAGAATCGACTATCAAATTTGGGTTTTAAAAATTCCACACTTGATTAATTAACTTCCATTTAATTTTCCAAAAATCCCCTCTTTATTATTTTATTTCCTCTTCTTTCCTAAGAATTCCATCGGGTTCCATATAGTTCAAATTTCCAAACCACCCATTGATTTTACCAATTTCGAGGAAAAACTCATATAATTAAATTTTCAAAAATTTTTACATTTTCTCCAAAAATACCCAAAAATCCCTTTTATTTTGAAATTTCCTCTAGGGCCCAAAATTAATTCATAAATGCCCCCAAAAATCCCAAATTTTCAAAATTTTAAAGAAAATTGGCCGGCGAGGCTTGCTGGCAGGCTTGCGGCCTGCACGGGGCCCAACGATGCGCTAGCAGGCGGGCTGGTGGAGGGCCGCACGCCCACGCCCACTAGCCCGCACGCCTGCCGCTTGCGCCTGCTGGTGGCCACCTGCTGCTGTCAACTGCCTTCATCACGTTTTTTTATTTTTTTTCCCTTTAGGCTTCTTAGCCAAATTTTTCCAGAATTAAAATACAACAAATATACATCTAAAATCTTGCCATTTTGCACCCCCACTACAACTCTTTGGCTTTGAAAGCCTTACAAAAATTTTATTCATTTGAGCCACCACTATAACCAATGAGCGTTTAACCCAAATACACATGGCAAAAACATCACCCTTATACAACATAAATAAACCAAAAATTACAACACATGCTTTAGGCTTCAACAAGCCATAAAACTAACAAAAAATCCACCATGAGCTTCCAAACTTCAAGCTTGCAACACTCCTAACCTCTTACCATATTAAAACCCTACAAGAGGAGGATAAAAATCTCATGAGCCATAAAATTCAGTAAGGGTGCAACACGTGTAAATATGAATATAACTATGATTATGTATGTCAAATGCATGCGAATGAGGCTATGTCCTTTCATCGTCACAACCCACCAAGGTTTGAGGCATCAACCTACCCCTCCCACAACACTAGTCCTCCATATGGCCATAGGTCCATTAAAACTCACTTCATGCAAATGTTAACCACTAAATGCAAATGCTACATAAAAGTTTTATAAAACATATTTACCAACTTGCAAGGCCACCTTCACATGGGGTCATCCCTTACCTTTTCTATTTTTTGAAGCTTCAAGAACTTCCTAGCTTCATTTCCAACTCCTCTCCTAAAGAGATCCTTGAACAACATAGATCTATATTACTAAAGGAGAAATAAAGAGAAAAAATCTAGCCTTTAAATGGGGAAAAACATGATCTTTCCTTACCTTTCTCCTCTTCTTCTCGTTTCTCTTCTTGGAAGACAACTCTTCTCTCTTCTTCTTTCCCTTCATCTTCCATTCTTTCTCAAATTGGAAGACAACTTGCCCTTATATATCTAATAACTTCAAAACCCACTCCTAGCCATTGGATTATCTTGTGAGAATAAATCCTCACCCTCCAAATAAACACAATCCATGGCATTAGGTCTTGCTTAATATCCACCCTTGGATCTCATTCACTTTCCAAGACAAGATCTTAACCACACAAGAAAGCAAAATCCATGTGCTCTTCACATCTTAAATCCAAGCCTTTGGGTTCATCAAGACAAGCTTTCCACCCTCGGATCAAGTCTTCCAATCCCAAACTAGAATTTCTTTTCTATTTATTTTAATTGACTACTTTCAAGCTGTAACACCCAGGATTTTTACAAGAGTGATCTCTTTTAAATAAGAATACAATGGATTCAGGATTCAAGAAGAAAGAGGTAGATTTCGGGCAAAATATGATATGTTTTAGAGATTTCGGGCAAAAGCATAATTTCTCAAAAATAATTGAAGGCCATTTCGGAGTCAAGGATGGTACCTAAAAGTGAAGGAGGATTGTGAGAATTCTTAGAAATAGAAGAATAGCATTTTGAGGGCCAAAATGAGATTTCCAAAAGTTACAAAGGGTAAAAGTGCAATTTATGCAAACTGTGGGCTAAAACGAGAAAAACCCAAACTTAGCAATCATGAGCAATCATGAAGTTAGTAAAATATCAGCCATGGGCCAATTATGAATGGCCAAGTGTCCCCCTAGTTGTCACAATTTGTTTGGTTGGAAACTTTGATAAATTAAGCTTTTGAGTCAAGGCATTTGGGTGAGATCGACCAAATTAATATAGGTTTGAGAGGTTTCTAAGAGAGATTTGAGGAAGGTGAATCTTTTCTAGAGAGATAAGGAGAGATTCTGCAAAAGAAAAGAGGTAGATCGGTGAAGATTCAAAGGAGTTACAAGCCTCAACGAAAAATCTGCGCATCATCGGAATCTAGGCCCGAATCACTGAAAAACAGCGAGGTAAGTTTTGTTTAATTTTATAATCTTGTAAAGGGAAGAAAGAAGGAAGTTTAGGAAAAAACATAAGTCAAATCAGAGTGAAAACAAAGGAGAAAAACCCGATAAACCGAGTTGTAGCGCACCTGCGCTGGAGAAGACACGGCACGTGTAACACACACGTCGCTGCTGGCTGCGACTAGGGGCGTGTGGGTCCCTTTCTAAGGGCACGTGCAGGTCTTTTTTACCTGAAATTTTGTACAAATATTCCTCTATTTATTCCCTATAAGCCTGTGTAAAAATATTTAACTTTGGTTTTACGAAATCTTACGTTTTATGCAGAACAACCCAACCTACGCTCGTGAATAGTACCGGGTCAGGTAAATTTGGTGGGTAACTCCTCTTTTTTCAACTCTTACATCTCTTACATGTTGTACTTTCATTCGAGTGGTTTACACATCATCTATTATCATTGGTTCGCATTTTTATACATATGGACATGCATCACTACATTCATGGCTAGTGGCATTGAAATGGTTGCATCATGTACGTGGTCTTGGACCACACCATCCCAAGTTAGGGAATGGCTATGGCTTTATGATTACATGATGGCCAGCGGGGGTGATTGCAATGCCCTGGCATCACTACCATTGAGTTACTTCACGACATATTGCATAATGCATTTGCACGCACCTCCAATACTGAGTTATCCACTTAGATATCATTATCTAACTCAGGTGTTTCATACCCCTGGAATAGTCTACGTTCTAGGTCTAGTAAGTGTTTCAGGTACTCAGGAGCAAGTAAAGACAAAGGGAAAACGGCTACGAAATATTTTTTTTATTTTGTTACATTCAAGTAAATCAATTTGTTGTAATCAAGTTACTATATGACCATTTAAATCTATGACAAATTTCTATTCAGATGTTTTGTAAAATTAACTGTATGGAAATACGAAGAATTGAAGCATGGTAAGCCTTTAAGCCTATCTTGTGGTATATTTATGTTCCTATTCGAATTCCAAAGAAATGCAACATACACATAACCATTTGTATTAACTACCATTTTGTTCTTACTTCTGGAAGTTCATATTTACGACAAAATCATGGGCGAATTACCTCATTTATGCAAGTCCTTTAAAGAATATCCTTGAAATCACCACCTATGAGAGACTCATGGTTCATAATGTTACACATGGGACACTTACATGCCAAACACCAAATAAATAAACATGTTCTCTCAGAAAAGAAAGCCCTTTTTGTGATGTTATTTTGACTACTGGATTACGCAAACATGGAATCACTAGAAAGACCAAGGCACCAGTTATAATGTTTTTTCTTGAAGAATATAAGTTTGTATCCCATATTTATCTAAAACCTTCCTAGCATACTTCTCCAGACTTGAGATTTAAAGACATTTAAATACCAAAAGGAAATGGAAAAAACGTTAACGAGTTAATTAACGCCTCCTATATTTAAATTTTTAAACTAATACGTTAAAATCGATCCTGGGATTTACGGGGCGTTACACAAGCCATCACAAGAGAGTGACTAATTTCACTCACATTTCCTATTTATTTAAATCTCACATTTTCCAACCATTAATGGGTGACAATTTGTCATTTTCACTTAGAATTTCTTTATTCCAACACCATCATTACATGAATGACTAATTTTCATTAACATTTGGATTTATTTTTGAGATTAAATCTCATCCACACAAAGAAAGCATAAATCCATGTGCCTATTCAAGATTAAATCTCCTCCATGGATTTATTTTGGAGAATAAATCTCCACCATCCATCTCATCTCCCTTTATAAATATCTTCACCCATTTGGCAATCCATGCTAACTTTCAAGAATCAACCATGACCCTTGGATCAAATCCTATTCCAAAACCAATTCTCAACTATTGGATTTCTTGAATTTCTTATTTCTTTCTCATTTATTTAAATGAGACTATTTTCCATCATAAATGCATGACAATTTTCCAATTTTCTTTTCTAATTTCTTTATTCACCTTAATGATTGCCTTCCTTAAATGCTAAAGTGACTATTTTCCTTTCTCTTGGACAAGATCTTGCCAAGTGTCACTCTTAGACACCACCCTTGGCTTCCAAGCTTTAATCCAAGCCATCCATTCGGCTCCACCACATTAAATCTCCAATTTAGGAAAAAATAAATTACTTCTCATATATAAAGGAATTATAATTAATTTCCCTCTTTAATAATTTAATTCCATCATGGAATTATTCTCCAAATTACCAAAATGCCCTTAGGAATTGACAATTCCTTTAATTCCACTCAATTGCACAAATAAGAATAATTCCCAACAAATTCTCATTCCAACTAGGAAATACTTTCTAAATTTCCCAATTACCTTCAATGGGTTTCGCTACCCAATTTACCAAAATGCCCCTCCCCGAGGGCACCGCTATTTCCATAGATCCACTTATCTCAATGGCATGCTTTGGAAGTTTCTATCAACCTTCTATATTTTCTAACACCAATAACACCGAGTGTTACACACGTGTAGTTACACCGTCGGCCACTGCCTGGTCTGGCCTCCGCCCCCCAACACCGTCACTATAGCCTGTAGCCAACACTGCCTCTGATGTCCGCCATTGGTTGTCGTGCTACCACCACCATCGGCTGCCTTCGCCTTAAGCAGCTATGGCCAGACTCCCCTGCGGGCAGCCGCTATTGCCATGGCAAACCGTCACTGGTCGCGCGACTACCAACACTCCTAGTCACCTCGCCGCTGCTGCCATTGGCCATTCCAGCTCTGCCAGGCAGCGATGCCGATCGTCGATCCCTTCCACACCGTTGCCTCTTCAGGCTGCTGCTGCTCTGCCAGCTCCAATGCCGTCTAGCCTCTGGCCGCTGCTTTAGGTCTCTGCTGTTGCTGTTGGTGGCTGCCTTCGGCCACCAACAGCCCTCTCTCACGATCTCTCTCTCTCACACTAGTTCTCTACTCCATCTCCCCTCTCTCTCTCTCGGACATGCCCTCTACTAGGAAAAGAAATGAAATTCAAATTTAATTTAGCTACTCACTGTAGCTCACTTGGCCCCCAAGCCACATATATATATATATCACATTTATCCCTCAATTATTTATTAATTCCACTTGAGGAGATTTGATAATTATCCTTGAACCCTCTAAGGCCTTAATTAATTATCATCAAGCCGCACAAAATTTTTATTTCTCCAAACTTAAATACCGACATTTACTCAAAAAGACTAATTTCATCCCTGTGCCTGCACATGACCTTTTCTCCACCCAAAAATACTTCAAGGTTGCCTCACTCACAAAATCAGACCACCCGTAGTGTCCTCTCGACTTCTTAGAGGTCCCTTACGACCATTTGGTACCGTCAACAATTCAAGCTTATACAAAAATTATTTCAAAAACTATTCCTGACCTAATTGCTTTAGCGTCATTAGCCTCACCTCGAGACGCTTACCAATCTCATGCCTTCTTCTTTGGACATCCAAATCCCAGGGCATTTCCTACCATCGATTCGATAATTTTATTAATTAATTTATTGAAAGTAATTTATTGGCTCTCCAAACCACCCAGGGTCCTTAAAAAAATAATTGGAAATCTTATATTTTCCAACACCATGTAATACTGGGTATTATATGTGAGGATAGTTGTCTTGAGTTAAACTCGGATGGGCTTAAGAGGAATCCCCCTAGAGGGATTTGTGGCCTAGAGAGTCCTCCAAGAAAAGGTGGGCCTTGTGGTGAGTTGCTAAAGTAGGGCATTAACTTTTATGTGACATGTTTAGGAGGATATTTTCATGAGGTTTCTTAATAAACAAGAGAATATTGTCCAAGGTCGTGGTTTAACCTCCCGAAAGGACTTTGGGAGAATTGATGTTGTTGGGTGGAGTCCTCCCTCATTCTCTCGAATCAATTTACCTAGTAAGTATACTGGTTCTCCGAGAGAACCTTTTCTCTCAAAAGGCCACCTCAAGTTGTCTCACTTCTCCTGAGGATTGTGTTACAACAATGCCTCCTCACTCTTTCATTTGATTGAAAGTCGAAGGAAAGAGTAACAATTTTTTAAGTAAATTGCCCAAGAAGAGTGCGGTTGCTACATGTCATCATCTTCTAAAGTGCTCTAATAGCTTGCTAGCAGACCCATTTATCGATTCGTCTCCCAGTGAGACTTGCATATAAATGGGGCTAACTCTCATTCATTTTCACCATCTATTGAGAGTTTCTAGGAGAGAGTTTTTAGCTTGTCCGACAAAATGTAGAGCAGTTGCCTCAGAGAATTATAATTGCCTAGAGGACTTTAAGGAATTGTTTCAAAGAACATCAGTAGACCAAGGTTGTCTCGGAAAACCATAGTCACTCTGGAAGAATCGCAGTTGTCTTAAAGAACTTAACTTGCTCTAGATAGTCTTTGCTACTTCATGAGGTTTATGGTAATTTCCTAATGGAAAATGAGCATGTATATGTTATTGTTGGGCAAACAGATGGTGAGGAGTCTACTTTATATATGGGCCAGCATTTGAAGTTACATGTGGAGGACGTTGAGAGGTTGGGGAAAGCCTATAGTACCCCTCCTCTTTTGTGACGCAGGTGAAAGACAACGCTAACACTTGGTGGTTCATGTAAAGGTTTTAGCTGTTTTTCAAACCTTTTTCAAAAACAACGACATAAGCAGCAAAAACGAAAACAAGATCACCTTGCAAGACTCGGTATGTAACAACCATATACAACCAAAACAAATCCATCCATAGGGGGTAAGGAATATATACCTTACTGGATAAACGAAGAGATGCCGATTGTGCACCTCCTTAGATTTGTAGCTCCCGACCTTACTACAAGCAACCGAAGTAGTCCTGAAATAGTCGTTAACTATCACGAATAGCTCCAAATAGTCTCCTTTGGATGACCAATCCACCCTCGCTAGCACGAGAGACCAAATGTAACACCTTGCCTTTTCAAGGGCGTGTCACTATGCTGGGGCTCAATATAAAAATACACAATCTCTTTATATGATACATTTCTTAATACCTCAAGTACCATATTCCAAAGAAAAATCCCCCCAACATATCATTACAAATGCGGACGCAACAATCGAAACCTGATATGTTACATAACTGAATTCACTTTAATTATAACATAAGAATCCAAACCATAGTACATCTTCAAAACTAAATACATGGAGACTCATCATCAAGAGATAATAATTGAATACCTTAGATATAATCAAAAGATACATCAATATAACATTGAACCACTACATGATCAATTTACGTAATACATAACATCCTTACATTTAATAAGACTAATCTTCAATGGAACATAAAACTAAAACATATCTGTCTCTTCATGATGAAGCAAAATACTTAAACAACATGTTGAATCCATCGGACACGTCATCACGTGCCGTCACATCTCAACCACTTCCTTTCCTTAAGCTGCATGTCCTAACTGGAACATTTAAATGTTCTAGGGGCATAACCCAATTAGAAGATGAATCTTCTAGTGAGTGTTTAAAAATAGTTACATGAATGTATGATGCAATAACATGAACCAACATTTACCCTAGTGTAATTTCCCTAGCCTAGCCCGGCACAGAACCCAAGGAAGAATCCCAACCTACTTTCAGGATAATCTTAGCGTTCTTCCATCGATTGCCCTTGGGTAATTACAACTAAACTATCAGGGCGACATCCCATCCCGACACAAGTATCGATATGCCAAATGAAAAATCATAACCATCGATGCAACAACACATGCTCAGATATGACAAGATGTGCATAAAATACATATAACTTAGCCACTTTCATGACTATCACGCTCAACATAGGCAAAACATAACATGTATAGGTTTATGGGAAAAACCACTAACCTTTAGATACAAACTCGAATTTCCTTGAAAAGCATGCACTACCTCGATTAGCATGCAAATTATCGATTCTCGTGCCTAGCCTCAAATAACCGCACTTATACTCAACCTTGAGCCTCAACGATCCCTTGACTTAGCCTCTCAAGCTTTCTTGGTATGCATAGACCTCGAAACGCAGGCACGGATAATTTTCTTATCAAAATCTCCAAAAAATTATTAAAACATGATTTTCTATTTTTTCAAAATTTTCTATTATTTTTACATTTTTTTCTTTCTTTTCTTTCCTTTTTTTTCTTTCTTTTCCTTTTCTTTCCTTTTTCTTATTTTTTTTCTTTTCTTTTTCTTCTTCTTCTTCACACGGCCGCTTGCCACCGCTTGGCTTCCGCCACCAACTGTCGCAGCCGACCATCGCATGACTGACACCCTTAGCCGCCACTACCAATGCCGACTCCACCGCGGCCACCTCGTGCCACCACCGTGCACAGCTGCCCGCCATGGACAGCCCCTGCCTTCACTGCAACCAGCCATTTTCATTGCCTTTGGCCACCGTCGCCATCTCCGAGCGCCACCTCGTGCCACCACACGAACCTCCAGCCATCATGTGCCCGCCCACGCAAAGCCACCATGGTCATATCTAGCCGACCACCGACCGTCGCTTCCAGCCACCTCGTTCGCTTCAGGTCGTCACCACCTCTAAACGCCACAACAAGCACCATTGTGACCTCGTCTGCTGCTGCTACTCAGCTCGTCGGCTGCACTTGGTCCGCTCGGGCTTGCTGCCATGGTTGCCCCGCTTGCTGCCTTTGGTTCCTTCTTTATTTCCCAGTTTTTCTCATCATCTCCATCTTTCGTTCTATTTATAGGTAATCCATTCCTCACCTACCTTGGCCAACACTCTCGACATTCCCCTCAAACTCTTTGTAATTCCTCTGCCCAAAGCTCACAATTGAAGAACCAACCCAACATGTTGCAAAATTGCCCCCCATGCCTCACTCGCATGCATATCTATATATATATATTATATATATATATATTACACACATTTTAATCCTCATATTTTAACCTTATATAATTTTGGAATTTCTATAATTGCAAATACATCTCTAACATTTAAATAAATTTGCATTATGATACTGAAAATGCAAAATTAATAACTCAAGACTTACTCTATAAGGACAATTTCGCCCCAGTGTCCTTACCGGGCTATTGATTCATTCCAAAACCACCTCAGGATTGATCCTTACTCAAAATCGGAGCTCCCTCAGGGTTTCGTTGACTTTCCAGAAGTCTCTTACGATAATTCAGATTTTCAGCTTGAAACACAGTTGTATCGAAAACTATCTCTGATCCAATTTTTTTCAATGCCATAAATCATGTCTCAAAATTCTCACCAATACCATATTGATTTCCTTAGACATTTCGGCTCTAGGGCACTCCCTACAGTCGATTCAGTCATTCATAACGATAGGAAATTACCCTTTAAACTCAATTTATCTGTAAATTCCATTTTCGCCCCAAGATAATTTACTCTTGAGTCCTTTAGAAATTCTCGGGTATTACACCAAGTATGTTCATGATCCAAATGACCTTGAAACCCTATGTGAAACTTTTCTGCTAGACAAGCTTCTACGTAGGTGATGAAATGTTGTGGTTAGGTTCCCAAATGGGTGAACCGATAGTCACACTATCGGGTGCAAGATGCAAGAGAGCAGACAAAAAAATGGGAGCCAGAGAAGAATTGGTTTTGCAAAGGAAGAAGATGAAGACAACTAACAGACATAAAGAAAACAAACAATAAGCCTTTAGCCTTAACCCTTAAGTCTTATTTTCTTCCTATTCTTATAGTCGGTCAAACCAACTTTGACGAGAGAGAGGTGAGTAGCATGCATGAGAGCTCTCAAACTCCAATTTGTCTCTTGCCCATCTCTCTTTTTTAATGCGCTTGTAGCTATATTAATGAAGGCTGCAACAAAGCATTAATTGCTCTGTTGCCAAAAGCGATGAGGGAATGTTCCTGGGTTTAAATCTTGCTAATAGAAATGGTCAATAATTGTAGGAACTGGTCAACTATTTCAAACTGAATCAATAAGAAATGATTGACTATTTTAGAAAGAAGTCGACCATGTCAAGATTACTTAGCAAGGAGTGGTAGATTGTTTCAAAAAATTAGTCAATCGTTTCAGAACTCTTGTCTTAATTTTCACTTAATCGTATCAAGGCCCGTCATTAACTTTTAATTGCCCTCTACTAACTCTTAATGGAATAAGACCTCCCATTAACTCTTAACGGCATGCCCATTAACTCTTAACATTACTCCCATTAATTAGACCAATTCCATTAACACTTAACGACATCGTTCATCATTAACGCTTAATGATGATTAAGAACTCATTACATCAATACATCATTATAAAACATAGTTAGCTTAAGAGGGGGGTGAATTAAGCTTTCACCCTTATAAAAAAATTTCAAACAAATAGAAGCTGAAAGTAAAGAGGAATTGAAAGATTACAGTACACAAGATTTTAGAGCGGTTCAACTAGCTTCCTACTCTACTACCTTGGCTCCTAATCAAGATTTAATCAACCAAACTTACTTGGGTTGCTTTTACAACAGGCCCAGCTACAAACCTTTACAACAAATGTCTTTTAAAAACTGGATTAGCCATTACCAATGCCTTTTACAAGAATCAAGCTTAGCCTTTACAACTTCACAAGAAAGTGAGAATAAAAGATACAAAAGAAGGTTTTAATTGATACAATACATAAGACACTTCTCTTGGGTGTACAAAGAGACAGTAGGATGATGATGGTACACACAATCTCTCTCTTTTCTTTTCTTTTTGAAGGATCACAAGCAATGAAGCACACTTGAAGGCTTTTAGACCTCAAGTAGGTTAGGCTGCATTCTCTTTCTTGTTTTTAGCCCTTTTTTAGTTTTCAGTTTTCTAAAACACTCAAAACGTGTTTACCTATCCATTTTCAAAAATACATTTTCCAAAACACAAAAAAAAAAAAAAATTATACACAAAACTCAAAACGTGTAAAACTCGTTTTGGCTGTTTTCAGTCAAAACAATCTCCCAAATCCAAAACACGAAAAACAGCTTCCATCTTCATGTCCGTTTGACTCTTCCTTGTCCATTATCTTCTCCTCAAGGCCATCACCACTGCCACCGCCACTGTTATCATAGTTGCAAGCATCGTCAACTCCCATCTCTCTTCTTTCTTTCTTCTCTTTGTTTTAGTCGTTCCCTCTAACCAACAACGAACAACCCATATCTGTCGTTCAGCAGCGGGTTTCTTCATCTTTTAAGCTGATGGTGAGAGGTTTCAGTTACAAGAGGCAGTGGCGACGGGCTTCAGGGATGAGGTGCGGTGATAACAGGCGGCGAAGGGAAGAGGACTGGAAAAGAAGAGATTCGATAGCAAGGAATGGAAGAAGAGAGGAAATAGAGGAAGAGAAAGAGGGTTTCAAAAAGAGAGTGGGTTTCTCGGGTTTGGGGGAGAATAGGTCTTGGGTAGAGAAAGGAATAGACAGGGGAGATAAGGAAGAGGGGGATATGTATGTTTATCTATATATATGTATGTTAAGTAATATATTTATAAAATATATATTTTTGTGTTATTTTTTTTCTGTAATTTATTTATTTAATAATAGATATGTTAAATAATAGATATGTTTAGTTTTATTTATTTATCATAAAAAATCAGGTCGTGCAAGTCCGTAATTTTATTTTATTTTTTTAATTTTTAAACTATGTTTTTTTTTTTATATTTATTTTGAAACTTGTAGTTATATCTCACTTACTATTGACTTGTTTGGTGCAATTTTATTATTCACAATCATATTATGTAATTATTAGTCCATGTCTTTAATTTTTATTTTTATATTTTTTCAAGTTAATTTATTTATTTATTCGTATTTTATTCTTGTAACGGGAAAAAATGTTGCAAGATAATTACCAACTTTAAAATGTATAATTTCTTAATAATATATTAGCATTAAATAGTTCTAATTTACTAAATAATCAAATTCATTAAATTAAATATCATTAAAAAATTATTTTCAAAATTTCAAACAGAATGCGTTTTCTAGTTTTTTGTTTTGAGAAATAGTTTTTTAGATTGACAAATAGAAACTACCAAAATAAAAAATAAAAAATAAATTTAAAACTTAAAATTAAAAATTAAAACGTAAAGAGAACGCAATCTTAATTTATCATGCATTAGTTTGTTCTTCTAGACTCCAGCGTAAAGAGAACACAACCTTAATTCCTCTAGACTCTAGCCCTTTATATAGTGTTGCGTCATCTATTATGTTTAGATTTGATGAGAAATTAACAAGATTCTTGTTGATGATGATGAGCAAAATAGTGTATTAAGAGATAGAAAATGATAGAAGAAATAAACAAAATCCATGTTAATCGAGTAATATATTGGTTATAATCATATCAAATTGGAAAGTTTGTTCTTTCAATTGAGTATAAAGTGCTATGTAATCGAGTAACTTTTTGAAATTCAATCCTTTAGTCGAGTAAAAATGTTGTATACTCGAGTAATGATCTCATTAAAATAAGTCTGAAATCCAAATCAAATAAGGCATATCATTTTAATCGAGTAAAGATTATTTGTAATCGAGTAAGCTAAATTTATTTAAAAGATAATCGATTATAAGTTATAGTATATTTGAGTAAGCATAAATTATACTTGACTAAATATATTTTGTACTAGAGTAAATAATGTAAGTTTCTGGCAAAGAAAAATTAATCGAGTGCTTAAGATTTGTAATCTAGTAATCATCTAAATGTACTCAAGTAAAAATCATTTGTAATCGAGTATATATATTCTAGAAATTTGTTAAGTCTCAGGTACCTTCATGTAATCAAGTACTTGATTTTGTAATCAAGTAAAAGTTTAAATATACTCGGCTAAATAAAGCTTTCTAATAGAGTAAGCTTTACAATTTTTTGTCTCAAAATTTTGAGTATAAGCAATTATAATCAAGCAAATCAAAACATAGTCGAATACAAAAATTTTATACTCGAGTAAACATGCAACTTAGTCGATTAAACAACAATTTGTAATCGAGTAATATTTGGCAAATTTTGAAATTTATAGTTGTTACAAAGTATTAAATGCACCTAGTCTCTACTTTTTAAAATATTAAATGCTGATGAATACTTTTTAGACAATTTGTACATGAAATTTGATGTTCTAACTTATTTTTGAGATGTTGTAGAGGAAAAAAATAACAGTAAAGACACAAAGAAGATTTCTTTATTCAAGGCATTTAAGCAGAAGCATTAAAGAACAAAACATTATATAAAGGGGTAAAGTCTTAAGAAAATGTAGCTGATGAAAAAACTAACCATTCGAGATTTAGAAGCCTTCAAGTGAGCTTCATTGCTTGTGATCTTTCAAAAAGAAAATAAAAGAGAGCTTGTACTTTTTCATTCACATAGAAAAAACAATGAGAAGAGAAAAATGGAAGTGAGGGTAATGGCATGTCCTAAGCCGTTGGGGCTTCAGGTTGGTCTACAACCTATCCTCCTTCTGAGGTTCCCAAAACCTTGGTATCCCTAGCCTCTAGAACCTCAATCGCTTCACGCTTGGGATTTCCTTCAAATATGAAGGGGCTCCATTATAACGACCCGCTCCCACTTACGGGCGCCACCAATGAATAATCAACTGGATTACTCACACACAACAACTGACAATGAAGAGAGGGACTATGTTTTAAAAAGAAACGCCCTAAGTAGGCACTAGGCTTTGTCCTTCCCTTCGCTCTACTCGAGGAATCGGTTCCCTAAATAATCAAGGAAACACATCGGACTGGGACTCGAAACCAAAGTGAGCTTCACCTTTCTTCAGCTCGCCACACAGCCAGCCAATGGTGACCCATGCACAAACTAGCGTATCAAACATCCACTGAGTACTGGGGATTTACGAGAACATGCCTTTTCGATTGTACTTGATTCGAACTTGGCTCCACCAACTAAAGCCATATATAACTAGCAATCTCACAAACACCTCTCATTCTAAGATGAATACAACAACTAGATACATTTAACGCTCATCAACAATTACATTCAATCACAGGATTACATATGAAAATACAGAAGAATATACAACAACACATCTCGGCAACATGCTAATTGCCACTTCATCCTTCCTACGCCATCCTTGCTTGCCTCTAGACTTGCAACATCTACAACATGAGGTAAAATCTCATGAGTCATAAAGACTCAGTAAGGGTGCAACGCATAAGTAAATGAGGTATGAGAGAGCATGTAATGCAAAAATGCAATGCAAAAAGATAGTCTTCCTTACCCTCATAACCTCTTAGGTTAAGGCATCGACCAACCCTTCCCACCACACTAGTCCCCCATATGGCCATAGGTGTTAGAGATATGCCCCACAAGCCAATTATATTTACATGTAATTGATCATATTTTATATTGTGACTCTTTATCTTCAATCAATTATTATTGCAAGTCATTATGTTTTTTGTTTGTTATTGATGGTTGTCTTTATTATTTCCATATTTGACAAAGTCCATAGATCAAATAGGCTCGTGGAATATGGTCGTGCATAGAGATGACGATCATGAAACATATTCCTTATAAGCCTTGATCTTAAATGTTCCTAGTCGTAGAGTTATTAGGATTGGACACTAATAACTCGGATAGACTAGCATATATGATGCATGCTCAAGTGGGAGAATGTCTTGTTTCATGGACATTGGTGTGTGGACACTAGTGCATATATGTGGGTGCTTATTATAAGAATAAGTACACTGAACTGACCCGCTACAGAATTCCTAATGGTAATTGTTGATTGTCGAATTGGAATTTCTGTGTTGCAATAGTGTAGATTGGTCCTTAGACTTGAGACATCATAGTAGTCTTATATTTGATTGGTTACGCTTTGGTTCTTTTTTGGATTCCAATGGAGTCATTAACAAATTATCACTGGGCGTAACCTTATCACATATGAAGGCTTGTGAATGTCGAAATAGGATTCATCACTTATCGACAAGATGAGAAGATGTCCTATGTATTCCGATGATTTCATAACTGAGGAAATCCTTGGCCAAGGTGAGATGGAAATCAAAAGGTGTTTTGATTTCATCGAACAAGTCATAAATCTGGAATGGATACATAGTTGTTGAATGACTAGGGTTTTGTCATAAAACCATACCCTAAATTCAATCGGGACATAGTTGATGAAAGGATTTTACTGTACAGTAATTGCAATTGAAAAGGTCCGTGTTTTTTTATCGTTGGCTAGGCGTTCATGGCATGTTGCTAAACATTAACCATGATATGTAGGGTTTTAGAATTAATATGATTAATTTTAAAACTATTAATTAAAGAGTTTAATTAAGAAGCCCATGAGATGAGTTAATTATGAAGCCCATAAGTTTAATTATTCTAATGAGTTGGGCCTTCATATAGCCCAATAGAATTGCCCCTACATCTAGCCCAATGGTGGACCTAAGGGGTCACACACTTGGGTCGAGCCCGTTCCACAAATTAAAAGAGAGATACGGCCCCATATGATTATGGGTCGGACCTAAATCGTTTAGGGTTTTTTCAAAGGCATAATTAGGGTTTTTACTCTATAAATAGGCCACTTAAGAAGCTGGAAAAAGAAGGAGAAATTCGGATCTCTCATTGGAGGTGCCTAGGGTTTGCTAGCACTACTCGAGGCGTTGTGGAAAGGGTCGATCGTGTGGACCGACTTGGAGGAGTCTGCGCTTGCAACTCTACAGATCAAATAAGGCAGAATCGAAGCTACGCGGTTGGCCGGTTCCTAACAATAGGTACACTAGAACACATATCACGTAAATGCTGACCATTACATGCAACTCATAAAGAAACACTTACAAATGCAAGTAAGACCATCACCACTTGGGGTCATCCCTTACCTGGCTCGAAGCCTCTTCCCTGCCTCGGCATGAACTCCAGCCTGAACCTCGTTCTCTTATAGGATCATCGCCTCCCCGGTCAAACCTAGATGCAACACAAAATCCATCACATCAGACATTAACCCAATGCCTTCAATTTCACCATACACCGCAAACCAACCAACCATAACTTCCTATCCTAACCACGGGCATAATCCAACCATCACTTTATTCAACATCATCATACATAATGGAAATTAATCAGAAAAAAAATCTAATTAATTACCTCCATCAATATGGAGGAGAAATTAGGAAAAATACCCATACCGACCCTGCCTCCTAGGCTGTCACCTTGCACTCAAATTTCCATTTTCGAGCTTCTGGCACGTTCCTCGAGCCTCGAAATAATTTCTTGAATTTTTTCCAATTTTTCTGGCTATGTTTCCCAATTTTCTCTGATTTCCATATTTTCTTTTTTTTTTTCTTCTTTTCTTCTCCTTCTTCCTCATTCTTCTTCTTCCTCCCGCGTGTTTTTTCTCTCGCGCACACACAGCAGCTGCCGACTGTCAGCCACCGCCGCTGCTTGGTCCACCGACCAATGCTACTTCCAGCACTACCATCATCGGCCGTGCTACACTGGCTGGTCGCCGCCGCGAGCCACTGCTGCAAGAAGCAACGCGCGCACCCTTGCGTGCTGCCATGGTCATCTGTCGCTTTAGCCTTCAGCCACTGCGAGCCACCAACTCGTCTTTGGCCACCGCCGCTAGCCTAGAACAGCCTCACCATGACCCCTCCAACCGCCTCCGCCACTCCTGCACTGCGCGCCACCGTTAGTCCGCCGCTGCTGTTACTCTTCTCAGCCTCCATGGCTGCCATCGCTGCTGGCAGTAGCTCGTAAGCCAGCGCCTTCGTCTGGCCACCCTCGGTGGCTATCCCTTTCTTGAACTCTCTCACACCTCTCTCTCTTTCCCACTCTCTGTTTCTACGTTACGAGCTCTCTCGCGCGATCCCTCACTCTTATTTGTTCTCTCTGCTCCATAGCCATTCTCTCAAATGAGAGAAATTAGATTTTTATCTCATTCCACTATAGCACACTTGGGCAACAAGCCAACTCATTAATTACATATTTGCCACTCACAATTTCCATTACTTAGAAATATTGATAATTACCCTTAAGCCACTAAAGTCCTGATTTCTCCAAAATTTAATAACCGACTTTACTTGACAAAGTCGATTTTGTCCCTGCGGCTACACGTGATCTTTTATTCCACACAAAAATACTTCAGGGTTGACTTGTAAAATCGAACCACTCCTAGGGTCCCCTCAACTTCCCGAAGGTCCCCTACGACCATTCGGTACTGGCACCCATTCAGGCTTATACAGAATTTATTCAAAAAATTATTCCCGATCTGATTTCTTCCAGCGTCATTAATCTCACCTCGAGATTCTCACCAATCTCATGCCCTCTTCCCTGGACATCAAAGTCCCGGGGCACTCCCTATCATCGATTAGGTAATTTTATTAATTAATTTCCTCGAAATTGACCCTTGGTCTTCCCGGACCACCCGAGGTCCTTTCAAAATTACTGGAAATTATTTATTTTTCAATACCATGTAATACGGGTATTACATTCCACCCCGCTTAAAAGAATTTTGTCCCCGAAATTCATTTCACCTTGTACTTCTGCCTAAGACAACCCCAGACTCAGGCTCTCTTGAGTTCTCATACTCGTGAATCTCATAGCTTAGCCATTGCTCATATTTTCTCAGTGTAATACCCCAAGAGCCTAGAAAAAAGTAGTATATATCAAGGATAAGTAAGGAATGAAACAACACCAGCTGGATACCTTTTGGGCTGAATGTAGGCAAAGAACTCCCAAGTTAAGCGTGCTTGACCTGGGGTAATCCAAGGATGGGTGACCCCCCTGGGAAGTTCATGTAGGCTCATCAGGGTAAGTTGTTTCGGTCCTTCTTATCGCTCGATGCGGGATGTTCCACTCGGGCTATCTCTACCTCGAGGTTCTGCCTTGGCTTTTAGTCCTTTGACTCTCGAGGACATTCATCAACTGATGCCACTTTGGCTTACCGCCAAATCGCACCTCTAGTCGCTGATCATGCCTACTACAACGATGTCCATCTCTTTATGGATTTCTATTGCCTCAAAACATCACATTGCACTCAACTTCCCATTTCCACATCAAACCAAAATCAACATGATAATGCCAATCAACTCTGCACATTGCATCACTGATCAGTTAACAATGATTTTACGTTGATCACACATGGCAACGTTTCCTTTGCTAATCACACCTGACCACGATTTTACGCTGATCACAACAACGTCTTAGCACTGATCAACCGCAGCAATGCTACTTCTAATGCCCATCAGACCCGCTAACACCCATTCAACCATAGTATTTCGTCATCAACCACATACATCCATAGGTTGAATCGATCCTCATGGTAAAATTTCATTACCAATCAATTATAAGCATACTCGCACTAAATGGGAAGCAAACATCTGGCTCCTCTAGCCGTTCTCGACCATTCCTCATATGGATTACTACCTTAACCAACCAACATTCACTTATC
Source organism: Diospyros kaki (assembly GCA_036245055.1). Lineage (NCBI taxonomy): Eukaryota > Viridiplantae > Streptophyta > Magnoliopsida > Ericales > Ebenaceae > Diospyros > Diospyros kaki. The sequence goes on from BSEG01000002.1 coordinate 23,069,973, forward strand.
GCTATGACTTGAGCATGACCCACATGCCCATACCTCATAGCAGGTAACTTCATGCTTAAGCAGATAACATGTGCTACTCGAGTCCACACCTCAAGCTTAACGATGCACACTCTATACCACTCTCCTAACTAGGTGTTCTTTCCATAATCAACAAAGATACCCAGGCTTTTCTTATTGGCCAATACCACTCGCCAACTGGGGTCACCACCCACGTTTGGGAATTCTCGTTGGGCATCCCCTCTTAAATGAGTTTACACCCATACCTCAGTTTTTCACAATCCTATTCCATGCTAGGCCTTACTTCAGCTGTCAAACCCGACAACTAGTAAGTGATCCTGCCATTTTTCTTTAAGGTTATGGAACTTTAACCACAGCCCTCGCCATCCCTTACAGTGCATGCCACAGATCTTCGGCCCCTGCCCACCCGCATAATCACTATGTTGCCCTATGCATTAGGCCAGCCAACACACAGTCCTCATGACCGTGTTGCTCCCATAAAGGCACATTGGGGCCCAAGACTAGTCTCCAGTAGCATGGCCTAGGACCATCACTGATTGCATCGCACCTGTGGTATGACTCTGAGCCTTCGATTCCCATCTCCACTACCTCAAGCCATCATGGTTACACCACCACCCATGTAACGGTTTTCTAGCCAAGTTTATTAGCTTAGTCTCAATTCCATTGGAACATTTCTAAATTCTACAATTCCTTAACACAGCCTTACCCTCATAGGGCACGAGACTACATGGCCATCCCACAACAGCTTTCTTCTCAATTCGCAACTAACACCTGACCTTGAGACTTTACCATGCCCAATGGTACTCTTTGTCCTCCTCGACAATGTCATCACCATGACAACAACGAGACTCTTCCTAAGGTCGTTGCATCTTAAATTTCACAAGTCGTCTTAACCTCCACAACCAAAATCTTGGATTAGCCTTTCCCCCATCACTTTGCCATTCGTAGAATAGCTTATTAATCCCTGAGAGACTTCGGCTTCTCCCGAATTCCTCTTGTACCTTTCTCTTCCATCGGTCTCATACCATTTGGTTGGCAGCCACATTGGCTCTAATGCCACTATCGCCGACCAAGATGGCCTCCTACCATCACTCACCGTCGCACTAGCCGCAATTACGGCTCCAAGACCACCAGCGCCACTGACTGACCACTCTTACAACGCCGCACGACCATGACCGGCTACTACTCGTCATTTTCTCTATCACCGATTGGCGCCTTCGGCCGCCACCGACCTCTGCCACCATCACTACCGATCGACCCCACTAGCCGCTTTCTTTCGCAGCCATTAACCCTAACTATTGGGTTAATTTTTAATAGTTGTCCACTCACCAAGGCATCCCCTAACTGTATCACACACAGCTATCGTGTGATCTCATTAGCACCGAAACCTCATTCATGAGAACCAATCCCATTCATAAACTACTCATTCGAGCTCTTTTTACCCATTGGTGAAATCTCAATTCGTCCTCAACATCCATCTAATCCACTCCAATAGATTTAGCTAAGCTGCTAGGCTCGCGACCAACGCAACATTCCTCTAAGCACAACTCTAGCTGTAGAAACCCTTTTGAGCTTAACAACTCGACTATTAGCTCTGCAGCTCAGCCTTGCGCCAGCTTGACAACACGGCCTCCACCAGCGTGACAACTCGGCCCTCCACTAGCTCGGTAACACGGCTTCCATCAACTCGGTAGCTCGGCCCTCCTTAGCTCGGCAATACAGCCTCCCCTAGCTCGCCAGCTCGGCAATATGACCTTCACTAGCTCGCCGGCTCAGCCTTCTGCCAGCACGGCAACTCGACCTCTCTCAGCTCAACAGCACGCTATGGAGCAACACTCAATTGAGCTCATCCCTACTCCGACCAACCACTTTCTAGACCTTGGATTTCTTTCTCAAACCGATCGATCTGACCACCAAATTTCGCTGAACTCTCATACTAGTGGCATACAAGGCAACCAACAAGGCCTTACATTCACAGTCCTTGAACCTCACATTATCAATATTGCCATTACAGGTGCCACCACCTGGCAGTCAATCCTGTGTCACAACTGGAAACCCATCTAGTGCTACATGAGGATGCCTCCTCATTTTCACATCGACACATTCAGGATTAACACTCAACTATGCAACTGTGACCCTTCACAAATTCCACAACCATGTCTTAGCCACATGTTCAGCCTATCATAACTCACATCCCAGCTCACGGCGCCAGTTTAGAGATCCATATACCTGAAACCCTCTCCCGTTTCTGTATTCCCATCTTATGGTTGGCTTTCATCTCGTAAGTCTCGCCCTCCTCGGTAATTACTTCACATGACCTCCTAGGGTCGCTTGCCAACTTTTCCAATCAACCCTATATTCCCACATCGCACAAGGTCACGTTGGGTCCACCACCCCAATTTACCAGATCAAACACGATCAGCTCTAGGCACAAATGCATTAAGATCCTTTAACAAGGAGTATCATGACACGACTTGCCATGATTCTACAAGTCCTCACTCAACATGGAACTTAGGCTTAGCTCGGACATAACCTACAGGTCACTCCATATTTTTGGCATCTAATCATCTCCGCTGCAGACTGGTTACTCTTCATAGAGAGCCGCGGTCCCTCGCCATGAGCTAACCCAATGGCCACCTGCTATCTACATCTGCATCAGTGGTCCAGAGTATTAGACCCGTTACTGATTGGCATCACCTATAGCATTATTCCATGCTAGAGCCATTCCTTGTTCCTTAGGTTCCACTCTTTAGACATCTCAAGCCACCATACGATCTCAACATTCGTCAGACCATTTCATCACCGCTTCACTACTACAAAAGGGCTTAACTGTAACACCCAGTGTTACTAGTGTTAAGAGAATGAGAAAGGAAGTGAGAAACTTCCAAGAATGCCCTTGAGAATGTGATGAATCTTTGTGAATTATAGTGCTCTAAGAGAGGGGCATTTTGGTAATTTGGATAGTGAAGTCCAATAAAGGGTAATTCGGTAAATTGAAAATAATTCCTAGGTGGAATTAAGTATGGAAGTGAATTAATTTCCCATTTTTGTATTTATGTGGAGATAAATGGGATTAATAATTCACAAGGGGCATTTTAGTAATTTGGAGTGAAATTCCATAAAGGAATTTAGATTATGAAAAATGGAGAAAATAGAGAATATTCAATTATGTGAGAAATAATTGATTTTTTCCTAAATTGGTGAATTAATGTGGTGATGCCACATAGATGGTTGAGATGGAAGTTTGGAAGCCAAGGTTAGTGTCTAGAGATGACACTTGGCTAAGTCTTGTTCAAGTAAAATGGAGAGATTTAAATAAATGCAAAGGAAAGGGATAATAGTCTTTCAAGCATTTAATGAAAGGCATGATGGAGTTGGAATAAAGAATTTCCAAATGAAAATGGTAAATGGTCACCATTAATGCCTTGAAAAATATGGGGATTTAATTAAATGAGAAAGGAAATGGAAATCCAAGATGATCCAAGGGTGGAGGATTATTCTTGAAAATGGGAAGTGATCTAAAGGATGAGATAAATTCCTTCAAGTTGGCATGGATTGCCAAGTGGATTGAAATGGTCTAAGAGAAAGAGAATGAGTGGAGGAGATTTAATCTCCAAATTAAATTAAAGGCTAGGATTAAATCCTAGCAAAGCACTTGGATTGTGCTTGTTCCCAATGGTTGAGATCTTGCCTTGTAAAGTGAGATATAATCCAATGGTGGATATTTCACAAGATTAGGTGGCATGGATAAAGCTATTTTTGTGGTTAAGATTAATATTCTCACCAAATAAATCCAATGGCTAGGATTTATTCTTGAAGGATTGGGTGCTAGTATAAATGGGCTAGTATATGGAAACCCTAATCCTTTTGGCAATGTTTAGTGAGAGAAAGTGAAGAAGTCTTCCTTTGGTCATTTGAAAAAAAGAAGAAGGAAAGGAAAGGAAGAAGTAAAAGGTAAGGATTTTTCTTTAGTATAGAAAAGCCTTTTGTTTCTCTTGAATGGTGGCTTAGCTACCTTGTTTTTCTTTTAAGGGTTTCTTGAGTAAGAAAGTTGGAAGCAAGGAGGTTCTTGAAGCTTCAAAGAATGGAAAGAGATAAGGAATAGCCCCATGGGATGGTGGCTAGCAAAGTTATAAGTATGGTTCATGATTTAATATGTGTGAAGTGGCACGTTGTTTGTGTTCAAGGAGCTATGGCCATGAGGTTGTGTGGGGTAAGGTAGATTAAAGCCTCAAACCAAGGTGGTTGTGAGGATGTGGAAGCCCTAACTTTGTTGCATTGCATGCATTGGCATTACATTTTATATTCATGTTCACGCTTATTGTCATTGCACCCTTACTGAGCTTAATAGCTCATAAGATTTTTACCCTCACATATAAGTTCTAAAGGCATGGAAAAAATCAAGGTAAAGATGGAATGGCATGTGGATGCATGGGAATAAAGATCCAAGAACCTTGTAGGGCTTATGGAAAGCCTATCCGTGTTGTATTTTATTTGGATGTTTGTTATGTAAGCATCAAGAGAGTATGTTTGAGGTTTATTTGGTGTTTTTGTTTTTTTTGTGAAATGAAGCTTTTTGGGATGTTAAAAGCGGGTATTGAAATTCTGGAAATTTTGGATTAGAAAGCCCAAAAAAAAAGAAAGAAAAAAGGAAAAGAAAAATGGAGGAAGCCAGCAATAGCAACAGCAGGTCCACCAGGTGGCCCGCAGGGGGCCATAGTGGCTGCAGGTGCGAGGGCACGGGCGCGTACAAGCGGCAGGTGCAAGGGCGCGGATGCGGGTGCTCGGCAGGCGCGTGTGGCCAGTGCACCGGAGGGCCCCGTGCGGGCCTCAAGGGTGCCAGCAAGCCCTACCGGCCAATTTTTTTTAAAAAAAAATTGAAAGAAAATGGGGATTTTGGGGGCATTTCTTGGTTGATTATGGGACCCGAAGGAATTTTCAAAAATAAAAGGAATTTTTGGTATTTTGGAGAAAATGCCAAAATTTTTGGCAATTTAAATTATATGAGTTTTTCCTTCAAAATTGATAAAAATCAATGGGTTGATTGAAATTTTGAATTTTATGGAGCCGAGTGGAATTCTTGGAAAGAGGACAATTAAAATAATAAAATGGTGATTAGGCAAACTTAATGGAAATTATTTAGTCAAGTGTGGTATGGTTAACGCCTAAATCTACTAGTTGATCCTAGGATTGAGAGAAGGGAAGGACGAAGCCTAGTTCTCACCTAAGGCATTTCATGTTGAAACATAGTCCGCCCTTCACAAATGGCTGGGCATGTGAGCAGTTCGGTTGATTGTTCACGAGTGGCACCCATATGTGGGAGAGGGACGTCACATTAACCCCTACTTGGGTCTTTATGCACTTCGTCCATCTTGGCCTCCAAGAACTTACCTGACTTGCAACTCTCAGCTTCTCAACTGAGCTCGCCCTTCGACACTAAGCAACTAATCGCCACGATACACGAGACGTTATCGCTAACTGTGCTATCCTAGTCCCTCGATTACCTTAACCTTCACGAAAGATTATCAATCCTACTAAACCTAAACCCTTACTCGACATAATTCTTATGGTGCTGCTCCAGCTCCTCGGCATTTGATCGTCGCCTACAGTTTACTATGTTGCTCCGACCATTGGGCCACCCTCCCTAATTGTGAGCCAACACATTAGTCCTTTGCCACATAGTCCATAGCATTAGATCCATCACTACGAGCTTTGCATCCATAGCATTAACGCTAAATTAAAGCCTTCACAAGCTATGATGGTTCCACCACCATCTAACGAAAGCCATCTTACTTGGTTATCCTTGCCTTGATAACCTCAGGCTCACTCCATAAGCCTCATGATCTTACCTTACAAGATCACGCTTCCCGGCTTTTTAACCAACATCTGAAAGATCTGAAAGACCTATCTTTCCACATTAATGGATCCAAGTCCATTATAAATCACTTGCCACCAAGCTCATCCCAAAGCTTGACTACCACAGGTTCCAGCACCTATTGCCCGGAACAAATACGGTTACCCACTAGGTGAATCGAGACCTCATGTCTCCCCTTGCATAGCCTCGTATGCATTCAGTCACTACGGCTAGCTTGACTTTCCAACATGCCTCACTCGGGCTCCTTAGACTTTGGGAATTACAACTAGGGGCCTCTGTATCACTCACCATGCCCTTGCCCACTTGGGCATTTGGAGTTAGCATTTCCTTCACGTACATAGCCCATGGACGTCTAGCTGCAACAATCTCACCTATCATGGCACTCGAATCGCACCAAAGCCTTATTGCACCACTTCTAAGGGAAAACTCTATTCCCTCGAACATGCTTGACTAATTCCCAACATAGGGACGCTCCACTAATCCTCTCCCAAATTAGTTATTTCTCAGGCTCTCCTTGCCCCTTCATGACTCTGGTCATGTCTCTGCTTTGTGTCCCCACACAAGCCCCAACACTTCAATCTCAAGGAATCCTCGTCCTTAGAACATACCATACACCTAAATTCCCATATTCGAGTTTCCTTGATACCAACACCCACACTTGGGTTTTCGATTCTTCTTTGCTCGACCCGTATACCTCTTACGAGTATATCATCTCAACCCATGATATTTTCTTATTCCTATAATAGAAATATCCGAGCATACCCTTTGAACCATCACACGCCTCAACGCCTTGACCCAATCCCTAGGGTCCTCGAACCACATGCCTAACCTTCAAGGTCATTGAATTTATCTCACATCGCAACCTCGACTAACAAACCAACTGTTCCCGACCCCAACTTAGCAGCTAAGACATTCCGACTCACATCCACATCATGCCAGATAATCCCCGACTCAAAATTTTGGCAATCGCTCACACCAATCACTTAACCAACCATACATAACACCACTAACACGCTAGCTTTCCCCACTCATATTGCTAGCTAAGCTCTGATACCAACTGTAAGGACTCGCTCCCACTTAGGAGCGCCATCAATGAATAATCGACTGGATTACTCACACATAACAACTGACAATGAAGAGAATGACTATGTTTTAACAAGAAACGCCCTAGGCGGGCACTAGGCTTCGTCCTTCCCTTCACTCCACTCGAGGAATCGGTTCCCCAAATAATCAAGGAAACACAACAGACTGGGACCCGAAACCCGAATGAGCTTCACCTTTCTTCAACTCGCCACACAGCGAGCCAAAGGTAACCCAAGCACAAACTAGTGCATCAAACATCTACTGAGTACTGGGGATTTACGGGAACATGCCTTTTCGATCTTTACCTGATCCGAACTTGGCTCCACCAATTAAAGCCATATACAACAAGCAATCTCACAAACACCTCTCACACTATGATGAATACAACAACTAGATACATTTAATGCTCATCCATAATTACATTCAATCACAAGATTACATATGAAAATACAGGAGAATATACAACAACACATCTCAACAACATGTTAATTTCCATTTCATCCTTCCTACGCCATCCTTGCTTGCCTCTGGACTTGCAACATCTACAACATGAGGTAAAACCTCATGAGTCATAAAGACTCAATAAGGGTGCAATGCATAAGTAAATGAGGTATGAGATATCATGTAATGCGAAAATGTAATGCAAACGGGTAGTCTTACCTGCCCTCATAACCTTCTTAGGTTAAGGCATCGACTAACCCTTCCCACCACACTAGTCCCCCATATGGCCATATCATGCAAATGTTGACCACTACATGCAACTCATAAAGAAACACTTACAAATGCAAGTAAGACCACCACTATAATACCCTAGATTTTCGAACTCAAATATGATGTAATACCTAAGATTAAGGGTTCTAATACTTGAGGAAATAGGTCCTTTCAAGGGATTATAGAAGCCTTGAGACAAAGGTTCAGTTTCTGAGCCAGTGGCAAAATTGTAAATATTGAAGTTAAGGTAAAAGTGCAATTTACCTAAAAATTTTGGGGTATTAGCGTAATTTATCCATTTTTTGAAGACTAAAAAGTGCAATTAAAAATGGCCCAGGGACCAAGTTGCAAGGGTCTAAGTGTAGTTACGTGAAAAGTTTGGTCCAAAGTGCCATTTGTTAAAACCTTAAAATATCTCTTCAAAATATCTTTGGATTTCAAACTTTAATCAAATGTAGCTTTGGATCGTTTTAAAGTCCAAGTCCAAGTCTTTGCTTAAAGTCCAAGTCTTCTGAAAGTCTTTGTAACACCCGAAATTTCTTGAGCGTGTTATAACTTAGGATTTCGGGAATATAAAAATTATTCATATCACAATCACTGGCATACATCACACAATATCCCAAAAACCGTAATTCTCACCTTCTCAACTTAACAAACCCAATAATCGAATAGTTAAGACAGGTGTTAAAATTTTAAATGTGGAAGCTAGATCGAATCTGATATGGTTCACAACCATAATGCTTTATTTATCATAAATAAAATCGTTTAAGACGTCTACAAAATGTATTACATGGACATCATCTCTTACAAGTGATAACTGAATGTCTTAAACATATCTAAATCATACATAGGTTTGCATATAAACATAGATATGATAAACATGCTACAAACAGCAAATTAAACTTATTCTTCAGCTATCTCATTTCCCTTAGAGCCGCTTATCGAACCTGGAACGTTTGAATATTCTAGGGACATAGTCCAATTAGAAGATGAATCTTCTAGTGAGAAACTCCAAACAATTTATATCAATGAATGAACAAGTATAAAACGTATGAGGAAAATAACGAGAACTATTCTGAAGTGCCTCGCGAGCATGTCAGCCTACTCCAATGAGAGCTTTCTCAATGGCGCACGCATAGTGCCTCTCAAGAGGTCCCTAACCATGTCACCTTGGCTCAACCTCATAGAACTCATGCAAGCACCACATCCGCTGTCCCTTATACTCACAATCTTCCCCACGAGAGCTTTCTCGATGGCGCATGCATAGCGCCTCTCGGGGGATATCCGACTTTTGCCCTTGGCCAACAACAAATAGGTACAATAGTATGGCCATACGAATTTTATAAATGCAACAGTTAAAAAACCAATAGCATATTTTTTTTAGAAAAATACATTTCATATATGCAACATGATTTCACGTAAGAGAATAACAAGAGTTTACGTATAAGAACTTCACGAAACACGTCTCATACAATAGAAGTCTCTCATAAGAGAATAAAAAATAGGATTTGGAGTATATGAGTCTCACCTTATTGGTTTATTTCTTGGATGGTAAAATTTCACAGCAAACGGCCTACGTTTCTGCAGAAAACACGCGTTTTGGTAAATCTAACCTCAAATATTTTTACATAGGGTTGAAGGGTATTAAAGTAGGGCATAATTGAAAATTTTCATGGAAAAATGACCTCTCATGTGCTCTCACATGCCCCGAGAAGGTGAGCCACGCGCCTACACGCACAGCACTTCCCGGCACGAGTATCTCATGCGCTGCCTAGCAGATTCGGACAACATTGAGTCATTTTCGTATTTCGGCCATATCTCCCTCGTTTTAACTTTGAGTCGACCCCCGTTTGAATCTACTCGACCCTCTCTTCCCCCTCTATAGGATTATAAAAAAAAATAATCATACTTACCTCAATTTTTTTCTAACTAATTTGGCAAATTCTGGCTAAGACCCGCAACTCTGATGAGGCTCGTTCTCCACTGCTTTCTTCCCACCTTCTTGCAGAACTTCCTCTCTCTCTCTAGAGAAAACTTCCCCACTTAGAGAGCCTCACTCCTCAAAACTCTCTTGAATGGTTTGAGAACAACCCATGGTGCTTATTTATAGATTTCTTCAACCAATCACATTATGCCACTTGTCACAATCTAAGCCATGGACTCCAAAGACTCAAAGATATATTTGAATGGCCTTTCAAATCCAAAACTATAATGGATTTAACTTTTGAAATCCAAGCTAATTCCCCTACTTCTTCCAAATGACATTTTAGCCCTTATTTCAAGTCCTCAACTTTAATATTTTACCACATGAACTTATAATTTCATCCTTATTTCATTTGGATAATTCTCTAATTATATTTACACCCTTAAACATCAAATTTATCGAGATACTTAAAATTTCAAGATTTATAACTCAAAATTACTTGATATGTATGATTTCTGGGAAGCCCTTACCATCATTCGGTCTCTTTAGGCTACAACTTAGCTTAATCAAAAATCGTCTCTTATTTTATTTCTTTTAGTGTCATAAGTCTCACTTCGGGATGCTCGTCAAAGATATACCTTTGTCCTTTGGTATCTAAGCTCCAGGGTACTCCCTGCGACTGATTCGGTCACTTATTTCAAGCATATTTTTCGGTATTTTAAACTCACTTAAAATACGATGCAATTTCACAAAAATATGGGGTGTTATAATCTTCCTCGAGTCTTCTCCGAGTCTTTTTCTTAGCCTCCAATATTAGTTAAGCCTCCAAAAGTCTCCAAACCTTATCCTCAAGGACACATGGCAATCAACCATTGGCTACTTGGAAGATAAGATAAAGTCACATGATGGCTCATAATGAGCCCCTAAGGTAGCATCACGTGATTGGCCAAGAAAAGCTTACTTAGTCTCCAAGCTTGAAAAAGTCTCCAAACCTCATCCCTAAGGACATGTGGCAAGCATTCATTGGCCACTTAGGAGATAGGATTTGAAATCTCATGATGACGCGACATGTGACTCGATTTGGTTCGCTGGAGTTTCCTATAAATAAGGGCCTAGGGGTTATTCATTTTAGGCACCAAGAAAGGAGGAAAAGGAAGGGAGTTTGAGAGAGAAAACACTATTGAAAAGAAGGGAGAATGAGCCTCGACAAAATTTTTGGGTCTTTCTTGAAGTTCGTGCCAAGCAATAAAAAAAACTGTGAGAAAACCCATCCCGCTAGTTGTAAATCGTGCTTCCTAAGGTAATCGATTAAGGTGAGTGATTCATGCATGTTTTGTGACACTTTGAGCATTTGTTGCTTCACTTGTGTGTGGATGTTGGCTTGCACATCATGCCTTTGTGGCTTACATGTCATATTTTCCCTTGATTATGCATATTCCTTCTACTTTGTCATATATCATGTTCGTGTCGGTGACTGTAGCTAGTTGTTGGGACATCACGGAAGAACTCGTGCTCTTACGGTGAGCCAAGGGGTGACTATGATGACCGCAGGGGTGATTGCAACACCTTGGAATTGCTACCACAGGGGTGGATTTCATAATGGCATTATTGCATTTGCAACGCATGTACTTTCCTTTTCTGAGTCACTTACTTAGATGTTATTATCTAACTCGGGTGTTTCATACCCTTGGGATATTCAACGTCCCAGGTATATCAGACGTGCCAGGTGATCTAGGTTCTAGTTCGAGCAAGGACAAAAGGTAGTGCTCGATTAGCTTTGGGTTTTATTTCATTATGTACCCATGTAACCCAAGTGATGTATTGTAAATAGCAGCTACCACAGGGGTGGATTTCATAATGGCATTATTGCATTTGCAACGCATGTACTTTCCTTTTCTGAGTCACTCACTTAGATGTTATTATCTAACTCGGGTGTTTCATACCCCTGGGATATTCAACGTCCCAGGTATATCAGATGTGCCAGGTGATCTAGGTTCCAGTTCGAACAAGGGAAAAAGGTGGTGCTCGACTAGCTTTGGGTTTTATTTCATTATGTACCCTTGTAACCCAAGTGATGTATTGTAAATAGCAGCTAGGATACTCAAGGTTGTAAAGGGTGTGTGTGGGTGTCCTACAATTGTACCTACTGTGATGTGTTGTGTTTTATGGAGTATTAAAGGTCGTATGCATTTCTTGTGCTTGTAAAGGAAATCTAGTGGAAACCCCTTTATTTAGCTTTGGTTAAGCTTGCAAGTTCGATCCAATGCTTCCGTTCGTAAGGGTTCCCATAACGCTCGTCGGTGATGTCTTCTTATATTTCACGTTGTTGTGTATTTGGAAAAACAGGGCATTACAACCACCACTTGGGGTCATCCCTTACCTGGCTTGAAGCCTCTTCCCTACCTCGGCATGAACTCCAGCCTGAACCTCATACTCTTATAGAATCATCGCCTCTTCAGTCGACCCTAGATGCAACACAAAATCCATCACATCAGACATTAACCTAATGCCTTCAATTTCGCCATACACCGCAAACCAACCAACCATAACTTCTGGTCCCAACCACAGGCATAATCCAACCATCACTTTATTCAACATCATCATACATAATGGAAATTAACCAGAAAGAAATCTAATTAATTACCTCGATCAATCTGGAGGAGAAATTAAGAAAAATACCCATACCGACGCTGCCTCCTGGGCTGCAACCTTGCACTCATATTTCCATTTTCGAGCTTCTGGCACGCTCCTTAATCCTTGAAATAATTTTCAAAATTTTTTTCCAATTTTTCTGGAATTTTTTGGGATTTTTTTGGCTATTTTTCCCTATTTTCTCCAATTTCCATATTTTTTTTTCTTCTTTTCTTCTCTTTCCTCCTTATTCTTCTTCTTCTTCTTCTTTCTCTCGTGGGCTTCTACTCTCGCGCAAGTATAGTAGCCACCAACCGCCAGCCGCCACCGCTGCTTAGTCCATCGGCCATCATTACTTCTCGCGCTGCCATCGCCGGCCGCCACCGCGAGCCACCACTGTAGGTAGCACCACCCGCACCTCTGCGCGCTGCCATGGCCATCCGCCACTTCAGCCTTCAGCCACCATGAGCCACCAACCCACTTTCAACTAGCTCTATCGGCCCAAAACGGCCTCACCGCGACATCTCCGGACGCCTCTACCACTGTTGGTCCGCCGCTGTTGTTGCTCTTCTCGGCCTCCATGGCTGCCATTGTTGCTGGTAGCAACTCGTCGACCAGCGCCTTCTTCCGGCCATCCTCGGGGGCCAGCCCTCTCTCAAACTCTCTCACACCTCTTTCTTTCCCACTCTCTGCTTCTACCTCACAAGCTCTCTCTCACGATCTCTCACTCTTCTCTGTTCTCTCTACTCCACGGCCATTCTCTGAAATGAGAGAAATTAGATTTTTATCTCATTCCACTGTAGCACTCTTGGGCAACAAGCTAACATATTAATTACATATTTGCCCCTCACAATGGAATCCATTACTTCACTTACAAATTTTAATAATTACCCTCAAGCCACTAAAGTCTTCATTTCTCCAAAATTTAATAACCGACTTTACTCGACAAAGTCAATTTTGTCCCTGCGACTACACGGGATCTTTTAGTCCACCTGAATACACTTTAGGGTTGCCTTACTCACAAAACTGGACCACCCCTAGGCTCTCCTCAACTTCCTGGAGGTCCCTGAGGACCATTCGGTACTAGCACCCATTCAGGCTTATACAGAATTTATTCCGAAAATTATTCCCGATCTGATTTCTTTCAGCGTCATTAATCTCACCTTGAGACGCTCACCAATCTCATGCCCTCTTCCTTGGACATCCAAGTCTCGGGGCACTCCCTGCTGTCGATTCAATAATTTTATTAATTAATTCTCGAAATTGACCCTTGAGCTTCCCTGACCACTGGAGGTCCTTTCAAAATCACTGGAAATTATTTATTTTTCAATACCATGTAATATGGGGTATTACATCCATAGTCCCGATAGATTGGATAGATCATCCGCTAGCATGGAATTCAAATACTCATTCAAATCTTGCGAGTCAGCATTGTATCATCTCTAGTCTAGTTCATCCATCTCAACAACCTCATCGGTATAAATCAGCCCTGGGAACAATTCCTCAAGGCGCTTTGACTTTAGTAAACTGTGAGCCATATAAAAACTATATTTCACAAAGCAAGCAAAATATGCCTTTTTCCTCTTATAGCATTCTCTGGAAAGATTGTGTTCCTTTACATCCTCAGCTCTAATAGCAGCCATGTCATTTTCCATAAAGCAGCATTCGGCTTTCTCTGTCCTATTTTGAAAATATTGACATTGGGTAAGGGCTTACCTCAACTCCCTATTTATTTGGTACCACCCCCCAATTAAAATGGTGTTGGAAGCCTAAATCGCCTTCATAGCCTTTTGCTGCTCCTCCTTACTGAGCTTTATTCCCACAAGCTCATTCTCCAAAGATATATTCTTTATTCTCAAACCCTCAACTTCTACCCTCATATCATGAACCTCATTTTGAGTAACCTCATATTGATCGACAAGCCACTGAAGAAACTTGCACTCATTCTGCAAGTGTAGGGTTTCTTCGACTCTTCGACAATTCTCTTTGCTAACTCTCACTAGTAGTGCTCAGTTACATGTGTTAGCAACAATCGTCGCCTAAATACTTTACAAAAACAGGGATCGAATATTAAGAGGTTCAAATATATATTAGTTGCGATAGGAAGTTACCTCAATAATTAACCTTTCAGCCCATTTCATGTCTCACGACATTCAGAGAAAAAAACATATTAGTTGCGATAGGAAGTTACCTCAATAATTAACCTTTCAGCCCATTTCATGTCTCACGACATTCAGAGAAAAAATCTCTGTTCATCTTGAGGCAAGACTGTCGCATAAATGATCCTTGCCCCAACTCTTGGATCCTTTACCATGTCAGTATTAGCAACCCAAGATAAACTGCAAAATATGTAACGTCCCGCTCGAGCGATAGGAAGAACCGGAACAACTTACCCTGATGGGCCTACCCAAACTTCCCAGGGGGGTCACCCATCCCTGGATTGCCCCAGGTCAAGCACGCTTAACTTGGGAGTTCTTTGCCAACATTCAGCCCAAAAGGTATCCAGCTGGTGTTGTTTCCTTTCTTACACTATCCTCGATATATTCTAACTTCTCTGGGCTCTCGGGGTATTACATTCTCTCCCCCTTAAGCACATGACGTCCTCGTCATGCGACCTTACAACCTGTCCTAGATCTCCCCCCGTGCATGGCCGATGTGGGATTCGCCTAAGGTGCCTACACGCACCCCCCATAGGGGCCTCACACCCCCCTCGGGACTCAGCCTCCTCGCTGAGGTTTGCCCCACCACCGCGCTCAGAGGCTTGGGGGTCGGCTCTGATACCACCTGTAACGTCCCGCTCGAGCGATAGGAAGAACCAGAACAACTTACCCTGATGGGCCTACCCGAACTTCCCAGGGGGGTCACCCATCCCTGGATTGCCCCAGGTCAAGCACGCTTAACTTGGGAGTTCTTTGCCAACATTCAGCCCAAAAGGTATCCAGCTGGTGTTGTTTCCTTTCTTACACTATCCTCGATATATTCTAACTTCTCTGGGCTCTCAGGGTATTACAAAATATGCCCCTCTTACTTGATGATTACCACGCAACGACATCACCACCCATGTGAGTGGTAGGAGCTCAAGAAAAAGCAGGGGAAGGCAAGTCGCCTAGGAAAACAACACTATTCTTCCCCCCATATGGCAATGGGGGACAGGGGAGGATCCAATCACAAATGACCACATTTTATTGATGGCTTTCCACTGGCATCACTGCAACAACCCTAGGTACGAGCCCCCTCTTAATAGCTGTAGGTGTCTCCCCAGAGTCCATAGTAAAGGGCACAGAGGTTGGCGTGTCATTACCCAACGACAGGTTTGTGGTAGTGTAGGTGCTCTAGACCCAATCGGATTGGGTATGTTGTACACTGACAATTGCAATCATATTTATTATTGAATAAAGAGTTATTCAATTACACAAGAAGTTATTCTACTAGTTTCTTGTTATTATTGTAATAACTGGATGATACTAGATAGAAGTCTATATGATGTATACTGTGATTAATCTATAAGGATGTGTGATAATGCGTCACAATTTATAGACATCATTAACTGTCCCAAGTCGTAGTAATGTCAAGAATGGACATTGACAATTGCGGTAAGACTTGTATGTGCTACGTTTTTGCTATCTGATAGCATTAGAGGTCTCACACCTTTAGACAAGTATATAGGTGACCAATGTTGGAGAACATGTCATTGGACATGACTCGTCATGAGAATCCATTTTGGTTATATGTTGATGGAATTCTCATATGAGATGGGTGTAACTAATCCTTGGACCTGAGGTTCTCACGGTCATCTCATAAGAAGACCGGTATGCTTTAATATCGTTATGAGGGTCCTAAACAAAGGTTGCACATGGGCGATCATTGGGCATATCATGAGGCTTATAGAGATGGGTGCATAACCAAGATGAGACTCGTCTATCCCTTGAAAGAGGATGATGTATCTAAGGTTCCTTCGGTGGGTATTCACTTTAAATCCATGGCCATGGTGAAAGAGATCAATAAGGAGTTATTGATTCACTTCCTATTGAGTAAGGATATTCGGAGGACCGAAAAAAACTCATGTGATCGTAATCAAGCAACATATCGTCAGACTTGAGATCATAGAAGATACATTAACAAGAGGATCGAATTACAGGGTAACCATGCTCGTGAAATATTGTTTACGGATTATGAATCCTTCTGAATAATTGGGTAGGCATGATGCCTTACTAGAGGCCAATCTTGTCTTATGTGTTAGTATCATATGTTGCCAACATATTTGGAAGCCTAATGAATCATACGTAAAAGGTACAGTCCTTAGCTTAAACTAGGAAAGCAGACATATGATTAAGTGGGACACTTCGATAAGAAGTTGTGCCATCATATGTTCTCACAAAAAAAGAACAAATAGACGTAATGACGTCGATTTGACGAAGAGTTGTCATAAAGGAAAGAGTTTCGTAAAATAGTAATTGATTAAATTAGGAAGGAGTTTCTAATTTAATAATTTCCTATATTTGTTGGAGTGGAAAATAGGAAATAAAATATATATATATATATTTGGGCTAAATTGGATGTGGACCAAATATTTTATTTAAACTTATTATAATTGAATATGGGCCATTTAATTAAGTTCCTAGTTGGACTAGGATAAAACTATTTAATTAATTACTAGTTGGACTAGTAAAGGGTTGGCCCATATCTATTAAAGTTTAGGAAACCCTATGAGGCCTTGCTCCTCTATAAATACCCTTTTAGGGGTTGCCCAAATGGATGTGTGGTTTTTGTGTGTTGTTTTTTAAGAGTTGAAAAAAAAGAACAAAGGTTACCATTCACTCTTTCCCTTTTCTTTCCGCATAAATTTGAAATGGGGAGGTTCTTTTCGTCCATACACAAGCCAAAAAAGAGGAGAAAGAGCTAGCACTCTTAATCTGCTCCCCTCGCCAAAGGACGCATGCTGCGTATCACGAGTTAGAGGCCAAACACTTGGACAACTCAAATCCACGAATGACTAAAAAATCTAAGGGTTAGATTTATTTTATTATGTATGTGAATGTTTTGATTTCGATGTTGATCCAATCAGAA
This sequence comes from Diospyros kaki, assembly GCA_036245055.1. NCBI lineage: Eukaryota > Viridiplantae > Streptophyta > Magnoliopsida > Ericales > Ebenaceae > Diospyros > Diospyros kaki. Next base: position 23,087,282 of record BSEG01000002.1, read on the forward strand.
GGATCGTGGTAAAGTTTAAATTTTTGAACTACACTACTTACCCCATAACAATTTTGATTTACTTTCAATTTAAACAAATCTCGTCCTAGACCGATGCTCTTGACCATTTCTTCCTTACCAAAATGACCTTAGCCTTCTCTTCATCCTTTGTGTCATGTTGCTAGGACACTTCACAACGATGGTGACGTTGTTACCGTAACCATTTCAATTGTTAACCAGGTTTCCATCCCTCTTTCCTCTAAGGCCAATAAGCTAACCTACATTTTTCAAACCATCTTCCAAAAATAAGCTTAGAAGAGAGATTGCTTCATCCCCCAACAATTGATCCATGACACTTTGTTTCGCCCATCATCAGATCTCAGGTGGTTTGGGGAGGCTTACTCATACCTACCTCATGCTCTAAGATCGTGGGATCTCCCAAAAAACAAGCGATTTCACTACTAGCCACCATGATTCAAAATGATCTACTTTCTTCAAAGACTCGGCAAGAAAGGTAACATTGTTCTTCACCTTTTGAGGACCCATGAACTCTTCTCGCTCTTTTACTGGTCTAAATTGAAAGAATCACCTAAACAACTCTACAGTTGGCTCCACACCTCGTTCCTTGCAAAGGTTAAAAAACCAAACTGATGTAACCTAACAGTTAGGGTGATAACTTGTACTCTCTCAAAAATAACATCCCAAACGGATAGAGTGGGAGCCTCAAACCTACTTTTGGGCTGTCCTCGTGGATAGCCACACATCCCCCACCAATTAAAGAGGTTCGTTCTTCTTCTTTAGACCTATTAGGTTCCCAAGAGTTGGGTATACTAAAAGTCCCTTTAATTCTCTTTACATCCTTGGTGTTAAGAGTAGAGGGACGACCCTCTAGCTCTCCCTTAAGAGAAGGGGTGGTCTTGGTCATTACCATGGCCTTTGTAAGGCTAGTTTCCTTAGGCTATCTCCAAAAGCAACATTTTCTTCTTGTCAAGCCCAAAAATGGGGAGACAAGATGAGGAAATCAGCTCCAACGGTGCTCTTTATACCTATTTTCCCTCACCAAAAATTTGGTAAACTTCAAAAGGCTCACCCCAATTGACAATTGAAAGCCACCCAGCCCTCCTCGCCATATCCCCCCCTCTTACTACCATCAACACAAATCTAGATTCTCGATATAATACCCCAAGAGCCTATAGAAGGGTAGTATATATCGAGGATAAGTAAGGAATGAAACAGCACCAGCTGGACACCTTTTGGGCTGAATGTAGGCAAAGAACTCTCAGGTTAAGACTGCTTGAGCTGGGAAAGTTTAAGGATGAGTGACCTCTGAGAAGTTAGCATAGGCTCATCAGGGTAAGTTATTTCGGTCCTTCCTATTACTCGATGCAGGATGATATACTAGAGAAGACAGCTAGAGAAGAACTATTGTTACAGGCACGTAGACGAGTTGCAAAAACCAGATTCGACGGTGGCGATGTCTTCTTCGGTAAGTCTCCATCCTAGTTTGTGATTTTGTATATTTTGTATTTATTTTTGTATGGGGTGATTGATATTTTGTGTATTTGATTATTGATTTGTGTATTTAATTATTAATTTTACATATGCGTGCATTTGATTATTGATTATGTGATTATGTGTATGTGTATCTGATTATTTTGGGTATTTGATTATTGATTTGTATATTTGATTATTCATTTTGTGTATTCTTGTATTTGATTATTCTATGTATTTAGTGAAAATTATAAGTAAGGTAAAATAAATAGAATTGAAGTTGTTGGTTCAAAGGATGGAAAATATATCCCAAGAGGGGGGGTGAATTGGGATTTGTATAAATTTTCGATAATTTAAAACACTAATTGATGGCAGAACACTATGTTTCGAAATATAGGCTATATGTTTCAAAATGAACCTTTATGTTAAGTAGGTTTCGAACCCTACTACATATGTTTCTAAATATACTTTACTGTTTTAGCCAGTTTCGAAATCTATGAGGTATGTTTCGAAATACAACTTACTGTTTTGCTTGATTTGAAATCTTTTAACTTGTATTTCCAAATAATGATCTTTGGCAAAGATGATTTTCTTAAGTAAGAGAATACCAAAGGTGTTTGAGATTAAAGATATGTTTATACATATATATATGTTTAAACTCAAGGAAACTTTGTTTTAGTCTTTGAAAACAATTCTTTTGAAAGAATGAGCAATAGGCAATAATGATAAGCAAAAAATGAAAGAACAATTGCACACAAGATATATAGTGGTCTGGCCCCCCGCCTAGTCCACTACCTTCAAGCTTACCCACTTGATAGATTTGTCAATCCCAATCACTTTTACTAGTGATCAACCACAACAAGGGTTTTACCACAGTTCACCCCAAAACCTTGTACAATGAGTTTTTATGGCTCAACTCAAACCTTTCACCAAGTGAGTTTTTACTGGCTTAACTCAAACCTTACAACAAGTGAATTTTAGGCTCAACTCAAACCTTATAATAATCAACAAGATAAATAAAACTTATCTTTATAGCCCAATGAAATTTATAATAATGAAATGCCTTACTAATAGCTGCACAAACCTCTTAGCTTGAGGTGAGGAAAGCTGAAGAGATGAGTGGCCAGCGGCTGTCGAACCACTCCAGATTAGATATCTATGTATCTCTTCTCTAGTTTGCAGCAAAGTGCACCCTAGGTCGTCTCTCACAAGGAGCCTCACCTTCTTCTACCAACAAGGAGAACCAATATAAACAACAGTTTGTTTAGGGGGGGGTTTGACAGAAGACTAAGTAACAAAACAGAAAAACAAGGATAGATGAAAATCAGTAAATGAAATGCAACCAGCTGTGTATTTGTCCCTTCTGTGGAATCTTCCTTGTCCAACCTATAAATCTTGGCTTGTTAGATGTTTTAATCTCCGGATATCAAACTTAAAGCATCCCCAACAACCGTCTAAGGATTAAAATGATTGGAACAACAAAATGAATACAGAAATCTCTTATAAACAAAATGCAACCATTCACTCTCTATTCAACCCATCCGGAGCTATGCAAGAACAACCATTCAAGCACATTATATTCATTTCTGAGATGTTATACTAACCGGCTACAACACTCTATTCTCTTAAGCATTTAACAGAAAATGAATCCATGCAAATTCACACAAACCTGCCATGAACTCCATGCATTCAAAAATCTGCTCAAACTAAACCAAATGGAAATGAATAAGATTAAAACAATCAAACCAGGTTTTTGCAGCTCATTCGGGACTCAGATTCCACATGGGTTCAAGATACACAACCAGTTACAATAGCTCTAGCCTTTCATTGCAGCAAGGAAGACAAAATGGAGACAAAAATTAAGAAAACAGAAAAATGCTAACAACAAGAAAAATGGCCAGAATCTCCTCTCTTTTCTCCTCTCAATCTCTGGGAAAATAAGTGCTAAGAGGCTTTAAATACATGGCTAAGAAAGGAAGAGCTAGGAGGGCTAGGGTTGGGCCTAGCCCAACAAAAAAGAAAAGAAAACAGAAGAAAGATATGTGAGCCCAAAACAGCAAAATCGAGCAGCCCAAATCTGCTCCTTGAAAGTGAGCCCAAGCTCCTTTAGATGAGTCCCACAATTGCCCAAGGCCAGCCTACCCTCATGAAGTCCGAAATGAGCCACTTCAAGTCTTTTCCAGCTGCTTCTCTAGCCCATCCAATATTCCTTAAAGCTAAGCAAGCTTGGATCCATAGAAGTAAGATAGAAAATAGTGTAAGGACGATTTGAAGTATAATAAAATAGAAACAATGAAAGATCAGCAAAAATTACTTCAAATGGCGTAATAAGACTGAGGTGAAATGCCAAAATATAGCATAAATATGCATGCTATCAATGAGACTCGTTGTTTGCATTTACTTTTCCTTTCACACTTGCAATGCACAAGATTACGATGTAGATAGATCTTCTTTGAGAGCTTGAATAAACGATTTGATCACCACTTGTGCTTGTGTAAGTGTCTCTAGTGTGTGCTCTCTTGTTGTGTCTTATTCTTGTCTTCAAACACCTGCTATTTAAATCAAGAGATAGAAATCTGGTCGTTTATAGTTGTTAGAGACAAGACAAAAAAGTAGGTTTCGAAACATAGCATACAAGTTTCGAAACATACTCATCATGTTTCAAAACATACAACTTTTCCATCTGGACTTGCACTTAGAGACAACATTGAGTGGGAGACAAGGTCTTATACCCACTATAATTTGAATTTTGTAGATCATGGAGAATTCATTAAAAAAAATGTTTTGAGAAGCTTTTAGATAAATATTAAAATGCAAAACAAAAGCATCTCGGATCTTTTAAATCTCTACTGAGAGATTTCGAAACATAACATATAGGTTTCGAAACATAATCTATAGGTTTTGAAACATAGTCCAAAACCTTGTTTGAAAACAAATGCATTACATAGATCTTTCGAAATAGCATACACTTAGAAAAATATTGAAAACCTTTTCAAAAGGGGTTTCGAAACATGCACAGAAACATGACAAAATTTTAGAAGGATTTGCTTGACAACACAATCCATAGCATGTATACATTACAACATATTTTCTTTAGTTTAAGTAATCCATTTACTTTAATACATAAATGTAAATAAGAAAATACCCCCTATTTGGATTCAATAAAAATATCCAAAAAATCAAAATTCATAACAATTAGAAAGTAGAATTTTGGTTTTAGTACAAACTTAGGATTTAATAATATTACCACCTCCAAAATACATACTTTCTATTTCCTGAAAAATTCATTAAAAATCATTTTATCACTAATGGATATTAATTATCGAAATACCGGGAGATAGCTTTTCAAAAGGAAAACATTTTCAAAAACATGTTCTAGTTGGTCTTTTGGCTTAGAACAAATTTAACCTTATTTTGATCAACGATTTCAAGGCTAATTTTGAAAATAACTTTAGGAGATTTTTTTAAATCTTAATACTTGTTTTTGTAAATCTCCATATGTATAAGAATGAAATCAATTTGGTTTTCATTTGAACAACATAATACTTGATATTGAAATTGATATATGTTGAAAATCATAACCTTGACTCATGACTTAGGGATTAAGCCAATAGATGTTTTTTATCATCAAAACTAATATACAAAAGTGAAACAACAGAAGTTTATTAATAAATAAATGAAATAGGGAGTTAAATAGAGAAGAAAGAGTGTAGTTGGAGCACGCACACTTTTCGAACCAAAATTAGAATAGGAAGTGAATTATTTATAATATAATAGCGAGCGGGATAGCGATTGCCATTGGAGATGGCCTTAGCAACAAATTTGTAAGTAAGGATGAGTGATTTACAAGAAAACTTAAAGTGTGCTAACAACCTTAGAGAGAGAAAGGGCCTGTGAAAAAGGGATCTCATCTATGTTTTGAAAGAACGCAGTAACCCTTAGTAGTATAAGCAAGAACGAAAGTCGATTTTTAAAGCTTTTTCAAAATCTAAAATAAACACAATGAAAAAAAATCAGTTCTTGCTAGACACGGATGAATACAACCATATGCATATATTTAGAAATGATTGAAAACATAAAAAAAAAATGAAAGCAATATGTAACGACCCATTAAAGGGCTTAGAATTTATTTAGAAATTATTTAATTGCTTATTTAATTTTTGGCTTAAGAGAATTGCCAATTAAATAATTAAGGTGGCAATTTAGGAATTTTTAAATGAGAAAATAGCATTTAAAGGCATTTAAATTATGTAAAAATTAAATGCAAGGGTATGAAGGTAATTCTAGAGTTTTAAATAATAATTTCCTATTATTAAGAATTATTTAATTAGAGATATTATGTAATTGAGAGAATCCATACCTGAGAAGGTTTAGGTTTGTAGTCTCCAAGTTAATTAAGATTAAGGACTCCAAATTATAAAAGGAGAAAGAGATGGGCTTTTAAGGCTATTTCTTTATCTATATAAAAGAACATAAGCCATAGTGTTCTTCACACCATGTGAGGAGCAGAGAGCCAAGAAGTCTGTGAGTTGCAAAAGTTGCTTTGCATAGGAGATCTCATTGAAAGATTTTGATCTGATGGAGATCATAAGGCAAGTATCTTCCTTGTAATCCCTTTCATTACAGGATCATGTTTGCATGTTTTTCAGATTGTTCAATCTCTTATTTGAGTTCTCAAATTTATGTTTATAGCCAAAAGATACGTATATATATATGCGTATACAGTGAGTGCATGAACAAGTTATGAATGATTTCTTTATAGTGATTCAATCAAATATTATCTTTAAATCATCCTTGAGGTTGTTTCATATCGATTGGGGTTTGATTTCCTAAGATTTCTTTCAGAATGGTGTAGTTTTGATTATATTAGTTTCATAACAGAGTCTTTGTAATCATTCGTTTCTGGGTTATTAATTTGCAGACATCCAGATGAGTTCCTTCATATCCGGATGGATTTCTCAAAGTATGTGAGTGATATTCGGATGAGTCAAAAAAGTTTTATGTGAGTGACATTCGAATGGCCTATGTGCATATTCAAATGACCCTTGTTCATATCTAGATGATTCTTAAGATATCTAGATGTTTTGATTCACATCCAGATGTGACTAGTGGTGTAATGCCCCACTTTTCCAAATACACAATGATGTAAAATATAAGCTAACATCACCACGGGCGTTATGGAAACCCTTACCAACAGAAGCATTGGATCGAACCTGAAAGCTTAACCAAAGCTAAATAAATGGGGTATCCACTGTATTTCCTTTACAAGTGCAAGAAATGCTCATGACTTCCAACACTCTAAAAGTGACTCAACACATAAGCCGTAGGTACAGTTGTAGGACACCCACATACGCACACCTCTTACAACCTTGAATACCCTACTTGCTATTACAATACATCATTGTGGTACAATTACATGGGTACGTAATAACTCAAAAAAAACCCAAAAACTAGCCAAGCATTATCTCCTTGCTCACGCTCAAACTGGTACCTGAAACACCTGACACTTCCAACATATCTAGAACATGGAACGTTCCAGGGGCATCAACCCAAGTTAAATATACATCTAAGTGAGTGACTTAGAAAACGTAAGTACATGCATGCAAATGTAATAATGCCATTATGAAATCCTCTTCTATGGTAGCAATGCCAAGGTGTTGCAATCACCTCCGCGGTCATCATAGTCACTCTTGGCTCATCACCAAAGCACGAGGTCTTCCATGATGTCCCAACAACTAGCCACAGTCACCAATACGAACATGATATATGACAAAGCAGAAGGAATATGCATAAACAAAGGAAAATATGATATGTAAGCCACAAAGGCATGATGTGCAAGCCAACACACAAGTGAAGCAACAAATGCTCAAAATACCACAAAACATGCAGGAATCACTCACCTTGATCAATTACCTTAGGAAGCACGGTTTACAACAAGCCGAATGGGTTTTCTCGCAGTTTTTCTTATTGCTTGGCACGAACTTCGAGAAAGACCTAAAAATTTTGTCATGGCTTATTCTCCATCGACTTTCTCCCTTATTTTTAGTAGCATTTCCTCTCTCAAATTCCCTTCCTTTTTCTCATTTCTTGGTGCCCAAAATGAATAACCCTAAAGCCCTTATTTATAGGAAACTTCAGAGAACCAAATCGCGCCACGTGTCACGTCATCATTCCATCCATGTGCATCCAACCAAAGTGTGCCACGTGTCCCTAATGTTTTGAACCTTCACATGTTTAATTTGATTTTTCAATATTCCCATCATTACATCCCACATGGTTTAATTCATTTCCTACATTTCCTATCATTACGCATTTAATTAATAACTACATCCCACATGGTTAATTGCATTTTCCACATTTCTCATCATTACACTTCAAATCCTATCTCCAAGTGGCCAATGAATGCTTGCCACATGTCCTTAGAGATAATGTTTGGAGACTTTTGCAAACTTGGAAGCTAAGTAAGCTTTTCCTTAGCCAGTCATGCAATGCCACCTCAAAGAGTCATTATGAGCCATCATGTGACCTTAACTTATCTTCCAAGTAACCCAATGGTTAATTGCCATGTGTCATTGAAGATAAGGCTTCATCATTTCTCTCATGTGCATTCAACCCAAATGCACCTCTCGTCTCTAATTGAATTTAATAGAGTTTGGAATCCAAAGCTCCATTTGTTTGAGTGTTCACACTATGCTCATCATTACACCCATAATTATAAGATTTCAACCAATCCAATTGTGACACCTAGGGGGGACACTTAGCCATTCATGATTTGCCTATGGATGATATTTTTAAGGTTTTAAGAACTACACATTGGCCTAAACTTTTCGGATAATTTGTACTTAAGCCCTTGCAATTTGGTCCCCGAATCATTTTTAATTGCACTTTTTGGTCCCTAGAAAATGGATAAATTACACTTAGCACCCCAAGATTTTAGGTAAATTACACTTTTACTCGACTTCAGTATTTACTATTTTGCCACTGGTTCAGAAACTGAATTTTTCCCTCAAGGCTTCCTCAATTCCTTGAAAGGGCCTATTTCCTTAAGTATTAGAACCTAATAACCTTAGGTATTACCTCATTTTTTATTTTGAAAATCTGGGATGTTACAAGTGGTATTCATGAGTAATATCCAGATGCTTTGATCAGTATCCGGATGTGTCTAGTGATGTTTGTGAGTGATATCCGGATACCTTGTATCGCATCCGAATGTGTGCAAATATTTTTTATGTGATATCCGGATGCGTTCTTCATGCAACCGGATAGGTCAAGCTAATATTCGAATGTCTTGTTTCATATCTGAATATCTTTCTCAAGTTTTAAAATTTCATATCCGAATGGCTCTTGTAGAATCCGAATGCCTTCGTGATATATTTGGATGACCTAAATCATATCCGGATGCCCTAGTTCATATCCAAATACTTCTTCCAGATATTCAAATAGCTTGTATAACATTCGGATGAGCTTTCTTCATATCTGGATGTCCTTCCTCATATCCGGATACCCTTCCTGATATCCGGGTGGTCTTTCCAAAAAATCCAATTGAGCTTCCAGTAACGTTTAATTCAAGTTTTGAATTAAATTAAATTGTTCAATACTTCCAAATATTGAATTCTCACGCCAAATATGATAAATATAATATGCCCATACTCATAATTTGTAGAATCTTTGTATTCCAATATAATTAATGATGTTTATATGACATGTTTAGCATTATTATGTGACGTTATGTGCATACATTCTAGTACGAGCATGGAGCATGAATTTTAATGGAGCACTACATATCGTGTGCCAACATGTATATGAGCATTGCATTGCATTATGCGTGTCAGGCGGCTAGTCCGCTGGGATCCCACAGTTTCAATTACAGTTCAATTTATGAGTTGCTTGCCTGGTGACGACCAGGGGGCTAGGGACATATTGCCCATAGTATATGTTTATAGCTTTTATCTTTGTAGGATTCAAATCAGGAAGGTATGTTTTACATATTACGTGGGCCTATGAGCCAAAGTTGCATTATCTGCATTTATTTTACAGTTTATGTGCATTATCATCTTGTAAATGCAAACAGACTGTGATTATTATTTTTCCCTCAATACAAGGACAACTAGTATTTTTATGCGTATCAATATTCCTCAATTCAGTTTTAGTTATTCTTTCAAGCTTATTACTTGCTGAGCTTTGTAGCTCACCTTGTACTCTTCACCATTCTAGGTCCTAGTGGGAGAGTACCAGATGTGGGGCCTAGAAACGTTGGTTAGTAGTGTGTGTATGTGGAGTCACTCAAGAATAATAGGTGTCTGGGAGTTTTGTTAAGTTTTGTCAATTTGGAGTATTTATATTTTAGTTGAGAGATGCCCTTAGTTAGTGGGTTTGTTTTCAGTTTTTATTGAACTTCTTATAGATCAGTTTTTGATACAGTATATGTGAGTTGTTCTCAGTTGTGATTAGTGGATTTATTTATGGTATCAAATTTTAGTTTATGGTGAGTTATATTTGTTTTATCTATTTTCCCCATAGCACCTCTTCTTGGGCAGTTATAAGAGAGGGGATGTTACACAATAACTATTGCTTCTTTTGATGATGTTGTTACCAGTTGCTTGTCCCACCAAACTCTATGGCCATTCTCCAAGCTCCTGTGAACTCTTAACAAGCTACTCCCGAACTGACATCTACAGCTCCAAATATGCAACTTGGCTTACCAAGCCACCCCCACAAGCGTGCATAGGGGACTAAGTCAATCCAAGTAGCCACTAAAACCCTTCGCCAGACCCTTGTGTTAGATGAGCCCGTACGAAGGTGACTCAACGTTGGGCTTGGGTTCTCAACCTGAACTGTGACCATTTAATAGTTGTGGTGTAATAACCCGTTTATTTATGAATTCATGTAAATTTGTGTGTAAGGAACTAAGTGGAAAAAAATAAAAATTAATGTATTTTTTATTAGGGAAGTTTTAGCAATTATTTGGAAATATTGGGGTTTAAATGTAATTTTGGAAACTGGTGACCAAATCGCCTCAAGTATAAAGTGTGCATAATATTAATCAATGGAGCTTATAAGTGAGTTGACGCGCACGCTTAATGGGTTGGAGGAGGTCATGGGATCAAACCTGCGACCATGCAAGAAAATGGCCTAGTCAGGGGCCAAAACAGCGTCATTTTAAGGGGCCAGATGGCGCCCATGCATGTGGGCATGGCCACCTATTGCCTTACATGTCCCAAGCCTTTTTTCCACTAGAATTTGATGCCCCCTTGCCCCCACATTGTTTCTACGCCATTTCTTCTTCAAGTGCCATGGCCTATATATATATGGTGAAGGTTTGAGTGAAATGGAAGAATGCCAGATAGAGATTGGGAAGATTTTGGTGGCCTGAGTAGGCTTAATTTTGTCAAGAAAAGGCTTGAGTGTAACACCCGAGATTTTGTTTATTTCCTTTCTCGGTTCAAATATGTAATATCCAAGAACTTTCAATTGTGATATATACCAGGGATATTTAAGTTTAGATATATGATGAAATGAGACATTTTCAAGTGGTTACGAAAATCCTAAGACAAAAACTTAGTTTTTCAAGTAGTGGCAAAATCGTAAATACTAAGTTCGGGTAAAAGCGAAATTCTTGGAAAAACTCGGGCACAAGTGTAATATTGGTAAACTAGCCAAAATATCAACCAAAAATATCAAGGATTAGCCAATGAATACCCTCCAAGTGTCCTTGTGAGGTGAAAGCATCCTATTGGGTGTTTAAGGATAAGATCAACGATGACGTGGCACAAATCTATTGGCCGGATTTCAATTAAAGTCCTAAGGTGACTTAACTTGAAAGACTTGACTTGGACGACCTAATTTGTAAGAATTGTATTGGCTTAAAAAAGAAGTAGAGACTTATCTTGGAGGCCACGTGAGGGTTTGGATTGGAAGAGAATAGAAGCTTGTATGGGAAGCTAAAATCAAAGAAGAAAATATTCAAAGTTTGTAATGATTAATCTTTATCCTAAAAGTCTAAAGTTGGAAGATTAGGATTGGCTAGGAATTAGCTTGCAAAGGAAGAGGATGATAAAGCTTATCTTGGAAGTGTAGTTGGAAGCATAGGATTGGAGGAAGTGAAAGCTTGCATTGGAAGATTGGAAGAAAATTCAAAGTTGTAATAATTACTATGGTGGAAAATGAATAACTTGGAGGCCAAGTGAAATCTTGAGATTTGGGGAATTGAAAGACTATATAAAGGGGAGGAGGAGAGACTCACGTGAAGCTTAAACAAAGCAAAAGAACAAGTGCAACAAGGAAATGAAAGAAATCCAAGAAAATGAAGGAAAGGCAAAGGCTTGACGAAAAGTGGACAGCTGCAAAGATTTGCCGTAACAGTCTTTCAATCGGAGAGGTAAGTATGATTTCTTTCCATAATCATGTAGAGGACTGAAATAGAAGTCCGTAGGTTCAAACGGAAGTCGATTCGAAGTTAAAATGAGAAAGATATGGAAAAAATAGGTGTCAAATCTACCCCCAAGACGCGAAAATAGGCACCACCCCTTCTTGGGGCGCGTGAGGGCTCGTGTAAGCCCCTTTTTCCATTATATTTCACATATGAACCCCTTATTTGATTACCTAAAATTAAATATAAGCTTACATGAGTTTTAGTTCACAAAAATACGCATTTTGTCTATAGAAATACAAACCCGGTAAGGTGTGAAGCCTTAAACATTCGAATCTCATCCAATCAAGTTGAGGTAAGTACATTATGAACTATTTATGATGTTTAAGCATGCCCATGAATTATGTTATGTGGTCCCTCATGTTATGTTATGTTCACATAAGTTTCGGGACCGGAGCTCGGTAGCGCTACGCACGAGGGTTCATGCCCCCGTAGTTGGTGGAACCTTTCGTGTCTCCATATGTTATGTTATGTTATGTCTTGACTTGTTTAAATACATATGATGGTTCTCTTGTACTTACTGAGACTCGCAAGAATCTCATCCCATATTTTTCCCCTCAGGTGATTATGAATGAGGAGACTGGAGAACGAACGTGGAACATGGTGGCTCCTTTAAAAAGGATTTATGTAAATCTAGTGGCTACTTGAAAATAATTTTTAATAGTCGAAATAATGTTTCCCTCTTCTTGTAATAGAAAGATTTTTCAATATTACACTCTTATGATAGATGTACACTATTGCTACACCGTATGTCCTTAAAGCTTATATAAGTTTATGAAAAAGCCAAGTCTCATTTTAAGTCTGGATTTCTCGATATGGATGCTATTATATTTGCTAAGTCTTTCTCTCTTCTATTGAAGCCATGTTTTCAGTATCAAAATTTATATTTACTCGAAACATGCTCTGAATCTTATTGTGTTCAAAACTTTACTTAAGTTTATAAAAGTTTTGTTTCTCAAGTTTTCGTCTATGTTAAACCTTGAAATTCATAAGAATATTATTATTATTATCATTATTATTTTTAAGCATGTTTTTAAGTTACGGGTGTCACATTGAGCGGTGACGTCAATGATCCTGGTACATTGCAAATGTTAAGGAAAAATATCTAAGGCAAGTTCATGCTTCTTAACTTTCTATTTTGCATGTTATTTTCTCATTTTGCAAGCCATTTCCCTTTTCTAGTAAATTATTTCATGGTCCTTCCATCTTGCAAGCTCTTAAATACTATATTGCCCTTGCTTCTATAGCGCCTTGATTTCTTAAGTTTGGGATAAGTAAACCCTTGATTATGGAAAGATTGACTTGCAAATGGTCCATGTGGTCATTCTGGTATCTTTTTAATGGTTCTCATTTATACCTATTGAGTCTTAAATAAGGTTTTGTATCACCCTATCTTTCTTTGGGAATGATCTTTTATTGAGGACATGCAAGGGTTTGATGTTGTCTTACATGGGTTTTGCTCTCGTGTGTATGTTGCTTCGGGTAATCGTGTGATAGTTATATATGGTAAGACACTATAAATATGCATGGTTATGATGATGCATGGAGCATGTACATGAAAAGGGTTTTAAAATGTTTAAAGGCTTCATATGCGCGCAGTGAATGGGTTCCGCAAGATATATTCGTAGAAAAAGCTTCAACTCAGAAAAGGACTTCGGTCCCATGGTTATGATATGGACTTCGGTCCCATGGTTATGATTTTAAAAGATTGCATATGAGCATGAATTCATGTTTTATCTTGTTATCATTTAAAGTAATGTGGAAAGGGTGGCGTGAGTGCCTTAAATGTAACTCGTGATTCTATTTGCTTCTCGATATCCATGATTCTCATGCTCACTTTCTTTTAGTTATACTTGCTGGGCCTTGTGGCTCATATTTTTTTGTATCATTCCAAGTAAGGGTAAGGCTAAAGAGGTGGGCGATTCAAGTGAAGTTGGAATCATGGGGTAGAAGTGTGTACAGGGTTGTCTCAATTGAAAGGTCCTTGGGAGTGTTTTGAGATGTGTAACACTAAGTTACGTTTTGTTTATGTTATAGGTTGTACCCCTGAGGGGATATGGTGGGTATGTTGACCCTAATATGTAAATTTTTATGAGTAATGATGAATGAGTATGGCTTCCGTTGTTAATAGCAAAGAATATGCATGAAGATTCTAATTGGGTTTTACGTATATGCCATCTTTTCTGACGGACACTTCTCAGATTCCTCGAATGTTGGGTCTTCGATGATGGGGACGCTATAATGATCAAAGCTTGTCTAAACAAGAAATTGAGAGAAATTTAAGGGCATTACATGTGGGATTAAAGGGGAGGAAGAAGAACAGAATAAGAGAAGAGCATAAGAATTACAAGGAGTAAAGAAAAGAAGAAGAACTAGTGTAAAAGGTTGGAGCCAAGAGGAGTTTCTCACACCACTGGGCTCGTCGACCATCTCTGTTAGTTCCAAATGATGGCAAATATATCTCAAGAGAGGGGGTGAATTGGAATTAGGTTAAATTCTTCGATAATTTAAAGATTTCTTGCTTGCAGAATACTATGTTTCGAAATATAGGGAAGTGTGTTTCGAAATCAACCTTTCTGTTAAGTATGTTTTGAAACCTACTATATATGTTTCAAAACCTTGCTCTCTGGTTTGCTTATTTTGAAGCTTTTGGCTTTTGAAAAAGGATTCTTTTGAAAGCTCAAACAAAAAGAATAGGCAAGTAAAATAGTAAAGCAAGTGCACACAAGATTTATAGTGGTTCGGCACCCCGCCTAGTCCACTACCTTCAAGTTTACCCACTTGAAAGATTTTCAAACACAATCACTTTCACCAGTGATCAACCACAACAAGGGTTTTACCACGGTTCACCCTAAAATCTTGTACACAGAGAGTTTTTATGGCTCAACTCAAACCTTATGCCACAATGAGTTTTAAGGCTAAACTCAAATCTTACAACCAATAACAAGATAAATAAAAGTTATCTTTTACAACCCAACAGATTTAATGTAATGAAATACCTTACCAAATGGTTGTACAAACCTCTTGGTTTGAGGTGAGGAGAGCTTAGAAAGATGAGACGTCGGATTCAGTTTGCTTTTCTTTTTCACACCACAATGCACATCAAGGATTGATTGAATGAATCTTCTTTGAGAGCTTGTCACAAAGATTTCGTTCACTTGTGCTTATGTATGTATCTTATGTCTCTTGTATGTGTGTTCTCGTGTATATCTTGTAAATTGTACTTCTTGTCTTCAAAGAACTGATATATATACCAAGAGATAGAGATTTGGCTAATTATAACCATTAGAGACAAGATATTAAAGTAGGTTTTGAAACACTCCTTATTAGTTTCGAAACAATACACTTTTACACTAAGGTTTCGAAATATACATCACATGTTTCGAAACATCCAGCCTTTACAGCTGGTTATGCACTTAGAAACAGAATGAGTAAGAGAAATGCTTTATACCTACTCATGATTTTGTTTTGTTCTCCACTTACATAATTTGAAATTGAAATTATGGAGATAAAATAAAAGTGAAGCTTTTTGAAAATCTTTTGAATATAAAGACAATGAAAAGCAAAAGCATCTTGGGTTTTTAAATATTCTGCTAATAGAGTCAAATGTTTCGAAACATGCTATGAAGATTTCGAAACATACTTCAAAAACTTATTTCAAAACATATGCAATTCAAATTTTAAATGCTCTACTGATAGAATTGTCAGAGGTTTCGAAACATATGCTTGAACCTCATACTGGTTTTGAAATATAACATGCAGACTTATCAAACATAGAAACCTTTTCAAAAAGCATTTTTGAAACAAGTATAGAAACATAGCAGAATGATTTAGAATGATGTTTCAAAACATAGAGACTAAGTTTCAAAACATGATGCATGAATTTTGGATTTTTCAAACATTTGAACATTCGCGCCAAACACTATTAATGTATGTTTCAAAATATGAAAAGCTTATTTCGAAATATGAGATTCACATAAAAGATTTTTCATTCTAAGATAGGTTTTCATCAAACACATTTTCTCATATATCAAAAAATATGATACAACAATCTCATGGCCAAAGCTCGGCCAGGTGAGAACCCTTCTCCTTCTCTTCTTCCTTGTTGATTTTTTGAAAGGATATATGCTGCTAACGGAGGCGCGCGTAAACGCATAATGACAGATGCAAGAAGACAAACTAGGTTTTTAAAACTTTTTTTAAAAACCATACAAATAAATAGAGAAAGCGGACATAGTGATAGTAGTCATATGCATATATATAAAATAAATCCATACATTATGAAATGTGATAAACTATAAATGATACCTCAGGCTCAAAGAGCATGCCAGTTGCTTCTGTTACGCATCTGACATGAACTCCTCAGTCTCTTGATCACACTCCTTGTCCACTCCTATACCTGTCATTAGCTGACCAAGCCAACCCTACAAGCATAGGGGACCAAGTCAGTCCACTCGTAGGCCGCCCTATAACCCTTAGCTAGAGTCATGCTAGGACTATCTCAATGAAGGTGAATGAGAGTTGTAACCAATCCTCCAAAAGAAAGTTGTCCATCTAATGGACCTATAGCGAGATATAATAAAGGGCCTGCGGCTGTATATCCATGATCAACAACTCTAGCTAGACAGCTGCCAAAAACTCGTCGAAATCCCAGTCGCTGTCACAGACGACAACTCTTTGTCGTCATAGTTATCTGGGACAGCCAGAGAACAAACCACTACCACCATAGGCTGCCTGCAATAGCCCACTCAAAGCTGTTGACAACTCCTGCTGTGTGGGAGATGCTAATTTCTGGCTACCTGCATTAGTCTCTCGCAACAGCCACAACGAACGCCTTCACCAGATCTGCACGTTGTTATCCGTTCCTCTAGCTATAAATATTTTCCAACCACGAGCTTCTGTCCATCCATAAAGCGTCCAACAATTGCAACACCTTGCAATCGATTTCTTCTTCTCCTCACCGAAACATGTAGCAATGCTTGGCAACCCCATCTGTAACGCCCTGCTCCCACTTACGGGTAGACTATGTTTCAAGATGAAACGCCCTAGGTGGGAACTAGGCTCGTCCTTCCCTACCCTCATCCCCAGGATTCACTAACGGAATTGGGCTTTAACCACACCGCATTGGCTAAAAAGAAAATCTCATTCAGACGCCCAAACGTCATTTTCTCAATTATTTTAAATTCTTTTCCGACTAAGAATTTTATCGGGCTCCATAAAAATCACCATTTAAATCAATCCATTGATGGATCACCAATTTTGGAGGAAAAACTGATCATTTTCAATTTTCCAAAATTTTGGCATTATTCTCCAAAATGCCCAAAAAATTCCTTTATTTTGAAAATTCCTCCAGGGCCTAAATTCAATTAAGAAATGCCCCAAAATTCTCAAAAATTCTAATTTTTTTAAAAAATTGGTCGGCGGGGCCCACGGCGCACCCCAAGGCCCTGCTAGCCGCACGCGACCTCGCGCCAGCCCTCGCGGCCCTGCCCGCGCGCGAGGCTGCTGCTGCCCCTGCTGCAGCCACTGCTATAACAATGAAACTTACACCACAACTTAGGCTTCAACATACCATAAGCCAACATCTCATCTTAAAATAAAATCAAATACTCCTAGAGATGAAATACACACATGATCTTAGGCTTTAACAAGCCATTAACAATTAAATAAATTTATATCTAATAACTCAAACACAACAACAAAGGCTTTCATAAGCCATAGCATACACTTGAATCTTCTTTCCAAGCTTCCACATGCCATTCCACCATTTCCTTTACTTTACCATGCTTTAACAACCTACATGTGAGGGTAAAAACCTCATGAGCTATTAAGCTCAATAAGGGTGCAATGCCAAATAAATATGAACATAACAAGATTATATGATGCCAAATGCATGCAAGTGTGGCTAGGTTTCTTGCCCTCACAACCCTCCAAGGTTAGAGGCATCAACCCACCATTTCAACCATGTTCCCAAACTAACCTATGGCCATAAGTCTCATGAACATAAAAGAACATGCCAAATGCAACATATACATTTATGAAACATATTTACAACTCATTGCAAGGCCACCCTCCCATGGGGCCATCCCTTACCTCATTCTTCTTTTTGAATCTTTAAATCCTCCTTTCAAGAGAGCTTCCATCTTCATTTCCTCCCATCTATGATGGCATTCAAACAAGAACTCACTTTCTTTGCATATAAGAACACTAAATAAAGAAAAGAATAATGCACTTACTTGATTTCTTTCTCTTCTTTTTCTTCCTTTCCTCTCATCTCTTCTTTCTTTCATTCTCTCTACAAATGGCCAAAGGGAGACAAGTCTTCCACACTTGCCATTTTATACTACCCTTTCCCATTTTCAAGAATGGATCTCCACCATCCATTCAAAGCACACTCCATGTGCTTAAGGAGGATTAAATCTCCACCACTCATTTAAAATAAACAAGTTTCCTCTCTTGGAGAAAGCACAATCCATGCTCTTCATCTTGATTAATCTCATCCTTTGGATTATTTTGCCTTTTCAAGACTTAAGCATAACCATTGGATCACTTAGAAATTTCTTTTTATTTTCAATTAATTAAATCCTCCCATTTGCACTCATAAATGAGTGACTAATTTCCATTTCTTTCCCATTTAAATTAATGGGACTAATTTTATATCCATCACATGAGAGACCACTTGAAAGACATAAATGATTTCTTTCTCATTTAATAAAATCTTCATATTTTCCAAACATTAATGCATGACTAATTTATTTTCTTTTTAGATTTTCTTTAATCCAAGTGTCACTCTGAGACACAAACTTGGCTTCCATTTCTTTATCTTGGTCATCCATGTGGCAATACCACATTAATTCACCATTTTAGAGAAAATTAATTATTCTCCTCAAATAATTTAATATCCACCATTTTCCCTATTTTCCATAATTAAATTCCTTTATGGAATCACTCCAAATTACCAAAATTCTCATTTCATGAATTATTAATCCCATATCTCCACATAAATACCAATTTTGGATTTTTATTCACCTGCTCACCTAATTCCACATAAGAATTATCTCCAATTTATCAAAATACCCTTTTTTTTTTTACTTTACTATCCAAATTACCAAGATACCCCTATTATAGGGCACCCTTAATCTCAAGGATCCAACACCTTCTCAAAGGCATTTTTGGAAGTTTCTCACTTCCCTTCTCATTCTCTTAACACCAGTAACACCAGGTGTTACATTCCACCCCTCTTAAAAGAATTTTGTCCTCGAAATTCGTCTTACCATAATCTCCTGCCCAAGATAATCACATTCTCGGGCTACATGGAAAATTCTCTAGCTCGAGAATCTCATAGCCTATCCATTCCTCACATTTACCTCGGGTTACACCTACCTCAAGGCTTCGCTTTAGGCCTTTGATCCTCCGACTCTCAAGGACATTCAACAACCGAACACTGCTTTGGCCTCTTGCCAAATTGCACAACTGGTCGCTAATCACGCTTATCGCAATGCTGTCCATTTCTGGATGGATTTTCTCTACCTCGAGCATCACTTTGCAGTCCATTTCCCATTTTCCCATAAGTCGAAACCACAAACGCTAACATTGCATCATTGATCAGTCTACCATGATTTTACACCGATCACACACGGCAACGTTTCTAACTGCCAATCACACATGGCCACGATTTTACGCTGGTCCAACCAGCAACGTCTTAGCACTGATCATTCGCCGCAATGTCACTTCTAGTGCCCACAAGACACTCGGACACCCATTCCACTGTGGCATACTGCCAATAATCACACGCATGCCTAGCTTAAGTTGATCCTCATGGGAACCTCTCATTACCGATCAACTTATCGTGCTAGCACTACCTGGAAAGCACCCATCTGGCCCACCTTGCCAACTTCGACCATTTCATACATGGTCTTCTACCTTGACCAGCCGACCCTCGTTTATCGATATGATTACGCAAAATCGACATACCTAACACCATATCAGGTAATTACACATTTCCACCATACATGCATTACCCGAGTCCAACTCTAGCTTGGCGATGCACGCACCATTACAATCTCACCTCGAGCTTAACCATGCTTGGGCCACATACTTCTCCCAACCAGGAGTTCTTCGCATTAAGCACACAAGATACTTACTAGTTGATATCACACGCTAGTAGGGGTCTCTTACCCATACAAGGGAACTCTTCACTGAGCAACCCCTCTTCAATTCTTCACCCCATTTCAGCTTTTACAATCATGTCCCATGCTAGGCCTTACCTTGGCTATTAAACCCTACCGCGAGTCAAGGATCCTACCACTGTTCTTAAGGTCGCGGAACCATTAATCGACCCTCGTCATCACCCACAGTGCGTGGCATAAGTGATTGGCTTATTACCATCTACACAATCTCTTATGCATCGCACCTGTAGGATAACTCGTGCCTTTGGTCCGCACCACAACAAACTATCATGGTTACACCACCACTCTTGTAGCGATCTTCTAGCCGAATTTTTCTCGCCCAGCTTCAATTTCATTGTGACTTTTCAAATCTTACCATTTCTTAATAAAGCCTCTTATTCTTGAGGCACGACACTTTCAGCCATCTTACATCAGGTTCATTCTCAACCCGCAATAGACACCTGACTTCAACCATGCATAATGGTTTCCTTTGTCCTCGTCGGCAAAGACAACACCAAGACAGCAACGAGCTTCTCCCCCATGGTCGTTGCATCTCAAATTTCACAGGCACTAGCCTTCATGGCCATTTACACACGGCCTCGAGGTCCTACCATGCACCACGGTTACCTTTGACCTTCTGACAACCTCTTTTCCCCCATAGCGACAATGACACCACCATGTCATCTCAAAAGACTTGCTACTCTTTGAATCTCACTAGTCACCGCAACCAACACGACCCCACTCTTAAGCCGCCTTCCTCACATCACTTTCTATACTTGTAGCAGCTAGCTAAATCCCTGAGAGACTCTGGCTTCTCTCTGATTTCTTATACACTTTGCTACAGCCAGCTCAGACCACTCGGTGAGCGACCACATGGCTCTAACACCATAACAGTTTCACTAACCGATTTCCTTTCACATCCATTAACCTTAGACAATAGGTTAATTCTCGTCAATTGCCCACACACTGAGGCATCCTTCGAGCTGTATCACTCCCAGCTCTTAGGTGATTTCATCACCTCAACACCACTCCTAGAAACCAATCTCGTCCCATAAGCTCTTCCTTCTAGCTCTCTGCTCCCATTGGCGATATCTTAAATTCGCCATCATCTTCCATCTAACCAACTCGCTTAGCTCTAGCCGGATCTCCAGGCTCATAACCAACACAACCTGACTCCAGGCATTACTCTTGCAATCATCGACTACCGCTTCGATTTAAGCTCCACCCACTGGAAATCACCCCTGCCATTCTTGTGGAATTCACACTTCCACTCAATGTCGTAGGACTCATCTTCCTACTCAGGCACCTGCCATCACGCTGGCTTTTTCCGGGTGATTTATCCTGATAGAGTTGTAGCGCCTTAGGAAGTTCATCCCACACTATTGCCTCATGCTCAACTTCTTTTGGTAGAACATCTCATGTTCTACCCTGACAACATTTCAACACTATAATTTACATCCCTCGCTACGGAGTAACACTCCTTCAAGCGGCACAATACTGCCCTGACCAACCATCTTTTATCACCTTGAATTTCTTTCTCACAATTTGCCTGGTCTAACCACCAGGACCCGTCGAACCTTTATATTGCATACACGGCAACCAACAAGGCTTTACCTCACAATCCTCGAGCCTCACGCTCCATTATTACCATCAGGTGCTACCACTTGGCAATTTCTCGTGTGTCATCAACTGGAAACCCCTCTAGTACCACATGAGGATATTTCCTCATTTCACATCGACACAACCAAGACTAACACTAGATTGTGCCATTGGGGTTAGAGATCCTAAACCATGCCTTAGCCACGGATTCAGCCTGCCACAACTCACTTCACTGGATTAGAGATCCCTTTACTCGTAGCCTTCACACGCTTCAATTTTCCCATCTCATGGTTGGCTTCCAACTTGTAAGTCTCACCCTCCACGGCACTTACGTATCATTCTGGAGCCATTTACCGACTCTACCAATCAATCCCATCTTCATGCATTACTGCAAGATCGCACTAGGTCCATCATCCCAATTTACCCGATCAACTTCGCTCAAATTTAACCATAATTACGTTAGCATCCTTTAGCAAGGAGCATCACCACACATCTTGTTATCACACCACAAGATATCACCCCCTTGATTCACAAACCTTCTTGCTGCCTTGACACCAAAGCACTACCACCATACTTCAACCCTTACGGAATTTTAAGTCTGGCTCAGGCATAACCTACAGCATACCGCAGGTCTTCGGCGTCTAATCGTCTCCATTACAGACGGGTTACTCCACGTAGAGGGCTGCAGTCCCTCTGTAGACTAACCGTCTGCATCCAGTGGTCCCTAGCATTAGACCCGTCACTGATAGGCGTCAACCGTAGCATTATTCCCACGCTAGACCCGTTTCTTTTCCCCTGGTTTCTTTCTCAAAACATCTCATAAATCTTCAGTCCTTGACCATCTGCATAGTCACTGTGTTGTCTTGTGCTTTAGGCGCCCCAACACCTGGTCACCATCATCGTGTCACTCCCATACACTGGCCCAACACTGGTTCCCCATCGTATTGCCCTGTGCTTTAGAGAGTTAACATCCAATCACGCGTCACTCCCATACACTGGCCCAACACTGGTTCCCCATCGTGTTGCCCTGTGCTTCAGAGAGTCAACACCCAATCATTATTACCGTGTTGCTCCCTTACACTGGCCCAACAACAGTTTCTTATAGCATGGCTCAGGTCCCACTCTGATCTGCTTCACACCCCGTATTGTGACTTTCACCTTCCAGTCACACCTCTGATATCGAACCCGGCATGACTACCTTGCCACGCTCGCAGCCACTATTCTTACCAGGCGTCCTACTCGACAACAAATCTATAAGATCATTACCGCGTTCCACGCTTCCTCCTTAGGACTACTCTAGATGTCCTATCCCTAATAGGAGATTCTCAATCTCACCTGACCAGATTTCCTAGGGTGCTGCTCCAGATCTTCGGCATCTGATCCTCACCTGCAGTTCACTAAATTGCTGAGGCCCATGGGCCACTTGCCCTCAACACGAGCCAACTCATTAGTCCTCTGCCACACGGTTCATAGCATCATATCCGTCACATTGAGCCTTGCACCCTTAGCATCAAGGCTACTTAAAGCCTCCCCGAGTTACGATGGTTCCGCCACCATCTTACCAAAGCTATCTTACTTGGTTATCCTTGCCTTGATAACCTCAAGCTCATACCATAAGCCTTACTTCTCATGAGTTCACATCTCTTACCGCTTCAAGACTCTCAAACCATTTCACATCTTGAGGCCTCATGATCTTACCCCACAAGATCATACCTCACGGTTCTCATTCAACATTTGAAAGCTCCAACTTTGCATGACAGTGGATCCAAATCCATCATGATTCATTTCACCACCCAGCTCATCCTAGAGCTTGATTATCACAGATCTATCGATCCACAACCGACACACTGAGCCTACCTCAAGCTCCAATACCCATAACCATAGAGCTCTTACCATTACCCTCCCGGTAAATTGAGACCTCTCGTCTCTTTTTGCACACTCATGACTGCATTCAGTCACTACGCCCAGCCTGACCTTTCCGCACGCCTCGCTCGGGCTTCCATGACTTGAAATATAAAATTCGGGGCTTCCACATTACTCACCACGCCCCTACCCACTTAGCATCCGAAGTTGGCATTTCTTGTGCGCGCATAGTCCACGGATGTCCTGTTGCCACAATTCATTACCCTCGGCCCACACACCATTCGTACCCTTCATTGGGTGACCTCTGTGTCTCCCGTCAAGGATCTTGTGACCTTAGGCGTCATCCAGACCCCAGGCATCATAATGAGGGTCTATTCACCTTCATCTCCCGACCTTAGGCGTCCTGCCTGACCCCAAGCGTTAATGAGAGTTTAGATTGACCCCTTATCCATCAGTCACATGAACGGTCACTTGGCCTTTCACAACTAGGACTTCTAACCCATGGCCCCCACACGCATATCTACGCATGCCCAACTCTTTATCCCAAATTTGGATCCCCTCGCATTCCAGCTCGACTCACTTGGGATTTCCATTACAAACAAACACCCGCTAGGGTCCATTTTCCACACATCTATCCTTTCTTAGGATATATCCTGTTTCATCATGAAACGAACTAGGGTCCACTCATACCCTAGGCACCTCCCCTCCAGGATCGCCATAGCGATACAATTACATGGCACCATATGCATCCCTCATGCGCAACGCACACCCGACTCCCTTCGGAGTCTTTCTATGAATTACCAACGTCATGCCTACCCTGGCCATGACTGGCATATACCTCACATGCTCGCTCTGCCTAGAGCCTCTCTACAAGCAACTTTAGCTTACTCCATTCTTAGAGCTCGTCACACAACCTGTTGATGACTTCTTTCTTTGGGCTTCGAGCTAATTTCAACCTTAGCTCACCCTAGTTCAAGCACACAACCCTTAGCACACCACCTATGGAAACCACTCCATTTCCTTATACTTACTTGATCATCTCTCCCAACATAGGGGTGCTCCACTAATCCCTTCCCGGATTATATATACTTTGGGCTCTCCTTGTCCCATCATGATTCTTATCATGACTCGGCTTTGTGTCCCCACACAAGCCTCAACACTTCAATCGCAAGGAACTCTTATCCTTAGAATGCCTCATGAACCTCCAAATTTCTACATTCGGGTTCTCGATACCAATACCCACACTTGGGCATTTGACTCTTCTTTGCTCAACCTGTATATCTTTTACGGTATATCATCTCAAACCATGATATTTTCCCTATTCCCATAGCAGGAATATCCGAGCATTCCATTCACATTGCCATAAACCTCAATGCCTTGACCTAACTCTTAGGGTCCTCGGGTCACATGTGGTCCTCCTTCCAAGGTCTTCACATCGACCTTCAACCACATTTCTCCAAGCATCTTCCACTTGATGCTCCAACCACGCTCTGATACCAAACTGTAACGCCTCGCTCCCACTTACGGGTGTTACTTGTGAACAATTACCCAAATTGTCCATTTGTCCGGCCTTAGGTGAAGGGTAGACCATTTTTCAAGATAAAATGCCCTAGGTGGGAACTAGGCTCGTCCTTCCCTACCCTCATCCCCAGGATTCACTAACGGAATTGGGCTTTAACCACACCGCATTGGCTAAAAAGAAAATTTCATTCAGACTCTCAAACGCCATTTTGTCAATTATTTTAAATTCTTTTCCGACCAAGAATTTTATCGGGCTCCATAAAAATCACCATTTAAATCAATCCATTGATAGATCACCAATTTTGGAGGAAAAACTCATCATTTTCAATTTTCCAAAATTTCGGTATTATTCTCCAAAATGCCCGAAAAATCCCTATATTTTAAAAATTCTTCCGGGGGCCTAAATTCAATTAAGAAATGCCCCAAAATTCCCAAAAATTCAAATTTTTTAAAAATAATTGGCCGGCGGGGCCCACGGCACTGGCCGTGCGAGCTGGCTACGCACGCCCACCCTCGCGGCCCTGCCCGCGCGCGGGGCTGCTGCTGCCCCTGCTGCTGCCACTACTGCAACTTCATTCTCTTTTTTTTTTTTTTTTTCTTGGGCCATTAAACCCAATTTTTTTCCAGAAATTAAACCAAATAAAAATACTTCATATTCATTCAATTTTTGCCTTTATTTCTCCATAATTAAGGCTTAAACAATATTCTTGATACTTCCATAACATACATAAAAAAACCCACTATTTTTCCAACAAACTCATATGATTTAACTTCTTGGTGTTTCTCACAACACACACCCAACAATGAAACTTACACCACAACTTAGGCTTCAACATGTTGGTCCCTTGACAAACACAATGGCCACTCAAGAGGGGGGGTGAATTGAGTGACTAAAATTAATTAAATCAAATTCTTCTCTTTTAAAACTCTTGAGATTTTCTTATAAACAAAATACCCTTGTTATAAATATATATGTTGTTTGAAAATGATAGAAATATAAATACACAAACAACCACAATAATCGACACAAGAAATATAGTGGTTCGGTGTCTCCAACACCTACTCCACTCTCTCAAGGTCAACCCGACACTTGAGGTTCCACTAAAACCACACCTAGGTTTTCAACAAGCTCACCTAGGGAACTTTTACACAACACCGAGGTTTTCCCCTTAGCTCACCCCAAAAACTAATACAATAAAACACACCTAGATTACTTGGGCTCTAGGAAGCCACCCACAATCCACAATAAATACAAATAATCAATCTTATGTCCAACACACTTGGACTAAAATGGATACCAATATAAGAACAATATACAAGGCAAATATGCAAATACAATGATACAATTTATACTAACTTGGAGAGAATATCTTCTTCTCCTTTGTCTTAGGCTCCAATAGATGTATCTTTGAGCTAGAGCCTTGGATTGCTTTGAAATGAATGCTTGAGAGCTTGGAAGTGCTTTAGGATGATAGATCTTGATTGTGCATGTAACACCCCAGGAGCCCAGAGAAGTTAATATATATCGAGGATAGTGTAAGTAAGGAAAGAAACAACACCAGCTGGATACCTTTTGGGCTGAATGTAGGTAAGGAATTTCGAGGTTAAGCGTGCTTGAGCTGGGAGCTGTTCAAGGATGGGTGACCCCCCCGGGAAGTTCGTGTAGGCCTATCAAGGTAAGTTGTTCCGATCCTTCCTATCGCTCGAGCGGGATGTTACAGGTGGTATTAGAGCCGACCCTTAGTAAAGGCGGTCCGACGAGGGCGGGGAGGGGCCGGGGCTCGAGGGCCTGTACAAGGAGCGGCTTCTGGCAGGCTTCTAGGATGGCAGCCCCCAAGAGGGGAAGGTCTGGGACCAGTTGTAAGGTCGTATGACGAGGACGTCATGTGCTCAAGGGGGGGAGAATGTAACACCCCGAGAGCCCAGAGAAGTTAGTATATATCGAGGATAGTGTAAGAAAGGAAAAAACACCAGCTGGATACCTTTTGGGCTGAATGTAGGCAAGGAACTCTGGGGTTAAGCGTGCTTGAGCTGGGAGTCCCCCAAGGAAGTTCGTGTAGGCCCATCAGGGTAAGTTGTTCCGGTCCTTCCTATCGCTCGATGCGGGATGTTACAGTGCATTAGCCTTCTCCAAAAATCTCACCTTGATATTTATACTAAAGCTTCCAACGGATCTGTAATGGCTAGGAAAAATTTAACCGTTGGAACCAAGAGTCGACTTCGCTAATGCTAGAGTCGACTCTTCAAAAAACACCAAGCTGCTAGGTCGACTTTGCATCAACTGCTATCGACTGGGTCGTCTCTCACTTTGCAAGAGTCGACTCCAGCTGAAGATGAGTCGACTCTAGATATATAAGAGTCGACTTTTGGGCCAGATTTTATATAAAATGGATTTTAAACATATAGCAAATGTTTGAAGGTATAATCCATATAGCATGAATACACTACAAGTTATTTCCATTTCTTTAGTTTAAGTAAATGTCCTTATTTTATTTTATTTATATTTTACCTTCCATTTACTTTAATACATAAATGTAAATAACAAAGTACCCCCCATTTGGATTCAATAAAAATATCTAAAATCAAAATCCAAATAGATAAGAAAGTAGATTTTGGGTTTTAGTACAAAATTAGAATTTAGCGATTTTACCATCCCCAAAATAGATACCTTCTATTTCTTAAAAAATTCGTTAAAAATCATTTTAACACTATTGAATATTAGATATGAAAATACCGGGAGTTAGTTTTTCAAAATGAAAACATTTTCTAATATGTTCCCTTATAGCGTGCTAATATTCCAGACTTAGAAAAAAAACATTACTTGGTCCATTTTGATACACAAAACAATATAATACTTCAGACATATAAAAAATACATTAGAGGTTTTAAATATACCAAAAATGATTTTACTAAAATGATATTTTGTTAATCATCAAAACACACAATAAATTGATTAGAGCAATTTGGCTCAACAATCTCCCCCTTTTTGATGATTACAAAAACACTATAATTTTATGAAAATATTTTTGCAAAACAACTCTCCCTAAGTTTTGTACTAAAAGATACCAATAAAACAAAAAACACAAGAATTGTTTTTGAAAAACATGAACCAAGGGTTTTTTTCAATGAAAGACCACTTTGGAAGGTTTTTTTCAACAAATAATCACTTTCTAGACCTCTCCCCCTTACAACTTACCTCCCCCTTGGGCATACCTCCCCCTCACTACATACTTCTCCCCCTTTTTTGAAATCATCAAAAAGCAAAAAGAGTTAGTATAGAGTGAGATATAGGGAAAATAATAAAGCAATGAAGCATTAGGGATCAGAGCATATAGAATATGAAAATTAAGCATGAAATAACAATCAAGCAATCCAAACATTTACACTAGCCAAAGAAATATCAATTAAAACAAATGGCTAGACAAATATTGTATGCCTTTGATTTGAAACAATTTAAAAGATTTTGATACGAATTTAAGGTTGATACCAAGTGAAACATTAAGACAAATTATTTGAAATCATATTGCCAAAAAAAAATTGATACCAATTGATGAAAATATGTATCATTATGAAGCATGTTGATACCAATTAATGGCAAGATACGATACCAATTGTTGAAATAATATAAACTATTTGAAATCAATTGTTGCAAAAGAAAATATCCTCTTGATACCACTTGTTGAAGAACAATGAAACAAAATGATACCAAGTAATAAAACAATGAAGCACTAGGATACCAATTGATTTTAAGAACCAAATTTTGGCATACTTGAATAAAACAAAAATGAGAGATGAAAACTTAACCACATAATCTCATCTTCTCCTTTGAAAACATAGGCCAAAATTGTTAACAAAACATAAACCAATATATACTGTAACACCCCACTTTTCCAAATACACAACAATGTAAAATATGACACAAGTTACATACAAGATGTCATCAAAATGTCGTGGCCTACCACAAGTTACATACAAGATGTTCTACACCAATATACATACAACACCGTTACAAAATGATTACAACATCGTCGTGCAATTGTTCATACATATAACAAAATAAGTACCAATGCTTCCAAAATGACACAAGGATTATTAGATATACACCACTGGCTCACTGGCTATGTCCTCTACCTCGCAGCAGTCCCTGACTGGAACGTTGAATGTTCCAGGGGCATAACCCATGTTAGATGATAAAACATCTAAGTGAAGGCATGAAGCAGTTTATACAATGCATGAAAGACACACGAGCATGGCATACCAAACGACAACATGCAAGACACGTCTAACTCGAGAAATATCCCTGACATACTTAATCCCTCGAATGCCCCACTGTGACACCCATTCACCTGGTTTAACGTTAATCCCTCGAGTGCACCGTCGTGACACCCGTTCACCTGGTTTAACATTATTACCTCGAGTGGCTCAGTGTGACACCCGTTCACCTGGATTAACATTGTCCCAATCTCAAGTAGACCCTATCCCGTCCCCATACGGAGACAACGACGACACAAAAATCGACCCCAACTGATATGAAAATTCACACGCCATGCACCAACATTTTTAATAAAATAGTTAATGTAATGTATCACATGTTCAATAGGCAAACGTTGACACGATGATCATAAGTAAAAAGCCTTGTAAACAATCTAAGTTCAGGAGGGTATAACCGCTCACTAAAACCCACCATATGCACTCAAAAATACTTCCAAGACAAGGTAAAGCTAGAATCAAACCACTCACCTTAAATCGGAAAAGTTTGGATTTTACCTCGAAAAACGTGCCACTTCTCAAAAATTGTGCAATCCTTCTTTTCAATACACCAATCGTCTCCTATTCATCATTAGGGCCTTAGAAATTAATATTTCTATTTTTCCTCAATTTTCTCTATTTTCCTTTATTTTTCAAACATTTCTACCTTCGAAAATTCATAAAAAATACCTAAAATCAAGTTTCACCAAATATTTTTCCACGATAATTCCTAAAATAATTTTACCTAAATTCTGAAATTAAAACTAAAGAAAAACCCTACCTCACGTGCCACCCAGAAGCTCTACGAGTGAAAGCCACGCGCCGCCGCACAGTCGTCTTCTCCGACCTTCTTCTCCAGCTCCGGCGATCTCCTTTGGCCAAAACAACGATGGGGCCTTGAAGATCTCGATAAGGCGACTTCAATGAACCCTTCACTCGTTGGAAAAAGCCACCGAAAATGGCTTTAAAAGCCAGTTGCAGGTCTCGGTCCGGTAGCCCCCGATTTTCTGGCCAACTCACTGAAACCTTGCTATTTCTACACCAAACGATCCCAAATTCTCCAGAATTAATCCTTAAAACACAAAGTACAAAAGCCCCTTATCCCTGCGCCTCGATTCAAGCCAAAATGCCCTTAATTTCACTCGATTTTTTGAAGAAAACCCTCGGCCTCGCGACGTCTATTTATACCCTCTCTCGATCCGATTTTCCACCATAGATCGGTTGCCCTTATCCCCTTAACCCTAGATCTAGCTTCTAAACCAATTAAGAAGCACCAAATCGAGAGCTAGAACCCTCAAAAATATTTGGCCAAATCGGAAATCTCTTGGCCATTATTTTCGATCAAATCAAGCCATTTTCCGACCAATGGAAGCTCCTAATGGCCTCATCATCGCCTGGAGGCTACCCTAGAGCCTCCAGGCAATCTGCCCGATGCCTCAGAAGCGGCCGGTCGGTTTCACACTAAGCAATTTTGAAAAATTACATTTTAACCCCCAGCCAACTTTCAATTGCATTTTCTCTCATTCCTAGATACCCCTAAATTATCTAACACTTTCACTACTGCCCAATTGTTTTATATTTTTCATTTCCTTAAGAAATTTCTAAAAAATTCGTCGATTCGAACTCCCTCTAATACTTTACAAAATCTGCACTTTTGCCCGTACGCCCTTATTTGTGTGCTTTTGACTTCAAACCTTCGAAAATCCCTTGATTTTGTCGAATATTGCTTATTTGGACAATTTTGATCTTTATTGGCTAACTTGACACAGTCCCTCACCTTCTGTTTATATTTTGAATATTGCACATAAGCCCGAAACTATTGTAAATTCCATTTTTGATCCCGTAATTTTTGAAAATTCTCTTGACATAGAATACTGGGTATTACATTCTCCCCCTCTAAAAAGAAATTTTGTCCTCGAAATTATTAACTTACAATAGTAAATAAATGTGGATAAGAAATCTTCATCTCTTCTTCACGTTCCCAAGTAGCCTCTTCTTCGTCATGGTTGCTCCATAGTACCTTTACCAACGGAATAACTTTGTTCCTTAAGACTTGATCCCTTTGATCTAGGATTCGAACTGGTTCCTCAAGGTACGTTAGATCATTTCACATCTCAATGGTATCATTCTGAAGTACTTGAGTAGGATCTGGCTCATGTTTCCGTAGTTGAGACACATGAAACATGTTGTGGATATTTGATAATGCCACAGGTAAAGCTAGTTTATAAGCCACTAATCCAATTTTCTCCAAAATTTCATAGGATCCTATGTATCTTGGGCTTAATTTCCCTTTCCTTTTTCCTCGAATCACTGATTTGAATGGAGAGACTTTCAGGTATACCTTGTCTCTGACCAAAAATTTCAAATTTTGCCTTTGTTGATCAGCGTACGATTTCTGACGACTTTGACTTGTCCTCATTTTCTCTTGTATGTGCTTGATCTTTTCCGTAGTAGTTTGAACAATCTCGGGTCTAATTAATCTTACCTCTCCAATTTCTACCCAGCAGAGTGGTGTTCTGCATTTTCGCCCGTATAATGCCTTGTAAGGGGCCATTCCAATTCTACTATGGTGCCTGTTGTTGTGGGCGAATTCTACCAACGGTAGATGTTTCTCCCAACTTCCTGAGAAATCTAAAATGCACGCCCTCAACATATCCTCGAGCGTCTGAATTGTTCGCTCGGACTGTCCGTCGGTTTGAGGGTGATAAGCTGTGCTGAGCTTTAACTGTGTTCCCATACACTTGTAGAAACTTTCCCAAAATCTTGACGTAAATCGCGGCTCTCGATTTGACACTATACTTGCAGGGATTCCATGTAATCGTACTACTTCCTCAATGTATAGCTGAGCCAGAGCATGAGTCGGTTGCCCTATCCTAATAGGCAAGAAATGTGCCAACTTGGTCAACTGATCTACTATTACCCAAATAGCATCGTTTCCTTTGGGAGTTCGAGGTAGATTGGTCACAAAATCCATAGTAATGTGGTCCCATTTCCACTCGGGAATATCCAATGGTTGTAATTTTCCTCCCGGACGCTGATGCTCAATTTTGACACGTTGACAGGTATCGCATTGCGCCACGTACCGTGCTACATCCTTTTTCATTCCTGGCCACCAATAAATTTCCCTAAGGTCCTTATACATTTTTGTGGACCTTGGATGTACTGTGTACCTTGCTCAATGAGCTTCTCCTAAGATAACTTGTCTTAGACCTTGATCCCTTGGAACGTATGTCCTTCCTTGAAATAGAAGTATACCGTCGCGGTAACTAAATTTAGGTGCCTTAACTTGATCGTTCTTGTCTATCCACTGACTTCTTCTTGTGTCTGTCTGAAGAGCTGACCTGATTTGATTCACTACATCAGGTTGAATTGTCATATTTGCCAAATATCCCTTGATTGGTTTAGGCTTAACACCAACTATCAGGTGGTTGAATTCCTCGATCATCATATTAGCCACAATCTCGGAGCTTCTTTGGCTAAGAGCGTCCACAACTACGTTTGCCTTCCCTGGATGGTAGGAAATGGTACAATCATAATCTTTCAAGTATTCCATCCATCTTCTTTGTCTCATGTTCAACTCTTTCTGAGAGAATATGTACTTCAAACTCTTATGGTCCGTAAAAATCTCAAACTGTACTCCATAGAGATAATGCCTCCACAACTTCAAAGCATAAATTATGGTTGCCAATTCCAAGTCGTGAGTTGGGTAGTTCTACTCATGCCTTTTCAATTGCCGAGATCCGTAAGCGATTACTTTCTCATCTTACATTAAAACACATCCCAACCCTATCCCATAAGCATCACTATACACCACAAACTTTCCTGACTCCGTTGGCATTGCTAGAATCGGTGCCGTAGTTAATCGCGCCTTAAGTTCTTGAAAACTTTGCTCACACTTGTCGTCCCATTCAAATTTGACTTCTTTCTGCATCAATCGAGTAAGTGGAGCAGATATCTTTGAAAATACTTCTACAAATCTTCTGTAGTATCTAGCTAGTCCAAGAAAACTTCAGATTTCCCCAACAGTCTTAGGTGCTTGCCACTTTTGAACCGCTTTTATCTTTGCTGGATTGACAGCTATACCCTCTGCAGAAATTATATGTCCAAGAAATTCTACTTGAGTAAGCCAGAATTCACACTTCGAGAACTTGGCGTACAACTTATGGTCCTTTAAAGTCTGCAAGACTATCCTTAAATGTTCCTCATGATCACTCTCACTTGCAAAGTATATCAAAATATCATCTATGAACACTATTACGAACTTGTCTAGTAAGGGTCTAAAAGTTCGATTCATCAAATCCATAAATGCAGCAGGTGCATTGGTCAATCCAAACGGCATCACTAGATATTCGTAGTGACCATACCGTGATCGAAAAGCAGTCTTGGGTACATCTTCTGGTTTAATCTTCATCTAATAATACCCTGACCGAAGGTCTATCTTAGAAAATACTCTAGCTCCTTGAAGTTGGTCAAACAACTCTTCAATCCTAGGCAGCAAGTACTTATTCTTTATGGTTACCTTATTTAACTAACGATAATCAGTACACATACGTAAGGTACCATCTTTCTTTTTCACGAACAATATCGGAGCTCCCCAGGGTGACACACTTGGTCTGATAAATCCTTTGTCAGTCAAGTCTTGTAACTGCTCCTTCAACTCTCTCATCTCAGCTGGGGCCATCTTGTATGGAGGTATGGATATTGGCTGTGTACCTGGTACAAGGTCTATCGAGAATTCAATTTCTCTTTGAGGAGGTAATCCTGCTAATTCCTCGGGAAAAATCTTAGGATACTCATTCACGACCCTCACTGATTCCAACTCGAGCCTTTTCTTTCCTAATTCGGGTTTGGCTGATTGCAATGCTTGTAAGGTCATGCCACGTTCCCTCTTAATCTTCCTACCCTGACCTTGGAACACAATCCACTCCCCGTTAGGCTTGGGTAAGCTCACGGTCTTCCTTTTACAATCTATCTTAGCCTCATGTACCGATAGGAAATCCATTCCTATAATTATGTCGAAATCTTGAATATCTAACATCACTAAGTCAATCTTGAAACTTTCCCCTCCCATATTGAAAATACATCCGCGGCACCCCACCGCAGTTCTTAGAGTCGAACCCATAGGTGTGGCTATTACCATTTGGTAGCCCAATTCCCTAGGTTCTAGCTTTAAACCTTCTACTGATGCATGTGACACGAATGAATACGTAGCATCTGGATCTATTAAAGCATGAACTGGAATATTCGAAAAGAATAGTGTACCTTCAATAACTGTAGGATCAGCCTCAGCATCCTCACAAGTTAGATTGTACACTCGGCCTGGACGAACATTTTGTGCACTTCCACTCGGTGGTTCCATCTTCTGCCTTTTCGAGCAATCTCGTGAGATATGCCCCGGTTGACCACAGTTGTAGCACACCACCTTTCCCTGATACCCAACTTGGGGCGTTGCTTTGATCTTCAGGCAGTTTTTCCCAATGTGGCCTTCTTCGCCGCATCCATAGCACCTCAAGAAACACCTCTTCCCAGGGTGTTTCCTCTTACATCGAGGGCACTTCCCGTCGTCCCTTGGTTGAGTTATCGAACTGCCGGGTTTACTTCCCTTACTTCCTTCCTGATACTTGATTATCTTGGCCCGCGTTAGATTCCTCTCAATGGTCAAAGCTCGGTGCAATGCTTCTTTGTAGGTTTCAATGTCCCATCCACTTAAAATTTGCTAGAGATTTCCTTGTAACCCTGAAGCAAACTTTTGTGCCTTCTGACTCTCGTCAGTCTCGTACATGGGCACATATTTAATCAGTTGAGTGAACCGATTGTCATACTGGTTCATAGACATCTCATTAGTCTGCTTGAGTCTCATAAACTCCTAGATTCTTTCTTCCTTCCAGCTCTTGGGAAAGTACTTGGCGTTAAACTCTTCCTTGAATCCTACCCAAGTATACATTGGTGCATCTTCATCTTCATCCTCTCATCCTTGTTGAGTCCTCATGATAGAACGCTCAGTAGACTGCCACCACCGACCTGCTTCTTACTCCAACGTGTAAGTCGTGTACCTCACTTTCACCTCTTCACTACACTGGAGATGTTAAAATAGCTTCTCGGTCTGCTCAAGCCAATACTCGGCTGAGCTAGGGTCATCGCCAATCCTTCCTTTGAACACAGGTGGTCTCAAGTGTCGATACCATTCCAATGTCGTGGTTATGTGTCGAGTAGGCTCCTCTTGACTCATGTATGTCAGCATGTTTTTTAAAAATCGCTCCATTCGCTCGAATCGGTCCTCACTAGAGCTCGATTCCCCGACGTATCTTCTGTTTCCTCCTGAGTGATTCCTGCAATCACCCTGATCCTCGGGATTATTTTCTTCTCTTCTCCCACTTTCGTCATGAGCTGCGTCTCGTAGCCTTCGTGTATTCACCATCTGCAGTGAATCACGGAAATGAATTATGCTCAAGACAAGATTGTTTCTATACAAAGGGGACAGTTTTATTTCTTTATAATATCCCACAAAACAGAACAGTTTAGCACAAGTGAAAAGAAAATAGACATAACATCTTATTATATTTTATATTTACATATCCCTTCTTCCATCAGTTACTTCTTCGGCCTTGCTCAGTAGTTCTTCGGCCTCAAAATCCATGACTCCTTGTGGTCCCCGTCACTGTCGGACTCCACCGGGGGTCCTTCGTCATCATCTTGGGCCTCCTGCGATTCCTCATCAGAACTAATGTCGATGACCTCATTCTCGAGATTTGCAGCAATCTCCTCCTGTTCTTCCTCATCCATAGCCTCCCCGAGTAGATCCTCATGCTCGTTCCGCATTCTTGCGCAGAATTCACGTAGAGATTTATCTTCCCAGTCCTGCAATAACCATTGCGCGAAAGTCTTCCATTCCCCTTCCAACTGATCAATAAGAAAACCGATCTGAAATTCCTCTAGATTTACCAACTGTCGGTAGCTTGGGGACACATTATCAATAATTTCCTCCATTGCAAGCAGAAACACATTCATATCCTCATCTTGCGGATGTCCACGTGCTTCAATCCTGTTTGCCCAGTGTGACAACAGTACTTGATCCACCATGGTTTTTCTAACAACACACAAAGTTTTTTTCTCAGAAACCTCGAACAAGTGTTTCCTAAAGTTTTCTTATGACACCTACAAACCACAACCTTATTCTAAGTTATCAAGTCTAATTGTGCTAAGTTCAATAACCTAGCCTAACCATCCTAGGGTTTTAACCTAGGGCTCTGATACCAATTGTAACACCCCGCCCTATACCGGCGTGCCACTATAAGGCAATTCCCGGGGTATCTTTTTTTTTTTTCAAATCCATCACTCGCGGCGCCATGAGCACAATCTTCACATGGAGATGAAACACTCCTCACATACAATGGCCGGCACCCGCGGTGATGTCAAGAACAATCTTCACATGCAGGTTTAAACCCCGAGAATTCCAGTCTTGCTCGTTTAACAAATAATAACACAATCATAACTAAACAAGAATATATATATATTACAGGAATACTTAGTCATCAAAATGTCGTGGCCTACCACGAGTTACATACAAGATGTTCTACACCAATATACATACAACACCGTTACAAAATGATTACAACATCGGCGTGCAATTGTTAATACATATAACAAAATAAGTACCGATGCTTCCAAAATGACACAACGATTATCAGATATACACCATTGGCTCACCGGCCATGTCCACTACCTCGCAGCTGTCTCTGACTGGAACGTTGAATGTTCTAGGGGCATAACCCATGTTAGATGATAAAACATCTAAGTGAAGGCATGAAGCAGTTTATACAATGCATGAAAGACACACGAGCATGGCATACCAAACGACAACATGCAAGACACGTCTAACTCGAGAAATATCCCTGACATACTTAATCCCTCGAATGCCCCACTGTGACACCCGTTCACCTGGTTTAACGTTAATCCCTCGAGTGCACCGTCGTGACACCCGTTCACCTGGTTTAATATTATTCCCTCGAGTGCCCCAGTGTGACACCCGTTCACCTGGATTAACATTGTCCCAATCTCAAGTAGACCCCATCCCGTCCCCATACGAACACAATGACGACACGAAAATCGACCCCAACTGATATGAAAATTCACATGCCATGCACTAATATTTTTAAATAAAACAGTTAATGCAATGTATGACATGTTCAATAGGCAAACATTAACACGATGATCATAAGTAAAAAGCCTTGTAAACAATCTAAGTTCAAGAGGGTATAACCGCTCACTAAAACCCACCACATGCACTCAAAAATACTTCCAAGACAAGGTAAAGCTAGAATCAAACCACTCATCTTAAATCAGAAAAGTTTGGATTTTGCCTCGAAAAACGTGCCACTTCTAAAAAATTGTGCAATCCTTCTTTTCAATACACCAATCGTCTCCTATTCATCATTAGGGCCTTAGAAATTAATATTTATATTTTTCCTCAATTTTCTCTATTTTCCTTTATTTTTCAAACATTTCTACCTTCGGAAAATTCATAAAAAATACCTAAAATCAAGTTTCACCAAATATTTTTCCACGATAATTCCTAAAATAATTTTACCTAAATTTTGAAATTAAAACCAAAGAGAAACCCTACCTCACGCGCCACCCAAAAGCTTTACGAGTGAAAGCCACGCGCCGCCGCACAGTCGTCTTCTCCGGCTCCGGCGATCTCCTTTGGCCAAAACAACGATGGGGCCTTGAAGATCTCGATGAGGCGACTTCAATGACAGGTGTGTCCTCATTTTATTTTATTTATATTTTACCTTCCATTTACTTTAATACATAAATGTAAATAACAAAGTACCCCCCATTTGGATTCAATAAAAATATCTAAAAAATCAAAATTCAAATAGATAAGAAAGTAGATTTTGGGTTTTAGTACAAAATCAGAATTTAGCAATTTTACCACCCCCAAAATAGATACCTTCTATTTCTTAAAAAATTCGTTAAAAATCATTTTAACACTATTGAATATTAGATATGAAAATACCGGGAGTTAGTTTTTCAAAATGAAAATATTTTCTAATATGTTCCCTTATAGCGTGCTAATATTCTAGACTTAGAAAAAAAACATTACTTGGTCCATTTTGATACACAAAATAATATAATACTTAAGACATATCAAAAATACATTAGAGGTTTTAAATATACCAAAAATGATTTTACTAAAATTATATTTTGTTAATCATCAAAACACACAATAAGTTGATTGGAGCAATTTGGCTCAACACAACATGCCATAAGCCAACATCTCATCTTAAAATAAAATCAAATACTCAAATAGATGAAATACACACATGATCTTAGGCTTTAACAAGCCATTAACAATCAAATAAATTTACATCTCATAACTCAAACACAACAACATAGGCTTCCATAAGCCATAGCATACACTTGAATCTTCTTTCCAAGCTTCCACATGCCATTCCACCATTTCCTTTACTTTACCATGCTTTAACAATCTACATGTGAGGGTAAAAACCTCATGAGCTATTAAGCTCAATAAGGGTGCAATGCCAAATAAATATGAACATAACAAGATTATATGATGCCAAATGCATGCAAGAGTGGCTAGGTTTCTTGCCCTCACAACCCTCCAAGGTT
Source organism: Diospyros kaki (assembly GCA_036245055.1). Taxonomy (NCBI): domain Eukaryota; kingdom Viridiplantae; phylum Streptophyta; class Magnoliopsida; order Ericales; family Ebenaceae; genus Diospyros; species Diospyros kaki. Next base: position 23,126,213 of record BSEG01000002.1, read on the forward strand.
AGAGGCATCAACCCACCATTTCAACCATGTTCCCAAACTAACCTATGACCATAAGTCTCATGAACATAAAAGAACATGCCAAATGCAACATATACATTTATGAAACATATTTACAACTCATTGCAAGGCCACCCTCCCATGGGGCCAGCCCTTACCTCATTCTTCTCTTTGAATCTTTAAATTCTCCTTTCAAGAGAGCTTTCATCTTCATTTCCTCCTATCTAAGATGGCATTCAAACAAGAACTCACTTTCTTTGCATATAAGAACACTAAATAAAGAAAAGAAGAATGCACTTACTTGATTTCTTTCTCTTCTTCTTCTTCCTTTCCTCTCATCTCTTCTTTCTTTCGTTCTCTCTACAAATGACCAAAGGGGGACAAGTCTTCCACACTTGCCATTTTATACTACCCTTTCCCATTTTCAAGAATGGATCTCCACCATCCATTCAAAGCACAATCCATGTGCTTAAGTGTAACGCCCCGCTCCCCGCTCCCACCTACGGGTGTTACTCACGAATAATCAACCTATTATTCACACGTTAGGGCAAAGATGAAGAGACGGCTACGTTTCAATGAGAAACAGCCTAGGTGGGAACTAGGCTTTGCCCTCTCTTCACTCCACTCAAGGTTTCGGGAAGATAACTAAACAACCCCGCGAAGAATAAACCCAAAACCTCGAGAAGTGCCACCTTCTCAAGCTCTTAATGAAGAGCTAATGATGGCTTCCCAGGATCGAAAGAAATAAACTCGCTCACTAATTTCATACAAATTATGGCATAAGCCTTAACTATAAGAAAATAATAATTTCTTTGCCCCAACTATTAACCCATTTATCTCATCTTCATTTCCTTTAGAAAATTATTGGGTTAATATTTATTTGGAAAAATTTTATAAAATTTCCTTATCAAATCTCCATTGCTTTTTCCCTTTTATTATTTCAAAATACCAAATTTTCCAAACACTTAGGAAATAAATTTTGAAATACACCATCAAGACATCCTCATCCATTTTCTAAAACTTTAAGGAAAATACTCCATTATTGATATTCCCAAAATATAGAAATTTTTCCTACAATTGCCTCAAGTTCATATTAATTTAATAATTAATTTAGAGACTAAAATACTCCTTTATTCATTTATTTAAAATATATTTTATTTCATAATTACTCAAAATGTCAGAAATAAATAAATAAACTGAAACCAAAATCTAAATAATAAAAAAAACAACACAGTAGCATAGGGGGCGGGCAGCAGCAGCCGGCCGCGCCCCCAGCGCGCGGGCCACATGGCCGCGCGCGCTAGCAGCCCAGCCGCGCTTGGCCGCTCTTGGCCGTGCCCAGGCGCACCCTACCGCGCGCCCCTGGCACCAGCACATTGCCTTTTTAAATTTGTTTTTTTTTAAATAAAAATCCCACATTTTCCAGAATGCAATTTCACATTAAAGGGCTTCCAAAACACTCAAGTTTGCCCCCTTTTCACCCACATTTAACATACATTACATATTTAACAAAATAATACAATATTAATCCACAAAATTACATAACCACTACACATGCTTTTCTTCTTTGCTTCAAACCCTTAACCTTGCAAAACTCCCTTTCCGTTGGATGGCTCTCCACCTACATAGAGGTCAAACGACCTTATGAGCCAATGCTCAGTAAGGGTGCTATGCAAATGTAAATGTAGTATGAGAACATAAACATGTAATGCAAATGCAATGCATATTAAGGGTAGTTCTCCATGCCCTCATAACCACTTAGGTTAAGACACCAACCAACCCCTCACTCCCATCACAAGTCCTCCTTATGGCCATAGGTCCACTAGGGCACAAAACATGCAAAGGATCATTACATGCAACTCATTCACACATGTAACGCCCCGCTTTTTCGGGCGCTACTAAACTGGGACAATTCTGGGATAATAATTTTTTTCTATTTAAAACCACGACTAAACCATATAATTGCTCTTATCCATCCCAAAATTTCCATACATTTATCTCGAAAGAGAATCATCATATACATCAAATGCGGAAGCTAGAATCGAACCTGACATCTTAACATTAATCATAAATCAACTCTTACATCATCGCTTCTTGAACTTAATCCTTAATACAAGGCTACTCATTAATGGAACATAAGTTCTCAACATAACTTAATACATCACATAAGTTCTTAACCAACATTAACCCTAAATAGGATTATACATTATCGTTGCTTAAACTTCAATCATAAATCACATCTTACATCATGGACTTTCAAAACGTTCAGAGAACAAAGTAGCAGAACTTACATACATGGGCTACATATCATACATTTCATTCACATTCATCTTATCATGCACTTTGCCAACTGCCATTTCATGCCTTATTCATCTTCGTTTCTGCTACAATCTCTATCTGGAACGTTTGAATATTCCAGGGGCAAAGCCCAAGTTAGATGATGAATCATCTAAGTAAGCATTCATTTAAAAATTTGCATGTGTGAGTGCAAAATGCAACAATGTCCTGTCCACTTGGCCGTTTGAGCCGACAAGCCTTTAACAACTTTCATACCGGCGTGAGCCGATGTATAACATACATACCGGCCTGAGCCGACGTTGCTTGTCCGTACTCTCAAACATATGCAATGCATGATAGATGGTAAGTTTATGTATGTATACATCTCATCATAACATGTCAATGCACCTACGTGCAAACACATTGTAACATAACATGTCAACATGCCAAAACATACTTTGAAACATACATCATTTCAACATATAAACATTTCATTTCAAACAATAGGGCACGTTTCAGAAAATACTTTTCATAAATAAATTAAGTTTTGAGAAAACTAGCTTACCTCTGAAATCTGCTTAAACCTCGAGAAATGTACTTTTAACCTCAAGTGTGACTGCCTCGATTTACGTGTCAACCTCAAAACTTGCACAAGTCACTTCAACTTAAGCCTCAAAGCATCCTAATCATCATATTTATTTAAATAAGCATTAAAACCTATTTTTCATAATTTCTTGCATTTCCTTTAATTTTCTTCTTATTTTTCCTCAATAAATCCAAACTAAACATTTCTTAACTATTTTCTCAAATATTTCTCTATGAACATACATAAAATAACATTTCTGAATTTTTGAAATTTTTTAAGAAATTTTACTTACCGTGACTTAACCTCTCGAATTTTCTCGGTATATGTGCCCCGACCTCGAAACGCATGCTGGAACCATTTTTTCTTGCCAAAGTATCCAAAATATTACCAAAATATAATCCCTTATTTTTCTAGAATTTTCTAACATTTTTCAAACTTTTTCTATATTTTTGTTTTTTCCTTTTTCTCTTTTCTTTTCTTTTCTTCTTTTTCTCTTCTTCTTCCCTTCTCTTCTCTGCAACGCACGGCTACTGCTCACTTTCCATGCCCATCCTGTCTTCTTTCTTCTTTCTTCTTTCTTTCTTTTCTTTTTCTTCTTTCTTCTTTTCTTTTCTTTCCTTTCTTTTCTTCTTTTCTTTTTTTTTTTTCTTCTTTTTCTTCTTCTCCTCCTTCTCTTCTTCTTCTTCTTCACTGCAACGCATTGCTACTATTCACCCGCCATGCCCAGCTTCTGCATCTCAAGCTACCGACCACCACCGGCCATGCCGACAACCTCGTGAGCCTTCCCGCCATCGTCGCTTTCAACCGCCAACAACAGCTCGCAACTGATGCGTCTGCATTGGCTCCCCCTGCTCGTCGCGATGCTGCCATGGCAGCGCAAGCTTGCTGCCATGGCCGGTTGTTTCGACCTGCCCGATCTCTCTCTTTCTTTCTCTCGATCTTGCCCTCTCTCCCTCCTAGCTCTCGGCCATTGCTCTCAAGCTCCCTTTCTTCCTCCATCTCTCATATCTTTTCTCACCCAAGTCTCTGCAACTCTCTGTTTCTCCACTCACACACACACACACACATCATATATATATATATATATATTATATCTCATAATCAATAATTCTTCTCTCAAATCTTGCAGCCAAATCCTTTCCAATCTTGCGCACACACAGCACACACAGCATCGGCTGCGCCTCCCATGCCTCCATTCACATGCCTTCTTGTCCCTCATTAGCATCACACGGCCACACACACAGCACACACACACCTATATTATATTATAATAATAAAAAAATTATACATTTAAATCCCACTTTTAATCTCTATTTCACTTGGCCAATTCCCTAATTACAATTTTATCCTCAAACAACAAATTAATTTATGTTACGATATATTAAATCCTAAATTAACAATTTCAAACTTACTCGATAAGGATAATTTCATCCATATGCCATCACCAAACCTTTGTTTCATCCTAAAACCACTTTAGGGTTTATCGTTATGAAAAACCGGAGCCCCCCTAGGGTTCCGTTGATTTTTCGAAAGTCTCCTACGATAATTCGGTATTTCAGCCTAAAACGAAATTGTATTTTAGCTGTACCGAAAACCATCTCAATTCAAATTTCTTTTACTTTCATAAATCCTATTTTGGAACGCTTATCGAGACCATATCATTTTTTATAGCCAATTACACTCCGGGACCTTCTCTACAGTCGATTCGGCGATCTATTTTGCTATTAAGCCATCTTTTCGGTATTTTAATCTCATTGAAATCATGTGGCAACCTTATGCCGAAACGGGGTCTTACATTCTCCCCTCCTTATAAAAATTTCGTCCTCGAAATTTGCCACATATATAAATCTCAAAATTTCATTCTCAAAATTAACACACGACTGATCAAATAACTAAGGAAGATCCTACCTCATTACCTTATTTCAAATAATCATAATGTAGCTCTTTATAAGCGATCTCATCTCCAAGGAAACCATACCACCTGTAATCATATCCAGCACGTATATTCTATTCAAAACTCGAGAATACCATCTCGTATCTCAAAATCAAAACCCCTGAACTGACCATACTCATCAACCCATAGGTAAGTACACTTACCTTTCTAATTTTTCTTTCAAAGGCTACAACCATATAATCTGGGTCCTTGGACCACGAGTCTTATCCCAAGCTCCTATTCAAGCCAATACACACATCATCGTAATGAGTCCGCGGCTCTCATATTCAGATCATCAATTTTCAATTTGTTCTTCACTCAGTCATCCAGTCGATATCCTTATACATGATACTTCTCAAATGTCGATTTTCCACGATGCCATTTCTCTTAATACTTTTCCAATCTTAACACAAAATCCTTGATCTTGACACATCTTGACTTTTATTAAATTGATCCTCAAAGGAATATTCTTATGACACCAAACTATTTCATGTATCCTTGGATCCTCAAACACTACATATCTTGTTATCACTAGGTTGTTTCATAGGCTTCCGAACTGCCACAATAAGTCAATGGTCCTTTAATGACTTTTACCCTTGAACTAACTATGCCTCACCTTAAGTCATCACCTAATATAACCTCAAGTTTCTGTCAATTGACCGCAATCATTTTCCAATCATGTCATACAACTATTTCGTTAAGAAATAAATTCTATTTGTCTCCAAATTTCCTTTCGCAACTTAAATATAAATCGAAATCTAAAAATGTCTTCCAAATCTAACAACACCAATATCCTTGCATCGCTTGCTTGTAACATTTGTTACTTAATGGTCATACTAATACATGTTCATTTATATACCCATAACTTAAATTAGTCCTTACACTTTTCAAAGTGAACCTTAAACAATGTTTTATATCATTAGATTAACCATTTGATCCTCAAATTGTTTGAACTAATCCTCGAGTAATAAGATTTCATATCAACTATCTCTAATCATGTTCGATCCTTAAGGCACCATCTCATGCCAATCATACTTTACCATAAAGAAATCATCTGATTACTTTTCTCGCATTTAACCATCGGCCCTTTTGACTTCTAGTCAATCGTAGCACAGGTTCACTTACCAACTCACAATCTCTAGACTTGCTCCCCGACTCGAATGTCCACTCGCCTTGGCAACAGTACTATCAACTTTATTCATACTATTCTAACCTCTTAGTCCATACAATCTGTGACATCATTATCGTCCAATCAAAATCTCTGGACCATTTACCCTTAAGCATCACAATGAAGATCTACTTATCCCTCATCTAGCGTCACACGTGACCTTAATATTACATTAAGGGTCTACTTTACTCCTCAATCATCATTACATGAACGGTGACTTAGCTTATAATTGCTATGGCCAATACACGACCTGTCTTCTTCTTTTTCAATCCTAATTTAGCAGGCAAATCATTCTAACCTTCACCCATGCCTTGCCCATCATCCTCGATCATAACTCAGCATCCGATAATCTTAAGCCATCATTGGCAATTTCAGACTCATCATCATGGCACATCTGCCATCACTTGTCTCTCTCAAGTACGTCAATCGATTTACATAATCGCAATGACAATCATTCATAACTACTCCACTTAACCAGAGCATAGGTACTTACGTCACTCATGATACTCCAATCCTTGTTAGGTCATAGCTTTCACAACTTATGAGATTCAATCTCTATTTTTCTTAACGACATTACCCAAAAACCTTCTAGATATTTTCTTAAAGAACTTTAAAGTCTCATTATGAATCCTCAGCCCACTTGGCACACTAAACCGTAGTCGTAATTTCTACCGACTAGGTTTCTCATCAATGCTAGTAATCCTGTCACCATATAGGTAACGCCCATACTTAAATCTACCATGTCCATTTCATACATCGGATAACTCTTACTATGCAACCCAACATATCTTCCAGGCAGATACGAACACGACCTGCTCATAATCTCACTTAGCAATCCCATACTAGACAACGAGGTCAATCTACCTCTCGAGCCTTTCAATCCTCATCGTGTCACTAACTCCCAAAATGACCACGGACCCCGATACAATTCTTTAAATTGAACACAGTCCATACTCAAGACATTACTTGCTCCTCTTTCCTTAGATCGTGTCTTCACAAAACCGTCCATCTTATTTTGAGTTGATTCCCAAGGCTTCCAATCTCGCTCAACAAGCTAGTAGCACACCTCCCACCCTAGTCCATTGGGACTTGGGCCTATTATTTTAGCTAGATAGCATTGGCTAAATATATCCCTTAAATTATCGAATATCATCATATCCTTTTTCCATGACCCAATCCTAGGGTCCTCAAACTACATGCCTCATCTCTAGGTCGAACCCAGACTGATGATCATCACAGGCTGTCACAACACGTATATACGTTCATATACAAAAGTTATACTATCAATTTCATAATGACTCTTCTCACGTCCCAAATTGGGGACAAACTAAAATTTCCAACTCAAAAACCTTCTGAGACTTAAGACTACACTTTGACCATTTTACCCTTTAACTTCAAACATATGTGACTTGATCCCATGAGTCGTTTCCTTGAGGTAATCTTACCAAATTTTAAGATTCTTATTTCAATATCCCTATCATTAAAATCTACTTTCAAAATCCTCAAATTCTATTTTCAAAACACTTATCAAATCATATCATCCTATCTTTCATAGCTTGATCATTCGACCAGTTGTTCTATCGCTTAACAAGGTTATATCCTCAAATCAATAACCCCTAAAACCTCAATTGACAATTCTCGAATCTCTGAGTAAGGACTTCATTCTAAGAACCATTCATGATTCAACCATTCTTACTAATTATCTATTACCCTATCATTCATCGTAACGATTTCAACTAATAACCTCAAATCGGCAGATGAATCCTCAATTTCCTATCATTTCCTTCTTCAAGGTAACTTTACCTCAATTCCTATCTCACCTTGTCTCATTATCCATCATCAAAAATCAACTTCAAAATTTTCAAATTCTTTTCTCCAATAACATTAACCGAAACATCATAAGTTTCTCATTTCCTAATCAAACTTTTCCGATGTCTCCAAATTAGACTTCTCATAAATCTCCAGTAAACTTAAGCTCTGATACCAACTGTAACGCCCCGCTTTTTCGGGCGCTACTAAACTGGGACAATTCTGGGATAATAATTTTTTTCTATTTAAAACCACGACTAAACCATATAATTGCTCTTATCCATCCCAAAATTTCCATACATTTATCTCGAAAGAGAATCATCATATACATCAAATGCGGAAGCTAGAATCGAACCTGACATCTTAACATTAATCATAAATCAACTCTTACATCATCGCTTCTTGAACTTAATCCTTAATACAAGGCTACTCATTAATGGAACATAAGTTCTCAACATAACTTAATACATCACATAAGTTCTTAACCAACATTAACCCTAAATAGGATTATACATTATCGTTGCTTAAACTTCAATCATAAATCACATCTTACATCATGGACTTTCAAAACGTTCAGAGAACAAAGTAGCAGAACTTACATACATGGGCTACATATCATACATTTCATTCACATTCATCTTATCATGCACTTTGCCAACTGCCATTTCATGCCTTATTCATCTTCGTTTCTGCTACAATCTCTATCTGGAACGTTTGAATATTCCAGGGGCAAAGCCCAAGTTAGATGATGAATCATCTAAGTAAGCATTCATTTAAAAATTTGCATGTGTGAGTGCAAAATGCAACAATGTCCTGTCCACTTGGCCGTTTGAGCCGACAAGCCTTTAACAACTTTCATACCGGCGTGAGCCGATGTATAACATACATACCGGCCTGAGCCGACGTTGCTTGTCCGTACTCTCAAACATATGCAATGCATGATAGATGGTAAGTTTATGTATGTATACATCTCATCATAACATGTCAATGCACCTACGTGCAAACACATTGTAACATAACATGTCAACATGCCAAAACATACTTTGAAACATACATCATTTCAACATATAAACATTTCATTTCAAACAATAGGGCACGTTTCAGAAAATACTTTTCATAAATAAATTAAGTTTTGAGAAAACTAGCTTACCTCTGAAATCTGCTTAAACCTCGAGAAATGTGCTTTTAACCTCAAGTGTGACTGCCTCGATTTACGTGTCAACCTCAAAACTTGCACAAGTCACTTCAACTTAAGCCTCAAAGCATCCTAATCATCATATTTATTTAAATAAGCATTAAAACCTATTTTTCATAATTTCTTGCATTTCCTTTAATTTTCTTCTTATTTTTCCTCAATAAATCCAAACTAAACATTTCTTAACTATTTTCTCAAATATTTCTCTATGAACATACATAAAATAACATTTCTGAATTTTTGAAATTTTTTAAGAAATTTTACTTACCGTGACTTAACCTCTCGGATTTTCTCGGTATATGTGCCCCGACCTCGAAACGCATGCTGGAACCATTTTTTCTTGCCAAAGTATCCAAAATATTACCAAAATATAATCCCTTATTTTTCTAGAATTTTCTAACATTTTTCAAACTTTTTCTATATTTTTGTTTTTTCCTTTTTCTCTTTTCTTTCTTTTCTTCTTTTTCTCTTCTTCTTCCCTTCTCTTCTCTGCAACGCACGGCTACTGCTCACTTTCCATGCCCATCCTGTCTTCTTTCTTCTTTCTTCTTTCTTTCTTTTCTTTTTCTTCTTTCTTCTTTTCTTTTCTTTCCTTTCTTTTCTTCTTTTCTTTTTTTTTTTCTTCTTTTTCTTCTTCTCCTCCTTCTCTTCTTCTTCTTCTTCACTGCAACGCATGGCTACTATTCACCCGCCATGCCCAGCTTCTGCATCTCAAGCTACCGACCACCACCGGCCATGCCGACAACCTCGTGAGCCTTCCCGCCATCGTCGCTTTCAACCGCCAACAACAGCTCGCAACTGATGCGGCTGCATTGGCTCCCCCTGCTCGTCGCGATGCTGCCATGGCAGCGCAAGCTTGCTGCCATGGCCGGTTGTTTCGACCTGCCCGATCTCTCTCTTTCTTTCTCTCGATCTTGCCCTCTCTCCCTCCTAGCTCTCGGCCATTGCTCTCAAGCTCCCTTTCTTCCTCCATCTCTCATATCTTTTCTCACCCAAGTCTCTGCAACTCTCTGTTTCTCCACTCACACACACACACACATCATATATATATATATATATATATTATATCTCATAATCAATAATTCTTCTCTCAAATCTTGCAGCCAAATCCTTTCCAATCTTGCGCACACACAGCACACACAGCATCGGCTGCGCCTCCCATGCCTCCATTCACATGCCTTCTTGTCCCTCATTAGCATCACACGGCCACACACACAGCACACACACACCTATATTATATTATAATAATAAAAAAATTATACATTTAAATCCCACTTTTAATCTCTATTTCACTTGGCCAATTCCCTAATTACAATTTTATCCTCAAACAACAAATTAATTTATGTTACGATATATTAAATCCTAAATTAACAATTTCAAACTTACTCGATAAGGACAATTTCATCCATATGCCATCACCAAACCTTTGTTTCATCCTAAAACCACTTTAGGGTTTATCGTTATGAAAAACCGGAGCCCCCCTAGGGTTCCGTTGATTTTTCGAAAGTCTCCTACGATAATTCGGTATTTCAGCCTAAAACGAAATTGTATTTTAGCTGTACCGAAAACCATCTCAATTCAAATTTCTTTTACTTTCATAAATCCTATTTTGGAACGCTTATCGAGACCATATCATTTTTTATAGCCAATTACACTCCAGGACCTTCTCTACAGTCGATTCGGCGATCTATTTTGCTATTAAGCCATCTTTTCGGTATTTTAATCTCATTGAAATCATGTGGCAACCTTATGCCGAAACGGGGTCTTACAACACATGTACAAATGCAAGCAAAAACCCCACCACTTGGGGCTATCCCTTACCTTGTTTTCTTTGAAGCTTTAACACTTCCACAAACTAAGACTCTCTCTTAGAATTTAATCACCCTAACAAAAATAATAAAGAATTTTTGTTTTTAGCTATTATATGTAAGCATTCAACTATTTCAAGAGAGGGAACTAGGTTTACCTTTACTAGTCTTTCTCTTCCTTCTCTTAGTCTTGATTTCCTTCTTGCTTCTTTCACTTCACATGTGGGGAAAACTTTGAACCAATTTCCCCACTCCCTATTTATAGAACCTTTCTTCTCAATCCATGCCAAATCTTAAGATTGCATCCTAGCCATAGATTTCTTCTTAATTCAAGAGACTAAATCTCCACCTTTAAACACTAGCATAATCCTTGTGCTTCTCCCAAATTTAATCCTAGCCATTGATCTTAGGAGAACACCTCTCTAGACTTAAAGAAAACACAAATCCAAGAGACTTTGTGTCCTTGAATCTCATCCATTGATCTTTCTTTGGAGATTAAATCTCATCCCTTGGATCAATCCCAATTTTCCATAATTCTCCTATTTTCCAAATAGTTAAATCATGACTAATTTCAAGATTGACTAATTTCTCAATTTTCCATTTAATTTAAATCCACAACTTTTCAAGCATTTAATGGAGACTAAAATAATTTCTTTTTGATTTAAATTTAAAGGCTCTTGAAAGACATAATCCATTTACTTTAGCATTTATTTAAATCTACCATTTTCCAACATTAATGCTTGACAAATTTCTTTTTAATATGGATTTTCTTTTAATTCCCTCCATCATGGCTCTCATTTAATGTTTGAGAGACTAATTTATTTTCTTTTTGCATTTATTTTAAACATCACTCTTGATTCATAAGATCATGCCATGTGTCACCAAATTCTCTTAATCAAATAAATCCTAATTCCCAAATTTAATTTAAATCTCCTTCCATGAGATTTTGCCAAGTGTCACAAATCTAACTATACTTGGCTTCTAATTAAATTTCCTAATTATCCATACACTTAATCAAGAATTAAATTCTCCTAAAAATTAATTCTCCAATATAAATAATTTCCCCAAAAATAATTTATCTTTCTACGGGACGGAACTCCAAATTACCGTTTTGCCCCTCATAAGGCATCCTATACATTATGTGCCTTCTCATTAATTCAAGGGCAATTATGGAATTTTCCATATACTAATATTCTCTTAAGTGATAAAATCTATCATGACTCATCAAGGGTATTACATTAAGGAGGATTAAATCTCCACCACTCATTTCAAATAAACAAGTTTCTGTGAGAGAGAGAGAGAGAGAGAGTGTGGGAGGCTGAGGGAGTGGAAAAGAGAGAAAGAGAGAGTCAGTGAGTGAGGCAGAAAGAGAGTGGGAGTGTGAGCTCTCCTCATTGCGCCGCAGAGCTATCACATTATACATCAATCACATTAATTGAAGAATTGTTGGGCGGGAATAACAATTGATCTCAGCCATTAATAGATTCATCTCAACTATACATTTGAGAGACATTTTCAAAAATTGGTGTGCCTTAATATAGATTATACACATTTCAATTGCTATTTAGTCTCTACCAAGACAACTCCTCCACAACTCCCTTTAATTAATTAAATAAATTAATTAATTCTTATAATATTATACATGTATAACAATTATACACATAATATTATACCCGAATTAATTACACACTGCGAATATTTCTCATAAATGATATCTCGCTAAAAATATCATTAACTCTTAATGGTGGAAGTAAAGTTAATCGGCTCGAATTCACTAATCTAGTGCATTACCTACTTAGGGTGTGATCTTTTAAGTTCATCACCAAGTAGCAATCGGGATACGTCAAACACTTTGACGCTGACTAACCACTTTGTTCTACAAAGAGGATCTCTCCATCTCCTCAATGTACCCCGAAAGATCCTGAATGACAACTAGCGTTATGTCAGGGCTATCCTACTAGTAATGAAGTCTTACTTCAAAGAGAACCTATTTGGACTTTCAATTCCCGTGTACTATAATCCCTCAATATCTATGCCAAGATCTAGTGTGCTGTGATTGAGATGACACATCGGAACACCTTCTGACATTAGAAACACCTTTCCAATCATGTATACCCTAGCTAGGGATATGTACAATCACAATCACCACTGAACACATAGGATGTTCACCTTATACTGGAGTTCAATGAATCCTATTAGTAATCGCTTGCCTACATGCGCCACTACACAAGGACCACATAGAGCATCTCCTACATAAAGGGAATTACTAGTACGGGGATACAAGCATAAATAAATTTTTTACTGTATATCATATACACGCAGCAGAATATAATATTCAAGCCATACATAGCTTAGGCATTTAAGCAACACGCATATTCAATAATTGAATATAAATAAATGCATACATGCTACCCGACGAAGGCATGAAATACAAAACTGATTTATGTATTAAGATAGAGTCCACCTCAAGATGTTATGGTCCTAGTCAGTGCACACTTCTATACTGAATGGTACCGTTTCGGTCACCTCTTCCCGTGATAGACACAAAGGTTCCACGTATTACCAGTGCTCGCGTCTCAAAACTATACTCATAACAATTACACGTATAATATTTCTGTGGTAGTAGAATAATTTTCAAAGGAAGAAGAAAGAAGAAGAGGAGAAGAGAAAAGCAGCGTAGGGAAAGAGAAAAGAGAGAGAGAGAAAAGGCCTTACCTCTCCCTTTTATTAATTTAATCCCCCTTTCTTTTTTCTTCTTCTTCTCCCAATTCAATTGCCTTCTCAAATTTGCCGCCCCCCTTTAATAATTAAGCAATCATGCAATTTACTATGCACTATACACTATACACTATGCATTGTGCACTATTTGCAATCTGTCGCTGCAATCAATAATTGATTTCACACTATGCACTATGAACTATTGGCAAGGGGGGTCAAGGGTCAACTTTTGACCAACCATTTTCAAAGACATATTGGATACATGATGTTTATACCAAATGCAAAACTATATGGTGTGACTTTCTAGGTTCACTACCAGTTAGCAATCATATAACATCGAAACCCTTTCGGTATCGATCAACCCCTTGACTCATCATCGGAATTTTTTCAAATTTCGATGATGTTATGAGATTTCCTAAATAGCGCTTAGCAATAGTTTAGGACAATATAGGTGGCAGTGAAGTCTCATTTCAAGTGAATCTATTATAGTTGACGATTACCGTGTGCTAAAATCCTTCCATCACCTGACGTCCCAATTGAGTGAGAGTCATGGAGTAACAAACTCACAAACTTAGTAACTATGTGTTAGATCTCATTAATGTGACCAGATGACACCTCAGGAAATACCTTTCCTTATTTTCAATCTGCCCTGGCTAAGGACTGTCCAGTCATATCAATACTAGATCACTAGGATGCTCACTCTATCAAATACCGACGAGGGTAATGGATCCTATTCCCAACACCTGTCTCCATATACCAGTAATATGGAACCACATAGATGAATGTTCCCACCTCCCAATTAGATTGTTCAACTCATTAGCAAATCGTGCACACTAATACACAAAACAACCATGTCGATTCAAGTCTAAGGATTAACACACCATCACAACTTGATCACACAACCATTATCCACCAAGCCATGTGCTCAGTCATTCGCATCACATTCGGTTGATCGTTCCCCAACGACCACCCACGAGTCTACTAACGACATCTCATGCCATGTGGCGTGTGACACACCATCTTCCCATCAATATCCCCATACTAAATGAGATAGTAACCCCTATGTTAGTTCATAGTTGATTAATTAGAGTCCCTATCCAAAGAATCTAAGGACTAGGAATAATTTAAGAAATCTTGTTACCAGAGAATCCTGTCACATAGACTAACACCTTGAGAATAAGATTCTCATATAGAAGATCTAGAGATTCATTCATATAATTGATTGGAGAAAATATGAATGAAGAAAATCTTGCCTTTTATAGATTTATACAAAGATATAATGAATGTATAAAATAAGCCCGCTAGATGTTATCCAAATCTAGCATCAGGGCAGACAACATTAACATTCTCCTACTTGCACTAATGCTAATTTACATCATATGTACATCTAGTGCTACACCATTGGCAAGAATCAGAAACCCATCTGCTCAAGATGTCAATCCAGCTATGACTAAGTCACAGCCTTGGTGAGTGGGTTAATTATATTATCCACTGAATCTATTCTCTATAGCTGCACGTCCCCACGTGCTATAATCTCTCGAATCAAATGAAACTAACATTCAATGTGTCTGGACTTCATATGTGACCTGGGTTCCTTCACCTAAGCAATAGCTCAATTGCTGTCACAACACAAAGGTACTTGTGACAGAATGGCCAAAACTGCATCAACCTCTGAAATAAACTTTTGTATCCAAACAGCTTCCTTAACAGTATCACATGTCGCAACATACTCGACTTCAATGGTTGAATCCACTATGATTGTTACTTGGAACTCTTCCAACTCACAGCACCACCATTCAAGAGATATACAAAACCAGACGTCGATTTGCGATCATCAACATCCAATTGAAAATCTGAATCAATGAATTCATGCACATGGAAATCACCCCCTTCATAAATTAGTAGCATATCTTTAGTCATTCTCAAGTACTTCAGAATATACTTTACTGTTATCCAGTGACTATCACTGGGATTGTACTGATATCGGCTTACAACACTTACAACGTACGCAATATCCTGCCTCATACATATCATCACATACATAAGGCTCCCAACCACCTAAGCATAAAGTACTTTACTCATACAATCCCTCTTTTCAAGAGAATTAAATGACATCTCCTTAAAGAAATGAACTCCAACCCAAACAGGTAATTGTCTCCTTTTGGAATTCAACATGCTAAACCTCTTTAGCATCTTTTCTATGTACAAGCTTTAGGGGAGACCTATCAATTTCCTGACTCTATCTCTATAAAGTATAATCCCCAAAATATAAGTAGAATTTTCAAAATCCTTCATGGAGAATACTCTAGACAGCCAAGCTTTTGTAGACATCATCATGTTCACGCTGTTACCCATAATTAAAATATCATCCACATACAAGACTAAGAACACAATGTTGCTCCCACTAGCCTTCTTTTATACACATGGTTCATCCAGATTTCTCAAGTAACCAAACCCTTTTATCTCATGATCAAAATGGATGTTCCAACTCCTCGATGATCAAAATGGATGTTCTTAGTGGATGTTCATATCATATATTGATCTCTTCAATACACACACCTAATGAGGATTGGTGGAGTCAAATCCACTCGGTTGTTCCATATAGATCTCTTCTTCAAGAAATCCATTCAGAAAAGTCGTCTTAACGTCCATTTTCTATATATCATAGTCATAATAAGCAACGATAACTAACATCATCCGAATGGACTTTAGCATCGCAACAGGTGAGAAAGTCACGTCATAGTCAATGCCTTGGCGCTGATGATAACCCTTTGCCACCAACCGAGCTTTATAGGTCAAAACATGTCCATCTGAGTTGATCTCTCATGAAGATCCATTTACACCCAACAAGAATAATTCCCTTAGTAGATCTATCAAAACCCAGACCTAGTTGGAGTGCATAGACCCCATCTTAGATTCCATAATATCTGCTACTTGGAGGCATCAATATCAGGTATTAGCTCCTCATAGGTGGTAGGGTCAACCAATTTGTCATGGTCCTTATAGATTAACAATTCATGTATCTCATCCACTAATAAACTATACCATCAATCTGGAGGATGGGGCATTCTACCATACCTATGGGGAACCTATGGATGATCTCCCTGACTTGGTTTGCCTTGCTCAATAATCCAATTAGGTATTTATGGAATAGAAGACTCATCTTTTATCATATCTATTTTCTTCCCCATACCACTTTCCTGGATGAACTATTCTTCCAAAAAGATAGCATGCTTGGAAACCACAACTCTTAGGTCAACTGAAAAATAGATATGATACCCTAAAGTATCTTTAGGATATCCCACAAAACAACCTTTCTACGATCTAGGATCTAACTTCTCTGTTCTCAACCTCTTCGCAAAAATCAGGCAACACCAAATCCTTACATGCTTAAGACTCGAAGGTTTCTCAACCCATATCTCATATGGTGTGGTTGAAGCAGATTTAGTTGGTACTCGATTTATCAAATAAATCTCAGTAAGAATAGTGTAACCCCATAGTGAAATAGGAAAATTCGTATAGCTTAGCATAGAACGAACCATGTCTAACAAGATCTGATTCTTACGTTCAGCGACACCATTCAACTGTGGTGTGTAAAGAGGAGTTAACTGTGAAACTATACCACAAGCCTTAAGATAATCAATAAACTCAGTACTCAAGTATTCACCTCCTTGATCTGATCGAAGAATCTTGATACTTTTTCCTGTTTGGTTTTTTACTTCAACCTTGAAATCTTTAAACTTTTCAAATACTTCATTAAGTACATGTAACCATATCGTGATAAATCATCTTTAAAAGTTACAAAATAAATATAACCACCTTGAGCCATGACATTTATGGCTCCACATACATCTGAATGTACCAATCCTAACAATTCAGCAGCCCTTTTGTAATACCCCGTATTACATGGTATTGAAAAATAATAATTTTCAATGATTTGGAAAGGACCTCGGGTGGTCTGAGAAGCCCGAAAGTCGCTTTCAAGAAGTAAATTAATAAATTTTGTCGAACTGACAGTAAGGAATGCCCTAGGACTTGGATGTCTAGGGAAGAGGGAATGAGATTGGTGAGTGTCTCAAGGTGAGGTTAGTGACATTGGAAGCAATCTGACCAGGAATAATTTTCAGAATAAATTCTATGTAAGCCCGAATGTGTGCCAGTATCGAATGGTAGTAGGGGACCTCTAGGAAGGTGAGGGGACCCTAGGGGTGGTTTGATTTGTATGTAAGGCAACCCTGAAGTGTTTCCAGGTGGAATAGAGGTCCCTTGCAGGCGTAGGGACGAAATTGATATTCCCGAGTAAATGTTGATAATTAATTTTTGAACAAATCAAGATTTTTGTGACTTAATGATAATTATTTGAGGGTTGGAGGGTCCAAGTGGATTTATTAAAATTCTTGAGTGGAATAAAGGAAGTCCTCAAGAGGGATTATGGAGAATTTGGGGGTCTAATGTGTAATATATATATATATATATATATGTGGGTGCGCAAAGTTGGGAGGAAGCTTCCTTTCATCTGGTATTTTGAAATGAGAGAGAGAGAGCTGGTGAGGCAGGGAGCCGAGAGCATTGGAAGGGAAAGAAAAGAATGATCGGCTAAGGGCCGATTGGTGGCCAGAAGCAGTGCCGGAGGTGCGAGCAGCGAGAGGCAGCGGTGCCGGATGCGGTTGTTACAGCGATGGTGATAAGGCAGTGTCTAGCGGAGTTGGTCCAGTAAACACGCGAGCTGGCGTGGGGTGGCATTGGTGGCGGCCAGCGAGGTGCTCGTAGCGGAAGGCAAAAACAGCTGAGGCGGCTAGGAGCTTCGGTGGTCAGCCATGGCAGCCGAGATTGTGCGCGCAGGGAAGGCTGGCAGGGGCTTGCGATAGAGGCCATCGTTGGCGGTGGTTGTTGTGCGGTCGATGGAGGTCGACGGCGGAGAATGCAGCAACGGTGCCCGACGGAGACAAGCGGCGGTGTGGGTAGGTAGCACGCGGGAGTTCGCGCGAAGATGAACAAAAGAAAAAGAAAAAGAAAATGGAGAGAAAAGGGAAAAGAAAAAAATTAAAGAAAAGAGAAAGAAAATAAAATCTGAAAAATAAAGGAAAAATGGAGAAAAATAGCCAAAAAATTCCAGAAAAATGGGAGAAAATTCTAAAAATTATTTTGGAACTCGAGGAGTGTGTCAGAGGCTCAGAAATGGAATTTGAGTGCAGGGTGGCAACTCAGGAGGTAGCGCGGGTATGGGCATTTTTTGGATTCCTCCTCTAGATTAGCAAAGGTAATTAATTAAATTTATTTTCGAGTTATTGCGTATATGAGATAATGTATTGTGTAGTGTTGGTTGGATTGAACCCTCGGGTGGAGTTGATTGGAAGTTGTGATCGGGAGGTTGCAGTGTATAGCGAAATTGAAGGCATTGGGTAAATGTCTGATGTTGATGGGTTTTATGTGGCATTTAGGTTCTACCGGGTAGGCGATGGCCCTAGAAGAGTTCGAGGTTTAGGCTAGAGTTCATGCCGAGGCAGAGATGAGGCTTTGAGCCATGTAAAGAGTGACCCCAAGGGTGGTAGTCTTACATGGATTTGTAAATGTGTTCTTATGAGTTGCATGTAGTGGTTAACACTTGCATGATATGAGTTCTAGTGTACCTATTAGCCATATGGAGGCCTAGTGTTGTGGGAAGGGTTGGTTGATGCCTTAACCTGTAGAGGTTATGAGAGCATGGAAGACTACCTATTTTGCATTGCATTTTTGCATTACATGCTCTCTCATGCTTCATTTACTTATGCAGTTGCACCCTTACTGAGTCTTTATAACTCATGAGGTTTTACCTCATGTTGTAGATGTTACGAGCCCAAATGCAAACAGGGATGGCGTCGGGAGGATGATGTGGCAACTAGCGTTGTCGCTTGAGTTTGATTGTGGTATATAGTCATATATGTATTCATGTGATTGAATGTAAATGTTGTTGTGTGCTAGATGTATCTCGTTGTTGTAATCATCATGAAGTGATGGGTGATTGTGAGATTACTTGATGTATGTGGCTTTAGTTGGCATAGCCGAGTTTCAGATCAGGTAAGGATCGAAAAGGTATGTTCCCATAAATTCCCAGTACGCAGCGAAGTTTGATGTGCTAGTCTTATGCCTAGGTCACCTTTGGCTTGTTGTGAGGCAAGCTGAAGAAAGGTGAAGCTCACTCGAGTTTCGGGTCCTGTTCTGTTGTGCTTCCTTTTATGTTTTGTGACCGATTCCTCGAGTGGAGCGAAGGGAAGGATGAAGCCTAGTGCCCACCTAGGGCCTTTCCTGTTGAAACATAGTCCAATCCTTCAGTTGTTGGTTTGTTGTGTGATTAAACCAACTGATTATTCACCAATAGTGCCCGTAGGTGGGAGCGAGTCGTTACAGCTTTCCTCTTATCCAACAAAAGGAGACTTAGTCATTTTCCTAAGAATACATAACTCACAAGTTAGCCGAATTCAACACACAAATCACATATAAAACCCTAACAAGCTAACTTCATCAGCCTACTCTCACTAATATGATCAAGCCTAGGGTGCCACAATTGTTTGAAATTAATTTGATTACCCCAAGAATGCTTCTCTTTTAATGTGGTATTAGGTCTAGAAACTATTTGCTGACTATATTCACATTCATATGTTTCTAGAAAATATAGAACATTTATCATCATAGCTTTGCCCCCACACACGTTATCAAACATAATCAAACATTCATTACATGCAAAAAAAAAAAAAAAATGTATAATCGTGACTTACAAGCTGTGGAATTGAAACAACATTCAGAATCACTCGGTATATGTAAACAATCATATAAAACAGTACATACCCAGAAGGTAAAGATATAGAAGTAGTTCCTATGACTAATGCAACAACGCTTGCCCCATTGCCAACCCGTAAAACCACTTCGTACTTCCCAAGCACCCTATTTTGATTGAGATCCTGCGCAGACAAACAAATATGAGAAGTAGCGCTAGAATCTACAATGCAAGAAGTAGGGTATCGACCAATCAAAATAGCAGTCTCAATAACACACATGAAAGGAAAAATACCTTGACCCTTCAGGTACTTTCTGTAACACCCCGCCTTATATAGGCGTGTCACTATAAGGAAATTCTCGGGGTTTCTTTTTTTTTTTTTTTTTTTTCAAGTATGTCTCTCGCGGTGCCTGTGAGCACAATCTTCACATGCAGATGAAAACCCCGAGAGTTCCAGCCTTACTCGTTTAGTTAACAATAACATAATCTTAACCGAACGAGACAATATAAACACAGCGGAATACTTAATTAATCAAAATGACGTGGCCTACCACGTGTTACACACAAAATGTTTCCATACCGTCATATGTATACAACACCAATACTAACTATTACAACATTGTCAAGCGATATATAACATCAATGCTTCCAAATTAATACAACAACAATAATTATCAAACAAACACCACTGGCTCATCGGTCGTGTCCTCGACCTCGCTGTTGTCCCTGACTGGAACGTTGAATGTTCCAGGGGCACAACCCATGTTAGATGATAAACCATCTAAGTGAATGTATGAAACAGTTATACAATGCATGAAAGACATATGAGCATGGCATATTATACGATAACATGCAAGACACGTCTAACTCGAGATATCACCTTGACATACTTAATCCCTCGAATACCCCACCGTGGCACACATTCACCTGGTCCAATGCTAATCCCTCGAGTGCACCGTCGTGACACCCGTTCACCTGGTTTAACATTATTCCCTCGAGTGCCCCAGTGTGACACCCGTTCACCTGGATTAACATTGTTCCAATCTCAAGTAGACCCCATCCCGCCCCATACGAACCCAACGATGCAATTAAACTTGACCCCAAATGATATGAAAATTTACACGCCATGCACCAACATTTTAAAATGAAACAGTTAATGCAATGTAGCGAAAATTGACACAATGATCATAAGTAAAAGCCGTGTAAAACAATTTATGTCTAGGAGGGTATAACCGCTCACTAGAACCCACCACAAGCACCTAAAAACACTTCCAAGACAAGGAAAAGCTAGAATCAAACCACTCACCTCAATTCAAAAAAGTCTGGATTTTACCTCGAAAAACGTGCCACACCTCAAAAATTGTGTAATTCTTCTTCCAATGACCCAATTGACCCAATGACCCAATTGACTCCTATTTATCTATTTTTATTTAATTTTTGAACATTTCTACCTTCGAAAATTCATTAAAAATACCTAACATTAATTTTCACAAAATATGTTTCCATGATAATTCCCAGAATAATTTTACCTAAATTATGAAATTAAAAACACATAAAAATCATACCTCACGCGCCCTCATGCGCCACCCAGAGGTCCCGCGAGTGGGAGTCACGCGCTGCCGCACAGTCTTCTTCTCCGGTCGTCTTCCCAGATTCCGGCGACGTCCAACGCCCTAAATTCTTATAAGGGCTTGTAGAGCTCTTCAAGGCAACCTCAATGGTGCCCTTGTTCGATGGAAAAAGTGGCCGGAGGTAGGTTTAAAATCGAGTTGCAGGTCGCGGCATCGGCCAACTCAATTTTTCGGCCAACTTCAAAAACCCCTCCATTTCTACACCAAACGATCCCAAATGCTCCAGAAATGACCCTCTCCACCCAAGGAACAAAAGCCCCTTATCCCTCAAGCTCGATTCAAGCAAAAACACAAGAAATTGTGAGCGTTTTTGTTTTTGAAACCCTCGGCCAAAAACCTCCTTTTATACTCGATTTTTACCCGATTCCCCTCCCTATCTTGCTCGTCCTTATCCCTTA
The DNA here is from genome assembly GCA_036245055.1 of Diospyros kaki. Taxonomy (NCBI): domain Eukaryota; kingdom Viridiplantae; phylum Streptophyta; class Magnoliopsida; order Ericales; family Ebenaceae; genus Diospyros; species Diospyros kaki. Next base: position 23,148,487 of record BSEG01000002.1, read on the forward strand.
AGCCCAAATCTAGCCTCTAAACCAATCGAGAAACACCAAATCAAGCGCTAGACCCCTCGAAAGATTCGGCCAAATCAGAAATATTTTTGGCCATCATTTCCGATCACATCCGACCCAATTCCGGCCAATGGAAGCTCCCAACGAGCCCATCATCGTCTGGAGGCTAGCCTAGAGCCTCCAGGCGACCTGCCCGATGCCCCAAAAGTGATCGCCGGTGGCCATAGGCGGCCGGTCGGTTTCACACCAAGAACTTTGCAAAAATTGCATTTTAGCCCCCAGCCTTCTTTTAATTGAATTTCCTCCCTTTCTTAGATACCCCTAGACTTTCTAACACTTCCACAACGGCCCTCAAGTTCTATATTTTCCATTTCCTTTTGGAATTTCTGAAAAATTCGTTGATTCGACCTCCCTCTGATATTTTGCAAAATCTGCACTTTTGCCCGGACTCTCCTAATTGTGTGCTTTTGACTTCAATTCTTTGAGATCTCTTGATTTTTATCAAATATCGCCCAATTGTGCCATTTCTCCTCAATTGGCTCATCTTAACCTAGTCATTCGTCTTTCGTTTGAGTTTTGAATATTGCACTTAGGCCCGAAACTTTGCTAAATATCATTTTGACCCATATCTTCAAAAATTCTCTTATTATTTAATACCGAGTATTACACTTTCCTTTAAGCTCCTCAGATAGTCTAGATAGTTCCTCTTTCAGTGTCCCTTTTGCCCATAAAAGTAGCAATTACACTACTCCGAACCTTCTTACACTTGTCTCTATCTGACCACCACCCCTACTAGCTCATAGACCATTTCTCTCTCTCTCTTCCTAGATTTTAGTTTCTTCTGAGAAGAAGACGAGGCATCAGCAAGAACTCATTCTCTACCTTTTCCTTTCATCTATGACTGGGCGGTTATTAACATATTTAATAACTCAGGGAGAGAACACTCAATCTTATTTATATTGGAATAAGTAATAAAGGATGAGCAACTATTGCAGGCAAGATCAGTCCAGAGTTGAGTGTTCATTGGGAATTCCAAGGCATCTAGCTAACCAATTATATTGATCATGCTGATGACATGGTCTCCGACATATGACCCTCAAGCATCCAAGCCTGAAACAACTTCTTCGATATTTCATACCAAGTTGTCTTACTATGCTCGCCAAAGAGGTCCTCGAGATGCTATATCATGCTCGCAACACTCTTGAAGTGCTCAAGCTGACGCTGCAAATCGTTGGACATCGACGCGAGAATATAGTTACGGGCTCTCATGTCATGTTCTTTCAAAATCTCCCAAGTGATAATTTCCTTCTCAGTCGCAGTTAGAAGAATATCAGTAGGTGGTATATAAGACACAGTGTCATCTATCTTTTTCATATTGAACACTATTTTTAGACTTCGAAGCTAGTCAGAAAAATTAGGACCAGTGAGCATATTGATTTCTAGAATACGAGTTAACGGATTTAAGCCTGTTATTTTATCTGCAAAAAATAAATGGATATATTAACTTGTAAATTTGTAAAACTCCATTTAATTAAGGACTTTTGATTAAATGGGTACTCCCACTAATTTTTTGAATCCTGCACTTCCCAACGGAAAACGTGATCAAAATCCAATAGCAGGTGGTTGAATTCTCTTTCATAAGAATACCCCTCACATTTTAGTTACTTAAAGTACTCTCATAATTAAGTAGGCAACACTTGCCACATCATCATATGTGGAGCTCGACTTTTGGCTTCTAACCCATCATAAACCTCACATTCATAGTTTTTTTACTTGATAGACTATTTAGATCCCACCCACTGTCTAGCTAAGTGCAATGAATTGAACATCACCCTTCCTCATATTTTAGTTACTTGGTTAGGTGAAACCCATTGAACACCACCCCATCTCATAGTTAAATAAGAGAAACCAAATAATCTTTCATGAAATGCACCCTCACATTTTAGTTACTTAGGCATACCCAATCAAACTAATGAACCCCTATGACAGTGAAAACCCACGATAAATAAGATTTACCATTTAGATCTAATATTAATTTTATGGGAAGATTTTTGGGCTTCTTATTTTAAGGTCTCATCAAATTCCATCATCCATTCCATCACACAACCATTGCATAATAAAATAAATAATAAATAAATTAAATGACCATAGGTTTGCTCATAGAATAAACTCAAGCCTCCAGAGTTTAAACTATGCCACACATCAACTCCTTGATGGAGTGTTGTTTCACTGCTTCTTCTACAATCAACTCATTGACGTCATTTTCAATTTACAACTGTTATAATATGAAGACTAAAAGAAGCTACTTAAGGCTTATGTCTTAAATAAATTATTAAATATTTAAATTAAATCAAACGAAGCCCTATAACATTCATTCATACCAAGCCCATGAATATACATCTGCTTCCGTCGTTTCAAAATAATTTTGAAAACATACATCTGCTTCTGTCGTTTTAAAATAATTTTGAAAACATTTATCCTGCATATGTCAAATAATACAATCTGACATCCAAACAAGCATATTTAAATCCTCATATTAATGTCCAATGTGAATTACCGCACAACCACAAAAATAAAGCAATTAGAACATGTTGTCTGCCTGCCGAAATCGACACGCTAATTAAATGCAATATTTGACGCATACATCCTCACATATGCATCAAATACCAAACTGAGAGTCTAATACCACTAAAGGGAATCACTCGTACAGGGATACAGGCAAAAATAAAATTTTTACCATGTATCAGATACATGCAGCATAATATAATATACACGCCATACATAGTTTGGGTATTTAAGCAAAACAATTGAATATTGTTGTGCCCCAATAATCGGAAGGAAAGAAATGGCCCCAATTGTGCAGGGTGAAGCAATTACTTCGGAAGGACCCTTTAGAAGCACTCTGAAACGCTCCTTCGAAAGGAAGTTTTTGTTGCTCGATTGTTGGAGAAAACCATTTGTTAACCAACTCCTTCGAAAACATGCCTTCCAAATGACCCTTCAGAAGGGTCCTAAGGAAGAAAAACATTAAGAAATGGCACGTGTCCCGAAGCTTAAGCCCTATAAAAGCCAGCTATAGTTCTCAAAAAGGGGATCTAGACATCGGTATATTACTTTCACTTTCCTTTAGAAACTTAGCCTATTTTTCCTTCCGTAAGATTATTTTCCTTCCGTTACAGACTTAAGCATCGGAGGGTCATTGCGGGAGAAAAATCCTGTGAGCTTTCTAACCCCTGTTTGTTGTTCACAGTTATTTCAAAAGCAACCTCCGTCAACTTTGGAAAAGTCCTTCGGGAGCATTCTTCGGAAGCACTAACCCTCGAAACCGTTGACCACTTTACATTGACCACATCAAGATATCTTCAGTTACCACAAAATTACCCTCTGGAAGGGATTCTCAAGAATACCCTTTGGAAGGAACATCCTATCCACTTCGGGCCACCCCTCACGAAGACCATTCGGGAGTAGTTTTCAAGAATTTCCTTCGGAAGACCCCTCTCCGGAAGCATCCCTTTGGAAGACCCCTCTTTGAAAGCATTCCTTCAGAAGCCTAGTTTAACCTTGTGACCGAGTTTCGATCGAATCCCGAGACCGTCGGCATCCACAAGTGTCCCATTCCTAAAAATTCTAATTGTTATATTTTGGCAACAAAAAATATAAATAAATGCATACCTCCTGCCCAATGAAAGGATGAAATACAAAACTAGTTTCTGTATTGAGATAGAGTCCACCATGTGGTGGTCCTAATCAGTACACACCTAATATGTTGAATGGTACGGTAATACCTCAAATTTTTAAACTCAAATATGATGTAATACCTAAGATTATTAGGTTCTAATACTTGAAGAAATAGGTTTTTTCAAGGGATTATAGAAGCCTTGAGACAAAAGTTTAGTTTCTGAACCAGGGGAAAAATCATAAATATTAAAGTTTGGGTAAAAGTGTAATTTACCTAAAATTTTGGGGTATTAGCGTAATTTATCCTTTCTTGGGGGGCCAAAATGTAATTTAAAAATGGCCCTAGGACCAAGTTGTAGGGGGTCTGAGTGCAATTACCTGAAAAGTTCGGGGCAAGGTGTAATCCTGGGAACTTCGTGACTGAATCATTAGGCTAACGAACTAAGCCAACTAAACCATTTGGGAGTCATGATTGCAGATTCCAAACTTATTCCAATATAGTTAAGTCATGATTACGGATCTCAAATAAAATTTAATCCACCTTTGGATCATTTTGAAATCCAAGACTTAGCCTCTAAAGTCTCCAAACGTTATCCTCAAGGATACATGGCAAGCAACCATTGTGCACTTGGAAGATAAGATAAGGTCACATGATGGTTCATAATGACCCCCCTAAGGTGGCATCGTGTGATTGGCCAGAAAAGCTTACTTAGCCTCCAAGTTTGCTAAAGTCTCCAAACCTTATCCTTAAGGACATGTGGCAAGCATTCGTTGGCCAATTGGAGATAGGATTTGAAGCCTCATGATAACCTCGCAAGGTGATAACATGTGATTGGCCCAAAAAGTCTATAAATAAAGCCATGGGTTTGTTTACAAATCATTCCAAGTAAGTTTGAGGTGAATTTATGCCAAATTGAGGAAATCAAATAGGGGGATCTTGTTCTTGGGAGAAAACGGAGAATACTACCAAAAGCAGGAAGAAAAGTCTACTAAGAATGAGGGAGAAAAGGCCTCGTCAAAAAGTTTGGGTTGCCACCGTAGATCGTGCCAAACGACTTCAAAACCACGAGAAAATCATTCTCGCTTGTTGTAAATAGTGCTTCCTTGGGGTAAATAGTTAAGGTGAGTGGTTCTTGTGCATGCTTCCTCTTGATCATTCTTGATTTCATTTGTGGGTGGGTTGGGGCTTACGTCTCATGTTTCTTTTGTTTCAAGCGTATCTTTCCTATTTTTGCACACATCACAGAGTTTGTGGTTGTGGTTAGTTGATGACCATCTTGGGAAATCATGTTCATGCAATAGGACTAGGTCGTGGCATACATATCATTTTTCCCATGGTTCATGCATATTCCTTCTTCTTTGTCTTACATCATATTGTTTGATGACTGTGGCTTGTTGATGGTTTGTCATATGTGAACTACCACGGGGACCCGTGTAAGAGGACTAACCACATGGGCTCGTGTAATAGGGTTATCTCGTGCTTGTGTAAGAAGGCCAAGAGGTTCAAACATGGCAACACCCCGACATTTTCTATCACAAGAGACTATTTCGTGCTTGTGTAAGAAGGCCGAGTGGGTCGACCATGGCTACATTCTGATATGTCTATCTTGTGCCCGTGTAAGGGGGTTAAGAGGTTCATGGCAGCACCCTAGCATGGCTTCCGTTGGGAAGATTTCGTGGTGTATCTATATATTACACCTACATGCACTCTTTCCTTTCTTGTATCACTCACTTAGATGTCATTATCTAACTTGAGTGTTTTATACCCCTGGAATATTCATCATTCTATGTATATGAGATGTACCAGGTGATACAAGTTCTAGTGCGAGTAAGGGTAAGGAGTTGGCGCTTGGTTAGCTCTGGGTTTTTATTTCATTATGTACCCATGTAATCTGAGTGAAGTATTGTAATAGTAGCTAAGGTACTCAAGTTTGTAATAAGCATAATGGTACCGTACAGTTGTACTATAGTGATGAGTTCTGTCTTTCTGGAGTATTGAGAGTCATATGCGTTTCTTGTACATATAAAGGAAATATAGTGGAAACTCTTTTATTTAACTTTGGTTAAGCTTTCAGGTTTGATCCAATGCTTTCGTTGGTAAGGGTTTCCATAACACCCATAGGTGATGTCTTCTTATATTTCACGTTGTTGTCTATTTCGAAATAGTGGGGTGTTACAAGTACCATTCCAGTCACCCGTTTTCGTGCTAGACACAAAGGTTCCACATATCACCAGTGTTCGCATCTCAAAATTATATGCGTAACAATTACACGTATAATATTTCTGTGGTAAAAAAATATTTTTCAGAGGAAGAAGAAAGAAGAAGAGAAGAAGAGAAAAGCAGCGTAGGGAGAAAGAGAGAGGGAGAGAGAAAGAAAGAAGACGTTATGCCTCTCCCTTTTATTAATTTAATTCCCCCTCCCATTTTCTTCTTCTTCTCCCAATTCAATTACCTTCTCAAATCCGCTGCCCCCCTTTAATAATTAAGCAATCATTCAATTGACTATTTGCCATCTCAAATCTGCCACCCCCTTTAATAATTGAGCAATCATTCAATTGACTATTTGCCATCTCAAATCCGCCACCCCCTTTAATAATTGAGCAATCATGCAATTTACTATGCACTATGCACTATACACTATGTACTATGCAATGTGCACTGTGCACTATTGCAATCTATCGTTACAATCAATAAACGATTTCACACTATACACTATGAACTATTGGGAAGGGGGTCCAAGGGTCAACTTTTGACCAACCATTTCCAGAGATATATTAAGCACATGATATTGATACCAAATACAACACTATATGGTGTGTGAATTTCTAGGTTCACTACCCACTAACAATCAGATAAGACCGAAACCCTTTTTGGTATCGGTCAACCCCCTGACCCATTATCGAAACTTCTCCAAATCTCGATGACGTTTCGAGAGTTCTTGAATAGCGCCTAGTAACAGTTCAGGATAGTATAGGTGGTAGTGAAGTCTCACTTCAAGTGAACCTGTGACACCCGTAACTTAAAAACATGATTAATAATAGTAATATTCATACGAAATTCAAAGTTTAGCGCAGACGAAAAACTTGAGAAACAAAACTTTTATAAACTTAAGTAAAGTTTCGCATATAATGAGATTCAGAGTATTTTTCGTATAAATATCAAGTTTGATACTGAAAACATGGCTTCAAAAAAAACTTAGCAAACATAATAGCATCCATACTGAGAAATCCAAACTTAAAATGAGACTTGGCTCTTTCCATAAGCTTATATAAGCCTTAAAGACATATGGCGTAGCAATCGTGTACATATATCATAAGAGTGTAATATCGAAAATATTACAAAACATCACTTTGTCTATTAAAAGTTATCTTCAAATATCCACCACACTCCACGCCCACGTTCCGTTCTCCTCATTCGTAGTCACCTGGGGGGAAAAATATGGGATGAGATTCTTGCGAGTCTCAGTAAGTACAAGAGAACCATCATATGTATTTAAACAAGTCATGACATAAACATAACATAACATATCATATGGAGACACGAGAGGTTCCACCAACTTGCAAGGGTAAGAACCCTCGTGCGTAGCGCTACCGAGCTCCGGTCCCGAAACTTGCGTGAACATAACATAACATGAGGGACCACATAACATAATTCATGGTCATGCTTAAACATCATAAATAGTTCATAATGTACTTACCTCAACTTGGTTTGATGAGATTTGAATATTTAAGGCTTCACCCTTACACCTCTCAATATGGCATAAACTTAGCTTCGATTGATTTGGAATACCCAAAACTCACCCAAAGGTCCTATTTATAGAATTACCCAACAAATCATAACCTGCCACGTGTCATGTAATTATTTGGATTCATCATGACTTCCAAGTGTTCACATTGCCAAATACCCTATATAATGATTTCTATCCATGTGTGCTTATCAAATGGTGCCATGTGTCCCATATAATCATTTCTATCCTTGTGTTCTTATCTTATCTTTCTAATGACAAATGGAAGCTTGCCATGTGTCCTTGATATTTTGAACCTCACATGTTTAATTACATTTTCAACACTTCTATCATTACATCTTACGTGTTTTAATTCATTTCTCTACATTTGCAATCATTACTCCACATGGTTAATTGATTTTCTACATTTCTCATCATTACTCCACATGGTTAATTGATTTTCTTCATATCCCATCATTACACCTTTAACTAGTTAGCTACATTTGGTTACTTTAACTATTTAGTTTGAGATATGTTGATGAGATATTTTTATGTTTCAAGAATTGCACCTTGGCCCAAACTTTTTGGATAATTTGCACTTAGGCCCTTGCAACTTAGTCCCCGGGCTATTTTTTAATTGCATTTTAGCCCCTAAAGAAATGATAAATTACACTAATACCCCAAGATTTTAGGTAAATTACACTTTTACCCGAACTTCAATATTTACGATTTTGCCACTGGCTCAAAAACTGAATTTTTATCTCAAGACTTTCATAATCCTTTGAAACATCGTATTTTTTTTCAAGTATTTGAATCTAGAAATCTTAAGTATTACATCATATTTGAGTCTAAAAATCTCGGGTGTTACAATCTACCCTCCTAAAGAATTTTCGTCCTCGAAAATTTACCTTATTTCTCGTCATCAAATAGTTGGGGATATTTGGATCGCATCTCGTCCTCGCGCTCCCAAGTTGCTTCTTCGACTGAATGATGTTGCCATAACACCTTGACCAATGGTATATCTTTATTACGAAGCCTTCGTACCTCCTGAGAAACAATGCTTATTGGTTCCTCCTCATACTTCAAGTTTTGTTGGATCTCTAATGGTTGATGCTTTATTACATGGGTTGGGTCAGGGACATACTTTCTGAGCATTGATATGTGAAAAACATCATGTACTGCTGAGAGATCTGGTGGTAAAGCTAGCTGGTAAGCCACATTCCCTACCCGTTTTAGGATCTCAAATGGGCCTATAAACCGAGGTCTAAGCTTTCCTTTCTTCCCAAACCGTAAAACTCCTTTTATGGGTGTAACCTTTAAGAATACCTTATCACCGATGGTGAACTCCAAATCCCTTCTTCTTTTATCCACATAGTTTTTCTGTCTATCCTGAGCCTTCTTTATGCTATCCTTGATCTTTTCAATGGCTTGTACAGTTTGTTCCACAATCTCTGGACCCAAAATCTTCCGCTCGCCAACTTCATTCCAATGAACAGGTGACCTGCATTTCCTTCCATATAGCGCCTCATAAGGTGCCATGCCAATAGATGCATGGTAACTGTTGTTGTATGCGAATTCAATTAATGGTAGGTGTCTCTCCCAATGTCCACCAAACTCTAGGTTACAAATACGAAGCATATCCTCTAAAGTTTGTATTGTCCTTTCAGATTGTCCATCTGTCTGAGGATGAAAAGCTGTACTAAAACTCAATTTGGTTCCCATAGCTCTGTGTAAGCTTTTCCAAAAGTTGGATGTGAATCTTGGGTCCCTATCTGATACAATGGAAACTGGAACACCATGTAGTCTTACTATTTCCTTAACATACAATCGTGCAAGCTGATCCATTGTAAATGTCATTCGAACAGGTAAAAAGTGAGCTGATTTGGTAAGTCGATCCACGATTACCCAAATAGCCTCATGTCCTGTTATTGATTTTGGAAATCCTACAACAAAATCCATCGTCACATATTCCCATTTCCACTCTGGAACCTCCAACGATTGCAGTAACCCTGCTGGTCGTTGGTGCTCAGCTTTCACTTGCTGACATATCAAACATTTTTCAACAAATTTAGCTATGTCTTCCTTCATATTTCTCCACCAAAATACTGTCTTTAGGTCACGGTACATCTTGGTACTTCCAGGATGTACAGAATAAGGAGTGGAGTGGGCTTCTTCTAGAATTTCTTGCCTTAGTTCCTCAAAGTTTGGCACACACAATCTCCCTTGGTAGTAGAATGTGTCATCACTAGCTATTGTGAAGTCCTTCCTCTTCTCAGTGTTAACCTCAGCTTTGATGAATTCAAAGAATTGGTCTCCCTTCTGATGGCTCTTAATCCGGTCACGGAGAGTCGGTCGGACAAAAAGTGCTGCCATTCGAGCATTAGAATTAGATGGCGTAGCAACAATCTCGAGGCTTAACTTCTCGAACTCCTTCCACAAAGGCTTTTGTGCTGTCAAAGCTACTACTTGACCCATTTTCTTTCTACTCAAGGCGTCCGCTACCACATTTGCTTTGCCAGGGTGGTAGTGGATTTCACAATCATAATCCTTTACCAATTCCAGCCATCTTCTTTGCCTCATATTCAACTCTTTTTGTGTGAAGATGTACTTGAGACTCTTATGATCAGTATAGATATCGCATTTACCTCCATACAGATAGTGTCTCCAAATCTTCAAAGCATGCACTACTGCTGCAAGTTCTAGGTCATGTGTAGGGTAGTTTTGCTCATAAGGCTTCAACTGCCTTGATGCATATGCAACTACCTTACCTTTTTGCATCAATACGCATCCAATTCCTTGTTTGGACGCATCACTATAAATAACAAAACCTTCTGACCCTTCAGGAATAGTTAATACTGGCGCGTTGACCAGCCTCTTCTTTAATTCTTCAAAACTAGTTTCACACTTCTCTGTCCATTCAAACTTAGTACCTTTGCGAGTCAGCTGCGTCAAAGGCCCTGCCAATTTGGAGAATCCTTCAATGAACCTCCTATAGTATCCAGCTAAACCCAAAAAGCTGCGAACCTCAGTTATGTTGGTTGGTCTTAACCAATTCAACACCGCTTCTACCTTGCTGGGGTCCACTTCTATTCCTTGAGCTGTGACAACATGCCCAAGGAATACCACCCGCTCTAACCAAAACTCACACTTCTTGAACTTTGCAAATAGCTTCTTTTCCTTCAAGATCCCTAAAACAACCCTCAAATGTTTTTCATGCTCTTCTTCACTTTGAGAGTACACCAAGATATCATCAATAAAGACAATGACAAATTTATCCAAGTACTCATAGAAAACTCGATTCATTAGGTCCATGAAAACTCCAGGCGCATTAGTCAAACCAAAGGGCATGACCAAAAACTCATAATGTCCATACCGTGTTCTGAAAGCTGTCTTTGGAACATCCTCAGCTTTGATCCTCAGTTGATGGTACCCTGACCTTAGATCAATCTTTGAAAACACTCGTGCACCACGTAGTTGATCAAACAAGTCTTCGATTCTGGGAAGAGGGTACTTGTTCTTAATGGTGATCTTATTCAATTCCCGGTAGTCAATGCACATCCTCATCGAACCGTCTTTCTTCTTGACGAACAGTACGGGTGCTCCCCATGGAGACACACTACGTCGGATGAATCCTTTCCTTAATAAATCTTCTAATTGAGTTTTCAATTCTTGTAACTCCTTTGGTGCCATCCTATAAGGAGCTTTAGAAGTAGGTGCAGAACCGGGCACCAGATCAATAGTGAACTCTACTTCTCGCTCTGGTGGCATTTCAGTCAGGTCACCAGGGAAGACCTCTGGAAAGTCCTTTACTACATTAACATCGTTCACTACTAATTCTTTTCCTCCCTTAGCCACTACTGACATTAAGAATCCAATACATCCTTTCGACTGCAATAGTTTCTTAGCCTTTAATGCTGAAATGACACGGGGAAGGTGTTTTGTCTCAGCCACTGAAAGGCAAAGTTCTACCCCTTCAGGATACTTACAAACTATTTCCTTTTCAAAGCATAGAATGGTCGCATGGTGCTTGGAAAGCCAGTCCATTCCCAAAATCACGTCGAATTCTTTCATATTTAAGACATATAAGGTCGTTCCTAAAAACTTTCCCTCGACCTCCACCTTAGCTGTTCTTACTACATGATTCGTGCTTATTATATCTCCTGAGGGTATCGCTACTCCTAAGGGAGTACTTACATGTTCCACATGTGCATTAAGTTTGCTGGCAAACTTAGGGGATATAAAAGAATGTGTGGAACCAGAATCAAACAAAGTATAAGCAGGTACTCTAGAGATAAGGATGTTACCTGCCAACACGCTTTGATCCTCCTCCTGTCCTGTGAGTGCATACACCCTAGCTTGACCCTTGGGGGGATTTCCTGGCTTCTGTTGATATAGTTGTTGCTGTTGTTTCTTTAGAAGACCCCTGGGACAGAATCTGGCCACATGACCCATTTCACCACAATTGTAACAAGCGCCGGTTCCCATGAGACACAATCCAGTATGACGCTTCTGACATTTGCCACACACTGGGTTTAGTTGATAATTTCCCGATGTTGGACCTCCTCCTTTATTCTTCTTCGAATAATCCTGCTTCCCTTTACCTTTATCCTCCCATTTACGCTTTTCTGGTGGTCCAGACTGCGATAGCTTGCTATTGCTGCTGGAGCTTTCTCTAAAGTTCGCTAGCTGAGCCTTAGCTAGCACCTCATGGTACGTGCCTAACTCAAAAGTTACGACTGCCTGTCGTAAATCATCTCTCAACCCTTGTTCAAAGCGCCTTGCCCGCTTCTGTTCTGTATCCACTAAGGTTGGGGCAAATCGTGATAGCTCATCAAACTTTCTTTCGTACTCAATCAAGGTCATGCTACCTTGTTTCAACATGAGGAACTCTGCTTCCTTTTGGTTACGAATGTTGGCGGGGTAATACTTCCTAAGAAAAAGTTCCTTGAATTGATCCCAGGTCCACACATGTCCCTGGGGTCTGGATCTAGCAGTAGAATCCCACCAATGCCTTGCTCCATGTTGTAGCATATATGTAGCGCAAGTTACCTTCCTAGGGTCTGGACAATCTATGAGGTTAAAGACCCGTTCAATTGCTGCTATCCAATCTTCAGCTACTAGAGGGTCTAACCCACCCTCAAAAGTTGGAGGTTGAAGCTTCCAAAACTGCTCTACCAAGGTAGCATTGTTTCTTGGGTTTTCTTGGGGAGGTGCAACTGGTGGTGTGGCAAGTGGCGTCATGTTGCGAATGGCATCAATGAACTCCATGAACTGCCCATTGAGATTGTTGGTTTCATTAGCCTCATTTTGCTGCTGCCTGCCCCTACTATTGGCACTTCTTGCACGAGTTTCCATAACCTTATGTGAAAAAGAATAATTAATTCCTGAATGTAGGGTCCCTAAGGATAAAGAGTACTATTGTGGATCTACATGTTAACTATGATTTATTAGTCCATCGTTTCGTTTACCAATATGTATAACACGCAACTAAAGAGCTTCCAGGTAAGGAGGGGGGTCACGTGGACCACTTAAGTCCCAAGCTCGCCTTAGACAGTTTAGGTCTTTTTGACAAAGCCCTTAGCGCAGTCACACATATCAATAAACTCAACAATAGATTGATGTTTAATTTGAATTCATTATGCAAGCTCTTCTTGATAGACTTGATTCCTAATTGCTTTCATTCTAATAAGCCCTTCCTAAACAAGTATTTCTGCTACAATCATGAACTCTTGGGTAGAAGCAATATCACTAGCGGAAGAATCGCATACTAATGAGTGGAAAATAAGAATCATATCTCTCACATACTTATTCCAACATGAGCTTCATACATATGCATACATGTACATATATCATCATGATCACATGGTCAAGCATGTGCTTACATACATCAACATATGCTCATAGATATAAGTTGAGAGAATAACTGCATAATGAGAGAATAACTGCATAATCATATGGAGCAATGCTCTCATGAGAATAATCTATGGGGTATAAACATGGTATTCATAAGCGTAGCAATTCTTATAACATACCTGGAGATCAGAAGCTTGAACGGGACATGGTGGGTTTTCATGTTTCCTTAAAAGAATTTCCTTACAACTTTTACCAAAAGCATAAAATGTTCTTTGAAAACAATTTGAGTCTACAGGAAAGTAGACCTGCTCTGATACCACTATGTGACACCCGTAACTTAAAAACATGATTAATAATAGTAATATTCATACGAAATTCAAAGTTTAGCGCAGACGAAAAACTTGAGAAACAAAACTTTTATAAACTTAAGTAAAGTTTCGCATATAATGAGATTCAGAGTATTTTTCGTATAAATATCAAGTTTGATACTGAAAACATGGCTTCAAAAAAAACTTAGCAAACATAATAGCATCCATACTGAGAAATCCAAACTTAAAATGAGACTTGGCTCTTTCCATAAGCTTATATAAGCCTTAAAGACATATGGTGTAGCAATCGTGTACATATATCATAAGAGTGTAATATCGAAAATATTACAAAACATCACTTTGTCTATTAAAAGTTATCTTCAAATATCCACCACACTCCACGCCCACGTTCCGTTCTCCTCATTCGTAGTCACCTGGGGGGAAAAATATGGGATGAGATTCTTGCGAGTCTCAGTAAGTACAAGAGAACCATCATATGTATTTAAACAAGTCATGACATAAACATAACATAACATATCATATGGAGACACGAGAGGTTCCACCAACTTGCAAGGGTAAGAACCCTCGTGCGTAGCGCTACCGAGCTCCGATCCCGAAACTTGCGTGAACATAACATAACATGAGGGACCACATAACATAATTCATGGTCATGCTTAAACATCATAAATAGTTCATAATGTACTTACCTCAACTTGGTTTGATGAGATTTGAATATTTAAGGCTTCACCCTTACACCTCTCAATATGGCATAAACTTAGCTTCGATTGATTTGGAATACCCAAAACTCACCCAAAGGTCCTATTTATAGAATTACCCAACAAATCATAACCTGCCACGTGTCATGTAATTATTTGGATTCATCATGACTTCCAAGTGTTCACATTGCCAAATACCCTATATAATGATTTCTATCCATGTGTGCTTATCAAATGGTGCCATGTGTCCCATATAATCATTTCTATCCTTGTGTTCTTATCTTATCTTTCTAATGACAAATGGAAGCTTGCCATGTGTCCTTGATATTTTGAACCTCACATGTTTAATTACATTTTCAACACTTCTATCATTACATCTTACGTGTTTTAATTCATTTCTCTACATTTGCAATCATTACTCCACATGGTTAATTGATTTTCTACATTTCTCATCATTACTCCACATGGTTAATTGATTTTCTTCATATCCCATCATTACACCTTTAACTAGTTAGCTACATTTGGTTACTTTAACTATTTAGTTTGAGATATTTTGATGAGATATTTTTATGTTTCAAGAATTGCACCTTGGCCCAAACTTTTTGGATAATTTGCACTTAGGCCCTTGCAACTTATTCCCCGAGCTATTTTTTAATTGCATTTTAGCCCCTGAAGAAATGATAAATTACACTAATACCCCAAGATTTTAGGTAAATTACACCTTTACCCGAACTTCAATATTTACGATTTTGCCACTGGCTCAAAAACTGAATTTTTATCTCAAGACTTTCATAATCCTTTGAAACATCGTATTTTTTTTCAAGTATTTGAATCTAGAAATCTTAAGTATTACATCATATTTGAGTCTAAAAATCTCGGGTGTTACAGAACCTATTACAGTTGACGATTGTCGTGTGCTATAATCCTTTCATCACCTAACGTCCCAACTGAGCGGAGCCATGGAGTGACAAACTCACAAACTTAGTAACTATGTGTCATACCTCATTAATGTGACTAGATAACACCTCAAGAAACTCCTTTCCTGACTTTCAATATGCCCTGACTATGGACTGTCCTGTCATAACAATAGTAGATCACATAGGACGTTTACCCCATCAAATACCGATGAGGTGAAGAATCATATTCCCAACACCTGTCTCCATATACTAGCAATACAGAACCACATAGATGAATGTTCCCACCTTCCAATTGGATGGTTTAGCTCATTAGCAAATCCCACACACCAATACACAAAACAACCATGTCGATTGAAGTCTAAGGATCAACACACCATCGCAACCTGATCACACAACCATTATCCACTTGGCTATGTGGTCAGTCATCCACATCACATTTGGTTGATCATTCCCCAACGACCATCCACAAGTCTACTAACGACATCTCATGCCATATAGCGCATCACACACCATCCTCCTATTAATATCCCCATGCTAAACGAGATAGTAACCCCTTTGCTAGTCCATACTCGATTAATTAGAGTCTCCATCCAAAGAATCTAAGGACTACAAATAATTTAAGAAATCTTGTTACCAGAGAATCCTGTCACATAGTCTCAAGAGCTTAAGAATAAGATTCTCACACAAAAGATCTAGAGATTCATTCATATAATTGATTGAAGAAAATATGAATGAAGAAAACCTTGCCTTTTATAGATTTATACAAAGATACAATGAATGCATAAAAAAAGCCTGCTAGATGTTATCTAAATCTAGCATTAGGGCACACAACACTAACACCACCCAATAATCGGATGGTTCTTTTCAATGGAAAATCCCTGGCACCTACATACCAGACAATTGTGTCGCCTTTGATCTAAGGACTAGTAACACAATCGAAACTTGTGGTAGATCATAGATCCTCTCAGCCATGTGATTTATCATGTGTGTCACATTCGACAGATGTTTAACTAACATCTTCCCACATGTTTATTATATCCATCTCATGGAGTATGGCATGCAACTCACCATCCTTTATCATTAATATCTCTTACTAATCAAAGGTAGTAACCCATGTGTCGGTCCTTAATCGATTATTCATAGCCCACTTCTGACAAATCTAACGACTGAGAATTCCTTTAAGAAATTCTTAATCCGAAAGTCTTTGTCACATATTCTTACCACTTAAGAATAAGACTCTCTTTAGGAAATCTAATGGCTCATTCATATAATTAGATTGGAGAGCTATGAATGAAGAAATGACCTTAAAATATGAAAACATATTTTATTGCATATGCAAGATTTACATCATTAGTCCCATAATACAATAACTAGATGCTATCTAAATCTAACATTAGGGCACTAACACCAACATTTTTCTCATCTCACGATATTGCTCATCTTTCTCTCTTCTGAAGACACGATAGAGCATTTATTGCTCTATCGTTAAAAGCGATGAAAAATTGGCACATGAGCAAAAGTTGCACTGAGAAACTATTGACCGTTTCAACAAATTGTTGACCATTCTGGATATTTTGCCAAAACTGGTTGACCGTTTCAAGCACACTATCGACTGTTTTCCTTCTTCCATATATAACTTTCAACAAATTGCATCAAGTCTCGCTATTAACTCTTAATAGTCTTTCCAATAATTTTTAATGAAACCAAACCTCTCGTTAACTCTTAACAGCATACTCATTAACTCTTGACAGTATCCATTAACTCTTAACGATATCCATTATCTAGAAACTCACTGTAAGTATCCACCACCTCAATCCGATCAAAGTACTTTGATACTTTTCTCAGTTTGTTTCTCTACTTCAAATTTGAATTCCTTGAACTTTTCAAAAGCCTCGGATTTGTGTCTCATGAGATACACATAACCAAAACGTGATCCAACATCAGTAAAGGTTATGAAGTAGACATATCCACTACTAGTCTGGGTGGACATGGGCCCACACACATCAATGTGCACAAGCCCTAGCACTTATGTAGCCTTCACTCCCTTTACTTTAAAATGAGACTTAGTCATTTTTTCAAGCAAACAAGATTCGCAGGCACCTTATGAGTCATAATCAAATGTGCCAATATATCCAGCTTTATACAAGTTGGATGTGTGAGTCTCATTTATATGGCCAAGGTGACAATATCATAGATAAGTGCTATTTAAATCACCTTATTCAAGTCGCTTAATATTTATGTTTTTAATAGGAGTATCAACATCAAGGACATACAAACCATTACGTATTGTTGCTTTACGATAAAACAACTCATTTTTATAAAATGAATAACAATTGTTCTTAAATAAAAATGAATATCTATCATTGTCTAGGGTAAGTTTCTACATCCATACCCAAGTTCAGCTCTAGCAACCTGTTGGTAAAACCTATCATCTACATGACATACTTCTCAACAGAAGATCCCTGAGCCTAGCCATGATCTCATATACATCATAACTCTTATGTTATCGCTTAAGCTCTGGGAGAATGGCAGCTAAGGTGATACACCAAGTGATGATCATATCACCCTCGTGCATCGTCCAAGCCTTACGTGCTACTATTTACCCAACTGGTGGCTTCATAAGAAGATAGCTCTCTATCGCATAGAGAATCTAATTGTAACACCCCGCCTCGCCAAGCATGTTACTATAAGGGTATTCCCGGGATTTCTTTTTTTTTTCAAGTTCAACACGCGCGATGTGACAAGAACAATTTTCACATGCAAATACAAACCCCGAGAACCCCAGTATTGCCCGTTTAACAAACAAGATCAGTAATCTTAAACTAAACGAGACATAATACAACGCAGCGGATACATTAACATCAAACACCGTGGTTCTAACATAATATTTCCATACAAGGCGTTTCTACACCAAACTACTTACTACAAACTACCAAATGATAACATCATTAACATAAAACTGTTCATACATAAACCAAATTGCATACTAAGCCTCCAGAAAGATACAATAACTGTCAAACTAAGCATCGTTGGCCCTCAACCGGACACGTCCTTGCCCTCACAGCAGTCCTTATCTGGAACGTCGAATGTTCCAGGGGCATAACCCAAGTTAGATGATAAAACATCTAAGTGACGGCCTGAAACAGTTTATACAATGCATGAAAGACACACGAGCATGGCATACTCAGACAACATGTCTAACTTGAGAAATCTCCCTGACATACTCAACCTCCCGTGAAAACACCGTTCCACACACCGTTGGGGTTGACCTTGCCATGGAATCCTCGAGTGCCCTACCATGTCACTCGATCACCAGCCCCGAGTGCCCTACCGTGTCACCCGATCACCAGCCCCGGGTGCCCTACCGTGTCACCCGATCACCAGGATTAACCTTGCCCCATTCTCAAGAAGACCCCATCCCGTCCCACACGGACACAACACTGACACGAATATCAATACCCCGATGACATGAAAATCACACGCCATGCACCGACTCTTTTGTAAGTAAAACAGTTGATGCAATATACCACATGTTCAATATGAAAATGATGCCACAAATACATAAGTAAAACGCCTTTGCAAAACAACCCAAGTTCCGAAGGGTAAAACCGCTCACTAGAACTGGTCCAATTGCGTGTAACCTAAGTTCAGGAGGGTAACACCGACCACCTGAACCCACTACACACATTCCAACACATTTTCAAGATAAGAATAAAACTAGAGTCAAACCACTCACCTGAACGTATTCGGATCGCCTCGATCCTCGTGTAACGCCTCAATTTGCGTGCCAAATCACAAACACTTAAACTTGCAGTCAACCTTGAACCATAACACTTCCTAAACACCATATTTAATTAAGAAGGCATTAAAATCCATTTTCCTCAATTTTTCCATAATTTCCTCTATTTTCTCCCATTTTTCAGCTCAATAATTCTAAAATAATTATTTCCTCAAACATTGTTTTTCAATTTTTCCACATGATAATTCCTAAAATAAATAATTAAAAGTACTAGAATTAAAATTACCAAATTACCCCTTGTCACGCACCCTCACGCGCCTAGCTTGTGGGTGTGAGTAGAGGCTGGCGCGTGTAACCACGCGCCACCGTCTTCTTCCTTAGATCCGGCCGTCGCCGACTCCTTTGATGGCTGAAATAAGGGCACCCCCTTGAAGCCCTTTGCAAGTAGATCCGGATGGCATTGGTTTCAGGCCAAAAGGCCACCAAAAAGTGGCCCAAACGGCCAGTTACAAGTCCGACGAGGCGGACCGCTTCGAACCTTCGGCCGAGCTTCAAACGGCCTTCAAACGTTGCTAAAAATTCTCCAAACGCTCCAGATACCTTCCCCGTGATGCAAATATCAATAACCCCTTATTCACTCTCTTCGATTCGACCTCTAACCCCTCTTATTTGAAGCTCCATTTTTGCAAAAACTCTCAGCCCCTTTGCTTCTATTTATACCCAAATTCCAGCCATTTCTCGGCCAATCATCGGCCAAGCTTGGCCCCCAAGCAAGCCCAAGCCATATAGCACCTTCCCCAAGTCTGCCTTGGCCGTCCCATCATCGAAAAAAGTCCCCATGTGTGACGGATTGCGGCGGCCGACTTCTCTGAGGATTCACACTACAACTTTCCTTTATTTCACTTTCACCCCCCCAGATTCTTCTAGTGACATTTCTGCCCTTTTCATAACACCCCTGATAAATCCAAATATACCACTAAGTCCCTCAAGTTTAGTACATCTCAGTTGACCCTCGAAATTTTAAAAAATTATCGTTTTGACCTCCCTCAAGCAAATTTAGAAAATTACACTTAGGCCCGATCGATCGTTTTGACCTTAAATCTATTCGTTTCAACCCAAAATCACTTAAGGGTTGTTTTATACATAAAATATAGGTCCTTGACATGCACCGTTGATTTTTCGGATGTCTCTTACGTCGATTCGGTTTTCTCTGCTCGGTCTACAGTTGTACCAAAAACTGTTCCCGATCCCACTTCTTTCATCACTAAAAATCATAATTCGAATCACTTGTAAATACTATACCATTTTCCTTGGCTATCTAGGGTCCAGGGTACTCCCTCCAGTTGACTTGGTCATCTAAAGCTGCGTTAGTGTACCCTATAGCCTTATTATTTCGATAATTCCACTTATATCCTTTACCAAATACCATCTATAGCCTTAAATCATTCCCGGGTATTACACTAATCATACGTGAGGACTATCCTCAAGATGATCTCCCAGTCATAAAAATTAGTCTCGTTGAAGGTATTATTGCCCTTGAGTATCAATCTTATCAACATGTTTCCAAACATTCTGGATTAACAGCTGAATTATAGAGATGAATGTTATAATCATATTGAATTACGAAATCATAAATTGCAAGAAGTAACATTTTATGATTGCTCCTACTATTTTCTATGAGTTCGCCACCCTCAAGACGTAACTCAAGAAATCTCGTTGGAAGATTTCCTAGTGGGCTAGGATCCCATCTCCCCTCACACAACCTTGAGTGACTCAAAAATTTAATTGTGCTAGGTTCGATTAGGTAGGTACTTGCTACCAATTGCATCTCCATGCAACTCCTAAATACGTTGGGTTGACAACTCCTTGTCATGCACATCTTATGTGACTCCCAACCTTTGCCTCTATACTTAGTGGGCCTTGAGTGACTCAACAAACCCACCTTTCTACTTAAGTCTCACCCATCATTCAGGGACATGTCATAGCCCATGAAACACAAGTATCTCAGGTGACACTTGACCTTGAGTGACTCAACAAATCAAATGCCAGTTAGAATCCTAATGTCTCATAATGATGGAAGGCAAGTTGGCTTAATATTAATGAGGGATTTATTATTTATTTATTTATTTAGGTCTCATCACATGCAATTAATAATATTAATCATGCATAATAAATTACTCAAATCGGTGTACGACATGGATAACTAGGGCTAGCCCCCTCAAGCCATAGAAGGGAAGCTAGCGGGTCACACCTAGGTGAAGAATCACAACCTGCTTCCTGATAGCATGCATATTTATGCTATATTTTGGCATTTCACCTCAATCTTATTACACCATTTGAAGTAATTTTTCCTGATCTTTCATTGTTTCTATTTTATTATACTTCAAATCGTCCTTACACTATTTTCTATCTTATTTCTATGGATCCAAACTTGCTTAACTTTAGGGAATATTGGATGGGCTAGAGAAGCAGTTGGAAAGGACTTGAAGTGGCTCATTTCAGACTTCATGAGGGTAGGCCGGCCTTGGGCAATTGTGGGACTTATCTAAAGGAGTTTGGGCTCACTTTCAAGGAGGAGATTTGGGCTGCATTTGGGCTGCTCGATTTTGCTGTTTTGGGCTCACTTATTTCTTTTCTTTTCTGTTGGGCTAGGCCCAACCCTAGCCTTCCTTTCTTAGCCATGTATTTAAGGCCTCTTACCACTTATTTCCAGATTTGGAAAGGAGATTCTGGCTGTTTTTCTTGTTGTAGCATTTTTCTGTTTCCTTCATTTTGTTTCCATTGTCTTCTTTGCTGCAATGAAAGGCTAGAGCTATTGTAACTGGTTGTGTATCTTGAACCCATGTGGAATTTGAGTCCCGGATGAGCTACAAAAACCTGGTTTGTTTGTTTTAATCTTATTCATTTCCATTTGGTTTAGTTTGAGCAGAGTTTTGAATGCATGGAGTTCATGGCAGGTTTGTGTGAATTTGCATGGATTCATTTTCTGTTAAACGCTTAAGAGAACAGAGTGTTGTAGCTGGTTGGTATAACATCTCGGAAATGAATATAATGTGCTTGAATGGTTGTTCTTGCATAGCTCCTGATGGGTTGAATAGAGAGTGAATGGTTGCATTTTGTTTATAAGAGATTTCTGTATTCATTTTGTTGTTCCAATCATTCTAATCCTTGGACAGTTGTTGGGGATGCTTTAAGTTTGATATCTGGAGATTAAAACATCTAACAAACCAAGACTTATAGGTTGGACGAGGAAGATTTCACATAGGGGACAAATACACAGCCGGTTGCATTTCACTTACTGATTTTCCTCTATCTTTGCTTTTCTGTTTTTTTACTTAGTTTTCTGTCAAACCCCCCCCCCTAAACAAACTGTTGTTTATATTGGTTCTCCTTGTTGGTAGAAGAAGGTAAGGCTCCTTGTGAGAGATGACCTATGGTGCACTTTGCTGCAAACTAGAGAAGAGATACAAACTGTTGTTTATATCTAATTCTGGAGTGGTTCGACAGCCGGCCACTTCCCAAGCACATTCTTCAAGCCTTTCTTGGTCTTCGAATCTTGTCTTCAATTTGGCTCCATCTCTTAATCTTCATACAAACTACAACTATCACTACTCTATTATATTCTACATACATTACATAGAATCAGAAACCTCGAGTTACATTTGGGGGGAGTGAGATGAGAAGAGAATGTACATCAGAGTATAAGAGAGGCAAGACACGTAAGCCCTAATTCAAAAATGAAATTTACAAGCATTCATTCCCAACATAAAATAAATGGCCAACTCGATCCATACCATAGACCCATGCAATCAATCTCATTGATTCATTCAAATTATGTTAATTAATTGTTGCATTAATCTCATTGAAACATTTTCAATAAATTAAAATTTGCATAAATTTTGGAAAAACAAAACTATTTCAATTGTATTTGGGCTTGGCCTTTATCCATTAGTCCAACTAACAAAGCTCATCAGGCCTTGGATCAAACAATGCATGTCAAACATGCACTAAAAGCCCAATAATAAATAAAACACCCATTTAAGGCCCTGACCTGTTTTAATCACGGCCCATAAGTGTTATACCCTTATTAATCGTATAACAAAAAACCAAAAAAATGCCGGTCAATTTGGCCAAGCCTTACCCAAGGGCACGGAACGCACTAGGCCACTGATGGGTCAGCTCGAGTGTTCATTGTGCGCCCCAGGCAAGGGTCAAAACACAGCCCGAGGCAGGGGGCCGCAAAGCTGTTGGCCGTGCTTGTCATACAAGCTACCAGTGTAAAACCCCGTTGTTGAAATAAATGAAAGAGGCGAATGTTCCATAATTCGCGCCATTAGAACGAGTTAATTTAAAGCCTTATATAGCAAACTTTTAGTGGAAATTAGCCGAATCAATCGGAGGACGTACCCCAAAGCTTGAAAGATCGAAAACAAGATCACATCATCGATTCTCAAGTCAAAATAGGATTTTTAGTGCTAAAAGAAATCGGATTAGAGATAGTTTTCGGTACAGTTTCAGTCCGGGATGATAAAACCAAATCGTCAAAGGAAGCTTTCGAAAAGATAACGGAACCCTTAGGGGGCCTCAATTTTTCATATAGAGTAACCCTTCAGTGTTTTCGAGTGGTAACGAGAAGAGTTTCGATGAAATAAGTCAATCGAGCCTAAGTGCAGTTTTCTAAAAATGCCCGAGGGAGGTCTAAACGTCATTTTTCTAAATGTTTGAGGCACAATTGTCAATCTTGGAACCTTAGGGTCTTAGTGGAAGCAAGGAAAACCTCAGAGGCTTGTGAGAAAGGCCAAAACGAAAATTTTCAAAACTAGAAGGGGCCAAAGTGCAAATTTGGAAAAGTTGGAGCTGCCATGGTCGACAGCAGCTCTGGCCGGCCATCCCTCGGCCCCTCTGACCCTGGGGATTTTGAGGAAATGGTTTAGGGAAGCTTGAGCATCAATCAGACCTGCCATCGAGCATGCGAGGGGGCCAAAATTTCAAAAAATTCGGGCATGGGTGGCCGAGTTTGCAGCACCTGTAAATGGGCCGTTAAGGAGGCAGCCAGGCGTCTTTGAGGTTGCCTAATGGAAGGATGAGGCGTGAGGGCATCGGGTGAGTGGCCATGGACAATTTCGAGCTCGATTTTGAGCTATAAAAGAGGAGAAATGGCTGAGGGTTTTGCGAAAATTTAAGTTGCAATCGGGCATAATAGAGGCCGAATCGAGCATAGCTAATAGAGGGCTTTTGCTCTAGTGAGGGTGAGGATCAATTCTGGAGAAATTAGAGGGTTTTCGCGTGCGTTTGGTGAGGTTTCGAGCAGTCGTTGGAGAAGGAGGCGGTGGTGTCAGCCGAGACTTCGAGGCTTCGATTGAGGCATCTCCGAGCTTCCTTTCGAGCTTCCAAATAGGCCATTGGGATCGACTGAGGAAGGAGATCAAGCCAGGCCGAAAATCCCTGATCTCCGGTGTGCCATCGCCGGAGAAGAGCCACGGAGCGTGGGCTCCATGCGCGTCATCCCACTCGCAATCCACGTGCCTCGCGTGTGAGGGGGCGTGCGCATCAGGTTTCTTCCAAATTTTTTTTATATTTTTTTGAAAATTATTTTAAGATTTGTTATGCAAAAAGATTTGGAAGAAATTGGAGTTAGGTATTTATTTTAGAATTTTAGTGAAGAAAAATTGAGAAAAATCAAAGGAAAAATGCAAGAAAAATGTGACAAAAATTGGTTTTGATATTTATGGATTTAATATAATGTCTAGGGTGCATTAAGGCTTGAAATTGGGTGTTGGTTTGAATTTCGAGGATTTGCACGTAAACCGAGGTAAAGCACGTGTTTCAAGGATCATCAAATTTGTCAAAGGTGAGTGAGTATACCAACCTACGACCTAGTTTCTATGCGAGTATCCTATTAAGGAAACATGGTTTAACGTGAGCAAGTAGTTATGTTAAAAAAAAAAAAACCTGATTTAAAAGATTTATCATGTCGTCATGCTTGAATGAATACGCCATGTAGTTGCATTACATGTTATGATGAAATATGCATACATTCATTATGAAATTATTGATCATGCATCGCATAAAGGGCTTGGGATTATGAACTGGCACCGCTACTCTACCAAGTGTGCACCCATACACATCGGCCCAAGAAAGGGGTTGTAAAAATGGGGAGCAGCAGTTGGGTGCGGTTGACTCAAGTCGAAAAAATTACGAGGACATGTTGCATCTTGCACTCATGCATGAAAATTATGATTTTATTTCACTCATTTAGATGATTCATCATCTAACTTGGGCTTTTACCCTGGAATATTTAAATGTTCCAGATGTCGTTGTAGCAGAACCAGGTATTGACGAAGCATGTGATGGCACTTTACGAGTGCACGATGAAGTATGATTATGATGTTTAAATTGATGTATTTAAGTTCTGTTGCTTGGCATGCGAACATTTGAAAGACGTTGATGCATATTTAAAGTTATGGTTATTGTAATGTTAGGTTCGATCTTTAGCTTCCGCATGTAATGTTTTGAGGACTACCTTCGGAATGAATGAAATTTGGGGTTGAAAATCAATGTGATTTCGTATTTAGTTTAAAAAAAAAAATTTATCCCCAAATTGTCCTAGTTATAACATGCCCAAGAAAGTGGGGTGTTACAACCAGCAGCAGGGGGCATGGGGCGCACATGGAGCGCCCAAGTCGTTGGGCACGCACTGGTCGCTGGTCCCACTCGCGAGTCGCTGCCAGCGCCTAGACGTGCCTTGAGCACACGGGCGCCCCTGACAAGGCCCTGCGAGCGCTTGGTCGTGCCTGCCAACACCCTACGCTCACGCAGTCGCCCCTTCCAATGCCCTACCGCGCCAGGATAAGCCCTGCGCGCGCTTGGGGCGCCCCTAGCTGTGCCCTACGTACGCGGGTCTCGCGTAGCCGCTCATATCGACCCACCGGTGCATTCGTATGCACCCTAAATTCTCGTTTTGCCCTTTTCGTGTCACACACTACCTTTTTTCCCTTTAACATGAAAAGTTTTACAATCCAAAAATACAAACGCAACAATATTTATTTATTTTGCAAATAATAACATAATCGAATCCACACACAAGGAATTGAAAATTTTCAACCAATCTCTGATACCACTGAAAGTAAAGCAAGATCGCTACGAGGCAAGCAGTACAGTTTAAAATTTTTTAACCTTACCCCGATCCCAACGATTGGATCAATGTCGAAATCAAATCATTCACATACAGAATAAAATAAATCTAACCTTTAGATTTTTGAGTCGTTTACAGATCCGAGCCGTCCAAGCGTCTGGCCTCTAACTCGGGATACGCGGCATGCGTCCGTTGGTGAGGAGAGCAGAATAAGAGTGCTAGCTTCTTCTCTTTTTCACGGCTTGTGTATGGAAGGAAAGAACCTCTCATTTCAAATCGATGTGGAATATAAATGGGAGAGAATGTATGGAAATTTTTCAACTCTTGAAAAATCATAAATAAAAAAATCATCATTTGGGCAACCCTTAAAGGTGTATTTATAGAGAAGCCTCCTAGGGTTTCTTAAACCCTAATGGATTGAACCGGCCCATTTATCCTAGTCCAACTAAGAACTTAATTAAATGGGTTTATTCTAGTCCAACTAGAAGTTTAATTAAATAAACCAAATCCAATTATAAGTTTAAATAAACTATTTGGCCCAAATCTAATTCAAGGCCAAATATAATATTTAATTTAATATTTGACCCAAATCTAATTTAAACCCAAATATAATATTTAATTTAATATTTGTCCCAAATACTTTATTTAGAGCAAATATTAATTTAAATCCAAATATATTTTATTTCATATTTGTCACTCCAACAAACAGAAAATTATTAAATTAGAAACTCTTTCCTAATTTAATTAATTGTCTTTTTAGGAAACTTTTTCCTTTATGACGACCCCTCGTCATATCAACATCATTACGTCTATTTGTTCTTTTTCCAAGAGAACTTACGACGGCACAACTTCTTGCCAAAGTGTCGCACTTAACCATATATCCACTCTCCTGATTTAAGCCAGGGATCGTGCCTATTGCATATGACTCATTAGACTTTCGAATATGTTGGCAATGTGTCAGTACGAACACATAAGACAAGATTGATCTCTAGCGAGGCATCATGCCTACCTAATTATTCAGAAGGATTCATAATCCGTAAATAACCTTTCACGAGCCTGGTTACTGTGTAATTCGATCCTCTCGTCAATGTATCTTATGTGATCTCAAGTTAGCGAGGTGTTGCTTGATTATGATCATATAAGTTTTCTTCGGTTTTCCAGATATCCTCACCATGGCCATGGATTTAAAGTGAATATCCACTGAAGGCGCCTTAGATACATCATCATCTATCAAGGGATAGACGAGTCCTATCTTAGTTATGCACCCATCTCCATAAGCCTCACGATATGCCCAACAATCGCCCACGTACAGTAATTGTCTAGGCCCATCGAAATGATGTCAAAGCATACCAATCTTCTTACGAGATGACCGTGACAACCTCAGGTCCAGGATTAGTTACACCCATCTTGTATGAGAATTCCATCAACATATAACCAAAACGGATTCTCATGGTGAGTCATGTCCAGTAACACATTCTCCAACATTAGTCACTTATGTACTTGTTTAGGCATCCCCATGCCTATGAGTGTGAGACCGTCATTGCTATCACATAATAAAAACATAGTACATACAAGTCTTACTGCAATGATCAATGTTCATTCTTGACATTGCTACAACTTGGGACATTTAATGATGTCTAGAAACTATGATGCATCATCTCACATCTTTATAGATTAATCACAGTATACATCATATGGATTTCTATCTAGTTTCATCCAGTCATTACAATAATAACAAGAAACTAATAGAATGACTTCTTATGAAATTGAATAACTTCTTATTCAAAAATAAATATGATTGCAATTGTCAGTATATAACATACCCAATCTGATTGGGTCTAAAGCACCTACACTAATAGAGAGGACACTCGGTGGCCATCCCAAGAGTCTCGCAGCCCATCTTGAGGGTCTCGCGGCCCATCCGAGCGTTTTGTAACTGTCTCAAGAGTTTTGAGGCCCATCCCAAGAGTTTTGCTATTGTGATGGTGTATCCAAGGGTTGAGATGTGAGTGAATGACACCCACTCGGTCATTTGACCGAGTGGCCTAGCTTCTGTATACCTTGGAGGGTAGAAAAGAGAGAGAGGGATGAGACCCCCTACTTACTCAGTCATATGACCAAGTGAGTTCATGCTCTTGTGAGGGAGAAAACCCCCTACTCACTCGGTCAAATGATCATGTGGGTAGCCTTGCTTCTTCATGTCTCGTCACACTTTCAAGTCTGGGCTCATTTGGAGGTCTCAGGGTTGTGGGATACCTGCCCACTCAGCTCTCTCTATGAACCTTTCCTCGTTTATAGGGCATATTAATTGCTCCCTACTCTTGAACATTCATTCTCTGGATCTGTTTCATCTTTCGCACGCTCTTCCGAATCTGTTCGTGAATTGTGCATTTGAATTTCTGGGTCTCATGCTTTCTAATTCTCTTACGGAGGTACGTGACAAGTTTTTTTTCCATAGATGTTGAACTATGCACCAGACAATGCGTTTGATTCTGTTTGTTGATTGGTTGTGCACCGTATAATGGGCTTGATTCTGCTTCCAGTTATCGCATTATGCGTAGGGCAATAGGCTTCCAATTATCACGTTATGCGTAGGGCAATAGGCTATGAGCAGGACAATAGACTTGAGTTTATTTTTCCCTTGTTGTCGGCCATTGAGCAGGATAATGGGTTTGGATTTATCCCTCATTGTCAGGTCATGCGTGAGGCAATGAGTTTGGATATTTTCCCCCAATTACCGAGCTATGAGTGTGACAAGGGGCCCGAGATCCTTTTTCTCTCGTTGTCGGGCTATAAGCAAGGCAACAAGCTTGAATTTGTTTTTCCCTCATTGTCGAGCTATAAGCGGGGCAACGGGCTTAAATTTGTTTTCCCCTCATCACCGGGCTGTAAGCAAGGCAACGGGCTTGAATTTCTTTTTCCCTCATTGTCAGGCTATAAGTAGGACAACGGGCTTGAATTTGTTCTTCCCTCGTTGTCGAGCTATAAGTAGGGGAACGGGCTTGAATTTGTTCTTTCCTCGTTGTCAGGCTTTAAGCGGGGCAACGGGCTTGAATTTGTTTTTCCCTCGTTACCGGGCTGTAAATGGGGCAACAAGCTTGAGTTAGTTTTTCCCTCATTGTCAGGCTATAAGCGAGGCAACGGGCTTGAGTTTTTTTTTCTCTCATTGTTGGGCTATAAGCGGGACAATGGGCTTGAGTTTGTTTTTTATTTCCTGGAAGCAAAACATAACAAATACACTTTCATAAAGCAATGTGCAAGTAATGAAAATGCTAACTTTTTTGCATGGTTTAGCAAATAAGAGAGTACGTCCACTGTTTCATTTTAGGGTCTTATCGCTACCACTGATAAAGAGATACACAAGTCACGCACAATTTCAAATAGTTTAGTTTCTCGATCTTTCACATAGTCCCTCTTGAATGTGTCTAAAGTTTGCTCCCAGTTTTCTCTCCCAGGGCATTGATGATAACTAACCACCTTTTCTTAAGGGTCTATCCCTTCGTGGCTTATCTTGACAATGGATAAAGTCTCTTCGCTCTTTTTCCCTTTTGTGGATGAGACATAACAAGTGCGTGCCTTCTTTTAATCTCCTCGAACCTGTCCTATTCCTTTGAGTGTGGGGAACTTCATCAATAAGTAACAAGAATACACAAAAGCCCTCATATCATTGAGCACAGGTTGACCCAGGATTATGTTGTATGCTGCTGAATGTGCTCTGACTACCATTAAGTTTGCCTATCTTGTCACACTTTGGGGATCCGAGCCCAACATGATTGGTAATTAAATGGACCCTACTATTGGGACAGCTTCCCCGATGAAGCTATACAGGGGGGAGAACACTTTCTTTAATCTATCGTGGGATATATGCATTTTCTCAAAGCAATTCCAGTAGATGAGGTTAACAGAGTTGCCGCTATCTACCAAGATTCTATTGATAGGGTGTTTTGCAACAACTGCAGAAATTACCATCAGATTGCCATGTGGAAGTATTATATCTCCTCTATCAGCAGGAGCAAATGTAATTGATTTATCATCATCTCTAACCTCCATCACTGAATTAACCTGGTAAACCTAACGGGCATATGCCTTCCATGAGGCTAAAGTGTCTCCAACCAGAGTTTCACCACCCGAAATAACATGGATGGCTTGGTGGGTTGGTTCATTATCTAGAGGGGGGTCTTGTCTGTGATCCCTCCCCCTCTCTTGTTGTCTTAGGTTTTACTTTTCTTACCCCTCACACCTATCTTCCTTTCGTCGGAGTTCTCTATCTTCTTCTTCTTTATTCTGTACATATCTTTGCAGATACCCTTCCCGGATGAGCATTTTAATCTAATTTTTCAATTCTCGGCACTGGTTAGTGGAATGACCACGTGTCTTGTGATATTTGCAATATTCTTCCCCATGGGATGGTTAACCTTTTTTGGGAGTTTAATGAGACTTGACCCTTCAATGCCTACAAGTATGGCCGACCGAGGTTGGAGGAGTTGGGTGTAATGGTGGAACTGGGGCTAAGGTACATCTAATCCCCTAACTCATCTAGAGTCTTCTTCAACATCGTGTTCCTTTCTTTTTCGCTCTCTATCCTCATTCCCTCCTACAGCTCTCATAACTTCTATATAGAGCATGTATTTATTTGCTCTATCAAACAAATCTGCTAGGAATGTTGGTGGGTCCAAAGATAATGATTCTTGTAAGGAAGTTAGTCGTATTCCCTGTAACATAGCAGACACTGCCATTTCAAGTAGTAAATCACGAATCTCAAGAGTAGCATTACAAAATCTATCCATGTACTGATGCAGGGTTTCTTTATTCCCCTATTGAATATTGAGTAAGTATGTAGCATCCTTCTTCCTCTAACTGTTAATTATAAAGGCCTTAATGTAACGCCCCGCTCCCACCTACGGGTGTTACTCACGAATAATCAACCTATTATTCACATGCTAGGACAAAGACGAAGAGATGGCTACGTTTCGAAGAGAAACGACCTAGGTGGGAAACTAGACTTCGCCCTCTCTTCACTCCACTCAAGGTTTCGGGAAGATAACTAAACGACCCTGCGAAGAATAAACCCAAAACCTCGAGAAGTGCCACCTTCT
This sequence comes from Diospyros kaki, assembly GCA_036245055.1. NCBI lineage: Eukaryota > Viridiplantae > Streptophyta > Magnoliopsida > Ericales > Ebenaceae > Diospyros > Diospyros kaki. Next base: position 23,179,651 of record BSEG01000002.1, read on the forward strand.
CAAGCTCTTAATGAAGAGCTAATGATGGCTTCCCAGGATCGAAAGAAATAAACTCACTCACTAAATTCATACAAATTATGGCATAAGCCTTAATTATAAGAAAATAATAATTTCTTTTCCCCAACTATTAACCCATTTATCTCACCTTCATTTCCTTTAGAAAATTATTGGCTTAACATTTCTTTGGAAAAATTTTATAAAATTTCCTTATCAAATCTCCATTGCTTTTTCCCTTTAATTATTTCAAAATACCACATTTTCCAAACACTTAGGAAATAAATTTTGAAATACAACATCAAGGCATCCTCATTCATTTTCTAAAATTTAAGGAAAATACTCCATTATTTAATTCCCCAAAATATAGAAATTTATCCCACATTTGCCTCAAATTCATATTAATTTAATAATTAATTTAGAGGCTAAAATACTCCTTTATTTGTTTATTTAAAATACATTTTATTTCATAATGAATAAAAATGTCAGAATTAATTAAATAAACAAAAAGTAAAATTTAAAATAAAAAAAAATGCATAGCAGCAAGGAGGGGGGGCGGGCAGCAGCACCAGCCGCGCCCCCAGCGCGCGCGCGCTGGCCGCCTGCCATGCGCGCGGCCGCGCCCAGGCGCGCCCTTGGCACCAGCACACTCCCTCCTCTTTATTTTTATTAAAAAAATATTTTTTTTTTAAACACCGTATTTTCCAGAATACCTTTTCATACCAAGGGGCTTCCAAAACACTCAAGTTTACCCCCTTTTACCCACATTTAACATACATTACATATTTAACACATAAATACATTATTTAACAACAAATACATAAACACAACTACACATGCTTTCATCTTTGCTTCAATACCTTCAACCTTGCAAAACTCCCTTTCCCTTAGAAGATTCTCCACCTACATAGAGGTCAAACGACCTTATGAGCCAATGCTCAGTAAGGGTGCTATGCAAATATAAATGTAGTATGAGAACATAAACATGTAATGCAAATGCAATGCATATTAAGGGTAGTTCTCCATGCCCTCATAACCACTTAGGTTAAGGCACCAACCAACCCCTCACTCCCATCACAAGTCCTCCTTATGGCCATAGGTCCACTAGGGCACAAAACATGCAAAGAATCATTACATGCAACTCATTCACACATGTACAAATGCAAGCAAAAACCCCTCCACATGAGGCTATCCCTTACCTTGTTTTCCTTGAAGCTTCACACTTCCACAATCCAAGACTCTCTTAGACTTTAATCACCCTAACAAAACAATAAAGAAGTTTTGTTTTTTAACTCTTATATGAAAGCATTCAACTATTTCAAGAGAGAGACTAGTTTTACCTTTGCTAATCTTTATCTTCCTTCTCTTTGCCTTGGTTTCCTTCTTGCTTCCTTCACTTCACATGTGGGGAAAAGCTTTGATCCAATTTTCCACTCCCTATTTATAGCACTTTCTTCTTAATCCATGCCCAATCTCAAGATTACATCCTAACCATAAAATTCTTCTTATTTCAAGAGACTAAATCTCCACCTTCAAACACTAGCACAATCCTTGTGCTTCTCCCAAATTTAATCCTAGCCATTGATCTTAGGAGAACACTTCTCTAGACTTAAAGAAAACACAAATCCAAGAGACTTTGTCTCCTTGAATCTCATCCATTGATCTTTCTTTGGAGATTAAATCTCATCCCTTGGATCAATCCTAATTTTCCATAATTCTCCATTTTCCAAATAATTAAACCATGACTAATTTCCAAGATTGACTAATTTCCTAATTTTGTATTTAATTTAAATCCACAACTTTTCAAGCATTTAATGGTGACTTAAATAATTTCTTTTTGATTTAAATTTAAAGGCTTTTGAAAGACATAATCTATTTACTTTAGCATTTATTTAAATCTACCATTTTTCACCATTAATGCTTGACACATTTCTTTTTAATATAGATTTTCTTTTAATTCCCTCCATCATGGCTCTCATTAATTGTTTGAGAGACTAATTTATTTTCCTTTTGCATTTATTTTAAATATCACTCTTGATTTATAAGATCATGCCATGTGTCACCAAATTTTCTTAATCAAATAAATCTTAATTCCCAAATTAAATTTAAATCTCCTTCCATAAGATTTTGCCAAGTGTCACAAATCTAACCATACTTGGCTTCTAATTAAATTTCCTAATTATCCACACACTTATTTAAGAATTAAATTCTCTTAAAAATTAATTCTCCAATATAAATAATTTCTCCAAAAATAATTTATCTTTTTACGGGACGAGACTCCAAATTACCGTTTTGCCCCTCATAAGGCATCCTATACATTATGTGCCTTCTTATTAATTCGAGGGCAATTATGGGATTTTCCATATACCAATATTCTCTTAAATGATAGAATATATCATGACTCATCAAGGGTATTACACTTAATGAATTCTATTCTAAGTTATCCAAATGAAAAGATAGAGGCCTCAGGTAAACCATTGAACCATGTTCGGGCATGCCCCAACAAAGTTAGGGAGAAGGCTCAACACATTATGTCATCATCCCATCCATGCAATAGCATCAACCACTCATAGTTTTGAATGTGATCATAAAGATCATCCTTGCCGAAATAGGGGGTGACTTGGGGCATCTTTAATTTCTTGGGCAATGGTTTCTCTAATATATCCGCAGTAAAGGGAGATTTTCTACATTGTTGCTCCTCTGTAGCCGGGATTAATTTCCTCTGTTCAAGTACCTTTTCAACTACCCTTTCCATATCCTCTCGTATGCCTGCTACTATTTGGTTATCTTGTTTTCCCCCATTGGGGTACTAGCTAGGGTTTCATGGTACCTCTTCTTTTGCAAACTCCTCGCCCTGTCCTCTATTCGCAAATTATCGTTTCTTTTGGGTGTAACATGGGGATTCTTCCTTGGTGGTGGTGATCTCAACCTATTCTTCTAACCTGGAAAGGACCAAGAATGAGAGTTGGGAGTGGCTTCTTGATAGGAATCGGCTCCCAAATATGGCTGAGACTCATGTGGCTGCATAGGTTCCGACATAAACCTTCTCAAGTTATCAGGCAGTGTCCCTCCAAGCATCATGCTTTGGAGTATCCCAACTATGTCCCAAAGTGCTTGCATACCTTCGATATGTTATTATCTTAAGGCTTCATACTCATCCCATGGGACCATACGCGGTGGTTGTTGCGAAGTCTCAGCTTGATCAGTGGGGTGTGCCTGTGAACCAGTGTTAAATGGAGACGGGGCTGGCTGGCACCCCACCTATGGATTCAGGGGAGTAGAGCGAGCACCTCCCTGTGGTTGAAAGTTTAGAGGAGGTGGAGGTGCTCCCTGTTGCTGAGAACCCCATGGAGGTGGAGCTGCTCCTTGTTGTTGAGAACCCCGTGGAAGTGGAGGTGCTCCTTGTTGCTAAGAGCCCAGTGGAGGTGGGCGTATTCCTATGCCTTGAGAGAGAGTTTGTCAATGTCCACGGGTGTTTGCTATATTTTAAGTTGATTGTTCTTCTTCCCACAAACGGCGCCAATTGTTGTTTCTAAAATACAATAATCTATTTTTAATCGTGGCAGAATACAATTTGTGTATGGTTGATCGCAGGAGTCTCAAGAGTGTAAAGTCTTGAGAGTCTTGGGAGCCTTGAGAGTCATGAGAGTAGATAGTCTCGTCACCGAGTGTCTTGAGAGTTCTGAGAGTAAAGAGTCTCATCACCAAGTGTCTTGAGAGTTCTGAGAGTGGAGAGTCTCGTCACCAAGTGTCTTGAGTGTTTTAAGTATTGTAATACCCTTGACGAGTCATGATATATTTTATCACTTAAAAGAATATTGGTATATGGAAAATTCCATAATTGCCCTCGAATTAATAAGAAGGCACATAATGTATAGGATGCCTTATGAGGGGCAAAATGGTAATTTGGAGTCTCGTCCCGTAAAAAGATAAATTATTTTTGGAGAAATTATTTATATTAGAGAATTAATTTTTGAGAGAATTTAATTCTTAAATAAGTGTGTGGATAATTAGGAAATTTAATTAGAAGCCAAGTATGGTTAGATTTGTGACACTTGGCAAAATCTTATGGAAGGAGATTTAAATTAAATTTGGGAATTAAGATTTATTTGATTTAAAGAATTTGGTGACACATGGCATGATCTTATGAATCAAGAGTGATATTTAAAATAAATGCAAAAGGAAAATAAATTAGTCTCTCAAACAATTAATGAGAGCCATGATGGAGGGAATTAAAGGAAAATCTATATTAAAAAGAAATGTGTCAAGCATTAATGGAAGAAAATGGTAGATTTAAATAAATGCTAAAGTAAATAGATTATGTCTTTCAAGAGCCTTTAAATTTAAATCAAAAAGAAATTATTTAAGTCACCATTAAATGCTTGAAATGTTGTGGATTTAAATTAAATGCAAAATTTGGAAATTAGTCAATCTTGGAAATTAGTCATGATTTAATTATTTGGAAAATGGGAGAATTATGGAAAATTGGGATTGATCTAAGGGATGAGATTTAATCTCCAAAGAAAGATCAATGGATGAGATTCAAGGAGACAAAGTCTCTTGGATTTGTGTTTTCTTTGAGTCAAGAGAAGTGTTCTCTTAAGATCAATGGCTAAGATTAAATTTGGGAGAAGCACAAGGATTGTGCTAGTGTTTAAAGGTGGAGATTTGTCTTTTGAAATAAGAAGAAATCTATGGCTAGGATGTAATCTTGAGATTGGGCATGGATTAAGAAGAAAGTTCTATAAATAGGGAGTGGGAAATTGGTTCAAAGCTTTTCCCCACATGTGAAGTGAAGGAAGCAAGAAGGAAACCAAGGCAAAGAGAAGGAAGAGAAATACTAGCAAAGGTAAATCTAGTCCCTCTCTTGAAATAGTTGAATGCTTTCATATAAGAGTTAAAAACAAAACTTCTTTATTGTTTTGTTAGGGTGATTAAAGTCTAAGAGAGTCTTGGATTGTGGAAGTGTGAAGCTTCAAGGAAATCAAGGTAAGGGATAACCCCATGTGGAGGGGTTTCTGCTTGCATTTGTACATGTGTGAATGAGTTGCATGTAGTGATTCTTTGCATGTTTTGTGCCCTAGTGGACCTATGGCCATAAGGAGGACTTGTGATGGGAGTGAGGGGTTGGTTGGCGCCTTAACCTAAGTGGTTATGAGGGCATGGAGAACTACCCTTAATATGCATTGCATTTGCATTACATGTTTATGTTCTCATACTACATTTACATTTGCATAACACCCTTACTGAGCATTGGCTCATAAGGTCCTTTGACCTCTATGTAGGTGGAGAATCATCTAAGGGAAAGGGAGTTTTGCAAGGTTGAAGGTATTGAAGCAAAGATGAAAGCATGTGTAGTAGTGTTTATGTATTTTGTTGTTAAATGTTGTATTTATGTGTTAAATATGTAATGTATGTTAAATGTGGGTAAAAGGGGGTAAACTTGAATGTTTTGGAAGCCCCTTGGTATGAAAAGGTGTTCTGGAAAATATGGTGTTTAAAAAAAATATATATATATTTTTAATAAAAAAAAGAGGAGACAGTGTGCTGGTGCCGAGGGCGCCAGGCGCGGCCGCGCGCATGGCAGGCGGCCAGTGCGCGCGGCCCAAGCGCGCCGCCCGTGCGCGCGCGCGCAGCCCATGCGCTGGGGGCGCGGCTGGTGCTACTGCCCGCCCCCCCTCCTTGCTACTATGCATTTTTTTATTTTAAATTTTACTTTTTGTTTATTTAATTAATTCTGACATTTTTATTAATTATGAAATAAAATGTATTTTAAATAAACAAATGAAGGAGTATTTTAGCCTCTAAATTAATTATTAAATTAATATGAATTTGAGGCAAATGTGGGATAAATTTCTATATTTTGGGGAATTAAATAATGGAGTATTTTCCTTAAATTTTAGAAAAATGATGGGAATGCCTTGATGTTGTGTTTCAAAAATTTATTTCCTAAGTGTTTGGAAATTTGGTATTTTGAAATAATAAAAGGGAAAAAGCAATGGAGATTTGATAAGGAAATTTTATAAAAATTTTCCAAAGAAATGTTAACCCAATAATTTTCTAAAGGAAATGAAGGTGAGATAAATGGGTTGATAGTTGGGGCAAAGAAATTATTATTTTCTTATAATTAAGGCTTATGCCATAATTTGTATGAATTTAGTGAGTGACTTTATTTCTTTCGATCTTGGGAAGCCGTCATTAGCTCTTCATTAAGAGCTTGAGAAGGTGGCACTTCTCGAGGTTTTGGGTTTATTCTTCGTGGGGTCGTTTAGTAATCCTTCCGAAACCTTGAGTGGAGTGAAGAGAGGGCGAAGTCTAGTTTCCCACCTAGGTCGTTTCTGTTTGAAACGTAGTCATCTCTTCGTCTTTGCCCTAGCATGTGAATAATAGGTTGATTATTCATGAGTAACACCCGTAAGTGGGAGCGGGGCGTTACAAGTATGCTGAGTGACGGGAGACTCTCGTGATCTTTTGAACGGGAGACCTGATGAGTGGGAGACTTCTTTGGATCTGGTGAGAGCTTTGATGACCGAGTGACCCTTAATGACCGAGAAAGTTGTAAGATGAACATGTGATTAAGGGTACGGGTGGGTGTCCCCTCGCAAACCCTCCGATGCTTAAGTCAGTTCTCGAGAGCGGGAACGCAAGAATGTACTCAGAATGCCAAAAAGAGCGTACTTGAGGTTAGAGGCATGGCCTCCTATTTATAGAAGGGAGAGAGAGGAGACACGTGGTGGCCATCCCGAGAGTCTCGCGACCCATCCCGAGGGTCTCATGGCCCATCCGAGGGTTTTGCAATCGTCTTGAGAGTTTCAGGGCCCGTCCTGAGAGTTTTGCGGCCGTGATGGTGTATCTAAGGGTTGAGATGTGAGTGAATGACACCCACTCGGTCATTTGATCGAGTAGCCTGGCTTTCGCATGCCTTGGAGGGTAGAACAGAGAGAAAATGATGAGACCCCGTACTCACTCGGTCATATGACCGAGTGAGTGATAGGTTTGAAATGCTATGGCACCAACCCAAGAGGGGGGTGAATTGGGTTATTTAAAAAATAGCTTGAAAACTTGAAATATTTTTCAAAACAAATAAGAATGTTATGCAAGTGAGGACTATTGAAATGCTTGAAATAATAAATGAAACAAAAACACAAGCAAGAGTTGAACATAAGGATTTATAGTGGTTTGGCTTAAACCAAGTCTAATCCATTACCTTAACTCTTCACTAAGGATTTTGTAAATCAATCCACTATAACCTCCTACTTGAACCCAAGTAGGCCCTCTAGTCCAAGACTAGGAAATACAACCTCCTACTTACACAAATTAGCCCCTCTAGCTACACAAGCTAGGAAATACAAGAAATGTTTAATGGAGAGTTTCTAAGAATATACACTCTTAGTTACAATGTCTCTCAAAATAAGATACAAAGGCTTGAAACCAATTTTACAATGTGATGCACAAAGCCTTGTTGAGAGAAAAATAAAGCTCAAGTACAATTGAGAAGATGAATAAATTTTGCAAGCTCATTTCACTTCATTCCCATCCATTAGGTTCTTTTTTTATCATCCTTGATTTGTATTTATAAGCCTCCCAAGAGATTCAAGAGAAATATAGTCGTTTGTGACCGTTAGAGTTTGAAAAACTAGTTGTTGGAATCTTTCTACAAAACAAACTATTGACAGAATAGGTTTAGAAATGAAGAACTGTCTACAGAATAGAGAAAACTGTCTACAACTGCCTTTGCAACCTTACTGACTGTCAACAGTTTCTTACCAAACTGTTGATAGTTTGCTAAACTGTTGACAGTTTCATATAAACTATTGACAATTGCCTTAAAAGCACTCAAAAAATAATTTCTTTTGTTTTAAAAGATATTTTATTAAAAATTCATTTTAAATCAATTAAGAACATAATATTCTAAAATGCCATAAGAAATTTATCACAAGATATTTTGGCATTGAATTTAATTTTCATTCAACAATTTTTGATCAAATAGAAATATAATATTTCAATTGTCATCAAGATTTAATTGTATGATGAAATTAATTTTGGTGCTTAATAAATCATATAAAAGAAATTTAGAGCACTAAGATAATAACCATAGATAAAATAATTTCATCATCAATATGTAATTGATTTTTATCATCTAAAGAATATTAAAGACAAAATATCAATCTATCAAGAACATAAAGATGGTCTTTTGCCTTTAAAAATTTTTTGCTTCATTTATCCAATAGTTCAAAATCAATTTGTAAAAATTATTTAGGAGATTCTTTTAAATTTTAATTCTTGTTTGTGCAAATCTCCATCTATAGAAAAGTATAGATAATTTGATTTTTATTTTAACAAAACACTTGAAATTGATTTTTGTTTTCAAATCATATATTTTGATTTAGAGTATAAAACCATTTGATATTTTTCATCGTCAAAACTAAACACAAGAGTAAAACATAAATCTCACCACCATTTGATATTTTTTATCATCAAAACTAAACACAAGAGTAAAACATCAGTGAATTCATGCTCTTGTGGAGGAGAAGAGCCCCGTACTCACTCAGTTAAATGATCACGTGGGTAGCCACTCGATGAAATGATCATGTGGGTGGCCTTGCTTCTTCATATCTCATCACACTTTGAAGTCTCGGCTCATTTTAAAGTCTCGGCTCATTTTGAGGTCTCGGGGTTGTGGGGTACCTGCCTACTTGACTCTTTCTATGAACCTTTCCTCATTTACAGGGCGTATCAATATCCTATTAAAATTATCATTAATTTTTAATGATAGAAGAATAATCAACTAGTTCAGATTCACTAGTCCAACGCATTATCTACTTAGGGTGTGACCTTCTAGATTCATAACCATGTAACAATCTGGACACCTCAACTCCTTGACGTTGGTTGTGTAACGACCCGAATATGGGTCTAAAATATTTCGATATTTTGGTATTAATTCCATGTGAGTGAAATGGGAAATATAAATTGAAATGGATGTTTTAGGCGTTGAAAGTGCGTGTGTATATATATATATATATATATATATGATTTCATAATTATTTAAGTGGTGAAAATAGAAGAGAAGGAGTAAGTGGGCATAAGTGGAATTGTTTGAGGGCAAAAAGGAAAGAAAGAGTTAGTATAAAAGGGAGTTAGAGAGAAGGCCATGCCATTCTCTCCTTCTCCTTCCGTTTCTTCTTCTCTCCCTCTTCACTCCTCATCTTCTTCTTTATTTGGAGCCTCAAGAGAAGAGTCAAGGTTGGATCTAAGGGGCTTTTGGTGGAGACTTGGAAGCTCATCTTCTTCTGTAAACTCTTCCATTTGAGATTAAAAGCAAGTTCTCTCTTTATCTTCTTCTTTAAATGTCAAGTTTCCACTTAGGATCCTTGTTATTGGAAAATCTAGAGTTTTTCTCTTTTCAAGTTTCCATTTGAAATGCCCATTTTTGGGTGAAAGTTAGAAAACCCTTCCTTTTGGAAGAAGGTTTTGGAGAAAATTTGGTTGGCTGCGTCTCGTGACTTTTTCGTTGAATTTTTGGATAACCGTTCATATCATCTAGATGGGGACTTATTTTTCCCCATGTTTTTACAAGGAATGATGTGTCGGTTGTTAGGATGTAGTTGGTGCAAGAATTTGTGGTTAACTTGCACATTTTGAGGGTTTTCGGGGTGGTTCTCGACTTCAACTAATTCACCGGTTGAGAGAAACGGCCAACCATTTCTGCCATGTGGCAATTTGTGCATGCTCCACTGTTTCGGCATAACTTTTAATAAAAAAAAAATGAATTTGAGATCCGTTTGATGCAATATAAACTAGACTTGATAAAATTTGATTTGGAATAGGATTTGAATTATTTTGCCAAGTTTTGAGTGGTTTCTTCTTGGTCCAAAAGCATGTCTATATGTTCTTGAGAACAATTAGGCATTCAATGGCGAAGTGTTATGTGAATTGAAGATTCATGATAGGCCTATTTGAGGATGATGATAAGCTAGTATCAGGCCATATGGGAACTTGTGTTTGGAGAACATTATGCATGTATGACTTAAATAGGAAGTTTTTAGGGGTTTAAATGTGCATATAAGGGTTGATAAATGAGTTGGGAAGTGGATCGTTTTGAGATATGAATTTGGGAGGTATAATTCATCGATGTTCTCTTATGATGTGTTGACACATCCCTTGAGGAATGCTTTTGAATTTGGATGTGGAAAAGGATGTCCAAGTATACACCATGGTTGTAATTACAATTCTAGGAAGAGATAAGAGGAACCGTATGAATTCATGCACATGTGTAGACTATGGTAGTGGTATGGGCTTGCGATTGTGACGAGTAAGACTGTGGATTTGAGTCCCACAGTATCTATATCTTCTGATACATAAGACTGTGAGTTTAAGTCCCACAGCAGCCATATCCTATAACGCGTAAGATTGTGGTTTAAGTCCCACAACAACTATATCTTCTGATGCGTAAGACTGTGGGTTTGAGTCCCACAATAACCATATCTTGTGACGCGTAAGACTGCGGGTTTGAGTCCCACAGCAGCTATATCTTCTTATGTGTAAGACTATGGGTTTGAGTTCCATAGCAGCCATATCTTGTGATGCATAAGATTATGGGTTTGAGTACCACAACAACTTATGACCCTAGGCGTTTGATAATGCCAAAGAGTTGGGAGCGATCTGAGAGTACTGCTATGATGGGGCCACTACATACAGGACACGTGGTATCATAGGTATGTGTTAGTGTCGTACAGTTGAGAATGATCTAAGGGCACTGTTATGATGGGGCCACTACATATGGGGCGTGTGGTATCATAGGCGAGTGCCAATGTTGCAGAGTTGAGAGCAGATTGAAGGCACTACTATGATGGGGCCACTTCATATGGGGCATGTGGTATCATAGGCAGGTTGAGAGCAGATTAAGGGCACTACTATCATGGGGCCTCTGTATACTTGGTGTGTGGTATCACAGGCGGGTGCTAGTGCCGCAGAGTGGATTGGATTTATAGGCCCAAAGTAGGTTTCCTTGTGACATGGATGTATGGTACAGCAAGATAATGGATGTTGTGCTTAGAGCATTAGATGGGTTCTAAAGACTATATAGTAGCAAGGCTACTAGAGTGTGCTTTATCCATGCTATGGTAAGAGTTTGTTACTTGTGTAAATTGTACTGATCTTGGTTATGATTATGACCATGATGTTCCATGTTACACTTTTATCTGTGTTACTCTATGCCACGATTCTACCATATGTTGCTTGTTATTCCTTACCGAGTCTCTGTTATGATATATCTCATGCTCTATTTTGTTATATTATGTTTGTTGGGCCTTGTAGTTCATTCTCTCTCTTTACATCATTCCAAGTGCAGGTAACGTGAAGGAAGAGAGAGGGATCCTAGCAAGGGATGATCTATTGGGTTAAATATGTATAGAGCTTCTCTAAATAAAAAGTTTTGGGGGCGTTGTTGGCTGGTTATTTTGTGCCATACTTAATGGCTATATTTTATTATTTGGGGTTTATTGTACTCCCCTTTGGGATATCCTAATGGAATGTAAATGATAATAATTATTTTATTTTGTAATAAAAAGAAAAAATAAATGGTGGAATAATTGCTATTTGTAGTATGGGACCTCCGGGTCATTATAGATCGAACCCTTCGACCTATGAAAAGAATCTCTCCAAATCCCTAAAGCACGTTGAAAGATCATGAGTATCCTTTATGAAGGACTCAGGACGATCCTAATGGTAATAAAGTTAGAACTTCTTGTAAACCTATTGGGGCTCTCAATTACCGTGCACTATAGTCCCTCCACTAATTAACATCCTGACCGAGTAAGAGCCATGGACCTATTAAACTCACAAAATTTGGTAACTATACTAGATCCAATCTAAGATGATTGAGATGATTTATCGAAACTCCTTTTGACAACAAAAACTCATTTTCGATTGTATGTGCCTTAGCTAACGACTTCTATAATTACCGACAGATTGAGATCGTATTGAATATTCATCCTCATCCAATGAAGGATAGTGGATCCCATTAGCAAGCATCTCTCTCCATACACCACTGCACAGAGACCACACACAGAGCATCCGCACCTCTCACACCGGATGGCTCCACTCAACAGCAAATCCCTGACACCAATGCACAGGACAACTCTGTCGCTTCTGGTCAAAGGACCAAATACATAATTAAAAGCTAACAACAAATCATTAATCCTCCAAACAATGTGATCAGTAGCAAGTGATGTGAACCCCACGATGAAAGGTGAGACCCGACGATCAAAAATGGTTCCTTTGCCAAGGATCATTCTAAACAGATTTGTAATAAACAAAACAAAGGACCTTGACCTGTTATCTATAAAGAGATAAGAACCAAAGGTATAAGAAGGTTAAGGTTGATGCCACACTCAAGATAGAAGAGAAGAGTTGTGAGTGATAAGTCAAGGATGAACGCCACAAGATGAAATCTTGATAAGTTCAAAGTAGTTCGTTGAAGAACCGAAGAGAAAACTCTCACTATTAATATTGACCAAAAACTAAATTCCTCTCGGGTTACATTGGCTTATATAGCCAAACACCAATCCTAAACTAGAAGAAAATAAATCAAATCCTAGGCATAGTAGGAATTGATTACAAGAAGGAAATAACATAATCTGATAATAAAGAAACAAGAATGATCTAAAATAGAAAAGATTTAAAAACAAAGTAGGAAATAAGTGAAGTGGTCAAATATTCAACTATTCCTTTTTATGCGCCTGGATCTTATCAATCAATCATCCCCAAATCTTGCAAATCTTGTCAATCAATCAACCAATCAATCAATTAAACCCAAATCTTGCAATCTTGTCAATCAATCAATCAACCCCAAATCTTGCAATCTTATCAATCAATCAACCAATCAATCAATCAACCTCAAATCTTGCAATCTTGCAAATCTTCTCAATCAATCAATCATTCAATCTATCAACCCCAAATCTTGTAATCTTGCAAATCTTGTTATTGGGCCTCCATGAATGCTCAACAAATCTTGTGAGACTTTAGCAACCTAATTCACATCATTCCCCCTCTCTTGAGAAAGATTTGTCCTCAAATCGTCACCTATATCAAAATGAGAGAAATCAACAACATTAAAGGTTGCACTTGCAGTATACTCACCCAAAAGGTTGAACTTGTAGATCCTTTCAAGCACTTGAAATAGATCATCTCTCCTTGAAAGTTGTTTTGAACGCCTTTGAATAGGAAATCGTTCCTTCCTTATATGCCACCAAATCTAATCACCGGGATCAAATACAACTTTCTTGAAACCATTTGGTAATTTTTCAGGGAACACATCATCAAATTTCTGCAAAAAAGAAACAACAACACTAGGCAAAGAAGGGTTAAGGTCAATAGTACTAAAACAAACCTCTTTGTACAAAGGTACAATTATAGTATGATTTAAAAACAAAGGCTTTTTGAACTCACTCTCTCTTACATAGTAGTTCACTTGTTTTCTCTCTTTTCTTTCCTCACTAACCGAAACTCCTTTTCCTTTTTTGCTCTCTTTTTCTCTCTGTATGGTCTCAGTTTCTCTTACTTTTGAACTCTCACTCTCATTTTTCATCATCTCAGTTTCTCTTACTCTTGAACTCTCACTCTCCTTTTTCTTATCACTATCTTTTTTTAACCTCACTTGATCTTCATACACTTGTCTTGGGGATAAGGGTACAAGAGTATTGGTTTTTCATTAAGTATAAAGGAGAATCTATTGGTATAACCATAATGAATTGCACACCTATCAAACTGCCATGGTCGCCCCAAAAGAATATGGCCCGCAGCATTGGCACCATGTCACACAAAACGTCATCTGTATACTTCCCAATTGAGAATGAAACAAGCACTTGTTTAGTTACTTTAAATTCTCCACAATCATTCAGCCATTGTAGCTTATACAGTCGAGAATGCTTCAAAGTCATCAAATTCAATTTTTCCACCAAGCTTGTACTAATCACATTAGTACAACTCCCCCATCAATAATCCTGCCACATACCTTATCATTGACATGGCATATAGTATGAAAAATGTTCTCACGTTGCTCTTTCGCATCCATTTTGACTTGCACACTAACAGCTCTCCTTGCCACCAAGAGCTCCCCATCTACTGGGTACTCAATGCCACTTGCATCCTCCAAAGGTGGCATGGACTCATTATCAAACTCATCTCCGGTCTCAATATCACCATTATCTTTCAAAATCATCACTCTTTTGTTTGGGCATTGAGATGCGATATGGCCTATCCCCAAACGCTTAAAGCATTTGATATCTCTATTTCTAGGAGGTGAAGTATCAGATTTTACCTTATTTGGTGCTTCTCTATCTTTGTTATTTTTCGAGGTTTTAGCCTTAGGCTTGGAATTAGGCCTTTCATCCTTTCCACTCCAATTAAATTCCTATGTTGAAGAAGAGCCTGAATTCTGCCCAATTTGTGTGGACCCCTTTCTCTTCAATTATCGCTCCACTTTGATGGCCATGTGCACCATGTCATCTAACTCAACATAATGTTGTAGTTCTACCACATTTGCAATATCATGGTTTAGTCCAACTAGGAACCTGGCCATGGTAGTTTCTCTATCCTCTTCCACATTGGCTCGAATCATGGCTATTTCCATCTTCTTGTGGTAGTCCTCAACACTTTTGGAACCTTGAGTAAGGCATTGCAACTTCTAAAATAAGTCTCTATAGTAGTGACTTGGAATGAATTGCTTCCTCATAATAGCCTTCATTTCTTCCCATGTCTCAATGAAGGACCGTCAACGAGGACCAAAGCATGCAACGGAAGCGATTTTAAAATAAAATCTATCCTCGTAATGATTAGAATCTAGAAAGCTTACTTTTCCTGCGGATTACCGGTCGAAATGGAGCGATAGAAGGAGGAGGCGCGACGGCTTCTTCGTGTGGTGGAGATGACGGCTGACCTGCGATTCGTCGGCTCCTTCGCATCAGATCTCTTGATCTTCCAAGGTATGACTCTAAAACTCGTGGCCTCTCTTGGTGACGAAGAGAAAAAACGACTTGGGTAAAAAAACAAACAAAAGAGAGAATATATATAGGGAGAACCCTAGGGTTAAAACCCTAGTGGGCCAAACCCTAGTGGGCCAAGTCCAATTAATTAATTTTCTAATTGGGTTAGCCCAATTAATTAATTAAAACCAATGAACTTATTATTTTATTCTAGCCCAATGGACCATTCTGAATAAAATAATTCTCTCTCATGTAATCCACCCAATAGGCCAAATGTATTAAAAAATACATGAGTTATATCGAGCTACCCCGGGGACCAAAAGACAAATTATTCATGGCTATTAAAATGACCAAAATATCCCTGCTACCTAGTAGCTATATTTTGTCATTCTAAGTGTTCCAACTATCACCATATGGTAACACTGACCCCACGAATAATTTTGCATGTGCGATGTCTTTGACCTACTAGTGTAATGACGATAATACCCTTCTGTGTAACACCCATCATTTAGAAAGGAATAATATACTAACACCTCTCTAAATGACTTCTACCATCCTTAGATCACTAGTCCAATAATCCGTGACTAGTCGAATGTACTTGCTTATCACTGGGAGCTACCCAGAAGCACACACTCTTAAGTCACGTTCCCAAGGCCCTGGATTATTTGATTATTCTTGGACAATCACAAGGGGGTGAATCACAGAAACTATCTTGTATCAGTCTGTCTTAGCTAATTAAAAACCACACTCCCAACTCACAAGGTTGCTGATCTTTGATAGACCTCACCTACAGTGAATCTAAGAATATAGTTCTAGGCTCACTAGACCACCAACTAATACTCAAGTATTAGAGTACTCGTCCACGTAGTAGCAGTGATAGACCAGCTCCATGATAATCAGTACTTTGTCATTAGCTTCTATCACAGGTCCACTCTACGCATTCCAAATGCGCTTGTACAATAAGAGCAAACGGACTGTTTACTGGCTAAGGCAAGCCATCCTCCATTAGGATCTATTGCACAATGATCTTATCATGATAGAATGCCCAGTTCTATCAAAAGATCAAGAGTAATATTTTTCTTGCTTATTAAGTACCCATGATTCATGCCTAACTGTGAAGAACGACCCATCACATGAATCACTTACTTAATAGCATGGACACTTTTCCAACAATTAAATGCAAATGATATATGTGCAATAAACTGACTAAAAGAAACATAATTACCATAAATTAAATAAAACGTGTCTTTAGGGCATACATTTCCAACACTCAATGGGCCTTTCACGATTCCATCTCCTATTCAAAATAAGTTGATCCCACCAAATAATAGCATAATCAGTAAATTCTATGGTGGTCAATTTTACCTTTTTCAATTCAGAGTAGTTATGACAATCAAACACCATTTCCACCTTTGTCTCCCACTCCAAATAAACTTCTGGATCATTTTTGCCTTGGAAAGATAGAATCTACATCTTAATGTTGTCCAAGTTGTGATCAATCCTTTCTCTATGTCTAACTCCTCTATCTCTATTCCCACCCCTAAATCGACCTATACTGACATTATAGAGGCACGATAATCATCATCTAGGTCATCCCCATAGTCATCTTCATAATCATACCTAGGTGGATGCCTCTCTCTTCATTGCACAGTAGGAGCTCTAGGGGTTGCCCCCTTTGTGAACTAGATTCAACTTTATCTTTTCTCTCATTTATCTCATCAAACCTCATCTCCATTCGTTCAAATTTTTTTTCTAAGGACTAAAAGAAGAGTTTGAAATCTATCTTTTACTGAGCTTCATTCTCTCGAGACATGTTTAATACCCTGCAAAACAAAGTTAGGAAACCTCACAAACACTCCCTCATGTGTTTCCTCTCAAGATTGATAGCATTCACACTCGTGTATTCTCAAACTTGGCTTTTACCCTCTTATGAGCTCACACTCTCTTACCTTTTTCCACTCTTTAGTCTCCTCTTTTAGTTCTTTATTGAACTCAAATGAACTCAATCAAAATTTTCCTTGCAACAATCCAAACTCAACCAATCAGATCACTAAGAATGAGAATGGGTTAATTCGCAAACGACGAAAAAATAGGCAGAATTTAAGAAGCTAAAAGAATAGAGTTATAATGAAGCAATGAATAAGAAAGACAGAGGAAAATGAGATACGAATTTTGATGCAACTAGGGTCGAACTGCTCTGAACAGACAGAATACACATTTTATGCAATCAAACTTAGATGACAAGCAACACTTCAACTAGTTCAAATTTAATTGATTTCTGAATTTTCTATACTTTTTTTTTAATTTCAATTTCGCACTTTCTTTTTTTCTTTTCGAACTTCCAACTTTCAACTCTTCTTGTTTTTTTTTTTTCTTGAATTCCTAACTTCTCACTTTTTTTTTTATATATATATAATGATAAATAACAAAACTTGAACAAATCAAGATGAAGAAATAGGCTAAGTTGCAGATTCTAAGAACAAACAGTGGTGTGGGAATACAGAGAAATAATAAACAATGAAAGCAAAAAAAATAAGGATAATTCAAACCTGATTTAGAGCCAAAGCACTAGTACTAAATGATGTGAACCCCACGAAGGAAGGTGAGACCCGACGATCAAAAATGGTTCATTTGCCAAGGATCGTTCTAAACAGATTCGTAATAAACAAAACAAAGGACCTTGACCCGTTATCTATAAAGAGATAAGAACCAAAGGTATAAGAAGGTTAGGGTTGATGTCACACTCAAGATAGAAGAAAAGAGTTGTGAGTGATAAGTCAAGGATAAACGCTACAAGATGAAATCTTGATAAGTTCAAATTAGTTCGTTGAAGAACCAAAGAGAAAACTCTCACTATTAATATTGACCAAAAACTAAATTCCTCTCGAGTTACATTAGCTTATATAGCCGAACACCAATCCTAAACTAGAAGGAAATAAATCAAATCCTAGGCATAGTAGGAATTGATTACAAGAAGGAAATAACATAATCTAATAATAAAGAAACAAGAATTATCTAAAATAAAAAAGATTTAAAAACAAAGTAGGAAATAAGTGAAGTGGTCAAACATTCAATCATTCCTTCTCATGCGCCTAGATCTCATCAATCAATTATCCCCAAATCTTGCAAATCTTGTCAATCAATTAACCAATCAATCAATTAATCTCAAATCTTGCAATCTTGTCAATTAATCAATCAACCCCAAATCTTGCAATCTTGTCAATCAATCAACCAATCAATCAATCAATCTCAAATCTTCTCAATTAATCAATCCTTCAATCTATCAACCCCAAATCTTGTAATCTTGCAAATCTTGTTATTGGACCTCCATGAATGCTCAACAGATCTTGTGAGACTTTAGCAACTTGATTCACATCAACAAGGGTCACATTCAGTGAATGTTCTACCAACACCCACTCATATGTTTATTATAAGCACCCCATGTAATGTGGTGTGTGACTCACCACCCTATTCCCATTAGCATCCCATGTTAACAATGGTAGTAGCCCATGGGCTGATCCACTAATTGATAAATCATATTCCTTTTCTAATAAATCTATGGACCGGGAATACTTTTAAGAAATCTTGAACTAAAGATCCACGTCATACAATCTTAACTCTTTAAGAATAAGACATCTACTAGGAAATCTAGAGACTCATTCATAAAGATAACATGGAGAGTTATGAATGAAGATATAACCATGCAAGATTATATCTTTAGGCCCATTACTCATACTATACGTCATCTAAATCTAGGACCTGAAGACTCTAACCTTTTCATACCCTAAACCCATCGAAAGACTACCCATGAAGAGACTTACATCCGAAAACACACACCCAAAACACCACTACATACACATGCATACATACTTCTATTTCATGGCATAATTTAATTTAGGCATCAAAGGGCCTACATGGGGAAGCTCCTCGTGTGTCTTCTAAATATTCTTGTGTTGCAGACCCATTCGATGCCTACTCATCCGGAGACTCTCTAGACCCATTGGAAGACCAACCCGCAGAAGACAAATACCCACCAGGGAACAAATCCCCCGAAGACTTCCAACGACCATCCAAAGACTCCCAGCAACCATTCAAAGACTCCCAACAGCCATTTGAAAACTCCCAACATCCTCTTTGTTCTCCCAGCATCTTTTTTGTTCTCCCAAAAAACAGATCGAGCCAAGCACTTATTAACCCCCATTGACGCTACGGACCCTATCTTCTCACCAGGACTCTATCAAACTATTCCTTAAAACAAATAAATTTAATTATTGTATTCAAATAACAACAATAATACATCTCTTTTTTCTCAAAAATCATATCATTGATGGTGTTTATAAAAACCCTATTAGGAAGAAGGAACATTTTCTCTTTTTATCTTTCTTGTTTACTCTCTTTAAAACCCCATAAGCAATGGAATTTTGACGTGGAACCCCACCTCTCCCTGTTATTGCAGCTGACACCCAATGGTGGTTAAACCCCCTAAGCCTATCCATGCTAGTGCCAACAATAGCATTTGATCAACACTAGTATTTTGTTTTTATTTCTCTACAATTATAAAATAGACAAATAAATAAGGGGTATTTTGAATATTTTTAAAATTTTAACATTTTAGTTCATATGCTCAAAAGAGATCTTTGTTATTTTTTAAAAGCTGAGAGATTTTGCATTTTGCTGCCAAATCCTCAAAGATATTGAGTGTAATACATCTTATTATTATTTATTTCTGTTATAAAATTCATTATTACTATTATTATATGTGATATATTTTAAAGGTTAAATTTTACACAATGCCCATTATAAGGTTTGGTTAAAAAGGCACTGTGCACTTTTGTGTTTTTAAAAATAACACAGGCTTCCCTTAAAATTAATCACTACGCAACACATAACCCTCTGTCATTAATTTGACAGTGTTAAAATTTTCAAAATTTCACAAATACTCCTCATGTATTCTCTCAATCCATTTATCTCTGCTTTCTCTTTTCCATTTTTTCTTTTCTAGCACGAAGATAAAATTGTTAGCTCTGTCTTTAATGAGTTTCTTTTTTGATGAGAACCATCATCATTTCTTTATTTTCGCACTCTCCTTCTCTTTTTTCACTGTAAACTTTGTAATATCTCAAAATTTTAAAGATAGATAATAATTATTAATTTCAATATCTAAGATAATTATTGACCATTTGAGAAATTTTAAAAAATGATGTCATGGCTCGTCAATTAGCAATTTTGTGAAATGAAATACTAAGGAGCGAATTAGGCGATTAAGAGGACTAATTATTTTATTTGTGGATACGTGTGGAATTATAAAATATATGATATTTAGTTATGATGATTTTATGAAATTTTAGGAATCTAAATTATCATTAAGTGTTTAATGTGAATAAAATATTATAACAATATTTATTATATAGCAAGTAATATATAAAAATAATAAAATAATAAGCCAAGGGAAGTGAAGGTATTTGGGAAATCAAGAGATTGCGGTGTTACACACGTGTATATATATATATATATAAAATGGTGTATAAATATATATATATATATTATAAGGGAAAATAGGTTATATTATATATTGAAAAGGGTTAATATTATTATATTATTATATGGTGAATCTGTGAAGCAGCAACGAGGATTAAAAGGGGTGTGGATTTCAACTTTCAATTCAATTTAATTAAGGGTGAAACTTCCTGCATAAGCCTCTCCAATTTCAACTAAATTTTAGCTAAGTAAATGGGGAAAAAAAATCAGGGAATGTGTGGCTGATTGTTTAGCCCTGCCCCCACTGAATGACCTGACACAGATTCGTGGATCTGGGTGGGTACAAAAAGAAAGAGATGAGGGAGCTAGGGTTTCTCCCTGCGGCTCTCTCTGTCCCCATTCGTTCCGCCTAGTGTTGGCCGGGCACCGCTGGAGAAGGCGCACCACCGAACCACATTCTCCGTATTCCGACAACCTTTCAAGTTTGACCACCAATGCTTTTCCAAAAACGAGATTTTCTGACTAAAAATTAATTTTTAAATCTTGTAAAATGTCGGTGGATTGATTTGATTTTGTCCACGTGAATCACCGACTGACTGTGGCCGACGGCAACACTAAATCCAAAAGTGGGTGCGTTCTCTTTGTTATTTTTAAGTTATTTTTAGATTTTAATTTTTTAAAATAATAAAAGTACGTTCTTTTTACTGTTTTTAAAAATATATTTTTAAAAATAAAAAATAATTTGTAAATAAAACTCAAAACAACAAAAAGTTATTTTGAGTGTTTTCATCCAAAACAAACTCTAAACACAAAACACATTTATTTATGTATTTATTCATATTTTACTATTATAATGAGAAAAAATATTACAAAATTCATTAATTTTAAAATATATAGATTTTTTAATAGTATATTAACATTAAATATTTATAATTTATTGAATAATCAATTTTTTTTGTATAAAATATTATTAAAAAAATATTTTCAAAATGACAAAGAGAACGAGTTTTCTAATTTTCAGTTTTGAGAAATAGTTTTTCAAAATGATGAAGAGAACGTGTTTTCAATTTTTTAAAAATAGACTATCAAAACAGAAAACTGAAAATGAATTCAAAACTTAAAATTAAAAATTGAAAAGTAAAGAGAACATAGCCTTAATTTTTGGATCTATGCAAATGGAACCATTGGATATTTTTTGTTTTTAGGTATGTTGAACGCCATGATTGGACAAATCCCCTGGTATGTTCCGATCACGGTACCACTGGCCCGCTGGCCTCCAGCGTCGACTGACAGCAGTTGCCGGGCGATTGCTCTGTTATTCTTTGATTTTTTAGTGGGGCAGTTTGCATAATTACGTAGCCATCCGTCTATCTTAAAAGTCACATTCTAGTTACATTCACTTGCTCAAGATAATAATATAAATGCTAACCATATGCTAAATGAATAAGAAAAATAAAAATTAAATCAAATTATATCCTCCTGCCTCATTATGTCTCAAGTGTCAAGTTAATATGGTCTAAAGGTCTAACTTGTTTTTCAACTCATATACTCTCAAATTGTTGCCAGCCTTATGTATCTTATGCACTGCTGAAGACTAGATATAGGCTATGTGGTTAGTGAATTATGCTGATATATTAATGATGCTTAAAATTCACATTAGACTGCTCTTACTAGAATTCTTAGATACGTAAAAGGTACTTTGAACTGTAGACTGCATTCTTAGATGCCACTTGGAACTACCTTTTTCATTTGTGAATAAGATGATGGAGAAGTGCATCCTTATGCGTCCAAAGCTTGTGGAGTTCTAAAAGAAAAAAAGCATACTCATCGAGACATGTCCAACATAGACAGGTCATCTTGAAAAGGCAATTGTGATCTCTTAGTAGTATGGTATGGAAAATGAAAAATAACCTAGCTATTTCTGCAACCAGAATATTTGATATCAAAGGTACAGGAATTCTGAAAGCTGAAGACATTGCAAGAAGAATCAACTACTTCAAGTCTAAATGTTTTATTATTGCCAGGTTTTGTTACTTCTTTCAGAGGCCATTAGTAACATGTAGAAAAGAAAAAACAAAAGCTGGGTATAGACTATAGCAACTGATTTAATGTTTCATGGGAAAAAACAGAAGCTATTCTCGGAAGAAGACAACAACTCCTGAAACAAATATTGCAGAATAAGATATGATAAGAATGTAAATCCCTTTTTGCACTAGGAAAAGACATAAACTAAGTTTAAAACAAATACTTAAAAATTAAATGATTTTAAATTTTTAACCTACATTCAAATAACATAAATTGCTAGATGCATCTGCATAGAATATAAAATAAGTTTGTCTTATTCAGCCAAAAAAAAAACAAAGTAATTTGTTTTTTTTTAATAATGGATGTAACATGCAAGTGTAATGATTTTGAAATGTATTAACTATTTGGTAGTGAATTACCTCTAAATGATGACCACATTCTGGTGTCGATAATCCAGCGCATTCAGCTTCGGGTGATGGTGTGCTTGTGTGTGCAGCAGAAGCACTAGCATGTGAGGATGGCTGTAACACCCGGTGTAACCGGTGTTAAAAGGAAGAGAAAGAGAGTAAGAAAACTTCCAAAAATGCCCTTGAGAATGTGCTCGATCCTTGAGATTGAGGGTGCCCTAAGAGAGGGGTATTTTGGTAATTTGGATAGTGGAATCTAATAAAAGGGTATTTTGATAAATCGGAGATAATTCCTATGTGGAATTAGGTGAGCAAGTGAATAAAAATCCCAAATTGGTATTTATGTGGAGATATATGGGATTAATAAATTCACAAAATGTATTTTGGTAATTTGGAGTGATTCCATAAAGAAATTCAATTATGAAAAGTAAGAAAAATTGTGGATATTAAATTATTTGAGGAGAAATAATTAATTTTTCCTAAATGGTAAATTAATGTGGTAATGCCACATGGAGGGAGTTAAAGAAATGATATTGGTCATTCTTGCATTAATGAGAGACATGATTATATGGATTAAGGAAAATCTAAAAAGAAAATGTGTAATTAGTCACCATTAATGCTTGAAATTATGGTGAATTAAATAAATCTAATGGAAAATGGGAAAATGGTCACCCATTAATGTTATGAAAAATGGTGGGATTTATTTAAATGGAAAATGAAGGATTATGTCTCTCAAGTGTGATGGTTATGAAAATGGTCCCATTAAATTAAATGGGAAGAAAATTAAATTATGTCTCTCATGTGATGGTGGAAATTGGTCCCATTAATTTAAATGGGAAAGAAATGAGAAATGAGAAATGAGAGATGGTGGTTAGTGACACATGGCACAGTCTTGTGAACCAAGAATAGGCATTTAAATGAAATTCAAAATTGGAGAGTAAATGGTCTTTCAAGTGTTAAATGCAAGCTATGATGTTGTTGCTTAAAAAGAAAATGCAAAAAAATGGAAATTAGTCACTCATTTATGAGTGAAAATGGGAGAATTTATTTAAATGAGAAAGAGTGAAATTAGTCACTCAAGTTGATTTGTTGAAATTAGTCAAAATAAATATTTGAGAAAATGGCTAATTTTGGTATAGGAAGACTAAATGATCCAAGGGTTAGGATCAAGTCTTGAAAAGGTGAAAGATATCCAATGGCTTATATTAAGTCTTGAAAATGGATATGAAGAATAGTCTCATTAAGTAAATGGGAAATGAATGAAAAATGCAAGAGATCTAATGGATGAGATGCATTCTTGAGAAAGAGAATAAATCCAATGGTGGGATTTAAAGAGAGTAAATGGCATAGATTGCCAACTTATTTAAAAGTGTGTTTTCTCCTAGAGAGGAGACTTGGTTGTTTTAATGAATGGTTGAGATTGAGTCTCCCTTAAGCACATGGATTGTTCTTTTAATGAATGGTGGAGATCCATTCTTGAAATTGGAAAATGGTAGTATATAAGGGCAAGTATGGAAGACTTGTTTTCCCTTTGGCTATTTGAATGAAAGAAAGAAGAGATGAGAGGAAAGGAAGAAGAGAGAAGATGATGAAGAAATCAAGGCAAGTATACTTTCTTCTCTTTATTCTTTTGGTGTGCTTGTATGCAAAAAAAAATTAAGTGGCTTATTGAAATGCCATTCTAGGTGGGAGAAATGATGTTGGAAGCTCTCTTGAAATAAAGATTGGAAGGTTCAAGAATGAGATAAGGGATGGCCCCATGTGGAGGAGGACTTGCATTGCATTGTAAGTAGGTTGCATAAACTTTTATGTATCTCTTTGCATGCTTTATTTGTTCATGAGACCTATGGCCATGGGGTGGGAAAGAAATGGTGGGTTGATGCCTCAAACCATGTTGGGTTGTGAGGATGGAATAACCTAACCATGCTTGCATGCATTTGCATTACATAGACTTGTTATGCTTGTATTTACTTTGCATATGCACCCTTATTGAGCTTTTGAGCTCATGAGGTTTTATCCTTCCCTTGTAAGTTGTTCTTATGTCAAAAGAAAAAAGGGAAAGTGGCAAGCTTGTGGTGGGAAGCTCTTGGTGAATATTTCTTTGTTGTTGTAAAGTTATGATTTAAAGAAGCCTAGGTTTGTGGTATTTAATTTGTGGTTTGATGGCTTAGGGAAGCTTATTTATTGTAAGTGCTTCATGTGATGTAATTTAATGGTTTGCAATGGCTTGTGAAGGCCTAGAACAATGGATGTAATTTATTTGGAATAAATTATGAGGTTGGAGAAATGAATTACTGTTGTGAAAATAGGCTTGGGAATTGAAAGTGGGGAGATTTTCAATGCATTTTTTTGGAGTATTATTTCTAGAAAAATTTGGGTTAGAAGGCCCAAGAAAAAAAAATTATTTTTTTTTTTGGAAGCAGCAACAAACAGGCAGCAGCCTGCGCGCGGGTGGGGCCGCATGGGTGCGCGCGCGCGGCCAACCCGCATGGCCAGCGCCTAGCGGGGCCCTGCCGGCCAATTTTTTTAAAAAAATTAGAATTTTTAGGAATTTTGGGGCATTTCTTAATTGAATTTGGGCCCAAAGGAATTTTCAAAATAAAGGTATTTTTTGGGCATTTTGGAAAATAATGTCGAAATTTTAAAAAATTGAAAATGATGACTTTTCCTCCAAAATGGGTGATCCATCAATGGATTGATTTAAATGATGATTTTTATGGTGCGTGGTAAAAATTCTTAGTCAGAAAGGAATTTAAAATAATTGAGAAAATGGCATTTGGGCATCTGAATGAGATTTTCTCTTTAGCCAATGTGGTGTGGTTAAAGCCCAATTCCGCTAGTGAATCCTGGGGATGAGGGAAAGGAAGGACGAGCCTAGTTCCCACCTAGGGCGTTTCATCTTAAAACATGATCTATCTTTCACCTAAGGCCGGGCAGGTGGACAATTTGGTTAATTGTTCACGAGTAACACCCGTAAGTGGGAGTGGGGCGTTACAATGGCTATGTTTCAAAATAGTTTAGTTAATATATATAGTAAACATGTAATTTTAAATCACAAAATGCACTAATGGAACGACACACCTGTCTCGGTTGTGGTGTATTGTCTGGAGCCGGTGGTGTATGTCCCATTGCCTCAAGTATTGCACAAACTTGCATTTGAACTTAACTTTGAATTTGAACTTGAAATTTTTCTTCTCGCTCGACAGTAATTTGCGCACGCATTTAGTCATACTACTCTTAGGGCACCTGATACTGTTGTCTTTGTCTAACCTTAATTGGACATGTTCCAAGTCCTCCCATCCTTACCTTTCCATGTCCATCTTTGCCTAGTATTTGAGTAAAGACATCCTCTAGCGAATCTGGGGTTTGTTCATCAACAGGTATTTGTGACAACCTTTCATCCATTTGTTCCTTAAGAAACATTTCACAAGTTAGTTACATAAGTCGACAAGTAAAAGAAACAAAATATATCTACAACTTTCAAATTTTAGAAATACATACGATTATATATGAAAATGTAGAGTCTACTATCTCTCCGCTCTTTTTGGTGTGTGTCTTTTTAAAAAGCTTGATTCTATCTGGCTCATCTCCACTTTCAATAGTCATCTAAAAATATATATAAGATATGAAATATATTAAATGTTTAAAATTTAGGCATTACTAATTAAATTATCAATAAATATATATATATAACTAATATCCATTCTAATCTTACCTGGTGTCTAACCTGAGGATGCGATCACCTACCGCTGGTGTGACCCATCTTTTGCTTATCTCAATTGGCATGATTTGTCGCACTACGTTCCTACTTGTAATATGATATTAAAACTAGGTATAGAGAATCCATCTGATATATCTACCATACATAAATCATACATACTTGTGCTTGCTTACATCCCCAATACTCCACAAGAACCTTCCACTGTTCTGGGTCCACCCCAGGCGGTATTTTTGACAGACGAGCCGCATTTGTCTCATGGCAATCATAATGCCTCTTCAAGGTGGCTTTGTACTCTCTCCACTTCTTGGAAGCATGTTGCAAGCAAATTGATCTCCATGTTGTGGGTACATCAGTGTTATCCTGCAATGATACCCTTATTAGAGTATAAAAGTTTATAGTTAGATAGTTAAGAATCAAAAACGTTATTTACTCACCAAGACCTCTTGCCAGATGCGCTCCTTATATGGTTCCATCCCCGATGATCTCCAATTAGTAAATGTAAGGGGAGCAATACTTCTTACCATCACACTTAGTTGGGTTTCCAACTTAGTTGCCATCTCCCCAACTAGTTGTCCTTCAGCATCAAATTCAATATGAATCTTTTTCTTTCCCTACTTTCAAATTTGTCTTGATATTCCTCTTCCTTTCTTGGCAGTAGATGACATGGAGCTTGTACCTGCTAAAACATAATAACACAATAAATTCACATTGAATTAGGAAAGAATAATAATTTATTATTCTTCGTATAAATTTTTGGTATTTACCTTGCTGACTATGTGAGTCTTGGGGGTTGGATTGTGAGTGGATCAAGTCCTCTTCAAGATGCTGGGGATGTGATGGGACTGGGTTTGGGGTTGGATGATGGGATGGAACTGATTGTGAATCATTGTAGTGTGAATCTGTACTACGTGACATGGATCTAATTGGCCAACGAGTTTACCTCTTAGGTGCCATCAATGTAATTGCCTATTATTGATTTGAATGTAAAAAACAATATGTTAGCATATTAATTTAGGTTAAACAAAAATAACAAATCAAAACATAAAAAGCTAAAAATATAAACATATATACATACCACATCATTAAATATTATGCAAGGAAGACATATACATGTCATTTCAATATTAGAAATCATTATCATCACTATGTGCAGTATAAGGAATGGAATTGTCGTCATCATCTGATATATTAACTAACATACCATTCTCATCAGATTCTCCAGAAGAGTCATCTTCATCAGATTCTCCTAACTCTGCATGTAAGGACTGATCATTGTTGATTTCAACATGATTACTAATTAAAGCATCTTCCTTGTCATGACTCCCTACCACATTTCTTTAACCCATGTTATACAAATCTCTAGGTGTTATCTTCATGACAATGTGCCATTCTTCATCAAGAGGATTAGCCACATACCACACTTGTGATGCCTGAGTTGCAAGTATAAAAGGTCCGTCTGTTGGTTTATTCTCTTGATACATTAAACAATTAAAATTTACAGTTATGAAATTCAAACTATCAATCTTCATCCCTCTGTTATTGTCAACCCAATCACACTTAAACAAAACAAATTTGAATTCGTTAGAGTACCATATCTTAACAACATCTGTTAGGACTCCATAAAAGGTAACATCACCACTGATAGGACGTTTATCTTTTGAACTAGCATAACTTTTAGTATTTGCAGTTAGTAATACTCCACTATTTTGAGTCATTCTTCTCCTTTCTTGACGCCTCGTGTGGAACTTGAATCCATTTATGATATACCCAAAATACTTCCATGCCCATGAGTGAGGCCCAACAGCTAATGTTTTCAATTCATTGGGTACATTGTGACCACTTACTTGCAATTCATAAACCTGTTTTGTAACATGTTTATAATTCGTTACGCAAATAAATATATGCAAATTCTAAAATGGTTAGACATGGATGTTTAGGGTGTGGTGGTAGCATGTTAAGACATTACTTGCATATTTTTCAAACCATGATGGGAAGTTTTCATGGTGCTTTTGTGTAATTTCACGATTGCTAGCACCTTTTCTTTCCAATCTAATGGATTGTAAGTGTATCCTGCATTGTATGCAAATGATAGGAATTATGAAATTAAAGTACAATTTTTATTTTTTTTATTATGAAACAAAATTAATTAACCAAATTAGGTTATAATAATCTTACTCTCAATAAGATGAAATTGTACTACAATTTGCTAGCACATAACGATGGACTTGCTACAATGAAATCTCATCCAATGTGACTAATTTCCTTTTTTTTGGGATAGGTTGACCATGTGCACCCTCATGATTTCAAACCGGCCTATTAAACTTTGTTTCCACATCATCCAAGTACCTTGCACAAAAGGTCAGACACTCTTCTACCAAGTAACCTTCAGCAATAAATCCTTCTGGATGACTTCTAGTCCTTACTTTTTCAATGTCAATAAGAACCTACATGATAAGTTACATTGTCAAGTAAATCTACAATATTTACTTAAAAACGAACAAACAAATTCACAAATTAAAAAAATCATGGCTTAATATACCTCTTGACTGGATACATCCACCGAAACATTACCGGTCCCGCAATTTGGACTTCGTCAGGTAGGTGAACAACTAAATGCTCCATTATATTAAAAAAGCTTGGTAGAAATATTTTCTCGAGGTGACAGAGCACTAATATAATGCGTGACCTCAATTGGTTACACTCGTCTACTGTAATGTTTTTAGAACACAACTGTTTAAAGTAATTATATAGTTCAATCAAAGTTTTACTGACATACTTCATCTTGAACACCCTTCTAATTGCCAATAGAAGCAAATGTTGCATCAAAACATGATTGTCATGGCTCTTAAGTCCACTCATTGTGTGTTCTTTGAGTTGGACACCAACGTGATATGTTTGATGAGAATCCATTGGGTGATTTTATACTTTTCAATACTTTTAAAAATATATGTTTCTGTTCTCGATTCAACGTGAAAGATGCAAGAGATAAATACTCCTTCCCACCTAAATGATCTTTAGGATGAACTTTTTTCTTATCCCTAGTTCTTTCAAATCAAGACGTGCTTTCAAGTTGTCCTTTGTTTTACCTAGAACATTTAATAACGTCCAAATTATGTTGTCACAAACATTTTTCTCAATGTGCATGGCATTGAGATTATGTTGGATTAAATTATCTTACCAATATAGAAGCTCAAAGAATATACTATGTTTTTTCCAACTGTCCATTCCTCTCCCAACACTAGCGCCAGAATTCTCACGGTTTCCATACATCTTAACAAATTCAACATCTTTGAATACATCGTAGCCAGATAACTGAGGAGGAGCAACACGGTTCTCAATAGTTCCATCAAAATTCTTCTTGTCTAATCGAAAATGATGACTCATGTCCTCCAAGAATCTACGGTGACCCATATAACAAAACTTACCACTATGTTTTAACCATTTGGACTCTATCTCTTTCATGCAACAAGGACAAGCAACTCTTCCTCGAGTACTCCATCTAAATAAATTAGCATACGTAGGAAAATCATTAATCATCCACAACAATGCTGCATGCATGTGAAACGTTTCGTTTCTTGAAGCATCGTAAGATTCTATCCCCTCGCTCCATAATTCCCGTAACTCTTGAATCAACGGTTGCAGAAACACATCAATATTGTCTCCTAGTGCACGAGGTCCATCAATCAATAAAGACAAGATGAAGTAAGGTTGTTTCATACACAACCAAGGCGGTAGATTATATGGTATTAACACAACTGGCCAAATGCTATAGCTAATGGTCATTGTTCGAAACGGATTAAACCCATCAGAAGCCAAACCAAGTCGAACATTGTGACTATCTTCAGAGAATTTCGGATGTTGTTCATCAAAAGATTGCCAAACCAATGAATTAGCAGGGTGCCTCATTACACCATCCTTTGTTCTATTTTCTTCATGCCACCTCATTAACGATGTTGTTTTGTTAGACATAAACAATCTTTGCAGCCTCGAAATCAAAGGAAAGTGTCGTACTTGTTTAGAAGTGACTTTTTTCATCTTCGTTATATCATTGCCCACGTGCACCTCATATTTTTTGTACCTTGACTCCCTACAAAAAGTACATCTGTCCAACTTTGATGCCTCTTTCCAAAAGAGCATACAAAAATTAGGGCATGCATCGTACTTATAGTACTTAAAACCTAAATCCTCACTCAATTTCTTAGCCTCCTGATACGATCGTGGCAATAACACTCCTTCTGGGAATGCCTCATTCAACAACTCAAGCAACATATCAAATATTTTATCCGACAACCCATCCAATACCTTCAAGTGTTGTAAACGAACAATAAACGATAAAGTCGTGAAATTCTTACAACCAGGCCATAACTCTATTTCTGCCTTCTCCAACAGTTCATAGAATCTCGTAGCTTCTTCACTACTTCCAACATTGTTTCTGGGAACTCCATGTGCATCATGTATCATTCCCACCATATCATCTCTAATATTACATTCATGATCTTAAAATTCTTCTCAACTATGACGAGGCACATATAGCTCTCCATGAACCATCCATATTATGTAATTAGTGTCAAACCCATTTAGAATGAGGAGTTTCTCCACAACATCTCGTTTATGAAAATATCTGTTAACACATTTAATACATGGACAATATATGCTTGCCCCAGGAGACTTATGTCTATAGGCAAACTGAAGGAACTCCTGAATTCCTTATTCGTATCGAGGATCTAGCCTGTTCAATATGTTAATCCAACTCTTATTCAGCTACATTAGAATAATTTATATATCAAACTTGCTAAGAATAAGGATTCAAATGGTGCTCTAAGAATGGGATTATAATATATTAAAGTTTTATTTAATATAATCGGGAAAAGTCATACAATCATAAGAGAAACAAAATGCAACCAAGTATAATTTATTTTCCAAGTGGTGGTGGCGTTGTCATTTTTTAAAATGGTAAATTAGTAAAGAATTCCATGTTTTGACCATTTGAACAGAAAATAAATTAAATTTATTCCTTAATTACTGTTTGCTGTAAATAATGGCCTTTGTTAACAAATAGTCTTCAAATTATGTTTTTCATATCTAAGCAAGCCCTTAAGTATTACTGTCCATTTACAATAATACAAACCCTAGAACCCTTTTGAGGATTGCAAATGATTGTCCATAGCATTAAAAATCATCTTTTCCCCAACACAGATACCATATGAGTGCTTTTGGAAGAAATGATTAACAAATCCCTTCAATTGTTTGAACCAATTCTCAATCTCAAGGTAGCCCTAATTACAACTAATATAATTTTCATGTAAAAGAAGGATCCATTAACATTCATTATCAGTTCAAGTGAAATCAGTTGACCAATAATAACATTTAATACGACTCAAAAAGTATCACAACTTCATTGCCTTGCCTATCTATCTATCTATCTAATCAAATGTAATGCTTCCTCTCTCTCTCTCTATATATATATATACTAGAGAGATGATCAAACCCAGATCCCTTAATGGCGGCTATTCCACCCAAAACAACTAATTTGGTCAACAAACAAAGCCAAAACCATATATAATTAAAAAAAAAAAAGAGCAAACAAATAGCATGTGGACATATATGATTAGTAATCAGAAATCTCGAGGCCCCTGCATATATAATCAGTCACTATTCTCCATATTACCACTAATTAATCAAATTACAATTCAAAAATTAAGGAATAAAATTAATGGACTAATTAATCTGATTTACCCACCATTAATAACACCAAAAAAAACAAAAAGCAATAGTTACCATACCAAATGGAGCAGCAGGCAGTAGGCAGCAGCGATCGAGTGAGACGAGAGCGAGGGCATCGAGTGAGCAAGAGCAACCGAGAGGCAATCAGGCAAAGAGGGCAAGTGCAACTGAGTGAGCAGCGAGGGCGAGTGTAACACCCAGTAATCATGGTGTTAGGAGAATGAGAAAGGAAGTAAGAAAACTTCCAAAAATACCCTTGGGAAGGTGATGAATCCTTGAGATGAGGGTGTCCTATGAGAAGGGTATTTTGGTAATTTGGATAGTAAAGTCCAATAAATGATATTTTGATAAATTGGAAATAATTCCCATATGGAATTAGATGTGTAAGTGAATTAAATCTCAATTTTGTATTTATGTGGAGATATATGGGATTAATAAATTCACAAAGGGTATTTTGGAAATTTTGGAATTTATTTCCATAAAGAAATTTAATTATGAAAAATAGGAAAAATGGAGAATATGCAATTATTTGAGAAAATAATTAATTTTCCCTAAAATGGTGAAGTAATGTGGTAATGCCACATTGAGGGAATTAAAGAAATGCAAAAAGAAATTATATTGGTCATTCTTGCATTAATGAGAGACATGATTATATGGATTAAGGAAAATTCAAAAAGAAAATATGAAATTAGTCACCATTAATGCTTGAAATTATGGTGAATTAAATAAATCTAAAGAAAAATGGGAAAGTGGTCTCCCATTAATGCTTTGGAAAACATGAGATTTATTTAAATGCATAAGAAAGTGATTATGTCTTTCAAAGTGGTCTCTCATGTGATGGGAGAAAATGACCAAATTAAATAAATAGAAAAGAAATTCTAATTTTGAGATTTAAAGACAAGATCTAACGGTGGAGATTTAAGAAGACCAAATGGCATGGATTATGCTTTTAATTGAAGGTTGAGATCTTCTCTTGAAAAGTAATTAAAATCTAATGGATGGGATTAAAGAAGACAAAAAGCACTTGGATTGTGCTTCTTTGGAGGGATGGGATTTTCTCTCATAAAGTGGGAAAGATCCAATGGTGAGGATTTATTCTTGAAATATTAGAAAGAAGTATAAAAAGGGAAAGATGAGTTTATGCTCAAATTGTTCTCCATTTGTAGAGCTTGGAAGGAGAAGCTTTCCAATGAGGAAAGTAAAGTGAAGAAGAAGAAGTAAGGGATCAAGATGGGAGAAGATGATGATGGAAGCTCTCTTGAAATGAAGATTGGAAGATTCAAGAATGAGGTAAGGGATGGCCCCATGTGGAGGAGGCCTTACATTGCATTGTAAGTAGGTTGCATAAACTTTTATGTATCTCTTTGCATGTTTTACTTGTACATGAGACCTATGGCCATGGGGGTGGGAAAGAAATGGTAGGTTGATGCCTCAAACCATGTTGGGTTGTGAGAATGGAATGACTTAACCATGCTTGCATGCATTTGCCATTACATAGACTTATTATGCTTGTATTTACTTTGCATATGCACCCTTATTGAGCTTTTGAGCTCATTAGGTTTGTTGGACCTCTATGTAGGTGTTGAAAGCCTCATGGAAAAGATGAAAATGAGAGAGAAATGGCTATGAATATTGAAGGCTAAAGTTGTGTAGCCTATGTATTTTGGTTGGAAATGTAAAATAAATTATGTTTCATTTTGGTTTCATGTGCATGAAGCTCCATGAATAGGGTTAAATGCAATATTTTCCCTTTTATTGTGTAAGCTTGGTGGAAGAAGAAAATGGATATTTTCTTGTAAGCCTTTGTGGGAATATAGTGGGTAATTGATGTATGTTGTGGAAGCATCAAGTGGTTGTTCAAGCCTTCTGTATGGAAAAATGGAGGCAAAAAGTGAATGAATGGGAAGTATATTTATTTAATTTAATTTCTGGAAAATATGGGTTTAAAAGCCCAAAGAAAAAAAAAAGAAGAGAAAAATTAGTAGAGGCAGCAGCAGCCGGGCCTGTGCGTGGCCCGCAAGGGGCCACAGTCGGTGGCAGCAAGCCCGTTGGGGCACGTAGCCGTGGGTAGGCCCATAGGCGCTGTGGAGCGCGAGTGCGGGCGTGTGGCAGACACGCGTGGCTCGCGGCTAGCCCTCGCAACCAGGGCACAGTGGGGCCCCGTGTGCGCCAACAGGCCCCGCCGGCCCATTTTTTAAAAATTTTGATTTTTGGGGGGAATTTTGGGCATTTCTTAATTGATTTTGGGCCCTGGAGGAATTTTCAAATTAAAGGGATTTTTCAGGCATTTTGGAGTATAATGCCGAAATTTTGGAAAATTAAAAATTATGAGTTTTTCCTCCAAAATTGGTAATCAATCAATGGATTAATTGAAATGGTGATTTTTTAAGCCCGGTAAAAATTCTTAGGTGGAAAAAGAATTAAAAATAAATAAGAGAATGATGATTGGGTATCATAATGAGATTTCTTTTCAGCCAAGTGCGGTGTGGTTAAGCCCAATTCTGCTAGTAAATCCTGGGGTTGAGGGAAGGGAAGGACGATCCTAGTTCCTACCTAGGGCGTTTCGTCTTGAAACATGGTCCACCCTTCACAAAGGCCGGGCAAGTGGATAATTCGGGTAATTGTTCACGAGTGGCACCCGTAAGTGGGAACGTGGCATCACAACAAGAGCCACTGAGAGTGAGCGAGTGAGGGCGAGGGTAAGGGCGAGAGCGAGAACGACTGAGAGTGAATGAGCAAGGGCGAGGCTGAGGGCTAGAGCGACTGGTTAGTGAGTGAGGGAGGGCGAGACCGACTGAGAGTGAGCGAGGGAGGGCAAGAGCAACTAATCAGTGAGCGAGGGAGGGCGAGAGCGATTGAGAGTGAGTGAGGCCGAGGGCGAGAGCGATTGAGAGTGAGCGAGGGAGGGCAAGGCGAGGCGAGCGAGCGAGGGTGGCGAGGGAAGCAACGAGCAAGAGAAGGTTAGGGTTTGCAGGGGGGATTTTGGAAGAGATCGAAGGGGGTGAGGGGAAGATTTGGGCGCGTGGGGTGCGCACGGGGTTGTTATATATATCCTATCCCTGGCGGTTTTAAAACCGTCGAGGATGGGTAAACATAACTGGCGGTTTCAAAACCACCGGTTGTGTGTCAACATCACCGGCGATTTAAAAAATCGCAGGAGATGTGCATGACATAGCCATCGATTTTCAAAGCCGTCGGTCATGTTAACCCATCACCGGCGGTTTACAAAACTGCCGATAATTGTGGTGTTTTCCCGACAGTTGTTGAAACCGTCGAGAAAATTTCGCTGGCAATACCCCTTTTTCTTGTAATGCCCATTTGGTTTGACCTAATGTTATTATTTTAAAAACAACCTATTTTGGTGAGATGGAAGATGAGAATAATTGATTTTAAAATTCACTTAGATCTTTATTCAAGTTAATTTTAATTTTTTATCTGTAGTCTATTTAATTATTACATGTTGAGATGTCATTAAAATATTTAAAATCCATCTACGTATGATCACAATTACTATATAATATTAAGTATAATTAGATAAAATGAGAGAACTCCATGATTTGATGCAAAAGCCTTAACATTTGATACATGGGCATAGTAGGATATTCAATCCTTATTGTTATCAACCTGATTGTACAAGTGACCCTTAACTTTCATGACTAGAGATGTTTTAAATTCAAATGATATTATTTTGGCGATGTCAAACACTTAAGCAAGGTAATTGAAAATTAGTCAGAAAAGGTTCAACTAGATAAACTATTTGACTAATCAGGACAATACTAAGTCATGTGGCCGATCACCCTCTTTTGCCTTTGCCCGAGCACTTGCAATGGAGACGGGGACTCACCCCCGATTTATCTCTGACGATCAAGTCAAATTACCAGATCGATAATTAACGTAAGAACGGATATCACTTAATCTTTTCAGAACTATGGTCTTCGATCCCCTACCTCTTTCTGGCCCCCTTCCTTTTATCCTCTCGCTGAGATAAGGATTCTTTTGAAATCCTCAAGATCCCTATCCCATTCTTCTCGGAATCTAGTTGATAGGATTTCCATAATCATAACCACCCCCGAAGAGTTCGGGATAGCTCCTGCCTCCATAATCCTCGGCAGGGTGGTTGATCCCAAGGAACTTGGAGAATTCCTTACCCAGCATCCGACCAACTGGCACGGTAATACATATCTGCCACGTGCCCTCCTAGACCCAATCAAGATAACGTCGGTGAAGTACCTCTTTGACGGACACGTGGCACTACTGCCAATGGTTGCATGCCCGGGGTATTGGAGTAATTATAGACCCGAGGGTATTCCCCTCATCACTTACGCCCTCACTCCTTGAGTGCTTCGGCTCGAATGGCTCTAGGAGTGCTGAAATCTCCGAAGCTCCACTCCCTTTCATCCTGAGGGTCGATATCTATAGGGCCCAGAGAGTTGATGTGTCTTTTTCTCTCACGCGTGTCTGGAGGGCACAGGTATCGATTTGCCCCGACGGCAATACTTCTTCCCAATGCGCTATCCAAACCTTTTTGTCTTTTGTCGCGCCAATCTTGGGTAGTTAATGCTCATTATTACTTGCCCTTTGGCTTTCTACCTCTATGGTTTAAATAGAGGTTTCTTACTCTTCTGCTCATTCTTTCTTCCAACTCTCCTTTACTTCAACCTATTGTCGCGCTGTCGAGCATCCTCTTTCCTTGCCTTCTTCTTGACCTTCTGTGATGGCAATTACTGGGTCGAGCAAACTTAACTCAACTAGCGCAGAGCTTGCTAAGTGGGAGAACCATCCAACCGCCTCCATTCCCTGCCAATGGATGAATGAGTCGGAGTGTCAACAGTTTAAAGAGAGATACAACATCCCCGAAGAATGGGAGGTGGAGTTCAACAGCCATTTGCGAGCATGCCACCCCGTCTCTGGCCGCCTTTGCGTCTATAAGTGCGCCTTCGATTGGGGCTTTCGCCTTCCTCCCCAAGGGATGGTGATGTCCCTACTCCAACATCTTACCATTGTTCCAGCCCAGCTATCTCCCTTCGGATGGCGGTATTTGATGGGCTTCATCGTAATTTGCTATTTTGGCAGAATAGAGCCTTCAGGAGATCTCTTCGACTACTTTTTCACTACCAACTGCGACTCGGGGAGCTGGATCTCTATCTCCCCCCGAATTATAAAGGAGGGTCATCTCATTTCTTACAAAGAGTGCCCCGAACTCAAAATCACAGCCTCAACGCTCATCCAATCCAAAGGGTCGAAAGACTCAGACGACTGGAAAGAACGCTTTGTCTTCGTCCGTCCTAGACCATCCGAGTCTTCTCAGGAAATTTGGTCCATGTGCAATGGGTGGACTTTAGACACTAAGCACAGACATTCGAACATCAAGGACATCAAAGAACCAATAGGTAGACTCATGAAGATCAGCCGGAACTGGGAAGAGGGATGGCTTCCTAACCCAACCCTTACCGAGCGTGCCTAGACGGTGAAAACTGTAAGCTCTTGCCCTTCACTTTCTTCCTCATTTTTCCTTTCCCATCGGGTGTTGATCTTCATCGTTATTTCTTTCACAATTGAAAACCTTTGGGAGATAACTTACTCTCCCATTTCCCAGGGGATGGTTCTGGACTTCCTCGAGAGTAAAGGTCCCTCAGGCCCCTCTGGCGGTAAGTGAACATCCAAGAGGGCTCCCAAACTTTCCCAAGGCCCAGGGCTCCCCGTGCCACTTGAACGAACTCCGAAGAGCACCAAGAGTAGGAAATCCTCGGCCTCTTTCAGATCACGAAAAACAGCAGAAGGGGATCCTCAAACATTTCGATAGGCTCCAAAGAACAGCACCGAGGGGCGCTCGAAGGGCCCTTCCGCAGAGTCCCCTGCCTCTAAAAACGAGGAGTCCCCATCTACGAAACAAATAGCCACAGCAGTGCCTACCCCACGCCAGTCCCCTCTGAAGATGATACAGAGACTATTGCCCAAGCACTTGAGGCGACTCGCACGGAAGCACAGAAAGACCAACCTCCTGCAGGTACGGAGCCAATTATAACGCCTCCTAGCATTCCTATCAGTTTTGTCTTTAAGCGGATATTAACGTCTCTAGCACCAGTGGAGCACCCAGGAATGATAGGGGAGGCTTGTTTGGAGGAGGCTTCCACTCTATCCACGAAGGAGATATTGGCGCATTGGACGAAGCGTCGAAGGGTAGAAGTTACTCCTTCCGCCGCTACGATCCCCAAACCTTCAGTCCCCAAAGCAAACGAAGCCCCCACTAAGACCTTGGCCCTCTCCAGCGCTTCGCCAACCACGGGTGAACCAGATTACTGTGCCGAGATTCTAAGGGTATGACCACATTGTCTTTTCCTTTTGAATTCTTTTATGCCGATAGGTCTTAATCCTCACCTTGTTTCTGCTTCTCAGAACATTACGGGCTTCCAAGATTCAATCTCTTAGCGACTATCCGAACTCTGCGCCCGAATTACCTCTTTGGAATCCAAGGTCGAGAGGCTTCAAGGTCTTGAGTCCTTTTCTTCCCAGCTGACGGATCTTGAACATCACGTACATATACTCACCAAGTTTGTTGAGCTGGCGCAAGAAGAGGCAAGACTAGCCAATGAAGCCGAAGCTCAAGCTCGCGAGGATCTGGAGTTAGTCCAGAGAAATATGCTCAAAGCTAACCAGGCTAACTTCAGGCTCGGGGAGGAACTGGATGCGGTTGTGGGTACAAACGACCTGCTCCAAGAAAATATAAGGAAGCTCACTTTAGAACTGAAGGAGGCCAAGAAAGGGTAGGTCGAGGCGTTGGAGTCCTATTCTCGGTTTAAGGAAGACCTTCGCACCGCTCATGCCCAACTCCAATCTGCACTTAAGGATGCCCAGGTAGCCTTTCAAAATGGTCGCGAGGATTTGTAAAGCTCTAAAGCTTATCCCACGGAGTTGGAAGGAGTCCTTTGGGGCAGGTTTGAGCACATGAAGAAGCTTACGAATGAGTGTTTCCTGAACCTGGATGTGGACTCCATCCCCTTCGATGTTACCGCCGCTTTATCCTCCTTAGAATAGATGTCTTTGTATTCAAACTTGTTGCTATAATAAAATTTTAGCTTTCTCTTGTCTGACTTTTGGAAATTTTCTTTAGCTGTTACCTTGCTTTAGTTAACTTCCCTTGCTTTTCATAAAAAAAAAAAAACCTTTAGGGATCAGGTCTGATCCTTCGTTTTTGTCGAATTTGTTTGTTTTGTTTGTCGAAGAACTTGAATTTGCAATTTGCAATTTGCCCTGAGGGTTCGGGCCCCCCGAGGATCATATCTGATCCCTCTATTTTTGTCGAGGGTTCAGGCCCTCCGAGGATCACATCTGATCCGTTTGTTTTTGTCAAAGGTTCAGGCCCCCCGAGGATCACATCTGATCCTTCTATTTTTGTCGAGGGTTCGGGCCTTCTGAGGATCACATCTGATCCCTTCGTCTTTTATCGAGGGTTCGGGCCCCCTAAGGATCACATCTTATCCCTTTGTTTTTGTCGAGATCACATCTGATCCCTTCGTTTTTGGTCTAGGACTTGAAGCCCCCCAAAGTTAGGCTCACTTTTAATCAGTGGTGCCCTCCTGGGTCCTTTGAGATGAAGAGCCTTTACTAATAGGAGAGAGAAAGAATATGTTTATTTCAGAGTAACATATGAAAATCATAAAAAAAAAAAAAAAACATTACTGATAGAACTTTCTTAAATTCTGCACGTTCCAAGCGTTTTTAACTGGTGTACCCTCGGGAGTCTGGAATCTGTAAACACTAGGGCTAAGAACTTCCACTACCTTGAAAGGACCCTCCCAATTCGATGTTAGCTTATTCACTTCTCGGGCCCCACGAACATCTGCTCGTCGTAATACCCAATCTCCAGGAAGAAAATTTCGTGCCCTTACTCTTCGATTGTAGTATCTTTCTATACGTTGATTGTAGGCAGCTTGCCGAATCTTTACCTAATTGCGTAATTCATCAAGGAGGTCTAAGTTATCCCTTAGATTTTGCTTATTGGATTCAAGGCTAAAAAGCTCCACTCTTAGTGTAGGTACTCCTATTTCAACTGGGATTAATGCTTTCAAACCGTAACATAAGCTGAAAGGGGTTTCTCCCGTGGACATCTTCACAGTGGTCCAGTAAGACCATAGGATTTTCGGCAGTTCTTCCACCCAACTGTCGTTCGCCTTATCCACTCGTGCTTTTAGACCATGCAACAAAGTTCTGTTGGCGAGTTCAATTTGTCCGTTGGCCTGTGGATGGGCTACCGAAGTGAAATGCTGCCTTATTCCCAACTCCTGGCACCATTCTTGGACAGATTGGTCAATAAACTGAGTGTCGTTATCAAATATTAGTACCCAAGGAATCCCAAAGCGACAGACCACATTCTTCCACAAAAATTGCTTCACACGTCGAGTAGTGATGGAAGCCACTGCTTCAGCTTCGACCCACTTCGTGAAATAATCAATGGTAGCCATGATATACTTAACCTGCCCTGTAACGCCCCACTTTGCCGAAGCGGGTGTTAATCACGAAATTTCGGGGACATAAATTTTTTTTTTCCTCAACATCATTAAACATAAATCAATCCCGACAATCCCGATCTACTATCTTAGCATATTAACTTAAGAATAAACTAAGACTAGTAACATTATCACATCAGCGGAAGCAAGAATCGAAACCTCGAAATTACATAACCGAATTCCCTTTATTCATAACGTAGAAATTGTTCGATTTCAAAGCAAAATACATCTAGTCTTATATCTTAATAACAACTACTAACACCTCGAGCATAACAAAATATATGCTAACGATTACCAACAAAATCAACGGCTACATCTCGATAACTCCTTTTCCTTTAGCGTCACTGCTTTCACCTGGAACGTTTGAATATTCTAGGGACATAGTCCAAATTAGATGATGAATCATCTAAGCGAGAGCTCAAAAACATTTTCATGAATTTATCTAAACATGAAACAAAATCGACATATTCCTCAACCCAAGAGAATCCCACATAGCACTTAACCCTAACCAGGAAAAATGTAATCTCTCTAAAGGCAATACATCCACATCAACACATTGGCATAATGCAATCCTGCTTAAGAGGGATAACCTCAACACATGAACCCGGGTATCACCCCACATCATATCTAGGCTTTACGCTTCCACTCAAAAGCATCTGGATCCCAACACAACCCTGACCACTTGATGATCAACACTATCCCTGGGAATCCACGTCCACCTCAAGAACAATACTACCGCTCAATGGTGCTAGAGTGGTGTCCACTCGCAGCCCTGCTACCTTGAGCCAGTCCGGGGTGGTGTCCACTCGCAGCCCCACTACTTGGGTCCTGTAAGGTGAAGTTCGGTTTCAGCCCCATCCCCAATGGGTATTTTTCTTTGGCATGCTTCCCTAGTGCTATCACTCAAGTACCTCACACAGGTTGATAACTCACATCCCACATGGACATCACACAAACATGCCAATGCTAACATCATCAACCATGCAACATTTAAACATCATTTCATGTACATAATTTATCGCACAAAATTCAATTCACATGCATAAAACATTTAGGGACGAACCGCCCTCATGAAAACATCCATCACAGGTTAAAAACGTTCACATGCATCAAAACATCTTTTGCTTGTAATCACAT
Source organism: Diospyros kaki (assembly GCA_036245055.1). Classification (NCBI taxonomy): domain Eukaryota; kingdom Viridiplantae; phylum Streptophyta; class Magnoliopsida; order Ericales; family Ebenaceae; genus Diospyros; species Diospyros kaki. The sequence continues at coordinate 23,221,628 of BSEG01000002.1, forward strand.
CAAGTTTTATAGAATAGCCATTTTCAATAAATCAAGTTTTACGCAGGTAGAAACTCTCATACAAAAACATGCTTTCAAGGTAGAACACTCACACATCAAACCATTTGCATGAAGAAACCCAAGTTTTGGTAGCGAACAACTCACCTTTAAACGCAACTCAATTTTTCTCAAAAAGCGTGTAGTACCTCGATTAACGTGCCAACCTCAACTTCGCACAAGCTATTTCACCTCAAGCCGCAAGGCACCCTAATCATCATATTCATTTCAATAAGCATCAAATCTTATTTTTCCTCAAACTTCTTCATATTTCTCTATTTCTCCTATTTCTTCCTCAATAAATTTCAGATAAATACTTCCTTAATAAATTCCTCAAATCTTATTCCACCAAAATTCATAATAATCAAATATCTTCAAAGGAAAATTATTGATCTTACCTTGATGCTTCAATTTCACGTAAAACGAGGCCATTTGATGCTAAAATTGAGACATTGAGAAGTCCAAATCCCAATCTGATTGCACACACTTCAAGATCTCAAAATTCTAGGAATTTAGAAATTTTTTCCAGAATTTTCCTCATCTGGACGCGCCCTCACATGCCACCCAAAGTCAGGCCACGCGCCTGCGCGTGAAACTAGCGCATGTGATGCATGCGCTTCGTCTTCTCTAGCGAGCTGGTTGCCAACCGACACCAAAATCCGTTCCCGATCACACCTCTTGAAGTCGATCACTGGGGTACCTCTTGAGCTTCCAAAGGACGGCCGGAAGGCCTCCGATTTGACGGCCAAAATCTCGGCCTCACCTCTTACCTCCAAACTCCAGCCAAGCTCGAAAACCCCTCAAACGCACACGAAAACACCTCAAACTCTCCAGAAAGCTCCCTCGACTCATGGGCTTCAAAATCCCTATGCTTTTAGCCTCTAATTCGTTTGATAGCAACCCCGATTTGAAGCTTTAAAATGCCAGAACCCTCAGCCAAGCTTTCGGCTATTTATAGCCACAATCGAACCTCCAAACGGCTATGGGTGTTCGACCCAATGCCTCAAACACATAACCCATCCCTTGGGTGTCCCAAAAGAAGTGACAGATGGCCTCGATCGGCCGATTACAGACCACGCCATTGCCGACCGAACCACTGTCGATTTTCTCAATTTTTCAGCCACCCGTCGACGGCATGGCTTAGGTCCTTGAGCTTCCCTTACCTGAGATCTCGAGATGCCAATGGTCAGAAGCCTTGATCGGCGACCTGCAAGTTGCTGGTTCGGCCATGGCTGGTTCCATTTTTTAGAAATTCTACTTTTGCCCTCCAATTTTGACTTATCACACTTTGCCCATTTTCTCAAGCCCCTGAACTTACTTTCATTTCCATTAGGGCCCTCATGTTCCAAAACCATCACTTCCTCTTATGAAGATTCTGAAAAATAGTCATTTTGACCTCCCTCCAGTAGATTCAATTTTAAGAAATTACACTTTAGCCCGAATTTTTGTTTTGGCCTTTAATCCCTTTGTTTCTTCCAAAAACCACTAAAGGGTTGTTCTATACACCAAATATGACCCTCCTTGGGGTTCCATTGACTTCCCGAAAGCCCCTTGCGATAATTCGATTTTTCAGCCTCACTCTTAGCTGCATCTTAGGTGTACCGAAAACTGTTCCCGATCTAATTTCTTTTGATGCTAAAAATCATCTCTTGAGACGCGGGTTGATACTATATCCTTTTCCTTTGACATCTAAGTCTCGGGGCACTCCTTTCAATTGATTCGACAGCTTATTTCACTATCAAACCCAATTTTCGGTATTTAAATCTCACTTAAATGGCGTGGCAACCTTATGCCGAAACGGGGTCTTATATGCCCAGCCGTTGGGGGAAAAGGCCTAGGATGTCGATACCCCATTGAGCAAAGCGGCAAGGCAGAGCCAAATGAGCTAGTGTGACTGCCTACACATGAACCAAGTTGGAGGTTCGTTGGCATCTGTCACAGGTCCTAACTAGCTGCTCTGAGTCCTTAACCATCGTTGGCTAATAGTACCCTTGCCGAACAGCTTTTTAGCTGAGGGTTCGAGCTCCAATATGACTTCCACATATGCCTTCATGAATTTCCCTTAGGATATAGTCTGCTTCACGAGGCCTGATACACTTGAGCTACGGCTACGAGAATGATCTCCTATAAAGCTCCCCGTTAACTAACACGAAGCTTCGGGCCTTTTTTCTAACTTCCCGAGCTTTTGAATCATCCTTAGGGAGTTCTCCTCTCTTAAGTACAACAACAAAGGATCCATCCAGCTAGGCTCGTCCTCCACACATAGTTGATCAGCGACCTCTTCGATACTCTTTTGTGGCAGGGACTCAATTCGAATTTCTCAGAAACTTGTAGGAAAAGAGGAAGAGGCGATCCGAGACAATAAATCTGCTTCCGTATTCATGGTCCGAGGGACATACTCCACCTTTACATACCAGAAACATGCGATTAATTCTCTGACCATGGCTAAGTATCTTGCCATATGGCCTTCCCGAGCCTCATACTCTCCATTCAACTTTTGCACTACCAGGTTAGAGTCCAAACTCACCTCGACGCACTGAGCTCCCAACTGTTTGACTAATCGCAATCCTGCTAGCAAAGCCTCGTACTCCACCTCATTGTTAGATACTCAAAACTCAAAATGTAAAGCATAAGGCCATGTCTGCCCATCAGGACTTTTGATCATTAATCCTACTCCACCGCCACTCGAGGTTGAGCTTCCATCTACAATCACTATCCATGGCCTCTGATCCTCTTCCGAAGCTTCTGAAGTCCTTATCCCTTTGGCGATGAAGTTTGCCAATGACTAAGGCTTAGTAACCGGCCGCGGCCTATACTCAATATCAAAGTTGTAAGCTCCATTACTCATTTCAGCATTCTCCCTGAAAGTTCTGGTTTGCTAAGAACCTGCCTTAAAGGTTGGTTAGTAAGCACAATAATCGTATGAGCTTAAAAGTAGGGCCGATTCTTCCTTGTCGAGACTATTAAGGCAAAAGCTAGCTTCTCCATGGGAGGATACCGGACCTCCGCCCCTGTCTATCGCTTACTTGCATAGTAAATGGGCCTCTATCTCTTATCTTCCTCTCCTACCAGCACCGAACTCACGGCTTCCTCGGCTACTGCCAAATAGATATACAATGGTTCTCCTAGTTGTGACTTCGTGAGAATCGGAGAAGTAGCTAGATGCTCTTTCAGCTTGTCAAAAGCTTATTGAAATTCAGTGTTCCATACAAAATTGTTTGCCTTTGATAGGACCTTATAGAAGGGAAGGCCTTTTTCTCCCAAACGAGAGAGGAATCTCCCTAAGGCTGTCATTCTGCCCGTAAGGCTCTGTACTTCCTTGACATTCCTTGGGGCTAGCATATCCATAATGGCTTTAACCTTCGCTAGGTTTACCTCAATCCCTTGGTGGTGCACTATGTAACCCAAAAACTTTCCTATAGAGACGCCAAAAGCACATTTGATAGGATTAAGTTTTACATGGAATTTACGAAGGGTTTTGAAGCACTCTTCCAAATCTTCTGGATGATGCTCTGCAACCAGGCTTTTCACCAGCATGTCATCCACATATGCCTCCATATTCTGCCCGAGCTGGTGTTGAAAAATCTTATTCATCAGGCGCTGGTAAATGGCTCTTGCGTTCTTCAAACCGAAGGGCATCACTGTGTAATAGTAAGTTGCCTTATTGGTAATAAATGCCATTTTCTCTTGATCTTCCGAATGTAATGGAATCTGGTGATATCCCTAAAAGGCATCCAGAAAACTCATAAGCAAACAACCGGCAGTTCCATGAATCAAGGCGTCAATCCTCGGGACAGGGTAGCTATCATTTGGGTAGGCTTTATTAAGATCAGTAAAATCAATGCAAAGCCTCCACTTGCTCTCCCCTTTAGGCACCAACACGACATTCGCTAGCCATTCCGGATAATCAACTTCCTGAATATATTGTGCCTCTATTAACTTTGCAACTTCCGCCTTAATTGATCGAGCTCTATCAAGGGCGAAGCTCCGCTTCTTCTGTTTAACAGGTCGGAAACCCGGTCGTATTCTCAATCTGTGCGTCATAACTTCTTCTGTGCGTCATAACTCCCGGCATGTCCTGAGCAGTCCATGAAAATGTCCGCATACTATCGAATAAGTGCCAATATCCGACCCCTTAATGGGTCTTTTAACTCCGCACTCATCCTTATACAACAATCTGGGCAATATTCCTTCAAGGGTACTTCTTCCAATTTGTCCACCGGCTCTGCTGTTTTTGGATCCTCCAGCCCTTCCAATAGAAAACTGACCTACTTCGAGGGATCTTCTCCCTTCTTTCCTTGGGAGTCCCTTCGAGGACCCAAAACTTCCTCTTGCGACACTACTTCTTTATCCCTTGCTATACCTATGGAGGCCATATAACATTCGCAGACTGAGCGCAAATCTCCTCGCACTTCACCTATTCCGTTGATCGTAGGAAACTTCATCATCATATGATACGTGCTAGGAATAGCCCGAAGGTCATTGAGGCTCGATCTTCCGAGGATCATGTTATAGGCCGAAGGCACATCCGCTACCAAGATATCCAGCATGACTTGGGAGGTTCGGGAGCCTTTCCCCACAGTTAGCAGAAGTTGAATGATCCTTTCCGAATATACAGCTTCCCCGTCAAATCCCACTGATCACCCTAAAATATACCGTAAGTGTACAGGTCGAATAAGTAATATAATAGTAAGTAAGAATATCGTTCCCATGAGGAAAGATTTCAAATACCAAATTTTAAACTTTCTTTATTATTTAGACAATAAAAATTTAAGATTTAATAAAGAACAGGAAATAAAAAAAATTAATTAGATTAATAAAATAAGATTAATTTGGAAGGCAACTTGAATCAAAGAAATAAGTGAATTTTAATAACTAAGACACATGTATGAACCTAGCTATGCAATGCAAATCATAGATTTTTATGAGAATGAATTGGTCAATTGAGTATGTGACGGCGAAATCTCCTAATGCATTCGTTATCCTATTTGTAGGCTATAACAAATCTATTCTCATTTAATAACTTCCTATATTTCTATGAAAGTTTAATTAAATGAAAACTCATTACAAATTGTGAAATTCCTACCTTATCGCTAAAAGCAGCACAAAGAAATCGAATTCTATTTCTAGTCGGTTTTACTTTATGGTGTATAGTACCTACGATGCAATTCTCAAACTATCTCCTTTCGGTCTCAAGATTAGGCATCAAATCATATAAATAGTGGTCAATTATTCACAACCATTAAATACAATACCACACAACTCAACATAACTCTATTTATTCAATCACATAAAATTATAAAAAATGCATCATCATAGTTTTGGCCAATACATGGCCTTATTTTAACAGATTAATTCACGGCAGAATTAATTAAAACCCAAAATAACAAAGAAAGCACAAGAAAATTTATTAACTAAGGAAAAAAAGAAAGAATTTCCTAGCCTAGATCTATTCCAGATCTGGGTGTTGGATCTGCGTCACATCTGCCTGCATCACTAAGGTGCTGCTACTGCTACATGCCACTTCAATCTTCCTTGCCTTCACTTCGGCTGCTCCACCAATTCTCCAATATCCCTGCCTTTGGTTCCTTCCATTTTTGTCGCCTCCCCAATTCTGCCAAAACCCATCTCTTAATATTATATATATAATATATATGTATGCAAGGCTCATGCACAGGAGTGCAATTTTGTTCACCCCTTTTAATGGGGGTGAACATCACCCTCACGATTTTGTGAGGGTGAAAAAGCAACGGAACGGCATTCAATTTTGTGATGCCGTTCCGTTACTTTTTTCACCCTCACAGTTTTTGTGAGGGTGATGTTCACCCCCGTTAAAGGAGGTGAACAAAATCGCACTCCACGCACAGCACTAAGACTCCACATTCACACCACTTAATTTAATAAAATAATATATAACATATATGCCCCTAAGTCCAACTTCATGCCACTTCACACACACACATATATAATATATATAAATAATATAATAGATAATATAATATTTAATATACTATTAATTATATTAATTTTAATTATTTATAATATTTATTTTTATTTAAATTGTAATATTAATTTATAGTATTAATTTTAAAATTAACTTTATAATTTTTATTATTTTATATATTTTTTATTTTTTTAACTCAAACACCAAATAATATTCTGGTAAAATAATAAAAATTACTAGAAATTAAATATATGTAAAGAAAACTCAAAATACTAGACAATTAGAGATAAAACACATATAAAATACTAAAAACACTACTCAATTATGACCAATAAATGTGAATAAATTCCCACATCACCCACCAAAGGGACCCTCGCTGGTCTCAGCTGTTCCATTTCCTATCCCATGCCCAAGAAGGCCTGTTGATACAAAATTTTTGAAGAACTTCTCGGATCCACAAGGATCCGTCGAAGCTCCCACTTTCCAAGCCTGACTATTATTACTAGCGGGTCATTTCGATTCGGGTATCCCGGGATGTCGCTATCTGAAAAGGAGATCGGCTCGACACACCTTGACCTCTTAAGCCTATCGGCTCAACTGCTAGCACCTTTTTCACCCTTCGCTACTAGGACTTCCCCTGCGGCAAGCGTATGGAATACTGGAGGCTGGGGATAATCGCCTTTCACCCGTGGTGATCTCTCCTTTCGAGGCGAATGTCGAGTACGATCTCAGTCATCTACTTGGTCCCTCCTAGAGGGGCTCCGTGACCGTGACCGTTGGTCTTTCCTTCTTCGGGAATCAACTTCCTTGGCTACATAATTCCTCAGGAAACCTCGGTTGATTAGCTCTTGGATCTCCTCTTTTAATTGGTGACACTCCTCCGTATCATGGCCATGATCCCTATGGAAACGACAGTACTTATTTCGGTTCCTTTTATCAAACGGTGCCTTCATCGGCCAAGGCTTCTTCAGATAGTCCTTACCCTCGATAGTGGCGAGGATCTCCGCTCTTAGGGCTCAGAGGGGTAAAACCACTCGCATCCCACCAAGGATGAGGCTTTTCCTTCCGGTCCTCGTTCTTCCTCTCTTTGGAGTGTTTCTTTTTTTCCTTCTTCTCTGTGTGCTCTGCCCTCTTAGCTTGCATAACTTCTTCGACATTTATGTACTTCGTAGCACGGCCCAAGATGTCCGTGAATGTGATCGAGGGTATTTTGGCTAGTGACTGGGCAAAAAGACCGGGCCTTAGGGCATTCTGGAATGCCACCATACCCACATTGTGATCAAAGTTCTCAATGCTCAAAGCTTCCATATTGAAGCGCGAAACGAAGTCTTTCAAAGGTTCTTCCTGGTTCTGCTTCAGACTAACAAGGGCCATAGTGGACCTTCGATGCCTCCGAAGAGGTGCAAAATGCGCCAAAAAACTGTCCCGAAGCTGTGCAAAACTTGCTATGGAGTGGTGGGCCAGGTTTGAATACCAGGCCCGCGCGTGCCCTTCCAAGGTTGCCAAGAAGACTCTACACCACATTACGTTTGAGGCATCATGCACCATCATATGAGAGGTAAAAAGATCGAGATGATCTATCGGGTCGGAGGTCCCCACATAAGGCTTAATGGCCGGAATGTGAAGATGCTTCGGCGGTATGGCAACCATGATCTCCGGGCTGAGGGGCTGATTCACCATTGCCCCCTGAGTCTATCCTAACTTCGGCTTCAAGGCTGCAATCTCCTCTTCTAACTGTCGTAGTCTCCTCTCTTGCCGCTGCTACACATACGACATGTCGGAAGATCCGGCCGCCTCGCCACATCCATCATCTTGTTCAGGCCTCCGAGGATCCGCCCCCCACAGATAGGACTCCTCCTCCCTTGGGGGTTCTTGTCTTTCCTCCACTCGAGAATGCTGAGCTTGCTAGTGCTAGCGATCCAAGAAGCCAGTGAGCAACTCCGTCAATCGTTAAACCTGATTTTCCAAAAGCGCTATCCGATCAAGCGGGGGTGGAGGGCCCTCCGGACTTCGATCTCTCCCCAGCGGACTCTTTAGTGGGTTTTGCAGGCTCGACTTTGGGGCGAGGTTACCCCCGACGGCTCGAGATTGCTGCCTCCTCGTTGCCATAGAATCAAAAGGAGATTGCTAAAAAACCTCACGACCAGTCGTGCTAGAGAGACAAAAACGAAAATGCCTCGACCCCACGGTGGGTGCCAATTGATGATGCGGTGGCCGATCACCCTCTTCTGCCTCTTCCTGAGCACTTGCAATGGAGACGGGGACTCACCCCCCAGTTTATCTCCGACGATCAAGTCAGATTACCAGATCGATAATTAACGTAAGAACGGATATAACTTAATCTTTTCAGAACTATGGTCTTTGATCCCCTACCTCTTTCTGGCCCCCTTCCTTTTATCCTCTCGCTAAGATAAGGATTCTCTTGAAATCCTCAAGATCCCTATCCCACTCTTCTCGGAATCTAGTTGATAGGATTTCCATAATTGTAACCGCCCCCGAAGAGTTCGGGATAGCTCATGCCTTCATAATCCTCGACGGGGTGGTTGATCCCAAGGAACTTGGAGAATTCCTTACCTAGCATCCGGCCAACTGGCGCGATAATACATATCTGCCACGTGCCCCCCTAGACCCAAGCAAGATAACGTTGTTGAAGTACCTCTTTGGTGGACACTTGGCACTGCTGCCAATGGTTGCATGCCTGGGGTATTGGAGTAATTATAAACTCGAGGGTATTCCTCTCATCAGTTATCTATGATCACACACTAATCTCAAATATTTCCTCTAATGTATAAAGTATTTTAAATTCACTACAAATGAAGACATTGCAATTTTTACTATTTATATGAATACAATGATTATTGTCTTCATTGTTATTACATGACTTTATGTTGTAACCAAGTTTTACATGTTTATGAACATGCATCAACACCATGTTACATTTTATGTGGGAGTACTTAGTAGAATTGTAAATATTTACAACAGGGAATTTGTGAATCTTGGTGCACCATACATATGCTTCATCGCAACTATAGTGTCAGATTATCGATAGAGTCGGAGCTGCTAGCTTTTGGCATTGGATTATTGTTTATATATATATATATATCTATTTTCCTATTTATACCCCCACATTGTCTCATTGCATGTTTACATGAGCTATAAGTGTTGATTACAAATCATTATGTTAGTATGATATATGTGTGTTTTACATGTCCTTGACATACTCTTTAGCATCATTTTCTAATGGTCATGACATGCTATTAGTACTTGCGAGTCCCTTAGAGCTCATATCATTGATATTAATATTTTCAAGTTTTTGGCTTGATTAAGCTATGAATTCCATTTAGGTCATCCAACACCATCAGTTTTGGGTATACTCTCTTCCTAAACATGGTCCATTTGGAATACACTAATACATAGAATCAAATATCGAGTTTTGCATTTATATCTTATTGTTAAATGAATTCTTGTTCCAATTAGAAGAATTGGATTTAAATGTAATTGTGTTATTAGATATTGGTTATATGATACCAATTTATATTGGGTAATATGATTAGTAATTTAATATAAAAGGCTGGTGAGTTGCACGGGTTAGTGTCATTTTAGTATTGGTATCAACACTGGTCATGAAACCCTCGAGTAATGACACAATCTTTTTTTGTGGCCAAAAGATAAATATCAAAAGGTCTTTTCATTTTGCCTATATGACTCTCTCACCCTTGAATCTAGAACCTAACTAGTGGTGAAGGAAATGAGAGGAGAATAAGAAAGACAATAATAGTCGATGTGAAAGGCGTAATCAGTATCCATGAAAGAGGAGTCGATAGAAGAAAGAAGAGAAAACAGATAAGAGAGAAAAAGATAGAGCAATGATTTAAATATAAGTGTAAAATTATCAATTTACATTACTAAAAATACAAAAATGATTGATGACTTTTAACTAAACCTCACGGGTAGGGCATAAAATTTACACAATTTTAAATAGTTTGAGCCCAAAGTCAAAGTCCACAATCAACCCAAGCCCGTGGCCTACAAAACCAAGCACAAAATTTCACCACCAAACCCATCGAATCTGAGTTTTTAATTTTAATTAAAAACTATTTATAAAAACTTTGTACATACTTTATTCTATATATGTACTAGAGGTGTGCCTTGTGTTATGCACATGTAAGTTAAAAAAATAAAATATTTTATATGAAGGTTGACCACTAAAAAAAAAAAGGGCTAGTTAGGTAACTCTAAACTCACGCATTTGGTCTTGGTGCACTCACAAATGGTCCGACTTTATGACCGAATAATGATTTTTTAACTAAATAATGCCCTATGATTTTTGAACCAAATAACAGCCTTAGTCAAAACAGTTAGCATGTGCCCAAGGGTGAAATTCCTCTCGACAAACTTTATCGGACTAAAAAACATTTTATCCTTTTACTCGGATCTTCCGTTTTGAAAAAGTTTCTCTTCCAAAGGTTGGATGTACCATTCCTAACGCAAATGTCCTTGTTTCCAGCCTCAGGGGAAGGGAATGTCAGCAGCAGCTGCAGCAGGCGTTGTGAGAAGAACACTGAACACGCATTTAGTCTCTAGCAGCTGTAGCGGAGGCACAACCTTTCTCTACCCGGACTGCCTTCAATTGCTTCAATCTTGTATTCAATCAAAATCACTCGAACAAGGCAAGCTAGTCCATCAACACCTCATCAAGAACAGCAATACCAGTCCCCTTGTTTTGGACAAACTCACTCGTCTATATCTCGCATGTAATGAACTCGAGCTCGCTCGTCGCATCTTCTATTCAATTCCTGACCCAAAAAGGAACAACGACGTGATCTTGTGGAACCAGATGATCAGAGCTCATGCTTGGGAAGGACAGTTTGGTCGAGCCATTGATTTGTATTATGAAATGATTGATTCCGGGGTCACGCCCAACAAGTTCACATACCCATTTGTTCTAAAAGCATGTTCAGGTTTGCAGGCTGTAGAAGATGGTGTGCAAATTCATGATCATGCAAGGAGACTCGGGTTGGATTCTGATGTTTACGTCTGCACTGCTTTGGTTGATTTCTATGCGAAATGTGGGTGTTTAACTGAAGCGCGCAACCTATTTGATAAAATGTCTGACAGAGATGTTGTGGCATGGAATGCTATGATTGCGTGCTCGTCCCTTCATGGGTTGTGCGGCGATACCGCAGGCTTGCTAGTTAAAATGCAGGAAGCAGGATTAGCTCCCAACTCTTCTACAATGGTGGCATTGCTTCCATCAATTGGGGAAGTTAACAAGTTAAATCAGGGGAAAGCCGTGCATGGCTATTGTGTGAGAAGGTGTTTTGATAGTGAGGTGGTGGCTGCAACTAGCCTTCTAGGCATGTATGGCAAGTGTCGGTGCCTTCTTTATGCATGTAGGATTTTCAATGTAATTGGCTTAAGAAATGAGGTAACTTGGAGCGCTATGCTGGGAGCTTTCCTTTCTTGTGAAGCTGCAAACGGGGCACTCGAGTTGTACGGCCAAATGCTACTCAGTGGTGCTATGTCTCAGTCAGCTGTTATACTTGGAAGTGTTCTTCGTGCATGCGCAAAACTAACTGATCTGAAAAAAGGGAGATGGTTACATAGTTATATAATCAAATCGGGGTATATCCTGAATGCTATGGTGGCTAACACGCTACTTTCAATGTATGCAAAGTGTGGGGCTATAGGAGATGCGACGAGACTGTTTGTTGAATTGGAATCAAAAGATTCTGTATCGTATGGTGCTATAATCTCAGGATGTGCACAGAATGGGAAGGCAGAAGAGGCTCTGCTTATTTTCCAGAAGATGCAAGTTTCTGGGATTCAGCCAGATCTGCCAACCATGCTGGGCTTCCTTCCTGTCTGTTCACAATTGGCTGCTCTGCAACATGGAGTTTGCAGCCACTGTTGTTCAATTGTGCATGGATTTGCACCAGATACCTCAATTTGTAATGCTTTAATTGACATGTACTCCAAGTGTGGCAAGGTTGACATAGCCCGACTAGTTTTTGATAGGATTCATAAGAGGGACATTGTCTCATGGAATGCCATGATTTTTGGTTATGGTATTCATGGGTGTGGGATAGAAGCGGTGTCTCTGTTCAATGATATGCAGACTGCAGGATTAAAGCCAGATGATGTGACTTTTGTTTGTCTCTTATCTGCTTGTAGCCATTCTGGTTTTGTTGCTGAAGGGAAAAAGTGGTTTGTCACAATGAATCAACATTTCCTCATTGTCCCAAGGATGGAACACTACATATGCATGGTTGATATGTTGGGGCGTGTGGGACTGTTGAATGAGGCTCGGAGTTTCATTGAAACGATGCCACTTGATCCCGATGTTCGTGTATGGAGTGCCTTGCTTGCTGCTTGTAGGGTGCATAAGAATGTTGAACTAGGAGAAGAAGTATCAAACAAGATCCAGAGCCTTGGGCCAGAAAGTACGGGAAATTTTGTGTTGCTATCTAATATATATAGTGCTGCTGGGAAATGGGAAGATGCTGCACATGCTAGAATCAAGCAGAAGAACTGGGGACTTAAGAAAAGCCCAGGATGCAGTTGGATAGAGGTCAATGGTGTCATCCATGCCTTCATCAGTGGAGATCAGCAGCACCAGCATTCTGCAGAAATAAACAAGAAATTAGGAGAGTTGCTAGTGGAGATGAAAAGGTTGGGTTATTGTTGTGAATCCAGTTTTGTTCTCCAGGATGTTGAAGAGGACGAGAAAGAAAGCATTCTGCTTTATCACAGTGAAAAGTTGGCTGTTACATATGGGCTTCTTACTCTGAGCTCCAACAAGCCCATTCTTGTGACTAAGAATTTGAGGATTTGTGGGGACTGTCATGAGGCAATGAAATATATCTCCATCATTACCAACAGAGAGATAACTGTCAGAGATAGTAGCAGATTTCACCATTTCTGGGATGGAATTTGCAATTGCAGAGACTTCTGGTGAGCTCGAAAATAAACAACAAATCAAGGTCTGAAATGTTGATTTTGGCTATGGAAATGGCTATGCTTGTTTTGATGTAAAATGTTTTATTTATTCTTATAACTGCCACCAAATTACAGGCAGTTTATTTAGCAATTATTCCGATTTATTTACCACTTTTAAATTAAGCGGTTGAATAGGGGATCAATCGGTTAACGGGGGACAAAAGTACATTGCCTTGAGTTTTCACATTCCCGTGCTCCTTACATCCGTTTTGTTCTTCAGCTGAAGAGAGAGACAGACACTGCAATTCGTTGGGGCTTCTGCACGTGCACTTGCAAAACCATCTTCAGCCAAAGAAGAAAATCTGTTTATTGAAAATGCCCTTTTGCCATTAAACAGCAATGAGGTCTGACCATCAGCCATCTGGTTCAAGTTTCAGGCAACACCAATTGAAATTAGAGAGGATAACCATTGGGATGAGACCCAGTTGGTAAAGCAGATATTGCTGCTGCAAGTTTGATCTTTAGGCAACCAACCGACTGAAACATTGCCATCACCATCAAGCACAACTATGGTTAGTAATGCAGACATTAGTAATGCTACAGGCAACCCACTTCACCTGGAGAGGATAACCATTGTTGCCGCTCCCCATTGTCTTCTCCAAGGAGCTACAGAACAAAGGGTTCAACCGTTGCATCAAAAAAACATTAGGACCCTTCAGCAGCCATTGATTGAATCAGGAGCCCACCAGTAGAAAGCCTGAGTTTCAGTTCCACCTGAGCATTGCTGCGAGCCAAAGGCAAAAGAATTTGTACAGAGAGGGAGAGAAGGAAAGATCGACGAAGGAATCCAGCCATTGGGAAAGACTGGAAGAGTTCATTGTTTGTCACAGGTACATCCATGATCTTTTCCCTCTTTTATGTTCTTTCATTCACTCTCTTGATACAACGGGACTTTTTGTTTTGATCTGGACTTTCTAATAGATTCTCTCATTTATATGTTAACTTAGTTTTGTAGTAGCAAGTTATCTAGGTTATTAAAGCATGGTAGGACTTGTTTGATAAGCTTGTAACTTGCGATGCTTTATTGTATTTGTCTACCTGGTTTCACTAATCATCCTTGCTATTTGATTAAAAGAAGTGGAATTAGGTCTTTTAGAATCAACAGATGATATTAGCACAGATTTAGTTAATCAACTTTTTAAGGACATTGTTAAAGAAGAATTCCACCATAACCAACAATATGATTGATTAGATATATGGGCTCTAACCTTGAAAATCATACAAAACCTGATCTTTTAGGGTAAATTAGACTGGTCTAACAAGCTCAAATTTCTGAGCCAAACCTGGAAATCCATGTGAGTAAGGTTAAACAATTGACTTAATGATGTCCCTTTTTTTTTTTTTAAAGGAGGTGAACATTTTTTTAGGATAGGAAAAATTTAAATCCAAACCAACAGCCCCAGGGTCCTGTCATGGTATAAAACGTGGGAGGGGAATATACCATGCAAATGGCCGGGCTTTCACATGTAACGGTTAGGGAGCTGGGGTAGTTACTTCTAGAAAGGGGTACCATTGTAAATAAATTCCCCTTTGGCGGGAGATGAAGATGCGGGATCCTCTCTATATAAAGGACTTGCTTAATTGTATTGAGGCATGTTAAAATTTGAATTGAAATTCATTCTAATTTCTCCCTCAATTCCCTCTCTCTCTCTCTCTCCCTCCCTCTTCTCGAATTCTATCAACTCTCCCTAATTCTCTAGAATTCCCACGAATTCTTGAGAGTTCTCTGTCAAATCCTTCAAGATCTGACAAATTGGTATCAGAGCAAGGGTTGGGCCGAAGGAGTTAGTAGGAGAAGCGATGGTAGAAGGGACTTGAATGAAGAATCTCGAGTTACAGGTGCAACAGTTCCATTCGACGATGATTGACCTGCAAGCTCGGGTGGAACTACTGGAGATCGGATCCAATCGCAACCATGAGGCGATCATGGTGTTGGACCAAAAGATGGAAGACTCTCTAGGGAGTTTGGAAAGGAGGTTGGACGGGATCCGAGACGAGGTGGGAGCTTAGATTCGAGAACAGTTGCAGAGCTTCATGGTAATGTTTACACGTCAAAATCAGGTAAGTCTATCACCTAATTTCCCCCCAGAGAAAGGACATAACCGATCCTTACTGGTATTGGAGGAAGGAATGGGAATGCCGGGCTCTCTAAAATTGAGGTTGCCTCGAGAGAAGAAGAGGATATGAGATGGAACATAAGCGAGGGGGACCGATTGTCTACAATCAATTGGGGTTCCCTATGCCTAAGCTAGAGATTCCCCTGTTTGATTGGAGTAATTCGATATGGTGGGTGAGGAGATGTGAAAGGATGTTCAGTTGGTACAATATACCAGAGGGACGTAGGGTAGCCTTGGCAGCCGCATACCTCAATGATGTGTGAGATGCTTGGTACCAAGGGTGGTCACAGACTAGGGGAGAATGTCCTTGGGGGGAATTTGCAAACAAATTATGTGAAAGATTTGGTAATAGAAATAGGAAGGATGTAGTGGAGGAGTTCAATGAATTGTGACAAGAAGGGGGTGTGCAGGCTTATCAAGCGCGATTTGAAGAGTTGAGATTGATCATGGTCACCTTGAATCACCATCTTTCAGAAGCATATTTCATCTCTAGCTTCTTGAGTGGTTTGAATGAAGAGCTCTGGCCTATAGTCAAGATGCTCAGGCCAAA
The DNA here is from genome assembly GCA_036245055.1 of Diospyros kaki. Classification (NCBI taxonomy): domain Eukaryota; kingdom Viridiplantae; phylum Streptophyta; class Magnoliopsida; order Ericales; family Ebenaceae; genus Diospyros; species Diospyros kaki. The sequence goes on from BSEG01000002.1 coordinate 23,237,274, forward strand.
GACAGTGGAGGAAGTAGCCGAGAATGCAAGGCTGAAAGAGATCATGGTAGAAGCGATCATGAAGAAATAGAGGTAGCAGAACAGGGGAACTAATGTGGGAACTGTTGTGCTGATGATGAAAGGGTATGGAAAGGAGTTGGTAAAGGTAAATCCAGGGGTGACAGGAATGGTAGTGGCTACACTTGGCAGGTACCTGATAGGCTAGAGTGGAAACTTGATAGATTAGAGGAGACAGTTCAGGCTATGCTTCAAATGTGGTGACCGGTATTAACTGGGACACCAATGCAAGAGACAATTACTCTTACTAGAAGGTGAAGATGGAGCTGGGGAAAAAGAAAAGGAGATAGTGGAAACGAGTTAGAAGGAGAAGATAATGGAAAATTTTCATTGCATGCCTTTAAGGGGTTAACCAACAACAAAATTATCAAGGTGGAAGGTAAGGTGCAAAAGGGAAGTCTGATGATTCTAATCAACAGTGGGAGTACCCACATTTTCTTGGACGAGAGCACTGCCAAGAGACTTCACTACAGGTTGACAGGAATCCAACCCCTGTCGGTGAACGTTGCCAATTCAACTTGCATCGGTTTTTGCTGGGAAATGCAAGGGGAGTTGTTTGAGGCTGATCTGAGATTACTTAAGCTAAGGGGTTGTGACGTGGTGTTAGGGGTGGATTGGATGAAACAAGTCAGCCATATCAGCTTTGACTTTAATCGAATGGAGGTTACCTTTAAGAAGGGGGGAAAGAAGATGACTCTCATGGGCAGTAGAGAGATAGGGGCTTGTAAGATGATCACTAGGAGGAGGCTATAGAAATTACTCAAACACAAGTGGGGGCTCAAGTAACCCAGCTATTTTCAATCCAAGCAGTGGAGAAGGCTGAGGAAGGGAGTGAACTAGAAGGAGAATTCCACCTAACCACACTCAATCAAGACTAAAATTAGTTAGAGGTACATCAACTAAATTGTCTTAATATGCTTTTGGCTGAATATGAGGAATTGTTTGTAGAAATTAACTCCCTATTACCTAAAAGATCCCTCGACCACTCAATTAACCTGGAAGATGGGGATCGTTGTTAATCATCTGAGACCTCAACTCCTCAAACCTCCTCAAGTAGGTATTCACCTCCCCCACCTGTCTTAATTTGTTGAATTCCTCAATAATGTCTAACATACTCTTCTCACCAAATCTCTCACATAGCCTATCAACAAACCCTTCCCATGTTGGGTTATCCCTGATCCTAGTCCATCCCTGGTACCAAGCATCTACTAGGTCATCGAAGTAGGCTAAGGCTAATGCTACTCGTCTTCTCCTTGGCACATTATACCAATCAAACATATGCTCGCACCATCGAGGGTTATTCCCGTCAAACACCAGAATCTCCAATCGGGGCATAGGGAACCCCGATGGTTGTGGGTGATTATGTCCTTCTCTACCTCCTTCTAGCATATTCTCTACATCTTCCTCTGGTTCAATTCCAATCTCATTATTCCCAACTACTCCGTCCCTTCTATTTTTTGGTAATATGGGCTCTGTTCTATCTCTAGGAGGAAAGTTAGGAGCCAATCTTACCGTGTTTTGGCGAGTAAACATGACCATAAACTATTGTAATTAGGCCCCCAACTCGTCTCTCATTTGTGCATTACCCTCCCGCATCTGAGATAGAGCACCATCGAGCCTTTTCTCCAGTCCTTCGATTGAGCTCTCCACCTTGCGATCCACAGTTAGGATTGCCTTGTGGTTGCATTTCGAACCTCGCTCTAGCTGATCTACTTGACTTTGGAATTCGGACAAGGTCGAGCTGAACCACTGCAGCTGTGACTCGTAGTTCTTCATGCAGGTACCTTTCGCCATCGAAGAATTTACCAATAACCCCGACCAAGACCGTCGCTTTGATACCAAAATTGTCACTGCCAAGCAGAGACAATGGTGGATTTCCTGGTTCGATGTGAATCAGTAGTCCACCATAGGAAGAATAGAAAGAAGAATAGGGAGAAAGGAGAAAAACAAAGGCAGAGAGAAGAGAGAAATTGAGAGAGAAGTAAGAGTTATTTCTTAATTTTCGATAATCCCTCCCCGAGTGTCTTGGAGAGTATTTACAGGACCTTAGGGTGATGCTGCCACAACAAATCACTTCCCCAAAATGGTTGCAACCGTCTTCTTTGTCCTATTCTAACCCAAGTATGTGCCCTCTCTCTCTTTCTAATTCTCTAACATAAATATTCCACCAATTACAACAGTGAAAAAAAGAATTACAGAAATTACAAATAGTAAAGGAAACATAAAACGAGTTATAGCCACTAAAAGAAAACCAAAATTGCTGTAATAAGGCCCAATCCGTAACAAATATTTAGGGACTCATTCATGTGATAAAATGGAGAGCCCATGAATGATAAAAACTTGTCTTTTATTAAGATATACAAAGACACAATAAATATGTTCACTCACAAGCCCGCTAGACATCATCCAAATCTTGCATTAGGACATATAACACTAACACCCCCCACCTACGCTTAAGATTGGCACCGATGCCATTAATAATGCGAGTCCCTTTAAAGGAATTACGAGCCAAGAAGTCTGAGAGTGTAGGGAAAAAGGCCTATGCTATTATTGTGATGAGAAATTTCTTCCCGGACATCAGTATCAACCACCTCAGTTTTTCATGCTTGAAAACTGATAGGCCCCCGGTCCATTGGACCTACCAAAGGCGCCCCAAGGGGCAGGGGCTAGGAGGTAAAATAGGTGGAGGATAAGAAGGGAATAGCTGGTTTGTTGTAACAAACCAGCATGTGCTGCCAGAGGCAGTTATGCTGAGGTGGAGGAGGTATAAATAAGAGAAAAAGTGAGAGAGAGGGTGTGGAATATTTTTAGAAGATTGTAGGAGAGTTTGGGCCTCTCGAATGCCCATTGTTCTTATTCTTGTTGCTGCAAACTATTGAAAAACCATTGATATTTTGATTGCTGGAAGTTTGCTACCTGGTATCCTATCAATTTGGTATCAGAGACGTTGCCGATCACCATGGTAAATTTGAGCGAGAGAGTGGGGGACCTGGAGGAGAAGGTCGATACAATGAGGGGAGAGATTCAAGCCATCAACAGGAATGTAGTGGAGATGCTCGAACAGTTCGCCATCATGCGAACAAGATGGGATGAACAGGAACGGGAGAGGAAGGCGAAGACCCATGGGGGCGAATGGCCAACGGAGTTTACCCAAGATTCCGAAGTGACCCCCGGCGTCGGCTTGAACCGAAGAATGGAGGGAGGCACGAGCGTCGGGTGGCGGCAAGATGGGAGAGGTCGGCGGCTGGAGATGCCGACCTTCGAGGGAGACAATCCGGATGACTGGATATTCCGGGCGGAGAGATACTTCTCGATCAACCAGTTGTCCGATGATGAGAAGATCGAATCCGCTGCGTTGTGCTTCGAGGCAGGGGCCCTCGCGTGGTTCCAGTGGGAGTCGAGGCGCAGGGGAATTCGCAGCTGGGAGGGGCTCAAGCAAGGCATTCTCAACCGATTTCAGCCAACCCAAGAGGGGTCTCTAGAGGAGAGGTTCTTGGCTCTCCGACAAGACGGGACTATCAAGGATTACAGGCTGATGTTCGAGATCTTAGCCGTGCCCGTGTCGGAAGTATCTGAGGCATTCCTGGAAGGCCATTTCATTAATGGCCTTAAGCCAGAAATTCGGGCTGAGCTCAGGGTCCTGCAACCGAGGGGGTTGGATCGGATCATGTCGACGGCTCAATGTATCGAGGATAAGAATGCAGCCATGCTCAGCGGCAGTGGGAGATTCGGGCCAGCAAGGAGTAGTTTCTCTACCCACTCTACCACCAATGTTTTTCGACCCCCTCTCATGCAGTCAAAAAGCCCAACTCCTCAAGTGAGAGCTGTTAGCCAAGCGAGCAACAAGCTGCCAGTGACTGGGAGTGGCAGCAATGCTCCTTTTAAACGACTCAGCGAGGTTGAGTGGAAATCTAAAAGAGAGAGAGGTCTATGTTTCCGATGTGATGAGAAATACTCTATCGGCCACCAGTGTAAGAACCGAGAGCTACAAGTTATGATGATTTATGATGAAGAGATGGAAGAGGAAGTAGTCGAGGCTGAAACAGGGGAAGACGAAGCGGGGCAAGGCAGCGAGGTCATCGAACTCTCAATGAATTCAGTTGTGGGATTAACCACACCACAAACCATGAAGCTGCAAGGGGATATTGAAGGGCAGCCAGTGGTGGTGCTCATTGATGGAGGGGCGACGCATAACTTTATAGCGGCCGAGTTGGTGCAGCGGTTGGGGCTGCCAAGAACAGAAACGGCTGGGTATGGAGTGGTTATGGGGACCGGAATGGCAGTGAAAGGGGCGGGCATTTGCAAGGGAGTGAAATTGCACCTACAAAACCTACAAATCGTGGAGGATTTTTTGCCTTTAGAATTGGGTAGCTCGGATGTTATCTTAGGCATGAAGTGGTTAGCTGCAGTGGGGAAAATGAATGTGGATTGGAAAGCTTTAACAATGAAGTTTTGAGTGGGGGGTATGGCTGTAACACTGCAGGGCGACCCAAGTTTAAGTAAAACCTTGGTGTCTTTGAAGTCCATGCTGAAAGCTCTTAAGGGAAGAGGGGAGGGGATGTTGCTGGAGTTGGGAGCCATCACAGCAGAAATTGAAGGCAAGCAGTGGGTAATTCCAAGGTTGCTGCAAGGAGTGTTGGAAGAGTTTGAAGGGGTCTTCTCTAATCTTGAGGGGCTGCCACCATGCAGAAAAAGGGATCATGTTATTAACTTGATTCCAGGAACAACACCCGTACATGTGAGACCTTACCGTTACCCTTACATGCAAAAAAATGAGATTGAAAAACTGGTGGGCGAGATGTTGGGAGCTGGGATTGTGCAGCCAAGTTGCAGTCCGTTTTCTAGTCCGGTGCTGTTAGTTAAGAAGAAAGATGGAGGGTGGCGGTTTTGTGTCAACTACAGGGCTTTGAACAAGGTAACCATCCCCGACAAATTCCCTATACCGGTGATTGAGGAGTTGCTGGACGAGTTGCACGGGGCTGTAGTTTTCTCCAAGCTGGATCTGAAATCTGGCTATCATCAGATTAGGGTCAAGGCTGAAGATGTTCCCAAAACGGCTTTCCGGACACATGAGGGCCACTATGAGTTCCTAGTTATGCCGTTCGGATTGACAAATGCACCCGCAACCTTTCAATCAATAATGAATGATATCTTCAGGGAGTATTTAAGGCACTTTGTATTGGTTTTTTTTGATGATATATTGGTGTATAGTAAGAGCTTAGAGCAACACACGAAGCATTTACGTTGTGTTTTAAAAGTGTTGGCAGAAAATCAGCTACTTGCTAACAAGAAAAAGTGCTTGTTCGGGCAGCCGGAGGTTGAATACTTAGGCCACATCATTTCTCAACAAGGTGTATCAGCTGATCATGCTAAGGTGCAAGCGATGATGGATTGGCCTACTCCTACAACAATGAAGGAATTGAGAGGATTCTTGGGACTCACGGGATATTATCGGCTCTTCGTGAAAGACTATGGCAAGATGGCAAGGCCTTTAACTGAACGGTTGAAGAAGAATAATTTCTATTGGGATGTGGCAGCCGAGCAAGCTTTCCAACAGCTTAAGGCGAAGATGGTTTCCTTGCCCGTGCTCGCTTTACCGGATTTTGATAAACCTTTTGTGGTAGAGGCGGATGCTTCGGGGGAGGGCATGGGGGCTGTTTTAATGCAGAATCAACGACCCATTGCCTATTTCAGTCAAGCTTTCAATCAATTAGGGAGAACGAAATCAGTTTATGAGCGGGAATTGATGGCCATAGTCTTTGCAGTGCAAAAATGGAGACATTATCTTCTAGGGAGGAAATTTCAGGTTTGGACTGACCAAAAGAGCCTCAAATACTTGATGGATCAGCGGTTGGTAAGCCCCGAATATCAGAGATGGATGGTGAAATTAATGGGATTTCAATTTGAGATTCATTATAGGCCGGGATTGGAGAATAAGGCAGCTGATGGCTTATCTCGCATCAACCATCCAACAGCCTTCATGGCTTTGACAGTGCCACAAGTAATTCAGCTGGATCAATTGGTCCGTGAAGTAGAAATAGATGGCAGGGTGCAGCAAATTATCAAGGATCTACACACTGATCCTGCTTCCCACCCTAATTTTCAGTGGGTGGACAGCCATCTGCTATACAAAGGGAGGTTATACATACCGCAAGGGTCTTCTCTCATTCCATTAATTTTACATGAGGGGCATGATGGCAGTCTCGGGGGACATTCAGGGTTCTTGAAGACTTACAAGCGAGTGGCGGCTAGTGTTTATTGGCAAGGGATGAAGAAGGACATTCACAACTATGTGAGTAAGTGTGCAGTTTGCCAACAGAACAAATTTTCAGCTTTAACACCTGGGGGATTGCTGCAGCCTCTCCCCATTCCTAACCAAGTTTGGGAAGATATAGCTATGGATTTTATTGAGGGGCTACCTAGGTCGGGCAAAATGGATTCAATATTGGTTGTAGTTGACCGGCTAAGCAAATATGGGCACTTTATTGGGCTGAAACATCCGTTTACTGCAGGGGAAGCGGCTGGAAATTTTGTTAAGGAGATAGTAAGGTTGCATGGCCTCCCAAGATCCATTGTATCGGATAGGGACAAAATTTTCATGAGCCGTTTTTGGGAGGAATTGTTCCGCCTCCAAGGTACTAAACTAAATCGAAGCACCGCCTATCACCCACAAACTGATGGGCAAACAGAGGTTCTGAATCGGACATTGGAAACATATTTGCGTTGTTTTGCTTCCTCTCAACCGAAATCATGGTTCATGTGGCTGCCTTGGGCGGAACTATGGTACAACACATCCTACCATACAGCTGCAAGGAAGACCCCTTTTCAGGTGGTGTATGGCAGAGAACCCCCAGCTTTGGTGAGGTTTGAAAGAGGCACCACACCGGTGTCAATGGTGGAGCGACAATTAGTTGAACGGGATAAGATTTTGGATGACTTGAAGACTCAATTGCTGAGGGCTCAATCAGTAATGAAGAGTGGGGCTGACAGGAAGAGAAGAGAGGTAAACTTCAAAGTGGGGGACTTGGTTTATTTGAAATTGCGGCCATATCGTAGGAAATCGCTGTCTGGTCGCTCCAACGAGAAATTAGCGCCCAGATTTTATGGTCCATTTGAAGTGGAAAAGGAGGTAGGACCGGTTGCTTACAAATTAACACTGCCCTCCCATTGCAACATCCACCCCGTCTTCCATGTGTCCCAATTACGCGAGGCAAGAGGGGCGTTGGGGGCTAGTGTGCAAATTCCCAGCCAGCTGAGTGCAGATTTGGAGCTCTTGGTGGAGCCAGAGGCAGTTCTGGGGGTTCGTTCGGGAATGGGAAATAATCGACAAGGTAGGGAGGTTTTAATTCAATTGAAGGGGCTGCCCCCTTTAGAAGCAACATGGGAACCAGTTAACCTCCTTCAGCAACAATTTCCAGATTTCCACCTTGAGGACAAGGTGAAAGTGAGAGGGGGGGATAATGATAGGCCCCCGGTCCATTGGACCTACCAAAGGCGCCCCAAGGGGCAGGGGCTAGGAGGTAAAATAGGTGGAGGATAAGAAGGGAATAGCTGGTTTGTTGTAACAAACCAGCATGTGCTGCCAAAGGCAGTTATGCTGAGGTGGAGGAGGTATAAATAAGAGAAAAAGTGAGAGAGAGGGTGTGGAATATTTTTAGAAGATTGTAGGAGAGTTTGGGCCTCTCGAATGCCCATTGTTCTTATTCTTGTTGCTGCAAACTATTGAAAAACCATTGATATTTTGATTGCTGGAAGTTTGCTACCTGGTATCCTATCAAAAACATACCCGACTTCATCCCTGCGGACAAGGATACTTTGAGTGGGGGGGAATGATATGTGCACTGTGCTTGGATTGCGGGTGGTACACTGTCAATCTGGGAAGACCAAGTCCAGGCAGGTTGTTGGGGTGAATAACAGAAGTCAGGAAAGTCAGGAAATGGTTGAACAAGTCCAAATAAGTCCGAACCATGGCTGCTGAAGAATAGCTCTTGGTATTTAATTATTGTTCCTTGTTCTTGATTAGTTAGTTGAGTAGTTGAATTGTTATTCCTTATTTTCAGATTAGTTGGTTGGATTATTTGGTCTTCAAGTCGTAATTGATCTATAAATAGCTGTTGACAATCATTGAATAAAATCTATCAGTTACAGCAATTATTCCTTCCCTGGTCTCCTCTATTCCCTTATTCCAGCATACAGACAAATTATCTTATCATTTACTCAGAACATGGACATTTGGCAGCAATGGCAGCTTGTGTGAGCGCTAAAGCTTCTAACAAAACTCTGATTCACATTCTCATCCTGATTCTTCTATCAAGGTCTGTTACACTTCCCCTTTAGGTATAACTGTGCTCTTTGTATATGAATTTACAAGTAAAAACAGAAAAAACCCAAGGCTTGGCTTGGTTGCGTCGTTTTATGTATTCAAGTATTTGCAGTCATTGGTTTTGAATGCAAAAAGAATTTAGTTGCTGTATGGGAGTCACTGTGTAGGAGTTTCTGATCAGTTCTCATTTGAAGCTTAAATCTAAGGCCACAAGATTGCAGCTTCTTAAGCTTTCTTCAGGTCCCTATTTTACCAATTTTCAGCATTAAAGGTCAGGATTATATGGCATTGCAACTAGTTTCTTAGGGTTTGTGAATACTTGTTTTTGTTTAAAATTAGTGAAGTCCCATTCTTTGTTGTGGTTTGTCCCACTGGAAATTCCAAATTCTATGATTTGGTAATCTTTGTTTTTCTTGATTTTTGGTTCTTAAAATGTGTTATTTTATCTGCATTATGCCCAACAAAAGGCAAACATTTTATCTTATTCATAAAATGTTTGTTATGGTAAGCTTGTTTAGATAATTTGATCCCATTTGGTTGCTGCTTGGTTGCTTTCCTTGATAGCTTTTCACTTGTTAGGTGGGGAAGGGGGGGAAGAAAAGGTTCTCACTTGCTTTATAAGTTTTGCACGATTAGAAAAATAAATAATATTAAGATGAGAATTTGAAGATATTGTTGCTTTTCATTTACCTCTTTTTGATTTTTCTGAAGTGACTTACTTTTTTCCACTAGCCTTGTGATAAACTGACTGTAGGAGAAAAAGAATTGAAAATGGGATTAATTTAGGACTGTATTGTCCTGAAAATGGAATCTCCAATGCTGAAATGATTTTTTATCATGCATTATAGATGTACCTCGCATGCTCCTGAACCTACCAATAAATCAAGTAGATTTATGTATGTTTCTGTAAATATTTTAACAGGCAGAAAATATAAGAAATATATTAGAGAGAAGCACTGCCAAAAATGGGTTGAGCCCTGTAGTAACCAAAAAAAAAGGCGAAAGAAAACAAATAAGACAAACTACTTGTGTAGAATCATCATCCATAAAAGACGAGAACCTAAGGAAAATGGAACATCCTTCTTCAACCACAAAAACAAGGAAATCAGATTCTCTTTATTTAACCATAAATTTGTCTCACTATATCCTCAATAGCTTTATAATTATTTAACCATAAATTTGTCTCACTACGTAGACCATATGATACAAAAAGGAGTGGTCATTTACGCATGTCTCATGTTCTTGCTCAGGCAAGCCCTGCCCCATGAACTAAGAAGTTCCACAACCATAGCTGGCATAACTTAATGCCCACGAAGTAGTCCTGCCAAAAATGCAATCTACATCAACTTCCTGTTTCATTGGAATTAAATTTTTAAAATCACTCCAAACCTTCATAATCCTTTCCACAACCCCACCCATGAGATGACCTAACTTCCCTTCTAACCTACTTACCTAAGCAATCTACCATATTTACCTAAAATACTCTCCTCCAATGATTACCCCTGCTCTTGGTGGCCAAATCCCAATATGGCTTAATTAAAAGGTACACCACCTAATTCCCAATCCTCCCTTTTGAATAGAAGATAGACCCTAGGCCTATCCCGACCAACCGAGTGTTATTTAAATTCATCCCGTAACCTTCCCCATAGGAAAGTTGTCCAATGTCTTTGCCACCAAAGTATGGCAGGTGAAAAGATAACATCATATATATAGAAATGCTAGATAAAACACTCTTTCAGCAACATGATTATATCACTCTTTGACAATTACAACCTTTTCCACGTAGCCAACTATTTCTCAGTCACAATAATTCTATTTTAGACCGACTTAGCTTTAATTCAAGAACCCAAAGGGAGATGTGAGCTACTTGAAACTGACCTAGCTTTAAGATGAAAATGTCATGCAACTTAGCTGTTATTTCACAACAACTCACATGCACATAATTTTGAATGTTATCTGGGAAGTAACATAAAAATTTTCCATATAAAAATGGTGTTGGAAATTTATCTCGTTATTCCTTTGCTAGAGGGTTGTGTTAGGAAGAGTATCTGGCATAAAATTTTGCCATATTGTTCTTTTGCATGGATTTGTATAGTTGATGTAACTTTTAGACATCAATTGACATTATGATTGACATGCTATCGACACTAACTTGGTTAAGAAGAAGCACAGTTGCTGATGATGACTATTAAATATGTCAATGTGGTGGCATACTGCCTGCATCATGGTACTGCTTCACCATGCATCTTAGTGTTCAATGCATTGAAGCTACTGTTGAGTTTTACTGTTTCACCATGCGTCTTAGTGTTGATTTTTACTGCTTCACTATGCAATCTTGATAAATGTTTGAATGCATTGGGGTTAGTGTTGAGTTTAACTTCTATAGAGGTGTTCCCTCAGGTGTCATGTCAAATCTCCTTGCTGCGCATGATTGGCTACAAGCTGTCCGCATTGCTTCATATGAGTTTCTTTTGTATGACCCTGGTTCTTATGAATGGTACAAGTGCCTTGACCAGTGCATGTCAAAGCAAACAGTGAATAACCTGTTGTTGAAGCCTCTCTCTCGCTCTCTCTACAATTTTGAATTCTTTTCAAGGGATTCCTTGCATGTTTTATTACCCAGATTGTTCTTGGCCCATCAGTAATAGCTGTTGTTTTTGCATTGAATGATCTGTTGCAAGGAAAGTTCTCAGAACTTCCAAACAAGTATAAAAAAGATGTGCTCCCTGCATTGTTTTTGGGTAAGATATTTGTGCTTTACAATCTGTACAATTGTCTTTAAGGTGCATCTCCTAACTTTAATACTTCTATTTTCTTTTTATTTATTTGTATGCAGGATTTAGGTTCTGGATCCCTATCAGTGTTGAATATTTGGTATATCTTTCTCTCCCTTCAAGTGCTAGAATAAGCCCATGTGTCATGTACCGCGTGATATTAAGGAGTAGTATAACAATTAAATGTAATGGAGGAACAAAATGTAATAAGAAAGGAATCGAGGCGCGAGTTAGTTAATGGCTGTAAGGGTATGGTACAGAATTTATTGCTGCTGTGGCAGCTTGTACATTCCCCAATGATGTAAACGGTTGCAGCACGTGAGGGGCAAGTATCCCAGCTATGTATGGGTATTCTCTCTCTCTCAGCATTATTCAAGGAATATTACAACTTAATTCTCTAGAATTTTCTCTCATTTATCTCTTTCTCCCTCATTTCTCTCTTATTTCCCTCTCCCAACTCTCTCTCGATCAGTCTATTGATTGAGAACCCCTTAGTCAGATCCTCTGTACCTGACAATCTGGTATCAGAGCTCGCTCTTGGGCGTTGGGCGGATACTACCATATCAACACAATGGCTGATGGGATGCAGATGAAGCAGATGGAGTCCCAATTGCAGCAAGTGATGACAACCATGGCAAAGATGTAGGCGAGGCTGGGATCCCTGGAATCATTGATTGGAATGGGGGTGGATACCCGTATTGATTAGGCAATGGGAAGGTGGTGTGAAGAAAATCGAGAGCAGAGTACCTTGCTGTGTGAGCAGGACTAGATGCAAATGTTCATACGAATGTTTGCATCACAACAGTTGGGGAGGCTGTCGTCGAAATTTTCGCCTAGGGAAAGGACGGAGCCCATATTTCCTGGAGTAGGAGTGAAGCAACGTCAAGGGGGGACTTCAGACTTTGAATTCGAAATAGAGACCTTGGGTGAAAATAGGAGATATGGAGTGTAGGCAAATCGAACCCAACCAAATTTTCTGGTGTCGGAAGTTGGAGATTCCACCATTTGAGGCTGAAAATCCAAGATGGTGGATAAGGAGGTGTGAAAGGGTGTATTCATTGTATCAAGTTCAAGAACAACAGAAGGTAACTTTGGCTGCGACTTACCTGAACGATATGGGAGATGCATGGTTTTAGGGTTGGCTCACATCAAAAAAGGGGAGTCCCTGGCATGTATTTGCAGAGGACCTTTGTGCGAGGTTTGGAGACGGAGATTTAAGGGATGTGATCAAGGAGTTTAATAAACTAAGGCAGGATGGGACGATGCAGGCCTATCAACTAAAGTTCATGGAGTTGAGATTACTAATGGTAATGCACCAACCACACTTAACTGAAGAGTATTTTGTATCAAGTTTCATCAGTGGGTTAGGAGAAGATGTGAGACCAATGGTAAAGATGATGCAGTCTCGGATAGTTAAGCAAGTTGTCGATAGTGCAATGCTGTAGGAGATGACTATCGAGGCCATGTTAAAGAAACAAAGGAGTCAGATGAAAGGGTTGAGTACCGGAGGGTGGCAGTCCGGAAATAGGGCTATAGGTAGGGATACAGGGCAAGGTAGTAAGAATGTCCTGACCCTACCTTCCACAATGACTCTAGCTGCAAATGGGGGAAGGATTATGGAACAGAGACAGCTAGTTGGACTTTGCTTTAGGTGCGGAGATAAGTACTTTGTGGGGAATAAATGCAAATGAAAATTGTTACTGTTAGAAGTAGAAGAGGAAGAAGAAGAAAAAAGGAGCGAGAGTATGGAAAATGAGGTAGAAGATAGAGAGGAGATATCCGTGCATGCACTAAAGGGGTTAGCAAACAACAAGATTATTAAAGTAAAGGAAAGAGTTCGAGATGCCCCAATACTGGTGCTCATTGATAGTGGGAGTACCCATAGTTTTTTGGATGAAACCATGGCTAAGAAGTCGAAGTGTGAAGTCTCTAATTCACATCCACTATTGGTGACCATAGCAAACGAAAATAAGGTGGTGAGTCAATCATCTTGCTTGGGGTTCTACTGGGAGATAAAAAGGGAAGAGTTTGTAGCTGATTTAAGGCTGTTGAAATTGGGAGGTTGTGATGTCGTGTTGGGAGTTGATTGGATGAAGGAGGTCAATTCAATTAGTTTTGACTTCAATAAAATGGAGGTCACGTTTGAGAAGGAGGGAAGGAGGAAGACCCTAGTGGGTAGCCATGAAGTAGGGGTGTGTAAAATGATTTCAGGAAAGAGGTTGCATAGGATGCTCAAGAGAAAATTATCACAGGTGGCTCGATTATTTTCTATCCATACCATGGAATACACCCTTGGGAAGCAAGGAGTAGAGGGTCATCTGGTGGAGGTAGTGGGTAGTAGCTCTCATACGCCATGGCAGGTACAAGAATTTGACTCCCTTAACATGCTGTTAATTGAATTTAAGGACCTATTTTTCGAGCCAAGTTCCATTCCACCAAAGAGACCCTATGACCATACTATCAATCTTAAGTCTAATGCAGAGCCTGTTAACCTAAGAGCCTACCAATACCTGCCCAGATAGAAAATAAAGATGGAGAAACTCATCAAAGATATGTTGCACAAATCCATCTTTCAACTCAACCATAGCCCATTTGCATCACCAGTATTACTTGTTAAGAAAAAGGATGGATCATGGAAATCAACTCAATGCCATGACCATCAAAAACAAGTTTTCCATTCCAATTGTGGAAGATCTACTTGATAAGCTCAAAAATGCCTCTGTATTTACCAAACTAGACCTTCAATTAGGCTATCATCAAATTAAAATGCGGCCCAAGGATATCCCTAAAATAGCTTTTAAGACTCACCAAGGGCATTATGAGTTCCTCCTAATGCCCTTTGGCCTCACTAACGCCCATGCAACCTTTCAAGCATTAATGAACAAAATCTTTGAACCATACCTACATAAATTCATCCTAGTATTTTTTTATGACATTTTAATTTATAGTCCTACCTTTGCACAACACCTAAACCACCTAAAAATTACCTTTGAGGTTCTTAGACTCAATAAACTGTATGTTAAGGAATCAAATTGTACTTTTTCCAGGCAGTAGGTTGAATATCTAGGGCATATCATATCTAGTCCAGGGGTGAGCACTGACCCTAGTAAGGTGGCCGTAATGGTGGCTTGGCCAAGGCCTCACAATGTGAAAGGATTGAGGGGATTTTTAGGATTAATTGGGTACTATCGCCAGTTTGTTAAGGGGTATGGTGTTATTAGTCGACCTCTTACTGACCTATTGAAGAAAGATGGATTTTGGTGGGATTCTAAGGCAAAGGAAGCCTTTTGCAAGCTCAAACAGGCCATGAGTGAAGTACCAACTTTAGGCCTATTGGATTTTAATAAACAATTCACCTTAGAGATAGATGCAAGTGCTAATGGGATTGGAGCAGTCCTAGTGCAAGAAGGCAGACCTATAGCGTTACTTAGCTAAGTCCTTACCTCAAGACACCTAGGGTTGAGCATCTATGAAAAGGAACTTCTGGCAATATTAATGGCATAGGAAAAATGGGTCATTATCTCGAGGAAGGAAGGTTTGTGATCAAGACAGACCACGAGAGCCTTAAATTTTTGCTACAACAAAAGCTGCAAACACAGTTACAACGAAAAGGTATGACTAAATTAATGGGTTTGGACTATGTGATTAAATATAGGAAGGGTAAGGAAAACTAGCAGTGGATGCTCTATCCAGGTGTTGTGAAGAGGGAGTGTAGCTGCAATCACAACCATTGTCCCAGATTGGTGCCAAGAGGTGGCTGCTAGTTATACATCAAGTGAAAAGACTTGCGAGCTCCTGCAGCAGTTGGTGGTTGACCCCTCATCTAAATTGGGTTACACTTTTAACAAATGGGATGATTAGATACCAAGGGAAGCTGGTGATTGGGGAGGAGGAGGCACTAAGAAAGAGGATAATAGAGGCATTGCATGTCTCTCCCATCAGGGGATACTCAAGTATTGTAAACACATACCATCGAGTCAAACAGCTCTTCAAATAGCCAGGACTTAAGAAGGATGTTATGGAATTTGTTATGAGATGTGACACTTGCAGAAGGTGCAAGTTAGAGAATGTAGCAGCACCCAGGCTACTCCAACCTTTGAATATTCCTGGGGGTCCATGGGAGGACATCTCAATGGACTTTATAGAGGGGCTGCCCAAATTAGAAGGTAGAGATTGCATTATGGTGGTGGTGGACTGCTTCACCAAGTATGGGCATTTTATGGGTTTGGTTCATCCATACACTGCCCAAGAGGTGGCCAAAATGTTCTTAGATCAAGTGGTTAAACTACATAGGATGTAACGACCCAATCATGGGTCTAGATAAAAAATATATATATATATCTAATTCAATATTTTGGGTATTAATTTCATGTGGATGAAATTGTAGCGTGTTTATAAAAATAGAGGTTTTATGTATTATGTGTTAATATATATATATATATATGTGAATTTGTGATGATTTAAGAACAGGAAAAAAAAAGGGGACAGAAAGGGAAAGTTGTATAAGGGGTTAAGGGCAAAAATGGAAAAAAAATGGATAGTATAAAAGAGAAAAGAGAGAGAGAAAAACCCTTCATTTTTTCTCTGCCTCTCGTTACCTTCTTCTTCTTTCCCTCTTCCCTCCCAATCTTTTCTTCTTCATCTTTGAGCTTCAAGAGTGGATTTGGTAGTCAAGATTAAGAGCTTTTGGTGGGGTTTTTGGAGACTCAAAATCTTCTTCTCCAAAGGATCTTCCATTTGAGCAAGGCAAGTTTATCTCTTTTCTTCTTCATCCTATTCATTGGGTCTTGAAATTGAGGTTGTAGAATCCTTTGGGATGAGGGATAATGGTGTGATTGGAGTTTGATGGAGTAATGGGAGGTTTGTAGTGTGTTTGAAGGGTTTTGGGCATTTGTGAGCGATTCTGGGTGTTTCCCGTCTTCAGGTTTTGAAATATGTCATCTAGGTTTCAAAATATAACTCTCTGGTTTCTAGGTTTCGAAACATGTTTCTCAGATTTCGAAACTTGGGGTCAGCTTGTGCACCCTGTACAGTTTTAGCCATAACTTTTTGTATAGGGATCTGATTGACGAACCGTTTGAAGCATTGTAAACTAGACTTGATAGGATTTGTTTTGGTATAAATTTCATATCATTTGGAAAATGTTTGAGTGGTATATCATTGTTTTCAAATCAAGTCTAGTCAATTTAAAACAACATTTGGGGGTTGTTGAGGTGTTTACACATGGAGACCCTTGGGATGAAATGAGCATATCAAAGCATGTTAGAGGGGCACTCTATCATGGAAATATATTTGGTTAGGATGGAGAAACAACATTTTGAGAATGCATTACTCCATGTGATCGATATTATAGGTGCATAGCACATGGTGGCATACATGCATAAATTTTGAGTTGTTCTTGTATGGCATTGAATGTGCATGTGAGCAAGGGATATCCTAATAATGCCAGTGGGCTCATGCCTAGCTGTGGGGGCTTTGGCCCATAATGCCGCCTAGTGTTAAACCAGTGTGTGGGTGGATGTGAATCCACAAGAATATGAAATGCCGTCTAGTTCGAACCAGAGCGTGGGTGGATGGAGATCCACATCATTTATGCGTATTGTATGGGTTTACATATACATTGACATAGAGCATGGCATTGGGCATTATGATCAATAAGTAGCCATGGTGAAATGTTCTCAGCCTAATCTTATTGTCTTGTTTTCCATTGTTAGTCCTTCGTATGAAGGGAGTTTCTTATGTTGCGGTTGAGATATTATGTCTTGCTTATCTTGATTCATTCATTATGCCTTTATTTACTACATGAACTTGTTGAGCCTTGTGGCTCATATTGCTTCTTTGCATCATTCCAGGTAAAGGCAAGGGGAAGGCAAAGGAGGGTGGTGAGTCTAGCCAAGCTTGAGCGGGTGTTAGATATGTGTATAGAGTCTCTCCAAGCCTATAGTCTTTGAGGGTTGTTTTGTGGGCAAAGGGTTAAAAGTTGTAATTAAAGTACTTCATTTTGTGCCTTTCCTATTATTTTGTTATGTATGGGCTGATGTGCTATTTAAAGGATTGATGTAAGGTTTCATTATTATGTAAGTTTCCTTTGAAATGAAAATGAAGTGGATTTTTTTTTGAATTTTTGTTTTGGTGCCTTCTTATGGCGACCCTCTCACGGACCTTCTATGCTAGCGGAAGTTTCAGGAGGTGGGCCGTTATATAGGACACCTAAGGCTATAGTATCAGACAGAGACAAAATCTTTACTAGCCTACTATGGAAAGAGTTGATGGGATTATTGGGGGTGAAACTAAAGATGTTTAGTGCTTACCACCCTGAATCAGACGGGCAAACTGAAAGGGTTAATCAGTGCTTGGAGATGTATCTTAGGTGTACTTGTTTCCTTCAGCCGAAGACATGGTACAAATGGCTTCCGATGGCTCGATGGTGGTACAATTCCAGCCACCATTCAACCATAAAAAGGTCCCCCTTTGAAGCCCTTTACGGTTACATAACCACCTCTACTTCCAGCCTTGGGAGACAACTCAACTGTGGCAGCCCTCGATGCATACCTACAACAAAGGCAACAGGCTCTGCAGGTGATTAAGGAGGAGCTAGCTAATTCCCAAAATCAGATGAAACAATTTGTAGAGAAAAGAATGAGTGAGAGGGAATTTCAGGTAGGTGACATCGTGTATCTAAAGCTGAAGCCAGGACACCAAGAACCCTACTTACTCACCCCGGCTGCAAACTGTATCCAAGGTTTTATAGTCCTTTTCCAATTACTGCAAGGGTGGGAACAGTGGCATATAGGATACAGCTGCCAGAGGGTTCTAATATGCATCCGGTGTTCCATGTTTCACTCCTCAAGAAGGCAGTGGGGGCATAACCAGCAAGCTCCGTCTTACCAACTCTTCCCCAGGCTAAAGCTCCTATTTGGGAGCCTATTGCCATACTTGACAGAAGGGTGATATACTAACAGGGAGCCCTAATTACCCAAGTTCTAATTAAGTGGTTTGATCTACACTCATATGATAACACATAAGAGTGTCTTCCGGACATCCTTAACCAGTTCTCTCGCGTAGCCAGCCTCCTCCACGTTTCTTAAGGACAAGAAAAGTTTTGTAGGGCGAGGTAATTGTCATATACCATGTGATATAAGGGGTAGTATAGCAATTAACTGTAATGGAGGAACAAAATGTAATTAGAAAGAAATCTAGGCGCAAGTTAGTTAGTGGCTGTAGGGGTATGGTATAGAATTTGTTACTCCTATGGCAGCTTGTACATTCTCCAATGATGTAAACAGTTACAACACGTGAGGGGCTAGTATCCCAGCTATATATGAGTACTCTCTCTCTCTCTCTCTCAGCATTATTCAAGGAATATTACAACTTAATTATCTGGAATTCTCTCTCATTTCTCTCTTTCTCGCTCATTTCTCTCTGATTTCCCTCTTCCAACTCTTTCTCGATCAGTTTATTGATCGAGAAACCCTTAGTTAGATCCTCTGAACCTGACACCATGGTGTATGAATTTTAAGATTAAAAATTTTGGTATAATGATACCAACTTAATTAGTAGTTTGCTCTTCTTGTGCTTGGTTGTTATGCCCTTACTAGAGGGGTGATAGGACTGAATCTCTATTTTGTTCTTGTTAGTTCTAGTGCTGCTACTACTAGAAACATAAGATGAGGAAACTAATATTGAAAACCCTTAAAAAAAGGTTTCATTTGCTACACGCTAGATCATTCATATGCAATAACAGGTCAAGCAAACTGGACAATGCAAATTGAAAACTGTTTTCTTTTCTTCTTATGAATTTTATTATCCCCAAAGTGACCTTTCCTTAGAATCTAATACGCACAAATGAAACTATTTTAATTAGGTCGATTACTTTCCATTTTTGAAATAAATTGCTTAAAGAAAATTTGAAAAGTTATTATTTGTGGGGACCAAATCAGGAAATAAGGAAAGAAGATGAGGAGTTTTCTTCAAGGCAAGAATTTGTGCCAAAGAAGTGGCTGGTGATTTGGGGTTAGCTTAGAGATAAGAATGGTTTCTCAGGAAGTAAGAGAATTGAATGTCTTGAGCAAGAGAGAGGTGGTGAAATTGATGCAAATTTGGAACCTTATAAAATAGATTTTTTCAAAGTAAGGAACAAATTTAGAATTGATAGAAAGTTTAGCATTGATGTGTAAGGGAGTTGATGGTGAATTGTGAGACCACAAAGGAGGAGATACGAGGATGAATGTGATTGTCTTGTGAACTATTGTGCTCCAAGACATGTTGGAGGAAACCTTTCCAAGAGGGATCAAGTCATTTTTCCTTATTTGAGGGTTGGGAATGGCTTGTGAAATATGGAATAGAGCCTTAAAGCCTTTTCCCTAGTACTACTGGGCTAAAAAAAGGTCTACCTACTAGAAATGGAGGTCATGTCACGACTTGGATGTAGGAAAACATCCACGCCCTTGATGCAGTAGATTACTACTACTTATAGTTGTTATTACTATTTTTATTTGCTTTATTTTATTTTTTGAATTGCTATTTTGGTAGTAGAGATAAGCTTGTATTCAGTAATAGGCAATTATGTACTAATTGTTAGTGTTGTATACCCTAATGCTAGATTTGGATGACATCTAGCTGGCATGTAAATAGTCACATTTATTGTATCTTTATATATATTTATAAAAGACAAGTTTTCTTCATTCATGAGCTCTCCAGTTTATCACATGAATAAGTCCCTAGATATTCTGCTTAGAAATCTTATTCGCAAGGAGTTGAAATTGTGTGACAGGATTCTCTGATAATAGGGTGTCTTAAATTTTTCTTAGTCCTTAGATTTTTTGAATGGGGACTCTGATTGGTCGAGAATGGACTAACATAGGGGTTACTGCCTTATTTAGTATGAGATACTGATGGGAGGGTGGTGTGTCACACGCCATGTGACATGAGATGTCTCTAATAAAACTGTCGGTGGTTGTTGGGGAATAACCAACCAAATGTGATACCGACGACAGATCACATGGCATGGTGGATAATGGTCTTGTCGTCAGATTGCGATAGTGTGTTGATCCTTGGACTTAAACAAGCACAGTTGTTTTGCATATTGGTGTGCGAGATTTGCTAATAAGACGAACCATCCAATTGGGGGAGGTGGAGAGGTTCATCTATGTGGTTCCGTATTGCTAGTATATGGAGACAAGTGTTGCAAATAGGATCAGTCACCCTTGTCGGTATTTGATGAGGTGAACGTCCTATGTGATCTAATGTTAGTGTGACAGGATAGTGTCTGACCAGGGCAGATTAAATATCAGAAAAGGAGTTTCCTGATGTGTCATCTAGTCACATTGACGAGATCAGACACAGAGTTATTAAGTTTGTGAGTTATTACTCCATGGCTCTGGCTTAGTCGGGTTGTTAGATGATGGAAGGATTATAGCACACGATAATCCTTAACCGTAATAGGTTCACTTAAAATGAGACTTCACTGTCATTTATACTGTCTTAAACCATAGCTAAGCATTATTCAGGAACTGTCGGATCGTCATTGGCATATGGAGAACTTCTGGTGATGGGTTAAGGAGTTGATTAGAACCGAAAGGGGTTTCGGTGCTATCTGATTGCTAGCGGGTAGTGAACCTAGAAAGTCACATACCATATAGTGTCGCATCTAGTATTGGCATCTTGTACCCAAAACTAGGGGTGTGCATTTAGTTATAATCGAACCGAACCGACCGAAAAATACTAACCAAACCGAATCGACCCGCATGCAATAACCGAACCAAAGCGACTGACTAATCCCAACTAACCGAAACCGAACTAATCGAAATCTAAATTGAGTTAACCAAACCGATAACCGAAAACCAATTGTACAAAATCAGAAATTGATATAGAAACAAATTGATTTACAGCAATAGAGGAACAATATTTGTGCAACCCGTTTGTGCAAACGAAGGATAGGAATACACATAAGAGAGAATACAAATCCATTTACAGTGAAGAAGAATAGAAAAATGCAAACCCATTTACAATGTAGAGCAACAGAACAGAAGAAATACACAAGAAAGAATACAAATCTGTTTGTGGAAACAAATGAAATACAAACGAACAACCCATAGAAGAAATACATCAAGAAATTAACCCAACTGAAAGTCAAAAAATTAAAAAATCTTACAAAACCCTAACCTAACTGTCGATATACTAACCTAAGTAACCTCTGTTGCTCGACGGTCGGTGGTTGTTGGTGTGGATCGATCGTCCAAGCACAAGAAAGGAAATGAAGAACAGTGATGAACAGTGTTGGTGTGGGTCTGACGAAGGGGACAGCCGGAGGGCGAAGCGAAAGGTGGGTGCGACTGACTACCGACGGCAAAGGTGTTGAAGGCAGAGGTGACCATCATTGATTCATCGATGGCGACGCACCGATGGACACAAAATCGATCAATTTGTGCGATCAATTTGTGCTGGTCTGCTGGAGGCTCTCTCTCTCTCTCTCTATCGGTCGGTCTTGGTCTCCAAACTTGGGACTCCAGGTGTGTGGCTGTCTCAGGCCGGGGGGGGGGGGTCGTTGGGTCACGGACTCACTGGCGGGTAATATCTTTCGGTTCGGGCGCAGGGCGTGGGGGGGGGCGGTCACGAGTAACTCAGTTATTCTGTTATTCGGTTATTTTTGTATAAATAACTTAACCGAACCGAACCGAATAACCAATTTTTAGGAAAAAATATAACCGAACCGAATTATTTTTTCAGAAAAATCGAACCAAACCGACCGAACTTATCGGTTCGGTTTGGTTAGTTCAGTTTACCCAAACTTTTGCTCACCCCTACCCAAAACGTCTCAAGGATTGATAGGTCAAATGTTGACTTGCTGGCCTGAAGAGTCGACTTTCTTGTGGCGGAAGTCGACTTTCGCCTCTAGGAAAGTCAACTTTCGGTCGCCTAGCTGCCGCTTCAATTGGTTGCCACGTGTTGGCCGATTGGAGGGGGGCGTGGGTGAGGTGGTGGACGATCTGGGGCGGTAGATAAATTGAAGAAGTAGTGTATACTACTTCACATTGTTGTCTTCTTTTACTTCTGTAAATTCTATAGTCACCATAAATTTAATACGCATAATAGTTATGCATGGAGATTTGAGACACGGGTGTGAGTGATACGACAACCCCTATGTCTAGCTCAGGAAGGAGAAATCGGAATAGTACTGGACATAATATTAGGTGTGGATTGACTAGAACTACCATATCGTGAGGTGGATTGGTCTCAGTACATAAATTGTTTCTATACCTATCTATATCTAATAGAAGGTATGTGTATCTTTATATTCATATGATGAATATGCATGTTGCTTAAATACCCAAACTGTATATATGGCATGTGTGTGTATATTCTGCTGCGCACATCTGATGTGCATAAAAATTTTAAAATTCTCCATATAGTTGTACACGAATTTTCCATCACTAACAGCAGTTACATTCCATTTCCTTTTCCACTACACTACTATCTAGAAGAGGGGCTATACAAGCCACCCAAGAACTGGTTTGTGGACTACAATTTTTTGGAATATTGAAGTTCAGTTTCTCTCTTATCTCTTCTATTCTCTCCTTATTTTCTCCTTGTTTCTCCCTCATTTCTCTTTATTTCTCCCTTTCTTTCAATTCTCTCATCGAAGAACTTATAGTTAGGTTCGGGTTCTTGACAATTTGGTATTGGAGCCACCTGGTTCTCAACTGTGATTCCAGCAATCCCTAGCCATTATCTCCGAACAGAGGCAATTACTGAACTATTGGAACCAGTCACATTAGCTGTCAGAGTAAAATCAAAAGAAATTGGTTGCGGAAATGACAGAGGGAACTCGCACGAAGTAGGTAGAGGCGAGGTTGGAGACCATGGATTTGGGCTTGCTGCAGACTCAAGAATAATTGAGTTATTGTCAGGAGAACACTACCACTAGAGAAGCTGTGCAGTTGCTGGAGAAGGAAGTTGCTAGCCCAGCCAAAAGGTGGATGGGCTTCTAAAAATGTTTTCCAAGATGCCCCAGGCCAGCCTGTCAGAAGATTTCCCTCCCATAATTGTTTTAGAGCTAATCTTAATGAGAGTAGGCACTTCAAAGCCAACCTTGATAATAGTGGGCATTCCCCCTTATGCTTCCGCGTCACAGGAAGATTAGGAACAACCAAAAATAGATCAAGCAGTACAGGTAAGGAAATCTTACCAAAATCACCCACACACACCTCTACCTAGGTTTGAAATTCCCTTGTTTAAGGTGTTAAACCAAGGTGGTGGGTTAGGAGGTATGAAAGGTTTTTCCAACACTATAATGTGGTTGAAGGTCAAAAAATAAACCTTGCAGCAGCTTATTTCAAGGACATGGACGATGCATGGTTCAAGGGTGGAACAAAGTGAGGACTAAGTCAAATTGGACAAAATTTGTGGAAGACCTTTGTGATAGGTTTGGTGAGAAAACCATGGCAAATATAATTGAAGAGTTTAACAAGTTGAAACAGGAAGAATCAATGATAAAATACCAAATCCATTTTGAGGAATTGAGGTTCCTAATGTTGAATGCATAACCTACCTTGATTGAACAGTATTTTGTTTCTAGCTTTATCAGTGGTTTAAACAATGAACTGAACCAACAGTTAAGATGGTGCAGCCTGCAATTGTGAAGTAAGCTGCTAAGAAGGCAAGATTGCAAGAATTGGCTTTGGAAGCTATTTTCAGGAAGCACAAAATTCAGTCCAAGGGCTATATTCAGTTATTGGTCTACCCACTGGAGGAAACCCTGGAGCTGTAGAAAATTTTCAAGACTAAAGTTGGACAAGTGGCTTAGCTATTTTTTGTGCAGGCTAATGAAGTGGAAAGCTTTATTGAGGCAGAAAATTGGGAGCAATCAACTATAGAAGGAGGTTATTCCATAACAATCTACAATGTTGCACTCTAGTCCTTTTCTAAAGTAAAACCACTAGACTCTTTACAATTATTATTGGCTGAATTTAAGAATTTGTTTGTTGCACTTACAACCCTACCCCCATAAAGACCTTTTGATCATGCTATTAGATTGAAAACCAACACTGAACCAGTCAATGTCCGTCCCTACCAATATCCTTGTATTCAAAAAGCTGAAATTGAGAAATTCGTTAAGAAAATGTTGGTTAGTTCCATTATACAACCTAGTCACAACCCTTTTGCATCCCCTATTCTCCTTGTTAAAAAGAATAATGGAACTTGGAGATTTTGCATTGACTATTTCCAACTTAATGTCATTACCATCAAGGATAAATTTTCTATACCAATAATTGAAGATCTCATTAATGAACTAAAATGAGCTACCATCTTTTCTAAACTAGACCTAAGGGTAGGACATCACCAAATAAGAATGAAACCTATGAACATACCAAAAACATCTTTTAGAACCCATCAAAGTCTATATGAATTCAAAGTCATACCAAAAAGCATCTACCATCTTTCGGTCCCTTATGAATCATATCTTCAGTTCTTACCTATGAGATTTCATCCTTGTATTTTTTGATGATATCCTCATTTATAGTCAAACCTTTGACCGACACCTTGTTCATCTTAGGAAATCATTTGAAGTCCTTAGATCCAAGCAATTGTATGTAAAGCAATCTAAGTGTGTTTTTGCCACACGACAAGTGAAGTATTTAAGGCATGTTATTTCCGATGTAGAAGTACATACCTCAAGAAGATTGTTGTAATGGTTGGTTGGCCTAGACCAGCTACAATTAAGCCTTTGGGGGGATTTCTAGGATTGACAGGATGCTATGCTATAGAAGGTTCATTAAGAATTATGGGGTTATCAGCAAACCTTTAACTGAATTAGTTAAGAAATATGGGTTTTAATGGAATCCTCAAGCAGAGGCAGCCTTTATTCAATTGAAACAGGTTATGACACATGCTCTAGTGTTAGCTCTACCTGATTTTACCAAACTTTTTGTGTTGGAGACAGATGCTAGTGACAAAAAAATAGGTGCAGTCCTAATGAAATAAGGTAAACCACTAGCTTTCATTAGCTAGACTCTCACACCTAAACATTTAGGCCTAAGTGTGTTTGATAAAGAATTGATTGTGGTCCTGGCTGTAGAGAAATAGTGGCACTATCTAGAGGGCAATCAGTTTATCATCAAAACTAATCATGAAAGCTTGAAGTTTCTCATGCAACAAAAATTACATACACAACTGCAAAGAAAATGTATGTCAAAACTCTTAGGCCTTGAGTATGTGGTTCAATACCACTAAGGTAAAGAGAATATAACAGCATATGCTTTGACTTAGAAATTAGACCAGAAAAATGTCTTAATTTCATACTAATGAATGTATACAACATCCTCTTTTAAGGAGAGGATTATTAGCAAAGAAGGAAGGAAATAAATGACAACATCCTACTATAATTAACTTTCTATATTTACATATTATTTACATAAAACACTGATCCTAAAATATTCTAGGATCAAAATTAGATCAGCATAATTCCAGCAATAATTCCAGCACTCCCCCTCAAGCTGGTTTGTAGATGTCTTCCATAGCCAGCTTGCCAATAAGTTTATCAAACTACTTCTTGTGTAGACCTTTAGTTAGAACATCAACAATTTGTTTGGTGGTTGGAAGATATGGCATGCATATTATTCCAGCATCGATCTTCTCCTTGATGAAATATTTGTCTACTTCTATATGTTTTGTACAGTCATGTAATACTGGATTATGAGCTATAGAGATGGCAGCCTTGTTGTCACAATAGACTCTTATAGGTACTGAATGAGAAAACTTTAGCTCTTCAAGTATTCGTTTAATCCACATTCCCTCAAAAATTCCATGGGTAACAGCTCTAAACTCTACTTCTGCACTACTTCTAGCCACCACATTTTGTTTTTTGCTTCGCCAAGTGACTAGGTTTCCTCCAACAAAAGAATAGTAGCCCGAAGTAGATCTCCTATCGTCAATACTTCCTGCCCAATCTGCATTAGTGTAGATCTCAACTTGCAAGTGGCCATGTTTCTTGAACATTAATCCTTTGCCAGGTGTCCTTTTAAGATATCTTAGGATTCTGTAGACCACCTCGAAATGCTCTGGCCCTGGTGAGTGCATAAATTGGCTTGCCATACTAACTGCAAAAGCAATATCGGGACGCGTATGAGACAAGTAGATTAACCTGCCCACAAGTCTCTGATATTGTTCCCTGTTCTTCACTTCTTCAGCTTTGGCAGCCTGTAATTTCACATTAGGCTCAATGGGAGTCTCTGACATCCTGCAATAGAGTAAACTTGTTTCTCCAAGAAGATCAAGTACATATTTTCTCTGATTGACGGAAATACCTTCTTTAGATCTTGCAAACTCCATTCCCAGAAAGTATTTTAGAATGCCCAAGTCCTTAATTTGGAACTCCTTTGCAAGTTTCTTCTTGAGGGCTGCTAACTCTGTCTAATCATCACCAGTTAAAATAATATCGTCAATATAAACAATCAAAATTGCAACTTTACCATCTTTTGAGTGTTTATAAAATATAGTGTGATTTGCCTGACTTTGAAGGAAGCCATAACTGGTAACTGCCTTTCTAAAGCGTTCAAACCATGCTCTCGGTGACTGTTTGAGACCGTACAGAGATTTCTTTAGTCTACATACTTTGTCACTCCCAAATTTCTTTTCGAATCCTGGAGGCAAACTCATGAAAACCTCATCTTCAAGATCACCATTAAGAAACACATTTTTGACATCAAGCTGGTGTAGGGGCCAATCTAAATTTACGGCAAGAGACAATAGGACTCTGATAGAGTTTATTTTAGCAACAGGAGGAAAGGTCTCTTTATAATCAATCCCATAAGTCTGGGTGAAACCTTTAGCCACCAATCTGGCTTCGTACCTATCAACGTTCCCATCAGCCTTACACTTTATCGTAAACACCCATTTACACCCTACTATTTTCTTACCTTTGGGCAGGTAAACTATCTCCCAAGTGCCACTTTACCTTAGAGCATTCATCTCCTCTATGACTACTAATTTTCAATTCAGATCATTCAAAGCTTCCTGTATATTCCTTGGAACAAACAAGTGTGAAATCCTAGATGTGAAAGCTTTATGACTTTTTGATAGTCTATGGTAAGAGATATATTTAGCAATAGGATGTTTAGTGCAATTTCTGACACATTTCCTAATTGCAATAGGAATATCAAGATCAAGAATAGTAGGAGAATAATTGATAATAGTTGAAGAATCAATTGGGGAACTATTGGATACAATTGAAGGGAGTAAATTACACGTTGAAATGGGATTTCTTGCAGTGCCATTGCTCGAGTTTTCAGACTGGTTTTGTGTAGAGTTGACATTTAGGTCTTTGTTCCTTTGATGAGATCTCTGCCTAGTATAAACTTGAAGCTCAGAATTTAGATCATGATAATCGGTTTGTAGTACTTCTCCCCCTGCACGAGAAACTCTTTTACTTGGCACCAAAGAACTAAAATCTCCTAAGTGACCATTATCAGAAACATGTGGTTCTGGAGTGGGACATATTGCATTTGGAAATGGGACAGAAACATCCCAATAATTTTCTTCAACTTCATGCGTCTCCCCTGAAGAGAATTTTGGGTAAAATAGGGTTGTTTTTCAAAAAAACGAAACATCCATACTGATATGGATTTTGTTTGTGAGAGGATCATAACACTTATAAGCTTTTTTATGTGAGGCATAATCCAAAAAAACACATTTGACAGCCCTAGGATCAAGTTTGGAACGAAATTGATTAGGGATATGAACATGCACAGTACTCCCAAAAACTTTGATAGGAAGATTCGAATATAATCGTGTGCTGGGAAAAACTTCTTTCAGACACTCAAGAGGTGTTTTGTACTTTAACACTTTAGTGGGCATCCAATTTATCAAATAGGATGCCATCAAAACAGCTTCACTCCATAAATATTTTGGAATATGCATAGAAAACATTATGGCACGTGTGACTTCGAGTAAATGCCTATTTTTACGTTCAACAATACCATTCTGTTGAGGAGTATTCCGACAAGTAGATGTATGGTGAATACCTTTTTCTTTCAAAAAAAACCCCAAGTGCTCATTAAAATACTCAGTGCCATTATCAGAGTATAAAATACCAATTTTGGTTTAAAATTGAGTTTCTACCATAGTGTAAAAATTTTTGAATAAGTATTCTACTTCAGATTTTTTGTGCATCAAATAAATCTAACACAAACGTGTATGATCATCAATAAAGGTAACATACCATCGTTTGTCAGAGAGAGTAGAAATTTTAGATGGTCCCCAAACATCACTATGAATTATATAAAAAGGTTTGGATGCTTGGTAGGGTTTTGGTATATATGTAGAACGATGATTTTTTGCCAAGATGCAACTGTCACATTGAAAAAGTGAATAATCCATTCCTTTAAACAATTCAGGAAATAAACGTTTCAAATAGGCAAAACTAGGATGGCCTAGTCTAAGATGCCATAGCATTATTGTCTCTAGAACAAGAATTGAACTAGTACTACTAAAGCCCTGAGCTTTTTTATTACCGACAGAGATATCATCAAAGTAGTAAAGACTTTCAATCATCCTAGCACGCCCAATCGTCGTCCCCAAACTCTAGTCCTGAAATTCACAATGAGAGTCAAAGAAAATAGCACGACAATTAGAATCTTTGCACAATTTACTAACCGACAAAAGATTGCAGGCTAAATTAGGAACATGAAGAACAGAAGTGAGATTAACATTCTCAGTCAATTTAATAAGTCATTTGCCTGCAATAGGTGAAAAACTACCATCGACGATTCTAATTTTTTCATTTCCGGAGCAAGGAGTATAGGTATTAAAGAAATGAGAAGAACTAGTCATATGATCAGAGGCTTCGGAATCTATAACCCATGGAGAGAAATGAAGACAAGAAAGGGCGTTAGGTTTTCTACCTGTGTGTGCCAAGGAAACACTAGAAATACCAGATGAGGAATTGGATTTTAACAGCTGCAAAAGTTGATCAATTTGCTCTTTGTTGAAGGGACCGGTATCTACCCCATTAGAAGTAGGGACCCCACGATGGCTCTTGTCTCCTTGCTTACTGTTTTTCCAATTGGCAGGTTTGCCATGAATTTTCCAACAAGTCTCGCGAGTATGGCGTGGCTTGTTGCAATGGTCACACTAGACCCGAGGTCGCTCATCATTTTTACGCTGGTAATTTGCAGCCTTATAAGCAGTAGCATTAGCATTAGCAATTAAAGCAGAATTTTCAAGTGTCTCACCAGTGGTCTTTTTTTCTAGCATGACACTCCTTCGGCTTTCTTCTCTTCTAACTTTGGCAAATACATCACCAATAGAAGGAAAGGGAGACCGGCCAATGATCCGTCCTCGCACTTCATCGAACTCGATATTAAGACCACCAAGGAACTTGTAAATACGGCTGTCTTCAACGAGTTTCTTGTGGTGGTTGCAATCATCTGTAGATTTCCACTCATATGTGTTGAAGAGATCAAGATCTTGCCACAATCGCTTCAAAAAATGGAAGTACTTAGTTACTGAATCATCTCCTTGACAGACCTCTCCCAATTTCAGAGTCAATTCAAAAACCTGTGATTGGTTTCCCAGGTCAGAGTACATCTGATTCACATTATCCCACAATTCCTTTACAGTAGGATAACAATATAATTGGAGCTGATATCTTCATCAATGGAGTTGACCAGCCATGTCATTACCATGGAGTTTTCAGCATCCCAAATGGAATAGGATGGGTCATCCGCTGCAGGTTCCTTCTTGTCTCTGATAAGATAGCCAATTTTCCCTTGCCCACAAATATACATTCGAACTGATTGAGACCAACGAAGAAAATTATCACCATTTAAGTGGATAGTGGTGATTTGGACAGAATGGGTTGGCTAGGTCGCTGGTAGTTTGGTTGGGACAATAACAGTAGAAGGTGCAATGGTTCCCGAGGTGACTTCGGACATGGTTTAGGAAGAAGAAATTGGTTGACTAAAAACAATCAGAAAAAATGGCTGCAGTGACGCTAAGAGGTGGTGACGCTAGGAGATAGCAGCCAGCAACTGATGGTGAACAGCAATCACGGCACAAAGACCACGAGCAATTTGGTGTCCGGGAATGCGGTCGGCAGTATTTGGGGATGGCGCAAGTGGATCTGAGATCGAAAATACAATCCGATATAGCAGCAAGCAGGTCTGCGGCGCCTTCATTAATGACGATTGTTGTTCCAGCAGCTATCTCCGAGGGTTATTCGTCTTCCTTAGTCAGCAACAATATCTGGCTTCCAACTTCTGCAGAGGGACGACAGTCGATTGAGAGGCAGAGGTGGCCAACAGATCTTGGGTCAACAATGGCCAACAGATCTTGGGTCAACAGCTAGGATTGATGGGCAGTCTAGGGTTTCACAGTGAACGGCTGTGATTCAATCCCTAAATTACTTCTCTGATACCAACTTAGAAATTAGATCAGAAAAATGTCTTAATTTCATACTAATGAATGTATACAACATCCTCTTTTAAGGAGAGGATTATTAGCAAAGAATGAAATAAATGACAGCATCCTACTATAATTAACTTTCTATGTTTACATATTATTTACATAAAACACTGATCCTAGAATATTCTAGGATCAAGATTAGATCAGCATAATTCCAGCAATAATTCCAGCACTTTGTCTAAGCAGGTGGAAAATGGGGTCTACAATGTTATTATTTTAGTGTTACATGATTGGATGAGAGAAATTACCAATAGTTATGAAATTGTAAGGTGGACTCAAGACATTTTGACCCAATTATCAATCAGCCCTAGCAGTAAACCTAGGTATACTTTATCTAATGGAATAATTAGGTTTAAGGGAAGAATGGTTATAGGTAACAACGAGCAACTTAAAAGGAAGATACTGCAGTCTTTACATAGCTCACTACTTGGATGACATTTAGGTATAAAAGCCACCTATCATAAGGTTAGACAATTGTTTTATTAACCTAACCTCAAGAAAAATGTTACAGAATATGTGATGCCTGTGAAATATGTTAACATTGCAAGCATGAACAGGCGACTTATCTTGGATTGTTGCAGCCATTAAATATTCCAAGTCAGGCTTAGGCCAAGATTTCCATGGATTTCATCAAGGGGCTACCTATATCAGAAGAAAAAGATGTGATTTTCGTGAGAGTGGACAAACTATCCAAGTTTGTTCATTTTTTAAGCCTTTTCCATTCATTTACTATATAAGAAGTGGCAAGAGTATTTCTAGATTCAATGGTCAAGCTGCATGAGGTGTCACAATCTATAGTTTCTAATAGAGACAGTTTTCATGATTGATTTTTAGTAGGAACTCTTTTAAAGTTTTGGGACAAGTCTTCACATGTCAACATCCTATCATCTTGAAATGGATGGACAAACTGAGAGAATCAACTAATGTGTGGAAGCCTATTTAGGATGTATTTGTTTCATAAAACCAATGAGCTAACATAAATAGTTATCCTTTGCCTAATGGTAGTACAATTCCAGTTACCACAGCTCAATAAAAATGCCTCTATTTGAGGCTCTTTTTGGTTTTAAACCCTTACTTTCACCTGTCATTATAGATTTTACTCTTAACAATTGCAAGTGTGAATCGATATTCGCAGTAAAGGCAAGAAATGTTGGGGTTGCTTAAATAGGAATTGGCTAAGGTCCAAAACAAAATGAATCAATATGCAAATAAGAGAAGAAGTGATAGGGAATCCATGGTGAGAGATTTGGTCTACCATAAGGTCAAGAGTTTCCAATAGAAGTCTTTTTCTCCTTCTCATGTCTCTAAACTCACTTCCAAATGTTATGGTCATTTTCCCAATAATAACGAAGGTGGGTCCTGTTGCTTATAGATTACAGCTGCTAGACAACACTACTATACATGTGGTTCCCTACTCAAGAAAACAATTGGTCTCAGGATTGTTCCGCTTCAACCCCGCATTGCTTTCATGTCAATGGGATCTATATTCTCGAACTTGTACTTATCTTTTAACGATGAGTAAGTAACTTCCCAACTCTGCTGCTGCAACAGTATGGGCTGTTGCATGGGCTTCAGGTATTGATGAGGGGATATTTTACTGTGGGCAAAATTACCATACTACCCTCGGAGACTACCAATATGGTGCTGCCACGTGTCTGTCTCAAGAAGCGCCAGGTGTCGTCCGGATCTTCATCTTTCATCTCATATTTGATTTTGAACGAGGTTGACTTAGTCAACCGAGATTCTCTCCAACGTTCGGTTCAGAGGTTATCTTATCTCTTCGGAGTGTGCTCTACGTCATCTTTAAATAGAGGTCGACTTCTACAAGTACAGATCATCTGACTACTGGTTCAATTTCCATTTTGGGGCATATTCTTCTACTGAATTGAGCGTCGGAGTTCTCCCGGGGGATTACAGCCCCGTCCTTGCAGGTACTCGATTCGAGACAGACCTCGGTGATCGGTCCAGTATCATCATTTGGCGCCCACCGTGGGGCCAGTTACTTTATCTGCTTTTGTTCGTCGAGTACCTCGACCAAGCTCAAGTTCCTCCCGTTATGGCGACAAGAAGAAATCCATCACGAGCTGCTGGGGCCCAGCTCGTCCCAGATCAGAGTCAAAACCACCCTCTTGAGAGCGGCCCCGTAGGGGGTCATCCCCCAAATCCCTCGCCATCTCAGGATCTGTCGCCCAGTTAGAGGGACAGGTCCAACATCCGACGGAATTTCTCAACACCTTTTTTACCCAACAGCAGCCCCCGGAGATGAGACCGGTGGAGCACTCCAATCATGACAGTCGACACCAGGGGGATCGTTACTCTAGTCATAGAGAATTCCGAGGAGACGAATCCCCCCGCGCTGGGAATGAGTCCCATCGGGACGAGAGACGGAGCGGACCCTCTAAGCGTGGCGAGTATGGGAGGCCGGGCTCGGAGGAGGACGAGTCCTCTAGTCCCAGTTATACCCGAGCCGGAAGGGCTCAGCGAGAAAGGCGTTTGCGGCATTTGGAGAGGGAGGTTGCAGAGTTGAGAAAGAGGGAGGAAGAGCCACATGACATTGTTTTCAATCAGCCATTAAGTCGGGAGATCATGGCGATTATTCCATCCGAGCGCCTCCGAATCCCTGCCATCAAGCCATATGGAGGCACAACCGACCCTGCTGACCACTTGAATCTCTTCGCCTCTCACATGATGGTCCAGGCGGCACCTGATGCTATGTGGTGTAGAGTTTTCCCAGCCACTTTGGAAGGACATGCACGAGCCTGGTATTCCAGCCTAGCACACCGATCGATTGCTAATTTCAGACAGCTTCGGAACAAGTTCTTGGCACATTTCGCTCCCCTCCGAAGGCACCGAAAGTCAACCATGACCCTTGTGAATCTCAAGCAGAACCAAGGGGAGTCATTAACAGATTTTGTGGCTAGGTTTAATATGGAGGTATTGAGCATTGAGAATCTGGATCAGAGTATTGCCATGGTGGCCTTTCAGAATGCCTTGAGGGCTGGCCCCTTTACTCAGTCACTAGCTAAGAGGCCTCCCCAGACTTTCACGGAGATTCTGAGCCGAGCCACCAAGTACATTAATGCCGAGGAGGTGATGCGGGCTAAGAGAATTGAATACTCGGACAAGAAAGAGAAGAAAAGTCAGAATGAGGAGCAGAGGTCGGAAGATAAACCAGGTCGACGGGGGGAAAGGTCGGGCCCCCGATGGAGTCCAGTCAGGTTCACCCTGCTCAACACCCCTCGAGCAGAAATCCTGGCTACAATTGAGAATAAGGATTACTTGAAAAAACCGAGACCTATGAAGGCCCCGGTTAACAAAAGGAGTAAAGAAAAGTATTGCTGATTTCATAAAGATCATGGACATGACACGGAGGAATGCCATCAGTTGAAAGAGTAGATTCAGGAGCTCATCAATCGGGGTTTCCTAAGGAGGTTCGTAGCTAAAGATACTGAGCCACAAAAGGGCGAACGTCAGAGATCAAGGAGCCCTCCCCGTAGACGTGATAGATCCCAGGAAAGGCGCAGGACCAGAACTCCTCCTAGGAGAGAGAGTCGCCAGAGGGAGGGAAGTCCTCCACAACATTTAATTTTTCACACTTTAACGGCTGTGATGGTGCCAGGCAAGGAGTCAGGAGAAGGTTCCGATCTGCATCAACACGTTGGAGTCATGAGGGCTCGGCCAGGGGACGTTATCTCCTTTACGGACGACGACTTGCCTAGGTATCCGATTTCTAATGATCCGCTGGTCATCACAGCGAAGTTGGGAAAATGGGAGCTCCGGCGGATCCTCGTAGACCCGGGGAGCTCCTCCGAGGTTTTATATCGACAGGCCTTCTTGGGCATGGGATACCAGATGGAACAGTTGAAGCCAGCTCGGGTCCCTTTGATTGGATTCGACGAGGAAGTGGTGTATGCAGACGGTATGTTTAAACTCTTGTTGACTCTTGGAAAGGGTCCTCGGTCCGCCCAGGTTATGTTAGATATTTTGGTAGCAGAGGTCCCCTCGGCCTACAATATGATCTTGGGGAGATCGGGGTTAAACGCTCTACGGGCCGTGTCGAGCACTTACCACATGGTGCTTAAGTTCCCTACTGTTGCGGGGATTGGCGAAGT
Organism: Diospyros kaki; assembly: GCA_036245055.1. Taxonomy (NCBI): domain Eukaryota; kingdom Viridiplantae; phylum Streptophyta; class Magnoliopsida; order Ericales; family Ebenaceae; genus Diospyros; species Diospyros kaki. The sequence goes on from BSEG01000002.1 coordinate 23,272,001, forward strand.
CAGAGGAGACCAAAAGTCCGCCCGGGAGTGCTACATGGCATCCATTAACACTGCTAGGGGTATCGTGCAGGAGCGGACAGGGGTTTACCCCAAGGAATTTGGAACTGCGTATTTTTCCTAAATAAAATCTCATTATATTTTCTTACATGTGCAGATTTTTTATCCTACAAAGTACAAAAAAAAAAAGAGGTGAAGGGAAAGGAACTGTTTTCCCCTGACCTCAGAAACCTCCAAAGAGATTTCTTGAAGTCCGTTCGTCATCAAAGATAGCGAGGACGCAGAAAGAGAAATGGACTAGATATGGTCCTAGGGGACCACCCCTAAGATAAAAAAAGAAAGAGCCAAGGACCATATATGGTCCTAGGGGACCACCCCTAAGATAAAAAAAGGAAGAGCAAAGGACCAGATATGGTTTTAGGGGACCACCCCTAAGATAAAAAAAAAAAAAAAGAAGAGCAAGGGACCAGATATAGCCCTAGGGGACCACCCCTAAAATAAAAAGGAAGAGAAAGGCTAAGTGGGGGGTGGAAATGACCCCCAAAGAAGCCGACCTAAGGGGTCCCGGAGGAGACTCCTAAGTCCTCACTTCCATACCGGTGTGAAAGAGGGCCAAAAATAAAAGGGACAGATGTGACCCAGGGGACCACCCCTAATAAAAAGGAACCAAGTAAAACGGTACCCATCATCATGTCAACATGAGAATTGCGGAAAGAGGTGCAAGAAATCAAATAGCAGAGACCACCCAACTCGGACTATTGCAGAAAAGGCATAACTTCGAGGCATTTTTAGCAAATGACCAAAGATTCAATGGTAGGGGCTTTGGAGGATGAGGCCCGGGTGAGCTCTGCGATCACGTCCCCCATAGGTCTGACGAGGGAGAAATCGAGGTCAGGGTAGGCTCGTTACACTTCCTCCTTGCTCCGAATGAAGCCTTTCTTCCAGACACCCTGCAACTCCTGTTGGATAAACCCTTTCACCTCAGGGAGCTGGGTGGGGTCTGCATACCTCTCCCCCGACAACATATAACGAAAGAGACTAAGTTCCTCCACCCGTTGGGCACTAACTGGGAAGGAGATAACCCTACGAGGCGAAAGATCTCAGCTAGGGTGCTTTCGAAAGGAATCCGACACCCGGTTTCAAGAGAGGCTTCATAGATGGTTACACTCGCGTGAGAGGATTGATGGGCTCTAAGGTTAGAGGGTGTAGAGTACCAGTAGCCCTTGGTGGGGAGATGATATTTTTGGGAGAACCCGCAGATCTCATCCTCGGATAAGGAAGAATAAGCAGGGGTTAGGTCATCAGGGAGACCACTATGATGAATCTCTAACTCTAGGTCAATATCATTATCAAAAGAGGACGCATAAGGATGGGGCCGAGAGGTCCCAGCGTCTCTTATTTGCATACCAGATTGGGAAGAGCTAGAAGAGTCCGAGCTATTCCTGTCTGAGTTGCTAAAGGAGGTCATGGGGATCGGCTTATTAAAACAACGAGACATGGGGAGGAGAGACAACGAAAAACCACAATAAGAGAAAGGAGGCAAAAGAATTCCGGTGGATGAGAAGAATTCCAAAGATGAAAGGAAATGCACGAGAGAATCCTTATGGAGGAGTCGGTCCGTCCCCTATTGAGCTTTAAGGCGCCGCTTGAAGTCTCTCAGGCTTTGTGAGAAGCCTGCACAAAAAAAAAAAAGGGGGGGGGAAGAAGCCTAAAGTCCGAGACCAATGGTCTCCAAAAAAAAAAAAAAAAGGAAGAAGCCTAAAGGCCGAGACCAATGGTCTCCCAAAAAAAAAAAAGGTGAAGAAGCCTAAAGGCCGAGACCAATGGTCTCAAAAAATAGGCCGAGACCAATGGTCTCCCAAAAGAAAAAAAGGTGAAGAAGCCTAAAGGCCGAGACCAATGGTCTCAAAAAATAGGTCGAGACCAATGGTCTCCCAAAAAAAAAAAAGGGTGAAGAAGCCTAAAGACCGAGACCAATGGTCTCAAAAAATAGGCCGAGACCAATGGTCTCCCAAAAAAAAAAAAAAGGTGAAGAAGCCTAAAGGCCGAGACCAATGGTCTCAAAAAATAGGTCGAGACCAATGGTCTCCCCAAAAAAAAAAAAAAAGAAGAGGTGAAGAAGCCTAAAGGCTGAGACCAATGGTCTCAAAAAATAGGCCGAGACCAATGGTCTCCAAAAAAAAAAAAAAGAAAAAGAAGAAGAAGGGGGAAGAAGCCTAAAGGTCGAGACCAATGGTCTCCCTTTTTATAGAGTCCTTGGAGGGTCATGAAAAGGGTGATGGGACTTTGAGTTGAGAAACGAGCCAACAATAGCCAATAATAGAGCTCTTTAATCTTATTCATTTATCTTTTTTCCAAAACCTCTTTTTACAGGAAAGTAGGAAAGCTTAAAGGACTACTCCTTCAACTGCCCGAGATCCTCTCCCTCGCAGCTCAAGGAGTTGGGGGGGCAAGTGATGAGGGGATATTTTACTATGGGCAAAATTACCATACTACCCTCGGAGACTACCAATATGGTGCTGCCACGTGCCTGTCTCAAGAAGCGCCACGTGTCGTCCGGATCTTCATCTTTCATCTCATATTTGATTTTGAACGAGGTTGACTTAGTCAACCGAGATTCTCTCCAACGTTCGGTTCAGAGGTTATCTTATCTCTTCGGAGTGTGCTCTACGTCATCTTTAAATAGAGGTCGACTTCTACAGGTACGGATCATCTGACTACTGGTTCAATTTCCATTTTGGGGCATATTCTTCTACTGACTTGAGCGTCAGAGTTCTCCTGGGGGATTACAGCCCCGCCCTTGCAGGTACTCGGTTCGAGACAGACCTCGGTGATCGGTCCAGTATCACCAGGTATCCTTGTCAATTCCAGCTACCTTGGTTAATTTTAATCAGTTTGCATGGTTAGCTAATGCACGGGCAAGTTTTGGGTCTTTTGGGCATGCAGGAAATCAGGTCGGCATATTCTGTTAAAGAAAGAAGAGAGCCAGGTCTGTGGGAATTGTTGTATATACTATCTTTAAGCTTCATGCAAGCCATTCTCATGAATCTAGAAACCACCCTCTTTTGAAATGATATTGGCATTGTGATGGGGGCAGTTGCCTCTATGTATGCTAGATCATCATCATATGAGGGATTTTGCTTCTGGTTCCAACCAATTGTATGTACTATTATTATGCATCTAATCTAGTTGTCTATTAGCATCGTCGCCGGCATCCCCTTCCTCAATCGTGGCAGCAGCAGCAGCAGCTAGCTCCTAGTGCTAGGAGTCGCCGGCAACTAAGAGGAAAAGCAAGAGAATCGCAGACGACGACCGCGGGACAAAGTAGAAAAATAAAACATAAAATTGAAAATAAACACTTTGTTGTTTAGTTTTTATTTTTCAAACTAGAAATGCTGCAAATCGGTTGCATTATAAAAAAATAATGGATTTTTTTTATTTGTTTTTTTAAAATAATTCTATGCTAAACAAAAAGTATATATATTTCAAATTCATAAGTAAAAGAAAGTATACATTTATTTCAAGTAAAAAATTCAAATAAAAACTCAATTTTAAGGGATATAACTTGGTGGTTTTATTTAATTATTATTTCTTAAAATGAAATCTAAGTTAGATGCCAGATGGTTGTTTAAATTTAGGTCAAATTATTAAAAATTCTTGAATTTTATCTTATGTATTAATTATATAATGAATTTTAAGTTTTATCAAATATGTATTTGAACTTTAATAAATGTAACAATTATATAATAATGTCAAATTTAAATTACTGGAGTGATTTTTCACCTAAAAGCTAAATTTTTTAGTTTTACAAAAATTTATCAAAAATTTAAAAATCAGAAATTAAAAAAAAAAAAAAGGCGATAGATTTGATATTTTTCAAATAAAAATCTGAAAAATCATATTCTTTCTCTCCATTTTACCCATATAAGTAATTGTTTGCTGGGTGTATGATATGTTTTCTTTTTCATCTTGTCGATTCTTTTCTTCTTTTTCATGTTGTGTTAACTATCTCGTCCAGTGTGTAAATGATATTTTATCTTCTTTTTTTTTAACCAACTCTTCTTTTTTCTTTTCTTCACTACATGAGTGCCGAATTAAATGTCCACTATGAATATTGTATTATCTTTTTTGTTTTACTAACTTTTCTTATTCTTCATCTTGCTACAAGTACATCAAACTAAATGTCCATTGTATACGCATATTATTTTCTTTTTTTTTTATCAACTCTTTTTTTTCTTCTTTCTTTTTTTCATTCTAGTTAAATAAATTCTCATTGTGTGTATATATGATATATTTTCTTTTGAATAATGCTATTCTTACACCATTGTATACACCTTGGGCTACACAATGATGTAAAAATGACCAAAATACTCCTGAGCCTCATTGTGAGGTGCAATAAGGCATAGAGAGGCGCAGGGTATTTTGATCATTTTCACACCATTTGTGTAGTCCAAGGTGTACACAATGGTGTAAAAATAACATGGTTCTTTTCTTTTTTATCTTTGCCAACTCTTCTCTCTTCACTAGCTTCACGTGTGACACATGTGCGCGCGCGCACACACAAGATGTGGAGAATGGATAGTGGCCCAATAGGAGGACGACAACAATGAAAGGGGTCCATTAGTTGACAATGGGCAACGATTGATTAACAATGGAGATGAGAGAGAGGAAGATGAGACAGTTAGAAGGGTGTTAGATGTGAAACGGGTTTTGTGTACTTCTAATGAAATGGGAGAAGGATGAGGATAATGGATAGTAAGTGGCCCAATGGGAGGACAACAACGATGAAAGAGGGGGTCCGTTAGTTCAAATGGCCACCGATTAACAATGAAGACGAAAGGGAGATCAGATTGACGGATTAGATGTGAAATGGGTTCTGTGAACTTCTAATGAAATGGAAATTATACAAAATGAAGATACAGAGCTTGATTTTTCGTCATATATTATTTTTCAGAAAAAAAAAATATTGGATCTTTTACTCTCTCTCTCTCTCTCTTTTAATTTTTCTCATTTTTCTAATTTTTTGATGAATTTTCTTACAAATAAAATAAATTTAATTTTGGGTGGAAATTTACTCCATTAATTTGAATTTGATAGTGTTATGTAATTGTTATAATTATGATGATTAAAATATAAATTTGATAAAAGTTAAAATTCATTATATAAAGTTGAAGAATTTTTTAGTAATTTAACATTAAATTTATTATCTATTCTATTATATATGGAAAATAGTTGGTGTCATCTTATCAATCATTAATTATTCCCAAAAACAAAATCCTTCAATAGGCTATTGAGTGAGATTTCTAAGGTGAATGGCTCTTGCATAAATGTGGAGATTTGATTAGTTAAATACTAAAAATGTATTATATTTGAAATAAAATTTTCACCTCCCAAAGTGTAAAGCCTTACATTATGAAAATACTGACTAAATCTCAGTTAAATTAGACCTCAAATCGAACATCAAAGAGTTTTTTGATCAAAATTAAATTACACATCTTTTTTTTAAATTCTGTACTTTTCTTTTTCTTTTTATTTTTTTTAGTGTATACGACTTCCATATTATAAAGGTTAAAACCTTTTAGTACTTGATATTTTTTAGAATAAAAATATTCATAGATCTTTCATATATGCTAAATCATATGGGCTTTATTTTATTTAATGATTAAATAGAAACTAATGAGTCATCTCTTCCATTGAAGATTCATCTTTAATATAAATAAATAACATTAGTCGATGAGGAAATCCAACCTAACAATAGCAAGCCCCACGACCAGTTCCATTCCTGTACAGCTTAAAGATAGCTCCCACCTACATTGTCACCATAGACAGTTAATTCGTCCTTATATATCATATATACCCCACAAGCTCCATCTAAAATAACAAACATTAATTAAACCCCTTTTCAATAATTCATGTTAGTCCTTGTTAATAAACATTACCATCTAGGGATGTATGATATCTATATATAATCAAAACGAGGGTGTTTGAGATAAATCTCTAAAAATAGTTCTGAGGATCATTTCATGAAACATGTGTCCCTCAACCTTGTTTTGATTTTTAGATTGAAAAGCTACAACTATAATCAAAATGGATACTTACTTGGAGTGTCCAGGCCATCAGGAGTAGTGCTATATTTATATATAGTAAGTTCATTTAGAGCACACAGGGTTGTCTTTGGTGTAACAAAGTGAAAGGAGAAAGTAGTCCTTAGCCCATGTCGCAAATAATAAAATTTTTAAATTTTTTTAGCGAGAGATTAATTCTTGATGATGAAAAAAATGCTTTATTTAGTGAAAACGGATCATGTGTCTATTTGAGAGTATATAAATTTGCGATAGCATCCGATTTACCTAGAAACCGAATTAAAGGAGAAGACTAATCTCCTTTGAATTTAGACGGACGAAGATTGGATACTTGAATTATAAAAAAAAAAAAAAAGAAAGTAGTTTTTGGTCCACAACCCATTTCTGGTGGTAAGTAGAAATTCTAAAGAAATTAAGCTGTAATATATTCAGAAGGTGAAATGCTTAAGCGGAAAGCTTTCGATGTGGAAGTGCGTGCGTGCGTGCGTGTGTGTGAAGAACACCAATTTAGAACAAGTAGCTTTGACAAATGCACCAATACAGCTATATACTGTGATTTGGTAGTCTTCTATATATGACTATTAAATCAAAAGCCGTGGGCTTTGATTTTATTCATCGGCCGGGATATAGGCGGATAGGATTCTAACCAATATACTATTATCTCTGTCACAGTTTGAGCTTTTAAATATTTGGGGTCAAATATATAGCAAAATCCTTGAGCTAGCTACTAGCTATAGTACTAGTTAAGGACACTATTATTAATTTACTTGAAGACGGTCAAATAAATGCAAACTTAGAGGATTTTAAAAACTTTTATGAGTAAGCATGAGGTGAAAGTGTTTTGTATGACGTAAATGATATATTATATAAAATAAAAAGTTTTTATATATAATATATATATTGATACATTAAGATTTTAGATTATATATAAAACAACTTTCGTAATAAATTTTTTTGACTCCATTGGGGGTAATTTCTTTTATTTTATTGGGATTATCATCTTTGTGTGATTCTCTTGTGTTCATGTCTTTAATTTTATAGAAAAAAATAAATCACAAGATTTAATGGAGAGAAGAATCATATTCTAATGAGTCCTTCTCCATCAATAAGCCTCCTCCTACCTTTATTACAATCTAAGATCACTATTTGATGCTGCATTCACAGCTTTCAAATATGGCCTATATTAATTGAGTGGAAAATATTTCATAATCAAGCTCATCAATTTTATCTAGATGTAGCTTGCAAATGGGTTCTTTACTTATATACAGGGTTGTAATTGAGCTGAGACGATTCTCATTGAGTTTAGGCTTCATTTGACGAGACAGTGTCTAGGCTCGAAACTTAAATTTTAACTTGAATCGGTTCAAATTTGGCAAGTTAAAAAGTTGATGAGTCAAGCTTTTGTGTTTGAACTTGACATAAGTTTGAGCACCTATTCGCGAGCAATGACAACGGTGGAAGGCAGTGGCAAATAGTAAGCAGTGGCAGGTGAAGATAAGGGGCGTGCAACAATAAATGACGACAACAATGAAAGGCAACAACGGGCGACGACAGCACAACAGGAGTGTGTGCGGCAATAGTAGCTAGGTGAAAACGGGGCATAAAAGGCAATGAAAAAGCAGTGAAAAATGGCATGCGATGGTGAAGAAAAGTGATAGCTGGTGATGGTTCATCCTCCGATGGAGGCTTGTGGTAGTGTATGTCAGGGAAGAGATAAGGAACTACTAGACAAAAAGAAAAAAATGCAATCGAGTCGATGAATTATAGCTAATAGCTAGAAAAGAAGAAAAGATGCAGGCGCATGAGAGAGAGCAGGCGCATGAGAGAGAGCAATAAACAAACGATTCTTAAAGTTTTCTAATTAATTTTCTAATTAAAAGAGAAAGGAAGAGTAACAAGCAAAGATTGAATAGCCTAGTCTTTGATTGTGTATCCATAATTCTTAACTAATTTTTTAAGCCTAAAAAATTGATTAAAAGTCTTTCTTATTTTCTGTGTTCTTCTAGTTTTTTAAAATACAAATCCCAAATGTAGCCAAATCTATTTTGTAATATTTTATAATAATTTCTGTTATACTTATAGAATTTTTTAAACATAAGTAATTTATTAGTGGTATCTATAAGTATTATTAATTTTATATTATTTTTATTATTTAACTCTGGAAGTGGGACAATGGCCTAAACGAAGTCAAATAATATTAAACATATTTAATAAAATTATATTATTATATTAACTTAAAATTTAATAATTTTATATTAAATAATATATTATAAAATTATAATTAAATATATTAAAATATTTATAAATGAATTTATTCACAAGTTATTCATAAACTTTTAATCAAGTATATTTAAGATATTTTAATTGAGCATATTCACGAGTTTCTAAATATTGAATATATTTTGTAAATTTTAATAAACTGAGTCTTGCTAAATTTAAATTTAACTCATTTATAAATTAAATTTTAAAATTAAATTCATTTACCTTAACAAATGAAGTCAAATAAATTCTTATTAAATCAAATATTGAGTTACTCAGAAACGGCTCGATTTATTCTGGGCTTAATTCTGGAGACTGTTGGCCATGGATAATTATTTAAGGATGCTATGTATGCTGTTCGATCTCACCGCCGATGGCCTGCAGGTCGCCGTCTCTTCAGGCCGGCGACATTCCGTCTTGGTCAACCATCGCAGAACCACACCAGGTTGTTTGCACAACCACAACCACAATCTCTCATCTTCCTTCGTTTTGACTGCCTAAAACCATGCTCCAAAATTAACCCCTTTCATCCCCAGCACCGATCTCTCGCCTATCCCTCTCCCTTCACAGCTAATCACCCAATCAATGGGTCTTACCCAACGTTTTCAACCAAACGCTAACCCCTGTGTAAACTGTCCATTAGAACTGGCCCAACCTCGAATATCCCCAATCCGACGCTTCAACAGTTCCCTTCCACAGTTGCCCTCTTAATCCCAACCCCAATTCCCACTCATCACCAAGCTCTAATTAAGCCCGTCTGCATGCAGTGAGGCAAACTGATCCGCAAAATAGCCTCTAATCATCCTAAGGAAGAAACTGATCCGCAAATACTCGTCAACAATGGAAACTTCACGACTTTGCTTCCTTCGTCTCTCACAAAGACATTCTCATTCCAGTGACAATACCGTGGGGTCCAGGGATTTTGGAAGATGCATCCTCCAAGAGGCAAAAGACAAAAGTTAACTCAATAAGCCCCATTGCCATACGATAGCTTTGGGCCCTTGTTAGTCTCAAGTCTCAAGTCCACCTCCATCCAACCTTTGCATGCTCCTTCAGGTTTTTGCTTTGTTCTCTTTGATAGGGAGGACTCTTTGTTGTTAAGGTCATGCTTATTTCGGGCTTTCCTTTTTCCAAACTTGCTTGTAGCGTTATATATATATATATATATAGTTGATTTCGACAATAATATATGTGTCTATCCTAGCTAGGAAAAAAAAAATAGTGTTGGGAGAACATAAATCTTCCCCATAATATTTTTTGTTAATTAAAAGACTTATTCTAGACCACCTGTCCTTAGCTGTTAGGGGGTATGGTGCTTCTTTATCTCCAAACAAATTAAAGAATATTACCTTTTGTTCATTTCTTTTAGATTCCAATGTTAATGTTTTTTCAAGCATTACTCATTTATCGCACTTAATTTGCAAGATTCATAAGTTTTCCCTTACTTTTCTATACGACAAGGACAAGTGAGATTTCCTCAGTGAACTTGTTTTTGCTCAGAATTATTACATATAGTCCAGTTCTTTATTATTGAGAAAGTGCACAGATCACAAGCTCTAGCTAGCAGAAAAGCTTGAGCGGTTACAAGATGGAGCAAGCATTAGCTCTACTTATTACAACTGACATATAGGATATTACTCAAGCCTTAACAACTATGTATGTAAATGTAGTAGAACTGGGAGATATATATAAATATATATATATTTATGCAAGCTTAATGCCAGTTTCATATGTAGCGCCAGGTACCCATTCCCTAGGAATCACTCTACCAAGGTTCACCCACTTTTGGCTCCCACTCACCTGGATTCTCAACGTAAGCACACATTTTGGTGGATTAGCCACGCTCCATACTGCTCCCGCACCATTGAGCTTTCCCATGCTCCTCCATAGCCGACCATCAGGCTGTGCCAAGAACAAAACATTATATAATATATATATATATATATATATATGTTTGGTTTGGTTAATTTAGTTAAGGATTGCATGCACATACAAGACCTGCATTGGATGGATATATACCCATTTGGCTAAACTAGTTTAATTAGTGAAGTGAACTTACTTGCAAAACTTGAACAGCATTGATGTCACTTTTCCCGTCTTGGTATATGAAGACTATGGCTAGGTAATTTGGGTACCTGCTCCACCCATGGACCTTTACTGCCAGGTTGTGATTTGGGTAGCGGCACGAAACTCTCATATACGCTATGGGAACAACACCGTAAGCAAATAGCTTGGAGGCCATTTTGGGATTAGCCATGTCCGCGTAGGCGTGCTTGCTGAGTATGAAGTCTGTATTGTCTCCGCGATCGCCACGGTCTGTTGCCACCACCTTCACTCCATCTGAATTGCAAAGATGTGGGATCTTGCACGTCACCTGTTATATATATGTTTTGAAAAACGTGCAAATTCCATTCTTTTACAGGAAAGTGAGAAGCAAAGAAGCCCCTTATTTTCTGCTACTCAATGACACAAGCTCTTGTTCACTAGGGTTGAGGCCTATAAGTGTCTTGATAACACATGCTTGTATATATTTTGTTCTCTTAACAACGTTTGAATTAAATTAGATTTTTGAAAGTGCATTTACTACCTTATAGCAAGCCCCACAGCCAGTTCCATTCCTGTAAAGCTTATTTGAGACCGCTCCCGCATTGCCACCGTAGACAGTTCTTCCATATTCACCAAACCCACAAGCTCCATCTAAAATAACAAACATTAATTAATTCAACCCCTTTGAAATAATTCATACTACTCATATAATTAGTGAACATTACCAACTGGGGATGCATGATCGATCTATAATTAAAATGGGGGTGTTTGAGACAAATCTCTATAAATGGTTCTGAGGACCGTACGTTAAATAGAACAAGTTTTCCAAACTTGCTTGATTTTGAAATTGAGGAACAGTTTCACAACTATAATTAATGATTCAGAATGGAAACTACTTACTTGGAGTGCCCAGGCCATCAGGAGTATTATAGTAAGTTGCTTTAGAACCCATATAGCTATCTTTGGTGTAACAAAGTGCAGGCAAGAGAGCCATCATATAGAGGAGAAAGTAGCTTTTGGGTGCAGAACCCATTTCTTATGAAGTATAAATTCTTAAGAAAGCTGTAATCTTAGAAGGTGAGATGCTTAAGCAGAAAGATTTTGATGTGGGAAGTTCACATATGGAGCCCCATATTTATAGGGCACGATGAGAGGAAGAGCAGTGGGTTTTGCCTTCCAATGGGTTTTGCCTTCCAATGGGTTCTTGGAAACCTAGAAGGGGAAGGATAGTTTATATAATTTTTTGTACAATAAATATTATTTAAAAAAGTGATTTTCTTATAAATATAAATAATTGTTTAGATATTATTTGTTCCACTTTTTCATTTGTAGATCAGTATAAATAAAAATATTTATAGAGGGGATAAATATCATTCTCCATAGATATGATAAAAATATTATTTCCTAGCCCAAGTTAAGGCAAGCAGTTTGTCAAATGCCCCAATACAGCTACTGTGATTTGGTAGTCTTCTATGACTATCAAATCAAAAGTAGTTTGACAAATGCCCCAATACAGCTACTGTGATTTGGTAGTCTTCTATATATGAGTATCAAATCAAAAGCCATGGGCTTTGATCCTTTGTAGAGATATATAAATATTTGGGGTCAGAAAGCTACATCCATGAGCTATTAGTAAGGAGTTATTAATGCATTAATTAATTTGCTTGTGGACAGTCAAAATACATGCAAACTTGAGACTTACAAGAATTGTATTTGGCAATTGGCAACATTGGTATTGAAAGTGATAATCTACTGCCTTGGCTATAATTAATTTAAAACTATATATATATATATATATATATCATGTGACTCTTGAGTTCCTGTGGATGGTTGTTGCCATTTGAATAGTAGTTACCTTGTTTCGCATCACCTGTTTATGTCAAATCATTTTTTTATTTTAAAAATAATAATAAATGACAGATTACCATTTTATAATATTGAATTCCCATAGAGAAGATGATGTGTTGTGGCTATAGGCTTAGGCTTATACTTAGACTTAGGCTCGGTACTCAAAATATAACTTATATTATTTTAGAGACAATTTCTATATCGGTATCATTTCTCGTTAGGTGAGTGTGCAATTTTAATGAGCAAGAAATATGGAATAGAGGAGAAAAATCGCAATCAATTAATTTACTAATTAATAATTATAATTATAATTATAATCATCATGGCTACTTAGATTGCTTAAGTAATTAGTCTCGTTCAAATAATGATATTATCTCTTACTTGTACAAAAACTCTCTAATAAAATTTTATGATTAAAACTTTTGACACAAAAATGCATGTAATAAAAATATAACTAAAATTAATTTTAAAAAATAATATAATTAAAATTTTCAATTACAAATTCATTCCCAATTACTTATAAATTAAGCAATATAAATATATGTATATATAATTTATATCACATTTTCTATCCATTATTATATAAACAAACACTTATATAGTTGAACAATCTTAAAATGTTAATTGAGTTCTATTAGATCTATCTATCATTGTGCGAACCAAAATTTTTGCTAAAAGGGGATACTACGGCCCATGACCTTGCTTATTGTAAGTTGGCTTGCAAGGTAACAACCATGTGGAATTGACGAGGTCGAGGTCGGTTTAATTTTTTTAAATTATTTCAGATATTACCTTTCTTTCAGTACCAAAAAAATGCTGCATTTATGGCAGTCTTTTTTTCGATTTAGTGGTGATTTTGACCGCCGCAAAATGTTACTGCTACAGATTGGCCGTTGTAGATTATTTTGTGACAGTTTTCAGCAACTGAACAATGTCGCAAAATATATAGTCATTAAATGAATATTCTGTGGTGCTTTTATATTGTTTAGTGACAATTTCTAACCATCGATAATCATTATTTTTTTTTGTAAATAAATATTGATAATATTTTTTTATGATTCCAAAACAGCAGCAATGAAATATATTTTTTTTACTTTTTAAAAATTATTTTTTCGAAACAGTTTTGGAATTGCCACAGTAAAAAAATAAATTTAAATTTTTTTGAATTCTATTAATATTTTTTGAAAAATAAATATTTATTAGCGACGGTTAGAGTATTCTGCTACTAAAATAAAATTTATTTATTTATATTATGTAGCAAGTAGTGGTTTATTACAAAATTATGTAATATTGTAGCTAATTAAATTTAAAAAATCTTTGATAGTTCTATTTGTTTGTTTTTGTACCCAAAACAAGTATAATATTTTGGGAGGAATTCATAATTACTCTAAAACAAATGGACAAATTCCTTTTTACTCCTTTCATAGAAAAAAAAAAGGACATTTTTAATCCCCCTAAACGAACTAATTACACTAGCTCTATAACTACTTTTATGTAAGATATCTAAAATATTCTTAATGAAATTTAAAATGAAAAGCGCATATTGCACATTATCTCATTTATCAAAATATCCTTGTCTCTTTAACATTACATTTCATTTCTCTCTTCTCTTCCACCATGCACGCATTGCCTCCATTGTTGAAACCTTTAAACTAGGCTATTTGTCAACCATTCGTCTTACATTCAAGTTTTTTTTTTTTTTGTTGAGTCATTCAACCTTCTTCATCAATTGCAGCCAGGACCTCCATTTAATTAGCCACATTCACCAAGTTTATTTCTCTCTAACAAGCATTCTCAATCTCAATTTCAAAGTATGTTGTTAGTTGTTTTTTAACTATATTTTTGTTCACATTGCTTAGTTTAAGCTGTGTATAATGATTGTGGTTGTACTCAAAACATATTAGATAGATATCATACTAGATCTAAATTGATTTTGTGTGAAGATTGTAATTGCAGTCGTAATCAAGTTTCGGGTTTAGGGTTTAGTTTGTAAACCCCAACTAAACCCGGTCATTAAACCCGATCTAGGTTATTGATCATTTTTTTTTTTTTTTTTTGTGTCCTATTGCATCCATAGTAAAGGTGAGATTAATTTCTTCCTTTGAGTTTTGCAGCAATGTATGTAGCAACAATGATCATTTAATAGAAAGGCGAATGAATTGATAATATCTACGTTGGGGGTAATAGGATGTGTGTGGGGGCTTACAAGAATGTGACTTTTACTGAATTGGTTGAGACTGTTTACATGGTGACGAAAATTGATAGAACAAGGTACAACATCATCATTCATTATGTAACCAAACCCTTGAGAAATCTTCTAGTTAGTAAGTTCTCTGTCAAGGATGATTATGGTGTCAAGTTTATTATGTTCGACGAAACTAGATATAAAGTGATTTATGTTAATACGATTTATAAAGATGCTAGAGTTTGTAACTTACGTAGTCAACTGCAAAACCAATTTCCTTCATATAGTGGTGATTATCAGGATTTAGTTATTGTCGTTCCACTTACATCCGCACATAATCCACTAAGGAACGATGATTTTGGTATATATGGTACGACTGGTTTATCAGATGATAATAATGATGATAGTGGTGGTGATGATGAAGAAGGAGCCAGTCCGGTGTACTCGGAGGTTAGATTTTCAACTTCACAATTTGAGGACAACCTTTTACAAGAATACTGGATTGTACGTGGTGCAGAAAATTTTGCAATTGAGGTAACCCGACTCGAAGTGATGCAACCCTGCCAGGGTGATATATTTTACCAAGGCACACTCTTTAAAAGTAAACAAAAACTGACTTTGGCCCTTGGACACTATTCTATTGATGTGAAGATAGATTATCAAATTAGATGTATGTGCACGATTCGATTTTGAAGTCGATTGCAAGGATGTGAACTGTAAGTTTCTGCTTCGTGCAAGATGTAGACCCGGTTGTTCGTTTTTGGCATGTGGTGAAGTTTATGCCAGGTTATATATGTACTCCGAACATCTACGATTCACATTTTCGAAGTGTAACGGCTATTATTGTGGGAAGTTTGTTCTCGAAAAGAGCGACGAGTGGTGATTATACACCTAGAATGCTGATAGGAGAACTGTTGAAGCAGCATAATGTGTAGATTATGTACACTAAAGCTTGACGGTCTTTACAGTATGCAAGGAAACTAGCTTATGAGAATGCGGATAAGTCATTTCAGCAACTACCCTCCTATTTTCACATGTTAAAACAAATAAACCTTGGCACTATCACGGCAATTGAGACAAATGAAAACAATCGTATTATATATTCATCATACGATGTCCGAGATTTGGCATTTGGGGATTTCATCATTTTTTTTTTTTTTTGCTTCATTCTTTTCGATCTTACATAAGACCCGTTGTTGCCATTGATGCCACCCATTTGAAAGGTGAATACAAATAAGTGATTTTCATTGCCACTTGCAAAGATGGGGAAGAGATGATTTATCCCATCGCTTTTGGATTTAGTGATGGAGAGACGGATAGGTCATGGATTTGGTTTCTTAGGAAATTGAGAAAGGCTATTGGTATGCCAAAAGATTTGGTCATCGTATCTAATTGTTATCAAAGTATTGCAAACGTGATGAGCTGGGTTTTCCCTTCCATCCCACAGGTCTTTTGTTTCTTCCACCTAAAGCAAAACATTAAGAGACATTGTAAACAATGAAGGGATATGATAGATGCATTCTACCATGCATCATATAGTTACACCCTAGTAGAGTGTGATACTTACTTGGTAAAAATTTAGTTGATGCATCCTGTGAAGCATCGGATGTTTGTCAAAGTCAGACTGGAAAAGTGGCCATGTGCACATTGTCCAAGAAAAAGATATTCCATGATGACCACCAACATTGCCGAGTCTCTCAACAAATGCATAATGAAAGCATACTGGTTGCCAATAACAAGTGCACATGAATATTTGAGACATATGCTCCAAAAATGGTTCATTGATAGGCATGCGATTGCTGCTAGACTCAAAATTGATGTTATCATCGCTACAGTGGCACATATGGACTTTCCCCATGGCAAAATATTGGAGTGAGGATATTGCATGGTTCTCATAATACATGGGAACAAATACCTTGTGAAACATGCTAAAGAAGGCGATGGGATAGTTGATATTGTTGCGAGGACATGCAGTTGCCATCAGTAGAATCAAGATCAGTTGCCTTGTCTTCGTGCAATTATTGTTGGTAGGTATCATGGTTTTATTTTACTTTGCTTATTACGTTCATTATTTAGTTTTGGAGCATTGAAGATAAACACTATATCTTTCTTTATCACATAACAATTTCATGCAAATGCACTACAATACATTTTTCCATCAGTATTATACCGCAGGCTATGTTAGACACACGTATGCACCTATGATTAATCCTCTCACTAACAAATCCTGTTGGGTTATTCCTACGAACGTCAGAAGTGTGATTGTACTCCCACTTGTATAAAAAGACAACTGGGTAGACCGAGAGAAAGTTGGATTCTTTTCGCTGGGAAAGCTCTTCGAAAGAAAATTTGTAAAAAATGCGATGCACATGGACACAATCATCTTAATTTCTCTTATGAATGGACTTCCTCCATACGATACAATCCCCAACCTATCTCTTCTTGGTCTCAAGATTAGGCATCAAATTATGTAAATAATGATCAATCATTCACAAGTATTAAATTCAATACCATACAAGTCAACATAACCCAAACTATTTAATCATAAAATTGCATCATCATAGTTTTGCCCAATACATGACCTTAGTTTAATAAATTAACTCATGATAGAATTAATTAAAAGCCAAAGTAACAAGGAAAACATACAAGAATTAATTAAATGAGGAGAAAGAAAAAAGCTGCCTAACCCAGATCTGAAACTAAATATGTCCGTGGGTCCACGCTTGCCACTTGTTGCTACATAACTGCAAGCCTTTTGCCTTGCTTCAGCAACGCCTTAGGCTTACTCGCGTTCGCCTTTCTCCTTTAATTATATTAATCTTTGGTTCCTCTGCAGCTTCCGTTGCTTTTTCAATTTCTTTAATTCCGCTTCCCTTGCTTCTCCAATTTCTTAATTTAGCTTCAGCCTTACAGCTTTCGCCACAGTCCCATGTTTTCTTCTCTCTACGCCGCTCCAAATCCCCTCAATCCAATTCGCTCAATTTTTGCTTTAGCCTTGCGACTTCTGCCGCACTAACCTCTCGTTCTCTTCCTTCCCTTCATAATACATATATCTATGTGCATGGCATGCCCTAGCCTCCAATTGCACTTCAATTGAAATTCTTTCCTTCCTTTAATCCCTTATTATATTATATGCACGACTTCTTTAATTGATTATTAATTGCTTAATTATATTATAATATTAATTTATAATAGTAATTTTGAAATTAATTTATAATATTTTTTTATTTTTATGCTCAAATCTTCGAATTAATATCATTTGCTCGATTCCTACAAAAAAATATTAAAATTATGTAAAATCTATATAACACACATTTTAAGTAGGAAAAATAGCACAAGATTAAAATGAAAAGAAAATAAAAGTCAATATACAATTAAGCCCTATCAATAAGGATTGTTCTTATTTTTTTTTTCTTATTTTAGCAGTATGATCTGTGGCCCCACTATCAAGAATCCAACAATTTGAAAAAATGGAATTAATAGAGGGAAGATTATACAGACCTATTGCATTTGCTTAAACATCAGTATTACCCTTAGGCAAGTGTGCCATATTATCCATGGTAGTGATTAATTGTAGATATTGGTAGGTGGATAATCTTGGACAAATAGCCTACAAATCGAAATTGATGGAAGAGGGAACAGCGGTAGGCCTATAGAGTAGTACCCATGCTGCTCATAGGTACTGATGTGGTTGTTGTCGCTTGTGTAGCATGAAAACTTGGTTGCCCCATGGTAAATCAATAAAGAGGATGAGAAGCTTTGAAAAATTCAAGAGCTTGGGATTACCTGGCTCTGATACAATGTTAAATTTAGAACCAATGAATATTTGAAGAATATTTGATGTTATTGAGTCGATTTTACAATATACACAGACTAATATATATATAAGGTTATACAAGAAGCTATTCTAGAAAAGAATGAATGTACAATATTATATACTATAATTTGGGAAAATATTCAACAATCACAGGATTTTCTCTAACATTTAGTGCTGGACAAATGATTAAAAAAGATTATAAATTGATTTTTAATGATGGTCAATGTGAAATTTATGAACAAAAAAAAAAAAAAGACAAGCATTAAGTATGTGAAGGAACCAAGTAAGCTAGTTGGTTACAATAACAATGATTGGGCTAGAAATAAAAATCAATCTTGTTGTTCTAGGCTCTTGGAGCTTGTTTCGAACCATACAATTTTCCTTTTACTTCTAATATTTTAACATCTACGTATATTCCTTCTTTTAACGCATCTTTTGAGAATAATTATGACAATTGTCCATTAGCAAAACAAACCCATTTTCCTTTTCTGTCTAGTAATATTTCCTTTAATTTATCTTTTTAATTGATTCATTGTGATATTTGGGATCCACATAAACATCCAACACATTTAGGTGCACGTTATTTTCTAACCATTATTGATGATTTTACTTCTTGTGCGTGGTTATTTCTTATGACACACAAATCTGATGCCCCTACATTACTTAATTATATCTTTCTTTACTTTTATTCAGACTCAATTTAACTCACAAATTAAAATATTTCAGAGTGATAATGGTAGTGAATTTATTTCTTTAAGTTTATTTTTTCTCACTAAGGGGGTTGAATTTCAACGTTCTTGCATTTCTACTCCATAACAAAATGGAGTTGTGGAATGTAGGTACAATCATATTTTACAAGTTACTCATGGGGTGAGTGTGCATTAACTGTTATTTATTTAATTAACTGTTTGCCCACACTCCTCCTATCTAACATCAGACCTTCAAACGTTTCTATTATCACCCACTATTATATAACCATCCTCGTGCTTTAGGATGTCTGTGTTATGCGACTATAGTTCATCCTAAATCCAAATTCGAGCCACATGCTAACCGTTGCATTTTTGTTGGCTATCCTACTGGGCAAAAAAGTTACAAACTATTTGACTTAGAAACTAGGAAATTTTTTGTTAGTCAAGATGTCAAATTTCATGAAAATACATTTCCCTTTAAACAAAGTATTCCTCCTACTCTTCCATCATTCCCTTTGATTTCATCTTCAATTTTTCGTTTTGAATGTCTATTTTGAAATTGTTGAAAACGTATTCTTTTTATCATTATGAGAAATTGTTTCTCAAAGCATAAAATTAAAAAACGTGTTTATTTTGAAATTTTAAGAAAAATTATTTTATAATATTTTATTTAATGAATTTGAATCAAAATAAATTGTAAACATTTATTAGTAAATTGTAAATTTGATTTAAAAGCTTTAAACGGTAATACAAGAAATAATTAATAATATCCAATTATATGTGTAACACCCCACTTTCTTGGGCGTGTTATAATTTAGGATAATTTTGGAATAATAAATTTTTTCTATTTAAAACTACGACTAAACTATATAATTGTTCTTATCTATTTCAAAATTTTCATACATTTATCTCAAAAGAGAATCATCATAAACATTAAATACGGAAGCAAGAATCGAATCTTAGCATATCTCAAACCCTATTTAAAACACCCCACTTTTCGGGCATGTTATAATTTAGGACAATTCTGGGATAATAATTTTTTTTTCAACACTACTAAAACTAAACCATATAATTGCTCTTATCCATCCCAAAATTTTCATATATTTATCTCGAAAGAGAATCATCATAAACATTAAATGCGAAAACTAGAATCGAACCTAATATCTTAACATTAATCATAAATCAATTCTTACATCATTATTTCTCAAAACTTTTAGAATTCAAAGTAGCAGAACTTAAATACATGGACTACATAACATACATTCAATTCATCATGCACTTTGCTAAGTGCTACTTTATGCCTTATTTATCCTCGTTTTTGCTATAATCTCCATCTGAAACATTTGAATATTCCAAGGGTAAAGCCCAAGTTAGATGATGAATTATCTAAATAAGGGAACAATAAACATATTTTCGTGCATGAATGCAAAATGTTCTTTTCTATTTTCTTTCGATTTGAGCCGACAGTACCTTTTTACTACTCTCCATTTTCACAGCCTTCTTATCAGGCCGAGGTGTATGGGTGCATCCTTGGAAGAGCAGCAATCCCAACCCATACTCTCAAACCCTTATGCAAATACATGATCAATGATATCATCGTGTACATATGTATATTTCATCATCAATACATATAAGTGCAATCTATATGAACATATTCACATGACAACATGATAAAATCATTTACATGAACATATTCACAACAACACATGATAATATGATAAAATCATTTACATGAACATATTCACATCAATACATGATAACATGATAAAATCATTTACATGAAATTGGGTTTTGGGGTTGAACCACTTACAAGCCCTTTCTATAAAACTAAATCCAGTTGAGTAGTACCACTTACCTCGATCGTATCTCAGAATATCTTAATTCTTGTGCCAGGCTTTAAGTGTACTTAATTCGAAATCTCAACATACTCTTCCCATCATATTTATTCAATAATATCAATATTCCATTTTTCCTAATTTCCTTTTAACTTTCCTTTATTTCTTCCTATTTTTTCTCAGTAACTCCAAATTAAATATTTCTCTAATATTTTATCAAATCTCTAACGATTCATAAAATAACATTTCTGATTTTTTTTTAATTTTCTAAAGAATTTTACTTGCCTTAACTTAGCCTTTCAAACTTCCTCGATATATGTGCTGTAATATCCCAAAAAAATTGAAAATGATAATAATTATTAAATTCTGTTTTTAAAGTGATTATATTGAGATTTTTAAGGAAAATGATTAAGAGTAGCATTTTAAGATTTTAATTTTTATATTATTATAACTCACGATGTGTAGTATGTATTAGATGTTAAAACTAAAGTAAATAAAATAATATCAAAGTAATTGAGAAATTGGAAGTGGTAGCCGAGCCTATGCATAAGTTTATATGTATATTATATTATTTATTATATTGCTTGTTTAAGTTGCATATATATTTATATGTATATTTATGTGGTGCTCATTAGTGGCGTGGAAGCCAAGCTTGAAACAGTAAGAGAAATCAAAATGGGTGAAGCAGAGGAGAGTGAGAGAGAGATCCGTGAGTAGTTGAGAGATTGAGAGGGGGAGCGACAGCCATGGCCAGGGGTCGCGCGACGGGGAACGGCCAGCGGAGCTGGAGGCGAGCGAAGGCGGCCGACGAGGTCGTGCGATGTAGCAGCCGAAGTTTGCAGCGGTTGGGGCAGCGTTGGCCATGGCCGCAACGCACGCAGGTGTAGGGGAGGCAGCGCGGAAGAAGAAGAAGGAAGGGAGAAGAAGAAGGGAAGGAGAAGAAGAAGAAAAAGAAAGAAGGAAGAAGAAAAGAAAAGGAAGAGATGCAGGCGCAGACGTTGCGGGGGAGAAGAAGAAGAAGAAGAAGAAGTGAGGAGAAGAGAGAAAGAAAATAAAAGAAGGAAAAATATGAGAAATAAAGAGATTTTGGGATTTTCTCGGCATGGGAAGTGACCAGGTACGTGAGTAAAAATTAATAGAAGTCTGATATGTTTAAATCATAAATTTTACGCGATTAATTTGAGTCCCGGTTGTATTATTTGCTAGGAAATGATTTAATTTGCATCGGGAGCTCGAGTGAGGTCAGAATCAGCTGATTTCAGACAAGTTCTTAATCCATTCCTCGTATTCATTAATTCCCGTGAGAAACCCTGTGATTTCTCATATTTTATACCCTCCATTCGTCTGTTTCGACCCGTTTATTAATTATGAAGTTTTGAGTTGTTTAATTTAAATTTAATTTACTAAACTGTCTTCGAGGATTTTATTAGCGTGATTTAATTTAAAATAAATGAGACTCATTGAGATTTTACTGTAGTGCGCTTACGTGGGATTTTAGACGGCTAAATTAATTATATTACACAGTAGATTTATTTAATTAAAGCCGCGATTTTATTTATTGCCAGCGAACGTTTTACTTCGCAGCGGAAGTGCAAGAAATACAAGAAACGACCGTGTAAAGGCAAGCTCTTAACCCTCTCCTCGTGTTCTTCAATTCCCGTAAAATACCCTGTGATTTCCTGTATTTTATCACCCCCCTTACTCTAATTTGGTACATAACCTTATTTGTTAAATTATTATTCATTTGTTTTAATTTAAATTAAATCTGAGGCTTCTATAATTTTATTTGTTAAGTGCCTGCGGGGGTTTGTACCGCTTCCATTCCTTTCGGAATGATGCTGAACCCAGTTTGGGGAACTAGGTTCCTAGTCGTGCGGGTTTTCTTTATGGTTTTTCTCGGATTTACTTATGATTTGGTTAGAGCTATTGAGCAGTGGGGCAGGGGTCGACTGTTTGGTGACGTTGGGGTAGACTATTGTACGACCCTGAAGTGGACCGCCATTCGGACACTCCTAGTCACTGGGCGTTGACCGGTGCCGGGCACTGCTGACTAGCTCTGCCGGTATGTGATTTACTGTATGATCATATACATTGTATTACTGTTCATGATTTGATATGCACATGGGTACGGGATGCATGTTGGGATATTCATTTATTGAGTATGCTTGGGCACGGACACTCTAGAATTGTTAGGTTGCATCCAGCGCGGCATATGCATGGCGTGTGGTTTACTATGTGGGCGGAGCATGGCCTGATGCCTGGATGTATGGGCGCCTTGTATCACGTTGATGCTCACTACGTCATTGCATTTCTATGTGCATTGCATGGCTACTAGTAGTTATTAGTTCTCGGACGGGAGTACCGTTCCGAGGGAGCCTATGGCTCGGTTGTCGGGAGTACCGACGGGGACGGGTGACGGGAGTACCGGCCCGGGATCGCGCGCGCAGGTTTGTGGAGCTATTTGTTGCCTTTCAGGGCAGCGGCAGGTTGGTATGGGACTTGGGTGCCATGTGTCATGTGTGGGCCCCAAGGACCGGTAGGTGCTTTTATTACGCTCTACTATTATGTTGTAGCGTCTCATGGCTTGTGTGTATCTGGGGGTTTATTTTGGGGAGAGTTTTCTGGTTATGTTCAGCCTTCGACCTTTCCTTTCCTTATGCTTGCTGAGTCTCTCGACTCACTTTGCTTTCCATCATTCCAGGTAGTACCAGCGTGGGTCCGAGCAAGGGAGTCAGCGTCTAGCAGCAAAGTCGGTATGGTGTACAGGCAGTCCCATCAATTTCTGTCAACTCTGATGGTTGTCTAGGGTCTGTTCTTTTATTCTGACTGTGTCAGGTCATACCTCGTGTCTCGTGTGTGTCGACACAGGAGTTTGTATTCTTTTATTCATCTTGTGGCCGCTGTGCTAGCGGGGCACCGGTAGTGCATGCATGTGTTTTGCTTCGCTTCCGTTGCTCTTATCTTTGTGTATGCATGCTAGGGTGGTGCTGGTCTCGTGTTTCATTATTTTTCTCTTCCATAGGCGCTCCCGTTCGGGTAGTCCGGGCGGGGGTGCTTACATGTGCACAGTCTCAATTTTCGTGTCAAACTCAAAATTTGCGGAAGTCACTTCACCTCAAGGCTCAAAGCACCCTAATCATCATATTACCCAAATAAACATCATAAATCTAATTTTTTTCTTAATTTCCTCACATTTTCTTTATTTTTCTCCCATTCTTCCTCACTAATATTCTAAAATAAATATCTATTCAAATCTTTTCCCAAATATCTTTATACCAAAATTCCTAAAATATTTTTCTAAGAATATAAAAAATTTCAAAACTTACCTTAACTTAACTTTTAAAACCTCCTTGATGTCCTTGCCCGAATAATTTCTTTCCTAATTCCAAGCTCTCGGCCATCTTCACTTGCTGCCTTCATTTGGCCATTGCCATTTGCTTGCTTTCCTTCTTGTTTCTCCATCTATATATAGTCATCCATTTGCACAAAACTTAACCATTAAGCTTTTCATCCCACTTCACAAAGCTCAACCATTAAGCTTTTCATCCCACTTGCACACACACATATATATATAACTCATATATATTATACCAATAAAATATAAAAATTTACACATTTAAATTCTAAATTTTCTCTTAATTCCACTTGGGCAATTCTCTAATTACATTCTTAAATATCAAATTAATTTGTATTACGATACTTAAAATGAAAAATTAATAACTCAAGTGTAACACCCCAATTCCCGGAAGGGCATTATGTAACGTAAGATTTCGAGGACATAAATTTTTTTCCAAATAAAAACCCATCACCAAAACCGATCCCCGAAGATCCCGTTACACATTCTCAGTATATCAACTATGAACCATCAATAAACCAAGATAGGTTCACCAACACAAATGCGGAAGGTAGATCGAAACCTTAACAGGTCATAACCGAAACCACTTTATTTATAATATAGAGTCAACCAACGTTTACATGACGTTCCCAAAATAAACAACATAACTGAAAGGACATAATATAAAACATCCTCTAATCGCCGTCACTCCTCGGCAATTCCTTTTCCTTTCGCACCGCTACCTTCACCTGGAACATTTGAATATTCCAGGGACATAGTCCAAATTAGATAATGAATCATCTAAGTGAGAGTTCAAAACACATTTTTCATGAATGAATGCAAGACATGAAATAAACCAATACACCCGGTAAGCCCTAGCCCAAGAGAATCCCCAGCGCTTAACCCTACCACGGAAAAAGAGCAATCTCTCTAAAAGCTATGCCACCATACCGACTCGATGACACGACGAAACGACGACACGGCATGATTCTAGCTTAAATGGGGTTGCCAACGCATCTCACCAGAATACGTTCCCACCTTAAGCATCTAAGAACCACCATACAATCCCAACTCCAAAATTTCACATGGACTACCTAGTCGTCCTAGTGTAACTTCCCTAACCAAACGACCTAACACGGAAATCAAGGCGGCTATCCTGACATGCCCACCAACATCAGATACCCCTATTATTCTATCATGCCCATAGAGAATTACGGCTACACTATCCAGACAATATTCTAGGCTAACATCCCACATGAACAACACAGTATGGACCACCTAGTCGTCCTAGTGCAACTTCCCTGGTCGAACGACCTGGCACAGAAACCAATGCAGCCATCCTGACATGCACACCAGTAACAGATACCCCTATTATTCCATCACGCCCTTGGAGAATTATGGCTACATTATCCAGACAACATCCGAGGCTGACATTTCATACGTACACACAAAACGCAAGACAATGTCACATTTCACAATTCAATGCATCATATAAACAATAATTTATAAAATGCAATGCACAAAACCATTTTGCATGAAATCCACAACACATTTAGGTAACACAAATACCAGGTTTTACGGGCGAACACTCACCTCGACGTATTCGGATCGCTTTGATCCTCGTGCATAACCTCGTTATGCATGCCAAATCACAAACACTTGAATTTATAGTCAATCTTGAACCACAACACTTCCTAAACACCATAATTAATTAAGGAAGCATTAAAATCTATTTTCCTCAATTTTTTCATAATTTCCTCTATTTTCTCCCATTTTTCACCTCGATAATTCCAAAATAATTATTTCCTCAACTATTTTTCCAAATATTTCAACACAATAAATCCTCAAATAATTAAATAAAAATTCTGGAAGTTGAATTACCAGAAAGCCCCTCGTCACGTGCTTTCACGCGCTTGGCGCGTGGGTGCAAGCAAAGGCTGGCGCGTGGCTGCACAGGCCACCATCTTCTCCAAAAATTCGATCGCAGGCGGTTGCTCCGATAACCCCGAAACCGGTACCCCCTTGAAGCTCTCTCAATGTCGATTACAATGGCACAAAAATCAGGTCGAAACAACACCAAAAAGCCCTCCAAAAATCGAGTTGTAGGTTTGGCTAGGCGGTCCGCCTCTAACCCTCGGCTGAGCTCGAACAGCCCTCAAACACACACCAAAATGCCTAAAAACTAGCCCAAAATGATCCTTGATTCCTTGTGACCAAAAGCCCTCTATCAAAGCTCCAAAAATCATTCAAAAACGCGGTCGATTTGTGGTCAAAATCATCGAAACCCTCGGCCCCTTTTATACCCGAAAACCAACCTTCTTCCGGCCAATCACCGGCCATGGCTTGGTCCCCAAGCCTCTTACCGCCGTATAACACCTCCCCTAAGCCAGCCTCGGCCGTCCCATCGCTGGAAAAAGCCTCCACGTGCGGTGGAAGGCGGCGACCGAAATCTCCCTTGCGTTCACACTATGCATTTTTTGCTAAATTGCACTTTAGCCCCTTGACTTTTTCAATTGCCACTTCTGCCTTTTTCAATGCACCCCTGAACTATCCAATACCACCATTAAGTCCTACAAGATTTGTACTTCTCATTTGAACCTTGAAACTCCCAAAAAATTACCGTTTTGACCTTCCTCGGATAATTTTAGAAAATTACACTTAGGCTCGGTTGATCGTTTTGATCTTAAATCCATTCGTTTCAACCCAAAATCGCTTAAGGGTTGTTCTACACATAAAATATAGGTCCTTGACATGCTCCGTTGACTTTCTAGACGTCTCCTACGTCGATTCGATTTTCTCAGCCCGATCGACAGCTGTACCGAAAACTGTTCCTGATCCAATTTCTTTCACCACTAAAAATCATAATTTAAATCACTCGTCGATACTATACAATTTTCCTTAATCGTCTAGGGTCTGGGGTACTCCCTATGACTAATTCGGTCATCCAAAGCTACGTTAGTGCACCTTATAGTCTCATTTTTCTGCAAATTCCATTTATGCCCTTCATTAAATATTATTTATAACCTCAAACCATTCCTGGGTATTACATCAAGGCTTAGTCGATAAGGATGATTTTACTCCAGTGTTCTCACGGGGCTATTGTTTCATCATGAAACCATTTCAAGGTTGATTTTTTTATAAAAACAGAGCCCCCTCAGGGTTCCGTTTATTTTTCGGAAATCCCCTATGACGATTCGATTTTTCAGCCTAAATCATCATTGTATTTTAGCTGTATCAAAAATTGTCTCGATTCTAATTTCTTTTAATACCATAAATCCTATCTCAGGACGCTCGTCAGTACCATATCAATTTCCTTAGACATCTACATTCCAGGGCATTCCCTGTAGTCGATTCGGTACTGATAATTGTAAAAAATTATACTTAAACTCCTAATCTTTTGATAATTTCACTTATAGCCAAAATTAAAATGATTCTTGAGCCTTTTAGAAAATTTGGGATATTAAATTCTGCCCTCCTTAAAAAATTTTCATCCTCGAAATTTGTCGTATATTTTAAATCTAAAAAATTTCATCCTCGAAATTAACACCTGATTGTGAGGATTAAGGTAAGGTTACCTCAAGGAAACGACTCATGGGAACGAGTCAAGTGTGTTTAGTTCAAAGGTTGACTTAGAGAATGAAATGGTCGGGATGTGGTATTAAGTCCCGAAAAGGCTATTGGAGATTAGAAATTGTGACTATTTATGATTTGAGATTTGGACAGGGTACCATTGATGGTTGTGGGGCCCAAAAGATCTTTTAGCAAGATAGAGATTATCTTTAAGTGAGATTTGCACTGATTCAGGAAGTGTTTTCTTTTCAGATGGTGAAAACTCGGAGAGTGATGGATCTCAGCGAGCAAGATGAAAGTGACGGTAGTAGCGGCCATCGCAGTCGTTCTGCGAATCATGTCACGAATGACAGACGACAAGAGGAGCGATCAGGTCCAAGTGAAAATAGATTTGACCAAATGGAAAGAATATTGGAAGGCATGCTGACACATGTAACGAGGAACGAGCCACTGAGGCATACAACTCATGTGTTGGATCAGTATCGCCGACAAAGACCCCCGGTGTTCAGGGGAAAAGCAGAAGACGACCCCTGCATGGCGGAATACTGGATGGAGCAAACCGAGAAGCTGCTCCAACATTTGCAGTGCAGTGACGAAGATAAGGTCAACTGTGCTACATTCATGCTTGAGGAAGACGCTGCACGATGGTGGCAATCAGCCCAGCGAGCTTTGCAAAGGACACCTAGGCAAGTGGAACAAGATCCAAGGCCAAGACAAGCTCAACCTGTGACTTGGGCTAGATTCAAGGAAGCGTTTGACGCAAAATATTTTCCTCGAAGCTGGAGAGAAGAAAAGACTTGGGAGTTCATGAAGTTGAAGCAGACTGACGAGATGTCGGTAACTCAATATGACGTTAAGTTTACTCAACCGATTCGGTATGTACCTATGTACGAAGCCGATGAGTGGCAAAAAGCCCAGAAATTTGTGGGTGGATTGAAAGTGGGACTGCAGCAAGCTCTTAGCTCGTGGACTTTGGACACCTACAATGAGGCGTTGCATAGAGCCTTATCCACTGAGACTAATTTATTGCGAGTTGGTTTGATTCGATCGGACGAGAAGAAGAAAGATCTGAACGATAGGAAGCATAAATCAGATGGAAGGAACTCCAAGAACAATGGGCCGTGTCCCAGATGCAATAAGGTACACCCAGGGAAACAATGTTTCCAAGGACATATCCGATCTTTTTCGTGTGGTGAAGAAGGACACAAGAAAAATGATTGTCCTAAGAATAAAGAGGCACCACCGACCGGGAATCGAATGAGGATTACATGTTTTTCGTGTCAACAACCTGGTCACTACTCGACCGAATGTCCAAAGAGGCAGAAGGTGGAACAAATGGGAAAAGCAAACGAGGCTCAAAAACCTCGCCCTGGACAAGTTTTCTACCTGTCAAAGGATGACGACGATATCTACTGGACAAAAGAGAAAGGTACGCCAAGTTAAGTTCAACGTTATCAATTTCTGTGCAATCATGGCAGTCGATATAAAAGTTCAATGTTGTCCATTTCTGTGTGATTTTATCATATGCATTAGTGTAAGAGTGGGTTGGGAGATTTAGAGGTCAAAAGAAATGTATTTTGAGGACATGATTGGAAATAATATTAAGTATTATGAATTATTTTGGATATGTGTAACCGTCTGTTTTGAGCTATAACAGGATATTCTGGAAGATAAGAGACATGTTTGGTAAGCTCGAATCATATAGAGATGTAGGTTATGAGTAAATTCTAAGGATTAGGAATGGTAATTAGGACATTTCAATTGGGAGACATTAACAATAGCAGTGATTCAATTATCACGGACCAAATTTCGAGGACGAAATTTATTTAGGGGGAGAATGTAATACCCGAGAATGATTTGAGGTCATAAATAATATTTGATGGAGGGCATAAATGGACTTTGTGGAAAATAAGACTATAGGGTACACTAACGCAATTTTGGACGATCGAATTAGTCAGAGGGAGTACCCTGGACCCTAGATAGTCAAGGAAAATGGTATAGTATCGACAAGTAATACGAGTTATGATTTTAGGCATCAAAAGAAGTTGGATCGGGAACGGTTCCCGGTACAGCTAAAAAAGACAATTGTGATTTAGGCTGAAATACCGAATTATCGTACGGGGCATCCGGGAAGTCAATGGAACCCCGAGGAAGTTCATAATTGGCATATAGAGTAACCCTTCAGTAGTTTTTGGAAGAAACAAAAGGGTTTGTAACTAAAACGAAGATTCGGGCCTAAGTGCAGTTTTTTTCGAAATTGACAGAGGGAGATCGAAACGATATTTTTTCGAAATTTTAAAGAGAGTGTTTTAGGATATTTCAAAGGGTTATAAAGGTCTTTAAAGAGAAGTTCAGTTTTTGAGCCAGGGCAAAATCGTAATTTTTTTGAAATTCGGGTAAAAGTGTAATTTACCTAAAAATTAGGGGCATTAACGTAATTAGTCCATTTTTCAGGGACTAAAATGTAATTAAAAATTAGCCCGGGGACCATGTTGAAAAGGGTCTAAGTACAATTATCCAAAAGTTCGGGCCAAAGTGTAATTCTTGAAATCTTTTTACTATGGGCATTTGGAAAATTCAGGAAAAGCCTCATAAATGACTTTAGTGATAAAGATGAAGTTTCATGATGATATTAGAGATAAGATGAAGCCTTATTATGACATTAGAGATAAGATGAAGGCTCATGATGACTTTAAGGATAAGATTTGATTGGATAAGATAAGATTTGAATAAGATTTGATTGGATAAGATAAGATTTGGATAAGATTTAGTTGGATAAGATTTTGTTGGATATGATTTGAATAAGATTTGATTTGGATAACAATGATTATATAAAATCTTAGAAGATTTAAAATGATTGTAAAATATCTTAGAAGATATGGTAATGATTATATAAAATCTTAAAAGATTTGGAATGATTGCAGAATATCTTAGAAGATTTGGTAATGATTATATAATATCTTTGAAGATTCACAATGATTACAAAAGATATTAGAAGATTTTGGAATGATTGCAAAAGATATTAGAAGATTTTGGAATGATTGCAAAAGATATTAGAAGATTTGGAATGATTGGAAAGATTTTGAAAGATTTGAAATGATTGCAGAATATATATTTCTTGGTGGCTAAGTTTCCTAAACCTATAAATAGGGGTTCATAACCAAAGGTTTCTCATTCGAAATTTTGAGAAGTTCGTGCTAGACAAGAGTGATTCGGGTTTAGTATATAGAGGACTTTTTAAGCATACGCGAAACATCACACGCGTAGAGCACTTGGGCAGCGCGTGAGGACCTGTAAGGAAGTGGTTTGGTTAAAAGACTTGAGGAGTTGCACGAAAATCGAGGTTGGACACAAGATTCGAGGTGTTCTGAGTTTCATTTAAGATGAGTTGTTCGCTACCAAAATTTGGCTTTCTGTGAGTGTTCGCCCCCAAAACTTGATTTATTATGCTTGTTCTATCTGAACATATGGTGATTTCATGCAAAATGGTTTTGTTCATTAAAATGGTAAGCGGTGACGGTTGGATTTATGAGGGAGGTTTGTCCCTAAACGTTTTGAACCGTGCATTGCATTTTATAAATGTTGTTTATACGATGCATTGAATTGTGAATTGTGGCATTGTCTTGAGTTTTATGTGTACGTATGGAATGTCAGCCTCGGATGTTGTTTGGATAGTGTAGCCATAATTCTCCAAGGGCGTGACGGAATAATAGGGGTATTTGATGCTAGTGTGCATGTCAGGATAGCCGCCTTGGTTTTCGTGCCAGACCGTTTGGTCAGGGAAGTTGCACTAGGACGACTAGGTGGTCCATACTGTGTTGTTCATATGGGATGTCAGCCTAGGATGTTGTCTGGATAGTGTAGCCGTAATTCTCCAAGAGCGTGACAGAATAATAGGGGTATCTGATGCTAGGTGTGCATGTCAGGATAGCCGCCTTGATTTCTGTGCCAGGCCGTTTGGCCAGGGAAGTTGCACTAGGACGACTAGGTGGTCCATGTGAAATTTTAGAGTTGGGATTGTATGGTGGTTCCTGGATGCTTAAGGTGGGAACGTATTCTGGTGAGATGCGTTGGCAGCCCCATTTAAGCTAGAATCGCGTCGTGTCATCGAGTCGGTATGGTGGCATAGCTTTTAGAGGGATTGCTCTTTTCCCGTGGTAGGGTTAAGCGCATGGGATTCTCTTGGGCTAGGGCTTACCTGGTGTATTGGTTTATTCATGTCTTTCATTCATTCATGAAAAATGTATTTTGAACTCTCACTTAGATGATTCATCATCTAATTTGGA
This sequence comes from Diospyros kaki, assembly GCA_036245055.1. NCBI lineage: Eukaryota > Viridiplantae > Streptophyta > Magnoliopsida > Ericales > Ebenaceae > Diospyros > Diospyros kaki. The sequence continues at coordinate 23,303,950 of BSEG01000002.1, forward strand.
CTTTGTCCCTAGAATATTCAAACGTTCCAGGTGAAGACAGCGGTGCGAAAGGAAAGGGAATTGTCGAGGAGTGACAGCGATTAGTTGATAGCTTGTAATATGTCGCTTTCAATAATGTTGTTTATTATGAGGACGTCTTGTAAATGTTGGTTTGACTTTATATTATAAATAAAGTGATTTCGGTTATGGCCTGTTAAGGTTTCGATCTAGCTTCCGCATTTGTGTTGGTGAACCTGTCTTGGTTTATTAATGGTTCATAGTTGATATATTGAGAAGGTGTAACGGGATCTTCGGGGAATGATTTTTGTGATGGGTTTTTATTTGAAAAAAATTTTATCCCCGGAATCTTACGTTACGTTAACGCTCCTGGGAATTGGGGTGTTACAGCAGCCATTACACTCACTATGGAAACTCTAACTCGGCTTCAAGATCATGTTTACGGCTGTATGTCCCATATTTTTTCCCTCCAACAACAGGTTATCGATCTCCAACAATAGGTTGTCGATCTGCAAGCTCATGTAACTTTATTGTAAGATTTACTATTTACAAACTATATTGCATATCCTCAACCCGTTCCAAATTGGTCTCGCCCTCAACCAGACCCAAATCCTATCCCAGAACCTGATCTTAGCCTTGTCGATATTTTTGGACTCATCTCGCATGGTCACTACCTGTGGATGATCCAAATCCATTATGGAGCTTTGAATATCCCATTATCCCCGAACATGACTCACTTCCTAGTTTTTCAGAGACTACTTCTCTATTTTACCCCGGCAAAACCAGCGATAGCTAGTGGCCATTCTGTGATGACGTTGATGAGCTTGGACCCGTCGTTTTTGGCTGTCATCATCGGCATTGAGCATTTGTGACATTCTAGGGTTTAACTTCTTTTTTTTTTTTTTTTGTAATTGTATTACATCATAGCTTAATTTCTTCTAACTGTATTGAATATATATGGAATGAATGTTATATTTTAGGTAGTTTAATCTCTCATTCCCTTGTCTTACCCTCAATCATACATCAATCTTAAAAAATATCTCAACCTCTAGTAGTTGTTTAATAATTCATCAAATCGGGATAAAAGATACCGACTCTTAATTATCGTGTTATTCATAGCCTGAAAATCTACATCTTTAGTCAAACTAGACATAACTAAGCATACGATAACCTCAAGCTATCAATAGCATTTTTTTTATCAAGAAATAATTCCTATAAATCTTCCGATAATGCATCCTGGTATCTCTCTCATTACCTCAATTTTTCTCATGACTTTTTACTGACCACAATTGCTTATACCACATATTAACGGGCTCCCTATATTCATAACTTCCTGATATCACTTAGTGATCGTCTAGCTACACATCTCCCAATTTGCCCACTAGGGCTAACTAGACTAATCGTCCATTAATTCATACAAAAGTCATTCTCCAAAATCGAAAATCCTAGATCTCTAATAGATTTTAATCTATTAAGAACGTGGCTTTTCCCTACTACGATCTGACATCCTGGCACATTTGCCATTACCTGTCTCTCTCAAGCACGTTAAAAGATTCTCACAGCTATCGAGACAACACTCTATAGCCACATTACTAGCTAAAGCAGGTAGATACTTATGTTACCCATGGTACTCCAATTCTTGTTGGATTTCTTCTTAAAAACTCTAGAATGTCATGGCGAATCCTTAAATCCTCAATGGCCCTTAAAATCAATCCTTTAAAGAAATTCTCAAAAATCCTACACCGATTTATCTCCGAAGGCCTCAAATAGATCACGATATCTGGTTCTAACTATCTTCTATGAACAATCGAACCTCAAAAATCTCCAGAGACTCTTCACCCAAGTATATCCTAATCTCATAATAATTCAGGTCCCCATGTGGTTGCACTTATTCACATGTCCTTATAGATTTTTGAATCCCAAGTCTACTTGGCATACTAGATCGTAGGTACAAATTTTGTCACCTAGGTCTTTAATCAATGCCGGTGACCACGTCACTGCATAGGTAGCGCCTATACATTAGGTCTACCATGTCCATTTCACACATCGGATAGCTCTTACTATGGAACCCAACCATATCCTCAAGGCAAATACAAACACGACTAGCTCATGATCTCAATTAGCATTACCACCCCAAACATCGAGATTAATCTAACATTTAAGCCTAATAATGCTCGTCTTTTGTTTTTTTTCCAACTCACAAGATGACCATGAACCTAGATGCACTAGGACACACTGTCCACATTCAAGACATCACTCGCTTCTTTCTTCTTAGATCCTGTCTCCACAATACGATTCATCTTATTTTGGGTTGATTCCCTTCCAACCTTGTTCAACACCCTAATGGCACACCTCGCATCTTAGTCCATTGGGACTTGGGCCCATGATCTTAGCCAATACTATTTTCCTATCCTTAGAATAGAAATATTTAAGTCTGACATCATATCTTTTTGCCTTAACCCAAATCCTTGGGTTCTCGATCTACACATCATATTTTTGAGACTCTAAATGATCCTCGAAAATACTTATCATTCGATCCTAACTCAACAACTAGGTTATGTCACATCAAACTGATCATCCATGATTCAATCATTCTCGATAACTATAAGTTATCCTATCATTCATCGCAATGATTTCAACTCATCACCTCAAATCAACAGTCTCTGAATCTCTCAAATCCATAGTCATGGTTACCGAATCAACCTTACATCCGAATCATATCATTGGATCCTATCTTCAATAACTAGGTCCATCCGACTAGCTATTCTATCACTTAACGAGGTTAGATCCTCAAATCAATCACCTATAGGACTTCAACCATCAATCCCTGAATTCTCCAAATAGGGATTTCATTCTATGAACCATTAGTTTCTTTTCCCTCTAAGTCTCCAGTTGGGGTTTTACTAGTTCGCTCTGATACCAACTGTAACACCCCACTTTCTCGAGCATGTTATAACTTAGGACAATTCTGGAATAATAATTTTTTTTTCTTCAATACTACTAAAACTAAACCACATAATTGTTTTTATCCATCCTAAAATTTTCATACATTTATCTCGAAAGAGAATAATCATAAACAATAAATGTGGAAACTAGAATCAAACCTAACATCTTAACATTAATTATAAATCAATTCTTACATCATCATTTCTCAAAATATTCAAAATTCAAAGTAGCAGAACTTAAATACATGGGCTACATAACATACATTCAATTCATCATACAATTTGCTAAGTGCCATTTCATGCCTCATTCATCCCCGTTTTTGCTATAATCTTCATCTAGAACGTTTGAATATTCCAGGAACAAAGTCCAAGTTAGATGATGAATCATCTAAGTAAGAGAATAATAAACATATTTCGTACATGGATGCAAAATGTCCTTTTCCATTTCCTTTCGGCTTTAGCTGACCTTACCTTATTGCTACTTCTCATTTTCACATCCTCCTTACTAGGCTAAGGTGGATGGGTGCACCCTTGGAAGAGTAGCGGTCCCGTCCCGTACTCTCAAACCCTTATGCGAATGCATGATCAGTGATATCATCGTGTACATATGCATATTTCATCATTAATACATATAAATGCAATCTACATGAACATATTCATATCAACACATAACAACATGATAAAATCGTTTACATGAACATATTCACATCAACACGTGATAAAATCATTTATATGAACATATTCACATCAACACATGATAAAATCATTTACATGAAATTAGGTTTTGGGGTTGAACCACTTACAAGCCCTTTTCATAAAACTAAATCTAGTTGAGTAGTACCACTTACCTCGACCGTATCTCAGAATATATTGATTCTCGTGCTAGACTTCAAGGGTACTCAATTCGGAACCTCAACATACCCTGGCCATTATATTTATTTAATAATATCAATATTCCATTTTTCCTAATTTCCTCTTAACTTTTCTCTATTTCTTCCTATTTTTCCTCAATAACTCCAAACTAAATATTTCTCCAATATTTTCTCAAATATCTAACAATTCATAAAATGACATTCTTGATTTCTTTTTTTTTTTTTTAAATTTTCTAGAGAATTTTATTTACCTTAACTTAGCCTCTCAGACTTCCTCGGTATACGTGCACAGCCTCGATTTTCGTTTCAACATCAAAATTTGCACAAGTCGCTTCACCTCAACGCTCAAAGCACCCTAATCATCATATTACCCAAATAAACATCATGAATCTAATTTTTTCTTAATTTCCTCACTTTTTCTTTATTTTTCTCCCATTCTTCCTCACTAATATTCTAAAATAAATACCTATTCAAATCTTTTCCAAATATCTTTATACCAAAATTTATAAATTATGTTTCTATGAATATAAAAAATTCCAAAACTTACCTTAACTTAGCTTTTAAAGCCTCCTTGATGTGCGTGCCCGAATAATTTCTTTCCTAATTCCAAGCTCTCGACCATCTTCACTTGCTGCCTTCATTTGGCCATCGCCATTTGCTTGTTTTCCTTCTCATTTCTCCATCTATATATAATCATCCATTTGCACAAAGTTTAACCATTAAGCTTTCTATCCCATTTCTGTAACGACCCGCTCCCACTTACGGGCGTCACCGGTAAATAATCGACCGGATTACTCACCCGACAAACCACGACTGAAGGGTTGGACTATGTTTCAACAGGAAATACCCTAGGTGGGAACTAGGCTTCGTCCTTCCCTTCGCTCCACTCAAGAATCGGTCCCAACTCAATCAAGAAAACACAGCGGACCGAGACCCGAAACCCAAGTGAGCTTCACCTCTCTTCAGCTCGCCCCATAGCAAGCCAGAGTGACCCAGGCACAACGCTAGCATACAAACACTTCGCTGGGTATTGGGGATTTATGAGAATGTACCTTGCTGATCTTTACTTGGTCCGAAACTCATCTTGGTCAACTAAGCCATATCCAAAAAACAATCTCACAATCATTTATCACACTATGATGATTACAACAATTAAATACATCTAGTACTCAATATCGCTTACACTCAATTACATGAATACGTATAAAAAATTACAAGGGAATACACAACAACACATCTCAGGCAATAAAGTTAATTGCCACAACAGCCTCTCGGCGCCATCCCTGCTTGCCTCTGGACTTGCAACATCTACACATGAGGTAAAACCTCATGAGTCATAAAGACTCAGTAAGGGTGCAATGCATGTAAACATGAATATAAAGATGATTATGTATGCCCAATGCATGCAAATGAGGCTAGGCCCACTTATCCTCACAACCCACTAAGGTTTGAGGCATCAACTTATCAGCCCCCATCACACTAGTCCTCCATATGGCCATAGGTCCACTAGGTCTTGCATCACACAAGATATAACCACTACATGCCAATGTAACATAAAAACCTTATCAAACACATTTACCAACTTGCAAGGCCACCTCCACATGGGGTCGTCCCTTACCTGGCTCGAAGCCTCATCCCTGCCTCGGCACGAATTCCAGCCTGAATTTCGAGCTCTTCTAGGATCATCGCCATCCCGGTCGAACCTAGATACAAATACACACAAACCCAACTCTGTCAACATCCGGCATTAAACCAATGCCCTCAACTTCGCCACACACACCATCAAAACCATCCATCAACAATTTTCCAAACAACCCCGACATAGGCTTTAATCCAACAATTAACTATTTTACATTAACTCGCTTAATGCAAATAACTGGGCAAGAAAATATTAATTTACCTCGACTCATTTGGAGAGAAATTGGGAAACGCCCACACCGACGTTGCCTCTCGAGCTACCATTTGCGCGCAAAAATCTCACTTTCGAGCTTCCGACCCACTCCTCAAGCCCCAATTTAAGTTCCAGAACTTTCCCTTATTTTTTTGAAATTTTTTGATATTTTTCTCCCTTTTTTCCCTTATTTTCGAGAATTTTCATATTTTCTTTTCTTTTATTTTTCTTCTTCTCTTTATTTTTCCTCCCTTTCTTCCCTAGCTTCCCCGCGCGCACAGTGCCTTCTTCTTCTTCTCTTTCCCACGCGCGTGACCTGCTCTTCTTCTTCCTCGCGAACGGCCGCACCTCCACGCACAGCCATCGCCGAACGCCGCCGGCCACCGCCTTGGCCAGCCCCATGCGTCGCCCGCTGCTCCCAGACCCCCGCGCGACCAACGGCCAGCCGCCATTGCCGCGGCTGGTTTCCCCCATGCCCGCACGCTGCTTGCGAGCTGCATCTTCCATGGCCGACCTCGGCCTCTGCTGCTACAGTAGCCATCGCCGGCCACTTTGCCTTCCATTGACGTCGCTGAAGCTTCTTCAGGCCTCCAAAACAGCCGCCATCAGCTGCTCCAGCTTCACCCAACACATCAGCTGCCATGGCTGCCTTCTTCGTGCATCGACCATGGCTGTTCGGCCATCTAGCTCTCTCTCTCACTCTTTCCCGCGAGCTCTCTCTCGATCTCTCGCAATCTCTCTCTCTCTCTTGCACTCGGCTTCTCCCTCTCGAGCTCTCTGTTTCCCACTCTCTCATTTGGATTTCAAATTTTGAAATGGGAGGCAGCACTCACGCACCAGCATATATATATATATACACTTAAAATTACTTATTAATCACTCCAAATTTCCATAATCACAATTAAGGAAATTTAATTACACTTGAGATTTTTGATAATTGCAATTGGGCCCTCCTAGGCCTTAATTAATTCTCACCAAACCGTCCATTATCTTGATTTGCTGAAAATTAATAATCATCCTTTACTTGTAAATATCGATTTTATCCCTGCGCCTGCACGAGACATTTATTCGACTCGAAAACGCCTAAGGGTTGCCTTATTTTCAAATCCGAACCACCCCTAAGGTTCCCTCAGCTTCCCAAAGGTCCCTACGACATTTCGGTTCTGGCACCCCTTTCGGGTTTATACAAAATTAAATCTGAAAATTATTCCCGATCGGACTGCTTCTAGCGTCATAAATCTCGCCTCGAGACGCTCATCAATCTCTTGCCCTCTTCGCTAGACATCTACGTCCCGAGGGACTCCCTGCCACCAATTCAGGAATTTCATTAATTAATTTCTCGAGATTGACTTTCGGGCTTCCCGGACCACTCGAGGTCCTGACAAATAATCCAAATTTTATTTATTTTCAATACCATGTAATATCGAGTATTACAATTTCACAAAGCTTAACCATTAAGCTTTCCATCCCACTTGCACACACACACATATATATATATAACTTATATATATTATACTAATAAAATATAGAAATTTACATATTTAAATTTTTAATTTCCTCTTAATTCCACTTGCATACATATTCTAATTCCCCTCCATTGCTATTGTATAAGATTATAATTACAACCACATTAAACTTATAAACCATCCCTAAATCTGAAACCCAAAAAAGGAGGAGCTGCAAGAGGAATGACTGGCGAAGGCGAGGCGAGTGGAGCGACGAGAGGCAGTCTACGATAATTGTTCGACGGATCTAGGTTTTCGGTTGCGATGCTCGATCGTTTGGCAGTCTAACGACGGGGGGTGGTCGATGGTAGCTAGCGATGGTGATGGCGGTGGCGGGCGCGGTCGATGGTCGAGCCTTGAAGAGAAGAGAAAAGAGAAGAGAAGAAAAAGAAAGAAGAGTTGAACCTGGATGTCGGGAGGATAGAGCGTGTTTTCCATTTTTTGGATTCAAAGAGCGTGTTTTGACTGAAAACAACCAAAATGTGATTTTAGCATTTTGAGTTTTGTTTATAAAAATTTTTTGTGTTTTGGAAATTGCATTTTTAAAAATGAGTAAGTAAACACTTTTTTAAGTGTTTTGGAAAATTGAAAACTGAAGACAACAAAGAGAATAGAGTCTTCAGTTTATTTTTAAATTTTATTTGGGTTGAGTTTCAATTTCAATAAAAAAAAAAAGTGATCAATATAGTCTCACCTGCATTTTTTTTTTTTTGTTGAGTTTTCGAACTAAAAGGATACATATGTACTCTTCACATATTAAACTCACACATATAATATCAATTCCATATATCTAAAACTATAGATGTATCTAGAGATCCCTCACATTCCTAAATAACCGTTCAACTTGCCATGTATCTAGACTTTTCAGATTTAAGTTTATTTCCAACAGATTGTAATTTGATGATGCAGAGCCGATCACCTTCTTCTATCTTGGACCAAGTACCTACAAAAAGAAGGGGGGGCAGACTTGCTCCCTGTGATCCCTCCGACGCTTAAGTCAGTTCATAGGGTTATAAATTAGAGATAATAATAGAAAAAATAGAAAAGTCCATTAGGGGTCAAATCCCCATACCTGAAGAGGCTATCCTCTATTTATAGATATCCCTTGGCCTTTCCCTTAGAAGATAAGATATTTTTCAAAAATAGAGGCTGATCCCCTTTCCATGGGGAGAAAAGATAACCTTCCCCAATGGAGATAATTCTTGGGATGTTGGAGATATTCTTGGTTGACTGAATCTTCCTCTCTATCTCTTTCCAGTTCAAAATCATAATAGAGATTATAAAGACACTTGGAGCTCCTAGGACTTGACATGTGGCGATCGCATACTGGCCTTTACTAGCACACATGGCTCCAAGTTAATGGTAACCTCCCAGGGGTAGTACAGTAAAATTACCCCCTGTAAATACTCCCTCATCACTTGCCCCCCACTTCTTGAGCTGATCGAGCGAGGAGTTTGGGAAGCTGAAGGAGTAGTCATCATTGTTTTTCTGAGCTTCTGTAAAAAAGTTCTACTAAAAATTGGGTTAGTAGTCTCGAGTGCTGAATTCGTTTTCCAAGTCTCCCAGTGCCCTTTCACTCTTCCCATGCAGAGGGTGATTAGGTCACTTGAGGTGATAGAGACGTTCGGGGATTTTCCTATGGTAGAAAGGGGCCAACTCTTAAATTAGTACATATATATATTTTTATTATTATTTTTTGCCTAGGGCTAAGGCCATGCTGGCCAAGGCTGCGTGCCACGGCTACGGGGGCCTAGGGCCAAGGCTGTGGTGGCCGAGGTAGCATGCCTTGTCTTCAGAGTCCCTGGCCGAAGTTGTGGTGACCGAGGTTGTGTGCCTCGTCTTCGGAGTCGCTGGCCGAAGTTGTGGTGGCCGAGGTTTTCCTCTTTTGCTTGCTTTCCAAGGTTCATAAAATCTTAGCCCTTAATCATTTAGGTGTATAGGATAAGCTCTACTATCCCAATCAGGTAGCTTTTTCATGCTACTTGCTTAGCGAGAATCTTGATCCTTCGGCTTTCGTTGGAGGTTATTTTCGAACCAAGGGGGGTTACATCGAACCTTCTTTTTGTTTTGGGAGTGATTCCTGGAATTGATTCCTTAATTATTAGGGGTCACCCCTTTGAGCCCTCGATGGTAGAGGTTCATAGCCCCGAACTCTTTCCTTAATTATTAGGGGTGGTCCCATTTCATTCTTTGGTGGTCGAGGTGCGTAGCCTCGAACTCGTTCCTTAATTATTAGGGGTGGTCCCCTTTGAGTCTTCGCCTGGCGGAGGTGTGTAACCCCCGAACTGGTGTCTTAATTATTAGGAGTGGTCCCCTTTGGTCTTCATTTGGTAGAGGTTTGGAGCCTCCGAACTGGTGCCTCAATTAGTAGGGGTGGTCCCCTTTGGTCTTTATTTGACGGAGGTTCGCAACCTCTAAACTAGTGCCTTAATTAGCAGGGGTGGTCCCTTTTGGTCTTCGGTGGTCGAGGTTCAAAACCTCGAACTCGTTCCCTAATTATTATGGGTGGTCCCCTTTGAGTCTTTGTACCAAGGCTTTTCGGACCCTTGATCTTCGTGAGCACATGGTTGCTTGGATTGTAGTTGATGACCGGGATTTTAAAGAATATTCATATTTTATTTTCGCGGTTCGACGAAATGCCTACGTCCGCAATTAAAGAATAATAATATTTTGTTTTTGCGGTTCAATGTAACACCTACATCCGCTATTAAAGAATAATAATATTTTATTTTCGTAGTTCGACTTAACGCCTACATCCGCAATTAAAGAATAATATTTTATTTTCACAGTTTGCCTTATAGCCTACGTCCGCAATTAAAGAATAATAATATTTTTATATAAATATATTTTCAACTCAAATCTATTCAAGTCTACACCTTTAGCAACCCAGACCGCTCTAGATCTAATTCTTTAATCACAGGTTCCCTATGATGCACCACACAACTGTCGCATCATTTCCCTTCTTGGATTTGGAATCAGATATGACCAGTGACCTACTTCAGATTTTCCTTTTGCTAGCTTTAGCGCTACTAGCCGCTTCACTGCCTTGCTGTTTGCTCGTTATCGCCAACGATGCCTCGTGACTATTGTTTTCCAACGGCTATTTTTCTCCTGCAACCGACGATCTCCTCTGTTGGACTTCCTCGGCCATGCTTTGCTGCCGTCAAGCGCCACCATTGCACTTGTGGGTCTTTGGCTAATCTCACTATTATCGCTAGCCACTTTTTTTTTGTTTTTTCTATTATTGCCTAGCTTCAAGTTGAACAGACTTAAATCCATCGCAAGCCAACTGGAGTTTAACATTGCTTCTAGAACCATTAATCTTAATGTCTAATTCACCCTTCTTGGATAGATCATCTTGCACCGCCTCGCGACCCTCGCAAATCTCCTTGCTTGCGACCCCTGCAACGTTACACCACTCATTGCCCGTGGCCCTTGAGCTGTCACTGCCCGTGGTTCTTACGCCATCATTGCCTGTGCGAGAGTCTCCTTCCCCGTCCATGCCAACAACTCGTTTGAGGCCTTCTACGGCCGCCACTTCACCGCTATTGACGGTCTTAGTCATCGATGACCTTGCTGCAGCCATCGTTTGGCTCTCACATGGTGGCTTATGGGTATTGCCTCCCCTTTTCCAGAAAGCTTCCCCTTTAATATTATATATATAATATAACACCTCTGCTTACTTACTCTACTAGGCTTCCACCATGAGCTTTTCTCCAACATATATATATAACTTGCCCCAGCTTCAACGGGAACTTCTTCTTACAACATATATATATATATATATATATAAAGAAGCTACAAAATATGTATACGGAGTGCCTCCAAGATCTTCTTTTGTATAATATATATACACTAGCGTATACCCGTGTCTGAAGGCACGATGTAAATAATATTAAGATTAAAATACAATAATGTTCACTAATATTGCAAAAAAAATTGTAAATACTGAACAAAAAATAAAAATTAAAGTTATTTATACTTGTTAACGTTTTATAATAAAAAGAAAAAAAATTACTAAATCTATATAATAAAACACATTAGTAAATGCTCTACAATCTGAATAAATTAAATTAAAACTTAAATATTAAACAATACATACCAGTCGTCGCGGGGGACCCTTGGAGCCCCCGACAGCGGCCGGTCAAGGGCCCATGAGTCATCTTGGACCTCCATCGCCCCCCTGCCAACCCTCGTAATGCGTTGCCCCCATCCGTCGACCCCCCCACCCGCTGTCGACCCTCCCTTCCCCCTCACGTTACCACACCTACCGATGGCGTGGGTGGATGGGTTTGTGAGAGAAAGAAAAAGAGAGGGAGAGGGAGAGAGAGAGAGGCAGTGAGTGAGGGAATGGGAGAGAGGGTGCAATAGAGGGGGAGAGAGAGGCAATGACTGAGGGAGTGAGTGGTCGTCGCACCTGCCGACCCCCCACCTACCGTGGTCCCTCTCGCCCTCCTCACCGCCATCTCACTCGTCGCCCCCCCACCTGTCGTTGACCCTCCCTTCCCCCACCGTCGTCACACCTATCGATGGCGTGGGTGGGTGGGTCTATGAGAGAGAGAAAGAGAGAGGGAGAGAGAGAAAGAGAGGCAATGAGTGAGGGAGTGAGTGGTTGTCGCACCCATCGGCCCCCCACCCACAGTCGACCCTCCCTTCCCCACACCGCTGTCACACCCGCCGATGGCATGTGTGGGTTTGTGAGAAAGAGAAAGAGAGATGGATAGAAAGAATGAGTGAGTGAGGGGTGGGTGGGTGGATCTGTGAGAGAGAAAAAGACAAAGGGTGAGAGAGAGGTAGTGAGTGAGGGAGTGAATGAGTGGGAATATCATTCATCTCAGCCAATCTTAACCATTGATATATATTTAAAATTCATCTCAACTATTGAAATATGTCTTTGAGATATTTTTAAATATTCTTCTACTTTACTATATAGATAATCTCAACCATTTTATAATAATAATTTTATAAAATTTTATTTACTACTTAGCCTAATTGCAAGAGCTTCTCAATAAGTAGGTTACTTAATTATCACCGTGTCACAAAAACTTTAAATGGAACATCTTTATTAGACTCATAAATCATTACATATAATATCACCCACATCGAACAGAAAGATAAAATTTGCAATTGAGAAGCTCTTCCATTTAAATTTTTAAATAAAGTTTTTATTTACTACTTATTGAGAAGCTCTTACAATTGAGTCTATATAGACAATCTCAACCATTTTATAATAATAATTTTATTTTTAACATAAAATAGTGACATTTTAAATTTGAAATAAGAAATCAAAAAATAGAGAAATCGTCCTACAAAAATTAGAGATTATTTTATGAAGAGATTGTTTTTAGTTATTTACAATTATCCTATATGATAAATTTAATTTTTTATTAAACAATAAATCATAGCTGAACTCAATGTCATACTCATTTTCTTTGCTTCATTACTAACATATTCTGCCATAAAATTTGATTGATAGTTTGCGTGATACATTTTGGTTACATGTTGGGTTAAGAAGGCTTCTGGGCAAATGATTTATTTGGTTTTGGGTTTAAAGTTTTTAAAGTATATGATGACAGATAATTATAAAAAATTCCATAGAATATAGTGATATTTTAAAATAAGAAATCAAAAAATATAGAAATCGTCCTACAGAAATAAACAAATAAGATTGTTTTTAGTTATTTACAATCATCCTAAATGATAAATTTAATTTTTTATTAATCAATAAATTATAGCTCAACATATTCTATTATAAAATTTAATTGACAGTTTACGTGATACATACACACACAAAAAAAGAATTACACGAAATATATGAAATGGAGTTGCACACACACAAAGACACAAAATATATACACATACACAAAATACATATATAAATATATAGAATACATCCATACATACATACAAAAAATATATACATACAAAAAATACATTTAATTAATCTAATACATTAACATACATACACACACAGAATACAACTATAAATATACAGACACATAAAAAATACATTTAATTAATGGAATAAATATTAACATACAATTAAGTATTGATATTTAAAAATTAAAAAATTATATATTAATTTGGAGTACGTGCACAACATTTCTTTTCTTTTATTTTTCTTTTATTTTTTTCTCCTTCTCCCTTCATCTTCTTCCTCCCGCTTCTTCTTCTTGCAACTCAACGCATAGCACTGGCCACTGCCTGTGCAGCCTCCGCCGGCCGCAGCCGCAGCCAACGCTGTCTCCACCGGTTGTCCTTAGTCGCCGCCCCGTCGTTGCGGGCCACCATCGCCGTTCGACCCTACACGCACAGATTGCCATTTCCGTTCGACCCTGCTGCTTCTGGTCACCAAGCATCACCGCATCTGACCACCATTGGTCGCGTCTTCGACCGCAGCACCCAGCCGTTGTATCATCCACCACCAGCCACCATTCGACCTTCAACTCCCTCACCCACTGCTTGCTCTCTCTCTCTCTCTCTCTATATATATATATAGAGAGAGAGAGAGAGAGAGAGTTGGCAATTGTGTGTACTGTGTGTGGGCGATTGCGTTGTGAGTGTGTATATATATGTGTGGGTGGGTGGCTGCGCTGTGATGTGAGTGTGTGTGTGTGTGTGGGTGGGTGGGTGGGTGGTTGCGCTGTGGGTGGAAGATAGGCCTGGCTTTGGGCGGGAAAATTTTTAATCCCAACCATCAGTGCATTAGAAATTGATCCCAACCATCAAAATGTCTATACATTTTAGACAATTCAAAAACTGTTCTGCCATATGGGATATTTTCGCCATTAATCAAACAAATAGTTTTGCCTGCTACATTGAGAGCCATCGATCAAAGCTTATCCTAGCCGTTGCTTTGTATATTTAAGCCTCTCATTTTCTCGAGATTCAGTGTGAGCAACCAATCATTTTTGTGAGGGTTTCATTCTATCTTCTCCATTTTTGTTCTTTTCTGTACATGTTCTTCGTTTTCTCCCTTGTTCCTTAGGGTTTTGCCTCTGATCTCTATTTTATTGTTATGGGACATTTTTGTTAACAAATCAGTATATGGAGGTTGTAATTGATTTTTTCGATTAGTGCAGTGAGCTTTCCTCGCCAGAGCTCATGTGTGGACGTAACCCTATTTAAAGGGTGAACCACAGTAAAATCGTTGTGTGTCATTTATGCTTTCTTTGTTGTTTTCATTTCTATACATGTGTGTGCTTCCATTTATTGATTGTTCTTTTTTATTTTTATTTTGGTGGTCGGGTCTTGTTCTCATCACAACAGTGGTATCAGAGCCCATTTTTTTTGTATTCATGTTTTAGGGTTAGATCCAATTAGAGTGTTCTGTTCAAATATAAGGTTTCTTCATGCTGCTCGAGTCTATCTGATTCTCTAGGGTTTACTGAGAGCCTCGATCAATTGGGTGTTTTACTGTGAGTCTCTGTCAGTGTCTAGAGATTTAGGGTACCTTCGTGCAAGGTGAATATGACATTAACCCGATTTGAAATCGAAACATTTGATGGAAAAGACAATTTTGGAAGTTGAGAAAAGAAGATGAGAGTTCTTCTCTCTCATCACAAAGTACTTATTGTACTGGACCCCAATGATAGGAAATGGACAGAAGAGCAATTAGCAAGGACTAATGAGGTCAAAGAAGAAGCTTACAACCTCATATTTCTCCACTTGGGTGACAATGTGATTCGTAAGGTTGATGATATGAATAATCCTATTAATCTTTGGAATAAATTCGAATCATTGTATGTCACTACAAAAGAATCAGCATTTAGCGGCGGTTTTTTTTTGCATTTAGCGGCGGTTTTTAACCGCCGTTAAGTATTTTAGCGGCAGTTTTCAAAACCGCCGCTGATACAGCCGTCGCGGAGTGTTTAGCAGCGGTTTTCAGCAACCGCTGGAATAACCGCCGCTAATTTTAAATTTTGCGGCGGTTTCAAAACTGCCGCTAAAATTAATAAAAAAAATTAAATTATTAATTTTAGCTGCGATTTTGAAACCGCCGCTAAAATTAAAATATTATTTTTTTACAGACCGCACAAGCCAACCCGCCCATGCGCGCCACGTGGCTGCTTGTGCGCACGCCACGTGGCGATGCTGGAAATTAAATCCAGTCATGCTCTCCCCAAGTTTCGAACCTTAGACCACCTATGTGCGCACGCGTGCGCGAACCGCCTGATCTGCAAAGACATCCTTAACATATATGCATATATATAAATTATATACTAATCTAACAACTAATTTTCAGAATTATATTTTATATTTTTTAATATATATTAAAAATATTTATTAATTGATTATTTTTAAAATAATAATACAATAAATTAAAAATAAATTAATTGAATTAAATTAAATAAATTAATTGATTAAAAATAAAAAAGAAGATTTTATATATTTTTTAAAAATTATTAAAATTTTATATATTAAAATGTTTTTAAATTTATTTTATTTTTTAAAATTATATTTTTAATGAATTTTTCTATTAATTTAAATGCAATTTTATATTTATATTTAAGATTTTATATTTATTTAATTTTTAATTATTTTCTTAAGCAAAATTTAATTTTTTTTAATGAAAATAATGAATTTTAATATTTCAAATTTTTATTTATTTAATTTTTAATTATTTTCTGAAGTAAAATTTAATTTTTTTAATGAAAATAATGAATTTTAATATTTCAGATTTTTATTTAATTTTAATTTTAATTTTTTTTCAATTTAGCGGCGATTTTCGAGAACTGCCGCTAAATTTAATTTTTAAATGAATTATTTTATTTTATTTTTAATTTTAAATTATTTAATTTTTTTTTAAATTTAGCGGCGGTTTTTGAAAAACCGCCGCTAAATTTATTTTTTTGAATTTTGCGACGGTTTTTGAAAATCGCCGCAAATGTTAATTTAATTTTAATTTTAAATTATTTAATTTTTTTTAAATTTAGCGGCGGTTTTTGAAAAACCGCCGCTAATTTTTTTTTTTTTGGAATTTTGTGGCAGTTTTTGAAAACCGCCGCAAAGGTTAATTTAATTTTAATTTTAAATTATTTAATTTTTTTAAATTTAACGGCGGTTTTTGAAAAATTGCCGCGAAAATGAATTTATTTTTTTTATTTAATTATTTTTTAAATTTAGCGACGGTTTTTTAAAAACCGCCGCAAAAAAACTTGTTTTACTGAATTTTGCGACGGTTTTTTGAAACCGCCGCAAAAGTTTAAAGAAACCGCCGCAAAATATGATTTTTGCGGCGGTTTTTAGAATCGCCGCAAAAAAACCACCGTAAAAAATTAATTTTTTTGTAGTGTGTTGTTATGACTACTCCTAATTTGGTTTACCTTGAGAGCATGTTATTTAACTTTAAAATGAATGCATCTTAGTCTATGGATGAGTATATTGATGAATTCATTAGATTTACTTTACTATTAAGAGGTACTAATCAAGCTCTGTGTGATACCAATGAGGCTATGATATTGTTAAATTCCTTGCCTGATGATTACAATGTTGATAAGCATGTTTTACAGTATACTGGATTTGTGCCTAGTTTAGAGCTTGTTATTTCTAGGATTAAGGCCAAAGAGTTAGAGTTAAATATCTTTAAGAAACCTAGTAATAATCTGTTTGTTAAAGAAAAAATTTGAAAAAATGAATAATACTGGGAATAGTGATAAATCTGGGGGTTTAGGGTCTAAGGGTAAAAATAAAGAGAAGAAGGGAAAACAAAAACAAACTAAGTGGAAATGTTATCACTGTGGAAATGAGGGTTACATAAAGAAATATTGCTATGATTTCATAAGAAAACAGAAACAAGGGGGGAATGTGACTATAGTTACCGGTAGTTCTAATACCTTATCTGAAGTGCTTACTCTATCTAGTTCTTCTATTGCTAATGAATGGATAATGGATAATGGATTCTGGATGTTCCTTTCACATGTGTCCAAATATTGAATGGTTTCAAAATTTTAGTAATAGAGAAACAGGGTGTATATGGGAAATAATCATTATTGTAGTATTCAAGGCATAGATAACATATCTTTGAAATTGCATGATAATAAAATTAGAATGCTTACGATGTAAGATATGTGCTCAGGTTAAAAAGACATTTAATCTCTCTTGATACTTTGGATGAATTAGGTTTTTCTTATAAAACTAAAAATGATTTTATACTCTTTAAAAATGATGATATGATTCTTAATGGTACTAAGAAGCATGGATTGTATGTCTTGAATGGTTGTTGTCAATTCTCTGTTAATATATCTTCTTTATGTATGGTTAAATCTGATAAGACAGATCTCTAACACTTGAGACTTGATTATATGAGCCAAAAAGGGTTATAGGCACTGTTAAACCAAGGTTACCTTGATTCAGTGTCTGTAGACTCCTTAGACTTCTATGAACCTTGTATTTTAGGCAAGTAACATAGGTTGAGCTCCACAAAAGAACTCACCTGGAGAAAGCATGCCTTGAATACTTGCATGCGGATCTGTGGAGTCCTTCACAAATGTCTACTCATGGTGGTAATAGGCATTTTTTATCCATTATTGATGATTTTACAAGGAAAGTTTGGGTGTTTCTACTTAAAACTAAGGATTAGACTTTAGAAAAATTTAAAACTTGGAAAACCTTAGTAGAAAAATAAACTAACAAGAAAATTAAAATCTTAAGAATTGACAATGGATTAGAATTTTGTAGTAGGGAGTTTGATAAGGTTTGTAATTTTCATGGTATACTTAGGCATAAAACAGTAAGGAACGCACCCTCCGTAAAATGGGATGACTGAGAGAATGAATAGAACATTGTTAGAAAAGGTCAAGTGCCTACTGTAACTGGTATGCCTAGATCCTTTTGGGGAGAAGCCCTCTCTACTGTTGCACACTTAGTAAACAGAAGCCCTTCTACAGTTTTAAACCTTAGATGTCATGAAGAAAAGTGGACAAGAAGAAAATTGAACCAAAGTTACCTTAAAGTGTTTCGGTGTGAAGCTTATGCTCATCAATATGAGGGAAAGCTAGATCCAAGGTTCATAAAATGTGTGTTTGTTGGTCATCAAGATGGGACTAAGGTCTATAGGTTGTGAGATAAACATTCAGGTGGAGTCAAAATAATTATAAGCAGAGATGTCACATTTAATGAAGCTATTTTTCCCTGTAAACTTGTAAACATGGACATAGATCCCAAACCTAGAACCCCAGATGACTATGTCATAACAGGTGGTACCCAAATTGAGGTGGAACAACTAGTATGAGTTAATGACCTGCCAACTGCTCCTGTCTCTCAAGTTCCTAACCCAGAAGGTGATCCCTTATTAGAAGCAAACTCGGATAAAACCTCTAATCATGAAAGTGATCAAGATGAGCATGTTGATGACCCTGAGGCTGAGGTGGAGCAGCATGACTCTCCTCAGCAAGACCTCAGGGACTATCAATTGGCTTGAGATAGAAGTAGGAGAATTGTAAGACCTCCTGCTAGATATGCTTATTCAAACTTAGTTTATTGTGCTTTAGTTGTAGGAATCCTGTTATGAGGAGCAGTGAGCCATCCTATTATGAGAAGGTTGTCAGCTCACATGTCTACACCAAATGGCAACGAGCTATGGATGAAGAGATGGCTTTTTTGATGGCAAATGAAACATGGAAACTGATTCCAAAGCCTGAGAAGTAGCTAGAAACTGGTAAAATGTAAGTGGTTATACAAGCTCAAAGAACGTATGACTCCCTTTGACCCTATTAGATATAAAGCTAGATTAGTGGCTTAAGTGTTTAATCCAAGAGTAGGTATAGATTACACTAAAATATTTTCACTTGTAGTTAAGTTTAAAACTATTCGTATGATACTTGCTATAATTGCGCATTTTGACTTATAATTGGAACAATTAGATGTCAAAACTTCTTTTCTATATGGTGACCTTGATGAGCTTATATATATGGATCAACCAGCTAGTTATATTGATAATCATTATTCTGAATATGTTTGCGTGCTTAAAAAATCTTTATATGGATTAAAACAATCACCTATGCAATGGTATAAAAAATTTGATAATTTTACCACTAAGATTAGTTTTATTAAAATTAAATATGATAACTGTTTTTACTTCATGTTCTCTGAGATTCTTGTTCTCTTACTTCTATATGTTGATGATATTTTGCTTATTAGTAAGTCTAAGTCTAAAATATGGGAATTAAAATCATTGTTAAATATCAATTTTGACATGAAAGACTTAGAACCTATTGAGAAAATTTTGAGAATAGTGATTGAGAGAGATAGGAGTAAATTTTATCTAAAGATACATCAACATGATTATTTGTTGAAAACTGTACAAAAATTTGGCATGTCAGATTCCAAACCTGTAAATGTTCCCTTAGCTAGTCACTTTATTTTGTCTAAGTCACAATGTCCTTCATCTGATTTTGAGATCCTTAAGATGGAAAACATCCCATAAGCAAATGTAATTGGAACCATCATGTAATCAATGATTAGTACCTTGTTAGACCTTACGTATTCAATTTCTTTACTTAGTAGGTTCATGTCTAATCTTGGGAAATCCCATTGGGATGCTTTAAAACATTTGTTGAGATATATTAATGGTTCCATAAATGTTAGTTTGAATTATAAGAAAAAGATGTGATGCACTTGATCTTGTAGACTTTGTAGACTCTGATTTTGCAAGGGATAGAGATTCAAGAAAGTCTACTATTGCCTTCTTTTGCACTTTAAGAGGTAATTGCATCAGCTAAAAGTCACAGTTGCAACATCTAATTACACTGTCTTCCACTGAGGTAGAATATGTGGCAGTAACAGATGCATTTAAAGAAGCCATTTGACTTCAAGGTCTCCTAAAGGAAGTTCATCTGTTACAGAGCAAAGTTGTGGTGTTCTTAGATAGTCAAAGTGTTATTCAACTATGCAAGAATCTAGTGTGTCATGAAAGAACCAAGCATGTAGATGTAAGATACCACTATGTAAGATATTAGTTGGCAAATGGTACTGTGAAAATTCAGAAAGTCCCCACTAAAGATAATCCAACTAACATGGGAACAAAGGTAGTGACAACAGCTAAGTTCAAACATTATTTAGACTTTCTGCATGTCAAAGTTGGTTTAAGGAACAACCAACAAGAGTAATGACAACGAGGATTGAATCATGTTGCACTTGACCCCATAGTGTTGAAGCTCCAAGGTGGAGATTGTTGTTTCAATGAAGCATCAACTCAATGATGTTGTTCTGGAGACTAAGAGGATGAAGGGCGAAATGGAAATTGCTCATTGGCTTTTCCAAAACACTGTCATTTTGAAGCCTATGAGCTCGAAGGGCCAAAACGACAACCTCATCTATCATTTCTTCAATTGGCACGATTGCCTTGTCTATTTACCTACTGCATTGAGAGCCGTTGATTAGAGCTTATCCCAACCGTTGCTTTGCCTATTTAAGCCTCTCATTTTCTTGGGATTCAGTGCGAGCAACCGATCATTTTTGTGAGGGTTTCATTCTGTCTTCTCCATTTTTGTTCTTTTGTGTACATGTTCTTCGTTTTCTCTTTGGTTCCTCAAGGTTTTGCCTCTAATCTGTACTTTGTGGTTATGGGCATTTTTGTTAGCGAACCAATGAGTGAGTGAGATATATAAATAGAGGCTGTAATCAATTTTTTCGATTAGTGCAGTAAGCTCTCATCGCTAAAACTCAACGTGGACGTAACCCTATTTAAAAGGTGAACTACGGTAAAATCATTGTGTGTCATTTATGCTTTCTTTGTTGTTTTCATTTTTGTATATGTGTGTGTGCTTCCATTTATTGATTATTCTTTCAGATTTCTATCTTGGGTCTAAGTGTTTAAAGTGGTCGAGTCTTGTGCTCCTCACAACATTTATTTTGTTCAATTTTAGTTTAGTTTTACATAATTAAGATTTAATTAACCTCATTATTTACCAAAAAAAAAAAGAACATAAACCACAAAAAACCTCCAAAACCATTTTTAAATAATAGAAGATTTGAGTGCAATTCACCCTAAAGATAATTTAAACAGGAAATAATACAAAAAATAGTCCCAATTCAAATTTGATATTTTTTTAATCTTAATATTCTTCCTCAAACCCAAGCTGAATATAAGAGATCTGATACCTTGAATTTGTGGGAAGCGCATAAAAGGTGAATGAACTTTGATGAGAACATTAGGTTGTATTCTCTTTGTTTCTTAATTTTTAATTTTGAGTTTTGAATTTATTTTCAGTTTTCTGTTTTGTTAGTCTATTTTTAGAAAATTGAAAACGCGTTCTCTTTGTCATTTTAAAAAATTATTTCTCAAAAAAGAAAATTAGAAAACGCGTTCTCTTTGAAATTTTGAAAATAATTTTTTAATGATATTTTATTCAATAAATTTCATTATTCAGTAAATTAGAAATATTTAATGTTAATATATTATTAAAAAAATATATACATTTTAAAGTTAATGAATTTTGTAATATTTTTTATCATTACAATAATAAAATATAAATAAATAAATATATTTTGAGTTTAGAGTTTGTTTTAGATAAAAACACTCAAAACAACTTTTTATTGTTTTAAATTTTTTTTAATTTTTTTTTGTTTTTAAAAATATATTTTTAAAAATAGTAAAGAGAACGCATTTTCATTATTTTAAAAAATTGAAAACCAAAATTGACTTAAAAATAGTAAAGAGAACACAATCTTAAGTTTTGAGTTATACCAATGAAAGTCAAGAAGTGCCACCAACAAATTTTTTTTTCCTCTGTTGCTACATCTCCTTCCCATGGGACTATAAGAACATATTTTCTTTTCTTCTTTTCCCATGATATTTCACATCATTTGGTTACTTTCACTGTGCCATTTGGATGAAAAAAAAAATTCCCTTTTAATCTTATTTCTAATCATAATTCTCCTAAGATATTGTTGAGGACATTCTCCCCTTGATCTATTTTAGCCATAATTATTCCTCTATGGTAGTATTCTAATTAATTAATACCATTGTTAAATCTCCTTTACTCTCTTTATTTCGACCACTATTCTCCCGTGATTGAATATTCTACTATATTTAATATTCTTAATCTGTGTTCTAATATATTTTAATTAATGGTATGATCAAGTAAAAAAATTAAAATATTTTAAATGAACTTTTAAAGTAATGTTTGGTGGCCTTAGTTTAATTTATATTTTTTAGATAAAATTTAATTAAAATGAATGTCGGTACAGGGGTAATATTATTTTAAAATTTATTCTAACGAAGAGGTCTTGATGAGTTTAAAATGATATTGTTAACAGATTCCTTATATAATAAAACAGATGTTATTAATAATTCTTCCTAACTTTTTCCGTGTAATGGCATTATGATATTATTATTAGCAATTCTCCATTTTTATCTTTGATTTGACTACTAATCAATCTCACATGAGAACCAGCTATATTATACGGATAAAAGCTATTTGTCCAGAAGAGGTGTAGAGAAAGCTTTTACAAAATAATGAAATGATCAAATTATTTTTTTACAAAATAATGAAATGATCAAATTATCTTTATGATAAATGACTCAAAATATACACACACATATTTTCTCTCTCTTCTGTCTCTCTCTCGCTCGTCTCGCCTTTGCCTTCACCGCTTGTCGATCGTCGTTGCTCATTGCATCTCGGTTGGTTTGGGTGGTTGTTGGAGGTTGCAACGGTGAGACAACAAAGACGAGGTGGCAAGGCACAGAGGTGAGGTGATGACAAGGCGTAAAGGTGCAGAGGTGAGACGACGAGAGCAGGCGAGGGCGAGGCGGGCGGGGAGACAGGGGAGAGAGAGAGGAAGGGGTGAATAAATCATGATATATCGCGTCTGTAAAGGATTCTGTGAACCCATTTTTGTACAAATAACACGATCCATATTATATATATTGTTATTCCATCTGCACTTAACTATGAGAATTATTAGAAAACAATGAAATGAAAAAAACCAACACCCAATCGAGTTAATATCGTCATGCAAATTTCACATTAATGTTTATTTGGGAATTTGACGGTCATCTGGCAATTAACAATCTTATCCTCTCTTTCACCAATAGCTCATAGATTTTGCCTTCTCACCCCAATCCAAAAAAAAAAAAAAAACTAAGTTAACAAAATATACTGACTAAAAATAGGAAGGGAAATTCTATTCACAGCGAAGTTTTTACCCTTCGCAGCCATTACTCGCCAAAATTTTTCATCATTTTTCAAAAATCTCATTTTACCCTTCTATCACCCCACCATATCATTTTCCTTCCCTTTTTACTCTGCATAATCACTCCATCTCTCTCTCTCATTATATCAATTTCTTTCTCTCTCAGAACCATCTCTCCATCTCTCTCTCCTAATGAGCGTACACACACAAATATGTATATATATATATATATATACAAACACACATAGAAATTATTTAATATAATAAAATAAAATTAAAAAAATATAAATAAATAAATTATTTTTAAATATCTGTATTTTAAATAATTATAAATTAACTGATTATAAATTTTTTAACTAATTTTAAATTTTAAATCATCGTGAGTTAAATTTTTGATACTCAAAAAAATTTAAAATTAGTTAATTTATCTTATTAAATTACTTAAAGATACATATACTTAAAATTAGTTATTCAATCAACTAATTTAATAAGATATATATTTTTAAAAATAATTTATTTATTTATATTTTTTAATTTTATTTTATTATAATAAGAAATTAATGAAAATAAAAAAAAAATTGAGATCCCCGAAAACCAGCTTTCGGGGAACCCAGCGTTCCCCGAAATTTGGCTTTCGGGGAACCCAGTGATCCCTGAAAGCCAGCTTTCGAGGAACCCAGCATTCCCCGAACGCTGGATTTTGGGGAACGCTGTGTTCCCCGAAACTAGCTTTCGGGGAACCCAGAGTTCCCCGAAAGCTGGCTTTCAGGGAACCCAGCATTCCCTGAAAGCTGGCTTTCGGGGATTACTGGGTTCCGCGAAAGCCAGATTTCGGGGAAGATCCCAGAATTTTTTTTTATTTTCATTAATTCTTTATTATAATAAAATAAAATTAAAAAATATATATAAATAAAAAAATGAAGGGATAAGCCAACTCATCAAGCCATTCATGTTATCTCCGGGGGCGAGACTTTAGCTGGGAATACTTCTTCTTCTCGAAAGGCATACGCCCGTCAGGCCTACCAAGTTAATTCCGTGATGGAGGTGAGAGAAGACGAGGAGCCAATCACGTTCACCCCTGCTGATAGAGGTGATATAATACTCCCACATGACGATCCAATGGTAATTTCTGCAGTTATCGCCAAACACCCCATCAGTAGAATTTTGGTGGATAGCGACAGCTCTGTTAATCTAATATATTGGAACTATTTCGAACAAATGCACATATCCCAAGACCGGTTGAGAAAAGTGTCCTCTCCCCTATACAGCTTCACTAGAGAAGCTGTCTCGGTGGCAGGATCTGTTCAACTACCTGTCACATTGGGTGCCGACCCTCAAAGTGTGACTCGACAGGCGAATTTCATGGTGGTCAAAGCCCCTTCTGCAGCATAAAACATGATTTTAGGCCGACCGCTCCTCAATGATATGAGGGCCGTAGTGTCCTCTTGCTACTTATTAATGAAATTCCCCACGCTCTCAGGGGTAGGGCAAGTTCGTGGAGATCAGAGGAAGGCAAGGTCTTGTTATGTATCGTCCACAAAAGGAAAAAGAGCAGAAGAGACTTTATCTATCGCTGAAAAAGCCATACACAAATCCCTGGCAGAAGAGACTGCTCGCAAGCCCCAACCAATGGAAGAGTTAGAAGCAGTGCGCTTAAGTGACACAGATCCCGAGAAGTTGGCGTATGTAGGCACGAAGCTTCCGAAAACAGTAAAAGAAGAAATCATGGGTTGCCTTAGAGAAAATTTGGATGTCTTTGCTTGGACACCAAGGGATATGCCAGGGATTAGTCCAGACGTGATATGTCACCATCTGAACGTGGATCCTCAGTTCAAGCCTGTTCAACAGAAAAAAAGGAATATCGCCCCTGATAGACTACTGGCGTTAGAAGAAGAAATTGATAAGCTACTAAAGGCAGGTTTCATTCGAGAGGTGTTATATCCAGAGTGGTTGGCCAATGTTGTCATGGTTAAAAAACCCAACGGAAAATGGCGCGTGTGTATAGACTTCACTGGCCTCAACAAGGCGTGTCCTAAAGATTCCTACCCATTACCTCGGATTGATCGACTGGTAGATGAAACATCTGGGTATCATTTATTGAGCTTCTTAGATGCCTTCTCAGGGTATCATCAGATAATGATGTATCCTTCAGATCAGGAGAAAACATCATTCATTACAGAAAAAGGGACATATTGTTACCAAGTTATGCCATTCGGGCTCAAGAACGCAGGGGCCACTTATCAACGCATGGTGAATAAGGTCTTTAAGGAATTATTGGGTGATACAATGGAAGCATATGTCGATGATATGATCGTGAAAAGTCGGGAAAAGGAATCGCATGTTAAAAAGTTGGCACGAGTGCTCGAAGTCTTTAGGCAATACAAAATGCGCCTAAACCCAGCAAAATGCGCATTTGGAGTTCAGTCTGGAAAATTCTTAGGGTATATGATCACACAAAGGGGGATCGAGGCAAATCCCGAAAAGATTCAAGCGATACTAGATATGGAACCCCCGACATCAATTAAGGAGGTGCAGCAGCTAACAGGTCGAATGGCGGCTCTTGGGCGTTTCCTCTCCAAATCGGCTGAAAGGGAACTCCCGTTTCTTCAGACGTTAAGGGCAGGGAAAAAGTTTGAGTGGACGGAGCAATGCCGGAAGTCGTTTGAGGCATTAAAAGAGTACTTAAAAGAAGTCCCTCTATTGACTCGGCCCGAGACCGGGGAAATGTTGTATCTGTACTTGGGCGTAAGTGACAAAGCAGTAAGTGCAGTGCTGATTAAAAAGGAAGGACAGGTGGATCGACTAGTATACTACGTCAGTAAGGTTTTACAAGGGCCGGAAACACGTTATCCCTTCACGGAAAAGGTGGCACTAGCCCTATTGAGCGCCTCCAGAAAGTTGAGGCCATATTTCCAAGCCCACTCCATTAGCGTACTGACAGACCAACCATTGCGGAGTATTTTGCAAAAGCTTGAGTGTTCCGGTCGTCTCACCAAATGGTCCATCGAGTTGAGTGAGTATGACATACAATATCATCCTATACAAGCTATAAAAGGGCAAGCATTAGCAGACTTTATTGTCGAATGTACACCCTCTAGGGAAGCCAAGGAAAAGAGCATAACAGAGTGGTTACTGTTCGTTGACGGGGCTGCCAGTTCCCAAGGGAGTGGAGCGGGAATAGTGCTTATCCCACCAGAAGGAGAATCTCTGGAATACTCTCTAAGATTCGCTTTTCCAAGCTCGAATAATGTGGCCGAGTATGAGGCACTAATCGCCGGTCTAAGGTTAGCCCGAAAACTTGAAGTAACACAATTAATAGCCCACAGTGATTCTCAACTGATCGTTCAGCAATACTACGGGCAGTATGAGACTAGAGAGCCGGCCATGGGACAGTATCTCCAGAAAGTCAGGGCACTTGTACAATTGTTCGAAAGTTTCCAGCTAGTACAAATCAATAGATCCCTTAATGGCCATGCAGACGCTTTATCCAAATTAGCATCCACTAAAGAAACTACTGGGAGAGCAGTGTATGTGGAAGTCCTTCAACGACCAAGTATAGAAGAACCTGAAGTAGGATGTATTGAGGATAGTAACGACTGGAGAACCCCTTTCTACAAATATTTGACCACAGGAGAATTACCGGTAGATCCAAAAGAGGCTAAGAAAATTAAATTCAGAGGAGCTCGTTTCACAATAATAGATGGGATGCTATATAAGCGAGCGCACACTATGCCACTCCTCAAATGCTTAGGTCCTCGGGAAACCAATCATGCTTTGACTGAGGTCCACAGTGGAGTATGCGGTGAGCATCTGGGAGGAAGAGCCCTCGCGGCCAAAATCCTAAGGGCAGGCTTTTTCTGGCCCACATTACAACATGATGCACAAGTAAAGGTCAAAGAGTGTGATAAATGTCAGAGGCACGCCCCAATTTGTTCTGCTCCGATATCACAACTACAACCCACATTCCAGCCCATTCCCTTCGCTCAATAGGGCTTGGATATTCTCGGCCCATTTCCGCAAGCTACAGGGCAAAGGAAATTCCTTTTGGTGGCAACGGATTATTTTACCAAGTGGATTGAAGCCGAAGCCCTAGCCACCATCAGTGCGAGGAAAGTAGAGGCCATGGTATGGAAAGACATTGTATGTCGATTTGGAATCCCACGAATCATTAACACCGATCATGGAAAGCAGTTTGACTGTGATTCTTTTCAAAATTTTTGCAAAGGCTTGGACATTCAGCTAAGGATTTCTTCAGTAGCATATCCCCAAGCTAACGGACAAGCAGAAGTCAGCAACAGAACAATCTTACATGGTTTAAAAACTCGGCTAGAAGGTGCAAAGGGAGCATGGGTAGATGAATTACCTATCGTCTTGTGGGCCTACCGAACAACCAGTCGGGTCTCAACGGGTGAAACACCCTTTAACCTGGTGTACGGAACAGAAGCTTTGATTCCAGTGGAAATCTCGTGCAGGTCACCCCGATTGGATGCTTTTGATAAATCTGACGGTTCAGAAAACTCTGATTCATTAAAAGAGAGTCTTGATCTCATCGAGGAACAGAGAGACAGGGCGGCGGTACGTATCGCTGCCTATCATAAAAGGGTTGCCAACTATTACAACTCTCGTGTAAGAAGCCGACCTCTCAAGGAAGGAGATTTGATCCTCAGAAAATCAGCCATCACCAATGCACTCCGAGAGGATGAAAATTTCGAGCAAATTGGGAAGGGCCGTACCGCATCCAAGAAATGATAGGCCCTAGTACTTGTATCCTCCAAACGCTCCAGGGTGAAACCATGGGTAAGACGTGGAGCACAAACCACCTGAAATTGTACTCCCCTCCGGATGTGTAACGCAATAATAATATGAACCCGAAGAGGGACCGTGGACGTAGGCACATTTTGCCGAACCACATAAAATGCTTGTGTTTTCCCTTTCTTCATTATTCAAGGCAAATGAAAGAGAACGAATCGCCATAGGTCCCTTCTCGCAAAAAAAAAAAAAAAAAAGAGGAGAAAGATAGTAATGAAGCTTTTTTTTGCTTCCCCGCAGAGTAGTAGGGCAAGTCTTGTCCGGAAGTGAAAAGATCAAATGGCATCAGCAAGCAAATTAATGTCCCGCTAGTAGTATACTCTACTAAGCCCGATAGTAATACAAAAGGCCCTGCCACATAATACGCTATGAGATAAGCACGGCTCAATAGGCCCGACGACTGTGATAGCCGTCCTGCCTCAAAGCCAAGTGGCCCGGTCTAGTGAAATGACAAATATGTTCACCACAACCAATCAACATTGAGATCAAAAGGTTATCCCGCTAGCCTACTTAATTGGCCTAGCCTGATGACAGGGACAATGAATTGCAAGGAATTGCCAAAGGACCACTACGGGCTGAAACGCCTATAGTCCACCTTGTGGCATGAAGAGTCCAAAATCTTAAGGTCGGAACCAGACTTTCGATAGAAGATAATAGTAAGAAATCAGCAAGTTGTAGACACTATTTAAGAAAAGAGACAAATCTTATTCAAGCAAATAAAAGCTACTAAAAAACAAAAAAAAACAAAAAAAAAAAAAAATCTACTGCACTAAAGGGGGAAAATCTCCTTCAAGTCCGCTTCCTCCTGCCAGAGCTGGGAGCACTGCTACTCGGGGCAGATGGGGGTTCACCCTCCTCCAAGCCCGAAGATGGGATAACCGTATCAGCTGGGACAACTGTATCACCAGTCGAGGGGAGGGCGTCAGTCATCTCCACTTCTGCCGAGGCAAAGGTGTACGGCTCCCATGGGCCCGACAAGTTCTCCAGATCATCAGCCAGGTTGACATTCAAGTAAGTCTTAGGGCTCGTGGGGTCAGGATCATTATATCTTCGCCAGTCGGGGACGTCAGACTCCTCTACCTCATATGTATAAACCAGCGCAGGAAACTGTTCTCCGGGGCGTTTGGATTCCAGATGTGTACGTGCAAGGTAGAATCCATACTTGGTAAAGCAACCCCCATAACGGATCTTCCTTTCTTGACAATCCGACGATAGGCGATATTCTTTCACAGCCTCCTCCCGTGCCGTAGAAATTTCTTCATTTCTTCGGTCCCTGAGTGACTTATTTTGCTTCCTTTGACGAGCAAGGTCATCTACCCTCAAGGAATGCTCTTGCAGCAAATTCTCATGAGCCTTCCGAGATTCTAAGAGTTCCCTTGTCAACGATTCTTTATCCTTCCGGAGCCCCTCTAACTCCCCTTTCATGCCTGAAGACTCACCACGAGCCTCCACCAGCTTGGACTGCGTGTCTTCTCCCTCTCGAGTCAACTTTCTAATTTCAGCGTGTAGCGAGCGTTCATGATCCCGCCACTTTACCATGTTCTCTCTCGCCTCCGCCTTCTCTTGTTCTGCCTGATGATGATAGGCTCTCCCGATGGCGTTGGATATCACCAACCCTTGGACCCCCTAAACGCGAGCAATGCATTAGAAGACTAACAACCAAGTCACACAACAAGCACGACATGCAGGCACAATAAAAGACAACTTACCTCAATAATTTTCTGCTCAGGAGAGTTGGCAACACTAGGCCAAATGCCGAAAAAATTTTGCTCATCTTGAGGGAGCACGGTAGCGTACATCATCCTGGCACCAACCCCTGGGTCTTTTATAGAATCTGTATCGATTAATCCTGGCTGCACAGTGAAGTGGTCGCCCCTCACCTGGGTGCTGTTGAGAATTGGCACGGAATTTCGCCTAGGCTCAGCGATGGGAGGAAAGATTGGTCGAAAATCTGGGAGCTCGGCTTTCAACTTCCGCCGGTCCTTGCGAAAGGGGACAAAGGGTTGACGACTCTCCTCTCTGATTCGGTCAAGCTCGCCACTGAAAGAAGAACGAGAGCTGCCAAACCCCTTTCTTTGCGAGCCAGACACGTCAATGGGATTTCGTTCCACAAGAGCGCCTTCAAGGGGCGGGGGGTCTAACATAGATACGTCCGACGTGGGGGGCAAGGTCTCGGGGCAAGACAGATTGGATGAGGTACCTGCTTCAGATCTTTTCATTTTTAAGCGTCGTCGAGACGAGTTAGGAACTGGAGGAGGAAGATGGCTGGGATCTGGTGTGTCAGATGAAAGCCCCTGCGGCAAGCCTTGAGGCGCTTGAGGAGGAGGCTGTGGATCTTGCTCGCCAGACTGTCGTAAATTCCTACCACGACGTCTGAGCGTCTGTTCCTTGAATAGATTCATATCGCCTGCAAAACAAGGGATTAAAGTAAAAGTTAGCCACATAAATTAGTATTTAAAAGGCAATGTCTACAATTCTGGGGGTCTACCCTCAGGGGAAGAACAACCAGGAAAGACCATACTCCCTAGGGAATTCCCCCCTTCTTCTTCCTCGGGGCCCTCGTCCTCTTCCTCGCTGCCCTCTTCCTCCTCAACTTGTAAGGTGTCCTCGGGCATGGCCGATGAAGGCATAAAAGCAAGGGTGGAGGGCCCGGGCATGTCTTCTAGCCGAATGCCCCACCCCGCAGCGGCAATATTTACTGAGGTAAGAAGGTCAGATAGATTACAAGTGCCAAGGGCACATAATCTCTCAATCACTCGGCGATAGACAGCCCGGGAAATCCCAATGTCATCGAGCTTCTCCAGCCAGAAGTCTCGCTCGTTATCCCAACACCAACGACTCGGCGCTTTCCAGCTGGAAGGAGGCTTGATCACAATCCATCGGGACTCGAAGTCTACCTTATTTTGAAGTTTTTGAAAAAGAGGGGACAAACCTACAATCCTTTGAAGCGTGAAAAAGACACCCCTCCGTTCGACCCTCCTCAACCTATAGAAGCAACCAAACAACTCTACGGAAGAAGGTACTTGGATCATATGACATAGAATGGTGAAACCAACTAACTAGGCCCAGCCGTTAGGATGAAGCTGCCCTGGGACAATGCAATGATAATCAAGCCACTCCATGCCAAAGTTAGACAAGGGAAAACGAAGACCTAACCTCAAAGAGGCTAAATATACTCCAAAACCACGTCCTACCATGGCTGTACTTGTCTCCTCAGATGTAGGAAGCCTAATATGGTAGTCGATGGGAATTTGAAAACGAGACTGGATCCCGACCAATTCTCTCCCCTTCACTGAAGAACGACGTCCCAAAGATATATATACATTGGGAGCAAAAGGAGGAGGTGGTAAAGCATTCTTAAAGCGGCCCATGCTGAGCACTAAAACCCAGAACAGACCAAGCACGTGCCTTTCAGACAAACTAGGATTCCCATGGGTGAGGGTCACACAAAAGCTAAAAGGAGACCTATGGATGAGGGTACCTATGGATGAGGGTCACGCAAAAGCCAAGAGGAGACCCATGGATGAGGGTCACACAAACGCCAAGATAAGACCCATGGATGAGGTTACAACAGGAAAGGAACGAGACCCACCAAGGGGCTCACGCAAAGATGAGGCTAATGACCAGTCCCATGGGTGAGGGTAAGGTAAGGTAGCCACTGACAACAATTGGACCCATGGATGAGGGTCACTTGGGGGAAAACATGCCTAAAAGTCCCCATGGGTGAGGCTCTCTCAAGGGAAATCAAGACAATGGATGAGGGGGATATACCGTATAGAAGTCTGGAATGCTGAGAGGATTTCCACGGGAGAGGGGTTGAGCAATGACGAAATGGAAGACCAACTCTCCCTTTTATAGGGGCCCTGAGAGACATCGTGGAAAGGATAAAGCACGGAAGACCTGAAGATGGAGGAGGTGGATATAGAAAAAGTCCTTTCAAAAATGAAAACGTCCACAAGAAAATAGAGTTGCAGCATAAGCAAAATACTCTTCCTCCCGGTACTCCCGATAGAAAGAATAGGGAGCAATTGTTATGCATAAATAATAATAAATAATAACAAAAAAATAGAGCGCCACGTGGCACCCCGAGAAAGCGCCGCGTGGCACCCCTAAGGAGATGCCACGTGGCATCCCCTTAGGGGTGCCACGTGGCAGCCCCCCTGGGTGACCAAAAGAGGCCACCCAAGGGGGGCGCCACCCCCGAGTGAGGTCACTCGGGGGTGGCATGCGCGCAGCCCCCATGGGCAGCCGCGGGCTGTCAGGCAGCACGCGGCTGCCCGGTGGGGGGGAATGCCCCCCATCTCTCCCCCGAGTGGAGGTCACTCGGGGGAATAGTACCCCCGAGTGACCCCACTCGGGGGGAAAAGCAGCCACGTGCGCGGCTGCCCACGCAAAGCCGCGCACGCGGCTGCCCCTTTCAAGGCCGCGCGCGGCTGCTCGCGCAGGACCGCGCGCGGCCGCGCGCGCGGCTGGGAGCACATGGCCGCCTGCGCATGCGGCGCCCAGCACGGGGCCGCCCGTGCATGCCTTCGGGCGCGGCTCTCCACACACGCAATTACTTCACACCCGGTCCCGTGCATCCGCGAGCACAGCCCCTCGTGCTCTTTCTCCCCGTGCACACAGATACCCCCGAGTGAGGGTCACCCAGGGATCCACCCTCGCCTCCGCAGGCCTCCTATTCTTGTGCCACTGCTTCCAAGAAAATCGGTCTAAAGCTATTCCCGTGAGACTTGGTCAAATCCTCTCCGAGATTCTTGCCACAAAACTCGGAACACGCGACACATGGATGCCCCTCTTGTTGCTATAAATAGGAGGTCACTTTCCCTCATTCGGTATGCAACCTCTGGCTCTCGCATTTACTCTCTTACTTTTGAATACTCAATTTCTACTACGGTGATCTAACTTAAGCATCGGAGGGTCCGCGCGGGGACTTTCGCCCGCGCTCCTAACCGATTCTTTCTCTAGTAGGTCATCCATCGCTCGGAAACGCCTCCGGAGGCTCATCCATCGCTGCCACGATACCCCGGGAGACTCACTCATCGCTCAGATACGCCATACGAGGGTCATCTATTGGTGGTTTCCCATTTTATAAATTCATTGTTGTAACCTCGTAACAACAAAAAGATACATATATCTTATTAGTTGAATTTATTTAATAAATAAATTAGTTAATTCTTTTAAAAAGATACATTCATCTTTAAATAAATTAAATTATTTATTTTTTTTAAAAATAAATTATTTGAATTTATTTAATAAATTATTTTTAAAAAGATACATATAATAAAAAAAAACTTATTATAATAAAAAATTAATTATTTTTTTAAAACAATATTTTATTTTATTTTATAAATTAATAAACTTATTTTATAATAAAAACTTATTTATTTTATTAAAAAAAATAAAAAAAAAAAAAAACAAAATCTCCCCTAAAGCCAACTTTCGGGAAACAGCCTGTTTCCCGAAAGTTGGCTTTAGGAGGAGATTTTGTTTTTTTTTGTTTTTTTTTATTTTTAATTATTTTTTTATTATAATAAAATAAAATAAATTAATTAATTAATTAATTAATTTTTAAAAAGATACATATATCTTATTAGTTGAATTTATTTAATAAATAAATTAGTTAATTTTTTTAAAAAGATACATCTATCTTTAAATAAATTAAATTAGTTAATTTTTTTTAAAAATAAATTAGTTGAATTTATTTAATAAATTATTTTTAAAAAGATACATATATCTTTAAATAAATTTAACTAATTTTTAAAGATATATATCTTATTAAATTAGTTGATTGAATAACTAATTTTAAGTATATGTATCTTTAAGTAATTTAATAAGATAGATTAACTAATTTTAAATTTTTTTGAGTATCAAAAATTTAACTCACGATGATTTAAAATTTAAAATTAGGTAAAAAATTTATAATTAGTTGATTTATAATTATTTAAAATACAGATATTTAAAAATAATTTATTTATTTATATTTTTTTAATTTTATTTTATTATAATAAATTATTTTTGTGTGTGTGTTTGTATATATATATATATACATATTTATGTGTGTGCGTTTATTAGGAGAGAGAGATTGAGAGATGAGTCTGAGAGAGAAAGAAATTGGTATAATGAGAGAGAGATGAAGTGACTATGCAGAGTAAAAAGGGAAGGAAGATAATATGGTAGGGTGATAGAAGGGTAAAATGAGATTTTTGAAAAATAATAAAAAATTTAGATGAAAAATAACTGCGAAGAGTAAAACCTTTGCTTGTGAATAAAATTTCCCAAATGGGAATTACAGAGCACATACAGATAAAATTGCAACTTTGCCCACAATATCATATCATTTCTTGACCAGCCCATGGCTTTTGATTTGATTTGTCAGCCATTCATCATTCATGTCTATCAAATCAAAAGGAGAGATGGTTCATATATCCATTAATGCCCATATGGAAGGAAGATCTGAGGGTTCTAGTTCCGTTAGGTGGTGAAAGATAAAATAATATTTTTATTGTATATATACTCTAAAACAAAGAAAATCATATCTCTTGAAACTTAATAAAAAAATAATTGACATGATACTCGAATTAAAAATTTTGACTCACCAATATTACCACGATTATAATTAACTTTGAAGATATGTGACAATAATTTTTTCAAAGCATAAATGATTTTTAATGATAAAAAACTATAAACTATCAATTAATGAACCCGGCATACACTCATGTCATTTGGCCTATATATATATATATATCATTACTACGACCAATTCTTTTTATAATCAAAGTAGCATAATATATGTATATACTAAAAAGTGAAGAATTCTAACCTAGTGACTTTGAATTATTAAAATATTATTTCTCCCGTATACTAATGGTTAACATTTTCTATACGAAAAATTATTTCACTTTGATCCAATGGAAGGCAGCATGCAGTAACCCTCTCCTGTGGCCTATAAATACAGATCTCCGTATGTAAACTCCTCACATCACATCTCAACTTCTGATACTAATTACGTCTTTCTTCTTCAAAATTTGAAGAGATCCAATTTAAGAAATGGCGGGTTTTGCATCCAAAAGCTACTTTCTTCTTTATATGATGGTTGTTTTGCCAGCAGTGCTGTGTCATAGCAGCAAGGGCAACTATACAACCTCTAGAGCAACTTACTACAGCACCTCTGATGGATTGGGCACTCCAAGTATGTATCCATTTTCACTACACTTTCAGATGAAACAGTTTTTCCGTTTCAAAAATGAGCTTTGATCGAGAGATTATGTTTTTGTACTAGTTATATAAGATTGTTTCTGGAGTATTTGTCTCCAAAGCATTTCTAATATATTTCATAAATTATGCTCATTTGAACTTCAAAATTATCCCACGTCCAAACCCATGGAATCTTCAAAGTTTATATCATTTGGTTTTGGGAACAGTGAAAGCACAAAATCTATTATCAAACAATGTTTGTCACTTTTTCCAATAAATATATGTGAATATATCTCTTCATAATATAGTTGTTATTGTCTGCTAATTAATGATCTAACTGCATGTTGTGGGGTTAATTAATTTATTAATGTATGTTATTTAAGCTGGAGCATGTGGGTATGGTGAATATGGAAGAACTGTCTACAGTGGCAATGTGGGAGGGGTCTCTAACCTTTACAGGGATGGGTTAGGCTGTGGCGCTTGCTATCAGGTAATAATACATGTAACTTAATTCATCAAAGCTAATTTAAAATCTGCAAGAGAGTGATAGTTTAAGTAAATGGCCCTTCCTATAATTGCATCCTTTTTGTCTGCTGGGATAACTAAGGAAAGTTGTTTGTGTTACAAAAAATAATAATAATGATAATAATAAAACATAATAGGTGAAGTGCAAGATCCCAGGCCTTTGCACTGCGGATGGAGTGCAGGTGGTGGCAACAGACTATGGCGCAGGAGACAACACAGACTTCATCCTCAGCAAGCACGCCTTCGCCAACATGGCTAGACCCAAAGCAGACTCCAAGCTGTTTGCTTATGGCGTTGTTCCCGTGGATTACACGAGAGTTCCTTGCAGCTATCCAGGCCATACCCTGGCAGTGATGATCAATACGCAGAGCAGGTTTCCTAATTTCCTAGCCATAGTCTTGGTTTACCAAGCTGGAAAATGTGACATTACTGCTGTTCAAATTTGGCAAGTAAGTCCACTAGCTAAACATCTTAATTTGCATAAAAAAATTGAAGGCATCAAACATTATTCTTAGGATACTTCATTAAATATGTTTTCTTCTTGACTTGACACACACACACACATACAGGCTGAGTATCAGCAATGGAAGGACATGAGGAAGGTGTATGGTGCAGTATGGGACATGCCTAATCCTCCAAGCGGCGCGCTCAGCCTGAGAGTCCAAGTTTGTGGTCAGAAGTGGGGGTACCTGAGCAAAGCCATTCCTAAGAAATGGAAGTCTGGGGCCATCTATGAAACCGGCGTTAAGCTTGCTTAATTAAGCTCCATATATGGAAGTGTTAGTTTAATCCAAGTTCTGTTGTACACCTACTTAAGTGTGGGAGTGGTTCATTACTTCTTGTGTCCTATGAAATCTAATAAGTGGAGCTAATGCTTGCTCCTAGCTTGAGTATTTCTCAAGTTTTAATTCTGCAATGGCAGAGCCAGCCAGTGGTCTACTCGTTATATTCTCAATAAAATACTTGGACGATATATAGTTGTGTTTAGAGAGAGTGCGAATAAAAATTTCAGTTGTACTTTCTTTCGTTCTTCCCCCAGCGCCCCGCCCCCTATATATATTTCAAGTGTTTTTTTATTTCTCTTTTTTATGTAGAGAAAAATGACTCAAATTTTACGCTCAATACTGTTAAAGTTTTACTAAATTACAACATATACCGCTACATATTGTGAAAATTACACTCACCTTTGATCATTTAATATTTATTAAGAAATTCATGTAATTTTGTTAAACTTCAGGTATTCTCCATGTAACATAAATCAAAGTTTCGGGGATTATCTTATATGACTTTTCAATAATAAGAATATTGGGCTAAGGGAAAAGTGCAAGTAGATTTACATAGTAAAGATAATTATTGTAATTTTTTTATATTAATATCTCTTCTTAGGTCAAAGTTAAAGAGTACCTAGTGTATTTTAATTTAAATTTTATTTTAAAAATCATTTTTATGTCCTAACACACAAGACTCGTTCTCCTCCAATTTTAAAATTCATCACATTAATTTTTAAATTTAATTATGACATCTGAAAACTTTGACTTTTAAAGAGTGTCGTGATTAATTTTAAAAAATTTAAAAACTAATTAAATAAATTTTAAAATTCAAAACTTGTACAAACTTAAATGTCAAAATTTTAAATATGTATTATCAACTTACCCTTTATTCTTTTATAAAACTCCAACCGATTAAGTAATTTTTTTATTAAAGGCAAAAAACATAAAAATGCCCTCCAGCTTTGATCTTTTAGTCATTTGGCCCTCTAACTTTAAAATTGACTTATTATGCCATTGAACTTTTAATTTTGGAACTATCACACACCTCATTTGACAATATATTGCCCGTGAGTTTCACGTGATTCAACGTGGACCCACTCATTAATCGGGCCAATAGGAGGGTGCCATATGTGACATGGTGAAAAGATTATTGCACAACAGAGCCAAGTCCCGACACTTCAAGAGAGAAAGCATTGTTAGTGGTGGAAGACGCAGTGGAAGCTTAAGCTGGTAACCTTAGCTTGTAGAAGAGAAAGGTAAAGAAAGGGACAAGGGTTGAGACCTTGGCAGTACTTGGCGCCTTCGATTCACAACTCTATTTTCTTGGTGCTGTCGTCGATTCACAAACACAAACTAGGCTAAATCGCTAAGCAGCCATCGATTCACAAACACAAATCGACATTTTTGTGCTTGGTGTTGTCGTTTTCATGCAACATGAATTAATTGAGCCTCAAATATGCTTGGTGTTGCCATCGATTCACAAACACAAACTGGGTTGAGCTGTTGCCATGGTCGATTTAACCTGAAACAGGGTCCGTCAACTGCGAGAAATGCGAGACCATGGTCATCGGCAACGAAGAATGAGGGACTAGGGTCAGTTGGCGACAAGAAGACAAAAGGTTGGTCGACGATGAGGAAGAAAAGAAATTGGTCAGCTGTGGGGAAGGCAGAAGGTCGATCATCAGTGAGGAAGACAAGAGGTTGGTCTACTATAAAGAAGGCAAGAGGTCAGTCGATAGGAAGGCCAATAGTCGGTCAATGTCAACGAGGAATGCTAGAGGTTGTCGGCGGAAGAAATGAGGATGAAGAATATGATGGATGCTGATGAAATTTTTAGCCAATGCACGTAGTGGTAGAGACACATATGGTCAATTATATTTTATTTAGTTAGTTAAAAATTAATTATTAAAAAATAAATTTAAGAAATAATAAACAAAAGTCACAAAACATATTTAACATGACATTCAAAAGCCTTCAACCTCCACCGCTTTCACTTCCTTGGTCTCTCATTATTCTGTTTTATCGTCACCGATCAAGCAAAATTGGTCGCTAAACACTAGTCAATAGTAGTCTTTTCTCCTTTTTCAGCATCTCTTTTTATATTTTGGATGTTTTGAAGAGATTTAGGACTGAATTTTAGGGGTTTTTTAAGGATTTAAGGGCTTAAGGTTGGGGTTTTTTTTGAAAGAATTTAGGGACTGAATTTTGGAGCTATTTTGAAGAATTTATGGACTGATTATTTAGGGCATTTTTAAGAATTTTATAATTGCAATTTGAAGGATTGTTGAAGGATTTTGGGACTACATTTTGAGGCATTCTTAAAAGATCTTGGGTTTGCTTTTTTTTTTTTTTCCTTTTTTTGGCATTTATGAAGATTTTGCTCACTACAAAAATCCAACTTTTAATGATGGAAAAATTCATCACTAAAACTAAAAATTCCATTACTAAATAATTTAGCAACGGATTTAGTAATAGACAAATTATGTTGCTAAAATTAGTGTCGCTAAATTATGGCCACAAAATTTAGTGATGGAATCAACGACAGATTTTTTCCATAGCTGATCAGCGATAGATTTTCCCGTTACTGATTCCATCGCTAATTAAAAAAAAATAAAATATTTAACATAAATAAAAAATATATAGAAAATATAAATACTAAATTTTTATATTTATTTAACAATTTTTAACATAAATTTTTACATTTATTTAGTATAAATATATATAAATAAATTTCTAATAATTATTTATTTTTGATAAATAAATTTTCTATTATTTATTTTAATTAATTGAATAGAAATTAAAAATTTATTTATATAATCATTAATTTAAAGACAAAAAATAAATATTAAAATATTTTAAATTTAAATTCATATAAATATGAAAGGACAAAAATGAATATAAAATTCAACTCGATTAATTCAATTAATGAATCATAAATATTCAATTACAATTACTAATCATCATTTTGTTCCTCCTCATCACCCTCGTTACCCTTGTTATCATAAAACGGGTCTCCACTCGGGCTTGTCGATGGTCCAGCAGTAGTGGCAGATTACTTTAATATTACAGATATCATGTTATTTATCTAATCATTCCACGCAATCATCTTTTGTTGCCACTGACGTAGCTACACATTCTCAGTGGTCATATGGGTCATCGCTTGTCTTATTTCCTCATTCTCGTTCTGAGTGGAATGTAGCTCCCCGTTCATATGGATTAACCTCAGTCTCATTTCTTCTAAATCATGTGACATGGACCCATATGAACTATTGGAGGTGTTACTGGATTCAACCGAGTAGGACTGATTAGCTTCAGAGTCGAGATTATAGGCACGACCCTTTTTGTTCCTACTAGAGACAGCCTGATAAAAGATGTGGTGTTCGTCAACTAGAGTTGAAGAGGAGGAATTGCTACCGCCTGATGCTGAAGATGCCCTGTAGTTTAATCTCTCGAACATCTCGTGTATAAATAAAAACATTGATGTTGTTAATTAATAAAAAAATTATTAAATTTTAATGATGTACATAATGAATACAATTACCGCGATGCCCTTTGATCTATTATCAACCCAC
The DNA here is from genome assembly GCA_036245055.1 of Diospyros kaki. NCBI lineage: Eukaryota > Viridiplantae > Streptophyta > Magnoliopsida > Ericales > Ebenaceae > Diospyros > Diospyros kaki. The sequence goes on from BSEG01000002.1 coordinate 23,344,170, forward strand.
ACTTCTTGTCCTTGATTATCCTTCTGAGTGTGAGTTTTTTTGAAAACCAAATTCATTGGACTTGCGGTTTAATTCATTTACCTGCATGATAAATGTATGAAGTAAATAAGATAAAATACAAAGCACTATATAAGTTCTTAAAATTAAAAATATTTAAGCAGGAAAACTAATTACCATCCTCCTACGACTCTCGATGAAAGGAATGAATCTGCTTGTGTGGACTAATCCACCAATCTCGGAGGCGCGAATCTTTTTATTTTGTTCAACCTTCTTCTTGTACTCATCGTCATCTCACTTTACCCGCAATGCTCTTTGCACGGTCGAATCCATCCAGTCACTCTTATCAGCACCGCATTTAACTTTGCTTAAATTGTTCCTGAAACTTCTCCGACTTGACTTATTCTAAGTAATCCATATACAATCACTTTCTTCAGGTTGCCACTTGAACTCCATCTACAAGAAGTTAAAAAAAGAATAAATATGTATAAAATTTTAATTTGAAACTTTCTATAATTAAGAATTGCAATTATACTAACGCTAAATTCTTCCAGCCATATCCATCGTGTTATTTTTGGCACGTCATCCCAATGAAGCCAAGCATCAGTGTACCATCTCTTCCAAATCTTTGATTATACACTTGGTAGGTCAACCTCAAGGAAAAAACTGTAAAATCGATATTTATCAAGTAAAAACATGCATTTCTGTGTATAACAATTGCAAACAATCAATTTAAAATCATATATAAGATACTCACTGATCACAATTTCGATTGCAGGATAACTCTACTCAATGATCAACTCGGTCAATATCTGTTGGCTCAGATGGAGACAACTCAACATTCTGCACAAGAGAAGAAGATGAAGAATGTGCATGGGGTGTCGGTATAAATGAGTAGGGGTAAGATCCTTCTAGGTGATGAAAAGTTGACCTAGGAAAGGGGGCAAATTGTGGTGCAACCTCGGGTGAGTAGGATGTGGGTAGGAATGTAGTACAACCCATAGGATATAGCATCACGCAAAAAAGATGTCGGAACTAAGTCATGGGAACAAAAGCCTGTGGGTGTGATGACTAGGGATATAAGGGAGTAGAAGGGACAACATGTGTAGAAATACACTATAAGAAAAATGACATTTAGCGACGAAAAAATCTGTCGCTAAAAAATTTAGTGACGGATTTAGCAACGGGCATCTTCCTGTTGCTAAAAGTGGTGTTGCTAAATTTTAATGACGGATTTTGTGACGGGTCAAATTAGCGACGGAATCAACGACGAAAATTTTCATCACTGATTAAAAAAAATAAAAAATAAGAAAATGTTTTAAAAATTTAAAATTATTTTAGCAACTGAAAATTTCGTCACTAATACATAATAAAAAATTAAATATTAAAAAAATTTAAAATAAATTTGAATCAATGACGAAAAGATTTCCGTCGCTAATTAGCGACGGAAACAGTTCTGTCGCTAACTTTTATTTAAAAAAAATAATTAATCCATGGGCAAACATATGTGCGTGCCTCTACACGCCAAGTGACGCCCACTTAAGCCGCCACGTGTACACTGGAATTAATCCCCCAACACAACCTCCTTTTTCCCCCTCCTTGGTGTCAATCCCAGGTCCCTCGCGTAAGCGTGCGCGCGTGTGACTGTTCGAGCTGCAAGCCATTTCATTATATAAACTACACATATTAATTATATACTAAATTTAGCTGTAGCCGTTTTAATTTTATTTTAAATCTTTTAAATTCATAAATATTACTTAAAAAAATAAATATTATAAATTTTTAAGTCAACTACTGTACCACTTAAATGTTGTAATTAATTAATCTCTTAAATATTTAAATTTTATTTGATTAAAAATTAATTTAATACATTTTTGTTCTTATAAATTTTATGATATCATATCAATTTATATATTTTGGTTTGTAAATAAAATACATAAAATATGTATTTAATACTAAAAAAATTTAATTTTTATTTAAATTTTTTAATTATTTAGCAACAAGGTACTCTCATTGCGAATAAAATTTAATTTTTAATTATTAATTTATTTTTAATTATATATTTAATTTAAATATTTTTATTATTTATTTAATTTTTTTATTATTTAGTGACGGAATATTCTGTCGCTAAATAATATTAATTTAATTAAATAATAAATTAAAATTTAGCGATGGGGCAACGCTCGTCACTAAAAAATAAAAATAAAATAAATAAAAAATATAAAATTTAGCGACAGGGTCACACCAGTCGCTAAAAAATAAAAAATAAAAATGCAAAATTTAGCGACGGGGCAGCCCCCGTCACTAAAAATAAAAATAAATAAATAAAAATGCAAAAATTTAGTGATGGGGCAACCCCCATCGCTAAAAAATAAAAATAAAAAAATAAAAAATACAAAATTTAGTAGCGGGGCAACCCCGTCGCTAAAAAATAAAAATAAAATAAATAAAAAACAAAAAATTTAGCGACGGGGTCACACTCGTCGCTAAAAAATAAAAAATAAAAAAAATCAAAAATCAAAATTTAGTGACGTGGTAACCCCATCACTAAAAAATAACAAATAAATTAAATAAAAATTCAAAATTTAGCGACGAGTGACCCTACCGCTAAAACATAAAAAGTAAATTAAAATTTTTTAATTATTTAGCGACGGAATATTCTGTCGCTAATTTCATTGCTAACTTTAAAAAAAATAAAAAATTTAGTGACGGAATATTCTGTCGCAAATCTGAATTTCCATCTCTAATTAGTGATGGAATTTTTTTGTCGCTAAATCCGTCACTAAATTACGGATTTTTTGCAGTGATAGAAGGAGAAGACTACGAACCAACACTATTAGGATCTAGAGAAGGTGTGTTCCTCTAGGATCGACTTCTATCTCTAGCCCTACTACCCTTACCCCTTCTTGGTCTGGGAGATGAATGTCATGATATCTGTTTCGAGAATTACATGAAAATTAGAAAAATGATAAAACACACAAGGTCACAGCTATTCAAAAATACAAAAGATATTATATCATACCATATATAAGTGAATTCACATATTTAAAAATAAATCAATCATTTTCTACTACATATTCATTCATGATTTCATCGTTACTATCTATGTCATCAAACAATAACTCTTTCTTGTCGTCTTCTTATATAGATTCTTCCTCTACATCATCATTTTCCTATTGAGCGACATTTGAGACATCTATTTCCTTGACTATCCCATCTAAATCTTGTAAAGTATTTCTAAGGTCATCATTTTAATCTATTTGAGACAGTTATGGTATCTCATACTATTGGAAAGGTTCTTCCATGTCAGTTTCAGGAGCAGTTATTGTACCCCGTACTTTTGTTTTAATAACAACCCTCCAATCATGTTTATCATGGTAAATGTCAGGATACGACGTGTAATATACTTGTTTAGCTTATTAAAAAAATATGAATAGATCATATTTCCTATAGTTTCTTAATGATCGAACCTCCACAATACCATACTTATCATGTATTTGGTTTCGCGAAAACTTTGATCTTACCATTCATATTTGAACAAAACTATCATCTTGATTGGTAGGCTTACATATTCAAATTCAATAATATCTATAATTTTTTCATAATAATAGGTCTCTGAGAATTCAACTCCTATCTCAAGCACACAAACACCAAAACTTTCAGTAGACCTACTATTACTCCATTCGATAGTATGACATTTATATCCATTTACGAAATACATTGGCTAATGCCACACGTTTGGAGTTGGTCCCCATCCTATATTCTAAATTAGTGGATTTCTAGCAATTTGAGTACTCAAATTCACCTGAGAAAATGTTTACATCACTTAATGTGTAACTAAAATTCAATTTAGAAATAATCTAGTATGAAGTAACATATGTAAGAATCCATATTTCGTGAGGTTGTCACATAATTTAGGCAAGTTTGGAATACCGAAAAATTGGCTTGATAGTAGTTATAAGTACCGAATCGACTGTAGGGAATGACCCAGAGTGTAAATGTCTAAGAAAAATAATATGGTCTCGATGAGCGTTCCAAGATGGGATTTATGGTATTAAAAGAAATTAGAATTGGGACGTTTTTCGATACAGTTAAAATACAACTTCAATTCAGGTTAAAAAACTGAATCATTATAGGGGACTCTCCTGGAAAGTCAACGAAACTCTAAGGGGGCTCTAATTTTGTATAAGAATCAACCCTGAAGTGGTTTAAGGACGAAACAAGGGCCCGGTGAGGACACTAGGGCGAAATCAATCTTTATCGAGTAATTGTCGGTTATTAATTTCGAGAAAATTGATGTTTTGAGTGGCTTGATGATAAATAATTATGGTGTTAGAGGGTCGAAGTGTAATTAATAAAATCCTCAAGTAAAATTAATGAAAAATTGAGAGATTAATTGTGTAATATATATTATTACATATATATGTGGAGGCATGCAGAAGTTACAGACAAATTGGCTCTACCTTTGAGAGCAATTGGCGCCGAAAGACTTCTCAGAGATCGAGAGTTTGGTCTAGGGATTGGCCAAGGCTCTTGAGGCTGTGAGTTCTCTATAAATAGGGCAGAGAGCAAATGTGAGAGTAGAGAGAAAAGTGAGGGCTTGGGATAAGCCATGAGAGATTGAGACAGAGAGAGGAGCAGATTGAGAGAATGAGAAGCAGGGAGCTTGTGAGAGCTAGGGCCAAATCAGAGAGGGAAAGAGCAAGCAACAGCCGTGAAAGATGGCCGAGAGAAGCGATGGTGCTGGAGGTGGCCATGGTGGCGCGGCAGCAGGCGAACATGAACCATGGTGGCTGGTTGCAGCTTCTAGGGGTCGTGATGGTGGTTCTGAAGGTAGCAACGACCAACGTGAGGCCACGACAAGTCGCTGTGGCATACACAGTGGTGGATGATGGCTGGGCGCTGCCATGGCAGCAACTTCGCTACTATTATAGCAGCTGGCAGCGGGCTGCGTGTGGCTGCGGGCGGCCATGAAGGCTGAAGCAGCCGTAACTGGAAGACGATCAGCAATAAGCGAGGAGGCACTTGGAAGCTTTTGGCGGCCAGCCATGGCAGACGCAGGGGTCGCGCGGGCTGACAGTTGCTAGACGTGCGCGGGTGAGCTGGTTCCCGTGACGGCAGTGGCTGGTATTAGCTGATGGTGGCGAAGCCGGGAGCGGGGCGGCCAACAGAGCCAGGCTAGGCGGCGGTGGAGCTAGTGCACGCTGGTACGTTGCAGTAGGCACAGAGGTTGCACGAAGAAGAATAGCTGAGGAAGAAGATGAGTAGGAAAAAGAAAAAAGAAAAAAAAAAGAAAAGAAAAGAAAGAAATAGAAAATCTGGAAAAATAGATAAAAATGGGAAAATATCAGAAATATTCAAAAAAGGTCGAAGAACTTCTAGGAATTTATTTGGGGGTTGATGAGTATGCTTGGAGCCAGAAAATTGATCAGACAAGCATTTTGAGGTCAAGACACGCATACCGAGAAAGTCTGAGAGGCTAAGTCAAGGTGAGTAAGATTTTCTAGAAAATTCAAGAAACTCAGGAATGTTATTTTATGAATTATTATAGTGAAATATTTGAAAAATATTTAGTTTGAATTTATTGAGGAAAAATAGGAAGAAATAGAGAGAAAAATAAAGAAAATACAAGAAATTATTGAAAAATAGGTTTTAATACTTATTTAAATAAATATAATTATTAGGGTGATTTGAGGCATAATTTGAAGTGACTTGTGTAAATTTTTTAGGTTGGCACGCAAATTGAGGCGATGCATGTATTTTGAGGCAAGGGGCGAATATCGAGGTAGCCGATAAGTTTGAAAAGATAAGTGGTTCGACCCCAAAACCTGATTTTATCATACCTTGGCAAGGTACTTAGTTTGAGAAGGTAAATGATTTTATTATGTTATCATACCTTGATGTGAATATGTCATATAGATTGCATTTATATGCTATGATGAAATGTGTATATGTACACGATGACATTATTGATCATGTATTCGCATAAGGGTTTGAGAGTACGAGCCGGAATCATTGCTTTGTCAAGGGTGCACCCATACACCTCGGCCTAGTAAAGAGGCTGTAAAAATGGGGAGTAGCCTTAAGGTTCGGTTAGCTCAAACCAAAATGAAATGGAAAATGACATTTTGCATCCATGCACGAAATATAATTTTTGTACCCTTACTTAGATGATTCATCATCTAACTTGAACTTTGCCCCTGGAATATTCAAACATTCCAGATGGAGATTGTAGCAGATACGAGGATGAATGAAGCATGAAATGGCACTTAGCAAAGTGCATGATGAATTGAATGATAAATTGAATGTATGTTATGTAACCCATGTATTTACGTTCTGCTATTTTGAATTTTGAATGTTTTGAGAAATGATGATGTAAGAATTGATTTATGATTAATGTTAAGATGTTAGGTTTGATTCTAACTTCCACATTTGATGTTTATAATGATTCTCTTTCGAGATAAATGTATGAAAATTTTGGGATGGATATGAGGAATGATTATGGCTTAGCTTTAAATAGAAAAAAAATTTATTATCCCAGAATTGTCCTAAGTTATAATACATCCGAGAAAGTGGGGTGTTACAACATACATGATGATGGAATCACTTAGTAAAACTTTCCTCGATTTGTTTGTCTATTTATTTGTCTGTGATATTTGAAGATAGCGCAACATGTTGGTATGCATATTAAAAAATTAAAGTTATGTATTAACCAAATAATATGAATCAAGTATGAATTTATAAATATATATTCATTTAAATTTTAATTCATACTCGATATATGGTTCGATCTCTGGAGTATTCAGCAAGACATATAATTTGGCAGCTTCAAACTCATTCCTATCTATCCACCTAATTTTCATTGGACCAACAGCACGACCTGGATAATTGAAGATGAAAATTTGTGGATATGAAGAATCTCCCTCATCATCATTTCAAGGGACTCTCGTCCTTCTTGATTGAACATTTGGTGCAAAATAATATGAATCAAATGTGGACGTCCCATCAATTAAATACGCCACACATATAGATCCTTCTACACGAGCTTTATTGTGAATCTTCTTCTTTAAAATGTTGAGGAACCTAAATCATTAGAAGATTTCCTCAATATAAGAAAAATTACAGTTTTAAAATAAACATATGAAATTATGTCAGACGTTATTACCTTTTAAATGGATACATCCATCTGTATTGTATTGGTCCCCCCACATTTGCTTCATAAACTAAGTGTATTGGAAGATGCTCTATTGGGTTAAACCATCCCGGAGGAAATATACATTTTAATTTGCATAAAATGATGGGTATGTTTTGTTCCATGATATCTAGGTGTTCAATCCTCAACACTATTGACCAAATGTCTTTAAAAAAATGACATAACTAAGTAATCAATTTCAAAATTCGATCTGGTAATACTGCAAATGCTGTTGGAAGTAATTGCTCCATGAGAACGTGACAATCATGGTTTTTCAAGCCAAATAACTTAGCATTTCTCATATCAACGCATCTACCCAATCTGGAAGTATATCCATCAGGGAGCGTAAGTTCTTTTATCCATTTCAAAACACTTAACTTATTCTTCCTTGTGAATGTGTATTATGCCTTGGGTTTTCAATACTTACCCCAGCAATGGTCTTTTAGTTCAAGCTCCTTTCGCCTATAGTATTCTTTCAGTTCCATTCTAGTCTTCGTATTATCTTTACTTTTACCCTTTAAATCCATTATTGTATTGAGAAGATTGTCAAAAATATTTTTTTCAACGTGCATGACATCTAAGTTGTGTTGGATCATATTATCTTTCTAGTATGGCAATTCCCAAAAAATGCTTCATTTGGTCCAATTGTGTTCCACACCATACGCAGGCATAGCACAGTACTATAGCTCCAAGATAGATGAAAAATTACAGACTCTTTGGAAAACGTTATCTCCAGTTAACCGACGTGGTGGAGAAGAATTCTTAACTCTATTTTTTTAAAATGCACTTGTATTTCTTCGATAGACATGATCCATTGGCAAAAATTACCTATGACAGTCAAAAAATGACGTCTTTCCACCACATGAGATTGAAAGCTTTAATTTTTTTCATACAATACGGACATTTTAATCTACTTGATGTCATCCAACCAGATAATATTCCATATGCAGGAAAATTATTAACGGTCCACAATAGAGCAGCCTTCATCGTAAAATTGTTCTTCGTTGATATATCATAAGTCAAAACTCCTTCATACCACAACAATTTAAGTTCATCAATTAGAGGCTGTAATTTTTCATCTATCTTGTTTTTCAGATTTGATGGACCTAGAATAATAACAATAAAAAAATGAACTCTCTTTTCAAACATAATCCAGAAGGCAAGTTATATGGGGTCACAATGATCGACCAACAAGAATACGGGCGACCCGATTGACCATATGGAGTGAACCCATCTGCACAAAGACCAAGCCTCATATTTATAGGATCAACAGAGAAGTTTGGATATTTCTAATCAAAATGTTTCCATGCTTCCCTGTCAGATGGGTGAGACAAAAACACTAGGTTCCCTCCGACTTTCATGATGCCATCTCATACTTGCAGCTGTAACTGTGGAAGCATATGTTCTCTACAGTCTTGGTATGAGAGGCAAATATCACATTTTCTTATAAGAAATTTGTTTAAATTTTCCCTCTCCACTTCTTATAGGTTTGAAATGAGGATGATCGCAAAACTTACAACTCATCTCAGATTCGTCATCCTTATAATATAATGCACACCCATTTGAACAACAATCGATTTTCTTACAATCGAGCCCAAGTTGGCATTGTTTGATACATAAACTACATGATTTCATTTAACAACCTCCAGGGATGTTGTAATCAGACTTAATATTCAGCATCCTAACGGCAGCAAAAAGTTTATTTTCTACTTCATAGTTTGGATACAAGGGAGCTTGTGCAACAGATAACATGTCATAAAATGATTGTGCATTTTGATTGGATGCTTCATCTACATTGTAAGTTTAATAACCACTTCCACTTCTAGTTTCTTGCATTATATATGGCTCATTCGATGGCCCTGTTGTAATACCCAGGAAGTTCTTAAGGTTATAAATGGGATTCTACGAAGGGTATAAGTGGAATTTTCGAAAGAATAAGGCTATAGGATACACTATCACAGTTTTAAGTGATGGAATCGACTGTAGGGAGTGCCCCAAACCCTAGATGTTTAAGGAAAATGGAATAGTATCGACGAGTGATTCGAGGCATGATTTTAGGTGTCAAAAGAAATTGGATCGGGAATGGTTTTCGGTACAACTATGGATCAGGCTGAAATGAAAGGACTTACGATCAAATCGATCAATTGGGCCAAAGTGTTATTTACTAATTTTGCCCGAGAGATGTCAAAAGGATAGTTTTTTTGGAAATTTCGAGGGTGAAATGAAGCGTACAGAACTTGTGGGCCTTAATGGTAGTATTGGAAATATCAGGGGTGCTATGGAAAGGGCCGAAATGGCATTTGGAAGAAACAAAGGGGCCAAAGTGTAATAAACCAAACTGTAGTGTGAACACTGCAAGAAAACAGTCTTATCCAATGATGGGACGACAGATGGAGGGCTAGGAAACTTGGGGGCCAAGCCTTGGTCGGTGATTGGTCAAAAGGTGGTTGGTTTTTGGTTATAAAAGGGGGCCGAGGGTTTTAACATTTTTGCATCAAATTCGCTGAATTTTGGAGCATTTTTAAAGGATTGGTTAAGGGGCTTTTGATCCTTGCATCAAGTGAAGGATTTCTAGAGTTTTTAGGAGGGTTTTTATCACATTTGGAGGCTGTACGAGGCTTGGCTAGAGACGCAAGGCAGAAGCCAGAGTCGTCCTTACAATTGCCTGTTCGGGGCATTTTTTAGTGACTTTCCAGGCAACCAAAGGTGCCATCTGGATCAACTTGGAGAGTGCTTCAAAGGGGTGGACTTAGTTCGGCCATCAAAGCAGTCGCCCGCAACCGAAAGCAAGGAAGAAGAACGGCGCGTAGGCTGCACGCGGCACCTTTCACGCGCAGACACAGGGGTACGTGAGCTAAGGGTAATTTTGGAATTTTGTCTTTATATTTTTCTTAAATTATTTTAGGAATTATCATATTGAAAAATTTGAGAAAAAGTTTGAGGAGATAATTATTTTGGAATTATCGAGGTGAAAACTAGGAGAAAAATAGAGAAAATTATGAAAAATTAAGGAAAAATGGATTTTGATGCTCCTTTAAATGCTTGAGGTTGAGTAAAAAGTACGGGTGTTTGAGGTTTGACACACAAATCGAGGTCATGCAATAGAATCGAGACATTCTGAATACATTTGAGGTGAGTGTTTGCTCCCAAAATTGAATTATTGTGCTTCTACCCTAAAATTTGGTATTTATGCTACCTAAATGTGTTGTGATTTCATGCAAAATAGTTTTGTTGCATACGAATGGTAACCAGTGATGGTTGGTTTCATGAGGGAGGTTCGTCCCTAAATGTATAATACTTGTGTATTGTATTTTATAAAATATTGTCTATATGATACATTGAGTTGTGATATGTGGCATTGTCCTGCGTTTCGTGTTATTCATATGGAATGTCATCCTGAAATGTTGTCTGGATAGTGTAGCTGTAATTCCCCAAGGGTGTTGCCAGAATAATGTATAGGGGTATCTTGTGCTAGTGTACATACCAGGATAGCTGCCTAGGTTTTCATGCCAGGCTGTTTTGTTAGGAAAGTTGCACTAGGACAACTGGTGGTCCATATGGGATATGAGTTTGGATTGGGTAATGGTTCATGAATGCTTTTGAGTGGGAACGTAATCCCTGATGTAATTATGGTGAGCCAGGTTCTTGCGTTGATGTGAGCCTCTTAGGCCAGGAGTAGTAACGATTGTTCCCGAGGTGTTGGGGAGATGCGCTGACCTTGCCCCTCTTAAACTAGGATCGTCTTGTGTTAATGTGTCGGTGTGGTGATGTTGCCTTTAGAGAGACCGTTCTTTCCCCATGGTAAGGTTAAGCGTTGTGAGGGATTCTCTTAGGCTAAAGCTTGTTGGGTTGTGTCAGTTTGTTTCATGTCTTGTATACATTCATGAAAACATATTTTTGAACTCACTTAGATGATTCATTATCTAATTTGGACTATGTCCCTAGAATATTTAAATGTTCCAGGTGAAGGCAGCGATGCGAAAGGGAAAGCGATTGTCAAGGAGTGACAGCGATTAGAGAATAGTTTATAGTATGTCGCTTTCAATTATGTTGTTTATTTTGTTAACGTCATGTAAAATGTTGGTTCGACTTTATGTTATGAATAAAGTGGTTTCGGTTATGTTCTATTGAGGTTTTGATCTAGCTTCCACATTTGAGGTGATTTACCTGTCTTAGTTTATTAACGATTCTAAGTTTGATATACTAAGAAGGTGTAACGGGATCTTCGGGAATTGGTTTATGTGTTGAGTTTATGTTGGAAAAAAAATATATACTCTTGAAATCTTACGTTATCTAACGCCCTGGGAGAACGGGGTGTTACACCTGTCACATCCATTACCATCTGTTATATGGATTAAACTGATCCCTAAAATTGTCTTCTCTATAGTATTCATTTTCAACAACCGATTGATGCACTACGGGCACTTCTTTACCATGATGCGTCCAATAATAATAACCCTTCATGAATTCATGTTTGCAAATATCCCTTTCACCTCATGAATCCATGTCACTAATTAATGACAAAAAAATTTTGTCACTAAATTTCGTCGCTAAAAAGTGTTTTTCTTGCAATGGCTAGTAGCTTGGTAAGTAGACGACAGTAGCTTGCTGCCTTTCATCCTAATTCAGTCATTCTTCCACTTAGCTCTTCATTGGATGCCAAGACTGTTGAGTTACATAGATCGCAGCGGAAATTAAATTTAGTTTTCAGGTATCCCGTTTTTCAGAAATTATGGTTTAATAAAATGAAGGCATAAACGAAAAATACCTCTTGGATGAAATCTTATTTCACCGTTAGATTTCCCGCCGTATATTCCTCTAAGTGTAGAATGCCGAGTCGGTCTACCCGAAATCACTTCTATTCAAGAATATCAAAGAGAAAGATAAGTAGAAGAAATTTTATCACAAAAATTTCTAACTTACCTCTTGGATTCAAGAACAATTCTTCCAAAATTCTCTTAACTCTCAAAATTATCCAAGTGCATCTTATGAGAGAAATTAAGGGCTTGGAGCTATTTATAGTTCCAATTAAAAAACCCTTCTCCATTAAATGGGTTGGACTTCTCAAACCCATTCCATTTAATACAATTGGGCCAAACCCAATCCAATAGTGCCATTGGGCCAAGCCTAATGTACTAGCAAAAGGCCCAACCCAATCAATAATCAAATAATTGTATTCATAATATAATTATTTAATTATTCTCATTTATTCAATAAATAAATGCACTATTATTAGTAATTATAAAATTACTAATTTATTTATTTTCTCTTTGAAAGTAATTTCTTTTGGGTGGGACTTTCTGGGTTCACAAATAAATTGGCAACGAGAATAATCAACAATTAATTCTTGTAAATCATGAATGACATCTAGCAATATATCATGATTACCCAATTTATTGTGAAGCGGGTATTGTGAACCTTTTATTACGTTATCATACAATACGGTTCTTCTATCATCCTATATCCTGACAAGATATGAGATCATGGTTAGTAGGTCGAATCTCTTAATCTCGTCATATGACCAAATCCAAAATCAATCTTGACTAATTATGACACAACCCGTATGGAACAAATTCCATCGTCATATTACCTCAATCAAGGATTTATCGTCAAGTGATTACTGGATCGCATAGGATATCTTCCTCATAAATCTCGAGGTGATAGATTCCATGTCTAATGCACACATACCTCATGTATCACTGAATCAGGCACATAGATACGTATGATTATCGTTGATTAGAATAACCACATAATATCGCTGATATCTTAATCCACCAATACACAGATATCCATGTCATCTCAGGTCTAAGGACTAGTTGTAAAATCGCAGCTAACATTAAATCATTGACCCGTGAGAAATAACCCATGTGATTTAATATTAATAGTCTTGTTTGATATTTTACTCTTAGTAATAAAATGGTTTTGATAATGACTATATGAAAATCAATCTCATGACTATATGAAAATCAATCTCTAGAAGAAATAAATTTTTGAATGAATGAGAAAATAAATTTTTAATATACAAGTTTTGAAGCAAGATATGAAAACCTATAGAAGAGATATTGAGTATGGTTGAGAGTGATTTGTTTCAAAATATACTTTTGATAATCTCAACTTGCTTTCAAAAGAATCAAAATGAGGATTTAAAAGAATCAAATGAGGATTTGTTAAGAATTCAATATTTTCAAAAGGATAGTCAACCATGTAGTTCATTCTGTTGACTATGCCTGAAAATAGTCGACAATTCTGTTTGATCTGTCGACTATTCAAGGCATCTGTCGACTATTTTTGCATCTGTCGACTATCAAGTAAAGATAGTCGACTATGGCTTTTCATCTGTCGACTATTTTTGTTCATAAATTTCAAAATTTTCTTCACATTTTTGCATCTGTTGACTATGGAAATGTGTCTGTCGAGTATTGAAAATTTGTGTTATAAGATAGTCGACTATGCCTTTTTATCTGTCGACTATTTCTTGCTTTACTTGTAAAAATAGTCAACTATGCATTTTGTTCTGTCGACTATTTCTTTTTGTAGAAAGCTATAACAACTAGTTTTTCAATCTCCAACGGCTAGTTTCTCTTTCTCCAATGGCTCAATAATGGCTAGTTTTGGGCAAGACTCTTGGGATTCTTATATATTCATATCAAGGAGATCAAGAGAAGGTTAATGGACAGGAATGAAATAATTTGAGCTTACTGTTACTCTCGTTTGTATTTACAGTGATTGTGCTTCAATTTTTTCTCTCTTCAAGGCTTTGATTTTAACTTGTATTAATTCTTTCAAGCCTTATTTTCATTGTGAGAGAACTTGTAACTAAGAGTGCCAACTCTTAGCATCTCGTTCACAATTGTATCACTCTTATTTTCCTAGCTTTGTGCTAGAGGACTTGCTCGTTTAAGCAAGGGGTTGTAATTCCTAGCTAGGTGCTAAAGGGCTTGCGTGTATATGCAAGAGCTTGTAATTCCTAGTCTTGGACTAGAGGACCTACTTGGTTTAAGTAGGGGGTTTTAGTGGATTGTTTGCAAAACCCTTAGTGAGGAGCTAAGGTAGTGGATTAGGCTTGGATTAAGCCGAACCACTATAAATCCTTGTGTTTCTTGTGCTTGTACCTTTGATCTATTTATCTTTCCAAGCATTTCGTTTTTCCTCACTTGGTTCACATATTTATTTTTGTAAACTTACATCTGTCATCTTGTATGCTTCATGTTTTAAATCATTAAAACCTCAATCTGTATTAAAAAGATTTTCAAGTTCTATCAAGATTTTTAAAATATCCAATTCACCCCCCTTCTTGGTGTGTGTGCCATAGCATCTCCCTTTCTAACAATTGGTATCAGAGCCTAACTCCCTGTTTCAAGGTCTAACAACCTAAGGAGAGATCCATGGCTCTTAAGGAAGGTTATCCTACTAATGTGGCACCTTATTTTGATGGTTCTTATTATGATTTTTGGAGAAAAAGAATTTGTATTTTCATGACATCCATCGATTGTTATTTGTGGTATATTGTGGAAAATGGTTTTGTTTTAAAACCAAAGATGGAATGGGATGATCGTGATAAAATGATTTTTTCTTTAAATATTAGAGTTATGCATATTTTAAAGTTTCTAAGTGCTCTAGTGCTAAAGAGATATTGAGTACTCTTGATTCATTATATCTCTTTGACAAATCTTGTGAGCATGTTGATGAAAATTTACAAGTTGAAAATCCATTGAATCATCAACAAAGAGAGGATGAAGAAAGCTCTAATCCTATCTCGTGTTTCATAGCTCAAGAAGAAAAGGAGGTAACCTCTACTTCTATTTATGTTATTGATGGTAATGATGACAGTGAGAATTATTTTTCAAATGAAGAGCTATTGAATGCCTTTAATGATTTATACGTCAAATTTGAAAAGTTATGTTTGAAAAATAAAACTGTTAAAAAGAAATTAGATTTATTGTCAAATGAATTGGAAGTGTTGAGGTCAAATAATGAATATTTTCTTGCTTCCAATAAAGAATTTTCAAAGGAAAGTGTTCTGGAAGAATTTGAATTGAAATCCTCAAATAGTGCATTAAATGAGAAATCCAGTTTAAAAGAGGAGATTACTAACTCATATGATCATGACAAAAGTGTTGAAATCTTTCATAGTTCAAGAGCAAAAATTAAAAGCTCACATTTACACACCTATCGTGAAATCAAATGCTTTTATTGTTGCAAGATAGGCCACATGGCATTTTGTTGTCCTTTTAAAAGGAAATCAACTAGTGGTCCTAATTTAAGATGGATTCCTAAGGAAAGTAAAGTATAAAATGTTTCTCATTCTAATCCTCAAGAATCCAAGCAAGTTTTGATACCAAAAAATCCTCATGTTAATAGAAATATGGATAAGAATAAAAAGAAAACTATTTTCATAAAAAGGAAACATAAGTCCTTTGCTTCACATCCTAACTATTGGTATCATGTTTTTAACAAAGATTTTATAAGGAACTATCCCAAGGTTCTTAAACAAGTATGGGTTCCAAAGGGAATCTTCTATGCTAATAGTGGTGATCCCAAGGTGGTTTGGGCACCAAAGGCTTGTGGATAGTTATTTGTGTAGGTTGCTTGACATCCAAATGAACTTTAAAGAGAAATTTTTTGTGGATGAGTTAAGCATGAAGGAAAAGGGGATGAAAAGAAATTCAACCCTAAAAGATGTATTATCATCCAAGAGTAAGATTTTATTAAACAAAATCTTAGTGGTATGTTTCTATCCCTAACCTCTCTATGCTTATTAGTTTTTGGTGATAATGAATTATGAGTTTTCACTTTATGATATTGTTGAAAACTTGTACTTATTTCTAAAAATTAAGGGAGAAGTATAATGTTTTGATATATGCTTATGAGTAAAGGGAAAATGAAGTTTATTGATATATGCTAGAAATGCTTTCTTGATAGATGTTCCTAACTAGCATAAGTCAATTATGTGATAAGAGATATAAATATGCTTTAATGCTAATTCATGTGAAGTATCCATTCACAAAGCAAATGAAATGAAGATCATAGAAAATTGGATAGAAATTGTGCATAGACTTATTCTCATCTAGTATAAGAGGAATGCCTAGTATCATTCATCTCTCTCATCTATTTATCTATGGCATAATGAACCAAGTCATGCAAATATAAATATGCTTCTATAATCTATCCAAACATAATCTTGTTGAGAAGGATTGCCTAAGCCTAAATATGGAAAAGACCACAGTTGTGGTGCATGAATGAAAGGCAAATAAATAGATATATTATTTAAGCCTAAAAATTAAGTAACAACCCCTAGGTCTCTAACTTCACTTTATTTAGATATTTTTGGTCCTATGAGAACACTAAACTTAGGTGAAAAATAATATGTGCTAGTTATTATGAATGATTACTCTAGGTTCACTTGATAATATTTCTCGCATGTAAGAGTGATATTTAAGCCATTTGAAATATTTTCAAGAGACAAAAGTATATGTATTTCAAATATTAAAAGCAATCATGGGGAGAATTTTGAAATAAACAATTCAAGCACTATTGTAAGGAAAATAGTATCAATCATAATTTTCTAATGCTAGAACAAAATGAGATAGTTGAAAAGAAAAATAGATCTTTACAAGAAATGGCTAGAATTATGCTATGTGACAAAATTCCTTTTTAGTCTAAGCCATTAACACCTCATGCTATATGTTGAATATGATTTCTATAAAGCCTATCTTAAAGAAAACCCCTTGACTTATATAGAGAAAGGAAACCAAATATTTCATATTTTCATATTTTTGGTAGTACATGTTTTATCCTTAACAGTGATAAAAACTCTTTAGGAAAGATTCGATGTTTAGAGTGATGAAAGAATTTTCTTAGGATATTCTACTCAAAATAAAGCATATAGAGTATTTAATAATATGACTCTAATGGTAGAAGAATCTATTCCAGTTATAGTTAATTATGTGAGTGTTGAATTTCCAAAACCTATGGAAGGTGGTGATGAAGAATTAGGATAAAGATCTGAAAAATTCTCATTAGATCAAAAGGAATCAAATCTATCAAAGGACAATATGCTAATATATCTTATGAAAAAAGAGAATCATCATTTCCAAAGAAAATATGTGCAAGATAATGAGATCATAAAAGATTTTTTAAAGAAATAAGGACTAGATCATTTATTTAGAATGGATGTCAATTTGTAACCTTCTTATCTCAAATAGAAACATCATAAACAAAAACTTCTATTTCAAAATCTTCTTATCTATATTTCGAAACTTGTCTCTCTGCATTTCAAATTTAGGTTTATTACTTGCAAAAAGAGATTGTCTTTACACGGTTGACACTTCATCGTGCCATTTCAAGGTCTTGAGGTTTAACAAAGCCGTAGCCTTCACCGGTGACATCCTTTCATTTGAAAAAGAGATTTTTATTTTTCCAAATTCAATCCTCTCTTATGGAAATTCTTTTTACCATTCTGGGTGTTTAGGAACAAAATGGATGAAAGAGGAATAAAGCTAGATTAGTAGCTTAAGAGTATCGTCAAGTAAAAGGGGAAGATCATAATAAAACCTATGCTCCTGTAGCAAGTCTAGAAGCTAAAGGAATGTTGTTGGCATTTGCATTCCATAATTCTTTAAGCTATATCAAAAGAAAGTTAAGAGTGCCTCTTTAAGTGGTTATAAATGAGGAAATGTATGCGGAACAAACTCCCAATCTTAAGAATCCTCAATATGAGAATCATGTGCTCAAACTCAACAAGGCACTATATTGTTTAAAACAAGCCCCTAAGTCATGGTATGGAAGTCCTAGCAAGTTTGTTTTAGAAGAAAACCTTAAAAGAGCTCAAATAGATATAACATTGCTTCTAAGCCTCATAACAAGGACATTTTATGAATCTACAAATGATTTATGCAGCATCTTCAAATAAATCCCTATGGAATCTATTTTCCAATTTAATGCAAAGGAAACTTAAGATAAGTATAGTATAAAGAAGATGAAGGGATCTTTATGTCTAAGCAAAAATTACATATTCTTAAGAAATTTAATATTTTTGAAAAGTGGCATCTCAAAAGAGTAGTACATCAAGCCTAGACAATTATGAGAAATTCCAAATGATGGAAAATGAGCTATATAAAAATATGATTAGACTTTTGCTACATTTGATAGCTACTAGGATGAACATCATGTTTAGTGTTTGCCTATGTGCTAGACTTTAATCCAATCCTAAGAAATCCCATCTTGGAGGCAAAATAACTAAAAAGAACACTAGTGATCCATGGCAAGTTATAAGAAATTTCCTAGTGTCTTTGTTTAGAAGGAAGTGAATTTCCATTCCATTCTCTTTCACTAAAAGTGATTATATAGTTGCTCGAATCCTATGGATGGAACAAAAAGACTATGGCATAAATCCCCACAATATTCCAAATCAAATGTGCCAATACAAATGTTATAACCCTAGCAAAAATTCAAGGAATCTTGCTCAAAAAGAAAATATCAATTAGTATCATGTCTAAATCTATTGGAAATCAAACTCTAGATAAATCCCTATCAATCCTTGAGTTCAAGTGATTTTATCTGAAGAAGTTTCAATCCTTCATGTCTCTCAAATCTATCATTGGTTAAATCAAAGGGCTTTGACGTCAATCTCTTAGATCCCAAAAAAATGATAAATGATATATTATTGATGGCATATAGTATTTATGTCTTGAATCATTTATAATGCTATTTTTCTTGTATGAAACAACTTGATTATCTTTGTATGACAAATGAATACTTGAGTATGAAATCATGCTTTATTTGTTAAAGGATCATCTTGCTTCTTGAAGTTATCTATATGTAATGATCCTATGTGATTACAAGTATGGCTAAGATTATCAAAAGACAAATGTATGTTCTTAAAGCCTATCCTTAATATGTCTTGCATTAAATCTGCCATAACTTGTTTAAGATTTATGTTTTTGGATGACCACTTATTCTTTGAATATATATATATATATATATATATATGAGTGCATGTGGTTCATTCCTCAAATTTATGATCATTGTCCTATTTTACTCTTGCAAAAATCATTTGAATTGAGACAAATTGCTATTCTATTTTTATATGAAAAATGTCTTTATATCTTAAAACCTCCTGTATAAGTTTAAGGGGGAGTCTTTTTCAAAGAGAGTCTTTTTATTTGCTTGAAATGATTTATTTCACTCCTATATTGATCATTTAATGTATATGCCTCTTATATGATGAATGGCTATGCATTTGATCTAGTGCTTTGAATGTTTTAATATTGACATTTTACTCTTATTAATGTATGTTTCAATCTGGCTGAATGGCTTAGTTGAATTATCTGTGTGCAATTTGGTTCACGGGGGAGTCTTAGTGTGTTTCAAAAAAGGGGAGTATTCATTTTATTTGATATTGACAAAAAGGGGGAGATAAAATGAGTGAATTGATTTTCATAATTTTTATAATTGTATTGTCATCATCAAAAAGGGGGAGATTCATATTTTACTCTTAGTAATAAAATGGTTTTGATAATGACTATATGAAAATCAATCTCATGACTATATGAAAATCAATCTCTAGAAGAAATAAATTTTTGAATGAATGAGAAAATAAATTTTTAATATACAAGTTTTGAAGCAAGATATGAAAACCTATAGAAGAGATATTGAGTATGGTTGAGAGTGATTTGTTTCAAAATATACTTTTGATAATCTTAACTTGCTTTCAAAAGAATCAAAATGAGGATTTAAAAGAATCAAATGAGGATTTGTTAAGAATTCAATATTTTCAAAAGGATAGTCGACTCTGTAGTTAATGCCTGAAAATAGTCGACTATTCTGTTTGATCTGTCGACTATTCAAGGCATCTGTCGAATATTTTTGCATCTGTCGACTATCGAGTAAGGATAGTCCACTATGGGTTTTCATCTGTCGACTATTTTTATTCATAAGTTTCAAAATTTTCTTCACATTTTTGCATTTGTCGACTATGGAAATGTGTCTGTCGACTATTGAAAATTTGTGTTATAAGATAGTCGACTATGCCTTTTTGTCTGTCGACTATTTCTTGCTTTACTTGTAAAAATAGTCAACTATGCATTTTGTTCTGTCGACTATTTCTTTTTGTAGAAAGCTATAACGACTAGTTTTTCAATCTCCAACGGCTAGTTTCTCTTTCTCCAACGACTCAATAATGGTTAGTTTTGGGCAAGACTCTTGGGATGCTTATATATTCATATCAAGGAGATCAACAGAAGGCTAATGGACAGGAATGAAATAATTTGAACTTATTGTTACTCTCGTTTGTATTTATAGTGATTGTGCTTCAATTTTTTTTCTCTCTTCAAGGCTTTGATTTTAACTTGTATTAATTCTTTCACTCCTTATTTTCATTGTGAGAGAACTTGTAACTAAGAGTGCCAACTCTTAGCATCTCGTTTACAATTGTATCACTCTTATTTTCCTAGCTTTGTGCTAGAGGACTTGCTCGTTTAAGCAAGAGGTTGTAATTCCTAGTCTTGGACTAAAGGACCTACTTGGTTTAAGTAGGGGGTTTTAGTGGATTGTTTGTAAAACCCTTAGTGAGGAGCTAAGGTAGTGGATTAGGCTTGGATTAAGCCGAACCACTATAAATCCTTGTGTTTTTTGTGCTTGTGCCCTTTGATCTATTTATCTTCTCAAGCATTTCGTTTTTCCTCACTTGGTTCACATATTTATTTTTGTAAACTTACATCTGTCATCTTGTATGCTTCACGTTTTAAATCATTAAAACCTCAATCTGTATTAAAAAGATTTTCAAGTTCTATCAAGATTTTTAAAATATCCAATTCACCCCCCTTCTTGGTGTGTGTGCCATAGCATCTCCCTTTCTAACACCGTTCAGTGAACTCGTTCTTGTAACGAGCACCCACTCATCTTCCTTCTATAGCTCATACAGAAAGGTACGAGACTCACCAACCTTATCTTTCAGTATCTCATACTGAACAAGAAGGAAGACAATGTGCTGGCCTTTACGAGTTGCTATCATCCATTATAGGAATTCTATGGCCAGGAACATGTTTATAGTATAACAAATTGTGAATTATCCGTAACTTGTATTCTTAACACTTAAAAATGGTATCCACTTCTTATTATACTAATGGATATATGTTTTATAATTTAAACCATATTGCAATTTAAATAAAAACATAAACTTGTCATTTAAATAATATTTAAAGAATTACTAGATCGAGTCCCTTTGTGTCACTAGAATTGTGTCTTTAGGGCTCATATCTAACAAAGACAACTATTTTAGATTGGATATTAGGATTGTAATATTTCATTGGGATTGTATGTTGGAATTAATTATTTTGATTTTTGACATTATTAATTACTTGAAACTATTTGATAATATTATAGTTGGAAGGTTGAACATGTATAAACTACTATTAATTGGAATTATTTAGTGATTATTTAATCTTGATTGGGGTTATTTATGTGAATTGTGTATTGAAATTTTCGTTATTTTTAATGTTGGGATTGTTTATTGAAATTAATTCTTTCAATGTTTGATTGAGATTGTTTGTTTGATATAAATACATTGTTAATTGGAATTGGTTTTTGAAATTATGTTGATTTTTTAATCTTTATTTAATTTTTCAAACTATGTTGATTTAAATTTTTTTAATCGTTTTTCTGAGTTAAATAATAACTTGTGCCTTTATGTAGCATGCTTGTGTCCAGATTATTGATTGATGCTCAAAAATGCAACAAATTGATATATTTTATTGCCCCCTAATCCATTTGATCAAGCTAAAATCTTCAGAAATGCTTGTTGCAGCTCAAAAGGAGAAAAAGAAATGAAAGATACGGCTTAAAATTCTAAAGCATGATTTAAAGAAGAAGGAAGAGTTAGGAGATGAAGGTGTTCTGACAAGAGTCAAAGCTATTCAAATGAGTCAACAGAAGATATTCGAATATGGAGCAAAGCAGATGGAAGCTAGTCACACATTCGAATGCAGCTAATCTATTCGAATGAGCTGAGAATGTGAAGAAATTCGAATAAGCATATCGTTCAAAAGAGATGAAGACATATCCGAATGAAGCCGTAGACATTCGAATGTAATGGCAGAAGAAAGAAAATCTATTCGAATGGAGGCTGAGTAATTCGAATAAGAAGCGGCACTAATAACTCAAGATTCGAATACTTCCCGTGTCATCCGGATGCAGTGAAGAGCTCAAGAGAAAAATTGGAAATTAATTAGAATGAAACTACTGTTGCATTCGAATGACTGAGAAAATTGCTGTGAAAGAAACAGTAAATTGAGAAATTCATTCGAATGGGACTACAATTCATTCGAATGATCTGAAAAGACCAAAGAACCTCAGCACTCATCCGAATATCTCTGCTGGCACATTTGAATGAGTATCCGAACAAAAGTCTGACATGCGCAAATAAACGCGGTGGCTCTGAGGTAAATTCAATCAACTTTCTGAACCAATGGACCCCACCTCCATGAGCCGTAAGCTAAAAAAAGAGTCGACACTCTTTGGAATCAGAGTAGCAGAAAGCAAAAGTTACTTAGAAAAAAAAACACAAAAAGACAATATCAGTAGAAAGTAAGGAGGCCCTTTGGCTGGTCTGCCTGATCTCTCTCGTATTATTAGTTCTTGTTTTTATTTTGTGAAGAACATATGGCACTTCAGTTCTTCTTCTTGTTCTAGTTAGTTCTTAGTTTTTTTTACAAGTCCATTTTTATTTCTGATTTAGCTTGTAGTACATTTCAGCAAATAATACAGTATTAGTTGTTTTGAAGCTTTAACATTTGATTCTGTTTTGTTTTCTTTCCTTGCAAAATTTCACATTCATCTGTTGAGAATAGCTTTAGTCGTGCACTTCCCATGAAGATGTGTGGCTAACTCGATTCTTGGGTTAAGGCAGAGAAGGTGCCCAAAGCCACTGATGAATCAATACAACAGAACTTCAGATGATAAAGTAACCAAAGTAAAAGTGGTTTGGGAAATGTTATTAACGAAAATCTCAGGCTTGGATTGGTTCGTACGCCTAAACTAGAGTTCCCATGCCATGTATGAGAGCTGCTTAACCTGGAAACGTTCTCATACCCAAGCCCCGAGCAATTATTTTGTAAAAACGTTATTTATACACTGATTTATGATAGCTGCTTGACGTAGAATCTCCATGCCATGTATGGAGGTTGCTTGAACCAAGAGTTATTATCATCTCAGAAGTACATTTAACGGTTGTAAACCCAAGCCACTTAAGCTGTTAGTTACATCACAGAAAGCTATATGGAAAAATCAGTTGGGTTTGGCACCAGATCTGTCTTGACCCAAGACCTCTCCATATCCAGATACAGTTATATACATTTAGCTTAATCTCACTTCATTGTCAAAAGAACTGGTGTGGTTATCTCCTTCCATGAGTAATCTCCCTGTGAGTCGACCCGGTCTTACCCGAAAAAATAACATATAAGTTTTCTGCTACAATCACACTCGTGCACTGGCGAGTCTAATCACCTCATTCTGTTTGTGAACATTAAAAGGTGTCAAACCAGCCAAATTAACAAAAGAAAAATACAAAAAGTAATAAATACAGGGTGAGTGAAGCAGCAATTATTCATTCTCTACTTTTGACAAGAACAAATTAATTCGACTTGGTGAGCATTATTCTGAAGATCTTTTACCAACAGATCTGTTGGAGCATGATGATATACTCGAAACAAATATTATTAATGTGCATACTTATCAGAATTTTGAAGAACTATGGGGTCTTAGTGATTTTGCACAGAAGTTGGTAGTGACGAAGAAAAATGATGTGTGTCCATTAATTTACAAATTTGTGACACTAACATTAATTCTTCATATTGCTACTGCTTAGTAGAAAGAGTATTTTCTTCCATAGAGCTTGTTAAGACTCGATGACGCAATTGAATTGAAGATTAATGGTTGAATGACAGTTTATTTGTGTATATTAAAAAGGATGCATTTAATGAAATTGATAATTGATGTCATTATATGGCGTTATCAAAATAGGAAAATGTATCGAGAACAATTTTAGTAATTTATTGATATGTTTTCTTTAATATTATGTTATTCAATTTTCTTACTATTTAATTTCTACCCACCAAAATAAAAACTTCTGGCTCCGCCACTAATTGTATGCTACTTTTCATTAAACGCGAAGACTAATTTGTAAACAACTACAATTTAATTCATTGTTTTATTGAATACTCACTAGTCACCATCAAGTCATCAACCATCGAGCTTGCAGAGAAAAGTACAACAATAGAAGTAGTAAGTAACCTGTCCAATTCCTACTTCTTTGGCAAAGGCACCATTTCTCACATTTTTCTCTGAACCTTCACAGAACCACCAACAATGTCGATGGCTCTATTCTCATCTCCTCCAACCCACATCCCAATTTCACTTTCACCTTCACCTTCACCCTCTGTTTCGAGCTTGGGTGTTCTTTGAGTGAACACTTACTCTATAGACCAATAAGGATTAAGAGGTTTGAAAGTTAATTCTCATTCCCCTCAAACAAACGTCCAATAACTCAATAAATACATGAATAAACCAATAGAAAACGAAATAAGTAGAAATACGAGTCTGAAACATGATAGAAGCAGGGAGGGTTAGTGGCTACATGCACAACCCACTTTCTAAAGCTACAATTCTATAGAACCTCTACTCCATGATCAGTTCACATAGTCGTCGATCCAAGTCGGAACTCAGCGAAACCTTCGAACCCTTCCATGACTTTCAGGAATCTTAGCTACAGGTTCATCATAGGCGCCTTGTTGGAGTCCATGGTTCTGAGCTACTAAGTCAGCCTTACCATGTCCCATGTTTGGAACTACTAAGCGAGCTATTAGGACGTACATAACATTCCCCCGGCCTTTAAAATCCACCTTGTCCTCAAGGTGGAGCAGTGGATATGTGGCACAGAAGGGGAGAAAGGATTCCCAGGATGCATCTTCGAGCAAGGAGTGTGTCCATTACACTAATATCTATTCGATGAGTTTCCCCTTCATGGTATGTATATGGGTGCCTAATATTGCCATTAGTTCCTGTACTGGCTTATTGTTCACAGCTTGAGTGGGATGTGGGATGGTGGAGTATGTTGCGGTTCCCTGAAATGGTTTTAAGACGGACACATGGAACACAAAATGCACTTGGCTTTCTGATGGTAATCCCATGTGATATGCGACGTGGCTAATTACTTTCATGATGGGAAAAAGGCCAAAAAATTGTTTGGCAAGTTTCTGATTGTTCCACTTAGCCACTAAAGGCTGGACGCATGGTTGTAACTTCACCAAAACTTAATCTCCAATTTGGAAAATTCGCTTAACTCGGTGCCTATCCACCTGATTCTTCATTCGATTTTGAGCCTGAGTTAAATGGGTCTTCAAATCTTTGAGTAACTGGTGTTCATCAGTTAGCATGGAATCCAAGACTTCAACTTTGGTTAAGCCATCAATGTACACGAGGAGGTGTAGTGGCAAACGACCATATAAAGCTTGGAATGGAGTCATCCCAATGGAGGAATGCACTAATGTATTATAATGAAACTCTGCCTAATAGAGATAAGCAAACCATGTTTGGGGATGTTCATGGCACATTACTCTCAAGTACTGCTCCAAATATTTATTTGTCATCTCAGTTTGGCCATCCGTCTGGGATGGTATGCTGAACTAGTGTGAAAGATCATGCTGCTTAATTCGAAGATTTTTTTCTAGATCTGGCTTAAAAAAAATCTATCCCTATCAGAAACTAGGGACTTCGAAAAATTGTGGAGCTTAACAACCGTTTCATAGAATAATTTGGCGACCAATGCAGTTGTGTAATTAGGAGGAAGTGTTCCAATGAGAATATTTGGTAAGCCTATCCACAACTACCAAAATAGTGTTGAACCCATGAGAAAGAGGCAGGCCCGAAATAAAATCTAAGGTGAGATCCTCATATACCTTTTCAGGTACTGGCAAAGGTTGTGGGAAACCTATAGGTACTATGGTAGGTGTCTTGATTTGTTAACATGTAAGGCATTGGCGAACAAAGCTTTTGAGGTCCTTGCACATGTGTGACCATGAGAAAATAGTTGAAAGTCATAATAAAGTGTGAAATACTTCTGCATGACCGCCAATTGGAGTGTTATGATATTCTCTCATGAGCTGGAGTTTTAGTGGAGATGAGGGACAAATCATCAAACAACCCTTGTGAAATAACAAGCTATTTTTCAGGGTAATCTTCCTTTGCATGTTGTGTCCATCTTGGAGTTGTTTCTAGATAGAAATAAAATATGGATCAGTTTGTTTCTCATGCTTGATATCCTCCAAGATGGTGAAAGTGGGCACGGAGCAAATAAAAGAGAGCTTCCCTTTATCTCGTGTGTCTTTTTCATATTTCCTGGAAAGGGCATCTATAACTCTGTTGCTAGGACCTGACTTATACTCAATTGTGAAGGTGAACCCCATCAATTCACTAATGAAACACTGTTGTGCAAGAGTTTGAATAACTTGAGAAAATACCTCTTGGATGCTGCAATGGTCAATCCTAATAATGCAGGGACTTCCAAGCAAGTATTGCCTTCACCACATGACTATCTCTAAGATGACATATAGTTCTTTGATGTAGGTAGAAGTAGCTTGCATTTTAAGCCCTATCTTTTTACTGAAAAAAGCTATGGGTTTCCTATTGGTCCCTTGACACACAATGGCCACTCAGGAAGAGGGTGAATTGAGTGTTAAAAACTTATTAAACCGAATTCTTCCCTTTTAGAAACTCTTGATCTTTTCTTGTACAAAGAAAATACTTGTTATAAATATATATGTTGTTTGGGAGTGATAACAATATAAATACACAAACAACCACAATATTAACATAAGATATATAGTGGTTCGGTGTCTCCAACACCCACGTCCACTCTCTCAAGGTCAACCCGACACTTGAGATTCTACTATAATCACACCTAGATTTTCCAACAAGTTCACCTAGGAAGCTTTTACACAACACCAAGGTTTTCCCCTTAGCTCACCTCAGAAACTAATACAACAGTACACCTAGATTACTTGGGCTCTAAGAGGCCACTCACAATCGATAATTAATACAAATAAACAATCATATATCCAACAAAGTTGGATTAATATGGATATGAATACAAGAACAAATATTACAAGGCAAATATACAAATAATACAACAATTACAACCAAAAAGAAAACTTCTTCTTCTTTGCCTTAGGCTCCAAATGGATTGATCTTTGAGCTTGAGCCTTGGATTGCTTGAAATGGTTGTCTGAGAGCTTGGGTGTGCTTTAGAATGATAGATATTGATAGTGCATTAGCCATCTCTAGATTTCTCCTTTTCCTTTTATAGATTTGACTTCCAACGGATCTGTAACGACTATAAAAATTTGACTGCTAGACTCGAGGAGTCAACTTTCCTGAAACAGGAGTCGACTTTCATTTTAAGTGGGAGTCAACACTTCAAAATATACCAATGTTGCTAGGTCAACTTTGCATAACATGTTCTCAGTTGGGTCGACTCTAGCTTTGCAAGAGTCGACTTCAGCTTAAGGGGAGTCAACTCCATTTTGCCAAGAGTCGACTTTTGAGGCCAATTTTACAGAAAATAAATTTTATACATATATCAATTGTTTAAAGATATAATCCATGGCATGTATTGTAATGCCCCATTTTTCGAGCGTGTCATAAATTGGGACAATTCTGGGATAGTAAATTTGTTTTCCTTTTAAACTAATACTAAATCACATCATTCCTTACATACATCCCAGAATTTCCAATCATTTTATCTTGAAAGAGAATCATTATATACATCAAATGCAGAACCTAGAATCGAACCTGACATCTTAACATTAATCATAAATCAATTTTTTACATCATCGTTTCTCAAACTTAATCCTCAATACAAGGCTATTCATCAATGGAACATAAGTTCCTCACATGATTTAAAACATAACATACGTTCTCAACTAAAATTAATACATAACATACGTCCTCAACTAACATTAACCGTAACTAGGGTTATACATCATCATTAACCATTAAGTTATACATCATCGTTCCTCAAAACGTTCAGATTTCAAAGTAGTAAAACTTAAATACATGCGCTACATTACATACATTCATTTCATCACTCATTCATCATGCACCTTGCTAAGTTCCATTTCATGCCTCATTCATCCTCGTTCCTGCTACAATCTCCATCTGGAACGTTTGAATATTCCAAGGGCAAAGCCCAAGTTAGATTATGAATCATCTAAGTAAGGGTACAAAATCATTTTCATGCATGTATGCAAAATGTCCTTTTCCTTTCCACTTTGGTTTGAGTCGACCATACCTTAATGCTACTCTCCATTTCTACAGCCTCCTTCTCAGGCCGAGGTGTATGGGTGCACCCTTGGAAGAGCAGCGGTCCCGGCCCTTACTCTCAAACCCTTATGCGAATGCATGATTAATAATATCATCGTGAACATATGCACATTTCATCATCAATACATGTAAATGCAATCTACATGACATATTTACATCAAGACATGACAACATGATAAAATCGTTTACATCAAATTAGGTTTTGGGTTGCACCACTCTCAAATAAAGCCTTTTCATAAAACTGAATCCAGTTTGAGAAGTACCACTTACCTCATTCGCATCTCATAATATCTTGATTCTCGTGTTAGGCTTCTAGCAAACTCAATTCAGATCCTCAACATACCCTGACAATCATATTCATTCATGAAATCAATATTCTATTTCTTTCATAATTTTCCTATATTTCTTCATATTTTTTCTCAATAAATCCAAACTAAATATTTCTCAATTATTTCCTTAAATATTTCTCTATAACAATTCATAAAATAATTTTCCTAATTTATTGGAATTTTCTAGAGAATTTTTACTTACCTTAACTTAGCCTCTCAGGCTTTCTCGGTATGCGTGCCCTAACCTCAAAATATGTGACTGACCTTGATTGTCGCGTAAATCCTCGATTCTCGTGCATTACCTCAATTCTCATACATTTTCTCAATTTTCGTGTACCTTCCTTGAAACGCGTTCTTGAACCATTTTTCTCGTCAAAATCTCCAGAATATCAATAATTCTTCATTTCCTATTTTTCATAATTCTTCTATATTTTCTTTCCTTATTTTCTTTTCCTCTTTCTTCTTTTCTTATTTGTTTTTTCTTTCTTCATCTTCAACCTTTGCTCTTCTTTTCCCCCGCGCATGGGCCATACACGCACCAGCTCTACCTCAGCCTGCCTGGACCGCCCTCACAAGTTGCTACCAGCCTCACCAACTGTCGTCGCCATCGCACGCACGCATAGCGCCACTGTGAGCCGTCCGCGCTGCCTCTTCGCCCAGCCGTTGCCGGCTCATGGCCATAGCCGCTGAAGCTCGCTGCTCGCAGCCCCTGCGAGCTGCTGCTGCCAATGTCGCCAGCTGCTTTCAGCAATCTTCGCCCACGTCGGAAGTTTCCCAAGCCCGCCGCACCTTGTTGCCATCGCCAGCTGCGCTGCTGCCCCTTGCTTTGATCAAGCTTGTGACTATGGTCGCTTGCTGCTTTGGGTAGCCACTAATCGACCTCTCCCTCTCGAGCTCTTAGTCCTTCTCAGCCAAGCTCTCACGAGCTCTCTCTCTCTCTCTCTCATTTGCTCGCCCAAGCTCTCACGAGCTCTCTGCCATGGTCGATTCGACCATTTCTTCCTTTTCTCCTTCATTTCCATTTTGCTTCCATTTC
Organism: Diospyros kaki; assembly: GCA_036245055.1. Lineage (NCBI taxonomy): Eukaryota > Viridiplantae > Streptophyta > Magnoliopsida > Ericales > Ebenaceae > Diospyros > Diospyros kaki. The sequence continues at coordinate 23,374,099 of BSEG01000002.1, forward strand.
TTTTTTGTTTAGACAAATGAAGCTTGGGCACCACTCATTCTCTCGAAAATCCTCTACCCAATGCTCTCAAATGGAGAGGAAAATATGCTTCTCCAATGCTACTCCCCACGCCTATGTGCATGATCTGAAAATTCCCCAAGCCCTTCACGTGCACACGCATGCACACATATATATATAATATGTGTATATTACACATTTGGTCCCCATAATTCATCCTTATTTCACTTGGGAATTTCTCTAATTGTAAATACACTCTTGAACGTCCTATTAGTTTGCATTACGATGCTTTAAATCCACAATTAATAACTTCGAATCTACTCGATAAGATCGATTTCACCCCAGTGTCCTCACCGAGCCCTTGATTCATCTTGAAACGACCTCAGGGTTGATCGTTACGAAAAATTGGAGCCCCCTCAGAGTTCCATTGACTTCCCGGAAGTCCCCTATGAAAATTCAGTATTTCAGCCTCAATCACAGTGATATTTTAGCTGTACTGAAAATCGTCTCAATTCTAATTTCTTTTAATACCATAAATCCTATATCGGAACGCTCATCGAGACCACATCATTTTTCATAGCCAATTACACTCTAGGTCATTCCCTACCGTCGATTCGGCACTTATAACTGTAAGAAATTACACTTAAGCCCCTAATTCATTGATAATTTCTCTTATGGCCCAAATTAAAATTACTCTTGAGCTCTTTAGAAAATTTGGGATATTACATGTATACATTACAAGATATTTATATTTCTTTAGTTTAAGTAAATGTTACTTTAATATATAAATGCAAATAAGAAAGTACCCTCCATTTAGATTCAATAAAAATATCTAAAAAATCAAAATCCAAAACAGTAAGAAAATAGAATTTTGATTTTAGTACAAATTTGGTATTTAACAATTTTTTCACCTCCAAAATACATACCTTCAATTTCTTGAAAAATTTATTAAAAATCATTTTAACAACAATGAATATTAGTTATCAAAATATCGAGAGATAGTTTTTCAAATAAAAACATTTTCTTATATGTCTCCTTATAATATATTAATCTTCCAAACTTAGAGTAATAACATTTTTTGGTTCATTTTGATACATAAAATATTATAATACTTAAAATATGTTTTCCACCATAAGACATAAAAAATCCATTAGGGGATTTAAATATATTAAAAATAATTTTACTGAAATTATGTTTTGTTAAATATCAAAATACACAATAGGTTGATTGGAACAATTTAGCTCGACATCTCGCTAACTGGATGAGCACTTCTCCAATTCCTAAATTTGATGGATCAGTCTCAACTATGAAAGGGATGGAGAATTCAGGTAGAGTAAGAACCAGAGTTTGAGTCATGGCTTCCTTGAGTTCCTGGAACGCTTTATCTGCCTCTTCATTCCATACAAAAGCATCTTTAGCAAATAGGTCAGTCAAAGCCGTAGCTATAGAAGGGTACTCCTTGATAAATTTCTTGTAGTATCTAGTGAGACCCAAGAAAACCCTTAGTTGTTTTACCGTATGGGGTTTAGCCCATTCCACCATTGCCTAATTTTTTTTTGAATTAGCTATCACTCCAGCTGAAGAAATGATATGACCCAAGTAATCAATTTGTGACATGTCGAATAATGAACATTTACTAAGCTTGAGAAAGAACTGATTGTTGTCAAGGCAATGTAATGCTTACTGGAGATGACTCATGTCATCTTGCAAAGATAAACAGTACACAAGAATATCATTTAAAAAAAGAATAACAAACTTTCTAAGGAAGGGCATAAAGATGTGATTTATAGTTTCTTGGAAAGGGAATGGAGCATTGGTAAGGCCGAATGGCATGACGAAGAATTTATAATGCCCTTCATGAGTTATGAATGTTGTCTTGGGCATGTCTTTGTTGATCACCCAGATTTAATGATACTTGGACCTCAAGTCTAATTTGGAAAAAATGGTGGCACCATGTAATTCATCTAGCAGTTTATCAATGGTGGGCATGGGAAATTTATCCTTCATTGTGGCAGCGTTAAGGGACTGATAATCCACACAAAATCTCCAAGTTTCATCTTACTTACATACCAATAATATCGATGAAAAGAATGAACTCTAACTCAACTTGATGATACTCGTTTCTAGCATCTCATCGACATGCTTCTCAATCTTTACCTTTTAACTGTGGGGATAACAATATGATTTTACATTGATGAGTTTGGTGCTAGGTAACAAGTGAATGTGATGATCCCATCTGCAATATGGGGGTAGCGCATTTGGTGCTCTGAAAATGTGCTTATAGTGTTGAATAATCTCAAGTAAATCAGGATGAGTATGTGACGAGAGATACACAAATTGGGTTTCTCTACCTCTTAGTCCATATGAGAGAGTTGTGCTTTCTCCTTAGCTAGGCATGTGTTGATAAGAGGTAAAGGGGTGTCATAGTGGGGTTCTATCCAAGTGGTGGATTCTTTCTGCAACTTAAAACACTTGTAGCCACATGGATTGAGGTTCCTATCCATGTGAGGATCCTGTGAGAACTACATGTTGCCTATCTGTTACAAATTCCATCACCATAGCTTTGTAGTCATGTGAGACCAATTCCAAGGTAGCTAACCATTGAATGCCCAATACTACTTCTAATCCTTGGATAGGCAAAACAAAGAGGTATACTTGGATACGATTCCCTTGGAGGTAAAGCTCAACCAGGGGACACATTTTAGAGCATAACAAAGAGTCCCCACTTCTTAAAAGAACACGAAACTTACTTGTTTTACAAGTGGTCATGCTTGGCTTCTTTTCTAGCATTTCCTGGATGAAGTTATGTGAATTGCCATTGTCAAGGATAACAGTCACATTCGCACCTTCCAAGCTTGCCTCGACTTGGAGAGACCGTGGATTAAGTAGTCTTGGCTACATTGGGATCTTGCTCTCCAATCTTAGTAGACACTACTTCAAAATCTTCAACATTATCCATTTTGCCTTCTTCTTCCTTGATAAGGAGCATGAACCAACCTTTGCACTTGTGCCTCGAGTTCTACTTTTTGTCACAATTAAAGCACAATCATTGTTCCCTTTTATTTACAATTCTTCGAGGGTAAGGCGATTAATAGAGATGTTGTTGTGTAACGACCGGGGTCCATGTAGCAACATATTGTCCAGTTTAGGTCGCAACCAATCCCCAATTTTGTAACTCTGAGATTTAATCCCAAAACGCGTGTCACTATGTAGAACTCTTTCCGCACTTATATGCCCAGTTCCCCCCATTTGCATGGCCGATGTGGGATTCGCCTAAGGTGCTTACACACACCCCCCTAGGGACTTAGCGTCTTAGTTGAGGTTTGCCCCACCACCGTGCTCAGAGGCTCGGGGGTCGACTCTGATACCATTCTGTAACAGTCGGGGTCCACATAACAACGTATTGTTCAGTTCAGGTCCCAACCAATCCCCGGTTTTGTCGATCTAAGATTTAATCCCAAAACTCGTGTCACTGTGTAAAACACCCTCCGCACTTATATGCCCAGTTCCCCCACATTGCATGGCTGATGTGAGATTCGCCTAAGGTGCTTACTATAACGACCCGCTCCCACTTACGAGTGCCACCAGTAAATAATCGACCAGATTACTCACCCAACAAACCACAACTGAAGGGTTGGACTATGTTTCAACAGGAAACGCCCTAGGTGGGAACTAGGCTTCGTCCTTCCCTTCGCTCCACTCAAGAATCGGTCCCAACTCAAACAAGAAAAATCTAGCGGACCAAGACCCGAAACCCGAGTGAGCTTCACCTCTCTTCAGCTCACCCCATAGCAAGCCAGAAGTGACCCAGGCACAAAGCTAGCATACAAACACTTCACTGAGTATTGGGGATTTATGAGAACATACCTCGCTGATCTTTACTTGGTCCGAAACTTGGCTTTACCGACTATGCCACATTAAACAAGCAATCTCGCAATCATCTATCACATTATGATGATTACTACAATTAAATACATTTAAGCTCAATAACACAGACATTTACTCACAAGGGTATACAAACACAACGCCCCCTGGCTACATACAAGCAGTAATAAAATACATAACTCGGGCAACACAGCTAGTTGCCACAACAGCCTCCCGGCGCCATCCCTGTTTGTATTCGGACTTGCATCATCTACACATGAGGTAAAGCTCATGAGTCATAAAGACTCAGTAAGGGTGCAATGCATGTAAATATGAATATAAAGATGATTATGTATGCCCAATGCATGCAAATGAGGCTAGGCCCACTTATCCTCACAACCTACTAAGGTTTGAGGCATCAACCTATCAGCCCCCACCACACTAGTCCTCCATATGGCCATAGGTCCACTAGGTCTTGCATCACACAAGATAACCACTACATGCAAATGCAACATAAAATCATTATCAAACACATTTACCAACTTGCAAGGCCGCCTCCACATGGCGTCATCCCTTACCTGGCTCGAAGCCTCATCTGCCACGGGCGAGAATTCCAGCCCGAACTCCGAGCTCTTCTAGGATCACCGCCTTCCCGGTCAAACCTATATGCAAACACACACAAACCCAACACCATTAACATCCGGCATTCAACCAATGCCCTCAACTACACCGTATACCGCAAAACCACTCGACAACAACTCAATAGTAACCAACCAAACCATGGTCATAACCCAACCATAACCTATTCCACATTATCTCAAATAATGGAAATTAATTCGAAAAGAAATTTAATAAATTTACCTCAGTCAATTTGGAAACGAAAATCGGCAAATCGCCCATACCGACATTGCCTCATTGACTGCTATTTCAAGCCCAAAATCCCATTCTTGAGCTTCCAGCACGCTTCTCGGGTCTCAAAATAAATTCCAGAATTTTCCTCGAATTTTCTAGAATTTTCTAGCATTTTTCCACCAAATTTCTTCATTATTTTCTTTTATTTCTTTTTCTTTTCTTTTTCTATTTTTCTTTCCCTTTTATTCTTCTCCTTCCTTGGCTTCCCGCGTGCGCTGCCTTCTTCTTCCTCACCAACCTGCGCACACAGCACCCCTGCGCGGCAGCCACCGCCGCTTGCCCCGCTGCCATTATCGGCCGCCACCGCCTGAAATGCCATCGGCAACAGCTCCAACTCCGCCACACACAACGGCCACCACCGCGACCAGCGCCTCCAGCCATCACCTCCCCTGCTCGCACAGCGCTGCCATGGCCGAGCATGGCTGCTCGCTCCGACCCGCTGCTACCCTTGGCTGCTGCTCGCACGACCTCACCAGCCACCTTCAACCCTCATTAGCCGGCCCTCGCTGCTTCCCTCATCGCCCCGAGCTCCTGCAACCGTAGCCATGGCCGCGGCTTCTTCAAGCCGTCGCTGCTTCCATGGCCGCCGCTGCATCACGCAACCTCTAACCGACCATCTCTCCATCTCTCTATCTCCGTCACTCTCTCGATCTCTCTTTCTCTACGTCTCACTCTCCCTCTCGGCTCTGCTCACTCTCTCTCCCTCTCATTTTAATTTACAGAGACAGCTTGGGAGGAAGCTTCAAGGAAGCTTCCTCTCCCTTATGCACGCGCACAAAACAATATACATATATATAATACACAATTTAATCCCTTTATTTTCAGATAATTACACTTAAAGGGACAAATTAATTGTACTTGGGGAATTCTAATAATTATACTTGGGCCCTCCCAAGATTTTAATTAATTACCCACAAGCCACCAAAACATTAATTCTCCAAAATTAATAACCGATCGCTACTCGGGAATACCAACCTCGTCCCTTCGCCTTCACGGGACCTTTATTCGATGCAAAAACACTTAAGGGTTGCCTTAGTCAGAAAACCGAACCACCCCTAGGGTTCCCTCAGCTTCCCGGAGGTCTCCTGCAATCATTCGGTACTGGCACCCACTCGGGCTTATACCGAAATTATTTCGAAAAATTATTCCCAATCAGACCGCAACCAATGCCATTAGCCTCACCTTGAGGCACTCACCAATCTCTTGCCCTCTTCCCTGGACATCCAAGTCCCGAGGCACTCCCTGTCGCCCACTCCATAATTCTATTAATTAATTACTCGGAATTGACTCTTGGGCTTCCCGGACCACCCGAGGTCCTGCCAAAATAATTAAAATTTATTTATTTTTAATACCATGTAATACCGGGTATTACATTCCACCCCCCTTAAAGAATTTCATCCTCGAAATTTACTTTACCATATTTTCCTGCCCAAGATAATCACCTTCTCATCCTCTCCGAATCCCCTGCTTGAGAATCCCGTAACCGAACCATTTCTCCGCCTTAACCTTGGGTTATTCCCACCTCAAGGCTTCACTTAGGCATTTGGTCCTTCGCCTCACGAGGACATTCACCAATCGAATACCACTTTGGCCTCCAGTCAAATCGCACCACTGGTTGCTGGTCATGCTTACTGCAACGATATCCATCTCCTGATGGATTTTCCCTGCCTCAAAGCATCGTTTTACTGTTTACTTCCCATTTTCCCATCAATCGAAACGAACTCTCGCTAACATTGCATCACTGATCAGTCTACCACGATTTTACGCCGATCACACACGACAACGTTTCTCACTGCCAATCACACATGGCCACGATTTTTACGCTGGTCCAACCAGCAACGTCTTAGCACTGATCATTCACTGCAATGTCACATTCTAGTGCCCATTAGACACTCGGACACCTATTCCACCATGGCATACCGCCATTAATCACACGCCTGCATAGCTTGAGTTGATCCTCATGGTAACCTCTCATTACCGATCAACTTACCATGCTACCACTACCTGGGAAGCACCCATTTGGCCCACCTTGCCAACTTCGACCATTTCATATATGGTCTTCTACCTTGACCAGCCGACCCTCATTTATCGATACGATTACGCATAATCGATATACCTAACACCATGTCAAGTAATTACACATTTCAACCATACGTGCATTACCCGAGTCCAACTCGAGCTTGACGTTGCACGTACCATTACCATATTACCTCGAGCTTAACCATGCTCGGGCCACAACCTTCCCCCAACTATGAGTTCCTTACATAAGCACATAGCCTCCTCTAGCCTTCCTTTCTGGCCGATATCACACGCTAGTAGGGGTTTCATACCCCAAACAAGGAACTCTTCACTGAGCAACCCTTCTTCAATTCTTCACCCAATTCAGCTTTCACAATCATGCCCCATGCTAGGCTTTACCTTGGCTATTAAACCCTACCACGAGTCGAGGATCCTACCATATCGCTTAAGGTCACAGAACCACTAATTGGCCCTCGTCATGACCCACGGTGAGCGGCACAAGTGATTGGCTTATTACCATCTGCACAATCACTTATTGCATCGCACCTATAGGATGACTCGTGCCTTTGATCCGCACCACAACAAGCTAACATGGTTACACCCCCACTCTGGTAGCAGTCTTCTAGCCAATTTTACTCACCTAGCTTCAATTTCATTGGGACCTTTCAAATCTTACCATTTCTCAACAGAGCCTCACACTCTAGAGGCACGAACTTTTCGGCCACCACAAATCAGGTTCATTCTCCATCTGTAATAGACACTTGACTTAAACCGTGCATAATGGTTCCCCTTGTTCTCCTCGGCAATGACAACACCATGACAACAACGAATTTCCCTCCACGGTTGTTGCATCTCAAATTTCACAGACACTGGCCTTCATGGCCATTCACACTCGGCTTCGAGGTCCTACCATGCACCATGGTTACCTTTGTCCTTCTTGACAACATCTTTTCCCCGACAGCGACAATGACACCACCATGTCATCTCAAAAGACTCGCTGCTCTTTGAATCTCACTGGTCATCGTGACCAGCACGACCCCACTCTTAGGCCGCTTTCCTCACATCACCTTTTATGCTTATAGCATCTAGCTAAATCCCTGAGAGACTCTGGTTTCTCCTGGATTTCTTATACACTTTGCTACAGTTAGCTCACACCTCTTGGTGAGCAACCACATGGCTTTAACACCACAACAGTTTCATTAGCCGATTTCTTTTCACAACCATTAACCTTAGACACGAGGTTAATTCTCATCAATTGCCCACACTCCAAGGCATTCCCTCAACTGCATCACTCACAGCCATTTGATGATTTCCTCACCTCAACATCATTCCTAGAAACCAATCTCTTCCCATAAGCTCTTCCTTCGAGCTCTCTTTACCCATTGGCGACATTTTAAATTCACCCTCAACTTCCGACTAACCAACCCGATTAGCTTTAGCTGGATCGCCCAGCTCACAACTAACACAACCTTCCTCTAGGCACTGCCCTTGCAATCATCGACTATCGCTTTGATTTAAACTCCATCCACTGGAAACCACCCTTGCCACTCTTGTGGAATTCACACTTCCACTCAATGCCGTAGGACTCATCTTCCTACTCAGGTACCTGCCATCTCGCTGGCTTTTTCCCGGGTGATCTTTCCTGATAAAGTTGTAGCGCCTTAGGAAATTCATCTCACACTGTTGCCTCATGCGCAACTTTTCTTGGGAGAACATCTCAAGTTCTACCCTAGCCACAATTCCACTACCATTGATAGCTCTCTTTCCAAAGCCATACTCCTTTGAGTGGCACAATTCTGTCCTGACCAACTGTCTTTTATCACCTTGGATCTCTTTTGCACAATCAGTCTGCTCTAATTACCAGGACCTGCTAAACCTTTATATTGCATTCACGGTAACCAACAAGGCTTTACACCACAGCCCTCAAGCCTCATGCTCTATTATTGCCATCAGGTGCTACCAACTGGCAATTTCTCGTGTGTCATCAATTGGAAACCCTTCCAGTGCCACATGAGGACACTTCCTCATTTCGTATCGACACCACCGAGACTAACACCAGATTGTACAATTGCGCACCTTCACGGATTTCAAACCGTGCCTTAGCCACGCGTTCAGCCTACCACAACTCACATCACTGGATTTGAGATCTCTTTTACTCGAAGCCTTCAATTTCCCCATCTCATGGTTGGCTTCCAACTCGTAAGTCTCACCCTCCACGGCACTTACGTATCATTCTGGAGCCATTCACTGACTTCACCAATCAACCATTTTCATGCTTCACAGCAAGACACACTGGGTCACCATCCCAACTCGCCATAATCGTCTCGGTCAAATTTAACCACACTATGATTTCATCCTTTAGCAAGGAGCATCGCCACACCTCTTGTTATCACACCACAAGATATTACTCCCTCTATTCACAAACTTTATTGCTGCCTTGACACCCACAGCACTACCACCATACTTTAACTCTTACGGAATTTTAGGTCTGGCCCAAGCATAACCTACAGCATACCCCAGGTCTTCGGCGTCTAATCGTCTCCACTACAGACAGGTTACTCCACGTGGAGGGCTGCAGTCCCTCCGGTGGACTAACCGTCTGCATCAAGTGGTCCCTAGCATTAGACCCGTCAACAATAGGCATCAACCGTAGCGTTATTCCCTCGCTAGACCCATTTCTTTTCCCCGGGTTTCTTTCTCAACATCTCGAGACGCTATACTTCCTTAATACCACTTATTACTCACAGCTGAGTTGCGGAACTGACCACAGCTTTCGTACCCTTATCATGCATCTCAAAGATCTTCAGTCCCTGACCATCTGCATAATCACTGTGTTGCCCTGTGCTTTAGGCGAGCCAACACCTGGTCATCACTACCGTGTCACTCCCATACATTGGCCCAACACTGGTTCTCCATCGTGTTGCCCTGTGCTTTAGAGAGTCAACACTTAATCATCAATACCGTGTTACTCCCTTACACTGGCCCAACAACAGTTTCCAACAGCATGGCTCAGGTCCCACTCTGATCTGCTTCGCACCCTGTAGTGTGACTTTCAATCTTCCAATCCAACCTTCTATATCGAACTTGGCATGACCACCCTACCACGCTCGCAGCCATTATTCTTACCAGGCTTCCTACTCGGCAACAAATCTATCGGATCACTACCGTGTTTTGCAATTCCTCCATAGGACTACTTTAGATGTCCTATCCCTTGCAGGAGACTATCAATTTCACATGACTAACTCTCTCAAGGTGCTGCCTTAGATTTTCAGCATCTGATCGTCACCTGCAGTTCACTAAATTGCTCAGGCCCATGAGCCACTTGCCCTCAACGCGAGCCAACTCTTTAGTCCTCTGCCACATAGTCCATAGCATTAGATCTGTCACTGCGAACCTTGCACCCTTAGCATCAAGGCTACATAAAACCTTCCCGAGCTACGATGGTTCCACCATCATTTTACCATAGCCATCGTACTTAGTTATCCTTGCCTTGATAACCTCAAGCTCACACCATGAGCCTCGCTCCTCAGGACTCTACATCTCTTATCGCTTAAGAGACTCTCAAACCACTTCACATCTTGAGACCTCATGATCTTACCGCACAAGATCATACCTCACGGTTCTCATTTAACATTTGAAAGCTCTAACTTTCCACGACAATGGATCCCAATCCATTATGATTCATTCGCTACCCAGCTCATCCTAGAGCTTGATTATCAATGTTCTCTAAATCCACAACTGACATGCTGAGCCCATCTCAGGCTCTGGCACCCATAACCATGGAGCGCCAACCATTACCTTCTAGGTAAATTGAGACCTCTCATCTCACCTTGCACACTCATGAACACATTCAGTCCCTACGCCTGGCCTGGCCTTTCCGCACGCCTCGCTCGGGCTTCCTTGACTGGGAACTATAAAATTCGGGGCTTCCACATTGCTCATCATGCCCCTGCCCACTTGGCATTTCTTGTGCGCGCATAGCCCACGGATGTCCTGTTGCCACAATTCACCACCCTCGGCCCACATACCGCTCATACCCTTCATTGGGTGACCTCCGCGTCTCCCGTCAAGGGTCTCATAACCTTAGGCATCATCTCGACCCCAGGCATCATAATGAGGGTCTATTCACCTCTCATCTCCCGACCTTAGGCGTCTCGCCTGACCCCAAGTGTCAATGAGAGTTCAAATTAACCCCTCATCCATCATTCACACGAACGGTCCTTTGGCCCTTCACAACTAGGACTTCTAACCCAACGGCTCTCACACGCATATTCATGCAAGCCCAACTCCTTTATCCCAAATCTGGATTCCCCTGGATTTCAGCTTAACTCACTTGGGATTTTCATCTCACACAAGTACCTGCTAGGGTCCATTTGCCACATACCTATCCTTTCCTAGGATATATCCCATTTCACCATGAAATCAACTAGGGTCCACTCATACCATAGGCACGTCCCCTCCAGGATCGTCATAACAATACGATCACTTCGCATCACATACATCTAGCATCCTGACTCCCCTCAGAGTCCTTTCGGATGCTACTTACGCCATGCCTTCACTGGCCATGACATACAAATGCGTTACATGCATACTCCCCACAGAGCTTTACTGCAAGCAACCTTATTCCTAGTAGCTCGTCACATTGCTTGATGTCGAATCTTTTCCTTGAGCCTCGAGCTAACACCTACTTTAGCTCATTTTATCTCAAGCGTACATGCCTTACTGCACCACTTCCAAGGGACAACTCTATTCCCTCGAACATGCTCGGTAAATCCTTGACATAGGGACGCTCCACTAATCCCCTCCCGGACTAGTCATGCTTCGGCTTCGTGTCCCCACACGAGCCTCAACACTTCAATCTCAAGGAGTTACCATTGTTTAAACACTTCATATCCTCGAAATGCCACATTCGAGTTTTCTTGACACCAACACCCACACTCGGGTTTTCGGTTCCTCATTGCTCAACTCGTATACCTCTCACAGGTATATCTTCTCAATCCAGGGTATTTTCTCATCCCAAGAACAGGAATATCCAAACATGCCATTGCAGGCCTCAATGACTTGAGCCAATCCCTTAGGGTCCTTAAACCACATGTCCATTTTTTAAGGTTATCAGACCAATCTCACATCACAATCTCGAGACCATAGATTAACTGTTCTCGACCCCAACTCAGCAGTTAGGACATTCCAACTTACATCCAAATCATTCAAGAAATCCTCGATTCCAAACTCTAGCAATTGCTCACATCAATTGCTTAACCGACCATACATAACACTGAAGCACGCTAGCCTTCCTCACTTATATAGCTAGCCATGCTCTGATACCAAACTATAACGACCCGCTCCCACTTACGGGTGCCACCGGTAAATAATCGACCAGATTACTCACCCAACAAACCACAACTGAAGGGTTGGACTATGTTTCAACAGAAAATGCCTTAGGTGGGAACGAGGCTTCGTCCTTCCCTTCGCTCCACTCAGGAATCGGTCCCAACTCAAACAAGAAAAATCTAGCGGACCAAGACCCGAAACCCGAGTGAGCTTCACCTCTCTTCAGCTCGCCCCATAGCAAGCCAGAAGTGACCCAGGCACAAAGCTAGCATACAAACACTTCGCTGAGTATTGGGGATTTATGAGAACATACCTCGCTGATCTTTACTTGGTCCAAAACTTGGCTTTACCGACTATGCCACATTCAACAAGCAATCTCGCAATCATCTATCACATTATGATGATTACTACAATTAAATACATTTAAGCTCAATAACACAGACATTTACTCACAAGGGTATACAAACACAACGCCCCCTGGCTACATACAAGCAGTAATAAAATACATAACTCGGGCAACACAGCTAGTTGCCACAACAGCCTCCCAGCGCCATCCCTGCTTGCATCCGGACTTGCATCATCTACACATGAGGTAAACCTCATGAGTCATAAAGACTCAGTAAGGGTGCAATGCATGTAAATATGAATATAAAGATGATTATGTATGCCCAATGCATGCAAATGAGGCTAGGCCCACTTATCCTCACAACCTACTAAGGTTTGAGGCATCAACCTATCAGCCCCCACCACACTAGTCCTCCATATGGACATAGGTCCACTAGGTCTTGCATCACACAAGATAACCACTACATGCAAATGCAACATAAAATCATTATCAAACACATTTACCAACTTGCAAGGCCGCCTCCACATGGGGCCATCCCTTACCTGGCTCGAAGCCTCATCTGCCACGGGCGAGAATTCCAGCCCGAACTCCGAGCTCTTCTAGGATCACTGCCTTCCCGGTCAAACCTATATGCAAACACACACAAACCCAACACCATTAACATCCGGCATTCAACCAATGCCCTCAACTACACCGTATACCGCAAAACCACTCGACAACAACTCAATAGTAACCAACCGAACCATGGTCATAACCCAACCATAACCTATTCCACATTATCTCAAATAATGGAAATTAATTCGAAAAGAAATTTAATAAATTTACCTCAGTCAATTTGGAAACGAAAATCGACAAATCGCCCATACCGACATTGCCTCATTGACTGCTATTTCAAGCCCAAAATCCCATTCTTGAGCTTCCAGCACGCTTCTCGGGTCTCAAAATAAATTCCAGAATTTTCCTCGAATTTTCCTCGAATTTTCTAGCATTTTTCCACCAAATTTCTTCATTATTTTCTTTTATTTCTTTTTCTTTTCTTTTTCTATTTTTCTTTCCCTTTTATTCTTCTCCTTCCTCGGGTTCCCGCGTGCGCTGCCTTCTTCTTCCTCACCAACCTGCGCACACAACACCCCTGCGCGACTGCCACCGCCGCTTGCCCCGCTACCATTATCGGCCGCCACCGCCTGAAATGCCATCGACAACAGCTCCAGCTCTGCCACACACAGCGGCCACCACCGCGACCAGCGCCTCCAGCCATCACCTCCCCTGCTCGCACAGCGTTGCCATGGCCGAGCATGGCTGCTCGCTCCGACCCGCTGCTACCCTTGGCTGCTGCTCACACGACCTCACCAGCCACCTTCAACCCTCATTAGCCGGCCCTCGCTGCTTCCCTCATCGCCCCGAGCTCCTGTAACCGTAGCCATGGCCGCGGCTTCTTCAAGCCGTCGCTGCTTCCATGGCCGCCGCTGCATCACGCAGCCTCTAACCGATCATCTCTCCATCTCTCTATCTCCTTCACTCTCTCGATCTCTCTTTCTCTACGTCTCACTCTCCCTCTCGGCTCTGCTCACTCTCTCTCCCTCTCATTTTAATTTACAGAGACAACTTGGGAGGAAGCTTCAAGGAAGCTTCCTCTCCCTTATGCACGCGCACAAAACAATATACATATATATAATACACAATTTAATCCCTTTATTTTCAGATGATTACACTTAAAGGGACAAATTAATTGTACTTGGGGAATTCTAATAATTATACTTAGGCCCTCCCAAGATTTTAATTAATTACCCACAAGCCACCGAAACATTAATTCTCCAAAATTAATAACTGATCGCTACTCGGGAATACCAACCTCGTCCCTTCGCCTTCACGGGACCTTTATTCGATGTAAAAACACTTAAGGGTTGCCTTACTCAGAAAACCGAACCACCCCTAGGGTTCCCTCAGCTTCCCGGAGGTCTCCTGCAATCATTCGGTACTGGCACCCACTCGGGCTTATACCGAAATTATTTCAAAAAATTATTCCCAATCAGACCGCAACCAACGCCATTAGCCTCACCTTGAGGCACTCACCAATCTCTTGCCCTCTTCCCTGGACATCCAAGTCCCGAGGCACTCCCTGTCGCCCACTCCGTAATTCTATTAATTAATTACTCAGAATTGACTCTTGGGCTTCCCGGACCACCCGAGGTCCTGCCAAAATAATTAAAATTTATTTATTTTTAATACCATGTAATACCGGGTATTACACTTACATGTTGTGTTCTCCTTATGTCTTCACCAGCGATAAGGATAGTAACCCACAGGCTTGTGGTGGATAATTATTGACCACCATTTGTGGTGTTGCGCCTGCGTTGGACCCTGTGTAACCTTGTCATCCCTTTCTTGTCTGGAGAGTGCTTTGTAAATCATCATGATGAGCATCGTGGGCAGCAACTAGCTCCATTGCTTGGTTCAAATTATTAGGTCTATCCAACTGCAATGCATGCCTAAGGTCAAGGCATAGTCCTGAAACAAAGAAACTAGTAAGTAAAGCATCGTTCACCCCTATCGCTTGGGATATAATGTACTCAAAGGCGTCCTAATAATGTTTTAGAGTGCCAGTTTGCATAAGTTTGGATAATTCTCCTGTCGGGTCCACATAAGAGGAAACGCCAAAACAATGCTTGAAAGCCTATTTAAACTTGGTCCATGACTGAAATAGGTTGTGGGAGTACCAGGTTGAATCAACTCCTTCCATACGGAAACACACAAGGCAGACCCTAGTAATATCTGGTATGTTCTGCAAGTTGAAGAACAATTCCACGTGGAATAACCACTTATTTGGGTTTGTGTGGTTGAACCTTGGGACCTCCAGACGCACCACGTGAAGATTCAGGCTATTCTCCAGAGGAATTGCTACCAGTGGGTTCTATTGCTAAGTTCCCAGATTCTCCATGGGAAACCCTCGATGGCAAAGTTCTTGGATCCTACCATCCATGTTGGCCGAGTAGGTTTTGTAACGACCCGCTCCCACCTACGGGCGATATCGGTGAAAAATCGACAAGACTACTCACACACAACACCAAACTAATGAAGAGATGGACTATGTTTCAACAGGAAACGTCCTAGGTGGGGACTAGACTTCGTCCTTCCCTTCGCTCCACTCAAGGAGTCGGTCCCAAAACATAAAAAGAAACACAACGGACTGGACTCGAAACTCAAGTTAGCTTCACCTTTCTTTAGCTCGTCTCACCACAAGCCAAAGGTGACCCAGGCACAAAACTAGTACATCAAATATCTATTGAGTACTGGGGGTTTATGGGAAGTACCGTTTTGATCCTTTACCTGATCCTAAAACTTGGCTCCACCAACAAGCCACTAACAACCAGAAGTCTACACAATCATATACTATATTATACTGATTATAACAAACTGGATACCATCCAGCGCCCAACAACATACACATTCACCCACAAGGATATATATACATACCACCACATGAATACATACAAGAAATAATACAATTCACAACACAGGCAACAACGCTAGTCGCCATTTCAATCTCCTGACATCATCCTACTTGCATCTGAACTCGCAACATGTACAACACGAGGTAAAACCTCATGAGTCACAATGATTTAGTAAGGGTGCAAATAAATGTAATCAAGATAATATATGAGATGCAATGAAAACTAAATATGCATGAATGACGAGGCATCATTGCCTTCTGAACCCCCTTGTTCAAGGCAGTAACCTCTCAAATTACCCCTAGCATGCATCTAGTCTCTCCCATGGCCATAGGACTCTACTAGACCACCTATAGAATATGTACAACACACAACTGCACACAACATATATTTAACCAAATTACCAAACATTCACAAGGCCACCACCCTTGGGGCCGTCCCTTACCTGGCTCGAAGCCTTATCTCTGCCATGGGTGAGAACGCTAGCTCGAACTTCGAACTCTTCTAGGATTACCGCCTCATTGGTCGACCCTAGATGCAATCACAAACCCAACAACAGAAATTAAACCAGCATCTATGTTTTTGCTATACACTGCAAAATCACCCATCAACAACTTCAAATAACCCTAACTGATGGTCTAATCCAGCCAACAATTCACATTATATCATCTCACATAATACAAATAAATAAATAAATAAAATTAATTATTTTACCTCATCAAATCTAGAGGAGAAAATCGGTCAAGCGCTTACACTGGCGTCGCCTCATGGGATGCCACTTTGAGCTTAAAACCCCATTTTTGAGATTCTGGCACGGTCCTCGAGCCCCAAAATAATTTCCAGAATTTTCTCCCATTTTTCTAGAATTTTCTAGCATTTTTCTCCAAATTTTCTCCTTTTTCCAGATTTTCTTTTTTATTTTATTTTATTTTCTTTTCTATTTTTCTTTTTCATTTTCATCCTTCCTCCTATCTTCTTCTTTCTTCTTCCATGGTGTGCATAATGCCTGTGCACGCCTAGAACCAGCCATCGTTGTAGCCCTCAACCACCGTCGTCGCCTGCCCCAGCCATTGGCCGGCACTCCAACAGTCGCATGGCCTCCGACATCGACCGCCAACCGTCGCAACCAGTAACCCGCACTACCACCTACGCACACACAGCAGCTGCCGCTGCTACAACAATTGTTGGCACCCCCCGTTGCCGCTGGTTGCCTCCGCCACCATGCACGGCCCTTGCTCGCCTCGGTCACTGGCCACACTGCCCTTGGCCACGGCCACCACTTGCCCAATCTTCATCGCAACCTGTTGTCGGATGCTGCTCGCTTGCCTTCGGCCGGCCACGATCAACCGCCATCTCCCTCTCGTCTTGCTTTCTCGCTCTCTTTCTCTCTCTCTCTCGCTTTGGATTCGGCTGAGACTTCCTCGACTTCTCTCTTCTTCATTAGTTTTCTCTTTTGCCTTTTTACATTTAGGATCCAAAGCTCCATTGTAGGAAGCTTGGTCTCCAAGCTATTATGCACAACACATATACATATATAATATATATTATTTACACTAAATTATACACATTTAATTACACCATACGACACATAATTATTTAATAATTACACATCAACCCCACTAATACTCCATAATCCCCCTTAGGGAATTTTAATAATCACATTTAGACCCTCTAAGGTCTTAAATAATTTCTCTCAAGACACTAAAAATCTTGGTTTCCCAAAATTAATATTTGGTCATTACTTGATAAAACCGATCTAGTCCCTATGCCTTCACAGGACCTTATCTCGACCTGAAAACACTTCAAGGTTGACTTATTAATAAAATTGGGCCATCCTTCGGGGCCCTCTGACTTACCAGCGACTTCTTGATTTCCCCTTACGAATATTCAGTTCGAGCAAAAATTTAAGCGTATATAGAAACTTATTCTGAAACTATTCCCGATCTAATTTCTTTCAGCGTCATTAGCCTCACCTCGAGACACTTATCAATCTGATGCCATCTTTCTCTGGCATCCAAATCTAGGGCATTCCCTACCGTTGATTCGACAATTTGCTAATTCATTTCTCAAAACTGCCCTCAGGGCCCGTCAGGCTGCTCACTAACCAAATTACCAAAGTGCCCCTCCCCCAGGGCACCATTTCACGCTTCTCTCTCAAAGAGCATTCTTGGAAATTTTCTCTTATTTTCTAACACCAGTAACATGGGGTGTTACATTCCGTCCCCCTTAAAAAGAATTTCATCCTCGAAATTCACTTTCACGATTCCTCTGGCTGAGACAATCTCGTTCTGAAGCCGCTTCCTCATTCCTACACTTAGGAATCTCACAGCTTCATCATTCGCTCCAGTTACCACCACTCAAGCTTCTTCTTAAGTTACCGATCCTTTAATTCCCGAGGATATTCATCTACTGATGCCACTTTGGCCTCCCGCCGAAACCCACAATTAGCTGCTAGACATAACATGCGACTACTGCACTAATACCCATCTTCTTGATGGATTTCAACTGTCTCCTTGCATCACCTTGCAGTCAGCTTCTCATTTTTTCCACATCCAACCAAAACCATAGCACGATAATGCCAATCAATCTCTTCAACACTGCATCACTAATCAGTCAGCAATGATTTAACACCGATCGCACACGGCAACGTTTCCCATGCCGAACCCACATGACCACGATTTTTACGCCGATCACACACACGACAACGTCTTAGCACCGATCAATCGCAACAGTATCACTTCTAGTACCCACTAGGCACACTAACACCCATTCACCCATGGCATTTCATCATCAATCATATGCATGTATAGCTTAAGTCGATCCTTATGGCAACATCTCATTGCCGATTGACTATCACTATGCTAGTACTATATGGGAAGCAACCATTTTGCTCCTTTAGCTATACTCGACCATTTTATACATGGTCTGCTACCTTGACCAGTCGAGCTTCACTTATCTCTACGACTCAAGCATAACCCACATACCCATACTTCATTATAATGGGTAATTTCACGCTTTAACTGATAACATGCACTACCCAAATCCACACCTTGAGCTTAACGAAGTACGCACCATACTACTCTCCTAACTAAGAATTCTTTCCATGCTCGATAAAGATACTGAGGCTTTTCCTATTGGCCGATGCCACTTGCCAACTGGGGTCAGTTACCCCTACCTAAGAATTCTCATTGGGTAACCCCTCTTAAATAGGTTACACCCTGCCCTAAATTCCTAGCTTGCTAGGCCTTCTCTTGGTTGTCAAACCCTACAATGAGTGAGTGGTCCTACCATTTTGCCTTCTGGTTGTGAAACCTTCAACCACAGCCCTCGTCACGCCTATCGTGCTTACTATAGGTCTTCGATCCCTGCCCACTTGCACAGTCACTGTGTTACCCTTGTGCACCAGGTGGGTCGGCACCCAGTCTTATGGCTGAGTTGCTCCCACAAGGACACATTTGGTCCCAACACTTGTTCCCAATAGCATGGCTCGAGTCCGTCACTGCTGACATCAGACCCACAACATGACTTCTGGCTTTTGGTCCCACACCTACCACCTCAAGCTATCATGGTTACACCAACATCCTTATAACGATTGTTTAGCCAAGATTGCTAACCTAGCCTCATTCTCATTGGAACATTTTCGAATTCCAAAATTCCTCGAATTTCTGGCATTTTTTTGATTTTTTTGTTTTTTATACATATATATATATTTTTCTTTTATTCCTTTCCCATTTCTTCCTTCATTCTCTTTCTTCTCCCGCATCTTCTTCTTCCGCTTCCTTCCTCTTTCCTCTGCAACGCACAGATCGAGCAAACAGCCACCGGCCACAATGTCACCACCACCTCCGACAACCGTCAGTGCCCGCTCGGCAACTGCCTCCAGCGCTTGCTCTGCCATCGGCCGCGAGCCACCGCGTGGCTTCCTCTCGCCCCAGCCACTGATCACCATCTCCTCCCAACCATCATCATCGGCTCAATCGACCCTCACATTGGCCAGATTCAGCCACGCCACTACCTCTGCCCGCTCCCTCGCCTAGCCACTGGCCATCACCTGGCTTTCCCCAGCTGCCACAGCGACCATTGCCGCCTTTGCAGCTGCAACCAAATCTGGGTCAATCCGACCCGATCAACCTGACCCGACCCGCTTCAAGTTTGACTCATCCCTGATTCGATCCATTAGATCTAACCCATATCCAATTTGACCCATTCAATTAGATCTAACCCATATCTGATTCGACCCATCCAATTAGATCTGACCCATATCTGACTTGCTTAGATTTAGCCAAAACCTAGATCTATCATGCCAAGGTTCGACCCGTTTCGATGGGGTGCCTGTCGAGTTTTGAGGAGACAGTGTACTTCATTGTGCATCTTTGCTCCTTATTTCTGTCATGAGGAAGGATCCACTTATTTTGCTGCTATCCATCGTACTTTTGGTGCCATAAATGCCTCCATCCTCCTGACCCATCTTACAGTAAGTGACTAGCTTGGAGCTGCTATGACACTCTTACTTGAAGCCCAAGCCCGGCTTCAGGATCCTGTCTATGGATGTGTATCCCACATTCTTGCCCTTCAACAGTAGGTTAGTGATCTGCAACCTTATCGAGCTCTATTGCAGGATTCACTATTCGTATACTATTCTTCACATCCCCAATCTATTCCTCATCCTAATCCAAACCCAAATTGGAGCTCCAATCTTCCTATCATCCCAGAGGATGTTCCTCATCCTAGTTTCCTAGAGGCTACTCTTTTACCTTACCCTGGCGGAGCTAGCAGCATCCAGATGTCACTCCCAGATGACATTGATGAGCTAGAACCTGTCGTGTTTGGCAACCATCATCGTCACTGCGCATTAGCACATTATCAGTTTTATGATTTGCCTTTTTTTTTTTGTATCACCTTGTGGTTTGATCTCATGTAATTGTATCGAACATATGGAATGAATGTTATGTTTTGGTGTACTTAACGTCTCATTCCCTTGTCTTACCCTCGATCGCATATCAATCATAAGAAAATTATCTCAGCCTTTTACAGCTGTTTAATAATTCATCAAATCGAGGTAAAAGATACCGAATCTTAATTGTCATCTCATTCAAACCTTAGAAATTTACATTCTCAGTCAGGCTACACTACTTCCAAATCGCCGCGCCTTGTCAGCAGCCCTACCATAACACTATAGTCCCCATGGAAATCAGGCTTAGCCCAGATATAATCTACAGTTCGCTCCAAGTCTTCGATGTCTAATCGTCTCTACAGCAGACTAGTTACCCCACATAGAGGGCCGCGCGGTCCCTCAACATGAGCTAACCTAATGGCCACCTGCCACCTGTATTCAGTGGTCCCTAGCATTAGACCCGTCACTGGTAGGCATCACCTGTAACATTATTCCATGCTAGAGCCATTCCTCAGTTCTTGGGTTCCACTCTCTTTAGACATCTCGAGACACCACATGGTCTCAACATGCGACGAACCATTTCATCAGCACTTTACTGCTACAAAGGACTTAACCCCCACTTGGGCCTTTGTGCACTTCGCCCAACTTGGCCTCCATGCACTTACCCGACTCGTAACTCTCAGCTACTCAACTGAGTTCACCTTTCGACACTAAGCGACTAATCACCACAATACACGAGAAATTATAGCTAACCGTGCCATCCTAGTCTCTCAGTCACCTTGACCTTCATGGAAGACTATCGACCCTACTAAACCTAGACCCTTACTCGACATAATTCCTATGGTGCCACTCCACATCTTTGACATCTGATCGTCACCTGCAGTTCACTATGTTACTCTGACCAATGGGCCACCTGCCCTTTTCGCGAGCCAATTCACTGGTCCTCTGCCACATGGTCCATAGCATCAGATCTGTCACTGCGAGTCTTGCACCCATAACATATTGCTACAATGGGGCCTCCACAAGGTACGATGGTTTTACCACCATCTCACTAAAGCAACCTCATCAAGTTATCCTTGTCTTGATAACCTCAAGCTCACTATATGAGCCTCGTTTCTCAAGACTTTACATCTCTTACAACCTGAGAACATCTCGAACCAATCCAACTCTTAAGGCCGTATGATCCTACCCCACATGATCGTACTTCATGACTTTCAACCACCATCCGAAGGATCCATCTTTCCACAATAATGGATTCACGTCGATTATCATTCACTTAGCTACCAAGCTCATTCCAAAGCTTGATCATCTTTCCTTCGATGGGTCGCTCACCAATAGATCTATTGGGCTTCATAAGAAAGAATAATCTAAAGCTTCTACCTATCCATCTCTTGACGACCTGACTAGCATGGATCTCTCAATCCATACCTATCATGCTAAGTCTACCTCAGGTTCCAGCACCCATCATCCGGAGTACCTACTGTCACCCTCCAGATGAATCGAGACCTCACGTCTCCCCTTGCATACCAACGTATGCATACAGTCACTACACCCAGCTCGCCCTTTCAACACACCTTACTTAGGCTCCTCAGACTTTGGAATTTGAACCCGGGCCTCTACATCACTCACCACGTCCTTACATACTCGGCATCCGAAGTTGGCATTTGCTGTGTGCGTATAGCCCATGGATGTCTTGTTGCCACAAACTCATTGCCGCCGACCCACATATCCATTCATACCCCTCATTGGGTGACCTCTTCGTCTCCTAAACAAGGATTTTGTGACCTTAGGCGTCACCCCCGACCCCCAAGCATCATAATGAGGGTCTATTCACCTCTCATCTTCTGACCTTAGGCGTCCCACCTGGCCCCAAGCATCATAATGAGAGTTTAATTGGTCCTTCATCATCATTCACATGAACGATCTCTTGGCTCTTCACAATAAAGACTACTAATCCCATGGCTTCCACACGCACGTCAACACATGCCCAACTCATACATTCCCAATCTGAATCCCAACTCAACTCGTTAGGAGTTTTTCATCTCATTCTATGCCAACTAGGATCCATTTGCCACACACATATCCTTCTCTTAGATAGACCTCGTTTTATATTAAAAATAGCTGGGGTCCACTCATAATCTAGGCACATCCCCTCTGGGATCATCATAACGATACTCTCACTTCGTACCGTATACATATAGTAGGCATACATCATACACAACTCCCTCAGAGTCCTTACTGCAAGTAACCTTACTCCCTTCCTAGAACTCGTCACATGGCCCGTTAACGACTCATCTCCATAAGTTTCGAGCTAAATTCCACCTTAGCTCATTCCATCTCAAGTGCACAAGCCTTAATACACCACTTCCAAGGGAAAAATTATATTCCCTCATACATGCTTGGCCAATCCTTGACATAAAGACGTTCCACTAATCCCCTCCCATATTAGTTATGTCTCAGGCTTTCCTCATCTCATTATGACTCTTGTCATGACTCGGCTTCGTGTCCCCACACGAGCCTCCACAATTTAATCTCAAGGAATTCTCATCCTTAGAACACTTAATATCACCCGAATTCCCACATTCGGGTTTCTCCACACCAACACCCACACTTGGGTTCTTGGTTCTTCATTGTCTCAACCTGTATGCCTCTTACGGGTATATCATTTCAACCCATGGTATTTTCCTATTCCTATAACGGGATTATCCAAGCACACCATTCAAATCATCACAGGCCTCATCACCTTGATCCAATCTCTAGGGTCTTTGGACCACATGTCCTACTTTCAAGGTCATCGGGTCAATCACACATCGCAACCTCGAAGTCACAATCCAACTGTTCATGACCCCAACTCAGCAGCTAGGACATTCCGACTTATATCCAAATCATGCAAGATATCCTCGACTCCAAATTTTGGCAATCACTCACATTAATCACTTAACAGACCATACATGACACCACTAACACGCTAGCTTCACCTACTCATATTGCTAGCCATGCTCTGATACCAATTGTAATGACCCACTCCCACTTACGGGCGTTACTGGTGAATAATCGACCAGACTACTCACACACAACACCAAACTAATGAAGAGATGGACTATGTTTCATCGGGAAACGTCCTAGGTGGGGACTAGACTTCATCCTTCCCTTCACTACACTCAAGGAGTCGGTCCCAAAACATAAAAAGAAGCACAACGGACTGGACTCGAAACCCAAGTGAGCTTCACCTTTCTTTAGCTCGTCTCACCACAAGCTAAAGGTGACCTAGGCACAAAACTAGTACATCAAATATCTACTAAGTGGTGGGGGTTTATGGGAAGTACCTTTTTGATCCTTTACCTAATCCTAAAACTTGGCTCCACCTACAAGCCACTAACAACTAGAAGTCTACACAATCATATACTGCATTATACCGATTATAACAAACTGGATACCATCCAATGCCTAACAACATACACATTCACCCACAAGGATATATATGCATACCACCACATGAATACATATAAGAAATAATACAATTCACAACACAGGCAACAACACTAGTTGCCATTTCAATCTCCCGACATCATCCCTGCTTGCATTTGAACTCGCAACATCTACAACACGAGGTAAAACCTCATGAGTCACAATGACTCAGTAACGGTGCAAATGAATGTAAACAAGATAATATATGAGATCCAATGACAACTAAGTATACATGAATGACGAGGCATCATTGCCTTCTAAACCCCCTTGTTTCAGGCAGTAACCTCTCAAATTACCCCTAGCATGCATCTAATCTTTCCCATGGCCATAGGACTCCACTAAACCACCTATAGAATATGTATAACACACAACTGCACACAACATATATTTAACCATATTACCAAACATTCGCAAGACCGCCACCCTTGGGGTCGTCCCTTACCTTGCTCTAAGTCTTATCTCTGCCACGGGCGAGAACGCTAGCCTGAACTTCGAACTCTTCTAGGATCACCGTCTCATCGATCGACCCTAGATGCAATCACAAACCCAACAACAGAAATTAAACCAGCATCTATGTTTTTGCTATACACCGCAAAATCACCCATCAACAACTTCAAATAACCCCAATCGAGGGTCTAATTCAACCAACAATTCACATTACATCATCTCACATAACACAAATAACTAAATAAAATTAATTATTTTACCTCATCAAATCTAGAGGACAAAATCGGTCAAGCGCTCACACTGGTATCGCCTCATGGGATCCCAACTTGCGCTAAAAACCCTATTTTTGAGCTTCTGGCATGGTCCTCAAGCCCTAAAATAATTTTCAGAATTTTCTCCCATTCTTCTAGAATTTCCTAGCATTTTTCTCCAAATTTTCTCCTTTTCCATTTTTTCTTTTTCTTTTATTTTATTTTCCTTTTTATTTTTCTTTTTCTTTTTCATTTTCCTCCTTCCTCCTATCTTCTTCTTTCTTCTTCCAAGGTGCGCACAGTGCCTGTGCACACCTGCAACCAGCCATCGCCACAGCCCTCAACCGCCGTCGTCGCCTGCCCCAACCACTGGCCGGCACTCCGACCGTCGCACGGCCTCCAACATCGACTGCCAACCGTCGCAGCTAGCAACCCGCGCTACCACCTGCGCACGCAGAGCAGCCGCTGCTGGTCCCCGTCACCGTTGGTTGCCTCCGCCACCACGCACGACCCTTGCTCGCCTCGATCGCCCGCCATAGTGCCCTTGGCCACGGCCACCACTGGCCTAATCTTCATCGCAACTTGCTGCCGGATGTTGCTCGCTTGCCTTTGGCCGGCCACGATCAGCCGCCATCTCTCTCTCGTCTTGCTCTCTCTCTCTCTCGCTTTGGATCCGGCCGAGATTCGCTCGGCTTCTCTCTTCTTCATTTGTTTTCTCTTTTGCTTTTTTACATTTAGGATCCAAAGCTCCATTGTAGGAAGCTTGATCTCCAAGCTCTCACGCACAGCACATATACATATATAATATATATTATTTACACTTAATTATACACATTTAATTACACCATAAGACACATAATTATTTAATAATTACACATCAACCCCACTAATACTCCATAATCCCACTTAGGGAATTTTAATAATCGCATTTAGACCTTTTAAGGTCTTAAATAATTGCCCTCAAGACACTAAAAATCTTGATTTCCCAAAATTAATAATCGATCATTACTCGATAAAATCGATCTTGTCCATGTGCCTTCACAGGACCTTATCTCAACCTGAAAACACTTCAGGGTTGACTTGTTCATAAAATCGAGCCACCCTTCGGAGCCCTCTGACTTACCAGTGACTTCTCGGTTGCCCCTTACGAACATTCGGTTCGGGCAACAATTTAAGCTTATACAGAAAGTTATTCTGAAACTATTCCTAATCCGATTTCTTTCAGCGTTATTAGCCTCACCTTGAAACACTTATAAATCTCATGCCCTCTTTCTTGGGCATCCAAATCCCAGGGCATTCCCTACCATTGATTCAGAAATTTGTTAATTTATTTCTCAAAACTGCCCTCAGGGCCCGCTGGGCCACTCACTAACCAAATTACCAAAATACCCCGCCCCAGGGCACTATCATTTCATTTCATGCTTCTCTCTCAAAGAGCATTCTTGGAAATTTTCTCTTATTTTCTAACACCGGTAACACAGGGTGTTACAGGTTTGAAGTTGCTGCGTTTGGTGGGTCAATTCAGCGAACTAATGCTGAATCTCTTCATGAGAAGCTGCCAATTCTCTACTAGTTCTTGGACCTTCATAACTGAAGATCAAGTTGGAATTCTTTTAACGAAAGCACCAATTGTTCTGAGCTTGGGTGTGCTTTGAGTGAACACTTACTCCAAAGACAATTAAGGATTAAGAGGTTTGAAAGTTAATTCTCATTCCCCTCAAACAAACGTCTAATAACTCGATAAATACATGAATAAACCAATAGAAAATGGAATAAGTGGAAATACAAGTCAGAAACATGGCAGAAACATAGAGGGCTAGTGGCTACATGCACAATCCCCTACTTCCTAAAGCCACGATTCTGTAGAACCTCCACTTCACGATCAGTTCACATAGTCATCCATCCAAGTTAGAGCTCGGTGAAACCTTTGAACCCTTCCACGACCTTCAGGAATCTCAACTACTGGTTTGTCATGGGCGCATTGTTGGATTCCATGGTTTTGAGCTACTAAGTCAACTTTATCACGTCCCGAGTTTGGAACTATGAAGCCATATTGGGACGTACGTAACACCTTCTCCACCCAAAAACCATTTGACCCCCCACAAGAAGGTATTTCTCTTTCTCGCACCCAAGAAACACCCTTCCTTGGTGCTTGCCTGAGGAGTGGCCTTTAGCACTGCCGTTGTGAAAGAGGCTTCTGATGTTCCGGTACCCAATTCTAGGTGTAACACCCGGTGTTACAGGTAGTAAAAGAATAAGAGAGAAAATGAGAAAATTCCAGGAATACCCTTGAGAAAGTGAAGTATCGTTGAGATTGATGGTGCCCTATGAGAGGGGTATTTTGGTAATTTGGATAGCGAAATCCAATGTAAGGGTAATTTGGTAAATTGGAGATAATTCCAAGATGGAATTAAGTGTGGAAGTGAATTATTTCCATTTTGCATTATGTGAAGATAATGAGATTAAAAAAAAATTTACAAAGGGTATTTTGGTAATGTTGGAGAGAAATTCCATAAAGGAATTAATTATGAGAAAAAGGGGAAATTAATTATGGGAGTGGAAATAATTAATTTTTTTTCCTAAATTGGAGGCCAAGTATGTATTTAGTGATGACACTTGGCATAGTCTTGGGAAGAAAGATCATGTATGTATGTGTATGTGCATGGGTGGAGCCATACATAATCATATATATGTGGATGTTGGGATAAGATAAAGTGAATTAAGATAATTCAAAAAGGAAAGTAAAGTGGTCTTTCAAGCATTTATTAAGGGTAATCATTATGTTGCCTAAACGAAAAATGCAAATGAAAAGAAAATGGTCAAGCATAAATGGGGGAAAATGGGAGATTAAAATAAATGGGAAAGAAAAGCATTTATGTCTCTCTAAGTTGTCTTTCATTATTAATGTGGTGAAATTAGTCCCAATTAAATAAAAGAGAAATGGGATATTTTATGGGATTTGAAGACTTGATCCAATGGTGGAGATTTAGTCTTGAAATTGAAATTTATCCAATGGTAGAGATTTAAGGTTTTATGTTGGCATGGATTGCCAAATGGGATGTAAGGATCCAATGGAAGAATGAAATGGATGGTGGAGATTGGATCTCCAAAGAAGTCCATGGCTAGGATTCATTCTTGGGAAACACATGGATTGTGTTAATTTGGATGGTGGGGATTTAGTCTTCCAAAATGCATCAAGGGTTGAGATTAAAGAAGACTAAGAGCACATGGATTGTGTTTCTTTTAATGGTTGAGATCAAGTCTTGTAAAGTGAGTAAAATCCAATGGTGGATAATTCACAAGACTAAGTGGCATGGATTAAGCCATTTTGTGGTTGAGATTTATTCCCACCAAATAAAATAAATGGCTAGGATTTATTCTTGAATGATGGGAGAAATTATACAAATAGGCAAGTGTAAAGAAGACTTGTCTTCTTTGGCCATTTGAAGAGTGAAAGAAAGAAGGAGAAGAAGTCTTCCAAGGAGAAGAAGAAGAGAGGTAAGTCTCTTGAGTTTAATTCTTTTGAAAGAAGGAAGAAATCTTCTTGCTCCTTCTCATCTCTTAGTTTTTAAAGGATTCTTTTTATTTGTTCCAAGGGAATTTTCTTAAGGTGGTTGGAAGCAAGTGAAGTCTTGCCAAGTCAAGTTGATCAAGCTCTCTTGAAGTTAAAGATTATGGAAGATTTAAAAGGATGGGTTCAAGCTTCAAGGAATGGAGTTGAGGTAAGGGGAAAGCCCCAAGTGGATGGTGGCTAGCAAGACTCTTGTATGCATTTTAACATTTTTGTGCTTGCTTTGCATATGCTTGTGTGTGTGAGACTCATGGCCATGAAGTTGTGTGTTGGGGTGGGTATGTTGAAGCCTTTAACCTTAATGGTTGAGGTATTGGAACCCTAGGCACTTGCATATGGCATTGGCATCTATATTGTTAAATTTCATACTTTATGTCATTGCACCCTTACTGAGCTCTTGGAGCTCATGAGGTTTATTTTGACCTCTTGTAGGTATTGAAGCATGCTATGGAAGGGTTGGCAAGAGAAAAAGGCTTGAGGATGAAAAATTTTGTATATTTTTCCAAATGGTGTAATTTTTGCCTAGTTTGTATATGCCATGTGTAAGGGTTTCTTTAAGCCCAAAGGCTAGATTTTGATGTGTATATATGGAAAGAAAAATCTGGAGCATTTGGGCATTTATGGGTTGCTGGAAAAATTTGTGTGTGTTTGATAATGTTATGGAAGTATTGAAAGTTGGGTTTAAGCCTTGATTATGGAGAATTAGAGGCAAAAATCAAAATGAATGTGAAGGATTTTGATTATTTTGAATTCTGGAAAAATTGGATTAGGAGACCCAAGAATAAAAAAAAAAAAAAAAAAAAAGAGAGAAGTGAAAAGGCAGTAGGGGCAGCTAGCAGCAGCAGGCTGCTGGGTGGCCGCGCGCAGGCAGCCGCGCCCACGTGCGGGAATGTGCCGGCGGGCGGCCGCGCGGGCAGGCGCGGCCAGCGGGCCCCGCCGGCCAATTTTTTTTTAAAAAAATGGAAAAATTGGAGAATCTTGGGGCGTTTCTTAATTGAATTTGGGCCCCGGAGGAATTTTCAAAATGAAGGGAGTTTTTGGGCATTTTTGGAGAAAATGCCGAAAATTTGAAAATTTGAAATGATGAGTTTTTCCTCCAAATTTGGTGATCCATTAATGGATTGGTTTAAATGGTGATTTTTGGAGCCCGGTAAAATTCTTGGTTGGAAAAGAATTAAATAAATTTGAGAAATGGCGATTGGGCATCGGAATGAGATTTTCTCTTTAACCAACACGGTGTGGTTTAAAGCCCATTGCCGCCACTGAATCCTGGGGTTTAAGGGAAGGGAAGGACGAGCCTAGTTCTCACCAAAGGCGTTTCTTCTTGAAACATGGTCCGCCCTTCATAAAAGACCGGGCAGGTGGACAATTTGGGTAATTGTTCACGAGTAACACCCGTAAGTGGGAGCGGGGCGTTACACTAGGGCTAACGGCTAATCGGAGAAGTCTAGATTTGAGGACCCCAAGTGGGTTGCAAGGACGTAGGACTTGGATTTGTTCCAGATAAATCAAAATATTGATTGGGATGTTGTGATTGATGCTGGTAAAGCCTCATTTTCTTCGAGTTTCTTATTTTGTTTCTGCTAAATTTGTTCTCTGTGATTGATGATTGCCTGGCCTTGTTTTGGTTCGAGTATTTTGGCTCGTTGGAACTATGCAAAATTGTTTCCCTCAGGCATGCCCAAAATTGTTATGGCTTCTTTTAACTTTTCTTGATAATGTTCATCGATGAGAAATGGAAATTTGGTTCCATTTGGTAATGGAAGTTTGACTTTTCTTGTGACTTTAAATATGATTGGTACAAGAAATTAATAGAACGACTCGAAATTATGTGTGGTTGTTCTTGTTGTCAGATTGGAAAATTCAATCTTCGCAGCTCTTGCACCGATGTTGCAAATGAATAGGACGATTGCTTGCATTATGTTTTGATTAGAACATTGTTAATTAATGTGGCTAACCATGTTTGAATGAGAGTTCTCAGTGTAGTATCTTGTGTAATTTGTATTCATCTATTATAAATAAGCAGAGAAACCAAGCCTAAACATATGATAAAACAACCAACTCCATGCTATGCACATTTTCCTTTTTATTACAAAGATGCTCTATAAGAAAATCTTTCCTTTAGTTTGTTGGTTGCAGATTTGATGACTTTGGGGGTTAATCTTAAGGGTGGTTAACCATTAACCCTCCAAGAATTTTAATGGGGCAAAATAACACCTTAGAGATAATGCATTTATTCATGGAATCCATGCGACAATTTTCTTCAATAGAGGAGGCCTGTATAGTAATGATGATTCTGGATCGATCACCGAGGTCTACCTCAAACCAAGTACCTGCAAGGGCGGGGCTTTAATCTCCCAAGAGGACTCCGACGCCCAAGTCAGTAGAAGAAGATACCTGAAATGGAAAGTCAGATGCCCATACCTGTAGAAGTTGACCTCAATTTATAGATGGCGTAAAGCTCCCTCCAAAGAGATAAGATAACATCTAAAATAGGACGTTGGAGAAAATCTCAGTTGACTGGGTCTCTCTAATTCAAATCAAATCTGGGATGGAGATCATGGAGATCT
The DNA here is from genome assembly GCA_036245055.1 of Diospyros kaki. Taxonomy (NCBI): domain Eukaryota; kingdom Viridiplantae; phylum Streptophyta; class Magnoliopsida; order Ericales; family Ebenaceae; genus Diospyros; species Diospyros kaki. The sequence continues at coordinate 23,405,218 of BSEG01000002.1, forward strand.
GGAGAACACGTGGTGCTTCCTGAGATAGACACGTGGCAAAAACAGGTTGGTAGTCTCCGAGGGTAGTAGAGTAAATTTGCCCTTAGTGAAATATCTCCTCACCACTTGCACCCCCCCCAACTCCTTGACTAATGCGGGTGAGGAGCTCGGGTAATTGAAGGAGTAGCCATCCAAGCTTTCCTACTCTCCTACAAAAAAGAGTTTTGCAAAAAATAGGATTAATTATCTCAATTATTGGACTCGCTTCCCAACTCAATGTCCCCTAACACTTCTCATGGCTCTCAAAGAACTCTATAAAAGGGATGGACATGGTCCCTTCCTTCTAAGCATTATTGGAGTAAAGGTATTTTTGGAGTGGACTAAAAAGGTAAGAAGCCTCTCCCTTCTCTTTTTTTTTTTTTTTTTTTGGTGTCACTGAGACCACTGGTCTCGGCCTTGCTGGCGGAGGCCACGCTGGCCGAGGCCGCGTGTCTCGACCCCCCTAGTCAAGGTCGCGCACCTCGGCTACGCTGGCCTCGCCCGCGCGGTCTGAGGCAGTGCTGGTCAAGGCCGGATGGACTGAGTCCGCACGTTGACTCCTTCCTAAGGGTTCCTATAACGCCCCACTTTTCCAAATACACAACAATGTAAAATATAAGCTAGCATCACCGCGGGCGTTAGGGAAACCCTTACCAACAGAAGCGTTGGATCGAACCTGAAAGCTTAACCAAAGCAAAATAAAGGGGTTTCCACTAGATTTACTTTACAAGTACAAGAAATACTCATAACTTCCAATACTCCAAAAAGGTAACACATCATTATAGGAACAATTATAGGACACCCACGCACACACTTCTTACAACCTTGAGTATCCTAACTGCTATTTACAGTACATCATTCATATTACAAGGGTACATAATGGAATAAAAACCAAAGTTAGCCAAGCTCCACCACCTTGCCCTTGCTCGAACTGGCACCTGAAACACCTGACACTTCCAACATACCTGGAACGTGGAACGTTCCAGGGGCATCAACCCAAGTTAGATATGAAGGAACATAAACGAGGATCAAAGCATGCAACGGAAGCGATTTTAAAATAAAATCTATCCTCGTAATGATTAGAATCTAGAAAGCTTACTTTTCCTGCAAATTACTGGTCGGAATGGAGCGATAGAAGGAGGAGGCGCGACGGCTTCTTCGTGTAGTGGAGATGACGGCTGTCCTGCGATTCGTCGGCTCCTTCGCATCAGATCTCTTGATCTTCCAAGGTATGACTCTAAAACTCGTGGCCTCTCTTGGTGACGAAGAGAAAAACGACTTAGGTGAAAAAACCAACAAAAGAGAGAATATATATAGGGAGAACCCTAGGGTTAAAACCCTAGTGGGCCAAACCCTAGTGGGCCAAGTCCAATTAATTAATTTTCTAATTGGGTTAGCCCAATTAATTAATTAAAACCAATGAACTTATTATTTTATTCTAGCCCAATGGACCATTCTGAATAAAATAATTCTCTCTCATGTAATTCACCCAATAGGCCAAATGTATTAAAAATACATGAGTTATATCGAGCTACCCCGGGGACCAAAAAATAAATTATTCATGGCTATTAAAATGACCAAAATATCCTTGCTACCTAGTAGCTATATTTTGTCATTCTAAGTGTTCCAACTATCACCATATGGTAACACTAACCCCACGAATAATTTTGCATGTGCAATGTCTTTGACCTACTAGTGTAATGACAAAAATACCCCTCTGCGTAACACCCATCATTTAGAAATGAATAATGTACTAACACCTCTCTAAATGATTTCTACCATCCTTAGATCACTAGTCCAATAATCCATGACTACTCAAATGTACTTGCTTATCACTGGGAGCTACCCAGAAGCACACACTCTTAAATCATGTTCCCAGGGCCCTGGATTATTTGATTATTCTTGGACAATCACAAGGGGGTGAATCACAGAAACTATCTTGTATCAGTCTGTCTTAGCTAATTAGAAACCACACTCCCAACTCACAAGGTTGCTGATCTTTGATAGACCTCACCTACAGTGAATCTAAGAATATAGTTCTAGGCTCATTAGACCACCAACTAATACTCAAGTATTAGAGTACTCGTCCACGTAGTAGCAGTGATAGACCAGCTCCATGATAATCAGTACTTTGTCATTAGCTTCTATCACAGGTCCACTCTACGCATTCCAAATGCGCTTGTACAATTAGAGTAAACGGACTGTTTACTGGCTAAGGCAAGCCATCCTCCATTAGGATCTATTGCACAATGATCTTATCATGATAGAATGCCCAGTTCTATCAAAAGATCAAGAGTAATATTTTTCTTGCTTATTAAGTACCCATGATTCATGCCTAACTGTGAAGAACGACCCATCACATGAATCACTTACTTAATAGCATTGACACTTTTCCAACAATTAAATGCAAATGATATATGTGCAATAAACTGACTAAAAGAAACATCATTACCATAAATTAAATAAAACGTGTCTTTAGGGCATACATTTCCAACAAGATATACATCTAAGTGAGTGACTCAGAAAAGGAGAGTACATGCGTGCAAATGCAATAATGTTATTATGAAATCCACCCCTATGGTAGCAATGCCAAGGTGTTGCAATCACCTCCGCAGTCATCATAGTCACTCCTGGCTCATCACGAGAACACGAGGTCTTCCATGATGTCCCAACAACTAGCCACAGTCACCAATACAAATATGATATATGACAAAGCAGAAGGAATATGCATAAACAAGGGAAAATATGACATGTAAGCCACAAAGGCATGATGTGCAAGTCAACACACAAGTGAAGCAACAAATGCTCAAAATGTCAAAAACATACAGGAATCACTCACCTTAATCGGTTACCTTAGGAAACATGGTTTACAACGAGCGGAATGGGTTTTCACGTAGTTTTTCTTACTGCTTGGCACGAACTTTGAGAAAGACCCAAAAATTCTTTCAAGGCTTATTCTCCCTCGACTTTCTCCCTTCTCTTTGGTAGCATTTCCTCTCTCAAACTCCCTTCCTTTTCCACCTTTCTTGGTGCCCAAATGAATAACCCCAAAGCCCTTATTTATAGGAAACTTCGGCGAACCAAATCACGCCACGTGTCGCATCATCATTTCACCCATGAGCATCCAATTAAAATATGCCATGTGTCCCTAAAGATTTGTGCATTTTCATGCCCTTACGACAAGTCTCCCTTGAGATATGAGCCATCACATGTTTAATTTGATTTTCCAATATTCCCATCATTACATCCCACATGGTTTAATTCATTTTCCACATTTCTCATCATTACACTTCAAATCCTATCTCCAAGTGGCCAATGAATGCTTGCCACATGTCCTTAGAGATAATGTTTGGAGACTTTTGCAAACTTGGAAGCTAAGTAAGCTTTTCCTTAGCCAATCATGCAATGCCACCTCAAAGGGTCATTATGAGCCATCATGTGACCTTATCTTATCTTTCAAGTGACTATGGTTGATTGCCATGTGTCATTAAAGATAAGGCTTCATCATTTCTCCCATGTGCATCCAACTCAAATGCACCTCTCGTCTCTTAATTGAATTTAATAGAGTTTGGAATCCAAAATTCCATTTGTTTTTAGTGTTCACACTATGCTCATCATTACACCTATAATCATTACACCCATAATTATAAGATTCAACCAATCTAATTGTGACACGTAGGGGAGACACTTGGCCATTCATGATTTGTCCATAGATGATATTTTTAAGGTTTCAAGAACTACACATTGGCCCGAACTTTTCGGATAATTTGCACTTAGGCCCTTGCAACTTGGTCCCCGAGCTATTTTTAATTGCACTTTTTGGTCCCCAAAAAATGGATAAATTACACTTAACACCCCAAGATTTTAGGTAAATTACACTTTTACCCGACTCCAGTATTTATGATTTTGCCACTGGTTCAGAAACTGAACCCTTGTCTCAAGGCTTCTATAATCCCTTGAAAGGACCTATTTCCTCAAGTTTTTGGACCTAACAACCTCAAGTATTACCTCATATTTGAGTTGAAAATCTGGGATGTTAGAGTTCTCCCGTGCATTTTCCTTTCGTTTATGGAATTCTTTTAATCAGCTGGTATTCCTTTGCCTCATTTCTCTTATTTTCTATGATTTTTCATTGTCTCTCTTCCCTATGTCTCGTTGTTTTAGTAAGTCGATCCCCATAACCTCCTTTAGTAACTCGGACGGGAATAGCTCAGACTTTTCTAACTCTTCTAGCTCTTCATCTTCCCAGTCTAGTATGCAAATAGGAGACGTTGGGACCTTTCGGCCCCATCCTGATGCCTTCTCTTTTGATAACGACATTGACATAGAGTTAAAGCTCGATCATAGTGGTCTCCCTTATGACCTAACCCATGCTTATTCTACCTTGTCCGAGGACGAGGTTTCTAGACTTGTCCGAAAACATCATCTCCCCATCAAGGGCTTTTGGTACGTTGCACCCTCTAACCTTAGAGCCCATCAATCCCCTCCTGGTGGTTTACTAATCTATGAGGCCTCTCTTGAAGCCGGGTGCCGATTTCCTTTCGAAGACAACCAAGCTGAGATCTTTCATCTCGTAGGGTTATGTCCCTCTCAACTAGTGCCCAATGGATGAAAGAGCTTAGTCGCCTTCGTTATATGTTGTCGGGGAAGAGGTATCGTCCCTAAGGCTGAGCTCTTCTTAAAATTATTCCGCCTTGTATGCGTTGATAAGTCTGAATTTCGTTATTCCTTCATAGCATACCCTGGTTGTAAGTTCCTCGTAGATACCCCGTCTTCCCTAAAAGGTTGGAAAAATCGATTTTTCTTCATGGGTTCCTCCTTTGTCACTATGGGTGTGCCCTCCGCCTGGCCTCGACCTCTCTTTACTAGTTTTCCACGTGAAATGTCCCCATTAGAGAGGAGGGATGTTGAGCTTTTGATGGGTCTAGAGCACGTCAGCACCACCAGTCTAATTAATGAGCAAACTCTATTTCTCGGGGGTGTGTGTCAATACCCATACCCAACAGACGACATTCCCTTAGGTTGATTTTTCCAATCCTCTTTCTTCATTTCATGTCTCTAATTTATGTGTGATTTCTCATCCTGACACTCATCTTATTTTGTCATGCTTTTTAGCCAAGATGATTGATGACGTGGAGCTGTGGGGGACTGATAAGGAAGTCATTGAAGAGGCCAAACAGGCTTGGAAGAATGCTAAGAGGCATACCAAAGACTCCCGACTCCCCTCTCAGCATAAAAAATCGAAGGCCTCTAGGTCCCGCTCTACCGCGCCTTTGCCCTGACCTGAGGCAGAGGGCTCTCAAGGCACCAAGCGCCTTTTTGACATGATCCAAAAGGAGGAGGCGTCCATCCCCACTCAGGCTCTTCACCGACCAACCTGGAATGTCTATGAGTCAGACCACAGCAGTGAGGCTTGGGTGGGGACTCAGCTTATCCAAGGCCTACCAACTCAAGCGGACATGGAGGGGGCCGCAGATCTGACCTCAGAGACATTAGAGTCTTGCTACTGTTAGGGATTGGTTCAAGTTTGTCGCTCGGTCCTTTGACGCGGAGAACTTTTGGCCCCCCATATTCTATTTTTTTGCTATTTGAATACAGAGTATCGTTGCTTAGAACGAGCTCTAGAGGTGAATGACGAGGAACTCTTGAAAAATGCTAGAGCTGGATAATGTCCTTGCTGACTGGCATAGGACCATAAAGCAGCGGGATGAGGATCTGAGGGCTCAACATCAACGAGCCACGGAACTAGAGGCGCATCTCCAAGGCTCAAGATTAGCCATCATACGATGGAGGGAGAGTTGGGGCGGTCTCAAAAGCGCATTCGAGAGCTAGAAGAGAGATATGAAGACCCCACCCAGCTCCCCGAGGTGAAAGGGTTTATCAGATGGGAGTTACAGGGTGTCTAGAAAAAAGGCTTCCTTTGCTGCAAGGAGGAAGTGCAAAAAGCCTGTCTTAACTTCGACTTTTCCCTCGTCAGGTCCATGGAGGATGTGATCGCAGAGCTCAGCCGAGCATCATCCTCTCAAGCCTCCGCCATTAAATCTGAGGAGTCCAAAAAAGAAGAAGCCTAGTTGTTAGTTCTATGTTCGTATGTATCTTCTTGTCGTGAGCTTGAGTTGTACTAGACCTCTGGATTTTTGTTAAATAAAGTGCCTCGAAGTTATGTTTTTTTGTAATAGTTCGAGTTGGGTGGTCTTTGTTATTTGATATCTTGCATCTCTACCGCAACTCTCATGTTGAAGCGACGGGGGATACTATTCCACTTGGTTCCTTTTTATTAGGGGTCGTCCCCTGGGGTCACCTCTGTCCCTATTATTTTTAGCCTTCGTTAACTCTGGTATGGAGGTAAGGCCTTAGGAGTCTCCTCCGAGACCCCTTAGGTCAGCCTCTTTAAGGGTCATTTCCACCCCCTTTAGCCTTTCTTTCCTTTTTTGTTTAGCGGTGGTCCCCTGGGACCATATATGGCCCATTACTTTTTCCTTTGCCTTTCGTTCCCTTGGAGGGTCCCATATAATAAAAAGTTGCACATATAAAAAGAAACATAATGAGATTTTATTGAGAGAATATGTAGCTCCATCATCCTTGGGGGTATCCCACTATTGATAAAATTTCCTTAAGTTTTGAATATTCCAAGTATTCTTTATAGGAGTGTCGTCTATGGTCTCGAGCTGGTATGCCCCGGGGCTGAGTGTCTCGGCGACCCGATAGGGGCCTTCCCAAGTTGGCGACAACTTATTAGAATCTCGGGGGTTGCTAACACTTGCCCATTGAAGGACTAGATCACCAGGTAGGAAACTCTGAGCTTTCACCCTCTGGTTGTAGTACCTTTCAATCCGTTGACTATAAGCCACCTAGTGAACCCTTGCCTCATCCTGAAGCTCCTCCACTATATCCAAGTTATTCCTTAAGCCTTGCTTACTAGACTCCAGGCCAAAATACTCCACTCTAAAAGTTGGGATCCCAATCTCTACCGGAATAAGGGCTTTTGAGACATAACATAAGTTGAATGGGGTCTCCCCGGTGGACCCCCTCCTCGTGGTCCGATAAGACCAAAGGATGCTCAGTAACTCGTCTACCCAGCTTCCATCTGCCTTGTCGACCTGGGCTTTCAATCCATGGAGCATAGTCTTATTAGCAAGCTCAATCTATCCATTAGCCTGTGGATGAGCTACAGAGGTGAAGTGCTACTTGATCCCCAACTCTTGACACAATTCTTTGACTGTCTGATCTGTAAACTGGGTCCCATTATCTGAAACAATCACCCATGGGATCCAAAATCGACAAACCACATTCTTCCATAAAAATTGCTTCACTTTTCGTGCAGTGATGGAGGTCATGGGCTTAGCCTCTATCCACTTGGTGAAGTAATCTATAGTGGGGATCAATAATTTAACTTAACTCATGACAGGCGGGAAAGGACCTAGAATATCAATCCCCCATTGGGCAAAGGGGCATGGCTGAACTAGGTGGGTGAGCATGGCACTAGGAACATGGATTAGGTTGGAGACCCGTTGGCATCTTTCGCATTTCTTGACCAGTTGCTCTGCATTAGACACCATAGTGGACCAATAATACCCTTGTCGAAGGGCCTTCTGATAGAGGGTCCGGGTTCCTATGTGACTCCCACATATTCCCTCATGGATCTCTCTCAAAATATAGTCAACTTCACGTGACCTCACGACTTCAAGAGTGTTTGAGTGAAGGATCTCTTATACAACTCCTCGTTGATTAGTATAAACTTCTAAGCCCTCCTTTTTAGCTCACGGGCCTTTAAGCCATTCTCCGGTAGCTTGCCGTCTTTCAAATAACTAACAAAAGGGTCCAACCAACTTGGTTCTAGGTTGAGACATAGCTGTTCCACGACCTCATCAATGCTTCTCTAGGGTAGTGTCTCGATAAAGATCTGTCTGGAATTGGTTTGAAAAGAGGCTAACGCGATCCGGGATAAGGTGTTTGATTCCACATTCTGGGATCGGGGCACATGCTCTATTTTCACAAATTGAAAATGAATCATCAATTCCTGAACGAAAATCAAATATTTGGACATGTGGTCCTCCCTAGCCTCATATTTTCCCTTCACCTGCTGAACAACAAGGTTAGAATCAGACTGTACGTGTAGATGTCTCGCCCCCAACTGTGCAGCGAGCCTCAACCCAGCTATGAGGGCCTCATACTCTGCCTCATTGTTGGACACCCGAAACTCGAAACACAGAGCTTATAGCCAAGACTGACCCTCGGGGCTCTTAATCATTAACCCCGCTTCTCCACCCCCAGGGTTTGAGCTACCATCCACCGCTAACATCCATGGTCCCAGGCTATCCTCTGTTGATCTCCCAAGCCCAAATCCTTCAGCGATTAAGTCTGCTAAGGCCTGGGCCTTAATAACTAAACGAGGCCTGTACTCTATGTCGAATGTTGTTAACTCCATTGACTACTTCAGCATTCTCCCTGAGAGCTCCGGCTTCCCCAGAACCTGCCTTGGAGGCTGGTCAGTAAGTACGATGATAGAGTGCGCCTGGAAGTAGGGTTGTAACTTTCTTGCTGAGACGACTAGGGCTAACGCCAATTTCTCCATGGGGAAATACCAAGCCTCTGCCCTAGACAATCGTTTGCTTGTGTAGTATACTAGGCTCTGCCACTTATTCTCTTCATGCACCAGTACTAAACTCACTGCTTCCTCTGCCACGGCAAAGTAGAGGTATAGCGGCTCGCCCATCTTTGGCTTAGTGAGGACTGGCAATGAGGCCAGACATTCCTTAAGCTCATTGAAAGCCTCCTGGCACTCGACATCCTAGACATAATCCTTGGTCATGGATAGGGCTTTGAAGAAATGGAGGCCCTTTTTCTACTGACTGGGAGAGAAATCTCCCTAGAGCCGCTATCCTTCTCGTGAGCTGCTGGACGTCCTTAATGCTTCTTAGGGCCAGCATTTCTAGTATCGCTTTAATCTTCTCAGGATTCACCTCAATCCCACGATGATGCACGATATACCCGAGGAACTTCCCTACAAAGACACCAAAAGAGCACTTAAAGGGATTAAGCTTCAATTGAAACCTGCACAAGGTTTTAAAACACTCTTCTAGATCTGTCGGATGCTTCTTTGCCAGCAGGCTCTTTACTAGCATGTCATCCACATAGGCCTCCATGTTGCGACTTAACTGGTCCTGAAATAGCCTACTTACAAGCCGTTGGTATGTAGCCCCTGCGTTCTTCAAGCTGAAAGGCGTAACAGTATAGCAATAGGTGCCCTAGTCAGTAATGAATGTCGTCTTCTCCTAATCCTCTTTATGCAACGGGATCTAATGATATCCCTGAAAGCATCTAGAAAACTCATGAGGTGGCATCCGGTCGTGCCATCAATTAGGGCATCGATTTGGGGAAGTGGGTAACTATCTTTTGGACAGGCCTTGTTAAGGTCAGTGAAATCAATACATAACCTCCACTTACCTTCTCCCTTGGGGACTAAAACCACATTGGTGAGCCACTCTAGATAATCGACCTCCCAAATATATCGTGTGCCATCAGTTTTTCCACCTCGGACTCTATAGCCCTTGCCCTATCTGGGGCAAAATTCCTCTTCTTCTGTATGGCAGGTCGATACCCCCGCTTCACTCCCAAACGGTGCATCATCACTTCCGGGTCTATGCCTGGAATGTCGTGGACCGATCATGCAAAAATATCTGCATATTGGCGAAGAAGTGATACAATCTGGGTCCAAAGAGGGTCTTTCAATTGGGCGCTCACCCTCACACATCTACTGAGTCGGTCCGGGTCCAACAGCACCTCTACGAGCTCATCCACTGGCTTAGCAGTCTTCGGGTCCTCTAGACCTTCCAGTAAAAAACTGACAGTGACGGGAGGGGAAATTCCAACCTCCCCCACATTAGGGCCTTGTCCACGTTCTGAATCTTCCTGGGGTTCTGATCGCTCCTGCACGATACCCCTAACTGTGTTGATGGATGCCATGTAGCATTCCCGGGCGAACCTTAAGTCTCCTCTGACTTCTCCAACCCCCGCAACAGTGAGGAACTTAAGCACCATGTGGTAAGTACTCGACACGGCCCGTAGAGCGTTAAGTCCCAATCTCCCCAGGATCATATTATAGGCCGATGGGACCTCCACCACCAAAATGTCTAACATGACTTGGACAGACCGAGAACCCTTTTCAAGAGTTAGCGAAAGCTGGAACATACCGTCTGCATATACATCCTCCCCGTCGAATCCAATCAAAGGGACCCAAGCTGGCATCAATTGTTCCATCTTGTATCCCATGCCCAAGAAGGCCTGTTGATATAACACCTCTGAGGAGCTCCCTGGGTCCATGAGGATCCGCTGAAGCTCCTATTTTCCCAATTTTGCTGTGATGACCAGTGGATCATTAGAAACCGAATACCCAGGTAAGTCGTCGTCCATAAAGGAGATAACGTTCCCTGGTCGAGCCCTCTTGACTCCCACATTTCGATGTAGACCAGATTTTTCTCCCGACTCCTTACCTAGCACCACCCCAGCCGCTAGAGTATGAAAAATTAAATGTTATGGAAGACTTCCCTCCCCCTGGCGATTTTCTCTCCTGGACGGGGTTCTGGTCATGCACCTTTCCTAGGATCTACCGTGTCTACGAGGGAGGCTCCTTGATATCTGACGTTCACACCTTTGTGGCTCAATATCCTTAGCTACGAACCTCCTCAGGAAACCCCAATTGATGAGCTCCTGAATCTCTTTTTTCAGCTGATGGCACTTATTCGTGTCATGTCCATGATCTCGATGGAATCGGCAATACTTGTCTTTACTCCTCTTGTTAGCCGGGACCTTCATAGGTCTTGGTTTCTTCAAGTAATCCTTATTCTCAATTGTATCCAAGATCTCTGCTCGAGGGGTATTAAGCAGGTGAACCTGATCGGACTCCATCAGGGGCCCGACCTTTCTCTCCGTCGACCCGGTTTATCTTCAGGTTTTTGCTCTCTATTCTGGGTTTTCTTCTCTTTCTTGTCCGAGTACTCAATTCTCTTAGCTCACATCACCTCCTCGGCATTAATGTACTTGGTGGCTCGGCTCAGGATCTCCATGAACATCTGGGGAGGCCTCTTAGCCAATGACTAGGTAAAAGGGCCAGCCCTCTAAGCATTTTGAAAAGCCACCATAGCAATACTTTGATCAAGATTCTCAAAGCTCAATGCCTCCATATTAAATCTAGTCACAAAATCTGTTAACGACTCCCCTTGGTTCTACTTGAGATTCACGAGGGTCATAGTAGACCTTTGGTGCCTTCGAAGAGGAGCGAAATGAGCCAAGAACTTGTTCCGAAATTGTCCGAAGTTAGCAATCGACCGGTATGCAAGACTTGAATACCAGCCCATGCATGTCCTTCCAAAGTGGCCGGGAAAACTCTACACCACATTGCATCAACTATCATGTGAGAGGCGAAGAGATTTAAGTGGTCAATAGGGTCGGTTGTGCCTCCATATGGCTTAATGGCTGGGATTCGAAGGCACTTGGATGGAATAATTGCTATGATCTCCCGACTTAAGGGCTGATTGGAAACAATGTCATGTGACTCTTCCTCCCTCCGTCTCAACTCTGCAACCTCCTTCTCTAAATGCCGCAAACGCCTTTCTCACTGAGCCCCTCCAGCCTGGGCATAATCGAGACTACAGAACTCCTCCTCCTCTGAGCTCGGCCTCCCATACTCACCACGCCTGGAGGGTCTGCTCCGTCTCTCGTCCCAATAAGACTCCTTCATAGCACGGGGGGATCCGCTACTTTGGAATTCTCTATGACTACAGTGGCGGTCCTCCTGGTGCCAACTGTCATGGTTGGAATGCCCCCCTTGTCTCACCTCTAGAGGTGGCTGTTCAATCAAAAAGGTGTTGAGCAATTCCTTCAAGCGTTGGACTTGTCCCTCTAATTGGGTGACACGATCTTGTGATGGCGAGGGATTCGGGGGATGACTCCCTACGGGGCCACTCTCTGGTGGTTGGTGTTGACTCTGATCTGGAATAGGTTGGGTATTAGCAGCTCACAGTGGATTTCTTCTTGTCGCCATAATAGGGGGCAACTTGAGCTCGTCAAATGTACTCAACGAACAAAGCAGATAGAGCAATCGGCCCCACAGTGGGCACCAAATGATGATGCTGGACCGATCACCGAGGTCTGCCTCAAACCAACTACCTGCAAGGGCGGGGCTTTAATCCCCCGGGAAGACTCCAACACTCAAGTCAGTAGAAGAAGATACCCAAAATAAAAGGTCACTCAGTAGTCAGATGCCCATACCTGTAGAAGTTTACCTTTATTTATAGATGGTGTAAAGCTCCCTCCAAAGAGATAAGATAACCTCTAAAAGAGGACGTTGGAGAAAATCTCGGTTGACCAGATCTCTCTCGTTCAAATCAAATCTAGGATGGAGATCTTGGAGATCCGGAGAACACGTGGTGCTTCTTGAGATAGACACGTGGCGACACCAAGCTAGTAATCTCCAAGGGTAGTAGAGTAAATTTGCTCTTAGTGAAATATCTCCTCACCAAGTAAGAAGAAAAGCACGTAGTTGATGTGCATACAAATGGCTAGTGCTTTTCGAAATAAGGGTTCAGAATCATTTTTCAAAGTGGATTCCTCTCTGTTTATATTTGGGGTAACCAAGGTAGCCCCAGTTCAATTATATATGCAAGCCTAACAATATATATCTGAAATTTATTTAATTTATTAATGATTGGTTTACTGTATCACTTACTACAAGAAATCAAAGTTTTAGTGAATTTTTTTCATAAATCATTGCAAGGGATCGCTATTAGCAGCGATAAACATGAAACTGATTGTAAATGGTCGATTAATGACCATGCCAATGCAATTAGCTTAACTTTTGTTGCCACCAATTTTAAATATTACATCTCACTCTCCAAGTAAGAGTGTTTCTACCTAGGGATTCGGGATTCAATAATTATACTTAGATTTTAAAGTTTTACAAAATTTCTTTTTTACCCCTTAACACATGTAATATTCAAAAAATTAGAACATTAAAATTTCTTGTTTGAATTAATTGAAATTAAATTGAAATGGCCTTAGCAATGATTTGGTAAATTATCAAGCCACAAAAGGAATCCAAGAAAACCTAATAAAAACCTATGAAGTAATAAGCTCTAACTATAATTTGTTAAAAATTGTAAAATTGATTGGTTTTGCTAAACTAGGGAGTTAATTTGAAGTCTGAAATTCAATCCCAAATACTAAGTTTCTTAGACAACCTAATAATGAGCTCATATGACCCAATTTTCTAAAAAATTGTCGAGCAAATTAAAAGTTATTTGAGCACAAAATTAGTCGAAACATAGATTAGGTAGGCACGGTAACCTATTTTGGGCATACATAAAATCCAATCAAGGGTTGGGTTAGGATGAAGTGAAAGATAACTGTCAAAGTAGACTTAACCAAAAACATAACAATGACTTTGGATTTCAATAACGGCAATCAAATCAAAAATAATTGGGCTCAAAAAATTCCAAAAAACCAATGATGAGACACAGTGAATAGTTTAGAAAAGTGACTTTTGGACTCGAATTTTGAACAAACAGTTTTGATTTGGACCAAACTATTTTATGAACCTTACAGATGGCACATGGGAGGGCGAAATGATACTTTCAATTCATACATTTTTACTCTTAACAACGAATATATAAAAAGTAAAAGAAAAAAAAAATGATAGGATTAGTGATTGACGCGAAATTCACTTGTGGCAATCTTTGAGACCTATCATATTTACAAATAATTGAAGTCAAAGATTGATTTTCATTAATCAAGTATAAGATTGATAACGAAATGAAGAAATTGAGGTAGAAATCAAGCAATTTTTTTCACTAGTGTCAGATAAGAAGAGAGCACATGTGAAATTCTTCAAAAGTTTACAACTTTGTTAGGTGACACTTATATCCCAAACTCCCAAGTTATTGCACATATACCTGATATTTTCTAGAAATTATACATCTACCATTTATTTTCATTCAAACTTCATGAGTACCCTGAAGTTATTTGTTATTGTAATTAAGCCCATTTATATTGCATAAATTTTACTTGTGACAAAGGATGGATTGGTTAGCAAAAAGATAATTGACATTTCACTCTAAACTAAAAGGCATAAATCCACTTATTAAGCCATAAATAGTGAACATTACTTAGTTAGTCATAATAGGTGTGGTACAGTAATGCATACCACGTTTATTATTTATCTACATAAGAAAAATATTTTAGAAGTGTCACTAGGTAGCTTATCACCTAATCAACATATTATCATGTGTCAACAGATGATTTGAGCATATCAAGAGGAAAGGATAAACTGATTGGATAAAAATGGAGCATGCTTGAATCGTGATTCATGTGAAACTCTAATTTACAACCTTAATGTTAGTTAAGGGGCTAACATGCAATTAACTCAAATAGACATATGCTTAATGTAAACATATATCTTCATATATTACAATGGACAATAATACAATAATAAACAATGCTTATGAAATAAATTAATTTTTTTTGGAAAATCACCTTTCTTGATTCACTAATCAATGACAAACCTTCTTTCTCAATTTGTGTTCCACCTCGACTGCTATGTCCATGATGTTTCTAGAACCTATGACTCGCTTTTTGGACAAATCATTTTCCTTAATTGTAATAAGCGAACCTGACCAACTAATCTGCGTGGAACTGTCAAATAGGACCCCGTTTCTTGTTGACCAATTTCTCCTAGCCATTATGAACTATGTCTGTGACTATGTAGACCGTCCTGTTGCCAAAAGGGAAAAGGAAGCCTAATGCCTATAGTGCGGCAAACAAATATTTGTTCAATTCATGATACAGGTTTCAAGTAATTCAGTTTTTGCCTTCCTATTTTCTTTAATTTTAGTTAGGCCTTTTTTTTTAAGTCCTTAACTTCTACAAATTACACAAAAGCCCAATCTCCTTTAGGTTCCTTCTTTTCACCCTAATTCTGAGAGAAAAGTTCACTCACACCCAAAGATCTTTTGAAAATTACATGAATACTCTCACTCAAAAATTATCAAAATATCCTCTAGATGGTAATCAAAATTACTAAAAAAATACCCTTATGCCATTTTTCTTTTAGGAAAAATCACATATTTTTCTCAAATTTTCTTAAAAAATTTAGGTATTATAGTAAACCTACTTTAGCAATACTAAAAATATTACATTTTTATTAGGGACAATTTTCTTTAAACCACCACAAATAGTTAAACAATCAAAACACGTCGTTTTGATTAAGATAAATCAACACGGTTTCATTTTAAAAAAATGGTCAAACCCTTATACCTTAATACCCCCAAAGCTAAGTTCATTTTCTCAATTTAGTCGAGGCACATTGTCGTCCTCTATATTGATCTCCTCCATTGTGAAACCCCATGTCAGTCATCAATCATATGTGTAACGTATTTATATGTATTAAGCCACAGAATAATTGATTAATATATATTAGGTAAAGGCACAACAAAAAAATCCTTACCAAATGGCCACGACATTACACTTATAATGCTTAAAGATCAGATCAAAGAGTTTTTTTTTGTCTGGGAGATGTTGAATCAGAAGAATTATTAATTGAGGTAATTGAGGGAATTGTTTAGTTTATAGGTTTGGAAATTGATGTGAAATTAAGTAGTGGCAAATCACAAAGCTTAAATTTTGTGAAGGAGATGCAGAATGAAAGGAATAAATTTGAGGTAAAATCATATGTTAGGGCATTAATTGTAGCATGAGCATTGGGTTTTCTATGAGAAAAGTGAAAACTTCAACTTGAATACTAATATATAAAAGAAAGCAAAAGCATTGGTGTCTGACTGAAATGAATGTTGGACTTAGTGTAATTTATCTACTACCCCAAAAATATTTACTAAAGGGACCCAAAACTTTCCTTAATTATTTTCTGATCATTTGTAAATATATAGTCAATGACTGATAGCTTTCTTGCAAGTTCAATCTTGATACAACTTCAATTCCTATCACGAACAGAATATTATTATTGGGAGTGATAATCAAATTAATTAAAAAAAAACTGGATTAAGTTTTAATTAAGTGCATCAAAATATATAAACCAACACATGACAAATGATGAGATGAACACAAATTAAATTACCTTATCTTAAATTTACAATATATATATATTTGCATATTTATTTTTTTTCTTTCACTGTCTCATCACAATTGATTGTGTGACTTACATGTATGTATATTTGTAGATATACATGAAAAATTGAATTATAGGTTAATTATAAGCTTGATGAAGAGTTGTTGGCTTTTATTGTTATTTGTTAGAGAGGAAACTATTGGGTTTTGTGTTTCTTAATGAAGCCCAAGGCGATGACAATGGTTCGGGTTAGTTTCATAGGCTTCGGCCCGGGATTGAAGCGACGGTTCAATCACCCTTATTGGCAGCCTAAATAGAAGTCAAGTCATAAGCCCTTAACCCTCCTTTTGAAGGAGAAATAGGCATTGGCCCATTTGCTCAAGGGAGGGAGGAAGCCCAAACCCAAGCCTATGAAGCCCTTAGCCCACTCTCTCTTGTGCCTTAGGCCCTTATAGGAAATGCAACAAATGCATAAACATGTTTTTAAGGCCTTCTCTCATCCTTCCACTTAGGCTAGGATCTCTCTAATCCTCCCATTTAGGCTAGGATCTAACTCATCCTACCACTTAGGTTAGGATCTCACTTAAAAAATGAGTTGGCTAAGACTCTCCACCTTGCTTGAGATTCTATTCATGACACTCAAAATGCTGAATCTAAGAGTGTGAACACCTCACCAACCTCACTAGGGTCATAGGAAGTCACTATATTAGCCTTTTCTTTTTCTTTTCCCATTTGTTTGTCCTTCTTAACATAACAATCCTTAATAAAATGTCTGATTTTCCCACAGCCGTAACACTTTTTACCATTCCCTTGGGTTTCGGACTTTGACCTACCTTTCCCTTTTTTGCTACCTTCCTCTTGACTCCTTAAATGAGACCTATCCCTCATCACATGGACATCACCATATTTTCTCTCACTTTCAAGTTCCATTTCTTTACTCCTAAGAGAATCTATGACAATTTCTGGTGTTAGAGTATCCCTACCATACTTAATGACATTTTTTACCTCCTTAAAGGTATCAGGAATGGCATTCAAAAGAATTATAGCCTTATATTCCTCTGACACTTTTTTACCACAATTTGATATCTCGAACCAACTTGTTAAAGACATCTAAGTTATCATCTAGATCCCTAGAGGGGTCAATTTTAAAGCTAAAGAAACTTTCAAGCAAATAAAACTTATTAGGAGTGAATTTCTTAACATATAATTTTTTCAATTTTTCCCAAAATTCTTTAGTTGTGTCAAGTTTTCCTACTTTCCTTAACACTGAATCAGAGAGATGCAAGATTATAGAAGTATAAGCAAGTTCATCTATTTCTAATTTTCGTTTAGCTATTGTGTTTTCAGGATATTTGCCATCTATTGTAACGCCCCACTTTTCCAAATACACAATAATGCGAAATATAAACCGACATCCCTTATAGGCGTTATGGAAACCCTTACCAACGGAAGCAATGGATCGAACCTGCAAGTTTAACTAAAGCTAAATAAAGGGGTTTCCACTAGATTTCCTTTATAAGCATAACAAATGCACATGGCTTTCAATACGCCAAAACACAACATACCACTATAGGTACAACTGTAGAACACCCACACACACCTCTTACAACCTTGAATATCCTAGCTGATATTTACAATGCATCATTTGGATTACAAGGGTACATAATGGAATAAAATCCGAAGCTAGGTACAAAACCCAAAGCTAGCCCAACTCCACTTCTTTGCCCTTGCTCGAACTGGAACCTGGAACACCTGGCACTTCTGATATACCTAGAACGTTGAATGTTCCAGGGGTATAAAATACCGGAGTTAGATATTACATCTAAGTGAGTGGTAAGAAAGAAAGAAACAGCGCATGCAAGAGCAAAATGCAATATAACAGGAAGTCTCCTCGAGTCACCATCATCCTTACTGGCACTTGTGTGAAACATCTTAGCCTCGCCTGTAGGCTAAGCCCCGCTTGTAGGCATGTGATGGTGGTCCAACCCTTCATGCCTCACCTCTAGGCACGACCCCACTTGTAGACACGGGACTGCCCCCTTCCCGATCATCGTGACACTTCTCCGATAAGTGGCCAACCATCATATACAAGTTCTCGATCCACCAATAGCAACTATCACCAAATAACATGTTGAAGACAAAGCAGAAGGAATATGTACAAACTAAGGAATATCAAGCAGGCATGGCATCACCTGTAGGCACGGTGCACAAACCAAGGAAAATATGATATGCAAACTACAAGCTACGTGCAAGAGTAGTCATGTTTAATCCCATCGACGAACCAAAATAACTAACTCCGTGATGCAAGCAAAATAGGAAAGAAATGTTTGAAAGTAAGGAAACATGAAATGTAGGCAACAACCATCCACAAGTGGAAACCAAGAGTCATCAATAGGAATTCAAGGAGCATGCATAAGAACCACTCACCTTGATCGTTTTCCCTTCGATAGCTTTGTTCACAGCCCGATTTCGAGCACTAGGGCTTGTTTCTGCAGAAATCACGAATTTCAGTGAACCAAACCTTAAATTATTTTATATGGGGTTGTAGATAATTAAAATAGGAGAATTTGGTAAAAATTTCAGGTCAAACGGAGGCTGGACGCGCCCTCACGCGCCCCCAGAAGAGTGGCCATGTGCATCCTCCTTCCCTGTTACAGATTTTGCAACCTAAAATTAAAAATGCTATAACTTGCTCATTTTTGCTCCAATTCGCTCTCTGTTTGAACCTACGGACACCCCTTTTCGTGCTCTACGACCCTATGTGAAGAGAATCGACTTACCTCTTCGATTTTCCTACTGCTTTTGCTGCTTTCCGATGAACTATCTTTATCCTTCCTCTTCTTTGCTTTCTTCGATTTCCTTCTTCTCCTTGTCGCACTTGTTCTCTTGCTATATTTTAGATTCACATGGGTCTCTCTTCCTCCCCTTTATATAGTCTCTCAAGTCCCCAAATCTCAAGATATCCCTTAGCCTTTAAGTCACCCCATTTTCTTCCCAAGCCATCATTACTATCCTTGAATTTTCCCTTTGATTCTATCTTTCAATTCAAGCTTTCATTTCCTTCCAATCCCAAGCCTCTAAATCTCATCTTCACGTGACTTATAGGATAAGAAGCCATTATGGCCATTATCTTTTCCTTTTCGAGCCAATCCTATTCTTCCAAGCTAAGCCACCTTAAGACTTTTGGGGTAAAATTCATTATTACAAAGACTTTAGGGTAAAGTTCATCATTCGTTCATAAGACTTTAGGATAAGGACTCATCATTACAATCATTCCCTTTATTACGTTAATGCCCTGAATCAAAATACCATTCATTTTGCTACTATAATTTCCATTACAACATCCAAGATTTATATCAAGTTTCAGGGTATTACATCTATGGCTTTTGATACTTTTTGTTGAACTAAAATCCCTTTCATTTTCTGTTGCCAAATAGAAAAATCACCCTTCCCATTGAACATCCCCATTTCAAAATGTGTAGCCATGTTCACAAAGAATATGCTCAACACACAAATAAGTAGTGCAACCTATAAAACACTTCACACTATATCCTAAACAATGGGTATGCACAAAACAAATTCAATCAAGGGCAGAATTTTAAAGGGATAAAATCGATTTTCTAGGCACAATTTTAAAGCACTAAGCACTTAAAACAGCCACAATTGAATCACACATAAAATATCAAAACAAACATTGGATACCCACTAAGAGTATAAGAAATTAGATATGCAGCCTAAGGAGATTTTAAAGAAAAACACAAAGGTTTAATTTAAAAAAAAAAAAAAAACTTAGGCAGCAGATTCTCAAAAAATCAAAAACCAATTAGAAATAGATTTTTCAAGCACTTAGCAATTTCAGTAATCACACAGATTAACACAGGTTTACTCAGTAATATCTAAAAGGCACTAAGTAGTTTAGAGAACAGTAAAACCAAAACAGTCACTGGAACCCACAAAGGATCAGACTAGGCAGAATTCACACACAACACTAAGCAACTGATTTTCTAAGCAAGAAATTACAGCACCAAAACAGGTTATGATAGCACAATAAGAAAATCACAGATAATCCTAATGCTAGCAACAAGCAATGGTTACCACCACAGGATAACCCACAAACCTAATGGCCACCCCCACACGATGACCTACTAGTTGCTGAAAATGGAAATAGGGTTTGGAAATTTCTCATCGAGCGAACTGTTCTTATTAGTCCGTAAACAGAAGAAGGTTGGAACCACTGCCTCTGCCAGAGACTACTACCACTGCCGGTTAAGGATTTTCGGCTATGGGCTATTTCACCCCTAAATCAAGCCTTGCACACAGTAACAGACGAAGAATAGATTCGGTTTTCAACGTAAAACCCTTACCAGAAAGAGTTTCTCGATTAAGTCTTGATTTCGAATAACCCAGGAGCCACACAAGGCTCTGATACCAATTATTGCAGAAAAACTCTACAAAATAGTTGGTTAGAACTCAATCGAAATCAAACTAAAACAATCGAATGCAAGAACAAATCAAGGCAGAAAAATAAACTCCCTGTTTCGGCTACAATGGCAGTCACGAAGACTGTGATGATATGCATTTGTTGCATTTCCTATGTGGATAATATGCATTTGTTGCAAGTTCATGCATTTGTTGCATGTTTAAGCTTTTGTTGCTTGTAAGCATTTGTTGCTTATTTAAGCTTTTGTTGCTTGTAAGCATTTGTTGCTTGTTTAAGCTTTTGTTGCTTGTAAGCATTTGTTACCTATTTTATGCATTTGTTACATATTTTGCATCTGTTGCATGTTTTGCATTTGTTGCATGTGCTTGTTTCATGTTACCTGTGTGTGCTGGCCTCATTAGGAATCAAGGTGGAGATTGTTGGGTTTTGTGTTTCCTATTGAGGCCTAAGGCAATGAAGATGGTTCGGGTTAGCTTCATAGGCTTTGATTCGGGATTGAAGCGACGATTCAATCACCCTTATTGGCAGCCCAAATAGAAGTCGGGCTATAAGCCCTTAACCCTCCCTTTGGAGGAGAAATGGGTTTTGCCCCATTTTCTCAAGGGAGGGAGGAAGCCCAAATCCAAGCCCATGAAGCCCTTAGCCCACTCTCTCTTATGCCCTAGGCCCTTAATATAAAAGGGATCATTTCCCTTTTTTGAGCCCTAGCTAGTCTGTGACGGCCGATTCTCTTCCTTGGGCATCCTTGTTGTGGCTGATTTTCCTTGCCATTGACGATCGATCCTCTTGGAGTTTCTTTCCTTCTCAGTCAGATGCTTCTTTCCTTGCTGAGTGTCGTATTTTCCTTGTGCGCTGTGGTTGTTCGTCAATGGCGTTTGCAATGCCTATTTAGTCTGAGTTGTTGTCTTCTCTTTGGGGTAAGTTTTTCGGCCATTATTAAACCCACATCTTCGTGATTACTCTCTATTCCTTGGTGGATCCTACTGTGTGTGGAAGCTTGTATGGTTTGGGTGAGGGGTGTCGATCGGTCGACAGACTTGGGGGGTTTGAGGGCTTCGGTTCTTAGGGGTTTGGGCTCTTTTGTGGCTTGGTGTCCCTATTTGTTGGTTGTTGCCTAAGTGGTGATTAAGCGAGCCTAGGTCTGAGCCTTGGAGCAGTCTTCGTGACTGCCATTGTAGCCGAAACAGGGAGTTTATTTTTCTGCCTTGATTTGTTCTTGCATTTGATTGTTTTGGTTTGATTTTGATTGAGTTCTAACCCACTATTTTGTAGAGTTTTTCCGCAACAAAACCTAAAACCTGGATTTATGGGATGGTTGAAACTCATGTATTGACATAGTTTGATATGCTAACACTTCATCTATACGTCATATACAGATGGAGAATGAATTCCCACATGCATATGTTTTTTTGGTTTATGTGTATTTTATTTTATTTTAATATTTTTTTTTTGGATGCCTTTGATAATTTTATATGAATTCACCATTTAACATGAGAAATTGTTTCTTTTTTCTATATTTATTATAGATTTTAATTAAATGCTTTTTTTATTTTTTAATTTATTTAAAAAATAAAAAACAACTTTAGTGATTGACATTCGCCAATAATTATAGAAGTTTTTCTCTTTTTATTGAAATGTAAATATATATATTGATCAAAATGTATAAAAAATCACTGATCATACTCGGGACAAGCAAAAGATAACAAAGCTAGCAAGAGATCCATACTAGACTAAAAAATAAGGATACAAAATAAACATAAGGATAATAGAAGTTTTTCTACTTGTTGGAACGATTGAGAAAGGTGAACCTTAATTTCTCAGCAGTAGACATCAACTATCATCTTAACCTTTTGTGGCAATTAGAAAAATGAAAAACTTTTCTTGATGCTTTCTGATGATGGTATTTGGGACCGACCACCACGTGTCACCTCTGCGACTGGACCTCGGGTATGTTACCTCGGACTTGGTGATGTCGGACCTCGGGTGTAGAACCTGCAAGACAATGGAGGGTCGGGGCTAGGATCCCCAGGGTGGACTCCGACGCTCAAATCAGTAGAGTAAATGCAAGTAGAAGTAAATGAGAGAGCTGTAGAGCTTGGGTATACCTGGCGAGAATCCTTGTCTTTTATAGGCGAACCCGTTTTGGGGTACTCGAGATGAGCGGGCACGACTCCTGAGGATCCCGGTCAAGTTGGAACGGGTCTTGCGATTTGGCCCGGATTTCTCGGGCTCCGCTCCAGAGTGTTGACTAGCCACGTGTCGGTCTCTTCGGTGATCCACGTGGCAGGTGAGACTATTAGTGCGTAGGGGTATTCTAGTAATTTTAGTTGGTGCCACATCACTTGCCCCCCACTCCTTGAGCCGAGCTGAAAATCATGTTAGGTCGAGGAATAGCTTAATTTTTTTTTTTTATGTTACTTGACTGTTGATTTTTCCCAAGACACACGAGAGTGTTTTTAAACTTGAGATTAGTGCTTAAAAACCTCATTTACTACCTTGAAATTATAGGGGGTCCTTGGTTGGAGGGAAAAATTCGTTAGAGGGAAACATTGTCCTTTTGAATTTTTTTCCCCCCCTAGGTCCCCTCTATATAAGCCCTAAAGCCCCACCCCACAATTATTATTTCAAGACAAGCATTCAACTTCTTGAGGTTAGTCTTTCCCATCCTCCTTTGCTTTTATTTTTCCTTACTTGTTATTTATTTATTTTTTGCATTATGATCCCTCTTTTATTTGTTTTTTTTTTTAAAAAAAAAAAACTTAACCTTTCCCTCGGCCAGGCGTTTCTGCCTGGCCGAGGTCGGCCATCCTCGGCCTCGCCAGATCTCGGCAAGGCCGAGCGCTTGGCTCGGCCTGGCCGAGGTCGGCCATGGCCAACCCCCCCTCCTGCTTCTTCTTTCTGTATTTTTTTTTTAATATCTAATCGATATATATATACATACATGGGCACCCTTGGGTCGGCCATGGCCGACCCTTGGGACTTTTGCCTTTTTTTTTTTAATTAGTATATATATATATATATATTTTATCCCCTTGGGTTAGCCATGGCAGACCCTTGGGCTTTTCCTTTGTTAATGATAACAAAATAATCTTTAAAACAAGGTTCAACTTGACTAACCCGTTTCCTTGGCTCTTATTTTTTGCAAGCGTGACTCGAGATTTTTCCAAGCTAAATCGCGCCTACTGAGCTCTCCTAGGCTCAAGCCCAGTCGTGGTTGTTCCTTCCTGACCTCGACCTTCACTCTCTTGGTCAGTGACCTTCTCTTAACTACTTCTGCTCGTTTTTTAGCATGTCTTCTTCCTCTTCTTCCTCTGATTCAGAAAACTCTAGTGCCAGCTCTAGTAGTGAGGAATCAAACATCGAGTTATCCAGCCCCTCCCATGGCCCCCTTTGTAGGCCCGGGAAACTTAGGAGGCCCGAAAGAGTTTCACTTCATCGCACCTCAGAGTCTCATGTGAGTAGTGATCCCAACCTAGGAAGCTTACCCGAAGATCTAACCACGGACCATTCTACCATAACTGAGAGAGAGTTGTTTCCCCTCCTCCGAAAATACCACCTCATTCATGATGAGTATTGGTATAGTGAACCCCGAGGTCTGAAAGCTCACCAGGCCCCCTATGGTTGTATCACCATCTACGAGCAGGCCTTGGCTGCTGGCCTTAGGTTCCCCCTCGCGACTCCTGTAGTTGAGGTGCTTGCTATCGTGGGGTTATGCCCCTCTCAGTTGACTCCCAATGGCTGGAGGTGCCTATCTACCTTCGTTCTCTACTATCGAGCTCGGGACATTGAGCCCACTGCTCAACTCTTCTTTAGGATGTTCAAGGTAATTTCCATTAGCAAAGCTGAACCTCGATTCGCCTTTTCCCCCCTCAACCAGCGTCAGTTCATAGTCGATAACCCCACATCGGTAAAACGATGGAAGAGTAGATTTTTCTTTGCTGGCCTGAAAGATGGGGGGGTCAGCTTCGGGGTGCCAATTGAGTGGGCTTTCCAGCCCTCAAAGGTCCATAGTTGCAAGATCACGTAGGACGAGCTTCGTAATATTCAGATCTTGAGGGAGCTGAACCCTATCAGCGCTCGGGCCCTGATATGTGATCGCACCTTGTACCTGGGGGGTTTATCCACTCACACTTGCTTCAAGCCTGATGTCACTTTGGGTAGTCATTTTTCCACTATTTTCATACTTTTCTAACTTACTTTTCATGCCCTTAATATCTTGTTTTCGCATTTGCAGCTAAGATGGTGAGCATAGCTTTCCTCTGGGGGAAGAACAAATGGAAACCCGCGGAGGACGAGGGCGCCCCTGCTCTTACGAGGGGAAAGGCTGCCTTGAATCCTCCTCTTGCTGAGGAAGGAGAGCCTAGTCGTGCTAAGAGGAAGAGGACTTCCCATCCTCCGAGAGATCTCATGCCAGCCCCCGAGTCTCCTCCCCATAGTCCAGTCCATGTTCCTGATTGGGGAGTGAAGGCAAGCGATCTCAGCCGGAACACTCAGGTGGCAAGACGTATGATTCACCACTTCGCCACTCCCGCCGATCGTCAGGTGCTGGCCGAGCAGTCCTCGGAGGCCATAAAAGCCACATTGTGCAAGTATTTGGCCTAGGTAATCACCTATACTTTATCAACCTCCTCCAGTCTCATCTATGTTATCCTTACTTGTCTTGCCCATTATAGGTGGTCACACTCGTTTCAGACTTTTTTGGACGTTTCTCTCAAGCTTCCAAGAAGACCTTGGAGCTAGACACCCAGCTGCAGGAGAGGGACGAGTTACTGGAGAGCCACAGGAAGAACTTGGATGAGTTGTCCTCCCAGCGGCAGGCTTCAGACCTACGTATTCAGGAGCTAGAGGTAGAGCTATCTCGGACGAGCTCCAAGCTATCCCGAGCGAACTCAGTCATTCGCCAGTACGAGCGCAAGTATGCCGAGCCCATCAAGCTTCCTGAGGTAGAAGAGTTCCTCCAGAAGAACCTGCAGGACGCTTGGACAAAGGGATTCCAAGCTCATGTGACTGAGGTATTACGAGCTCACCTGGACTTGGACATGTCCAATGTTCGGTCTGTTGCGGAGATTGTGGCCGGGATGGAGGACTCAGAGATGGCCGACGATGATGATGCGCCTCCCGATGCTTGAGTTTTTTCTTCTTTTTCTGGCTAGGGCCTTTTGCACTTCCTCTATTATCATGTATTAGACCGTCTCGCTTTTATACAATGCCGTTTCATTTTGACTGTTCATCGTTTGATTGCGAACATATGGGCTGGGACTAGTTGAACCTCAATCCCTTCCATAGTTGACGAGGGTGAATCTGACCCTTGGTTCTCCCTAAGTCAACAATCAGGAGGGTGTTGTGTTGTAATTTTTCCTTGGCTATTAGTCCACCCTTGGGGGACAGCCTAGAGCTTGTGACCCTTGAATGAATTTTTTTGTGGCCATCAGTCCACCCTTGGGGACGGCCTAGGGCTCGTGACCCTTGGATTTTAGCCACTCCCACGCGGGGAAGGGTGTTAGGCTAGAGTTTTTTCGTGGCCCTTAGTCCACTTTTTAGGACGGCCTGGGGCTCGTGACCCTTGGATTTTAGCCACTCCCACGCGAAGGAGGGTGTTAGCTAGAGTTTTTCTGTGGCCTTTAGTCCACTTATGAGGACGGCCTAGGGCTCGTGACCCTTGGATTTTAGCCACTCCCACGCGAAGGAGGGTGTTGGCTAGAGTTTTTTCGTGGCCTTTAGTCCACTTATGAGGACTACCTAGGGCTCGTGACCCTTGGATTTTAGCCACTCCCACGCGAAGAAGGGTGTTGGCTAGAGTTTTTCCATGGCCTTTAGTCCACTTATGAGGACGGCCTAGGGCTCGTGACCCTTAGATAAGCTTTGTCCATGGCCCTTAGTCCACATTTGGGACGGCCTAGGGCTCGTGACCCTTGGATTTTTCTTTGACAAAGTGTAATCCTTTGTGAAATTGCTATTAGATGGAGAGAATATGAAGCCTTGCCATTAGTCGTAAAGAAAAAGAGTACAAAGAGGTTTGGGGAATTCCCCTGCTCATTGATAAAACTTCCTTAAGTTTTGCACATTCCAAGTATGCTTCAGGGGCTTGCCTTCCATGTCTTCTAGTCGATATGCCCCCAGACTTAGGGATTCCACCACCCGGTACGGTCCTTCCCAATTCGGAGTTAGTTTATTCGCATCCTGAGGATGACTCACGTCGAACCGTCATAGTACAAGATCTCCTGGCATGAAGCTCCTAGTGTGGACTCATCGATTGTAGTACCTAGCAATGCACCGGTTATACGCGGCTTGTCAAATTCGTGCCAGGTCTCGGAGCTCATCCATCAAATCCAAGTTGCACCTTAGCCCTTGCTCGTTAATCTCAGGATCGAAATGCTCCACTCGATAGCTCCTCACCCCAATCTCGACAGGGATGAGAGCCTCCGACCATAACACAGTGTGAAAGGACATTCTCCTGTAGCCGTTCGCGGCGTGGTTCGATAAAACCATAGTATACTGGGGAGCTCATCTACCCATCGACCGTCCACCTTCTCAACCCGAGCTCGGAGTCCCTGCAGAATGGTCCTGTTCGTCAGCTCTACCTGCCCATTAGCTTGAGGATGGGCGACCGAGGTAAAATGCTGCTTAATCCCCAACTCGCGACACCATTCTTGCACCGATCGGTCCTCGAATTGGATGCCATTGTCAGTTATTAGCACCCTTGGAATACCAAACTGGCACACGATGGATTTCCAAAGGAATTGTTTTACCCTCCGGCCTGTCAAAGTCGCCACAAGCTCGACCTCCACCCACTTAGTGAAGTAGTTAATGGCTACTATCAAGTACTTATTCTGTCCAGCCGCTAGCAGAAAAGGCCCAAGGATATCGACTCCCCACCTGGAAAACGGACAAGGCGAAGCCAGGTGGGTGAGTTCAGCTGTCGGGGTGTGAACCAGGTTGGAAGTTTTTTGGCTTCTCTCACAAGTCTGGACCAAATGCCCAGCGTCGCTCATCATTGTCGGCCAGTAATACCCCTGCCGAAGTGCCTTCTAGGAAAGAGACCGAGCTCCGATGTGACTGCCGCAAATCCCTTCGTGGATTTCCCTTAGGATGTAGTCGGCCTCGACCGACCCCACGCACTTCAGCAGCGGCTGAGTGAAGGATTTCTTATAAAGGTCTGATCCAACCAGTAGAAACTTGGCAGCCTGGCGCTTGAGTTTTTGACTTTCTTGTTCCTCCTCTGGTAGCCATCCCTTGGTCAGATGTGCTACGATGGGATCCATCCAACTTTCAACCCCTTCCACGCAAAGTTGCTCCACCTCAGTCTCTATGCTCCTCTGGGGCAACGACTCCATGTAGACAGCTCGGGAATTCCTAGGGAAGGAAGAAGCAGCTATCCTCGAGAGAGCATCTGCCACCGTATTCTGTGCACGTGGGACATGATTGATTTTCACCGTCTGAAATCGCTCCATAAGATCCTTAGCTATCGCCAAGTATTGGGCCATGGCGTCCTCTCGGGCCTCGAACTCCCCTGTGACCTGCTGCACAATTAAATTCGAGTCAGAATATACCTCCAGATCCCTGACTCCCATCTGTTCCGCTAGTCTGAGCCCAGAAATGAGCGCCTCGTACTCGGCCTCATTGTTAGAGGCACTGAACTCGAAGTGGAGGGCATACGGCCAAGCCTGGCCATCGGGGCCCTGGAGTGGTAATCCAGCGCCACTACCTCCGACACTAGAGCTACCATCCACAAAGAGAGTCCAATTCTGAGAAATCCCTTCGTCTGCTTCCTCTGGTAGGGTGCCCTCCACGATGAAGTCGGCAAGAGCCTGCGCCTTGATGGCCAGCCGAGGTCGATAGTCGATGTCGAAAGCACTCAGCTCCACTGCCCATTTGAGCATCCTCCCCGACAAGTCCGGTTATCCCAGCACATGCCTCAGTGGCTGACTTGATAAGACGATAATGTGGTGTGCCTCAAAGTAAGGCCTCAACTTTCGAGCGGAGATGACTAGGGCATAGGCCAACTTTTCCGTTGGACTGTAACGAATCTCGGCTCCGGCCAACCTTTTGCTCACATAATAGACCGGCTTTTGAATTTTGTCCTCCTCCCGTACCAAAACCGAACTGACAGCCTCATTCGAGGCAGCCAGATAAATATATAGTGACTCTCCCGGCTGTGGTTTAGCCAAGACTGGGGGGGAGACTAGACACTATTTCAACTGCTCAAATGCCTCCTGGCATTCCTCTGTCCATACAAAATTCTAGACTCGAGTCAAAGCCTTAAAGAATGGCAATTGTCTTTCCGCAGATCTTGACAAGAACCGCCCTAATGCTGCTATCCTCCCAGTTAGCCTCTGCACCTCCTTGATACTTCGAGGAGGAGGCATCTCAAGTATGGCCTTTATCTTCGAGGGGTTAGCCTCAATTCCCCGGTAATGCACCATGAACCCAAGAATTTACCAGCTGTAACACCGAAGGCACACTTGGCCGGGTTGAGCTTCATCTGATACTGGCATAAGGTTCGGAGGCACTCCTCCAAGTCGTCCGGATGCTGTTCAGCCAATAGACTCTTGACCAAGATGTCATCCACGTAAGCTTCCATGTTTTGACCGAGTCGAGCCTTGAACATTTTGTTGACCAACCTTTGATATGTAGCTCCAGCGTTCTTCAGCCCAAAGGGCATAACTCGGTAACAATAGGTAGCCTTATCCGTGATGAAGGCGGTCTTTTCCTGATCTTCAGGGTGTAATGGGATTTGGTGGTACCCCTGGAATGCATCCAAGAAACTCATTAGCTGACACCCCGCTGTTCCGTCAATCAACGCATCAATCCTGGGCAGAGGGTAACTGTCTTTCGGGCAAGCTTTGTTAAGATCTTTAAAATCAATACCAAGCCTCCATTTTCCCAATCCCTTGGAGACAAGAACCACGTTGGCCAACCACTCTGGGTAGTTGACTTCCCAAATATGATTAGCCTCCATAAGCTTTTCCACCTCCGCCTCTATAGCTTTAGCCCACTTCGGGGCAAACTTCCTCTTCCTTTACCTTACCGGCACACAATCCGGGTAGAGCCCCAAACGATGTGTCATGATCGCTGGGTCTATCCCCGGCATATCCAGGGTAGACCATGCAAACACATCTTGATATCGGCGTAGGAGTGAAAGGACCTCAGACCTCAAGGGCTCCTGTAACTTGGCACTAATTCGCACTGTCCAATCAAGCTCTTCCCCCAGTGGGACTTCCTCGAGCTCATCCACCGGCTCTAAAGTCTTAGGCTCCTCCAGACCATCCAAGATGAAACTAGTAACCACAGTGGGAGGGGCAGTGGAATTCTGTCCCTCCTCCCTTACCGACCTCTGACCTGCTCTTATACTTGGGGCTCTCACCTGTTCCGTCTCCATCTGGCCCTGACCAGCTTAAGGAACCACATCCTGATTCGGTCCGGAGTCTAACTCTGACCCTTGGCAATAGTGGCACTCAAGGAGGCCACGTAGCATTCCCTAGCCTGCCGCTGGTCTCCTCTTACCCTGCCAATCCCTCCCGGAGTAGGAAATTTCAACACCATGTGATATGTACTCGGCACTGCCCTCAGAGCACTAAGCCCAGACCTACCAAGGATCATATTGTACGCTGAGGGCACATCTGCTACCAAAAAATCCAACGTCACCTGGGATTTATGAGAACCACTACCGACCATTAGGGGTAAGCAGATCAACCCTTCGAAATGGATCACCATTCCATCAAAACCCACCAATGGGACACGAACTGGCCTCAGCTGATCGAGCGTGAACCCCATCCCTAGGAATGCCCTCTTGTAGAGAATCTCTGAAGAGCTACCTGGATCCACGAGGATTCGCCTCATCTCCCACTCTCCCACTTGAGCAGTGATCACCAAAGGGTCTGAATAGTTGGGATAGCTCGGAAGATTCTCCTTAGAGAAAGTGATGACCACCCCTTCCTTTACCATGCTCTTGGGAGCAGTTGAGTGGGACCCTGGAATTGTCCCTGTCGCCAGCGTGTATAAGATAAACTTCTGTCCCCTCTCCTCGGCGGGCTGCTTTCCTTCTCTCTGGGGCGGTGTTCGGCTTCTCTCTCGAAAGCAATCTCGAGTAGGAGACCTCCCTCGATGCTCCGGCTTGGATTCTACCCTTTCTGAGCTCGTACCTCCTCGACCCATGAAATTCTGAAGGTATCCTCGATTGATAAGCTCTTGTATTTCTTCTTTCAATTGGATGCAGTCCTCAGTATCATGGCCGTGGTCGCAATGAAAACGACAATACTTCTTTTTGCTTCGAGTGTTAGGTGGAGACTTCAACGGGGGAGGACGCCGTAGATAATTCTTATCCTCTAATGCCAGGAGAATCTCTGCTCGACTGGCATTGAGGGGAGTGTAATTCACCGGGCTTCCATGTGCACCCCCAAAACCTGGGCGATCTGGAGCTCGGGAGGGGCGATAGTCCGTCTTCTGCTCCACCACTAGCTTTTTCTTCTCCTTTTCTCTTTCCTTCCTATCAAGTTGTTCTGCCCACTTCACCTTCATCACCTCTTCAGCGTTGATGTACTTATTAGCCCGGGCCAGGGCCTCTGTGAAAGTACAAGGCGGAGTCTTGGCCAAGGACTGAGCAAATGGCCCAGCCCTCAAGCCATTCTGAAGTGCCACCATTGCGATTCGCTGGTCGAACTCATCGATACTCAATGCCTCCTCGTTGAACCTCGCCATGAAATCCCTTAGGGATTCACCCTGGTTTGCTTGATGTTTACCAGAGCCATGGAAGACTTTCGGTGGCGCTTCAAGGGAGCGTAGTGGGCTAAGAAACAGGTCTTCAGCTCTTCCCAGCGGTTGATGGAACGATGGGGAAGGCAGGAGTACCAAGTCCGGGCATGTCCTCCCAAAGTAGCCGAAAATGCCCAGCACCACATCGCGTCCGACCGCGATTGCACTAGCATGTGAGAGGAGAAAAGCTCGACGTGATCATAGGGATCTGTGCTTCCGTCATGGAGCTTGATGGAGGGGATATGAAACCTTTCCGGTGGAACCTCCGCCATGATGCCCTTACTCAAGGGTTGGTTAGAGCCGAGGTGGAGCAACTCTTCCTTTCCCTTCTTAAGTTCCTGGACTTGCTTCTCTAGGAAACGCAATCGCCTCTCCTGCGAAGTCCCTCTTTCTCGCGAGGGGGTAGAAGTGGATCCTGCCACCTCAAAGGAGTGGATTTCCTGGCCCGTCTAGTGGGATTGACGAGGCTCCCGAGCAGAAGGAGGTGACTGATGCTATGCTCGCTGAGAGGGCACATGCCAACGATGTTGTTCAGTCTGGTGTAGATAACCAGTCAACAACTCAGTTAGTTGTTGGACCTGGTTTTCCAACCTAGTGAGTCGGTCCTTCGGCATTGGGTTGGCCGGAGGTGGTGGATTCTCCCTTTGCTGCGAGGCCTCTAGATTGGCTCCGACCTGGCTACGAGTCACGTCTCTTCGAGGATCCATGTAGTTAGTTATGACAAGGAGCGAAAGTTGCTTGACACTCATGGAAAGACCGAGGTCCGAGGTGAGGAGTTGAAGTCCGAAATGAGAGGTAGGGAATGAAGAGGTTAGCGAGTTTGGACGTTGGCCCCATGGTGGGCGCCAAATGATGATGGTATTTGGGACTGACCACCACGTGCCACCTCTGCAACTGAACCCCGGGAATGGTACCTCGGACTTGGTGATGTCGGACCTCGGGTGTAGAACCTGCAAGACAATGGAGGGCCGGGGCTAGGATCCCCCGGGGTGGACTCCGACGCTCAAATCAGTAGAGTAAATGCAAGTAGAAGTAAATAAGAGAGCTGTAGAGCTTGGGTATACCTGGCGAGAATCCTTGTCTTTTATAGGCGAGCCCGTTTTGGGGTACCCGAGATGA
Source organism: Diospyros kaki (assembly GCA_036245055.1). Classification (NCBI taxonomy): domain Eukaryota; kingdom Viridiplantae; phylum Streptophyta; class Magnoliopsida; order Ericales; family Ebenaceae; genus Diospyros; species Diospyros kaki. The sequence goes on from BSEG01000002.1 coordinate 23,437,665, forward strand.
GCGGGCACGACTCCCGAGAATCTCGGTCAAGTTGGAACGGGTCTTGCGGTTTGGCCCGTATTTCTCGGGCTCCGCTTTGGAGTGTTGACTTGCCACGTGTTGGTCTCTTCGGTGATCCACGTGGCAGGTGAGACTATTAGCGCGTAGGGGTATTCTAGTAATTTCAGTTGGTGCCACATCACTTTCTTTGCCAACAGGTACTGATCAAACCGTTAGAAGACTACTAGTAAAACTCTTCCTTACAATTTCCATGCCTTATCGAAAGCAGTCGAGAAAAAGCTTCCTTCTTACAATGGATCATCATGCCTGATGTTAATTTTTTAGTACAAAATGATGTAATTTTATTTTTTCTAAATTAGTTTGTAAACTTTCTTATATAAAAATCGTCTCATGGCCAAATATATATTTTAGCCTCTACATTTGCATGTTTTTGATATTTTGACACTCGACGTTTTTATTGTTTGAATTACGTTCCAAAATTATGTAATTTCAAATCAATTGTACACTTTAATAAATTTACTAAGAATAATGAATTAAGTATAATTGAAGGATGTAATTAAAATAACAAAAAGTTCAGGAGTGCAATTAATTTGAAATTATATAGTTTAGATGTGCAACTAAAATAACAAAAAGTTAGAATGTCTAAAAAAAAAAATACAAATATAGAGACTAAAATATGTATTTTTCCTTTTTTATATTAATTAATTGATAAATAATATTTTCACATATTAGTAAAATATGTGAACACTTCTTATGCTTATTAGTAATCTCATGACACAAAAACATATACGAGGGTTTCCTAACTTCATCTTCCATCACAATACCCAATAACTCTACTAACCCTAGATGACAACTCATGAAGCATCTTCCTTTTTTCTTCAGCCATTTTTTCCTTCCTCTCATTTCCTTTGATTAATCCATCCCCCAAATTTCTAAAGCCCTCTTTCCCTCCATCTATATCCAACTTGATCACTCACTATTCCCCTTCCTTACCCACAACCCCCCTCTTTTTTTTTTTTTTTTTTTGCTACAATAAAACATTACGGATAGAATCATGTTAAAAACATACAATATAACCTAAGTTGTCAATACAAAACAAAAGTCCTAACCCAACAAAAACCTAAGAAACCACAAGCCTCTAGTCGACAAACAACTAAATAAGCACTAGCAACTGCAAAGCATATGATCTAGGAAAGGATTCTTAGATTGACAGGCAAGCACAAACATCATCTTATGTTAAAGTGGCTAATAATTGAATTAGCTTTTGCCTCTCTAAAAAGGGTAGAGGAATGATCCAAAAATGTCACAGCCAGCACGTAGGCAAATGGCAAGCTTGCCAAGTCTAAAAACCCAAAATGCATGCGGAGCTAAGATATAAAATACACAAGAAATAGCTAGCATAAGATCAAAGTTAAAGCACTAGTACTTAATGGAACTAAAACACAACAATAAATTGCAAATCCACAAAAAATTAGGCCCAACCAAGAAATAACAAAACCCAACCCTATGTAGCCCAATATCCCAATATCCAAGCTTCAGCATTGCAAAATCCTCTTCATCATCATTGTCATCCTTAGTCACGTCTCAAGCATGAACCAGAGGGAAGGGATGTTGGCAACGGTGAGCATTCTTCTCAAAAGCAAAGATCAAGAGGAAAGATGCACATCCTCTTCTTGGATCCTAGATTTGATTTAACACCTACAAATCAATTTGAGTTTCAAACTGAATCCAAAATAGAGAAAAGGAAATAGAGAAGAGAGAACAAGGGAGTTGAGTGATAGGGGGAACAAAGAAAAGGGGTTTTCAACAAAGAAGGAAAATGGGGTGTTAGGGTTTAGAACATAAAAAGGGGTTTGGGGGAAGAAAAACTAGCGGAGGAAGGGAATGATGAACAAGCCTCTAAGAGGGCAAGTTCCTGGCGAGAAGCGTCTCGTTCCGCTTGCAACTCCTTGACCCTCTCACCCATCTCGACCAATTCTCGCTGAGCCTCGTCCCTCTAGCTGGCCACTCTCAGATATTTGGATGTTAGTTTCTCCACCTCCTTATCAGCCAAAGCAGCCCACCCATAAAGGTTGTCAGAGTCAGCCCTAGCCTTAGCTTTCCTCAGTTTTGACTCAATGAATAGCAAGTGAGTAGTGCTGGCAGCACGAAGTTACGATATCTCTACCCATCGAAACAACCCCTTTTCCCCAAAAAGAGGCGAGCCTCTTCCGATCAGCCTCCACAAGAAGCTGGTCCTGGACAAACTTCCCTTGTCAAAAGACATGGCTCCAGAGACTCCGCGGATTATTTTCGGCATCGTCACAACCCCTCAAGCCTGGCCGCAGAGCGCACATCAGTGGGGGAGGTGCCGACTCGCTATCAGCCGGATCTGAGCCCGGCAAGCTTAAGGCGCTAGTGAATGGACTTGAACTCGAAGGGCCTGCAACGTCGGTAGTCAGCCCAAGACCCGAAGAGCTTGGTACGTCAGCAGCTTGGCTCAGAGAGCCCAACGTGTCAGGAGCTCGATCAGAAGACCCTGTTTCGACAGCTACCCGGCGTCTCTTCCGCTGGAGGGGCACCTCCTCGGCCTCCGGCGGGGAGGGAGTGCCAACAGAGACTGCGGCAATCAGTCGAACATGAATTGGATCCCTCAGCTTCACAGCAGTAACTTTTACCCCACTTGTAAACACTCCACACGATACCCCATCGCCCTTCTCTTCCATGCGCCTCACCACTTCTCCCGCCGTCAAGCCTGACGCCCTTTGCCCTAAAACATAAAGTCCTGATAAAAGCTATCATTAAGATAAAGCAAAGTGCAAATACACAGCGACAACGTACCCATATACTTGGCCAGAGCTTGAGGATCTTATCCCAGTTCCACAAGCTTTGCAGATTTGAGTTGGGTGGAGAATGTGAAGGCATCTGCCAGGGCTTGATCCTCCAGATCGAGGCTTCCATACTCCATCTCTAAGAAAGGATTTGGTTTCGACTGCCAGAACAAAGGGTATTTCTCCTTACCCTCCTCATCTAGGAAAAAATTGAGCTCTTTCTTGCTCGAGCCCACCTTGAAGAAGCCATCCATAAAATGCTTGAAGGACGTAGTAAAGGCCTTCAAACCCAATTTTCCCATACAGCTAGTCAGAGAAATCTAACCACCCCGGTAAGCTCATTTCTAGTGATAACAGTGGAAGAAAACTGCCTTGTTAGGTTTGCGGCCAAGGAACTTGGCCAGCACCTCGAAGCCGCGGATGAAACCCCAACTGTTCAGGTGCAGCTGCATCAGGGCAACGTTTTCTAAAGTGCATATGCTATTTTGAAACATCTCTGTATTAGCATTTGTTCCAGGTTTTCGACTATATTTTGAAACCTGTGTATTATGTTTCGAAACCCCATTTCTAGAGATATATGTTTTGAAATCTATTATGTTATGTTTCGAAACTTCATTTGTAAAAAGGTATGTTTCGAAACCTATTATGCCATGTTTCAAAACCTCTGACATTTTGTCAGCAGATCATTTGAAAATTGAGATGCTTTTGCTTTGCATTTCTTTTTCTATCTAAAAGCTTCTCAATCATTTTATTAATGCATTCTCCATGCTATGAGATTCAAATTCAAATTTGAATGTAAGTGCTTTTAAAATATTCAAAGTGGGCATAAGTTTTTGTCTCCCACTCTTTGTTGTCTCGAAGTGCTTATCCAGCTGTAAAAGGTTGTATGTTTTGAAACCTGTGATCTAAGTTTCGAAACCTTGGTCTATTTATGTGATGTTTCGAAACCTATTAAGTATGTTTTGAAACCTACTTTTCTGTCATGTCTCTAACGGCTATAAACAGCCAGATTTCTATCTCTTGGTATAAATAGCAGGTATTTGAAGACAATACGAGATTGATTGAGCTAGAACAAGATACAACAAGTGAATACACACTAGAGACATACACACAAGCACAAGTGATCTAAATCCGTTTGACAAGCTCTCAAGAAGATCCATTCATATGATCCTAGAAGTGCATTGTGATGTGAAAAATGAGAAGTAAGTGCAAACAACGAGTCTCATCTCTCCAGCTCTCCTTTCCTCACCTCAAGTTAAGAGGTTTGTACAACCATTTGGTAAGGCATTTATTGCTTATTGGGTTGTAAGAGATAAAACGTTATTTATCTTGTTAATGTTGTAAGGTTTGTGTTTAGCCTAAAACTCATTGCATCAAAGGTTTAAGTTTAGCCTTAAAACGCACTTGGTGTAAGGTTTAAGTTAAGCCCGTAAAAACTCACTTGGTGCTAGGTTTGAGTTGAACCCGTAAAAACTCATTTTGTAAGGTTTTAGGGTGAACTATGGTAAAACCCTTGTTGTGGTAATCACTAGTAAAAAGTGATTGGGATTGAAAATCCTTCAAGTGGGTAAACTTAAAGGTAGTAGACTAAGCAGGGTGGCGAACCACTATATATCTTGTGTGCAATTATTCTTTAGCTTTTGCTTATCATTATTGCCTATTGCACATGTTATCATATGATTTGTTATCAAAGTCTAAAATAGTTTTCTTGAGCATAAGTTTATACATATACATAGAAAACATATCTTTGATATACAAACATCTTTGGTATACCCTTAATTATATAAATCATCTTTTCCAAAGATCGTTATTTTGAAATACAAGGTAAAAGATTTCGAATCCAGCAAAACAGTGAAATAGATTTCGAAACATATATTTCCCATTTCGAATCTTGCAAAACAGTAAGGTATATTTTGAAATATATATAGTAGGTTTCGAAACCTACTTAACAGAAAGTCTTATTTCGAAACATATAGCCTATATTTTGAAACCTGATATTCTGCCAACAATCAAAGTTTTAAATTATCAAAAATTTATACAAATCGCAATTCACCCCCCCTCTTGGGATATATTTTCCATCATTAGGAACCAATAGAAGCCGCAACCGCAGCCTCATAAATAGCACCTCGTACATATATAGAAACCCAGGATCTGAGGCCGAATGAGAAACACGCTCCTCCCACCCACCGGAAAGGCAGACGAACTTTCTCCACTGAATCTCCCTTTCCTCGTCCTTCTCCCTTCCCTTTCCACTCCATGAGGCGATCCTTCTTCTCACCACGCCCAAAGATGAATCCGTAGAGAACTTCGATGCGATCTAGGCAACCTTCTCATTTACCCAGTTATACGGGTGAGCGGAACTAGAAGTAGAGATAACCATCTACGAACAGACTAGCCGATTCGGTGGAGCAATCAAACGTCGAAGAAAGAATCCCAAGACAAAGAACGAGCTCGAGAACGAAAGTAAGGGACATGCACACGCGAGGGCAGCGCATATAAATAGGCATCGCACGAGGCACCTAACATATGACTAATGGCCAACAAAAACTCGTCGCATGTACTGACTGCACTCTCACCATGCAATTAAAACACAATAAAAAAAAACACAGTCTACGAGTGCAGTTATAGTCTACGAGTGCAGTTATTTGGTTTTACTGCTTGTTATAGTCTAAAACACAGACTAATGGCCAGTCTACGAGTGCAGTTATAGTCTAAATTTAAATTTGTATTTTCTAGATGAGTCCAGGTCGTCCACTGAGAGATTTATTTATGGTAAAAGAAAAAGAATGTCACACACACACACACGCATTTGGACGAATTGGCAACAAGATTTTTTTATGGTTTTTTAGATAACAGATACTAGGAAATAAAGCAAGGCAAAAGTTGAAATAAACGCTGAATGTGAGAATATGAAATTGGATAGCACTTGACTTAAGACAATTTCAGCACCAACCCATTGATTTCCAATTTTTAGCAGAAAAGATTAGCAACATTAATTTAATTTCAGATATGAAGGTTTGTTATTAAATGCAATTAGAGATGATGATAGTTCTAGTTTAAGCAATCCCCATACATGATATGCGGGATTCTAATTTAATCAACTACCATAAATTCAATTGCAATTAATACACAAAACAACTAAATTAATCATCCGGGTTTGGGTATGATAGTGTTTTCAGTTCTAGTAACTCCCATGCGTGGCATGAAAGCTTTAAGTTAGGCTTACGCTCCAATCCAAACCTGGTGATTTCTCAATAATTAATACACACTCATCCTAAAATTTAAATTAATATCATTCATTTAAAGCACAGCTTTCTTTGGGAATCATTGGCGTTGAGCAGTGTCCTTGCCTTAACCCAAGATTGGATTTAGCTACTCATCTCCATTTAAAAGTTAATTGACAGGAATTTAAATGGCGTAATTTAAATAACAGAATTTAAATGATAAGAATTAAAATAGCAGAAATTAACCAGCCATTTAGGTGGTGGATAATAAAGTAACAATAAATGACATAAGAATTCAAGAGAAGAAAGAAAGAAAGTAAGATCACAAGAGAAAACAATAGAGAAAAGAAGAGAGAATAAGAGCAATTCTCAAAGAGAATATTTAAGAAAACAACTAAGTTTTGATTCAAAAAAAATAATCCCCTTACAAGTGCAACTGATAAGTGTCTTTTATACACTTATTTTGGTCTATAAACTTAGCATTTATACATTCAATGAGCATGGTTTCTACTTGATTTGGTTCTATATATGGTTATGTAGATGTGGAGCATGTGTTAAAGCGGACATGGAGCAAAAAGAGTGATTTTGGTGCATGATGGGAGTGAAATGAAGCTTAGAGGCATGGTCGGGTTTCGAATTAAAAAGAAGCAAAAGAGTATCGAGAACAAGAAGTTGAGGATGATAAAGCAAGAGGCCAAAGAAGAAGGCTAGCGGGCTTATAGCGGTATGCATACCGCTGTAGCACCGCTATAAGACTTAGTTTCTGGAGCTCACGGTCTTACAGCGGTAAGCATACCGCTGTAGGACCGCTTTAGGAATTATTTTCTGGAGCTCACGGGTCTGCAGCAACAAGCATACCGCGGTAGGACCGCGGTAGGGTTCAAAGCTTCGTGACAAGGCCGTTTTAAGCCCGTTTTAATCCAAATAAAAGGGAAATAGACTCCTTCAAGGTGAAGGACTTTGATAACCTAAAGAGGGCTATATAAAGGCTTATTTGTGGGAGATTAAAGGAGCTTTTGGGGAGAAGAAGAGAAGACGGCAAGTCAAGGCAAAAAGAGGATTCTCTTGAAGATCTTCGATTTCGGTTTTATTTTTCTGTTCTTTATTCTTTGCAACATCATGAACTCCGTTTTTATTACTTTTTCTTTGGTTGAAACTATGTTAGGCTAAAGTACTTTGTGGCTAGGGTGATTGATGAAACCTAGTTCAATGATGGTTTAATTGAAAGTACTTGGGTTTTATTTTATTCTTGTCTTTTGAGTTGATCGTTTATTATGCACTACTTCCGTTTTGATGCTTGGCCGCCATTAGAACGTGTTTGTGATTTATATTGCTTTCGGGAGATTCAATATAGATGAGCACTTGATAATAAATGACATAGGGTTCGATAATAGGTAGAGATACCGTTATGCCTTGTGAAATCTTATTTTGATGATCATTGTGGATAAATGCATGTTTGTGTATTTGTAGATTAATTAGAGATAATTAATCTCATATGTGAGCATAGATTCGATTGACCATCGAGAGAGGCTTTTGATTAACTTAGGATCATTGATTTTCTTCTCAAAGCAAGAATTATGAAACCCGATCACTGAAAGATTAAACCAAACATAGAACTACGGTGGATTCATGAACCCTAGCGCATTAGATTTCTATATTTAAAACCTAAAGAGTCATTTTGTGTTTTCTTTTTGGTGAGTTAGTTTTAACTTATATAAAACTTCTATTGATTATTCTTTTAATTGTGTGTGGCTTATTAAAGTTAATAGTGGTTAAAGTAGGGATTAAAAGCTAATCCTCGTGGGAACGATACTTGATTCATCATTATATTACTTGTTGCGATTCCGTACACTTGCGGGAAGAAAATGGCGAACAAGTTTTTGGCGCCGTTGCCGGGGATTAGTTATTTTGATTACTACTTTAATTAAGATTAGCTTTAATACTTGTGTTGCTTTCTTTATTTTTGACGCTGAACTATTTCAATTTTTGTTGTGTTAGGATTGAGATAGTGCATGCGGCATTCAAAACGTCTTGATCTTGTTGAGTTTGATCCGGAGATTGAACAAACCTTTCATCAAAGGCGTCGTGAACAAAGAGCAAAAATGGAACAACAGCAAGGCATTATAGCCGACAACGGAAATCAGCTTGTTCAAGTGGAGCGTACTGTTGAGATTAATGAGAGAGATATCTTGATGGGGGATTTCATGATGCCTCCAGTTGTTGAGAACCGATCGAGCATAGTTTATCCTCCATATGGGCACGATCACTTCCAGTTGAGACCGGATGTGATAAATTTGTTCTCCAATAACATTCCATTCTATGGGAGAAGTGATGAAAATCCACACTACCATCTCTCTCGTTTCCTGGAGTATTGTGGCAACTTCAAGTATCAAGGGATCAACGAAGAAGCAATGAGGATGCGACTTTTTCCTCACACTTTGAAAGACAAAGCTCGGGAGTGGTTGGATTCACTATCACCTGGTAGCATCACTACATGGGCTGATTTGGTTCACAAGTTCACTCTTAAATATTTTCCACCAACCAAGATCAGCAAATTAAAGTATGAAATTTCGACTTTCCAACAAGCCGAAATTGAGAATTTTCATGAAGCATGGGAACGGTACAAAGAATTGCTAAGGAAGTGTCCAAATCATGGGTTTTCTTTACCAGCTCAAAATCACTATTTCTATGCCGGGTTAACTCCTTACAGCCGTTCGGCAGTTGATTCTACAGCAGGTGGTTCTATTAGAAATAAATCAGCTGGAGAGTTACATGATCTTTATGAAACAATGAGTGAGCAATTTGTAATGTGGCCGGATAGAAGTTCAAATAGGAGAGCAGCTGGAGTACATGAAGTGGATATGAATACGTTGATGTTGGCCAAGATTGATGCTCTTTCAAAACAGATGGAAAACTTAAAATACTCTCCATCAGTTAATATGGTGCAAGGATCTCTTCCAGTTTGTGTAACTTGTGGGGCAAACCATCTGTCATCCGAATGCCCATTGACCGTTAGGGATCCTTCACACACAGAGCAGGCTGCTTATGCACAAAATTTTCCGCGTCAACAAAATTTCCAGCGTCCACAAAATAATCCATATTCTCCAACATACAATCCCGGCTGGAGAAACCATCCTAATTTTTCATATGGCAACAATCAAGGAATTCAAAACCCACCAAAGCAAGGAAGACCACATGAGGAAAAAGGAGGTTGGGAAGCAGCAATTTCAAAACTTCAAGAACGAAGTGAGCGAACCGATGCAGCCATAAAAAATATAGAGACTCAAATTGGACAGTTAGCTAAAATCCTTACTGAGAGGCAACAAGGCACATAGCCAAGCAACACCGAAGTAAATCCAAAGGAGCAAGCGAATGCAATCACTACAAAGAGCGGGGTGCAATTGCCAGAGATTCATGTCAAAAGACCAAGTGTGGAAAAGAAAGCCGATGTTGAAAAGGAGACAACAACTGAGAATAAGGAGCCCAAAGATATAGCTGAACAAGAGGAAGTGATTCTGCCAACAGTCAAGCCTTATGTTCCACCTATTCCGTTTCCTCAAAGATTGCGCAAGCACAAGTTGGATAAGCAATTTGAGAAATTTTTGGAGGTATTCAAGAAGCTACATATCAATATACCATTTGCTGAAGCTTTGTCTCAAATGCCCAGCTATGCGAAATTTATGAAAGAGATTCTATCGAACAAAAGGAAGCTTGAGGAGCATGAAACCGTGATGTTAACAGAGGAATGTAGTGCCATTTTACAAAATAAATTGCCACCAAAGTTGAAAGACCCAGGGAGTTTCACAATCCCGTGCACCATTGGCAGCTTATATTTTGAACGGTCCTTATGTGATTTGGGTGCTAGCATTAATTTGATGCCATTCTCTATCTTTCAAAAACTTGGTTTAGGTGAAGCAAAACCTACAAGGGTGTCATTGCAGCTAGCGGATCGGTCCGTGAAACATCCACGTGGAATTGTTGAAGATATCCTGGTAAAAGTGGATAAGTTTATATTTCCAGCAGATTTCATTATTTTGGATATGGCTGAAGATAGAGATATTCCCCTTATTTTGGGGCGACCTTTTCTAACTACTGGACGAGCTCTTATTGATGTGCAAAAAGGACAACTCATGTTAAGGCTGAATGATGAGCAAATCACTTTTAATGTGTTTGAAGCGCTAAAATTTCCTACTGCCTCAGATTCTTGTTTTCAGATTGATATTTTGGACAAAGAGATAGAAAATACATTCTCTTTGAATCAGCCATCAGATCCTTGGGAAGCATGTGTGATGCACTCACAAGTTGAAGATACCGACTCGGCTATGATTGAAGAATGTGTCAAATATTTGCAAGGATCGGAACTTATTCAAAAGGGAAAGCATTACAAGGCATTGGTTACGGGACCTCCACGACCTTTACCTTCCATTCAACAAGCTCCGAAATTGGAGCTAAAGCAGCTGCCATCCCATCTTCGGTATGCCTATTTGGGTGAGTCCTCTACTCTTCCAGTTATCATTGCTAAATCCATTAACCAAGAAGAAGAGGAAAAGTTACTCCGGGTGCTTCGAGAACATAAGTCAGCTCTTGGATGGACTATAGCTGATATAAAAGGTATTAGCCCATCTCTTTGCATGCACAAGATATTAATGGAAGACACGTACAAGCCGGTAGTGCAACATCAGCGACGGCTAAATCCTCATCTGCAAGAAGTGGTTAGAGCTGAAGTACTGAAGTTACTAGATGCTGGAATTATTTATTCTATCTCAGTTAGTGCTTGGGTTAGTCCAGTTCAAGTGGTGCCTAAGAAAGGAGGAATCACAGTGGAAAAGAACGAAAATAATGAGCTCATTCCAGTTCGACCCATTACCGGATGGCGAGTTTGCATCCACTATCGTAAGTTGAATGATGCAACGCGAAAGGATCATTTTCCTCTACCATTCATTGATCAAATGTTGGAGCGCCTAGCAGGTCATTCCCACTATTGTTTCCTTGATGGCTATTCGGGATACAATCAAATTCCAATAGCTCCAGAAGACCAAGAGAAGACAACGTTCACTTGTCCATATGGTACATTTGCCTACCGACGGATGCCATTTGGTTTGTGCAATGCCCCTGCCACTTTTCAGCGTTGCATGATGTCAATCTTCTCCGATATGGTAGAAAGATTTATTGAAGTGTTCATGGATGATTTTTCGGTCTTTGGTTCTTCATATGACGAATGCTTAAAGAACTTGACACTTGTTTTGAAGCGTTGTGAAGAAACAAACTTGGTGCTCAATTGGGAGAAATGCCACTTCATGGTCCAAGAAGGAATTGTATTGGGACACCGAATTTCAGTTAGAGGTATTGAAGTTGACAAGGCAAAAATTCAAGTGATTGAGAAGCTTCCTCCGCCCACATCCGTCAAGGGTATCCGCAGTTTTTTGGGACATGCGGGTTTTTATAGAAGATTCATTAAGGATTTCTCCAAGATTACAAAGCCTTTATGCAACTTGTTGGAGAAGGACGTAAAATTTGAATTTTCTGAGGAGTGCCTCAAATCATTTACCACTCTAAAGAAAAAGTTAATCTCCGCACCTATTATTGTGGCACCAGATTGGAACATGCCGTTCGAATTAATGTGTGATGCTAGTGACTATGCAGTTAGGGCCGTTTTGGGACAACGAAGGGACAAAATCTTACATATGATTTACTATGCTAGTCGGACTCTCAATGACGCCCAAATGAACTACGCCACAACAGAAAAAGAACTCCTAGCAGTGGTCTTTGCTTTTGAAAAATTTCGATCATACCTCATTGGTTCAAAGGTGATTGTTTATACGGATCATGCCGCACTGAAATATTTATTTTCAAAAAAAGAGGCAAAACCAAGGCTAATCCGTTGGGTCTTACTTCTCCAAGAGTTTGACTTGGAAATTCGAGATAAGAGAGGATGTGAGAATGTGGTAGCCGACCATCTCTCAAGATTAGAGCAACAAAATCAATCCGAAACAGGGGATATTAATGAAAAATTTCCAGATGAGCAACTTCTAAGAGTGGAACGAGCAAGCACCGAAACAGAGGTACCATGGTATGCCGACTATGTCAATTATCTTGCAAGTAACATCGTACCTCCTGATTATGATTACCATCAAAGAAAAAAATTCTTTTCGGAGCTAAAATTCTATTTTTGGGAGGATCCCATCCTTTATCGGAGAGGAGCAGATCAAGTCATCCGGAGGTGTGTTCCAGAAGATGAGATGGAGATGATCTTGGAGCAATGCCATGCATCCCCATATGGTGGACATTTCGGAGCAACAAAAACAGCAGCTAAGGACCACGTCCAAGCAAAGATGGCCCCCAAAACCCGCTACACTCCCGCCGCACATAAGGGTAAAGCCGTTGCAACCAGTTCAAACACCTCCAAGCGGCCGCGAGTTGATCCGCCAACCTATCCAATCTACCTCACTGCCAAAGCAGAAGAACGAGCTAGAGTGATAGAGTCATGGCCTCTCCACCGAGAGCGGGAAGTCGATTTAGCTAGCATCGAGGTTACTGGGGTTTCTGAGATTATTCATGCCAAGCAGTGGCTCAAATTTTGTGCAAAGCCTCCCAAGATATATCCCCCCGTTGTTCGAGAATTCATCGCCAACTTCAACGAAAACATCCTTGGCGGAGACGACGACGATGAGGAAGTTCATGCCTTCCATACTTATGTGCGCGGAGTATGGGTCCCATTCAGCCCTGACATCATTCAAAACTTCTATCAAGTGCCATCAGGGACAGATCTCGGGGACATAGAAGATTGGAATCAAGTGGCTCGCATTTGCTTTAATGAAGACATCCCACCGGTGTGGCCAAGCCACAATGTGGTGCTCCATAATGAGCTTAACCTCAAGGCGAAGATGTTCCATTACATATTATCTTCTAACATCGCTCCATCTTCACACATGACAGAGATATACCCCCCAAGGATGCAGCTTCTTTATGCCTTGACTACTGGATATGAAGTGAATTTTGGTGAGCGTATCTTCCAACAAATAGTCGCCCTCGCCTTGACCAAAGGTAATAAGAAAAGGATTTACTTCCCAGCTCTCATCTCAGCCTTATGCAAGCGAGCCAAAGTCCCTACATCTGCGTCTGAGCTTGACAAGACGAAGCCCGCACCGATCAACTTATACACTATTCGGCAGTCACATACTCAGATTGCCCAACACCGGCATGCAGCTCGCATGAGAGACACAGCAGCAGAGGCCGAGGAGGAAGATAAAGCCGAGGAGTACATGGAATCTAAAGCACCACCAGCAGTGAGACCACCACCTCGACGCCGACCTGGAGGGGTCAACTTTGGCCCTACATTGGAGGCAATGCAAGCACAGATACAAGAAAACCGAGTGGAACAGGATCGACAATTTCACATGCTGCAAGCAGGCTTGGATGTTCTCAGAGCCGACCTTCATGACCAGCGCGAGGAGATGAGATCCATGTTTGCCCAGCTACTCCGGTCACAGTCGCCGCCACCTCCCGACGACCATTGATTCACTTCGGCCATCCATGCACCGACTCTTCTGCCCAGGTACCTTCCTTCCTTTTTAATGCCTTTCGAGCCATTGGGACAATGGCTCATTGTAAGTTTGGGGGGAGGGTTTTGATGATCCAATCTTGTATTATATGTTAATCTACTTGGTCATCTATTCAAAAAAAAAAAAAAAATTGTTGTCTTGTTGGGTAGTCATGCCATCAATGATGAATCTTAGTTGGTACCATTTAGATGAAACGAGTAAAGATAGTGATGCTACTCATTTTGGTTTTGTGATTCACTATCCATGTTAGACACCTATTTGAGCACAAGTGTCAGGAGGTTAAATGCATAGGTTTCCATATAGACTTTCGCCCTTAAACCCACTTTGTGAGCAATTCAATCATCAAAAATTATGAAAAGAAAAGTTTGAGGGAGATTGAGCTATGATGGTAATTGTTGAGGAATGTGTCGACTCCGTGCATGTTAAAATTTGTGTGGAATGTGTTAGACATACTAAGGGAAGCTAGACAATGACCATAGGCTAGTGATCTAATCCCTATCACTATGTTGTGCACCAAATTAAATTTGAGCTTGCATATATCTTATATCTTTCTTCGTAGCCTGAATGACTTGAGTGATTATGCCCGTAGGGGTATCTGAAAACCTGGTGCCCCGTGGTTATCTGGCTTGGGAGTCATCGGCTGAAAGCTCGTTACAAGGGTCATTCAGAAAAGCTTAATGGAGTAAAGGCTTGCACATAAGATATTAAAAAAAAAAAAAAATCTCAATAATGGTGCCGATATTTGTAAACTCTTGGGGATTGAGAACACTGGTGGGTTTGACTGTCTAGTGGATGTTAGCATGCCGAAGCGTTCAAAATAAAGGAGAGTCTTCACAAACTAAAATAATGTCGTTTTTGGCTAAGTCTAACCAAACTTGAACAAGAAAGAAAAGAGTGATTGAGAACACCTAGGGATTAAATGAAAAGACCAAGTTTGGGGGTAGAGTGAATATCACGAGTGAGAAAGTGTACAGGACCATCGAAGGGTCGGGATACCAACAATCTTATGCATGATATTGTACCTGACAGGATTCGCACACACACACGTCAAAACATGGAATAGGTCCAAAACATTTGTGTAACATTACTAGAAAACTCTGTGAGAATCATGAATGATACCAAAATCTGAGGCTAACTGGAAGGCTATCCAACTTGTAAGTGATTTTGCAATATTAACTATTTTCTACTTGAGGGGTGATATATTTGAGTCAATAATCTTGCTCGGGACGATCAAGAGTCTAAGTTTGGGGGTATTTGATAAGTGTCTTTTATACACTTATTTTGGTCTATAAACTTAGCATTTATACATTCAATGAGCATGGTTTCTACTTGATTTGGTTCTATATATGGTTATGTAGATGTGGAGCATGTGTTAAAGCGGACATGGAGCAAAAAGAGTGATTTTGGTGCATGATGGGAGTGAAATGAAGCTTGGAGGCATGGTCGGGTTTCGAATTAAAAAGAAGCAAAAGAGTATCGAGAACAAGAAGTTGAGGATGATAAAGCAAGAGGCCAAAGAAGAAGGCTAGCGGGCTTATAGCGGTATGCATACCGCTGTAGCACCGCTATAAGACTTAGTTTCTGGAGCTCACGGTCTTACAGCGGTAAGCATACCGCTGTAGGACCGCTTTAGGAATTATTTTCTGGAGCTCACGGGTCTGCAGCAACAAGCATACCGCGGTAGGACCGCGGTAGGGTTCAAAGCTTCGTGACAAGGCCGTTTTAAGCCCGTTTTAATCCAAATAAAAGGGAAATAGACTCCTTCAAGGTGAAGGACTTTGATAACCTAAAGAGGGCTATATAAAGGCTTATTTGTGGGAGATTAAAGGAGCTTTTGGGGAGAAGAAGAGAAGACGGCAAGTCAAGGCAAAAAGAGGATTCTCTTGAAGATCTTCGATTTCGGTTTTATTTTTCTGTTCTTTATTCTTTGCAACATCATGAACTCCGTTTTTATTACTTTTTCTTTGGTTGAAACTATGTTAGGCTAAAGTACTTTGTGGCTAGGGTGATTGATGAAACCTAGTTCAATGATGGTTTAATTGAAAGTACTTGGGTTTTATTTTATTCTTGTCTTTTGAGTTGATCGTTTATTATGCACTACTTCCGTTTTGATGCTTGGCCGCCATTAGAACGTGTTTGTGATTTATATTGCTTTCGGGAGATTCAATATAGATGAGCACTTGATAATAAATGACATAGGGTTCGATAATAGGTAGAGATACCGTTATGCCTTGTGAAATCTTATTTTGATGATCATTGTGGATAAATGCATGTTTGTGTATTTGTAGATTAATTAGAGATAATTAATCTCATATGTGAGCATAGATTCGATTGACCATCGAGAGAGGCTTTTGATTAACTTAGGATCATTGATTTTCTTCTCAAAGCAAGAATTATGAAACCCGATCACTGAAAGATTAAACCAAACATAGAACTACGGTGGATTCATGAACCCTAGCGCATTAGATTTCTATATTTAAAACCTAAAGAGTCATTTTGTGTTTTCTTTTTGGTGAGTTAGTTTTAACTTATATAAAACTTCTATTGATTATTCTTTTAATTGTGTGTGGCTTATTAAAGTTAATAGTGGTTAAAGTAGGGATTAAAAGCTAATCCTCGTGGGAACGATACTTGATTCATCATTATATTACTTATTGCGATTCCGTACACTTGCGGGAAGAAAAAGGCGAACAGCAACCAAGTGAGTTATTTATAACCTACAAGATGCAATACAAACCACACAATTTCAATTATTCAACTAGACATAATTATATCTAATGGGCACTCACACACTTAAAGTTAAATGGATTTTAGCTATAATACACACCTAAAGTTAAATGGATTTTAGTTAAAAAAACACACCTAATAAAGCACTTATAAAATAAATATTTAAAAATAAAAAAAATAAATTTCTACAATTGGGTTTTTTATCTTCATTAGGATTAAAAATGCTTGGGCCTTTATTAAGATTAAAAATGCTTGGCCTTCTCCAAATGATGTCTTCCATGGGTTGCTCAAGTTGGGTCTTAAACATGCACTGGGCCTTGGGCCTTCAATTTAATGGGTATGCGTTGGGCCATTTCTTCATTCCAACTTATAATTAAATGTGGGTCTTCCTTGTTGGGTCTTCTAAATTGGGTTTCAATTGCAATTTTAATGATTTTATCCTCCAAGCAAGCCTTGCTTCACGCATGAACATATGTGATATTAATATATTATATATTATGCATGATTATATGATATGTATGCATGGGGTGCACTTATATGGATATATATATTATATTATATATTATAGATATATATTATATATATTTATATATATTGTAAATAACTATTCAATTAAACTAATTTAAAATCAAAACAGGGGTTATAATTATAACAAAATTTTATAAAATTAATCACTAATCATGTACTGCAATAAGCACCCTGATGGACCTGCTCCACCTAGGGTGGCAGATTCCCTCATGCCTACAGGTGGAGCCTCACACCCTTGGAAAGACGCCTCGATTCCCGGAGCCCACGGAGCCTTGTGCAATCATACAAGGTCGCCAAAACAAAAAACCCAAAGTTGAGGCGCCAAACCCCTCGAATGGACGACAACTTGGCCCCATCCCATGAACCAAAATTACGGGCACGACAAACTAGTCACGACATCAAAATCGCAAGGACCAAGCAAGATACAAACGAGGAGAAAAACAGGAACAAAGCATCCCGATAGGGAAAGAAGTGCGATTTGTCATTAACCACGTAACACTCGGCAAAATTACAAGATGGATACAAAAAACCTATGCTACCATACAAAACAAGGCTCATGTAAGACCCCGTTTCAGCATAAAATTGCCACGTAATTTCAATGAAATTAAAATACCAAAAATGGGCTTGATAGCAAAATGAATCACCGAATTGACTGCAGGGAATGCCCTAGAGTGTAATTGTCTAAGAGAAATGGGATGGTCTCGATGAGTGTTCTGATATAGGATTTATGAAAGTAAAAGAAATTAAAATTGAGACAGTTTTCGATACAACTAAAATATAGCTTCATTTTAGGCTGAAATACCGAATTTTTGTATGGGACGTCCGGGAAGTCAACGGAACCTTAAGAGGGCTTCGATTTTTCTTAAGGATCAACCCTTTAGTGGTTGCAGGATGAATCAAGGGCCCAGCAAGGACCTGGGGGGCAAAATCGTTTTATCGAGTATATTTAAAGTTATTAATTTGGATTTAAAGCATTGTAATGTAATTTTAATTGGTCATTGAGGGTGCATTTGTAATTAAGAAATCTCCTAAATGCAATTAAGGAGAAGTGATGGGGTTTAAATATGTAATAAGGTAGAATTATGGGGATTAAATGGGTAAGATATTATATATATATATATATGTATAAGCATGCGTATAGGAGGCGTGAGAGGCAGCAACGAGCGCGATCGAATGGTTCTGCAATTAAGGAATTGGGCTTAGGGATTTTGCAGAAGGATTGAGAGATTTTTGAGAAGGAGAGTGGCGCCCAAGTCACTTAGGATATATATATATATATAGAGAGAGAGAGAGAGAGAGAGTTTGAAGAAAAGGAAGAGTTGTAGGAGATGGCCGAATTCGGCCATGGTGTAGCAATGGCTGAGCATGGCCGAAAACAGAGAGAAAGATAGAGAAAGCTTGGGATTGGGCGTGAAATCAAGAGAGAAGCCAAGAAAGCTAAAGAGATGGAATGAGAGAAAGAGAGAGAGGTCAAGAGAGCTTGGGCCAAATGCGGCCATAGCAGCCATGGTAGTCGCAGGCCCGAGCAAGCGGTGGCCATCGAATGCAGCCGCGAGCAGTGGAGGGCTTATGCGCGACGAAGCTAGGGCGACCGACGACGGCTGATGGCGGAGCTGCAAGTGTTAGCGGTTGGGCATGGCCGAGGGCGGAGGTTGCAGACTGTTGTGCACAAGGCTGGTTCGATGGTGATCGCGGTGGAGGCAGCAACTGGACAAGGAGGTGACGCGGTTGCGGGTGCGGCCGTCAGAAGCGCACGGTGGCGCTGGAAAATGGCGGTGATGATCGTGAGGCAACCATGCGTGCGCAGGTGCGGTGAAGAAGAGAAGAAACAGAGGAAGGAGAGAAGTTGAAGATGAAGTGGAAAAGAAAAAAAAAAGAAAAAAAAATGAAGAAATAAGGAAAAAGAAAATAGAGAAAATATGGAAAAAAAAATTACTAATATTCTTGAGTTTTTTGCTAGAAAAATGGTTCAATGACGCATTTCGAGGTCATGGCGCGTATACCGAGAAAGCCCGAAAGGCTAAATTAAGGTAAGTAAAAATTTCATAGAAATTCCAGTAAATTAGGAAAATTATTTTATGAATCGTTATAGAGAAATAATTGGAAGATACTTGAGAAATGATTAGTTAGGATTATTGAGGAATTATTTAGTGAGGAAAATGTTTAAGTAATTATTGAGGAAAATATGAAGAAATAAAGAAAATTATTAGGAAATGATGAGAAATAGAATATTAATTAATTGAATGAATATGATGGCCAGGGTATGTTGAGGATTCGAATTGAGTACGTTAGAAGCCTAACATGAGAATCAAGATGTTATGAGACGCGTATGAGGTAAGTGGTACTCCCAAAGTGGATTTAGTTCTATGAAAATGCTTGATTTGAAAGTGATTTCCAAAAATCAAATTTGATGTAAATGATTTTATCATGTTATCATGTCTTGATGTGAATATGTCATGTAGATTGTATTTACATGTATTGATGATGAAATGTACATTCATTCACGATGATATTATTGAGCATGCGTTGCATAAAGGGTTTGGGATTATGGATTGGCGTCGTTGCTCTACCAAGGGTGCACCCATACACCTCGGCCCCGGGGAAGGGGGCTATAAAAATGAAGAGCAACAGTTGGGTGCGGTCGACTCAAATTGAAAATGACGAAGACATTTTGCACCTTACATGCATGCACGAAAATATATGATTTTTGTACCCTTACTTAGATGGTTCATCATCTAATTAGGCTTTGCCCCTAGAATATTCAAACATTCCAGATGGAGATTGTAGCAGGTACGAGGATGAATGAGTCATGAAATGGCAATTAGCAAAGTGCATGATGAGATGAATGTATGTAATGTAGCCCATGTGTTTAAGTTCTGCTACTTTGAAATCTGAACGTTTTGAAAATCCATGATGTAAGATATGAGTTATGATTGATGTTTGATGAACAATGATGTATAACCTTATGGTTAATGACGATGTATAAACCCAAGTTAAGGTTAATGTTAGATGAGAACGTATGTTATGTATTTATGTTAGTCAAGGATGTATGTTATGTATTAATGTTAATTTGAGAGCATGTGTCATGTTTTAAGTCATGTTGAGGATTTTTGTTCCATTGATGAAAAGTCTTGTATTGAGGATTAAATTCAAGAAACGATGATGTAAAGATTTGATTTATGATTTATGTTAAGGTAAGATGGCAGGTTCGATTCTAGCTTCCGCATTCAAGGTATATGATGATGATTCTCTCTTTCGAGATAAAATGAATGGAAATTCTGGGACGGATGTGAGGAATGATGTGGTTTAGTATTAGTTTCGAAAGGAAAAAAATTTATTGTCCCAAGAATTAACATGCCAGAAAAAACGGGGCATTACAGCTCGACTCGTCTTTCCCTGAGAAAACCAAAACCCGAAAGATCTAGCTCTGGGAAAGCAGCTCGAACATCAGACAGGGCCACTTCATACCCTTCATTTCTCAACTTCTCCGATTTCATCTTCACCTTTGCCATTTCGGACTGAGCAACAGCCACTTTGGCCTTCACTCTCATCCCCGTCGTCGTCACCTCAAATTTTGCTAACGCCACCTCCGCCTCCAACTTCTTCAGCTCCGCGCCGGCAGCATCCAGCTGAAATTGAAGAACACCAACTGCACAACCTGCCTCTTTGCCTCGACAGTAGCAGCCTCCACAACCCTCTTCACTTCTCCACTTATTGACTCTTGAGCCCGGCACAACTCCTCTTCATGATCCGCCATCATCTCAGAAAGACAAGCCGCCACACCCGCCTCAAGCAGGCGGTAATTCGCAGCAAGTTGGAGATCCCGATGCTCGATCTGATGATTACGAGCTAGCACCTGGTAATCCCCCTCGATTCCACGACGGATCAAGATAGGCATCGATGAAGAGGTCACTTTGAAACCCTAGGTCCTGAAATGAAACCTAACGGCCGCCACTCCTGTCGAAATTCGAGCCACGAAGTGATCGAACCTCCCCATCAGGACCCTTCTAACGCTTCTTATGCCAGCCCAGCTCTTCAAAAATTGTAGGCTCAGCAAGGCCAGCGCCTGAAGTCGTGGTATCAACAACCATAACAACGGGTTGCGTGGTAGGAGAAGCAGGCACCGGCACAACTAAGGCCTTCCCAACTATGCCTCATCCGTCGGAATGGGACTCGACGGAACTTTGCCTCGCTATTTTCCAAGCAAGTCCATCTCTTCCCTGATATCTTTCTTGCAGTATACAGAAGCCATTCACCCTACAAAGCACGCAGGCGCAGGAGCAATCGAGTGGGTTATCCTTCACAAAGTCTACCAAAAACCCCCGTGCCTGCCTCTTTTGCCCTATCACTAAGAAAGCAAGGAAACCCTCACTCAAAAAGGGGATCCTTAGGATCGTTGAAGAGCGCCTACGATACATCTCACGGACCTACCATCACAAAACCCCCACCTGTCACACATCGAAAAAGAATCAACGATTATTACCCAGGTAGCACCCCCATATCCTAAGCGGAATGCCTCGAATCCCGAAACCATGTGCATTACAGGTCAGCGCATAGAGAAAACCACATTTCTTTCGAGGTCAGACCAACCTCGAAATGACTCCAGAACCACCATTTAAGCAAAGCCGAAATCGGCTCGGCCAACCGCCTCAATCATATTTTAATCTGACCTTCCAAAACTAGTACATGCAGCAAACATCATCCTGGCCCAATCTTGACCCTCTCCTTAGGCCCAATCTCGGCCCTCTCCTTAGGCCCAATCTTAACCCTCTCCTTGAGCCCAATCTTAGTTCTCCCTTCGGAGCCAACCTCGGCCCAGTGCCAGCCTGCCACGACATCATTGCAACCCTCACTGGATATCTGCACAGTCGCGTAAAATCTCATCCTCATTAATAGCGGATCCCATCCACATTAATGAGGGTCTCGTCGCCACCATGCTACCACCTAGGAACCTCCACTGGCATCGGATAGTCATTCTCATCACCTGCAAACGCACAACGCATGCATGCAGGAGGACGTCTCCTCCTCCTATATCAACCAGTTCTTCTCAGAGTCAATGTATGTTCTGACCTCTAACCTACTGATACATTGTTTTCTCTCCACTCTCTTACTCACTTGAGCGTCGGAGTGCTTGCAGGTGCCAGGCGTCTCCCAGACGAATCCGTCACCGAAGCCCGTGCCCTACCGTTGCGACCTTGCCTCCGATCGCCTTCTTTTGGTCAGGAAGGAGCAGGTACCTTTTGTATTTCTTCTGGCTCCCGTGCTAGTACTCTTGATCATTTTTTTCCTTGTTCTCGATGGATTTTGAGGAAGCATAGCAATAGGTCATCCTGTATCTCTATGGACTATGGCCCCTTGGGGTTAGTGGCCTAGTCCTTTGTGGGTTTCTTAAGCTACACTATTCCAAACCTTTGTCCTTTGCTTGTTCGTTTTCTCTACTTGCTCCTCCCCAATCCATCCGTGGAAGGGGGGTCATTTGGATGCTTGTTCCCTAGTTGATTTTCTTTTATTGGGGACACAGCATTTCTCTCTCTTTTGTTAAGTTTGTCCCTTATGGTCCCTACTCCTTAGTGTTGTGTTTGTAAGGCTTCAGCCATATGAACCATTATTCAACACAAGGAAAATAAAAATCATGACACCAGTATGCTAATTTTAATCTTCAAAAATCAGGAAAAAAAAAAGAAAATAAGAAATAGGAGAATTTGCTACAAGATTTTACAATTAAGGCCATTAAAATTTGTTGGCACGAGAAAAAAAAAAAAAAAAGCTGCTTTGTTTTTAGTTGTTTTTGTCACAGCTACTGTAATTTATTTGAAGTAAATCTATTAGATATCAGGCTTAGTTTGTGGGGTGGTCGCAGATGAGTTTGGATGAATCTCACCATCCCCACCAGCCTGAACTTCTTCTTCTGCCCGATACGTAGAATGAACCCCATAAGCACATGCTGCACATAGTACAAAGTTATGAAGCACGACCTTATCCCAAACCTCTGGGACGCCAGCATCTTGAGCGTTGTCATGAGAAAAACGCCGAGGAAGATGGATATGGCGTCCAGCCACGGCATCAGCGGCACCGACCAGGCCGGCGCCGTATGGCACCCTGCAGTGGAAGAAGGTGGTGGTGGCGATCATGCAGCCGCCAAACACCGGCAGGCTCCACCAGTACTGTTGCCGGAGCAGCTTCCACGACAGGGAGAAGGCGATGGAGGCGGCGGAGAGGAGGAGGCGGAAGAGGAGAGGGGGGAGCGGCGGGTTGTTTCCGGCGATGACGTAGCGGCTGTAGATGAGAGTGTTGGCCACCAGGTAGAAGACAAGCAGCGTGCCCATATGGAGACCATCTCTACTACGATATCTAGCTCTCTGTTAAGAGTCCGATTGATGCTGTGCAAATCCCTGCATTAATATTGGTATTATGAATTGGATTACAATTAATATATATTCACAAAGCAATTATATATTGGTCCAACTTGTAAGGATATTGAAACATTGTTTTCAAGGTTGTATGCTTCCAGATTTTCTATAGAGAATACCAAGAGGTCGATCATCCATGGAGCTGGATGTGACATTTTTACAATTATAAGATTTTTTTTTTTTTTTTTTTTTGGTGAAGGTCGTATAAATGCATCCCTCTACTTCACTAAAAAAATCTTATGACAACTCAAACTTTTAAAACGTGACATTAGACACTTTTATTTTAAAAATAGAATTATTAATTTTTTTTTAATTTATATTAAATTAAATATATCTCTGTACTTTATCCAAAAAAAATGGTGACATCCTAAACTTTCTTTTATAAAAATTTATCGAATGAAATTATTTAACACCTTTTAAGTAAGTTCGGGTGCCACAGAACATTTTTAGTAAAGTATAAAAGTAAATTTAATTAAATATAAATTAAAAAATATTTAATAAGTTTTGTTTTTGAAATAGATGTGTCTAGGACTTGGGGATGGCAGACTTTTTTTGATTAAAGTACAGAAGTGCATTTATGCCTTTACTCTTTTTCTTTAATTAATAATTAAATCATTACCCATATCTATTGAAATATTTTCAAAACTAATAAAACACTTTTCCAAAAGTCACCTCTATTATATTAATGAAAAAATGTGATTGGTTGTTAAAGTAAGTATTCACTGCTAAAATACTACTTATTTAAGTAGTCACAATTATTTGAAATTTTGAGTAGTCACAAATAGTCAAATAATCACAATTCTTATAATTAATTTGAGAACTATTCCAATACTCAAAACATTTCCGTGAAAATGTATCATAATAATTAACCACTTGATTATATTAGTAACTATATATTCCAATAATCAAACATTACATTTCCATAAAATGTATCATAGTTGGTAATTGATTAATCAAGAGTTAGTTAATTATATAGCAAACTATTTCAGTAGTCATGCCTTTTAATGTGTTAAGGTTGGTAATTTTTTTAATAAAAAGATATGAGCAACTTTATAAATAGAGTTGTTATTTGGTTTTACAGCTTGTTTATGACAAAACCAATCTCTAATTTGATAGTTTGCCGTTACTGGTAATTACTCAGAAATTTAAATATTGGTTTATTGTAGTGCTCTTGAAATGCTGAATCAATAACCCAGCAAAATAAAATAAAATAAAGAAATGCTGCACCAATGCACTGATCTTAGAATACAGATGCATGGAAAGGATGAAGGTATATTTGAAGGTAGACAATTGCTCCTCCCTTCTCAACTTCTAAAATTGCACTTGACCCCTTGATATTGTGCATATAAATTATTATGTCCTCTAACGCTTGTCTTCCTCCCTAAAATAAAAAAGAGGGGGGAGGATTAAGTAATGCCAAAAAATTTAGTATACAAACTTGAGATTTTTGTCTCCTGACTCAAGGTCCTGACTCTGCTTCTACAGAGAATTGCAAGAGGAAGTTGGTCTTGAAAGGATAGAAGATGGCAACCTAAATGCTGCCATTTTTTGGCTTGCTTTGGCCTATTTTGGTTGGTGTTTTTATTATGGATGTAACTGTTATTTTGTGGCTTGTGCCACTTGTAGAGGTTTATCATGCTGTGAAAACCCTAAACATTGTGATTGGAAGGGTTGTGAATGGTCAGAACTGGTTGGAACATAAGAAATTTTGGTCCGGATGGAGGTCCATAACTATGCAGTCTCCTTTAGCAACCTGTTGGTATTTGGGACAATTTGAGTAGGGAAATTTGATCCAAATCTTCCTTAAAGTATGTCATTGGAAAAAACTCTCAGATATCTAAAACATATAAAAATTTCCTATTCATCTGATTCAATTTGGGATGTCAAATAATGTCGGGAAGTTGACTGCACAAAGCTGGAAACGAACTAGACTGCATAAACAGATTTTCTTGCAATTTTTGCAAAGTTTCGGACTGTTTTTTAAAAACCTTGGGTCCTGGTGAAATTTTAAAATGTGGGACATGATTTTGAAATATTAATGTTGGGAAGATATTATATGTTTGACCAAGGAAAAATTGGAAAAAAAATTTGTGAAGTGATTTTGAAAACCAATTTTTCCATGGGTATAAAGGGAGGCCTAACCATAATTTTCCATAGATTAAGGGTAAAAGTAATTATTTATAAAAAGATGGGCCTAAGTGGCGAATTTCCAAGAAAAGTTGCATAAATGAGATTTTACCCCAAAGTGGGTTTAAATGCCATTCTTGGAAAGCTAAGGAGAAAAAAAGGGTAATTCATCAAACCCTAGAGCCAGGGAGAGATATTTCTCACCCTTGGGAGTTTCAAGTGTAAGTTCCAAAACTTTGGGGTAGTAACCAAATTTTTGAGAAGTTTAGGGCAAAAATGTGATTTCCTTAACT
The DNA here is from genome assembly GCA_036245055.1 of Diospyros kaki. NCBI lineage: Eukaryota > Viridiplantae > Streptophyta > Magnoliopsida > Ericales > Ebenaceae > Diospyros > Diospyros kaki. The sequence continues at coordinate 23,463,346 of BSEG01000002.1, forward strand.
GATCACCAAACTCGATTTTAACTCAACCTTTAAGGTTTAGGGGTAAATGGAATTTTGAATACTCAAAAATAATTTTCTAAAATTTCCTATAAGTCCCTCACACTCAACAACTGCTAACACATTTTGACTCATTTATTAAGTAGGCTAAAATAAGGTAAAGCTCACTCTAGGTTTCAATCTTGATTCCTTGAATAGAGCAAATAGAAAGGTGTAAACTAATACCTGCCTCGGGAAATTTCCTTAGAGATTATAGTTTTTCCTTTTGCAATGGGATTTGGAATGATGGATAATCTAGTTGATATTCACCCGTGAAAACTTGTGGTGAGATTGAGTTATCACATAGTTCCCTAAGCATGGGCCACAAGCTCTACGAAACTTCGTGAGGTGAAGAGTTGAGGCAACTCGTTTTCTCTAAGGAAAGGAATCTTCGTTGTTGACTATTTTGATGCGTATACGAAATAACTTCATGTAATAAGAAGTGCTAAACTCTTTCAAATGTAAATTTAAGAATATAAATGTGACTTGAGTAATATATATTATTACTTGAATAATTGGTCAAAAAAATAGAAAAACCAGCCTAGGATCTATCTTACTCGACTATGACATGAAGATAGTTGATTTTCTATAAAAAAAACAAAGAATAGTCAAACTGTACTCGACTAATGTGTTATGTTAGTCAACTCCTAGTTACATTCACATCAATCTCACTTAACTACCACTGAAAGTAGTCGACTTCCTATCAAGATACATAGAGGTCTTTATTCTATACTCAACTTATATCAAATTTTACTCGATTCCTAAGATCAAATCTTTGATTAAGCTAACGAAAGATTGCTCAACTAATTTATTATATCAGTCGCCTTCTTGTATATGAACAGAGACCAACTTGATATGTAATTGACTATTAAAAATATGACCTTGACTAATGTGTTTTCGTATTATGTCTCGTTATGTCCATATTTGATTACTATGCCCTGTACTCAACTATAAGTAGATATTACTTGACTAATATTGAATAAAAGTCGAGTAATTTTGTGCTAATAATGAATATTATATTCTAATATATTCTACTTAACTACTTGATTAAAATAACAGAGTAATTTGTGATATGAAGTCAACTATCTTATCTTTATACTTGGCTATCATATTATGTAAAATACCAAAACCCTCAACATACTAGAAAATTCATGCTCGAGTAATCTAATGTATTACTCAAGTACTTTGTCTGAATTACTCGACTACGAGTAATATGCCTGTGAGAATTTAAACTATTTATAATATTTCTCTGATTGAACAGTCTAACAAGCACATTGAACGTTTTGAATGTTGCAAGACATGCCAAAAATCTTTCATTGAAGAAAATAGCAAATACAAAGAGAGCTTTCATTGAAGAAAGAAAGTCGATTGAAAGAATACAGATATACAAAAATCTTTCAAGTTCAAATACCTTCTTCTATTTGCTTAGAAAACATCTTCAAGTTTAGAAACAGTTTTTGAGTGTTTTCTCTATTTAATCTGGTATCATACTTGAGAGAAAATATTGTCTTCAGACATTCTTATTTGATTCACTTTCTATCTCTTGTAAAGTGAGGTTTCAGGGTTTGAGTTTGAGCCCAAATGAAAAATCTGTTGGAGGGTTTAGTTTGACCTTGACAAAGCTTTGTAAGTTTGAAAAGATAGTGCTTGCCTATTTAAAATGCACTTTGTTCATCGATGTTTCAAAATCCTTAGCAAATATTAGGTAGTGGATATAAGTCTTGGACTGAACCACTATAAATCATCTATCTTTTCTCCTGTATTCTTTGATTGTATTTTTTCTATGATTATTTGTAGTTACATTGGATTTTAAAAATTCAGTATAAACTTAATTCATCATTCTCTTAAGCTAACATTTTCAACATTCATCATCCAAAGGGTTGAATAATGAACCTATGCGTGAAAATACTAGAGTTACCTTTGATAGACTCCTCTATCCTAGATCTCCTCATTGACTTCCTCATCTACTTGACCTTACGGAGGAATCCCACCTTGCCCTTCCATGACTAAGGTAAAACTACCTCCAACAATTGCGTTTGCCTTACTATTGACTGCCTCCAATGTAGCAGCGTGAGATTAGGACTCCAAGTCTTAGCCAACCTCGACAATACGACCTAGGCCACCGATCAAGCTAGCGGCCTATAACTCATCATCGTCAACATGAGACGCAGAGGACTTTTTCTTTTTAACTTTCCTTATAGAGGATCCCTCACCAAGAGGGTATCCAAAAAGCTTAGATGTCTACAGTGGAAGGCAATGAACTTGAGTTCGTACTCTAAAATAGGAACAAAGAGGCAAATAACCATTGACTGAACAAACAAGAGCGCAAGCTAAAAGGGACCCCAAAAAAAAAAAAACCTGTCAAGGTCACTTAACCAAATCACAGTTAATAAGCATTGCTCCTCCAACCATAATTTACCAAACTTTCCCTTAAGGACAAGCAACTATTGCATTCAACCTGCAACATCTTCGTATATTTAGTAGAGACAGAAGTGTGCTATGTCCAAAGGTTCTTGACTGCCCATGCTTTCCTAGTTGGAAAAGAAGCATGTCACAAGAAGATAACCCTATCCTTCCAATCAATTGGAAAACTTCGACGCCTTAGGAGGGGGAATCAATGCCTTACAAAATTCAAAATGTCGTAAAGTTTCCCAAGCATGGTTCATTATGACCTAACCAACATGGTGGGCCCCTAGGCAAATAAGACAAACACTCTTCCAAACCTTTTTACTTCCTTAGCCTAGACTTCGTCGGACCAAAGAAATGGGGGACCCCTTGATGTGGGGATATCAAGAGGTGACCAACCATATCAGCACATACCTAGCAATGCTAACATAAAGGAACACATATGAACACTCCGAGGTCAAGCCACTGCTCGCTTATGAACACCAATAACCTTGAGCTAATGTCGAAACCAATGTAATGGAGGACAATGCAAGTTGTATCCACACTTAAGGGGTTGAACTAATAGCCTTTTGCACTTTGAAATCCGCACTCCACATCTCACAAACTGCTCTGTACTCCACATCTAGCATTTTTCCCCATCTATGAAGTCACCCCACTTCCTTTACTAAAAGATCTTAAGACACATCGATGCTCGGACACAATATCATATCTACTTAAATATGAGAATCACCCCTAATCACTCTAGGGATTTATTTTCAACCACACTAAATGCACATCTCAATAATTAAGTTAAACAAATAAACACAACTAAGGTTTTACCATCACAATTGTAACCGTATTCTTGGGTGTAGATAAGACAACTCAAGTCTTCTCCACAAGCTTAGGGATGGAAGGTTTCTCTACATGCATAGCTCACGTTACTGCAACACCCCACATTTCCATTCCAGACATTCTATAATTTGGGAATTCAAAATTTTTTCATTAATTACATTTTTACCTAGACATGTTCCAAAATTACCATTTTAGCCCCTTAACATAGTAACCTCAGGAAAACAAAATGATAAAGTTAAGGTAATTATTCAGAGAAAAACACGACACGGCACACGGATCGAACCTGAAGTTAGGAAATAATTATTTTAAATAAAATCCATTATTTTCCCTAATAAACTAGAATGAGTATTAAAATTGATAAAACTAAATTTTCAATTTCAAACAGAAGTTTCCAACTTCATAACTTGTTTAAGTGTCTCATGGTACATAATTTCCTTAAAAGTTCCAATGCTCGATAAAAGAAATTTAAAAAGAAAACCTTTCTTTGGGAAAATCCATAACCATAAGGAGATTTTCTTTCCTTTCTTTTCCTTTCTTATAGGTCGATCTGTGAGCACATGTTTCTTCACTACTGCTCAGATTCATGTTTTGAAAACCACTCTCTTATTATTGAATCAGCCAGAGTTTCTGATCAAGTGTCAAGTTACCTTTAGAATACAAATATAAAAGACGAAACATACTAGTAGCAGCAAGAAGAAAAATCACCAACGTTTCACTGCTGCTACCTTTCCTCCTCCAGGATGGCATTTTGGTAGGTCTCAGAAGCAGCTAATTAATAATTGAATTCCAATTCCCAACAAGGATATGTATGGTATTTGGAAGCATCCCTTCAGCTGTCTCAACTTTAATTTCAACCTTCACGATCAATTAATTTCTGAAGAATTGCCTATCAAGTGTATAAACAAAAGTACATTAATAGGTCAGTTGACTTTCAAGCAATCTGGAATTGGAAGGCCGAGTTTTTTGAATATTAAAGCGTCGATCTAAGTGAGACACTATCCATGAAGATAGATAGAGATTTTGAGACATTATAAGACATCAGAAACAACAATGTAAGCGTATGTATTGAATTGAATGGAAAGTCTACTACTACTACTACTACTACTACTAATTCATCAAATGAAAAGTTTGTCACTTTTCCAAGTAAATCAAGGAAGCGAGGCAATTGTTTCTTGTTTTCTTTTGTGGCTAAAAGAAAGTAGGACAATTTAACACCAAAGAAAGTGTGTGAGTATTCTTACTTAAAACTCACCGGACAAGATCGATATGATTTCAAGCCTTGATATAGTTCATGGTAGGAGATTAAGAGTTTGACTGGTCGAAATTCAATTGGTTGACTGTGCCCTCTGTGGTCCACAAAAGAGACTAACTGGCGTTCTAAAAGGTGCTCAAATGCCTGCACAAGTTAAAGAGTAATAAATTACCCAAATATGCACCTTGGACTACTACCACCACCACCACTACTACTATAGTAGTATCTTAGGGAAAATGAAAGGCATCACCAAATTAAGCAAGCTAGTAGTATACACACCCGTAAGCATACATTCCATGCATAATAATCTGATGTCTGGAATGAATCGTGTATGCTTTTGTACTCTGCAATATTTTGTTAAACACAATCAGCAATTGGATATTGGCATATATAGCGGCATTCAAACAACATCACAAAAACATTTGAACTGAACCTTTCATTACAGAATTGAAGTTGTATGAATCCTGTTCTTTGACTTCAAGCCTCCTCATGGAAACTAAGATATAAAGTTCTAGGACGGAGCAATCTGAACAAGTTGAGTTTGCATTTGACAGTTAAAGTCAATATAAAGGTAAGGGAAAAGAGTCGGTCCACTAGTGCTTAAGCTAGCACCTGTACCAGCTAAAAATTTACAATCTTACATAGTATGTGTCCCAAAGAAGCCGTCATTAAATTGAATTTTCTATATTATGAGTTTTTTACAGGCATTTGGAGAGTTTTAAAATCTGAAAGCTTGTAAAGAATTCGGGTAAAGATTCAGTATAGAAAGATACATGTGATTTTTGTTGAAATGATCACCTCCCAAGAGGAAAATGCAAGTGCAAAATCAACAAATGATGCCTGAAACAGGTATAATAAATTATTCAAACTGACGCAGCAGAATCTAACAGGGCAAGAATTACAAGATGACACAAAAGATTCTCTTATAATGAAAGTCTAAATTACAATTGTGTTTTAACCATGTTGTTGGTTTGAGTACGTTGAGGAAGCAGAAAGTAGGCAGAAAAATGAGGCAAAAACTCTAATTTCATTCATCAAGAACAACTATATATATAGTCATAAAGCACAAAACATGCTTCCTTAAGATCAGCAACCTAACCACCTAATTTTTCCTGATTTTCTGCTCCTCCACAAACTACACATCAATCTAGAATTGTCAGCAACATTTCACAATTTAAGTTGATCTTCATACCAAAAATAATCATTACATTTGAACAGCAAAAGTTTCAACCTTCAACACTCCTCCTTGAGACTTTTGCTGGAAACACCAAGTAAATTCCTTAATGTTTCAAACTTTACCTTAGGTAAAGCCTTAGTTAGAATGTCAGCCAACAGATTTTCAGAGCTGCAGTAAATCAGCTTGACTTCTTCTTTTTCAGCATCTTTCACAAAGTGATACTTGATCTTCATATGCTTTGTTTCCCATGGAAGACAGGGTTCTTAGCAATTGCAATTGCCGATTGGTTGTCACATAGGATTTCTGTTGGACCTTCCTGCAGCTGTGAGAGATCAGACATGATCTTCCTCAACCAAACGGCTTGATTAACAGCAATTGATGCAGCCACACATTCAGCTTCTGCAGTTGATTGACCCACAGTGTCTTACTTCTTAGAATTCCAGCTAAACACACCTGAACCAATTGTAAACAGACTGCCTGCCACTTCCCACATACATCCAGTCTTTCACGTCTCCTTACTCAAGAAGTCAGGGGGTGCTCAGCAGGTTTCTCCTACTCTGCCTGACTTTATTTCAGATACTCCTCCTCCGGTGGAACCTGCTTTGATATTGGATAGGAGGATGATCCGCAAGCAAAGGGCTCATGTTACCCTAGTGTTAGTGCAATAGACTCATCTTCATCCTGACAACACGTGGGAATATCTCCCTGTACTGCTGCGACAGGTTCCTCATGCGGGCAGGCTCCTTTCCCTTTCTTGAGGACAAGAAAGTTTTCAGGGGGGTATCTTTCAGGACCCTATGATTGTTTTAGGGGTACTTTTGTCTTTTGGGGATTATGCTTGTAAGGTGGTTAGTAGCTGTTATATTAAAACAGCTATTAAAAATTGTACCTTGGATAACCGCCAGTAAGTTGGTGCCAAGGAGAAGATATAAAAAGCTTCCCCAACTGAATGAGAAGCTATTGATTTCCTTTCTCTCTCTTAATTTCTCTCCCTCTCGATCTCTCTGTTCTACCTATCCCCCTTTATTCTCTTCTTCACCCAGCCCCAATTCTCTTCCTCACGAGAGAATTCCCACTGTAGGACTCGAGGTCCTCACAAATAATATAAAGCTAACAAGTTGGTTGTGTGTGAAATAAAATAAAGCAAGTATAAGATACAAGCACACAATGAAGACAAACATTTTATAAGGTCCAACTCGACCTTGTGTTCCACTAAGAATCCACTGAGCTTTTTCACCCAAGTTTACCAAAGAAATTTTTACAAAACCCTCTAGATTTCCAAGCTCTAAAAGCCACTTCACCACAACAGCAAACAACCCCTTGCCTTCACAAACAATACAAGTTTGAAATAAAACGCACATTAAACTAGTAGGACCAACAAGCTAAATGTCAACCACTAAGGAAGCTCAAATCTAAAACAAGAATAATGTACGGATTGTATGATAACGGTGATGGGTTGGTGGCTATGGAATACATGTGATAATGGGGTGAATATAGTGAACTGAATTGGAACTATAAAATGTAAAGAGGCAAATATGGTACAGAACTTCTATGTGCAAAAGAATAAGTTAGAGCTAATCTAGAAAACATAAAATTACACCAAAAGGAAAGAAAGAAACAACTTGTTTTTGGCAAAGATGAACCTGTTAGCTTGGTTAAGGGCTTAGCAACCAAGCAAAAAGCTGGGCTTGGGTTCAAAGCAAATTGGGCACAAATGTAATTGGGCTCAAAATTTGTGGGCTTGAGGGATGGATATGGTTCAAGAAGGAAGTTATTTGGTTAACAGGCTACCTGGGATTAGTGTGTTTGGGCATCAAAATGGGTCCAATTTGCACAATTTGGGGCTTGGGTTGCTAGTTATTAGGGTTGTTGGCTATTCAGTTATACAAAGGAACAATCTAGTTAGAGGCTGGATTGAGTTTTGGCTGCGGCATTGCTGGCAGACTAGCAGCAAAGAGACCGCATCAAGGGTTCCTTCAACTCCAACGAGGGTGTCATTGAGGTCATCAACAACAAAGGTCACGATGCAACTAGGAGGTATCTTCCTTGGCACTCTGATGGCATTGAACACGTCAATGAGGGCGCTTTGATGGTAGCTCCAAGGGTTTTTTGATAAAAGATATTAGTCATTGATGGTCTCCAAAAGCTTTGACCACGGGTTGTCCCCAGCAATAATGATGATGTCGAGTGTAAACCTAGATTGTTAGATAGGGTTTCAATAACTTCAATGAGGCTTGAAGATGCAAACTTTAGATGATTTCAACTTCATGAATGTGACAGTGATTATGTTAGCATTCCAAAATTTTAGGGAATTAATGTCAAGCCCGTGAATTAGGGCTGGCAATTGGTAATTTCCGAAATGTAAGAATGAGATAGAGAGAGACAACAAAGAGGGAAAGGGAGAGAAAGAGAGAATCCAAGAGAGAGGATTTGATCATTCAATTCAACAATGCCTCTCATAATGTCGTAGGTCCCTATTTACAGGACCTCTAGCTACATCAACCATTCTTCTATTTGTCTTAACGGCCTAACAGTAGCCGTTGTACAATCCCCTTTCCCTCCTATTAACCAACTGATTTCCTCACTTAGACCCTATTATTTTTACAATATTACATACTGCCCCTCGGGTCGTGACAAATCCCCACCCCTTCAAACAATTATTGTCCTCAAGAATTCAAAGAAGGCCTACAACCCTGGAAGCTGCTTCAAAAGATCTGGGAGATACTTCCACGTGGTGTGATCCGGTGGTAAATGAGACTATTGCACCCGCACTTGAGTGAGAGGTAGCTTCTCTTGATATAACACCCTTTTCTCCAAAACAGCGTGGGGTTCAATCACTTCCTCTACCTCTTCTACATTAGGGGGCAAATCCTGCCTAGTAGGAACAGGAACTCCTTTAGCCATCTTGAGCAAGGAGACATGGAACACCAGATGGTGAGTCACTCCTTTGGGTAGCTACAGCCTATACACGATTGGACCTACCTTGGCCACAGTTGGATAAGGTCCAAAAATACTTTGGACTTAGCTTAGAAGCTGACAGGGAAGTATAAGGCTACTGTAAGAACCGGCGTACCTTGAGGTAGACCATATCTCCTACCTCGAAAACTCTCTCACTATGTCTCCTATATGCCACCTGTTTCATCCGATTACGGGCAGTAGCCAATTCTTTTTTTAAAACCTTTAACAACTGTTGTCTCTGTTGGAAGTAGTGCTCCACAACAGCTATAGTGGGTGAAGAACCTGATAGTGCTAGCAACAAAGTAGGTCTATACCCAAACATAGTTTCAAAAGGACTTCTTTTGATGGCACTGTGATAGGTGGAATTATACCAACATTGTGCTAATGGTAGCCACTTATTCCAACTCTTGGGGTGGGTGAAGCGCATACACCTCAAATATGCTTCCAAACATTAGTTGACCCTTTTCGTTTGGCCATCCGTTTGGGAGTGATAGGCTGCTGACATACATAATCCAACTTGAATAACTGCTGCCAAAATGAGCTTGCAAAAACATTATCTCTATCTGAGACGATGGTTTTAGGAATACCATGGATGCTGGCCACCTTGTCCAGAAACGTCCTGGCCACCTCTTGTGTTGTAAACAGATGAGATAAGCTAAGGAAGTGCCCAAACTTAGTCAATCTATCAACTATCACCATAATCACATATTTACCTTCAGATCTTGGAAGGCCCTCCACAAAATCCATGGAGATGCCTTCCCATGCTTCTTGTGGTATCGCCAAGGGCTGCAGTAATCTGAGATAAGCCACTTGCTCGTGTTTACATTGTTGGCATACTACACATACCATCACAAACTACAACACTTCCATTTTTTGCCTCAACCAAAAGAACAGTTGTTTTACCTTTTGATAAGTGGCACGTATTCTTGAATGGTCCCACTAGAGAGCAGTGAAGGGCCTTAAGAATTTTCTTCCTAAGGGAAATGTCATTCCCCATCACCAATTGGCCTTTGTATCTCACCAATCCATTAGTCAATGTATAACCAGGAACTACAATAGGATGAACCACAAGTTGCGCCAAAATCTCCTTGAGCCACTCAAACTGCTCATAGCTCTCTTCCAATTCCTTCATCCACTCTGGCACTACAGCTATGATAGATTAACATGCTTCATTCTCATCTCGTCTTGAGAGGGCATCAGCCACCACGTTCTCCTTGCCCTTGCAGTACTAAATAGTAAAATCCAGCCCCATAAGTTTGGAAACTCCCTTCCGCTAAAGTTGTGTATGCAGCCTCTGTTGGGATAAGAACTACAAGCTCTCATGGTTCGTTCTAATCACAAATGGGCTTCCTTCAAAGTAGTGACGCCACTTATCAACTACCCTTAGCACAACTAACAATTTTTTGTCATAAACACTCAATCACAAGTGTTTTTAGGATAGGGCTTGACTTATAAAAGCCAAGGGCCACCCTTCCTGCACCAAAACAACTCCAATTCCAGAGTCACACATGTTCGTTTCCACTGTAAAAGACTTGGAAAAATCTAGTAAGGCTAGGACTGGGGCCACAGACATGGCTTTCTTGAGGGCTAGGAAAGTTGTTTCTGCCCGGGGGTTCCACTAAAATTCCTACTTCTGAAGTAGCTTAGTAAGTGGCTTACTGATCAAGCCATAGTGTTGAACAAATTTTCGGTAATAACCGGTTATCCCTAGAAAACCCCTTAGCTCCTTCACCGTTTTAGGCTTAGGCCACTCCATCATAACTTCAACTTTCTTTGGATCTGCCCTCACCCCTTCACCACAAATAATATGACCCAAATACTGAACATCCTTCGCAGCAAAAGTACATTTGGAGAGCTTAACATACAATTGGTGAGACTTAAGGATCTCAAATGTAATGCGGAGGTGTGTTAGGTGCTAGTCAAAGTTGGAACTATAGACGAAGATGTCATCAAAGAAAACGAGGATGAACTTCCTCAAATAGGGTAAAAAAATCTGGTTCATCAAGGCTTGAAAAGTGGCAGGGGCGTTAATCAAGCCAAATGACATAACAGTGAATTCGTATAGGCCTTGATGGGTTTAAAAACTGTTTTTGGTATACCAGATGGAGCCATACAAATTTGGTGATAGCCAGACCTAAGGTCCAACTTAGAGAACACCTTCGCCCCAAACAACTCATCCAATAGGTCGTCAATCAAGGGTATGGAAAACTTATTTTTTATGGTGTTAGAATTGAGTTGTCAGTAATCTATGCAAAACCTCTAAGTTCCACCCTTTTTTCTGACAAGGACTACAGAAGCATAGGGGCTTTGGCTGGGCTGGATGATAGCTAAATCTAACATGGTTTTAACTTGTTTCTCGATTTATGTTTTCAGGATCAGTGGGTATTGTCATATACCTGGGGGTCCATACTGTAATAAATAGAATTTAGTGGTAGTAGGTGCTATAAACCATTGTACATGGGTAGTAATGGCATATAATACTTAAGCGGTTATTCTAACAGGAATGATGTAGCAGGTGTAGGAAGGCTATATATTGTGGTCGACCCTACTATTAGAGTTATATGGAATTTGAATGAAATCTTGATTCTCTCTCAATTCTTCTATCCTTCTCTATCTCTCTGTTTCTCTATTTCTCTTCCCCCCCCCCCCTACTTCACAAGATACCTCTCGTTCCCACTATGATCTCTACCACCCATGAGAGATCAATCTCCAACCATTGCCAAATCCTTGCAAATTTGACAATTTGGTATCAAAGCTTAATTCTGGGAATCGCAAACAAAGGAGACAACAATGGCTGAAGGCATGACGATGAAGAACTTGGAGACTCAAGTGCAGCAATGCGAATCCACGATGGTGCATTTGTAGGCAAGGGTGGACCAATTGGAGTTGGGATCCGATAGGAACCATGAGGCGATTGTCGCCGTCTACGGGAAGTTGGATCTGACGATAATGCAAATCCAAGAAGAGTAGCAAGGATTTGTGGTGATGTTCGCAAGGCAGCATCAGGTAAGCATTCCACCCAATTTCCCCCCGAGAGAGAGAGCAAAGCCGATTTTGCCAAGGCAAGGTAGAACGGATCCAATTCGCCAGGGAGAGGAAGGAATCAGAGGACCACTGAGACTTCGGTGGGAGGAGAAGTTCAAGGGGAGCCAGGGGAGGCTAGGTGGGAACGACAGCAAGAGGCACCGGTAGGCTACAATCCACATGGTTTACCCATGTTGCGATTGGAAATTCCCTTGTTCGATGGGGCAAACCCCCGCTGGTGGGTTAGGAGATGTGAAAGGGTGTTCAAGTGGTATGGAGTGGCCGAGAGGCAAAGGTGGCAATAGCAGCAGCGTACCTTAATGATGTAGGGGATGCTTGGTACCAAGGGTAGTCCAAGGTCTAGGAGTTCTGCAGATGGGAAGATTTTGAAGAAGAATTATGTGAAAGGTTCGGGGATCGGGGGCTATTGGATGTGGTTGAGGAATTTAAGAAAATTAAGCAGGTAGGGACGGTGATGGAATACCAACTAAGATTTGAGGAGTTAAAGGCCTTAATGTTCAACCACAACCCATTATAAACAAAGGCCTATTTCGTTTTAAGCTTTATAAGAGACTTAAACGAGGAATTGAGACCCCTAGTGAAGGTGTTAAGACCCCGGACCCTCAAGCACGCTACTGACAGTGCTAGGCTGCATGAGATAGCGGTTAAAACACTGATGAAGAAGCAGAGGGCGGTGACTAAGAGTGCTACCCCAGGGAATTTACTGCCAGGAAGGAGTTATACCAAGGAGTGGGGATGGGGATCTTCAAGCATGAAGAATTTGTTGTTACCGGCTCCCAACCCCAAAATGGGAAGACCTTAGAACAGAGGAGGCAAGCGAGCCTCTGTTTCAAGTGTGGAGACAAGTATTACATGGGCCATCAATACAAGAAACAGCTTCTGTAACGCCCTACTTTCAATTACACAATGAAGCAATAAGATATTCATTATATCTAATAATGACCTCAAGCGTTATTGGAAATCCTTTATCAACGGAAGCAAGGATCGAACCTGAGTATGCTAAATAGCTAGGATTTCCACAAGTTTAAATAAAAGTCCATCACGCACCCACATATCAAAAAGTTATAGCAACTTCACAAATACATAAATTTTGCGGTACAACTGCAGAACTGCACACAAACACCATACATCCTTAAGTATCTTAACTGCGATTTACATTACAATATTAGTATTAAACGAGTACACAAATAAATACAACTCTAAATCAGCCAAGCACCACCTCTGAATCTTTGCTCGCGCTGGAACCTGGAGTACCTGATATGCTTAACATACCAGGAACGTTGAATGTTCCAGAGGTATAAAATACCCGAATTAGATAATTACATCTAAGTGAGTGGTACAAAGAAGGAAACTATGCATGCAAGAGCAATATGCAGTTATGCCAGGAAATACGCAGAAATAAGTACGAAATCTCCCAAGATATATGTCAATATAAACCTTCCATGTGGTAGCAAGGCCAGGGGGTTGCAATCACCCTCGCAGTCATCATGGTAGTTCACCGCAAGAGCATGAGATCCTGGCTCATCGCAAAAGCACGAGATCCCCCGTGATGTCCCACAATCATCATGGTAGTTCACCGCAAGAACATGACATCATGGCTCACTGCAAGAGCACGAGATCCCCCCGTGATGTCCCGACAACCAACCACGGATACAAACACCGAGACGCGTATAAAATAGGCAAGATATGCTCAAAAGCAATAAAACATGAGATGTAAGCCACCACAACCTAAAATATCCTCAATTAATCAATCACACCTAGGTAAGAACCATATATATTTTCAGCTCTGATATCAACTGTAACGCCCCACTTTTTCAAATACGTAATAATTTGAAATATAATTAAGACATCACCTATGGGCGTTATGGAAACCCTTACCAACGGAAGCATTGGATCGAACCTGAAAGCTTAACCAAAGCTAAATAAAGGGGTTTTCACTAGATTTTCTTTACAAGTACAAGAAATGTATAAGACCCTCAATACTCTAGAAAGACACAACTTATTGTTGTAGTACAACTGTAGGGCACACTTATACTTATTACAAACTTGAGCACCCTAGCTGCTATTACAATACATCACTATTGTACAATTACATGGGTACGTAATGAGTCAAAAACCCAAAACTAGCAAAGCTCCACCTCCTTGCCCATGCTTTGAACTGGAACCTGAAACATCTGATACTTCTGATATACCTGGAACGTTTCACGTTCCAAGGGCATCAACCCAACTTAGATATTACATCTAAGTGAGTGAATCAGAAAAGGAAAGGTATGTGCGTGCAAATGCAATAATGCTATTATGAAATCCACCCCTGTGATAGCAATGCCAAGGTGTTGCAATCACCCCTGCGGTCATCATAGTCACTCCTTGGCTCACCGTAAGAGCACGAGATCTTCCATGATGTCCCAACAACCAGCCACAGTCACCGACATGAACATGATATATGACAAAGCAGAAGGAATACGCATAACCAAGAGAAAATATGACATGTAAGCCACAAAGGCATGATATGCAAGTCAACACCCACACCCAATGAAGCCAAAATGATCAGGATGTAGCAAAAGGATGCAAGAAACACTCACCTTGATTGTTTTCCCTTTGATAGCACTATTCACAGCATGCTTTCGAGCACTAGGGGTTGTTTTTGCAGAAATCATTCATTCTAGTGAACCAAACCTCAAATATTTATACATTGGATTGTAGGTACTTAAAATAGGAGAAGAATGGTGAAAATTTCAGGTCAAACGGAGATTGGACGCGCCCTCACGCGCCACTGGAAGGTGGCTGATGCGCCCACACGTGCAGCCCCTTACCGACGCGTAAGCTGCACGCACCGCCCTTAAGAATCGGCCAGCCCCGCCTCCTTTTAGTTTTTCGGCCATAACTTTATCGTTTTAGCTCTGTTTCGACTGCTGTTTGAACCTACGGACTCCCCTTTCATGCCTCTACAAGATTGTAAAAGAAAATTGGACTTACCTCCAGGTTTTGATGGCGTTTGGCACACTTTACAATAGAGACACGAACTTTCCGACAAGCCTGGTTTCCTCTCCGATTTCCTCCCCCGACTCTGGCAGAACCTTCCGTCTATTTTTGTAGCATTTCCCCTCTCCAAAATCCCTTTCTTTCCCCTCTTGAAGAATGTCCAAATGAAGGCTACAAAGGCCTTATATTTATAGAGATTCCCGACGAATCAAAATCCGCCACGTGTCGCGAAGTGATGAGGTTTCATCATTTCTCCCATGTGCATCCAACCCAAATGCGCCATTTGTCCTTTAATTGAATTTAATAGAGTTTGGAATCCAAAGCTCCATTTAATTTGAGTTTGAAGTCCCAGATATTTTGAAAAGATATTTTAAGGTTTCAAGAAACAACGCTTTGGCCCGAACTTTCCAAGTAATTGCACATAGACCCCTTGCAACTTGGTCCCTGGGCCATTTTTAATTGTACTTTTTGGTCCTTCGAAAATGGATAAATTACACTAGTATCCCAAGATTTTAGGTAAATTACACTTTTACCCGAACTTCAATATTTACGATTTTGCCCCTGGTTCAAAAACTGAATCTTTGCCTCAAGGCTTCTATAATCCCTTGAAATGACTTATTTCCTCAAGTATTTGAACCTGAAAATCTCAAGTACTACCTCAAATTTGAATCTGAAAATCTTGGGTATTACATCACCACTATGTGACACCCTTAACTTGCGTAAGCATGAAAACATAGCGCAGGCGGTCATACTTCATATATTTTTTTCTTTTGATATGTATATACACGTACATATTTATGTGATAAAAATTACTCTTATATTTTTTGAAGAATAAGAGGTATAGGTATATATATAACTTTATTTAAGAATCTTAGATGAAAATTCCAAAAAAAAACCACCCTTATAGTCACATGGCTTCAATTGATTACAAAATTAGAATTTAGTGTCAAAGGAAGTGGGATTTTCACTCATAAAGGGACGATAAGGATATCTGAATTTATCAAGACAGAAAACGTAACATAAACCACAAAATAGTCTTTTAAACAAGTTTTCTCATAACATCTAGATTTTAACTTTGAAAACTTCTTTCAATAAAGGAAAGAAAGACTAATTTTAGATTAATGAAAATCCCTTTTAAAAGAAGCCACCACGTTCCATATCCGTCCTCCAATCTCCTCATTCGCTATCACCTGGGAGAAAAATATGGGATGAGATTCATGCGAGTCTCAGTAAGTACAAGAGAACCATCATATGTATTTAAGCAAGACATGACATGACATAACATATCATAAGGAGACACGAAAGATTCCACCAACTACAGGGGCACACACCCTCGTGCGTATCGCTACCGTGCTCTGGTCCCGAAATTTGCGTGAACATAAACATAACATGAGGAACCACATAACATGATTCATGAGCATACTTAAACATCATAAATAGTTCATAATGTACTTACCTCAACTTGGTTGGTCAAGATTTTTCTAAGGTTTAAGGCTTTCACACCTTAACGAGTTTGTTTCTCTACAGAAAACATGGGTTTTCATAAGCCAAACTTAAATTGTTTTTACATAAAGTTGTAGGTCATTCAAATAGGAGGAAAACTAGAAAATTTCATGAGCAAAGGGGCTTCCACGCGCCCTCACGCACCCCAAGAAGAGGTGGCGCGTATTTACACGCGTTGCTGGCAGATTTGACCCCCTTTCGTATTCTTGCCACATCTCCCTCATTTAAATTCCGATTCAACTTCCATTTGGAGCCACGGACTCCTATTTCAGTCCTCTATATGATTATGAAAAGAAATCAGACTTACCTCTCCGAGTTGTTGACTGTTACAGCAATTCTTTGGCGACTGTTCGCTTTCCGTCAAGCCTTTGCCTCTCTTTCGCTTTCCCCATTGTTTTTCACCGATTTTTTTTCTTTCATTTTACAAAACTTCCCCCACACTCAAGATCTTATCTCTCTCTAAAAGTGCTCTCAAAGTGGCATGGATTCGACTTACAAAATTTTGAAATGGCTTGGGAAGATAGATTTCAAATTTATTTATAGAATTACCCAACAAATGCCATGTGTCACCATAATTATTTGGGACTCATCATTACTTCCATGTATTCCCATCCAAATGGTGCCATATGTCCCAAACTTGGAGGTTAAGTAAAGGGTTGGAGAAGACTTTTCTATCCATGTGTTTCCATACAAATGATACCATGTGTCCCATGTAATCATTACTTCCATGTGTTTACATCGAAATGGTGCCATGTGTCCTATATAATCATTACTTCCATGTGTGGCCAATGAAAGCTTGCTATAATGCCCAAATCAAATCTTGTCATGTGTCTTAAGCTACATTTAAATAAGGTTTGGAATCCAAAGTAGAATTGAAGAATTATTTGAAATCCAAAGTTGAATTTGAAAGTTATTTGAATTCGAACCAATAGATTTGTGCCACGCCGTCGTTGATCTTATCCTTAAACGCCCAATAGGATGCTTCCACCTCACAAGGACACTTGGAGGGTGTTGATTGGCCAATTCTTGATATTTTTGGTTGATATTTTGGCTAGTTTACCAGTATTACATTTTAGTCCGAACTTTTTGGGTAATTGTGCTTAGACCCTTGCAAGTTTGTCCCCGGCCATCTTTTAATTGCACTTTTTCCCAAAGAGAAAGGATTTATTACGTTAATACCCCCAAGGTTTTAGTAAATTACACTTGTGCTTGAGTTTTTTCAGAAATTTCCCTTTTACCAAAACTTTGTAATTACGATTTTGCCACTAGTTCAAAAACTAAATTTTTGTCTTAAGACTTTCGTAACCCCTTGAAAGTGTCTCATTTTGTCATATATCTTAACTTAAAGATCCCTGGTATATATCAAATTTAAAGTTCTTGGATATTACATATTTGAACTGAGAAAGAAAAGAAACAAAAATCTCGTGTGTTACATCCTCCCCCTCTTAAAATAAATTTCCTCAAAATTACCTTCAGTTGGGATCATCAAACAATTAGGGGTATTTGGACCGCATCTCATCTTCGCGCTCCCAAGTTGCTTCTTCGACTGAATGATGTTGCCATAATACCTTAACCAACAGTATCTATTTATTGCAAAGTTTCCATACTTCATGAGCTAGAATGCGAATTGGTGCTTCTTCATATATTAGATCATGCTGGATATCCAATGGTTGATGTTTGATTATGTGAGCTGCGTCACGGATATAATTTCTAAACATTGATATGTGGAAAACATCATGTACTGTTGAAAGTTCTGGTGGTAAAGCCAGCTGGTAAGCAACATTCCCAACCTGCTTCAAGATCTCAAATGGACCTATATACCAAGGTCTAAGCTTTCCTTTCTTCCCAAACCGTAGGACTCCCTTTATGGGCATAATCTTTAAGAATACCTTATCCAAATACGCAACGCATAATCTTTAAGAATACCTTATCCAAATACGCAACGATCGTACGAACCCTATATGTTAATCTGGGTCTGGAAGTTCGTAATTGAAAAGTGGGGTAATGCTATCTACAGTTGGTTTCCAAGAACTTTAAATTTGATATATATTAGGGATCTTCAAGTTCAGATATATGTCGAAATGAGACATTTTCAAGGGGTTACGAAAGTCCTAAGACAAAAATTTTGTTTTTGAATTAGTGGCAAAATCGTAATTACAAAGTCCGGGTAAAAGTGAAATTTTTGAAAAAACTCGGGCAGAATTGTAATTTACTAAAACCCTGGGGTATTAACATAATAAATCAATTCTTCAGGGACAAAAGTGCAATTAAAAGATGGCCCGGGACCAACTTGTAAGGGTCTAAGCGCAATTACCCAAAAAGTTCGGGCCAAAGTGTAATATTGGTAAACTAGCCAAAATATCAACAAAAAATATCAAGGATTAGCCAATCAACACCTTTCAAGTGTCCATGTGAGGTGAAAGCATCCTATTGGGCGTTTGAGGATAAGATCAACGATGACATGGCACAAATCTATTGCTTCAAATTTCAACTAACTTTCAAATTCAACTTTGGATTTCAAATAATTCTTCAATTCTACTTTGGATTCCAAACCTTATTTAAATGTAACTTAAGACACATGTCAAGATTTGATTTGGGCATTATGGCAAGCTTTCATTGGCCACACATGGAAGTAATGATTATATAGGACACATGGCACCATTTCGATGGAAACATATGGAAGTAATGATTATATGGGACACATGGCATCATTTGTATGGAAATACATGGATAGAAAAGTCTTCTCCAAATCTTTACTTAACCTCCAAGTTTGGGACACATGGCACCATTTGGATGGGAATACATGGAAGTAATGATGTGTGCCAAATAATTACGGTAACACATGGCATGTTATGATTTGTCGAGTAATTCTATAAATAAGCTTAAAATCTATCTTCTCAAGCCATTTCAAAATTTTGTCAGCCGAATCCATGCCACTTTCAGAGAACTTTTAGAGAAAGATAACATCTTGAGTGTGAATGGGAAGTTCTATAAAAATAAAGAGAGAAAGTCGGTGAAAAACAAGGGAGAAAGCGAAAGAAAAGCAAAGGCTTGACGAAGAGCAGACAGCCGCCAAAGAATTGCTATAACAGTCAACAACTCGGAGAGGTAAGTCTGATTTCTTTCCATAATCATATAGAGGACTGAAATAGGAGTTCGTGCCTTCAAACGGAAGTCGAATCGGAGTTAAAATGAAGAAGATAAGGCAAGAATATGAAAGGGGGTCGAATCTGCCACCAATGCGTGCAAATACGCGCCACCTCTCCTTGGGGGGCGTGAGGGCGCATGGAAGCCCCCTTTGCCCACAAAATTTTTCACTTTTCCTCCTATTTAAATAACCTACAACTTTATGTAAAAACAATTTAAGTTTGGCTTATGAAAACCCATGTTTTCTGTAGAGAAACAAACCCATTAAGGTGTGAAAGCCTTAAACCTTAGAAAAATCTTGACCAACCAAGTTGAGGTAAGTACATTATGAACTATTTATCATGTTTAAGCATGCTCATGAATCATGTTATGTGGTCCCTCATATTATGTTTATGTTCACGTAAGTTTCGAGATCGGAGCACGGTAGCGCTACGCACAAGGGTTTATACCCTCGCAGTTGGTGGAACCTCTCGTGTCTCCTTATGATATGTTATGTTATGTTATGTCTTGTCTTGCTTAAATACATATGATGGTTCTCTTGTACTTATTGAGACTTGCATGAATCTCATCCCATATTTTTTTCCTAAGTGATAGCGAATGAGGAGATTAGAGGACGGACGTGGAACGTGGTGGCTTCTTTAAAAAGGGATTTTCATAAATCTAAAATTATACTTTCTTTCCTTTATCGAAAGAAGTTTTCGAAGTTAAAATCTAGATGTTATGAGAAAGCTTGTTTAAAAGACTATTTTTGTGGTTTATGTTACGTTTTTTGTCTTGATAAATTCGAATATCCTTATCGTCCCATTATGAATGAAAATCCCACTTCCTTTGACACTAAGTCCTCCAATCTCCTCATTCGCTATCACCTAGAGGAAAAATTTGGGATGAGATTCATGTGAGTCTCAGTAAGTACAAGAGAACCATCATATGTACTTAACCAAAACATGACATAACATAACATAACATAACATATCATAAGGAGACACGAGAGGTTCCACCAACTACGGGGGCACGAACCCTTGTGCGTAGCGGTACCGTGCTCCGGTCCCGAAACTTTCATGAACATAACATAACATGAGGAACCACATAACATGATTCATGAACATGCTTAAACATCATAAATAATTCATAATGTACTTACCTCAACTTGGTTGGTCAAGATTTTTCTAAGGTTTAAGGCCTTCACACCTTAACGGGTTTGTTTCTCTGCAAAAAATATGGGATTTCATAAGCCAAACTTAAATTGTTTTTACATAAAGTTGTAGGGCATTTAAATAGGAGGAAAACTAGAAAATTTCGTGGGCAAAGGGGTTTCCACGCTCCCCAAGAAGAGGTGGCGCGTATTTGCACGCGCTTATGGCAGATTCGACCCCCTTTCGTATTTTTGCCATATCTCTCTTATTTTAACTTCGATTCGACTGTCGTTTGAAGCCACGGACTCCTATTTTAGTCATCTATATGATTATGGAAAGAAATCAGACTTACCTCTCCGAGTTGTTGATTGTTACAGCAGTTCTTCGGCGGCTGTCCGCTTTCCATCAAGCCTTTGCCTCTCTTTCGCTTTCTCCCTTATTTTTCACCGACTTTCTCTCTTTCTTTTTACAGAACTTCCCCCTCACACTCAAGATCTTATCTCTCTCTAAAAGTGCTCTCAAAGTGGCATGGATTCGGCTTAAAAATTTTGAAATAGCTTGAGAAGATAGAATTTAAGCTTATTTATAGAATTACCCGACAAATCATAACATGCCATGTGTCACCGTAATTATTTGGGACTCATCATTACTTTTATGTGTTCTCATTCAAATGATGCCATGTGTCCCAAACTTGGAGGTTAAGAAAGACTTGGAGAAGACTTTTATATCCATGTGTTTCCATTCAAATGAAACCATGTGTCCCATATAATCATTTATATCCACGTGTTTCCATTCAAATGATGTCATGTGTCCCGTATAATCATTACTTCCATGTGTAGCCAATGAAAGCCTACCATAATGCCCAAATCAAATCTTGACATGTGTCTTAAGCTACATTTAAATAAAGTTTGGAATCCAAAGTAGAATTGAAGAATTATTTGAAATCCAAAGTTGAATTTGAAAGTTATTTGAAATTCGAACCAATAGATTTGTGCCACGTCGTCGTTGATCTTATCCTCAAACGCCCAATAGGATGCTTCCACCTCACAAGGACACTTGGAGGGTGTTGATTGGCTAATCTTTGATATTTTTGGTTAATATTTTGGCTAGTTTACCAATATTACATTTTGGCCCGAACTTTTTGGGTAATTGCGCTTAGACCCTTGCAAGTTGGTCTCTCACCATCTTTTAATTACAGTTTTGCCCCTGGAGAAATGATTTATTATGTTAATACCCCAGGGTTTTAGTAAATTTCACTTCTGCCCAAGTTTTTTCAAAAATTTCACTTTTACCCGGACTTTGTAATTACGATTTTGCCACTAGTTCAAAAACTAAATTTTTGTCTTAGGACTTTCGTAACCCCTTGAAAATGTCTCATTTCATCATATATCTGAACTTAAAGAACCCTGGTATATATCACAATTTAAAGTTCTTGGATATTACATATTTGAACTGAGAAAGAAAAGAAACAAAAATCTCGGGTGTTACATCATCCCCCTCTTAAAATAAATTTCATCATCGAATCGGTTGGGGTCATCAAACGTTTGGGGGTTTTTGGACCGCATCTCATCTTCGCGCTCCCAAGTTGCTTTTTCGATTGAATGATGTTGCCATAATACCTTGACCAATGGTATTTCTTTATTGCGAAGCTTCCGTACTTCTTGAGCTAGAATGCATATTGGTGCCTCTTCAAATTTTAGATCTTGCTAGATATCCAATGGATGATGTTTGATTACGTGAGCTATGTCAGGGACATATTTTCTAAGGATTGATATGTGGAAAACATCATGTATTGCTGAAAATTCTGGTGGTAAGGCCAGCTGGTAAGCAACATTCCCAACCCGCTTCAAGATCTCAAATGGGCCTATATACCAAGGTCTGAGCTTTCCTTTCTTCCCAAACCATAGGACTCCCTTTATGAGCATAATCTTTAAGAATACCTTATCACCTACGGTAAACTCCAAATCATTTCTTCTTTTATCCGCATAGCTTTCTTGTATATCCTGAGCTTTTTTCATACTAATCTTGATTCTTTCGATGGCCTAAATTGTTTGCTCCACAATCTCTGGACCCAGAATCTTTCGCTAACCAATTTCGTTCCAATGACTAGGTGATCTGCACTTCCTTCTATATAATGCCTCATAGGGTGCCATGCCAATAGATGCATGATAACTATTATTATACGCAAATTCAATTAATGGTAGATGCCTTTCCCATTTACCAATTGTAACGCGAAATCCAAAAAGTCATTCAATTAATGGTAGACTGCTTGGCACGTACTAACCCTATATGTTAATGGTAGAAGCAATTAATGATGTCTAATCTAGGATTGTCAATCAATCTCAAACAAACCAGGGAGGCCAAGAACCACGACGAGGCCGGGTGTATCATCTGACGAGGGAAGATGCCAACACAAGCCCAACGATTGTACAAGGTACATCGATTTCTCCTTAATGTGAGAGTTAGTCAACCCCAGGTCTGCCCATTCACATGCATGTGTCAACCTGCACTTTGGCAGAGTAGGAAATGCCAAATAGTAAGTTGGGTAGTTGTGAGTTGAGGAATATTGTTAGTTAATATGTGCTAATTGTAACTTTGAGTATGGTTTGTGATTTTAAGGAATGCAATTGAGAATTAAAAGGAAGGTGTGGCAAGGTTGCTCTAGATCATGTTACGGATTATTATGAGTATCTAGTAATGACATTTGGGATTAACGCACCTATAACCCTTATGAATTGGTGATTGAGGTGCTCAAATCATACTTAAATTAGTTGTGATTGTATTGATAGACCGATGTTTGACTTGTTCTCCTCGAGTGAATTCGAGCATGAGAAAGTGTCGGTACCAGGAGTGTGACTACTGCATCGTGTGCTAAGTGGGCTTGGGAATTCAGAGGTTTGGAAAGGGAGTGATGGAATAGTAAATTGCATACATGGGTCGGGGTAGGTCGTAACTGTAAATGGTATGTTTTCCCTAATATAAGCATGTGGTGTGCTATGAGCTTGCTTAAGAAATGTGTTTTTCCGTAATAGCAAGCAATGGGATTGCGGTTCTCATACTTGGCCTTAGGGGAAGGGAAATTTTATTCTAGTTACTGACCTAGCCTTCGGTTTAGTATGCAAAATTATTGTACACCCCTACAATTGTAAGCAAGTGGCTCTGATTTGATTATCCTGAATTCTGCCCTTGCTAATGCAGTAGTGAGCATGCTTTGGCAGCTCTATGTGAAAAGTTCGAGGTCTTTATGATTGCTTGAGGTGTTTGTTCTTTCAGAGAGATTTGAATGTGGGGTAGCGACAATAGATAGAGTTTTTAAAAAGATTATGTGATCTAGTACCACCTCGAGATTATGTGAACGTGGTGGCTGGTGCAGGGCGAGCCTGCTTTGATAACCTGTTCTAGTGGCCCGAGGGTGGGGACTGGTGGAGGATTTTCAGCCTGTCATTTGTGAAAACAATTCCTAAGGGAACATCTGTTTACGTTGCTAGCCTGGAAATTCACTATCATCTGACAAACAGATCCGGAAAGCTATTCCAGAAGACTCGAAGGTGTAGTCATGGGTTGACAATTGGGAATGGGTCGAAAACCTTGAAATCGGTTTTCAGATGAAACATTTCAATTTCTAAGTCAAAAATATATGCCTTAGACTAAGAGTTAAGGCAAACCATATTGATCGAGGCACGCCAAGTCAAATAAATTATTGACCTCGAAGTGAGTTTTAAGGAGTGAAATAATATTTCTTGGAAAAGATGCCCTGGAGACACCATGATTTTGAGGAATTTCCTTGGGGAAATACGTTCTAAGTGGGCTATGAAGAGAAAATTTCGAGGACAAAATTCTTTTAAGGGGGGAGGATGTAATACCCAAGATTTTCAGACTCAAATTTGAGGTAGTACTCGAGATTTTCAAATTCAAATACTTGAGAAAATAAGTCATTTCAAGGGATTATAGAAGTCTTAAGGCAAAGATTCAGTTTCTGAACCAGGGGCAAAATCCTAAATATTGAAGTTCAGGTAAAAGTGTAATTTCCCTAAAATCTTGGGATACTAGTGTAATTTATCCATTTTCGAGAGACCAAAAAGTGCAATTAAAAATAGCCCGAGGACCAAGTTGCAAGGGGTCTATGTGCAGTTACTTGGAAAGTTCGGGCCAAAGCGTCGTTTCTTGAAACCTTAAAATATCTCTTCAAAATATCTTGGACTTCAAACTCAAATTAAATGGAGTTTTGGATTCCAAACTCTATTAAATTCAATTAAAGGACAAGTGGCGCATTTGGGTTGGATGCACATGGGAGAAATGATGAAACCTCATCACTTCACGACACGTGGCGGATTTTGATTCGTCAGGAAACTCTATTAATATAAGGCCTTTGTAGCTTTCATTTGGACATTCTTTAAGAGGGGAAAGAAAAAGATTTTGGAGAGGGGAAACGCTACAAAAATAGAGAGAAGGTTCTGCCAGAGTTGGGGGAGAAAATCAGAGAGGAAACCAGGCTTGTAGGAAAGTTCGTGTCTCTACCGTAAAGCATGCCAAACGCCATCAAAACCTAGAGGTAAGTCCAATTTTCTTTTACAATCTTGTAAAGGGATGAAAGGGGAGTCCGTAGGTTCAAACAACGGTCGAAACGGAGCTAAAACGATAAAGTTATGGCCGAAAAACCAAAAGGAGGCGGAGATGGCCGATTCTTAAGGGCAGCGCATGCAGCTCACGCGCCGGTAAGGGGCTGCGCGTGTGGGCGCGTCAGCCACCTTCCGGCGACACGTGAGGTCGCGTCCAACCTCCGTTTGACCTGAAATTTTCACCATTCTTCTCCTATTTTAAGTACCTACAACCCAATGTAAAAATATTTGAGGTTTGATTTACTGGAATGAATGATTTCTACAGAAACAACCCCTAGTGCTCAAAACCGTGTTGTGAATAGTGTTATCAGAGGGAAAACAATCAAGGTGAGTGTTTCTTGTATCCTTTTGCTACATCCCGGTCATTTTGGCTTCATTGGGTGTGGGTGTTAACTTGCATAAGTCTTCGTGGCTTACATGTCATATTTTTCCCTGGTTATGCATATTTCTTTTATTTGTTATATATCATGTTCGTGTCAGTGACTGTGGCTAGTTGTTGGGACATCATAGAAGATCTCGTGCTCTTACGATGAACCAAGGAATGACTATGATGACCGCGGGGGTGATTGCAACACCTTAGCATTGCTACCACAGGGGTGGATTTCATAATAGCATTATTGCATTTGCACGCAGATACCTTTCCTTTTTTGATTCACTCACTTAAATGTAATACCTAACTTGGGTTGATGCTCTTGGAACGTGGGAACGTTCCAGGTATATCAAAAGTATCAGGTGTTTCAGGTTCCAGTTCAAAGCGTGGGCAAGGAGGTGGAGCTTCACTAGTTTTGGATTTTTGACTCGTTACGTACCCGTGTAATTGTACAACAGTGATGTATTGTTATAGCAGCTAGAGTGCTCAAGTTTGTAATAAGTATAAGGGTGCCCTACAGTTGTACTACAGTAATAAGTTGTGTCTTTTTGGAATATTGAGGGTCTTATACATTTCTTGTACTTGTAAAGAAAATCTAGTGAAAGCCCCTTTATTTAGCTTTGGTTAACCTTGCAGGTTCGATCTAATGCTTCCGTTGGTAAGGGTTTCCATCACGTCCGTAGGTGATGTCTTAATTATATTTCAAGTTATTGCGTATTTGGAAAAGTGGGGTGTTACAGCTTCTGTCGTTAAAAGGGGAAGAATGAGATTTGGTGGAAGAGGGGGAAGCATCACACATGCAAGAGGAAGACATGGTGAGATCATAGTTACCTGATTCGTGGAACGTCCGGTACGCAGAATGTGGTACGCCACTTTTCCCAAAATGCGGTACGTGGGAGGTAGTCTTCTTCGGTTCACCACTTAGTTTTTTAAATATATTAATAATAATAAAAATATTAAATAAATAAATATTAATATAATAATTATAAAATCATAAAATTTAAAAAAATAGAATGAGATGTAGAGTCCCAATAAAAAGCTTTAGCCAAAAAATGAAATCACAACTCACGAGAGAGGCTAAGCTTTATTGTCTCCACCAACTAATGCAACTAGGAGTCTCCACCAGCTAATGCGATGGAGCGAGAGAGCCAGAGAGGCAACAAGCGAGAGACCGAGGGGAGAGCCGACGGCTGGCGAGGGCGAGCGATGATCGAGGGCCAAGGGGGCGAGGGTGAGGCGGCGCAGGTGAGCGACGGAGCTAGAGAGAGGCAGCAAGGAAGAGCGATTGAGCGAGGTGAGCGACCGAGGAGGGCGAGCGAGTCAGCGACGATCCAAGTCGTCCGACGAAGGCACGAAGGCCGGAATGAGTGAGAGCGAGAGACAGCAGCCCGCAGCCAGCAACGAGCGAAGCGAGAGAGGGAGAAGGGCAGAGGGGGTGGGCGGCTGGGCGGCAAGCACTTGAGCGAGAGAGGGTCTGAGGAAGGGTTAATGGCAGGTCTGAGTGTAGGCCAAAATTAATGACATCAAAGATCCGGGTCTTCATTATAGGGGAATTGGGACGCATCCCCAAGCATTCCAAGATGCAAACGCACCGCGTTCCAGTGCGCGCGTACTGGAACGTGGTTCCCGGGGGGGAGGGGCGTATTAGGTAACTATGGGTGAGATCTCCCTAAACACCCGAAAGGGACTCACTAACAGCAAGATAATTAAGGTGGAGGGGCAGGTTGAGGAGAGTAAGATAATGATCTTAATTGACAGTGGGAGTACCCATAGTTTTTTGGATGAGGGTACGACTCGGAGGTTGAAATGCCCCTTAATTCCCACTCAACCATTGACAATGACAATGGCCAATGGGAATAAGGTGATGAGTAGGTCTGCATGTGCGGGATTTTTTTGGGAGATGAAAGGAGATAGATTTGAGGCTACTAAAATTAGGGGGATGTGATGTAGTATTAGGGGTTGATTGGATGAAAAACGTTTGCCCGATTTGCTTTGACTTTAACAAAATGGAGGTGACCTTCGAGAATGAGGGAAGGAAGATAACACTAACAGGCAGCAAGGAATTGGGTATATGCAAGATGATTACGAGCAGGAGGTTATAGAAGCTATTCAAGCACAAGAAGAGTCAAGTGGCTCAGTTGTACTTTGTTCAAGCCATTGAGGGTAGGGAGGAAGAGCTAGACATAGAGGGGGAGTTCATGTTAACCATCAGAAGTTCCCCACAATCCCACACTGAGGTACATCATTCTGATCTACTTAATATGCTCCCAGTTGAATTTGAGAATTTATTTGTAAAGCCTCATTCTCTACCCCCAACCCGAGACATTAACCACACCATCAACCTTAAGCCCCACACATAACTTGTTAACATTCGTGCCTACTGCTACCCTCCTAACTAGAAAACAGAGATTGAAAAATTGGTTAAGGAGATGCTCCACAAGTCCCTCGTAAGGCCCAGCCACAACCCTTTTGCATCCCCAGTGTTGTTGGTTAAGAAAAAAAGATGGTTCCTGCAAATTCTGTACTAATTACCGCTAGTTAAACGACATAACCATGAAGAACAAATTCCCCGTCCCACTCATTGATGACTTGCTAGACGAACTAAAATATGCTACTATTTTTTCTAAGCTAGACCTAAGATCCAAATACCACCACCAGATCCGGATGAACTCCATTTACATCTGCAAAACCTCATTTAGAACTCACCATGGCCACTATGAATTCCTTGTCATGCCCTTTGGCTTAACTAATGCCTCGGCCACCTTTCAATCTCTAATGAACCAAATTTTTGAGCCACACCTCAGAGATTTTATTTTTGTGTTCTTTGATGATATTCTGAAATATAGCCCAACCTTTGACCTCCATCTAAAACATTTGAGGACTACATTTGAAATTCTTAAGCTCAACAAGTAGTATATTAAGAGATCAAAGTGTGCCTTCATATAGAGCCAAGTGGAGTATTTGGGGTATATCATATCGAGCCGAGGAATGAGTACAGACCCCAAAAAAGTGGCTGCCATAACCAATTGGCCGAGACCGACGACTGTTAAGGCCCTGAGAGGTTTTCTGGGGTTGACCGATTATTATAGGAGATTTGTAAAGGGGTATGGGGGTATAAGTAGGTCACTCACAGATCTGTTGAAGAAAGACCACTTTGTATGGGATCAAAAGGCCAAGGCAAGCTTTGAGTCACTGAAAAGGACCATGAGTGAAACTCTAGTGCTCGGATTGCCAGATTTTGGCAAGACATTTGTGGTGGAGACAAATGCTAGTGGAATGGGTATCGGTGCAGTCCTCATGCAAGAGGGTAGACCATTAGCATTTATTGGTCAGGCCTTAGCCCCAAAACATACAGGCCTCAGTGTTTATGAAAAGGAGTTGTTAGCAATCATTTTAGCAGTGGATAGATGGAGACATTACCTTAAGGGGAACTAGTTTATCATAAAAACCGATCATGAGAGTTTGAAGTTTCTGCTACAACAGAAACTTCACACCCATTTGTAGAGAAAGGGGATGACTAAATTGATGGGCCTAGACTTGCAATCCAATATAAGAACGGGAAGTAGAACATTGCTACTAATACTCTGTCTAAATGCCATGAAGAGGGAACAACTGTTGTCATCTCAGCTTTAGTTCCGAAGTGGTGTCGAGAGGTGGCCAATAGTTATAAGGGGGACGAGCAGGCTAAGGCTCTCTTGGAACAACTGATAATTGCTCCTGCAAGTAAGGTGGGTTATACACTAGCAAATGGGGTGATAAGATTCAAGGGTACGCTGGTGGTAAAAAACAACACAGAACTGAAGAAGAAGATACTACAGGCCCTACATGAATCCCCTCTTGGAGGCCATTCAGGGGTCCAAAATACTTATCACAAGGTGAAGCAATTATTTTGTTGGCCTAAGTTGAAAGAGGAGGTGATGAAGTTTGTCCTTGCTTGTGACGTGTGTAAGAGGTGTAAATATGAAACGATGGCCAACCCAGGGCTTTTACAATCGTTGAATATTCTGGGCTAGGCATGGGAGAGTGTTTCCATGGACTTCATTGAGGGGCTTCCGAACTTGAAAAGGAGGGACTCCATATTTGTGGTGGTGGACAAATTCTCCAAATTTGCTTACTTTATGGGCCTCACTCATTCTTACACAGCACAAGAGCTCAAGTCTTCTTAGACCAGGTGGTGAAAGTGCATAGGGTGCCGTAGACTATAGTGTCAGACCGAGACAAGGTTTTCACCAGCCTCTTATGGTAGTCACTAATGAAGTCTCTAGGAGCTAAGCTGAGCCTTTCCTCTGCCTATCATCCCAAACTGATGGGAAGACCGAGAAAGTCAACCAATGCCTCGAAACCTACCTCAGGTGCTTGTGTTTTGCACACCCCAAGAGCTGGCACAAGTGGATTTCAGTAACACAGTGGTGGTATAATTCCACGTCAACCAATGCCTCGAAACCTACCTCAGGTGCTTGTGTTTTGCACACCCCAAGAGCTGGCACAAGTGGATTTCAGTAGCATAGTGGTGGTATAATTCCACCTACCATAGTGCCATTAAAATGCCACCCTTCGAGGCCCTCTTTGGCTACTAGCCCCCCTATTGCCAACTCTACTCGGCCCACCAATGTGGTTGTGGTGGATGAACACCTGCAGCAGAGGCAGTAGGCCCTTTAGTAGAGGCAGCAGGTCCTTCAGCAACTAAAGAAAGACTTAACCATGGCCCAAAATCGAATGAAACAAATGGCGGACAATGGAAGAAGTGAAAGAACATTCAGTGTGGGAGAGGCAGTCTATCTGAAGCTGAAGGGACCCCATCTCAGATCCTTAGGTCCCGACCCTATCTCTAAGTTGAGTCCTAGGTATTTCGGCCCCTTTCCCATTGTGGCCAAAATGGGAAATGTAGCTTACAAGCTGCAGCTACCGAAGGGAACTCAAATCCACCTAGTGTTTCATGTATCATTGTTGAAAAAGTCTATAGGGAACTAACCGATCCATGTCCAGTTGCCCTAGAGACCCCTGGACTCTGAATTGCCTCCAAAACCAGCTGCTCTTGTAGATCACAGACTCGTCTATCAACATAAGGCCCCAATCATGCAGGTGTTGATGCAGTAATCCAACATTCCTCTAGAAAACAACACTTAGGAGTACCTCCCGGACTTACTTAAACAGTTCCCCAGAGCTGCTAGTCACCTAACCATTTCTTGAGGACAAGAAATGTCTCAAGGGGAGGGTATTTGTCATATACCTGGGGGGCATACTGTATTAAATAGAATTTAGTGGTAGTGGGTGCTATAAACCATTGTATATGGGTAGTAGTGGCGTGTAATACTTAGGCAGTTATTCTAGCAGGAATGATGTAGCAGGTGTAGGAAGGCTATAAATTGTGGTTGACCCTACTATTGGAGCTATTTGGAATTTGAATGAAATCTTGATTCTCTCTCAATTCCCCTCTCAATTCTTCTATCCTTCTCTATCTCTCCATTTCTCTTTCCCACCCCCCCCCCCCCCTTCACGAGATTCCTCTCGTTCCCACTGTGACCTCTACCACCCAGAAGAGATCAATCTTCAAACATTGCCAAATCCTTACAAATCTAACAGGTACCTATAGGCTCTAATGTTGACAAGAGCTAAGTTAGGTTAAAGATGAATTGAAGGGTCTTTGGGGTGGCAAAGAGTTTGGTTCCACAAATAGATACTTAAACTCTACCAAAATTGAATGCAAGTCATCCGAGAATTGTACTTTGTTTGCAATCTATGCATCGAGAGAGTCAGTAGGCTAAGACACCTCTATGGGTTCCCTGTCAACTTCCATTTCCACAACTCTTATAGAATATAGCTATGCTATCTGCCCCCACTTCTTCAGCATCATCTTTTGCATCTTTTCCCCTTTTATTAGCTTGCATTCTCCCTGCTCTAGGCTGCCAAATAAGGTCAACTTCTTCCCTTCAATCACTACCATGACTTCTAATTTATTGAAGTCAAAAGTTAAGGGACTCACTATCCTCATCCAATCCACACCGAGGACGATGTCACACCCCCCCAATTCCAGAATCCTTAGATCTACCACATATTCCTACCCTTGCATAAATCGTTTGAACCCCAAGCATTTGTAGTGGTTGTACATTCAACTACCATTAGCTACAATGACAGACAAAGGAGTCATGGCTGCTAGAAGACACCTTAGGTCTATAGCTGTTGCTTCACTAAAGAAGCTGTGAGTGCTTCCACTGTCAATTAGCATCATTAGCTTCCTCTTTCCCACCTGGCCCCTCGCCTTGATTATCTACCCCATCGGACTTCCCTTCAACGCATGGAAGGAAATTTCCCCCTCCTTCCTCTCCTTGCACTTCTTCCTACAACCCTTCTCCTTCTACAGCTTCTTCTTCTGCTTCTTCTTCCCCTTCTTCACCCCCATCAATTCCCACAATCTTCATTAGTTGACTTTTGCACTGATGACCAAGGTCATATTTGTCACCGCATTTGAAACACAACCCCAATTGCCTTCTTTTTTCTATCAAATTCCCTTTTCCCCCATTAAAGTTCGCTACTACCTTGGCTGATGATTGGTTTGGCCATGTGAGCAAAGGCCTCGAGCTCCCTCCACCATACTATCTGGCCAGAAGACTTGGCTTATAGGGGACCTTGTGTTTCTTGAAAATGGCCTCCAAAGTCATTTCTTAAAGCCTCGCTTTTTCTACAACCTGCCCTACGATTGTTGGTGTCATCATCTTGACTATGGGTTGTAACTCCTTCTTCAACCCGCTAACAAAACTTGATACCATGTACTGTTTATTGAGTCCGGGCTATATGGTACACACCATCGATCTCAGCTCTTCGAAGTGGCCAAGGTACTCCATGACAGTACCTTCTTACTTCAGCTTACTGAATTTTTCAATAACATCTGTCATTTTCTTTTCTCCAAAACGCTCAAAGAGCCCTTCTAAAAAAACTCTCCAACCCCCTTGCAGTCCTCCATCTTGGACCCACCCTTGGAACCAAGAATCTACTACTTCATTCAGATAGGCTGCGGCTGAAGTCACATTTTGATCTTTGGAAAAACGGTAGAATTGAAAGAATCTTTCGCACCTCCTTAGCCACCACCTTAGGTTTTTTCCCTCGAACATCGGTATCTCCAATTTTTGGCATGGGTGCATGGTCGTGCGCCAGCTATCGCACATTTTTCCCCAGATTTTCTTGAACTATCTACTGATCCACTTCTTCCAAAATTCCTACCGTTCCCAATCGATTGCCCTAATGCGGCAAGATCAGCTCCTACGCCTGCCTTGGCAAAAATTCTGACGACAACCAAAACTGGGGCAGAGAGGCCAACATATTTAGCATATTGTTGATCCTCTGCCCTTGTTGTTCTACCACTTCTTAACACCTTTGGACCGATTCTTGGCATCTTTAGACTGCTTCTTGTTGCTTTTCCAATGCTGCTTGCATGGCTTCCTTCCACTCAACTAGTTCTTCCATGTTTGGCACATGGCATATTGGGTATGGGTCATACCGAATTCCATGGCTCCCAAACTAACCTCCAGTTGCTTTAGATCCCTCGGCCATGGCTTCCTGCTCCTCAATCGCACTGGGTCCCGCGATTGTTGGCTCTTTTCCTTCCGTACCAACGTCAATTGACCGCTGTTGTCGCCACTTCCCATCGCTGGACTGACCGGCTTTTATGCCACTTTGTCAAGCCCTTGAATTAGGGTTGGCAATGGGTAATTTCTGAAACGTAAGAACGACATAGAGAGAGAAAACAGAGAGGGAAAGGGAGAGAGAGAGAATCAAAGAGAGAGGATTTGATCATTCAATTCAACGATGTCTCTCATAATGCCGTAGGTCCCTATTTATAGGACCTCTTGTAGGCGCCCCTAACTAGAGACGCACAAAAAATATGGCATATATGCTAAAACCAACTAAAAACATTACACATCCTCCTTGATATTGATAACGGAAGCCACACTCATACATTCTTACTCATAGACAAACACAATAGTGCCCACATGCTCACATAAACAAGACTAACTCAATATTACACACCACATCAGGGTCCATAAACCCACCATATCCCCTCAGGGGTACAACCTAAAACATAAATAAGCTTGACTTAATATTACACACTACAAAACACCCCCAAGGACCTTTGATTGAGACAGCTCTGTACACACTGCTAACCCCTGGATCCTGATTCACTTGGTTCGCCCTTTACTTTAGCCTTACCCTTATCTGGAATGATGCAAGCAAACATGAGCCACAAGACCCAACAAGTATAACTAGAAGAAAGCGAGCATAAGAGTCATGGTTATCAAAAAGCAAAAGAGACATGAATGCCATTTAAGGTACTATCACATGATAAAATGATGAAACATGCATCCATGCTCATATGCAATCTTTTAAAACCATAATCATGAGACCAAAGTCCAAAACCATGAGACCGAAGTCCGAACCTTGGGACCGAAGTCCAACTTTGAGCTCTAACACTTTCTCTGCGGATATATCCTGTGGACTCTTCCGCTGCGCGCATCGTGAGGCCTTTACACATTTTAAAAAAAAAAACATTTTCATGCACATGCTTTATGCATCCTTATAACATGCATATTTGCAATAACTTCTCATATATAACTGACATGCAATTAACGAAGCAATATGCACAATAGGGCAGCATTCATGCAAGACAACATCAACCCTTCCATGTCCTCCATAAGGCATCATTCCCAAATAAAGATAGGGTGATACAAAACCCTATTTGAGACTCAATAAGTATAAATATAAATCATGGAATAATTTACTAGCAAAGGGAAATAACTTGTAAAATAGGAAAATGACTTGCAATTTAGAAAGTTAAGACGTAGGATCTTGCAATAACAAGAGATAGAGAATAGAACCTGTAATTTAAAACATAACTTGAGAAAAGAGGAACTGAACTTGTAAAATAGGAGAAGAACTTGCAATTTAATAAGAAAACTGAGATCTTGCCTCTTAAATGAAACAAAGAGGAAGAAGAACTTGCAAAAATTAGGAAGAGAACTTGCCTTTAAATGACCGATTCTCGTCTTTATCACACTCTCACTTACTGCCAAAATTCCTCCTCAAGCTCACGACCAATTTCTCTGCTTCTCCTTCACTTCCTCCCTCAATTCTTTTACATCCATGTTCTCTATTTAAACTCAATTTTGCACTCAATTCATTACACTTCACCTAGTTGATTCTCTGCAAAACTTGAAGAAACATCATCATGCTTATTCCTTCAATTTTCAAGGGTCATCATTCATATTCCTTCAATTTCCAAGGGTTCAATTTCCCAAGATCATCATTCATATTCCTTCAATTTCCAAAGCCAATTGCATGAAAAAGAGATATTATCTTCAATTTTCAAAATATTTCCAAATAAAATAATTAATTACCCATTTCCTCAAATATTCTATAATGACCTCAAATAATTTCGAATAGTTACCAAAACTCACTTAGATAATTTTAATTTTTCTCCAATTAATTTCTCACGCCCAAATTCACATTTGTTGCACAAACAAAAAGCAACCCAAAACATTCATACACTTTGAATCACTGAAATAAAACCTTTTCTTTCAACAGAGACATAAATCGAAAACCACCATTCTACACAAACAAAACGAATGAAAATTAAAAGCAGAATGAACACGAGAGATTTACCGTGGTTCACCCGAAAGGGCTACATCCACGTTGAGCTCCGGTAATGGAGAGCTCACTGCACTATCGGAGTTAAAAATAGGGTTTACAAACACACTGTATACAAGTCTCACAGTCACTCGTATTTACAGAGACAAGTTATATATCAAACACGCCTCAAGATCATAACAAGAACAAGGATCAGAGGCTTACCCTATTCGGACCAGAGAGGAGACCAGAAAGGAGCCGACAAAGGTCTGATTCATGGAATGAGAAAGACCCCCTCGCAAACTCAAACGACAACCCTCTCTCTCTCTCTCGTCTGTCACACAACAAATCCCAATGCACAGTAAATAAATAAGGGTCACACGATGCATTTCAAGGGCTCGAATTGAAGCAGATAAAAGGCAGCATCGATGGTCAAGATTGCACCAGGACAAGACAAGAGCATGATCGAGATGATGGGCGTCTGGGCGGTTGCCAAAGCTACCCTCCAGTGCCACGTGGCACTGGTTGCAGCTGACCCTCCTGCCCGGGGTCTTTTAAGAGAAACGGTGTCGTTGGGTGCTTCAATGCCAACAACATTAATTCACAAATAAACGAGTCATTACACCTCTAGCTACAACAACCATTCTTCTAACTGCCTTAACGGCCTAACAATAATCATTGTACAATCCCCTTTCCTGCCTATTAACCAACTGATTTCCTCACCTAGACCCTATTATTTTTACAATATTGTATACTGCCCCTAGGGTCGTGACAATTGATTATTCCCATTTTTTTAGCTTACTTTTCTTTTTTGTTGCATTAAGCTTAATCATGTCCTGCTATAAGAAACAGTATCATCTCCTTCCTATGTACTAACTTCCCTCTTGATGAGGATAATCCAATCCAGAAAAATAGAATGAATAATTGAAAAAGAAAAAGTTGTGCATAATTAGAAAAGAGAAAAAGAAACCAATCAGTGTTTGAACTTTGAAGTAAAAGTCAATCAAGTTCTATTTTATTTAGTTAATTCACTGCTCGAATGTCAATCAACTTTTGCTCTTTCAATTGGGTGCTTGAAATTTTGAGGCAAAAGTTAATCAAGTTCTTCTATGTTCAATTTAACAAATTTAGTTCTTGAACTATTTAAAACCATCAATCTAATGCAACTGAGATTGTTACAATTTAACAGGCTTTTTGATGTGGCACTTTAATGCCATAAATAATTGGCATGTCTCCTATATGGAATGGTAACATGAATTAGTCAAAAGTTCAGAAAAGAAAAAGAAAACAGAGAAAAATCCTGCAAAACTTATTGCTTCAACCCAAATCCGAAAATTGATTGTCTTAAAGTAAGAAAAGCACATCAAATATACAAAAAGTGCAAGGATCATCATTCGTACAGGAGACATCCAAGCTGCTGACAGTGTTAAACTCTGTTAAATTTCAATAGACAGTATTAACAATTGCACTACATAGATGCAAATATCATGAAATCTGTTAAATTTCAATAGACAGCATTAACAATTGCACTACATTGATGATTTTTAAAAATTTACGGCATTGAATTAATTAAAATTGAAAGTAGAACTTGATTGACTTTTACCTCAAAGTTCAAATGCTGAATTGATAAAATAGAAAGTAAAAGAACTTAACTGACTTCTATCCTAAAATTTAAGCACTAATTGATCAAATTGTTTTGTCATTTTGTTTTCCCAATTAGAAAATAATCAGGGAAACAGCAAGGCATAGTGGGCTGTGTTCCCACCTTGGTAAGATGCACGAGCTAATATCAACATAAAGAACAGTAGAACCAGGTCACCAAGCAATTCAAAGGCAAATTAATTAGTGACTGGAAGTAAGTTATCCCAAACGGGTAGGATCAGTGGATTTTGGAAAATATAGAATTTGATTTTTCAAGCATAAAGCATGATAAAGGCAAAGAAATCTATTATTTAGCAAAAACAAAAACAAAAAAGAAATAAATAAATCTATTAAAACAAGCCTACCTTTTAAGCTCTCTAACTTTGGCTGCCTTTGGATACTTGAAAGAGCCACTTTGAAGTTTTGGAACGACAGGAACCCAGTTTCCAGATATATATGAGAAACAGCAGAAAATCTAGGGAGAAGAACAATCAATAATAATCTATGATGAAATAATAGTACACATTGCACCATAATATAATTTCCAGGTACAGAAAAACTTACAGAAACCTTAAAAGATGGTTAAATGTGGAATCACAATTTGATAATGTATCAATTATTTGATTGAATCTCTCCTCGGCCAATATATTCTGATAAATGTCAAGGATTTTCCACTGCATGTTTCAAGGCGTAAAGATTCACAAACAATGCATACTACAAAAGTTTGAAATGACTAAGTATATTGTTCTACAAAATCCAAATCATAATCAAAATTACTTGACAATCTAATGATTAAGCCCAAAGTTTGCAGGCATACCATGCAAGTTCATAGACTTTGCCAATCTAATTTTAAGGAGAGCCAGTTATGCATTTCTTTAAGGATGAAAGGCTAACATGTCATCTTTAAAGTTGGTTATGGTACACAAAATGGCATAATGTTAGGTCATCTCGGAGGCATTTGGAGGATCAAACTCCTAATAGGATGTCAACAGTGAATTTCTTTCAGAAGAAATATGGAAAAAAAATGGGTCTTCTTGCCAGGTGCATGTTTGTTGTTCTGCTATGAGTAATATTTTGAAAATAGGACTAAGTTATCAAACTGAACAAGGGAATAGGTCAAGGGTCAATGATTGGACTAGGTTGGATTGAGGTTAAATGGGTTTCAAAATGATTAATTAAATAAATAAATAAATAAAATATTTTTTAAATCTAACAATAAAAAGATTAAATAAATCACATAATGGACTTAGAATTTAGTCAAATAACACTCTTCTACAACTAAAAAAGGTGTTCATGATATGACAATTTTATCACAAGTTTAGGGAAAGAATAAAATAAAACTCAAGATTAAAGTACAAATCAAAATTTTCAAGTAATTGACCATGCTTCAAAAAATAGTTTATTAAATATTTTAATAGATATTTAATTAAAAGTAAAAAATAATAATAATCTAAATGACACGAAAAATTATTAGATAGAATTTTTGAAAATTTTTATATACTTTTCTTGAATGTTTTAGAATTTTTATTTGATATTCTAATTGCATCTAAGCTTTCATTTTCAAAAATTTTTAGATATTTTTCTCAACTTCTGAAATTATTGTTATAAAGATTTTGAAAGAGTTTTGTACTCATGAATTATATAAAATCTTACTTTTCCCACTGAAAAAAGTTTTTCTTTTCTTTCCTTATCAGTTTTTTTTTTATTTTTTTTTTGGTTAACAATGCAAAAAGAAAACAATAAAGTGGAAACAAAAATATATGAATTTATTACTTTCCTAAATCCCTACCTTTCATTCTCAAATTCTTTCACAAGCCTCAGCCCTCACAAGCTCCAAACCCCCTTAGTCATCCCAGCTAAGCACTTGAAAATTTGAGAATAGTGTAAAATGATGAAAATCAAGAAAAGAGATGAGAGACGGAGATAGAGAGGACAAATGGAATGGGGAAGACGAAATGCTATCTTCAGGTACTCCCTTCTTCAAAGCTTCCATTTTTCCATTTGCTATCTTCAGGTATTCCCCTTTTGCTTCATTTAATCCATTACCAAACCTAAATTTTCAAGGAACTGAGCTAGGATTTGGGTTCACTGCTCCTCTCTCCCTTTAATCATCTTCTTCTTCTTCCATTAGCCCAGATCTGAGTTGGACAAACCCAAATCTAACGTAATTGTCTTTTTTTTTTTTTTTTTTTTTTTGGCTCTCTCTACTTTTTCTTCATCATCTTCTTCTATTTCCTTCTTCCTTCTCCATTAACCGACTTTGGGTTCAGTGAACCTAGATTTCACCAAATCCACATGAAAAACATTTTCTCAGTCCCAGATAAATTGATCGATTCACTAATTTTCTAACTGGGTTATATACCAGTCAATTTTTTTTTTTAGCCAGAAGATTGGTTGGCCACTCATTATCAGTAAATCTAGTCCAACAGGCTGTTTTGGTCCAGTTTTCAGAAAGTTAATAGTAATCATATTCTATGTGTGAGGGCCCACCTGCCAGTACCCATAATTAATTGATTATATAGGAACAGCAACGAGACAAGGCAGGGTCGATTTTTGATCATCCCATCCCCAAACCGAGTAACCCATGCCCCAATGAGGCATAAATCCTAAACCCCCCACAGGGATCCCCAAGTCCATGCAAAAGAGACAGCTTCTTGTTGTGTTGCTGGATTCTTCCTGTTGTTCTTGTTGTGTTGTTGCACACAACAATAAGAACAGAAACACGGTTTGTTGTTTTGCAGCTATGTTACTGCACAGCAAGACAGCAAGTTTGGGGCTTTCATAGTTTGATTTCATTTATTTGAATTTTGATTTCGTTGTTAACTTTTAGGATATGAGTATATTATATAATAACATATAGACAGACACATAAGACATACATGAGGGCAAACCTTCGTAACAACAATAAGGTTGCCTTTGTGATTGGAAGGTTATGAGTTCGAGTTATGAAAATAACCTCAAAGGGAAGAAGAAGCAAGGAGAATGTTGCATACAAAGACAACCATTCCCCCAACACTCACAAAGCCAATCTCATGCACTAGGAATGCCTTGATACATAGGACATAAATGTGATTTAAATATTATATAGAAAGGGCAAGATGGGCGGGGTATACAAATCCCATCCCCACCTCTTCCCCAGTTAATTGGTTTGGGGAACTCCTATTTCCCTCCTCAAAACTCAATCAATGCCTATTGACCTCACCCCAATGTAGGTGGGGCCCCAAGGAGGAAAGGTTAAATTGTCATTCTAATTTTGCCATACAACAAAGATGGTCTTATAATCATCCTACAAAACTTCTCTTTAAGTGTTGAGCAGATTCTATGATCACTGTGAAATGATATACATAACTAAGAGAAAGGAAGAGAGTGAAAAGAGGGAAATGAGAGATTAGAGGGAAAAACTGATTCAATTCTATTGATCCAGAGTTACAAGTATTTATACTAAAATATTGTAACTGCAATGTACAAGTTAGATAAGCTAGGTATAAGGTACAACTAATATATACAACACCTAATATAACCAAATGAATATGAATTCTCAACACTCCCCCTCAAGAAGGCGCATACATATCAGATGTGCCTAGTTTGGAACAAATGTACTCAATCCTTGGGCCTCAAAGAGCTTTAGTAAACAAGTTAGCCAGCTGGTCCATAGTCCCAACAAATGCTATAGAAATCTCATGAGAAACCAATTTTTCTTATACAAAGTGACAGTCTATTTCAATATATTTGGTCCTAAAAAAAAAAAAAAAAAGAGGATTCAAAGCCACATGAAGAGCAGCCTGATTGTCATGCATAAGTTACATATAACCTGAATTACCAAACTGCAACGCCTTAACAAGTAGTTTTAGCCAAATAAGCTCACATGTAACTAATGGCACCATACTTGGCTTTTGTGCCAGATCTAGCAATAACATGCTGTTTTTTACTCTTCGAAGAAACCAAATTGCATCCAACCAAAACACAATAGCAAAAGTGGACCGTCTATCAGATGGACAGTCTACCCAATCAGCATCTACATAAGCAATCACTTGTATATGACCTTTATCCTCAAATAATAAACCTCTATAATGGGAACTCTTAGTATATCGTAGAATATGCATTGTCAATGACCATCCAAAAACTAGCTACCCACACTAACAACAAATACAATATCTAGTCGAGTAATTGTAAGATAATTCATCTTCCAAATCAATCTCCTATAACGCCCCGAATCATGAATAAGCTCCCCCTATCCAAGAACAAACTTAGAATTAGGATCCCCAAGTGTATCAATGGGCCTAGAATCCAACATGCATGACTCCTCCAAAATATCAAGAGAATACTTCTTTTTGAGAGATACAAATGCCATGCATAGATCTAGCAACCTCAATACCTAAGAATACTTTAGTGGACCCAAATCTTTAATCTATTAATGAGAATGCAAATGGGCTTTCAATTGAGACATCCCATGTTAATCATCTCTAGTAATGACAATATCATCCACATAGACAATCAAATAGATGACACCACTAGGAGCATGATGATAGAAAACATAATGGTCAACTTCACTCCTAGTCAATCCAAAAAAATTAAACTACAAAGCTAAAGAAACCAAACTAGCACCTAGGTGATTGTTTCAGGTCACAAGGATTTCTAGAGGCAACAGACCAAGTAAGGCTCCCTCTGAGCAACAAAGCTAAGTGGTCGCTCCATATAAACCTCCTCAAAGAGATCACCATGAAGAAAAGCATTTTTAATGTCAAGCTGATTAAGAGAGCCAATGTCTAATGGCAGCCATGGAAAGAAACAAATGAACTGAAGCAATCTTAGCCACAAAGGAAAATGTATCTCCATAATCAAGACCAAAGATCTATGTATAAGCCTTGCCAACCATGCGAGCTTTCAATCTATCAATTGATCCATCAAGACCAACTTTAATAGAAAAACACAGTAGCACCAACCAAGGACTTCCCAGGAGGAAGTAGAACCAAATACCAAGTCCCATTTGCAAGCAAAGCAAACATCTCCTCATCTACAACATGATGCCAATCTTGCCTCTACATTTGTTTTAGGAATAGAAATAGAAGAAAAGGCAAAGACAAAGGTAAAATGGATTAAAGAAGCATGATAATAGCTCAAGAAAGTGTAAATAAAAGAGGTTAGAGGAACCCCAACAAAAATAAGGCTAACAGGACTACTTCTAACCCTTCTGAAACCATGAATACCCTAGAAATACACTTTTAACAGATCAATGTGATAAAAGATGAACAAAACAGGTGGAACCAAAAATACGAAAAGGAAGAGGATATAAGAATGTGTGGGTAGCTAAAACAGGTGGAATTTATGCAAAACTCGAAACAAAAGAATACGAGTAATCCTAATTACTCAAACTAATATCTATTATCAAAGTCTACCTTTAATTACAATCTCAATGACTATTTATAGACAACTAATAGATAACAATCTACTCTAACTAGGATTCCTTAATCCAATCTAATTAAGATTGCAAACATAATCCCAATCTAATTAGGATTCTACTAACTAAAGGAAATAAAATGATAAAAAGAAATCAAAAGAAACTAGGAAACACGGTTGTCAAAATCCCAATTCAACTCCTATAATTTTATGATTTTACATGTCAGGAACTATTGATTCCCAAGAGAAATTCAAGAGAAAGAGGAAAGGAAAGCAACCATGGACAACTAGAAGCTAATCTAGAAGGTTGTGTTTTTTAGAAGTTTCTAAATTTAGTTTAGGATAGTTTCCTCATTCCAATTTAGGATACTTTCCTAAATTGTGTTGTTGTAATCTTTCCTAAGTTGTAAATACACAACCCTATAACTAGGGTTGTATGATAATGAGAATATACATGGTTTTCCATTCATTCTTACATGGTATTAGAGTCGTGGTTCTAAATTTTTTGTTTGGCCTTCATTGCATTTTTTTTTTTTTTTAACTCCAACACTCTGTGTTTTTCCCCGGCCTTCATTGACACCCTTTGGTCATTAGTGCCATTAACTCCTCCTTGCTATTCTGCCTTCATTGCACCATTCTACTCCGTTTATCCCACAAAATATGTCTGAAATCTCCAAGATTGCTCCATCAATGACATCAGGGGAGACTAATCCGTTTGATCGATCAACAAGAAGTCTGCCTACCAGTGATCTACTCGAGATGCACCATTCTTACCACTTGGATGGTCAAAATTACCTACAGTGGGCGCAGTTGGTGAGGATCTTCCTAAAAGGAAGAGGAAAGATAACCCACTTGACAACACCAGGCCCCAAAGCATCAGATCCCACATTCCCAACTTGGGATATAGAGGACTCCATGATCATATCATGGCTGTGGAGTGCTATGCAACTTGAGGTAAGTAGGAACTATATGTTTTTGTCCACTGCTAAAGACATTTGGGAGACAGTTAGGTGTACATACTAAGGTTCAAGATGCCTCAGTCATTTTTTAAATTAAAATAGGGTTGAGTAGTTCTAAGCAAGGGGGCCTTAACAGTAACTGAATACTACAACAAAATGAATGGGCATTGGCTTAACTTGACCACTACCAAGACATTAAAATGGTATGTAGTGAAGATACAACCACTCTTAATTATATTCTTGAGAGGGATAGAATTGTGGAGTTCTTGGCAAGTCTCAATGCAAAGTATGACCAAATTAAGGTGCAAGTCCTTTGAAGAGATAAACTTCCATCCCTTAAATTAAGTTTTTCTATTGTCCGAAGTGAGGAGGATAGCTATGCTTGGTGAGACCAATTCTGAAGGGTCAACCATGCTGACTAATAAGGGAGAATGAACTAAATTCAGACCTCAAAAAGGGAAGTCTGATGGGCCATTCAAGTCACAAGGGCAAGAAGGTTTATGGTGCACCTATTGTAAAAAACCAAAACACCCTAGGGAGACCTACTTTAAACTACATGGAAAGGAGGTCGTGCTACAAAAGATAGGGGGTTTCAAAAATTTACCCTCTAGAAATCAAGCCTATCATTCCAACAAGCAAGAGGAGGTCATGGATAAGACAGAATTTGTTACTAGAGCTGATCTCAACCAACTAAATGCAAATGAAATCAGCAAACTCGAGGTGTTTTTGAAAACTATTCAAGATGGGTCATGCTCTCTTGCCCAACAAGGTAATTGCTTTCACTCTAATTCACTTATTGCCTCAAAGACTAATAAGGATGACTTGTGGATTCTAGATTGAGGGGCTATAGACCATGTGTCTCATGATCTCACTGTTTTTGACACTTATAAGCCACTTGAAATTCCTAAACAAGGGTTTTCTTGTTCAACGGCCTGCCTACATTTATACCAAGCTAGGCATATATGATATATATGCTCCTGTTTGAGGGGGAGTACTAGAACTGGTGTTG
Organism: Diospyros kaki; assembly: GCA_036245055.1. Classification (NCBI taxonomy): domain Eukaryota; kingdom Viridiplantae; phylum Streptophyta; class Magnoliopsida; order Ericales; family Ebenaceae; genus Diospyros; species Diospyros kaki. The sequence continues at coordinate 23,507,429 of BSEG01000002.1, forward strand.
TACATATATAATAAATATGTTGGATAGTGTTGTACATATATTAGAAAGATATTTTGTCCCATGGTTGAACCTTATAGATTGATGTATATATATATATATATGTGTCTACATACCTATAAACATATATGTGTGCGTGTGTACATAAATTTGTACGTAGTGTGTAAATGTGTGTGTTTGTGTGTGCACATATGTATACATACAATATACACCTCGCAGATGTACTTTATATGTATTACATACATATATGTGTTACAACCCTTGGGTAGAACTCATCCTCAAAAGCTAGTTGTCAAGGGGAGGCTGCCCAAGAGGTTACAAACCCCACACCAAGAACCTAAACTTTCGATGTGAGCCAAGTCATATACCTAGCAGTGGACTATAACATACCATCACACTCCGTAGTCTGACGCCCATGACAGCAGGTTGTGCATTAGCCACGACTAGTCCTAGACGAACACTGCAATGTCAGCGTCACCTCCGTCGTCGCGCGATTGCAACTAGGAGGTATGGGGCCGACTCTGATACCACTGTTACAACCCTTGGGTAGAACTCACCCTCAAAAGCTAGCTATCAAGAAGAGGGTGCCTAAGAGGTTATAAACCCCACACCAAGGACCTAAACTTTCAATGTGGGACAAGTCTCATACCTTACAATGGACCATAACAGTATGCTTATATATAAATGTATGTATATACGCAAATACATAGTTGTTAAATCGAGATTCGAATCGAGAATCGAAATCCTTATTTTATGAAGTGTGAATAGAGAATCGAATCGAATAGTAAGATTCAGTACACATTCTCAATTTTAACTATAAATAATATATATCCATAGAAAATAATTAAAATTATACCAAAAGTATATTCATGTTACCTTTAAATTCAAATTGCACCAAACCAAACCACTTTCAAAATAATAAGCTAAAAAAAAAAAAACTACAACTATTAGGCTACTAATAAACTCCATTGTCCATAATCTTCACTAGTTATCGATCATCTTCATCTTCAAGTTCAAGAGCATCATCATCTTCATCATTTTCATCATCTTCTTTGTCTTCAAACATAGCCAAATCCACTTGTTCTCCATCCTTTACATCTTCCTCACCATCAATCATATCTAAATTCAATTCTTCCACTCTGTCTTCAGCAACTTTTCCTTTTCCTTTTCTATCTAGCCTCAAGTTCCTTGGCCATGTATTATATAATATAACATATTATAATTCAAGTCAAACTTACACAAGCACATTAACTTAGTTTTAGAAAGTAGGAAACTATAGAGTATAGATATATACCTCTCCTATTATTACTTGGTTGAATACCTCCATCATCTTCAAAGCATTCATTAGCATCCATCCATGAATTATCCTGGGGTAAACAAGGGTTTTCTTGTTCAGTGATCCATTCATCATCGGACTCCATATCACTCAAACAAATAAAATCATAAATTTCACTTGTTTTCTCCCTCTTGGCTTGCCTTAATTCAAGTTGAATGTTATACTTCACAAAGACAAAAGCATTTAATCTTTGTTGTTCCAAACGATTTCTCTTTTTGGAATGGACATGCTCAAATGTGCTCCAATTTCTTTCACATCCCGTAGCACTACATGTGAGACTTAAGACTCGTATGGCAAGATCTTGTAACTCTTTGCATTCTTTCCCATAGCTTTCCCACCATAAAGCTAAGATAGAAAAATAGAAAACTAATTAGTCTAATTAGTTTGAGGAGCTAGCAATTGAAATTTGAAAATGCAAACTTTAAATCAAAATAATACCCAGTTGCTTCTTGTCTCTTGTTAAAGAAGCCATACTCATGCCAAACAATCCTTCTCCTTTTTTAAACTTTTCTAATTGCTCATCAATTTTGAGTCTTGTTTCAATATTTGGATACATCTTTTCTATTGTCTTGTACAAACCAACTTTAACTTCCATATCCACAATAAAAGACTCATTATATTGAAACCTTAAAAAAAATGCAATACAAGTAAGAAACAATAAAGCATATACAAGGATTTGTTGGTTATAAGAAACATGATTTTTGAAACTCACTTGGGATTAAGAAAATATCCCATCGCGTGGAATGGCCTATGAAGTTGCAAATCCCATCTTGAACCAATAATGTTCCAAATGCGCTCATACTTTATCCTTTGATGGTTGAAATTTTGTGCAATTTTTTCCTTTGCCCTATCCATTGCTTCATATATGTATCCCATTGTTAGTTTCACATCCCCATCAACAAGTCTTAAAACTTTAACAAGTAGACTTACACACTTCAAGCAATACTTGACCGATTTCCAAAGCTTGTCATCAGATAACAAGATTGCTCCCACTTTAATTACATCTACCTTAGAAGCATAATGACTTTTAACCCACCCTTTTGATGCAAACATAACCCTAAGAGGAATCTTGTTTTCCTCAAAGCTCCTCAATGTAAGAAATGATGTGGCAAACCTTGTAACTCCCGGCCTCTTCAACTCTCTCTTCTTAGAGAACTTCCTAAACATGCAAAGAACCCAAGCATGTCTATAAATGTATACACAAACTTCTTTAGCCTTCTTTATTGTATCTGTGAAAATAGGCAACCCACCTATATCATGCAAGATCAAATCAATGCAATGTGCTGCACAAGGAGACCAAAATAATTTTTTTCTTTTCTCCATCAACAAGTCACCCACAGCTATGTAGGCCGAAGCACTATCAATCACCACTTGAACAACATTTTCCTCCCCAATTTCCTCCACCAATGAATCAAGCAACTCAAACAACTTTTGTGTATCTTTTATAACATCTGAAGTGTCAACAGATTTAAGAAAAACTATTCCACCTGGTCTATTCACCAAAAAGTTTGTAAGACCTACTTTTTCCATCCGTCCACCCATCCGACATCAAAGTACAACCGATCCTTTTCCACTCCTTTTTAAACTTCTCTAGCATTAAGTTTACATTGTCAACATCCTTCTTAAAAAATGTAACTCTAGCCTCATGATAACTAGGAAGCTTTAAACCCTTACCACATTCACCAACTGCTTCCATCATTGAAGCAAAAAGGGGACTTTTTACCAAAACGAAAGGCAATGCATGTCCATACAAAAATCTACAAATGCTATGAACAACAAGCTCCCATTTCTTAGCCATTGCATTTAAAGTTTGTTGTTTTTCTTTCCCTTTAGTGACAAAGACATCCATACTAGTTTTTCTTTTTCCTCCTACCATTTGAACTTCTTTCTCTTCTTCTTGGAAACATTCTTTTTCATTCACCTTTTGTCTTTCTAATTCTCCTAAGATCTGAATCCAAAGTTCCCTCACATTATCCGGACATTCTGTACAAGGAGCCACATTATCATGATTACCTGCAAAATGGTGTTTCATTCGATTTATCCCTCCCTATCTTTCAAGTCCACAATAATTGCACTTTAAGTTCATTCTATTTCCATTAATCTGAGAAAGAAAGCAATATCCTTCTTCCAACATTGAAAAACAACATAAGGTCAAACTTTTGAAATAGAAAACACCATAAAAGAAAATAGAACTGGAAATAATATAAAGTAGTTGAAAACTAGAAGTTTCACCATATAAAAAGAAATAACATTGAAAATAATATGAATTAGTTGAAAATTAAAAGAAGCAAAACAAATTTGAAGAGAAATTGAATCAGAAAACAAAACATAACAGAAAAAATCAAAGGGAAAAAAAAAAGACGCATCACTATAGCAGTAAGGAAAAATCAAAACAAAAGAATAAGAACTACAAAATAGGTTGCCAAAGGTTCTCTTGCTTCTGACAACCCGAACAACAAAAGCAGGTGGTAGTAAGTCTAAGTCTCATGCGCCCATACCTGTGACCTCTTTGTTGGCACGTGAGCCTCATGCCCATAAGGTACCCAATGGGCCAGCGCATGAAACCACTGGTTTTAAGCAATGCAATATTCTTCTTCTTAAGACTTGTACGATCTCGAAGAAAGAAAAAGAAGAAAGCAATGCACCTTCAACAAAACTTCAAGTTTCGCGATTGCGGCTCTCACCTTTGCTTCTGACGTTTCAGCTCATGCTCTTATGCAACGTTTTTCTTCTCAGTTTCAAGCTTTCAGCTCCTGACGATTCAGCTCATCTCTGTTTCAATCTTGCGATTCACCCGATTCTACTGATTCTTTGATGATTCTTTCGATTCTAAGGGATTTTCGATTCACCCTATAGATTCAACTCGATTTCTATATGAATCAAATCGAATCGTACGATTCTAACAACACTATGTAAGTATAAATATTTTAACAAATATATGTGAGAATAAAATAATTTTAAAAATATGTAATTAAATATTAAAATTTAAAAATATTTTATTGTATGGTAAATATTTATGTAATGGCTCTGGATTTGGTCCAAATCCTTTTTATATATGGAACTGGTGGATTTGGACCCAAATGGATCTAAACCAAATCTAAACGGATCTAGATTAGATCTTAATGGATTAGGACCTTATGGATCTAGACTAGATTCGGTCCATAGAGAGGCCATATACAATGAATCGATGAAGGTGTGGTTACAGTAACAATACAAACAGATTGTAGAGAGAGACAATAAAGTCCCTCAAATTCATGTCTTGGGCTAATCATTCATCAATTATTCTAATCCTACACCAAAACAACAATCACATAAATGCTAGATGCATTTCTCCATTTTAACCATCCTATGTTGATTCTATGAGTAACATCCTCCATAAACTCTCCTTTTGAACAATTGATCTAAGATATATAAACTGATCCTTTTTTGGATAATTTGATCTCCAAGTTTCACAATAACATCATCCACAGTTATATTTTTACTGAATTTACATTCTATATACCTAGTTTTGACCTACTTAATTTAAAACATTTGGATCCTACTTCGCGCCTTTCTTTTGTCTCATCCATCAAGACAATATTGTTTGCAAATAAAACAACATACACCAAGGCAATTAATCTTCGATGTGCTTTGTGAGTTCATCCATCACAAGAGCAAAGAGACAAAAGGGAAAAAAATCCTATTGTAATCAAAAAAGCCTTGATATCTTCTCCACAAATCCTAATACTTTGCTTGGTGACACATGTCCTTAATAATATGTATATAAGTAATCCAAAATCCTTTCTTCTCCAACACCTTCTACAAGACATATTTGGAGACTATCATAGCTTTTTCCAAGTATATGAATACTATATGCAAATCTTTTTATCATAGGGAAGAAGTGCATTCGACATTTTGTGCAATTGTAAAATCTCTCTTCAAAGCTAAAAGGGAAGTTTTATCTAAAAGCTATAAGACCATCTTTGTTGTATAGCTCAAAATGTTGGGCAATTAATTACCAACATTTGCAAAATATAAGCATAACTGAGATGATGCAACAGTGAATGTCCAATCATACAAGAAAAGGAAAAATAAGAAATGAAATTATAGGCAATAAGATAATAGGGTTTCTATTGAAGGCAAGGTGGAAGAGACACAATTAAGGTGGTTTGGATATGTTAGTAGAAGAGCAATAGATTAGCGTGTGATGCAAGTGGAAAATGGAGGAAGTTTGTAGTAAATATGGAAGCAAAGGCCAAAAGAGGCTTATGACAAACCCTTAAACATGAAATAGGATACAACAACCTTACAGAGAAGGATAAAGACGGTTGGAGGTCTAGAATTCATGTAGTACTAGGATTAAACTTTGGGATCATTGTTGTTGTTCTTGTTGTTCAAATGTTAGATCCATGAATCTAGAATGTTTTTGAGATATATTTGTTTCTCTAGATGCTTGAATAGGATAGGCTACTTGTGGTTTCAAACAATTTACTTAATACTCTCATCATAAGTTAAGCATTAGCATTCTAATAAATGCTCTCTACATTAATAAGAAAAATGCCCAAGTGATAGAGGATATTGGAAGCAACCTCTAAAGACATATAAGAAGTGTTAAAATTGGTTTCAAGGCCCAAGCACTGAATTGGGATGTTTTGGCTGAAGAAAAGCCTCCAGTATATCAAGGGGTATTTTTGTCATTTTGCATAATATTTCCTAAAGTTTTGGTAACTCTAATTATTTGTTCGGGTTTCGTTTTATAGTGTTTAGGTTTTATTTATAATATTCTCCAAGCGGGTTAGCTCTACTTTGAAGGGTGGTATGCGTAAAGAGTTACAATTTGAATAATGAAATCCAGTTGCAAGAGTTTGGTGGCAGACATGTAGAGGACTGGGAAGTTTCTTCAGATATTATGGCAAAGGCTGAGGCAACTTGGTTTATTGGCAAAACTCTGGGACTGTCCACTATTGGCTATGAATCCAGATTCTGAATTTAATTATTGCTCGAGATCATGCTATTCAAGGGAGAGGGATGAGATGGTAAGAGCAGCTTCTGAGTTATCTTTATAATGATTTTGGGTTGCAATATTGTGAGCTGGTTTTCAGAATTTAAGGCTTGCAGTGTTAGGGGGTCAGGGAATGATGAGTGATGGCCTTGGGGAGATTGAAAGTGTCAGATCATCTTCTATTTTAATGAGTTCTACTCCTGGTCGGATTTTGCAGGTCTTTGTCTATTTAGGTTGGTCTAATGTGTGGTTGGAAATTCAGTGATCCATGTATTTTTTGGCTTCTCCTTGCTGTGTCTTTGATAGTTTGAAGGTTGTCCTAAAGGATGAGTGTATTGAGTTGAGCTGAAGCAGTTTGTTTCTTCATCTTTTCAAGGGCAAGGGCAAATTTGGTTGAACTTGGAAGCAATGGGTCTCCAAGGTCATGTTCCTGTTTTGAATATTCAGTGCAATCAAGCTTCAGGTCAAATTTTGGTCTGGCATCAGTCTCTCCTGGCTATTTTTCATTGTCTAAGGGTGATGATTTCTCAATGTTCCTTGGTAGCAATTCTGTTTTTGCAAGGCTTTTGATTTCAGTATCACATTCTCTGTCTAGTCCAAGCTTTCTTGGGGCTGTTCATATTAGGTAGGGTTGTTGTATCGCTGCTTCTACTGGACTTACAAATTGGAAAAGGATTTCCAAATCCTAGTAAGAATAGGATTACTAGAACTCTATAAATATCATTGTAATCTCTTTTTTCCAATAGTAAATGAATGATTATATTCAGTTTTCTCTAATCATTGATGCTGTCTTTGAATTGTGTGAAGCAATTTTAACCCAAGATGTGATGCCTAAGGTACCCTATGTATGATGCCTAGAATTCTGATTTTCCTAATCTTTCAATTTTAAATTCTGATTTTCGTAACCCTAGTTTCAATTCAGTTTTCAGCCCCCAAAATCCATCTTTTCAGCCTTCTTTTGCTTGAAATTGCAACCCACCAACCCACTACATATCAAAACCCTAGACTTCTCTACAATTTTTCCTAGCCTTCTAACTCTAACCCTAATTAAGGCTGGAATCAGTTGGTATTAGCAGATTCCAGATCCATCCTAAATCTCCAAGATAAACAATTAAACCTTGTAACAGCTTAATAGGGAAAGGAAAATGGCAGGTGGGGAAGGGGGTAATGAGCTTGAAATGGAAAAATAAAGATACTAGTCAGGTATAGCATCCTACTCATGTTTAAACTTGAAAACACTAAGCAATTAATATGAGTTGGAGCTCCTATCTTCCCTAAAGTTCAAGATACTATTGCTACTAAGGTGTTTGTATGCCCTATACCAAAGATGGCTATGCAATTAGGAAGAACAAATATAGCAAAGGATACAACAAGTTTGTCATTGAACTCAGCTACATAATCACTAGGAATGCTTGAATCTGTTGGCAAGAGTAGGACATGCTTTAACAGTCTGCAAAATAAACAGGAAAGAAGATCAATGCAAAAGTGCTTTTATCTAGAATCATAGACCAGGCAAAAAGCTACAGCAGTATTCTAAAGGCATATAATAGAGAAATTACCTATGCAAATCCTCTTTTGATGGAGGAAGAAACAACAGTTTTCTATGTGAGAAACGAGATCTTACTCTTTTTTCCAAGAGCTGATCAGCATCCTGTATGATATACCACTAAATTTATCAGTGTTCTCAAGAAATTGCAGAACATTTTTCCAATCAGCTTTACATGAGTAGCCCATGCGTTACTGATAAGTATTCCACTCAAACAGGCCTTTTGAATTCAATTTTGTTTTATTCTTAAGAAGTTTAAATCTCAAGTTCAACAATAGATAACCAAAACTTTATTTTATTTTTTTGGGATAAGTATCATAAATTACTAAACCTAAGTTTCCATGCACTGACATTCAGATTTCAAACCTACTGGATGCTAATGAAGCTCTTAACTTTTGGAAGAAGGAAATATTCCCCGCATAAAATTATATTAAATGTGAAGCAACTTACCAATCGACAACTCATGCCAACTACAACAGCTTGTGATGCTACAGATTGCATTGCATCTAGCAAGCTATAAAGAAGCCGTTGCTTGCCCTGACAAAGTGTTGGAGGAAAGAAGAGAACAAACCTCAAAACCATAATACTACTCGCAGATGTCTCTACAAGATAGTTTACAAGGACTATCATCCATGTACAGACACAAAATAATCATGCACATACTTGTCACGAGTAACAAAGGAAAAGGAGATGGACAAGGAAGGAGAAGGAGAAGAAAAGAAGAAGAATTAGAGGCCAGTGGGAGGTCTGAGCTCAACTTCCAGATCTCAATACTGAGCAAAGAGAACAGAAACCAAATGGGATTAAGGGAATCACACCTGTGCAAATAGGTCAAACTCATCCAACACAAAAATAACTGTTTTATGAGCTAACCCACATTCCCTGCCAACAATTTATCACAAGTGAGTAGTATGTACAAAAAGAACAAAAAACCAGCCAAATAAAACAGTCTGATAAAAATCATAGACTAAAATTAACGAGAGATTGAATTAGAGGACAAAAATGGTACATCAGGGACATATTTCAATAGAACACTCACTTTAACATTGCTATCATGAACTGGGAGTTATCATCAAATGATGCCTACAGGAATCATCTCAAGATCAGAAATGCTTACTCAACTCGCTTTAAAATGCAGCATAAGGTCTAAAACAGTAGCCACATTACCATTTTTGAGAACAATAATTCATGCTCTGCACATAATTGTCTAGCAATTTCCTGAAGAAAATTAGACAAGAATGTAAAGAATAGAAAGATAGAAAGTTACATTTTCTAATAGAGAATATCAATACGAAACCCTTATTTTAACTTGAACTTCAAAAGAGGAGCTCTGTGAAATATATTGCATAAACAGACAACTTTTTTTCAGATAACCACAAGCAGATAACTTACACCACAAGTAATTAGTAAAGCTGTATGTTTTTGCACCCAGACAGTTAGGAAGGTATTATTTATTCAGGCTTTTCCATGCACTACTTTACATGGTCTGTCAACCTCCTCTCCCTTGAGTTTAGGATTCCAGCCAAATGTTATGAAATTCAGAAAACGTTTCTTTGTTTCTCTGAAATAATGCTGTCAGACTTCTGAACAGTGATTCAGTAGCAATATACAGTTACATAATTTTGCAGCGAAATGAATTGGCTTAAATTCAGTGACTTCCAGGCATATCATCATGAAAGGGAACTTAAATTTAATGCAATACGCATGGCAAGGGTTCAAGTTAGTGGAAGCAACTGTATCTGAGAAGCTTAACCTTGATTGCGCAGTTGTCATCACTATGTAAAAGCCCATCCAGTTTTATCTGAAACCATCAAAAGATTACTTAGGCAATCAGAAGAACATCAAATAAGAAAATACTTACATGTTCAAGAAAACTAATAAGACACCACTACAATCATAGAATTTAGAAAAACATAATCAGATGTTTTTGGCATTCAACGTTAACAAACCTAAGGATCTCTCACTTTTCTTTTCAAAGGGGGTAACCAGCTAGGCAATTTGGAAGCTATTCCAGAATTCCCAATGACTCACCCTCAAAATAACACTTCAATAACATTGAGAACTTGAGATCAGTGTCACGACCCCAAAGGCAGGTAAGGGCATGGATGTAAGGGTGTGTTTGATAGCACACATTTGCCATAGAAAATGTCTAATCATGTGTAATTATTACATATATTTTCCATGGAAACAATCAAACACCCTTAACTTTTATGTGGAAAATATGTGTATGGTACAAGCATTTAAAGCTTCTTTCTACAGAATTCATTTTCCAAGGGGGTGGGGTGGTTTTTGTTTTCTAGGCAATCATTACCTAGAATTAAATCACAGTTATCAAAGGCGCGCCTAGGCGCAAGACGCCAGTTTGGCGCCTCGCCTGAGCCGAGGCGAGGCGGTTTTGGCGAGGCCCTCACCTTGCACGCCTGGGCACTGGGGCGTGAGGCGCGCCTAGGCGTGCCTCATGAAACTTACTCTTTTAATTAAAACTGGCCGCCCAATCGCTCCTCACTCCTCCCGACTCCAGCATCCAACCGCGCCTGCCTCCTCTCCAGCCTCTCCTCTCCAGCTCGCTACTCGCCCGATCTTCCTCTTCCTCTCCCTCTCCCTCTCCCTCTCCCTCTCCCTCTCCTCTCCAGCCCCAGCCGCGCCTACCTCCTCTCTTCCTCTCCTCTCCAGCTCGCCCAATCTTCTTCTTCCTCTCCTCTCCAGCCGCGACCCCCTCCTCTCTTCCTCTCCAGCTCGCCCGATCTTCTTCTTCCTCTCCTCTCCAGCCGCGACCCCCTCCTCTCTTCCTCTCCAGCTCGGCCCAATCTTCTTCTTCCTCTCCTCTCCAATTCGGCCTGAGCTTCCTCTTCCTTTCCTCTCCAGCCACGCTTGCCTCCTCTCTTCCTCTCCTCTCCAGCCACGCCCACCTCCTATCTTGTTAATTTCCTCTCCAGCCGCACCCTCTTCCTCGCCTCTCTTCTCATCTGCTCTTCAAGTTCACGCTGTTAAGCAGCCCGCTGCCCACCGAAGTAGCTGCCAATCTCGGTTCCAGTCCAGCCTCCCCTCTTCTTGTGAGTTCGCCTCCTATCTTGTGAGTTCTTTACTTGTTTTTTATTTGTTTATTTCTTGCATTCTTGCTTAATTTCTTTTGCTAGCAGCTGGATGAATCAATTTTGATGGTATTTCTAGTTTAGAATTTGCATGATGAATGAATCAATTTTGATGTTGTTAGTCTAGAATTTGGAGATAATAAATCATGAATGATATCAATGTGTTATTATTGATAATTTGATAATTGTTTATGATTTTACAATATTTTGAGTTTTTTTTTTAAAAGGCGCGCCTCGCTTCGCAAAGGTGCGCCTCGCCTGGTGCGCCTCACGCCTCAGGCTCAAGGACCCTTTTGCGCCTCGCTGCGCCTCTCGCCTTTCAGAACTATGAATTAAATTATAGGTGATGCAATCAAACACACCCTAATTGGTGATTAGGGGGGCAAGGCTATAATTAGCCTGGTATTGTAATAAGCCTACTTGTACTTAATGGTTGTAGCTTTAACAACTTGAACTCTTGCAGTTACAACTGTAAGGTTGCCTATAAAAGGGTTAACAAGCGCCGAGGATGGGATTTATGCAATTGAATAGAACATAAATCTTTCCCTCCAAATTCTCTCCCTCTCTTTTCCTCTCAATTCTCCCTCCTTTCAAATTCTCTCTCTCCCTCCAATTTGAATTCTACGGCTACTTAATTTCCCAAACTGCATAAATCTCAAATCTAAGACTATCATTTGGTATCAGAGTCGAACGTCCTCAGAGATTGAAGGCGAAACCTGTTTGAGCAGAATCGATGGCGAAAGGCGCTCGTATGAAGCAATTGGAGACACGCATGGGGGCGCTGGAGTTTGAAATGAACCAAACTCATGAAACAATTGCGCAGGGCAGGGAAGATCAAGTCGTTGCCAAAAAGGCGATGCAGCGGGAGCTAGAGAAGCACCAGGAGACCATTGATCAGTACGGGCAGAAAATTCACAGCATATTCAATATGCTCTTTACCCTTCTGCAATTCAAGCTGTCGCCTAAATTCCCACCCTTATCGACGACAGATCCAAGCCATTCCGGCCATGGGATACTCCCACGACCTGACAGATTGGGTGAGCCAAGTAAGCCGTCAGAGGCAGACACCGAGGCACCAGTAAGAGGTTCAAATTCTCACACTACTACTTCCACTCCTATGCCTCATTTAGAGATTCCCTTGTTTGACGGATCCAAGCCAAGGTGGTGGATCCATCAGTATGAGAGGTTTTTTCAATTGTATAATGTGCCCGAGGTGTAGAGTGTCACCATGGTAGCGGTGTATCTTAATGATACTACCAACTCCTGGTATTAAGGGTGGATCAAGGCGAGGGAGGTGGAGGCTGGATGGAATGAGTTCGTGGAAGAGCTACGTGTCTAAGGTTCGGGGAGAAGAACATGTTAGATGTGATTGAGGAGTTCAAGATGTTAAAGCAAACGGGAACGATGATTGACTACCTGGACAAATTCAAAGAATTAAGGGCTCTTATGTGGAATGCATAGCCATACCTAACGAAGCAGTATTTTGTATCGAATTTTGTGAGTGGCCTTAGAGGAGAATTACGGTCTATGGTCAAAATGATGTTGCCTACCACCGTGTGGCAAGCCGCGGAGAAGGCCAGGCTTCAAGAACTAACGCTCAAGGCCATCTTTGGGAGGGGTAAGCCGTGGCTTAGGAGTAATGTGAACCCTCCACAGCCTATGGGGGTGAACACGAAGGGGATGAATGCTGGATTAGCATTGGGACCCCCTAAGACAAATTACAATGACGCGAAGGGTACTACAATTGAGCAGAGAAGGCAGCTAGGGCTCTGTTACAAATGCGGTGATAAGTATGGACCAGGCCACCAGTGCAAACGGCAACTCTTGAAGATGGAAGGTAAAGAAAAGGAGGAGGATGAGGAAAAAAGGGAGGTCAATGAGGAGGACATGGAGTTGGCAGGGGAGGCAGAGATAAAAGATGAAGGAGGGTAGACATACTTCCGTGCATTAAAAGGAGAGCCTACAGGGAAGATAATAAAAGTCAAGGGGTAAGCCGGAAGGAGGAAGTTGATGATCCTCATAGATAGTGGCAGTACACATAGCTTCTTTAGTGAAGCTATTGCCATTGATCTACAGTGTGAGTTGGTGGCCACCACACCGTTGTCTGTCACGATGGCCAATGGTAACCGTATGTTTAGCCACTACAAATGCGCAGATTTCAAGTAGCTCATGCAAGGGCAGGAGTTCTCGATGGACCTAAGGGTGTTAGAATTAGGGGGTTGTGATATAGTGTTGAGGGTGGACTAGATAAGGACCATTAGTCCTCTAACGTTTGACTTCAATAAGCTAGAGGTGACAGTTGAGGTAGATGGCAAGAAGTTAACATTGGTGGGAAGTCTGGAGACAGGGAAATGCAAGGTAATCACAAGGAAGAAATTACAAAAGTTGCTTAAAAAGAGGAAGTTCCACATTTCCCAGTTATTCTCCATTCAAGCTGTGGAAATGGAGGAAGAAGGTGACAAGGGGACAAAGGACAATGAGCAGCAAATAGTGGAACCTACACGATCTCGAGAAGAGGTAACCCCCTTGGACACACTCAATGAACTTTTGATTGAGTTTAAGGAATTGTTTGCTGAGCCTACCTCTCGTCCCCTTACCTGAGCCTTGGACCATACCATCCCTTGAAACCCAATTCAGAACTAGTTAATATAAAGCCTTACCATTACCCACCCATACAAAAATCTAAAATCAAAAGACAAGTCAAACAAATGCTTTCCTCCTCGATCATCCAACCCAGCCAGAGCCCCTTTACATCACCTGTCCTATTAGTAAAAAAGAAAGATGGTGTCTGGCGGTTTTGTGTGGATTACCACCAGGTCAACTCCCTAACCATTACGAATAAGTTCCCTATTCCTATTATTGAAGATTTAATGGATGAATTACACCGGGCAACCATTTTTTCTAAGTTGGACTTGCAATCTAGGTACCATCAAATCAAGATACACCTAATAAACACCCCAAAAACCACATTGCGTACCCACCAAGGCCTTTATGAATTCCTTGTGATGTCGTTTGGGCTCACTAATGCCCCGCCTACCTTCCAAGCCTTAATGAACCAATTATTTGCCCCTTACCTAAGAAAATTCATATTAGTATTCTTTGATGACATACTAAGATATAGCCCTAACCTGGAACTTCATATCTCCCACCTAAGGACAACATTCCAAATCCTTAAACACAATTAATTGTATATCAAGATGTCCAAATGCTTGTTTGCATAGAAGGAGGTTGAGTATTTGGGGCATGTAATATCGGGGAAAAAAGTTAGCACGGATCCAAGAAAGATCTCTACTATGACTGAATGGCCGCAACCTACTACTGTGAAGGAATTGAGAGGGTTCTTGGGACTAACAGGGTACTACCGAAGATTTGTCTCACACTATGGGATAATTAGTAAACCCTTAACCGAGTTACTAAAGAAGGATAAGTTCCAATGGAATTCCAAGGCTAAAGTGGCATTCACAGCCCTTAAGGAGGCAATGACAAAAGCCTCGGTATTAGCTCTCCCTAACTTCTCAAAACCCTTTGTGATCAAGACAGATGCCAATGATGTAGGGGTGGGTGCAGTGTTGATGCAAGAGGGCAAACCGCTGGCATACCTTAGTCAAGCCTTAGCCCCAAGGCATTTGGGACTAAGTGTATACGACAAGGAGTTATTAGTAGTCTTAGTGGCAATGGACAAATGGAGGCACTACCTGGAGGGGGGCCCTTTCATTATTAAGACTGATCATGACAGTCAGAGGCATTTGTTGCAGCAAACTACACACCCAGCTCCAGAGGAAGGGGGTATCTAAGCTGTTGGGCTTGGATTACACAATCCACTATAGGAAAGGGAAAGAAAATAAGGTGGTTGATGCACTGCCCAGAAGGGAGGGACAAGCCAGCTGTAGTGCTATTACAGCTATCATCCCTGATTGGGTAAGGGAGATCATAGAGAGCTATGAGCTCACTGAGTGGCTTAAGGAACTGCAAGAGTGAATCTCACGGGAAGCAACAGATATACCATGGTACAAGGGCTGATCAGATATCATGATCGGATAGTGGTGGCAAATGATCAGGGGCTCAAAAGAAGGATTCTGCAATCCTTGCATGACTCTCCTTTAGGGGGCCATTCAAGAATTCGGGCTACCTACCACAAGGTAAAACAAAAGTTCTTTTAGCCAGGGCTCAAGAGGGAAGTAGTGGAATTTGTGTTGTCTTTCCCTACCTATCAGAGGTGTAAGCAAGAGCATGTGGCATTACCAGGACTCTTCCAGCCATTGGCCATTCCAAAACATGCTTGGGAAGGGGTGTCCATGGACTTCATTGAGGGTCTACCCAAATCACAAGTAGGGACGTTATACTGGTAATTGTGGATAGATTAAGTAAGTTTGCATACTTTGTAAGCCTCACCCACCCATTCACAGCCCAAGAAGTGTCTTGACAATTCCTTGACTTGGGGGTTGAAATTCATGGGGTCCCAAGATCAATAGTGTTCGATAGGGATAAGATTTTTACAAGCCATTTTTTGCAAGAGTTATTTAAAGGCTTGGGGGTAGGGCTGCACATGTCCATGGATTACCATCCGAGAGTGAACCAATGTTTAAAATCCTACCTACGGTGTATGTGTTTTACCAAGCCCAAGAGTTAGAGCAGATGGTTATCTATGGCACAATGGTGATACAATTCAAGCTACCACAGTGCCATCAAGAAGTCCCCATTCGAAGCATTATTTGGGTATCCAGCCCTTCTCTTACCTGCCCTAATGAATGCCCCCACAACAGTGCCTGCCGTGAAAGAGTATTTACAACAAAAATAGAGGATGGCACAGCTATTGAGGAAGGAACTAACTATAGCCCAAAACCGGATGAAGCAAGTGGCTAATAGAAGGAGGAGTGATAGGGAATTTAATGTGGGTGATCGAGTATATCTAAAGGTCAAAAGGTTCCTCCAGCACTCTTTCTCGTCGACCCCTGCCTCTAAGCTAAGCCCCAAGTACTTTGGGCCATACACGGTGCTTGCTAAAGTAGGCGAGGTAGCCTACAGATTGCAATTGCCTGAATGAACACCCACTCATCCAGTGCTCCATGTGTTACTGCTGAAAAAGGCAATGGAGCCTACGGCCTCAATTAGCCCCCATCTTCCACCAGTGGACAAAGACAGAGAGGTGACCAATTAGCCCCAAGCCATTGTGGATCGAAGGATCATCTATAAGGATAATGTGCCCCTAACCAAAGTACTAGTCCAATGGAGCCACCTGCACCTAAATAATGCAACTTGGCAGTACCTATCGGACCTGCTGAAATTGTACCCCCAAGCAACCCAACTACTATCCTTTCTTAGGAACAAGAAAGATCTTAAGGGGAGGGGAAATGTCACGACCCCAAAGGCAAGTAAGGGCAGGGATGTAATTGGTAGTCAGGGGGCAAGGCTATAATTAGCCTGGTATTGTAATAAGCCTAGTTGTACTTAACGGTTGTAGCTTTAACAACTTGAACTCTTGCAATTACAACTATAAGGCTGCCTATAAAATGGTTAACAGGCGCCGAGTATGGGATTTATGTAATTGAATAGAATATAAATCTTTCCCTCCAAATTTTCTCCCTCTCTTTTCCTCTCAATTCTCCCTCCTTCTTTCAAATTCTCTCTCTCCCTCCAATTTGAATTCTACGGCTACTTAATTTCCAAAACTACATAAGTCTCAAATCCAAGACTTATCCCCAGCCTGTACAATTAGGACTCATAGAACTTACCAGGCAGCAACCTTGCCCATCAAATAACGTGCGTTTGAAAACACTGATAATTCATAAGTGTGCCAACAGATGGATGATTGAGTTTCCACTTCCATCCATTGAATTGAAACCTTATTATAAACTCTCCTGAAGTGGAAAAATCCAAAATAACCTACTAAATAAACCTCAAGAATTTGAAAGACCACATTACAGCTGAACCCAAGTTTTTTAAGGGGAAGTTGCTTTCATGAAAAAATTAGAATCTCCTCAGCTTAACTAGACTCTAATAACTAGATGGGATAGACACAAGGGCAGAGCCACGTAAGGCCCAGTCGGGGCAGTTGCCCCCACTGGGCTAGAATTTTTTTAAAAAAAAATTATTTTTTACAATGATTTACTACTAGAAATAAAGAAAGTTATATTATACTTTACTACTAGAAATAAAAAAGTTAAGTATTGAAGAAAGCAAGTATATAATGGCCCAGTACTAACCATCACAACATTTTTTACAATTTGCTCCTAATTTTATTTTTTTACAATGATGATGCAAAGAAAGCAAGTATTGAAGAAAATTGTGAAGTAAAAAAAAAGCAAGTATGGAGGAAATTTATATTGAAGAAAATGAACAGTTAACAAAGCAAGCATTGAGCAAATTGATGTTGCATAACTTCTTATGGATCCCGGGTTAAGAACTACAATAATAGATTACAATGTTAATCTTCGAGATCAAATTAGAAGAGCCTGTTTGCAAAGAGGTATGTGTTAACCTCGAAATCAAAATGATTCATTCCAACTAGGTTCAATGAATTTGGTGATTGGTTGGAATATAGTATAAGCAAAGATGCCACATTTTGCTTATACTATTATCTTCTTAAAACAAATAATGGAGAACAAGGAGGTGGTGATTCTTTGGTGAAAGAAAAGTTCAGTAATTTTAAAAAAAAAAAGATAAGACTTTAAATTCATGTTGGAGATGCTAATAGTGCACACAATTAAGCTCGAAACAACTGTGAAGTTTTAATGAATCAAGGACAAAATATTGAAACAGTTTTCTTCAGGCAGATAGAACAAACACTATGTGATATTGAATTCGTTTGAATGCATCAATTGATTGTGTTCGACTTCTTCTACGACAAGGACTACCCTTTCGTGGTCATGACGAGTCTAAAGATTCAAATAATCAAGGTAATTTTCTTGAACAATTGCAATTTCTTGTATGAAAAATCATAAGGAACAATTGTAAAAAGTGTTTACATTTTAATATTATCATTATTATCTTATTTTTGAAATTATATTTTTTGTATTTAAGTTTGCCCCCACTAAATCAAAATCCTTGCTCCGCCCCTGGATAGACACCTCTTGCACAAAGGAGATAAAGTTCCTTCAGACAAATTCAAATTCAAGGATTAAACAAGTTTTATCATTATAAAAGGCAGGGCATCATTCGAGGACATTTAGCTGACTTGAGCATTGTCCTTGGCCAGAAAGAGGTAGAGACGGCTCATTGTTTCATCTAGTTTCAGGGTAATTCTACCAAGACTCACAGCCTATGATCTGGATCCAGCCAACATTCACACTAATTGTAGGAATCATTCTCCCAAATCTCCTCCAATAAAAGTTCTAATCTTCAAGGGCCTACAGGAACATATTTCTATACTAACATGGCATCCATTTTCTTTTGTTGAAGATGCAGAAAGTTGAGAAATCGTAGGAATGTGTGCAGTTGGATGAAACATACCACTGATATCATGTCAGGATATTCTTTCAACAGATCTTCAAGAACAAGGTCCACCACCTAACACGGTAAATAAGCAAGCAGACCAATAAATTCAAGACCAAACAACTTAAAAGTGATTAAGAAACACGAGCATTCAACTTTTGACATCCTAATGCAAATCAATGAAAAAGGAGGCATATTACCGCCATTTTTCCGCAGCCACGGGGACCAAGAAGCAGAACCGAATTGTTACATGCCTCAGTGACCGAGCTCGATATTATAAATTTCAACTTGCTGAAGTTGCAAAAGGAAAACAGAAATGGTGAAAAAAGATATAATGAATACTCGAATTTATTTATGAAATTTATTGCGATTAGACAGGAAACGGTGAAACCCGGTTGAATAAGAGGGTTGCGATAAAAAAAGAAATCGTGAAAATTTTCTCTTTCTTTTTCCTGCATTCCAAAGCAAACAAATAGAAGGGTTTAGGGATTCGGATTCGGATACATGGGAAAATTGGATTGGACCTGAAGTTGCTGTGCGGGGAATCGGAGAAAGGAGAGAAGACGAATTTAGGATTGCAGATACGACGTCGGAGGAAGATTAGGGCTTCCGCTGCTGGGTTTGCTGCTCCCATTGATTTCCACTCTCTCCCTCTTTGAGGAGATACGGTGTCTGAGGAAGTATTAAATGGCGGGAAAAATAGCAGCGTGTGGGTGTGGGTGTGGGTGTAAGTGTAAGTGTAAGTGTGGGGGCTGTGAAAAGAGTGAACTGGAAATGTTTTTGCCAGTGGCCGGCTCAATGGCCAGTGCTACTGTTAGTGCCATCTACACCCATCCAAATAAAATAGGAAAAATTGGGCTCCAAGATATGGCCAATGGCTTAAATGGAGGTAGTAAGAGCAATTTTCCAAAAATATTATAATTTTTAAATATAATTTAACAAATTACTATAGGTTCAAACATTTTAAATCATTAGAGTAAGATTAAGGGGTCTATCAAGTCATTGGCAAGGATGTGATTAGTGCCGGGAAATCAAGGGCTTTTTTGTAAATCTAGAAGGTAAAAGCTAATAAAATGACATCACCAACTTGAAAGAAAGTATATAAAGCATTATCACGTTCTTGAATCTTCAAAATATACAACTCTATCAACGTTTCATCTCACTTAGGCATTGAAAAGTGTTGTACTTTATTTTTTGAAAACGACTATTATACCCTACTTTTAGGGGCATTCTCTTGGAAAATGAGTTATTCTCAAGAGAAGTACTCTTGAGAGAGAAAGTTCTCCCGGAGAGCCTCACATATAGTTCTCCCGGGTGTCGTTCTCCTAGAGAACACACTTCACGCTACAACTCCTTTCCTAGTTAAGCCATCATTCCAAGAAAGAACAAAGGAGAAAATTTATCTCAGACAACTTTGCCCTACATTGTCTCCAACAACGTGGCCCGACTGAAACAAGCTCTTTGTCCTCTAAGGAACCATTCCCCTGGGGAATTTCTCTCCAATGCCCTTTTTGAGCTTAACTCGAGACAACCATATACGCCCAAGAGAGTATTGTGCCTTGGGGTTGAAAGAATCGCCCATCCCCTGTACACATGTGCCACATGTCCCAGTCACAATTGAAGGCAATAAATAACCATTAACCCTTTATCTTCTAGACCTTCTTTCTGACCTTTGGACTTTCTATACCCGCACAACTCTTATTCTCTCAAAGAAATCTATTTCTCCCAGACAACTCTCACTGCATACTTCACCCATATTCACCTAGATCTTTGCCTCACCATGACTATTTTTGACTTAACCATCGAATGGCTTGCAGAGGAGAAAGGCACATGTGTCTTCTAACTGTTTTTTGTCATATAAAAGCTCTCTTGGGAGCACATCAACTCTCTTGGATAATGGAGACTCTCTCGAACTATATTTTCCAAGACCAACACCAGCTCTTCCAAACAGTGGATCGAGCATCCTCATAAATACTTCTAACTTTTCCCGAGCCTTGTTCTCCCAACTAGCCCTATCAACTTATTGTTGAGCTTTCCTTAAAACAAAATTTAATTGTTGCATTTCAAAAACAACAATTTGGCCCCATCTGTGAGAAAAAGAGCAAAAAGTCAAGCTTAATGGTGAGAACAATGTCTACTCATGCTAGAGAATTACACTAACAAAGAAGGTGAGGTTGCCAAAGCAAGAATAAGTTCTCCTAGAAAATATCCTTCCTTAGCTTCTGCAAGACCACCTCTTTAGGAAAACTTCCCTTTGACCGCGTATAGAGTTCTCTTGGAGTTCTGACTCATCATATCACATCATTGATCAAGCCAAGCAACAACAATGTCTTGTACAAGATCACTATAATAAAGGGAGGAAGACAGCATGGCTAGAACAAGTCCTCCCAAATAACTTGCAACTCTTCCCAAATAACATCTCCCTATTAGTTCTCCTAGACAACACTCAACTGGCTAGCCATGCCATAAGTCTTCCTGGACAAATATTTGGGGAGCCAGGGGCCAGCCCATAGGTTCTCCCAGATGACTTCCCCAAATAAGCTTCATCGACGTCCGATCGACGAAGGCATTCTCCTGAACAACTTTTTGTTTTTTTCGAATTTTACAACATGCATTTCTAGAGGCATGTCACAATTTCAGGGAAGAATGATCAAGTCCCAATAGGAATCCCAAGAATTTTGGGAGGAACAAGACATCAAACTATCTCTTTTATGGAATATCAAGAACTCATAACTAGTTATGATGAGCTCAAGGAAAGCCATGAAGAAAACACGAGGGTGCTTAAGGACCTTACAAGTTTCCTACAAGTTGTTCTACCCATTGTTAAGTTGCCACTGTTAGTAAGGAACTTAGCATCAGGAAGGAATAAAACTCGTTCGCCCTCAAAACAATCATATGCACTGCCTCAGTTTCTTTAAGGGTCACATCTTCATACATCTACCCTTGAAATGGAATACATTGAAAGATGAAGGCAAATCGAGAAGGGTCCCATGATAAAGAATTTGGTGAAACCATAACACAAAGCCCTTTGCAATCACAAATAAGAAAGATTGTTGAAGAAATTCTCAAATCGCAGAAAGTTACTTCTACTCACAATTGTGCCCATTAGAGAAGAATGCCTTTCACGACTGAGTTATTAAGGCAACCACTCCTGCTGAAATTTGAACTCCCATAGTTGCCCATCTATTTTGAAAAGGGAAATCCCACTCAACATGTGTAGCAATTTGAATACCTTATGCTTTTTCATGGATGGGATGACACCAAAATATCCTGAGTATTCCCCTTGACCCTAGCGAACCATGCTCATGATTAGTTCTGCAAACTTCCTGAAAGGTTTATTTCTTCATATAATTAATTGTGGGGAGATTTTCTCATGGCCTTTGTCATAAATGCCCCAAGTAAAAGGATCCCACCTATTTGCTCAGCATTTGCTAAGGGTCAAATGAGACATTGAAGTAATACATAAACCACTTTAGAAATGCCATCTTTGAAGTTCACAAAATACAAGTTGGCATGGCGATTGTGGTATTTCTATAAGGGACAACCTTTACCCCGCTAAAGGAATCTTTGGCATTTGATCATCCTATATGTAATACCCGAGATTTTTAGATTCAGATACTTAACGAAATAGGACATTTCAAGGGATTGTGGAAGCCTTGAGACAAGAGTTTAGTTTCTGAGCCAAGGTCAAAACCATAATTATTGAAGTTCGGGTAAAAGTGTAATTTCTCCCAAACTTTGGGATTAGATGCAAGAA
Organism: Diospyros kaki; assembly: GCA_036245055.1. NCBI lineage: Eukaryota > Viridiplantae > Streptophyta > Magnoliopsida > Ericales > Ebenaceae > Diospyros > Diospyros kaki. Next base: position 23,529,569 of record BSEG01000002.1, read on the forward strand.
ATCCTTTCTTCAATGATGGTTGGGCAATTCAAGCAAGTCCAAGGACTTAGGTGGCAAGGGGCAAAGTATAAATACATGAAAACGTCAGGCCATATCGTAATTTTTGGAAAACTCATAACTAAGTCATTAAAGTAACCAAACGGAACAAACAAATGGTTAGCAAAGTAATGATGAGGCTCCCATCCCTAGGCACAAGTGGCAAAATAGGGTGAAAGTAATTATGACACACAAATCTCGTGGACACATGGCAAAATTCGATTCGCCAAAACAATCTATAAATACAATGCTATAAGGAGAGATCTTGGAACAAATAAAAGTGAGGAAAGTGAGAGTTTTAGAGAGAGAATATTCTACAAGAAAGAAATGGGAGGTCCTGCAAAAAATGAGAGGGAAATAGCCTCGCCAGAGTTTTGGGGCCATTCCTCGAAGATCGTGTCAAACAATCAGAAAATTAACAAGGTAAGTTCTATATAAGCTTATATTTCGATAAAGGACTAAAAAGAAGACTGTAGGTTCGAATGAGCGTTGAATCAAAGTTAAAATGAGACAGATATGGCATTTTTAAACTTTTGGAGCGAATTTTCGACAGCTGGCAAAGAGGAAGACAATCGGCACGTGCGCAGCACGCGCCAACCAAGCCTACATGTCCAAGCGCATGGCTTCCTTTTCCAACAGCACGTGCAACCTCCTTTGGCCCTAAATGTAAGACCCCATTTCGGCATAAGGCTGCCACGTCATTTAAGTGAGATTTAAATACCGAAAATTAGGTTGATAGTGAAATAAGCCATCGAATCAATCGAATGGAGTACCTCGAGACTTAGATATCAAAGGAAAAGGATATAGTATCAACCCGCGTCTTGAGATATGATTTTTAGCATCAAAAGAAATTGGATCGGGAACAATTTTCGATACAGCTAAAATGCAACTAGGAGTTAGGTTGAAAAACCGAATAATCGCAGGGGGCTTCCGAGAAGTTAATGGAACCCCGAGTAAGGTCATATTTGGTATATAGAACAACCCTTTAGTGGTTTTTGGAAGAAACAAAAGGATTTGAGGCAAAACAAAAATTCGGGCCAAAGTGTAATTTCTTAAAATTTATCAAATTTGTCGAAGGGAGATCGAAAGGACATTTTTTCAGAATCTTCAAAAGAGGAAGCAAGGGTTTTGGAACATAAGGATCCTAATGGAAATGAAAGAAAGTTCAGGGGCCTGAGAGAAAGGTCCAGAATGCAATAAGACAAAAGTAAGGGGGTAAAAGTGCAATAAACTAAAAGTTGAAGCAGCCATGGCTAACCAGTAGGTCTTCCAACCTCCAATCGAGGCTCTAACCATAGGGAATCCGAGGTGGGTGGTCGAGCAAGCGTGGGGAGCAAGCCTGGGCCATTGGCGAGCATCGAGGGTGGCCAGATTTCAAAGTTTTGGGCCACGGTTTGGCCGGCCATGCCGAACCTGTAAGTGGCCTTTCGAGGGCTTTTTTTTGTGCTTTTGGGTCGCCCAAGGGGTTTTGTAGAAGCTCGAGGCTTCGGGTAAGGCACCCATGGCCGTTTGGAGGTTCGATTGTGGCTATAAATAGCTGAAAGTTTGGCCAAGGGTTTTGGCATTTTGAAGCTCAAAATCAGGGGTGCTAGAAAATGAATTGAGGGCTGAAACCATAGGAATTTTGAAGCCCATGATATGAGGAAACTTTCTGGATAATTTCGTACATTTTCATGAAGGTTAGAACGGGTTTCGAGCTTGGCCGGAGTAAGGAGGCGGTGGTGTCGGCCGAGCCTTTGGCCAGCTGATTGAAGGCTTTTCGGAGCTCTTTTCTGGCATCAAGAGATGGCATCAAGATCGACTGGAAGAGGGCTTCGCCGTGCTGCAAAGATATGTCGTCACCGGTGTACCGAAGCCGGGGAAGATGACCGCCGCGTAAAGCACATGCGTCGGATTTCACTCGCAGAGACGCGCCTAGGCGTGTGGGGGCGCGTGTAGGTGAGTTATTTTCCAATTTTTTTTGTTTTATTCCTAGAAAATTATTTTAGGAATTGTTGTGCAAAAATATTAGGAAAAAGGTTTTAGGAGATATTTATTTTGGAAAGTTAGTGAGGAAAAATGGGAGAAAAATGAAGAAAATATGAGGAAATTAGGGGAAAATTAGGTTTTTGATGTTTAATGAATGGAAATGATGTCTAGGGTGCCTTGAGGCTTCAGGTGAAGTAGCTTGAGCGAAGTTTGAGGTTAGCACGGAGATCGAGGTGGTGGACGCTTTTCGAGGAAATTTGAGTTGCGTCTAAAGGTGAGTTGTTCGCCACCAAAACTTGGTTTATTCATGCAAATGGTTTGATGTGTGAGTAGGTCAACTGAAAAAAAATTTCTTTGTTGCATGTGAAAATGTCTACTTCAAACTTGAATTGATTACAAGCAAATGATGTTTTGATGCATGTGAACGTTTTTAACCTGTGATGGATGTTTTCATAAGGGTGGTTCGTTCCTAAATGTTTTATGCATGTGCATTGAATTTTGTGCAATAAATTATGTACATGAAATGATGTTTAAATGTTGCATGGTTGATGATGTTGGCATTGGCATGTTTGTGTGATGTCCATGTGGGATGTGTGTTGTTAACCTAAGTGAGGAACTTGAGTGATAGCACTAGGGAAGCGTGCCAAAGGAAAATACCCATTAGGGACGGGGCTGAGACCGGACTTCACCCTACGAGACCTAAGTGGCGGGGCTGCGAGATGACACCACCCTAGACTGGCTCAAAGTGGCGGGGCAGTGAGTGGACACCACCCCGGGACCATTGAGCGGTAGTATTTTTCCCGAGGTGGACGTGGATTCCCAGGGATAGTGTTGATCATCAAGTGGCCAGGGTTGTGTTGGGATCCGGATGCTTTCGAGTGTGAGCTTAATGCCTAGACATGATGTGGGGTGATACCCGAGTTCATGTGTTGAGTTTGTCCCTCTTAAGCAGAATTGTGTTATGCCAATGTTTCGATGTGGATGTGTTGCCTTTATGAGAGATTGCATTGTCCCCAGTTAGGGTTAAGTGCTATGTGGGATTCTCTTGGGCTGAGGTATGTCGGAATATGTCTATTTTGTTTCATGCTTTGCATACATTCATGAAAATGTTTTGAGCTCTCGTTTAGATGATTCATCATCTAATTTGAACTATGTTCTTGGAATATTCAAACGTTTAAGGTGAAAGCAGTGACGCTAAAGGAAAAAGAGTTATCGAGATGTAGTCATTGATTTCGTTAGTAATCGTTAGCATATATTTTGTTATGCTCGAGGTGTTAGTAGTTGTTATTGAGATATGAGACTCGATGTATTTTGCTTTGAAATCTCTTGTCGAACAATTTCTACATTATGAATAAGTGAATTCGGTTATGTAATTTTTGAGATTTCGATTTTGCTTCCGCTGATGTGATGATATTGTTAGTCTTAGCTTATTCTTAAGTTAATATGCTGAGGAAGTGGCTCGGGATTGTCGGAATTTTGATTTATGTTGAATATATGTTGAGAAAAAAATATATCCCCAAAATTCTGAGATTAATGCCCGCTTCGGGAAAGTGGGGCGTTACACTAAAACTTTCCTATCCTGTTCCCATTTTAATTCCCTACAACCCTATCCAAAAATAATTAAGATTGACTTACAAAAAGGTTATGTTTTTTGCAAAAAATAGCCCTTTGTGAACAATACCGTGCTGTGAACAATACTACCAAAGGGTAAGAAACCAATGTGAGTGGTTCTTCCATGCTTTTGTTTCATCTTGGTCATTTTGGTTGCATTTGGGTGTGGATGTTGGTTTGCATATCATATTTCTCTTGGTTTATGCATATTCTTTCTACTTTGTTATACATCATGTCATTTTGGTGACTGTGGCTAGTTGTTGGGATATCATGGATGATCTTGTGCTCTTGTGGTGAGCCAAGGAGTTAGCATGATGACTACGGGGGTGATTGCAACACCCTAGCATTGCTACCACATGGGAGGTTTTATATTGCATATTGCATTTGTACTGTATATTCTTCTTTCATGAACCATTTCACTTAGATATTATTGTCTAATTTGGATGTTTCACACCCCTGGGATATTCAATGTCCCAGGTAAGTCCAACGTGACAGGTACTCCGAGCTCAAGTTCAAGAAGAGGCAAAGAGGTGGTAGACATTAGACCTTATACTTTTTGAGATTATTGTACGAGTTGAAATTTGAAGGTTGTATTGTAAATAACAACTAAGTTACTTAAACTAAAATATGTACAAGGTTATATATATTGTAGTTGTGTTATAAGCTACATGCAAACACCACTCTTAAAAGTACCGTGAAAATATTTGGCAAGTGTTAGGAAACGTGTCTAGATATGTGATTTGTATTAGACTCATGTATTCGTGAGACTGCTATGGTTTCTAATATGTTGGTGCGTGTAACACCCTGTGTTACCGGTGTTGGAAAATAAGATAAAATTCCAAGAGTGCCATTCGAAAGAGAGGCGGGAAATGAAATGATAGTGCCCTATGGGAGAGGTGTAACACCCAATAATCCTAGTGTTATGAGGATGAGAAAGGAAGTAAGAAAACTTTCAAAAATACCCTTGAAAATGTGATGGATCATTGAGAATAAGAGTGCCCTATGAGAGGGGTATTTTGGTAATTTGGATAGTGAAGTCCAATAAAGGGTATTTTGGTAAATTAGAAATAATTCCTATGTGAAATTAGGTGTGTAAGTGAATTAAATCCCAATTTTGTATTTATGTGGAGATATATGAGATTAATAATTCATAAAAGGTATTTTGGTAATTTTGGAATAAATTCCAAGAAGGAATTTAATTGTGGAATAATTGGGAAAATGGTGGATATTCAATTGTTTGAGAAAATAATAATTTTTCCCTAAATTGGTGAATAAATGTGGTAATGCCACATGGAGGGATGAGATTAGAACTTGGAAGCCAAGGTTGGTGTCTTGTAGTGACACATGGCATTTTGTGGTCCAAGTTAAATGGAGAGATTAAATTAAATGCAAAAGAAATGATTTTAGTCTTTCAAACATTTAATGAGAAGCATGATGGTTGTAACGCCCCACTCCCACCTACGGGTGTTACTCACGAATAATCAACCTATTATTCACATGCTAGGGCAAAGACAAAGAGATGGCTACATTTCGAAGAGAAATGATCTAGGTGGGAAACTAGACTTTGCCCTCTCTCTACTCCACTCAAGGTTTCGGGAAGATAACTAAACGACCCCGCGAAGAATAAACCCAAAACCTCGAGAAGTGCCACCTTCTCAAGCTCTTAATGAAGAGCTAAAGATGGCTTCTGAGGATCGAAAGAAATAAACTCACTCACTAAATTCATACAATTTATGGCATAAGCCTTAGTTATAAGAAAATAATAATTTCTTTGCCCCAACTATTAACCCATTTATCTCACCTTCATTTCCTTTAGAAAATTATTGGGTTAACATTTCTTTGGAAAAATTTTATAAAATTTCCTTATCAAATTTCCATTGCTTTTTCCCTTTAATTATTTCAAAATACCAAATTTTCCAAACACTTAGGAAATAAATTTTTGAAATACACCATCAAGGCCTCCTCATCCATTTTCTAAAATTTAAGGAAAATACTCCATTATTGATATTCCCAAAATATAGAAAATTTTCCCACAAATGCCTCAAATTCATATTAATTTAATAATTAATTTAGAGGCTAAAATACTCATTTATTTGTTTATTTAAAATATATTTTATTTCATAATTACTCAAAATGTCAGAATTAATTAACTAAACAGAAAGTAAAAATTTTAAAAAAATCAGCATAGCAGCAAGGAAGGGGGCGGGCAGTAGCAGCCAGCCGCGCCCTCAGCGTGCGGGCGGCATGGCCGCGCGCGGCCACGCCCAGGCACGCCCTGCCGCGCGCCCCTAGCACCAGCACACTGCCTCCACTTTTTTTATTTAAAAAAATATTTTTTTTTAAATACCATATTTTCCAGAATACCTATTCATACCAAGGAGCTTCCAAAACACTCAAGTTCACCCCCCTTTCACCCACATTTAGCCTTCATTACATATTTAACACATAAATACAACATTTAACAACAAAATACATAAACACTACTACACATGCTTTTCTTCTTTGCTTCAATACCTTCAACCTTGCAAAACTCCCTTTCCCTTAGATGATTCTCCACCTACATAGAGGTCAAAGGACCTTATGAGCCAATGCTCAGTAAGGGTGCTATGCAAATGTAAATGTGGTATGAGAACATAAACATGTAATGCAAATGCAATGCATATTAAGGGTAGTTCTCCATGCCCTCATAATCACTTAGGTTAAGGCACCAACCAATCTCTCACTCCCATCACAAGTCCTCCTTATGGCCATAGGTCCACTAGGGCACAAAACATGCAAAGAATCATTACATGCAACTCATTCACACATGTACAAATGCAAGCAAAACTCCTCCACATGGGGCTATCCCTTACCTTGTTTTCTTTGAAGCTTCACACTTCCACAATCCAAGACTCTCTCTTAGACTTTAATCACCCTAACAAAATAATAAAGAAATTTTGTTTTTAGCTCTTATATGTAAGCATTCAACTATTTCAAGAGAGGGAACTAGGTTTACCTTTGCTAGTCTTTCTCTTCCTTCTCTTAGTCTTGATTTCCTTCTTGCTTCTTTCACTTCACATGTGGGGAAAAACTTTGAACCAATTTCCCACTCCCTATTTATAGAACTTTCTTCTTAATCCATGCCAAATCTCAAGATTACATCCTAGCCAGCCATAGATTTCTTCTTATTTCAAGAGACTAAATCTCCACCTTTAAACACTAGCACAATCCTCGTGCTTCTCCCAAATTTCATCCTAGCCATTGATCTTAGGAGAACACTTCTCTTGACTCAAAGAAAACACAAATCCAAGAGGCTTTGTCTCCTTGAATCTCATCCATTGATCTTTCTTTGGAGATTAAATCTCATCCCTTGGATCAATCCCAATTTTCCATAATTCTCCTATTTTCCAAATAATTAAATCATGACTAATTTCCAAGATTGACTAATTTCTCAATTTTTCATTTAATTTAAATCCGCAACTTTTCAAGCATTTAATGGAGACTTAAATAATTTCTTTTTGATTTAAATTTAAAGGCTCTTGAAAGACATAATCCATTTACTTTAGCATTTATTTAAATCTACCATTTTCCAACATTAATGCTTGACACATTTCTTTTTAATATAGATTTTCTTTTAATTCCCTCCATTATGGCTCTCATTAATGTTTGAGAGACTAATTTATTTTCCTTTTGCATTTATTTTAAACATCACTCTTGATTCATAAGATCATGCCATGTGTCACCAAATTTTCTTAATCAAATAAATCCTAATTCCCAAATTTAATTTAAATCTCATTCCATGAGATTTTGCCAAGTGTCACAAATCTAACCATACTTGGCTTCTAATTAAATTTCCTAATTATCCATACACTTATTCAAGAATTAAATTCTCCCAAAAATTAATTCTCCAATATAAATAATTTCTCCAAAAATAATTTATCTTTCTACGGGACGGGACTCCAAATTACCGTTTTGCCCCTCCTTAGGCATCCTACACATTATGTGCCTTCTCATTAATTCAAGGGCAATTATGGAATTTTTCATATACCAATATTCTCTTAAGTGATAAAATCTATCATGACTCATCAAGGGTATTACAATGGTGTTGGATTAAAAGAAAATCCAAAAAAGAAAAGTAAATGGCCACCATTAATGCTTGAAATTATGGTGATATTTATAAATGGAAAATGAGGGATTTAAGTCTTTCAAAGTGGTATCTCATGTGATGGGGGTGAAAATAGTCTCATTTAAGTAAATGAGAAATAAATGGATAAATTCAAGAATCCAATGGATGAGATCAATTCTTGAAAAGAGAATGAATCCAAAGGTGGGGATTTAAAGAGAAGAAATGGCATGGATTGCCAAATATTAAGAGATGAGTGGTTGAGATTAAAACTTCCAAAAGCACTTGGATTGTGCTTTTAATTGAAGGTTGAGATCTTCTCTTGAAAAGTGAATAAAAATCCAATTGATGAGATTAATCAAGATAAAGAGCATGGATTGTGCTTTCTCCTAGAGAGGAGATTTGTTTATTTTAAATGGAAGGTGGAGATTTAATTCTCCTTAAGCACATGGATTGTGCTTTTAATGAATGGTGGAGATTTATTCTTGAAATTGGAAAATGGTAGTATATAAGGGCAAGTAAGGAAGACTTGTTTTCCCTTTGGCCATTTGAAGATAGAAAGAAAGTAAGAGAATGGAAGAAGCCTTCCAAGGAGAAGAAAAGAGAAGATAATTGAAAAGTGTTAAGGTAAGGGTTCTTCCTTAGTCTAGTAATCTTTTATTTCTCTTAAATGGTAGCTAAGTCTCCTTAAAAATTTTACTTTAAGGGTCTCTTGAGGAGAAGAGATGGTATTGAAGCTAGGAGGTTCTTGAAGCTTCAAAGAAAAGAATGAGGTAACGGATGGCCCCATGTGAAGGTGGCCTTGCAAGTTGGTAAATATGTTTGATAATGTTTTTATATAGCATTTGCATGTAGTGATTGTTACTTGTGTGATGAAAGGTCTAGTGGATCTATGGCCATATGAAGGACTAATGTTGTGGAGATTGATAGGTTGATGCCTCAAACTTTGGTGGGTTGTGAGGATGGATGAGCCTAGCCTCATTTGCATGCATTTAGCATACATAAACATGGTTATATTCATATTTATTTTGCATTACACCCTTATTGAGCTTTGTGGCTCACGAGGTTTTATCCTCCCCTTGTAGGTTGTTCTTATGTCAAAAGAGAAAAAGAAAGGTTGCAAGCTTGTGGTTGGAAGCTCATGGTGTTTATTTATTTTTGTTGTAAATTTATGGCTTATGGAAACCTATGTTGTTGTTGTTGGAAATGTATGCCCTAAAGACACGTTTTATTTAATTTATGGTAATGATGTTTCTTTTAGTCAGTTTATTGCACATATATCATTTGTATTTAATTGTTGGAAAAGTGTCCATGCTATTAAGTAAGTGATTCATGTGATGGGTCGTTCTTCACAGTTAGGCATGAATCATGGGTACTTAATAAGCAAGAAAAATATTACTCTTGATCTTTTGATAGAACTGGGCATTCTATCATGATAAGATCATTGTGCAATAGATCCTAATGGAGGATGGCTTGCCTTAGCCAGTAAACAGTCCGTTTACTCTTATTGTACAAGCGCATTTGGAATGCGTAGAGTGGACCTATGATAGAAGCTAATGACAAAGTACTGATTATCATGGAGCTGGTCTATCACTGCTACTACGTGGACGAGTACTCTAATACTTGAGTATTAGTTGGTGGTCTAGTGAGCCTAGAACTATATTCTTAGATTCACTGTAGGTGAGGTCTATCAAAGATCAGCAACCTTGTGAGTTGGGAGTGTGGTTTCTAATTAGCTAAGACAGACTGATACAAGATAGTTTCTGTGATTCACCCCCTTGTGATTGTCCAAGAATAATCAAATAATCCAGGGCCCTGGGAACGTGACTTAAGAGTGTGTGCTTCTGGGTAGCTCCCAGTGATAAGCAAGTACATTCGACTAGTCACGGATTATTGGACTAGTGATCTAAGGATGGTAGAAGTCATTTAGAGAGGTGTTAGTACCTTATTCCTTTCTAAATGATGGGTGTTACAGAGAAGGGTATTATCGTCATTGCACTAGTAGGTCAAAGACATCGCACATGCAAAATTATTCGTGGGGTCAGTGTTACCATATGGTGATAGTTGGAACACTTAGAATGACAAAATATAGCTACTAGGTAGCAGGGATATTTTGGTCATTTTAATAGCCATGAATAATTTGTCTTTTGGTCCCCGGGGTAGCTCGATATAACTCATGTATTTTTAATACATTTGGCCTATTGGGTGGATTACATGAGAGAGAATTATTTTATTCAGAATGGTCCATTGGGCTAGAATAAAATAATAAGTTCATTGGTTTTAATTAATTAATTGGCCTAACCCAATTAGAAAATTAATTAATTGGACTTGGCCCACTAGGGTTTGGCCCACTAGGGTTTTAACCCTAGGGTTCTCCCTATATATATTCTCTCTTTTGTTGGTTTTTTCACCCAAGTCATTTTTTCTCTTCGTCACCAAGAGAGGCCACGAGTTTTAAAGTCATACCTTGGAAGATCAAGAGATCTGATGCGAAGGAGCCGACGAATCGCAGGTCAGCCGTCATTTCCACCACACGAAGAAGCCATCGCGCCTCCTCCTTCTATCGCTCCATTCCGACCGGTAATCCGCAGGAAAAGTAAGCTTTCTAGATTCTAATCATTACGAGGATAGATTTTACTTTAAAATCGCTTCCGTTGCATGCTTTGGTCCTCGTTGACGGTCCTTCAGTTGTGTTGATTTATGAGATGTAAATTTATTTGGTTGGTAATGGCTTGTTAAAGCCTAGGACTATGGGTGTATTTTCTTTTTGAAGTGTTTGATTTTATTTTGGAATGAGATATTGGCTTATGGCATGTTAAAGCCTAAGTTTTGGTGAAAGTCTCATTTTTTGTGTGTGTTGTCGGAAGCACCAAGGAAGAAAAATCGTATGGATTTTGATTGAAAATGTGGAGATTTTCAATGCATTTATTGGGGGTGTTATTTCTAGAAAATATGGGTTTAATAGCCCGAAGAAAAAAAAAAAAAGAAGTGAAGATGGCAGCAGGTGGCAGCAGCAACAGGTGCTGGGGGCGCGCGACCCGTGGCCAGTGCACGTTGCCAGCACGCAGCTGGGCCCTGCGCGGGCCTCGGGGTGCGCCGCAGGCCCCGTTGGCCATTTTTTTAAAAAAATTCTGGAAAATTGGGATTTTTGGGGCATATTTTAATTGATTTTGGGTTTCGGAGGAATTTTCAAAATAAAGAGATTTTTCGGGCATTTTTGGAGATAAATGCCTAATTTTGAAAAATGAGAATTTTTGAGTTTTTCGTTCAAATTTGGTAATCAATAAATGTAGATATGGCAAAATGGGCCCGGCCCGGCACCGGGCTCGGGCCAGCATTTTGCTGGCCCGTTTGGCCTGGCGAGCCAAATGGTGGCGGGCCAGGCTGGCCCGCTTGGCCCGCAGCCCTCTCTCAAAACCCTTCCCCCCCCAGCCTCGCCTCTCGCCCAGTCGCCCTAGCCCTAAACACCCCTCCCCCCAGCCTCGCCTCTCGCCCAGTCGCCTCGCCCTCGCCCTCGCCCTCTCCCCCTCGCCCTCGCCTCGCCCTCGGCCCTCGCCCGCGGCCCTAGCCCTCGCCCGCCCTTGCCCTCACCTCGCCCTCGCCCGCCCTCGGCCCTCGCCCGCGCCGCCCGCAGCCCTAGCCCTCGCCTCGCCCTCGGCCGCGGCCCTCGCCCTCGCCCTCGCCCGCCCTCGGCCCTCGCCCTCAGCCGCGGCCCTCGCTCGCCCTCGCCCGCCCTCGGCTCTCGCCCGCGCCGCCCGCGGCCCTAGCCCTCGCCTCGCCCTCGGCCGCGGTCCGCGCTCTCGCCCTCGCCCGCCCTCGGCCGCGCCTCGCCCTCGTCCTCGCCCGCCCTTGTTCGACCCTGGTAAGTTGGTTATTAATTATTTTTTAATTTTGGGTTAAGTTATTAATTTTGGATTCCAATGGTTGCAAGCTACAGGTAAGTTAGTTATTAATTTTGGGTTAAAGCCTAAGTTAATTATTCATTATTCATTTTGTGTTAATTATTTAAAATGAATTGTTTTAATTATTTACAGTGTGGATTCTTCTATTAGAAACTTAGAATGGATGGTGGTGATGATCAGATGATTTCGACAGGAATCCCTAGTCTTATTAATGAGGAATCCATATCACAATCACAATCAAAAAAGCCTAAGATTTTGACCTCTGATGTGTGGAATTATTTTGTGAAAATTGGTGTTGGTAGTGATGGCAAACCAAGGTGTAAATTCAAGGGGTGTGGTAAAGAATATTCATGTCCATCTAAATCAGGAACCTCTCATTTAAGTCGTCATATTCCTAAATGTATAATGATTTCTAAGTATAATGATGCGGGAGATATGCTTATTGATCATGAAGGGAAGTTGAAGAGAAAAAAATTTGACCCTAAAGTAAATCGTGAACTTATTGCTCAGATGATTATTTCACATGGTGCTCCCTTTAATATGGTTGAGTGGAAGGGGTTTAGAAATTACCAAAAGTTTCTGAATGAACATTGTAAGTTCATTTGTAGAAATACTGCTAAAGCGGATGTCTTGAAAACATATGAAATAGAGAAAGAGAAGTTAAAACAACAATTGGCCCAAATTCCTGGTAGAGTTTGTTTGACTTCTGATGTTTGGACTGCATGCACTAATCATGGATTTATTTCTCTTACTGTTCATTATGTTGATGGCAATTGGAAGTTGAATAGTAAGATATTGTCATTTGCTCATATGAAGCCACCACATAGTGGACATGAATTATCATTGAAGGTGTTGGAATTTTTAAAGGATTGGGGATTGGAGAAAAAATTTTTTGCCCTCACTTTGGACAATGCCACTTCAAATGACAACATGCAAAATATATTGAAAGAACATTTAAATTTGTCGAATACTTTGTTGCTTAATGGAGAGTTCTTTCACATTAGATGTTGTGCTCATATACTGAACCTTATTGTTCAAGATGGTTTGAAGGTGGCTAGTGAGGCATTGCATAAAATAAGACAAAGTGTTCATTATGTGAGGGGTTCAGAAGCTAGGATGAGACAATTTTATCAATGTATTGAGCAAGTTGGTGGAATTGATACAGGAATTGGGTTGAGACCGGATGTTGTCACTAGATGGAACTCCACCTACATAATGCTTGAGAGTGCACTCAAGTATCGTCGTGCATTTCATAGTTTAAGCTTATGTGATAAAAATTATAGGTGGTGCCCATCAAGTGATGAGTGGACAAGAGGGGAGATAATTTGTGAATTCTTGAAACCATTTTATACTATCACTAATTTGATTTCTGGATCTTCTTACCCTACATCTAATTTGTATTTTGGGGAAATTTGGAGGATAGAGTGTCTCTTGACATCCAACTTGGAAAATGATGATGAGTTGATTGCAAGTATGAGTGCAAGAATGAAAGAAAAATTTGATAAGTATTGGAGTGATTATAGAGTGGTTCTTGCATTTGGGGCGATTCTTGATCCAACCAAAAAGTTTAACTTTTTGAGGTACACTTATTCAAAGCTCAATCCTTATAACTATGAAGAGAAGTTGGAAAGGGTGAAGACGGCTTTGTATAGGCTTTATGGTGAATATGTTAACAATGGTTTATCAAGTTCAACTTCAATGCCTTGCTCAAATGTTAGTGGATCACAAATTTCCATTGGAGGTGAACAAGCAAAGAACTCAAAAAACATATATGATGTAAGCCTATATTTTTTTAAAAAAACTTGTTCATATATAATTGATATAAATATTTGGTTGACTATTTTTTTGATTATTTGATAGGATTTTGAAGCATTTGATTGTCAAGTTTCTAACGATGCCGGAAAATCCCAACTTGATCTTTATTTGGAAGAGCCAAGAATTCCAATATCGGGAGCATTTGATGTCTTGGCATATTGGAGAGAGCGAGCTAATAGAGGGAAAATTATTGCAAAGATGGCTTGTGATATATTGAGTATTCCGATAACAACCGTAGCATCGGAGTCCGCTTTTAGCATTGGATCTCGTATTTTGAACAAGTATAGAAGTCGTTTGCATGATGAAACAGTTCAAGCTCTCTTGTGCACACGGAGTTGGTTGCATGGTTTTGGAGGTAATCTTTTTTAAACTTTCTAATATCTAAGATTTAACATAACATTAAACATTTCTTTTATATGATAAATAATTAACATATGTAATTTTTTATTATAGATGATGAGGAGGAGGAGGAGTCAAGCATTGATGATATAAGACTTTCTAAACAAGACTCAAATGTTGTTGTTGATGAAGATGATGAAGATTAGAGGCATAATTTTTAATTATTTTTTTCTTCTTATTTGTAATTTGACCTCCAGAGATGACTCTTTGATCAGGTTGTTTTTCTTCATCTGGAATTTATATGATCATGTAGTAGTAATTTTAATTGCTTCTCTAGTTAGATAGTAATTTTAATTGCTTCTCATGGTGTAAGGGAATTGGCATGCAACTAAAGAAGAAAGTAGGTAAATGGAAGTGGCAAAAAATGGTATAAAAAAAAAAAAATTCGGGCGGGCCCGTTTGGCCCGCGGCGGGCCGGGCTAGGGCCAGCAATGTGCTGGCCCGTTTTCAAGCGGGCCAATTTGGCCCGGCCCGTTTGGCCCGCGGGCTACTTGGTGGCGGGCCGGGCCGGCCCGTTTGCCATCTCTAAATAAATGTATGGATTGAAATGGTGAATTTTATGGAGCCTGGTGAAATTTTTGGATGGAAGAAGAATTAAATATAAATAAGAAAATGAAGATTGGGCATCTTCATGAGATTTCTTTTCAACCAAATGCGGTGTGGTTTAAGCCCAATTTTGCTAGTGAATCCTGGGGTTGAGAGAAGGGAAGGACGAACTTAGTTCCCACCTAGGGCGTTTCGTCTTGAAACATGGTCCGCCCTTCACCAATGATCGGGCAAGTGGATAATTAGGGTAATTGTTCACGAGTGGCACCCGTAAGTGGGAACGGGGCGTCACAATAGGCATTTTGGTAATTTGGATAGTGAGGGGTCCGGCGGGCCTTATGGGTACTTTTGAGAAGTAAAGTAACAAATTGCCAGATCAATGGCAGGAAATGTCCTAAGACTTGGATGTCCAGGAAATGGGGCAAGGGATTGTCGAGTGTTTCGAGATGAGACTAATGACGCTAAAAGGAGTTAGATCGGGAATAGTTTCCGATACAGTTGTTGTATAAGCTTAAATTATTGGTTGAACCAAATGTTCGTAAGGGGCAACCGAGAAGTCGCTGGTAAGTTAGAGGGCCTAGAAATGTGGCCTAATTTTATGAATAAGTCAACCCTGAAGTCTTTTCAGGTTGAGATAAGATCCTGTGAAGGCATAAGGACGAGATCGGTTTTATCAAGTAATGACCAATGATTAATTTTGGGAAATTAAGATTTTAGTGTCTTGACGGCAATTATTTAAGACCTTAGAGGGTCTAAATGCGATTATTAAAATTCCCTAAGTGGGATTATGGAGTATTAGTGGGGTTGATCCGTAATTATTAAATAATTATGTGTCTTATGGTATAATTAAATGTGTTTAATTAAGTGTAAATAATATATATTCTATATGTATATGTGTTGTGCGTGAGAGCATGGAGACCAAGCTTTCTACAATGGAGCTTTTGGATCCTCAATGTAAAAAAATGCAAAAGAGAAGTCAAATGAAGAAAGGAGAAGCCGAGAGAGTCTTGGTCGGATCCAAAGAGAGAGAGAGAGAGAGCAAGGCGAGAGGGAGATGGCGGCCAATGGAGGCTGAAGGCAAGCGAGCAGCATCCGGCAGCATCTTGCGATGAAGATTAGGCAAGTGGTGGGCGATGACGGTTGAAGGCGGCCGTGACAAAGACCTTTGGTGGTCTGCTATGGCAGAAGTAGGGGTTGCGCGAGCTGGCAGCTGCTGGATGCGCATGGTGGTGCACTGGGGTAGCAAGCGAGACGGCCAGCGGAGTGGCGTGAGAAGCGACTAGAGGTGGCGACGGTGACTAGAGGCTGCAATCGTGCCTGGCAGCGACGATCGGCCATAGCAGCACGCTGGTGCAGCAGGTGCGCGCGGGTGGCTATAGCTGGCGATGGCGCCCGCGATGTAGCTGGTGGCAGTCGGTGTGGGATAGCGGGGTGGATGATTGACAGTCATGCGTAGGGGCTGCCATGTTTAAAGAAGAAGGCGCGGACAAGGAAGCTGCGAGGAAGAAGATGTAGGAAAAAAAATGAAAGAAAAAAAAAGAAAAAGAAAATTTGGAAAAGGGAGAAAATAAGGAAAAATTACCAAAAAATTTCAGAAAAATGGGAAAAAATTCTAAAACGTATTTTAGGGCTCGAGGAGTTTGTCAGAAGCTCAAAAATGGGGTTTTGAGCGCAAGGTGACATCCCATGAGGCGATACCGGTGTGAGCGTTTGACCGATTTTCTCCTCCAGATTTGATGTGGTAAAATAATAAATTTTTTCTACTTATTTGCATTATGTGAGATGATGTAATGTGAATTATTGGTTGTATTAAACCATCAGTTGGGGTTTATTGGTAGTTGTTGATGGATGATTTTGCGGTTTATGGCGAAAATGAAGGCCTTGCTTTAATGTCCACTGTTGTTGGGTTTGTGATTGCATCTTGGGTCGACCGAGGAAGCGATGACCCTAGAAGAGTTCGAAGTTCGGGCTAGCATTCTCGCCCGTGGCAGAGATAAGGCTTCGAGCCAAGTAAGGGATGGCCCCAAGGGTGGCGGCCTTGCAAATGGTTTGTAATATTGATAAATATATGTTGTGTTCAATTGTTTGTGGTGCATGGTCTATGAGTGGTCTAGTAGAGTAGTATGGCCATGGGAGAGACTAGATGCATGCTAGGGGTAATTTGGGAGGTTAATGCCTTGAACAAGTGTGTTCAGAGGGCAATGATGCCTTGCCACTCATGCATACTTACTTATCATTGCATCTCATATATTATCTTATTTGCATTCATTTGCACCCTTACTAAGTCATTGTGACTTCTGAGGTTTTTATAATACCCTATATTTTGGTGAAGATGCCACGTATTTTAAGTGAGTTTAAAATATCAAAAAATATGCTTGAAATGACAACAAGTGACCGAATAGGTTATAGGGAATGCCCTGGAGCTTAGATACCTAAGGATAAAAGTATATCTTCGACGAGCGTCCCGATGTGAGATTTATGACACTGGAAGAAATAAAATAAGAGACGATTTTCGGTGAAACTAAGTTGTAGTCTAAAAAACCGAATGATGGTAATGACTTCCTAGAAATCATACATATCGAGTAATTTTGAGTTATTAATTTTGAGATTTTAAGTATCTCGATAAATTTGATGTTTGAGGGTGTAATTGTAATTAGAGAATTATTCAAATGAAATAAGGATGAAATTATAAGCTCATGTGAAAAATATTAAAGTTGAGAACTTGAAATAAGGACCAAAATGTCACTTGGAAGAAGTTTGGGTATTAGCTTGGATTTCAAAAGTTAAATTCATTCTAACTTTGGATTTGAAAAGCCATTCAATTATATGGTTTGAGTCTTTGGAGTCCATGGCTAAGCTTGTGACAAATGGCTTAATATGATTGGTTCAAGTAATCTATAAATAGGCACCATGGGTTGTTCTCAAATCATTCAAGAGAGTTTTGAGGAGTGAGGCACTCTAAGTGGAGAAGCTTCCTCTAGAGAGAGGGGAGGAAGTTCTGCAAGAGAGCAGGAAGAAAGCGGCGGAGAACGAGCCTCATCGAAGTTGCGGGTCTTTATCAGAATTCGCCAAAATCAGTCAGAAAAAAGTGAGGTAAGTCTGATTTTTTTTTTTGATAATCTTGTAGAGAAGAAAGAGAGGATCTCGTAGGTTCAAACGGAGTTAAAATGAGGAAGTTATGGCCGAAATACGAAAACGAGGCAAAACTGTCCGAATCTGGTAGGCCGCACATGAGTTACACGCGCCAGAAAGTTGATGCTTGTGAAAGCGCGTGGCCCACCTGTAACACCCCACCCTATACAGGCGTGTTACTATAAGGAAATTCCCGGGGTTTTTTTTTTTTTTTCATTTTCACCAAGACTGGTACTCGCAGCGCCTGTGAGCACAATCTTCACATGCAGATGAAAACCCCGAGAGTTCTAGTCCTACTCGTTTAGTTAATAATAACATAATCTCAACCGAACGAGACAATATAAACACAGCGGAATACTTGATTAATCAAAATGACATGGCCTACCACGTGTTACATTTGAATTGTTCCCATACCACCATATGAATACAACATCAATACTAATTATTACAACATCGTCAAGCGGTATATATATAACATTAATGTTTCCAAGATAATATAACACCAACAACTATCAAACATACACCACTGGCTCCTCAGTCGTGTCCTCGACCTCGCTGCTATCCCTGACTGGAACGTTGAATGTTCCAGGGGCATAACCCATGTTAGATGATAAACCATCTAAGTGAAGGTAAGAAACAGTTATACAATGCATGAAAGACATACGAGCATAGCATACCATACAACAACATGCAAGACATATCTAACCCGAGATATCACCCTGACATGCTTAATCCCTCGAATGCCTCACTGTGGCACACGTTCACCTGTTCCAACGTTAATCCCTTGGGTGCACCGTCGTGACACCCGTTCACCTGGTATAACATTATTCCCTCGAGTACCCCAGTGTGACACCCGTTCTCCTGGATTAGCATTATCCCAATCTCAAGTAGACCCCACCTCGCCCCACACAGACCCGACAATGCAATTTAACATAACTCTCCATGATATGAAAATTTACACGCCATGCACCAACTTTGTAAAAATAAATGGTTAATGCAATATAGTGAATAACGATACAACGAACGAAAGTAAAAGGCCTTGTAAAATAAGCTAAGTCTAGGAGGGTAAAATTACTCACTAGAACTCACCAAAGTACTTTAAAAATACTTTCAAGACAAGGTTAAGCTAGAATCAAGCCACTCACCTCAATTCGGAAAAGTCCAGATTTTGCCTCGAAAAACGTGCCACACCTCGAAAACTGTGTAAATCCTCTTCCAATGACCCAACTGACTCCTATTTCACCATTTAATACCTTTGGAATCAAAATTCTATTTTTTCCATAATTTTCTCTATTTTTATTTAATTTTTAAACATCTATACTCTCGAAAATTCATTAAAAATACCAAACATCATTTTTTTCAAAATTTTCTTCCATGATAATTCCTAAAATAATTCAACCTAAATTCTGGAATTAAAAACAAAGCAAAAACACACCTCACGCGCCCTCACGCGCCACCCAGAGATCCCGCGAGTGGTTGCCACGCGCCGCCACCAGTCGTCTTCTCCGGCCTTCTTCTCCGGTTCCGGCGACTTCCTTTGGCCAAAACAACTATGGGGGCTTGTAGATCTCTTCAAGGCGACCTCAATGGTGCCCTTGATTGTCGGAAAAAGTGGCCGGAGGTAGGCTTAAAGACGAGTTGCAGATCGCGACGTCGGAAACCTCGGTTTTCCGGCCAACTTCGAAAACCCCTCTATTTCTATACCAAACGATCTCAAATTCTCCAGAAATGGTCCTTAGAACACCAAGAACAAAAGCCCCTTATCCCTCAAGCTCGATTCAAGCAAAAACATGAGAATTTGTGATCGATTTTGTTTTCGAACCCTCGGCCGAATACCCCCTTTTATAGTCGATTTTCACTCGATTTTTTACCCTATCTTGCTCGTCCTCATCCCTTTAGCCCAAATCTAGCCTCTAAACCAATCGAAAAACAACAAATCAAGCTCTAGATCCCTTGAAAGATTCGTCCAAATCGGAAAAAACTTCCGCCATCATTTTCGGTCACGTCGCCGCCGTGCTCGGCCAATGGCCACCCCCTAGAGCTTCATCATCACCTGGCGAGCAAGCTAGCACCCTTAGGCGAGCTTCCCGACGCCTCCAGAGGCGGCTGCCGGCGGCCATGTGCGGCCGGTCGGTTTCACATGTGCAATTTTCAAAAATTGCATTTTTGCCCCTATTTTCTTAATTTGACATTTTGGTCCTTTCCTTTGAGTCCCTGATCTTTCTAAATATACCATAATGTCCCTCAAGTTCTATATTTTCCATTTCCTTTTGGAATTTCTGAAAAATTCGACGATTCGACCTCCCACTGATATTTTGCAAAATCTGCACTTTTGCCCGAACTCTCCTAATTGCGTGCTTTTGACTTCAAACCTTTGAAAATCCCTGACTTTTATCAAATATCGTCCAATTGTGACATTTCTCCTTAATTGGCTCATCTTAACTTAGTCATTCGTCTTTCGTTTAAGTTTCAAATATTGCACTTAGGCCCGAAACTTTTGCTAAATATCATTTTGACCCATATCTTCAAAAATTCTCTTATTATTTAATACCGGGTATTACATCCTCCCCCTTTAGAAAGAAATTTCGTCCTCGAAATTACTAACTACAATTTCAAAATAAATGCGGATAAGAAATCTTCATCTCTTCTTCGCGTTCCCAAGTTGCCTCTTCTTCGT
Organism: Diospyros kaki; assembly: GCA_036245055.1. Lineage (NCBI taxonomy): Eukaryota > Viridiplantae > Streptophyta > Magnoliopsida > Ericales > Ebenaceae > Diospyros > Diospyros kaki. The sequence goes on from BSEG01000002.1 coordinate 23,549,757, forward strand.
CATGATTGCCCCATAGTACCTTTACTAAGGGAATAACCTTGTTTATTAAGACTTGATCCCTTTGATCTAGGATTCGAACTGGTTCCTCAGGGTATGTTAGATCATTTTGTATCTCGATGGTCTCATTCCGAAGTACCTGCATAGGGTCTGGCTCATGTTTCCGTAATTGGGACACATGAAACACGTTGTGGATGTTTGATAATGCCACCGGTAAAGCCAATCTGTAAGCCACTAGCCCAATTTTCTCCAAAATTTCATAGGGTCCTATGTATCTTGGGCTTAATTTCCCTTTCCTTCTTCCTCGAATCACGGATTTAAATGGAGAGACTTTCAAGTATACCTTGTTGCCGACCAAAAATTCCAGGTTTCTCCTTCGTTGATCAGCATATGATTTCTGACGACTTTGACTCGTTCTCATTTTCTCCTGTATTTGCTTAATCTTCTCGGTAGTAGTCTGAACAATCTCAGGTCCAATTAATCCGACTTCTCCAGTTTCTACCCAGCAGAGTGGTGTTCTGCATTTTCGCCCATATAATGCCTCGTAAGGAGCCATTCCAATGCTGCTGTGGTGCTCGTTGTTGTAGAAAAATTCTACCAACGGTAGATGTTTCTCCCAACTTCCTGATAATTCCAAAATACATGCCCTCAACATGTCTTCGAGTGTTTGAATTGTCCGCTCGGACTGTCCGTCAGTCTGAGGGTGATAAGCTGTACTGAGCTTTAATTGTGTTCCCATACACTTGTGGAAACTTTCCCAAAATCTTGATGTAAATCGTGGGTCCCGATCTGACACTATACTTGCAGGTATTCCATGTAATCGTACTATTTCCTCAATGTACAGCTGAGCCAGAGCGTGAGTCGGTTGCCCTATCTTAATAGGCAAGAAATGTGCCGTCTTGGTCAGTCGATCCACTATTACCCAAATAGTATCGTTTTCTTTGGGACTTCGAGGTAAATTGGTCACAAAATCCATAGTAACGTGATCCCATTTCCACTCAGGAATGTCTAATGGTTGTAATTTTCCTCCCGGACGTTGATGCTCAATTTTGATACGTTGACAGGTATCGCATTGTGCCACATACCGTGCCACATCCTTTTTCATTCCTGGCCACCAATAAATTTCCCTAAGATCCTTATACATTTTTGTGGATCCTGGATGTACTGTGTATCTTGCCCGATGAGCTTCTCCCAAGATAACTTGTCTTAGATCTTGATCCCTTGGCACGTAGGTTCTTCCCTGAAATCGAAGTATACCATCACAGTAACTGAATTCAGTTGCCTTAACTTGATCATTCTCGTCTAACCACTGACTTCTTCTTGTGTCCGATTGAAGAGCTAATCTGATTTGATTTATCACATCAGGTTGAATTGTCAGATTTGCCAAATATCCCTTGATTGGTTTAGGCTTAACACCTACTGTCAGGTGGCTAAATTCCTCGATCATCATGTTAGCCACAATCTCGGAGCTTCTTCGGCTAAGAGCGTCTGCAACTATGTTAGCCTTCGCTAGATGATAGGAAATGGTACAATCGTAATCTTTTAAGTACTCCATCCATCTTCTTTGTCTCATGTTTAATTCCTTCTGAGAAAATATGTACTTCAAACTTTTATGGTCCGTAAAAATCTCAAATTGTACTCCATAAAGATAATGCCTCCACAACTTCAAAGCATAAATTATGGTTGCTAATTCCAAGTCGTGAGTTGGGTAGTTTTGTTCATGTCTCTTCAATTGCCGAGATCCGTAAGCAATTACTTTATCATCTTGCATTAAGACACACCCCAACCCTATCCCAGAAGCATCACTATACACCACAAACTTTCCTGACTCAGTCGGCATTGCTAAAATCGGTGTTGTAGTCAATCGTGCCTTAAGTTCTTGAAAACTTTGCTCACATTTATCACTCCATTCAAATTTCACTTCTTTCTGCGTCAATCGAGTAAGTGGAGCAGATATCTTTGAAAATCCTTCTACAAATCTTCTGTAGTACCCTGCTAGTCCAAGAAAACTTCGGATTTCCCCAATGGTCTTAGGTGCTTGCCACTTTTGAACTGCTTCTATCTTTGCTGGATCGACAGTTATACCTTCTGCAGAAATTATATGTCCAAGAAATGCCACTTGAGTAAGCCAAAATTCACACTTCGAGAATTTGGCGTACAACTTATGGTCCTTTAAAGTCTACAAGACTATCCTTAAATGTTCTTCATGATCAATCTCACTTGTAGAGTATATCAAGATGTCATCTATGAACACTTTCACGAACTTGTCCAGGTAAGGCCTAAAAGTTCGGTTCATTAAATCCATAAATGCAGCAGGTGCATTGGTCAATCCAAACGGCATCACTAGATACTCGTAGTGACCATACCGTGACCAAAATGCAGTCTTGGGTACATCTTCCGATTTGATCTTCATTTGATAGTACCCTGACCGAAGATCTATCTTAGAAAATACTCTAGCTCCTTGAAGTTGGTCAAACAATTCCTCAATCCTAGGAAAAGGGTACTTATTCTTTATGGTTACCTTGTTTAACTGTCGGTAGTCAGTACACATACGTAAGGTACCATCTTTCTTTTTCACGAACAATATCGGAGCTCCCCAGGGCGACACACTTGGTCTGATAAATCTTTTGTCGGTCAAGTCTTGTAATTGCTCCTTCAATTCCTTCATCTCAGCAGGGGCCATCTTGTACGGTGGTATGGATATTGGCTGTGTACTTGGTACAAGATCTATCGAAAATTTGATTTCTCTTAGAGGAGGTAATCCTGGTAATTCCTCGGGAAACACCTCAGGATACTCATTCACGACCCTCACTGACTCCAATTCGAGACTTTTCTTTCCTGATTCGGGTTTGGCTGACTGCAGCGTATGCAAAGTAATGCCATTTTCTCTCTTAATCTTCCTACTTTGACCCTGGAACACAGTCCACTCTCCGTTAAGCTTGGGTATGCTTACGGTCTTACTCTTACAATCTATTTTAGCCTCATGAAGTGATAAGAAATCCATTCCGATAATTATGTCGAAATCTTGAATGTCTAACACCACTAAATCAATCTTGAAATTTTCTGATCCCATACTAAAAATACACTCGCGGCACCCTACCACAGTTCTTAAAGTTGAACCCATAGGAGTGGCTATTACCATTTGATAACCCAATTCCCTAGGTTCTAATTGTAAACTTTCTACTGACGCATGCGACACGAATGAATGCGTAGCACCTGGATCTATTAAAGCATGAACTGGAATATTCAATAAGAACAGTGTACCTTCAATAACTGTAGGATCGGCCTCAGCGTCCTCACAAGTCAGGTTGTACACTCGACCTGGACGAACATTTTGTGCACTTCCACTCGGTGGTTCCGTCTTTTGTCTTTTTGAACAATCGCGCGAGATATGCCCCGGTTGACCACAACTGTAACACACCACCTTTCCCTGATACCCAACCTGGGGTGTTGCTTTGATCTTTGGGCAGTTTCTCCCGATGTGACCTTCTTCGCCGCATCCATAGCACCTCAAGACACACCTCTTCCCAGGGTGTTTTCTCCTACATCGAGGGCATTTCCCGTCATCCCTTGATTGAGTCGTCAGACTGCCTGATTTACCACTTTTACTTCCTTCCTCTGTCTTGATGATCTTGGCTCGTGTCAGATTTCTCTCAATGGTCAAAGCTCGGTGTAATGCTTCTTTGTAAGTTTCAATGTCCCATCCACTCAGAACTTGCTAGAGATGTCCTTGTAATCCTGAAACAAACTTTTGTGCCTTCTGACCATCGTCAGTCTCGTACATGGGCACGTACTTAATCAGTTGAATGAACCGATTATCATATTGATTCACAGTCATCTCATCCGTCTGCTTGAGCCTCATAAACTCCCAAATTCTTTCTTCCTTCCAACTCTTGGAAAAGTACTTGGCGTTAAACTCTTCCTTGAATCCCGCCCAAGTATACATTGGTGCATCCTCGTTCTCAGTTTCACGCTCCTGTTGAGACCTTATTAATGATCGTTCGGTAGATTGCCACCATCGGCCTGCTTCTTCCTCCAGTGCGTAGGTTGCACATCTCACCTTCTCCTCTTCACTACATTGGAGATGTTGAAGTAGTTTCTCGGTCTGCTCAGCCAGTACTCGGCTGCGCTAGGATCATCGCCAGTCCTTCCTTTGAACACAGGGGGTCTCAAATGTCGGTACCTCTCTAATGCCGTGGTCATGTGCCGAGTAGGTTCCTCTCGACTCACGTATGTCAGCATATTTTCCAAAAATCGCTCCATTCGCTCAAACCGGTCTTTACTGGAGCTTGATTCTCCGACGTATCTTCGATTTCCTCCTGAGTGATTCCTGTGATCACCCATATCTTCAGGATTAATTTCTTCTGTTCTCCCACTCTCGGCATGGGCTGCGTTTCGAAGTCTTCGTGTATTCACCATCTGAAGTGAATCACGGAAATGAATTATGCACAAGACAAAATTGTTTCTATACAAAGGGACAGTTTTATTTCTTTATATTATCCCATAAACAGAACAACTTAGTACTACTGAAAAAGAAATAGACACAACATCTTTTTATATTTTATATCTACATATTCCTTCTTTCTTCGGTCACTTCTTCGGCCTTGCTCAGTAGTTCTTTGGCCTCCAGATCCAGGACTCTTTGTGGCCCCCATCACTGTCGGACGCCACCGAGGGTCCTTCGTCGTCATCTTGGACTTCCTGAGTCTCCTCATCTGATTCCTCATCAGAACTAATATCTATGACCTCATTTGCGAGGTTTGCAGCAATCTCTGCTTGTTCCTCCTCGTCCATAACGTCTCCAAGTAGATCTTGATGCTCGTTCCTCATTCTTGCGCAAAATTCACGTAGAGTGTCATCCTCCCAGTCTTGCCGCAACCACTGCGCAAAAGTTTTCCATTCTCCCTCAAACTAATCAATAAGGAAGCCAATCTGAAACTTTGATAAGTCTACCAATTGTCGATAGCTGGGGGGCACATCATCTATGATTTCTTCCATTGCAAGCAGAAATACATTCATGTCCTCATCCTGCGGGTTTCCTCGAGCTTCAATCCTATTTGCCCAGTGTGACAGCAATACTTGGTCCACCATTTTCTACTAACATCACACAAGGATTTTCTCAAAAACCTCAATCAAGTGTTTCATATGTTACCTAAAATCCTTATTCCTATTCTAAGTTAACAAATCTTATGAGAGACTTTTATTGCATGAGACAGGTTTTGTGAAGTTCTTATACGTAAACTCTTATTGTTCTCTTACGTGAAATCATGTTGCATATATGAAACGTATTTTTCTAAAAAAATATATGCTGTTGGTTTTTTAACTGTTGCATTTATAAAATTCGTGTGGCCATACTATTGCACTTATTTGTTGTTAGCCGAGAGCAAAAGTCGGATATCCCCCGAGAGGTGCTATGCGTGCGCCATTGAGAAAGCTCTCGTGGGGAAGATCATGAGTCTAAGTAACAACGGATGTGGTGTTTGCATGAGTTCTATAAGGTCGGGCCGAAGTGACATGGTTAAGGACCTCCCGAGAGGCGCTATGCGTGCACTATTGAGAAAACTCTTGTTGGATGAGGCTGACATGTTCACGAGGCACTTCAGAATAGTTCTCGTTATTTTTCTCGTACGTTTTATACTTGTTCATGCATTGATATAAACTATTTTTTTGGAGTTTCTCACTAGAAGATTCATCTTCTAATTGGCTATGTCCCTAGAATATTCAAACGTTCCAGGTTCGACGAGCGGTTCTAAGGGAAAGAAGGTAGTTGAAGAATAGGCTTAAATTTACTGCCTATAGCATGTTTAGCATATTTTTTTTATGTGTGAACTTATGTAATTTTGGATATGTTTAAGATGTTCAGTTATCACTTGCCAGAGATGATGTCCATGTAATACATTTTGTAGACGTCTTAAACAATTTTATAATAAATAAAGCATTATGGTTGCGAACCATATCAGGTTCGATCTCTAGCTTTCGCATTTGAAATTTTAACGTCTGTCTTAGCTATTTGATTATTGGGTTTGTTAAGTTGAGAAGGTGAAAATTAAGGTTTTTGGGATATTGTGTGAAGTATGACAGCTATTGTGATATGAAAACTTTTTATATTCCCGAAATCCTAAGTTATAACACGCTCAAGAAATTTGGGGTATTACAGTTTACCTCGTGTTGTAGATGTTGCAAGTCCAGATGCAAGCAGGGATTATACCGGGAGGTTGAAGTGGGGAATAACATTGTTGTCGCATTGTAAACTTTATTATCTCATGTATCTATTCATGTGGTGGTATGTATATATATATATATATATCATTATGGGTGAATGTGTATGTTGTTGGGTGCTGGATGGTATCCAGTTTGTTATAATCGGTATAATGTAGTATTGATTGTATAAACTTTTGGTTGTTAGTGGCTTGTTTGGTGGAGCCAAGTTTTAGGATCAGCTAAGAATTAAAAAGGTACTTCCCATAAATCCCCAGTACTCAATAAATATTTGATGTGCTAGTTTTGTGCCTGGGTCACCTTTGGCTTGTGGTGAGGCGAGCTGAAGAAAGGTGAAGCTCACTCGAGTTTCAGGTCCCATCCGCTGTGTTTCTTTTTATGTTTTGGGACCCACTCCTCAAGTGGAGCGAAGGGAAGGACAAACCCTAGTCCCCACCTAGGATGTTTCCCAATGAAACATAGTCAATCTCTTCATTAGTTTGGTGTTGTGTGTGAGTAATCTGGTCGATTAGTCACTGGTAGTGCTCGTAGGTGGGAGCGGGTCATTACAGTGCGTGACATATTTTTATTAAACTCATTGAAATCCTAACTATTTAGCATACTCAGGTTCGATCCTCGCTTCCATTGATAAAGGATTTCCAATAACATCCGTGTGTTGTAAATAGCTTGAATAATTTGTATTTAGCATTATCATATATTTGAAAAATGGGGGGTGTTACAGTTGGTATCAGAGCTAGAATATAAGATGTTGATTTAGCTTTTGATTTGACTAACCTTGAGGATATTTTGGGTTGATGGCAGGTATGGATCAAGATGTTATAGGAAATCAGAGTATTGGAGACATGCCCGATAGAATAGTGGATTCCATAGAGTTACCTGAGGAATGAACCCTTACACCTCCGCCTGGATCAGAGACTGCGGAAGTATAATTTTGATGTTGAGAGAATAAGGACTTATGAACATGTACAAGAGAAAATGGGATGGTGAAATGGGATGTTTATGTACACACATATGGTCAAACGAGGATACAATAGTGATATGAGATGTTTATGTACCAATAGAGATAAAATAGTGGTATGAGGGGGTTATAACACTTAATTGGTATTACTAACTCTTGAGGTTTCATGATGGCAGGATGGATTATATGGCTACTTTAGGGATTATAAAGTAGTGATATGGGATGTTTATGATATATAATGTCACTAATCTTAGAGTTTCTTGGTGACAAGATAAGTCATGTAGTCCTAATTTGGGTCTTGATTTGATTCATCTTGGGAGATATTTTGATTTGTGGTAGGAACAGATCTAGATATAGCATAGAATCAACGTCAGCGTTCTATTATGGGTTGGTGGATGGCATAATTATAAGGGCGATACATGCATCAGTAGGATGCGTTAGGAGACTTTTTGGATATAGCTACCATTGTTTTAGAACAATTTCCACCCCATATGATAGTTCCTTATATGGTGGATTTTAAAATATTATACTTGATATCTCTATTAACCCCAGAATGGCAGGACCTCGGAAACAATCTTCGCGTTATAGGGCTTTATGATGATTTTGTGACTTTTACTACCCATCTACGCGAGACTGAGGCATACCTAAACCTTATGAAGGAAGCAACAAACCAGGGTCAAGAAGAGGAACTTGAAGAGCGAGATCTTATGCCTTTTCCGAGGTCAAAAATTGAGGAAGAGTAACTTTGTCCTAAGAAATACATTTTGTTTGAGGATGTAGACTCATGGATATGTACAAAGGAAACAAGACAATGTTTAGGTGCACATGCAAATAAAATAGTGCATCAGAAATGGCCATGTACATATGTAGTAGTGAAAAAAAAAAAGGAAAAACCCTCCTACGTGAGGTATTTGCTACTATTGGAAGAACTAACCCCAAAGGCCTTATAGTGACAAGAAAGGTAAGTGAAGGACCATAAGGGATTTGATGAGTAAGTATGAATCCCTTGCTATTATCTTGAGTAACCTACTGGATTTTGAGATGTAGTAAGATGGAATTCTTTAAGCAATTATTTTTCTAGGCATCTAACAGGCTGAGGGTTTAGAAAGCAACTAGGTTCTGGAAACTGAAAAAAAAAAAAAGTTTTGATTTGTGATTTATAAATGTCTGAAAATATTTTGATGAATGGGTGGATGTTGTTAAATACATATAAGGATAAATAGTACTTAAAGGTACTAATTCTTGGGATTCCTTGGTGACAAAATATAGGTTATGCAACAATATGGAAATATGTGAATATTGGTAGGAATTGAGTAAATAACAAGAATAAGGATTGGGTACAAGTAAGTATTTTGGCGATTTGATTAAACCCCTAGGCCATAAAACCCTTATATATGCTTAAGACAAGGATGTTTGGAATTGTTGGATTGATAATCCACAATTATGGGAAAGCCGAGAATATGTTTCAATTTTACTAATTGGTTATGATTATTTCAAGATCATCTTACTACTAAGGTTTACATATACAAGGTGTCTTAAGCCAACTGGCTGCCTCAGTATCCACCCATCAGTCACGAGGAGTCTCTTTGCTCTCCTAGTGGCTTTGTACCTCTAGGGAGTGTCCTGATGTTTCTCCCAAGTGCCTTTTATTAACATTTCTAGCACTAGAGGCATTTGATGTATAGGCATTTCTTCGAGTAACTGGTGCCATCTACACAACATTTATTATCCCTTTCAAACTCATATCACAAAATTTGTCATAACAACCATTCATTAATTACTTAAGTCAATGCAAGACGAAGGAAATTCGCATTCTATTTCACATAATTATTTAAGTAAAAATTTACTATCACACCACTATCTATAGTCATATGTACATACATTACTAGTGGTACCCCTTACCAACCTAGTAGTGCCTGCCTTTCCTAAACTAGTATAATACTTTTTAGCTAAGCAAAGCTTTTTTCATCCACCTCAGCACAAGACGTAGCCTTGTCTTCCAAATACGTAAGATTCTCATTACCCCCAAAATTTGAGCTAAATTCAGTTGGCTCTCATTCTAGGTTACTTGACCCCCATAATGCTTCCTCGAATGGGAGTTTCCTAGGAAAATTTTCAATTCTTAAAGGATCGTTACGTGACTTGTTGTTCCATTGCCCTACTAAAATTTCCATAGTGGAGCTAGAGACTCATATCCTCTATCACCTTTTGACCAGTTGTCTCCAGAAATCATTCAAATATTTTTGTGACGCCCCACTCCTCTTTTTCTCTTGGCTCATGAAAGACCTACAAGGTAAGGATGAAAACTTCATGAGCTATAAACCTCAGTAAGGGTGTAATGCATGTAAATATGAACATAAATAAGAATATGTAATGTCAAGTCCATGCATGTTTGGCTAGATCTCTTTGCCCTCACAACCCACCAAGGTTTGAGGCATCAACCCACCTCTCCCACCATATCCCCAACTACCCTTGTGGCTATAAGTTTCATGAGCATAGAAGATATAACTACCCGTTAGAGGGCCTAAAAGTTATTTAAGAATTATTTAATTAATTTTTGACTTAAGAGAATTTGTCAATTAAATATTTAATGTGGCAGTTTAGAGATTTTTAAATGAGAAGCATAACATTTGATTCCATTTAAATTATGTGAAAAATAAATGTAAGGACGTGATAGTAATCTAGAGATTTAAATAATAATTTTCTATTATTATGAATTATTTAATTAGTGATATTATGTATTTAAGGGAGAATCCATGCGTGAGAAGGTTTAGGTTTGAAGTCTCAAAGTTATAGTAGGAGAAAGAGATGAGCTCCTAGGGCTTCTTATGTGTGTATATAAGTATCATAAACCTTAGTTTTATTCACGCCGCTAGAGAAGAAAATATGTGAAGAAACAGAGAGTTAAATAAGCAGTAGTAGTGTCTTGCATATGAGATTTCTAGTTGAAATCGTTTGAGTCAATCAAGATTTATCAAGACAAGTATCTTCTCTATAATCCCTTCCATTACAGATTCATGATGGATCGTTTTTAGTTTATATAAGAACTCTCGTTTGAGTTTTCAGATTATATCAATAAGCAGATATGTGTATGTATATATATATGCGTATAACAGTGAAGTTATTAGCAAGTTATGCATTTGTTCTTTATTGCGATTCAATCAAACATAATCTTTGAATCGTCCTTGATATTGTTTCATGTTGATTAGGATTTGTTTTCCCAAGATTTTCTTCGGAATGGTGTAGATTTCTAAGTTTTGTTTCAAGAATTGAGTCTCTGTAATCGTTTGTTTTTGGGTTATTAAATAGTAGATATCCGGATGAGTTCCTTCATATCCGGATGGATTTTTCAGAGTATGTGAGTGATATTCGGATGGACTAGAGGCTCTCCAGATGAGTCAAAAAGAGTTCTGTAAGTCGCATTCGAATGGATTTTTTCATATCCGGATGGCTAGTTTAGTCTCTGTGAGTGATATCCGGATGCCCTATGCGTGTATCCAGATGGCCTTGTTATATATCCGGATGCCTTGCTTCCGTATCCGGATGTGTCCAGTGATATTTGTAAGTAATATCCGGATGCTTTGAGTCTTATCCGGATGTGTTTAATGTTTTATGTGAGTTATATCCAGATGTATTGAATCATATCCGGATGAGTCTAATATGTTTGTAAGTGATATCCGAATGTCTTGTGCCGTATCTGGATGTGTTTAGTGATATTTGGATGGTTTTCTCATCCATCCAGATAGGTTCAGCATATCCGGATGCCCTTCTCAAGTTTTGAATTTCATATCTGAATGGCTCTTGTAGCATCCGAATGCCTTCGTGAGATATCCAGATGACCTGAATCATATCCAAATGTCCAGTGCCATATCCGAATAGCCCGTGTTATATAGTCCAGTGTATCTAGATGAGCTTCCAACACATTTGGATGTCCTTCCTCATATCCGAATGTCTTCCTTTTTATCCAAATGGTTTTCCAAAAATTTGAAGAAGCTTACAGTGATTTCTAATTCAAGTTTTGTTTAAATTAAAATATTTAATAATTCCAAATATTGAATTCTCATGCTAGAATATGATAAATCTAATCTGCCCATACTCATAATTCATAAAATCTTTCTATTCCAATAAAATTGATGATGTTTATATGACAAGTTTAGCATTATTATATGACGTTATGTACATACATTCTGGTATGAGCATGGAGCATGACTTTCTATGGAACACTACATATCGTGTGTCAGCATGTATATGAGCATTACATTACATTATGGGAGCTAAGTGGCTAGTCTGCGGGGATCCCATTAGATTCAGTTACATTTCAATTTATGAGCTACATTACCTAGTGACAACAAGGGGCTAGGGGCATATTGCCCACAGTATGTGCTTACAACTTTTATGTATGCAGAATTTAGTTAGATAAGTATGTATTATTAGATTATGTGGGCCTATAAGCCAAAGTTGCATACCTGCATTTATTTTACAGTTCATGTGCATTACATTACATCTTGTAAATGCAACCTTATAGTGATTATTATATCCCTCAGTATAAGGACAATTAGTAATATATGAGTATCGATATTCTTCGATTCAGTTTCAGTTATTCTTTTTTAGTTTATTACTTGTTGACTTTTGTAGCTCATCTTATACTTTTTACCATTCTAGGTCCTAGCGGGGGAGTATCAGATGTGGGGCCTAGCAGCATTGGTCAGTAGTGTGTGTACGTGGAGCCGCTCAAGAACCAAAGATGTCTAGGTGTTGGTGTTATTTAGAGTCTTGTCAGTTATCAGTATTTTATATTTCAGTTGAGGGATTTCCTTAGACAGAGTTTATAGTTTTCAGTTTATAATGACTCAGAGTTCAATTTCAGTTGTTTGAGACGCTTCCAATTTAGATTAGTTGAGTTATTGATGATTTCAGATTCTGTTTATCAAAAAGTTTATTTTATTTTATCTATTTTCCCCCGTAGCACCTCTTCTCAGGCAATTCTAGGAGTGGGGGTGTTATAGTAGAGTAATGTTTTTTAGGTGTCTTTCATACACACATAGGATGTTGGGTAAAGTTAGGACTTGTGTTCGTCAGTTAGACAAGTTGGCCCGATTAATAATATTCTTACCCTAAGTGGTGATGCAGGAAGATGAGTGATAGAAGTGGACGACCCCATACTCACAGTCAGGCTGCTTCTATTCCAGTGGAAGTTTCAGTATCCATGCCTAGCTCGCCAGGGGAGTTTGGTAGTGACTTGCGGTACAGGAATGGCCGAGATACAAGGCATGCTAGCAAGTCTAATGAGGGTAGTCGATGCCCTAGTAATGAATCAGGTAAGGCAACCACAAGGAACACAAGAAGTAGGAGGCAGTGGAGGGGATCCTCCAATTGTCTCAATAGTTCCAATTGTGGAGACAGATACTGGGAGTCAATTATTGAAAGATTTCATGGCTTTCTGACCACCAGCGTTCCATGGATGTACCGATGTAGCAACGGTTGAGAATTGGATGCTATCGAAAGAGAAGTATCTCCGCTCTATTGGCTGTACAGACGATCGTCGAGTGCGACTTAGCACATTCTTATTCAGAGGCAATACCGAGAGATGGTAGGAGACTGCCCACAAGAAGTTTGTTTACCGAGAACCCACATGGGTTGAGTTTGAACAAGTGTTCAATGATGCTTATTGTCCAGCGTGGGTCAAGGAGCAGAAGGTTTATGAGTTTATAGAGTTGGTGCAAGGTACCAAGACCCTGGCCCAATATGAGGTAGAGTTTATAGCCTTGTCTCGTTATGCCCCAGAGTTGGTATCCACTGAAACGAAAAAGCCCGCCAAATTTCAGAGAGGATCGCGTACGAATATTTGCCATGCTTTTGGAGGAGCTTTGAGGGAGGATTATACAACGATAGTCCAGCGAGCCCATACTATTGTGCGAGATCGTAATGAGTGGAAAATGCCTCACGCGACCAAGAAGGCAGCAAATACATCTCAGGGTTCATCTAGTAATAAGAAAAGAAAGTGGATGGTCGGACGAGGAAATAATGTAGTGAGTAATCCACAATGTAATTAGTGTGGGAGAAAGTAAGGAGGACAGTGCCTAGTCAGGCAAAATATATGTTACCAGTGTGGCCAATAGGGGCTTAGGAAGAGAGATTGTCCGAGGTGCCAATAGTATGTGATTTCCCAGATGTTTTCCCTGATGAGTTACCAGGATTACCTCCTGGGAGAGAAGTGGAGTTTACTATTAAGTTATTGCCTGGTACACAACCTATTTTTAAGGTTCTATATCGAATGGCACCCAATGAGTTAAAAGAATTGAAGGCCCAATTAGAAGAATTAATAGAGAAGGGTTTTATCCGACCCAATTCATCCCCATAAGGCGCACCAGTATTATTTGTGAGGAAGAAAGATGGATTATTGAAATTATGTATAGATTATTGCCAGCTGAATCAGGTGACAGGGAAGAATAAGTACCCCTTACCTCGAGTGGATGATTTGTTGGACCAATTGCGAGGAGCTAAAGTGTTCTCAAAGATAGATTTGAGATTGGGTTACCATCATGTGAGAGTTGGAGATGATCATATTCAAAAGATTGCTTTCAGGACTCGCTATGGACACTTCGAGTTCATGGTGATACCATTTGGGTTGACAAATACTGCAGTTGTTTTCATAGATTTAATGAATCGAGTTCTGCGTGAGTACTTAGATCGCTTCATTATTATCTTCTTCGACGATATCCTAGTCTACTCACCTAATGTGGAGGAGCATACGGAGCATCTTACTCTAGTACAGCAGAGTCTTAGGGAGAAGCAATTATATGCTAAGTTTAGTAAATGTGAGTTCTAGTTCACTCAGATTGGATTTCTAGGCCATGCTGTGTTTGGAGACGATATTTTAATAGATCCAGACAAGACTAAAGCAGTTATGGATTGGCCGAGACCAATGACAGTGATAGAGATATGTAGTTTTCTGGGACTTACAGGCTATTATAGGCGATTTATTGAGGGGTTTGCTCGTTTATCTTCCCATATGACCAAGCTAACAAGAAAATGAGAGAAGTTTGAATGGAATGACGCGTGTGAACGTGCTTTCCAAGAATTAAAGCTAAAGTTGACCATCGCACCAGTCTTAGCCATACCAAGAAGTGAAGAGAAATATTTCGTATATACTAATGCCTCCCATTAAGGATTGGGATGCGTATTGATGCAAGCAGGTTGAGTTAATGCTTATGCTTCAAGACAATTGAAGAAACATGAGGTGAACTACCCTACTCATGATTTGGAGTTGGCAGCGATAGTATTTGCATTAAAGATATAACGACACTACTTATATGGAGAAAAAGTTGAGATTTATACGAATCAAAAGAGTCTACACTACCTTTTATCCCAGAAAGAATTGAATATGAGACAGAGACGTTAGGTCGAGTTATTTAAAGATTTTGATTGTGAGATTTTGTACCATCTCGGAAAGGCTAATGTAGTAGCCGATGCTTTGAGTCAGTGAGGAGCTTCTATTGCTTCAATGATGGTTCAAGAATGGAATTTATTGGAGCAATTTCTATTTCAGCCCCAAATGATAGTTTAGTGATAAGTTGTGCCTATATGAGGGTACAACCTAAGTTATTTCACCGACTCAAGAACCAGCAATCAAAAGATAAGAAGTTAGCACAAATTTTAGCAAATATTGAGAAATTTTCTCCTTTGAGATATACTCTATGAGGTGATGGTATACTCTTATTTTAGGGACATATTTGTATACCCGATGATGGAAATCTTAAGCAAGAGATTCTGAATGAAGCACACAAGACCTGGTGTACTATTCATCTAGGTGTTGCGAAAATGTACCACCAGCTTAAGCGACAATATTGGTGGAGTAGTATGAAAAAAGTAGTTAAATATGTTTCATAGTGCTCAGTGTGTCAGTAAGTTAAAGCAGAACATCAGAAACCCGCAAGATTATTACTTCCATTGTTTATTCCGGAGTGGAAATAGGATAATGTTGTTATGGATTTTGTGATGGAATTGCCCAGGACAACTAGAGGGTGTGATGTTATATGAGTGATTGTTGATCATGTGACTAAATCAACCCATTTTTTACCTATTAAGAAGACTTATCCATTGAATAGATTTGTAAGGATTTATATTGAGAAGATCGTGAAATTACACGGTGTTTCATCCAACATTGTATCAGATCGAGATCCTCGTTTTACTTTTCATTTTTGGAGAGCTTTGCGTGATGCACTAGGATCTCAGTTGAAGTTCAGTAAGGCATTTCATCCACAGACGGATGGTCAATAAGAGAGGACTATCAGGACTCTTGAGGACATTTTGAGAGCTTGTGTTTTAGACTTTCAAGGTAGTTGGGATAAGCATCTACATCTGATAGAATTTGCCTACAATAATAGTTTTCATTTATGTATTAGAATGTCATCGTATGAGGCTTTGTATGAGCGACAGTGTCAATCGCCGATATGTTGGAAAGAAATTGGTGATAGGGCCTTGTTAGGTCTTGAAATAGTTAAGCAGACATCAGAAAAGATCTGAGTGATCAAAGCTAGAATGAAAATAGCTAAAGACAAATAGAAGAACTATGCAGACAAGTGATGAAGAGATTTAGAGTTTGAAATAGGCGACCAAGTTTGGTTGAGAGTTATGCCTATTAAAGGAGTTCGAAGATTTGGCGTAACAGGGAAACTTAGTCCCCGTTACATTGGTTTGTTTGAGATTTTGAAGCGAATAGAGACTTTGGCATATGAGTTAGCTTTGCCTTCCCAATTGTCCCATGTTCATAATGTATTTCACGTTTTGATGTTGAGGAAGTATGTGCCTGATCCTCAACACGTAATTGATTTTCAAACTTTTGAAGTTAGAGAATATGTGTTTTATGGGGAGATGCCTACTAGTATTTAGAGTGGAAGGAAAAGATTTTGAGGAATTGATCAATTCCTCTTGTAAAGGTGCAATGACAGTAGCACTCGTAAAAAGAGGCGACATGGGAATTAGAAGATGAAATGAGGCGTCTTTACACCTCGTTGTTTGAGTAATTAGGTATGAATTTAGATAACCAAATTCTTTTAAGGATGGGAGAAATTGTAACGATCCATTAGAGAGCCTAGAAGTTATTTAAGAATTATTTAATTAATTTTTGGCTTAAGAGAATTTGTCAATTAAATATTTAATGTGGCAATTTAGAGATTCTTAAATGAGAATCATAGCATTTAATTCCATTTAAATTATGTAAAAAATAAATGAAAGGGCGTGATGGTAATCTAGAGATTTAAATAATAATTTCCTATTATTATGAATTATTTAATTAGAGATATTATGTATTTAAGGGAGAATCCATGCGTGAGAAGATTTAAGTTTGAAGTCTCCAAGTTATAGTAGGAGAAGAAAATGGGCTTTTAAGGTTTCTTATGTGTACATAAGTCTCATAAGCCTTAGTTTTCTTCATGGCGCTAGAAAAGAAAATTTGTGAAGAAACAGAAACTTGAAAAAGTAGTAGCAGTGTCTTGCATAGGAGATTTCTAGTTAAGATCGTGTGAGTCGATTAAGATTTATTGAGGGGAGTATCTTCTTTGTAATACCTTTCATTACAAATTCATGATGGATCGTTTTTAGTTTATTCAAGAACTCTCGTTTGAGTTTTCAGATTATATCAGTAAGCAGATACATGTATGTATATATAATAATAAATTCATGAGCAAGTTATGCTTTAGTTCTTCATAGCGATTCAATCAAACATAATCTTTGGGTCGAGTTATTGATTAGCAGATTTGGGCTTTATAAACTCCACACTCTTCTAATTAATTTGCATTTAAATTGCCCAATCACCCTTTTATTATTTTATTTCTTCTTCATTTCCAAATATTCCACTCGGCTACATATATTTCAAAATTCCAAAACAACCCATCACTTTTCCAATTTCAAGGAAAAACTCATAAATTTTAATTTTTCAAAAATCCAGCATTTTCTAAAAAAATGCCCAAAAAATCCCCTTAATTTTGAAAATTCCTCTGGGGCTCAAAATTAATCCAAAAATGCCCTAAAACCCCAGATTTTCCAAAATTTTAAAAATATTTGGCCGACGGGGCCTGCTGGCCGCCCAAGGCCTGCACGAGCTTTAGCATCGTCCATTAGTTGCAAGCCCACACGTTGGCCGCACCTACCTCGTGCCTGTGCCCGTGTGCTGGGTCGCGCCTGCCGCCTACACGGCCACATGCTGGCCCTGCTGCTACCAACTACCTTATTCCTTTTTTTTTTCTTTTTTCTTCTTTATTCTTTTTAGCCCAAATTTTTTCAGATTTCCAACACCTAAAATATGCATCAACTTTTGCCATTTTGCACACCACTTCAACTCTTTGGCCATCAAAGCCTTACAAAAATTTCATTCAAAATTTTCATTTGAGCCCCAATATGAACCATGAGGGTTGAACCCAAATACCCATGGCAACAACACAACACTTATGAAACATACATAAGAAAAATCACAATGCATGCTTTAGGCTACAACAAGCCATAAACTAACAAAAACTCCATCATAAGCTTCCAAACTCTAAGCTTGCCACTCCCCTTTTTCTCTTGGCTCATGAAAGACCTACAAGGTGAGGATGAAAACCTCATGAGCTATAAAGCTCAGTAAGGGTGCAATGCATATAAATATGAACATAAACAAGAATATGTAATGCCAAGTGCATGCATGTTTGACCAGGTCTCTTTGCTCTCACAACCCACCAATGTTTGAGGCATCAACCCGCCTTTCCCACCATGTCCCCAACTACCCTTATGGCCATAAGTTTCATGAACATAGAAGAGCATGCCAAATGCAACATAAAAAGTTCATGAACCATGCTTACAAACAATGCAAGGCCACCCTCCATGGGGCTATCCCTTACCTTTTGAAGCTCTATTGCTTGAAATGCACCTTCTAGTCTCCAATCCCTTTACTTCCAACTCTCCCACTTAATGGAAACTAGAAAAAAAATAAAGAGGCTAAGCCATCATCAAGAGAAACAAAAAGGATTTACACTACTACAAGGAAGAATCCTTACCTTTCTTCCTTCTCTTCTTTCCTTTCCTTTTCTTCTCTTCCATTTCCATCTCAAGCTTATGAGAGACTTCTTGTAATGTCTCCAACTTCCTCTCTTGAATTTTCCTTCTTTCTTTCTTTCTTTCTTTAAGAGATTTTTCCTTTGTCTTGATATTTCAAACTCAAGACTAAATCCTAGCCCTTGATCTTTCTTTATGAGAGTAAATCTCAACCCTTGAAAGAAAACACGATCTATGCCATGGGCCTCTTTAAATCTCAACCCTTGGATCATTTTGTCTTTTTCAAGACTTAATCTCTACCACTAAGAGAAAGCACAATTCATGTGATAAACCAATGTTAAATCTCATCCATAGATTTCTTTGGAGAATAAATCTCTACCATCCACCTCATTCTTCCTTTATAAATATCTACACATTTGGCAATCCATGACAACTAAAAGTCTTTAATCTCCACCTTTGGATTTATTCCAATTTCAAGACTTAATCTCCACCCCTGGATCAAGTCTTACTTTCCCATAAAATCTTTCATTTCTCAATTAAATAAATCTTGACAATTTTCACTCATCACTTGAGTGACCACTTGAGAGACATAATTCCATTTCTTTTTCATTTATAGAATTCTCCCATTTTCAACCATTAATGAGAGACTAATATCCATTTGATTTCGGATTTCTTTATTCCACCATAAATATGGCCCCTCATTAATGCAAGAATTAATGACCACTTTTTAATTCTTTTTTCATTAATTAAATCTCTCATTTGTCTTGGACAAAAGTTTGCTAAGTGTCACTCCTTAACACTTACTTGGCTTCCAACCCTCCATCTCAGCCATCCATTTTTCCTACCACATCTCAAGACCAACATAGCGATATTCTCATACAAATTTATATCTCTTGCCCATAATTACCATCAAGCCACACAAAGTTTGATTTTCTTTTAAAATTAAATAACCAACACTACTCGATAAAATCAATTTCGTCCCTACGCCCGCACAGGACTTTTATTCCACCTGAAAATGCTTCAACATTGCCTCACTCACTAAACCGGACCACCCCTAGGGTCCCTCTGACTTCCAAGATATCCCCTACGAACATTCAATTTCAGGCACACATTCGGGCTTACACAGAATTTATTCTTGAAATTATTCCCGGTCGGACTGCCTCCAACGTCATTAGTCTCACCTCAAGACGCTCACCAATCTCATGCATCTTCCATGGACATACAAGTCCAGGGCATTCCCTACCGTTGATTCAGCAATTTATCACATTATTTCTCGAAACCGACTTTTTGTCTTTCTAGACCGCTCTAAGTCCTTTAAAAATAACTAAAAATTCTAATTTTTCCAACATTATGTAATACCAGGTATTACAATTTTCTAGCAAAAATGACTTATTTTTCTGAAAGACCTCACATATGTTCGGTTATAGTTGTCTAAAATACCTAGTTCACCCTACAAAGATAACTCATTACACCCTCATCTTCATGTTGCTTTCCCCTCATAAAGTGGGTCAGGTCTTGCTCCCACGCGTACTAGAGCAAGTTCAGCAGTGCACCCGTACTTAAGTGCAAGATTATTATACTAGGATTTGACATGTTCCTTCTTGACCAAAAGAGAACAATCAAAGACGGAATCACAACGGTAGGGCGCGAGCTCCAGCAATGGGATCGTCCAGGGGGCAACTGGCACCTGCAAGCACTTCGACGGTCGAGTGAGTAAGAGAGTAAGGAAAGGGCAGTGTATTAGTAGGTCAGAGGTCAGAACATACCTTGTCTCTGAGAAGAGCTAACTGATATAGGAAGATGAGAATTCCTCCTACATGCATGCGTCGTGCGTTTGCAGGTGATGGGACTGACTATCTGGCGTCGGTGGAGGTTCCCAGTGGTAGCATGGTGGCGACAAGACTCTCACTAATGTGGATGGGATCCGTCATTAATGAGAATAGGATCTGAGGTGGCCATGCGGATACCCAACGGGGGTTGCAATAATGTTGTGGTAAGCTAGCGCTGCACTGAGATTGGGCCCAGAGAGAGGACCAAGATTGGGCCAGAGAGAGGACCAAGATTGCGCCTAAGGAAAGGGTCGTGATTGGTCCCGGATTGTCCAAAGAGGAAGGGCTGAGATTGGGCCTAAGAAGAGGGCCGAGCTTAGGCCCGGATAGTCCACAACCCCCCAGGTCGGATGCTTGAGTAGCGAGCGTTGGAGCTAGAAAAAAGGGTCCTTGGCAGTTTTTGTTGCATGTGCTAGTTTTGAAGGGTTTTATTAAAACGTGACCGAGGCGATCGACCTAGCTGACTTCGGCTTTGCTTAAATAGTGGCCTTGGAGTCGTTCGAGGTTGGCCTGACCTTGAAAGCAAAATGATTTTCTCCGTGTGCTGACCCATAATGTAAGTGGTTTTGGGATTCGGGGCGTTCCACCTGAGATATAAGGGTATTATCTAAGTGACGTCCGAGTGCGGAGGTTGGCTGGCTACTGTGAGTGTGCGGCGGTGAGGTCTTGCACTTTTATTGGGATCGTTCGGGGTACGACCGAGTTCTTGTCCGCATACGGTATCTAAACTTGAGAGGAAAAGATCACGCTCCTCTCAATGAGGTTTTGAGTATGCTTTTGGATGGCGGGCGCTCAGGCTATAGCTGGCCTCCTTGTCCTTATAAAGTGGGGATTAATTCTGGTGGCAGAGGAAGTCCCCCGATCTATACGTCCGGCGGGTCTTTGGGATATGAACCGTTATGCCAAGAAGGCGCACTATCGTAGGTGTGCACGGCGACTTCTGATTTCCCTTGAGAGATTTGAATGTTCAACAGGTGTGTGATATGTAACGTGCCACTAGTGCTTTGCTAAGTATCTAATGACGTTTTTCTTTCTTTCAGTTCGCGACGTGTGGAGCAGTATAAAGGGTGTGTCTCCTCTTTTTTGGGTTTTCCATCATTTCTTCTTCCTTGTCAAATGTGCACGATTTGCCAAGTCTTTCTTCCAACTCATTCCTTATAGGTAGAGGCGATTTCCTGTTTTAGTAGGAAAATGTTGAGGGTTATCTTTGATGGACAGAGGGAGAACATTAGGGGCGATGATGAAGGAGGTGTCACCCTTCCGATTGACGATCCGATATCTTCTACCTCTATGCCAGTTCTTCTGGCTGCTTTTGATGCTTTTCCGTCGTTGCATTCTAAGGGACTTGTGCCGGCGAAGGACAATTTTTGATTGAGAAGCGCCTGAGGGATGTTGGAAGCGTTTATTCGTCTGCTGGCATGCTTTCTGTGGGTGTGTCCGACCCTTCTACCTTAGGTGGTCGTCGGGTGGAGGATCGGGTTTTGGGGGTGTTAGCAGAATGTCGGGTGCTAGAGTTCGGATTCCAATTGGAGGTGGTTGCTCTCAAGCGATTGCATCAAGAGGAGATAAGGCGCGTCCAAGAGGCGACGAAAAGCAAGGCGGGGGAACAAGTGGCCAGGGTGACAGCTGACTTGAGTCAGCGACTAGAGGGGTCGGAAGCGTCACTGATTCGCTGTCATGAGGTCATAAGTCATCTCGGCGACTAGCGCGAGGATGCCAGAGCGGAGCTTTGCAATTCGAAGGCGGAGATTACCCATCTGAAGGTGGCGCACGAGGCTACCCGATCGATGGCGGAGGCTAGCAGGGTTCAGATGTTAGAGGTCGCGGACGAGTATTTGGAGGGTTATGGGGAAGCTCTTCTCCACGTTCGTACTTTGTTCCCCATCGTAGACCTGTAGCCTTACAAGCCATATATGAGGGTTGAAGGCAGTCAACTTGTTGACACGACTAAAGAGACGCGTGTAGAGACTTTAAGGGGAACTTCTAGAGCCAGGGTGGACCGAGCTGAGGAAGGTGCTGCCGGTGATGGCGAACCTTTAGGAGAGTTGGCTAATTTACTGCTTCCTTTTTATAATAGTGTGGGCTTTTTAGCTTTTCCTTGATAGCCCGATTTTTTCAGGGCTTGTGATATTGTGGCCTGCTACTTTCGTTGCCCTTTAACTTGCTACTCGTAATGAAACGTCCAATTGATTTTCATTTTCGTTAGGCTCATTCTTTGGTTTCTTTCTAGTATGTCATGCATTCTCCCAGCCTTACTGGGGCCCTTGAGTGCTGACATAGTAGTTCCTGATTTCAGTGTTATGGCCAGTGTTTGATCTTAGAATTTGGGAAAACATGTTCTTTTTTTTTTTTTGGAGTGTAAACCCTAGAGTTTGGTAGAGGTTTGGGGGGACTGTGTGCATAGTAAGAGATTCGAGGTTATAGATGAGGCAACATTTTGGTGGCACTAAGCGTGTTACTTTGGCGAAATGCTTCATCTTTTGAGTGTCTCTATCAGCACGTGGAGGGAGTTGATTCATCATGGTGGGAGTGACCCTTTGTTTTTCAGGGCAGGGATATGACCGTATTAATGGCGTGGTTTTTCGAAGTCTAACTGTATTTAATTTTTAAGGGTCAGTGAGGATTTTCTGACTGTCGGGCGATTGCACTTATAAAAGGGGGATGAAAGCCCTCAGTTTCTTTCCACGCCATCCTTGCATGTTTCAGTCCTGATTTTGGGAGACCAGGAAAATGGGGTCAGTGTTTTGGGATAGGGGTTTTTCATCTGGTAGGGTGTTTCTGCTGGTGACCTCGTGGGTAGCGACTTCCCGAGTAGCGTGACAAGGGTCGAGAGGTTTAAGGTTCAGTGCGTCTAGGCTACAGCAGTACTGGGATGGGTGAGATACGTCGTGTCTAGAATGGGTGATGGGGCCTTCCTAGAGTTCTCCTCCAGTGGAAGCATCGTGCTCCGGCGTCTGAATTCTCAGATCTCTAATGTCGACATCATTAGGCTGGTGGTGGGGGTCATGTGGCAGCTCCACAATTAAAAGTGGGAAATCTCGACATCACCTAAGTGCTAGGTCGTCTTAGATTTT
Organism: Diospyros kaki; assembly: GCA_036245055.1. Taxonomy (NCBI): domain Eukaryota; kingdom Viridiplantae; phylum Streptophyta; class Magnoliopsida; order Ericales; family Ebenaceae; genus Diospyros; species Diospyros kaki. Next base: position 23,572,865 of record BSEG01000002.1, read on the forward strand.
CTTCAAGAGTAGCTGCTGTGCTAGCGGAATCCGACCCTTTGGGGACAGGATGCCAGGTGGTACAAAAGGGTTCTAGCCTTTCTCAAGTGGCCCATGGGGAAAATGATTACTGATTAGTATCATAGGAGCTCGCCCTATAGCGACTATTACTTGGCCTTGCGTTACTCAAGTTGTGTTTTCAGTCGTTTGTGTCATGTAGTTGTTGTAGTGTAATAGACAAGTGTAACATAAAATCATTATAGATATCAAGATTGTAATTAGATGTAAATTTTGAAATGAAATGTAAGTGTCTTCTAGGTACCTTGTTTTCTATTGTGTCTTGTATGCTTTTTCCTATTGATAACGTCTTTTAGCTTTTCTGGTTGCATCTTGATATAGAGTACTTTGCGATCGGTGTGCTTGTTTGTTACAAGGAATGACTTTGGGATCGGACCGAGGCAGGCTCAAGGTCTTGTGCGCCTGTCTGATACAGGCATGGCTTGATAGGGCCGAGGCTGGCTCAAGATGCTTAGAGCAATGACAGGGTTGAGCCTGAGGTCCGCACGGGGAGGACTGACCATGTCAGTCTAGATCCCCAGTACGGTTTAAAGAAGGATCGAGTCTAACTCGAGGTCTTGTGCGTCTGTCTGATATAAGGCATGGCTCGATAAGGCTGAGACTGATTAGAAATGCCTAGAACAAAGACAAGGTTGTGCCCCAGGTCCGTGCAGGGAGGGACTGACCATGTCGGTCTGGATCCCGAGCACGGTTTAAAGGAGGATCAATTCTAGCTCGAGGTCTTGTGTGCTTGTTTGATACAAGGCATGCCTCAATAGGGCCAAGGCACCTAGAGCAATAACGGGGCCATGGTCGAGGTCCGGACGGAGCGAACTGACCATGTCGATTTAGATCCCGAGAACGATTTAAAGGAGCACCGAGTTTGCCTCGAGGTCCTATACATCTATTTGATACAAGGCATGGCTCGATAAGGCCGATGCGCCTAGTGCAATAATGGGGCTATGCTCGAGGTCCGAACGGGGAAGACTGACAATGTTGATCTGGATCCCGAGCACGGTTTAAAAGAGGACCGAGTCTGGCTTGAGGTCTTGTGTGCTTATCTGATACAAGGCATGTCTCGATAGGGCCGAGGTGCCTAGAGCAATCACGGGGTTGTGCTCGAGGTCCGCAAGAGGTAGACTGACCATGTCGGTTTAGATCCCGAGCACGGTTTAACAGAGGAACGAGTCTGTCTCAAGGTCCTATGTGCTTGTCTGATACAAGGCGTGCCTCGATAAGGCCGAGGCGCCTAGAGCAATGACGGGGTTGTGCTCTAGGTCCGCGGGAGGCGGACTAACCATGTTGGTTTGGATCCCAAGAATGGTTTAAAGGAGGATCGGGTTTGGCTTGAGGTCCTGTGCACCTGTCTGATATAAGGCGTGGCTCGATAAGGCCGAGGCGGACTTTAGGCGCTTAGAGCAATGACGGGGTTGTGCCCAAGGTGGACTGACCATGTAGGTCAGGATGCCCAACACGGTTTAAAGGATGACCGAGTTTGGCTTAAGGTCTTGTGTGCCTTTCTGATACAAGGCGCGGCTCGATAGGGCCTAGGCGGCATGAGGCGCCTATAGCAATGATGGGGCTATGCCCGAGGTCTGCTCGGGGTGGACTGACAATGTCGGGATGGATCTCGAGCAAAGTTTAAAGAATGACTCAGTCTGGCTAGAGGTTCTGTGTGCTTTTCTGATACAAGGCGTGGCTCGATAGGGCCGAGGTGGGCTTGAAGCGCCAAGAGCAATGACGGGGTTGTGCCCGAGGACTGCATAGGGCGGATTGACCATGTCGGTCTTGATCCCCAGCACGATTTAAAGGAGAACTGAGTCTGGCTCGAGGTCCTGTGCACCTGTCTGATACAAGGTGTGGCTCGATAAGGCCGAGATGGGCTTTAGGTGCCTAGAGCAATGCAGAGGCGATGCCCGAGGTCCGCCCGGGGTGGATTGACCATGTCAGTTTGGAGCCCCAGCACGGTTTAAAGGAGCACTGAGTCAGGCTCGAGGTCCTGTGTACCTTTCTGATACAAGGCATGGCTCAATAGGGTCAAGGCGCCAAGAGCAATGATGGGGTTGTGCTCTAGGTCCGCGCAGGGCGGACTGATCATGTCGGTCTACATCCCGAACATGGCTTAAAAGAGCATTGATTCTAACTCGAGGTCCTGTGTGTCTGTATGATACAATGCATGGCTCGATAGGTCTGAGGCGCCTAGAGCAGTGATAGGGCTGTGATCAAGGTCCGCGCAGGGCAGACTGACAATGTCGGTAAAGATCCCGAGCACGATTTAAAGGAGGACCAAGTCTAGCTCGAGGTCCTGTGTGCTTGTCTGATACAAGACGTGCCTCGATAGGGCCGAGGCGCCTAAAGCAATGACAGGGTTGTGCCCAAGGTCCGAGCGAGGCAGACTGACCATGTCGGTCTGGATCCCGAGCACAGTTTAAAGGAGGACCGAGTCCGGCTCGAGGTCTTGTGTGCTTTTCTGATGCAAGGTATGCGTCGATAGGGCGAAGGCACCTAGAGCAATGACGGTATTGTGCCTAAGGTCCACGCATGGCGGACTGACCATATCGGACTGGATCCCCAGCACGATTTAAAGAAGGACTGAGTTTGGCTCGTGGTCTCGTGCGCCTATCTGATATAAAGCGTGGCTCGATAAGGCCGAGGTAGCCTTTAAGTGCTTAGACCAATGATGAGGCTGTGCCCAAGGTCCGCTCAGGGCGGACTAAACATGTCAGTCTGGATCCCCAGAACGGTTTAAAGGGGGATTGAGTCTAGCTCGAGATCCGGTGCACCTGTCTGATACAAGGTGTGGCTCGATACGACTAATGCGCTAATAGAAATGATGGCGTTGTGCTCGAGGTCCGCACGAGGCCGACTGACTATGTTGGTCTAGATCCCGAGAACGGTTTAAAGGAGGACCGAGTTTGGCTCGAGGTCCTATGTGCTTGTCTGATACAAGGTATGCCTCGAAAAGGCCGAGACGCCTAGAGCAATGACGGGGATGAGCTCCAGGTCCGCGGAGGGTGGACTAACCATGTCGGTTTGGATCCCCAGAACGGTTTAAAGGAGGATCGAGTTTTGCTCGAGGTCCTGTATGCTTGTCTGATACAAGGCATGGCTCGATAAGGCCGAGGCGAACTTGAGGTGCCTAGAGCAATGACGGGGTTATGCCCGAGGTCCACACGAGGTGGACTAACCATTTAGGTCTGGATGCCCAGCACGGTTTAAAGGAGGATCGACTTTGGCTCAAGGTCTTGTGTGCCTGTCTGATACAAGGCGTGGCTCGATAGGGTCCAGGTGGCTTGAGGCACCCATATCAATGACGGGGCTGTGCCCGAGGTCCGCCCGGGGCGGATTGACCTTGTCAGTCTGGATCCCAAGCACAGTTTAAAAGAGGACCGAGTCTGGCTAGAGGTCCTGTGTGCCTGTCTGATACAAGGCGTGGCTCGATAGGGCCGAGGCGGGCTTGAGGCGCTAAGAGCAATGATGGGGTCGTGCCCAAGGACCACGCAGGGCGGATTGACCATGTCGGTCTTGATTTCCAGCACGATTTAAAGGAGAACTGAGTCTGGCTCTAGGTCCTGTGCACCTGTCTGATATAAGGTGTGGCTCGATGGAGCCGAGGCGGGCTCGAGGTGCCTAAAGCAATGACAGGGTTGTGCCCAAGGTCCACGCGGGATGGACTAACCATGTCAATCTGTAGCCCTATCACGGTTTAAAGGAGCACTGAGCCTGGCACAAGGTCCTGTGCGCCCATTTGATACAAGGCATAGCTCAATAGGGTCGAGGCACCTAGAGCTATGATAGGGCTGTGCTTTAGGTCCGCGCAGGGCAGACAGACCATGTCAGTCTAGATCCCGAAACACTGTTTAAAAGCACACCGAGTCTGACTCGAGGTCCTATGTGTCTGTATGATACAATGCGTGGCTCGATAAGGCCGAGGTGCCTAGAGCAATGACGGGGTTGTGCTTGAGGTCAGCGCGGTGCAGACTGACCATGTCGGTCAAAATCCCGAGCACGATTTAAAGGAGGACCAAGTCTGGCTCGAGGTCCTATGTGCTTGTTTGATACAAGGCGTGCCTCGATAAGGCCGAGGCGCCTAGAGCAATGACAGGGTTGTGCCCGAGGTCTACATAGGGTGGACTGACCATGACGGTCTGGATCCCGAGCACAGTTTAAAGGAAGACCGAGTCTAGCTCGAGATCCTGTGTGCTTGTTTGATACAAGGGATGCCTCGATAGGGCGAAGGCTCTTAGAGCAATGACGGGGTTGTGCCCGAGGTCCGTGCGGGGCGGATTGACCATATCGATTTGGATCCCCAGCACGATTTAAAGAAGCACCGAGTTTAGCTCAAGGTCCCGTGCGCCTGTCTAATACAAGGCGTGGCTTGATAAGGTCGAGGAAGGCTTGAGGTGCTTAGAGTAATGACGAGGCTGTGCCCAAGGTCTGCCCGAGGCGGACTGACAACATCGGTCGGGATCCTGAGCATGGTTTAAAGGAGGACCAAGTCTGGCTCGAGGTCTTGTGTGCTTGTCTGATACAAGGCGTGCCTTGATAGGGCCGGGGCGCTTAGAGAAATGACAGAGTTGTGCCCGAGGTCTATGGGGCGTGGACTGACCATGTCGGTCTGGATCCCCAGAATGGTTTAAAAAAGGACCGAGTTTGGCTCGATGTCCCATGCGCCTGTCTGATACAAGGCGTGGCTTGATAGGGCCGAGGTGGGCTTGAGGCGCCTAGAGCAATGACAAGGCTGTGTCCGAGATCCGCCCGGGGCAGACTGATGATTTCAGTCTGCATACCAACACAGTTTAAAGGATGATTGAGTCTAGCTCGAGGTTCTATCCTCCTATCAAATACAAGGCGTGGCTCGATAGCGCCGAGGCGGGCTCGAGGACCCCTAGAGCAATAACGGGGTGTGCCCGAGGTCTGCGCGGGGTGGACTGACCATGTCGATCTAGATCCATAACACAGTTTAAAGGGAGCACCGATTCTGGCTCGAGGTCTTGTGCGCCTATCTAATTCAAGGCATTGCTCGATAGGGCCGAGGCGCCTTGAGCAATGACAAGGCTATGCTTGAGGTACGTGTGGGGAGGACTGACCATGTCGGTCTGGATCCCGAGCATGGGTTAAAGGAGGATCAAGTCTGGCTCGAGGTCCTGTGTGTCAATCTGATACCAAGCGTGGCTCGATAAGGCCAAGGTGTGCTCGAGGCGCCTAGAGCAAAGACGTGGTTGTGCCTGAGGTCCGCGTAGGGCGAACTGACCATGTCGGTCTGGATCTCAAGCACGGTTTAAAGGAGGACCGAGTTTGGCTCGAGGTCTTGTGTGCTTGTCTGATACAAGGCGTGCGTCGATAGGGCGAAGGCACCTAGAGCAATAACAGGGCCATACTCGAGGTCCGGGCAAAGCGAACTGACCATGTCGATCTGGATGCCCAGCACGATTTAAAGGATGACCGAGTTTAGCTCGAGGTCCTGTGTGCCTATCTGATACAAGGCGTGGCTCGATAGGGCCGAGGTGGCTTGAGGCGCCTATAGCAATGACGGGGCTGTGCTCGATGTCTGCTTGGGGCGGACTAACCATGTCGGCTTAGTTCCCGAGCACAATTTAAAGGAGGATTGAGTCTGGCTCGAGGTCTTGTGCACCTATTTGATTGAAGGCGTGGCTCGATAGGGCTGAGGCAGGCTCGAGGCGCCTAGAGCAATGACGGGGTTTGTTTCCGAGGTCTGCACGAGGTAGGCTAACCTTATCAGTCTGGATCCCTAGCATGGTTTAAAGGAACACCGATTCTGGGTCGAGGTCATGTGCGCTTGTCTGACACAAGGCGTGGCTCGATAGGGCCAAGGCACCTAGAGCGATGTCGGGGCTATGCTCGAGGTCCATGCTGGGTGGACTGATGGTTGCACTCTCACCCTGCAATTAAAACACAAAACCAAACACAATAATTTTTTTTTTCTTTATTTAGGTGAGAGGTTTATACTCGTCAGTGTACGAGTGCAGTTGTAGTCCAAATTTAAATTTATACTTTCTGGATGAGTTCAGGTCGTCCACTGAGAGATTTATTTATGGCAAAAGAAAAAGAATGTCACACACACGCACACGCATTTAGTTGGATTGGTAACAAGGATTTTTTTATGATTTTTTTAGATAACAGATACTAGAAAATAAAACAAGGCAGAAATTGAAGTGAATGCTTAATGTGAGGATATAAAATTGGATAGGACTTGAGTTAAGACAATTTTAGCACCAACCCCTTGATTCCCAAATTTTAGCTGACAATGTTAGTAACATTAATTTAGTTTCAGATATGAGAGTTTGTTACTAAATGCAATTAGAGATGATGATAGTTCTAGTTTAAGCAATCCCCATACATGATATGCGGGATTCTAATTTAAGAAACTACTATAAATCCAATTACAATTAATATACAAAACAATTAAATTAATCATCCGGCTTTGAGTATGATAGCGTTACTAGTTTTAGTAACTCCCATGCGTGACATGAAAGCTTTAAGTTAGGCTTACGCACCAATCCAAACCTAGTGATTTCCCAATAATTAAGACACACTCATACTGAAATTTAAATTAATGTTACTCATTTAAAGCGCAGCTTTCTTTGGGAATCATATGACACTGTTCTTACCTTAACCCAAGATTAGATTTAGCTACTTATTTCCATTTAAAAGTTAATTGACAAGAATTTAAATGGCGTAATTTAAATAACAGAATTTAAATGATAAGAATTAAATAACAGAAACTAACCGGCCATTTAGGCGGTGGATAATTAAAAGACAAGAATTAAAATTGCAAAAATTTAAATGCATAAATTAATCGATAATTTAGGCGGTAAATAATAAAGTAACAATAAATGACATAAGAATTTAAAAGAAGAGAAAAAGGAAGTAGGATTACAAGAGAAAACAAGATAGAAAATAAAAGCAATTCTCTAAGAGAAACTCTAAGAACAAAACTACACTTTGATTCAAGTAATAACAACCTCCTCACAAATGCACCAAAGTGAGCTATTTATAGCCCACAAGATGTAATACAAATCACACAATTATTCAATTAAACATAATTATATCTAATGGGCACTCACAAAACATTCACCTAACTAGTGGAAGAAAATTGGGTAAAAGACAAAAAAAATAAAAGACTTTAAGTGGTGGAATACTCATAAGAATACAAAAGACTTTAGGTGGTAAAGTACTCATAAAAATACAAAACAAAGAAAAGTCTTCTACAAATTGGGCTTTGTTGGACCTTTGATTGGTCTTGGGCCTTTGGTTGGTCTTAGGCTTTTGGTTAGTTTTGCGCCTTTCTTATGTTGGATTCTATTTGATAGTTGGGCCAAGTACACTTGAAACATCCTCTAGACTCCATAGTTGGCCCATGATTTTGAGCAACAATAATGAGTAATCCAACGTCTTCGATTTATGCCCCTAATTAATTGTAGAAGTCAACTTCCTTGCTTCATCATGTAATAATATCTAATGCAAACAATTATTTATTTTAATGATAATTATAAAGCCAAAATGGGGATATAATTCATTAAGATTTAAGAAATATTGACCCCTCATCAACTGACTATGTTGGTTTGGATCCCAAGCACGGTTTAAAGAAGGATCGAGTCTGGCTAGAGGTCTTGTGCGCCAGTCTAATACAAGGCGTGGCTCGTTAGGGTCGAGGCGTTTTCGAGGCGCCTAGAGCAAAGACGTGGTTATGCCCGAGGTCCGCGCGGGGCGGACTAACCATGTTGGTCTGGATCCCAAGCACAGTTTTAAGGGGACTAAGTCTGGCTCATGGTCTTATGTGCTTGTCTTATACAAGACGTGCCTCAATAGGGCCGGGGCGCCTAAAGCAATGAAGGGGTTGTGCTCGAGGTCTGCACGGGGTGGACTGACCATGTAGGTCTGGATCCCCAACACGGTTTAAAGGCTGACCGAGTTTGGCTCGAGGTCCTGTTTTCCTTTCTGATACAAGGCATGGCTCGATAGGACCAAGAGAAGCTTGATGCACCTATAGCAATGACGGTGCTGTGCCCAAGGTCTGCCCGGGGCTGATTGACCATGTCGGTTTGGATCCCCAACATGGTTTAAAGGACGACTGAGTCTGGCTCAAGGTCTTATTCACTTGTTTGATACAAGGCATGGCTAGGTAGGGCTGAGGCAGGCTCGAGGCGTTTAGAGCAATGGCGAGGCTGTGCCCGAGTTCTGCGCGGGGCAGACTAACCATGTTGGTTTGGATCCCGAGCATGGATTAATAAAGGGCCGAGTGTAGCTTAAGGTTCTGTGCACATGTTTGATACAAGGTGTGGCTCGATAGAGCACAAGCGAGCTCAAGATGCCTAGAGCAATGACGGGGCTATGTCTGAGGTCCACGTTCGCGAACTGACCATGACGGTCTTAATCTCCAGCACAGTTTAAAAGAGCACCAAGTCTGGCTCAAGGTCCTATGCACATGTTTGATACAAGGCGTGGCTCGATAGGGCCGAGGCGGACTCAAGGCGCCTAGAGCAATGACGAGGCTGTGCTCGAGGTCCGCGCAGGGTTGGTTGACCATGCGGTCTGGACCCCTACCACAGTTTAAAGAAGGACCGAGTCTTACTCGAGGTCCTGTGCGCTTGTTTGATACAAGGTGTGGCTCAATAGGGCTGAGGCAGGCTTGAGGAGCCTAGAGCAATGATGGGGGTGTCCCCGAGGTCCGCGCATGGCGAATTGATCATGTCGATTTGGATCCCGAGCATGGTTTAAGGGACGACAGAGTTTGGTTTGAGGTCATGTGCGCCTGTTGATACAAGACGTGGCCCGATATGGCCGAGGCGGGTTTGAGGCTCCTTGAGCAATGATGGGGCTGTTGCCGAGGTCTACGCGGGGTGGACTGACCATGTCGTTCTAGATCCCGAGCACGATTTAAAGAAGCACCGAGTCTGGCTCAAGGTCTTGTGTGCCTATCTGATACAAAGCGTGGCTCGATAAGGCTGAGGCGGGCTCGAGGCGCCTAAAGAATTGACGGGGGTATACCCGAGGTCTACGTAGGGAGGACTGACCTTATCGGTTTGGATCCCATGCACAATTTAAATGAGGACTGAGTCTGGCTCGATGTCCTTTGCCTGTTTACACTTATATTTGAATTTTCTTAGTAAAATGTGGAGTTTTGGAATACCTTGTGATTTTGGTCTTCTTTGGCAGTGGTTCGTTCATACATCTGTCTTTGTTTGTGTGTGCACTAGGAGAGCCGAGGTTGCAGATGACTTAGTCTTGTATTTAGTTGGTCAGGTGGGGCTGGGGTGATCCGGGTTGAGGCGGTCTCAGGGTGATGGGGAAAACGGGAATATGCCAAGGGTATTTGGGATTACCAAAGGAAAGTTAGTGTTTTGTACTTTATGAAGCTACGACGTGTAATAAGTGGAAGCAACCGCCTTTATTTAGTAAGGCGTATTGTAATAGTAAGTCCCCGAAAGAATGGATACTTAGTTATGGTACGCCTTTGCTTCCCTATCCCTTTCGGTCTAGGTAAAGGCTTTTTCTTGGGTTCAGCTAGGTGGCGGGCTCTGTTGTTGATGTTGATTTGATGAAGTATCTTTCCATACACGATTTGCTCCGGGTGGTGGTCAGGTCCTTCAAGGTGGGGTTCTGTTATGGGTTAACAATGGTCATCTGCTGGCCGATTTTGCTTTTTCTAGCTCTGCTTTGTGCACACTAGTGTGCGAGGCTTGGCTACTTGTTCCTATCATTTGACCATTACTTTCGGGAGTTTTGCTTCCATTATTATCCTTGTTGGGCTAGGGGCTCTGAACCCTGAGGCTGTCGTGGTAGCATTACAGAGCCTTTTTCTTATCAACTTGAATGGCTCTGACCTTAGTGTCTGACACTGGGAATTTCATGGTTAGATAGGAAGTGGATACTATTGCGCCTAAGTTGTTGTGAGAGGGGCAACCGAGCACTGTGTTGTATGGTGTTTGGTAGTTAATGACTAGATATCAGATGCAGATTGTTTTGACGAGGGGAGTTGTCTCGAATGAAGTTAATAAGTTGACGTAGCCCCTGACGCTTACCTGTTCTCTTATTAAACCAATCAGGTTCCCGTCAAATGGTCTTAGCTCCTTTTCGGGGATTCTCATTTTCTTTAGGGTTGGCAAGTATAATAAGTTAGTCGAGTTGCCCTGATCCACGAGGAATTTCTTTACCAAGAAATTTGTGACAACGACCAACATTACCATGGGATCATCGAGGTTTTTGTCGATACTTTCGAAGTCCTCCTTGGTGAAGGAGATTGCGGGGTAGCAGGCTATCTTCTTTGGCTTCCTCTCGGCATTATCTATTGGCATTACAACCCAAAGGTGTCGTACCCTTCTCGAGCTTGATTCTCATCCGCCTGCGATGGTGTCAATGACTCCAGCTACTATATTTCCTTGGGGCGGTCTGGTGTTTTGCCTGTTGCCTGCTTGGTGCTGCCTTTGAGGGCTGCGGCTCATTTGCTTGTCCGGGTTGCCTTGCGGGGATCGTCTTCGGTCTGGTCTACAAACGTATTAATGGAGATAGCCTTCCCTAACCAATCGTTATATTTGGTCCTTTAGGGCGACACATTCTTTGATCATATGTCCAAACACACAGTGGTAATCACACCGCTTGCTAGTGTCGGTGTTACCGCGAGGGGGTCGTTACTCGCTGATATCCGGAAGAGGGATGACCCTAGCATTGTAGACCTCTCAGAAAATCCAATCTCGCCTTGTTGTAAGGGGGATGTATGTTTTGTAGTGCAACTGAGGTGGCTCAAGGTCCTGGGGTGGTTCTCTCCTCGCTTTGTTGTGATCTCGGCTTTCTTGGTTTCTGTAGGAGTCCCTCCTATGGTTGTGTTGATGCCTTGTAGAGGGTCCCGACTGGGGGGGCTGCGGCCGTACTTGTAGCTCGACTTCGCTACGCTAGGCCGTCGAGGCTTCTTCCATGTCGATGTATCTTTTTGTGCTCGTTTTGAGATCAGCCAGGATGGCAGGGGGCTTTTAGGCTAATGAATCGGTGAAGGGGCCTGGTCTTAGCCCAGCCATGATGGCGTGTAAGGATACAACAAGGTTGAGACCTTGATCTGGAGGGCTTCCTGAAAGAACCTTTTCATGAATGCTCGCAGTGGCTCGTGTTTGCCCTGCTTCAAATATATAAGACTAGCCGACATTTAATGATGAGCTTGGCTAGTGAAGAAATGAGTGAGAAAATAAGTGGCTAACTCGAAGAAGTTATGGATAGAGTTCAGCTCCAAGGACAAGAACCACAACATAGCCGATTTCCTCAGGGTGCTAGCAAAGGATCGGCAGATGATTGGGTCCGAGCTTTCGCTTATCAACATGGCAGCGCTGAATGTGGTGAGATGGTCCTGAGGGTCGATGGTACCGTCATAAGGTTACAAGGTGTAGGAGGGCGAAAGTCGTTGGGTAAAGGGACGACTATGTTAAACTCGAAAAATGGGTAACTGTGGGAGTACAAGCAGTTGGAAAGTAGGGGAGTAAGGGTGTCGATGGCCTGGTGGTGTTGGTGACGACTGCCTTCTGCATCACAATCGACCTACTCGTTGGGTTAATCGCGTTGCTAGTTTCGGGTCAATTCAGTAAATTTATTCTGTAGTTGTTGAACTGTCTGAAAAATGACTTCTATGACATCTGGGTTATGTAGGAGATGGTTGACGTTATTCAGTTCTCGGGCGGGGGCATTTCTGGTTCACACCATGGTATGGCAACGTGGAGGTTGGTTTGAAAGGCTCTAGTGAAATTATGGGGTAGGTAAGTTTTACCGAGCCCCACAGTGAGCGCCAGATGTTTCTTCCTGACCAAAAGAGGATGATCGGAGGCGGGATCACAACGGCCAGGCGCGGGCTTCAGTGATGGGTCCGTCTAAGGGTGGCTAACACATGCAAGCACTCCGATGCTCAAGTGAGTAAAAGAGTAAGGAAAAGGCAGTGTATCAATAGGTTAGAGGTCAGAACGTACCTTGACTCTGAGAAGAGCTGACTGATATAGTAAGAGGAGACATCTTCCTACATCCATGCATCGTGCATTTGCAGGTGATTCTTGTAATACCCAGGAATTTGTTGAGGCTACAAATAGTTTTTTATGAAGGGTATAACTGAAATTTTAGAAAGAAAGGGGTTGTAGGATACATTATCACAGTTTAAAGCAACCGAATCGACTAGATGGAGTACCTCGGACCCTAGATGATTAAGGAAAAAGGTATAGAAGGGACAAGTAATACGAGTTATGATTTTAGGTATCAAAAGAAGTGGGATCGGGAACAGTTCTCGGTACAGCTGTCAATCGAGCTAAGAAAATCAAATCGACGTAGGGGACATCTGGAAAGTCAATGGAGTGTCTGAGGACTTAGATTTTGTATATGAAACAACCCTTGTGCGATTTCGGGTTGAAACGAATGGATTTAAGGTCATAACGATCAACCAGGCAAAACTGCAGATTTTGTAAATTGTCTTAGGGAGGTCGAATCGAGGAGTTTTTTAGAAATTTTTGACGGAAATGAATAATTTGGAACTTGAGGGCAGTAGAGGAATTAACGAAAGGTCTAGAGGCATCATGGATAGGGAGAAATGCAGTTGAAAAATAATTGAGAGGCTAAAGTGCAAAAATGGAAACTTCAAGGTGTGAAACCGACCGGCCGCACATGGTCGTTGGCCAGACACCTTTGGCCGTCGGGAAGCCCGCCTAGAGGCTCTAGAATAGCCTCCAGGTCATGATAGATGAAAGGATGGTGGCCATTGGCCAAAAGCGTCGGCGACGTGACCGAATTTTATGGTGGAAGTGACCAGAAAATCTTGCCAAGATTTTCAAAGGTTCTTCCTCGTGATTTAGGGCTATTCGAGAGTTTTAAAGGCTAGATCTGGTGCCTATAGGATAAGGTCAACCAAGATTTGGTAATTTTCAATCGAGAAAACGGGTATAAAATGAGGATGAAGACCAAGGGTTTGAAAGAAAAATCGAAGGAAATTGGGCTAGTTTTAGCTTGAATCGAGCAATGAGGTTAAAAGGCTTTTGTTCTTTGAGTTGAGGGGAGCATTTTTGGAGATTTTGAGAGCTTTTGGAGAGCATTTGAAGTTGTTTCGAGCTTTGCAGGAGAAGCATGGCGGTCCGCCTCCGCCAACTTGCAACTGCCTATTAAAGGGTATTTCTGGTGGTGTTTCGGCCGACAACCGGTGCCAATAGGATTGATTAACTGAGGGCTTCAAGGGGCTGGGCTCAGATCAGCCATCGGAGGAGTCGTCGGCGAATGGAAATTGGAGAAAAAGGTAGCGCGTGCAGCCACGCGCCACACTCCATGCGTAGTCACGCGTTGGGCGAGTGAGGGCACATGAAAAGGGACATTTCGGTAATTTTGATTTCAATATTTTTCTTGATTTATTTTAGGATTTAAGATGTAGAAAAATTGAGGAAAATGTTTGAGGAGATAATTATTTTGGAATTATTGAAATGAAAATTAGGAGAAAAATAGAGAAAATTGAGGGAAAATGGATTTTGATTCTCTTTAATTAAATATGGTGTTTAGGGAGTGTCGTGACTCGAGGTGGTGTATAAGTTTGGGTGTTTGCGATTTGGCATGCAAATCGAGGTAATGCACGAGGAGCGAGGCATTCCGAATGCATTCAAGTGAGTGGTCTGACTCTAGTTTTACCCTTATTTTAGAAGTGTGCTGATGTGGGTTCAGGTGAGCGATTTTACCCTCCTGAGCTTAGGTTGCATGTGATTGAACCAGTTCAAGTGAGCAGTCATACCCTCCAGAATTCAAGGTGTTATGCATATGCGTTTTACTTATGTACTTGTGACATAATTTGCATATTGATCATGTGGTATATTGCATCAACTGTTTTTCTTATAAAAGAGTTGGTGGATGGCATGTGATTTTTATATCATCGGGGTATTGGTTTTCGTGTCGTTGTTATGTCCGTGGGGACGGGATGAGGTCTTCTTGAGAGTGGGGCAAGGTTAATCCAGGTGAAAGAGTGACATGGTAGGTCACTCAAGGGATTAAGTATGTCGTGGCAAGGTCAACCCCAAAGGTGTGTGGAATGGATTTTCCACGGAAGGTTGAGTATGTCAGGGAGATTTCTCAAGTTAGATGTGTTACATGTTGTTGTTGTCTGTTTATGCCATGCTCGTATGTCTTTCATGCATTCAGTAAACTGTTTCATGCCATCACTTAAATGTTTTATCATCTAACTTGGATTTTGCCCCTAGAACATTCAACGTTCCATCCAGAGACTGCTGCGAGGGCGAGGATGTGGCTAGTTGAGGGCCATTGGTGCTTAGTATGATAGCCGTTGTGTCATTTTGGAGGTGTTAACATTTATGTCAATAATTGTACGCATGATTGTATGACAATGTTGTATCATTTGGTGATTTTGTAATACGAATTTTCGATGTGGGAACATTTTGTATGAAACTCGTGGTAGGCTACGTTATTTTAATGTTAAATATTCCGTTGTGTTGTATTAGGTCACGTTTAGTTTTAGATTATTGATCTTGATGGTTAAACGACCAAGACTGGAGTTCTCAGGGTTTGTATCTGCATGTGAAGATTGTTCTTGATGCACCGCGTATGTTGAACTTGGAAAAATAAAAACAAAATCCCAAGAATTGCCTTATAGTGACGCGCCCGTGTGAGACGAGGTGTTACAATGGGACTGACTATTCGGCGTTGGTAGAGGTTTCCAGGTGGTAGCATGGTGGTGACGGGACCCTCATTAATGTGGATGAGATCCGCCATTAATGAGGATGGGATCTGAGGCAGCTTAGCGGATACCCAGCAGGGGTTGCAATGATGTCGTGGCAAGCTGGAGCTGGGTCGAGATTGGAACTAAAGGGAGGACCAAGATTTGGCTTAAGGAGAGTGTCAAGATTAGGCCTAAGGAGAGGGCTGAGATTGGGCAAGGACGGTCCACAGAGGGAGGGCCGAGATTGGGTCTGGATGGTCCATGACCCATTAAGATCCATTTGGTGTGTGAATCTGCATGCAATGTTAAGAGTCAAGTTAATAACCAAAAATATATACATACTTCCTTTGATTTTGTTTTCAAGGCCAGATTTGGGAACCACACATCCCACTACTTGCTTATTTCGGGAAATAAACTTCCTAAGCAAACCCACATCCCAACAGATGCCTATCTAGGAAAGATACCATTTATGATTATGACCTACTCCAACCCATGCAAATCACAGTTCTCTCATATATATATATATATATATATATATTTTAAAAAACTCTCAAATCCACAGGCCTAATTAGCACACTATACTATGGTTACAGTTCTGGTACCTGAGATCTCATCCTTAACTAGACTATAACTGTAACACCCCGTCTCGCCAGGCGTGTCACTATAAGGGTATTCTCGGGATTTCTTTTTTTTTTTTTCCTCTAAGCTCAACACGCGCGGTGTATCAAGAACAATCTTCACATGAAGATACAAACCCCGAGAACCCCAGCCTTACCCGTTTAACTATCAAGATCAATAATCTTAAACTAAACGAGACATAATACAACGCAGCGGATACATTAACATCAAAACACCGTAGTTTTTACATAGTATTTCCATAGCAAAATACGTAATACAGATCAAATGATAACATTGCTAACATACAACTGTTCATTTACAACCTGAAATACATACTAAAGCCTCCGAATGTTACAACGACTAACAAACTAAGCACCATTGGCCCTGAACCGGCCACATCCTTGCCTCGCAAACGTTACAGGGGCATAGCCCAGGTTAGATGATAAAACATCTAAGTGATGGCATGAAACAGTTTATACAATGCATGAAAGACACACGAGCATGGCATACTCAAACAAACGACAACATGCAAGACACGTCTAACTTGAGAAATCTCCCTGACATACTCAACCTCCCGTGGAAAACACCATTCCACACACCGTTGGGGTTGACCTTGCCGTGACATACTTAATCCTCGAGTGCCCTACCGTGTCACTCGATCACCAGCCCCGAATGCCCTACCGTGTCACCCGATCACTAGCACAAGCCTCGGGTGCCCTACCGTGTCACCCGATTACCAGGATTAACCTTGTCTCATTCTCAAGTAGACCCCATCCTATCCCACACAGAAACAACATCGACACGAATATCAATACCCCGATGATATGAAAATCACACGCTATGCACCGACTCTTTTATAAGTAAAAACAGTTGATGCAATACACCACATGATCAATATGCAAACGATGTCATATGCACATAAATAAAACGCATAAGCATAGCATCCCGAGTTTTGGTGAGATCGCTCACTTGAACCCACTACACTCACACCAAGACATTTCCAAAACAAGGGTAAAACTAGAGTCAAACCACTCACCTTATGTGAAAAGTCAATTTTTGCCTCGTAATGCGTGCTAAGCCTCGAAACATGTGTCTGAATAATTTCCTGACTTTGGCATGCCCCGACAGTCTCAAATTAATCCTCAGAATTTTCTGGGATTTTTCCGAGAATTTTCCCAATTTTTCTTTTCTTTTCCTCTATTTTCTCTATTTTTCTTTTCTTTTCTTTTCTTCTTCTCATTTTCCTTTTCTTTTCTTTTCTTTTCTTCTTCTCCCCTGTTTCTTCTTCCTCCCGTGCCTGCAGCTTCCGCATGCCCGAGTACTCTGTGGGTGTGATGCCTCACATATGCTTTAAAAACTCTTTATCCACTAAACCCGAATCACTCTCGTCTAGCGCAAATGTATCACAACTTCGAATGAGAGAATCCTTAGCCATGAACCCCTATTTATATGTTTAGGAAACTTAGCCACCAAGAAATATATATTCTGCAATCATTTCAAATCTTCCAATATCTTTTCTAATCATTCCAAAATCTTCTAAGATCTTCTGCTATCATTGTAAATCTAAGATTTTTTATAATCATTTCAAATCTTCTAATATCTTTTGCAATCATTCCAAAATCTTCTAAGATTCTCTGCAATCATTGTAAATCTTCTATAATTATTCCAAATCTTCTAATATCTTTTGCAATCATTTCCAAATCTTCTAAGATTTTCTGCAATCATTCTAAATCTTCTAAGATTTTATATAATCATTCCAAAATCTTGTAAGATCTTCTACAATCATTGTTATCCAAATCAAATCTTATTCAAATCTTATCTTATCCAATCAAATCTTATGCAAATCTTATCCTTAAAGTCATCATGAGCCTTTATCTTATCTCTAACGTCATCATGAGTCTTCATCTTATCTCTAATGTCATCATGAGACTTTATCTTTATCTTTAAAGTCATTTATGAGGTTTTTCCTAAATCTCCCAAATATCCTTAGTAAAAAGTTTTCAAGAATTACACTTTAACCCGAACTTTTGGGTAATTGCAGTTTGACCCTTTTCAACATGGTCCCTGGACTAATTTTTAATTGCATTTTAGTCCCTGAAGAATGGGTTAATTACACTAATGCCCCTGATTTTTAGGTAAATTACACTTTTACCCGAACCTCGAAAATTATGATTTTGCCCCTGGCTCAGAAATTAAACTTTTATCTCCAAACATCCACAATACCTTAAAATATCCTATTTCCTCAAGTATTTGAATGTAAAAATCTCAAGTATTACATCCCTTACGATCATTAGATTTTCTCAACTTGGTAGATAGTTGTACCGGAAACTGTTCCTGATCCAACTTCTTTTGATGCCTAAAATCATAACTCGTATTACTTGTTGATATTATACAATTTTCTTTGGCTATCTAGGGTTTGGGGTACTCCCTTTGGCTGATTCGGTCGCTTAAGACTACGATAGTGATTCCTAAAGTCTCATTCTTTCGATAATTCCATTTATACCTTTCATAAAATGTCATTTATACCCTTAAGGATTTTCCTGGGTATTACAATAACATCCCCTACCTCACTTTGATACCACCTTGTGACGCCCCCAGTCCCACATCCGTGGTGCCACTATAACCCATGGTTACAATTACAGCCATTGGCCAAATTTGAAGGTCGGTTATGCCCCAACAATTAAGATGCCCTGGGTAGGAACTAGGTTTCGCTACCTTCACCCATTGAGAACTCGAGTTCCAAAGAAATATAGGCAGCGAAAGCCCTCGAACCTCAATCGGGCTACTCATCTTATAAGGTTTTGGGGATGGAAGCCCAATTTAAAATAAAAAAAAATGATTTTTAGAAAATTACTCTACGTTCCATTTCCAACCTTAAAATCTCGTTTGTCACATATATTTAATGCAAAACTAGGAAAATAAAATATTTGTAAACTCGTAGTATAACAAAAGCCTTTTTACAGCTGCTCAACCACGTCCATCGAAGAACTATACACTACCACCGCTTTTCCTTTACTAGGGCTTGAGCCATTTGTGTGGTTAGTGATAAGGGGTGAGTCCTAAGATCCAGTAAAGACAATATGTAAAAATAACAAATTATGGTTCATGACAAACATAAAAAAAACATGAAGTAAATGATGTATGCAGGTTCGTCCACCTCATCCACCACGGACTCTTGGTGGCCTCATATGATTTTTTCTAGACCCCAACACGAGCTCTATTTCGTCCCTAAAATCTATAGTCTCATGCCTAGGCATTCTCCTGTTATCATATGTAAGTGATGACAATATAATTTACACAGAAAACATATAAACCCTTACCACAACAATGTCTACGGCCTTTCTTGACAAATTCCTTTAAACTGTTAGAATCACCAACGTCACGCCTCAAAATTTCTCTAACAAAATTAAACACAATAAATAAAAAGAACTATTTAAATAAATACCGCTAAACCAAAAGTTTTCTAATACCAAACATATCTCACTTACTTTACTCCTTAACTTTAACTACTTTCTTTCTTTTAATTTCTTCTTAAATTCACGCTCGTCTTCTCTTTTCTAATTTCCCCTTTGCTTGCTCTTCACCATTTTATTGCCAATTTACACACATTTCTGCTATAATTAAAATGTCCCATGTCTTTCTCCTAAAATCCTGACCTTATCTTTAATTTATAAACTTTCCTTAATTTTCTACACTTGATGTAAGGTGAGAATTTTGCAAAAGTGGAGCAGCAACGTCATGAATTAAGGAGATGTGTCTATAACAAAGGAATAAAATAATGTATGAGATGTGTCTATAACAAAGGAATAAAATAATGTATTGGGTGGTAGCCTTTAAGGAGATGTGTTTGTAGATAAGGAATATATAATGCATTAAGTGGCAACCTTGTTCAAAACAAAACCTAGCCTTGCTCCCATAGAGGATTAAACTCTAAACATATCAGCTCGCTTGTATATAAGTAACCACTAAGGCTACAAGACCCCTTTAATTATAATTTTTTCAACAATTAATTTTATACTAAAAAAAACTCCAAAATTCCAACCTTATACTTAGATCTCGAAATTTTCAAAAACTTTTAATCACTTCCTATTCAAAATTTAATGTTCTCCTTTAAATTCCACAATGCTACAAATTTTTAATAAATCGTAAATAAATTATCTCAAATACAGAAATTAATTACTATTATTTTCCAAAATATCGGGATGTTACACTATATTGATAACGATCTATTATCGACTCGCTAGATTTGGCAATAGAGCTTGTTGTTGTAGGCCTCGCCATCTCTCCCCACTGTTAGTGTTGTGGGCTCTTATGCTAGATTTGAATGACATCTAGCGGGTTTGTTTCAATATATTAATTGTATTTTTGTTTAAATCTATTAAAGACAAGATTTTTTTCATTCATATTTTCTCCAATCAATTATATGAATGAGTCATTAGATCTTTTATATGAGAATAATATTCTCAAGATGTTGAGACTGTGTGATAGGATTCTATGGTAACATAACTTCTTAAACTATTCATAATCTTTAGATTCTTTGGATGGAGACTCTGATTAATCAAGTATGGACTAGCACAGGGGTTACTACCTCGTTCGGTACGGAGATACCGATGGAAGGACGGTGTGTCATGTGCCATATGATATGAGATGTCGCTAGTAGATTTGCTAGTGGTTGTTGGGGAACGATCAGCCGAATGTGATGCTGACGATTGACCACATGGCCTGGTGGATAATGGTCGAGTCATTAGGTTGCGATGGTGTGTTAATTCTTAGAATTGAATCGGCATGATTGTTTTGTGTATTGGTGTACGGGATTTGCTAATGAGTCGAACCATCTAATTGAGAGATGGAAACGTTTATTTATGTGGTTTTGTATTGTTGATATGTGAAGACAAGTGTTGGGAATAAGATCTGTCGCCTTCGTTGGTATTTGATGGGGTGAACGTCCTATGTGATCTACTATTAATGTGAAGGGATAGTTCCTATCCAAGGAAAATTGAAAGTTAGAAAAAGGTATTTTCTGAGATGTCATCTAGTCATATTAATGAGGTTTGACACATAGTTACTGAGTTTGTCACTCCTTAGCTCTCGCTCAATTGGGACGTTAGGTGATAGAAGGATTATAAGACATGGTAATCATTAACTAATAATAGGTTTGCTTGAGTGTTAGACTTCATTGCCACCTATATTGTCCTGAATTGCTCTAGGCCCTATTTAGGAACTCTTGGAACATCGTCGGGATTTGGAGAAGTTCCAGTGATAGATCAAAGGGTTGACTGATACTGAAAAAGATTTAAGTGTTATTTGATTGTTAACGATAATGAATCTAGAAAGTCCAACAGTGTTGCGTTTGATATCAACAACGTGAACCCATAATGTCTCAAAAATTGATTGGTTAAAAGTTGACCATTGACCCCTTACCAATAATGTATAGTGTATAGTGCATAGTGCAAAGTAAAATGCATTATTTTTCTACATTATTAAAAGGGGCGGATTTGTGAGGAGATTTCAATTTGAGAGAAGAAGAAAATAAGGAGGGAAGAATTGTTTAAATAAGTAGAGGCAGGGCTTCTACCTTTTATCTGGCACTCTTTCTTTCGACACTGCAACTTCTTTTTCTTTTTTTTTTTTTTCTGCTTCCTTTGAAAATTTTCTGTTGCCATAGAAATTGTACGTGTAATTGTTATATGTAAAATTTTGAGATGCGAGAATTGGTGATACACAAAATCTTTGTGTTTAGCACGAAAAGAGGTAATCGGAATGGCACCATTCGGCATACTAGGCGTGGACCGACTAGAACCACCACACCTTGAGGTGGATTCAAACTCAGTACAGAAACCGTTTCTATACTCTATCCTTACATCGGACAACATATATGCATTTATTTATATATTCAATTGTTGAATATGCATGTTTTTTAAATATCAAAACTATATATATCGTGTATATAATAGTCAGCTAAAAATTTTATTTTTGCCTATACCGCTATACTAGCGATTCCTTTCACCCACAATGACCATCTCAACAGCCAGGGCCACTACAACGGTAATCGCCTTAGCCATCGGAAGAGGCCTGTATAGGAGAAAACAAAGAGTCAGCGGCGAAGAAGCGGTGGAAAATAAACAGATGCGGTGACGAAAGGTGAACAAATGTGGCGATGGAAGATGACAGGCGTAATGACATCTTCGACAGTGATTGATAGGGTTTGTGTATTTGATTATTGATTTGTGTATTTAATTATTAATTTGTGTTTTGTTTAATCTGTCCTTATTAAATTTAATTTGTGTTTGTTGAATCTGTTTTCGTTGGATTTTGCTTGTTGAAATTTTATTTTTAATATATTAAAATTTTAGATTTATTATTATTAGTGGTGTGCATTCGGTTATAACCAAATCAAATTGATTAATTTTAACTAACTGACCCAAACCGACCTTAAGCATATAACCGAACCGAACACCTACATTAACCGAAACCGAACTAATCGATTCTAAATTTGAGCTAATCAAACCGAAAACCTACCCAAAAAATCAAACCAAACTTACACAAAAACTGACCTAATTGAAATCGAATGACTAATAATTGACATTCATTCATTCAACCTTATTTGTAGGAAAATAATGGCATCCAAGTTCAACAATGTGAAAAATGAAAGAAAATTTGGAATTAGAATAAGACTTGATTACCTTTATTCCAAATATGAAAACAACAATGTGACATCGAAGATTGAATGACAGAAAATGAAGCAAAACAAGATACAAATTGGGCAAATCAACAAGAAAGAGAACTGGACAAACTGGTATTTTGAGAATGAGCAATGATATAAAAACACGTCTACACCAAGAGGACTTAAAGGAGGACTAACATATTGATAACCATAAATTAAAAAGAGCATCTAACATACGCTTTCCGAATCGAGGAGATGGTTAGCAAGTTAGGGACTTAGGGTTCGATGCTGTTGACTTTGACAGGTGGGGGGCGACTCTTGGGTGTGCAGGGGTTGAACAATGAACTTGGGTTGGGGGTGGGGGGTGTGTTAGGGGCTATATGTGTTGGCGGTTCAATTATTTTGACCCAAATAATCGAATTGAACCGACTATCCGATTTTTTGCTAAATGGGTAATCGAAACCGAACCTACCATTAAGGCTAACTGAATCAAACCGACCAAACTGGTCGATTCAGTTCGGTTAAATTGGTTTACCCGATTTTTTGCGCACCCCTAATTATTATGAAATTATTTTTAAAATTTTTGTTAGATATTGTTATTTAAAAAAATATTAGTAATGGATTTTAAAAATATATTAAAATTTAATATAATAATATTTATTATTAAAATATAAAATAAATATTAAAATTTTATAATAATGAAAATTATAGATAAAGCAAAAAATAAAATTAAAGTTTATAAATAAAGAAATAAAATAAGAAGTTAAATAGGGAGTGTGGTTGGAGTAATCATAATTTTTAAAATAAAAATAAAATAAATTATTTATAATATAATAATAAATAAAATAAAAAACGTCGTTAGGGCCCGCCTAATGCACTATTGGGAATGGGGAGTTTTGTTGTCCAGATTCCAGCTTGTCTCCCGGTTCTGGCTTGGATTGGTAAAGTGAATTGGTAAAGTGAAGGATTTATAATAGCATGTTAAATAGTTTAAAAAATATAATATTTTATTAATCAGTCTGAACAATTATAGTATTTTTTAAAATTTCTGTAATATAGAAAGATTTTTTCATTTGTTGAAAGAAAGCCACAGCCTTTGGTGCTTGGTTCAGAGACGGAAGAAATTCTTCAAAGCGAGCAGCGACAGCGAAGCCATGGGAAGCACCGCTGCTCTCACCTCTCATCTACAGCTCAACAACACCCGCTACCTCTTCAAATGCCTCAATTCTTCCATCAGAAGCCAACCGCCTTCTCCACAATTCAACCGGAGAAAAGCCAAGTTCGGCGTCTCGCACAGAAGAGAGCGGAACAAGTTCATTGGCGTCGCCTGCTTTTCTGCTGACGACGACTTGTCCAAGCAGAAGCAGCAAGAACAATTGGCTGGTGGCGGTGGCCTTGGTTCAGCTGTTGAAGATAGGCCTGGTACGAAAAAAAAAAAAACTCACCCAGTTTTGTTCATACGTTCATTTCACATCTTAATTAGCTGGGGTATTATTTCTCTTCCCTGAATGTTTTCTGGATGTCTTGATATGGGTAGCTCTTGATTGGGATTTGCTGCAATGGGTTACTGCCCAATATAGCATACGTGCACTGGCGTATTACATTAATTCAATCTGCAGTGCACCGGTGAATTTTGTGTCAATATATTACAAAAATATAAGTATAAGCAATGATGGGCAATTGAACGTTCTCCATAGGGGGTGTTCTACTTTACTCTCCATTGGGTGACATTGGTGCAGATATATTATTGCTGTTTTAAAGGACTTGTTGAAATTTTGAGATCACAGTAGAAAGGGCTAGTTTAGGTTAAAAACTGCAGGGGTCTGGGATAGTGACTTACCTTGCTAAAAAAAAAAAAAAAAAAAGAACACAGGGCTACCTTTGTCTTTGAAATGTATGAAACTCACAATCATTGTAACAGGCAATATGGACCTCCGGAAAAATTGGAAATACCATTTTGGACGGCATTGAGACTGCCTGAGTACTTTGGTTACTACAGAGATTTTTAAGGGATAAAGAGAAAATACCAATTGTGAATTATAATCATACGTGTGGCTAGCCATCTATGCTATCTTGAAATAGAAATTTGTTCCCAAAAGGGGAAACAGAGAGAGCAAGTATGTTTGAGTCAAGCTATATCATTGCATTATCAACCAAGAGAAATATGTTTTATTGCATCTTTATTTTCATACAAAGAGGTAATTGGAATAATATAATTTGCAAATAATAATGTGGAAGCTATGAATATTAAACTTGAGGTATAAGGGGACACCTTATAATTTGAAGGATGAAAAGTTGAATAGATTGAAAACTGAATCAATGGGATGTAGAAATAGAAAAGACCAATCTAATTATCTCGGTTTTATTATCGAAAAAGATAGAGAGATTATTGAGGATGTTATTCACAAAATCAAGGTAGGATGGTAAAATGGAGAACTACTTCCATCATTTTATGTGATTTAAATTACGTTAAAGCTAAAAGAAAAGTTCTATTTGATGGCTATAAGACTACCTCTATGGCGTAGAACGTTGGCAATAAATCACTAAAACTTTCAAAATATGAGCACAAGAAAGATAAGAATGTCGTAATGAACGTGCAACCATACAAGAAAAGTTAAAATTAGAAATGAATTTATACATAATATGGTTGGAGTGGCTCTAATTGAGGATAAGATGTGCTAAGTGCGATTAAGATAGTTGAGTAATGTAGGAAGAAAACCAATAGATGCTCCTGTGAGCAGATTGGATGAAATGTAAGAAGTTTATAGTAGAAGATGTACAGGACCAAGAAAATTTGATAAGAAACTCTTAGGCGGGATTGAATTATTATGGGATTATTGAAGATATGACCATAGATATTGATGATTGGTAAGCCAGAATGCATATGGCTGACGATGCCTAGTCGAACTAAGGCTTGATTGGTTGTTGTTGTTGCACCTTTATTATCATTTTGAATTCAAATTCTTATAAAATCACTTTGACGTGTTTGGGGGACTCTTGAAGTATAATGGTTTTGTTGTCTCATTGGCGATATGCCATCTTTGTTAAATGGTTGTCTTGATGTGGGTTTTGGATTATGATTAGATATTCTAAAGTAATGTTTCTTTCCAATTTAGTCCATCACAAGTATGGGTCATGACCCTAGGAGTAATAGATGGACAATATTGTAATAAGGTTATAATAGTTTGTTAGGAGATATTTTGCAATTTGTTAAGAGCACATGGGTACTGTTATGAATTCAGTTAGCAGCCAACTGTGCCTATAAAATGGCTACTTGTAAGAGAATGAGATATCCTATAAAATGGCTATTAGAAAACCAGCGACTGTGTAGGCTTCGTTCCTGCCTTGATTCGATCTGTAGAGTCGCAAGTGCGATCTCCTTCAAGTTGGTCCACACGATCGACCTTTCCACGAACGCCTTGAGAAGTGCTAGCAACCCTAGGCGTTTGAGAGAATCCGAATTTCCTTGTCTTTTCCATCTTCTTAAGTGGCATATATATATATATAGAATTAAAAACCCTAAATGTGCCTTGGAAAAACCCTAAATACTTTAGGCTCTGCCTCTAATTACATTGGGTCGACTCTCTCATTTAAATTGTAGAATGGGCTCGACCTAAGTGTGTGACCCTTTAGGTCTACCATTAGACTAGATATAGGGTCAATTCTATTGGACTATATCAAGGGTCAACTTATTAGATTAATTAAACTCATGGGCTTTTAATTAACACATCTCATGGGTTTCTTAATTAAACTCTTTAATTAATAATTTTAGAATTAATCAAATTAATTCTACGACTCTACATATCATGGTTAACGTCTAACAACATGCCATGAATACTTAGCCAACGATGAAAAAACACGGACCTTTTCAATTGCAATTACCGTGCAGTAAAATCCTTTCATCGATCTATGTCTCGATTGAATTTAGGGTATAGTTTTATGACGAAATCCTAAACATTCAATAACTATGTATCCATTCCAGATTCATGACTTGATAGATGAAATCAAAACACTTTTTGAGTTCCACCTCACCTTGGCTAAGGATTTCCTCAGTCATGAAATCATCGGAATACATAGGACATCTTCTCATCTTGTCGATAAGTGATGAATCCCATTTCGACATTCACAAGCCTTCATATGTGATAAGGTTATGCCCAGTGATAGTTTGTTAATGACTCCACTAGAATCCAAAAAAGAATCAAAGCGTAACCAGTCAAATATAAGACTACCATGATGTCTCAAGTCTAAGGATCAATCTACACTATTGCAACACAGGAATTCCAGTTCGACATTAAATAATAACCATTAGGAATTCTGTAGTGGGTCAGTTCAGTGTTCTTATTCTTATAATAAGCACCCACATATATGCACTAGTGTTCTTACACCAATGTCCATGAAACAAGACATTCTCCTAATTGAGTATGCATCATATGTGTTAGTTTATCCGAGTTATTAGTGTCCAATCTTAATAACTCTATGACTAGGAACATTTAAGATCAAGGCTTGAAAGGAATATGTTTCATGATTGTCATCTCTATGCACGACCATATTCCATGAGCTTATTTGATCTATGGACTTTGTCAAGTATGGATTACAATAAATAATGATGACAACCATCAATGACAAATAAAAAATATAATGCCTTGTAATAACAATTGATTGAATATAAAGAATCACAATGTAAAGTATGATCAATTACATGTAAATATAATTGGTTTGTGGGACATAACTCTAATAATCTCCCACTTGCCCTAAAGCCAATTTCCCATGTATCTTGAGCCCATCTTTTCAATATGATGTTCAAACACTTGTTGTGACAATGGTTTTGTAAGGGGATCTGCTACATTTTCCGTTGATGCAACCTTCTCCATTTACCACAGCCAATTATCTCACGGATTAAATGATCTTCACAATATGTGTTTGGATCTTTGATGGGACCTTGGTTCCTTTGCTTGAACAATGGCACCATTGTTATCACAGTATACTAGAATTGGATCAACAATAGTAGGAACCACTCCCAATGCTGAGATAAAATTTCTCATACAAACTGCTTCCTTTGCAGCATCTGATGCTGCAATATATTCAGCCTCAGTGGTAGAATCTGCAGTTGTTTCTTGTTTAGAACTCTTCCAACAAACTGCTTCACCGTTAAGGGTGAATACATAACCAGAGACAGATTTTGAGTCATCTACATCTGATTGAAAACTTGAATCCGTAAAGCATTCCAGTTTCAGTTCACCTTCTCTATAAACCATGAAAGTGTCTTTCGTCCTTCTTAAGTACTTAAGAATCTCTTTCACAGTTTTCCAATGCTCCTCACTTGGATTATACTGATATCTGCTCGTGACACTTAGAGCATGTGCGACATCAGATCTAGTGCATAGCATAGCATACATTATGCTACCTATGGCAGAAGCATAGGGTATAGATGCCATTCTTTTCCTCTCCTCTGGAGTCTTTGGAGACATAGACTTGGAGAGAGAAATCCCATGGCGCATTGGAAGAAATCATCTTTTAGATCCTTCCATGTTAAACCTTTTTAACATTTTATTTATATACATTGATTGGGACAAACCAAGCATCCTTTTTGATCGATCTCTATAGATCTTAATCCCCAAAATATAAGATGCTTTGTCCAAATCTTTCATAGAGAAATTAATAGATAACCAGGCTTTTGTTGCTTGTAACATACCTATATCATTTCCAATGAGTAGTATGTCATCAACATATAGCACCAGAAAAGTGACTGTACTCCCACTGAATCGAGGCTGTCGAACCGACCAGATTAGTGTATGTATTAGGACTGATTTGCAGCTAGGATGCTCCCCAGGTCATCTCCCAACGAACTCTGTCAAAACAAGATTAAACGAGGGGGGTTGTGATGAAAACCGAACTTAAAAATGCTCAAGAATGAAACAAAGATGAATTCTTGACCAACTAAAACGCAACCCGCTACAAACCCTACCTACTTACCACGGTAATCCCCGTCTCACTTATGAAAATAATCTGTTTGGTTTGATTTTTTTCTTTGATTTGAAAAACTCTTCTACGACCGTAAAAGATTAAATCAAAACCAGCAATCGCTCATACAATTTATAATATACCGTTTCTTTCTAATCAAAGCCTCAACCGAGCACGTCAATTAAACCCATCCAAAGATCATGCATGCATTCACACAACCG
Source organism: Diospyros kaki (assembly GCA_036245055.1). Lineage (NCBI taxonomy): Eukaryota > Viridiplantae > Streptophyta > Magnoliopsida > Ericales > Ebenaceae > Diospyros > Diospyros kaki. Next base: position 23,601,060 of record BSEG01000002.1, read on the forward strand.
CGTAAAAGAAACATACATAAATTTAGAGAAGGAAAAGAAACGAAATCATCAATAAAAACATGAAAATCGAGTTCCAAATGACTCAAACCGGGCAAGGGGTACGAGAATGTAGCAGATTACAAGTGAATTAGCCTTCCATAGCTTCTAGGTTGAAACTGTGAGAATCCTCCAAAATCGGCCACCCTAATGATCTCCTTATCCAACTCAGCTTTAGCTCTCTTCTTGTTTTGAGTGGCTCTATGGGGAAAAGGCAATGGATTGGTGTAGGGGTTCTCTCCCTTGTCCTGATCATTGTTGATGTGCTGCTTGGCTCTTTGAATTGAGAGGGGCTGCGACTCTTCTTTTCTACTGGTTTCTTCTTGTGCCTTCTCTGGAATATTCACTTCTTTACCACTACGCAGCATGATCGCACTCACATTTCCCTTTTGATTGGATATTGGCTGTGAAGGTAGCTGACTCGAGCCTTGACTCCTTAGCTCATTTATGTTAGTTGTTAACTGCCCAATCTGTGTCTCCAAATTCTGTATGGTGGTGTCAGTCCGTTGTTGGAATTTGAGAGTATTGGCAGCCAATTGCTGCACTATGTCATCCAAGCTCGGTTCGGCCTTGGGTAATGTTTGTGCTTGTTGCTTCATTGGTGTGGCATTACTTTGACCCGGTGCATTGAATCTCTGTTGGAATAGTTGAGTTGAAGCACCCCCATATCTGAAGTTGGGATGGTCTCTCCAGCCCGGATTGTAGGTGGGAGCATAGGGATCATACCTATTTTGTTGTGGCTGTTGCTGAAACGGTCTTCCAAGGAAGATTCCATTACATGATTCTGTGTTATTTTGCAATTGTGGGCACTGATTAGTTACATGTGAAGATAATGAACAAATGCCACATACCTGCGGGGGCTGGTTTCGATCAAGGGCTAACTGGCGAACCAGTGAAGTTAGTTCCTCCAGCCTATTTTCTATTCTCCGTTGGTCCATAGGTGCAGCAAAACTAACCTCATTGACAGTTTTCATGGGAGTGTTCAACCTGGTACCAAATTGTTGTGCATTTTAAGCCATCTTTGAAATTAAGTCCCGGGCTGCAGCTGGTGTCTTTTCCACTAAGGCTCCTCCAGATGCAACATCCACTAAGTACCTGTTCATGGGGAGCAAGCCTTCATAAAAATATTGAATGAGGAGTTGGTCACTTATCTGATGATGAGGACAACTAGCACACAACTTCTTGAATCTCTCCCAATACTCATGCAAGCTTTCTCCACCTATCTGTCGGATGCCACAAATGTCCTTCCGGATGGCTGTTGTTCTGGAAGCAGGGAGGAACTTCTCCAGAAATATTCTCCTCAGACTATCCCAATTGGTAATGGCAGCGGGTGGCAAGTAATACAGCCAGTCTTTGGCAGCTCCATCAAGAGAGAAAGGGAATGCCCTTAGCTTTATTTGTTCTTCATCAACCCCTTGCGGCCTCATGGTGGAGCATACCACATGAAACTCCTTCAGATGCTTGTGTGGATCTTCACCTGCAAAATCATGAAACTTAGGAAACAAATGTATCATGTTAGAGATATGCCCCACAAGCCAATTATATTTACATGTAATTGATTATATTTTATATTGTGACTCTTTATCTTTAATCAATGATTATTGCAAGGCATTCTATTTTTGTTTGTCATTGATGGTTGTCTTTATTATTTCCATATTTGACAAAGTCCATAGATCAGATAGGCTCGTGGAATATGGTCGTGCATGGAGATGACGATCATGAAACATATTCCTTATAAGCCTTGATCTTAAATGTTCCTAGTCGTAGAGTTATTAGGATTGGACACTAATAACTCAGATAGACTAGCATATGATGCATGCTCAATTAGGAGAATGTCTTGTTTCATGGACATTGGTGTGTGGACACTAGTGCATATATGTGGGTGCTTATTATAAGAATAAGTACACTAAACTGACCCGCTACAGAATTCCTAATGGTAATTGTTGATTGTCGAATTGGAATTTCTGTGTTGCAATAGTGCAGATTGGTCCTTAGACTTGAGACATCATGGTAGTCTTATATTTTACTAGTTACGCTTTGGTTCTTTTTTGGATTCCAATGGAGTCATTAACAAATTATCACTGAGCGTAACCATATCACATATGAAGGCTTGTGAATGTCGAAATAGGATTCATCACTTATCAATAAGATGAGAAGATGTCCTATGTATTCCGATGATTTCATGACTGAGGAAATCCTTGGCCAAGGTGAGATGAAAATCAAAAGGTGTTTTGATTTCATCGAACAAGTCATAAATCTGGAATGGATACATAGTTGTTGAATGACTAGGGTTTCGTCATAAAACCATACCCTAAATTCAATCGGGACATAGTTGATGAAAGGATTTTACTGTACGGTAATTGCAATCGAAAAGGTTTGTGTTTTTTCATTGTTGGCTAGGCGTTCATGGCATGTTGCTAGACGTTAACCATGATATGTAGGGTTTTAGAATTAATATGATTAATTCTAAAACTATTAATTAAAGAGTTTAATTAAGAAGCCCATGAGATCAGTTAATTATGAAACCCATAAGTTTAATTAAAGAGTTTAATTATTCTAATGAGTTGGGTCTTCATATAGCTCAATAGAATTGGCCCTACATCTAGCCCAATGGTGGACCTAAGGGGTCACACACTTGGGTCGAGCCCGTTCCACAAATTAAAAGAGAGATACGGCCCAATATGATTATGGGCCGAACCTAAATCGTTTAGGGTTTTTCCAAAGGCATAATTAGGGTTTTTACTCTATAAATAGGCCACTTAAGAAGCTGGAAAAACAAGGAGAAATTCGGATCTCTCATTGGAGGCGCCTAGGGTTTGCTAGCACTACTCAAGGCGTTGTGGAAATGGTCGATCGTGTGGACCGACTTGGAGGAGTCTGCGCTTGCAACTCTACGGATCAAATAAGGCAGAATCGAAGCTACGCGGTTGGCCGGTTCCTAACATATCAATCCAGATTTCAGTTCAAAGTTTGCCTCCAATTGAGGATAGTGAATACGCAAGGGTTGATAATGCACATCAGGGGCAGCCAATTCTTTAATAGTTCTGTTAGCATTATTCCTATTCTCATTTCCATTGTTTTCATTGGCGGCCCATATTGATCAATTTAGGTTGGAACTCAGACACAGTATCAAAGACAATGGGAAAGACACTATTAGTCACTGCCCTATCTTGAGACCTAAGTTCTCTTGCTTGTCGCCTAAGGGTCCTATCAATTTCTGCATCTAAATCAATTAGTTCACCCTTAGATGATCTGGTCATGCACTAAATATCAACAAGAACAAAAATAAAACAAAAACATACAAGGAAAGATCACATAAACACCAAGAACACACAAAATGGCCTAAAAAGTGGTCTAAACGTTGGAATTTGGCCAAAAAACACCCTCCTCACCGCGAAGCAGTGACTATTTATCCTCACACCCTCATTCCTTTGGACACCAAAAATTAGGGCATTCCGAGATAGTTGACGGCGGTGAACAGTGCTGGTTATGGCAGAAAACAGAAAAGAAAAACAGAAAAGAATGAACAAAGAAATAAAAGAATAGAGAAACAAAAGAGCAAAACAGAAAGAAAACAAAAAAGAAAGCAACAAAGAATGAAAGAGAATTAAAAAGAAACAAAAGAACAGAACATAAACAAATCTTGTTATGGCAGAATAGATTGACGGTTCCCTGGCAACGGCGCCAAAATCTTGATCGAGGCTGTCGAACCGACCAGATTAGTGTATGTATTAGGACTGGTTTGCAGCTAGGATGCTCCCCAGGTCGTCTCCCAACGAACTCTGTCAAAACAAGATTAAACGAGGGGGGTTGTGATGAAAACCGAACTTAAAAATGCTCAAGAATGAAACAAAGATGAATTCTCGACCAACTAAAACGCAACCCGCTACAAACCCTACCTCTTTACCACGGTAATCCCCGTCTCACTTATGAAAATAATCTGTTTGGTTTGATTTTTTTCTTTGATTTGAAAAACTCTTCTACGACCGTAAAAGATTAAATCAAAACGAGCAATTGCTCATACAATTTATAATATACCGTTTCTTTCTAATCAAAGCCTCAACCGAGCACGTCAATTAAACCCATCCAAAGATCATGCATGCATTCACACAACCGCGTAAAAGAAACATACATAAACTTAGAGAAGCAAAGGAAACGAAATCATCAATAAAAACATGAAAATCAAGTTCCAAACCAGATTCGACTATATGACCGAGACTCAAACCGGGCAAGGGGTACGGGAATGTAGCAGATTACAAGTGAATTAGCCTTCCATAGCTTTTAGGTTGAAACCGTGAGAATCCTCCAAAATCGGCCACCCTAATGCCTCTTAGCTAGCTCTTATTTATAGGGTTTTGGAAAAGAAAAACCTAGGCTAAATGGGTTTGGGGTTTTTTTATTACATATGGCCCATAATTTAATTAATTAAAAGGACCCAATGGATTCTAAATTTGCTCATAACCCATAATGAAGTATGGTTGCCTCTTTCAAACTCGATTTCCGTCCACCTTGCGAAGCCCACTTGCGCCTCTATCGAAATAGCTCAAATCTGCGGCCCAAATCTGCCAAATAAGAATAAAAATAGTGTGAAGCCCAATAAAATAAAATAAACACAAGACAGATGAAATAACCTAAATAGAGTGCAATGAAGATGGAATAAGAGGGATAAATAATATAAAATATGCGCGCCATCACCTTTTTGTACACACATGGTTCATCCAGGTTTGTGATGAAATCAAACAATTTGATTGTCTCATTGAAACATATGTTCCAACTACGAGAAGCTTGTTTTAGTCCATAAATGGACCTTTGAAGCTTGCAACTTTCTACTCATTTCCATTGGATATGAATCGCTCTAGCTGTTCCATATAAATATCTTTCTTAATGGTGACATTAAGGAAGGCTGTTTTCACGTCCATTTGTCATATCTCATAGTCATAATATGTAGTTATGGCAAGTAAAATCTGAATGGACTTAAGCATCGCAACTGGCGAGAAAGTTTCCTCAAAATCAATATCTTGAGTTTGAGTGTAACCCTTTGCCACCAAACGAGCTTTATAAGTCTACCTTTCTATCAACTCAAAGCTTTCGCTTGTAGATCCATTTACAGCCAATAGGTACAATACCTTCAGGAGGATCCACCAAAGTCTACACTTTGTTAGAGTACATGGAATACATTTCGGATTTCATAGCTTCTTTCCATTTTCCCTAGTTGATATCAGATATCGCCTCCTTGTAGGTTCTTGGATCCTCATCCAATAGAGGGTTATCCTCATTACCCTCAACTAAGAAACCATACCTATCAGGAGGTTTTGAGATCATTTGGGATTTTCATGGAGATTGTGTACTTTGAGGTTCAAAGTTATTTTCTGCTTCCACTTGTGGGATAGTAGTTTGTGATTCTTGAATTTCTTCAAGATCTATCATATTGCCATTATTCCCATCTAATAGGAATTCCTTTTCTAGAAAAGTGCCATTCCATGAAACAAACACCTTTTGTTCAAGGGGATGATAGAAATAATATCCAATTGATTCTTTTGGATATCCCACAAACATACACTTGGTGGATCTAGTATCCAACTTATCTCCCACTGTCTTCTTGACATAGGTAGGACACCCCCATATTCTTAAATATTTGTAACTGGGTGTCTTACCAAACCACATCTCATATGGTGTCTTAGGCACTGATTTAGAGGAAACTCTATTCAGTAAATGGGCAGCTGTCTCAAGTGCATAGCCCCAAAAGGATAAAGGAAGATCAGTGAAACTCATCATGGATCTAACCATATCTAATAAGATTCGATTCCTTCGTTCAGAAACTCCATTGAGTTGTGGTGTTCCTGGTGGAGTCCACTGGGAGAGAATCCCATTCTCTTTAAGATGATCAATGAATGCTGTACTCAAGTATTCTCCCCCTCGATCAGATTAAAGGATTTTAATACTTTTTCCTGTTTGTTTTTCTACTTCATTCCTAAATTCTTTGAACTTTTCAAAGGCTTTTGACTTGTACTTCATAAGGTACACATAGCCATACCATGAGAAATCATTGGTAAAGGTAATGAAGTATGAAAAACCTCCTTTTGCACTAACATTTAGTGGCCCACAGACATCTGAATAGATCAAATCCAATAGATTAGATGCACATTCCACTTGTCTAACAAATGGTGATTTTGTTATCTTTTCTTTAAGACACGATTCACAAGTTGGAAGTGACTGTAAGTCAAACAAGTTCAACAACCCATTTTTAACCAACTCATTTATCATGTCTTTGGATATATGACCTAATCTCAAATGCCACATGTAAGCATAATTTTGATCATCAGCTTTTCTTTTGTTACTTTGTTGTAGACAAATCATGGAATCATTAGTTTGAATAGTATACAAATTATTTGACAATGCACTAGTACCATATAAAAAACCAGTTTTGAAAATAGAACAAACTCCATTAGAAATTGTAAAATTAAAACCTTTTTTGTCCAAAACAGGAATATAAATAATGTTCTTGATAATGTCTGGCACATAAAAACAATAATTCAAAACTAACTTTATTCCAGATTCTAAAACTAAATAAACTATCCCTATGGCTATAGCAGCAACTCTTGCTCCATTCCTAAGCCGTAAAGAAGCCTCATCTTTATTTAGTCTCCTGCTTGTTGTCATCAACTGCAAATCATTACAAATATGACTACCACATCCAGTATCTAATACCCAATAAGTATCATTAACTGAAAGGTTAATTTCAACAAAGTACATACCTAAATCAGAACGTTTCTGTTTCAGTTTTGCAAGATAAGTCTTGCAATTTCTTTTCCAGTGCCCAAGCTTTCCACAATAGAAGCAATTTCCTTTCTCTGATTGACTTGGCTTTGCCTTCTTGACTCCACTCTTAGGCTTTGTCTTCCCTTTTTGAGAACTCTTCTCTTTGCCTTTTGACCAATTTTTTTTTGGTTTTGAGGAATGTGAGGAACCAATAAGCATGACAGGTTTATCCTTCTTCATTGTCATTTCAGCAGTTTTCAACATGTTAAGCAGTTCAGGAAAAGTAGTCTGAAACTTATACATATTGAAATTCATGACAAAATAATCAAATGAATTGGGAAGAAATTGTAGAATAAGATCTACATATAGATCATTATCCATAACAACATTCAAAGACTCAAGCTTTTCTATCAAGTTTATCATCTTCAATACATGAGTATTGACTGATTCACCATCTGTCATATGGGCCCTGAAAAGCTCTTTCGAGATCTGATATCTTACATATCTAGTCTGTTCACCATACAACTCTTATAGGTGCAAATGAATCTCTGCTGCATGCTCCATGTTCTCGTGCTGCTTTTGCAGCTCATTAGACATCGATGCCATCATATAGCATCGAGCTTGAAGATCATCATCTTTCCATTTCTGCCAAGTGGTCATTTCCTCTGGGGTGGAAGCCTCTGAAACTTTTTCAGGTGGGGCCTTATCCATCACATATGTTATTTTCTCGGAATCCAAAACAATTTTGAGATTCCTTAGCCAATCCAGATAATTAGGACCTGTCAACTTGTTAGTGTCTAGCAGACTTGCAAGTAGATTCTTGGCCATTTTTGATTTCACAAATCTGCAAAGATAAACATAATCATACATTTATACATTCAATCAATTACATTCACATATGATTAAGGACTTTTTGTCATAAGTGATACTCCCACTATTTTAATCAAATCTTAACACCCTCAAAACAAGATTTGGAAAGCTTAAATACACAGGTTTTCTAGTGGGCTTGAGACCCAATTAAAATTATCATAAACTTGAATAATATCGTAGCTCTTATAGTAATTTTAAAAGGTAGGTAACTCTTACCAATTACATGTCATGTAACTCTCAAACTATTTTACCTCATATTTGCATAAGCTCAAATATTATTGACGCTCTTATGCAAAACATGTTAAGTCAAACCATCATTAACCACAAGTGTGACAAATAGAGATACCCCCAAATAATATTGGCGATAGTATTTCTACATATCACCAAATGTACATCAACATGTATAACATATAATATAGATTGCCATACTCAGTATGCCCCAAATAATATTGGCGATGCATATCAAACATGGTAACACCTCATATTATATGGCAATGATGGAAGGCCATGGAGAAATTAAAATCTTTTGATTTCCCCGTTCATGACTTAATATTTACACTTAAAACAATTTTAAGCGAGGGGTTTTTAATCTTTCATTTAGATCACAATACATGCACTTAACACATTGCACAATTAATTTATCATAGGCATGCATCTCATACATAATGATACTGACATGTTATATGCATGCATCTTAGAAATCATAAGACCATCTCATGCAATGAACAAAGTATTTGAATACAATTTAAATAGACATGTATACAAACAGATTTTCAGCCTTTGCATATCTAATACACATAACAGATTATGTACCGTCCAACATGGGGGTTCGGGGGTAGCACCCCCGATGGGGTACCAAATTTTATAGAACAAAAAGTTACAGCAATAGGTTGTTGCTCGGATTAGATCATATCACCAACCCTTGCAATCAGTATGTATTTTGACATAATGCTGTTCGTTTAAGATCATATCAGAAACGATTGGTGTTCGGTTAAGATCATATCATAAACCTAACACACACTGAGAGCAGTTCAATTTTGATCATGTCAAGAGCTTCTATTCGATTAGATAATAATCTCGAATTGATCGTATCAAAACAGATCATATACTGTTCAAACAAATACTAAAACAGTTTCGGTTTTGCACATTGATCATATCAAACATTGCTATTTGAACCAAAACTGATCTCAATTTGATCATATCAAACCGATTCTTTTCAAACATGCTGTTCAATAAAACGACCCCATCATCTGAATCGGTTTTAATCTTGTTGCATACCAATTACAGATCTTATATAACTCATGAAAACAAACAGATTCGAAGCATGATAGAAACAACAAATAATGGCAGATTCAAACCGTTTCTTTACATCAGTTTCATAACATATTAAAAACTGATTACTGAACCTTTTAATCTACCATCTTAGCATGCTGTTCGAAACATAAATACACCATCAAGACATGGAAGAATCAATAAACAAAACTGATTCGTTACTGATGCTCTGATTCATCAAAATAATGACAGATTTCAAAACGAGATCTTTTCATTACACACTGTCAGAATACGATGATAGAATTAGAATATAGTTAACGAAATCATCAAAGGTTCGAGATAACCTGAGGCTCTGATACCATTGTTAGAAAACCAGCGACCGTGTAGGCTTCGTTCCTGCCTTGATTCGATCCGTAGAGTCGCAAGTGCGATCTCCTCCAAGTTGGTCCACACGATCGACCTTTCCACGAATGCCTTGAGAAGTGCTAGCAACCCTAGGCGTTTGAGAGAATCCAAATTTCCTTGTCTTTTCCATCTTCTTAAGTGGCATATATATAGAGTTAAAAACCCTAAACGTGCCTTGGAAAAACCCTAAACACTTTAGGTCTGGCTCCTAATCACATTAGGCCAACTCTCTCATTTAAATTGTGGAATGGGCTCGACCTAAGTGTGTGACCCCTTAGGTCCACCATTAGACTAGATTTAGGGCTAATTCTATTGGGTTATATCAAGGGCCAACTTATTATATTAATTAAACTCATGGGTTTTTAATTAACACATCTCATGGGCTTCTCAATTAAACTCTTTAATTAATAGTTTTAGAATTAATCAAATTAATTCTAAAACCCTATATATCATGATTAACGTCTAGCAACATGCCATGAATACCTAGCTAACGATGAAAAAACACGGACATTTTCAATTGCAATTACCGTGCAGTAAAATCCTTTCATCGATTTATGTCCCGATTGAATTTAGGGTATGGTTTTATGACGAAACCCTAATCATTTAATAACTATGTATCCATTCCAGATTCATGACTTGATAGGTGAAATCAAAACACTTTTTGATTTCCACCTCACTTTGGTCAAAGATTTCCTCAGTCATAAAATCATCGGAATATATAGGACATCTTCTCATCTTGTCGATAAGTGATAAATCCCATTTTGACATTCACAAGCCTTCATATGTGATAAGGTTACGCCCAGTGATAGTTTGTTAACGACTCCACTAGAATCCAAAAAAGAACCAAAGCGTAACCAGTCAAATATAAGACTACTATGATATTTCAAGTCTAAGGATCAATCTACACTATTGCAACACAAGAATTCCAATTCGACATTAAATAATAACCATTAGGAATTTTGTAGCGGGTCAGTTCAGTGTACTTATTCTTATAATAAGCACCCACATATATGCACTAGTGTTCTCACACCAATGTCCATGAAACAAGACATTCTCCTAATTGAGCATGCATCATATGTGCTAGTCTATCCGAGTTATTAGTGTCCAATCCTAATAACTCTATGACTAGGAACATTTAAGATCAAGGTTTGAAAGGAATATGTTTCATGATCGTTATTTCTATGCACGACCATATTCCATGAGCCTATTTGATCTAGGGACTTTGTCAAGTATGGATTATAATAAATAATGATGACAACTATCAATGACAAATAAAAAATATAATGCCTTGCAATAACAATTGATTGAAGATAAAGAATCACAATGTAAAGTATGATCAATTACATGTAAATATAAATTGTTTCTGGGGCATAACTCTAACAGAATGCATATGGCTGACGATGCCTAGTCGGACTAAGGCTTGATTGGTTGTTGTTGTTGCACCTTTATTATCATTTTGAATTCAAATTCTTATAAAATCACTTTGACGTGTTGGGGGGACTCTTGAAGTATAATGGTTTTGTTGTCTCATTGGCGATATGCCATCTTTGTTAAATGGTTCTCTTGACGTGGGTTTTGGATTATGATTAGATTTTCTAAAGTAATGTTTCTTTCCAATTTAGTCCATCACAAGTATGGGTCATGACCCTATGAGCAATAGAGGGGCAATATTGTAATAAGGCTATAATAGTTTGTTAGGAGATATTTTGCAATTTATTAGGAGCACATGGGTGCTGTTATGAATTCAGTTAGCAGCCAACTGTGCCTATAAAATGGCTGCTTGTAAGAGAATGGCATATCATATAAAATGAGATTGAAATCCTTCTTTTCTAATTCTCTCTATCCCTCCCTCGATTCTTTCTAATTTCTCCCTCCATTTTCTGCTAATTTCTCTCCCTCCTTCAATTCTATCATTTTGATTTTTCCCTTAATTCTAGTCACAATCTTAGGTAACCCTAGGAATGTGACAAATGGTATTAGAGCCAATCGGTCCTTGGCTGTAAATTCGATCGTTCTTTGGCAGTTGTAATTGAGCCGGTTGATTTTTTGGCTGTTAATTTCCGTCGTCGATACAACATAGCAGAGTCTGGAGACATCTATTAATTGTAACTGCAACAAAGCCAATCAAAGAGGAATTGGGATCTCACAATTAGTCTTGGTGGCAAAGCAAACGATTATGAGCAGTTCCGACAGTCCGATTTTGAAGACATCAGAAACCGATTGTAAAGACAAAGCTGAGCAAAGCAGTTCTTGGCTTGAATTTTGAAGGCGAACTTGGAGGTGGAGCTCCGGTGATCGTTGATAATCTGTGAGTGCTGTTTCTCGGAAAATTCAATCAGTAGGTTGTCGAAATGGAAGCGTGTGTCAAGCCTCGTGAATGAGACTTGAGTTTCTGTGCAATTAGAAGGATAGAAAGAGAGAGAGAATTTTGGAGAGAGTTTGAAAGAATAAGAGAGAATTTAAGAGGGAAAAAATTCAGAGTATTCTCATTCATGAATTCTCGTCCTCGGGTAGCTAAGCCTTTTATAGGCTCTTCCCTTTGGTTACACTACACCGAGGGGTAGAATGTAATTATGCTATCAACTACTTCTGTTGGCTCTTGCCATTACATTTGAAAATTCAGAAAAATTACAATTGGACCCTCGGGTCGTGACACTCCCCCACCCTTTAAAATCCATTCTTGTCCTCAAGAATTTCACAGTAGGCTTGTTGCTCTTGGAAATTGTTTCAATAGCTCCGGGATTAGGCTCCAAGGTTTCTTCCAATTCATCTTCCATGGTTGGTAGTTGCCGGCTAGAGGGGGCTTCCAGTTCAATGGACCTTTTGAGCAGCGAAACATGAAACACCGATGTACATTCACTCTTGGGGGCTACTTCAACTTGTAAGCCATTTTTCCCATTTTAGATTCAATGATATAGGGCTCAAAATACTTGGGATTGGGCTTTGATGTGGGTGTGGTTGTGAAGGGTTGTTGCAAGAACCTTTTCACTTTTAGGAACACCTTATCCCCCTCCTCAAAGGCCCTGTCACTCCTTCTTCTGTCAGCTTTCTGCTTTATCCTATTCTGTGCTATGGCTAGCTCCTTCTGTAGGATGGATAGCATGTCTTGCCTTTGCTGCAAGTATTGCTCCACTACTGCTAAACTGGTAGTAGAGCTAGCTATAGTTGGTAGAATGGGTGGCTTGTACCTTAACATTGCTTCAAAGGGGCTTCTCTTGATGGCATTGTGGAAGTAGGAGTTGTACCACCATTGAGCTAGTGGCAACCACCTGTTCCAACTTTTTGGCTTGGTGAAGCACATGCATCTGAGGTAGGCTTCTAGGCACTAATTGACCCTCTCCGTTTGACCATCGGATTGAAGGTGATAGGCAGTTGACATATGCAATCTCACCACCCCTAACTTCTTAAACAATTCATGCCAAAAATTGTTAGTAAAGATTTTGTCCCTATCTGACACAATAGATTTAGGGACCCCATGCAACTTTTCCACCGAATCCAAAAATACCCTGGCCACTTCTTGGGTTAAAAAAGGGTGTGTGATGATGAGGAAATGCACAAATTTTGTCATTCTATCCATCACCACTAATATAACAACCTTACCTTCAAATTTAGGCAACCCTTCCACAAAGTCCATTGAATTCCCTTCCCACGCTTGTTCTAGAACCTTTAAGGGTTGTAGTAGACCGGGGTATGGCACCTGGTCATGTTTAAATCTCTGGCATGTTTCACAAGCCAGTACAAAGTCTATTACATCCTTTTTTTGTTTTGGCCAAAAAAATAATTGCCTCTCCTTGTTATGAGTGGCCTTGATCTCGGAGTGTCCCCTTAGTGGTGAGCAATGGAGAGACTTTAAGATCCTCTCCTTCAAACCCTTGTTATCTCCCACCACTAATCTTCCTTGAAACTTGATCAGACCGTTAGACAATAAATACCCCTGATTTCCCATAGGTTGCACAACAAGTTGGGGTAATAGGTTTCTCACCCAATTTGTTTGGTCATGCCTCTACACAAGCTCCTTCACCCATTCGGGCACCATTGCTATAATAGCATGGCAACTGCCTCCACTACCACTGCCCTCCCTTCTGGATAGGGCATCAACCACTACATTCTCCTTTCTCTTGAGATAAAGGATGGTGTAGTCTGACCCCATAAGCTTGGTGTAATGACTCGCATTCCTAAGGCGTGTCACTATTTAGGGATTTTTTTTTTTTGTAATCATTTCAAAATCCCTAACATACCATGTTTAAAATCCCCTAAAACATATATATTTAGCATTCCAAATGATAAGCTAAGGAATGGTAAATTAAAATTCTCACAGAAGCCAAAATCGTAACTTGAATGGATATTGTAATTGCATATAAAATTTCAATTCGTACAATATGGTTCTCAATAACCATAAAATTATAGTATTTGACAGACAAATCAACACATAATAACATGTCTCATATCATTAGAAATCTCACGACTTAATGAGATCAATGAAGATGCGAAAAATCCTTTAAGCCTACAAGGAAGTCCAATCACTTGAGCAAAGGCAAAGAAAATGAGAGACACACTCAATGTGCTAATTGAAGACATTAGAGCCAAACAAGCCTTTACTGATGCATCTACCAATTGGAAGACAAGAAGTGGAAGTTAAGCCTATGTCCATTTAATCAGTATGCTAGCTGATCTAAATTGATGCATCAACCCATTAGAAGATGACATGTGGTAGCCAAGCTCATGCCCATGTGTAGTTGGCCAAAAATAGTTGTTTAATTTGTAATTTTAATTTGTTAAATTGTATTTATAGGCATGGAGAGAGAGGGGGCCGGCCATTAAGGTAGTAGGGTGTGTGTGTGGCTGGTAGTTGTTAAGCATTTGGGTAGTTATTGAGTTAATGGGTAGTTATTTCAGATTAGGAGTTATTTCATATTTCCTTTTCTATTTAAAGGGGACTATAAATACTTCAAAAGGTTGGTTATTTTCATGCTTCTTGAAAGGAGAACTTTCCCATTTGGCTTTTCCAAGAACTCGAGACTTATTAAGATTGTTCCAATCTTATGGCATCCAATTACCAAGGCTTATCACTCCCAACTTCTTCTTCTCTTATTTTGGAGTGTGGTGTCTATATCATTCTTTTCTTATTTTATTTTGTTTGCTCGAATCTAGTTTAGCTTCCTTGGGATGATGCTCATCTTGTTCATGGGTTTTTAGATGCAGTCAAAGGGATCTTCATTTGCTTGCATCACGACTTGTCCTGTTATGGGTGTAGGACTAATACATGAATACAATTGAAATCTTGTCTCGACAATCTCCTTTCCTTTTCTACTGCTTGTCTTACCGTTAAATATTCGAGGGACAATGTCCATGTTAAAAGATGAATCTTCTAAGTAAGGGTTAAAATAATTTTCATGAATGTATGATGCATGGACATGAATGAATCGACACCCTAGTGAAGTTTTTGTTAGCATTCTAGCCCCGACACAAAACCCTTGACAATCATCTCGACAATCACGCACGGCACAAGATATTTCTACGGTTATTCTGGCAAAACTCACTTGGGAAAAATGGAAGTCACGCTGCTAGGGCAACCTCCCATCCCACCATGATAAACATGAATGACACGATTGCCAATATGTCAATAATTTCATGCCCAAAATAGTATCACAATTATCGAGACAATACAAAATGAATATGCATATGCATAACAAGACGCATAAATCACATAGACTTGGCGAAATCTCTCTCGAATTTTATGCTTATTTAGGCAAAACATATCACGTATAAATTTCCGAGGAAAACCACTCACCTTGTTCTAGTCTCATCAGCTTCCTCAGAATTCGTGCCTTGTCCTCGAAACTTGTGCTTGATATTTTCTTGACCAAATTTCAGGGAAAATTAATAAAATTTAATTCTCTAATTTTTTGAAATTTTTCCATAATTCCCCCCCCTTTTTTTTCTTCTCTATTTTTCCTTTTTTTTTTCTATTTTTTCTTACCTTCACGTGCCTACACACGGTCGCACCCACGCGCCTCACGCGTGTTCCCACGTGCTTTCTTCGGTCGTCTTCTCGCCGTCGGTCACTGGTTTTGCTTCGATTCCTTGGTTTTTCTTCTTCTCTCTTACTCTATTCTTCCTCCTGAACACAATGATCACTTGTGGCTCAAAAAAACCGGCCAAGACACCCTCAATTTGGTCAATTAATTTTCCGCTCTAGCAATACCCAATTTTCCGGCGGGACTTCGAAACACCTTCAAACCTATACCAAAATCTCTCAAACTTTCTAGAAATCTTCCCCTTTCCTTAGAGATTAAAACTCCTATCAATATCCCTCAATTTGTCCCCAATGCTCAGATTTTTCAATTGAAAATCAATGAAACTTTGGCTAAAAACCCGGCTATTTATAGGCGTTTTCGGCCATTTCTTTGGCCAATCAGGTGGCTCCCTTGCCTTGGACCTTCCCCCTTAGGCCATAATGGCCCTAACTAGCCTCCCAGACGTTGATTTGACGTCCCTGCCAGCGGCTACAGTGTGGCTACCAACGGCTTGCAAGTTTCACACCTGCTTTGCACTTTGGTCCCTCTACTTCTTCCTTCTTTCATTTTGACCCTTTGCACCTCGGGTCCTTAAGTTTTAAAAATTATACTTTAGCCCCCACAACTTTGGAAAATTACACTCCAACCCCAATAAAAATTACACTCAAGTACACAAAAATTTTCGGGTATTACACTTGGAGACCCCCTTCCTTTGTAATTGAGACTATAGCCTTTGTTGTGACAAGAACCTAAGGTGGTGTTCTTTTCGTGTTTTAGTTTTGAGTTTTGATTTCTGTTTCAATTTTGTGTTTTGAATGTCTGTTTTAAGATTTTTGAAAATGTGTTTTTTTTGTTATTTTTAAAAACTGTTTCTTAAAATAGAAAAATTGAAAACGCGTTTACTTTGAAAATTTGAAAAATTGTTTGTGTTTTTTTTTTCCTCTTTTCTTCTTATATTCTCTGGCACCCAACATCTTCTTTGGTGCCGGCAACCATCACTGGTTGGAGATTCACATGATCAGAACCTACCATTAGAAACGCCAAGTTAAGGGGGTAAACATACACAAAAATGAGCCAAGTTTAACAGTTGAATTTTTGTAAATCTAATTTTTAATTTTCGACCAACACTTATATACGCACTACTAGTCGCCATCGGCCATCGTGGTCGGTGGTTTCCGGCGATCAGAGGTAACCACCCGACACCTAAGAGTCCATCGACCAACATACCCAAAAATCAGGAAGATCTAATGTTCAAATCTCCTTAGATCTAAACTTAATCGTTCGACCCACTCGCCTATTGCACTGCCAGTCGCCATCGACCACCATGGCCGGCGGTTTCCGGTGATCTGAGGCAAAAACCAACAAGAGAAGGAAGAAGAGAGAGGAGAGAGGAGAGAGGAGAGAGGAAGAAGACCAGCAAGATCAAACGGCGGAGGCAGTGGCGGGCGTAGTCAATGGCGGCTCGTGGCAATGATGGAGATGGTCGGTGCAGTCAATGGCCGAGGCTGGAGAAGGAATGGACGAGAGGAGAAATGAGGAGAAAGGCGGAGAAAGGAGAGAAGGAATGGAAGAGAAGAGAGGAGAGAGAGAGAGACGAGTGATCTGGAGACTCGAGGGTGGGGGGGGGGGAGCATTTTTCGTGTTTTGTGTTTTCGGCGTGTTTTGGCTGAAAACACCCAAAATAATAAAATGTTGTTTTGGGTTTCCTTTACAAATTTTTTTCTTGTTTTCGAAAATGCGTTTTTGAAAACGCCTATAAAATAACAAAATATTGTTTTGAGTCATGGCCTTCTTAAGTGCCAGGAAGGCTGCCTCGGCTTGGGGGTTCCAATGGAAGCTATTCCACCTCATTCTTGGCAAAGATACACTTAGATAGCTTGACATACAGTTCGTTAAATCTAAGCACCTCAAATGCAGTTCAAAGGTGGGTTAAATGCTATTCTAAATTTGGATTGTATATTAGGATGTCATCAAAGAAGACTAGGATAAATTTTCGAAGGTATGGGGTAAAGATTTGGTTTATGAGGGCTTGGAAGGTGGTTGGAGCGTTTGTAAGCCCAAAAGGCATGACAACAAATTCATACAAGCCTTGGTGAGTCTGGAAGGTTGTCTTAGGTATGTTTGAAGGTTTCATCCGAATTTGATGGTATCCAGATTTGAGTCTAATTTGGAAAATATCTTGGCTCTAGGCAAATTCATCCAACAAATCATAAATTAGGGGAACTGGGAAATATATATATATATATTTTTTTTATGGTGTGAGAGTTGAATTGACGATAGTTAACACAAAACCTCCAAGAACCATCTTTCTTTTTACAAGTAACACTAGGGATGCAAAAGAACTTTGGCTAGGATGTATAAAAGAAATGGCTAGCATGTTAGAAATTTGCTTCTCAATTTTGCCTTCTATGTGGGTGAGTAATGGTATGCCCATATGTTAATAGGGGTGGTTTGGGGTTTGAGGGGTATGGCATGGTCCAAGGGTCTTTTAGGAGGGAATTAGGTTTAGTGAAGAGGTCCTTAAATTCTTCCAAAAGTAAGTGCAAGCTATTTGAAGTAGGTATTTGAGAAGAAATTGAGTCGAATTCCTCCTTCCCCACTGGTTGAGCTTTTCCCTCATTTTCAATTCCATCCCATTCCACAACATGGATTGAATAGAGCTGTGTAATCTGCCCCCCATTTTTTTGTATCAACTTTTGCAACTTGCTTCCTTTTACCAGTTTGCATTCTCCCTGTTTCAGTTTGCCTACCAATGTCAGCTTCTTGCTCTCCATTTCTACAATCACCTCTAGTTTGTTGAAGTAAGTTAATGGACTAACTGTCCTCATCTAGTCCACCCCTAGTATAATATCACAACCCCCCAGCTCTAGGACCCTCAGGTCAGTCCTGAACTCATGTCCTTGCATCACTCATCTAAAATCAGAACACTTACAGTGACTATACATCTTGTGTTCGTTGGCCACAGTCACTGGCAATGGTGTGGTGCGAGTCATTCTACACTTCAATTCAGTGGCCGTAGCTTCATTCAATCCATAAGCACCATAAGTCTCTTCCCTCCCACCTGTCCTCTGACCTTAATTATCTTCCTAGTAGGGCACTCCCCTTAGTGCTTGAAAAGAGATTTCACTCCCTTCCTAACCTTGCTCCTCCTCAAGTGCATCCTCTTTCTTTTCTCCTTTCTCTTCCTGTTCTTCCTCCCCATTGTTTTCATCCTCCTCCTCATCCTCTCTTTCCATGTTAAGTAGGTCTCTCTTACACTGAAACTTGGGGCTGTATTTTTCACCACACCTATAACACAATCCCAACGTCGTCCTTTGTTCTAGTGTAGTGGTTCTGCTTGTAGATGGATTAGAGTCCCCCTTAGGTCCACCCAAAGCCATAGCAGGAAATAGAGCCTTATAGTTCCCCCTTGTTAAGTGGCCAACAGTTGGGAGTGCCCTTGGCACGGGTTTGTTCCTCTTGAAAATTGCCTCTAGTGTCAATTCGTGTAACCTCGCCTCCTCTGCCACTTCTCTCACCGTGGCAGATATCATCATTTTCACCATGGATCTTAATTCATCCTTAAGGCCACTAACAAAATTAGAGACAAAGTACTGATTAGTAAGAGTGGGTTGAGCATTCCACATCAACGTTCCCAACTCCTCAAACTTCTCCTGATACTAAGTGACCGTTCCTTCTTGTTTGAGTTTATTGAATTCTTCAATAACATATTCCATAATCCTCTCCTCAAAGCGGATGCATAATTCTTCCACAAAATCAATCCATCTAGCTCCCATTCCCCTAGATCTGGACCATCCTTGGTACTAGGCATCAACCACATCATTTAGATAGGCTGTAGCAAGGATAATCCTCTGATTTTCAGCAATGTTGTAGTATTGAAAAAACCTCACACACCTACGAATCCACCAACGTGGTTTGGATCCTTCAAATAGCGGAATCTCTAGCCTCGGCATCGACGAAGGGAATTGAATTCTCTTACCTGGTCACCAGTATCTTCACACTGCGAGGTCCCAGCCTCCTCTACTCCTTGGGGCCTAGGAAGAATTCCTTGTCTGGACATGCCAATCTCTGAAACTATTGTTGTTAACATCGCGAGTCAACTCGTACAATTTTACGAGTTTATCATGAGGCATAAAACGAGTCAACTTGCTTGTAGGATCAAGTTTTTATAGAATCAGACCCGATTCATGAGTTTAATGAGTCCGAGTTTATGAGTTTACTCGTTTGAGTTTATGAGTTTAGTCTTGCCCACAATTTTGAGGTTAGAGAAAAAAATATTTTAATCTCTAACCAACATATATATATATATATATACAATTGTTGTCAATCTCCTATTTTGGTTCTTCTACAAACCCTAAACGACGTTGTGTATGTGTGCTTGCTGCGTCCACTTGCTGTGTCCTTCTGCAAACCCTAATTGCTATCGATCTTGTTTCGGCGTTTCTTCTTTGTTCGTCACCTTGAAAGTTCAAAGAATCAAACCCAACCCAGGTATGTGAGTGGGTCGTGAGTGAGAGTGATTATGTTTTGTTAAGTCCAATAATCAATTGCTGTGTGTGCGCTATGCTGAGCTCTGTGTTGCGTCCAATTGATGTGCTTAGTGAGTGAGTGAGTGTGCTGTGCAGTTGTGCTTGTGTGTGGATATTCTCATTTGTGATGATGTTATCTACATGTACAAGTAGGTGTAGATTCAAAGAATTGATCTTAAATATGTCACAATCAGATCATGAATGGGTCTAATTTTATATTAAAATTAATGATTAGCAAGAAACAAATATACCTCTTTGGTATTAGTAACTTAATTAGTGTAATGATATAATGTGGAAGTTTAACAATATTTGTTGTTTTTATAACTTAGTATTTTTATTTATTTTTAACAATGTTGTTGACGATGATGGTAATGTTTGTTGTTTGAAATTTTGATTATGGATGGATGAATGATGAATTAATGATAAATGATGGATTTAATATTTAGAAATTTTATATTATTTAATATTTTTGAAATTGATAGATGAAGTAATTTTGAAATAGGTACATGTATTTCATTTATAATAAGGAATATGTCATTATAAATATATATTTACATAAATTAAATGGTATTTTTAATATTTCGTAAAATCTTACGATTTTACAATTCAATTTTACGATCTGATTTTATAGATTCTTTTACAATCTTACTTAAAATCTTGATTTTAACAACCTTGTTTGGAACTGATCGGGGAGGAAATTTCGGTGGTAACCGGAATTAAAGGAGCGCGGACAACATGTTGATCACGCTACTAATCCGTTGGTCTAGTGTTTCTCTATACCTTGCCAATTCTCTTTGAACTCCATCCGTCGAAGCCGCTATATCCTCCTGCATTTCATCGTGAATTGCTTGCACCTCCTCTCTACTCTGAGAAACCACCTCCTGAGTTTGGGACATCCCATACTCCATTGCTTCCATGCGATTCTCTAGTTGTTTCAATCTGGTGCCCTCAGCCATTAGATCCACCTTCTTTGCTTCGATCACAATTCAATTGCCGCCTACCTTAAGCTATCGGATCACACCTGTTCTTCGCCGGAATCACATCCAAAGATGATCGGCTCTGATACCAAAATGTCAACCTCGCGAATGAGACTTGAGTTTCTGTGCAATTAGATGGATAGAAAGAGAGAATTTTGGAGGGAGAGTTTGAAAGAATAAGAGAGAATTGAGAGAAAATTTGAGAGGGAAAGAATTCAGAGTATTCTCATTCATGAATTCTTGTCCTTGGGTAGCTAAGCCTTTTATAGGCTCTTCCTTGCAGTTACACTACACTGAGGGGTAGAATGTAATTATGCTATCAACTAATTTTGTTAGCTCCTGCCATTACATTTGAAAATTTAGAAAAATTACAATTGGACCCTCGGGTCGTGACAACGTGGTGGGACCATAACCCATAGGAACTAGGAGTAGAGTTGATCTCAAAAGCAGAGCAGTGAAGCAGAGCCCGACAATTGTCAGCCTGAAACAGAATTCCAGGCAAACAAATTGAACACCAACCAGATTGAAAACATCAACCTATCAAGTTGGGAGGGAATTCGACTGACGAAGGCGGGTAGAATTGAAGGCGGTGAATTGAGCAGTCCAAGCGATCCGATTTATCACAATCGCTATTAGATTGTGGGTGATCTGCAATGGGTGAGTCTAGTAGAAGATCCACGAATGAGTCAGGTAATCTCAGCAACGATCCAGCATTCTTGTACGAATTTTGAAGGCAGAGCAGGTCTGGCAATTTCGATTGTGATTTCAGAAACTCTTCGCGGTTAGATTTAGATTTGGAAGGTGCAATCAAACGGCTGCATCTTGGTTACTGCTTAGTGAGTTAAGTGAATCAGGATGGGCAAGTGGCTAGTGACGGAATTTTGGTGAAGTTGGAAGCTGAGAGTAAGCGACCCTCAAGAAGCCATGACAGGGCTGATCGAGTAGCTATCTAGGTGGTTTCCAACTGATTCCTGGCGCAACAGAAACCGATCATGTCCTCAGAAAGATTGCAGTAGAGCTGGTGACTCTTTTGGGGATTTGATCGAAGTGAAGTAAATTACTGGGAAACAGATTCCAAGAGGATGAATTAGTTCAATACCCTAGTGGTAATTCTAATTAGAATCAGAAGGCTGAGTCAAATCCCGACAACTGTCACGGCAATTGCTGAAGCGGAATAGGTGTTGAACTGGAAGCAACAATTGTGGCGGCTTAGGTTTCCTGAATTAAGTTTTAGTGAACTTGGGTTTGCTTAATTTTAGTACCGGAATAAATTTCCAAAGAGATCCTTAGAAGTTGAGCAAGTGGTTGTTACAGTAGTGAATTTTCAAAGAAATGAAATGAGGAGATGGCCGAAGGACTTCTTGAAAGTGTACAGTCAAGGGAGAAAACACTCAAGGAGGAATGGGTTGCAACAAGAAATGAATTCGATAACCTCAAACAAAAGTTGGATGACTTGATTCTATTCTCACAGAAATTTCAGCTTAGTGTTCCTATTGAATGCTTTTCTAAGGAGTACTCTGCTTCCTTAAATCAACTTAGAGATGAATTTAATAACCTAGCACAAGAAGGGTTAATAACGGATTATAAGGTCAAATTTGAGGAATTGAAAGTGCTGATGCTTCGCTTAATTCTCAACCGAGCTTGAAGGAATCTTACTTTGTGTTAAAATTCATTGGTGGTCTTAATAATGTGTTGAGACCTATTGTGAGAATGATGTGTCCTGCCACGGTAGAACAAGCGGCGGAGAGGGCGAGACTTCATGAAATGAAACGGCATTGGAAGTCCCTTCTAGAAAGCACAGATGGCAGCCTAACGATTGTACTAAGAACAACCAACAGATTGGAGGCATTCGTAAGACTGCTGAGGCCCAAAGATTTGGATTGGTTGTTGCAAGAAGTGAGGAAAGATCTGAAATGGAGCAGGTCATTCAAGATGACAAGGGAGGAAGGGCAGCTATTGGAGAAATTATTGAGGTTCCAACAGAGGACAAAGACGTTGAAATGAATCCTGTGACAATTGCCAAGAAATCTGAAGGACAGCCAATAAATCATGATGTAGTTATGTGAGAACAAAACATTGATTCATTTGTGATGCCAGCTAAAGATCAGGCGGAAGATGAGTTGGACTAGGGTCCTAACCCTACCGAAATGGTCGGAGTTTTTGTAGATTGTACTAGCCAAGTTGGTACCTATTTGTACACTGCATCGGAAATTGAGGAGGGGTGGCCCAAGATCGATGAAAAGGTTGACATGCACAGCTTAAGGGCTGTCTTCTTGGAGCCGTGGCAACCATTTGGAACAGCTATGGAGAGGCATGTTGTTCTTTTTGATCTTAAACAAATGGGTGAACTTCCTCTAGTATGGGTTGCTGAATTTCCAGATCCAGTATCCTTGTTACAGCGCTTGATGTCCCCAAGTCTTACGGATCTTCCACCTGCCATTGAACTACTCCAACATGTTTTGCCTTTGTGAATGGAATACGAATTGTTAGACAATATGCTGCAAGCAATGCATAATTCAAATGACCCCGGTGATTATGATAAAGTTGTGAATGTTGTATTGAATGAGGAGATTCTGAGAACCAAAGACCACCATGAGAATGTCAAAAGACTAGTTTTGGCTAGAAAGGATACTTTCCCTATCCAATACACAGATTTTGTCATTGAAGTCTGGGCCCAGGTTGTCGCAGAAGTAGTGGAAGTAAGCAGACAACATTGCACTAAGCATTTGGAGATAATACCTATGAGGTTGATGGGAGATTCTCCACAGCTAAATAGGAGTGTTGTGAAACTTTTGATTCAGGGGAGACCAGATTGATCTTGGCCATGAGCTGCAATTACCCTTTGTGAATTGGGTTGTTGCAGTTGGGAAGATGTTAAAAGAAAAGGTTGGACTACTAATTGCTACCATGCACTGGCATAGTTCATGTATGAAGACCCAAGACATTGCTGGGACTTACGGATCAGTGGGAAAAGAGAACCTTTGCATGGAGATTTGCGAAAACATTTTACAAGTGTAGGAAATGCAAAAGAGAAGGAACATAAAAGTAAAGAGGAATGAGCCTATAAGGAGAAAGAGAGAAAAAGAGATCAAACAGACAATGAGAATGGGAATTGGATGAAGAAATAGTGGGTCAGCGGTAATAAGTTTCTTAGGGACATGAAACCTCTCAAGGAGGGGGGAATTGTCATGAGACTAAGAGCAATAGAGGGGTAATATTGTAATAGGGTTATAATAGTTTGTTAGGAGATATTTTGCAATTTGTCAGGAGCACATGGGTGCCGTTATGAATTTAGCTAGCAGCCAGCTATTTCTATAAAGGGCTACTTGTAAGAGGATGGGATATCGTATGAAATAAGATTGAAATCCTTCATTTCTAATTCTCTCTATCCCTCTCTCGATTCTTTCTAATTTCTCCCTCCCTTTTCTGCTAATTTCTCTCCCTCCTTCAATTCTATCATTCTGATTTCTCCCCTAATTCCAGTCACAACCCTAGGTAACCCTAGGAATGTGACAGTATGCTTGGCTTTGTTGTAGGATAACCTCTTGTTTTATTTCTCATCCTCTTGATATGTCATGAAGAAAACTTTTCTCTTCTTTAGGTTCACTATATCAGCTATGTGATAGAATACAACTTTATCAATTATCTTCATTCACTGTCATTTCATGAAACTTTACGGATGGTCTTGGAACTTTACCTCATCGCTCCCTCACTAGAGTGTTCCATCTAGAAGGGCATCCAATGTAAAATTTTTCCACATTGTTCTTTTGTATGGATTTGTAATGTTAATATGACTTTTAGAAATCAATTGACGTTATAAATGACGTGCCACCGACCCTAACTCGGTAAGGATAAGGAGCAATTGATGATAATGTTGTGGTGCAAACATTCTAGTGTGTTACATTTTCAGTTGTACCTCTATGAAGCGTATAATATCAAACAGACCTAGTGGAGAAGAAACCTTATTTGTTACTGGCAAAAATCTGAAAGTTAAAGCGTTAGTATGGGCACACAAATCCAGAAATACCAAGGGAATGAGAGAGAGTTGTGGTGTACTTTTTGAGTCTCAATATTTTCCTGATCTCAACCATCCTAGCAGTGTTCATATAAATAAATTGAATAATTTAATTTCCATGGGATGTCTAATTGCAAGAATGACTCTTGAGTTGGAACTTGTCCTGCTAATCATTTAAGTGGATCACTTCTCTCTATTTCTCTATATTTGATAACTTAATTTAATCAGACTGATCAAAACTGAGGTTGAGGGTGCTTATAAGGTGCTTAGTGGTATAGAATCTGCAGGTGCAGGCATGTACATATGGCATACAGGAAGCTAAGAAAATGCCACGTGTACTGTCCATTCAATTAAACAGAAAGTGATTCATGGTAACTGCTAAATTGTTCAGCAAAAAAGAAAAAGACTGTAACTTCTAAATAAGGAGAAAAAGGGGTTTAAATTCTTTTAGCAAAATGTGATTTTTATTCCCAAATAATAAAGAGAAATAGTGAAACTCAGAAGCAACTCCATGGGCAAATAAAGCAAACAGTGAAACAAAAGCAGTCTAGATGCTAAATTTTCTAACAGCCTGAAAGGCCTGACCAGAATAAAATTCTCTTACATCCCAAAGATGGTAGAAAAATGGACGCAAAATCTTGAAGCAAGCTGCTTCATATAACACTAGCAAGATCTAGAATCTTTTCTCTTGGGTCTTTGAGAGCTTTTATCCACTTGAGTAAATACTTTGTATTTGTTTCCTGTGAACTGAGGATTGAGCCACATTTGAGACACTTAACCGTAATATTTTTGAATGCCTCTGGTGATTCCCATTTTGGTTGATGAATCAAGAACTCTGAAACATTTAGAACTACTTGTGGTAATGCCATAGACTGGTTTTGGACCAGAGACCTTATTTCCAACCAACATTCTCAAATATCTTCCCCATCCCCATTTCTGTCCCTATCAGGTAACATGTTTATTTGTCCATTCCCTTCATCATTGGGTAGAAAGGTACGTATTAGGTACTTGTATCTAATTTGTAATAGAAATATTAATAAATCTACAATATTGTTTGGTATTATTTACTATTTATTGTACATTGCATGACTATGATTAAAATAAATCATTCACATTTAGTATAGAGATAATAAGAGTTACTTTAGTCAGTTAGTGGATATGGTGGTAGATAGAGACGCATGGAGTCCTAGAATTCATTTAGTCGACAACACCTAGTGGGATTAAGTGTTGGGATTGTTGTTGGCATATTGCAAGACTTACTTCAATATCAATACAAATACAGACGATAATTTATAACACAAATAAATCCAACCATCATAAAAAACATTTACTTTAATCATTTTGACAAATCCATCATGTAATGTTTATGATGATTGCAGTCATCTTTTACAAATCAACTACAATCATCTTTGTGCCTAAGGGTTTTGTGAAACTGTGATAAAATCTTTTTTTTTGAAATTATAGTATAAAATTGTGTAAAAGATTAAGATAAATATATATATATATATATATATGCGGGTTGAGAACCCTATCCTTGTCCTGACCTATCCTAGAAGTAAAATTTGACAACCAAACCCTCATTCGAGGCAGGTTTTATGGGCACCCATTGGATGGGGTACAAATTATCATCCTTAACTGGTAGCTCTAGGATTGCTATGCCTTTTGCTTGGTGAAGGATCGCCTTTCCTTTCCCTTTTTGATTCCACTTGTTTGCAATGAATGCCCATGTTTTCCTCTTTATTAATCCTGTCCTTAATGTGGTTAAATGGCACAATTAGATGTTTTATGGAGGAGAGGCATGAGAAATTGTTATATATGAAAACTTCAAGAAAAGAATATTTTGGTGGCCACCCTGAAAATTCAATTGTAATTTCATAAGAGGCATGTATCTAAATCAAGATAGAAGGATTTTAGTTATTTATTAAGATGCTTGGAACTCCACAAAAATATGTTAGCCCACTCTTTACTTTGAGTAGGTTTTAAGGATACAAAAGATTCCCAACATTTAGAGCAACAAAACCTAGTCCTCTTTGGTTCCAAAATTAACAAAATTTAGTCCTCTTTGGTTCCTAGATTCCAATATCGCATTGTAGAGATTAGACCATATATTAGTACTTGTAAATTTATGTTTCCTTCTTTTAGCATTCTCTTTATTTTTTGTGTTGGGGGTGGGGGGGCAGGGTGATGAATCAATTACAGTTCAAGAGGACATACATCTAGAACAACAAAAATTAAAAGGTGTCTAAAATAATACAAACTATTTTACAACCACCACCACCACCACCACCACAAGCCTTATTTCCACTAGGTGGGGTTGGCTATATGAATTATAGACCTATAGTGTCTAAATTCAGGATATCTAATTGGGCAAATTTTATGCTAGTTGTTAGTTACCTAATACCAATCTTCTCTTTTGTTTGGGCTTGGGACCAACTCTAAATAGGAGGAATACCTTCAACACTAGAATTGTTGAGGATATTACTCAATCCACATGTAGAGTTAATAATACAAGTGATTTTATTTTTAACTTTTTTTGTTGTTGTATGCCTTCTATTGAGATAATAAGGGAAGCAATCGATAATTTTCTTGCAAACTATTTTATTCTTATTTTTTTGAAAAAATAAGAAATAGCCATTGCTTAGAATCAAAATCTCAACTCATTAAGAAGTTGTTTAAGCCAAATAAGCTCACATGTAACTAGAGCCATAGCCTAATATTTTGCTCCTGCACTAGGTCTTGCCATAACAATCTGTTTCTTTCTCTTTCATGAAACTAAATTACCTCCTGCCAAAATAAAATAACCCAAAGTAGAGTGTCTATCTGAAGGATTGTCAACCTAGTCTGCTTTTGTACCAATAATTTGCTTGTGACCCTGGTTCTCAAATAGCAAACCTCTATCAGGTGAGTGTCACGACCCTAGGATACGGGAAGGGTAATTGTGTAATTGGGGTTGCTTATTGTTGTTGTTGGTTAGAAGCATTTGGTTGTTGCTCTGTTGTTGTGAATTAATTAGAGACACTAGTTGTTGCCCTGTTTGTTTGGCTTTTAGTTACTATAATTGAATAACAACTAGGAACACCTATAAAGGGTTAGTTGTAAGAGGATGGGGATTCAAACAATAAAAGATTGAATCTTCTCTCTCTCTTAATTCTCTCCCCTCCCCTCTTATTTCTCCTAATTTCTCTCAGATTTACCTGAATTAGCCTTGTCAGATCTTAGGATCATGGTCTGAGTCCGAGGGTGACACGGGCAGACCCGAGGGTGGTTGCGACTAGTGCTAGGATTTTTTACGCCAGTTGGAAGTCGAAAATGGCGACTGCGTCTATTAAGATAGATGATTAGGTCGAGCAAGGTGGTTCATTCCATTGTTGAATCGGAGGAAGCTGAGGTAGGGGCAGCAAGGGAGGAAGATGGGGAAATCTCCTTACATGCCCTTCAGGGCTGCTCATCGCGCAAGATAATCAAGAGAAGGAGTTGATGATCCTAATTGATAGTGGGAGCACCCATAGTTTCTTAGACGAAGCTACTGTCATGGAATTGCGGTGCCCAACATCGGCCATGTTTCCTTTATCTGTTACTGTGGCCATTGGCAACAAAATGTTTAGTAAATCTAAGTGCCAAGACTTTACATGGGTGACGCAAAGACAGGAGTCCACTGCAGACCTTAGGCTCCTAAAATTAGGAAGGTGTGATATAGTTCTTGGGGTGGATTGGATGAGAACAATGAGCCCCCTAGTGTTTGATTTCAACAATCGAGAAGTGACATTTGAGATAGGGGGAAAGAAGGTGACATTGACAGGGAGCTTAGAGGCTAGGGAGTCGTGCAAGCTAATTATGAGCAAAAGGATGTTGAAAATGCTCCAGCATGAAGGGAATCTAGAGGCTCAATTATACTCCATATATGCTGTGGAGTTGGGGGAAGATTGGATGGAGAAGTGACTGGAGGGCATCTCGTACTTGCAGCTAGATCTAACTTACTCACTCTTTCAGAGGTACACTTTCGGGACCCTTTGCAATTACTGTTGGTTGAGTTTGAGGATATATTTGTCGAACCCTCCACCTTACCCCCTAAACGATTCTTTGACCATTCTATACTCCTTAAGCCTAACTTTGAACATGTAAACATTAGGTCTTACAGGCACCCCCCTCTTCAAAAAAAGGAAATAGAAAAATTGGTTCAAGAAATGCTATCCAAATCAATCATACAACCTAGTTAAAGCCCTTTTGCTTTACCTGTCTTTACTTTTTAAGAAAAAAGATGTGACTTGGCTTTTTGTGTGGATTACTGTCAACTGAACGCCATAACTATAAAGAACAAGTTCCTAATTCCAATAATTGAAGATCTACTCAACGAATTAGCCTCAACCACTGTTTTTTCTAAGCTGGACCTAAGAGTCGGGTATCATCAAATTCGGATGAACCCTCTTGACATTTCGAAAACTGCCTGTAGAATCCACCAAGGGTTGTATGAGTTCACTGTCATACCTTTTGGATTAACTAATGCACCTGCAACCTTCCAGTCCTTGATGAACCTAATATTCAAACCCTACTTGAGAAAATTCATTCTTGTCTTTTTTGACGATATTCTCATCTACAACCCCACCTATGAACAACACCTAGACCACTTGAGCACAGCATTTAAAATCCTTAGATTCGACCAATTGTATGTAAAGCTGTCCAAGTGCACCTTTGCTACTAATCAGGTAGAATATCTTGGCCATATTATATCGGGGGAAGGAGCGCAAACTGATCCCAAAAAGATTCTTGCCATGGTTGAGTGGCTGTAGCCAAGAATTGTTAAAGAGTTAAGGGGATTTTTGGGCCTAATGGGCTATTACAGGAAGTTCATTCGAAACTATGGAATAATAAGTAGGCCCTTAACTGAATTACTTAAAAGGATGGCTTCCAATGGAACCCTAATGCAGAGGATGCATTCCAAGCATTGAAGGGAGCCATGACTAAGGCACCTATATTGACTTTGCCCGACTTTTCAAAGCCGTTCATCCTAGAGACTCATGTGTGCGACATGGGAATAGGGGTTGTGTTGATACAGGAGGGGAGGCCCTTGGCTTACATCAGCCAGGCCTTAGCCCCAAGACATGTGGGGTTAAGCATATACGACACGGAGTTGATTGTTGTGCTATTTGCAGTGGAGAAATGGAGACAGTACTTGGAGGGCAATCAATTTGTAATAAGGACGGATCATGAGAGACTCAAATTTCTGTTACGGCATTGCCTAGATACTCAATTGTAGAAAAAGGGAGTTACCAAATTGGGTCGAATTACGTGATTCAATACAGGAAGGGTAAGGAGAATGTAGTTGCTGATGCATTATCAAGGAGAGAAGAAACAGGCTGCTGCCAAGCTATTTCAGCCATAGTTCTTGATTGGGTGAAAGAGATTTCAGCAAGCTATGAGAAATCGGATTGGGCCGAGGCTCCTGCATCACAGTTGGCTGTGCAGCCTGCAAGTAAATCTGGCTGCACACTCTTGGCAGGAGTATTGAGGTTTAAGGTTAGGTTGGTAGTTGGTGATGATGTTCAGTTAAAGGAACACATTTTACAATCTTTGCATAACTCTCCATTGGGTGGACACTCGGGAATAAGGGTCACTTATCACAAGGTGAAGCAATTGTTTTACTGGAAGGGACTTCAGAAGGATGTAACCGCCTTTGTTTTGGCCTCTGAGGTATGCCAATGCTGCAAGCACGAACAGGTTGCCTATCCAGGTTTACTGCAGCCATTGGCTATCCCTGATCAAGCTTGGGAGCAAATTTCCATGGATTCCGTGGAGGGGCTGCTGAAGTCCGAGGGAAGGAATGTCATACTAGTAGTAGTAGTGGAGGGGCGAAGTCCGAGGGAAGGAATGTCATACTAGCAGTAGTAGTAGATAGGTTGACTAAATTCGCACATTTTATAAGCCTGTTCCATCCATTTGCAGCTCAAGAATTGGCATGCATGCTATTGGATTCCATAGACTATTATTTGCAGCAACAGCAATAGGTGTTGTAGATGATCAAAAAGGAGTTGGCAGTGGCCCAAAACCGAATGAAGGAAATGGCGGATTGGTGGAGGAGTGGGAGGGAGTTTGAGATAGGAGACATTGTGTATTTGAGGGTCAAGAGATTTCAACATCACGCCTTCTCACCTATCCTTGCGTCCAAGTTAAGTCCAAAGTACTACAGGCCTTTCCTAGTTGAGGCTAAAGTGGGGAAGGTGGCCTGTTGCCTAAAGCTACCCCCTGATGTGCAGATCCACCCTGTTTTTCATGTGTCTTTTCTTAAGCAGTCTTTTTTACCCCGCGGATGCCACCAGTCTTGACCTTTCCCTTCCAGCTGAAGACTTAGCAGAAGATGTGGAACCATTAGCAGTTGTGGACAAGAGGGTTGTCTACCAAGGCTCGGTACCCCTAACCCAAGTTCTTGTGCTATGGTCTCATTTACACCCAAACCACACCACGGGGGAGTATCTTCCCGACTTAAACAGTTTCCTCAGGTGGCTCAGCTGTTGTAATTTATTAGGGACAAGAAATTTTTCAAGAGGGGGGAAATTGTCATGACCCTGGGATACGGGAAGGGTAATTGTGGAATTAGGGTTGCTTATTGTTGTGGGTTGGTTAGAAGCATTTGGCTGTTGCTTTGTTGTTGTGAATTAGTAGACACTGGTTGTTGCCCTGTTTGTTGGGCTTTCAGTTACTATAACTGAAGAACAGCTAGGAACATCTATAAAGGGTTAGCTGTAAGAGGATGGGGATTCAGGTAATAAAAGATTAATCTTCTCTCTCTCTCTCAATTCTCCCCCAATTTTTATTTCTCCTAATTTCTCTCAGATTTACCCAAATTAGCCCTGTCAGATCCTAAAGATCTGACAGTGAGCTCTTAATATAACCTCAAGATATGAACCAAGGCAGCCAATGACTATCACAAGGTGTACCTGAAACTGGTTGACCACACTAGCAACAAAAGAAATATCAGGCCAGGTAATAGTAAGGTAATTAAGCTTCCCAACCAACCACCTATATCTCCCAAGATCCGATATAGGCTCCCCTTGACCAAGAACTAGCTTCACGTTAGGATCCGTAGGAGTATCTACAGGTCTTTAATCAAGCATGTCAGTCTCCTCCAAGATATCCAAGGCATATTTTCCTTAAGATACGCACACACCATGAACTGATTGAGTGACCTCAATACCAAGGAAATACCTCAACTTGCCCAAGTCCTTGGTCTGAAAATGAGAATGCAAATGGGCCTTCAACCATGAAATATCAAGCTCATCATCACCTGTAATCACAATATCATCAACATAGACAAGTAGGTATATATCTCCACTAGTAGAATGGAGATAAGAAACAAAGTAATCAGCTTCACTCCTAGTCATGCCAAAAGACTGCACACAATAGAACTGAAGCAACCAACCAAAAGATTGCTTCAGGCCATTCAAAGACATTCAAAGTCGACAAATCAGTCTAAACTCCCCCTGAGCAACAAAATCAGGAAGCTGCTCCATATAGACCTCTTCATGTAGATCACCAAGAAGGAAGGCATGTTTGATACTCAAGCTGGTAAAGAGGCCACCGATGAATAGCAACAATAGAGAGAAATAAACAGATAGAAGCAATCTTACCAATTGAGGAGAAGGTATGACCATAATCTTGGCCAAAAGATTTGAGTATAGCCCGTAGCAACCAACTGGGCCTTCAACTAATCAATAGAGCCATCAGGACCAACCTTGACAGGTTCACCGATCTACAACCAACTGGGGATCTCCTCAGAAGGAGAGGAACAAGATCCCATGTCTCATTAGCAAGCAAGGCAGCCATCTCCTCATCCATAGCATGGTGCCACCTAGGATGAGAAAGAGCCTTGGTAGCTGTTTTAGAATACAAACATAATGAAGAGCAGAAACAAAAGCAGAACAGTATAGATGACAAATGATGATAACTCAAGAAGTATATAGATGGGATGAGGGGTTCCGTCTAGAATGAGTAACTTGGTGAGCAAGACCATGGACAGAGTCAGAGTGAGATGAAACAACTGCACCATCTGGATGAAGACAAGAGTTTGAGGGAACAACATCATCTGCAAGTAGAGGTGTTGGACCTACCACAGTAGTATTAGAAGGCAGTCGATTGGGGCGATGATAAAGTGTGAAGAGGACAAATTGGAACTGTAGAAAATTCCTGCATCAGAGGTAA
This sequence comes from Diospyros kaki, assembly GCA_036245055.1. Lineage (NCBI taxonomy): Eukaryota > Viridiplantae > Streptophyta > Magnoliopsida > Ericales > Ebenaceae > Diospyros > Diospyros kaki. Next base: position 23,634,133 of record BSEG01000002.1, read on the forward strand.
GAAAGTAGGAACAAGAAGAACATCAAGATGAGAAGAAGAAATGATAGAAGAAGATGAGAAAACGGCGTAGATTCTGTTGAAAATTCATCTCAGTTTGATTGTATTGGGTGCTCTATATGTTAGTTGTACCTTTTACCTTCTTAGGTAACTTGTGCATAACAGTTAGAGTGTTTTATTATAAATACTTATAACCCTAGCTTAATAGAATTGAATCAATTTTTTCCCTCCAATCTCTCTTTTCTCTTTCTTCTTTTCTCTCAGGTCTGTATATCATTCCACACAAGGAAATTGACATCAATGAAGAGAAAGTATCAATCAAGATCAGGATAAAAACACTTGTATCCCTTCTGTAGACAAGAATAACCCAAGAAAACACATTTAACAAACCAAGGGGACAATTTATCATGACTAGGAGAGAGAAGATGAGCAAAACAGGTAGAGCCAAAAATGCGAGGTGAAAAAGGCTATATAGTATCACTAGGAAAAATCAAAGTATGAGGAATGGTACCATTAAGAATAGTTGATGGCATACAGTTTATCAAATAACTTGAGGTAAGAATGGCAACATGCAGAAAGAAATAAGAACATGCATATGTAGGAGAAGAGTGCGAGCTCTCTCAATGAGATGGTGATTTTTATGCTAGCCCATTTTGTTGTGTGAGTATAAGGACAAGATGATTGGTGAACAATACCGCAAGAAGATAAGAAAGCTTGGAAAGCAGTAGAATGATATTCTTTAGCATTATCACTACAAAGAATTCTAGTAGAACACTCAAGTTGAGTTGTAACTTTTTGCAAAAAGTAGTAAAAAGAGAACAAATTTAGTGAGATCTTTCATTCAGTAAAGACAACAATTTAATGCAATCTTTCATTAATTAAAGCCAAGTACAACGAGTGTAGTCATCAATCAATGTATGTAACAAAATAGGAAAAACCTTGTTTGGACTTGATTCTATTATACCCCAAATATCGGAATGTACAATAGAAAAAGGAGCATCAACTCGTTTATTGACACAACTAGTAAAAGATGCATGAACATGCTTGCCTAGCTGGCAAGACTCAACACTCCAAAGAAGTTGGAGATGACAAAGATGGAACCATATTTTCAAGTAAAGACAAATGGGGATGACCAATTATCCATCCAGTGCCCTAGTCCTGCATAATAATAGAATCAAAATTAAAAATAACATGACAATTAAGGGACTGAGTAAGGAAACTAATAGAGATGAGATCATATGGACAACCGGGAATATGTAAGACAAAATTAAGAGAAAGATGTGGAAGTGGGCTAGCACTCCCTATGCCCGTGAGAGTGGTTTTCGAACCATTTGCCACAGTAATAGGCGAAAATAGAACTATCAAAGTGAGGAAACAAAGACTTAGTACCAGAAATGTGTTCTAATGCTGCAGAATCAAGAATCTAAGGACTAAGTGAAGAATGGGAAATGCATATAAAGAGATTACCAGTGGAGGATACAGTAGAACAGGAAGCCTGAGCAACTGAAGCTACAGGAGAGGATGCCTGCCTAGCTGTTTGAAACTGACAAAACTCGGCCAACTCATCAGAAATAGTATGTATAGCTGGTCTCTCTGGAAGAGCAGGAGGCTTAGATGCTATAAAGTGCTCTCCTGAACTCAGGTGCTGCAACGTCGGTTTTAGGAGGATGACCATGAAGAATACAGCAAGTCTCTCTATATTGCCCTGTACGATGACAGTAACTACAATAAGGTCATCAACCACCTCTGCCATGTCCTCCACCTTGTTGAGAAAAATCTCTGGACTGAGTATCAGATGAGTTGGCATGAGTTTGAGAAGCTAGAATAGATACTCTCCCCAACTGAAGAGTCTTAAAAAAGTCTTTGTGCTATAAAGAAGACAAGCAAATACCTGTTAGTGTGTGGAGCCTAATTATCACCTTGGCGCATATTGCCCCTATGCAGAATCAGTACATGGATCAACCTAATTTTATATGCAATTTTACAATAAGGGCAGTTTTGGGTTTTCACACGTGTATTTTTCGTTGCCCTTATTTTTTCTTATATAAGAGTGTATTCTCTTGTAATCTTCAATTGGGTTTTAGTGAAGAAACTTGCGGCTAAAGTGGACGTAGCTCTCACATTGAGAGTGAACCACTATAAATCTCGTGTGTTCTTCATGCTTGCTTTGATTATTTTTTCTTTCTTCTACTATTTAGGATTAGGACTTTAATTCTAACAATACCTTCTCCATAGTAGGTATAGTCGAACTACTTAGGATCTGGATCTGAATCACCTCGATATCTGACCCAAGACCAGCTAGGGTAAGAACCATGAAGACTCTATCCCTCTGTTTCCTCTGCTCAGTCATATCAGCAGTGATGGGAAGCTTGATATTAAAATCAGAAATGGCAGACTGAATCTTTCCTAAGTATGTCTCCATGTCAGAATCTCCCTTTTGGATACTAAAAAGGGCGCTAATAGTAGTGTACAACTGAACTATGTCATTAGTGTATAGGCGCTGAGCATGAGACCATATGTCTTCACAAGTCCCAGATATGCAAAAGAGGGACTGAATCTGCATCAATAGACAGCCATAACAGAGTAACTAGCTGTGCATCTACTCTATCCCATATGATTTTATCAGCTTGAGGTGTATCAGAAAGATGTTTAGTGAGGTGATCACTAATTCCATTACCTCTGAACCACATCTTAACAGATGCTGACCCTGACAAGTACTTCTTGCCGTTCAACTTCTCTGTAGTGAGTGATCACCAGTGTCCCAGAAAAGATGGAACAGTGACTGTAAAAGCTATAAAGTTACCTCAGAGACATAACATTGAGTGTGAAGAGAATCATGCAGCAGTAATAGTCACAGGAAAGAGATCAATCGCACAGGATAACAGTGGCTCAAAACCAACAAAATAACTCTGTGAAAGCTGATGGTGAAGAACAGCAGAGCTAATCAAGATTCAAGTTGAAAGATGATACAAAATCCTGTTGCCCAAGTCACCTAAGCACCAGCTTCAAATCTGAAGTGCAGTCCTTTGCAAACTTTGTGTGAACTCTATAAAACCCTACTACAGAAAGCTGTGAACTTCAATTGCAGATCCCAAGGACAAAATCCAGGTGCAAACTTCAGCAATCGCACACTTCAGATGCAATAAATGCTAGGTGTGAAATCAAATTGAGAACTCCAGCATTCTGATCACAATCACACACTTCAGATGCAATTAAACCCTGGGTGCAAAATCAAATTACGAACTCCAGCATTCCGATCACAATCATGATGGAACTCCGACACAACTTCATTTGTAATTTTCAGATTTTCTCTCTCGATAGCTCTGATATCATGAAGAGAAGAAAGTTTGAAGAGAGAATAGGAAATCTGTATTCAGTTGTGTATACTGTGTAAAAGAATCTAATTAATTACATGAGTACATATACAACATGCATATTTACAGAACTACCCTTCAACAGCCAGAAACATGTGGGGTAAAAGAAGAATTAGTTTGTGGACAAGATGAAATTAGATTTTCTTGACTGGTCTGAAGTCTCATATGTTGATTGGCTTGGCCACCTATCATCATGCAGAGAGAGAGCCCTTAATCCACCTGGTTTTGCTAGACTGAAAGCATCCAAACTAGCTGAGTCTCACACACACTGATCTGTGCATGGGAACAATGTGACTTTTGTCTGCCATAGTGGTGGGAACTGAAGCTTTAGCTTTTGCCGAACACTTGCTATCCAATGTCATAACATCAATGCTATATCCCTCTGGAAACTTCTCAACACAAGATTTGACATAATGATATAGTAGCTTTTTATTCCAAACAATATCCTGCTAACACAATCCATTGACAGATTCCTATCCTTGTTACCTCTTGTGAGACTTGAATCTCTAACAAAACATGCTAGCTCATATGGCTTGAGTTTTTTTTTCAAAAATTCTTTCCTAATTGTGTTTATTTTATAACCGATGTGTTTCGTGATATGAGACAAATGAAGGTTGCTGGACATATAAGCAATGTGTGTATTCATACCCGTTGTTTAGAAGGATAACGTGAACATAATTATAATGTGAAATATCTGGGGATCTGTATCTGTGAGTCATTTATCTAATTTTTAATTTTAATAATTTTGTGTTCCAAAACTTTAAACTTATTTTTGAATAATCTTTAGGTTTTTTTAACTATAATTCCCTAAAATGTAGAATTTGAAAAAATGAATTATAAATGATAGCGTTTATTAAAAAAATAAAGAACTAGGCATTTTTTTTTCTTTTTTAAGTTTAATGTATTTATTTACAGACTTATATCTGGCACTTCTTAAAATTGTTGTATTGGGGAGTTCATCTCATCTCAGGATGTCGGCCGCCTTATTTTATTTGCTCAGTTCATACTTTAATTTCTTGGTAGCTAATGTCCAAAGAAAGAGCTCATTTCTTAACTCATATTCTTCACATATTCTAGAAAAGCAAAAGGGAAAAAAAAAAAAAAAAGAATGAAGAAGATTGCAACAAGCTTCCAGGCACCACTCAGACAAATAATGCCATCTCCAGCAGCTTCCAGGCACCAGGTTCATCGCCATATTCCAGCCTCTGCAACAATGTGAAATATCATAGGCAATTTGATTTTTAGGTTATTCAAAAATCAAGTCTAATTTGATGTGATTCTGTCATAGTCAGCTTATTTCTCTTATATCTGCTATGCATCATTTGAGTCCTGACTTATTTTCTATTGATATTAGGTTTATAAGGATATCTATTTTATTGTCATTTTTGGAATATTGCCGTTATTGACATCTAAGGAACAAATTTTCATGTAGATGCCAAACTTTTTATATATTCTCGTCATTGTAATTGTGATTATGTTTGGGGTATTATCTTCTGACTGGGGTGCTGCTGCCAGTGGCTCATTTTATCTTTGTTCCAATTATCATCATGATCTGATTCATGTTACCTTCATGTTTCAATGAATATGATAGATGTGGCTGATAGTTCAAGAGAAACTGCATTACAAAATGATGATCCATACAAAGAAGGAAGTGCGCTTTATGATTTTCTTTATCCTAGTAAAGAGCTGCTCCCGGATGACAAGGAGATGGGTATATTTGATCACCTAGAAGAGCTGCGGCAAAGGATCTTCGTCTCAATCTTGGCAGTTGGTGCTGCTATTTTGGGATGCTTTGCATTTTCGAAAGAACTGATAATGATTCTTGAAAGTCCTGTTAAATCACAGGGTGTTCGATTCCTGCAACTAGGTCCTGGCGAGTTTTTCTTTACAACTTTGAAGGTTAGTAAGAATAACAAATCATGGTTTTGGGGTTGATGAAAGTATCTTTTTCTGGTTGGTAAACTTTTACCATTTCACAAATCTACTAAACAACTTCCCCACAAGTTAGCATAGGATGTGAGAATTATGCAATATTGTTGCTTCAATCTTTGAGTTGTAATTCATGATTGGACGAAGTTCAACTTCTGTAGAATGTAGTAGAATTCTAATTATGGCTTGATTCAGGTATCAGGATACTGTGGCCTTCTTTTAGGGAGCCCGGTAATTCTGTATGAGATCATAGCCTTCGTTCTTCCGGGTTTGACAAGGGCGGAGAGAAGATTCCTGGGTCCAATAGTTTTAGGCTCATCAATACTCTTCTATGCTGGGATAGTATTCTCGTATTTGGTGCTGACTCCGGCAGCCTTGAATTTCTTCGTGAGTTATGCAGAAGGGGCTGTGGAGTCGCTGTGGTCAATCGATCAATACTTCGAATTTGTTCTGGTGCTTATGTTCAGCACTGGACTATCCTTCCAGGTAAGAAACACAAAAAGAAGTTGTTTAGAGCTATGGATGTATCACTGGCATCTATCTATATATGTATCTATCTCTATGCTTTCTCAGAAACTGCAAGTGAATTAAATGGCTGCTATACATACTGTGTATTTATTGTATAGGTACCAGTGATACAGCTCCTGTTGGGGCAAGTGGGATTGGTGTCGGGAGACCAAATGCTGTCAATATGGAGATACGTGGTGGTCGGAGCTGTAATTGCGGCGGCCGTACTGACACCGTCGACGGATCCTCTGACACAGGTGCTTCTGGCCGGCCCCCTTCTGGGTCTCTACCTTGGGGGAGCTTGGGTTGTAAAGCTCACAGGCCGCTAAAGATATTCATTGTCTTCCTTCCTTCCATCCTTCCAAGCTGTAGCTCTACTAGACCTTAAATTAATATTTCTCTTCTTCTTCTTCCTTCTCCTACCTTGTATATCTATCTCTTCATTCACCTCTCCCTCATCTAGATTTCTACTATATATACATATATAGCAATCCAGAAAGGAAAGCGCAGAGTGTACTACTGTATGAAATGTAGAAGAAGCTCCAGGATCATCAATTGCCTACCAAGTTACATTTCTTCTATTCTGCAGCTCTAGAATGGGGATATATTCTTTTTGTATTTCTCAGGTCTCATTCCATCGACGTGTATGGTTTTTTTTTTCATTTTTTTTTATCATAAATTAACAGTAAAAGTTGAAGTAGCCCTCCTTTCTAATAAATTTTTTGAAATACTATTAAAATAGATGGTAAATGGAATAGAATTAGTATAAAAAAAATAGTGGAAAATCAAGGAAAATTAGTGCGTTTTACAGAAGATAAATTATTACTCTTTAGGTAAAACTCATATAACCAATTTCGCATAGTGAGATATATGCTTGATATATTATTATTATAAATAAAAAGTGAAATAAATATCTTTTGTCATCGCCCACAACAAAAAGTTGTGGGTATTAACCATGACAATTGGCTTGAGTAATTGATTTTATCCTATTGATCATGCAAAGGTTAGTCACTAGTAAATTTTGTAATGTCATTGGGATGAAGCAAGGTCTGAATAGGTCAGGTTTGAACTATGTTCCCTAAAAGACAATTGGATTAGGAATGCTGGGGATGATTTTCTTAGAAAAATTCATTAATATTTAATTCACAAAAATGATAGAAGGTTAAGAAGAATTTCATGATTCGAGTGTAAGGAGACAGAGAGAGTATAGAAGTACGGAAAGTAACCTTGTTTAAACATGTAAGAGTTAGATTCTTATATATTTGTTGCCTCACCTATCTTATGTATGTGATGATCGTTGTGTAGTAATAGTTGGAAAATTTCTAGGATTTTTGGGGGAAGGGGAGATTTGCCTCTAAACTAGCACATCGTGAATGTTAGCCAAATTGTGGGCATTATTTGCAATTGAATTCCCTTGGCACATGGGGTCGTTTCCACGTTTTCAAGTAAAGTGAGACCTCAACATCATCACCTGTCCTAGTCTAAATAAGACAACTCTTTGCATCCTTTAGACATACACTTGTATTAGATTGTATCTTAATAGTTTTTATATTTTTTAACTATATTTTTACCAGTACAATTTATTTTGGGTAAATTACGCTCAACTCTTGAGGTTTGTCAAAATGAAATATACACCCCCAACTTTTTAGAAGTGACAGAAACATGTTTTGATGTTATTGGCTATGTGTCATTTTTCCAATATTGCTAGAAAATGGCTTAGATTTTTTTTTTAAAAAAAACCAAAAATATACTGTTGAGACTAGGAACCAATCACCACGAGTCAGCTAGATCTTCCAATTTATTTTCTGATGTTCAAGTCAGTCAAACAAAAAGATGAGTATGCTAGATAAGTTAAATACTTTTTTTTTTTTGTGAGACTTGAGGCTTGTATATAAGTTGGGTTGAGGCTTGGCCGGACAACGTACTTGGAGTTAACTGTTGGGATTTCTTGCCAATATTTTGATTGTTTGACCCATTATACGAGATATAGGTAGATTTCTTAGGCTAATCTTGGATCTCCTAGGATTGTGATATATTTTTCTCAAATTAGACCGAGTAGAGGACACATGTCCACTCTCTACTGGCCACTGGTGGAGACACATGATAGGGGTAGAGACTAGATTTCTTTAAGGGTAAATGGATAATTCCATATCTTTTAAGTGCTTCCTTATCACTTGCCTCCTATTCCTTGGGTTGAACTGTACATTTGATTTGAGGAGTAGCAAAGTTAGTCTTTTCTACCCGTCATTTAATGGTTTAACCGTTCTTCTCCTAGTAGTAGTTCCTCGTACTTAAGCTTATAGGAGCAATATTTTTGGCAGCTCACATTTTCCCATGGTGTTTTTTTGGCTCATGGAAGGGTGTGTTCGAAACTCAAAGTGTGATGGTTGTTTTTCCCATTCTATATAAACTGTTACCTTATCCTTGAGGTGGTTTACTTGCATCCCAATAAATTTTAAGAAGTGCTTAGACAACTGGATTTGCTTAGTCACAAGGTTAGTCTTCTTTCCCAGCTCAATTCTTCTTCTTGGTTCTCAAATAGTTTTTTTTCATTTTTCCTAGTTAGTTCTTTTTCTTTCATTGCTTTTTTCATAGTTCAATTAACCCCTAAGATGCCTTCTACTGATTCTCAAAACACAAGGTCCAACTTGGTAGCTAGTGGGAGCTTAAACACTTGGTCTAGCCTGTCTTCCAATAGTAGTGACCTTTTCTCCCTAGTAGACATTTGAAGAGATCGAGTATGGGTGTCACAGAGATGGATGTATTTTTCCACCCTACCGAGCACGAGGTCATATTTTATAGGCTTAGGGAGTGTAACTATAATACCTAAGATTTTTAAGTTCAAACATTTGAGGAAATAAGACATTTCAAAGGATTATGAAAGTTATGAGATAAAAGTACAGTTTCAGAGTTAGTGGCAAAATTGTAATTATTGAGTCAGGTAAAAGCGCAGTTTCAAGAAAACTTAGGGCACAAGTGTAATTTACTAAAATCTTGGGGTATTAGTGTAATAAATCCATTCTCCAGGGGCATACGAGAAATTTAAAGATGGCATGAGGACCAAGTAGCAAGGGATCTAAGTGCAATTACTTGAAAAGATTGGGCCAAGGTATAATTTTTGAAAACTAGTAACTGGGTGGTTAAAGTAATGAATTGGCGGTTAGATAGAGATGAGGTACTCAAATCAAGGCGTATAGGTGGTGGGGCATGTGACAAGAAACCATTGGCTATTTGGAAGGTAATGATGAGGCCTTATGATGATGCAACACATGGCGCAATATTATTCCCTTGGATGGTTTATAAATAAAGCCTTGGGGTGGAAGAATTTGAGCATTCAAAAAGAGAGGAAAATGAGGATATTGTGAGAGAGATATTTTGAAAAAAAAAGAAGAGGGGGAGGTTCTGCCAAAATCGAGGGAGAAACAACCTTATTGGAGTTTTCGGGCCTACACTGAAGTTCATGCTGAAATAGCTGAAAAATAATAAGGTAAGTCCCATTTTTTGTTATAATCTTGTAGAGGGGAGAAAGAGGGAGTTATAGGAAAAAATGGAGGTCAAATCAGAGTTAAAATGAGGGAGAAAAGACCAAAAAGAGAAAAGGTGTTAAAGCTACCGGCCGTGCATACAGTACATGCGTCGCCATTGGACTGCGTGTGAGGACGCGTGAATGGCCCTTTTTTCCTCAAATTTTCTAGTATTTCCCATTGTTTAATTCTCTACAACCCTATATAAAAATATTGTAAGATTGGTTTACGAAAATACGTGTTTTCTGTAGAAAACCAAACCTGGTAAGCGTGAATATTACACCCAAAAGGTAATCACTCAAGGTGAGTAGTTTCTGCATGCTTCTTGCTTCTTATTGATCACTCTTGGTTTCATTTGTGGGTGGTTTGTTGCCTACATCTCATGTTTCCTTTGTTTCGAGCATATCCATCCTACTTTGCTTGCATCAAGTTTGAACATGATGACTTTCGTGCTTGGCTTGTGGCTTGCATATCATATTCCTTCTGCTTTATCATACATTATGTCATGGTTGGTGCCTTACATCTCGTGTTTCCTTTCTTTTGAGCATATCTTTCATATTTTATACGCATCACGGTGTTTATATTTGTGGCTAGTTGATGGGGCTGGAGTTTGAACATGATGATTGGTAGCTTGATGGTGGAACATCACGATGATTGGGGAGTAATCCCATGCCTAGAGGTAGGGTCGTTCCTAGAGGTGTAATATCCCGTATTGCATGGTAATGGAAAATAAATAAATTCCGGTGAGTTTGGAATGAACCTCAGGTGGTTTAGGAAGCCTGAAAGTCGGTTTCGAGAAATTAATTAATAAAATAGCTAAATCAACGGCAGGGAACGCCCCGAGACTTGGATATCTAGGGAAGAGGGCATGAGATTGGGGAGCGTCTCAAGGTGAAGTTAATGACGTTGGAAGCAGTCCGACCGGGAATAATTTTTGGAATAAATTCTGTATAAACTCGAATGGGTGCTAGTACCGAATGGTAGTAGGAGACCTCCGGGAAGGTGAGGGGACCCTGAAATGTTTTCGGGTGGAATAAAGGTCTCGTGCATGCCCAGTGACGAAATTGGTATTCCCGAGTCAATTATTAATTTTGGAGAATTAAGGTCTTTGGTGGCTTGAGGGTAATTAAATTAAAGCCTTGGGAGGGTCCAAGTGTTATTATCAAAATCCCCAAGTGTAATTATAAATTCCTTAAGTGGGATTAATGTGAAATTGGGGGATTAATATGTAAACTATGTAATATATATATATATATATGTATGTGTGTGCACGCGTGTGAGCTTCCAGGAAGCTTCCCCTCTAAAATTTGAAATGGCCGGGACGAGCAGTGTAATACCTAGTACTTAATATCAATGGCATTTTTGGAGATTGAGGGGTCAGACTAGAATTTATCAGAGTTTCGGGCCAATGTGTAATATCCGAAACATGAACGAAAGGCAAGAGTCCATGTCAAAGCAAGTTAATAAAGGTAAAATTTCCCAAATAAGTAGTATTTGATGAAACCAAGAGATTTGCGAAGGTTTGGGGTCGAAAACACGTGATTAGGGGCATCTGGACAAAAGTACAGATTGCGTAAACTACCCGAGGGAGGTCGAATCAATGAGTTTCTCATAAATTCTTGAGAGAAATGAATAATTTGAAACTTATGGGAAGTAGAGGAATTAACAAAAAGTTCAGGGGTAACAAGGATAGGGCTGAAATAAAGTTGGAAGTAACTTAGGGGGTGAAAATGCAAAATTTGCAAAAAGCAATGGGAAACCGACCTGGTGCATTGTGGCGGCCGGCCAGCCGCCTTGGGACATCGGGAAGCTCTCCTGGAGGCTTAGGGATAGCCTACAGGTGATGATGGTCGCGTTGGGGAAGGCCATTGGTCGAGATAGGCGGCGAAGTGACCGGAATTTATGGCGAATGTGATCGCTGATTTGGTTAGATTTTTCGAAGGGTTTTTCTCATGATTTAGGGCTATTTGAGCCACTTCGTGGCTAGATCTAGGCCTTGGGGGTTAAGAAAGCTTGAGTTTTGGTAGTTTGCGAAGGGATTTTGCCTATAAATAGCTCAATCGAGGCCAAGGGTTTCAAAAGAAATCGAGAGAAATTCAGGACGTTTTAGCTTGAATCGAGCCTTAGGAATAAAGGGCTTTTGATCTTTGAGGGCTAGGGAGAAAATCTGGAGAATTTGGAGAAGAATGGCATATGTTTAGTGGGGTTTTGTGAAGCTTGCCAGGAAATCAGACGTGGCCGGACCGAGACCTGCTACCGGTCGTTCGAGGCCGTTTCGGCGATCGTTGCCGATGTTTGATGGTACCATTGGAATCGCCTCTAGGAGAGCTTCAAGCCCTTGTAGTTTGTTTGGCCATCGGAGACCATCGCAACTGACCGTAATCAGAGAAGATGACTGGAGAAGACAGTTCGCGCGTGTGCATGTGCAGACTCCACCCTTAGTCACACGCTAGGCGCGTGAGGTATGCTTTGGGTCCGAAATTAATTTTAGTATTTTTATAAAATTATTTTAGAAATATCTATGTAAAAATATTTGGTGAAATGAGGTGTTAGGTATTTATTACAAATTTTTGAAGGAAATAAAGGTTTGGAAAAATAGAGAAAAATAAGGAAAATTGAGAAAATTATTGGAAAAATAGAAATATTGATTTCTATAGTTATAATGGTAAATAGGAGAATTGAGGGAAGGATTGCATGATTTTTGAGGTACAGCACGTTTTTCGAGGTAAAAATTGGCTTTTTCTGAATTAAGGCAAGTGGTTTGATTCCAGCCTTACCTTTGTCTTGGAAGTGTATTGGTGTGTGTTTAGTGGGTTCAGGTGAGCGGTTTTACCCTCCCAAGCTTAGGTTACATGTGATTGAACCAGTTTTAGTAAGTAGTTATACCCTCTAGAACTCAGGATATTATGCATAGGCGTTTTATTTATGTACTTGTGGCATCGTATGCATATTGAACATGTGGTATATTGCATCAACTGTTTTTACTTGTAAAAGAGTCGGTGCATGGCATGTGGTTTTTCATGTCATCAGGGTATTGATTTTCATGTCGTTGTTATGTCTGTGAGGGACGGGATGGGGTCTTCTTGAGAATGGGGCAAGGTTAATCCCAGTGATCGGGTGACACGGTAGGACACTCGAGGATTAAGTATGTCGCGGCAAGGTCAACCCCAAAGGTGTGTGGAATGGATTTTCCACAGGAGGTTGAGTATGCCAGGGAGATTTCTCAAGTTAGACGTGTTGCATGTTGTTGTTGCTTGTATATGCCATGCTTGTGTGTGTTTCATGCATTCAATAAACTGTATTATGCCATCACTTAGATGTTTTATCATCTAATCTAGGTTATACCCCTAGAACATTCAACGTTCCAGCCAACGATTGCTGCGAAGGTGAGGACGTGGCTAGTTGAGGGCCAACGGTGTTTAGTATGATAGTTGTGGTTTTAGTTTGTGGCGTTAGTACTTATTCTGATATATGTATGAACGGCTGTATGATGATGTTTTTATCATTTGGTAGTTTTGTACTACGTATTTTGTTATGGAAATTCTATGTAAAGAACCTCGTGGAAGGCCACGACATTTTTATATTATTATATCCGCTGCGTAATACTATGTTTCGTTCTATTTAAGATTATTAATCTTGTTAGTTAAACGGGCAAGACTGGGGTTTTCGGGATCTTATTTGCATGTGAAGATTGTTCTTGTAATCACCTCGAGTGCCGGCCATCGTATGTGTTGGGCGTGTTAAAGCAGGTGAATATTGTTCTTGTTACACCACGCGTAATGAACTTGAGAAAAAAAAAAAGATTCTTAGGAATTCCCTTATAGTGACACGCCCGTGTAAGGCGGGGTATTACAAGCAGAGCGAGAGAGAGAGCTCAGGAGGCAGGGCCGAGCATGGAAGAGAGAGAGAGATGAAGGGGTGAGAGAAAGGGATGATCGGCCATGGCAGTAGTTGCCATGGTCGACGATGAAGCGTAGCGGCAGCAGGTAGAGCTGGAGCGGTTGTGGCGGTCGGTGATGGTGCGGAGGTAGCTGGCGATGGTCGCGACGATTATAGAGGCAACACAGGGGGTTGGCTTGGCCAGCGTTTGTGGCTGGAGCATCCATGGCCGCCATGCGCGTAGGTGGCTGCTCGCGGCATAGGGCAGCTTGAGGCCATGGTGGCCGGTCAGTGGGTTACATGGTGGCGAGAGGCGGCCGTTGGTGGCGATGTTGGAGGGCGGCGGTGGCCGATTGCTGTACGTGCGCTGGAATATCCATGTGAGGAGGAAGAAGAAGAAGGTGAACAGGAGCCGTGGGGAAATGAGCAGAGGAAGGAGAAGAATTAAAAAAAAAAATAAAAAGAAAAAGAAAAAAAAAGAAAAGAAAATAAGGGAAAATGAGAAAAATACCCAAAAAATTTTAGAAAAATGGGAGAAAATTCTGGAAATTAGTTTGGATTTCGAGGAGCGTGCCAGAGGCTCAAAAATGGGATTTTGGGTGCAAGTAGCAGCTCGGGAGGCAACACCAGTGTGATCAGTTAGCCGGTTTCCTTCTCTAGATTCGATAAGGTAAAATAATTAATTCTTTTTCTATTTATGAACATTATGTGGAAGAATGTAATGTTAAGTCTTAGTTGGTTTATGTCCGTGGTTGGGGTTGTTTGGTTGAGTTGTTGTCGGGTGGTTTTTCGGAGTTTGGCAAAATCGAAGCCCTAGTTTAATGTCTGATTGTTGGGTTTGTGTGTTGCATCTAGGTTCGACCGGGGAGGTGGTGATCCTAGAAGAGCTTTGAATTCGTGTCGTGGCAGAGATGAGGGTTCGAACCAGGTAAGGAATAACCCCAAGGGTGGTGGTCTTGCATGCATTTGTAAATGGTTGTCTTTAGGAGTTGCATGTAGTGGTAACACTTGCATGGTTTGAGTTATAGTGTACTTATGGCCATATGGAGGACTAGTGTGTGGGAAGAGTTAGTCGGTCTGACCTATAAAGGTTATGAGGGTATGGAAGACTACCCCTGTTGCATTGCATTTTTGCATTACATGCTCTCTCTCAAGCTTCGTTTACTTATGCATTGCACCCTTACTGAGTCTTTATGACTCATGAGGTTTACCTCATGTGTAGATGTTGCAAGTTCAGATGCAAGCAAGGATGGTGCCGGGAGACTTTTGTGGCAACTAGCGGTGTTATTTGAGTTTGTGTATTTTATTATTTCTTGTATGTATTCATGTGGTGGTATGTATATATACCCTTGTGTGTGAATGAATATGTTGTTGAGCGCTGGATGTATCTAGTTGTTGTAATCATCTCAGTGTGTTAGGTGGTTGAGAGATTGCTCGATGTATATGGCTTAGTTGTGGAGCTAAGTTTGGATCAAGTAAGGACCGAGAAGGTATGTTCCCATAAATCCCCAATACTCATTGGATATTTGATGTGCTAGCTTTGTGCTTGGGTCACCTTTGGCTTGCTATGAAACGAGTTGAAGAAACACTACAAGAAAAATGACATTTAGTGACGAAAAAATCCGTCGCTAAAACATCAAATTCTGTCGCTAAAAAATTTAGCGACGGGCATCTTCCCGTCGCTAAAACTGGCGTCGCTAAATTCTAGCGACGAACTTTGTGATGGGTCAAGTTAGCGACGGAATCAACGACGGAAATTTTCGTCGCTGATTAAAAAAATAAAAAAAATAAAAAATAAAAAATAAAAAATTTAAATTTATTTTAGTGACGAAAAATTCCGTCGCCATTCAGCGACGAAACTTTCCGTCGCTAATACATAATAAAAAAATAAATATTAAAAAAATTTAAAATAAATTTGAATCAGTGACGAAAAAATTTCCGTCGCTAATCAGCGAAGGAAACAGTTCCGTCGCTGACTTTTATTTAAAAAAAAATAATTAATCTATGGATGAACACGTGTGCGCGCCTCTACACGCCAAGTGACGCCCCCTTAAGCCGGTGTACGCTGTACGCTAGAATTAGATTAATCCCCCAACGCAACCTCCTTTTCCCCTCTTTGGTTTTGATCCCAGGTCCCTTGCGTGGGCGTGCGCGCGTGCAACCGTTCGAGCTACAAGCCATCTCATTATATAAACTGCACATATTAATTATATACTAAACTTAGCTGCAACCATTTTAATTTTATTTTAAATCTTTTACATTCATAAATTAATACTTAAAAAAATAAATACTATAAATTTATAAGTCAACTAATGTACCACTTAAATGTTGTAATTAATTAATCTCTTAAATATTTAAATTTTATTTGATTAAAAATCAGTTTAATACATTTTTGTTCTTATAAATTTTACAATATCATATCAATTTACATATTTTGGTTTGTAAATAAAATAAATAAAATATGCATTTAATACTAAAAAATTTTAATTTTTAATTATATATTTAATTTAATTTTAATTTATTAATTATTTATTTTATTTTTTTATTATTTAGCAATAGAATATTTCGTCGCTAAATAATATTAATTTAATTAAATAATAAATTAAAATTCAGCGACGGGGCAAACCCCGTCGCTAAAAAATAAAAAATACAAAAAATTAGTGATGGGAAACCTTCATCGCTAAAAAATAAAAATAAAAAATAGAAAATTTAGCGAGAGGGTGACACTCGTCGCTAAAAAATAAAAATGTAAAATTTAGCGACGGGGCAACCCTCGTCGCTAAAAATAAAAATAAAAAAATAAAAAATATAAAAATTTAGCGATGGGGTAACCCCTTTCGCTAAAAAATAAAAAATAAATTAAATAAAAATACAAAATTTAGTGATGGGTCACCCCGTCGCTAAAAAATAAAAAAATAAATTAAATTTTTTTAATTATTTAGCAATGGAATATTCCGTCGCTAATTTCGTCACTAAATTTAAAAAAAATTAAAAAATTTGGTGACAAAATATTCCGTCGCAAATCCATCACTAAATTACCGATTTTTTATAATGAAATGTGAAGCTCACTCGGGTTTCGAGTCTTATTCCACTATGTTTCTTGTCTGTGTTTGGGGACCGATTCCTCGAGTGGAGTGAAGGGAAGGATGAAGCCTAGTGCCCACCTAGGGCGTTTCCCATTGAAATATAGTCGAACATTTCAATTGTTGGTTTGTCGTGTGAGTAATCTGGTCAATTATTCACCGGTGACACCCATAGGTGGGAGCGGGTTGTTACAATAGGTGAGGCATGAGGGGTTGGACCCCGATCACATGCGCAAAGGTGGGGCTTCGCCTACAGGTGAGGCTGAGATGTTTGACACGAGTGCTGGCAGGGATGATGGTGACTCAAGAAGATTCCTTGATATACTGCATATTGTTCTTGCATGCATTGTTTCATTTCGTGTACCACTCACTTAGATGTAACAATCTAACTTAGGTATTTTATACCCCTGAAACTTTCAACGTTCCTGGTATGTCAAGTATATCAGGTACTCTAGGTTCCAGTACGAGCAAGGTCAAGGAGGTGGTGCTCGGTTAGTTTTGAGTTTTGGATTTATTTGTGTACCCGTGCAATCCCAATATTGTATTGTAAATAACAGTTAAGATACTTAAAGATGTATGGTGTATGTGTACGTTCGATCCTTACTTCCATTGATAAAGGATTTCCAATAACACTCGAGATTGTAATTAGCATGTAATAAATATCATATAGCTTCATTGCATATTTGGAAAATGGGGCATTGCAATAACTAAGCTTTCGAGGAAGAAGAGATAGAGCCTATGTGGGATTTGCATGCATACGAGTTGTATTATGTGAGTGGGGAGGTCATTGAGTGTTTTTGGGAAGTTCCGAGGTCTAACTGTAATTTCAGAAACTAGGAGTCGATTTATAATAAAATTAATATGTGCGCATATATTAGCAAAAAGGCTTGTAGGTTAGGTGTCCATGCGCGCTCGAGGAGGCATGTAGTCGAGGGTTCTATCCAAAAATGAGGCAGATGTGGTGATTTTTTAGGGTGCCACATGACGGTCCAAGATGGGCGTGCGGGCGCGATTTGGCCTTGTAGGAAACATGCAGGTGCGGAGAGACCGATGGCCTGGTTACCGAGAGAGATGCTGCCGAGAAAGATCCATGGGGATCGATTGCTAAGAGAGATGTGGCTAAGACCATGCACCCAAAAGAGATATGGCCAAGAGAGCTTGCGGAAAGAACCTCGCGAGTAGTGTGGAAAGAACTTTGTGAGCAATGTGGAAAGAACCTGACGAGTGATGTCTGTATGACTTGTATGTTAATAATGGGCATTTTTCCTGTGACTCGGTTCCACGCATTAAAAGTGAGAATCCGTGTGGTAGCCATTCCATGACTTGTATGTTAATAATGGGCCTGATAAAATAAATTAAGTGAGTGATCTCTTGGTGTTGTTTATTCCGTTTGTTATGGGGTTTTGTATCGCTCTGCTTCATTTGGGAATAATGCCGAACCCGTTGGGGCTAGGTTCTTAGAAGAGTTGACTATGGGTTAATGGGGCTATGTTAGGGGTCTTATTGTGAAAAATGAAATAGTTGGTAGCATGTGTAATGAGACAGTTTCTTATGATTGAGAATAGGTGAGAATGAGAACGGTATCATGAAAAGTTATGGAGAAATGTTCAATAATGCTAAGTCTGAAAGATATAAATCTAATGTTGGTTATGTGTGTCTTAAGGGTATGGGGTATAAAGCCACTGACTGTCGATCGTGGGTCGTGACAGTTGATGGCTGGATGTATGGGCACCAGTCATCGGCTGTTATGATAAGCGCTAGACGGGCTAGAAGAGCTGGTACTGTTAGATTTCTTCCTTGATTTTTGCGCATATCATGATGTGTGTGCCATAGGGGTTTGGTTTGCCTGCATTTGGGGGACATGCTTTGTGTGTGAAGAGATATGTGAGCATTTGCATGACCTGGTTAGTCTAAGAGCCAACTTGGGTTCCTTAGGTGAGTTGGTGCATCTAGAGCATTTCGCATGTGGGTATTCCTGTATGGGTGCAGCATGGCCTGATGCTTGGTTTATGAGGGCCTTGTCATCACGTTTATGCTATAAAAGCCATTGCATTTCCTATTTGTTGCATTGCATGGTGAGGATGTGTGGCTATAAGTGATGAGGATGGGTGGCGCCCACCACAGACCGTGTGCTGTGGAAGTGGGGTACGACCCACAGTATGAGTGATTATGGGAAGTGGGGCACAACCCATAGTGTGAGTGATTATGGGAAGTGGGGTACGACCCACAGTGTGAGCGATTATGGGAAGTGGGATACGACCTATAATGGAATAATGATAAAGTAGCTTATACGGGCTGCTAATAGGTTTGTATGTTGGACTTGGGCGCCAGTGTGTGTCTTATGTGGGCCCCAAGGACCGTCTATGTGCAGTTTACTTTATGGATATGCATTTAGGATTAAGGCGTGTAATGAGCATGGCATGTTGTGTCGTTGCACTGGCATGAATTGCATGGGGTATTGGGGAAGAGTTTTATCCTTAACCTACAACCTTTTTTCTAGAGTTTGCTGAGTCTTGTGACTCGCGTTTGCTTTCCATCATTCTAGGAAGAGAATTGTCTGAGATATCAGGTACGATCAACGGGGTTGGGTTCAGATTATCGAGCCATGATAGCAAGTGTAGAGCTCTCTAGAAACTAGATCCTGGGTGTTGTATGTTTCGTCAGAGAAATGCTTTCATGTGCTTGAGGTGGGTGTATGTTATGTAAGCCCAGGTGGGCCCACGTTGTGAATGTTTATGTAAATGGATTAATACATCTTAAAGTCCCTCAACTATTACAAAATATGACATTGAGTCCCTCACTTAAAAAACCTCAAGATTCGGTCTTTAAACAATTCAAAAAATATATTTTTAGTCCTTACCGTTTACATCCGTTTGAGTGTGACATCACGCACCGTTTAAGGTGCGTGACATAATTTAGTCTCAGTGATATATATATATATATATAGATATACAATTGCAGCCACGCAATGAACAGTTGATTACAGGCAACACACTCCCAAAAATATCGCTAGAAACCACCAGATTTTTAGGCAAACCAAGCAACAAAAACAATCTAATTGAGTCCACGAAGCTCTAATCTGAGATGGGTTTATTTCTTCTGTTTTTGAGGTTAATGGGTGGTCTGAAATCTGAACGAAGAAGGCGACGAGCTCAGAGGAAGCACCCGTGAAGAGCTCGAATGATGCTTCATCTCTGCCTCTCTGTTCTTATCGATAACCAGCGTAATGAAAGAATCATTCTCTTCATCTTGTTGAATCGACGATGCTTCGACCTTGTGAACTTCCCCCTCAATTTCTTGACCCAGTTTTCTTCTGTGAAGTTTGGTTTCAGCGTCTTTCAAGAGCTTGAGCTGGGCAGGCGGCGATGACTATTCAAAGAGGGGATTGAACCCATTGCTGGAGAAGGCTATGGGGGGTGAGAAACGGAGTCTCCATCGAGACGTTAATCCCATCGCTCAAGCTTCGGCTTCTCGACCCTTTTCTAGACTTGTCGTCTTCGGACTCCAAATCCTCTTTCGTTTCCTCTTTAATCATGAATAGAAACCTAGGCGGGCCAGCAAGCTCGGTCTCAGGCCACCAGTCCTCAGCGAAATGGGAGTCGGAGCGGAGCTCTTGTGGGTCGAGAGTGGCGGCGGAGCTGAGAAACGAGGGCTTCTTCCAGCAGAAAATGTAGAGCAACTCTTTGGCCAGGGTGCTGCCATAGCTGGGATCATCAAGCTCTCTATTGGCAATCTTCTTCTTCCACCATAGAAGGTAGTAAAGCTCGGCGAGGAAGGTAGGGGGTGGGTGATGGCCACGGCCCTGTGTGTGTGCGCGTTTGTTTATATGTATATATATATATATATATGCATATAGAGCCAGGTGTATATGTGTATATATAGGTTTGAGACAAACATAACGGAGCCGTTTACTCGCATTGACGGCAAGGACTAAAAATATATTTTTTTAATTGTTTAAAGACTGAATCTTGAGGTTTTTTATATGAGGGACTCAATGTCATATTTTGTAATAGTTGAGGGACTTTAAGATGTATTAAGCCTTATGTAAATATGGTTATGAAATGTTATGTGATGTAAAAAATTATGATTTCTAAATGGGTTGTGGGTGAGTTTTAGTTTGTGTTATTGTTCGATATTATTCAAATAATGACCGTCTCATGGATCCTCTATGCGCGTGGAGGCTCCAGGAGGTGGGCCGTTACACTAATAATCTCAGGTATTACATCATATTTGTGTTTGAAAATCTAAGGTATTACACGACGGCTCCTAGCCCTCGGTCGATAACCCGCTGTGTCTTCTTGTCGCTGCCTTCCCCTCATTTCTTTTCTTTGACTTTTCAAGCATCCCTACACTTCACACTTCTTTTATTTTGACTTCCCACCCATAACTTATATATATATATATATATCTCTTCAACACCTCTATCCAATAATTACATAATATAACACACCTCAAAATGGTGACAAACACCCTAGACTTGCTAATAGGTCATTACATAGATTTTGAAAAATATAGCCGTTACTCAAAAAAGAAAAAGAGGATAGTTTTGATCGTTAGAGCTTTATCTCTTTATTTTATGAAGTCTAACTATGTTCTCTTATAAAAGAATGATAAGTATGGTTATGCATAGTATATAAAATATTTTATCTTTATAATACGCATATGGTTCTTAACTAATTTAGCTATTATCAATCAAATTGATATGCCCTGCAAACTTGGAGAATCACAAGACCTAAAAGAGTCGTGAGAGATGGACATGAAGCCCAAAGGCCCAACGGGTTGTAGGAGATCAAGGAAACAAGGCGATGGAGCAAGAGGTTGAGCCGAGACTAATGGGGAGGACCCACTC
Source organism: Diospyros kaki (assembly GCA_036245055.1). Classification (NCBI taxonomy): domain Eukaryota; kingdom Viridiplantae; phylum Streptophyta; class Magnoliopsida; order Ericales; family Ebenaceae; genus Diospyros; species Diospyros kaki. Next base: position 23,655,275 of record BSEG01000002.1, read on the forward strand.
GGTTATGCCGAGTGGGTACAACATGGCTTTGGTTTTTCAAGCATAAATTTTTCATATGAGCTCCGATTGAGGTGATTCAAAGTCCTATGGAAAGATAAGAGAATTATCTAAAACTTTCATGTTTTGAATTTTAAGAGATTCGAGTTGAATTAAGGTATAAATTGGGTATGAAGTTGATACACCTACACTATTAAGGCTTAGAGTCAAGTATTGAAGGAAGATGGATCCGAACCAAGGAAAAAGCCAAAAAGAAGGCATGAACGAGTGGCCCCCCACTCAGTCATGACCGAGTGGCCCCTCACTCTGTCATGGGGAGACCAATTTCCCCTAACTTTTCGTGACCCACTTGGTTATGCCGAGTGGGTACGACACTGCTTTGGTTTTTTAGCGATAACTTTCTCATACAAACTCTGATTGAGCCGATTCAAACTCCTATGGAAAGCTAAGAGAATTATCTACAACTTTCATGTTTTGAGTTTTGAGAATTTGAGATTAATCAATGTGAAAATCGGGTATGAAGTTGAGGTATGAGAACCACTCAAGACCAAGCCAAGGAAAAGGGCAAGAGAAGGCATGACCGAGTGGCCCCCCACTCGGTCATGGTCGAGGTACTTGGGCCAATCTCTCCTCTTTTCTCTCTCGGATGGGCCGTGAAATCATCAAAATGGGCAGTAAGATTCTCACCTCGATTCTCGCGCGTCTTCTCTCTCTCATTCTCTCTCTCATCCGCTATAAATATGAGACCATGCCTTCAACACAAGGTACGCAATTTTGAGTGACTGAAGCATCATTTCATATTTTTCTCGAGATATGACTTAAGCATCGGAGGGTTTGAACGAGGACCCCCACCCGCGTCCTAACAGTGCTCTCATTTTGTAGGCTACTCGTCACCCTCATGTCACTCGGTCACCAAAGCCACTCGTCGCCCTCAAGTCACTCGGTCACCAAGGCCACTCGTCGCCCTCAGGTCACTCGGTCATCAAGGCTACTCATCGCCCTCAGGTCACTCGGTAATCAAGGCCACTCGTCGTTCTCAGGTCACTAGGTCAGTAAGGCCACTCGTCGCCCTCAGGTCACTCGGTCAGCAAGGCCACTCGTCGCCCTCAGGTCACTTGGTCACCAAGGCCACTCGTCACCCTCAGGTCACTCAGTCATCAAGGCTACTCGTCGCCCTCAGGTCACTCGGTCATCTTGGGCTACCAGATCATCTGCCCACTAGAACATTAGCCTTGTCACACCATCAGCTCTGTTAGATTTCCAGATCTGGACCTCTACCAGATCCAATTGCTCGTTAAGATTCTAATCAGTGAAGGCATCACTCCCAAGACTCTTACATCTGTCCATAATTAAAAATAGATTGTTGTATTTTGGCAACAAAAATTGGCATTGTCTGTGGGAAACGCAAGACAAAAAGTCAACTTAAGAATGGAAAACACCCGTGGACACCGACGAACTCTCTCTCAAGGCGTAGAGACATGCTTACCACCATGGAACTCTCAGCAACAGGGAGCGCCTCCCATTATTCCCGATTCTCACCCATAAGGAGCACCTCCTCCCCCTCATAATGCTCAACCCCAAGGAGGTGATCGCTCCGTTTCCCCCAGCCAGCAGGTGGGGAACCAATTAGTCCCACCTCCACTTAACATTGGCTCAGGGTCACTTCCTACTAATCAAGCTGGGACTTCACGACAACCATTGCGTACGGTCGCATGGGAAGAGTATGAAGCATTAAGACAACAACACGTTGAAGGCATGCAGGCACTTCGAGACATGGCTGGTATACTGTAAGGTATGATGCCTAGAGGGACGTTGCCCAATACTTTGAAAATGTTTATGCCACCACTTGAGCCTCAGCCCGAGGTTGGAGCTAATTCCTATCAAGAAGCCACTCTCGATTCTCATTCCCGATCCACTCCTTGTCGAGAGGATAGATCACCACCACCAAGGAAGAATCCTCACGCCACACCTAAAGAAATGAGAGCCCACAAAAGGAAAACAGGCCTAGAAGCTCCCAAAGACGGAGATACCATGAAACTAGGGTGACACGCTAATAAGACATGATAACCAAACAACAACAAGTATACGAGATGACATGAAAAGGGTAGTTGAAGAAGTGCTTGAACAAACGAAATTGATCCCAGCCATGGAGGAGCAACAAAGCAGAAAATGTCCATTTACTGTAGATATATTGGAGAAGCCACTGCTTAGAAAATTCAAAATGCCTCAAATCACCCCATATTCTAGCAAAGATGATCCCTATGATCACATTCAAAACTATGAGTCGTTGATGATATTGCACGGATGGGACGATGAGATAATGTGCCGAGCCTTCTCCTTAACTCTATCAGGGCATGCCCGAACATGGTTCAATCGTTTACCTGAGGCCTCTATCTCTTCATTCGGTCAGCTCAGAATGGAATTTGTTAAGGCATTTATGATTAATAGTCGAAGAAAAAAGGACGCCACATACTTGCTCAGTATTCGACAGGGGAACAAAGAAACTCTGCATCAGTATGTGGATAGATTTTGGAATGCCACTCTTGAAGTTCATGATTTACCAATTGTAATGATAGTGTCTGCTATATTACAAGGAACATGGTTAACTTCCCTACAAGAATCATTATCTTTGGACCCACTAACATCCCTAGTAGATTTGGTTGATAGAGCAAATAAATACATGCACCATACGAAAGTTATGAGAGTTATAGGTGGGAATGAGGATAGAGAGTGAAAAAGGAAGGAAAACGATGTTAAAGAGGACTCCAGACGGGTTAGGGGATCAGATATACCTCAGCCCCAGTTCCACCATTACACCAAACTGCTCCACCCTCGGTCGACCATACTTGCAGCCATCGAAGGGTCAGGTCTCATTAGACTCCCGAAAAAGGTTGACCGTCCCATGGGGAAGAATAGAGAAGAATATTGTAGTTATCATAGAACTCATGGTCATTCCACTGACCAGTGCTGGGAGTTAAGAGATCAGATCGAGATGCTAGTTTGTGAAGGACATCTTCAAAGGTATGTACAGGTCAAAGATAGTGAGCCTCGAAGAGGAGAAAATAGACAGGAAGAGCGGGGGAGATCAAATCAGAGATGTCAAGCGAGAGGAAGGGATTACAGAGAGAATCCACCTCTAGACAATGAACCAGTTCATGAGCCCATACATGTTATCTCGAGCGGTGAAACTATGGCAAGGGACTCCTCTTATTCCACCAAGACAAGCCACGAAAGGACATTCCCTTAGAAGAAGTCCGTCAGCCACCATTAATGCCCTCAAAGAGAAAACTGGGAGCAAAATTCAGACACAGTGAAGAGAGCCTATGTTAAAGATCAAGAAACTAAACTTTTTGAAGTTGTGCATGACCTGCGTATATCGTGCTCAGAGGCAACAAATAAGACCCAAGATGAAATAGTGGATGTACACACTTATTTTAAAAAATGTCAGTATTTTCATAACACATTGCTTTATGAAAGTTTGTTTGCTATGCTCTGCTTATAGGAAATAAAAACAAACTCAAGCGCTTTGCCCCGCTCACGGCTCGGCAACGAGGGAAAAATAAACTCAAGCCCATTGCCCCGCTCACGGCCCGGCAACGAGGGAAAAATAAACTCAAGCCCGTTGCCTCGCTTATAGCCTGACAACGAGGTAAAAGTACATTCAAACCCATTGCCCCGCTCACAGCCCGGCAATGAGGTAAAAGTACATTTAAGCCCATCGTCCTGCTTATAGCCCGGCAACGAGGTAAAAGTACATTCAAACCTATTGCCCCGCTCACAGCCCGACAATGAGGTAAAAGTACATTTAAGCCTATCGTCTCGCTCACAGCCCGACAATGAGGTAAAAGTACATTCAAGCCCGTTGTCCTGCTTATAGCCCGACAATGAGGTAAAAGTACATTCAAACCCATTGCCCTGCTCACGGCCTGGCAACGAGGTAAAAGTACATTCAAACCCATTGCCCCACTCACAGCCAGGCAACGAGAGAAAAATAAACTCAAGCCCGTTGTCCCGCTTATAGCCTGGCAACGAGGTAAAAGTACATTCAAACCCATTGCCCCGCTCACAACTTGGCAATGAGGTAAAAGTACATTCAAGCCCATTGTCCCGCTTATAGCCTGGCAACGAGGTAAAAGTACATTCAAACCCATTGCCCCGCTCATGGCTCGGTAATGAGGTAAAAGTACATTTAAGCCCATTGCCCCGCTCACGGCTTGACAATGAGGTAAAGTACATTTAAGCCCATTGTCCCGCTTACAGCCCAATAATGAGGTAAAAGTACAACCAAGCCCATTGCCCCGCTCACGGCCCGGCAATGAGGTAAAAGTACATTCAAGCCTGTTGCCCTGCTCACAGCTTGGCAACGAGGGAAAAATGAACTCAAACCCACTCAAACCCATTGTCCTGCTCATGGTCCGACAACAAGGGAAAAGAAAGTGAAAACCTATTGTCCTACACACAACACCATAACTGGGAGCAGAATCAAACTCATTGTTCAGTGCACAGTTCGACATTTATGGAAAGTGAACTTACTAGTATATCTACCTCATACTTCTGCAAAGGAATTGAAAATCACTAGAGCCTAGAAATTTAAAAACATGGTGTGCAAACAAGCTCGAGAGGATGTGTACAAGATGAACCAGCAAAAAGAGAAGTAATGTTCAAAAGTTTACAGGACAAGATACTCTTTCACCTGGAGCTTCCGGCTAAAAGAGTAGGGAGCAATTGATATGCCCTGTAAACTTGGAGAATCACAAGACCTAAAAGAGTTGTGAGACATGGACATGAAGCCCAAAGGCCCAACGGGTTGTAGGAGATCAAGGAAACAAGCCGATGGAGTAAGAGGTCGAGCCGAGACCAAGTGGGGAGGACCTACTCGGTTATGCCAAGTGGATACGACACTACTTTGGTTTTTTAGGTATAACTTTCTCATATCAGCTCAGATTGAGGTGATTCAAAGTCTTATGGAAATATAATAGAATTATATACAACTTTCATGTTTTGAGTTTTAAGAGATTCGAGCTGAATCAAGGTGTAAATCGGTCATGAAGTTGATGCACCTGCATTATTAAGTCTCAGAGTGAAGTATTGAAGGAAGATGGATCCGAACCAAGGCAAAAGCCAAAAAAAAGGCATGAAAGAGTGGCCCCCCACTCGTTCATGATCGAGTGGCCCCTCACTCGGTCATGGGGAGACTAATTTCTCCTAACGTTTCATGATCCATTCGGTTATGTCGAGTGGGTACGATACTGCTTTGGTTTTTTGGCCATAAATTTCTCATACAAACTCCAATTGAGCTGATTCAAACTCCTACGAAAATCTAAGAGAATTATCTAGCACTTTCATGTTTTTAGTTTTGAGAGATTCATGATCAATCAATGTGAAAATTGGGTATGAATTTTAGGTACAGGAACCACTCAAAATCGAGCCAAGGAAAAGGGCAAGAGAAGGCATGACCGAGTGGACTTGGGCCAATCTCTCATCTTTTCTCTCTCAGATGGGCCTCGAGATTCTCACCCTAATTCTCACGCGTCTTCTCTCTCTCCTCCGCTATAAATATGAGACCATGCCTTCAACACAAGGTATGCAATTTTGAGTGATTGAAGCATCATTTCGTATTTTCTCAAGATTTGACTTAAGCATTGGAGGGTTTGCGCAGGGACCCCCACCCGCGTCCTAACGGTGCTCTCGTTTTGTAGGCCACTCGTCGCCCTCAGGTCACTTGGTCACCAAGCCCACTCGTCGCCCTTAGGTCACTCGGTCACCAAGGCTACTCGTCGCCCTCAGGTCACTTGGTTATCAAGGCCACTCGTCGCCCTTAGGTCACTCGGTCATCAAGGCCACTCGTTGCCCTCTGGTCACTCGGTCATCAAGGCCACTCGTCGCCCTTAGGTCACTTGGTTATCAAGGCCACTCGTCGCCCTTAGGTCACTCGGTCATCAAGGCCACTCATCGCCCTCTGGTCACTCGGTCATCAAGGCCACTCGTCACCCTCTGGTCACTCGGTCAGCAAGGCCACTCATCGCCCTCAGGTCACTTGGTCAACAAGGCCATTCGTTGCCCTCAGGTCACTCGGTCACCAAGGCCACTCGTCGCCCTCAGGTCACTCAGTCACCAAGGCCACTCGTCACCTTCAGGTTACTCGGTCATCAAGGCTACTCGTCGCCCTCAGGTCATTCGGTCACCAAGGCCACTCGTTGCCCTCAGGTCACTCGATCATCAAGGCCACTCATCGCCCTCAGGTCACTTGGTCATCTCAGGCCACCAGATCATCAGCCTACCAGATTATTAGCCCACCAGATCATCAGCCCACCAGATCATCAGCCTTGTCAGACCATCAGCTCTATTGGATTACCAGATCTGAACCTTTACCAGATCCAGTTGCTCGTTAAGATTCTTATCAGTGAAGGCACGACTCCCAAGACTCTTGCGTCTGTTCGCAATTAAAAATCGATTGTTGTATTTCGACAACAACACAAATCAAAGAAGGCGTGAGTATGTGCAGGTATCAAGAAAAATTTCAAATCTCAAGCTTCTATAAAAGACCAAGTGCTACACGAGATCAATGTTGATTGGTTGGTCAGTTGGTTAGTGAATATAGCTGTTGTTGTTAAGCAAGCCTGAGTTACTGATGTTGCAATGCTAAGCCAATCCAAATTTAGACACAATAGAATTCATTTTCTGGCTAATGTTCATTGCTTGAGTGTTAATTCTTCATGCTCATCTTCTTCACTTTAAGCAAATTATCTAGTGATGTTTTCATGTAGATATTCTTAAACTAGATACTAGATATAAGAGGGTTGAGTGTTATATTCATTCATATTCATATAACTCTTTTATTGTTTAAGAGAATATTTGAAATCTTTGTATTATCTTACATTTTTCTCTTGAGAAATCCTTTCACAAATTTTGTGAAACTTGTAAGAGGTTAGGCCTCATCCTTTAAAAGGCAGTGGTTGTGGTTAAACCTAGTTATAAAAAAACCTCATGTAAAGGTTACAACTACTCCTGTAAAAGTTGAGGTTCCTACTTAACCAGTGAAAAGTGGAGGTTTTAGTTGAACTAGTAAAAACTATGTATGAGTTATAGTTGAACCCTAAAAGGTAAAATCTCATAGTGGATGTTTTCAAAATGTAATGACCCAGAGGTCCAATACAAGATGGGAACAAAGCGTAACTTGATCAAGATAAATTATACTATACAACAAATAACAATGATTCCACCATCTGTTTCTTTCTCTCTCTCTTTTTTTTTTTTTTTTTTATATAGAACAAAATAGTTATCATCACTTACATTCGATTAGGATATCCCAAAGGGGAATACAACAAACCCCAATAATAAAATACCACCAATAACATAGTACAAACCAAATAGCTAACAAAAGCCCCCAAAACCTTTTATTCGGGTGAGCTCTGTACACATATAACCCAACAAATCATGCCCTGCTAGGATCCCTCTCATCCTTTGCTTTATCTTCACTTGGAATGATGTGAAGAGAAAGAATGAGCCGCAAGGCCTAATAAGCATAATACAACAAAATAAAACATGAGATATATCGAAATAGAGACTCAGTAAGCAATAAGAAGCAATATATGGTAGGATCGTGGTATAGAGTAATATAGGTAGAATATTAACATGGAACATCATGGTTATAATCATAACCAAGATCAATATAATCTACATAAGGAACAAACTCCTACCATCGCATGGATAAGGCACATTTCGGTAGCCTCACTACTATATAGTCTTTAGAACCTGTAACACTTGGTGTTGTATGTGTATTTAATTATATAAGTTTATGAGTGGGGGTATTAGAATTTTAAATCTTGCCTTGGTTGGAATAATGGAAGTGCATAAATTTAAGATGCCTTGTGAAGGGCAATTTGGTAATTTGGATATTATTTCATTATAAGTGAAATTTTAAAGAAATTATTGGATGGCCAAGTTTAAGGATTGGGAGCCAAGTAGGTGTCTAATGTTGACACTTGGCAATTTTCACTCAAAGAAGATGAGATATTAAAGAAATAAGTAAGGGCCAAATTAAGTGTAGAGATAACACCTGGCAAGGTTTTATGAGAAGAAAAAAGAAAAGAAAAGAAAAAGGATTTATATATAAATTCTTGTGGGGAAGCATATGTGCATGTGTGTGTGTGGATTTTTACAGTAGAAAAGTGTGATTTAAATAAAGTAAAAAGAAAAGAAAAGAGCCACTCTAGCATTTAATGAAGGTAATCGTTAGAGTGATTAAAGAAAAAATAAATGAAATTAGATATTAGTCATGCATTTATGTGGGAAAATAATGAGAATAAAGTAAATGCAAATAAAGTGGATTTTTGTCTTTCAAGAGTGATATAGTGAAAATTGTCTCATTTAATTAAATAGTGAGAAATAAGAGATCCAATGGTTGGGGATTTAGTTTGGAGAGGATCAAGATCTAATGGCTACAATTAATTCTTGAAAGTGGCATGGATTGCCAAAAACATATATAAATAAATATATAATGAGCCTAATAAAAAGAATGGATGATGGAGATTTAGTCTCTAATTTATCATCAAGGGTAGAGATTTGTAGAGACTAAATGGCAAGGATTGTGCTTTTCTTTAATGGTGGAGATTTAGTTTCATCTTGATCTATGGCTAAGAATAAACCCTCTGAAAGCACAAGGATTGTGCTAGTTTCAAGGGTTAGGTTTTGTTCTTTAAAAGAATGATCAAGGGCTAGAAATTGGTCTTGAATTTGTGAGATGGAAAGAAATTATATATAAAGAAGAAAAATCTCTAAGTGGAAGTTTCGCTTGGTGGAAGAAAATTAGAGAGCAAAGGGAGAGTTCTCTCGTGAGCTTCCAAAGGAAAGGAAGGTAAGATTTTGATCTAGGTCTTTTCTAGTAGAAAGAAAGAAAAGTCTTCATTCTCCTTCTCATCTCTTAGTCTTCAAGATCATCAAATGTTCTAAGAATCTTTTTCTTAAGGTGGTTGAAAGAAAAAGAAGTCTTGGAAGCCAAATCTTGTTAAAGCTCTCAAGAGATTTAAGGTAAGGGATGACCCCAAGTGGTGAGATTTTGCTTGCATTTGTAAGTGCTTATTTATGAGTTGCATGTAGTGGTCACATTTGCATGATATGTGTTCTAGTGTACCTATGGCCGTATGGAGGGCTAGTGTGGTGGGAAGGGTTGGTTGGTGCCTTAACCTATGGAGGTTATGAGGGCATGAAAGACTACCCATTGTTGCATTGCATTTTGTATTACATACTTTTCTCATGTTACATTTACTTATGCATGGCATCCTTACTGAGCAATGGCTCATAAGGTCATTTGACCTCTTTGTAGGTGGGGAATCTTCAAAAGGAAAGAGTATCTTGGAGGGTTGAAAGATATTTGAGTAAGAAAAGTTATGTGAAGATGTATGTTTTTGGCTTGTGTAGTGTAAGTGATGTATTTCTTTGGTTGAAATGTATGTATGCTTGATGTGGGAGAATGGAGGAAAACTTTGTTATTTTTGGAGGTATTTGAGGTATTTTAATATTCTGGAAGCTATGGTTTAAAATAAACAAAAAAATAGCCAGAAGGTTGTTGCTGGCGCGCGCGAGCGCAGCCGAGTGCAGCAGGCGAGCGGTGTGGGCACGCGCAGGCAGTCCGCGCGCGCGGCTAACTTAGCACGTGTGCCATGCGCGCGGCCCGCTTGTACGGCTGGTGCTGCTGCCCCCCCCCTTTGCTGCTGTTTTCATTTATTTTATTTTTGGAATTTCTGGAATAAAAGCATGTTTATAAAAATAAATAAATGTGGATTTGAGCCCCCAAAATAATTATTAAATTAATGTAAATTTTGAGGCATTTCCGAAAAAATTCCTATATTTTGGAAAATAAAACAAAGGATTATTTCCTTGAATTTTGGGAAAATGGATGAGAAAACTTGATGTTTTGAATTTCAAAAATTTACTTCCTAAAGGTTGGAAATTTGGTTTATTTTTGAAATAAATAAAAGAAAAATAAATGGAGGTTTGGCTAAGGAAAAATTTATTAAAATTTTCAAGAGGAGTTTAACCCAAGTATTTTTCTAAGGCAATTGAGAATGAGAAAATGGGTTATAATTAGGCTAAAATTTATTTTCTAATAATTAAGGCCTTGTGCCATAGTTAAGTAAAGCGAGTGTGGTTTGCTTGTTTTTGTTGAGTCCTGGGAAAGGTCATCCTTGTTTCTTTATTAAGAGTTAGAGAAGGGTGACGCTTCACCAATGTTTCAGGTTTAATTTCGCGAGGTCTTTTGATATTTTTCCTGAATCCTTGAGTGGAGCGAAGGGAGGGGCGAAGCCTAGTTTCCACCTAGGGCGTTTCTCATTGAAACATAGCCTGTCTCTTCATTATTGCCTTAGCAAGTGAATAGTTAGTTGATTATTCACAAGTAATGCCCGTAAGTAGGAGTGGGGCGTTACAGAACCCATCTAAAGCTCTAAGCACAACATCCATTATCTTGCAATATCATGCATTCATGTCACAAGACAACCCACTCCAGGCTTGTAACTACCCGTTAGGAGGTCTAGGCATTTTCGGGTATTTCATTTTAGGCTCAAAATTTTTGCTTTAGTTAATTGAAAATTAGAAATATATATATTTTTTTGAAATAAAGTGTAACTGGAAATAAAAATTTGGGAGCCCATTCAAATGGGATTTAAAGATGTGGGAAAAGTTCAAATGAATTGGACCATTGAGATGTGTTAAAATTTTAATTATGAATGAAGGGGGATTGGGCTTTGGAATTGAGTTAGGCCTAAGTGTAAAGTTGATACAAATAAGTGAAGGTTGAAAGAAGAACCGTTGGGCCTTAATTTTGTTGGGCCTAATTTATTTGAGATGGATAAATGGGTTGGGCTTGAGCCCATTTGCAATTAATGATTGAAATTTAATATGAAATTGAAATGAAATGTAAAATGTCTAAAGTGGGTTAATGAATGGTTATGCATGATAAAAAGGCAAGGACAAGTGTGTAATTCCAATTGGGTTGAATAAAGAATATGAGAAAAGAAACAAAGAAAATGAAAAACGTCAATAGTGCCCTTGGACATTCGTTTGACTGTTGTTAGGTGAGGGGTAGATTTGTCAATTTCTAAGGCAGGCGCAGCTTGCAGCGTGTAGCCTCTTCCTCTCCCCTTTTTTCTCCTTTTTCTATGTGCTGATACTTTTGTACCTTTGCAACGATTTGCGAATGATTCTGTCTCTTGTTCCATTGGCCATCACTTTCTTCTCCTTCTTTTACTTCTATTCATTGTTGCTGCTACGTTGCTATTGTTTTTCTTCTTCTTCATTACTGTGGCGAAGTAAGTTCAGTGGAAAGAGGCTGGTGGTGTTCTTCTTGGATTTCTTCTTCTCTCCAGGCAAGTTCTTCTTGCACTCCTCTTTTATTTTCAGTGCAAGTTCTCTTGTTATTTCTTGTTCTCGTGTAAATCCCCCCTCAGCTTTTTTAATTTAGTCACTGTGAGGGATTATATATGCTTATATATATATATATAAATGTCTGTTGCTGTATGTGATTCCCCTTTGCTGTTGTGTCTTTGGATTCTCTACTTATTTTCTCATGGTCTCATTTATGTCTCTTTGGGGTTTGAATCATCCCAAGCTTCTTTCGTGAATGACATTTATATAGCTAGGGAAGGATGAGGAACTTTGTTTGTTTTACATTCGAAGGAACAGTGTATTATATGTATATGTATGTATATATATATACGTGTATCTTATTCGAATGATTCTTGAGAAGTCATGTGGATGAGTGTGTGTCTCATCTGAGCAAGTTTGTATAAAGGTAAAAGAATGTACATAGCCTCATCTAAATATATATAAAACCCATCGAATGCTACACTCAAAGATAGCCATATCTGGACAAATTGCAATTGAATCAACTTCGAGCCTGATTTTGACCTTGATGAAGTGAAAATCTCTTAAAACTCAAAACACAAAAGTTGTAGATCTTTTTCTTGGATTTCCATAACATCTTGAATCAACTCAATCTGAGCTCAAATGAGAAAGTTATTCCCTGATTACCAATCAATGTTGAATCTGCCCAGAATAGTCTCATTCGAATGAGTTCCTCCCACATTCGAATGAATTTCATGTAAGCTGATCAAATTGCTCTGATTTTTTCCTTACATTTGAATGCAATAGTTCCCTTATTCGAATGAATTTCCCTATCATTTGAATATGTTAGAAGTCATTTGAATGTGCCTCTCAAACTTGTGATTTGCTGTAGCAGTTCTGACCATGCTTCATTCTTTTTGGTATATCTTCCTGTGATGATATTCAATTTAAGATCCGTTTGATGCGTTGAAAACTAGACTTCATAGGCTTCGATTCTGTGTATTAGTCAAATGATTTGGTTATGTTTTGAACTTGTAACATTTTGATTAATTTCTTTCAAAAAAATTCGTAGCTTGCTGTTTGTGCAATTTGACCACTTGGTGTTCTTTGGCCTATAACTTTCTCTTCCCATCTCTAAATTGAGATCCGCTTGTTGGGTTGTAAACTAAACATCCTAGGATTCATTTTGATATATTAACATTATTTGGCTTTAAATTGAGTCCGTAATGGCCCCGTCAATCTTGGATAAAAATATGAAAATCTTATTGTTTGAATCGCCTATATATATATTATAAACCCATTTGAATGGCTGGGCTGCCATTTGAATGGTGTGACCTTAATCCTGAAGATCCATTCGAATAGCAACTATCCCATTCGAATGCCCTTGACTTATCCGAATGATACCCTCAGAACCTATTCGAATTGATCTGCATATATACATATAACTCATCTGAATGCCTCTTGAATCATCCAAATCATACTCACCTATATTTATATACGTCATTCGAATTGCCTCACTATTTCATTTGAAACCCCTTGCATATGTACCTTATAACCATATGAATAAGCCCAAGTGTATTTGAATACCATGCCTTAAATCCAAATACCCTGCTGGCCTTTGACTACCACACTCCAAATTCAAATGAACTTTATCAACATGCTCATATATATATTACCTATTAAATAAAAAACTTAGCACGGTCATCTTTTGGAAATCAAATTGCCTTAAGCAATACACTCTTTTAGCAAATCAAATCCGATTCTGACAGTAAATAAGAATACACAAGCATGACCATGGTAAGTGTATTGAATGCACAATTTATCTATTTTAAATGATCTCAAATATGTCCAAATTATGAGATGCCTCTGTGAAATTCCTTCTAAATATTTCTTAGAATATGGTCATTAAATTAAACACCCACTGTTTGTGTAAAAGATTAATACTAGCTTGTCAATGAACAAACACGCGTGGTGTGGTCATTTTAATTACATAGGGACTAATCATGAATTTGAGCTATGAGCACGAATGCAAGTAAATGCATACTGGCCCTAGTTAAATGAATTCACCAAAAAAATATTATGATGGGAAAAATAGTTATTAAATCTATAATACTCCTCAAATGGTGAATCAAGATTTAGCCTGAAGTAGCATCTCCCAAAATTATTTCGGTGTTATAATTTACATCTTGATTATGGTAAATGTTATGAAGTAAGATATGTTGAATTTATCTGATGATGGTAAAATACCCACTATGGTTAAATGGTGTTGAAAGTATGAATATTGAGGAAACAAAAATTTAAATACATGTGGTTGGCAAATGCATAAATGATGCATACATGTACATGTTATATATATATATATATATAATTTGCGCACCTATTATTTTGCGCGGAGGGAGAAAGGGTACCCTAGAGCACCTGGCGTGAGACGAGGTGGCCATAGCCAGACAAGTTGGCTCCATATTTATTTGTGAGATTCTATTAAAATGATGCATTTTTGCATGTATTAATTAATGGCTTGAGAGCTGGGAAAATTTGATATTGGTATTGAAATATGCACTTGTGCATTCATTGATTGATGGCTTGAGAGCCGGGGAGATTTGATACTAACATTGAAATTTTATGCACAATTGCATAGTGGCACATGGTGGCATGATATATTTAAATTTGAATTGATAAATTCATGGGCTATGAATCTTGTACATAACTGTTGAATCCTTGATTACTCTTTTTGGTGTCACCATGTTCTTGGATCCTATTCATTATTTATTGTTCTCAAACTTGCTGAGCCTTGTGGCTCACTTGATCTTCTTTGCCATTCCAAGTAAAGGAAAGACTGTTATTGGGGGGCGAGTCCAGTAGAACTTCAGCCCAGGGTTAGTGGTATTCGGAGACGCGTCCTATCTTGAAGATCCTTAGTAGGATTTTGGAGAGGCTAGTAATGAAATGAGTTTATTTTGTTAATTCGTACTAGAGCCTCTATTTATTTTGTATGGCCTTCAAGCCTATACTTATGAGGTATTGGAAATGTAATTGAACCTTAATTTAGATTCCACTTTTATTAATGAAATGAGTTGTTTGTTTTAATATGGTTTGTTCAATATCCACACTGTGATAACCTTCTTTTGAATATCCTATGCTAGCAGGAATATTCGGAAGCGGGCCTTACAAGGCCTATAAATCCAATCCACTATGCGACACTAGCACCTGTCTGTGATACCACACGCCAAGTATGTAGTGACCCCATCATAGCAGTGCCCTCAATCCTCTCTTGACTCTGCGGCACTAGCACCTACCTATGATACCACACGCCCCATATGCATTGGCCCCATGTAGCGCTCTCAGGCCGCTCACAACTCTACGATACTAATACATGTCTATGATACCACACGTTAATGCAGTGGCCCCATCATAGTAGCGCTCTTAGACCGCTCTCCACTCAGGGGTACTAATACACGCTTATGATATCACACACCCAGTATGCAGTGGCCTCATCATAACAGCATTCTAAGACCAACTCTACGGTACTAATACATGCCTATGATACAACAAACCCAATATGTAGTGGCCCCATCATAGTAGTGTTCACAAATCGCTCTCAACTTTGGGCACTAATACATGCCTATGATACCACACGCCCAGTATGCAGTGGCGCCATCATAGCAGCGCTGTCAACCATGTAACACCCCACTTTTCTATTTCCAGGGTACACATACAAAGATGCATGATGACGCTAGCAACCACATGGTAATCAAAGGGCGTTTATGGAAGCCTTTGCCAACAGAAGCAAAGGATCGAACCTGAAAGCTTTATAAAAACCATAAGCTAGATATTTAAGGCTTCCACTATATACTTTTAACATAAAAACCACCTGAAAAGCCATAATACAACTTGGGAATCTAGGGATCATTTAGGCTCCCATTTTTACAACAATTAAAACTCACACTAAAGCCACAATACAAAGCTTTTACAATTAAAACGTAGAATAACTAGCTATCCGAGAACCACTTCCTTTCCTTTCCTCTGTCTTGATTCCAGAGCATCTGTCATGACTAACCCACCTGGAATGTTAAATGTTCCAGGGGTATGAGACTCCTAAGTTAGATAGTTATATCTAAGTGAGTGCAACAAGAAGAGATAGCATGCATGTAAATGAGATATGCAAAATGATATGAAACGGCCTGTGTGGTAGTGACGCCGAGGTGTTGCAATCACCCCCGTTGATCAATCATGTTCTCACATCTCCATGACTTTTCACCAGTCTAACATGAGATCCTGACTTCAGCTAGCCACACACACCAAGTGATGCATGACAAAGAAAGAGAAAATGCTTGGTTTAAAAGAAAGTCATGCTTATGCAAGTAATCACCCTTACCCGTGTGAAGACAAAATGTTCAATATGTATCATAAAGATGCAAGAAGCACTCACCTTGCTGGTTTGGAAGCACTAAGGTACTGTTCACAGGGTTCGGGAAAGCTTTTCTGCAAAAATAACATAACTTCGAAACTCAAACCTAAAATATTTTTATATGGGGTCCTAGGGAAAAATTTAAGGACCAAGTACACAAAATTTGGGGCTAGAGGGGCCCTTCACGCGCCCTCACGTGCTGGGGGAAGGATCCCCATGCGCTGCACTCCCAGCAGTCAGGTGGCGTGTGAACTGCACGCGCCGCCCCTCCTATTTTGACGTCTTGAGGTTTTTCAGCCCGTTCTCTCACGTTTGGACTCCGATTTGACTTCCGTTTGGACCCACGAGACCCTTATTAAATTATCTATCAAAATATGGAAAGAAATTAGAATTAACTTTCTGTTTTGATGTTGTTTAACTCCTTCTACGATTGTGGTCGAACATTTTTGATGAAGCGTTTTACCACTCTATTTTTTGGCAGAACTTTTCCTATTAAACTCACTTCCTTTTTGCTCTTGATTCATGGTGAGATTTTCCCTTCTAAGGGCTTGGTATTTATAGGCATTTATGGCCAATCCAAGAGTGCCATGTGTCGCTTGCCATGTGTTAATTAGATAAGGTTGTAATCATTGCTTTCGTAGGATCGCGCCATGTGTCCCTAGAGATTTGTTCCACTTCTCCCCCTTGCGACATGTGTCCTTTGAAACATGTGCCACCACATGTTAATTAGGTTTTTCAAGATTCCTCATAATTACTCATGATTATGTCTCCTAACTAAGTTAGCTTATTTGGTTCCTCTAACTAACTAGTCACAAGATATTTTTAACTTCCCACAAATAACTCTTTAGCCCCAAAACTTCTTTGCACTTATATCCCTTGAGCCCTATAACTCCTTAAACTTCTCCAAAATATCTTAAGATGATGCCCCCTCGTGGTAGTTTCCATGATTTTTTGAAAAACCCTTCATTCATCCCTCGACGATTACCTCAGAACTTCACATGTATCCTTCGCTTTCCAAGGAAATGTTTTATTTCTTGAACAACAATGCCTAGGAAAACTTCGGGTATTACATCCTCCCCCCCTTAAAAAAAAGATTTCGTCCTCGAAATACACCCCTTGGTCTCCATATGGTTGAAGAGATGTGGAAACTTCTACTGCATTTCTTCTTCTCTCTCTCAAGTGGCTTCCTCAATGTTATGGTGTTTCCACAACACTTTCACCAGTGGTATCACCTTGTTTCTCAATACTTTCTCCTTCCGGTCGAAGATCTCAATGGGTTCTTCAGGATAGGTCAAATTCTCTTGCAGCTCAATCGTTTCTTCTGGAATCTTCTGGGAAGGATCGGGTTTGCACTTTCGTAGACGAGACACATGGAGCACATCGTGTACGCCAAACATTGATGGGGGTAGATCTAACCGATATGCTACTAGCCCAATACGTTCCAAAACCTCATATGGCCCAATGTAGCGTGGGTTTAACTTTCCTCGTTTCTTCCCCTGGTGCAAGATCTTCAAGTATACCTTGTCTCCAGTTTAAACTTCCAAACCCCTCATTCGATTATCGGCATATGACCTCTATCGGCTTTGGGCTGCCTTAATCTTTTCTTGAATCACCTTAATCTTTTCGTTAGTTTGTTGCACCATTTCAGGTCCTAAAAGCTGTCTTTCTCCCATCTCGGTCCAACATAGAGGTGTTTTGCACCTTCGACCATAGAGAGCTTCGTATGGAGCCATAGCAATTCAATTAAGGGTATGTGCTCCTCCCATCCTTTTGAAAACTCAATCACACAGGCTCGCAACATGTCTTCCATGGTTTGAATTGTTCGTTCTGACTGTTTGTCTATTTGGGGGTGATATGCCATACTCAGCCGCAGTTGGGTCCCCAAAATTTTTTGCAAACTCTCCCAAAATTGAGAAGTGAATCTTGGATCCTTGTCGGATACTATACTCACTAGAGTTCCATACAGTCTGATTATCTTTTTTTAATATACAATTGTCCTTACTTGGTGATTGGTTGTCCTACTTTCATGGGCAGAAAATGAGTGGAGTTTGTTAGCTTATCCATTATTACCCATATTGCATCATTTCCTGTAGGTCCTCTTGGCAAACCTGTAAAAAAATCCATAATGATATGCTCCCACTTCCATTCGGGAATATCTAGGGGTTGCAACTTCCCGGCAGGCTTTTGATGTTCGATCTTTATCCTTTAACAAGTGTCATATCGACTCACGTGACGAGCTATGTCTTTCTTCATTCCTGGCCACCAGTACAAATTTCTCAAGTCCTTGTACATTTTGGTAGCACCAGGGTGGATAGTGTATTTGGCTCGCTACACCTCTCCCAGAATGGTTTGCCTCAATTCCTTGACCCTGGGCACATAGATTCGGTCTACGAACCGTAATATACCATCAGAAAAACTGAAGTCAGGGTTCTTGACCCTTCCCCGGTCATCTACCCACAACTTCACCCTCGTGTCTTCCAGAGTAGCTTGTCGGATTTGCTCCACTAGGTAGGAATGAACCACCAGGCTAGCGACGTAGATGAACGTTCTTTTAGGAATAACGCCCACTGACAATTGGCTGAAAGCCTCCACCAATCCCCATTCCCGGGCCATCAAATTAGCTATCAGAGTAGGCTTTTTCCTGCTTAACGCATCAGCCACAACATTTGCCTTCCTGAGGTGGTACTGGATCGTATAATCGTAGTCTTTTAAGAATTCCATCCATCGCCATTGCCTCATATTCAAATCCCTCTGTGAAAAAAAATACCGCAAGCCCTTATGATCTGTGAAGATCTCAAACTTTTCCCTATATAAATAGTGCCACCAAAGTGTCAAGGCAAACATGATCGCAGCCAACTCCAAATCATGGGTAGGATTGTGTTGCTCGTGATTTTTCAATTGCCGAGACCCATATGCCACCACCCTTTCATTCTGCATGAGTACACACCCCAAGCCAGTTTTTGAGGCGTCAGTATAAACACGAACCCTCCTGTCCCACATGACATGGCTAAAGTAGGTGCAGAGGTTAATCTCTTTTTGAGTTCATTAAAACTATGCTCGCACGCCATATTCCATTCAAACTTAATTCCTTTTCTTGTCAACTGGGTAAGTGGTAAAGCAATATGAGAAAATCCTTCAACATATTTTCTATAATAACTTGCCAACCCCAAGAAACTACGTACCTCAGTTACGGTCTTAGGTTGTTCCGAATTTCTTATTGTCTCAACTTTTGAAGGATCCACTGCTATTCCTTCCTCTAATATGACATGGCCCAGAAAAGCTATTTGGGTTAGCCAAAACTCACATTTAGAAAATTTGGTATATAGTCGATGCTCCCGTAACGTCTTTAGGACTGTTTCCAGGTGTTGCTCATGTTCCTCCCTGTTAGCTGAGTATATTAGAATATCATCAATAAACACAATCACAAATTGGTCTAAGTATGACCTGAATATTCTATTCATCAAGTCCATAAAGGCTGCTGGTGCGTTAGTTAATCCAAACGGCTTCACCAAGTACTCATAGTGTCCATAACAAGATCTAAAGGTAGTTTTCGATACATCTTCCTTCCTGATCCACAATTGGTAGTAGCTCGACCTGAAATCTATCTTCGAGAACACCCTAGCACCTTGTAACTGGTCAAACAACTCATCAATTCTAGGGAGCGGATACTTGTTTTTTATAGTGACCTTATTCAATTGGCGGTAATCTATGCACATCCTTAGACAACCATTTTTTTCTTTACAAACAATATAGGTGCTCCCCAAGGTGACATGCTAGGTTGGATAAAACCCTTGTCCAAAAGGTCCTGCAACTGAGTTTTCAATTCTCTTAATTTTGCTGAGGCCATCCTATAAGAAGGTATTGATATAGGGTTTGTCCCTGGTAGGACATCTATGGCAGGTTCAATTTCCCGATAAGGGGGTAGTCCAGGTAAGTCTTCAGGAAACACATCAGGGAAGTCTCTTACTATGGCCACTTCCACAAGCTCAACCTTTTTGTTATCCTCTTGTACACAAGCTAGGTAGCCATATGCTCCTTTCCCTAACATCCTAACAGCTTTAAGGGCTGTTATCCATTTGATTCTCCCACTGCCATCTTGCCCTTAAAACTTCTCCCAAGTTCCATCATCTGCTTGTAACTCAACTGTCTTTTCTTGACAATTAATTTTTGCATTATATTTAGTCAAGAAATCCATCCCCAAGATTATGTCAAAATCCTGAATATCTAGGGACGTAAGTTCGACTGGAAATTCATTATTCCCCAATACGACCCATCCATCCCCATAACCTATATATGTTTCTACTTGTCTTCCAAAAGGGGTAGATATTATCATGGGACACCCTAGTTCTCCCAATTCCAATTCTAAACAATGTGCCGATGCATGCAACACAAATGAATGAGTAGACCCTAGGTCTATCAATACTTGCACTGGTGTACCAAGGAAAATCATTGTACCTTGTATTATTGACGGGTTGGCACTAGCGTCTTCTCTCGTCAAATTGAACACGCGTCCCCGCTGCGGCTCCATGATTCCTTAATTTGCCCCGAACTATACAATACTTTTCTTCTAAGGGAAGTCACGAGAGATATGAGCAGGCTTCTGAAAAGTGAAACACAGTCCCTTTTGGGCAATCTCGAGCCACGTGGCCAGTTCCTCCACAAGAATACATCCCTGGGCTCCTGTCCTACAGGGTTTCCCTGGATGATATTTCTGACATTTTGGGCACGTACCTTTGGTCTTAAACTTCCTTCCTTGATTCCCCAAGTCATGCTTTCTTCCCAACCTTCCGTCCTCGGGCCCACAAAACTCCGCTCCCAAAGTCTCCATTCGCTAAAAGTTGCTTTCTACCATCAAGGCTTGCAGCACCACATCTGCATAGGTGCGTGTCCCTAAGGAGCTTAAGGAAAGCTGAATCTTCCACTTCAGTCGCCTAAGGAACTTCTGCGCTTTGGCTTCCTCGTCCAGGTTTTATATAGGCATATACTTGATTAATCTTGTGAAGTGATCCTCGTATTGGGCGACAGACATGTCCCTAGTTTGTTTTAGATTCATGAACTCCAGGCCTTTCTCCATTTTCTTACATAAAGGAAAGTATTTTGTATTAAAAAGTTCCTTAAACTATACCCACGTAGTAACTGGCGTACCTTATCCTTCCGGACCTTGCAGGGTTCTCATCGTTTTCCACCACTGGTAAGCTTCATCACGAAGCATGAATTTTGCACAACCAACCTTGTCCTCCTCTTCACAGCCAATAAAGTCAAAGATCTTTTTGATCTGCTCCAGCCAAAACTCACTTTCACAGGGGTCAGTTCCTGTCTTTCCTCGAAAAATAGGCGGGTTCAACCGCTAAAACCTGTCGCTAACATTAGGATTTCGGGGGATAGCTTGATCCGCTGGTTGTGTTCCTGGCATAAGGGTGACCATACTTTCCAGGACCTGTTCCATTTGATCCATACGAGTCCCTCCTTCTTGGTTCCCTTCTGGCAGTGGGTTACCTTGGGGCGTCTCCGTCCCTTCCTCGTGGTGGCCCTGCATCTCTTCCTCTTGAACGTTGTTTCTGTGCCTAGGGTTCTTGGTTCGGTGAGTGTTTACCATTTGAAACTATTCACAATAAATTTGAAAGGCAATTTATAAACATATTCTCCTAAAGATGTACACCCAGTTAATAGAACAAAGCATGCAACCACACGTCCTATCTTTCTATATGACAATCACCCACCTATCCATACCCATATGAGAGGTCTTATAATACCATTATCAAGCATGCAAATCCCTAAGTCCGAAATTCCATATTATAACAACTTCTTAGGGTTCTTGTTACACACTCAGGGTCCTTAGGTTTACAATACATCCCCAAAATTCCTACAACATCAACAACCTTCCAAGTCAGTTTGTCCAAAATTCTCAAGGTTTTCTAATCCTTCACCTGCAATCACTTGTTCACTTCACAAATCATTACTCAAAGTATCCTTATCAAATAAAATCGGTTAGTCCTAGTTCATCAAATTCCTAAAGAGCAACAATAAACAAATCTCCAAATGATAATAACCATCACATCCCCAAAAGTAATAACCATCACTTCTTCTTCTTTTTTTTTTTTGGAAAGTAACAATCATCAATTTCTAAGAACAATAACCACCAATTTCCAGGAAATAATAACCATCAAGTTCCAAGAAGCAATAATTAGAACTTTATAAGTCAAACCAAAATTACCTCCCAAAATCCAATATGCTTCTTAGTTATGGCATCAAAGTGGTTTAACCTACCGAACGATCAATTACTCTTTCCTGCCTTAATCCACTTACCCATCGGGTTTAGGTGTCATTCCTTCGGGTTCCTTCTTCCTTATGTTTTACATAACCTGTCACTACAAACCATCAAGATTAGTACGACTATAACATCTTGTATATTACATTACCGCCTTTTATTTATACATACATAGCGGTTCATTCCCTTACTGTGACCTCTCTACCTTGCTATTCTAAGTATACATACATAAGCCATATCCGCCACTATCACTATTCCACTATTATTCCACTTCCCTATATACATATCCAAAATTTACATGAACCAAAATTGTCTTCCTACACCTCCAACTGTCATCACTCCTCCTCATCAGATCCAGATGGGGGTGTCAGGACACGTTGGCTGCGCTTAACCTTGTGCATTTATTTCAAACAAAGACATACAAAATAAACAAAGAAGAAACAAGCATGCAAGCACAAGGCGTTTATACTCGCCAGTGTACGAGTGTGCGCTGTAGCACAATTTAATTTTCTGGGTAAGTCCAAGTCGATTCACTGGGAGATCAAAACAGAAATAAAATGCAGCGAAAGATTTTTATGTGCTAAATGGGTTTGTCAGACCAATTCAGCTAAATGATTTTCTTTTTTTCAAGAAGAAAATGGATGTTTGTGGATGGAAGGTAATCTTGGGACAAAGCAATTTATGTGCCAGCCCACTGATTTACCAAAGAGATATCAAAAATATTAACATCAACTGATTTAAATTGAGGTTATGCGGTTAATTATATCCCAAGATGATAATAGTTCTAAGTTAAGCACTCTCCATACATGGCATGAGAGAGTCTGGATTAAGAAACTATCATAAATTGAAATACAGATTAACACACATTTGAGATCCGATAAGTAACCACAACTCAAGGTCATGACAGTTCTAGGTTAAGCACTCTCCATACATGGCATGAAAGAGTCTAGATTAAGTAACTATCATAAATTGGATCGCAAATTAATCATTGCAGCTTGAGTATGAAACCATTTCCAGTTTAAGTAACCTCCATACATGGCATGGAGACTCTAAGGTAGGCTTATGTTTCAACTCAAACCCAAAGATTCAATACACACACATTTCTCAATTCAAATAAGCATTCTGTTAATTCAATAGGAGTTCGGCTCTCTTGGGCAAGCAGTGGCACTGGACACAGTCCTTGCCTTGGCCCAAGCTTAAGCTTAGCCACACATCTCGAACTAAAAATTAAAGAGACAAGAAGTAAAATGCTGGAATGTAAATACAGAAATTAAAATTACAGAAACGTAAATGAACAGTTAAAGAACATTACAGAATGTAAACAAGTATGAAAAGAAATTGCATAATGTAACTAACAAAAACGATGAACACTGTATTGACGGAACAAAGTAAAGGAACAACACTATTGGAATGAAAAGAAAACAAAAAGAAAACAGAACGTAAACAATGCTCTCTTCCCCTTATTCTTGCAGAAATGGCGGATGGGGTCTGTTAGTGTAGGTGCTCTAGATCCAATCAGATTGGGCATGTTGTACACTGACAATTATAATCATGTTTATTTTTTGAATAAGGAGTTGTTCAAATTCACAAGAAGTTATTCTATTAGTTTCTTGTTATTATTGTAATAACCAAATGAAACTAGATAGAAGTCCATATGATGTATACTGTGATTAATCTATAAAGATGTGAGATGATGCATCACAGTTTCTAGACATCATTAAACGTCCCAAGTTGTAGCAATGTCAAGAATGGACATTGACAATTGCAGTAAGACTTGTATGTGCTATGTTTTTGCTATGTGATAGCAATGGGGGTCTCACACCCATAGGCATGAGGATGCCTAGACAAGTACATAGGTGACCAATGTTGGAGAACATGTCACTGGACATGACTCGCCATGAGAATCCATTTTGGTTATATGTTGATGGTATTCTCATACGAGATGGGTGTAACTAATCCTTGGACCTGAGGTTATCATGGTCATCTCATAAGAAGACCGGTATGCTTTGACATCGTTTCGATGGGCCTAGACAAAGGCTGCACGTGGGCGATCGTTGGGTATATCGTGAGACTTATGGAGATGGGTGTATAACCAAGATGGGACTCGTCTATCCCTTGATAGAGGATGATGTATCTAAGAGGCCTTCAGTGGATATTCACTTTAAATCCATGGCCATGGTGAAAGAGATCAATAAGGAGTTATTGATTCACTTTCTATTAAGTGAAGATATCCGAATGACCAAAGAAAGACTTATGTGATCATAATCAAGCAACACATTGCCAACTTGAGATCACATAGGATACATTGACGAGAGGATCGAATTACACGGTAACCATGCTCGTGAAAGGTTATTTGCGGATTATGAATCCTTCTGAATAATTGGGTAGGCATGATGCCTTGCTAGAGGCCAATCTTGTCTTATGTGTTCGTACCGACACATTGCCAACATATTCGGGAGCCTAATGAGTCATACGCAATAGGCACGATCCCTGGCTTAAACCAGGAAAGCAGACGTATGGTTAAGTGGGACACTTCGGCAAGAAGTTGTGCCGTCCTAGGTTCTCACGGGAAAAGAACAAATAGACGTAATGACGTCGATATGACGAGGGGTCATTATAAAGGAAAAAGTTTCCTAAAATAGCAATTGATTAAATTAGAAAGTAGTTTCTAACTTAATGATTAAATTAGAAAGAAGTTTCTAATTTAATAATTTGGGCTTAATTTAATACTTGGGCTAAATAAAGTATTTGGGCCAAATATTAAATTAAATATTTGGGCTAAATTAGATTTGGGTCAAATATTAAATAATAAATATTATATTTGGGCTAAATAAGATTTGGGCCAAATATTAAATATTTAGCTTGAATTATATTTGGGCCACATATTTTATAGTTGGACTAGGATTAATGGGCTAGCCCAATCCATGTCCATTAGGGTTTGGGAAACCCTAGGAGGTTGCCTCTCTATAAATAGCCCTTTATGGGATGCCCAAATTAAGCCTCTTATTTTATTGGTTTTCAAGAGTTGAAAATCGATTATTTTTCCCGTCCATTCATAAGCCTTGTGAGGAGAAGGAGCTAGCACTCCTATTCCGCTCTCCTTGCCAACGGACGCGTGCCGCGTATCACGAGTTAGAGGCCGGACACTTGGACGGCTCGAATCCGCGAACGACTCGATTATCTAAAGGTTAGATTTATTTATTTGTTTGTGAATGATTTGATTTCGACGTTGATCCAATCGCTGGGATCGGGATAAGGTTCAAAACATTTGAACTACGCTGCTTGCCCCATAGCGATCTTGCTTTACTTTCAGGGTCTCCTCTTTGCTTCTTGATAGTCTAGTCTATTTATAAGCCACTGGCAACAGAAACTTTTCAAATCTCCCGCTAATCCTCTGAAGCATTCTAAATATTACTTTTGTCTGTTCTCTGCCAAACTCTGCATGCTGTTTTGATTTCCAGGAGGATCATCCTTGTCGCGCATGGAGAAGGGGGACCACTTGGTGAAAAGTTTCTCAAAAAGTTGGTTGAATTTACCGCTTGTGCCACCGCGTTCATTTGCGCATTAGAAGGCTTGCTTTAGGTGATCATTCGAATGAGTGAGCAGAGACATTTGAATGTGCGTTTGATTCCCTGTGCCCGCTCGGGCCATTCGAATGAATTTTAATCATATTCGAATGAATTTCACATTTTACTGTTCCTTGCACGGCGATTTTCTCAGTCATTCGAATGCAATAGTAACCATATTTGAATGAATTTCTAATCTTTCTTTTCTGATTACTTCAATGCATTCGAATGAATTTGGCAACATTCGAATGGGCTTGTCTTTCTTTTTCTCTTCATATCCGAATAGTTGAGCTTCACACTGGAGGTGAGTAAATATGTTAGATTATATTTTACTATATATTTATATGGCATGCACGCATGTAAATGTATTATATATGGATATGTATTATATTATATATTATAGAGATATATTATATATATTTATAGATATTATAAATTCTTTTCTTTTTAATTTCTTTTATCAAAAATTAAAGAGGAATACTCTTTTCTAAAATTTCTAATTCACTCTTAATTCCTCTTTAAATTTCATTTTCCTCTAAACTTGCATTAACTATTAATTGCATATAAATATTCAATTAAATCCAATTTCAAGGTCAAAATAAGGGTGGAAATATAATAAAATTTTGACATTTTTGAGCATCAATCACACGTTCCTCGGGCTCCTACACGGGTACCTCCACAAGCGCGGGCATGACCTGATCAGTCGCCAGCATGACCTGATCAGCCACGAGAGCCTCGACCTCACGTAAGGGACCCAACACCTCAATCAATAATCAAACACTCTTTGTTTCTTCCTTCCTTATTCATTTCTTTAAAAAAATGATATATTATGTCCTTGCACTTTTTATTTTTCTTTCTTTTTTTTTTCTCTTTTTTTCTTTTCAACATATATTTTTTTCTCAAAGCATTACTTGGCTTTTGACACGAATGTCGACATTTGTGATGAAGACACTCGGTTACTCGCCTAAATAATTGCTTAGGGTGCATATGCATACTCATATTTTGAACCACCATTTGACATGAAGGATGATGCAGGAGCATACTGTCAACTCCCAATTACTGCTAAGTAGCTCAAAACATAGGAGTAGATAAATATCAATAACTTTTTTTTTTTTGGTTGCTACAAGGACATAATATCATAAGCATTCTCCAAATACATTCCACTTCATCAATAATACAGCCATAACAAATCAACAATAGCATCTCTACACTCATTAATTAAATTCACCGTCCTTTTCAAAACCCATCGAATAATTTCAAATGCTCTACTAGTCCAAAGGTGGGTAAACAAAATAAGGATAACAAATGAAAATGGTTTACGGCTTATTAACAAGGGTTGTTGAACAAAGAAAAGGACAATAAGCTCAAAATAGGTATACTAAAGTCAATTTTGTGAGGTTGGCTTTTTAAGTCAAGTGGTTATAAATCCTATATGCCATTTTCATCTTTATGCATGCACATGAATCTGCAACTTTGACTAGTATTAAAAGCAAGTTTTATAGCAATCTTACATGAATGAACATCACTCCAAAAGAAAACACAAGATTGCCATGTATGTTTCAATCTCAAAGGCTCAAAGGCTCACCCAATAATGGTTTTCTGGTCTACCAGCACAAGTTAATACTCTTCAAAATCAAACTCGAGTCAATTCTAGCCTAAGTATGTAAGTATTTTGTTCAATCATGTTATAACATTATCACCTCAAGTCAATCTAAGTTTATAACATGTGAATCCTTGAATATCATTGGGAAAACATCCTAGACATCCTAATAATAATAATAATAATAATAATAATAATAATAATAATAATAATAATAATAATAATAAAAATTAACATGTTCAAAATGCACTCTCTAAACTCTCTAAATGCAATCACTCCCCCACACTTAAAACTTTCATTGTCCCTAATGTAAGGCTAAATGCAAGAAAATGGAACAGAAAAAAGAAATAATGCATATGAAAAGAAAAAGAAAAGGGATAGAGAAAACAAATCTGATCATCTTGGGTTGCCTCCCAAGCAACGCCTTTGTTTAACGTCTTTAACCCGACGTTGCCACTTCTCAATCAGTGTAAGTTGGATCTCTCAATTGCACTTCATTCGCAATTTGCTCCTGAAAACCTTCATGAAATGGCTTAAGCCTATCCAATGAGAATGCAATTTATCTGGCATTAATTTGAGTCTTGAATTGTAAAGTAAAACTTTTTGTCCAAACACAAATTGCTTTTTAGCAACCATTATGTCTTGAAATGACTTTGTCTTGTCTTTTTTCTTATCCTTTGTCTTTACGTTTGTCTTGCCCTCATGTCTCAACTCAAAAGTATCCTGTGTAAAAACATTAACCACATCAATAGAAAATGCATATTGAATATCATTAGGGTACCTTGTGTCATCAAATATATTAAATTTCACAATCTCCCCATCGAACTCCATGGTAAGGGTACCATCACGAACATCAATTTTTGTTCTAGATGTTTTTAGAAATTGTCTCCCTAATAAGATTGGTGCTATATAAGATGAATCATCTTCTTCCATGTTAAGCACATAAAAATCAGCAGGAAAAACCAATTCATTAACTTGCACTAAAACATCCTCAAGAACTGTAATACCCTTGATGAGTCATGATAGATTTTATCAGTTAAGAGAATATTGGTATACGGAAAATTCCATAATTGCCCTTGAATTAATGAGAAGGCACATAATGTATAGGATGCCTTAGGAGGGGCAAAACGGTAATTTGGAGTCCCATCCCGTAGAAAGATAAATTATTTTTGGATAAATTATTTATATTGGAGAATTGATTTTTTGGAGAATTTAATTCTTGATTAAGTGTATGGATAATTAGGAAATTTAATTGGAAGCCAAGTATGGTTAGATTTGTGACACTTGGAAAAATCTCATGGAATGAGATTTAATTAAATTTGGGAATAAGGATTTATTTGATTAAGAGAAATTGGTGACACTTGGCATGATCTTGTGAAACAAGAGTGGGATTTAAAGAAATGCAAAACGAAAAGAAATTAGTCTCTCAAGCATTAAATGAGAGCAATTATGGAGAGAATTAAAAGAAAATCTATATTAAAAAGAAATGTGTCAAGCATTAATGTTGGAAAGTGGTAGATTTAAATAAATGCTAAAGTAAATGGATTATGTCTTTCAAGAGCCTTTAAATTTAAATCAAAAAGAAATTATTTTAGTCTCCATTAAATGCTTGAAAAGTGGTGGATTTAAATTAAATGGAAAATTGGGAAATTAGTCAATCTTGAAATTAGTCATGATTTAATTATTTGGAAAATAGGAGAATTATGGAAAATTGGGATTGATCCAAGGGATGAGATTTAATCTCCAAAGAAAGATCAATGGATGAGATTCTAGGAGACAAAGTCTCTTGGATTTGTGTTTTCTTTGAGTCTAGAGAAGTGTTCTCCTAAAATCAATGGCTAGGATGAAATTTGGGAGAAGCACAAGGATTGTGCTAGTGTTTAAAGGTGGAGATTTAGTCTCTTGAATTAAGAAGAAATCTATGGCTAGGATGCAATCTTGAGATTTGGCATGGATTGAGAAGAAAAGTTCTATAAATAGGGAGTGGGGAAATTGGTTCAAAGTTTTCCCCAGATGTGAAGTGAAAGAAGCAAGAAGGAAATCAAGACTAAGAGAAGGAAGAGAAAGACTAGCAGAGGTAAACCTAGTTCCCTCTCTTGAAATAGTTTGAATGCTTATGTATAAGAGCTAAAAACAAAATTCCTTTATTATTTTTCTTTAAAGGTGATTAAAGTCTAAGAGAGAGTCTTGGCTTGTGGAAGTGTTGAAGCTTTAAAGAAAACAAGGTAAGGGATAACCCTAAGTGGTGGGGTTTTGCTTGCATTTGTACATGTTTTGAATGAGTTACATGTAATGGTCTTTTGCATGTTTTGTGTTCTAGTGGACCTATGGCCATAAGGAGGACTAGTGATGAGAGAGGGGTTGGTTGGTGCCTTAATCTAAGTGGTTATGAGGGCATGGAGGACTACCCATTATATGCATTGCATTTGCATTACATGTTTATATTCTCATGTTACATTTACATTTGGATAGCACCCTTACTGAGCATTGGCTCATAAGGTCCTTTGACCTCTATGTAGGTGGAGAATCATCTAAGAGAAAAGGAGTTTTGCAAGGTTGAAGGTATTGAAGCAAGGGAGAAATGCATGTGTAGTTGTATGTATTTATGGTTTAGTGGTTAATGTTGTTTTTATTTTGTTAAATATGTAATGAATGCTTAATATGGTGAAAGATGGCAAACTTGAGTGTTTTGGAAGCCATTTGAAGTGAAAAAGCATTCTGGAAATTTTGAGTTTAAAAGGAAAAAAAATATATTTTTTTAAAAGAAAAGGGAGTTGAGGCAATGTGTTGGTACCAGGGGCGCGCGGCAGGGCGCGTCCTGCGCCCTGGGGGCGTGGCTGCTGCTGCCCGCCCCCCCTTGTGGCTGCTGTGATGTATTTTTATTTCAGATTTTTTTTTACTTTCTGTTTATTTAATTATTTCTGATATTTTGAGAAATTCTGAAATAAATTATTTTTAAATAAATAAATAAAGGAGTATTTTAGCCTCCAAATTAATTATTAAATTAATATAAATTTGAGGCAATTGTGGGAAAAATTTCTATATTTTGGGAAATTAAATAATGGAGTATTTTCCTTAAATTTTAGAAAATGGATGAGGATGCCTTGATGTTGTATTTCAAAATTTATTTCCTAAGTGTTTGGAAAATTTGGTATTTTGAAATAATTAAAGGGAAAAAGCAATGGAGATTTGATAAGGAAATTTTATAAAATTTTTCCAAAGAAATATTAACCCAATAATTTTCTAAAGGAAATGAAGGTGAGATAAATGGGTTAATAGTTAGGGCAAAGAAATTATTATTTTCCTATAATTAAGGCTTATGCCATAATTTGTATGAATTTAGTGAGTGAGTTTATTTCTTTCGATCCTGGGAAGCCATCATTAGCTCTTCATTAAGAGCTTGAGAAGGTGGCACTTCTCGAGGTTTTGGGTTTATTCTTCGCGGGGTCGTTTAGTTATCTTCTCGAAACCTTGAGTGGAGTGAAGAGAGGGCGAAGTTTAGTTTCCCACCTAGGTCGTTTCTCCTCGAAACGTAGCCATCTCTTCATCTTTGCCCTAGCATGTGAATAATTAGTTGATTATTCGTGAGTAACACCCGTAGGTGGGAGCGGGGTGTTACAAGAACTCCCTCAGGATACACATTAGATCTATCAACAAGTTGAATAATCACACCTGTTTCTTTCAATGGACCAATATTCAAAGATGAATAAACAAAAAGATGCATGACATTTATTGAAGCTCCTAGATCTAACATTGCTTTCTCAATCTTAACATTACCTACTTTGCAAGGGATAGTGAACATACCTGGGTCCTTGCATTTGGGAGGTAATTGCTTTTGAAGGACAGCTAAAACATTCTCTCCCATACTTACCTTCTCATTACCTTTCAACTTCCTCTTGTTGGTGCACAATTCCTTGAGAAATTTTGCGTACCTTGGGACTTGCTTAATGGCATCCAATAGAGGATTGTTCATTTCTACCTTTCAAAAAATCTCCAAGATATCCTTTTCTTGATCTTCCTTTTTAGATTTAGATAACCTGATAGGAAAAGGAAGAGGATTAGGTTCATCAGAATTATGCACAATTGTTTGAGAGATTACCTTAGAAGAGATTGTCGCCTCATTTTCTGCCTCCTCCTTTTGAGTCTTCTTGGCTAAATCTGTAGGATTCTGAATAGGAATGTCAACTTCTTTTCCACTTCGCAACGTAATGGCACTTACATTTTCTCAAGGATTTACAATTGTTTGAGAAGGTAATTTCCCAGAACCTTGAGCTTCAAGCCTGCTCACTGATGTTGCTAGTTGACTAATTTGATTCTCCAATTGCTTGATGCTTGTTCTTGTCTCTTGTTGAAATTGTTGTGTATTAGTTGTAAATGATTTAACAATTTTTTCTAAAGACATACCTGAACTTGAAGAAGCTTGTTGTGGTGGAATATGTGATATAGGTTGGTAATGTTGGAATTGTGGTCTTGCTCCATAACTGAAGTTGGGATAATCCCTCCACCTTGGATTGTAAGTACTTGAATAAGGATCGTACTTCTTTTGTGGTGGGGCCTGGGAATCCTCCAACTACATTAGCATGCTCTAAAGAATCTTCTTGAAGTGTAAGACACATATCCGTTGGATGACCAGTAGCAGCGCAAATATCGCAAGCTTTCACATGTTGCAAATTTCCAATAGCCAATTGTTGAACAAGAGAAGTTAGATTGGATATTTGATTTTCAAGGGAAGATATACTTACCTCATTCACCCTTCTCAAAGGGGTGTCTTGTCTGAATCCAAACTGTTGTGAGCTAGCAGCCATGATGGAAATCAAATCTTTAGCGGCACTAGGGGTTTTATTCACTATAGCACCTCCACTAGCTGCATCCATCATTTTCCTCTCCATAGGTAGTAACCCTTCATAGAAATACTAAATGAGAAGTTGTTCAGAAATTCCATGTTGAGGACAACTGGCACACAATTTTTTAAATCTTTCCCAATACTCGTGAAGGGTTTCTGTATCTTTCTGCTTTATTCCACATATCTCCCTTCTGATGCTTGCAGCTCGTGAAGTAGGAAAAAATTTATCAAGAAACAATCTAACCATCCCTATCCATGTAGTTACAGAACCTGGAGGTAAGTAAAACAACCAATCCTTCGCTGTATCAGCCAATGAGAATGGAAAAGCACGCAATTTGATCTCTTCTTCAGTCACTCCTTGTTGTTTTAGGCTTGAACACACCACGTGGAATTCTTTCAAATGCTTATGAGGATCCTCACCTGCAAGACCACAAAAAGTAGGCAACAAATGTATGAGTCTTGATTTTAATTTAAAAGCAACATCTAAATTAGGGTACTCAATACATAAAGATTGTTGGTTCAAATTAGGAGAAGCCAACTCCTTTAATGTCCTGTTATTAATGGCCATGACTTCCTCTTCTTTTGAATCACTAGATGGACTGGAAAAAGTGTTCGAAGCTATATTGATGCCTGATGCTATTCTCGAAGCCTGTTCTATTGAAACTTGCTTAGCTTCTCTTCTCAACCTATGGATAGTTCTATCAATTTCCAAGTCAAATTTCAATTCACCTTGATGAGAAGATCTGGTCATAAACTTGAAAACACATAAGGCTCACAAACAAACAAAACAAAACAAATTAAAAAAATCGCTAAAAAAATAAAAGTAAAAATAAGAAGAATAAATCTACTTGACACTAATACCCGGTAACGGGGCCAAAAATTTGATGGGTGTCGAATCCAACAAATAATAAATTCTTTCTATTAAAAATATAATTTGTGATAGTGATGAGCAAGGTCGTATCCACAGGGATTGGTTAGATCTATTCATTTGAAAAATAAATAGAAGAAACAATTGGGTGGTTTTGAAATTTGAAATTTAAACAATTAAAAATAGAATATTATTCTAAATTAATAAGACAAATCGGAATGTAAAAAGATTAAAGAAATCAATAGAAACGCTTCCGGTAAAAGGGATTTATCCACCAATGGTTATAACACTGATCATTGATACCAAAGTCACTAATTTTCCTTGAATACTTGGCCTTAGAAAGAACAACAAGCTCTGTTCATTCAATATTTCCCTTACTTCTTAGTTAATTAAAACAAGCTCTTCAATTAACCCTTACCTTCAAACAACCTTAGAACAAGCTCTCTAGAATTTAATTCAATGGTAGCATTAAACTTTGTGGAAACAAGACCAAATCTGAACAAGAAACACACAAGATCGGTTTATTTAATTCAGCACATGTACTCCCTAGGAATTGAATGAAAAGTTGTCCATAATCATCATCCCTAGTTGCTACTTATGTAAGAAAGACCAAACAATTACGGATTTGGCATTCAAACTAGCAATTAATCATGCGTCAAGAATTGAATAGCGGTCGTCTATGCAATCAAAACACACAATCATAAACAATAAAATTAGAAGATACATGAATATTCAAGAGAAAACCAGATTGCAAATAAACTCAAAAAGATCTCACAGTGTTCTTCACCATGGCTTCAAAGTATCCTTCTACCGAAAAACTAAAGTTTAGCCACACATAATGAGAGAAAGAATACAAAAAGAAGAGAAAATATGAAAATGATGCTTATTCCCCCCCTTGGATGTGATTCTCTGCCTCTTTTTCTTCCCGGACGTCCTCCTTCTCGATCTTGGATCAAGACTTTAAATATCTCCTAACAAAGAATCCAAATCAACAAAGGAATTAGGGCTCCTAGACTCTCGTAACTTACAAGCCCGTTTTGGGTCGGATAACGAGCGTTTTGGTCTTCGGTCCCTTCTTAATAATTGTATTTCAGAATGTTTATATGAATTTAGGCTTTTGAATCACTCGATTTAGACATCAGAAGCTCGAGTTATGGCCTTTCAAAGATTCCATGTTCATGCAGAATTCTAATCCAATTAGGATTTGGCCAGCTTTTTGGCCCTAACTTGAAGCAATGTTTGGAGGCCCAAATGAACTCGGATTTGGAAAAATCATACTATTATGGAAACCCCAAGAAGTCCTCTACATAATCTCTGAAGACCTCATTCATTTTCTTGAACTCTAACATGTTCAAAAATCTGTAAGAAACCCAAAAGGTCAAAATATTAAAAAGCTGAAATTTTGTAAGTAAAAGCCCAATTTATTCTAACCTATCTAAAATTGCCTTAACCATAAAAATAAGTATAAATCAACACAATAAGGCATAAAGCTCACCTAAGAGACCATATGTAAGGGAAAAAAATATATGGAATTATGCACTCATCATAAGCGGTTCATGAAAGCTATGAAATCGGGTGGACCTCGTGAATGATGAAATGATTTCCTGCATGCTTCCACTGGGGGGTGAGCAAGGAAACTAAATAGGTTATTTGAAGCCCTGCCAGATGTGGCACCACTACGTCCAGTGGAAGCTCATGGATAGTAGGTGACACAGCATCAAGAAAATCCCCTAAGGCATCTCCAGGGATCATGTACACCCCTCCTAGCTGCATGGTCCACCATTCCATGATAATGCACTGGTTTTGATGTTCAACAACATTGGGGTCCATTTCCTGTATTTAACCAAAAACTTCCTCAAAGTCAATCATGTAAGGAAACTAAATTGAGTTATGAAAATTCAGCTCTAATACCAACTGTAACACCCCACTTTTCTCTTTCTAGGGTACACATACAAAGATGCATGATGAGGCTAGCAACCACATGGTAATCAAAGGGCGTTTATGGAAGCCTTTGCCAACAGAAGCAAAGGATCGAACCTGAAAGCTTTATAAAAATCATAAGCTAGATATTTAAGGCTTCCACTATATGCTTTTAACACAAAAACCACCTGAAAAGCCATAATATAAATTGGGAACCTAGGGATCATTTAGGCTCCCCTTTTTACAACAATTAAAACTCACACTAAAGCCACAATACAAAGCTTTTACAATTAAAACGTAGAATAACTAGCTATCTGAGAACCACTTCCTTTCCTTTCCTCTGTCTTGATTCCAGAGCACCTGTCACAACTAACTCACTTGGAACGTTGAATGTTTCAGGGATATGAGACACCCAAGTTAGATAGTTATATCTAAGTGAGTGCAACAAGAAGAGATAGCATGCATGTAAATGAGATATGCAAAATGATATGAAACGGCCTGTGTGGTAGTGACGTCGAGGTGTTGCAATCACCCCCGCTGATCAATCATGTTCTCACATCTCCATCACTTTTCACTAGTCTAACATGAGATCCTGACTTCAGCTAGCCACACACACCAAGTGATGCATAACAAAGAAAGAGAAAATGTTTGGTTTAAAAGAAAGTCATGCTTATGCAAGTAATCACCCTTACCCATTAGAAGACAAAATATTCGATATGTATCATAAAGATGCAAGAAATAATCACCTTGCTGGTTTAGAAGCACTAAGGTACTGTTCACAAGATTCGAGAAAGCTTTTCTGCAAAAATAACATAACTTCGAAACTCAAACCTAAAATATTTTTATATAGGGTCCTAGGGAAAAATTTAAGGATGAAGTACACAAAATTTGGGGCCAGGGGAGCCCTTCATGCACCCTCATGGGCTGGGGGAAGGACCCCCACGCGCTGCACTTGCAACAGTCAGGTGGCCCGTGAACTACACGCGCCGCCCCTCTCATTTTGACGTCTTGAGGTTTTTCGGCCCGTTCTCCCTCGTCCGGACTTCGATTTGACTTTTGTTTGAACCCACGCGACCCTTATTCAATTATCTATCAAAATACGGAAAGAAATTAGAATTAACTTGCTGTTTTGATGCTGTTTAACTCCTTTTACGGTGGTGATCCAACTTTTTCGATGAAGCATTTTACCACTCTATTTTTGGGTAGAACTTTTCCTCTCAAACTCACTTCCTTTTTTCTCTTGATTAATGGTGAGATTTTCCCTTCTAAGGGCTTGGTATTTATAGGAATTTATGGCCAATCCAAGAGTGCCATGTGTCAATTAGATAAAGTTGTAATCATTGCTTTCGTAGGATCGCGCCACGTGTCCCTAGAGATTTGTGCCACTTCTCCCCCTTGCAACATGTGCCCTTTGAAACATGTGCCACCACATGTTAATTAGGTTTTTCAAGATTCCTCATAATTACTCATGATTATGTCTCCTAACTAAGTTAGCTTATTTGGTTCCTTTAACTAACTAGTCACAAGATATTTTTAACTTCCCACAAATAACTCTTTAGCCCAAAAACTTCTTTGCACTTATATCCCTTGAGCCCTATAACTCCTTAAACTTCTCCAAAATATCTTAAGATGATGCCCCCTCGTGGTAGTTTCCATGATTTTTCAGAAAATCCTTCATTCGTCCCTCGGCGATTACCTCGGAACTTCACATGTATCCTTCGCTTTCGAAGGAAACGATTTATTTCTTGAACAACAATGCCTAGGAAAACTTCGGGTATTACATACCACTCACACATGCACTAGATATCACTAGGCAAGCATCAAGGGTCAACACCCCACATGCACCAGCACACATTACGCAAGCATCAGGAGCTAATGCTCCACATGCATTAAACATAGCTAGGCAAGCATCATGGCTGGGCCAAATAATTTACGGATATTCTGCGGACATAGTTTGCCACACAAGATAGTAACCCAGAAACAACATCAACCACTATGAGATAAACACAATCTAGAACATACATAATCACATGCACATAATAATCTTTCCAAGCTATTGCTCACCGTGGTTGTGTTTAAGTATTCCCCAAATACCCTATATAATAACCACATGTTCTCGCATTCATGCTATACCATGTTATAGTTCATAAGGCTAACTCCCATACACAAATATATTCTCACATGCCTAGGTTATGTCCTCATCACATTACAATCTCTATGGCCACCCGCAATATCGCAACCGTCATAAATGAACACATAGATTTATGTCCATACCCTTTCCTTCCCAATCATATGCCCACACATGTTAATTTCAATGGTTGCACTAAGAATTAGATATCAATGTTGATTGGTCAGAGAATACAAGCAAGAAAACATTGAAGTCTTGCATTAGCTACACCTTAACCAAGAAAGCGTCATTCCTTAAGAAAGATAGGGTGAATCAAACCCTATTTAAGCTTTTAACAAGATTCAACATTGATGTACCCGAGAAGTTGAAGTGGGTATCTGATCAATCGTGGGCCCCAATTTGATGGGAGAAAGTAGAGGCAAGGGGTCGAGGAAGACCCACTCGGCATAGCCGAGTGGGTGGCCACTCGGTTAGGCCGTGTGGACATTCCCACTCGACCTAACCGAGTGGGGTGCCACTCGGTCAGCCGAGTGGAAGGCCACTCGGTTAGCCGAGTGGCCACACCCCTGCTCGGCACAATCGAGTGGGGGTCCACTCGGTTGTGCCGAGTAGCCGCTCGCCCCTTCTCGGCCTAGCTGAGTGGGGTCCACTCGGTTAGGCCAAGAGGTCCCACTCGGGAGCATGACCAAGAGGAGGGTCACTCGGTCATGCTTAGTGACCCCCCTGGGCTTTGCCACTTTTTGGCGATCCACTCGTTTCAACCGAGTAGACCCCATCTCGTCAGCCAAATGGGCTCCAAAATCCCCGGAATGGGCCACGAGATTCTCGCCAAAAATATCGCGAGGCCTCCCTTACCATCCGTTATAAATACTGGAGGACCATACACGAGGAAACAGCATGCAACGGAAGCGTTTTTATCAATAAAAACTATCCTCGTATTGATTAGAATCTAGGAAACTTACTTTTCCTACGGATTACCGGACGGAATGGAGCGATAGGAGGAGGAGGGGCGGCAGCTTCTTCGCGTGGCAGAGACGACGACTGTCCTGCAATCCTTCGGCTCCTTCGCATCAGATCTCTTGATCTTCCAAGGTATGACTCAAAACTCATGGCCTCTCTTGGTGAAGAAGAGAAAAACGAACTAGGGGAAAAAACAAACAAAGAGAGAATATATATAGGGAGAACCCTAGGGTTAAAACCCTAGTGGGCCAAACCCTAGTGGGCCAAGTCCAATTAATTAATTTTCTAATTGGGTTAGCCCAATTAATTAATTAAAACCAATGAACTATTATTTTATTCTAGCCCAATTAATTATGGACCATTCTGAATAAAATAATTCTCTCTCAATGTAATTCACCCAACAGGCCAAATGTATTAAATAATACATGAGTTATATCGAGCTACCCCGGGGACCAAAAGACAAATTATTCATGGCTACTAAAATGACCAAAATATCCCTGCTACCCAGTAGCTATATTTTGTCATTCTAAGTGTTCCAACTATCACCATATGGTAACACTGACCCCACGAATAATTTTGCATGTGCAATGTCTTTGACCTACTAGTGTAATGACGAAAAATACCCCTCTGCGTAACACCCATCATTTAGAAAGGAATAATGTACTAACACCTCTCTAAATGATTTCTACCATCCTTAGATCACTAGTCCAATAATCCATGACTACTCGAATGTACTTGCTTATCACTGGGAGCTACCCAGAAGCACACATTCTTAAGTCACGTTCCCAGGGCCCTGGATTATTTGATTATTCTTGGACAATGACAAGGGGGTGAATCACAGAAACTATCTTGTATTAGTCTGTCTTAGCTAATTAGAAACCACACTCCCAACTCACAAGGTTATTGATCTTTGGTAGACCTCACCCACAGTGAATCTAAGAATATAGCTCTAGGTTCACTAGACCACCAACTAATACTCAAGTATTAGAGTACTCGTCCACGTAGTAGCAGTGATAGACTAGCTCCATGATAATTAGTACTTTGTCATTAGCTTCTATCACAGGTCCACTCTACGCATTCCAAATGCGCTTGTACAATTAGAGTAAACAGACTGTTTACTGGCTAAGGCAAGCCATCCTCCATTAGGATCTATTGCACAATGATCTTATCATGATAGAATGCCCAGTTCTATCAAAAGATCAAGAGTAATATTTTTCTTGCTTATTAAGTACCCATGATTCATGCCTAACTGTGAAGAACGACCCATCACATGAATCACTTACTTAATAGCGTGGACACTTTTCCAACAATTAAATGCAAATGATATATGTGCCATAAACTGACTAAAAGAAAACATCATTACCATAAATTAAATAAAACGTGTCTTTAGGGCATACATTTCCAACAATCTCTCACTTGCACTCAAAGACTATGAAAATCCATAAGTTCCCACCCCTATGACATCTAAGTGTCTTCGAAAGACCTTCTCTGCCAAAGGCTTGGTGAAAGGATCCGCTAGATTGTTTGATGTAGATATCTGGTCCACCACTATCTCATTCTTCTAGATGAACTCCCGAATGAGGTGGTACTTCCTCTCAATATGCTTGCCCTTTCTGTGGTTCCTTGGTTCTTTGCATTATGACACTGCTCCGTGTTGTCACAATAAAGTATAATAGGCTTTTCCACATGCGGTACAACTCCTAGTTCTATAAGGAACTTTCAGAGCCATACTGCTTCCTTGGACGCCTCTGATGCTGCTACATACTCAGCTTCCATGGTGGAATCAGCAATACAAGATTGCTTGATACTCCGCCATGAAATAGCTCCCCCAGACAAGGTGAAAACATATCCACTAGTGGATTTTCTTTCATCCTTATCAGCCTGAAAATCTGAGTCTGTGTAGCCTACTGGAACTAAGTCATCAGCTCTATAAACTAGCATATAATCCTTAGTAGACTTAAGGTACTTGAGTATATGCTTTACAGCTTGCCAATGTGCTTCCCCTGGATTTGACTGAAATCTTCTTATCATGCCTACAGCAAAGCAGATATCTGGCCTGGTACACAGCATGGCATACATGAGACTTCCTACAGCTGAAGCATAAGGAATCATACTCATGCATGCCTTTTCTTCCTCTGTCTTGGGACAGTTCCTGGAAGATAAGCCCAATCCGTGTCTAAAAGGAATTAATGCCCCTTTACACTGATCCATACTGAACCTGACCAATATCTTGTCAATATAAGAAGATTGGGATAAACCTAACATTCTCTGCTTCCTATCTCTAAGAAGCTTTATACCGAGAATGTAACTAGCTTCTCCCATATCTTTCATGCTAAATTGACTTGATAGCCAAATCTTTATTGATGACATCATCCCTACATCATTTCCTATGATGAGAATGTCATCAACATATAACACCAGAAAAGACACCTTTTCACCATTTGTTTTCTTATACACGCATGGTTCATCTACGTTTGGAATAAATCCATAAGATTTTATAGACTCATCAAAATGTTTGTTCCAAGCCCTTGATGCCTGCTTAAGTCCATAAATGGACTTCTTAAGCTTGCAGACCATGTGATCTTGGCCTTTCACAACATAGCCTTCTGGTTGGGACATATAGATGTCTTCACTAAGATAGCCATTAAGAAAGGCCGTCTTAACATCCATTTGCCATATCTCATAGTCATAATGACATGCCATGGCAAGGAGTATGCGAATGGATTTAAGCATGGCTACTGGTGAAAAGGTTTCCTCATAATCGATCCCTTCTTTCTGAGTAAATCCTTTTGCAACCAACCTTGCTTTAAAGGTTTGCACCTTTCCATCCGCTCCTCTTTTCCTCTTGTATACCCACTTACACCCTATGGGTTTTACCCCTTCAGGTGTAGCTACAAGATCCCAAACCTGATTGAGATGCATAGACTCAATCTCGGCATCCATTGCAAGACGCCACTTGTCTACATCGACATCAAGGATAGCCTCCTCGTATCTAGTAGGATCTTGTTCCTGATTGTCAGAGACTAGCTCAAAAGCTTTTCCTGTCCATCTATCAGGAACTTTAGATTCCCTCCCACTACGACGAGGCTCCGTGTGTATAGAAACACTCGGTTGTGTCTCTTTTGGTTCCTCAATTGGGACACTAGATGTACCTGAAGTTTGTTCAGAAGACAACTTCTCATCTAGTTCTGCTCTGCTTGAACCCTTAGTGGACATACTCTGATCATCCTCCAAGTATCTAGCATGAGTACTGATTAGTACTTTTTGCTCCTTAGGATAGTAGAAATATCCACCACGAGTGCCTTTTGGATATCCTACGAAGTAGCATAATTCTGACCTTGGTTGCAACTTACTCCCCTTAGTCAATACATAAGCTGGACAACCCCATATCTTGAGATGATTTAGACTAGGCTTTCGTCCAGTCCACATCTCATAGGGTGTCCTAGGTACAGACTTGGAGGGTACCAAGTTCAGAATGTATGCCACCGTTTCTAAGGCATATCCCCAAAAGGAAATAGGAAGAGATGCATGGCTCATCATGCTTCTTACCATCTCCATTAGAGTCCTGTTCCTTCTCTCACTGACTCCATTCTGCTGGGGGGTCCCAGGCGCAGTTAATTGAGAAACTATACTGTGATGTACTAAGTAGTCCTTAAACTCTCCAAGAAGGTACTCTCCACCACGGTCTGACCTCAAAATTTTGATCAATTTACCTGTTTGACGCTCCACTTCAGCCTTAAACTCTTTGAATTTATCAAAAGAATCAGACTTGCGCCTCACCAGATAAATATAACCAAAACGAGTGTGGTCATTCGTAAATGTGATGAAGTACTCGTAACCTCCTCTAGCAGGTGTAGTCATTGGACCACAAACATCACTATGAACTAACTCTAATATGTTTTTGGCTCTACCTGCCTTCTGAGTAAATGGCCTTTTGGTCATTTTGCCCATTAGGCATGATTCACACTGAGGCCATTCTTCCAATCTCAATGAGCCCAAGGGCTCATCATGGATTAGCCTCTGAATCCGATTAGGATTAATATGCCCTAATCTTAAGTGCCATAGATAAGAGTCATTAGATGATAATGTTCTCTTCTTATTAACTGGTTCAATTTCAGAGTTGTTTATTTGACTTTTAATAGGATTAATATAATAAAGATTCACAAATACGTTGCCTGAACAAATAACTTGTCCATTTCTACTGATAGTGACACCAGAATGGAACGAACCAGAATAACCATAAGAAATTAATTTAGAAACTGAAATTAAATTGTCTCAAAGCAGGAACGTATGAAACATCTTTCAAAATTAAAATCCTATTAGAATAAAAAAAAAATGCAAAACTCCCACTGCTTCAGCCCATACTCGAGCTCCACTAGCTACCAGCATTCCATGCTCTCCTTCAAGTAGAGTCCTTGTCTTTCTGAACCCCTGCAAAGAGTTAAAGACATGATCAGTGGCTCCTGAATCAACTATCCAAGAGGATGAAGATCCTACCAAACTGATGGATTCTAAGTAAAGAGCAATACCTGGTGCTTTCACCTTGAGGGCAGGACAATCCTTTTTCCAGTGTCCTTTCTGCCCACATTTAAAGCACTTGCCTTTGGGCTTAGCATCAGCCTGACTAGCTCCGGGCTTTATGGGCTTGCCCCCTGCTTTGTTCTGACCCTTCTTCTTCTTGAAGTTCTTGGCTTTAGGGCCAACTCTAGGAGAAGATGCAGAATGAATAGCTAGAGCCTTCGAGGTAGGCTTCATGATCTTCTCTGCCGCCTGGAGCTCTTTCATGAGCTCCACTAGATTCATCTCTAATTTATTCATGTTATAGTTCAATTTGAACTGTGAGTATGAATCTGGCAAAGTCTCTAAGACCATGTCTACCTGACTCTCAGCATCTATCGTCGCTCCCAAAACCTCGGCTTCCTCGAAGTAAGCAATCATCTTGAGCATGTGCTCTCGAACTGATGCCCCCTCAGCCATCCTGGTAGTCATAATCGCCTTAAGAGCTTCCTACCTTG
Source organism: Diospyros kaki (assembly GCA_036245055.1). NCBI lineage: Eukaryota > Viridiplantae > Streptophyta > Magnoliopsida > Ericales > Ebenaceae > Diospyros > Diospyros kaki. Next base: position 23,698,191 of record BSEG01000002.1, read on the forward strand.
CGGGCCGGCTCTTATCAGTGAACATGGTGCGCAACGACAAATCAATATCATAAGTAGTGGGCGTATGCTCATGCTTCGATTGAAGCACATCGGACATGGAAGCCAACATGTAGCATCGTGCCATCTCGTCAGCATTCTTCCATTCCGCCTCAGCCTGGCGCTCCTCGTCAGTGGAGTTTCTCCCAATCACAGGACAGGGATCAGTCAGAATATACTTGTACCCTTCGGCTGTGAGTACTATGTTCAACTTCCTCTTCCAGTCAACATAATTACCCCCATCCATCTTAGAATCCTTGAGGATCATAGCAAGGGGACTGAAAGAACCTCCACCAGACATTCCTGTACAATTTATGGAAAAAATAAGACGTTTTAGACAATGCACATATAAACAAGTATTTTGCACATAAGCTCATATTATATCTTGAAAATAGATTTCCCTCAAACTATTATCAATAATATGTCATTTGGCTCTTAGAAGAACTAATAGAGCTCCGATAGGGAGGTTGATAATTCTCTAAGTTAAGTGTATAACCACCACTAACTAAACTTCCTGAATAGGAAATGATCTAGAGAATAATTTCGTCGATAGGGCGACCACTATCTCACATTCCCTACGGATAATCTTGCATTATTACCTCCAAGGATAGGCCGGCCGATAACAACACATATCCTAGGTTTTAGTTATACCTTTACCATTAGATCTAGATCCTTATGGAATACCCATCCTATAGGGGGTCATGCTCAAAATGACACGAGGGCATCCACGATCTCTAATTAAAGGCGTGGAGGAAGCCATGGGGTCGTTGGAACCCCTCTCCCACTTAATCTTTTAAAATAAGGGTTTTGATTAAAAACGTTTTTCCTTTTGGATTCCATTAATACTTAGAAAAATATCTAAACTTGAAACACTCTCTAATCCAAGGATAAAAAAAAACTTTGAGAGAGTAAACCATAAGTTAATTTTTCTTTTGATTAATTAACCCAAATTTAAACCTAATTATGAAATATCTAAGTCTACATTTACTTTCTATACCGAGGGATAAATCCTTTGAGAAAGTAAACCTGTAAACTAATTTCATCATTTGGTTTAATAAAACGTTTTTATGAATTAACTCCACATATGATCATAGTTGAAAAAGCACAATAATCTAGTTACATGCTTTTCTTTTCATTATTCCTAAGTGACCATATAATTGATTAAACATCACATAAAATAAATATTAAATGTGGTCTTGTTTAATCCTAAGGTGGTTCCATCCTTTTACTAATTATTTTCATGCAATATATCACAAAGATAATCTAATTGCAAATAATTTAACCTCCAAGAATGGTTTTTGAATTAAAACACCTAGCTGCTAACTATGGGATTGGGGCGGGCGAAACCCGCCGTAGGCACGACGGTCCCGCTAACTGTTCCAGGAAACCCTAGGTCGCTCCTTCAGCCGCCGATTGTTCCATGGACAATCCAGAAAATCTGCAACGGCTGATTTCTCGTGATGGTCGATTCAAGCCCATAGTCGAAGCTAGATCTGGACGATTCTTCCATCACGTTCAGCCTGTGCAAGCGATGGCTGGAAAAACGCTGCATTCTGCCCGATTCTGCAATCTGGTTTTCAAAATAAACACTGCCCAATCCGGCCGAAACTGCAAACCTTTTTTTTTAGAAATTAAACAGGCCGCCATCACGATTCTGCAATCTGGTTCTCTTTGAACGATCATTACATAAAATAAAACCGATCAAATCAACCATCAAAACTGGTTATACATCCGCCTATACCCCAACCGCGAGGTTTACATCGAATCTATTTGAATAAACACAACAGATTACAACGTCCTATACCTCCACTCATGAGGTTTACAAGGCATCTAAAACCATTCTTGGAGGGATCCATAAACGCAAACAAAAACAACATTTAAACAGTAAAAAGAACCACCCTTTTTTCTAATTTTTTAATCCTAGGCATGCTCCTAGATTCAAACCAACAAAACCGTGGCTCTGATACCACTTGGAGGACCATACACGAGGAAACAGCATGCAACGGAAGCGTTTTTAAAAATAAAAACTATCCTCGTATTGATTAGAATTTAGGAAACTTACTTTTCCTACGGATTACCGGACGGAATGGAGCGACAAGAGGAGGAGGGGCGGCAGCTTCTTCGCGTGGCGGAGACAACAACTGTCCTGCAATCCTTCGGCTCCTTCGCATCAGATCTCTTGATCTTCCAAGGTATGACTCAAAACTCGTGGCCTCTCTTGGTGAAGAAGAGAAAAACGAACTAGGGGAAAAAACAAACAAAGAGAGAATATATATAGGGAGAACCCTAGGGTTAAAACTCTAGTGGGCCAAACCCTAGTGGGCCAAGTCCAATTAATTAATTTTCTAATTGGGTTAGCCCAATTAATTAATTAAAACCAATGAACTATTATTTTATTCTAGCCCAATTAATTATGGATCATTCCGAATAAAATAATTCTCTCTCAATGTAATTCACCCAACAGGCCAAATGTATTAAATAATACATGAGTTATATCGAGCTACCCCGGGGACCAAAAGACAAATTATTCATGGCTACTAAAATGACCAAAATATCCCTGCTACCCAATAACTATATTTTGTCATTCTAAGTGTTCCAACTATCACCATATGGTAACACTGACCCCACGAATAATTTTGCATGTGCAATGTCTTTGACCTACTAGTGTAATGACGAAAAATACCCCTCTACGTAACACCCATCATTTAGAAAGGAATAATGTACTAACACCTCTCTAAATGATTTCTACCATCCTTAGATCACTAGTCCAATAATCCATGACTACTCGAATGTACTTGCTTATCACTGGGAGCTACCCAGAAGCACACATTCTTAAGTCACGTTCCCAGGGCCCTGGATTATTTGATTATTCTTGGACAATCACAAGGGGGTGAATCACAGAAACTATCTTGTATTAGTCTGTCTTAGCTAATTAGAAACCACACTCCCAACTCACAAGGTTATTGATCTTTGGTAGACCTCACCCACAGTGAATCTAAGAATATAGCTCTAGGTTCACTAGACCACCAACTAATACTCAAGTATTAGAGTACTCGTCCACGTAGTAGCAGTGATAGACTAGCTCCATGATAATTAGTACTTTGTCATTAGCTTCTATCACAGGTCCACTCTACGCATTCCAAATGCACTTGTACAATTAGAGTAAACGGACTGTTTACTGGCTAAGGCAAGCCATCCTCCATTAGGATCTATTACACAATGATCTTATCATGATAGAATGCCCAGTTCTATCAAAAGATCAAGAGTAATATTTTTCTTGCTTATTAAGTACCCATGATTCATGCCTAACTGTGAAGAACGACCCATCACATGAATCACTTACTTAATAGCGTGGACACTTTTCCAACAATTAAATGCAAATGATATATGTGCCATAAACTGACTAAAAGAAAACATCATTACCATAAATTAAATAAAACGTGTCTTTAGGGCATACATTTCCAACAAATACAAGGTCCCCTCTTCTTCACGAGGTACACAATTTTGACTGATTGAAGCATCATTTCGTATTTTCTCGAGATCTGACTTAAGCATCGGAGGGTTTGCGCAGGGACCCCCACCCACGTCCTAACGGTGCTCTCGTTTTATAGGTCACTCGTCGCCCTCAGGTCACTTGGTCACCAAGGCCACTCGTCATCCTCAGGTTACTCGGTCACCAAGGCCACTCGTTATCCTCAGGCCACTCGGTCACCAAGGCCACTCGTCATCCTCAGGTCACTCGGTCATCAAGGCCACTCATCACCCTCAGGTCACTCGGTCATAAAGGCCACTCGTCACCCTCAGGTCACTCGGTCATCAAGGCCACTTGTCACCCTCAGGTCACTCGATCATGATCAGCCCACCAGATCATCAGCCCATTAGATCATTAGCCTTGTTAGACCATTAGCTCTGTTGGATTACCAGATCTGGACCTCTTCCAGATCCAGTTGCTCGTCAAGATTCTCATCAGTGAAGGAACGACTCTCAACACTCTTGCGTCTGTCTGCAATTAAAAATAGATTGTTGTATTTTGACAACAACAATTGGCGCCGTCTTTGGGAAACGCAAGATAAAAAGTCAACTTTAAAATGGCAAACACCCGTGGACACTAACGAACTCTCTCTCAAGGCGTAGAAACACGCCTACCACCACGAAACTCTCAGCAATAGGGAACGCCTCCCATTATTCCCGATTCTCACCCACAAGGAGCACCTCCTTCCCCTCATAATGCTTAACCCCAAGGAGGTGATCGCTCTGTTTCCCCCAGCCAGTAGGTGGGGAACTAATTAGTCCGACCTCCACTTAACATCGGCTCAGGGCCATTTCTTACTGATCAAGATGGGACTTCACAACAGCCACTGCATACGGTCCCGTGGGAAGAGTATGAAGCATTGTGGCAGTAACACGTTGAAGGCATGCAGGCACTTCGAGACATGGTTGGTATACTCCAAGGTATGATGCTTGGGGGGACGTTGCCTGTTACCTTGAAAAAGTTTATGCCATCGCCTGAGCCTCAGCCCGAAATAGGAGCTGATTCCTATCAAGAGGCCTCTCCCGATTCTCATTCTCGATTTACTCCACGACGGGAGAATAGGCCCGGGTCACCGCTACCAAGAAAGAACCATCATACCGTGCCTCGAAGAAATGAAAGCCCCAGAATGGAGGACAGGACTAGAAGCCCCCAAAGGTGGAGGTATCATGAGACGGTGGCTAGCACGCCAACAAGACATGACAACCAGACAGTAGTTAGCATGCGTGATGACATGAAAAGAGTAGTAGAGGAGGTGCTTGAGCAGAAAAAGTTAATCCCCACCATGGAAGAGCACCAGTGTAGAAAGTGTCCTTTTACTGCAAATATATTGGAGAGGCCTTTGCCTTGAAAATTCAAATCGCCGCAAATCACCCTCTACTAAGGAAAAGACAATCCATATGATCATGTTCAGAATTATTAGTCACTGATGATATTGCATGGATGGGACGATGACATAATGTGCCGAGCTTTTTCTTTAACACTATTAGGACACGCTCGAACATGGTTTAATAGCCTACCGGAAGCCTCCATTTCATCATTTGGGCAGCTAAGAACAGAATTTATCAAGGCTTTTGTGATTAATAGTCGAAGGAAAAAGGACACCACATACTTGTTTAGCATACGATAAGGGAATAAGGAATCCTTACGTCAATTTGTGGATAGATTTCACAACGCTACTCTTGAAGTCCCTGATCTGCTGGCCCAAGTAGCAGTGTCTGCTATGCTTCAAGGAACCCGTCTCCTCTCTCTCAAAGAGTCGTTTTCCTTAGACCCTCCAACGTCCCTGGCTGATTTGTTTGTTAGAGCAAATCGGTATATCCTCCACACTGAAATTATGAGGAATGTGGGGGGGTGGAATGAAGATAAAGAGAGGAAGAGAAAGGAACATGAAGGAGAAGAAGAGTCTATTCGATGATAGGAAAGGATTAGGAGAGCAGATGCACCTAAACCTCAGTTTAATCACTATACTCAGCTTTTACAACCACGGTCAGCTATATTAGCCGCAGTAGAGGGAGAATGACTCCTTAAACTACCCTGCAGAGTTGACAGATTTATGGGGAAAAACCAAGAAGAATACTGCAGATATCATTGAACTCGGGGACATTCCACTGATCATTGTAGAGAATTGAAGAATCAGATTGAAATGCTTATTCGAGAGGGACACCTGTAAAGATATGTGAGGCATGAAGGAGAAGAAAACAGAGAACCCCGACAAAGGGAAAACAGGTGTGATGAGCACGAAAGGCAAAACCTAAGGTAGCAAGAGAGGGGAAGAGATAGAAGGCAAGATCCTCAATTAGACAATGAGCCAACTCAACAAGCCATTCACGTTATTTCGGGAGGGGAAACCCTAGGTGGGGACACGTTAGCCTCTCGAAAGGCATACACTCGTCAAGCATAACAAGTTAATTCGGTGATGGAGGTAAGAGATGATGAAGAGTGTAACACCCCGCCCTATACGGGCATGCCACTATAAGGCAATTCCCGGGGTTTCTTTTTTTTTTTTTCAAATCCGTCACACGCGGCGCCATGAGCACAATCTTCACATGCAGATGAAACACTCGTCGCCTACAATGGCTGGCACCCGCGGTGATTTCAAGAATAATCTTCACATGCAGATATAAACCCTAAGAATCCCAGTCTTGCTCGTTTAACTAATAATAACACAATCATAACTAAACGAGACATTATATAACACAACGGAATACTTAATCATCAAAATGTCGTGGCCTACCATGAGTTACATACAAGATGTTCCCACACCGATATACATACAACACTGTTACTAAATGATTACAACACCGTTGTGCGAATGTTCATAGATATAACAAAAATAAGTACCAATGCTTCCAAAATGGTACAACGACTATCACATAAACACCACTGGCTCACCGGCCATGTCCTTGACCTCGCAGCTGTCCCTGACTGGAACGTTGAATGTTCCAGGGGCATAACCCAGGTTAGATGATAAAACATCTAAGTAAAGGCATGAAACAGTTTATACAATGCATGAAAGACACACGAGCATGGCATACAAAGATAACAACATGCAAGACACGTCTAGCTTGAGAAATCTCCCTGACATACTCAACCTCCCGTGGAGAACACCACTCTACACACCGTTGGGGTTGACCTTGCCGCAACATACTTAATCTCTCGAGTGCCCCACCGTGGCACTCATTCACCGGATTAACCTTGTCCCATTCTCAAGTAGACCCCATCCCATCCCACACGGACACAATACCGACATGAATATCAATACCTCGATGATATGAAAATCACACACCATGCACTGACTCTTTTGTAAGTAAAAATAGTTGATGCAATATACTACATGATCAATATGCAATTGATGCCATATATACATAAATAAAAATGCCTTTGCAAACAACCCAAGTTTTGGAGGGTAAAATCGCTCACTAGAACTGGTCCAATTGCGTGTAACATAGGTTCGGGAGGGTAACACCATCCAACTGAACCCATTACACACCCTCTAATACATTTTCAAGATAAGCTAAAGCTAGAATCAGACCACTCACCTCAAATTGGAAAAATCTGATTTTTTCCTCGAAAAACATGCCACACCTCAAAAATCACGCAATCGTTCTTTTCAATACACCAATCGTCTCATATTCATCATTAGGGCCTTAGAAATTAATATTTCTATTTTTCCTCAATTTTCTCTATTTTTTCTTCATTTTTAAACATTTTTACCTTTGGAAATTCATAAAAAATACCTAACATCAAGTTTCACCAAATATTTTTGCACCATAATTCCTAAAATAATTTCACCAAAATTCAAAAATTTAAACCAAGGAAAAACCCTACCTCACGCGCCTTCATGCGCCACCCAGAGGCTCGGCGAGTGAAGCCCACGCACAGCCGTGCAGTCGTCTTCTCCGGCTCCGATGACCTCCAATGCTCCAAATTCTTACAGGGGCTTATAGATCTCTTCAAGGCGATCTCAAAGGACCCTTCACTCGTCGAAAAAAGCCACCGGAAATGGCTTTAAAATCCAGTTGCAGGTCGCGGCGTCGGCGAGCCCGATTTTCCGACCAAGTCACTGAAACTCCACCAAACGAACACCAAACCCCTCAAAATTCTCCAGAAACGATCCTTACAACTCGTAGAACAAAAGCACTCTAATCTCCTTGCTCGATTATTGCCAAAATGGGAGAAATTTAATCGATTTGTGCTTTAACCCTCTCGGCCGAGAACTCCTTTTATACTCGACCTCGTCCCAAATTTCCACCACCAATCGATTGCTCTTATCCCCTTAACCCTAGATCTAGCCTCCAAACCAATTAAACAAGCCCAAATCGCGAGCCTAAGCCCTCGAAAGATTCGGCCAAATCAAAAATTTCTTCCACCATAAATTCCGGTCACGTTGCCGCCATGCTCGGCCAATGGCCACCCTCAAAAGCTTCATCATCACCTGAAGGCTGTCCTAGCACCCCTAGGCGAGCTTCCCGACGTCCAGAGGCGGCTGGCCAGCGGCCACAATGCGGCCGGTCGGATTCACACTATGCAATTTTTGAAAAATTGCATTTTAGCCCTTAGCCAACTTTTAATTTCATTTTCTCTCTAACCAAGGCACCCCTAGACTTCTTGTTAATTCCTTGACTGCCCGTAAGTTCTATATTCTTCATTTCCTCAAGAAATTTCTAAAAAATTCATCGTTTTGACCTCCCTTGGTTAATTTACAAAATCTGTACTTTTGCTCGGACACCCCTAAGTGCGTGTTTTTGACTTCCAATCTTCGAAAATCTCTTGATTTAGTCGAATATCGCTTATTTGGACAATTTACCTTTATTGGCTTGTTTGACACAATCCCTCATCCTTCGGTTGTGTTTTGAATATTACACAAACGCTCGAAACTATAATAAATATCAAATTTGACCTCGAATTTCCAAAAATACTTTTAACATTTAATACTGGGTATTACAAAGAGCCAATCACCTTTGCCCTAACTAATCGAAGCAATATAATACTCCCGCATGATGATCCCATGGTTATTTCAGCAGTCGTGGCTAAGCATCCCATCAGTAGAATTTTGGTAGATAGTGGCAGTTATGTCAACTTGATCTACTAGAACTGCTTTAAGCATTTGCATTTATCTTATGATCGATTGAAAAAAGTGTCCTTGCCCCTATATAGCTTCACTGGAGAAGCAGTCCCAGTTGTAGGATCTATTTAGTTACCTATCACGTTGGGTGTAGACCCCCAACTCGTAACTCGACAAGCAAATTTTATGGTGGTCAAAACCTCCTCGGCGGCATATAACATGATTTTGGGTCACCTATTACTCAATGATTTAAGGGCTGTGGTGTCCTCATGCTACTTATTGATGAAATTCCCCACGCCCGCCGGAGTCGGACAGGTTCTAGGAGATTAGAAGAAGGTACGAACTTGTTATGTGTCATCTATAAAAGGGAAAAGAGCTTAAGAAACTTTATCCATAACAGAGAAGGTGTGACACCCGTAACTTACAACATGCTTAAAAGAATAATGATAATAATAATATTCTTATGAACTTCAAGGTTTAGCGCAGACGAAAACTTGAGAAGCAAAACTTTAATAAACTTAAGTAAAGTTTAGAACATAATAAGATTCAGAGTATTTTTCGTGTAAATATAAAGTTTGATACTAAAAACATGGCTTCAATAATATAAAGAAAGACTTAGCAATTATAATAGCGTCCATACTGAGAAATTCGGATTTAAAATGAGACTTAGCTCTTTCATGAACTTATATAAGCTTCAAGGATGTACGATGTAGCAAAAGTGTACATATATCATAAGAGTGCAATATTGAAAATCTTAATGATACAAGAAAGAGAAACATCGTTTTGACTACTAAAAATTATCTTCAAATAGTCACTAGATTTACATAAATCTTTTTTAAAGGAGCCACCATGTTTCACGTCCATTCTCCAGTCTCCTCATTCATAATCACCTGGGAGAAAAAATATGGGATGAGATTCTTGCGAGTCTCAGTAAGTACAAGAGAACTATCATATATATTTAAACAAGTCATGACATGACATAACATAACATATCATATGAAGACACGAGAGGTTCCACCAACTTGCAGGGGTAAGAACCATCGTGCGTAGCGCTACCGAGCTCCGGTCCCAAAACTTGCGTGAACATAACATAACATGAGGGACCACATAACATAATTCATGGGCATGCTTAAACATCATACATAGTTCAAATGTAATTACCTCAATTTGATTGGATGAGATTCGAATGTTTAAGGCTTCATACCTTACCGGGTTTGTTTTTTTACAGAAATCATGCATTTAAGTGAATCCAACCTTAAATATTTTTACACAGAGTTGTAGGTAATTAAAATAGGAGAACAACGGTGAGAATTTCAGGCTAAACGGAGGCCGGATGCTCCCTCACGGGCCCCCGGAAGGGTGGCCACGCGTTGCCCCTTCTCTGTTTTGCAACCCAAAATTAAAACGGCCATATCTTGCTCATTTTAACTCCGATTCACCTTCCGTTTGAACCTACAGACTCCCCTTTCAGTGCTCTACGACTCTACAGAAAGAAAAGCAACTTATCTTCTCAGTTTAATTTCTGTTTTGGTGGTTTTCCATCCAGGTCTCTCTTTCCTTCCTTCTTTGCTTTTTCTTTGCTTTTTTCTTTGATTTTTCTTGCACTAACTTTCTTTCCTTCTCCTTATCTTCTCGTGGCCTTATTTCCTTCCCTTTATATAGCATTTAAATGCCCAAATCCTCAAGATTTTACTTGGCCTCCAAGTTGCTCATTTTCCACCCAAGTAATAATTACACTTTGAAATTCTTGCAATCTTCTCAATTAAGCTTCCACTTCCTCCAATCCACACCTTCACGTGGCCTTCAAGATAAGCCTTATCATCTTCTTCCCTTGTAAGCTAAATCCTAGCCAATCATAATCCTCTAATTTTAGGCTTTTAGGATAAAAATTAATCATTACAATCTTTGATTTTGATTTCATCTTCTCCTTCAAGCCTTTACTTCCTTCCAACCAAACCTCCCATTCACGTGACTTCCATGATAAGAACACCCAAAGACCCTTATCTCTTTTCTTCCAAGCCACTCATAGTCTTCCAACTCATGCCACTTAAGACTTTTGGGGTAAGAATCAATCATTACTTCCTTTGAATAATTTTATCTTCCTATTCAAACTTCTCTTTTCTTCCAATCTTAAACTTCCAAATACTCTCTCACGTGGCTTTAGGATAAGCTCTATCATTCTCTTCTTTTGCAAGCCAACACAAGTCTTCCAAACAAGGTCTTCCAAGTTAAGCAATTCTAAGACTTTTGGGGTAAAGCTCATCATTACAAAGACTTTAGGGAAAATTCTCAAACAAGCTAATCCTAACTCTCCAACTCAAGCCTTCTTGAATAAGAATTCATCATTGCTAATATTCCCATTCGTTGGAGACAAGCTATCTTTATTACAAGTTATGATATTTTCTTTTAGGTCCCAAAACACTTTATTGCAACATTCAACCTTTATATTAAATTTTGGATATTACATATTTGAACCGAGAAAGGAAATAAACAAAATCTTGGGTGTTACAGAAGGCCATACATAAATCCTTGGAAGAAGGAGCCACGCGCAAGCCCCAACCTGTCAAAAAATTAGAGGCAGTACATCTGAGTGAATCGAATTCTGAGAAGGTAGCATATGTGGGTTCAACACTTTCGGAACATATAAAAGAAGAGATTGCGAGATGCCTGCGAGAAAATTCAGATGTATTCGCTTGGAAACTGGAAGATATGCTAGGAATCATTCCAAAAGTGATATGTCACCATTTGAATGTGGATCCCCAGTTCAAGCCTATTCGATAGAAGAAGCGAAATATTGCCCTTGATAGGCTGCAAGCATTGGAAGAGGAAGTTGATAAATTGCTAAAGGCGGGCTTTATTTGAGAAGTATTATATCCAGAATGGCTAACCAATGTTGTTATGGTCCCAAAGCCCAATGGAAAATGGCGTGTTTGTGTGGATTTCACCAATCTCAACAAAGCATGCCCCAAAGACTCATACCCACTACCTCGGATCGACCGTCTCGTAGATGAAACATCTGGATACTAGTTTCTGAGCTTTTTGGACACTTTCTCAGGGTATCACCAAATAATGATGTACCCACTAGACCAAGAGAAAATGTCGTTTATCACCGAAAAAGGGACGTACTATTACCAAGTCATGTCCTTTGGACTAAAGAACGCCGGAGCCACTTATCAGCGCATGGTGAATAAAGTCTTTAAAGAATTGCTGGGCGACACCATGGAAGCATATGTTGATGACATGATTGTGAAAAGCCGGAAGGATGAATCACATGTGAAAAAGATAGCACAGGTGCTCGGAGTCTTTAGACGATACAAGATGTGTTTAAATCCAATGTAGTGTGCCTTTGGAGTACAGTCTAGAAAATTCTTGGGATACATGATCACACAAAGAGGAATCGAGGCAAACCCCGAGAAAATTCAAGCAATACAGGATATGGAGCCGCCAACATCAACCAAGGAAGTTCAACGATTGACAGGACAGATGGCAGCTCTCAGACATTTTCTCTCCAAGTCAGCTGAAAGAGAGCTCCCGTCCTTGGAAACATTAAGGGCAGGAAAAAAGTTCGAATGGACAGAACAATGCCAAAATTCATTTGAAGCATTAAAGGAATACTTGAAAGAAGTTCCCCTATTAACACGACCAGAAATTGGAGAGACATTGTACTTATATTTGGGGATAAGTGATGAAGCCATAAGTGCAGTATTGATCAGGAAAGAGGGATAAGTGGATCGGCCAATATACTATGTCAGCAAGGTATTACAAGGCCCAGAGACACGTTACCCCGTTGCTGAAAAAATGGCGTTAGCTCTGTTAAACGCCTCTAGAAAATGGAGGCCATATTTCCAGGCTCATTCAATCATCGTACTTACAGATCAACCTTTACTAAGTATTTTGCAAAAGCCCGAATGTTCCGGTCGCCTTACCAATGGTCCATTGAGTTAAGTGAATATGATATCTAGTATCAGCCTCGGCAAGCTATAAAGGGACATGTACTAGCTGACTTTATTGTGGAATGTACACATTCTAGTAAAGTAGGATAAAATGAATAGGAAGAATGGTTGTTGTTTGTTGATGGGGCATCTAGCTCATAGGGAAGCGGCGCTGGGATAGTACTTGTACCTCTCGAGGGAGAAATGTTAGAGTATTCTCTACGTTTTTCTTTCCCAAGTACCAACAAAGTGGTCGAATATGAAGCGTTAATTGTAGGAATGAGGATAGCAAGGAAATTGGAAGTAACACGATTGATTGCCCATAGTGATTCCCAGCTGAGCGTGCAGCAGTTTCAGGGACAATATGAAACCAGAGAGCAAATAATGGCACAATACTTGCACAAGGTAAAAGACCTAGCACAGATGTTTTTGAGTTTCCAATTAACACAAATAAATAGATCGCTCAATGGACACGCAGACGCTTTATCCAAATTAGCGGCCACTAAAGAAACAATAGGGCGAACAATATTTGTTGAGGTACTTCATGAACCAAGCATTGAAGAGAAAGAGGTTTCATATGTGAAAGCAGGAATAGACTAGCGAGCGCCCTTCTACCGCTATCTAACCAACAATGAACTACCCGATGATCCCCAAGAAGCAAGGAGACTTAAGATGCGGGCTGCAAGGTTTACTATCATAAATGGGGTATTGTATAAGCGAGCCTACGCCATACCTCTTCTCAAGTGTTTGGACCCCAAGAGGCTGAATATGCTCTGGCAGAAACACATAGTGGAATATGTGGAGAACATTTGGGAGCAAGAGCTCTGGCAGCCAAAGTCTTGAGAGCTGGTTTCTTCTGGCCCACACTACGATCATACGCATTAAAGAAAGTCAAATCGTGTGACAAATGCCAACGACATGCCCCAATCCAATCTGCCCCGATATCTCAACTACAGCCTGCATTCCAGTCTATACCATTCGCCCAGTGGGGTTTGGATATTTTGGGTTCATTTCCACAAGCGCCTGGGCAAAGAAAATTTTTAATAGTAGCTACTGACTATTTCATTAAATGGATTGAAGCTGAGGTATTAGCCACCATAACAACAAGAAAAGTAGAAGCTATGGTATGGAAGGACATTGTGTGCCGGTTTGGGATACCAAGAATTATCGTTACAGACCATGGAAAGCAGTTTGATTGTGATTCCTTTTGAAAATTCTGTGATAACCTAGGGATTCAACTACGATTCACTTTAGTAGCATACCCTCAAGCTAATGGACAAGCTAAGGTCAGCAATCAAACCATACTACATGGCCTAAAAACCCGACTTGAAGGGGTCAGAGGAACATGGGCTGACGAGCTACCCTCAATTTTATGGGCTTACCGAACGACTAGTCGAATCGCTACTGGAGAAAGTCCGTTCAATCTGGTATATGGAACAGAGGCCTTAATTCCCATTGAACTTTCGGCTAAGTCCCCAAGACTGATGGCATACGAGGAAGAGAACGACGCGAGAAATTTAGAGGCATTGCGAGAAAATTTGGATCTGATTGAAGAGTAGAGGGATAATGCCGCCATGAAGATAGCTGCTTATTAGAAAAGAATCGCCAGTTATTTCAACTCTCGGGTGAAGAATAGACCCATGGAGGAGGGAGATCTAGTATTTTGGAGATTTGTTGTAACCAAAGGATGACAGAAAGTTGCGAGCAAATTTGGAAGGGCCATACTGCATTCTAAAGCTGATTGGTCCTAACACTTGCATTTTACAAACCCTTTCGAGAGACACCCTTGGAAAAACATGGAATTTGAATTATCTCAAGTTGTATATGAATGCTGTACCTGAGAAAGTGTCTGCAATAATATAAGTCCTAAAGCGGACTGTAATACCCCAAAATTTAATGTAAAGGTTGAATGTTGCAATAAAGTGTTTATGAAAGTTTAGGGCTTAAGTGTAAATGGGAATGGTTTTAGGACCCAAAAGCAAATATCATAACTTGTAAAAAGGATAGCTTGTTTCCTACAAAAGGAATGAATGCAATAATGAATCCTTATCCTAGAAGCCATGTGTTGGAAAAATAGGATTGGTTGAGAATTTTTCGTAAAGTCTTTGTAATGATGAGCTTTACCCCAAAAGTCTTAAGGTGGCTTAGCTTGGAAGAATGAGATTATCTTGGAAAGGAAGGGATGATGGCCATAATGATTTCTTATCTTATGAATGTGAGATTTGGGAGGTTTGGGATTTGAAGAAATGAGAAGCTTGAATAGGAAGATTGGTTGTAATGATTGATTTCTATCCTAAAAGTCTAAACTTGGAAGATTAGGATTGGCTAGGATTGTCTTGCAAAGGAAGAAGATGACGGAGCTTCTCTTGAAGGCCACGTGAAGGTGTATTTGGAAGCTTAGGATTGGAAGAAGTGGAGGCTTGCTTGAGAAGATTGCAAAAATTTCAAAGTTGTGATGATTACTTGGGTGGAAAATGGGTAACTTGGAGGCCAAGTGAAACCTTGAGGATTTGGGAATTTAAAGGCTATATAAAGGGATGGAGGAGAAGCCACGTGAAGCTAAGAAGAAAGGAAAGAAATGAAGTGCAAGAAAAACCAAAGAAGAAAGAAAAGAGAGACCTGGTCGGAAAACCACAAAAATAGAAAGGAAAATGAGAAGGTAAGCTACTTTTCTTTTTTTAGGATTGTAGATCATGAAAAAATGAGTCCGTAGGTTCAAACGAAGAGAAAATCGAATAAAAAATGAGCAAGATATAGCCGTTTTAATTTTGGGTTGCAAAATAAAGAAGGGGGCAGCGCGTGCCCACCCTTCTGGGGGCACATGAGGGCGCATCCGGCCTCCGATTGGCCTGAAATTTTCACTGTTGTTCTTCTATTTTAATTATCTACAACCCTGTGTAAGAATATTTAAGGTTTGATTCACTTAAATGTGTGATTTTTGCAGAAATAGCCCCTAGTCCTCGAAACCGGGCTGTAAACTGTGCTATCGAAGGGAAAAACGACCAAGGTGAGTGGTTCTTGTGCATGCTTCCTCTTGATCATTCTTGGTTTCATTTGTGAGTGGTTCTTATGCATGCTTCCTCTTTATCATTCTTGGTTTCATTTGTGATTGGTCCTTATGCATGCTCCTTGATTCCTATTAATCATTCTTGGTTTCCACTTGTGTATGGTTGTTGCTTACATCTCATGATTCCTTACTTTTGAGCATTTCTTTCCTATTTTTCTTGCATCACGGAGTTTGTTGTTGTGGTTCATCGATGGGATTAAACGTGACTACTCTTGCACGTAGCTTGTGGTTGCATATCATATTTTCCTTGGTTTGTGCACCGTGCCTACAGGTGAGGCCGTGCCTACTTGATATTCCTTGGTTTGTACATATTCCTTTTTCTTTGTCTTCCATATGTTACTTGGTGATATGATAATTGCTATTGGTGGATTGAGAACTGGTACATGATGACTTGGCAGCTTGTTGGTAGAACATCACGAGGATCGGGGAGGCAATCCCGTGCCTAGAGGTGGGGCCGTGCCTAGAGGTGAGGCTGAGGGATTGGACCACGATCCCATGCCTACAGGTGGGGCTGAGATGTTTCAAACAAGTGCCGGTGGGCATAGTGGTGGCTCGCAATCCCGTGTCTAGAGGTGGGGCCATGCCTAGAGGTGAGGCTGAGGGATTGGACAACGATCACGTGCCTAGAGGTGGGGCTTAGCCTAGAGGTGAGGCTGTGAGGTTTCACACAAGTGCCAGCAAGGATGATGGTGATTCGGGGAGACTTCCTGTTATATTGCATTTTACTCTTGCATGCGCTGTTTCTTTCTTTCTTACCACTCATTTAGATGTAATAATCTAACTCGGGTGTTTTATACCCCTGGAACATCCACCGTTCTAGGTATATGAGATGTACCAGGTGATACAAGTTCCAGTGCGAGTAAGGGCAAGGAGGTGGTACTTGGCTAGCTTTGGGTTCCGCAGCTAGCTTGGGGGTTTTATTTCATTATGTAATTGAAGTGATGTATTGTAATAGCAGTTAGGATACTCAAGGTTGTAAGAGGTGTGTGTATGTAGGTGTCCTACAATTGTACCTATAGTGATGTGTTATCTTTTTGGAGTATTGAAAGTTGAGATCATTTCTTGTACTTGTAAAGGAAAATCTGGTGGAAACCCCTTTATTCAGCTTTGGTTAAGCTTGCAGGTTTGATCCAATGCTTCCATTGGTAAGGGTTTCCATAACGCCTGTAGGTGAAGTTAGCTTGTATTTAATATCATAATGGTATTTGAAAAGTGGGGCGTTACAGGGACCGTGGACATAGGCACATTTAGCCAAACCACGTAAAAATGCTTGTGTGCGCATGGCTGTCATTTTATTTACATCTACAAAAAGGAAACTCACATGCTATCACGCCCGTTGCCCCGCTTATGGCTAGCTGTAATACCTGGTATTACATGGTATTGAAAATAAATAATTTTCAATTATTTGGAAGAGACCTTGGGTGGTCCGGGAAGCCTGAAAGTCAATTTCGAGAAATTAATTAATAAAAATTGTCGAATTTGCGGCAGGGAGTGCCCCGGGACTTGGATGTCCAGGAAAGGGGGCAAGAGATTGATGAGCGCCTTGAGACGAGGTTTCTGGCGCTGGTAGCAGTCAGACCGAAAATAATTTTCAGAACAAATTCTGTATAAGCCTGAATGGGTACGTCTACCGAATGGTCACAGGGGACTTTCCGGAAGCTGAGGGGACCTTAGGAGTGGTCCAATTTTGTGAGTAAAGCAACCCTTAGGTGTTCTAAGGTGGAATGGAAGTCCCATGTAGGTGCAGGGACGAAATCAGCATTTTCGAGTAAAAAGTCAAGTATTAATTTTGGATAAACTGAGATTTGGGTGGCTTGGTGATATTTATTTAAAAGCCTGAAGGGTGCAAGGGCAATTAATGGTTCTTGGAAGTATAATTATCCAAGTTCTTAAGAGGAATTATGGAGGATTTGGGGGTTTATTGGGTAATAAATAAATAAATATATATATGTATATATTCGTGTATGTGGGAGGAAGCTTCCCATTTTGAATTTAAACTCACAGAGAGATCGGGGGAGGCAAAGAAGTGGCCGAGAGATGGAAGAGAAGAGCCTTCGTGAGATCGCGAGGAGAGAGCTCGGGAGAGCAGCCGAGAGTGAGGGCCGAACTGCCATGGCCGATGATGGGAGCTGGAGCAGCAGCGGCCATAGCTAGAAGCGTGCGTGGGAAGCCGGGGTGGCTTGTGAGGCGGCCAGCAATGAAGTCGCAGCGGGTAGAGCCGGTGACGTCAGTGGTGGAAGGAGCTCGAGCTGCCAGTTGTAGTGGCGCTGGAAGCTGGTTTGGCCATGGTGGTGATGGTTACGCGCAAAAGGTTGTCTGTGATGGTGGCTCGCGGTGGAGGCGCGGTGGCCGGAGGCGCTGCGCGTTGTGGAGCTGGTGGCAGCGGCGGCCGGCGTGTGCAGCCAAGCTGCTGTGCGCGGGTGCGTGAGAAGGAAGAAGATGGTGAACAGGAGCCAGCCGCGCGCGGGAAGGAAGAAACAGGGAGGAAAAAGAAAAATAAAGAGAAAAAGAAAAAAAAATAATAGAAAGGAAAAGAAAAAGAAAAATATGGAAAAATAGGAAAAATTCCATAAAATTAGGGGAAAGTTATGGAAATTGATTTGGGGCTTGAAGAGCATGTCGGAAGCTCGAAAATGAGATTTTTGGACGCAAATGGTAGCTCGAGAGGCAACGTCGGTGTGGGCGTTTTCGAATTTCTCTCCAGATGAGTCGAGGTAAATTAATTTTCCCTTCCCAAATTATTTGCATTAAGCGAGTTAATGTAGAATAATTATTTGTTAGATTAAACCCTGGGTCGGGGTGTTTGGAAATTATTGACGGCTGATGTATGCCGTGGTTGGTGTTGTTTGGAGATAGCGTTGATGGGTGATTTTGTAGTGTAAGCAAAAGCGAAGGCGTTGGTTAATGTTTAATATTGTGGGGTTTTGTGTGTTTACCTCTAGGTTCGATCGTGTAACGCCTCACTCTTTAATTATATGTTGAAGCTAAATACAAGCTAATATCCACAAGGGCGTTATGGAAATCCTTACCAACGGAAGCAATAGATCGAACCTGATAGCTAGCTGAAGCTAGATAAAAAGGATTTCCAATAATAAAACCTCAAATATGAGCGCATCGTAATGCATGACTTCCAAAAATCATCAAATATCTCTTACCAAGATCGTAGTACATAGCAATCATGACTTACAACTTGGATAGTATAATAAGTAAATCCAAGCATTACGTAACCCCTATTTATACAATTGTAACACACAACTCTCGAACAAACCCAAAGATTACATAAGAACCATAGAACATGAGTAACAGAAAATTAAACTAACTTCGGCTTCCTCATAGCCCTTTTCTCTTTCTCATCTCCGGTACCTGACATGCTGAGATACCTGGGACGTTGAATATCCCAGGGGTATGAAACACCCGAGTTAGATTGTTACATCTAAGTGAGTGGCATAAGGAAGAAGATACATGAATGCATATGTAAGACAAGAGACATCTTAGCGGGTAATTCAAGGAAAGAAACAGTTTGTGCATAAGCAAATGAGTACAAAGAACAACAAGAATCCTCCCTTATCACCATTTCCTCAACTCGTCATCATGCCAAACATCTCAGCCTCACCTCTAGGCTAAGCCCCACCTCTGGGCACGTGGTCATGGTCCAATCCCTCAGCCTCACCTCTAGGCACGACCCCACCTCTGGGCAGGGGATTGCGAGACACCACTATTCCTGTTTGCACTTGTGTGAAACATCTCAGCCTCACCTCTAGGCTAAGTCGCACCTCCAGACACGTTATCATAGTCCAATCACTCAGCCTCACCTCTAGGCACGGGATTGCTCCCCGATGATCGTGACATTTCACTTACAAGCTGCCAAGTCATCATGTTCAAATTCTAGTCCCACCAACTAAGCACCAATACAAACCCCGATATGTTATAAAATGGCCAAGATATGCTCAAAGCAATAAAATATGAGATGTAAGGCACCAACCATGACATGATGTATGACAAAGCAGAAGGAATATGCACAAACTAAGGAATATCAACTAGGCACGACCCCACTTGTAGGCACGGTGCACAAACTAAGGAATATCAATAATGCACGACCCCACCCGTAGGCATGATGAACAAACCAAGGAATATCAACAAGGCATGGCCCCACCAGTAGGCATGGTGCACCACCAAGGAAAGTATAATGTGTGAACCACAAGCTACGTGTGAGAGTAATCATGTTTAGTCACAACCACAACCACAAATTTCGAGATGCATGCAAAATAGGAAAGAAATGTTCAGAAACAAGGAAACATGAGACATAAGCCACCAACCCCACACAAATGAGACCAAGGATAATCAAGAAGAAGTAATAAGAATGCGGAAACCACTCACCGAAGCTTCACACTTCTCATTTGCACAAATTTAAGACCAAACGTCACCCCAAGTGAACTGTTCTATAAAAATCGAGACCTTTTTGTAGCCAAACCTAAAATATTTTTAGATAGGTAATTATCCACTAAAAATATGAGATTGCATGAAAAATTTCAAGCCAAAAAGGCCTCTCACGTGCCCACACACGCGGCGACAAGGGCCTGCCACGCGCCTGGACATGTAGCCCTGCTGGGCGTGTGTGGCGCACACGCTGCACGGACTTCCGACCCCAAAAATTAAAACGGGCATAACTCTCTCATTGTAACTCCAATTCAAGTGCCGTTTGAACCTACAAACTCCTCTTTCGACCCTCTACATGATTACAGAAATAAATGAGCTTACCATGCAGATTTGAAAACTATTTGCACGGATTTCAAGGCAGACTCGTATCTTCCGACGGCTTGCTTTTGGCTCCTATTCAGGCAGAGTTTCTTTCCCTTCTTTCCAGCAGAGTTTCCCCTATTTTATAAGCAACTTATGTCCGTAATTTAGTGGCCAAAAACCCAACCCAAAGCATGCTTATATAGAGCCCTTAAATCCATAAGATTTAGACACTTGGCTTTCTAAGATGGTGACATTTGGCACTTGAGATTTTGTAATACCTGATATTACATGGTATTGAAAATAAATAATTTTTGACTATTTGGAAGGGACCCCGGGTGGTCCAGGAAGTCTGAAAGTTAATTTCAAGAAATTAATTAATAAAAATTATCGAATTTGTGGCAGGGAGTGCCCTGGGACTTGGATGTCCAGGGAAGGGGGCAAGAGATTGATGAGTGTCTCGAGACGAGGTTTCTGGTGCTGGTAGCAGTCAGACCGGAAATAATTTTCAGAATAAATTATGTATAAGCCCGAATGGGTACGTCTATCGAATGGTCACAGGGGACTTTCCGGAAGATGAGGGGACCCTAGGAGTGGTCCGATTTTGCGAGTAAAGCAACCTTTAGGTGTTCTAAGGTGGAATGGAAGTCCCGTGTAGGTGCAGGGATGAAATTGGCATTTTTGAGTAAAAAGTCAAGTATTAATTTTGGATAAATTGAGATTTGGGTGGCTTGGTGATATTTATTTAAAAGCCTGAAAAGCCTAAAGGGTGCAAGTGCAATTAATGGTTCTTGGAAGCATAATTATCCAAGTTCTTAAGAGGAATTATGGAGGATTTGGGGGTTTATTGGGTAATAAATATATATTTATATGTATATATTCGTGTATGTGGGAGGAAGCTTCAAGGAAGCTTCCCATTTTGAATTTAAACGCACAGAGAGCTTGGGGGAGGTAAAGAAGTGGTCGAGAGATGGAAGAGAAGAGCCTTCATGAGATCGCAGGAGAGAGCTCGGGAGAGCAGCCGAGAGTGAGAGATAAAGAGTTTGAGAGAGTGAGGGTCGAACTACCATGGCCGATGATGGGAGCTGAAGTAGTAGCGACCGGAGCTGGAAGCGTGCGCGAGAAGCCGGGGTGGCTCGTGAGGCGGCCAACAGTGAAGTTGCAGCGGGTAGAGGCAGTGACGTCGGTGGCTGGATGAGCTCGAGCCGCCAGTTGCAGCGGCGCTGGAAGCTAGTTTGGCCATGGTGGTGATGGCCGCGCGCGGAAGGCCGTCTGTGATGGTGGCTCGGGGTGGAGGCACAGCGACCGGAGGCGCTGCGCCTTGTGGAGTTGGTGGCAGCGGCGGCCGGCGTGCGCAGCTGAGCTGCTGTGCGCGGGTGCGTGAGAAGGAAGAAGATGGTGAACAGGAGCCAGCCGCGCGCGGGAAGGAAGAAACAGGGAGGAAAAAGAAAAATGAAGAGAAAAAGAAAAAAAAATAATAGAAAGGAAAAGAAAAAGAAAAATCTGGAAAAATAGGAAAAATTCCAGAAAAATGGGGGAAAGTTTTGGAAATTGATTTGGGGCTTGAAGAGCGTGTCGGAAGCTCGAAAATGAGATTTTTGGGAGCAAATGATAGCTCGGGAGGCAACATCAGTGTGGGCATTTTCGAATTTCTCTCCAGATGAGTCGAGATAAATTAATTTTTCCTTCCCAAATTATTTGCATTACGCGAGTTAATGTAGAATAATTATTTGTTGGATTAAACCCTGGGTTGGGGTGTTTGGAAATTATTGACGGCTAATGTATGTCGTGGTTGGTGTTGTTTGGAGATAGTGTTGATGGGTGATTTTGCGGTGTAAGCAAAAGCGAAGGCGTTGGTTAATGTTTAATATTGTGGGGTTTTGTGTGTTTGTCTTTAGGTTCGATCGGGAAGGCGGTGATCCTTGAAGAGCTCGGAGTTCGGGCTAGAGTTCGTGCCAAGGCAAAGATGAGGCTTCGAGCCAAGTAAGGGATGGCCCCATGTGGAGGTGGCCTTGCAAGTTGGTAAATATGTTTGATAATGTTTTTATGTAGCATTTGCATGTAGTGGTTGTTACTTGTGTGATGCAAGATCTAGTGGACCTATGGCCATATGGAGGGCTAGTGTTGTGGAGGTTGATAGGTAGATGCCTCAAACCGTGGAGGGTTGTGAGTATGGATGGGCCTAGCCTCATTTGCATGCATTTGGCTTACATAATCATGGTTATATTCATATTTACATGTATTGCACCCTTATTGAGTCTTTATGACTCATGAGGTTTTACCTCATGTGTAGATGATGCAAGTCCAGATGCAAGCAGGGATGGTGCCGGGAGGCTGTTGTGGCAATGAACTTTGTTTCATGAGATGTGTTGTTGTGTATTCTCCTATGTTTTTATATGTATTCATGTGCTTGAATGTAAGCGTTATTGAGAACTAGAGGTATCTAGTTGTTGTAATCATAATGGTGTGATAGATGATTGTGAGTCTGCGTGATGTATATGTGGTTTTAGTTGTTGAAGCCAAGTTCGGATCGAGTAACGATCATGGAGGTATGTTCTCATAAATCCCCAATACTCAGCGAAGTGTTTGTTATGCTAGCTTTGTGCTTGGGTCACCTTTGGCTTGCTATGAGGCGAGCTGAAGAAGGGTGAAGCTCACTCAGGTTTCGAGTCTCGGTCCGCTGTGTTTTCTTGTTTGAGTTGGGACCGATTCCTGAGTGGAGCGAAGAGAAGGACGAAGTCTAGTTCCCACCTAGGGCGTTTCATGTTGAAACATAGTCCAACCCTTCAGTTGTGGTTTGCCGGGTGAGTAATCTGGTCGATTATTTATCGGTGGCGCTCGTAAGTTAGAACGGGTCGTTACACCAGCAACGAGGTAAAATGCGATCGAGCTCGTTGCCTCGCTTATGACCCGACAACGAAGTAAAATGCGATCGAGCCCGTTGCCCCGCTTATGGCCCGACAACGAGGAAAAATGCGATCGAGCCTGTTGCCCCGTTTATGGCCCGGCAACGAGGTAAAATGCGATTGAGCCCGTTGCCCCGCTTATGGCTCGGCAACGAGGAAAAATACGATCGAACCCGTTGCCCTACTTATGGCCTGGCAACTAGGTAAAATGCGATCGAGCCCGTTGCCCCACTTATGACCCCGCAATGAGGTAAAATACGATCGAGCCTGTTGCCTCGCTTATGGCCCGACAACGAGGAAAAATGGGTCGAACACGTTGCCTTGCTTATGGTCTGACAACGAGGTAAAATCCGATCGAGCTTGTTGCCCTGGTTATGGCCGGCAACGAGGAAAAATGTGATCTAACCCGTTGCCTCGCTTATGGCCCGGCAACGAGGTAAAATGCAATCAAGCCCGTTGCCCCGCTTATGGCCCGGCAACGAGATAAAATGCGATCGAGCCCGTTGCCCCGCTTATAACCCGACAACGAGGCAAAATACATTCATGCCCATTGCCCCACTTATGGCCTGGCAACGAGGTAAAATGCGATCGAGCCCGTTGCTCCGCTTATGGCCTGGTAACGATGAAAAATGCGATCGAACCCGTTGCCCCGGTTATGGACTGACAACTAGGTAAAATGCGATCGAGCCCGTTGCCCCGCTTATGGCCCGACAACGAGGTAAAATGCGATCGAGCCCGTTGCCCCGCTTATGGCCCGACAACGAGGAAAAATGTGATCGAACCCATTGCCTCGCTTATGGCCCGACAACGAGGTAAAATGCGATCGAGACCGTTGCCCCGCTTATGGCCCGGCAACGAGGTGAAATGTGATCGAGCCTATTGCCCCGCTTATAACCCGGCAACAAGGCAAAATACGTTCACACCTGTTGCCCCGCTCATGGCATGGCAACAAGGTAAAATACACTCAAACTCGCCACTCCGCTCACGGCCTAACAGCGAAAGAAAAGCCCTGACCTCATAAAGGTAAATTAAGCGACAAGAAAAGGAGCATGCTGGGAGGAAAAAAGAAGAGAATACTCATTGATAAAGCAATAACTCTCATTGTAGTAGGAACAACTAAAATACAAAAAAAAAAAGAAAAGAAGAGAGAGCAACACCGAGGGTCTACTCACGGGAGCGGGACTTGTGAGAAGAACGCTTAGTAGACCCAAATGACGCAACAGGAACCTCAAGAGACACTGTGGGAAGTTCCCCTTCCTCAGCCTCGTCTGTATGAGGAACATCTTCAACAGCTACGCTAGGATCCTCTTCAATGGCCTCAGGGTCGACTGCCATACCTTCTCCCCCATGATTAAAGGCAAATAGATTCTAGGGGCCCGTCAGATTTTCCAAGTCATCCGCTAACTGAGAATCTATGTAAGAAGAAGGACTCATAGGGGTATTCGACTCATACTGACGCTAATCCACTTGATTAGATTCCTCAATTTCGGAAGTAAGCAGAAGTTCAGGAAAACTCTCTCTCGGACGTTGAGATTCTAGATGGACACGTGCCAGATAAAATCCATACTTCAGAAAGCCTGAAGCATATTTCCCCTTCCTATCTTGGCAATCAGTTGAGAGACGATATTCTTTCATCGCTTCGGCCCGAATAGCGTGAGCATCCCTACGACTTATCTTTAGTTCCACCAGGCGTAGAGAGTGCTCCTGCAAAAGTGCTTCATGCGTCGTCCTCAACCCAATGTTCTTATGCTCTTCAGCTTCTAGCTTAGAGCGTAAGTCTTGAACTTCCCCTTGAAGGCCTGAGGTACCAGTAGCAACCTCGGACAGTCGATTACGCATACGTTCAATCTTTGCCTCCGCATTTCTCTTCCCGATCTTTGCCCGACGAGCGCGTCCCTTTAACTCTTGGTGCTCTTCGCTCTAGAAAGATTGACGTGTAACACCCCAAATTTTTCAGGCGTGTTATAACTTAGGATTTCGGGAATGTAAAAATTTTTCGTATCACAATAGCTGTCATACACCACACAATATCCCCAAAACCCTAATTTTCACCTCCTCAGCTTAACAAACTCAAAATTAAATAGCTAAGACAGGTGTCAAAATTTCAAATGCGGAAGCTAGATTGAAGCTGATATGGTTCACAACCATAATGCTTTATTTATCATAAATAAAATCATTCAAAATGTCTACAAAAGGTATTACATGGACATCATCTCTCATAAGTGATAACTGAATATCATATCCAAAATTACATAAGTTCGTACATAAACAAAAATATGATAAACATGTTACAGGAAGTAAATTAAACTTATTCATCAGCTACCTCCTTTCCTTTAGAGTCGCTCGTCGAACCTGGAACGTTTGAATATTCCATGGACATAGTCCAATTAGAAGATGAATCTTCTAGTGAGAAACTCCAAAAACAGTTTATAACGATGCATGATCAGGTATAAAATGTATGAGAAGACAAGGAAAACTACTCCGAAGTGCCTCGTGAACATATCAGCCTCCTCAAACGAGAGTTTTCTCAATGGCGCACGCATAGTTCCTCTCGGGAGGTCCCTAACCATGTCACTTTGGACCGACCTCATAGAACTCATGCAAGCACCACATCTGTTGTGCCTTAGACTCACGGTCTTCCCCACAAGAGCTTTCTCGATGGCACACGCATAGCGCCTCTCGGGGGATCTCCGACTTTTGCCTTCAGCCAACAACAAATAGGTACAACAGTATGGCCACACGGATTTTATAAATGCAACAGTTAAAAAGCCAACAGCATATATTTTCAGGAAAATTCAGTTCATAGATGCAACATGATTTTACATAAGCGAATAATAAGAGTTTACGTATAAGAACTTCACAAAACACGTGTCATGTAATAGAAGTATCTCATAAGAGAAAAAAAAATAGGATTTGGAGTATAGGAGTCTCACAGAGTCTCACCTTGTTGGGTTATCTCTTCGACGGTATAATTTTACAGCAAACGGCCTAGGTTTCTACAGAAAGCACACGTTTTGGTAAACCTAAATTCATATATTTTTACATAAGGTTGAAGGGTATTAAAGTAGGGGCATAACTGGAAAATTTCATGTAAAAAGGACTCTTCACGCGCCTCACGCACCCCAAGAAGGCGGGCCACGCGCGCCCACGCGCAGCCATATTTCGGCGCGTGTAACTCACGCGCAGGCACCAGAATCTGAACAGTAAAGCCTCGTTTTCGTATTTCGGCCATATCTCCCTCGTTTTAACTCCGATTCGACCCCTGTTTGAACCTACACGACCCTCTCTTCCCTCTCTACAGGATTATAAAAAAAAATGGACTTACCTCACTCTTTTGCTGACTGATTTTGGCAAATTCCGGCGAAGACCTGCAACTCCGACGAGGCTCGTTCTCCGCCGCTTCTCCATTGCTTTCTTCCTGCCTCCTTGCCGAACCTCCCTCTTTCTCTCTAGAGAAAGCTCCTACTCTTAGAGTGCTTCACTTCTCAAAATTGCTTGGAATGGTTTGAAATCAATTCATGGCCTCTGTTTATAGAATTCTTCAACCAATCACATTATGCCACTTGTCACAATTTTAGCCATGGACTCCAAAGACTTAAAGATATATTTGAATGGCTTTTGAAATCCAAAATTAGAATTAATCCAACTTTTGAAATCCAAGCTAAAACCCCAAACGTTTTTCAAATAACACTTTGGCCCTTATTTCAAGTCCTCAACTTCAATATTTTACCACATAAGCTCTTAATTTTATCCTTATTTCGTTTGGATAATTCTCTAATTACAATTACACCCTCAAACATCAAATTTATCGAGATACTTAAAATTCCAAAATTATTAACTCAAAATTACTCAATATATACGATTTTTCGGAAGCCTCTTACCATCATTCAGTCTTTTTAGGCTACAACTTAGCTTAACTAAAAACCATCTCTGATTTGATTTCTTTTAGTGTCATAAATCTCGCCTCGAGACGCTCGTCAAAAATATACTTTTGTCCTCAGGTATCTAAGCTCTAGGGCACTCCCTACGACTGATTCGGTCAGTTGTTGCCCTTTCAAGCCTATTTTTTCGGTATTTTAAACTCAATTAAAATATGTGGCAACCTTACAAAAATATGGGGTATTACAATCTACCCCCCTTAAAAGAATTTCGTCCTCGAAATTGGCTCATACCCGCAATCTCCAAAGATCAAAATAAGCCATTTCACAGCTTGGAGATATCTCATACATATCTCATAGTCCACAAAATTCTAATATTTCCAATCTAACTTTTCTGATGGTGAGCAAACAAGAACGGCCAACAACCATACCTCAACAGTCGACAGCTAGCACCCCTACATCTAGTATTCCCTCCATTGACCCGACGTGGGATCGCTTCTCCCCAAAGGAATCTAGCGCACCCACTGGCAGAGGCTTCCTCACCTCTAGCGGTCCCGACATTCCTAGCCTGGGTATGGACTGCCCTACCCACTCGGTTCAACCACAGGGACTGCTTGATTGAGGGTTCAACAGTCAATAGTTTTGGTATATCGGGCGACCGATAGTGTTATTTCACCACAAACCACATAAGAAGCCATTCCAATGCTGCCGTGGTAACATGAACTCAACCAATGGCAGATGCTCTTCCCAAACTTTAGGCACGCACAGACTACCTCAAAACTTGAGAATGTCATCTCACATCTCAAAACTCAGAACCCCTAGGCTGGCCATACTCATCTATCCATAGATGTATACACCGGTCTCCCCCACTAGTCTCTCGTATCTCGATCTCCAGATCCAGCCAAACCATCAGGTCAGCTATCAAGACGGACGAACCCTTCGGCACTACACTCACCAACATCAGGCTCAAAAGCCTCAACAGTAGCCACCCCTGGGCCATCAACCCAGTCACCTCATTGGCATGGCCCGAGTGATACAAAAAGTGTAGTCGTAGTTCGTCAGGAACTCCATCCACTGTCGCTGCCTCATGTTCAACTCTTTCTGTGAGAACACATACCTCAGACCTTTGTGGTTCGTGAACACCTCAAACATCTCATCGCATCGGTAGTGCTTCCATAACCTCAAGAGCACATACCTCAACTGCCAGCACCAAGTCACACATCAGGTAGTTCATCTTGTGCCTCAATGTGATCCACTCATGATCACTCGGTCATGTTGCATCAACACGCAACCCAATCCTTTGAGCTATCACAAGCTCTCATTGCATCCGGCAGACCATTCTCACTTGACTCTCCTCATGAGTCCTGACATGGATATAACTACTCCAAAAATTCTCTTCATGAATCTCTGATAACAGTCTGCCAATTTCAACATACTTTCAATCTTTTCATAGATAGCTTAGGGATCCTATCACAAAGCTCTAGTCCCTTCCTCTATCACTTCTGGCACTACTTCCTGTACCAGGCGTAACTCCAAACCTCATGGATCCTCGGGTCACTCATCTCTGAGGACTCCATATTCCTTCCCATAGGTGTCGAAATCACCATTAGACAACCCATAGGTTCGGCTCCTACTCCCAACGAAATCTTACTATGGTCTTGAGCTACGCACCTCAACCCATTACATAAATATTTCAAAGATCTGTCTTTCTATTATCTCGATAACGATTTGGGTCCTATGCAGTTGCCTATGGCATAATCTATCCACATGTCCCTTCTCACAGATCATACCCAGACTTTTGATCATCGCGTGTCTTCCTTACACGAATATACTATCATCCCAAGGACATCAACTCATCATGTCCCAAATCATGGACTATTAAAATTTCCAACTCGAAGCCTCTACAAGGCTTAAGACTTCATCTTAGCCATTTCATCAACTAAGTTGGCACCACACTTACATAACCTGACCCCTCGAGTCACTTTCTCAAGGTAACCTTACCTCAATTCCAAAATCCAAGGCACTATAGAAACCTCCTCCCTCAACTACTTTGGGCAGACTGGACTTTTGGGCGGCATTCACACCTCCCTTACCCCCATTCAGGGCTAGCGGTCACACACACCCATTTCCAACAATGAACCTGGGGTTACCCACCTTGCCTATAGGACTTTTGGTCAGGTCATCGCACCTCCCTCACCTTATCATGGCTAAGGTTCTGGGCCTACCAAACTTTTGGGCAGGTCATCACACCTCCCTGACCCTATCACACGGCCAAGGTTCTCGCATGGGTGACCACAAAGTTAGGGTCTCCCTTCAGCCTATTAGAAGTCAACTCTAAGGTGTGCCTCTATTGCATGCTCTCAACATTCTTCAAATCCTCGAACTTGTTAGATTGCTCAAAATTCTTGGCCTAAATCCCAAGATTCAGAGTGGCTTCGCACATCTAGCCATGTACAACTTTCTAATCATCTATCAGGTTCTAACAAAATAATGCAAACCTCCCCTTAGGTTCGCCTTGAGTTTACAATCCCCAAAAATCTCCAAGCCCACTCATGGCTAATCACCTGATAACCTCAAGCTATTAACAGCAAATTCAGACTTATCTATCAATAAACCTACCAAGAATATACTCTGGTATCTCCCAATTTTCTTACGATTTTTCACCAACCCGCAAGCGCCTGTACCATATCTTAACAGGCTCATAACTCACTAGCATCACTCAGCTATACCTCTCCCTATTGCCTACCAGGGCTACCTAGACTAATTGTCTAGCTATACGAGAGTTTCCATTCTCTGAAATCGAAATCTTGGATCTCCAATCAATTTAGGTATGCAGCTTCTTCTACTACAACCCGTCATCATGGGACATCTTCCATTACTTTATTCTCTTAATCACGTCAAAGATTCGCACAATCTTTAAGATGACAATCCACAACTACACTGCCAGCTAGAGTAGGTAGGTCTTTACATCACCCACAGTACTCCAATCTTTGTTGGATTTCTTTCTAAAACTCTAAAGTTTCATCTCGAATCCTTAGATCCTCATTCAATTCTTTCAAGAAATTCCTCAAGAATCTCAAACCAATTTATTTCCAAAAATCTTGAATCAGATCACAATATCTAGTTCCCATCGTCTTCCGAAAGCTCGATTCCTTTGCAACCATTGCCCTCAATCTACCATTCATCATGGTGTTTTCAAATTCTTCTCGTCGGGTTGACCACTGACAACTTTTCCTAATTCCACAGGTCTATTCGGCACATTGAACCGTAGTCACAACCTCTATTAACTAGGTTACCTTTTCAATTGACGCAACTCACGCGCCATCACTTGGCCATCTTCGGCCTCTCACTTGACCCAATCCGTTGGATCCCTAATCCACACATCTCATTTTCGAGACACTAATTGATCCTCGAAAATACTTATCATTCAATCCTAACTCATCAGCTAGGCTATGTCAGATCAGACTAACCATTCATGATTCACTTATCCTTGATAACCACCAGTTATCTCGTCATTTCTCGAAATGACTTCGACTAATGACCTCAAATCAACAATCTCCAAAATTCTCGGATCCATAATCATGGTTACTAAGTCAACCTTACATTCGAACCACACTATCGGGTCCTAACGTCCATCTGGCTTCCATTATTCATTGCGAATAGTAACCGTATACTTGAATAGTATCTGCACGTGAATAGTACACCAGGTAAGCTCCCAGGAAAGAGAGGTGAGTCACAAATGGACACACTTAAATACCAAGTCTTTCCTTAGCCAGAACTTTCCTAGACATGCACTTTCACTGCACCACACTTAAATCCATAACCTTTAAGATTTCAGCCGTCAATCCCCGAATCTCCAAATAGGGGTTCCGTCTTATGAACCATTAGTCTCTTTCCCCTAAGCCTTCACTTAGGGTTCCTACTAACTAGTTCAATTAATATTGGATCCTCTTAAGTCTCCAAGTCAAACTTCTCCTAAGTCTCCAAATAACATTCCGCTCTAATATCAACTATATCAGAGTCACTTAAGTCTTCCAATAAACTTAAGCTCTGATACCAACTGTAACACCCCAAATTTTTCAAGCGTGTTATAACTTAGGATTTCGGGAATGTAAAAATTTTTTGTATCACAATAGCTGTCATACACCACACAATATCCCAAAAACCCTAATTTTCACCTCCTCAGCTTAACAAACTCAAAATTAAATAGCTAAGACATGTGTCAAAATTTCAAATGCGGAAGCTAGATCGAACCTGATATGGTTCACAACCATAATGCTTTATTTATCATAAATAAAATCATTCAAAATGTCTACAAAAGGTATTACATGGACATCATCTCTCACAAGTGATAACTGAATATCATATCCAAAATTACATAAGTTCGTACATAAACAAAAATATGCTAAACATGTTACAGGCAGTAAATTAAACTTATTCATCAGCTACCTCCTTTCCCTTAGAGTCGCTCGTCGAACCTAGAACGTTTGAATATTCCAGGGACATAGTCCAATTAGAAGATGAATCTTCTAGTGAGAAACTCCAAAAACAGTTTATAACGATGCATGATCAGGTATAAAATGTATGAGAAGACAAGGAGAACTACTCCGAAGTGCCTCGTGAACATATTAGCCTCCTCCAACGAGAGTTTTCTCAATGGCACACGCATAGCGCCTCTCGAGAGGTCCCTAACCATGTCACTTTGGACCGACCTCATAGAACTCATGCAAGCACCACATCCGTTGTGCCTTAGACTCATGGTCTTCCCCACGAGAGCTTTCTCGATGGCGCACGCATAGTGCCTCTCGGGGGATCTTCGACTTTTGCCTTCGGCCAACAACAAATAGGTACAACAGTATGGCCACATGAATTTTATAAATGCAACAGTTAAAAAGCCAACAGCATATATTTTCAGGAAAATTCAGTTCATAGATGCAACATGATTTTACGTAAGCGAATAATAAGAGTTTACGTATAAGAACTTCACAAAACACGTGTCATGCAATAGAAGTATCTCATAAGAGAAATAAAAATAGGATTTGGAGTATAGGAGTCTCATGGAGTCTCACCTTGTAGGGTTATCTCTTCGACGGTATAATTTTATAGCAAACGGTCTAGATTTCTGCAGAAAACATACGTTTTGGTAAACCTAAACTCAAATATTTTTACATAAGGTTGAAGGGTATTAAAGTAGGGGCATAACTGGAAAATTTCATGTAAAAAAGACTCTTCACATGCCCTCGCGCGCCCTAAGAAGTCTGGACACGCTCCCCCACGCGCAGCCATTTCACGGCGCGTGTAACTCACGCGCAGGCACCAGAATCCGAACAACAAAGCCTCATTTTCGTATTTCGGCCATATCTCCCTTGTTTTAACTCCGATTTGACCCCCGTTTGAACCTACACGACCCTCTCTTCCCCCTCTACAGGATTATCAAAAAAAATGGGACTTACCTCACTCTTTTGCTGACTGATTTTGGTAAATTCCGGTGAAGACCCGCAACTCCGACGAGGATCGTTCTCCGCCGCTTCTCCATCGCTTTCTTCCCGCCTCCTTGTCGAACCTCCCTCTCTCTTTCTAGAGAAAGCTCCTACTCTTAGAGTGCTTCACTTCTCAAACTTGCTTGGAATGGTTTGAAATCAATTCATGGCCTCTATTTATAGAATTCTTCAATCAATCACATTATGCCACTTGTCAGAATTTTAGCCATGGACTCCAAAGACTCAAAGATATATTTGAATGGATTTTGAAATCCAAAACTAGAATTAATCCAACTTTTGAAATCCAAGCTAAAACCCCAAACTTCTTTCAAATAACACTTTGGCCCTTATTTCAAGTCCTCAACTTCAATATTTTAGCACATAAACTCTTAATTTTATCCTTATTTCGTTTGGATAATTCTCTAATTACAATTACACCCTCAAACATCAAATTTATCGAGATACTTAAAATCTCAAAATTATTAACTCAAAATTACTCAATATATATGATTTTTCGGAAGCCTCTTACCATCATTCGGTCTTTTTAGGCTACAACTTAGCTTAACCAAAAACCATATCTGATTTGATTTCTTTTAGCATCATAAATCACGCCTCGAGACGCTCGTCAAAAATATATCTTTGTCCTCAGGTATCTAAGCTCTAGGGCACTCCCTGCGGCTGATTCGGTCAGTTGTTACCCTTTCAAGCCCATTTTTTTGGTATTTTAAACTCAATTAAAATATGTGGTAACCTTACAAAAATATGGGGTATTACATGGCGGTTCCTCCAGTTTAACATCTGGACCTCTACTTGTTCATGATATGCCCTGTCCCTGGCATTGGAGGCGACGATCCCTTAGATCCCGTGCACCAGGAGCTGCTCCGCTTCATGCCTAGCTTGGGCATGATTATTGCCAATAAATCGCCGTTCATCTTGAGGGAGAATGGTAGAATAAATGAGACGGGCGTCAATCTCGGGTTCAGTGACAGAGTCTGTCTCTAATACCTAGGGGAAACTTCAAAGTCCCGACCACTAAGCTTCGTACCATCCCCAAGAATCATAGTATGTCTCACCTCGCTTGGAATGGGAAGTATAGGAGGTGGTCTCATTGATTTCTGGCCTTCAAGACGACGACGATCCTTCCTGTTAGGAATTGTAGGCTGGCGACATTCTTCTTCCACCTGAGCTATGTCACCAACAAAACGAGAAGATGAACTTCACCCTCCTCGAGAATTGGGAGCAGGAGGTGGAATGTCGACAGCCTCTTCATGAGAGAGAGGAATCGATGATGGGCTTTTTGTATGAGAAGGAACTTCAACACTCGAATGGTCACTTCTCGGACGACGTCGCCTTTCCACCCAGTGGGAGAAACGCCAGCAGGTCTGCATGATCGAGAAGGACGAGAGCTCGTAGATCCCTCAACACCATGGGCAGAAACCCCAGTCGTTGTCACAACACGTGCCTCCTCTTCACGGTGGCGTCTACAAAATTCTATCATCCTACTCAATCCAACCATTTCTGCAAAAATCAATATAAAGCATTTAATGTGGAAAAAATAATGCAATAATGGAACAAGGAAGGCAATGACAAAAGATATTCTATCCCCAGGAGTGTTTTCCTCCTAAGGATCGAAAGGAGGATGCGAAGACGATTCAGGCATTTCCATCTGTTGAGTGTAGATTTTGATGATTGATGATTGACATGTGTCAATGTGAATTTATATTTTATGTACTAACAAAGCATGAAGCCTTCATAAGGCTTACAAAGTTGTTCTCTAGTGTTTTCATGTCACAAATTATATATGGAAACAAATTTTTACAGAGCTTCCTAAAAATTTGAGTATTTGAGCTATGTATGGAAAGTTCTTCTTGGAATGGAAAGTCTAGAAGATATATATATGAAATTCTTGTTCATATATGGAAAGTTCAAAAGATCTATATGGAAGTTTTTTAGGAGATTGGAGTAGTCCACTATATGGAGTTGCCATATATGTAACTTGGCCACATGACATTGTTAACGTGGCATTTTGATGACATGGCAGCCACGTGGAGCACACTCATCAAGGCTATATCATCTCGTTGGTCTAAATATGGTAAGAGAATCATGGAGTAAATTTAAAGGTTCTTAGAAGCTCCTTTACTCAGTTAAAAATGGAAGAATTTTTTGAATTGCATTCAAATGGTGAAGTTAAATATTCAGCATTATTGTTTAACAGTAATGGAGGAAATTAATGTTTGAAAATTAAACCTTGATAGATATTACTTTCATTTATTTGCTGATTCTCTCTCATTAAAAGGATATGGAGACTCAAATCATGGAATCAAGTATCCTACTCATTATGGGTAATTGATATCTTCATTATGGGAGAATATTCAAAGGATATCTTGCTTATATTCAGCTACACAAATTGATTCTCTACTTGTCAACATTTTTTATGGAAACTTGATCAATTATGAGCTTTTGAAGTTATAATTGATATCTTCATTGTTGGACAAATTTGCTTCATTATTTGAGAATATTTGGATGGATTTTACACCATTTATAGGTTTAAATTCAAATTTTAAATTAGCTATGCTTGTTATGGAAGCTAAGGGGCCAATTGCACAATTAAAGGTGATTGAAGATCAATTAGAAGTCAGAATTGATCATTTCTTATTTATAGTCGATTTTACAAGAATTATGAAGGATTTTGTTGATATTTTAATCCTTAAAATCAACCATGCATTGTTGGAATTGATTTGCTTATTCAAGGTTGATTGAGATCAACGAAAGTCAAAGGTTTTGATGATCAATCAAGTTAGCTGATTATGGAAGGTAAATCAAGAATTCAAATGAAGGGCTGAGATTGGCTTGAAGACTTGACACATGGAGGGCTGAGATTGATCAAGGAAAGCCTACTCTAACACTATATAAAAGAGTATCTTGAAGGCTTTGAAACAACTTTTGGAAGCCATATTATTTTCTACATTACTGGCTGAGATTTTCATTCTCTCTAAATCTTTCTGTTCCTCTATCTTCTTGAGAGAAAACTAAGAGAGTTCTTTGCGCTTCATTGTATTATTTTTAAGAGAACCCTATTTCTCAATCTCTATTATTCTTGTATCTTGTAATGAGTATACAAAATCCAAACTAGTGAGTGTGAGACTCCAGAAGTAGTTTGGTGGTGGTGAAGCCAAGTGAAGGCTTCGGTGGTTGTAACAAAAGTTTCATATAGTGGATTTGGTTGAAAATCCTAAGAAAGGAAATCCTTAGGTAGTGGATGTAAGCCATAAAGACTGAACCACTATAAATCGTTGTGTTCTCTTCACTCTTATTTATTCTTGCTTGATTATACTTGTTTGTTTTTGGTCTTGTGCTATCTGAAGTGGCCGAATCCTAAGGCCTACATTCTTGGTGGTTATTTTGATTATATTCTGATTTGCTTTAATTGATCATTTTTTGTACTAATTCAATATTCCATTTGGTTTATTTAAAGACTTGTTATTATGTGCATTCAAATCACTTGTTTTCACCAAGTTGTAATTTGAAGAGTATATTGGATCAAAGCACATACTAGCACAACTGGGGGATATCATATTATCCATCTAGTATTTAAGTGCTCCCATACTCTCAACTACAATTTTGGTTTATATTAAATTTGTTTTCTCATATATATATATATATGTGCATAAGTTTTGCATTAGAGTTTTAAAAAGGTGTCAATTCACTCCCCCTCTTGACTAGGTTAGGACCCAACACCATCTCCTCCTCCCTGACTCCTTTCATTTCCCGATTGGATAGCGTAGAAGATTGAGGAGGAGCAGTTGGCGTCACAACCCTCCAACCCGCAATTCTGAAATTTTTCAAAGTCAGGAGGCTCATCAAGTCAACAGGGCCTTGCACCGTTAACATCCCTACCATACTACGATATATGCCCCGAACTTCCTTGCAGGGAGGAAACCCTTGGCTGGTATCCTGATGATTCCAGTGTAGGGGAGCATCCCAACCAGGTGGAGGCTCTATCACCACCCATCGCTCTTCAAACTGGTTAATCTTGTTAGGAAGAGCACTGAATAGCTCGAAGCCCGATACCTTCTAGAGTGTATAAAGGGTGCGGTCTTTGCTAGCTTTTTGTAATCAGTAGAAGCAACTGAAGAGCATCAAGGAAGGGATTACATCCCGCTGATGACAAAGCACGGAAAAACCTATTATCTGGGGCCAACCATTAGGGTGAAGTTGAGCGAGAACAATCTTATAATGACATAACCATGCCATGGAAAATGGTGGAAGAGGAAAGTGGAGTCCAACCTCAAACGAAGCAAAGTGAACGCCAATGGAGCCTTCATCTACTTGGGAAGGGTCCGGCTCATCAAGACGAGGGTACCTCACCATAAATGTAATACCCGGTATTACATTGTATTGAAAAATAAATAAATTTTGATTATTTTGACAGGACCTCGGGTGGTCTGGGAAGCCTGAAAGTCGGTTTCAATAAATTAATTAATGAAATTACCGAATTGGTAGCAGGGAATGCCCCGAGACTTGGATGTCCAGGGAAGAGGGCATGAGATTCGAATGTCTCTCGAGGTGAGGTTAATGACGTTGGAAGCTGTCGGACCGAGAATAATTTTTGGAATAATTTCGATATAAGCTTGAATGAGTCCAGTATTGAATGGTTGCAAGGGATTTTTAGGAAACTGAGGGGACCTTAGAGGAGGTCCGATTTTGCAATTAAGGCAATCCTGTACTGTTTTCAAGTCGGATAAAGGTCCCATGCAGGTGCAAGGATGAGGTCGGTATTCTCGAGTAGCAATCGGTTATTAATTTTTGATAAATCGAGATTTGGTGTAACTTGGTGGTATAATTTAAAGTCTTGGGACAGTTCAAGAGCAATTATAGAAAATTCTCTAAGTGCAATTATTATATTATTGAGTGGAATATGGAGAAATTAGGGGTTAAATGTGTAATTTAAAGTATATATATATGTATATATATATATATATATGTTTGTACGAAAGTAGGGAGGAAGCTTCCTCCCCGTGATAAATTTGAAATGGCCGAAGTAGAGAGAGCATAGGAGAATGAGAGATCGCGAGAGAGAGAGAGAGAGAGAGCTTCATGGCCGAACTCGGCCATGGTGGTAGCAGCCTCACGCTGCTATTGTAGTGGCCGGGAGCAGCGATGGCAATGGAGGCAGCGTCGGGCGGAGCTGGTCCAGCAACCTCGCGAGCTGGCTCGTGATGGCCTCGATGGTGATTGGCGAGGTGCTCGCGACAGAAGGAAGAGGCGGCCCAGAGCTTAGGGATCGGCCATGGCAGTCGGTGGTTGTGAGCGAGGTAGCAGCGGTGGAGCAGCGAGGGCGCACGGTGAGGCCGGCTATGATGGTGGCTCGCGGTGAAGCCATCCGTGGTGGCGGAGGCCGGCCGGTGTGGGCGTGGCCGTTGGAGGCGATGCTGGAAGGCGGAGGTGGCTGTGCGTGGAGGTGCGGCCGTGCGCTAGAAAGGAGAAGAAGACGCACGCGGGAGAAG
Source organism: Diospyros kaki (assembly GCA_036245055.1). Taxonomy (NCBI): domain Eukaryota; kingdom Viridiplantae; phylum Streptophyta; class Magnoliopsida; order Ericales; family Ebenaceae; genus Diospyros; species Diospyros kaki. The sequence goes on from BSEG01000002.1 coordinate 23,736,331, forward strand.
AAGAACAGGGAAGAAGAAGAGAAAAATAAAAAAGAAAAGAAAAAAAAAAGTAAATAAAAGAAAATGAGATAAAGGAGAAAATAGGGAAAATTTTTGAAAAATTTCAGAAAAATATAGAAAAGTTTTAAAAATTAAATTGGGGCTTGAGGAGCGTGTCGAAAGCTTGAAAATGAGATTTTGGGCACAAATGGCAGCTCGGGAGGCAATGTCGGTGTGGGCGTTTTGAATTTCTCTCCAGATGAGTCGAGGTAAATTAATATTTCCTTTCCAAATTATTTGCATTAAGCGAGTAATGTAGAATAATTATTTGTTGGATTAAACCTTGGGTTGGGGTTGTTTTGAAAGTCAGTGATGGATGGTTCTGATGATGTGTGGCGAAGCAGAGGACATTGGTTTAATGCCGGATGTTAATGGAGTTGGGTTTGTGTGTTTGCATCTGGGTTCGACCAGGAAGGCAGTGATCCTAGAGGAACTTGAGGTTCAGGTTGGAATTCGTGTCGAGGCAGAGATGAGACTTCGAGCCAAGTAAAGGATGTCCCCACATGGAGGTGGCCTTGCAAGTTGGTAAATATGTCTGATAATGTTTTTATGTAGCACTTGCATGTAGTGGTTATCACTTATGATGTGAGATCTAGTGGACCTATGGCCATATGGAAGACTAGTGTTGTGGAGGTCGATAGGTTAATGCCTCAAATCGTGGAGGGTTGTGAGAATTGATGGGCTTAGCCTCATTTGCATGCATTTGGCCTACATAATCATGGTTATATTCATATTTACATGCATTGCATCCTTACTGAGTCTTTATGACTCATGAGGTTTACCTCATGTTGTAGATGATGTAAGGCCAAATACAAGTAGGGATGGTGCCGGGGGACTATTGTGGCAACTAGCATCGTTGCTCGAGATGCGTGGATGTGAGTTCTCCTGTATTTTCTTTTATGTATTCATATGTTTGAATGTAAACATATTGAGCACTAGAGGTATTTAGTTGTTGTAATCCTAACAGTGTGATAGATGATTGTGAGTCTGCATGATATATTTGTGGCTTGAGTTGTTGAAGCCAAGTTCTGATCGAGTAAAGATCAACGAGGTATGTTCTCATAAATCCCCAATACTCAGCAAAGTGTTTGTTATGCTAGCTTTATGCCTGGGTCACCTTTGGCTTACTATAAGGTGAGCTGAAGAGAGGTGAAAGTCACTCAGGTTTCGGGTCTCGATCCGCTGAGTTTTCTTGTTTGAGTTGGGATCGATTCCTAAGTGGAGCGAAGGGAAGGACGAAGCCTAGTTCCCACCTAGGGCATTTCCTATTGAAACATAGTCCAACCCTTCAGTTGTGGTTCGTTGGGTGAGTAATCCGGTCGATTATTTACCGATGGCGCCCATAAATGGGAGCGGGTCGTTATAATAAATCCAGAAGGGGTGGCATCATAAACCTTCTCGAAAGCCCCGTACCGGAGCCGAGAACTTGAAGTGGCGAGAATGTGTGCGGGGCCAGGGGTGATGCCGATCTTCTCCTCGACATATTGAAAAGACTTAAAAGCGTTAGCTTATTATGTTGAAGAGGTAGGAAAGACAGAGGATCGCGATAAGCAAATACCTCCTTGTAAAGCAAAGAGTATCAATACAAGACAAAGAAGAAGCAAGCAAAGAGACAGCAAGTCGCCGAAGGCATATAACGGCGCCGGGAGACCATGACCACTCGGTCATGACTGAGTGGGGGGCCACTCGGTCATGATCGAGTGGCCTTGGCCAAAAAATATGGCCACTCAGTCATAACTGAGTGGCTCAGTAAGCTCGCGCCAAGTGATGAAAATGAGACATGGCCTGAAAACGCGCCGAGACCTGAGAGAATTTGAGTTCTGAAGACACCACGACTGATTCTTATGAAAACTAAATGAAGACTTGAAGCCCTATTTATAGGGGCTCAAAAGGCAAAAAAGCCGAAGCTATCGGACAAATACATAAAATAAAGAGCAAGCGCGCATAAATGATCTTCTGAAGATAAGCAAAATACGGCAAAAACCGCACCAAAATTTCCCCGGATCTTATGCTCTTTTACTCGACCTCTCGTCTAAAATAACAGGGAGCAATAAATGTACCCGGGAAGGTGAAGCAGGTATTCGATCAAGCGTGGGCCCCAATTTGATGGGAGAAAGCAGAGACAAGGGGTCGAAGAAGACCCACTCGGCATAGCCGAGTGGGTGGCCACTCGGTTAGGCCGAGTGGACATTCCCACTTGACCTAACCGAGTGGAGTGCCACTCGGTCATCCGAGTGGAAGGCCACTCGGTTAGCTGAGTGGCCACACCCCTGCTCGGCACAACTGAGTGGGGGTCCACTCGGTTGTGCCGAGTGGCCGCTCGCCCCTTCTGACCTAGCCGAGTGGGGTTCACTCGGTCAGGCCGAGAGGTCCCACTCGAGAGCATGACCTAGTGGAGGGTCACTCGGTCATGCTCAGTGACCCCCCCAGGCTTTGCCACTTTTTGGCGATCCATTCGTTTCAACCGAGTGGACCCCATCTCGTCAGCCAAATGGGCTCCGAAATCCCCGGAATGGGCCGCGAGATCTTCGGAATGGGCTACGAGATTCTCGTCGAAAATATCGCGAGGCCTCCCTTACCCTCCGCTATAAATACAAGGTCCCCTTTTCTTCACGAGGTACGGAATTTTGAGTGATTGAAACATCATTTCGTATTTTCTCGAGATCTGACTTAAGCATCGGAGGGTTTACGCGGGGACCCCCTAATGGTGCTCTCGTTTTGTAGGCCACTCGTCGCCCTCAGGTCACTCGGTCACCAAGGCCACTCGTCATCCTCAGGTCACTCAGTTATCAAGGCCACTCGGTCACCAAGGCCACTCGTCATCCTCAGGTCACTCGGTCATCAAGGCCACTCGTCACCTTCTGGTCACTCGGTCATCAAGGCCACTCATCACCCTCAGGTCACTCGGTCATCATTAGCTGACTAGATCATCAGTCTTGTCAGACCATCAGCTCTGTTGGATTACCAAATCCAGTTGCTCGTCAAGATTATCATCAGTGAAGGCACGACTCCCAAGACTCTTGCGTCTGTCCGCAATTAAAAATAGATTGTTATATTTTTGCAACAGTAAACATGAATTCAATATTGCCACAAGGGTAACCAAGGAAGGGAATAAACACAAGTCATGATTTCATCCAAGGAATGGGTAGACCATACAAAGAGAATTCAATAGGCATAAATTTCCAATTTCTCAATTTTAAGCAAGCATTTCAAAGGGAACTCACGGTTTCAGGATTTGGCCAAATGGCCCAAATCTGATACCAAATCGAATCCCCTCGTGTTTAGTTTACAAAAAAATAGAACTTGATTATGATATTTCTACAAAAAGTTATGCGCAAAAGAGTACAAGCTGCGTAAAGCTATCTAGAACCCTTGGTCGACTATTAAAAGGCTTAGTCGACTGGGTTGAGAACTGATCTTTCGTGGGTCAGCTAACCCACTAATTCCAAAATAGTCAACTAATGAGAGCAGAAACGCACAGAAACGATCAGGAACAACCCAAAATCATCCCACATCTTCCAATACTCCATCAAAACCCAAATTACATCATTCTCCTCATCTCATAGGGTGCAACAACCTCTATTTCGAAACCCAAATGAAATTAGCAGAATTAATTTGTGGAGATAAGAGATTTACAAAACTTTTGACATAGGTTTCTACACAACAATCTTTTGAGAAAAATCATGAAATTTTCATGACCAAACCATCATACCTCAAATTCAATGAGTTAAATGAGGAAAGGAAGAGGGGAACTTGCCTTTGGTGGCTTTTCCTTAAGGCCTCGCTTGAAGAAACCCACCACAAGAGCTATACTTTTCTCTACACCCCACAATAAAGAAGATAATTAAGAAAAGAGGGAGAAGAACTACCATCTATTTGTTTAATCTCTCATGGAGAACCAAAATCGAGAAAAGAAAAACAAAAAGTGGAGAAGGAGAGGAAAACCTAGCTTACGTCTTCTCAATCCATGCCCCCCACTTCTTCTTTCTCTCCATTTGCTTTTCCTTCTACAACTTAAGCATTCTCCACACATATATATCCATATTCCATAATGAGAAAAATAACCCTACTCACTTAATGGTAATGACTTGCATGCGCCCACCTTTATTAATTCTCATTTCTAATATTATTTGGTAAAATCTACACCAAATACAATTTAATCCATAATAAGATTTCCATAAATTAGTCACACACATACCTTGTATACTTGTGAGTCTCGTTACCACTCAAGTCACCCCTTTGATCTTTCGATATTTCCACTACCTTTGACAACCCCCTATAATATCATAGTTAATTCTTTAAGATTATCATCCAAATAAAATAATTTTTCGTGTTCACACACTTCACCGATACCCGAAAACGGGTCGTTACAAAAATTCCTTAGTAAGGAGCTAAGATAGTAAACTAGACCTGTTGGTTGAACCACATAAAAATTGTTGTATCCATGTGGTCGATTTCTTATGTCTTTAATAGCATTGTTTTTCTCCTACCATAAAATGATTTTTCATCTGATCAAACTTTATTATCATTATGCAAGAGTGCTCCTCTTTTCATTGATACTCAAGTATTTCTTTATAAGATGGTTGAATAAGCTATTCTTTTTATTTGTATCAGCATAATAGTTTTTCTCATCTTAAAAATGTAGCCTTCACCTTTACCAAAATACTTTATGATTTAAATTGATTCTTATAAAACATATTTTCATATACTATTCAACGTATTCTCATTTTATGTCAATCATCATTAAGCAAATTGGTGTCCGTTTTCATTGCATGTATAAAGGTTTACAAAACTCTCTGATTTTTTGTATTGGCTTATGAGTGTTAACATTTAAAAGAAAGTGGGAAAAATTTTATTGTGATCATAATAACTACTTTCTTATATTTATATTCAAATGTTGTTTTTCATTCATACATATTTATTTTATATTTGAAGAAAATTTAAATTAACCTGTATGAAAATGTTTTAATCCATATAAATTTATATTGAGTTGCTACAACATTTTTTATGTTATGAAAAATATATTACAAATTAGCTTTAATGAATAATTATTTTTTATATATCTCATAAATATTTAAATCATCCAATTCACCCCTTTCTTGGATGATCTTTCAATTTGCTCAGGACCAAAGCTCGGTCAGAGAAGAGCTTGATGGTGTTGATGTGCTACAACTCTTTTAGCACTTCCATATCCCTCTTCTTCGAGATAAACAACTGATGGTTGAAACCTTAGATCAGTTGGGACAGTGAGTTGTTGCTCCTCAAGCCCCATGAAAAATTTCATTTTTTCCACTTTTTCATGGAGGAGGGTTTTTCTACAATGAATCTCATTTAGAGTAGGGCAATAAAAGAGTACCTAAACTCAAAACTTACTCATCAAATAGACTTGAAATATTTTCAAGAAGAGTTAGGCATTAGGGGTAATGCCCTTAGCTCAATACTAGATGATGAAAGAAACCAAGTTCTTTTAACTATTAGGGGTGACATGTGTTAGACACATGATGAGCAAAGAAAAGACTTCAAGTATAGGCTCGACTAAAGGGAATTGGAGACGTGCCTTAAGCGGATGCTCAAACACAAACCAAGCTATCTGAAAGAGCTTTGTGAGTCTTTGACCTTATGAGAACACTATACTAGTAGCATTTCTCAAGAAGAACGAAGTCGCATGGCTGTCCCTAAGTTTTCCTCTTGTCAATTAAGCATAATTAAATAATTTAAATAATTATATTATGAATAAAATTATTTAATTATTAATAATTGGATTGGGCTTAATGCTAACACATTAAACCCGACCCAATAGCGCTTAGGGTTCATATGGTTCCCTATAAATAGAACCATAAACCTATAAACCTTAAATCAATGTGTGATAATTTAGAATTCAGTTAGAAATTTTTCAAGAAAATTTCTACTCCTTCTCTCGAGGCATTCTTGGAAAAGGTGGTTTTGGGTGGATCGACTCGGCATCCTACATATGGAGGATTTAACGGTGGGTGACCTAAGACAAAAATCAGATTTCATCATCAGGTATTCTTTCGTTTATTCTTCATTTTATAAATCGTAAAATTCTAAAAATGTGATACCTAAAAATAAATTTTATTCCACTGCATATGATCAAATATAAGTTTTCTAACATAGACATCAAGAACAAAGACATTCGAGAGGTAGAAGCAAATAAAGAAATTGTCCTAGATTATATTCCCATAGAAAGCATGATGGTTGATCTATTAACCAAAGTCATTCGTTTTTATGCCTTTAAGACCTACGTTGTTAGAATTGATGTGCATAGGATTGCTTAATGCATTTTCTTTTTCAATACATATTTTTTTTTTGTGATTTATTTTAATTTTGTAAAAGAACATGGTCATTCTTTATCATTCCTTTTAATGATAAGCCTATGTCATTTCCTTTAAATCTCATGATTATGGATCCATAAATGAACATAATGACACTAAAACACAGACACATCAATATGCCCCCAGATTTAGGTCGGCTCACTCATACGAGTGGCAAGCTCTAGCATTGATGGAGCAATCAGAGAAGAGAAATTAAATATTTTAGCATTGTAAGAGCGATGAAACATCATCAAGTGCTTGAAAAGCAACGATAATGATTATGTTGCTTTACATGAGGCAAGATGAGGTTAATGATTATGATGAGCATGATGTTTGGGAAAAGCATATTACTTGATAGAGTCGAATGTGAGACCGTAATCAGGTGTTAATGGTAACTAGCAAGTATCACGTCTTTTTTAGTGAACTGATAAAGGACTAGAATATAGTGCGAGAAAGTGACAGTACTAAGATTCATTCGATATCAAATTTTTTTTTTTTTAAACAAATGGCACTTCATACTGCATGTTCTATTTTCGACCACATAAAATGAAGTGAGTGATGAATCCTTATGTCCTCACCATGTGAATCTTATTCATAGTAGTACCCTTCTATAATCTTTGCTTATGTTATGAATCAGCAATTTGATGCTTGCTACTTTAGCATGTTGCTAGAAGGTCATGATTGATGTAACCCTACGCAACATGACTAGCAAAGCAGTTGAATTGTTGTGTAATGACATTAGGGTAAAGGAAAGACGTTCTAATATCACACCACAATAATGACATCTGTGCAGAGTCATACCACTACTTGGGGTTTTTGATATGACTATGGGCTTATTATTAATTATGTTAGTGGCTATAGGACTTAAAGCATGGTTTCAAGTTGTACACTCACGAAGGATTGAAACATTTTAGTCAGATGTGATAGGAAGTCTTTAGGGTACATGCGAAACCATTGGTTGATGTCTTCATACTAATATCTAGTGTGAAGCTTCCATCTATGTGAGTGCTCTACTGTTGCATAGTGCATTTCACCAATACAATGGATATGTATTGATTTTTAAATTGAGAGTATTTATGTCCATGTAATGCGAGTATGAGATGCTAGAAATATAATTATTTCCACATGGACCTAATTCTTTATTAGTGATGATTATCTTGTATTTGTAATAGATAAATAGATAACAAATAAATCACCTACTTAGCTTTCTTATCTAAGATAATTGAGAGATGCAGGTTATCTCATCCTATTATGGATACAATTTATCCTCTCATTTATCGAGTATAGTTGAAAGTTTTGATTTATCTCATCTTAATAGAAATATGATTTATCTCCTCACTTACATAAGTAAAGAAATCATTTATCTATATTACCAGTATCTCTTCCCACAAGTTTAACGCAATTTAAAATGCAAATTTCTCTCTCTCAATATACTATTATGTTGTTGCCAAAACACAACAATCAGAATTTGTAACATAGGAATGTCGGGTTATATAACACCCCGCTTTCCCAAGACGTTAGATAACGTAAGATTTCAGAGATATATTTTTTTTTTCCAATAGAAACTCAACACATAAGTTGTTCCCTTACAATCCCGTTACACCTTCTTAGTATATCAACTCAGAATCATTAATAGACTAAGATAGGTAAATCATCTCAAATGTGGAAGCTAGATCGAAACCTCAAATGGTATACAACCGAAACCATCTTATTCACAACTTTAAAGTTAAACCATCGTTTTACATGACGTCTCAAAATAAACAACATAATTGAAAACGATATACTATAAACTATCTACTAATCACTGTCACTCCTCGGTAATTCGTTTTCCTTTTGCATCGCTGCTTTCACCTTAAATGTTTGAATATTCTAGGGACAAAGTCCATATTAGATGATGAATAATCTAAGTGAGAGTTCAAACATGTTTTCATGAATGTATGCAAGACATGAACAAACCGACACAACCCGATAAGCCCTAGCCCAAGAGAATCCCTTATAGCGCTTAACCCTACCACGAGAAAAGAACAATCTCTCTAAAGGCAACATTATCACACTGACACGTTGACACAACACAGCCCTAGCTTAGGAAAGGCAAAGTCAACGCATCTCCCCGACACCTCGGGAACAATCGTTACCACTCCTGACCCAGGAGGGTCACATCAATGCAGGAACTCGGCTCACCACAATTACGTCAGTGATTACGTTCCTACTCAAAAGCATTCAGGACACATTACCCGTACCCAACTCATATCCCATATGGACCACCAGTCGTCCTAGTGCAACTTCCCTGGCCATACGGCCCGACACGAAAACCTAAGCGACTATCTTGGCATGGACACTAGCACAAGATACCCCTATACATTATTCCCACAACACCCTTAAGAAATTACAGCTACACTATCCAAACAACATTCTAGGCTGATATTCCATATGAACAACACAAAACGCATGATAATGCCACATATCATAACTCAATGCATCATATAAACAACATTTTATAAAATACAATGCACATGTATAAAATGATTTGTGACTAACCTCCCACATGAAACCAACCTTTACCAATTACTGTTTGCATGCAACAAAACCATTTTGCATGAGATCATAACACATTTAGGTAGCATGAATACCAAGTTTTTAGGGTAGAACTACTCATAATAAATCAAGTTTTGGTGGCGAACACTCATCTCGAACATATTCAAAATTCCTCGATTCTCGTGCATGACCTCGATTTGCGTGCCACACCTCAAACACTTGTACTTATACTCAACCTCGAGCCACGATACTCCCTAAACATCATATTTATTTAAAGGAGCATCAAAATTCATTTTTCCTTAATTTCCTCTATTTTTCTCCTAGTTTCACCTCGATAATTCCAAAATAATTATCTCCTCAAACATTTTTCCAAATTTTTCAACATGATAATTTCTAAAATAATTTTAGAAAAATATTAAAACAAATTTTGGGAAATACCCCTGGGCTACGCTCCCTCACACGTTTAGTGCGTGTCTACGTGTGAAAGATGGCGCGTGAAGCTCACGCACCGATTTTCTCCTCGATTCTGACCGCCAGCGATTGCTCGGATGCCCGATCTTAGCACACCCCTTTGAAGCCCTCCCTCAGTCGAATCCCAATGGCACCACTTGCTACCCGTAAGCTCACCTGAAAAGGCCTCGAACGGCTAATTGCAGGTTAGCCCCCAGCGTCAGCCTCGTGCTTTCAATCAAGCTTCGAAACAACTTCAAATGTGCTCCAAAACGCACCAAATTCTCAACAATTTATCCTTGATCCCTCGAGAATAAAAGCCCTCTATCCCTTTTCTTCGAATCACTCTCAAACGTGAGTAATTTGTGTGCTCATTCTCAACCGAAACCCTAGTTATTTATAAGCGAAATTGGGCCATTCCTCAACCAATCAAAGGCCAAAGCTTGGCCCCCAAGCCTCCCCATGCCGTACATGACCTCCCTCGAACATCCCATTGCTAGAAACGATGGCAAGAAAGTCAACTATGATTTTGCAAGTTTCACACCTATTTTTGGTTAATTGCACTTCAACCCCTCAAGTAATTTCCAATCTTAGTTTACCCCTTTCCTTAAAGCCCTTGATCTTTCTAACAATTGCCCTAAGGCCCACATTTTTTTACTCTTCATTTCATCATTGAAATTTTCAAAAAAACTACCTTTTTTTACCTCCATTAGGTAAAATTAGTAAATTACACTTAGGCTCGATTGATTGATTTGACCCTAAGTCCTTTTGTTTCAACCTAAAATCACTCAAGGGTTGTTCTACATATAAAATATTGGTACTCAACACACTCCGTTAACCTTCCAAAATTCTCCTACGTCGATTCGATTTTTCAGCCTGATCCACAGTTGTACCAAAAATCGTTCCCAATCCAATTTCTTTTTCCACCTAAAATCATGTCTCGAATCACTCGTTAATACTATTCCTTTTTCCTTAAGCATATAGGGTCTGGGGCACTCCCTACGGTTGATTTGGTCATTCAAATTTGTGATAGTGTATCCTATAACCCCACTCTTTTGAAAATTCCACTCATACCCTTCGAAAAATCTCATTCATAGCCTCAAGAATTTCTCAAGTATTACAAATTAGGCTTTTGATTCCTGTTTCGCACCTGCGTTTGGGGGCACACACTTACTCTAGGAGGCTGGGTGCCCTAGGAGGATGAATGGCTCTGGGAGGAAAATCCCCCAAGAAAAGGAAGATTGCTTAGGGAAGATAACCTTCTAGGAGGAAGGGGATTGCTTTGGAAGGAAGGTTTGACTCCTCGTGGATGGGTCCATTAGGAGGAGATAAATGGCTCCGGGAGGAAGGGACCTCCAAGAGGAAACAATTTGCTTTGAGAGGAAGGCCTTTTGGGAGGAATGGACGACTCGAGGTGGATGGGTTCACTGGGAAGAGATGAATGGCTTTAGGAGGAAGGCATTTTCGGGAGGAAAAGGATTGATCCAGCGGATGGTCCTCAAGGAGGATCTTTAATAGATGCTTGTTCCTTCCAGGTGAACTGAGAGCATAGAGACGGGTTAGAAGACATGCAGGGATTCCTCACCCAAGTAGACCTTTTGATGCTTAAGTCAGAATTGTGTAGTTAAAAATGCTCTAGGTGGACACTAAGATGCCTCCTGGTGGAATGTGTGTGGAATGGATGATGTAAGCAAGGAAGAATACTCTATGTGAATGGAGTTCGTTTACCTCAAGTGGAAAAAAAAAGTCCCTTTTTTTATTTGGGAACGGGATATTTATAGGTGTGACTGCCTAGAATCTCGTGCTAGACACGTGTCGCATGACGATTGGGGTAGGGGTCAGATAAGCATGAGAGGAATCCACCCAAAGGATTCCTAGCCCAGATAATCCTCTGGGTAAATGTGAGCCTGGTAGCTGGCTGCCCAACGAGCATGGTATATCCTAGGCATCGACTTCTTCTAGGAGGAATACCACATTTTGGATTTACTTTTTGCTCTATGCTGATTATACTCGAGGCTTGGTTTAATACCCCTGGTATAGCCCCAACTGGCTGAATGCTCCTACTCTTTCCCGCTTTATCGAGTTAAGTCGACCCGTTGTTCTAGGTGGAAATTCGTTCCACTTGGATGCTCTGAGTGGAAAATATTTCCACCTGGAAGAATCAAAACCCTATCGAGTTGCCTTGTTTAACTGAGTGGACGGTCTAGGTGGAAATTAGCTCCACCCAAGAGGATTGATAGTGTAATGACCTGTTAGAGGGCCTAGAGTTTTTATTGAAGTTTATTTATATGTCTTTGGAATTTTTGGTTTAAGCAGAATTTTAGATTATGTGAATTTTGAAAGGCAATTTTGAGAATTGGGAAAAAGGGAAATACACATGTGATGTGATAAGGGTATATTTGGAAAGATAAATAATGGGCCGAATACGTGAGAGATTAGGATTATTGAAAAACAAATTAATTACAATTGAGATTAGGATTGGAAACCAATATAAGATGAGATTAGGATTTATGTTGAAAAGCCAAAGCAATATGGGATTATGATTTAAGGTGAAAGGCCAAATTAAGATGGGATTATGATTTATGTTAGAAACCAAACCAATATGGGATTTTGATTTATGTTGGAAAGCTAAAGTAATATGGGAATAAGATTTATGTTGAAAAGTTAAAGTAAGATAGGATTATGATTTATGTTAGAAACCAAACCAATATGAGATTAGGATTTATGTTGAAAAATCAAAGTAAGATAGGATTAGGATTTATGTTGAAAAGTCATAGTAAGATGGGATTATGATTTATGTTTCAAATCAAAGTAAGATGGGATTATGATTTATGTTAAAAAGCCAAGGTAATATGAGATTATGATTTGTGTTGAGAAGTCAAAGTAAGATGGGATTATGATTTGTGTTGAAAAGGTATATATATATATATGTTAGATGTTGTATGATAGTAAAATGAGGATTATTACATGTATGCATATTGGATAAGGATTAAGGTGTTAACTAGAAGATTGGATTGGGAGAGGTGAATTACAATTGGAGTTAGAGAATGGAAAGTTATATATATTTTACATGTAAAATAATGAGCAAGTAAGAATTTCAATTGGAGTAGGAGTCCGAATTGGATGAGGACTTGGGTGCATATATTTTTAAATTGTGAGGATAGTATTAAATGGGATTTAGATTATGTGGAATTTTGGATTTTAGGAAATAATAAATGGAAAGATAATTAGGAAAAAAAATAACAGGATTTGAAGATAAATCCGTGCGAGAGGATATTAAGAGTTTGAAATTGTGAAGTTGATAAAGGATTAGGAATTTGAAATTGATAAAGGATTAGGAGTTGAAATTGATAAAGGATTAGGAGTTTGAAATTATAAAATGATTAGGACTTATGGGTTTCTCCTCTATATATATACCCATACAACTTATATTTTTCTTCACGCCACAAGAAGAAGAAGAAAGTCCAAGAAGTTGCAGCACTGTGAGGATTTCAGTAGGAGAAGTTGCGTTGCAAATTTCAAGTCCAGTTAAGAATTATCAGGCAAGTTCCTACTACCTCATTTTCTTTTAGAGGCAAGTTCTCTTCCTATAATCCTTTTCTTTACAGGATTCATGTATGTAAATTCCTTCCTTTCGTTGATTTATGCAAGTTCCTACTACCTCTTTTTCTTTTAGAGGCAAGTTTTCTCGCCTTGTAATCCTTTTGTTAAAAGCTTCATGTTGTTGCAGTGTTATGCGTATCAGTTTCTTTTTCTTCCTCCATGCAAGTTCTCCTTCCTCATTTTATTTCTTTTGGAAGCAAGTTCTTTAATATTCGTTGCAAGTTTTTTAATGTTCTTAGTTCTTTTTGTGCAAGTATTTCTCCCTGTAATCCTTCTTTACAGGTTTCATGTTTAGTTTCGTTCTTAGATTTTTATCACACTCAATAGATATATATATATATATATGTATATATGTCTAGTGAGTTTCTCGTATGAGCTGGCAAGTCCTATATTTTTCTTAGCGATTTCTTTCAGTTTGATCTATGAATCATTCCATATATTGTTTCATGTCACTTGAGTTTTGATCACCCAAGTTTCTTTCAGAATAGTGTAGTTATGGTAGGTTTGTATCAGAACAAGAATACTGATATCGTATGTTTTATTTCATAAGATGGTTCAGGTATCTGGATGAAATCCCCTACATCTAGATGGTTTTGTTTGATGTTTGTGTCTGATATCTAAATAACCAGTTGATATCCAGATAGTTACCATAAGTTTTTGTGAGTGATATCTAAATGGCCAGGGAGTCATCCAAATGGGTGCAAGTTCTTTTTGTGAGTGATATTTGGATAGCTCCAAGTGATATCCAAATAGCCTATAGTTATATCCGAATACATAATTCCTCATAATGTCTCTGATATTCGATTAGATTTCTCCATATCTGGATGAGTAAAAGAATTGATTGTGAGAGATATCCAGATGAGTCTTCATCATATTCGGATGCCTTAATCATATCCAAATATTGTTCTATGTATTGATAACAAATATCCGAATGAGTACCCTACATCCGGATGCCATCTTCTCCTATCCGAATGCAAATATGTGTGTGATATCTGAATACCCATATACAATGTCTGAATGCTTTTCCTTATATTCAAATACAAGTTAAGGATATCCGAATATGTCTCATAATATGAAGTATCTCACATCCGAATGACTTGAATCATATCCAAATGTGTGAGCCATGCATCCAAATACTAACATATGATATTCGAATACCTTTGTATCTAAAAGCTTCATATCCGAATACTCTATATAATATTCGAATGTGATCCTAAGTATATCCGAATGCAAGTTATTATACAAATGAAAGTCATTATTTGAATGCAAGGATAATTATTCATAAATATTGAAATCTCACATCAGAATATGATAAATCTCTCATGCTTATTCCATTAATCAAGAGTCCTAATAGTTATACAATCCAATAGTTTGATGAAGGTTATATCTTGTGCCTAACGTTGTTATGTGGCATGCATGATTTTATGTGCATACATCTTAGTATGAGTATAGAGCGAGTATAGAGCACGATTTTATGTAGAGCACTTCATATTGTGTGCAAGCATGTCTGTGCATTGCATTGTATGAGGTGGCTTAGTTTGTGGGGCGCAAGACCCACAATTCAGTTTCATGGGGCATAAGGCCAAGGCTGCAAGACCCACAGTTCAGTTTCAGTTTCAGATTATGTGCATTGATACTTATCATATATGTGTAATTATACAGTTGATGAATAATATTCCTCAGTGCAAGATCAATTAATACTTCATGAGTATCGATGTTCTTTGATTCAGCTGCTGTCTTTATTTCATGTTATTACTTGCTGAGCCTTGGCTCACCTTGTACTCTTCACCATTCCAGGTCCTAGCAGGGCAGTTCTAGACGTTGGACCTAGCACACTACAAAAATTCTGCATTTAGTGATGGAAAATTTCGTCACTAAATGTTAAATTTTTCATCGCTAAATTATTTAGCTACAGATTTACTGACGGACAGGTTTCGTCACTAAAATTGGCGACGCTAAATTTTAGCGATGGAATCAGCGACAAAATATTTTTCATCGCTAAAATCAGTGACGAAATATAATTCATGTGGCAATGTTGAGATATTATTCCCAGTTATTATCTCAAGCTCTCTATCGGATTCGAGCCCCCAATCTCTCATGACCAAGTTCCGCGCGTGAGTCAGCCGATCTGGAAGCTTCCTTGTTTATTGATATGTATAAAATATATTTATAGTATTCTTTTCCAAACTTTTCAGAATTATATTTATACTCCAAAATTTCTCAAACTTATTTAATGATATTAATTTTAACATTAATGTTAGTAGAGGGAAAAGAATATTAATTTTAATTTTATTTCCTTATTAATTCAAATAAAAGTTTATAAATCATTATATAGCAGTGAAAAATTATGTTTTTATTTTGATTTTAATTTGTAATATGTCTTAAAAATTATTAGTTTAATTTTTACTAATATTAATGTTAGTAAAAATTATTATGATATTTTTAAATGTAATTTTTAGTTATTTTAGAGTATCATAAAAGTTATATTTATATTTGTTTAAATAATTTAAAATTTAAAATTTCTTAAATAATTTAATTTTTTTAATTATTTAGCAATGGAGTATTCTTTTGCTAAATAATTTTAATTTTTAATTATTTATTGAAGGTGTGGCGCCCTCACATTTAAGTACCTTAGCTCAGGGACCCAAGGAGGAAGTGTCAATAAGGATGGCACTTTCCAGCCACATAAACAGAAATGTCAAACAACTGAACTAGAAATCCCCAACAAGCGTACATAAATAACATACAAATCTGTGGCAAATCTATGTACATCAGGGTCATATATACATAATAAGTCTCAAAATACATTGATTTGACCCATACATAACAAAACATCGGAAGCTGACATCAAAAGAAGCCCTGAACTCTAGACTACTCTGTACACGTTTAAGCTCAGCACTCAGACTCCACTAGGCCGGACATCCGCTCTAGCCTTGCCCATGCCTAGAATGACGCAAGCAAAGTGAGCCACAAGGCCCATTAAGCAATATAAAATAACTGGAAGTTGGAATAATTGAACTGAATAGCTGAACTGAAACATAAGATGGTGAGACATGAAAAGATAACTGAATCTCACACATTGCATATTTGAAATATACCATACTCATGGAAAGCTAAAACTCACTAAAAACTGGCATGGGCCATGATATCACATGCAATATACTACTAACACCCACAATAAACTAACGTGGGGCTCTGAAATTTGAGGCAACTGAAACATGACTCATGCTTATATAATAAATACATAATCAGGATGCATGCAATACATAAATAACCTCCGGAGCCAATAAGCCCAGCACTGATTTGATCTGTGGGGATTCACATACCACACAAGCCCGACCCCTAATAGCCCATCGGCTGACTGACGTGTGTACGCCCCAACAGAATAATCCGCAGCATGCTTTACCCACTCAGCGCAAAATATAGACGTGCTAATCTTGATAATAATAATCCATGAATAAACCCATGCTTGCACACCTCATCGTGAACTCATGTATGCATAGTAATCTTAAACTTTAACCATGCATTTAATCATACTTAAATAAGATTGCATGCTCTAATCATGTAAAATGTAATACCCTAGATTTTTTTAAATTCAAATATGAGGTGATACCTAAGGTTATTAGGTTCTAATACTTGACAAAATAGGTCATTTCAAAGGATTATAGATGCCTTGAGACAAAGGTTCAATTTCTGAACCAGTGGCAAAATCGTAAATATTAAAATTGGGTAAAAGTGTAATTTATCTAAAATCTTGGGGTGCTAAGTGTAATTTATCCATTTTTTAGGGACCAAAAAGTGCAATTAAAAATTGCCCAGGGACCAAGTTGCAAGGGGTTTAAGTGCAGTTACCTGGAAAGTTCGGGCCAAAGCGTTGTTTGTTGAAACCTTAAAATATCTTTTCAAAATATCTTGGATTTCTAACTCAAATCAAATGTAGTTTTGGATAAAGTCAAAGTCCAAAGTCTTTTGCTTAGCCCCCAAGTTGCTTAGCCTCTAAGTGGGACATATGGCACGTTTTTGTTGGATACACATCGGAGAAATGATGAACCTTATCATTTCGCGACACGTGGCAGATTTTGATTTGTCGGGAAACTCTATAAATATAAAGCCTTTGTAGCCTTCATTTAGAAATTCTTCAATAGGGGAAAGAAAGTGATTTGGGAGAGAGGAAATGCTACAAAAGTAAGGGGAAGGTTCTGCCAAAATCGGGGGAGAAAATCAGAGAGGAAACGAGGCTTGTCGAAAATTTCGTGTCTTTACCGTAAAGCATTCCAAACCTCAGCGAAACTAAAAGATAAGTCTGATTTCTTTCTATAATTAGGTAGATGGATGAAAGAGGAGTAAGTAGGAAAAAAAAGGGTTGAATTGGAGTTAAAACGAGGGAGATATGGCCGAAATATGGAAACTACGCGAAGCTGGCCAAAAATAGGGGGCAGTGCATGAGATTCACGCGTTGGAAGGGGGCTAGGTGTGGCAGCGCATGAGGCCCTTTCCTGGGGCTCATGAGGGCACGTTTAACATTATTTTTCCATGAAATTTTTATGACATACCCCCCTTTTAATTCCCTACAACTTTGTATAAAAATATTTGGCATTTACCTTACGAAAACTCATATTTTAGCAGTAAATAGTCTCACTTTGTGTGTAAACGGTACAGCCGAAAGGTAAACAACCAAGGTGAGTGGTTTTTGAATGCTTCTTGCTTCTTCTTGATTATCCTTGATCTCATTTGTGTGGGGTTGGTGGCTTACATCTGATGTTTCCTTGCTTCCGAGCATTTCTTTCCTATTTTACTTGCATCATGGAGTTTGTTGTTGTGGTTCGTTGATGGGATTAAACATGACTACTCTTGCGCGTGGCTTGTGGTTTGTAAATCATATTTTCCTTGGTTTGTGCACCGTTCCTATAGGTGGGGCCATGCCTACTTGATATTCCTTAGTTTGTACATATTCCGTCTGCTTTGTCTTTAACATGTTGTTTGGAGATAGTGGCTATTGGTGGATCGGGAATTTGCATATGATGATTGGTGGCTTGTTAGTGAATCATCACGATGATCAGAGAGGGGGGAATCTCGTGCCTACAGGTGCGACTATGCCTATAGGTGGGGCTGAGGGGGTGGACTTCGATCACGTGCCTACAGGTGGGGCTTAGCCTGCAAGTGGGGTTGAGGCATTTCACATGAGGGCCGACAGGAATAATGGTGACTCGGGGATACTTTTTGATATATTGCATTTTTGCTCTTGCATGCACTGTTTCCTTTCTTTCTTACCACTCACTTAGATGTTATTATCTAACTTCGGGTGTTTTATACTCCTGGAACATTCAACGTTCCAGGTATATCAGAAGTGCCAGGCGTTCCGGATTCCGTTCGAGCAAGGGTAAAGTGTTAGTGTAGGTGCTCTAGACCCAATCAGATTGGGCATGTTATACACTGACAATTGTAATCATGTTATTATTTGAATAAGGAGTTGTTCAAATTCACAAGAAGTTATTCTATTAGTTTCTTGTTATTATTGTAATAACCAAATGAAACTAGATAGAAGTCCATATGATGTATACTGTGATTAATCTATAAAGATGTGAGAAGATGCATCACAGTTTCTAGACATCATTAAACGTCCCAAGTCGTAGCAATGTCAAGAATGGACATTGACAATTGCGGTAAGACTTGTATGTGCTATGTTTTTGCTATGTCATAGCAATGGGGGTCTCACACCCATAGGCATGGGGATGCCTAGACAAGTACATAGGTGACCAATGTTGGAGAACGTGTTACTGGACATAACTCGCCATGAGAATCTATTTCGGTTATATGTTGATGGAATTCTCATACGAGATGGGTGTAACTAATCCTTGGACCTAAGGTTGTCATGGTCATCTCATAAGAAGACCGGTATGCTTTGACATCGTTTCGATGGGCCTAGATAAAGGCTGCATGTGGGCGATCGTTGGGTACATCATGAGGCTTATGGAGATGGGTGTATAACCAAGATGGGACTCGTCTATTCCTTGATAGAGGATGATGTATCTAAGGCGCCTTCGGTGGATATTCACTTTAAATCCATGGGCATGGTGAAAAAGATCAATAAGGAGTTATTGATTCACTTTCTATTAAGTGAAGATATCTGGAAGACCGAAGAAAACTCATGTGATCATTATCAAACAACACATCGCAATACTTGAGATCACATAAGATACATTGACGAGAGGATCGTATTACACAGTAACCATGCTCGTAAAAGGTTATTTGCGGATTATGAATCCTTTTGAATAATTGGGTAGGCATGATGCCTTGCTAGAGGCCAATCTTGTCTTATGTGTTCGTACCGACAGATTGCCAACATATTCGGAAGCCTAATGAGTCATACGCAATAGGCACGGTCCCTGCCTTAAACCAGGAGAGTGGACATATGGTTAAGTGGGACAGTTCGGCAAGAAGTTGTTCCATCGTAGGTTCTCATGGAAAAAGAACAAATAGACGTAATGACGTCGATATGACGAGGAGTTGTCATAATGGAAAGAGTTTCCTAAAATGACAATTGATTAAATTAGGAATGAGTTTCTAATTTAATAATTTTCTATTTGTTGGAGTGGCAAATAGGAAATAAAATATATTTGGGCTTAAGTTAATATTTGGACTAAATTTGATTTGGGCCAGATATTAAATTAAATATTATATTTGGACTAAATTAGATTTAGGTCAAATATTAAATTAAATATTATATTTGAACCAAATTAGATTTGGGCTAAATATTAAATATTATATTTAGACTAAATTAGATTTGGGCCAAATATGAAATATTATATTTGAACCAAATTAGATTTTGGCTAAATATTAAATATTATGTTTGGACTTCAATTAGATTTGGGCTAAAATATTTTATTTAAACCTATAAAAGGATTTGGGCCATTTAATTATATTTCTAGTTGGACTAGAATAAGCCCACTTAAGATTCTAATTAAATTAGAATTAATGGGCTAACCCAATCTATTAGGGTTTTAGAAACCCTAGGATATTTCTCTATAAATATCCCTTTATAGGTTGCCCAAAATTAAAAAAGGGTTTTTAGTGTCGATTTTTCAAGAGTTGAAAAAATGTATTGCCGCTCACTCTTCCCCGTTTCTTTTGGCATCAATACGAAACGACGGCATTCTTTTTCCGTCCATACACAAGCCGCGCAAAGGAGAAGGAGCTAGCACTCCTATTCCGCTCTCCTTGCCAACGGACGCGTGCCGCGTATCATGAGTTAGAGGCCGGACATTTGACGACTCGAATCCGCAAACGACTCGATAATCTAAAGGTTAGATTTATTTATTTGTTTGTGAATGATTTGATTTCGACGTTGATCCAATCGCCGGGATCGGGGTAAGGTTCAATTTTTTTTTGAACTATGCTGCTTGCCCTGTAGCGATCTTGCTTAACTTTCAGTGGTATCAGAGCTATCGTCGAAATATTTCAATTCCTTACGTGCGGATTCGGTTATGTTGTTATTTGTGAAATAATTAAATAATTGTTGCGTTTGTATTTTTGGATTGCAAAACGTTTTTGGGTGAAGGGTAAAAGATCGTGTATGACACGAAAAAAGGGCGAAACGGGGTTCGGGGTGCATACGGATGCACCGGAGGGCCAAAAGGCGAAGCCATACGGGGCTGGCACGCGCAAGGCACTACTAGGGGCGGCCCAGCACGCGCAAGGCCATGGCATGGCACGGCCGTGCGCCTGCAGGCGCCCCCAGGCGTGGTCGCGACCCGCGACCTGCGTACGGTCTCCTCGCCCCAGCGGCCCGCGTGGCCGCGACCAGTGCGCCAGGCCTGGCCCAGGCGCGCCCAGCGCGCCCCATGCGTCCTGCTGCTGGCAGCCTATTTGACAGGCGCGACCAGCAGCTGGGTGGCCCCCCCGACTGCCTTGGGCCGTGATTAAAAATAGGTCGGGGCCGTTAATTGGGTTATTTATTAGTTATTGGGCTACTAGTGTATGTTTGACATGCATTGGTTGATCCAAGGCCTGTTGAGGCTTGTTAGTTAGACTAATGGATGGAGCCTGAGCCCAACACAACTAAAACAATTTTGTTTTTCCAAAATTATACAAATTTTCAATTTATTGAAAGCGTTTCATTAAGTTTGAAATAGATGCGACAATTAATTAACATAATTATGAATGAATCAATTGGATTGATTGCATGGGTGTATGGTATGGATCGAGTCAACCATTTATTTATTGTTGAGAATGAATGCTTGTAAATTTGGTTCTTGAAATAGGGCCTGCGTGTCCTGCCTCTCTTATACTCTGATGTACATTCTCTTCTCATCTCACTCCCCCTGAATGTAACTCGGGATTTCTGATTCTATGTAATGTATCTAGAATAGAATAGAGTAGTGATAGTTGTAGTTTGTATGAAGAGAAAGAGATGGAGCCAAATTGAAGACAAGATTCAAAGACCAACGAAGGCTTGAAGAATGTGCTTGTGAAGCAAGATGTGATTCTTCACCTAGGTTTGATGTAATACCCGGTATTGAATAATAAGAGAATTTTTGAGGATATGGGTCAAAACGATATTTAGCAAAGTTTCGGGCCAAAGTGCAATATTCAAAACTTAAACAAAAGACGAATGACCAAGTTAAGATGAGCCAAACGAGGAAAAATGGCACAATTGGACGATATTTGATAAAAATCAGGGATTTCAAAGGTTTGAAGTCAAAAGCACGCAATTAGGAGAATTCGGGCAAAAGTGCAGTTTTTGTAAAATGTCAGTAGGAGGCCGAATCGACGAATTTTTTGGAAATTCCAAAAGGAAATGGAAAATATGAAAGTAGAAGGTCATCGTGAAAGTGTTGGATAGTTCAAGGGTGTTTAGAAATAGGAGAAAATGCAATTAAAAAGTGACTAGGGGCTAAAATGTAATTTTTGCAAAGTTCTTGGGTGTAAAACCGACCGGCCGCCTATGGCCGTCGGCGGCCGCTTCTGAGGCTTCAGGCAGGTCGCCCAGAGGCTCTAGGCTAGTCTCCAGGCGATGATGGCTTCGCTGGGAGCTTCTATTGGCCGGAAATGGGTCGGATGTGATCGGAAATCATGGCCAAAAGATTTCCAATTTGGCCGGATCTTTCGAGGGCTTAGGCTCGCGATTTGGTGCTTCTCGATTGGTTTAGAGGCTAGATCCGAGCTTAAGGGATAAGGACGAGCAAGTTTTGGTGAGTTTTAGCGTCAAAATCGGGTATAAATAGCCATATATGGCCGAGGGTTTCAAAATGAATCGAGAAAAATTAAGGGCGTTCGGGCTTGAATCGAGGCACAAGGATAAGGGGCTTTTGTTCTTAGTGTTCTAAGGATCATTTCTGGAGCGTTTTGGATCGTTTGGTGTAGATTTGGAAGGGTTTCGAAGCTTGGCCGGAAAGTTGGAACCGCCGCCGCCACGACCTGCAACCGCCATTTAAGGCATTTTCCGGTGATGGTTTCGGGCAATTGAGGGTACCATTGAGGTCGCCTCATCAAGATCTTCAAGGCCCCATAGTTGGTTTAGCAAAAGGGAGTCGCCGGAGCCGGAGAAGAAGATCGGAGAAGACGACTGTGCGGCGGCGCGTGGCAGCCACTCGTGGAACCCCGGGGTGGCGCGTGAGGTAGGTTTTTTATGTGTTTTTAATTTCAGAATTTAGGTTGAATTATTTTAGGAATTATCATGGAAGAATATTGTGAAAAAAAATGATGTTTGGTATTTTTAATGAATTTCCAAAGGTATAGATGTTTAAAAATTAAATAAAAATAGAGAAAATTGTGGAAAATAGAAATATTGATTTCAAAGGTCTTAAATAGTGAAATAGGAGTCAATTGGGTCATTGGAAGAGGATTTACACAGTTTTCGAGGTGTGACACGTTTTTCGAGGCAAAATCCAAATTTTTCCGAATTGAGGTGAGTGGTTTGATTTTAGCTTATCCTTATCTTGAAAGTGTTTTTAAAGTGCTTTTGGTGAGTTCTAGTGAGTATTTTATCCTCCTAGACTTAGCTTATTTTACAAGGCTTTTTACTTACGTTCGATGTGTCGATATTCACTACATTGCATTAACTGTTTATTTTTAAAATGTTGGTGCATGGTGTGTAAATTTTCTTATCATGAGGAGTCATGTTTAATTGCATCGTTGGGTCTGTGTGGGGTCCACTTGAGATTGGGATAATTCTAATCCAGGTAAACGGGTGTCACACGGGGGCACTCGAGGGAATAATGTTAAACCAGGTGAACGGGTGTCACGACGGTGCACCCGAGGGATTAACGTTGGACCAGGTGAATGTGTGCCACAGTGGGGCATTCGAGGGATTAAGCATGTCAGGGCGATATCTCGAGTTGGACGTGTCTTGCATTTGTCGTATAGTATGCCATGCTCGTATGTCTTTCATGCATTGTATAACTATTTCATACCTTCACTTAGATGGTTTATCATCTAACATGGGTTATGCCCCTGGAACATTCAACGTTCCAGTCAGGGATAGCAGCGAGGTCAAGGACACGACTGAGGAGCAAGTGGTGTATGTTTGATAGTTGTTGTTGTTATATTATTTTGGAAGCATTGATGTTATATATCGCTTGACGATGTTGTAATAATTAGTATTGATGTTGTATTCATATGACGGTATGGGAACAATTTGTGTGTATCACGTGGTAGGCCACGTCATTTTGATTAATTAAGTATTTCCGCTGTGTTTGTATTATCTCGTTCGGTTAAGATTATGTTAATATTAACTAAACGAGTAAGACTGGAACTCTCGGGGTTTATATCTTCATATGGAGATTGATCTTGGGATCACTGCAGGCGCCGGCTGTAGTTTGCGAAGATTGTGCTCATAGGCACCGCGTGTAGCAGACTTGAAAAAAAAAAATAAAAAAAAAAAGGAAACCTCGAGTATTTCCTTATAGTGACACGCCTGTATAGAGCGGGGTGTTACATTTGACCCGCCAGCTTCCCTTCTATGGCTCGAGGGGGCTAGCCGTAGTTATCCATACCATACACCAGTTTGAGTCGTTTATTATGCATTATTAATTTGATTAATTGTATGTGATGAGACCTAAATAAATAAATAATAAATCCCTCATTAATATTAAGCCAACTTGCCTTCCATCATTATGATGCATTAGGATTCTAGCTGGCACTTGATTTGTTGAGTCACTCAAGGTCATGTGTCACCTATGATTCCTATGTTTCATGGGCCATGAGATGTCCCTGAATGATGGGTCTGACTTAACTAGAAATGTGAGGTTTGTTGAGTCACTCAAGGCCTTACTGAGTATAGAGGCAAAGATTGGGAGTCACATAAGATGTGCTTGACAAGGAGTTGTCAACCCAATGAATCTAGGAGTTGCATGGAGATGCAATTGGTAGCAAGTACCTACCTAATCGATCCTAACACAATTTGTTGAGTCACTCAAGGTTGTGCGAGGGGAGATGGGATCCTAGCCCGCTAGGAAATCTTCCAACGGGATTTCCCGAGTTATGTCTTGAGGGTGGAAAACTCGTAGAAAATAGTGGGAGCAATCATAAAATGTTACTTCTTGCAATTTATGATTTCGTAATTCAATATGATTATAATAATATTTCTATTCAGTTGTTAATCCAGAATGTCTGGAAATATGTCGATAAGATCGATACTCGAGGGCAATAATACCTTCAATGGACTAATTTCTATGACTGGGAGATCATCTTGAGGATAGTCCTCACGTATGATAAGATTCTTTATGCGATAGAGAGATGATCTTCTTACGAAGCCACCAGTTAAACAAATAATAGCACATTAGGCCTAGACGATGCACAGGGGTGATATGATCATTGCTTGATATATCGTCTTGGCTGCCATGACCCCAAAACATAGGTCACATCATAAGAGTTATGATGCCTATGAGTTCATGGCTAGGCTCAAGGATCATTTATTGAGAAGCATGTCATGGAGATGATACGTTTTATCAATAGGTTGCTAGAGCTCAACTTGGGTATGGATGCCAAAACTTACCCTAGATTTGGTGCTACATTCCTTCCCTAACGGCTATGGAAAAGACTCTTGGAGAGTGGTTGTCCATACTTAGGGAGACCAAACCTAAAATTGATTATAGGTCAAGGGAAGTGTTCTCTTAGTTGGAGAGCCCAAGGCGCACAAGGGTAAGCCCAAGAGTAAGAAAGCCAAAAGGAAGAAGAGTTCTTCCATAGCGTAATCTGGAAAAATCTGGAAAAATCCAGAAGACTAAAACTCGAAAAGGCAAGGAGGATGCAGTTTATCTCCACTATGATAAACAGGGAAGTGTAGAGTAAGAAGAGTTCTACTCATGACACTTCAGGTATTTATGTCATTAGAATTAATCTATCTACTTCTGATCAGTCCACATGGGTATTAGATACTAGATCTAGTGCTCATATTTACACTTTTGTGTATGGGCTTAGGAGTACGAGGAGATTAATAATGGGAGAAGTGTACCTGCACATGAGAAATGGATCAAGAGTTGTTCCATTAGTTGTAGGGACCTATTTATTAACATTGCCCACAAGGATTGTATTGGAATTACATAATTGTTACTACAATCCTAGTATGACTAGGAATATAATTTCTAATTCTTGTTTGACAATAATGGATATTCATTTTTATTTAAGAACAATAGTTGTTCGTTTTATAAAAATGAGTTGTTTTATGATAAGGCAACAGTACGTGACGGTTTGTATGTCCTTGATATTGATACTCCTGTCAATAACATAAATATTAAGCGACTTAAATCAGGTGATCTAAATAGCACTTATTTATGGCATTGTCGCCTTGGCCATATAAATGAGACTCGCATATCCAACTTGTATAAAGTTAGATATCTTAGCACATTTGATTATGAATCATATGGTGCTTGCGAATCTTGTTTACTTGGCAAGATAACTAAGTCTTCTTTTAAAGTAAAGAGTGTGAAGGCTACACAAGTGCTAAGGGTTGTGCACATTGATGTGTGTGGGCCTATATCCACCCAGGCTCGAGGTGGATGTGTCTACTTCATAACCTTTACTGATGATAGATCATGTTTTGGTTATGTGTATCTTATGAGACACAAATTCGAGACTTTTGAAAAGTTCAAATAATTCAGATTTGAAGTAGAGAAACAAACTGAGAAAGATATCAAAGTACTTTGATCAGATCAAGGTGGTGAATACTTGAAAGTTTCTAGATCATCTGATGAAGAATGGGATTCTCTCACAATGGACTCCACCTGGAACACCAGAGATAAATGGCGTGTCTGAAAGGAGGGATATGACCTTGTTGGACATGGTCTGGTCCATAATGAGTCGCACTGAATTCCCCGTTTCATTTTGGGGATACGCACTCCTCACCGCGATCTTTGTTTTGAACAGGGTTCCAAGTAAATCAGTTACTCAGACTTTATATAAGATATGGAAAGGAAGGAAGCCAAATCTATCTTTCCTTAAGATTTGGGGTTGTGAAGCTTATGTCAAGCGTGTTGACAATAATAAGTTAAAACCCAAGTCAATGAGATGTTTGTTTGTGGGATATCCAAATGGATATTACTTTTACCACCCATATGAACAAAATGTGTTTTGTTGCCAAGCATGTGGTATTCCTTGAGAAGGAATTCTTAGATGCTGTAGCTAGTGGGAGGAATGTTAACCTCGAATAGATTCGAGGCGAACCACAAACAAATACTCCCTTCCAGGAACTCAAGAAAGATCAGACACAAGATGTTGTGTCAACTCCCCAACCTTTTACACAAGAACCTCATAGGTCAATGAGGGTTCGTCGCGAGCAAGAGAGATATGGATTTCTCATCTCGGCACATGGAGATGTGCTTCTAGATGAGAATAATGAGCCTACTACCTATGATGAGGTAATGTCTGAATTTGACTCTGGGTTATGGCAAATGGATGACAAAACAACTTTCCTTAAAGGAAACCTGGTCGAGGATGTGTATATAACATAGCCTGACGATTTTGTTACTCATAAACATGCAAATAAGATTTGCAACTTGCAAATGTCCATTTATGGACTAAGGCAAGCATCCCGGAGTTAGAATCAACGTTTTGATGAAAAGATCAAAAGTTTGATTTTTCACAAAAAGGGAAGTTGATCCTTGTGTTTACAAGAAGGTTAATGGGAGCGTGGTGGTCCTTTTAGTCCTATATGTGGACAATATATTGCTCATAGGGAATGGTGTTCCCATGATGCAATTAGTTAAAATATGGCTTTCAAAATATTTTCTCCATGAAGAATTTGGGAGAAACAACCTATATTCTGGGAATAAGGATCTATAGAAATAGATCCAGGAGGTTGTTAGCACTCTCCCATAGCGCGTACATTGACAGGGTGCTAAAGAGGTTTAGCATGGAAGATTCTAGGAGGGAAATCTTCCCATGTCACATGGAATACATCTCTCCAAGGTTATGTGTCCAAAGACACAAGATGAGAGAGATAGGATGAGTCGAGCACCATATGCCTTGGCTATTGGCTCGATCATGTATGCCATGTTATGTACGAGGCTTGATGTCGCATATGCTTTGGGCATATGTAGTAGATATCAAGCTGATCCAGGTGAGAAACACTGGATTGCTGTGAAAAACATTCTTAAGTACTTGTGAAGCACTAAAGAGATGTTTTTTCCATATGGAGAATGAGAGCATACCATGAAGGGGTTCATGGATGCTAGTTTCCAATTCGACCATGATGATTTTAAATCACGTACAGTCGAAATTCATATTCTGCCTATATGGCTGGGCCATGAGTTAGAAGAGTTCCAACAAGAGATAGTGGCAGATTCAACAACTGAAGTCGAATACATAACAACCTTCGAAGCAGCTAAGGAGGTTGTATGGATCCGTAAGTTCATTGATGAACTTAAAGTGGTGTCCAACATTGTTGATCCAATAACAGTTATTGGGACAACAACGGAGCCATCGCATAAGCGAAGGAACCACGGTCTCATCAACGGATCAAATTTGTATTGCGACATCATCATATGATAATGAAGATTATCAGCTGAGGTGACATATATAGAGAAAGTATCGACGAATGACAACGTCATAAATCCCTTGACTAAAGCTCTGTCCCAGGAGAAACATGAAAGTCATGTTCGATCATCAAGTATAAGATACATGAATGATTGGCTCTAATGCAAGTGGGAGATTGTTAGTGTAGGTGCTCTAGACCCAATCAGATTGGGCATGTTGTACACTGACAATTGTAATCATGTTATTATTTGAATAAGGAGTTGTTCAAATTCACAAGAAGTTATTCTATTAGTTTCTTGTTATTATTGTAATAACCAAATGAAACTAGATAGAAGTCCATATAATGTATACTGTGATTAATCTATAAAGATGTGAGATGATGCATCACAGTTTCTAGACATCATTAAACGTCCCAAGTCGTAGCAATGTCAAGAATGGACATTGACAATTGCGGTAAGACTTGTATGTGCTATGTTTTTGCTATGTGATAGCAATGGGGTCTCACACCCATAGGCATGGGGATGCCTAGACAAGTACATAGGTGACCAATGTTGGAGAACGTGTCACTGGACATAACTCGCCATGAGAATCCATTTTGGTTATATGTTGATGAAATTCTCATACGAGATGGGTGTAACTAATCCTTGGACCTGTGGTTGTCACGGTCATCTCATAAGAAGACCGGTATGCTTTGAGATCGTTTCGATGGGCCTAGATAAAGGCTGCACGTGGGCGATCGTTGGGTACATCGTAAGGCTTATGGAGATGGGTGTATAACCAAGATGGGACTCGTCTATCCCTTGATAGAGGATGATGTATCTAAGGCGCCTTCGGTGGATATTCACTTTAAATCCATGGCCATGGTGAAAAAGATCAATAAGGAGTTATTGATTCACTTTCTATTAAGTGAAGATATCTGGAAGACCAAAGAAAACTCATATGATCATTATCAAGCAACACATCGCAATACTTGAGATCACATAAGATACATTGACGAGAGGATCGTATTACACGATAACCATGCTCGTGAAAGGTTATTTGTGGATTATGAATCCTTCTGAATAATTGGGTAGGCATGATGCCTTGCTAGAGGCCAATCTTGTCTTATGTGTTCGTACCGACACATTGTCAACATATTTGGAAGCCTAATGAGTCATACGCAATAGGCACGGTCCTTGGCTTAAACCAGGAGAGTGGACGTATGGTTAAGTGGGACACTTCGGCAAGAAGTTGTGACGTCGTAGGTTCTCATGGAAAAAAAACAAATAGACGTAATAACGTCGATATGACAAGGAGTCGTCATAATGGAAAGAGTTTCCTAAAATGACAATTGATTAAATTAGGAAGGAGTTTCTAATTTAATAATTTTCTATTTGTTGGAGTGGCAAATAGAAAATAAAATATATTTGGGCTTAAGTTAATATTTGGACTAAATTTGATTTGGGCCAGATATTAAATTAAATATTATATTTGGACTAAATTAGATTTAGGCTAAATATTAAATTAAATATTATATTTGAACCAAATTAGATTTGAGCTAAATATTAAATATTATATTTGGACTAAATTAGATTTGGGTCAAATATTAAATATTATATTTGAACCAAATTAGATTTGGGCTAAATATTAAATATTATATTTGGGCTTGAATTAGATTTGGGCTAAAATATTTTATTTAAACCTATAAAAGGATTTGGGCCATTTAATTATATTTCTAGTTGGACTAGAATAAGCCCACTTAAGATTCTAATTAAATTAGAATTAATGGGCTAGCCCAATCCATTAGGGTTTTAGAAACCCTAGGATATTTCTCTATAAATATCCCTTTATAGGTTGCCCAAAATTAAAAAAGGGTTTTTAGTGTCGATTTTTCAAGAGTTGAAAAAATGTATTGTCGCTCACTCTTCCCCGTTTCTTTTGGCATCAATACGAAACGACGGCATTCTTTTTCCGTCCATACATAAGCCGCGCAAAGGAGAAGGAGCTTGCACTCCTATTCCACTCTCCTTGCCAACGGACGCGTGCCGCGTATCACGAGTTAGAGGCCGGACACTTGGACGGCTCGAATCCGCGAACGACTCGATAATCTAAAGGTTAGATTTATTTATTTGTTTGTGAATGATTTGATTTCGACGTTGATCCAATTGCCAGGATCGGGGTAAGGTTCAAATTTTTTTTGAACTACGCTGCTTGTCCTGTAACAATCTTGCTTAACTTTCATAAAGAAGTGGGGTTGGGCTAGCTTTGGGTTTTGTAGCTAGCTTCGGGTTTTATTCCATTATGTACCCTAATAATCCAAATGAAGTATTGTAAATAGCAGCTAGGATATTCAAGGTTGTAAGAGGTGTGTGTGGATGTCCTACAGTTGTACCTGTAGTGGTGTGTTGTGTTTTTGGCGTATTGGAAGCCATGTGCATTTATTATGCTTGTAAAGGAAATCTAGCGGAAACCCCCTTTGTTTAGCTTTGATTAAACTTTCAAGTTCGATCCAATGCTTCCATTGATTAAGCGTTTCCATAATGCCCGTAGGTGATGTCGGTTTATATTTTGCATTGTTGTTCATTTTTGAAAAGTGGGGCGTTACATAAAATGCCCCATAAAATACCTCATATAATTCTCTTGCATTTATATAAATCATACGTGTAATGCATAGTTGAATCTGGAGATTTTCATGAAGCATATTCGGACATGGGGGCATTATTTAAAAAAAAAACAGAAGTTCGATAGTTTTGTCATCCCTTGGTATTTTGGGCATAAATGTAACGCCCCGCTCCCACTTACGGGTGTTACTCGTGAACCATTACCCGAATTGTCCATCTTCCCGGCCTAAGGTGAAGGGTGGACCATGTTTCAAGATGAAACGTCCTAGGTGGGAACTAGGCTCGTCCTTCTCTTCTTTCAATCCCAGGATTCACTAGCAGAATTGGGCTTTAGCCACACCGTGTTGGCTATAAAGAAAATCTCATTCATACACCCAATCGCCATTTTCTCAATTATTTTTAATTCTTTTCCCATTCAAGAATTTTTACCGGGCTCCATAAAATCACCATTTAAATCAATCCATTGATTGATTACCAAATTTGGAGGAAAAACTCAAATTTTCAATTTTCCAAAATTTCGGCATTTTCTCCAAAAATGCCCGAAAAATCCCTTTATTTTGAAAATTCCTCCGGGGCTCAAAATCAATTTAGAAATGCCCCTTTATTTCCCAAATTTCCAAAATTTAAAAAAAATTTGGTCGACGGGGCCCGCTGGCACGCCCGGGGCCCGCACGAGGCCCCACTGGGCGTTGGTCACGCCTGCCCGCGGCAGCCCGCACGGCCCTACCCGCGCGCAGGCTACTGCCTGCTTCCAAAAAAAATATATTTTTTTTTATATTCTTGGGCCTCCTAACCCAATGTTTCCAGAATTCAAAGTAATCAAAAATCCTTCACATTCATTTTGATTTTGCCTCTAATTCTCCATAATCAAGGCTTAAACCCAACTTTCAATACTTCCATAACATTATCAAACACACACAAATTTTCCAACAAAACCATTTTACTTTACATCTTAGTTGCTTCCCACAACATACTCAACAATGAGGCTTTCACCCAACCTAGGCTTCAACATGCCTTAAGCCAATGCCTCATTTCACAATAAAATCGAACATCCCAAAATATAAATTGCATACATGATCTTAGGCTTGAATAAGCCATCACCAACCAAACAAGTTTACATCTCATAAATCAAACATAACAACATAGGCTTCCATAAGCCATAACATGCACTTGAATCTTCTTTCCATGCTTCCACATGCCATTCCACCATTGCCATTATTTTACCATGCTTTCACAACCTACATGTGAGGATAAAAACCTCATGAGCTATTAAGCTCAATAAAGGTGCAATGCCAAATAAATATGAACATAACAAGATTATATGATGCCAAATGCATGCAAATGTGGCTAGGTTTCTTTGCCCTCACAACCCTCCAAGGTTGAGGCATCAACCCACCATTTCAACCATGTTCCCAAACTAACCTATGGCCATAAGTCACATGAACATAAAAGAACATGCCAAATACAACATATACATTTATGAAACATATTTACAACTCATTGCAAGGCCACCCTCCCATGGGGCCATCCCTTACCTCTTCTTGAATATTAAATCTCCATTTCAAGAGAGCTTCCATCTTCATTTTCTCCCATCTAAAATGGCATTCAAACAAGAACTCACTTTCTTTGGATAAAAGAACACTAAATAAAGAAAGGAAGAATGCACTTACTTGATTTCTTCTCTTCTTCTTCACTTTTTCTTCCATGGGAGACTTTCTTATCTCCCTTTCTTTCTTTCCTTCTTCATTTCTTTCTCCAAATGGCCAAAGGAAACCAAGACTTCCCTTCTTGCCATTTTATACTAGTTTCCTCATATTTCAAGAATGCATCCTAGCCATTAGATTTATTTGGTGAGAATAAATCCTCACCCTCCAAACTAGCACAATCCATGGCATTAAGTCTTGCTTAAAATCCACCATTGGATCTTTTCTCACTTTACAAGACAACATCTTAGCCATCCAAAGGAAGCACAATCCATGTCCTTTGCTAGGTTTTAATCCTAGCCTTTGATTTAATTTGGAAATTAAATCTCCACCTTCCAATCATTTCTCTTTAAAATCTCTCCACCCATTTGGCAATCCATGCCAACTTCCAAGATTTAATGGCAACCCTTGGATCACTTTCCCATTTCAAGAATTAATCTCATCCTTTGAAATATCATTTCTTTCTCATTTAAATTAATGGGACTATTTTCATAACCATCACACTTGAATGACATAAATAAATTTCTTTCCCATTTAATTTAATGGGACAATTTTCCACCATCACATTAGAGACCACTTTGAAAGACATAAATGCTTTCTTTCTCATTTAAATAAATATCATAATTTCCAAAGCATTAATGGGAGACCATTTTCCCATTTTCCTTTTTGATTTATTTAACTCTCATATTTTCCAAGGCATTAATGGTGACCATTTACCATTTTTTTTTGGATTTTCTTTAATCCATATAATTATGCCTCTCATTAAATGCTTGAAAGACAAATTATCATTTCTTTTTGCATTTAATTTAATCTCTTCTCCAACTCATAAATCCACATATATATACATGCTCCCACATTTCTAATATATATGATTTCTCCCAAATTTCCAAGATTATGCCAAGTGTCACTCTAAGACACAAACTTGGCTTCCAATTCTTTATCTTGGTCATCCATGTGGCATTACCACATTAATTCACTAACTTAGGGAAAATTTAATTATTCTCCTCAAATAATTTAACATCCACCATTTGCCCAATATTCCATAATTAAATTCCTTTATGGAATTAAATTCCAAAATTCCCAAATACTCTTTGTGAATTTGTTAATCCCATATATCTCCACATAAACACAACATTGAGATTTAATTCAATTATACACCTAATTCCACATGGTAATTATTTCTAATTTATCAAAATACCCTTTTATTGGATTTCTCTATCCAAATTACCAAAATACCCTTCTCATGGGCATTCTCAATCTTAAGGATCCATCACCTTCTCAAGGGCATTTTTAGAAGTTTTCTTACTTCCTTTCATATTCTCTTAACACTGGTTACACCAGGTGTTACAATAAATCTCTCATATGAACTCAGATTGAGCTGATTGAAGATGCTATGAAAAGAAAAAAGGAAGATCTACAACTTTTATGTTTTAGGTTTTGAGATATTCGAACTGTAACAGGGTCAAAATCGAGCTGAAAAGAGAAAATAGAGTGTTGGAATTGACTGTAATTTTACTGTTCATCATCTTCTTGGCGAAATTGAATTTAAAACTCCGCCAACTCTAAAACCCTATCAAAAATAGCATCATCCCCAATGAAATAGGGGTAAAGAAGACCCCTTGGACTGATTACAATGAAGTTTAACCATAAAACGAGATCAAACGAAGCATTTGATACAAAATGATATATTTATATATACATATGTATAACTAGGAAAACGTGGCTATATGGATGAGGATGCTTGTCTTTTCTTGCTTCTAACTTGCTAATAAACCACTTAAGCTTGCTTTTCCAGCCCCCCTTGCTTGCTAACTCTTGAAGAGACAAAGAAACAAAGATGCCCAAAGACTCTCTGCTTCCTGTGCGTATTCCTTCCTCTGGCCGAAAATATCACCACTTCCTCATCTCTCTGTTAGATGAATACATACACATGGGCTATTTGGGTGCAAATAATTCACATGCAATTATTCCAAAAGCAACAATCTCATGTGCTTGGAAGCATTTAGAAGCTGGAAGAAGGAACTTGGCCGCTAACTCACGCACACTACTCTCTACCTCCACACAATTAAACCCACATCA
The DNA here is from genome assembly GCA_036245055.1 of Diospyros kaki. Lineage (NCBI taxonomy): Eukaryota > Viridiplantae > Streptophyta > Magnoliopsida > Ericales > Ebenaceae > Diospyros > Diospyros kaki. The sequence continues at coordinate 23,770,645 of BSEG01000002.1, forward strand.
CTTATATAATATAACACTTACACCACATTGCCATCCAAATACATACACCACATAATTAACTTAATAACAAAATTTATTTATTCAACAATCTACACATATTACATAAATCACCATATACTCTTACACTAGATATCACAATATCTCTGGGGCATTACAAGTTCTCCCTCCCTAAAAGAATTTGGTTCTCCAAATTCATACCTAGTAATATAAATAACTGGGGATAGGATTGTTTCATCTTCTCCTCTAACTCCCATGTAGCTTCCTCAGGACTATGTCGCTGCCATTGCACCTTCACATACGGAATGGTCCGGGTCCTCAATACCTTCTCCTTACGGTCTAGGATACAAGGAGGCTCCTCCTCATAAGACACATCCTCCTAGACCTCGAGAGACTGATAATCAATAACATGCTCGGGATTTGGCACACACTTCCGTAACATCGATACATGAAACACATTATGAACATGAGACAAACGTGGTGGCATAGCTAAGCGGTAGGCAACTTACCCTACATGCTCAAGAATCTCAAACAACCCAATATACAAGGGGCTAAGCTTCTCCGATAAGCCAAAATGTCTAATGCCTTTCATAGGCATAACTCGTAACAAAATAGAGTCACCAACATCAAACTCAAGCGCTCAGCGACGCTTGTTAGCATAACTCCTCTGCCTGTCTTGGGCAACTTTCATCCATGCCCTAATAAGCTGAATCTTCTCTATTGTGAGCTCAACCAATTCCGGTCCCAACACCGCTCTATCACCTAGTTCCTCCCAACATAATGGCGATCTGCATAGGAGACCATATAACGCCTCGTACGGTGGCATCCCAATACTAACATGAAAACTATTATTATAGGCAAACTCGATCAACGGGAGGTGATCACACCAACTACCATGAAAGTCCAAGACACATGCTCTCAACATATGCTCTAGTGTCTGGATAGTATGCTCTGTCTACCGGTCAGTCTGCGGATGGAATGTCATACTGAACCATAATTGTGTGCCCAATGCCTCTTGTAACGCCCTCCAAAAATGCGAAGTAAATCTGGAGTCTCTATCCGACACAATGTTAGAGGGCACTCCAAGCAACCTTACTACCTCAGCAATATATAGTGTTGCCAACTGGTTAGAGAATAGGTTTTCTTCACTGGAAAAAAATGTGTTGTCTTCATTAGCCTATCAACAATGACCCATTAAGCATCGTGACCTTTCACAGTCCGAGGCAAACCTGACACAAAGTCCATAGATATATTGTCCCATTTCCACTCTGGAATTGGTAAGGACTGTAACGTACCTGCAGGTCTCTGATGCTCTGCCTTTACCTGCTGACAAATAAGACATTGCGGAACATACTTCATAATATCCCTCTTCATGCCATCCCACCGAAACCTCCGTCGTAATGTCTGGTACATCTTCGTCACACCAGGGTGAATAATGTAATGAGATCTATGTGCTTCAGTCAGAATCTCCTACCTGATAGCTTTAACATCTGGAACACAAATCCTGTCCCGATACAACAACAGGTCATCCCCTTGCTGACTGTAACCCAAAGGGGTAAATCTCTCCATATCATCCAAAATCTTAGACAACAAGATATGACCACTCTAGTGCACATGAATCCTGTCAGTCAACTCTGGTTCAACTCTCAAATAAACACAATGCACAATGACCTTCTCCTCAAGAGAGAGTAATGGCTAACTCACTCATCTGCTGCAACAACTCCCACTCATGCACCATCATCATAGCCATAGACGCATCGCGTTGACTCAGTGCATTGGCTACAACATTAGCCTTACCTGGATGGTACACAATCTCGAGATCATAATCTTTTAGCAACTCAAGCCAACGTCGTTGCCTCATATTAAGTTCTTTCTAGGAGAACAAATATTTAAGACTTTTATGATATGTTAAAATCTCAACCTTCTCACCATACAGGTAGTGTCGTCATATCTTCAAAGCAAATACAACTGCGTCTAGCTTTAGGTCATGCGTAGGATAATTCATCTCGTGCTTCTTCAACTGTCTAGAAGCATAAGCATTCACATAACCATCCTGTATCAAAACACAACCTACGCCTGAATAAGATGCATCACTATAAATGGTGAACTTTACCTCACTCTAAGGGATAGCCAACATCGGCATGGAAGTCAAACGCCGCTTCAATTCCTAAAAGCTCTCTTCACAGGCTTCACTCCAAACTTCTCCCCCTTCTTGGTTAACTTGGTCATAGGCAAGGCTAGGTGAGCAAACCCCTCAATGAATCTCCAGTAATAACTGGCAAGTCCGAGAAAACTCTGAATCTCGGTGACTGTGCTAGGCCTCGACCATTCAACTACAGCTCTCGTCTTCTCAGGATCAATTGCAATACCTTCCCTAGAGACAATTGTAATACCCTTGATGAGTCATGATATATTTTATCGCTTGAAAGAATATCGGTATATGGAAAATTCCATAAATGCCCTTGAATTAATGAGAAGGCACATAATGTGTAGGATGCCTAAGGAGGGGCAAAACGGTAATTTGGAGTCCTGTCCCGTAGTAAGATAAATTATTTTTGGAGAAAATTATTTATATTGGAGAATTAATTTTTGGGAGAATTTAATTCTTGACTAAGTGTATGGATAATTAGGAAATTTAATTAGAAGCCAAGTATGGTTAGATTTGTGACACTTGGCAAAATCTTATGGAAGGAGATTTAAATTAAATTTGGGAATTAAGATTTATTTGATTTAAAGAATTTGGTGACACATGGCATGATCTTATGAATTAAGAGTGATGCTTAAAATAAATGCAAAAGGAAAATAAATTAGTCTCTCAAACAATTAATGAGAGCCATGATGGAGGGAATTAAAAGAAAATCTAAATTAAAAAGAAATGTGTCAAACATTAATGGTGGAAAATGGTAGATTTAAATAAATGCTAAAGTAATTAGATTATGTCTTTCAAGAGCCTTTAAAATTAAATCTAAAAGAAATTATTTAAGTCACCATTAAATGCTTGAAATGTTGTGGATTTAAATTAAATGCAAAATTTGGAAATTAGTCAATCTTGGGAAATTAGTCATGATTTAATTATTTGGAAAATGGGAGAATTATGGAAAATTGGATTGATCCAAGGGATGGGATTTAATCTCCAAAGAAAGATCAATGGATGAGATTCAAGGAGACAAAGCTTCTTGGATTTGTGTTTTCTTTGAGTCAAGAGAAGTGTTCTCCTAAGATCAATGGCTAGGATTAAATTTGGGAGAAGCACAAGGATTGTGCTAGTGTTAAAGGTGGAGATTTAGTCTCTTGAAATAAGAAGAAATCTATGGCTAGGATGTAATCTTGAGATTTGACATGGATTAAGAAGAAAGTTCTATAAATAGGGAGTGGGAAATGGGTTCAAAGCTTTTCCCCACATGTGAAGTGAAGGAAGCAAGAAGGAACCAAGGCAAAGAGAAAGAAGAGAAATTCTAGCAAAAGGTAAATCTAGTCCCTCTCTTGAGATAAGTTAAATGCTTTCATATAAGAGTTAAAAACAAAACTTCTTTATTGTTTTGTTAGGGTGATTAAAGTCTAAGAGAGTCTTGGATTGTGGAAGTGAGAAGCTTCAAAGAAAACAAGGTAAGGGATAGCCCCATGTGGAGGGGTTTGCTTGCATTTGTACATGTGTGAATGAGTTGCATGTAATGATTCTTTGCATGTTTTGTGCCCTAGTGGACCTATGGCCATAAGGAGGACTTGTGATGGGAGTGAGGGGTTGGTTGGTGCCTTAACCTAAGTGGTTATGAGGGCATGGAGAACTACCCTTAATATGCATTGCATTTTGCATTACATGTTTATGTTCTCATACTACATTTACATTTGCATAGCACCCTTACTGAGCATTGGCTCATAAGGTCCTTTGACCTCTATTGTAGGTGGAGAATCATCTAAGGGAAAGGGAGTTTTGCAAGGTTGAAGGTATTGAAGCAAAGAGAAAAACATGTGTAGTAGTGTTTATGTATTTTGTTATTAAATGTTGTATTTATGTGTTAAATATGTAATGTATGTTAAATGTGGGTGAAAGGGGGTAAACTTGAGTGTTTTGGAAGCCCCTTGGTATAAAAAGGTATTCTGGAAAATGTGATGTTTAAAAAAAAAAAAAAATATTTTTTTTATAAAAAATAAAGAGGAGGCAGTGTGCTGGTGCCTTAGGCGCGCAGCCGGGCGCGCCTGGGCGCGGCCGGGCGGGCGGCCCGCGCGCTGGGGGGTGCGGCTGGCTGCTGCTGCCCGCCCCCCTTGCTGCTATGCTGATTTTTTTTTATTTTAATTTACTTTTTGTTTATTTAATTAATTCTGACATTTTATTAATTATGAAATAAAATGTATTTTTAAATAAACAAATAAAGGAGTATTTTAGCCTTTAAATTAATTATTAATTAATATGAATTTGAGGCAAATGTGGGATAAAGTTATATATTTTGGGGAAATTAAATAATGGAGTATTTTCCTTAAATTTTAGAAAAAGGATGAAATGCCTTGATGTTGTATTTCAAAATTTATTTCCTAAGTGTTTGGAAAATTTGGTATTTTGAAATAATTAAAGGGGAAAGGCAATGGAGATTTGATAAGGAAATTTTATAAATTTTTCCAAAGAAATGTTAACCCAATAATTTCTAAAGGAAATGAATGTGAGATAAATGGGTTAATAGTTGGGGCAAAGAAATTATTATTTTCTTATAATTAAGGCTTATGCCATAATTTGTATGAAAATAGTGAGTGAGTTTATTTCTTTCGATCCTGGGAAGCCATTATTAGCTCTTCATTAAGAGCTTGAGAAGGTGGCACTTCTCGAGGTTTGGGGTTTATTCTTCGCGGGGTCGTTTAGTTGTCTTCCCGAAACCTTGAGTGGAGTGAAGAGAGGGCGGAGTCTAGTTTCCCACCTAGGTCGTTTCTTTTTGAAACGTAGCCATCTCTTCGTCTTTGCCCTAGCATGTGAATAATAGGTTGATTATTCGTGAGTAACACCCGTAGGTGGGAGCGGGGCGTTACAGCTTGGTATCAGAGCGTGGTTTTGGGTTTGAGATTGGATTTTATGATTGTTGGGCTTTATAGTCATGTTGATATGATTGTTGTGGAGGTGATGCCTTTGGGTTGATATCTATGGTGTGGTGTTTGTGTGTAGGTATGGAGAGACGAACTCCCTTTCGTTCGATAAAACTCTAGAGGACGGAGCGCCATGAAGTTCCTAAACAAATCGCTCCATGCACTGTTACCTATCCCCTATACCATGGGAGTAGGAACCTGTCCCCCACTGGTATGAACTAGAGCTGCCTGAGTTGGCCCTGCCTGGCTCGCTATAAACATTTCCATAACCCCGCGCACAACGCCTGCTATCTCTTAGCGTTAATCGCCACTCGGCCCAACTAGAGCCTCTGGTGTAGGTGTAGCTCGACCTCGACCTTAGTTGCGTGTCCGTGGTCTGCCTCTTCGACCACTCATTTGTCTTGCACAATACACATGCTTCAAACACAATACCACACTCATTGACTTCACATAAGAGTCCTAGACTCAACCTAACTTAGCCTAACATTCCTATGTGTACAGAGTCTCGTCCCATCTTAGACTTCCCAACTAAACTCCCAACATTGACCCTTAAATCGGGCGTTGATACCAAACTTTGTGGTGCCCTCACCCTTAAGTACCCTAGCTCAAGGACCCATGGAAGAAGTGTCAATAAGGATGGGACTTACCAGTCACATAAACAAAAATGCCAAACAACTGAACTGGAAACCCTTAACAAGGGTACATAAATAACATACATACCTGTGGTAAATCTGTGTACATCAGCGTCATATATACATAATAAGTCTCAAAATACATTGATTTGACCCATACATAAAAAAACAGCAGAAGCTGACATCAAAAGAAGCCCTGAACTCTAGACTACTCTGTACACGTCTAAGCTCAACACTCAGACTCTACTAAGCCCGACATCCGCTCTAGCCTTGCCCTTGCCTAGAATGATGCAAGCAAAGTGAGTCACAAGGCCCAGTTATCAATATAAACTAACTGGAAGCTGGAATAATTGAACTGAATAGCTAAACTGAAACATAAGATGGTGAGACATGAAAAGATAATTGAATCTCACACATCGCATATCTGAAATATACCATACTCATGGAAAGCTAGAACTCACTAAAAACTGGCATGGGTCATGATATCACATGCAATGTACTACTGACACCCACAATAAACTAAGGTGGGGCTCTGAAATGCCATGCAACTGAAACATGACTCATACTTTTATAATAAATACATAATCAGGATGCATGCAATACATAAATAACCTTCGAAGTCAATAAGCCCCGCACTGATTTGATCTGTGGGGATTCACATACCACACAAGCCCGGCCCCTAACAGCCTATCGGCTGACTGACGTGTGTACGCCCCAGTGGAATAATCTGCAGCATGCTTTACCCACTTAGCGCAAAATATAGGCGTGCTAATCTTGATAATAATAATTCATGAATAAACCCATGCTTCCACACCTCATCGTGAACTCATGTATGTATAGTAATCTTAAACTTTAACCATGCATTTAATCATACTTAAATAAGATTGCATGCTCTAATAATGTAAAATGCTCCATAAAATATCTAATATAATTCTTTTGCATTTATATAAATCATACGTGTAATGCCTAGTCGAATTTGGAGATTTTCCTAAAGCATATTTGGACATGGGGGCATTATTTTAAAAAAAAACAGAAGTTGGATAGTTTTCACATCCCTTGGTATTTGGGTATAAATCTCTCATCTGAACTCCGATTGAGCTGATTCAAAATTCTGTGAAAAGAAAAGAGGAAGATCTACAACTTTTATGTTTTAAGTTTTGAGATATTCAGACTGTAACAGGGTCAAAATTTAGTTGCAAAAAGAAAATAGAGTGTTGGAATTGACGTTAATTTTACTGTTCATCATCTTCTTGGCAAAACCAAATTTAAAACTCCACCAACTCTGAAACCCTATCAAAAATAGGATCATCCCCAATGAAATAGGGGTAAACAAGACCCCTTGGACCGATTATAATGAAGTTTAACCACAAATCAAGATCAAACAAAGCTTTTGATACAAAATGATATATTTATATATACATATGTATAATTGGGAAAACATGGCTATATGGATGAGGATGCTTGCTTTTTCTTGCTTCTAACTTGCTGATAAACCACTAAAGCTTGCTTTTCCAGCCCCCCTTGCTTGCTAATTCTTGAAGAGACAAAGAAACAAAGATGCTCAAAGACTCTCTGCTTCTTGTGTGTATCCCTTCCTCTGGCCGAAAATATCACCACTTCCTCATCTCTCTCTTAGATGAATACATACACATGGGCTATTTGGGTGCAAATAATTCACATGCAATTATTCCAAAAGCAACAATCTCACGTGTTTGGAAGCATTCAGAAGCTGGAAGAATGAACTTGGCCACCAACTCACGCACACTACTCTCTGGCTCCACACAATTAATCTCACATCACTTATATAATATAACACTTACACCACATTGCCATCCAAATACATACACCACATAATTAACTTAATAATATAATTTATTTATTTAACAATCTACACATATTACATAAATCACCATATACTCTTACATTAGATATCACAATATCTCTGGGGGCGTTACAGAAGGAATATTCTATCGGTAAATAATTTTAATTTTATTTAAATTTTTTAACTATTTAGTGACGAAAATTTTTCGTGGCTAAATAAATTTAATTTATTAATTTTTTTTTAATTTTTAGCAAGGAATGTGATCCCATCACTAAATTTTAATTTTTTATTTAATTTATTTTTATTTTTTAGAGACGGATGTGACCTTGTCACTAAATTTTATATTTTTTATTTATTTTTTTTATTTTTTAGCGATGGGGTTACCCTATCGCTAAATTTTGATTTTATATTTAATTTTTTTTATTTTTTAGGAATGGGTTTGATCCGGTCGCTTAATTTTAATTTTTTATTTTTTAGCGACGGGTGTGATCTTGTCGCTAAATTTTATTTTTTTATTTAATTTTTTTTTATTTTTTAGCAACTGGTTTGATCTCATCGCTAAATTTTAATTTTTTATTTATTTATTTTTATTTTTTAGCGATAGGTGTGACCTTGTCGCTAAATTTTACATTTTTTATTTTTAGCAACGGGTATGATTTATCGTTAAATTTTAATTTTTTATTTAATTTTTAGCAATGGGATTTCCATTGCTAATTCCATTGCAAAATTTAGTGACGGGTCTTTTCGTTGCTAAATTAAAAAAATATTTAAAAATATTAGCGACGGAATCTCCATCTCTAATTAGCAACGAAATAATTTCGTCACTAAATTTAGTCGGTAAAAACTATTTTTCTTGTATTGAGTGTTAGACAATAGAGTGTGTATGGGGAGCCGCTCAAGAATAAAAGATGTGTGGGAGTTTTTTTCTGTCTTGAGATTTTATAGTTTTTATATGAGGGATTTTTAGCCAATATTTTTTTGTTTCAGTTTAAGATCGTGCAGAGTTTGTTACAGTGTGACTGAGATGTTTCTTAGTTAGGATGTGTTTAGTTATTTAATTTTATTGATGATTCCAGATTTCGAAGTTATTGTGAGTTTTTATTTTATCTTTTTTTCAGTAGCACTTTCTCCTTGACAGTTTTAGAAGAAAGGGTGTTATCATATAATATATTCAAAAGATGGGCTTTGTAGAGTTTATATTGTTGGTGTTAGTGCATGGTCAAGAAGCTCATAGTACAAACCTGATCATGAAGCTATTAAGGTATGTAAACAATAAATTTTTTTGTTATACATAAGCTAATATTGTTTACAGCTTTGGCTCTATTGAGTTCAAGATCTTAATTAGAAATGAGCATTTGGTCGATTTGGTAAATGTTGAAACTGAAATAACCAAACTTGTAAAAAAATTGAATCAAATTGATGAACAAATATGAAAGCCAAACTAATCGAAAATCGAAAAAACTGAACAGATAGAAAAAAAAAAAAAAAATGAAAAAAGATTTGAATATACTAAAGAAATCGAAAAAAAATCGAAAATAAGTGTTACTCGAGTAACACTTATTTTTATTCCTTACTCGAGTAACACTTATTCTTACTTAATTAAGAATAACTTTTACTCAATTAACCTTTGTAAGCAGACTTCAATTCAAAAATATTACTTGATTAAAAAGATTTTTATTATTTGAGTAAAAATAAATGTTACTTAAGTAAAAAGAAGATTATTTGATTTAAAATAACTTTTACTTGATTAACCTTTATAAATAGATTTTAATCCAAAAATATTTCTCAATTAAACATATTTGTTACTCGAGCAAAAATGATATTACTTGATTAAAATTTTTCTTTTACTAAAGTAAAAATAACATTTCGGTTGGTTAGTTTATATCAGTTTTTACAAAAATTGAAATGAACCGAATCGAAATAACTAAAATTGTCAAACTTAAAAACCAAACTGAACCAATCCTTAGCTTGAATCGAATAAAACTGAACCAACGATTTCAGTCAGTTCGGTTCGATTATTTCAGTTAAACTAATTATTTCAGTTAAACTAAAATTTTACTCACCCCTAATCTTAATTCTCTCTTTTTCTCCATTGCTTCTATTTTCTCTCAGTTTCGCTTCTCCATTTTTGCAGAGTATAACTAAAACTACTGAATAATGTATAGATCAGTTGTTATTTTTTTAAATAAAAACGAAAACTGATCTCAGAAAAACAAAAAACATAATTGAATATATCAAATAAGACCTTACTAGTTTAAGAGCTGTTAAAAATCCAAGTCACATAATAAGGTAAGGTGTAGAGTGAAAATTGACATAGAACAGAAGCCTAGAAACTCTTCGATTCACAAAAACATATATAAAATGGAAGCTGTGACTCCCAGTTCCTACACGCACGGGACTAGAAAACAAAAATTTACTATAATTAAGCGATATGTTAAATCCACTTCCCTTATTCATCAGGCCTTCGTTTCTGAAATCCTTTGCTCAAATATCCTTTCCCTTGCTTTAGCTGCCTGAAAAAGAAAAACAAACAAACAAACAAACAAACAAATTAAAGAGAAAAGCCCACCAAAACTCATAATCTCCGGTTAAGATTTGTTGATAATGAAGGAAGGAGCAGCTATGCTAAGGCACCTGCTTATCCCAATTTGTAAAGCTGGTAATGACAGAGAGCAGAATTGTCTGTAGAAAAGCCCCAAGCTGATTCCCAAGCCAGAGTCCCCTTCCTCTGAGCTGCAGCCAGAAGCCCAACAGTACGGCCAGAGGGATTCCCACCAGGTAGATTGCCCCCAGGTTGGCATACGCCCCTATGTGCTGCCAGCCGCATCCCCTGGCGATCCCCGAAAGCACCCCTTGCAACCCATCGATCACCACCGAGAAGCAAACTAGGGGGGCCATGCTCGTCACGTATTCCACCACTTCTTTCTCGTTGCTGAAAGTGTAGCCGAACACATTCCTCGTCGCCAACAGGGTTGTGCTCACCGCTGTTGTCTCTGCCACCGCCAGGAGCATCGCCGCTAATACAGCCACGCGAGCCCCCCTTGGATTCCCACCTCCTAATTCATTTGAAACTCTAGTGCTGCAGCAGATATCCAATATCCAACATTGTTTAACAACACACAAGCAGCCACAAAATAAATTAATCATTTATATATATTTTAATTTCCATATCCATACATTCGCACACATATAAATGTTGAACGTACCTTGCGGCAGCTGCAAATCCGTATGGTATTGAGTACAATGTTGCGATGGTATTGAGGCTGCCACAAAATCAATACATATATAATGCATGGAGCCCTTAAGTTAAGTCAATTTCAAGTCAAGTCAGAGCTTATTAATTATATTTTCTCTGAATTTGATCCCAAAATTGTTGTTGCTAATTACTCTTACCATACAGACAGCACAGAAGCTTCAAGTTCTGGATTTGGCAGAATTCCAGACATCAAGATAAGCAGCTCGAATGACCACCACTGGAGGCTGCTTGCTTATAATAAGCGCATAAATAAGATTTCATTAGAGGTCTGAAATAATTAACTAAAGGGGTAGTAGTTAAGAAAGATTTAATTGAATTAAAATTTTTAATTACCAAATCATGAGAGCAGAGGGAATGGCAAATCTGAAAAACTGTGGAGCTCCAAGTAAGATCTCCATGGAAGGGGGAGCTCTTGTGGCAGCGCAGGCAGAAGAGTACTTCATGTAGGATGCAAGCAAGACGACGTTCAACCAACTGGAGATGCCGATTGCTACTGCCCCTCCCAGGTTGCTCAATCCAGACCTGAACACCAGGAACCAGCAGAGAGGGACGTGCAAGGCGAGCGTGGAGCAAGAGATTAGGAGCATGGGAAGGATCAAGCTCTGGGTTTGGAAGTAGCGAACGAGGGGCTGGATAATAGCGTTGGCAAAGAGTGCAGGAAGTAGACAAATTATGAATTTGCCAGCCTCTTGAGAGATGGAAGGGTCTTGGCCTATGAAAATGAGGATCTTTGAGAGATTCACCCAAAGCACGGAGATGGGCAAGCACACAGCCAGGAGGCACAATATGGCAGTGTAAGTTTGAGTTCCAAGCTTTTGGAATTGCCCAGCACCATAAGCCTGCCCACAAAGTGTTTCCAAAGCACTAGCCATCCCTGCCTATTGTAATTTTAATTCATTAATATATACACATACACATATATGTATATATATTCAATTCAACCTAGTGTACGATAAGAATGATAGATATATAAATGGCCAATTAATTAACTTTACACCATCTCACGTATTTGGCTAATAATATTTACCAGAAGACTTATGCCGGTGACGGCGGAGAGGGAGGTAGCGATGGCGGAGCTGGAGAGAGCCAGTTCGCCGAGGTGGCCAACCATCATGGTGGAAATCACCTGAAGCAAGAACAGGGACAAAGTCACCGCCACCATCGGCGCCGCTATGCAACCCAGCCTCTTCACCTCGTCGCCTAGCTCCTCCCATCCCCACCACGTTAAGCCACCGCCGACTGGTTTCCTTTCTCCTCCTTCGACTACGTCGTCCTTCAACAATAAAGCCTCTTCCATCCCCGCCGCTCTCTGTCCCTCTCACGACCGCTCACGCCCTCAATAAATAAACAAAGAGAATTTTTGACAGATGGTTGGCTCTCCGCCCACATGAATTTGTAGGCCACAGCCCTCTCTCTCTCTCTCTCTATATATATATATATATATACACACACACATAAATAAATCATACTTTCGTGTAAAACTAGTAGGAAGATGATATTCATAAGGAATTATTTTAATCTAAAATATATACATAATATTATATCATCATTTTATTTTTATCAAAATATAACAATAGTTTGTATTGAGGGAATCGTCTTAAAAGCCACCAAAAATCTACAAGACATAAATTAGTCAAAAGGCACAAAGATTCTCTTGCATGAATTGTGATGAGGGAAAAATTTCGAAGATCATAACTATCTTGATGCCATTGTGAATTAGCCAACGAATGAAGGACACGTGTTCCCCAAAGGATAATTGAGAGAATTACTACCTGGTTTAAGTTGGGAAAGGGCACGTGTCTAGGTCAACCCAAAGAATACTCGAAAGCCCAAATCCAAGTCCAGCGAACGCATCCTGATATCTTCGACTTCCGTGGTTCCCTCGAATCCTCTAAAGATGATTGTTGTCTCGAGATTCTTGAAGATGATGGGCATATCAGTTTCCCCCAAGATTGTGGTTTCTAAATTGAAGGGATCATTATCCCAAAATGCTTGGAGAGTAACTTCTCCTCCATTGGGGGAAACAAACTCAGCAACAAATCTTTCCCCAACATCAAGAAGATTTTCTCCAACGAAAAATGAGGAAATTCCTATCTTCAAGGAAAGACCCCCGCTCCACATAAATATGAGTGAATCCGCACAGGTAAAGGGCTTTTCTCTATTTTCTACGAAAATCGCTAGTTTTGATAACCTTGGAAACTGATTTAAGCGTCGAAGTGATCACGAGGGAGCAAGTCCTCGACTCTTTTTGCAAATACTTGGTTCGAGATACGGGTGGTGATTATCCCCCATCATCAGATTGTTTGATGCTAAGTTAGATCAGTTGAAGATTAAAAGAACATGCATAAAGTTTTTATAGAATTTTTTCGGCATACTTAGAGAGTAGGGTTACCCACTATTTATAAAGATGATAACTGATAGGTAGCAAAGTCTTCATTTCTTTTAAGATTAAAATTATCATTGTTTGTTCTAATTTTTAAAACAAAAACTTTAGAAGTGAATTAATGCATTTCTAGTGAGGACACAATTCATAGAGGTCTCGAAGGACTTCTGAGTCCTCTTTAATGGTTCTTGTCAAAGGGTCTCGTAAGGACTTATTTAGTGAGAAAAGTCTCTCAGACCTTTTATAGCTTTTGCTTTTGGATTTTTGTACTGTGGAAATTGCAAAAGCTAACCATGTCTAAAAAAAAAATTCGTTTTTAGCCACTTTTTAACAAAAAAAAAAAAAAAAAAACATTTTTAGCCACTCAAACAAATTAATTGCACTTTACTAGTTTTGTCTCTGTAAATTAATTTTGTATGTTTGTCAATTTTTTTTTTAAGTTTTAACTCAGCCAGTTTTGACCTTGTCACATTTCCAGTTAAATACAGTTTTTGAAAAAAATGAAAAAAAAGTGACTATAGAGTGTAATTAGTTTGTTTGAATGACTATAGAGTGTAATTAGTTTGTTTGAGTGACTATAGAGTGTAACTAGTTTGTTTGAGTGGCTGAAAACGATTTTTTTTAGAAAAGTGGCTAAAAACGATTGTGTACATTTGTTTTGGGGTAGTTATGAATTCTTCCACTTACCTTGGATTGGCTTTTTGGGCTTATTTTGGTTGACATATAAAATATTTTAATTATTATATTAATAAATTACCTTATACAAATAATTTTTAAAAAATGAGAATGATATATTTGTATAGAACTAAAATATTTAATTACTTTTTTAGTGTTTGGATGATAAAAAATTTAAAAATATTTTATCCAAAAGGAGAAAAATGAATTAAGCCTAGTTTGGTATTCTTGTTGATGTGAGTTTAAGACCAAATGCGAAATTTGATAAAATTTGTAAACTCTTACTTTCATTATACGTGTTAAAACGTCCAAACTTAATTTGAGTATTTTGAGTCATAAATGGCTTCAAATATTATATCCAAAAATTATAATTAAATATGAACTTAACTTTGACTAGCTTTTATGGACCCACCTCACAATTCTCACTTCCTCTTCTTTTATCTCACTAAAATCTCAAATAAAGCCTTAGCAATTTAAAATTCATATCATTTTTCTATTCAAGAATAGAGTATCTCGTCTTCCAAAATGATGTGGTTTCATGATAGAGGAGATATAAAAAGCGTTTTTGTATGGAGATAGTGGTTAAGATGTTGATCCTATTAACTACGAGGAGACGATGTCAGACATCGACTCTAAGAAATGGCTAGAGGCTATGCAGTCAGAGATGGAATCTATGTATTCCAACCAAGTTTAGACTCTAGTAGATCCACCTGAAGAATGGTTCCTATAGGGAACAAATGGATTTACAAGAGAAAGATTGGTCTGTTGTATCATATTTTTTGATATATGAGAAAATGTGTTTGATGAAAAACCAACATTAGAATGAAAAATCTTTATGAAAATCTCATATTTCGAAATAAGTTTTTCATATTTCGAAACAAGAATGATTAGTGTTTTGGGGCAAAAGTTCAAATGTTTGAAAAATCCAAAATCAATGTATCATGTTTCGAAATCATGTTTCTATGTTTCGAAACACAGTTATGTTATGTTTCTATACATGTTTCGAAATACTCTGTCATATTTGAAAAAATTCAATATTTATGCATCATGTTTCGAAACTAAACTTTCATGTTTCGAAACATCATTCTATCATGTCTCTATACATGTTTCGAAAAATATTTTGATAAGGTTTCAAATTTTGCTAAGTTCATATATTGTATTTCGAAACTTGTTTGAAAACTAAGCATATATTTCGAAACCTATATAGTATGTTTCGAAACCTTTGTCATCTCTGACAACAGAGTATTTAAAAACTCTATTTAACATGTTTTGAAACATGTTTCTGAAGTATGTTTCGAAACCTTCATATCATGTTTCGAAACATCTGACTCTGTCAGTAGAATATCTGAAAATCTAACATGTTGTTACACTTTAAATCAAAAGCTATTTTAAAAGTCACTTTTGTCTGAATCTCCATACCCTGATGTTCTAATTTCAAATATTTTGTAAGTGGAGAATAAAACAAAATCATTTTGTTTTTAAAAGATGCCATCCACTTATTTTGTCTCTTGGTGCATATCCAACTATAAAGGCTGGATGTTTCGAAACATGGTATGTATGCTTTGAAACCTCTGTGTAAAAATGTGTTATTTCGAAACCTATAATGTGTGTTTCAAAACCTACTTTATCATCTTGTTTCTAACAGTTATAATTTGTCAAAACTCTATCTCTTTGATATATATATCAATTCTTTGAAGATAAGAAGAATTCTTACAAGCATACACAAGCTTACTCACCTACAAGAGATATTACCACATACACAAGCGCAAGTAAACAAAACTCTTTCAACAAGCTCTTAAAGAAGATCCTTTCAATTATCCTTGATGTGCATTGTGGTGTGAAGAGGAGAAGCAAACTGAAACTGTCATCCTTTCAAGCTCTCCTCACTCCATACAAATAGGTTTGTAATAACTATTTGGTAAGGTATTTAATTTAATTACATTCAAATTGTTGGGTTGTAAAAGATAAGTGTTATTTATCTTATTTTAAGGTTTGAGTTGAGCTCGTAAAAACTCATTGTGTAAGGTTTTAGGGTGAATCGTGGTAAAACCCTTGGTTTCGTTGATCGCTAGTGAAAGTGATTGTGTTTGCAAATCCTTCAAGTGGGTAAGCTTGAAGGTAGTGGAGTAGGTGGGTGTCGAACCACTATAAATCTCGTGTGCACTTGATTTCTCATTCTTACTTATTGTTATCATTATTCATGCTTTTAAAAGAATCATTTTTTAAAATCTAAAGGAGTTTCGAAATTAACATAACAGAGAGGAAGGTTTCGAAACATATCATAGCAGGTTTTGAAACATACTTGACAGAAAGTTTGATTTCGAAACATACTTAACAGAAAGGTTTATTTCGAAACATACTTCCTCATGTTTCGAAACATAGTGTCTTTCATGCTATAAGTTTTTAATCTATCAAAAATTTAGCCAAATCCCAATTCACCCCGCCGCTTTGGATATACTTGTCATTATATAGAACTAACATGGTCTTGATAGGAAGGTGCAAACCTTCAAGGCACAACTGGTGGCGAAAGGATATCGTAAAAAACATGGTATTGACTATGAGGAGATGTTTTTGTCGGTCGTGATGCTCAAATCCATTAGAATGATGCTAGCCATAACAGCACACTACGATTATGAGATTTGGCAATTTGATGTCAAAACGGATTTCCTGAATGGTTATCTAGAGGAAGATATATTCATGGAGCAACCACGTGATTTTGAGTCTTTCAATCCAAATCAAGTGTGTAAGCTTAAGAGATCCATTTATGGTCTTAAGTAGGCCTCAAGGTCTTGGAACATTCATTTTGATAATGAGATCAAAGAGTTTGGTTTTGTTAGAAATTCGGATGAACCTTGTATATATAAGAAAGTTAGTGGGAGCGCACGAGCCTTTCTGATCTTGTTTGTGAATGACATCCTCTTGATGGGCAATGATATTGGCATGTTGATGTCAAAGAAGTTGTGGTTGTCCAATAAATTCTCCATGAAGGATCTAAGAGATGTGGCCTATATCTTGGGAATCCACGTCTATAGAGATAAAGCGAGGAGATTAATAAGTCTTTCCCAGAATCTGTACATAGAAAAGATGCTAAAAAGGTTTAACATGGAAAATTTCAAGAAAGGTTTTATACCTTTCAAGCATGGAATACATCTTGTTGTGACATATTTTATGATTAATGAGAAAATATGTTTGATGAAAAACCAAAATTAGATCCAAAAATTAAATGTGTTGACATCATGTTTTGAAATAAGAGTCCTTGGTTTCGAGACATGCACATATAGTTTTGGTTCGAAAATTCAAAAGTTTGAAAAATCTAAAGTTTGTGCATTATGTTTTGAAACTTGTTGTCTATATTTCAAAACTTCTCTAAAACATGTTTCTATATATGTTTAGAAACTAGCTTGATAAGATTTCAAATGTTTTCTAAGTATGCATGTCATGTTTCAAAACATCTATGTAATGCATGTGTTTTGAAATGAGGCTTTTGTCTAAAACAAATGTTTCTAAGTACCCATATTTCGAAACATGGATGCTATATTTTGAATCCTATGTCGTTTTTTGAGAACTAGTTCAAGAAAATTTGAAATACATTTTTTTTGGAATTTTTTTTTGTATCTAAAAGTAGTTCAAACTCTTAATTCCATTCTTGTGAAAGAAAATTCAAATTTAAAATTTGTAATCATTGCAAATCTTGGTAGGTAAATGTTTTTTATCTTGCATTAAATGCTATCCTAGTTTACAGGGCCAGTTGTAAAGTTGGATATTTTGAAACATGGAGTATATGTTTTGAAACCTCAGTGCAAATTGAGATGTTTTGAAACTCGATTAGTTATGTTTCGAAACATGGTCTCAAATTTCATGAAATCTTGTCTCTAACGACTAGAAACCACCAAAATTCTATGTCTTCATATAAATAGCAGGTGTTTCAAGATGAAACAAAATAAGAGAATATGACCAAAAAGCATTTATTAAGGTATCAAAGCAAAGAAACTTCTATTATTATGCATTGAATGTGTAAAGGAGAAGCAAGTGGAATCAAGAAATGTTATTACTCCTAGCTTTCCTTCTCTTAAGTTGTTATAAGAGGTTTGTGCAGCCATTGGTAAGGCATTTATTGACATCATAGTTGTTTGGGCTGTAAAATTAATTTCTTTCTTTTTCCATTTGTTGTGAGGTTTGATTTTAACCTTAAAAACTCATTGTATATAAAGGTTTTAGGGTGAACCTTGGTAAAATGCTTGTTTTCTTTGTTGAAAGTAATTGGGATTGAAAATCCTTCAAGTGGGAAGACTTGAAGGTAGTGGACTAAGCTTGGTGCCAAATCACTCTAAAATACTTGTGTACTCAAAATTATTTTTTGTTTTGTTATTGTTCATTGCTCAAACTCTTAAAAGAAATTTTTTCAAGTTAAAAAGGACTCTATTTATTCAAAACAAACAAGTATTTTTTAGTACAAACATTATTGTTTACTCATTCTTAAGAAGATCACCTTTTGCTAAAAATGGTATTTTGAAATACAAGCTAAAAATTTCTAAATGGCTAAAAACAGAAACTTATATTTCGAAATCTGTCACCATATTTCAAAACTTGCTCAAACAAAAATTTTGATTTCGAAACATAACCAGAATATTTTAAAACCTATGTTTCTTTCATTATACAGTGTTCAAAGAAGTTAAACTTTTTATCTATCCCAATTCACCCCCTTCTTGGGATAGTTTTGTCATTAATTGAACTAAAAATTGGTATCAGAGCCTCGTTCCCACTATTTTCATTGGTTTAACAACCTAGGAAAGAAAGATCCACACAATGGCACATTTTGCAAGCACCTCACATACCGAGGGTCTAAGCACCACTCGTCCTCCATTTTTTAATGGTGTTAACTATAATTATTGGAAGATTAGAATGCAAATTTATCTTATGCAGGATTCAAGCTTGATGTAAGTTGTCCTAAAACAAATAACACTGGCCAATATGGAGAAAATGGAGAAGTGGATAGATGAAGAAATGAGAGATATGAAAAATGCTAAGGCGACGAACACACTAATATGTGTGCTATTCCATGAAGAGTTCAATCACATCTCTACATGCAAAACAACAAAAGATACATTGGATAAGCTTTTAAGGTAACACATGAAGGCACAAATCAGGTAAAAAAGACTAAGATTAATTTACTTGTGCATGATTATGAATTGTTTTCAATGAAAGAAGATGAGTCCATCAAAGACATGTATACTAGGTTTAATGACATTGTGTCCACTTTAGAGTCTCTAGGAAAAACTTATACAAATGGAGAGAAAGTTAGAAAAATTTTGAGAAGTCTACCTAGGTCATGGGAATCAAAGGTCATAGCCATAATTGAGACTAAAGACTTAGATAACTTAGCTTTTGATAATCTATTAGGCTCTTTAATGACACATAAAATCATGATGAAAAGAAATGAGGTTGAAGATTCTAAGAAGAACAAAATAGTAGCCTTTAAGGTTGAAAATGATGATAAGGAATCACAAGACACCGATGAAGATGATTTTGCAATGCTAGCTAAACTTTAGGAAATTCATGAAAAAGGGAAGATTTGGCTAAAAGAAATTTTTTAGAAAAGATAAAGAACAAAAAGAAGCTAATACTTGTAATGAGATTAGATGTTTTGAATGCAAGAAACTAGGTCATATAAGGACAGAATGTCCTTCTTTGAAGAAAAAAGAGCATAGAGAAAGGAAGATGAAAAAGAAGGCACTAGAAATATGGAGTGAAGGGGAATTCTCCTCAAGTGATGAGTCACAAGGGAATGAAGTTGCCAATGTGTGCTTCATGGCTAAGCTTGAAGATGAGGTAACTTCTCAACCCTTAAATCCAGTTTTAGATTTTACTTTTGATGAGCTTTATGATGATTTTAATGATTTGTTGAGTAAATGTGAGCAAATAAATTTGAAAAACAATGAATTAAAAAAGAAAGCTAGTTTATTAGAAAATGAAATTAAGATGTTAAAATCTGAAAAAAAGAAGAATTGATGGATGAAAAGAATGCTTTGAATGTAGAAAAAGAGAACTTGCTTAAAGAAAAAAAGGATATGAAGAACTCCCAAGAAAAATTAGTTGAAGGGAAGAAGAAATTAGAAATGACCTTAGAAGCACAAAGGAACTTTGGTGACAAACAAGGAATAGGCTTTGACCCATGTCAAGCTAGTTCAAGTAAAACTATTTTTATAAGGGCTTCTCATCAAAATTTAATTCGAAAGAAATCATTTCAAAAATCAAACTTTTCAAAAAGAAAAGTCTTGTGCCATTATTGTGGAAGGACTGGGCATTCAATTAATAAATTCTTCATAAGGAACAATCCTTACAAATTCAAACAAATTTGGGTTCCTAAAAATGAATTATATGCTAACTTGAATGGACCAGAAAAGGTTTGGCTACCAAAGGCAACAACTTGAGTTGGTTTTGTTGTAGGTAGCATTGGCTTCTCCTGGATCAAGAACCAAGTGGTTCCTTGATAGCGGGTGCTCAAAGCACATGACTGGAGATCGGGAGCTTCTCAACAATGTGGTCTTCAAGGAAGGATGTAATGTACACTACGGAGACAACTCCCAAGGTAAGATTATAGGTATGCGTTCAATTCAATTTGAGAATATTACATTAGAAAAAGTATTCCTAGTTGATGGTCTTAAGCATAATTTAATTAGTATTAGTCAACTTTGTGATATGGACTATAAAGTATGCTTTGATGTTAATTCTTGTGAAGTTGTTTGTTTAAAAACGAAAGATGTTAAACTAAGAGGTAAAAGAATAGGTAATGTATATCTTACATTTCAAGAATCATCCTTAGGTTAAGAAAATTGTTTAGTCACAAATATTTCCCAAAACTCTTGGATATGGCATAATAGGTTGGCACATGTTAGTATGACTAATTCATACACTTATCAAGCATGATGTAGTAAATGGGTTGCCTAAGCTAAAATATGAAAGAGACCAAATATGTAGTGCTTGCATGAAAGAAAAACAAATTAGTATATCATTTAAGCCTACAAATGAAATTTCCACATCTAGGCCATTAATGCTCCTTCATTTAGATTTATTTGGACCTATGAGAACACTAAGTCTAAGAGGTAAACAATATATGTTAGTCATAGTGGATGACTATTCTAGGTTTACTTGGGTGATTTTTATAGCAACCAAAGATGAAACATTTAGATCATTTGAAGTGTTTAGTAAAAAGGTTAAAAAGAAAAAGGATTTTGTATTACGAAGATTAGGAGTGACCATGGTGGAGAATTTGAAAATGAGTTATTCAATTGACTAGATCTATGGTCTATCATAGGCTTTGATTGTGTTACTAGTCCTTTGACCAAAGGCAACACAGGTGTCTTGTGTGTCGGTGCTAGGGATTTGTCTTTGCTAAGAACCATCCGGATATTGGTTAGGAGATGCACTGTGTGGTCCCTATGTAGTGGCATATGGAGGCAAGTGATTGCTAATGGGATCCATCGACCTTCGGCATGAGGTAAACATCTTATGCAATCAGTGGTGGTCTTGATTGTAGAAATCCCTGGCTAGGGTACACTTAATTGGAAAGTGTTCCAATATCGAAAAGAGTTTCGATGTGTCATCTCAATCTCACCACACTGATTTTGGCATAGTTATCGAATTAGTGAGTTTAATTAGTCTATGACTCTCACTCGATCGGGATGATAAATGATAGAGGGATTATAGTACACGGGAATCAAAAGCCTAAATAGGTTCTATTCTGAAATAAGACTTTATTACTTGTAGAATCGCCCTAACATAATGCTAGTTGTCACTCGGGGTATTTCAAGGAGATGGAGAGATCTTTGTTGTAGACCAAAAGTGTTTGGTCAACGTCAAGGTGGTTGATGCATCCTGATTTCTACTTAGTAGTGAACTTAGAAGGTCACACGCAGATCCGGGTGTGATGGTTGACTAAGTGATTAAAGTTGAAACTGTCATTAAGAATTAATGATGTTTAACGTTAAGATTTAATGGATCGAGTTTAAATGATTAATTAATAAGGAACAATCGTTAAGAGTTGACGTGCATGCCGTTAAGAGTTAACGAGGGCCTTAGTGTCAATATGAGATAATGAAAGCGTTATTAAGAGTTAATAGCAGGCCTAGATGTAATTTTTGAAAGTTCTGAAAAATGGGGCCAAAACGATCGACAGGTAGGGGACGTGGTGAGGGTGGACAAAGGGAGGACAACGTGCATCCTTTTGGTCTGCTCCATGTCCCCAAGTCGATTTGCTTGTCCCTTGTTAGTTAAGAAGATGATTAGGTAGCTAGAGTTTTATATTTTTGATATATAAACCAAAAATGAGAATGCAACTGTTGCATTGAATTTCTCTCAACCCTAGCCTGAATTCTTCTCTATTCTTGAGAGCTTGAAACACTATCTGATTTCCCTTATTCCTTTCCTCTTTATTCTTCCATTGCTATAATAGATACCCAAGCAAAATAGTGAGACTGTTTTGGTTCTTGGGTTTTTCATTTTGGACCTATTTTCATTCCAGCCTATATCTCCCCTATTCTTTATGTCTAGCACAAAGAGAGAGTGTAGGGATTCACCATCTTACTAGAGCATGGACTAACTAGGCCTTCCATGTTTTTGGGAGTTGGTTCGGTCTAATCGAAATCAGTTCGGAAGCTGTTCAAGAGCAAGGAGTTGTTGCCATTGGTGGATTACAGCCTCTACATCGACCTTCAATCGTTGAAAAGTATACCTCCTAAACTCTCTATGGCATGGTTTAGTTTTTGGTTAGCATATGGACATTGAAATGAGTCTTGCTGATTTTGTTTTATGTTTCTGTTGCAATTTTATTGGTTCTTCAAAAAAGTTTTGAAAATCTGGTTAAACCCTTGCATTAATACTTTAATAGTTAGCGTTTCTCATCACCAACATCACTGTACCACAACGACGAGGAAGATGCTAGGAGTAACTGATCACTAATCTAGTATGTTACTCAGTATGCATGTGACTTTCTAAGTTCACAACCATGTAGCAATATGGCATGTCAACTCCTTGATGTCGGCTAATCCCGTCGACCTATTAAGATGATCTCTCCAAATCCTCAGAGCACCCTGAAAGATCTTGAGTATCCTCTAGCCAGGACTCAGGATGATCCTAATAGTAATGAAAGACTCGGTAATTGGGTATATTCTAGACAGGTGTGATTGAGGTAGCTTGTCGGAGCCAATCTAACATTTGAACTCTTTCCAATCTCATGCTCACCCTAGCTAGGGAATTTCCAATCACTACTAATATAGATCGCACAAGATGTACCTTCTAATTGATGGAGGTTAATGGATCCCATTGACAAACATCTGTCTCCATACACCACAGTATAAAGAACGCAAAGTGAGCATTCCCACCTCTTGCATCGGATGGTCTGCTCAATGGAAAATCCTTAACACTGGTTAATAAGAAACTATGACATCTCTAGTCAAAGGACTAGATACGTAATCGAGAGCGAGTAACCGATCATTAATCCCCAAGCCATGTAAGAGGTGGGAATGCTCGGTTAGTGTTTCCCTTGCTCGAGTTGTTAGTAAAAAAAAGAAGTAAAAGAGGATTTCTAACTAACTGAGCATTCCCATTAGGGGTGTGCAGTAGTTCAGTTAGACCTAACTAATCGAACCTAACGGACTGGTTCGGTTCGGTTAGTTTAGAATCGGTTATCGATTCAGTTAAGGTGGGGGCAAATTTTGGTTTATAAAAATTGGTTCAGTTTTATTGGTTCGGTTTACTCGGTTAACATAACCGACCGTTAATCAAAATGACGTCGTTTTACCCAAAAAATTGAGTTTGCACAAAGAAGAATATCGCGTGGAGAACATGGGAGGCTACTCATGCATCCATTCAGGCCATTCCAATCCATTGTATGAGAGAGAGAGGGAAACCGAAACCCTAGCGTCGTCATTGCTTCCAACCGTCGTCGTCGATTCCTTCCGTCGTAGCATCGTTTGAGGTGAGGTGAGTTTTTGTTCATCAGTGGCTTTGTTTCTTTGATTCTTTGAGCGTTTGAGCCTTAATCCATCCTAATCGAAACTAAGAGAAAGAGAAGCCCTATTGTCTGTCGATTCGTCGTCGTCGGTTAGTTCCTTAACTCATTTCATTCTACTCCTAGCCCTAATTGAAACCCTACACCTAAATCATAATCGATTAGACCCAGGCCACACCTAGTCACCGACGATTGACCCACACGGCCACACCTTCGACCAACACAGAGGTTAGGTTAGTTTCGAATTTTTGTTAGGTTAGGGTTTTGGATTTTTTAAATTTTTTGGACTTTTAGTTACTGGTTTGGGGGTTTTGTGTTTGTTGTTGTTGCCATTATTTTTCTCATTTCTTGTTGACTTCTTGTTGTTTCCATTCTTCATTATGTTGTTGCCATTCTTTGTTATGTTGGGATTTATTACCTATTCTTTTTCAAACATCTTAGGTTATATAAGGAAATGAGGCTACTGAACTTGCTGTTCTTTTTGCAAAATTCTAGGCATGTATTTTTTATCCCAACATTATTTAGTTGTGTAATGTGGTAGAAGTGGATTCCATGTTGAATCAGTTGCTTTGTAATAAAGGGAAAAATTATAAACCAAACACATTTTCATTTTCAAATAATTAGTAGAAGTGGACAGAATGGGATACCCTGTCCCATTCTGTCCCTTAATTTTTCTTTTAAATTATAGCCCCTTAATTTTTCAGTATTCGTTTTCATATAATTAGTAGAAGTGGACAGAATTAGGAGGATGATAGAATTTTAATTGCAACCCCTTAATTTTTCTTTTAAATTACAAGATTGTAAGTTAATCATAAGAAGACATTTTAACTCACCGTTTTAATACATATTAATTACAATTGTATTAATTTTAGATGGTTAGAGAAGAAGACACCAGTCACGCCACAAACATCCCTAGTAGTATGGATGATAGTTCAAGACCTACAACAATAGTACCAAGTCAAGGTAGTCAATCTCAAGCAGATAGAGGTGCAACATCACTAGGAAAGGCAAAGACAAAAACAATAAGAGTTAGGTCAGATGTGTGGGATCATTTTAGTAAGTTTACAAATGTAGAGGGTCAGATTAAAGGGAGATGCAACTATTGTTCTAGGGAGTTCCATTATGATCCAAAAAAAAATGGGACTACGGCTCTAAGGAATCATATGGGAACATGTAAAAAACACCCTCATGCTTTGGAAACCTACCAAATGCAATTAAACTTGCAACCAACTTCAACGACAACGGGGGCTGGGAGAGAGGGGGAGAGTATGGGATTAGTAAATTGAAAATTTGATCAAGTGCTTGCTAGAAAGGCTTTAGCTCGCATGGTAATAGTAGATGAGATGCCTTTCAAATTTGTTGAGCATGAGGGGTTTAGGCATTTCATTAATGTGATTTGTCCAAAATTTCTGATTCCTTCACGTTGGACAATTTCTCGTGAATGTTTTGAATTATTTAATGAAAAGAGTTTGAAATTGATGAATAAGGTAAAAAATTCATGTGAAAGAGTTTTCTTAACCACTGACACATGGACCTCCATTCAAAGGATTAATTATATGTGTTTGACAGCGCACTATATTGACAATAATTGGACATTATAGAAAAAAAATTAAATTTTTGTCCAATATATAGTCAGAAGGGTGATGCCATTACTATGGCAATTGAGAAGTGTCTAATGGGATGGAAACTTGATAGAGTTTTGACTTTGACAGTAGATAATGCTACTTCAAATGATGTTGTTGCGGGTAACTTCAGGAAAAAAATGGCAAAATGGGATGCTAGCATTATGAGTGGCAATTGTTTACATATCAGGTGTGTAACTCATATAATAAATCTGGTTGTGCAACATGGGTTGAAAGAGCTAGATGAATCAATAACAAGAGTTAGGGATGCAGTCAGATATATTAGACAATCTCTAGCAAGACTAAGAAAATTCAAAGAATGTGTGGAAGTCGAAAAAATAGAATCTAAGGGCCTATTATCGTTGGATGTTGCAACTAGATGGAACTCCACATACTTGATGTTAGAGACTGCTCAAAAGTTTGAGAGGGCTTTTGAGAGATTTGATGAGGAAGAGCCATGTTTTATGTTTGATCTTGGCACAAGTAGTTGGAATAATGACTTGCAACAGGTTATTACTATTGATGGGAGACCCAAGCCAGAGGATTGGACAAGGGTCAGAATGTTTGTTAGAGTGTTGCCACAATTTTATGAGCTTACTTTGCGGGTTTCAGGTACTTCATATGTCACCTCCAACACTTTTTTTCCATGAGATTAGTAGTGTCCATTGTCTCTTACATGAGTGGCAGGAGGGTGAATATCTTGAGTTGAGTGAGATGGCTAAAAAAATGAAAGAAAAGTTTGATAAATATTGGGGGGATTCGAAAAAAATAAATCACCTGCTTTACATTGTTGTGGTGCTTGATCCTAAGCACAAGTTATAGTTTATGGAGTCTGTACTTTAGGAGATGTATCCAGGTGAGAAAGGGGTTGTTGCAGTTTTGTCCTTAAAAAATGTCGTATATGCTTTGTATAAAGAATATAGGAAAAAATTGGCACCTCAAGGTGAAGTAGGACAGCGGTCTCATGTGTCTACTCCATCTGTTGTGGAGAATGTCAAGAAGGGAAAATCTGGCAGACCAAACTTGCTTAATTCTCGTTTCAAAAAGTATAAGTATGCTAGTGGTAGTGGGTCTACAACTGTGCCTTCAGAATGGGATAAGTATTTAAGTGAAGTGTGTGAGGAGGAAACTGATGACTTTGACATTTTGAATTGGTGGAAAGTTAATTGTCATCGGTTTCCTATTCTATCTTCTATGGCTCGAGATGTTTTGACAATTTCAGTTTCTACTGTTGCGTCCGAGTCTGCCTTCAACTCAGGGGGTCGAGTACTTGATCCATTTAGGAGTTCTCTTTCTCCTAAAGTGGTTGAAAGTCTTATTTGTACGCGAGATTGGCTTCGGTCATCTACCACCCCAATGAGTGTTAAAGAAGATTTGGATCATGTTAAACAACTTGAAGAAGGTAAACTCATTGTTACTCTTTTTTTTTTAATTTTAGTTTAATACTTGTTACTTCTAAATTATTTAATTAATTTTGTGTATTGTTTTAGAATTGGCAAAGGTTATTGTTGACAGCCCCGCACCTATGGAAATTTAGATTTTAAAGACTCATGCATTTGTAAGTAAGAGAATTTGAACCTCTCAGTATTTCAATATCTATTGGTTATTTGGTTTATACTTTTTCAATATCAATAACCTGTTCTGAAAATTTGCTTTTAATTTCTATCACTCTATGAGTATTTGGAATGTTTGTTACTGTTTCTAATGTTTCTAAATTGTTTTATTGATTTGCAGCCTTGAGAACACTCTGAATTATGGTCTTGAAAGAGTTTGGGCTATTGGATATATGAAAGGTTCGCACAGGTGAGCTTCCCTCTTTTTTTCTTTTCCTACCCACATGTTTGGGGGGGGGGGGGTTAATTGTAATTGTGATATGTTGCAAATTTGAAATTTAGTGAAATTATCTTACTGGTACATCTGTGAGCTTGTTTAATTCAAAATCTTCAATTTCCTATCTTTGAATTTCCCAATCTGTGATCATGTATTTATTTGTTTATCACTATTAGCAGGCATGGTGAATAGTTACCCCCAATCTTTGTAAGCTTTAATTGTATATTGTTCATATTGATGAGGTGAAAAGAAAATTATCTTACTGGTACATCTGTGAGCTTGTTTAATTCAAAATCTTCAATTTCCTATCTTTGAATTTCCCAATCTGTGATCATGTATTTATTTGTTTATCACTATTAGCAGGCATGGTGAATAGTTACCCCCAATCTTTGTAAGCTCTAATTGTATATTGTTCATATTGATGAGGTGAAAAGAAAATTCATTGGAGAACTATAACTCTAATCATGTTTTATCCTAATGCATCTGGTGGTGCTTTTGGAGGGTGAGAGGTAGGAAGGTCTTAGATGACTTGGAGAGTTTGGTTTTGTGCATGAAAAGTAACATCATTAGTACTTTATTTTCTTGGTTTTGCCATCCATTGTGCAGTTTTTGGGTGACCTATTTTTTGTTTCTTAAATCCTAGAAGGAATTTTTTGTTTCCTGCTCATCTTTTGTAAGGAGTGCATCCATTTCCAATGCTCTGCATTCAAGATTCACCCCCTTGAGGTTGTAATTATTTTATTAAAAAAAAAATCTAACCATGTTCTATGATAAGGGTTGTTAGACAAGTAAAAACAAGTTAGAAAATAGATGCAATTGAGTGGGAATGTTATGCTTGATTTATAACTTGGAAAAATAGGGTTTAGAGTAATCAAATCCATGGTATGAAAGGTAACATATATTAAAGATAAACTAAGAGGAATGTAGTAAAGATGGTTTGTGACCTATGGGAAAGACCAATAATTACCCCAATTAAGAGAATTGACATTATTCACAAGAGGTTAATGCTTAATGTTAGGGACGAGAGAGGACAAATTAAAACACATAGTCTAATTGAAGTTATTGCATGGATAGAAGAAAATGGACAAAGAGATTGAATGTTACCAACCCAAAGTAATTAGAAACAGATTTAATTAAGATCACATTCATCCTTTTTTTTTTTGTGTGTGGTTATTTTGTTGTAGGACTTGTTAATCTTTTTGGGATTGATTCCAGCTAAGAGTATATACAAATGCTTGCATCACATTGGCCTTCTTAATGAGTTATTGCTGCTTTAATATGATACACATACCTGTGGCTAGTATGGACAATAGTGGAAAAATCATATGGGCTAAGCATAATGAAATACATACTGTTAACATTAAGAGTGTTGGAGCAGATTATGAGGTTTAATTCAGTTGCTTCTCATCTATACCTGAATGTAATAAATTACAATAATTTCTGCTTAATGTGACATGGAAATTCATTGTTCCTTTTTCATCTTAGGTTATTGATGGTGAGAGATTACCTTTGGCAGTGACGGAATTAGGGACCTGAGATCTTTACCCACAAGTAAGTTGGTCTTCCTTTGTCCTCTGTAACAGGGTATTAGTTATTATCGTATTTTATCTAGCAACTGCTATTGTTTTATTTTATGAGCCCATGGAGATATATATGTGTGTGTGCGCGCACGTGTAAATGCAATGCAGAGTTTTCTAGTGGTATAACTTTAATAAAGTTCAATATTGAGATGTCAAAATTTGTGGCACATGCTTTAGGTGTTTGACTGCTTACTTTTCTTCACCTACATATTTCGGCTCTTAGCGTCTAAATTGTTTAAGCTCTAATTCTTAAAACTAGAAACATTAGTTATATAGTGGTCGGTTCAGTTCTATGCGATTTTATAGTGGTCAGTTCTCGGTTCGGTTAGTAGTTTAGGCAAAACTTCAGTTATCATTTCGATTCGGTTAGGATATTTTAGAGTTCGATTATTTTGGTTTCGGTTAGTTCGGTTATATTGTTGTTGGCAGTCGGTTCGGTTCGGTTCGATTATTATTTTTCTAGTGGTTCAGTTCGGTTAGAACCGATTGCAAACCCCTTATTCCCACCCTTCATCACTAATCCTTCCACTAACTAACATCCCCAAGCCAACGACGAAGATTTCTACTTACGATGCAGGCTTCCAAGTTAGTCGATCATTAGAGATTTCCATGATGCTTCTTTAATGAATCGTAGAAGGGATGATGGGATCCCATTCCTTGATTGGCATATGACGAGTCATGTTGTCTCATCCGCGTAGGGCTTATGGGGACTCGAACTATAATGCTTGCTAAATAGCTTATACATATGGGTAACGACATTAGGTGAGGGAGTGGTTTCTTTGATATATTGGCTACAGAAAGCACTCTCGTCTGATATGAGTTGTCACGAGTGATAGGAGCCTCTTATTGTTAATCTTTCAATCAGCTCCATTAGCTTTTTCGCTCCCTAATTTCTCATTAACTCCTGACGAACAAGTAAATGCCCATTGGTTCATAAAATGCTCATGCAAACACATCTGCAAGGGCATTTGATTTGAGCAAGATGTCGCCTTTCTTAGGATAGTTGCTCCCCAGGTCGACTGAAGGAGCAAGAAATTCACTAGGCTGACGTTGGGGATATGCTCTTCCTTGGTGGCCTGCATTGCTAGGGAGAACGGTCATTCCAAGTTTCAATTTTGGGAAATGTCAGTTGCTCGAACTTGGATTTTTAGAACATTATGTGTGGCACCATCCTCTCGTTTCTCCCAAATTTCTTTACCTCGTTCTGTATCTGGTCTTGAGATGACTAACTTAAAGAACATTTATGAGGCAAGGCAGGATGGTATGCCCACCCCCAAGGGCCAGTTACATTTCTAATGGGGATGGCATAATAGTGGGAGAAAAGCTTTAGAAGGCTCATAATAGTAGGAGAAAAGCCTCATGAAAGATCCTCGGTGTCTCTCCTGGAGGATTTTCTATGTGGCTCATTAGGAAACACTACAAGCTTATGTGGGAGTGTTGCAGAGGGCCCCTAGCCTATAATGGCACACTTGTATAAGTGGACCTTGTGATTCTCACCACAGAGAATGACTTTTTGCTCATTTTCCACAAATGACACCAAATTGTTATTAGTTGAATACAATAATTAAACTTATTTGTCTTAAAGAACAGCTCGATAGAGTCTAGGTGAGGGAGTAAGGTTCGTAATGTCAAGAAGGGTTAACAAGTGCCCGACTCAACCAACTATTTGGGAGAGCAAATAGGATGCTTGGGGTTTTTGGATGGCTTCTGGGAGTCTTCGAGAGCCTTTCTCCCGAATGGGTCTTAGTCTTCAGCGGGTTGGTCTTTTGATGGGTTTGGAGGGTCTCTAGATGGGTAGGCATCGGATGAATCTACAACACAAGAATAGTCAGAAGGCATGCAGGGAGCTCCCCCATGGGAGCCCTCTAATGCTTAAGTCAAATGATACCATGAAATAGAAGGATGAATGTATATGTATGCTATGATGTTCTAGATGGGTGTCTTTCGATGGCAATCTCCCAATGGGTTCAGTATGATTAAGGTCAGCGTGTTAGTGTCCTAAATCTAGGTCCTACCCTCTTATCATGTAGCAGGGGGTATTTATAGGCTTTAGTGGTGGGGGCTACGTGACACATGGCATGTTGATGTGTGTCTTAACTCTTCGGGGGAAAAATGCATTAGATGTGGCCGAAAGGCCTGGAGGTACCTTTGGGAATACAGTACCCTAAAGAGTATCCTTTGGATGGGTTTCCTTAAAGACTCATTGGAGTCATTGGGTGACTTGATCTCAAAAGACTCTTCGGATGAGTCTTGGGCTTATCTGAGCTAAGGGCTGTACTAGCCCGGAGACTCTTCAGAGTCTTTGGAAGAGTTTTACCTAGAAGACTCTTCGGGGTGATCCAGGCCTTTGGCCTTTCTGGGATACTTCTAGGATTTTTGAATTTTTGACTTTGATTTTCCTAGGACACCCTACAACAAGTTAAATATCTAAAAGAATCAATCATTAAATGCAAATGGGAAGAGATTGAGTCAAATGAAAAAATATATATATAGTAAAAGAAGTAAAGAAAAATAAAAATATAATTAAAAGAAATTCTCCACCTAAAAAAGATGAATTAAATGTATTGTTGTCTAAAATAACAATAAATTTATAATTGCAGGCAAGTGTCAATAATGAGCCTTGATTTTCAAAGAGACTAGTGAAAAAGGAATAGGTTAGAAGCATGGGGTGTCTCCCGTGTAAGCTTTCTGATGCTTAAGTTAGTCTCTTTCTTTGAATGAAAATGCAGAAGTAGTAGAAGTGCAGTTGGAGTAGAGTTTTAAACATAACTCAACCAAAGGGATGTTTTCCTATTTATAGAAGATGAAATTGATAGGTAGGGGAGTATCTATATCTCT
This sequence comes from Diospyros kaki, assembly GCA_036245055.1. Classification (NCBI taxonomy): domain Eukaryota; kingdom Viridiplantae; phylum Streptophyta; class Magnoliopsida; order Ericales; family Ebenaceae; genus Diospyros; species Diospyros kaki. Next base: position 23,802,359 of record BSEG01000002.1, read on the forward strand.
TGAGCTTACTCTTTTAGATTTTTAGGCGAACACATCGAAGGGAAGTTTAACTAGTTCTTCATAGTCTTGTGATGTGACAAGTTATTCGGAGTCCAAATCTAAGGCTCCTGGAGTCTTTTGGAAGGGTCTCTCGCTATTGGGAGAGAGGATTCTGGGTTCGAGTAACCCATGAGTCTTTCAAAAAGAGGCTTTTAAGTGACCCGTGAAGGTCTCTTGGAAGAGTCTCCCGGAGACACCTAGAAAATCTTTTGGAAGGGGTCACTAAATCGCCTTAGTATAGTTAATCATTATAAGTCTTTCGGAACCCGTGGGTGTTGTTTTAGGGGTCTCTCGAAATGTCTCCAAGAGTCCTAGTCATCGGGAGTGTAACACCCCAATTTTTCTGAGCGTGTTATAAGTTAGGATTTCGGGAATATAAAAAAGAATTTCATATCACAATTGCTGTTATACATCGCACAATATCCCAAAAACCCTAATTTTCACCTTCTCAGCTAAATAAACCTAATAATCGAATAGCTAAGATAGGTGTTAAAATTTCAAATGCGGAAGCTAGATCGAACCTGATATGGTTCACAACCATAATACTTTATTTATCATAAATAAAATCGTTCAAGAGGTCTACAAGATACATTACAAGGACATCATCTCTCGCAAGTGATAACTGAATGTCTTAAACATATCCAAAATTACATAGGTTTGCACATAAACATAGATATGCTAAACATGCTACAGGCAGTAAATTAAGCTTATTCTTCAACTACCTCTTTTCCATTAGAGTTGCTTGTCAAACCTAGAACGTTTGAATATTCCAGGGAAATAGTCCAATTAGAAGATGAATCTTCTAGTGAGAAACTCCAAAAACAGTTTATATCAATGCATAATCAAGTATAAAATGTATGAGAAGATAACGAGAACTACTCCGAAGTGCCTCGTGAACACGTCAGCCTCCTCCAACGAGAGCTTTCTCAATGGCGCACGTATAGCCTTCTCGAGAGGTCCCTAACAATGTCACCTCGGCCCGACCTCATAGAACTCATGCAAAGACCACATCCGTTGTCCTTTAGACTCACGGTCTTCCCCATGAGAGCTTTCTCGATTGGGCACGCATAGAGCCTCTTAGGGGATATCCGACTTTTACCCTCGGCCAACAACAAATAGGTGCAACAGTATGGCCACACGAATTTTATAAATGCAATAGTTAAAAAGCCAACAACATATATTTTCAGAAAAATACATTTAATATAAGTAACATGATTTCACGTAAGAGAACAACAAGAGTTTACGTATAAGAACTTCACAAAATATGTTTCATGCAATAGAAGTCTCTCATAAGAGAATAAAAAATAGTATTTGGAGTATAGGAGTCTCACCTTGTTGGTTTATCTCTTAGACGATACGGTTTCACTGCAAACGGCATAGGTTTCTACAAAAAACACACGTTTTGGTAAACCTAACCTCAAATATTTTTATATAGGGTTGAAGGGAATTAAAGTAGGGATAAAACTGGAAAAGTTGAAAATAAATGGGCCCCTCAAGTGCCCTGGGAAGGCGGCTCACGTGCCTTCACGCGCAGCCACTTTCCAGCGCATGCAACTCACGCGCGGCCTACCAGATTTGGACAGCTTCGCCTCGTTTTCATATTTCGGCCATAACTTCCTCATTTTAACTCCGATTCAACCCTCGTTTGAACCTACGCGACCCTTTCTTCCCCCTTTATAGGATTATCAAAAGAAATTGGACTTACCTCACTTTTTTCTGACTTATTTTGGAAAACTTCGGTGAAGACCCGTAACTCCGGCGAGACTCGTTCTCCCTCGCTTCTCTGCCGCTTTCTTCCCTTCTTCTTGCAAATTTCCCTCTCCTCTCCCAAGAGTAGATCCCCACCTTAGAACCTCTCAAAACTCAAATTCATTTGGAATGGTTTGGAGACAACCTTATGGCCTTATTTATAAATTCTTTGAACCAATCACAAGGTGCCACTTGTCACAAGCTAAGCCATGGACTCCAAGGACTCAAAGTTATAATTGAATGGATTTTCAAATCCAAAGCTAGAATGGATGTAATTTTTGAAATCCAAGCTAATACCCCAAACTTCTTTCAAATGACATTTTGACACTTATTTCAAATTCTCAACTTTAATATTTTACCTCATGAGCGCCTAATTTCATCCTTATTTCGTTTGGATAATTTACAATTACACCCTCAATTATCAAATTTATCGAGAGACTTAAATAACTCAAAATTACTCGATATGTACGATTTCCTGGAAGCCCCTTACCATCATTTGACTTTTTTAGGCTACAACTTAGCTTAACCAAAAATCGTCTTTGATTTGATTTATTTCAGCGTCATAAATCTCGCCTCGAGATGCTCGTCAAAGATATACTTTTATCTTTAGGTATCTAAGCTCTAGGGCATTCCCTGCGGCTGATTCGATCACTTATTTCAAGTCTATTTTTTGGTATTTTAAACTCATTTAAAATACGTGGCAACTTCACGAAAATATGGGGTATTATAGGGAGACTCTTTAAGGGTCTTCTAGATATTTCCTCCATTAGGAAAGTCTCCAATCGGCCTCGTCCTTTGGGTTTGGGTCCACTTTGAGCATAATAAAATGATACGAAATATGTTAATTTTGTTCATATTTAGATAGCTTTAAAGCATCTTAAAATTTAATAAATTGAGTTGCTAAATGTAACATTCTTTTTAATGATAAATTACAAAAGCAAAATGTTAGAACAAAATTTTAATTTTTGCAATTCATTTACTAGATTTTTAAATATGTTACAATTATAAAATGTAAAAAAAAAAAACTATTAGTTTTTACTATAAAATGATAATCATGTAAATGCATTGGACAGATAAAAACATGATATTATGTTATTTTGTGATATAATTTTAATTTTAATTTTTGTGAAAAAAAAAACAAAATTTAAGAAATCATAATTTTCACATTTTTTTGTTTGTGTGATCTCTCAAATCCTCATTTTGACTATAAAAATGGACCATGTCTTAAAGCCTTTTAGGATTATAATTGTTATTCCTGGCAAAATATTAGAATAATATAAAAATGAAAAAAGAAATTGAAAAGTGGCGGAAGTGCAAATGTCGGCCCGAAGTTGCTTGGGTGCCCTAGGTGGGGGTTACTCGAGGATGGCAAATGGTCGCACCCCCGAGATTCATGCAGTTGAGGGTGGCATGGCCAGGCAGGGGCCCCCATGCTTGGCCACTCATTGCGACTGCAAAATAGGGGGCTATCCCCTTGTAGGCCACACAGCTACAAGGTCGCGGGAGAGGGTACCCTCACAGTGCGCACATGGTCGTGTCTAGCCATGAGGGCGCAGTTGCACCCCCAAGTGGGGGTCACTCAGGGGTGCCATGCTAGTACGCCCTCGCATGGCTATGCCATTGTCCACCTGCACTTGCGTTCACTCGTGCCTGAGTCTAGATTAGCCTGCACTAGCATCCATACCCACGCTTGTGCATGCGAGTGCCACTAGCACCCTCGCATGAGGGTCAGTTGGGGTTGTCATGGACATGTAAGAGTGTGTTCACACCCACTCTTGCTCTCCAACACCTCCTAGAGACTCGATCAAAACGACCTCTGAGGCTCTCACCAAAAGAAATAGATCACCCGACATCTGGTAACTTCTTCCAATTGTTAGGTTTGTATAGCAATGGCACTAATACCCAAGAAGGGGTGAATTGAGTTGTTTTAAAATTTTGATTGAACTTGAAAATCTTTTTGATAAAAAATGAGATTTTAGAGCAAGTGAGGATTATTGAAATGCTTGGAATAATAATTGACATAAAGAGCATAGGCAAAGAAGATACACAACGATATATGTGACGCCCCGCTCCCACTTACGGGTGTCATTTGTGAACAATCAACTGAATTGCTCACATGCCCGGTCATTCATGAAGGGCTGACTATGTTTCAACACGAAATGCCCCAGGTGGGAACTAGTCTTCGTCATTCCTTTCCCTCAACCTTAGAATCGACTAGAAAATTTGAGCTTTAGAAATTCCACACTTGACTAAATAATTTCTATTTAATTTGCCCAAATCCTTTTTTTAAAAATATTTCTTCTTCTTTCGAATAATCCACCGGGCTCCATTAATTCAAAATTCCAAACAACCCATTGATTTTTCTAATTTCGAGGAAAAACTCATAAATTTTAATTTTTCAAAAATTCACATTTATCTCCAAAAATGCTGAAAAAATCCCTTTATTTTGAAAATTCCTCTAGGACCCAAAATTAATTCATAAATGCCCCAAAAAAATCCCAAATTTTCAAAATTTTAAAGAAAATTGGTCGGTGGGCCCTACTAGCGCGCCTGGGGCCCAGCAGTATGCTGGCAACGAGGGTTGGCTGCAGGCCACGTGTGTCGCGCGCCTGTCCCCTACGCCTACTATGGCCCTCTGGTGGGCACCTACTACTGCCAATTGCCTTCACCATTTTTATTTTTTTTTTCCTTTGGGCTTCTTAGCCAAATTTTTCTAGAATTAAAATACCACAAATATAAATCTAAAATCTTGGCATTTTGCACCCCTACTACAACTCTTTGGCTTTGAAAGCCTTACAAAAATTTTATTCATTTGAATCACCACTATAAATAATGAGGGTTTAACCCAAATACACATGGTAACAACATCACCCTTATACAACATAAATAAACCAAAAATTACGACACATGCCTTAGACTTAAAGAAGCCATAAAACTAACAAAAATTCCATCACAATTACTTCCAAACTTCAAGCTTGCAAGTCCCCCTTTCTCTTGGCCCATAAAATACCGACAAGGTGAGGATGAAAACCTCATGAGCTATAAATCTCAGTAAGGGTGCAATGCATGTAAATATGAATATAAATATGATTATGTATGCCAAGTGCATGCAAATGAGGTTAGGTCCTTTCATCCTTACAACCCACCAAGGTTTGAAGCATCAACCAACCCTTTCTCCAACACTAGTCCTCCATATGACCATAGATACACTAGAACTCATATCATGCAAATATTTACTACTACATGCAAATGCTATATAAAAACTTTATCAAACATATTTACCAACTTGCAAGGCCACCTCTGTAACACCTCGCCACAATCCCAAATACTTGAACTTATACTCAATCTCAAGCCACAACACTTCCTAAACACTATATTTAATTAAGGAAGTATTAAAATCCATTTTCCTCAATTTTTTCATAATTTCCTCTATTTTTCTCCCATTTTTCACCTTGATAATTCAAAAATAATTACCTCCTCAAATATTTTTCCAAATATTTCAACACAATAAATCCTAAAATAAATATATAAAAATACTGAGATAAAAATTACCAAAATAGCCTTGTTCACGCGCTCTCACGCGCCTAGCGCGTGGTTGCGCGTGGTGTGTGGCGCGTGCAGCCACGCGCCACTTTCTTCCTCATTTTTTTAGCTGCCGACGACATCTCCGATGGAAGATCCAAGAGCACCCCCTTCAAGTCCTTAAAGAGTCGATCCTTTTGGCATCGATTTTAGGTCGAAAAGCCACCGAAAAGTGCCCTAAAAGGGCTGTTGCAGGTCGGGGGAGGCGGTCTGCCTCTCGTCTCCGACCGAGCTTCAAACGGCCAGGAAACCCACCCAAAAAGCTTCCAAACGCTCCCAATCTCTTCTCCTTGTCACAAGGATTCAAAACCCCTTAATCACTCACTAAAAAACACTCAAAATCGCAATTGATTTGATGCCAAAATCCTTGAAACTCTCGACCCCTTTTATACCCGAAAACTGGCCATCTTCCGGCCAATCAACAGCCACAACTTGGTCCCCAAGCTTCCTACTGCCAGATACAACCTCCCCTAGCCATCCCTCGGTCGTCCCATTGCCGAAACCGGCGGCCACGTGCGGTGGTAGTGCGACAGCCGATTTTCTTCACTGTGTTCACATTATAATTTTTGCTTTATTGCACTTTCACCCCCTAACTTCTTCAACTCTCAGTTTGGACCTTTCCATTATACGATCTATCCAACTATACCACTAAGGCCTACAAGATTTGTACTTCCCATTTCTTCCTCGAAATTTCTGAAAAACCATCGTTTAGACCTCCCTCGGGCAAATTTAGAAAATTACACTTGGGCCGGGTTGCCCGTTTTGACCTTAAATCCCTTTGTTTCAACCCAGAAAACGCTTAAAGGTTGTTCTATACATAAAATATAGGTCCTTGACACGCTCCGTTGATTTTTTGGATGTCTCCTACGTCGATTCGGTTTTCTCAGCCTGATTCGCAGCTGTATTTGAGCTGTACCGAAAACTGTTCCCGATCCTAGTTCTTTCATCACCAAAAATCATAATTTGAATCACTTGTCAATACTATACCATTTTCCTTGGCTGTCTAGGGTCCGGGGTACTCCCTTGGGTCATTTCAGTCACTTATGATTGCGACAGTGTGTCATATGGCCTTATTCTTTTGATAATTCCTCTTGTACCCTTCATCAAATATTATTTATAGCCTTAAATCATTCCTGGGTATTACAACCTCCACATGGGACCATCCCTTACCTCTTTTCTCCTTGGAGATTCAAGCCTTAACCTTCCAACACTCCGTTTGATTCCAACTCTCCACTTGATAGAAATTAGAAAAGAATGAAGAGGCTAAGCTATCGTTCAAAGAAAAACAAAAGGCTCAACACTATTACAGGGAAGAATACTTACCTTTCTTCCTTCTCTTATTTCCTTTCCTTTTCTTCTCTTTTCTTTTCTTCCATTTACACTCTCTTGGAATCCCTTTCCTTCTTTCCCTCTTTCTTACTTTCTTCAAGAGACTTCTTCCAATTTCCTTTTATATCTAATAGACTCAAAATTAAATCTTAACCTTTGGATTTACTTTAAGAGAACAAATCTCATCCACACAAACAAACACAATCCATTCCATTTGATCTCTTTAAATTCCAACCGTTGGATCACTTTGCCTTTTCCAATGCTTAATCTCAATCACTCAAAGAAAGCACGATCCATGTGCCTATCCAAGATTAAATCTCCTCCATGGATTTATTTTGGAGAATAAATCTCCACCATCCATCTCATCTCCCCTTATAAATATCTCCACCCATTTGGCAATCCATGCCAACTTTCAAGAATCAACCATGGCCCTTGGTTTAAATCCTATTCCAAGACCAATTCTCAACCATTGGATTTCTTGAATTTCCCATTTCTTTCTTATTTATTTAGATGGAACTATTTTCATATACATCACTCTGATAGATATATTTCACATAATTTCCCATTTAATTTAATAAGCCTATTTTCCAGCATAAGTGCATGACAATTTTTCAATTTCTTTTCCATTTTCCTTATTCACCATAATGATTACTCACATTAAATGCTAGAGAGACTATTTTCCAATCCTTTTTGATTTAATTAAATCACCCCTTTTTACTCAAAATATCCATCCACACACATACATACATATATTTATATATATATATATGTGATTTCCCACCAAATAATTTATATCTCTCTTCTCACAAGAATTTGCCAAGTGTCATCCATACACTTAATTTGACCATTACTTATTTCTCCCTAAATTACAAAAAATTAAATCCTTCACATGGGATTTATTTACACATTTTCCCCCATAATAATTCACCTTTAATGGGATAAAATCCAAATTACCATAATGTCCTTAAGAATTAACAATTTCATCAATTCCATTCAATTGCACATATGAGAGTAATTCTCAATAAATTCTCATTCTAACTAGGAAATACTCTCCAAATTTCCCAATTAGCCTTCATTAGGTCTCGCTACCCAATTTACCAAAATGCCTCTCCCATTGGGCACCATTAATCCTACAGATCCACTTATCGCAAGGGCACTTTTCGAAAGTTTTCTATCAAGTAAATGTCCACATTTTCTTTAATTTATATTTTACCTTCCATTTACTTTAATACATAAATGTAAATAAGAAAGTACCCCTCCCATTTGAATTCAGTAAAAATATCTAAAAAATCAAAATCCATAATAATAAGAAAATAGAATTTTAGTTTTAGCACAAATTCGAGATTTAACAATTTTACCACTCCCAAAATATATACCTTCTATTTCTTAAAAAATTCATTAAAAATCATTTTAACAACAATGAATATTATCTATTAAAATACCGGGAGATAGTTTTCAAAATAAAAACATTTTCTTATATGTCTCCTTATAATGTGCTAATCTTCTAGACTTAGAGAAAATTATAGATAATTTGGTTTTCATTTTCACAAAGGTACTTGAAATTGATTTTTGTTGAAAACCGTAAACTTGACTCATGACTTGGGGATCAAAACCAAATGTTGTTTTTCATCATCAAAACTAATCACAAATTTAAAACATCATCTTCCATCGATATAAATAGAGGGTCATCCCCCTCACTCAATACGCAAGCTCTGACACTCACAATACTTTCTTGCTTTCAAGCATTCTACCTTTATGAGAAGCTAAGAAGCAACAACATTTGGCATTGTCTATGGAAAAACCAACAAAAAGCCAAGAAGCAACTCACTCATGGCACAAACCTGAAGCAACCAACAGACCCTCTCTCGTGGTGCTCAATCAGCACAATGAGAGACCCTCACTTGTGTGGAAGATCAACATCAACCTTTTCGTGAGAGCCAACTACTCCTCACCCATTAGTCCTCCCATGAGGGCAGCTTCTCTTCACCCATCAGTCCTCCCATAAGGTCCAGCTACCTCTCACCCATCAGTCCTGCCATGAGGTCTAGCTTCCCTTCACCTATCAGTCCTCTTGTGAAGGCCAGCTATCCCTTACCCATCAGTCCCTTCATTAGGGTTAACAATCACCCTTCTCGGGGCCTCCTCACCCATGAGAGATTCAATTCCCAATTCCGCCCTTCAGCACCTCACATGCCTTTCCAAGGCCTTATTTTCCTAGATAAATCAGCTCAAGTGAACAAGCCACATCTATGGTTCCCTGAGCTGAGTATGAAGCCCCATGGATGCAAGCCCTTCGGGAAATGGCAGGAATGTTACAAGGTTTGGTTCCTCACGGCTGGATGCCTGCCACCTTGAGGAAGTTTATACCAAGTGGCTTCATCGCATGGGTCCTGTCAGGAGGTACATGGGAACCGTTCTTATCAGGAAACCACTCCTAAAACTCATTCTCAATCCACCCTCGTCAGAACAATCCACCAAGGTTGCCTACATGAGGGGCTCATGCCCAAGCTTTCCCTCGATAAGGAAATTAAGGAGGGGCCAATCGTCTAAGGGCAAGTAGGCGAAGCCCTCAAAAGTAGAAATACTCTGAAATAGTGGCCAGCACCCCCACGAAGGAAGGTTGAAACTCTCCACGACCAATAACAAGGTGAAATAATAAGACTGATGACAACCTGATGACCTTACTGCTCGGAAGGCAATGGATATGAAGAAAATGATTGAGCGAGTGCTGGAACAAAATATATTATTACTTGTCTCAAAGGAGCAATCCTAAGGGAAATTGCCATTTGTGGAAAATGTGATGGAAATTCCCTTACCAAGGAAATTTAAGATGCCCTAGGAAATTTAAGATGAGTCTTTGATGATGCTCCATAAATGGGATGATGAGATAATGTGTAGGGCCTTCCCATTAATCCTAGTTAGACATGCTGGGGCTTGGTTTAATAGTTTACTCAAAGCATCCATTTCCTTATTTGGGTAATTAACGGGGAAATTTATTAAAACATTCATTATTAACAACCAAAGGAACAAAGACGCAACATGTCTCTTTATCATTCGGTAGGGGAACAAAGAGACCTTACGCCATTATGTGGACAGGTTCTAAAATGCCACACTTGAGATTTGTAATATACTGATTAAAATGGCAATGTCCACTATGTTCCAAGGGAGGCGACTAACTTCTCCAAGAATCCTTGTCTCTAGACCCCCTGAGATCCCTGACAAACTTGTTTGTAAGGGAAAATAAATACATACTCCATACGTAAATAATGAGGATTGTAGGAGGAAATGAAGACAGGGAGAGAAAACAAAAGGAGCGAGATGTTAAAGAGGGCTCAAGACAGCGAAAGGAAAGGGCCAGGAGAATGAATGTAGTTGGGCCTCAATTTAATCATTACACCAGACTCAATAAATCTTGGTCAGCCATATTGGCCTCCATAGAAGGCTTAGGCCTCCTCCAACTCCCAAAAAAGGTAGACTAACCTATGGGAAAAAATCAAAAGGAGTATTACAGATATCACTGAACTCGCGACCACTCTATTGATTAGTGTAAGGAATTGAAGAACTAGATTGAGGTACTTATCCAAGAAGGTCACCTGCAAATGTATGTAAGGGGTGAAGGAAGAAATGATCGGGGACCTCAAAGGAAGGGAAAAAGGCTCGAAGGTTAGGACAGACAAAATCTGCGACAAAATGAGAGGAGAAGGGATAACAGATTGGCAGTTCCCCTAGATAATGAGCCCATACATTAGGCCATTCATGTTATCTCTGGTGGTGAGACCTTAGCTAAAGATATCTTCTCTTCTCAAAATTCATATGCCAATGAGGATTATTAGGTGAATTCCATGATGGAAGTACAAGACAATGAAGAGATGATTGTTTTCACTCCCTCCAACAAGAGAGATGTGATCACATCCCATAATGATCCAATGGCGATTTTAGTTGTCATTACGAAACACCCTATTAGGAGGATCTTGGTTGATAGTGGTAGTTCAGTCAGCTTTATTTACTAAAACTATTTTGAAGATATGCATATCTCTCATGGATCGGTTGAGAAAAGTCTCCTCTCTGTTATAAAGCTTCACTAGGGAGGCAGTGCCAATTGCTAGTTTGATTTAGTTGTCAGTCACGCTAGGTTCCGATGCACAAAGCGTGACTTGCCAAGCTAACTTCATGGTGGTAAAAGCTAATTTGACCGCCTATAATGTGATCCTGGGGTGCCCCTTACTCAATGATATGAGGACAGTTGTGTCATCATGTTACCTGTTGATGAAGTTCCCAACGACCCAGGGTGTGGGCTAAGTCTGTGCGGATCAAAAAAATGCCCGTACTTGTGTCTCTTCCACAAAAGGGAAGAAGAAGAAGACTCTGTCAATTACTAAGCAAGCTATTGTAATACCCAGTATTACATGGTGTGGGAAAATATAAGATTTCCAATTATTTTAAAGGACCTTGGGTGGTCTGAAGAGCCCAAAAAGTGAGTTTTGAGAAATTAGTTAATAAAATTGTCGAATTGATGGTAGGGAATGCCTCGCGACTAGGGTGTCTAGGGAAAAAGGCATGAAATTGGTGAGCATCTCGAGATGAGGCTAATGACGTTAAAAGCAATCAGATTGAGAATAATTTTTGGAATAATTTATTTATAAGCTCGAATTGTTGATGGTACCGAATGGTTATAAGGGATATCTGGTGTAACATCCCAGATTTTCAAACTCAAATATGATGTAATACCTGAGGTTATTAGGTTCTCATACTTGAGGAAATAGGTCCTTTCAAGGGATTATATAAGCCTTGAGACAAATGTTCAGTTTCTGAGCCAGTGGCAAAATCGTAAATACTGAAGTTCGGGTAAAAATGTAATTTATCTAAAAATCTCGGGGTATTAGCGTAATTTATCTATTTTTTGGGGACCAAAAAATGCAATTAAGAATGGCCTGGGGACCAAGTTGCAAGGGCCTAAGGGCAAATTATCTGAAAAGTTCGGGCCAAGGTATAGTTCTTGAAACTTGTAGCTAGATCATTGGATAATGAACTGGGCCAACTAAACCATTTGGGAGTAATGATTGTGGATTCCAAACTTATTCTAATATAGTTATGTCATGATTGCGGATCTCCAATAACATTTAATCCATTGTTAGATCATTTTGAAATTCAAGACTTAACTTCCAAAAGTCTTCAAACCTTATCTTTAAGGACACGTGGCAAGCATTCATTGGCCACTTGGAGATAGGATTTGAAGTCTTATGATGGGAAATGTAGAAAATTCAATTAACCATGAGGGATGTAATGATGGGAATGTTGAAAATCTAATTAAACATGTGGAGGCACAAATCTCTAGGGACACGTGGCGATTTGGTTCGCCGAAGTTTCCTATAAATAAGGGCTTTGGGGTTATCATTTTGGGCACCAAGCAAGGAGGAAATGGAAGTGTCTTTCTCTTGAGAAAGAGGGGAGAGTTCCATAAAAAGAAGGAAGGAAATTGGTAGAGAATTGAGGGAGAAAAGGCCACATCGAAAAGTTCGGGTTGCCATCATAGATCGCGCTAAACAACGTTAAAACCACGAGAAAATCGCTCTCGCTTGCTATAAGATGTGCTTCCAAAGGTACTTAGTCAAGGTGAGTGTTTCCTGCATCCTCATGCTACATACCAAACATTTTGTCTTCACACAAGTAAGGGTGATTACTTGCATAAGCATGACTTTCCTTTAAACCAAGCATTTTCTCTTTCTTTGTCATGCATCACTTAGTGTGTGTGGCTAGCTGAAGTCAGGATCTCATATTAGACTGGTAAAAAGTCATGGAGATGTGAGAACATGATAGATCAGTAGGGGTGATTGCAACACCTCGGCGTCACTACCACACGAGCAGTTTCATGTCATTTGCATAACTCATTTACATACACGCTTTCCTTCTTTGATGCACTCACTTAGATGTCATTATCTAACTTGGGTGTTTCATACTCCTGGGACATTTAATGTCCCAGGTATATTAGCATGCCAGGTACCCCGGAGACAAGCAGGAGAAAAGGGCTATGATGAGGCTGATGTTTAGTTTAACTTCATGTTTTTCATGTGTTATGGATCTTATGTAACCTTTGGATTTGTTTAAGACTTGTGTATCGCAGTTGTAGAAACAGGGGTTATGTAAGGCTTGGATTTTCCTTTTATGTTGTTGAGGGTGTAAGTTGGGGTTACTATGTACTATAAACATGGTAGGAGTTGTTTGTTGGATATTTTGGAAGTTTTCGAATGATGCATTATAAATAGCAGCTAGGATACTCAAGGTTGTAAGAAGTGTGTGTCAGACATGGCCACGGTTCATGAACCGCCAGTTCCGGTTCATGAACCGCCGGTTCCGGTTCAAGAAATCTTTGAACCTGAACCGAACCGCCCAAGGGCGGTTTGGGACGGTTCGGTTCCGGTTCCGGTTCGTGCCGGTTCGGTCAACGGTTTGGACCGGTTCGGTCAACGGTTCCGGTTCCGGTTCAAACCGAATTTTTTTAATTTTTTTTAAATATTGTTGTATTCAATTTTGGTCCTTGTTCCGTTGTTCGGTTCGGTTTGGTTTCGATTTTTAATTGTTAAATGTAATTGTAAATATAGATATTCTCAACCATATTTTTAATAAAAAACACTACTAAAAATTGAAGAAATATAAGTAATAATTTCATTAAAAATAATTAAAATAACTAAACAAGTATGTAATACAAGTAATTAATTTTTACAAATGTGAAAAATAAAAAATAAAAAATAGAATTAGACTTAATTTCATAAAACCGCCGGTTCCGGTTCCGGTTCCGGTTCCGCAAAACCTCGAACCGGAACCGGACCGAATTTCGCCGGTTCGGTCCGGTTTCAGTTCCGGTTCCTGTTCGGCCGGTTCCGGGTCCGGTTCCGGCCGGTCCAGTTCCGGTTCAAACCGCCAGTTCGGTTCAATTTTGGCCATGTCTAGTGTGTGTGTGTGGGTGTTCTGCAATTGTACCTACAGTGATGTGTTGTCTCTTGGAGTATTGGAGGTCATGAGCATTTCTTGTCTTTATAAAGGTAATACAGTGGAAACCCCCTTTATTTAGCTTTGGTTAACCTTTCAGGTTCGATCCAATGCTTCCGTTGGTAAGGGTTTCCATAACGCCCATAGGTGATGTCTGCTTATATTTCACGTTGTTGTGTATTTGGAAAAGTGGGGTGTTACATCTTGTGTAAAGCCCCGGGATTCTAATGAATTAAGTTTGGAAAAATTAAAATAAGGAGGCATTAAAATTTCTTTTTGGAAAAATCTTTTTCTTTTTTACATTTCAAATTAACAATTATTTGCTCCACTCGTATGGAAGGAATGACTCAAATTTGAAACCTTCCAAAAACAAATTATAGTTATGTACTTGGATTCCATAAGATGTATTCAAATGCCCAAATAATTTTTCCGTAGAGAATCTTCTTTTATAATGAGAACACCTCAGATTCACATGAATATACAACTGGAGTTTAATTAGGGAATACTCATTGTACCAAAACATAAACCATTGGTCTTTGAAGTTCACAAGAATCATTTAGAAGACGTGACTTAGCTCATAGATTAATCCCCACTATTTCCTTTATACCTTTATGGAAATGATCTTCCTCAAAGCCAATCGTTTTTTATAAAATGGTAAAGGAAATTCGTACTTGATTTTAATTACTATTATTCTTTTTTTTTTTATTTGGCTTAAATCAGATTTGGAATTTAATAACATTCCTTTTGGAAAATTAAACATGAATTACACACACACACCACTTATTTGCAAATTACCATATTTATTTTTCCTAATTTTTCTCTTGAGGATATGATTTCACCAACACCCAATTAGGAGTACATAAATAAACAAGGCGATATTTAAAAGCTTAGTTTAAAATAGCCATTTTTACAAAGCTACTAAAATAGCATTAAAATATTGCTTTCCCTTTGTCCTTGCCTGAGCCAGTGGTACCTGAAATATCTGTTGCACCTGGAACGTTGAATATTCCAGGGGTATAAACACCCAAATTAGATACAAATATCTAAGTGAGATAACTCATTATTACAGTGCGTGCAAATGTATTATGCAAAATGTCGTGGAGTAACTCGATGGTAGTGACGCCAGGGCGTTGCAATCACCCCCGCGGGCCATCATGTTATCAAAGCCATAGCCATCCCTTACTTGGGAGGGTGTGGTCCTAGACCATGCACATGATGCAACCCATTTCAATGCCACTAGCCATGAATGTAGTGATGTATGTCCAAGTAAAATAAAAATGCAATACAAGGTAAATAAGTGATATGTCAGCCACCCAAATGTAGATACGACATGCAAGGGATGCGGGAGTTCATAAAACAGGAGCTACTCACTTCAACAAACTGGTTCGGGTGCTATTCACGATGACTTGTTGTGTTTTATGTATAAACAGTATAATTTCGAGAACCAAATGTCAAATATTTTTATATGGAATGATAGAAAATAATTTATTACACATTTCTAGAAAATTTCAGGTGAAATGGAGCTTGCATGCCCCCCCCCACGCGCTGCCGGAAGAAGCCCACACGTGCCTGTACACGTAGGAAGATCTAGCTCGTGCATTGCACGCGCCGGTTGTCTTCTTCGGCAGCCCCGATGCGAACAGCGACCAGCTCTCTGTTTAATTGCATTTTCTCACTCATTTTAACTCCGTTTTGCTCCCCGTTTGATCCTACACCTCCCTCTTTCTTTCCTTTACAAGATTATAACTTGAAATTGGACTTACCTTGTTGCCTCAAGTGACCCACATCCAGTTTTCGACGAGTGCTCTTGCAGCTCCGGCCACTATTTTCCTCTCTTATTTCTTAGCGAAATCACTCACTCTCACTTTCAAAATACTCCTCACCTTCCTAAGAACAAGATTTTTCCCTCAAATTGCTCGGCCATGCCTTAATCTCTTGAGTTTCTTCATTCTTATCCAAAAAACTTGAATTTATAGAAGAATTTGGCCAATCCCTTTCTTCCAGCTTTCTTGCCACCTCAAGCCTATTCTTGAGGGTTCATGATGGCTTCTCCAGCTAGTGCTCAGACCGTTTGGTTTCTCCAGCGAGTCCCGTTGAAGGTTTTTGACAATTTGCACTTTGGCACAAAGTTTGGTATTTTTACACTTTGCCCCCCTAAGTTTTGAGCTTTTAACCGTTCGCATAACCTCTTATTTTAATTCTTGAACTCCTTTGAAAGGGGTTTATTTCACCATTTAACGTCTCTTTAAACGTGTTTATGATATTTGGAGAAATTACATTTTTACCCGATTTTCCTTAAAGTAGAGGTTTTAGCCCCGAATTTTTGATATTCCTCAGGACATTCCTTATTTATTAAATAATCATGGCTTACAAAAGTCTCGGGTATTACATCTGGGAAGTCAGGGAGACCCTAAGGGTGGTCCAATTTTTCGAGTGAGGTTACCCTGAAGTGTTTTCAGGTGGAATAAAGGTCTTATACACGCGTAGAGATGAAATTAGAAGAAATCAAGATATTGTGTGGCTTGATGATAATTAATTAAGGCTTTGAGGGTCCAAGTGTATTTATTAAAATTCTTAAGTGGAATTAAATAGAGTTTCAGAGGTTAAATGTGTAATATATATATATATGTAGTGGATTGGGAGCCAAGGCTTCAACAGTGCCCCATTTTTTCTGAATTTGAAATCAGAGAGAGAGAAAGAAAGAGAGAGGGGGGGCAGAGCTATAGTCGAGAGATTGTAGTGAGGAAGAGAGAGATGAGAGATCAAGACAGAGATGGGCCGACCAGAGGCGATATGAAGCTGTAGTGTCGTTGGTTAGAGGTAGCAACTGACGAGCAGCGGCTATAGCTGTGCAACGATGGAGGCCGATCGGGGTAGCAGTGACGGACGGGAGTTACGGCGGTCATCCACAAGTGGCGATAGCCAATGGTTGGAAGCAATGGCACTGGTAGCCAGTAGTAGCAGCAGCAGCAACGCGCAAGCAGTGTGCATGCAGGGAAGCCAACCGTGGTGGGGGCAGCCAGTGGCTGGAGATCGTGTGGGAGTCAGCAGTTGCGGCGGAGGCCAAGGGTGGCCGATGGTTGTGCACGGGAAGTGGCTAGAAGCACGCGGGGAAGAAGAAGGAAGGAGGAAGAAGAAGGAGAAAAGAAAAGGAAATAAAGAAAAATTTTGAAAAAATGAGAAAAATGCCGAAAAATTTCAAAAAATTAGGAAAAAATCTGAAAATTATTTTGGGGCTCAAGGAGCATGCTAGATGCTCAAAAATGGGATTTTGGGCAAAAGATGGCAGCTAAAGAGGCAACGCCGGTGAGAGTATTTGACCAGATTTCTCCTTCAGATTGATTGAGGTAATTGAATTAATTCTTTTTGAGTTATTTACATTATATGAGATCATGTAGAATAAGTGTTGGTTGGATTAAACCCTTGGTTTGGTTGTTTGAAAATTGTTGATGGGTGATTTTTGTAGTGTATGGAAAAACATAGGCCCTAGTTTAATTTCTGATGTTGTTGGGTTTTGTGTGGCATCTAGGTTCTACCGTGGAGGCGGTGATCCTAGAAGAGTTCAAAGTTTAGGCTGGCGTTCTTGCTCTTGGTAGGAGAGGCTTTAAGCCAGGTAAGGGACGGCCCCAAGAGTGGCAGCCTTGCGAATGTCTAGTAAAATTGATTAATATATGTTGTGTGTAGTTGCATGTTGTGCATATGCTATAGGTGGTCTAGTGGAGTCTTATGGCCATTGCAGAGACTAGATGCATGCTAGGGGTAATATGAGAGGTTAATGCCTCAAACAGGTGGGTTCGGAGGGCAGTGATGCCTCGCCATTCATGCATACTTACTTATCATTGCATCTCATATATTATCTTGTTTACATTCATTTTCACCTTTATTGAGTCTTTATGACTCATGAGGTTTTACCTTGTGTTGTAGATGTTGCGAGTCCTAATGCAGTAAGGATGATGTCTAGAGGATGAAGTGGTGACTAGCATTGTTACCCGAGTTTCGTATGCTATATATATTTATATATATATATATATTCATGTGTGTTGAGTGTATATGTTGTTGGCGCTAGTTGGTATCTAGTTGGTTGTAATCAGCATAGTGTATATGTGATTGTGAGATTTCATATTGTATGTGGCTTTGGTTTGGTGCATGCCAGTTTTCAGATCGTGTAAGGATGGAAATGGAATTTCCTATAAATCCCCAGTACTCAGCAGGTTTGTGATATGTTGTTTGTGTGCCTGGGTCACCTTTGGCTTGTTGTGAACCAAGTTGAAGAAATGTGAAGCTCACTCGGGTTTTGGGTCATGTCCATTGTGCTTCTTTTTATTGCTTTGGGATTGATTCCTCGAGTGGAGCGAAGAGAAGGACGAAGTCTAGTCCCCATCTAGGGCGTTTTTTATAGAAACATAGTCCATCTCTTCAATTAATGGTTTGGTGTGTGAGTAATTCGGTCGATTATTCACTGGTGGCGCTCGTAGGTGGGAGCGGGTCGTCACAGCTATACATAAATCACTCACTAAGAAGGCTATAGTGACGCCCCGCTTCCACTTATGGGTGCCACTCGAGAATAATTATCAGAATTCTCACATGCCCGACCATTTGTGAAGGCGGACTATGTTTCAACACAAAACGCCCTAGATGGGAAGTAAGATTCGTCCTTCCCTTCCCTCAATCCTAGTATCCACTAGTAGATTTGGGCTTAAACCATAATACACTTGGTTAATTAATTTCCATTATGTTTGTCCAATCATTATTTTTAATTCTTCTTCTTTCCAAGAATTCCACCGAGCTTCATATAATTCAAAATTCCAATCAGCCCATTGATTTTTACCAATTTCAAGGAAAAATTGATATAATTTAAATTTCCAAAAATTGACATTTTTTCAAAAAATACCCAAAATCCCTTTATTTTTAAAAATTCCTCCGGGGCCCATAATTAACTAAGAAATGCCCCCAAAATTCTCAATGTTTTCGAGATTTTTAAAAAAATTGGCCAGCAGTGCCTACTGGCGCCCCCGGGGCCCTGCGGGGTGCTGGCTACGCCCCCCCCGTGTGATCAGGCCTGCGCCTGCGTGCTGCTGCCCACTGTGGCCCCTCTGCGGGCCACTTGGTGGCCCCGGTTGTTGCTGTTGTTGCCTTCTTCACTCTTTCCCCCCCCCCTTTTTTTTTCTCTTGGGCTTCCTAACCCAAATTTTCCAGAAATTAAATTAAATAAATATTCTCCAAAAATCACCCACATTTCCAACAAAATCATTTTCCCAACACCCAAAATAAACACCAAACATACATCCAAAATTTTCTTTTCATTTCCCAAATGAGGCTTACACAACCGTCTTGATGCTTACATCACAAACATCCAATAAAACACACCCATGGTCTTAAGCTTTAACAAGCCATCACCAACAAAAATAGTTTCAATACATGCCTTAGGCTTCCCAAGACATAAACTAACAACACAAAATACATCACAAAGCTTCCAACCTCAAGCTTACAACTTTCTCAACCTCTTGCCATAAGAACAACCTATAAGGGGAGGATAAAACCTCATGAGCCATAAAGCTCAGTAAGGATGCAATGAACATAAGTATGAACAAAAACATAATATGTGATGCCAATGCATGCAACATAGTTAGGGCTTTCACATCCTCACAACCACCTTGGTTTGAGGCTTTAATCTACCCTACCCCACACAACCTCATGGCCATAGGTCCTTGAACAGAAAGAAAAGCATGCCAATGCACACATTTAAAAAAAAGTTTAAGCACATAATTACAACTTACAAGCCACTATCCCATGGGGCTATCCCTTACCTTTTCCATTCTTTGAAGCTTTATTTCCTCTTCTTCCCTTCTTCTTCTACAATTAAGCACTTGGCCAAAAAGCTTAGCCTTCTTGTCTACCTCCCTTTTTATAACAAAAAATTCCCTTTATTCACTTATTTTATTTCCATGGCAAGAATAAATCTAGCCTTAGGATTTTACTTAAGTCGGAAGAATGCATCCTAGCCTTCCAATTAAGCACAATCCATGTGCCCTTGCAAGACACAATCCCATCCATCCATTTTGGAAGAACTAATCTCGACTCTCAAGAGAAAACACACCCTTAGACCATTTAAATCCACTTGGCAATCCATGCCAACTTGAAGGATTTTATCTCATCCCTTAGATCACTTCCCATTTTCAAAAATAATCCTTCACCCTTGAATCATCTTGAATTTCTATTTCATTTCCTATTAATTAAATCCCCATATTTTTCAAGGCATTAATGGTGACAATTTACCATTTTCATTTGGAATTTCTTTAATTCACCATAATCATGCCTCTCATTAAATGCTTGAAAGACTAATATAATTTCTTTTACATTTATTTAAATCTCTCCATTTTACTTGAACAAGACTTAGCCAAGTGTCATCTCTAGATACTAACCTTGGCTTCCAAGTTTCCATCCCAACCATCCATGTGGCACCACCACATTAATTCACCAATTTAGTGAAAAATAATTTCTTCTCACATAAGAATAAATTACAATTACTTTCCCTCTCCAATAATTAAATTCCCTCATGGAATTTATACTTTAAATTACCAAAATGCCCTTTGTGAATTATTAATCTCATTTATCTCCCCATAAATATAAAAATGAAAATTAATTCACTTCCATACTTAATTCCACCTAGGAATTATTTTCAATTTACCAAATTACCCTTTATTGGACTTCACTATCCAAATTTCCAAAATGCCCCTCTCATAGGGCACCATTATTCTCAAGATCCATCACGTTTTCAAAGGTATTTTTGAAAGTTTCTCACTTTCTTTCTCATTCTCCTAACACCAATAACACTGAGTGTTACACTGTACACAAGCCCCAACCAATTGAAAAGTTAGAAGCTGTACAACTAAGTGAGTTTGAACTTGGAAAGCTTGCTTATGTGGGCTTACAACTCCCGAAAGAAGCAAAAAGGGAAATTGTGGAATGATTAAAAGCTAACATGGATATATTCACTTGGACGCCGACATACATGCCCAGAATCAGCATAGATGTAATCTGTCACGACCTTAATGTTGATTCGTAGTTTAAACTCGTTCGACAAAAGAATCAAAATATCACTCTTAACATGTTACAAGCACTAGAAGAAGAAGTAGACAAGTTATTACATGTCAGTTTTATTCGAGAAGTACAATATCCTGATTAGTTTGCCAATGTCGTGATGGTAACAAAGCCTACTGAAAAGTGGCAGGTGTGTAACGCCCCGCTCCCACCTACGGGTGTTACTCATGAATAATCAACCTATTATTCACATGCTAGGGCAAAGACGAAGAGATGGCTACGTTTCCAAAAAGAAACGACCTAGGTGAGAAACTAGACTTCGCCCTCTCTTCACTCCACTCAAGGTTTCGGGAAGATAACTAAACGACCTCGCGAATAATAAACCCAAAACCTCGAGAAGTGCCACATTCGCAAGCTCTTAATGAAGAGCAAATGATGGCTTCCCAGGATCGAAGAAATAAACTCGCTCACTATATTCATACAAATTATGGCATAAGCCTTAATTATAAGAAAATAATAATTTCTTTGCCCCAACTATTAACCCATTTATCTCACATTCATTTCCTTTAGAAATTATTGGGTTAACATTTCTTTGGAAATTTTTTTTATAAAATTTCCTTATCAAATCTCCATTGCTTTTTCCCTTTAATTATTTCAAAATACCAAATTTTCCAAACACTTAGGAAATAAATTTTGAAATACAACATCAAGGCATTTTCATCCTTTTTCTAAAATTTAAGGAAAATACTCCATTATTTAATTTCCCAAAATATATAAATTTATCCCACATTTGCCTCAATTCATATTAATTAATAATTAATTTAAAGGCTAAAATACTCCTTTATTTGTTTATTTAAAAATACATTTTATTTCATAAATAATAAAAATGTCAGAACTAATTAAATAAACAGAAAATAATTTTAAAATAAAAAAAAATGGCATAGCAGCAAGGAGGGGGCGGGCAGCAGCACCAGCCGCGCCCCCAGCGCGCGGGCCGCGTGCGCGCATGGGCCGCCCGCGCTGGCCGCGCGCCCGCACACGCGCCCGGCCGCCCGGCCGCGAGCATGGGCCGCGCGCGCGCGGGCGGCATGGCCGCACGCGTGCTGGCCGCCTGGCCGCCCGCGCGGCCGGGCCCGGCCGCGCCCTGCTACGCGCCTAAGGCACCGGCACACTGCCTCTTCTTTATTTTTTATAAAAAAAATATTTTTTTTTTTTAAACACCACATTTTCCAGAATACCTTTTCATACCAAAGGGCTTCCAAAACACTCAAGTTTACCCCCTTTCACCCACATTTAACATACATTACATATTTAACACATAAATACAACATTTAACAACAAAATACATAAACACTACTACACATGCTTTCATCTTTGCTTCAATACCTTCAACCTTGCAAAACTCCCTTTCCCTTAGAAGATTCTCCACCTACAATAGAGGTCAAAGGACCTTATGAGCCAATGCTCAGTAAGGGTGCTATGCAAATGTAAATGTAGTATGAGAACATAAACATGTAATGCAAAATGCAATGCATATTAAGGGTAGTTCTCCATGCCCTCATAACCACTTAGGTTAAGGCACCAACCAACCCCTCACTCCCATCACAAGTCCTCCTTATGGCCATAGGTCCACTAGGGCACAAAACATGCAAAGAATCATTACATGCAACTCATTCACACATGTACAAATGCAAGCAAAAACCCCTCCACATGGGGCTATCCCTTACCTTGTTTTCTTTGAAGCTTCTCACTTCCACAATCCAAGACTCTCTTAGACTTTAATCACCCTAACAAAACAATAAAGAAGTTTTGTTTTTAACTCTTATATGAAAGCATTTAACTTATCTCAAGAGAGGGACTAGATTTACCTTTTGCTAGAATTTCTCTTCTTTCTCTTTGCCTTGGTTCCTTCTTGCTTCCTTCACTTCACATGTGGGGAAAAGCTTTGAACCCATTTCCCACTCCCTATTTATAGAACTTTCTTCTTAATCCATGCCAAATCTCAAGATTATATCCTAGCCATTGATTTCTTCTTATTTCAAGAGACTAAATCTCCACCTTTAACACTAGCACAATCCTTGTGCTTCTCCCAAATTTAATCCTAGCCATTGATCTTAAGAGAACACTTCTCTTGACTCAAAGAAAACACAAATCCAAGAGGCTTTGTCTCCTTTAATCTCATCCATTGATCTTTCTTTGGAGATTAAATCTCATCCCTTAGATCAATACTAATTTTCCATAATTCTCCCATTTTCCAAATAATTAAATCATGACTAATTTCCAAGATTGACTAATTTTCAAATTTTGCATTTAATTTAAATCCTCAACATTTCAAGCATTTAATGGTGACTTAAATAATTTCTTTTAGATTTAATTTTAAAGGCTCTTGAAAGACATAATCTAATTACTTTAGCATTTATTTAAATCTACCATTTTCCACCATTAATGTTTGACACATTTCTTTTTAATTTAGATTTTCTTTTAATTCCCTCCATCATGGCTCTCATTAATTGTTTGAGAGACTAATTTATTTTCCTTTTGCATTTATTTTAAGCATCACTCTTAATTCATAAGATCATGCCATGTGTCACCAAGTTCTTTAAATCAAATAAATCTTAATTCCCAAATTTAATTTAAATCTCCTTCCATAAGATTTTGCCAAGTGTCACAAATCTAACCATACTTGGCTTCTAATTAAATTTCCTAATTATCCATACACTTAATCAAGAATTAAATTCTCCCAAAAATTAATTCTCCAATATAAATAATTTCTCCAAAAATAATTTATCTTACTACGGGACAGGACTCCAAATTATCGTTTTGCCCCTCCTTAGGCATCCTACACATTATGTGCCTTCTTATTAATTCAAGGGCATTTATGGAATTTTCCATATACCAATATTCTTTTAAGTGATAAAATATATCATGACTCATCAAGGGTATTACAAGGTGGGTGTGGACTTCACAAACTTTAATAAATTTTGCCCAAAAGACTCATACCACTTGCCCTAGATTGATCAATTATTGGATGACGTTGGGGTATTGATTATTAAGCTTCCTGAATGCCTTTTCAAGGTACCACCAGATCATGATGTATCTATCAGATCAAGAAAGAGTAGGGAGCAATTGTTATGCCTGGCAAAATATTGGAATAATATAAAAATGAAAAAAGAAATCAAAAAGAGGTGGAAGAGCACATGGCTACCCAGAGGGGTGGCCCAAGTGGGAGTGGGGGTCACTTTGGGGTGGTAGATGGCCGCACCTCCGAGTGGCACACACTCAAGGGTGGTGAAGCCAAGTGGGGGCCCTCGCACTTGGCCACGCATCGTGGCCATAAGGCAAGGGGTCATCCCACCCTCCCAGGGTCACGTAGTTGCAAGGTTATTGGGGAGGGTTTGCGCGCATGGTTACATATGGCTACACGGGCACGACCGAACCCCAATGTGTGCCTATACATGCCAGTACCACCGGCACCCCCACACGAGGGTCATCTGGGGGTGCCACGAATGCGGGAACACATGGTCGCACCCATTCTGACGTGCCAACACCTCCGAGAGACTCAATCAAAATGACCTTCGAGGCTCTCGCCGAAAGAATTGGATCACTTGACATCTAGTAGCTTCTTTTATCATTATAAATAGGAGGTCATCCCTCTCGCTCGGTACGCAAACTCTGACACTCACAATACTTTTTTGCTTTCAAGCAGTCTACCCTTACAAAAGGCTAATTTAAGCATTAGAGGGTCCACGTGGGGATTGTCACCCGTGCCCCTAACCGATCTTCTTTCTAAGAAGGTCATCCATCGCTTTCGTTCCACGCCAAGAGAGTCACCCATTGGTATCATTCCCCCCAAGAATTATATATATATATAAATAGAATTACCAATGAACCTTACATATATGTATATATATATAACATAAACTTTTGTTTTTTATTTTTCTATATTTTTTCTATGTAACATAAGATTTATCTTCATTTTCTCTTTATAAGTGAAAAATTTTGCACCACAATTTAAGATGATTTTTTTTAGTGATTGCAAGTATTTTAAGCATTGCTTATATAATACAAGACATTAAGATTCATGACAGAAAATGCTTAGTCTTGAATTTTCACTCAAGTTGAGTTGAGTTGAGTTAGGGATCAAATATCAAAATTTTGTGTTTAATAAGCCTTCACTCTTCTAACTTAATCCAGGGTATTCCAATTTTATCCTTTTACGATAATCAAAACAAATTTCAATTCCTTATATGTCCCAATAAATTTTCATATATACTTTCCTTACTTTATATTTTTATATATAGAAATATATTTTTTCAAATATATTTATTTTATATTATGTTTATAAAATGGATTTATTATTATGTATTCTTTAGTTATGAATATTTTTTTATAACGCGAAAATCCCGGAGTCCCCACTACCAGATGGCCTTTGGTCGAAGCGTCCCACTCTCCCTATAAATCATGATTCGTCATACCTGGGATGGCAGGTCGAATAGGTACGTCATGGGCCGAAACCCGAGTCCTGGGCCCATGGATATATGCAAATTATCAACAACTGCACAGAAACAGACTCAAACCCACAACCTTATAGTACTCAAGCTCCCCAAATGTGTGTGGTGGACCATCTGCGTTACCCCGAGGGATTATTTTCTTGTATTTGCACATAAAGTTTGTAAAACCTTGTTAGTTTAAGAGGGGGTGAATCGGGCTTTTCACCCTTTAAAAAAAATTAAATAACTTGGAGTTGAAAGTAAAAATAAACTGAAAGAATGTAGCACAAACGATATATAGTGGACCGGCTATACCTACTCCACTACCTTGTCTCTTTACCAAAGATTTTGTGCAACTAAAACAGGATCAGCCCCAACCAATGCCTTTTACTAGGGTAAGGCTTAACCTTTATAATATCACAATACAAATGTGAATAAAGAATACAAGAGAAAGTATATGATGAACAAAATTACAGACAATTCTCTAGGGTTTATATAAGAATGAAAGAATGTAAGGTCAATCTCTATTCTTATAAATAGTAAGACATTCTTTGAAAGCTTTCGAAATCAAGAAGATATAGCTTTTTTAAAGTTCACAGCATTACTTCTTCTCTTCATGGGTTTTGTTCTTTAATGCATCTGTTGAGCTGTCTTTTAAAGAGATAATGTTTTTTTTTTGCATCTTAACTATCATTTTTTGTCTCTACAACATCTCAAATTTCAGTTAGAACATCAAAATTCATGTACAATTTTTCTGAGAAATATTTAATGTTCTAAAAAGTAAAAACATATTGCATTTAATGTATTGTAACGACTATATTTTTCAAATTCTATCAAACATTACTCGAGTATAAAGTATTGTTTAATCGACTAAGTTCTATCTTTGCTTGAGTACAAATGATTTGTAAACGACTATTTTTCTGACTTGCTCAATTACAAACTTCTTTCACTTGATTAAATTTTTGAGATAGAAAATTTCAATGCATACTCGATTGGAAAGGTATAATTACTCAATTACACATAAATCTTTACTCAATTAACATGTCAAGTACTCGAATATACAAATGGTCCGGAGACTTGACATATTTCTTAGAGTTATATACTCGATTACAAATATAGTTTACTCGAGTATACTTGGATCATTACTCAATTACAAAAACTAAATACTCAATTAATTTTGCTTAATTAGAACCTTGCATTATATACTCAAGTACAAGACTTATTTAGTCGAATACACTTATCTTTACTCAAATACATTGAGACTTGTAATCAATTATCTTTTATATAGCTATTGCTTAACAAGGATTACTCAATTGAAATGATATGCCTTATTTGATTTGATTTCAAGACTAATCTAAGAAAAACATTACTCGAGTATAAAATATTTTTACTTGAATAAAAGAATTTGATCAGATGATTACTTTACATAAGACATTTTGCTTAATTACAAGAGCTAATCTTTTTGTCCTAATATGATATATCATTACATTATTTGAGTAATATAGATTAATACTCGATTAAGAACTTTGATTTACTTGATCGATCTATATGCATTACTCGATTATTTTTTCTATCATACATTAAATTTAACACACTATTTTAATCATCATCATTGACAGAATTTTCTTATTTCCTCATCAATTCAAAAGTTTAACAAATTTACAAATTACTCAACAAAGTTGAATTAATTCTTTTTACTTTTTAGTGGAAAGTAAAAAGAATTAATTCAACTTTATATGCAATTGATATAAGAACATAAAAAATATAATTTAATTAAATTTTTGTTTTTTTATTTAAAATTATAAACCGCTATAACTTTTACATATATATAATATTTATGACTAATTTGATGTCTTTTTTTAATCATTTTATTATTTTAATTCTCTTCAATTTAAATATTTACCTTCAACTTAATTAATTTACTAAACACTTGTTTTATAATAAAACTCATTCCAACTCAACACATTAAACTTAACTCATTCTCCCACACCATCCAAATAAATTTATAACGTATCATATGAGTCCATGTGCACTCTTAACTTTAATCAACTTTATGAGTCAACTTTAATCATCACCATCTAAATAAATAAATTTCTAACATTAGAAAGACCATGTGCACTGTCAGAGTTAATATTATTTAATTAATCATTCTAAGAATCGAAATTAAACAACTTTCAGTGCTCTCTAAAATATCATTTTTATATGAAGACAAATAGTTAATGCAAAAATTATGGCACAAGTTTAGTTGACGTAGAAAATTATTTTTAATTTTAAATTCAAAAATTTTAAAAATATATATCTTTAACGTACAGGTACAGGTATAACAATATTTAAATAATTTAAAAAAGAATCACATACAATACTAATATTCTTATAATTGGAGAAATGCTATATTTACAAATAAACTTAATAAATAATTCTTATAAATTGAGGAGACACAAATTTATTATAATAATTAAAATTAAAATTAAAATTAATAATAAATTTATTTATTATTATAAACTATTATTAATTTAAATAAAATTATTATAAACTTGCTTAGAGGATAATATTTGGCTTAGATTTGTGAGTTTTAGCGCAAAGGTCAAAGTGTGATAATTTTTTGGTGCTTTAATCATGAAAGCAAGAACACAAACATATGGGAACAAGGGATTATTAATTTAGTCCTTAATTTGTTGTATTGGCTTCCAGCTCAGCTTAACATATATAATCACTCCACTGGGAGTGACAGAGAGCTACAACTTTTATATTATTATCATCATGATTATTGTTATTATTTGTTTGTTTGTTTGTAGAAAAAAAAGTAAATCCAACTTACCCTTCCACCTATTTGCTGGCTTCTTTCTGTCATGTAAAAGTGACAATACTTTATTAGGTATTAGTTACAACACCACCAACACTTGGCTTCTTTTGTTTGTCTCAAGGCGAGGCAACGCACATCAAGGGCGCCAGGCTCCTTCATTCAACATGGCAGGCCTGTCTTTTTCTTTATTATATTTATTATTATTTTAATAAATATACTTTTTATTGTTAACATAACTTCAAGTCCTTTCCAAAATACAACTCAATATACATACATATATGTTACACAAATAGCTAGGAGAACATAAAATTGGAACACCATACTGACTAGTATGTAGAGTTGGCAAATGGGTCGAGCAACCCGACTTACCTTCCAGCCCAGTCTAGCCAGGCTCGGTACTGTAGCAAATGGGTTGGGTTAGTCTGATCCCAAAAATACAGACTGTGTCGAGCCAGTGCGCTTTGTGGTCCGCGGCCCGGGCTGGCCTGGCCTACCAAAATGGTCCATGTCGACTCAACAAATCTCCTCTTTATTGCAAGCCCTCAAATATCCTGCTTGCAAGGTCATGGCCTAGCCCGGCTCGTCTTGACCCATTTATTAAGGGTCATAGGGCCGTACTGAGCCCCCATTTCTCATTGCCAAGCCTGGCCCACCTCCCTTTCCCACCTCTCTCGGGGACTAAATTCGGCCCGACTCACGAAATTTTCCAACTCTAGTAGCTAGTAGTATGGTGTGCATGCTTCCACTTTTCTAAATCCACCAACTGTATTCTAAAAATTTCGATTAGTTGTTGGTTCTTGCCGGTTCCACCAAGAGTAAGCAATATGATATGGCGGTCCAGTTTCATGCATGTGATGCAGCTTTAATACTGAGGGGAGATAGTATGATTAAAAATTAAAGATAAGACTCACTAGAGATAGAAGATTGATTAGTGAGTCGCCATCACCGATCGATGAACAATTATGTGGATCAAGGGAAAAACTAACAAAAAGGTTGGTGGGGCTAAAATCTAGACAATAAAATGACTAATAAAATATAAATAATTATTTGAAATGTTAAATTTATTTTATTTTTGATTGAATTTATAGAATATGATTCATAACTAAGATTAAAAGGAGAGGAGAATGTTTCTATTGAAGGTGAAGGAAAATTTCATGCATCAATATTTATAGACTCAAGCATGGTTTTATTATTTCTTATTATTATTAATATTATTGAAGTTGATTTGACATCATGAATTGAATAAAATATTTATTGGACTCTTGAACATATTTACACAAGTGATGTTACTAAATTTTTAATGATTCGCTAATATTTATATATTAAAATAATTAATATAATTATAAAAATGAAGGTACTATATCATTTTTAGTTAATATTTTATATAAAGATGATGAAATAATATTTTTTCTAGTAAAATTAGTGTAATATGTGAAGTACTTTCCTTGGTGTTGCCAAAAATACAACAATTAAATTTATAGTAAAGGAAAGTCCAGCTAAGGTGGAACTAGGCACAAAACTTGAGGTGATCACCAAGTTGGGAGAAAGGGAAAGACTGTTGCCTAAAGGAGAACTTGCACTGCTATTTGGGGGAGAGCTTTACAGGTTTGAGTCTATTGAAGAAGCAGTTTTGGACTCGAATAAGCAATAGTGTTGTTAAATAAGCAGGATTGTTGTTGAAGAGGGTGAGAGATTGTAACACCCGGTGTTACAGGTATTAAAAGAATAAGAGAGAAAATGAGAAAATTCCAGAAATACCCTTGAGAAAGTGAAGTATCGTTGAGATTGATGGTGCCCTATGAGAGGGGTATTTTGGTAATTTGGATAGTGAAGTCCAATAAAGAGTAATTTGGTACATTGGAAATAATTCTAAGGTGGAATTAAGTGTGGAAGTGAATTATTCTCATTTTGCATTATGTGAAGATAATGAGATTAAAAATTTACAAAGGGTATTTTGGTAATGTTGGAGAGAAATTCCATAAAGGAATTAATTATGAGAAAAAGGGGAAATTAATTATAGGAGTGGAAATAATTAAATTCTTTTCCTAAATTGGAGGCCAAGTATGTATTTAGTGATGACACTTGGCATAGTCTTGGGAAGAAAGATCATGTATGTATGTGTATGTGCATGGGTGGAGCCATACATAAATATATATATGTGGATGTTGGGAGAAAATAAAGTGAATTAAGATAATTCAAAAAGGAAAGTAAAGTGGTCTTTTAAGCATTTATTAAGGGCAATCATTATGTTGCCTAAAAGAAAAATGCAAATGAAAAGAAAATGGTCAAGCATTAATGGGGGAAAATGAGAGATTAAAATAAATGGGAAAGAAAAGCATTTATGTCTCTCTAAGTTGTCTTTCATTATTAATGTGGTGAAATTAGTTCCAATTAAATAAAAGAGAAATGGGATATTTTATGGGATTTGAAGACTTGATCCAATGGTGGAGATTTAGTTTGAAATTGAAATTTATCCAATGGTAGAGATTCAAGGCCTTATGTTGGCATGGATTGCCAAATGGGATGTAAGGATCCAATGGAAGAATGAAATGGATGGTGGAGATTGGATCTCCAAAGAAGTCCATGGCTAGGATTCATTCTTGGGAAACACATGGATTGTGTTAATTTGGATGGTGGGGATTTAGTCTTCCAAAATGCATCAAGGGTTGAGATTAAAGAAGACTAAGAGCACATGGATTGTGTTTTCTATTAATGGTTGAGATCAAGTCTTGTAAAGTGAGTAAAATCCAATGGTGGATAATTCACAAGACTAAGTGGCATGGATTAAGCCATTTTTGTGGTTGAGATTTATTCTCACCAAATAAAACAAATGGCTAGGATTTATTCTTGAATGATGGGAGAAATAATACAAATAGGCAAGTGAAAAGAAGACTTGTCTTCTTTGGCCATTTGAAGAGTGAAAGAAAGAAGAAGGAAAGAAGGAGAAGAAGTCTTCCAAGAAGAAGAAGAAGAGAGGTAAGTCTCTTGAGTTTAATTCTTTTGAAAGAAGGAAGAAATCTTCTTGCTCCTTCTCATCTCTTAGTTTTTAAAGGATTCTTTTTATTTGTTCCAAGGAAATTTTTCTTAAGGTGGTTGGAAGCAAGTGAAGTCTTGCCAAGTCAAGTTGATGAAGCTCTCTTGAAGTTAAAGACTATGGAAGATCTAAAAGAATTGAGGTAAGGGGAAAGCCCCAAGTGGATGGTGGCTAGCAAGACTCTTGTATGCATTTTAACATTTTTGTGCTTGCTTTGCATATGCTTGTGTGTGTGAGACTCATGGCCATGAAGTTGTGTGTTGGGGTGGGTATGTGAAGCCTTTAACCTTAATGGTTGAGGTATTGGAACCCTAGGCACTTGCATATGGCATTGGCATCTATATTGTTAAATTTCATACTTTATGTCATTGCACCCTTACTGAGCTCTTGGAGCTCATGAGGTTTATTTGACCTCTTGTAGGTATTGAAGCATGCTATGGAAGGGTTTGGCAAGAGAAAGAAGCTTGAGCATGAAGAATTTTGTATATTTTTCCAAACGGTGTAATTTTGCCTAATTTGTACATGCCTTATGTAAGGGTTTCTTTAAGCCCAAAGGGTACATTTTGGTGTGTATATATGGAAAGAAAAATCTGGAAAATTTGGGCATTCATGTGTTGTTGGAAAATTTTTGTGTGTTTGATATTGTTATGGAAGTTTTGAAAGTTGGGTTTAAGCCTTGATTATGAAGAATTAGAGGCAAAATCAAAATGAATGTGAAGGATTTTTGATTATTTTGAATTCTGGAAAAATTGGGTTAGGAGACCCAAGAATTTAAAAAAAAAAAAAAAAAAGGGGAAGAGAAGTAAAAAGGCAGCAGAGGGCTGCTGTAGCAGCAGCAGGCGCGCCCAGGCGCGCGCGCGCGCGCGTGCGCGGGCAGGCGCGGTCAGTGGCCAGCGGGGCCCCGCGAAGGTCAGCGGGCCTCGCCGGCCAATTTTTTTAAAAAAATGGAAAAATTGGGGATTTTTGGGGCAATTCTTAATTAAATTTGGGCCCCGGAGGAAATTTCAAAATAAAGGGATTTTTCGGGCATTTTTGGAGAAAATGCCGAAAATTTGAAAAATTGAAAATTTGAGTTTTTTCTCCAAAATTAGTGATCAATCAATGGATTGATTTAAATGGTGATTTATGGAGCCCGGTAAAATTCTTAGTTGGAAAAGAATTAAATAAAATTGAGGAAATGGCGATTGGGCTTCGGAATGAGATTTTCCTTATAGCCTATGCGGTGTGGCTAAAGCCTAATTCTGCTGGTAAATCCTGGGATTCAGCGAAGGGAAGGACGAGCCTAGTTCCCACCTAGGGCATTTCGTCTTGAAACATGGTCCACCCTTCGCCAAAGGCCGGGCAGGTGGACAATTCGGGTGATTGTTCACGAGTAACACCCGTAAGTGGGAGCGGGGCGTTACAGAGATGGAAAGTTTCCTAGGAAAGAGCATTGTAGTTCAGGAGAGAGTAGCTACAAAGTAGAACACTGCTGGAATGCATGCAGGGATTCCTCTTGTGGGAGCCCTTCGATGATTAAGTCAATGCAGGTCATGATCATCATGTAGAAGCAAGTTTAACGTAGTCCAGGAGAAGAAATGTTCTCTTTTTTAGATGGATAAGCAACTTAATTAGTTGCAATTGGTGTAGTGATGTTGCTTTGGAAAGTTTAAGGAAAAGATCATGAAGAAAAATCTAGAAGATCCCTCTAAATGAAGGGTAGGGGGTACTTATACCCTAAATTGTAGGTAGTGGGATACGTGTCATACATGCACGAGAAGTGTATGGAGCTGTCTCAAGTTAAGCATGGATTAGGCTTATAAAGAACTCCCCTAGAGGAATATGATCCTAGTGAATCCTCTGGGAGAAGGAATGCCTTAAGGTGGGCTATTATTGTGCGGGGCAATAATAGGGTTTTTTTCTAGATGAGACTTTTTCGAGAAAAGATCTCCCTTGAGTTTCACCGAGAAAGTGACTCAACTAGGTGAACATACTACATGATTCCAATATTATGTAAAAGTGACCTTCTTCGGGAGAAGGACTTGTGGGTGATGAGTTCTTCTGGGAGAACTGCACTTTCTCTTCTAGAGATTATGTTATAACAATAGCTCCCTACTTTTGTCTTGGACTACTAGTTAAAAGGAATAGTACAGTGAGTGGTGGGCTGCTTCCAAAGAAGTGCTTCATTTTCTTTCCTAGGGAAATGCACGAGCCTTACCATGTGGTGAGTGAACCATTGCATTTAAAGATGATAGTCATCAAATATCATAATGATTTCATTAACACACGCAACGGTTGCCTCCCAAGGAAGTAGGAGTATAAATGGAGGGTCAAATGGCATGGACTTCACTTGTACTGCACATAATTGAGTTGAGAGCACTCGAGTAATTTACGTTATCTTGGAGAATCAATTTTTGGCTACCCTAAAAAATGGATTTATCATTGCCTTGGAGATGTGCTTGACCTTATCCCAGAGAGCTTTATTACAATCCCATAGAATTCTCTTCATTGATCTGTGAGGTAATTTTCAAAGAACAATGATAAGGACTAGACAAGTGGACGTCACTAATGAGGAGGAAGAGAGAAGAAAAGAGGTGACTCTCTCCCTAGGCCAACCCTCCATACTTCATACGAGTGATGCCGAAAGACTAGGGACTGCATACAACATCCCTATATCTCACGTAGTGAGAAGGTTGCACAGGAGGGAGATGTGCACAACTGAAGTATAATGGGGTGCGATAGCTCACTACAAGAAAAATCAATTTTAGTGACGGGTTTTGTGACGGGGATGCTCCCGTTACTAATTTGTGATGGGTTTAGTGATGAAAAGCCGTCACTAAAGTGGTTTAGTAACGGTTTGAAATTATCGTCACAAAATTGCGATGGGACAACTATTTCCGTCTCAAATCAGTAACGGGATGGCGTATCCTGTTGCAAATCAGCAACAGATAGGTCATTTCGTCGTTGTACAGCGACGGGATCCGGCGTCCCATCGCAAAACAGCGACAGGATCTTCATCTTTGTCGCATTTCTGTCACTGGACCGAGCTGTCCCGTCGCAGAACTACGACAAGACTAACGCGTTTGTGACGGGGCCTCAGTCCCATCGCAGTACTGCGACGGGACATGTCAGCCCCGTCACAGATTGCCCTTTAAAATCGGTCCCCCCCTGCTTCCCCACTCTGAACGAGCCCCCTCCACACCTTTTCACCCCCCTCTCTCTTTCTCTCTCAATTTTCTCTCCTTTGTTCTTCTCTACGGTTGCTATCTCTTAACTTTCTGACTGTTTTCAGTGCCTCGTTGTTATCTTCAGTGCTATTGTCATCAGTTGAGGTAATTATTTTGTGTTTTTTAATTTGTTTTAGTTTTAATTATTTTATGTTAGTTTAGTTGTAGTTATTTTGTGTTAGTTTAGTTTAATAGTATAATTTATTTGTGTTAGTTTAGTTGTAGTTATTTTATTTTTGTGTTAGTTTAGTTTATTTTTGAGTTTAATGATTATTTTATATTAATTAGTTTAGCTCTAGTTTAATTGTTTATATTATTTGTAATGCTTAGAAATTAAAATGTAAACTTTATTAATTGTTTATAAATTAATTCTTTAGTTATTTCGATATGTAATTGTACTAGGGAACCCGTGCAACTCTAAGCATACATATATAAATAATGTTTATTTTTTTATTTTTAATTTAAGATAGATTTTTAATGAAAAATACTATAATTTTAAATAAAATATGTAAAAACATAAAATACTAAAAATAAACTTACTATTTAACAAAGCATATATTTTATTGTCATAAGAAAATATTTAAGTGTATACATTAAAAAATTAAAAAATTCTATTTAAAATATAAAAAATAATAAATAATAAATAAA
This sequence comes from Diospyros kaki, assembly GCA_036245055.1. Lineage (NCBI taxonomy): Eukaryota > Viridiplantae > Streptophyta > Magnoliopsida > Ericales > Ebenaceae > Diospyros > Diospyros kaki. Next base: position 23,837,267 of record BSEG01000002.1, read on the forward strand.
ATTTTAATTAAAATTTTTAAAAATAACATATGAAATAAATTAGATAATTATTTTAAAAATTAAAATTAAAATTAAAAAGGTATAGATTTTAACATTTTTATTTAAAATAAAACATTAAAAATTAAAAATAACATGAGAAATTAATTAGATAAATATTTAAATTAAAATATATAAGGAATGCAATATTAAAAATAAAATACAATAAAAAAGTATAATTTATTGTTATAAAATGAAATAAGTACACTAATGAATTTTAATATTTTTATTTAAAATTAAACGCTAAAAATACAAAATAAAATTTTACTGTGAAAAATGTATTAGTTTTTATAACAATACATTTAACCATAACACTTTTAATAACTCAATGAAAATAAAATAAAAAATGTAACAAATCAAAATTTGAATAATTGTTTAAGTAGTAAAGGAAATAAAAGTTTAAATTGCATTAGTTTAGTTTAATAGTTAATCTATTTTTGTGTTTAGTATGTTAGTTGAGTTTAATGATTATTTTATTTTAATTATTCTAGTTTTATTTTAATTGTTTATATTATTTGTAATGTTTAGAAATTAAAATGTGAACTTTATTAATTGTTTATAAATTATTTCTTTAGTTATTTTGTTATGTAATTGTATTAATAACGTTTATTTTTTTGTTTTTAATTTAAAACAGATTTTTAATTTAAAATACTGTAATTTTAAATAAAATACGTAAAAAATAAATACTAAAAGTAAATACAATATTTATGAAAACATATATTTTGTTGCCATAAGATTAAATATAGACATTAAAAATTAGATAATTATTTTAAAACATATATTTTGTTGCCATAAGATTAAATAAAAGTAAAATTAGAATATTTAAAATAATGTACGAAATAAATTAGATAATTATTTTAAAAATTAAAATAGAATTTAAAAAGGTATAAATTTTAAGTTTTTTATTTAAAATAAAACACTAAAAATTAAAAATTACATGAGAAATAAATTAGATAAATATTTAAATTCAAATATATAAGAAATACAATATTAAAAATAAAATACTATTAATGAATAATATAATTTATTGTTATAAAATAAAATAAGTACACTAATGGATTTTAATATTTTTATTTAAAATTTCAACGTGAGACATTTATAACTAACTTAGAAAATATATTAGATACATTATTTTAACCATATTGTTCTTAATTACTCAATCAAAATAAAATAAAAAATGTAACAAATAAAAATTTTAATAATTGTTTAAGTATTAAAGGAAATACAAATTTAAATAAGTATTTAAGAAAAATTCAATTCAAACATGTAGATTTAAGTAAAGACATTAAAATTTATCTTAATTATTTATTATCTCAATTTATTAAAAGGATAAAAAATTTATCTCAATAAATTATTTATTATTATATTTATTTTTTGGTTATATTTATCAGTTACCTATGACAGTCTAGAATAATGAAATATAATTTAGTTAGTTTTCAGGATAAAATATCTATTAGGAACTAGCGCATGTTTGTTATACAATTTTGAATTGAAAATGGAAGCTCCGTTGCATCGTCGATGGATTGATAATAGATGTATGCTAAGAAGGGGTGGGATCACTCCTGAATTTTATGTTGGTGTTGATGAGTTTATTCAACTTGCATTTTCTCAAGAAAGTTTCATAAGACTAGGAGTGTTGAAATGTCCTTGTATGAAATATGAGTGTTTGAAGTTTAAACTAGTTAATAAGGTGAAAAGGGATCTTTGTAAGCATGGGTTCATGAAAGGGTATTATTATTGGACGAACCATGGGGAAGAAATGCCAATAATGCCTCCAAATGTTATTGTAAATGAATATTATAGAGAAGATAATTGTAGAGATCAGTTTAATCCGTATGAGCAAATGGAAATGGATGCAGCAAGACCGTCACATGGGCCTGCTACAATGCAAGGAGCGTTTAGCGAAAGTGGTCACCAGTCGTACAATATTGAGGAACCACCTAATGAAAATGCAAAAGCATTTTATGAGATGTTATTTGCTGCAGAATCCCCATTATACTCGAGTTGTGATGCAAAGAGTGAACTTTCTGCTACAGTTAGGATGTTGAGCATTAAATCTGATTACAACATGCCTGAAGGTTATTATAATGAAATCATGCAGTTTATGTAACATACAATGCCAACTGGTAATCGTGTGCCCGATGACTTTTATCATACTAAAAAATTGATTTCTAAGCTTGGACTTGGTTGTCAGAAGATCGATTGTTGTCCAAATAGTTGTATGTTATATTATAAGGATGATCAATTTGAGACGAGTTGTAAGTTGTGCAGTCATCCTCGTTTTAAATCTGCAAGAAGTTACACAGGAAAATTTAAAAAAATTCATTTTAAGAGAATATGGTATTTACCCCTCATACCAAGATTGCAAAGAATCTATGCTTCAATCATTACTGCTTCTAACATGAGATGGCACTATGAAAATCGGAGAGAGTTTGGGGTATTGTCTCACACATCTGACAGTGAAGCATGGAAATATTTTGATCGGACACATCCTGACTTCTCTGCTGATCCTAGAAATGTAAGGCTTGGTTTGTGTGCAGATGGGTTCGCTCCATATGGTCAATCGGGTCGCCCGTACTCTTGTTGGCCAGTAATTGTGACCCCATATAATTTGTCTCCTGGATTATGTTTGAAAAGAGAGTTTATGTTTTTAACGGTTATTATTCCGGGTCCTTCAAATCTCAAAAGTAAGATAGACATATTTTTATAGCCTTTAATTGATGAATTGAAATTGCTTTGACACGAAGAAGTGTTAACTTATGATATATCCACAAAGCAAAATTTTATGATGAAAGCAGCTCTGTTGTGGACTATCAATGATTTTCATGCATATGGAATGTTATCTGGTTGGATGACATCAGGTAGATTAACATGCCCGTATTGTATGGAAAACACAAAAGCTTTTAATCTCAAGTACGGTGGGAAAACATCATTTTTTGATTCTCACCGACAATTTTTGCCAATGGATCACCCTTTTCGAAGGAATACAACTGCATTTCGAAAACATAAAGTTCATAATTCTTGTCACCTCCTTGTTTAAGTGGAGAAAACGTATTTGGTAGAGTATGTAATGTCCCGTCTATCTTAGAACAATAAAATTGTGTTATGATCGGATATGGTGTGCAACACAATTGGACAAAAAGAAGTATTTTCTGGGACTTGCCATATTGGAAAGATAATCTTATCCGACACAAATTAGATGTCATGCACATCGAGAAGAATATTTTTGATAATCTTTTCAATACAATCATGGATGTGAAAGGTAAAACTAAAGATAATAGCAAAGCTAGAATGGACCTGAAAGAATATTGCAGGTGGAAGGAGTTGGAATTAGTAGAACGTGATGGGGGTAAATATTGGAAACCTAAAGATCAATATACTTTCACGAGAGAACAAAAGTTAAGTATTTTGAAATGGATAAAAGAACTTAAACTCCCTGACGGGTATGCATCTAGATTGGGCAGATGTGTTGATATGAAGAATGGAAAATTGTTTGGCTTAAAGAGTCATGATTGTCATGTTCTCATGGAGCGGTTACTTCCAACGGCATTTTCAGGATTACCAGATCAAATTTGGAGTCCAATAACTGAGTTATGCCAGTTTTTCAAAGAAATATGCTCAACAACGTTAAGAACTGAACATTTGGAAGTTATGGAAGAGAACATCCCGATCATTCTATGCAAAATAGAGCGTGTATTTCTGCCTTGATGGTTTAACTCAATGGAACATTTCCCAGTACATTTAGTTTATGAAGCAAAGGTTGGAGGGCCAATCCAATATAGATAGATGTATCTATTTGAACAATAATAATAATTTTATATTCATATAATTTATTGATTTTGTCGCATAGTTTATTATGTTTTTTTCATAAATTAAGATAACTTTAAAATGATTTAGATTCCTCAATACTTTAAAGAAGAAAGTTCAGAATAAGGCTTGCATAGAAGGATCTATCTGTGAGGCATATTTAATTGAAGAAACGGCCACATTTGGTTCATATTATTTTGAATCAAATATTCAATCAAGGAAGACGAGAGCCCCTCGAAATGATGATGGGGGAGAATCTTCGCATTCACAAATTTCTATCTTCAATTATCCGGGTCGTACGGCTGGTCCAATGAAAAAAAGATGGTTGGATGTGAATGAGTTCCAAATAGCAAAGTTGTATGTCTTGCTAAATACGCCAGAGGTCGAACCTTATATTGAGTAAGAACCTAAAATTAATTATATTAATATATTTATGAGTTCATATTAATAATTTTTTCATATTATGTTGATATATATATTTTAATGTTTCAACATGTACACAAACATGTTACGTGAATTATCACCAGTAATCAGTGATGAAGAATTAAACAAACAAATCGAGGAGCATTTTTGTGTTTGGTTCCATAATCATGTAAGTTTGTAAAGTTTAGGATATTTCTTAATTTAATATTAATTATGTATACATAAAGTGATGGAAATATTTGGTTAGGTGAATTTGAGTGGCGAAGTTATTGCAGACCCACTAATTCAGAGCATAGGGTGGGGGCCAACTCCCAACGTGAAACATTGCCCAATGTATTTCGTCAATGGATACAAATTTCATACTATTGAATGGAGTCAGAGTAGGTCGACAGAAAACTATGGTGTTTGCGTGTCTGCGTCAGGAGGTGAAGCTTCACATATGAATTATTATGGAAAACTTATAGACATACTTGAGTTAGAATATACAGGCTTACCAATAAAAAGAGTAATTTTGTTCAAATGTGAATGGTATGATCCAAGTCCACGAGGAACTAAAATTCATGATAAATATGGAATTGTAGACATTCGATCATCAAGAAGATATAGGAAATATGATCCATTCATATTTGCCCAACAAGCTGAACAAGTGTATTACGCGTCTTACCCTGATTATTGTCGTGAAAAAAATGGTTGGATGGTTGTAATTAAAACAAAGGCACAAGGTACAATAAATGCTCCTGAAGCTAACATGGAAGAGCCTTTTCAAGAGGATGAAATATTACAACGCCTGTAATTGATGTAAATATTGACCTCGAAGGCACTTTACAAGATGATAATGGGCTAGTACAGGAAGTTGATGTCTCCAATATTGTTGAAGAAGAAGAAAATGATGTGGATGAAGAATCTGTTTTAAAAAAAGACAAGGAAGATATATTATCTGATGACAGAGATACCAAAAAGACATTGATGAATATATAGAAGATGACTGATAGTTTTTTTTTTTTTTTTTTGTGCATGCTAATTAATAACCTTTGTATTTTTAAAATATGAATATTAATAATTTGTGTACCTGTACTTTTAGTATGATGACCTTGATGTTAATGTAATTTTGTTTTTCATATATATATAATTGTAGAAATAGATGTCAGAACATTCAACACCTTCGGATAAGGGAAGAGGTAGAAGTAGAACATCTTATAGGACCACACCTTCGCCAGATGCCTATTCTGGTTCGCAATATTCTTCTCCTGACTCCACACCTGTTGTCCAATCCACACAATTCAATCTCTTGTCACCACCCCCACCACCACCCTCAAAACCTTTTGCTCCCATGCCTCATCAGTTTCAATACCCTCGAACCACGATACCATGGGGTTATTATGGTGTTCCACCTACTTTCTACCCACCAGATGTTGTACCACCGAGTGGCCAATATGTTGGGGGAACTTCTCATATGTCAGACAGACCTTCCCCATACACATTCATGCCGAATCTGCAAGGACTCAATTTATCATTTGCTTCTGCACAACACTCTGAGCCCATTCCTGTTGTTGTACTTTTTGTACAATAGTTTTAATTATGAAAAACATATATTGGTTTAATCCCTAAGTCATGAGTCAAGTATGTAATTTTCAATATATATCAATTTCAATATCAAGTATATCAAGTATCTCTTTGTGAAAATGAAAACCCTGTTTTGACTAAGTCTAGAAGGTTAGCACCTTATAAGTAGACGTATAAGAAAGAGTTTCCTTTTAGAAAATCATCTCTCGATAATTTGATATTTAACATTTATTAGTGCTAAAACGATTTTTAATGAATTTTTCATCAAATAGAAAGTATATATTTTGGAGGTGGTCAAATCGCAAAATCGTAAGTTTGTACTAAAACCCAAAATCTATTTTCTTATTGTTTTGGATTTTAATTTTTTAGATATTTTTATTGAATCCAAATAGGGGGTATTTTGTTATTTACATTTATGTATTAAAGTAAATGGAGGTAAAATATAAATAGAAGAAAATGTGATGTAAATGTTTCTGAATATCTGTCATGTTCCTATGCATGTTTCGAAACCCCTTTGAAATGGTTTTCAATGTTTTCAATGTATGCTATTTCGAAACATCTCTGTTATGCATGTGTTTTCAAATTAGGTTTTGGACTATATTTCGAAACCTCCATATCATGTTTCGAAACCTCATTTCCAGAGAGGTATATTTTGAAACCTATATGCATCATGTTTTGAAATCTCATTTCCAGAGAGGTATGTTTTGAAACTTATGATAGTATGTTTCGAAACCTAAGTCTCTGTCAGCAGAGATCCGAGATGCTTTTTGCTTTGCATTTTTAATATTTATCTAAAAGCTTCTCAAAACATTTTTTAATGCATTCTCCATGGCTTGCAAAATTAAAATTCAAATTTGAAGTGGAGATCATTATTATGTGTTAGTGGGGAATAGATTGTGTCTCTCACTCATTGCTGTCTCTTGGTGCATATCCAGATGTAAAGGCTATATGTTTCGAAACATGAGGAGTATGTTTCAAAACCTATGTGTAAAATTGCGATATTTCGAAACCTATTATGTATGTTTCGAAACCTATTTTTCTGTCTTGTCTCTAACGGCTATAAAACGACTAGATTTCTATCTTTTGGTATAAATAGCAGGCATTTCAAGACAAGAACAGATTGATCAAGCAAGAACAAGTGAGCACACACTAGAGACACACACTCAAGCACAAGAGGTGATTAAAATGTTTGATTGAGCTTTCAAGAAGATCTACACACATCCTATTCTTGTGCATTGCAAGTGTGAAAAGGAGAGGCAAGCTGAAATCTGAAGCATCATCCTCCAGCTCTCCTCACCTCAAGTTAAGAGGTTTGTGCAGCCATGTGGTAAGGCATTTATTGCTTGTTGGGTTGTAAAAAATAAACGTTTATTATCTTGTAAATGTTGTAAAGGTTTGAGTTTAGCCTAAAACTTATTGTAGTGTAAAGGTTTGAGTTGAGCCTAAAACTCATTGTGTCAAAGGTTTGAATTTAACTTTAAAACTCACTTGGTGTTAGGTTTGAATTGAGCCCGTAAAAACTCACTTTGTAAGGTTTTGGGGTGAACCGTGGTAAAACCCTTGTTGTGGTAATCACTAGTAAAGTGATTGGGATTGCAAAATCCTTCATGTGGGTAAGGTTGAAGGTAGTGGAGTAGGCAGGTGTCGAACCACTATATATCTTGTATGTAATTGTTCTTTAGCTTTCATGTATCATTATTGCATATTGCACATGCTTGCATAAGTTTTGTTATCAAAGACTAAAATAGTTTTCTTGAGAACAAGTTTATTCATATACATGGAAAACATATATTTGATATACACACATCTTTGGTATACTCTTAATTATATAAATCATCTTTTCCAAATATCGTTATTTTGAAATACAAGGTAAAGGATTTTGAATCAAGCAAAACAATGAAGTAGATTTCGAAACATATATTTCATATTTCGAAACTTGTAAAACGGCGAAGTATATTTCGAAACACATATAGTAGGTTTCGAAACCTACTTAACAAAAGGATTTATTTCGAAACATATATCCTATATTTCGAAACATAGTGTTTTGCATTCAAACAAAGTTTTAAATTATCGAAATTTATACAAATCCCAATTCACCCCCCTCTTGGGATATATTTGCCATCATTAGGAACCAACAATTCCAACTGACCCAGCTGGCACTAGTCGAGGAGATGGTCGAAAACACTTATCTTGCGATGAACAGTGTAATCAGTGATGATATGCCCTGTAAACATGGAGAATCACAAGACCTAAAAAAGTCATGAGATATGGACATTAATCCCAAAGGCCCAACGGGTTGTAGGAGATCAAGGAAATAAGCCGAAGGAGTAAGAGGTCGAGCCGAGACCAAGTGGCGAGGGCCCACTCGGTTAGGCCGAGTGGGTACGACACTATTTTGGTGTTTTGAGCATAACTTTCTCATATGAGATCCAATTGAGGTGATTAAAATTCCTATGGAAATATAAGAGAATTATCTACAACTTTAATGTTTTGAGTTTTAATAGATTCGAGCTTAATCAAGGTATAAATTAGGCATGAAGTTGATGCACCTGCATGATTAAGGCTTTGAGTTAAGTATTGAAGGAAGATGGATTCGAACCAAGACAAAAGGGCAAAAGAAGGCATAACCGAATGGCCCCCCACTCGGTTGGGAAAAAGAATACATGACCGAGTGGCCCCCCCACTCGGTCATGGGGAGGCTAATTTCTCCTTACTTTTCATGACCCACTCGGTTATGCCAAGTGGGTACGACACTGCTATGGTTTTTTGGCCATAACTTTCACATACGAGCTCTAATTGATCTGATTCAAAGTTATATGGAAATATAAGAGAATTATCTACAAATTTCGTGTTTTGAGTTTTAAGGGATTCAGGCCGAATCAAGGTGTAAATCGGACATGAAGTTGAGGTATGGGAACCACTCAAAATCGAGCCAAGGAAAAGGGCAAAAGAAGGCATAATCGGGTGGCCCCCCACCCAATCATGACCGAGTGGCCCCCCACCAAATCATGACTGAGTGGCCCCCCATTCAGTCATGGTTGATTGGGCTTGGCCCAATCTCTCCTTTTTTCCCTCTCGGATGGGCCGCGAAATCATCGAAATGGGCCGCGAGATTCTCGCCCCAATTCTCGCACGTCCTCTCTCTCTCCTCCGCTATAAATATGAGACCATGCCTTCATCACGAGGTACGCAGCTTTGAAGGATTGAAGTATCATTTCGTATTTTCTCGAGATCTGACTTAAGCATCGGAGGGTTTGCGCGGGGACCCCCACCCGCCTCCTAACAGTGCTCTCGTTTTGTAGGCCACTCGTCACCCTCAGGTCACACGGTCATGAAGGCCACTCGTCGCCCTCAGGTCACTCGGTCACCAAGGCCACTCCTCACCCTCAGGTCACTCAGTCACGAAGGCCACTCCTCATCGTAAGGCCACTCGTAATCCCGAGGCCACTCATCATCGTAAGGCCACTCGTCATCCCGAGGGCACTCGTCATCCCAAGGCCACTCGTTTATCCGAGGGCACCCATCATCTCGAGGCCATTCGTTTATCCAAGGCCACTCGTCACCCTCAGGTCACTCGGTCACCAAGGCCACTCGTCACCCTCAGGTCACTCGGTCACGAAGGCCACTCGTCATCGTAAGGCCACTCGTCATCCCGAGGGCACTCGTCATCGTAAGGACACTCGTCATCCCAAGGCCATTCGTCATCCCGAGGGCACTTGTCATCCCAAGGCCACTCGTTCATTTGAGGGTACCCGTCATCCCGAGGCCACTCGTTCATCCGAGGCCACCCGTCACCTAAGGCCACCCGTCACCCTCAGGTCACTCGATCAGCAAGGCCACTCGTCACCCTCAGGTTACTCGGTCACCAAGGCTGCTCATCGCCCTCAGGTCACTCAGTCATTTTAGGCCACCAGATCATTTTTGGCCACCAGATCATTTTGGGGCCACCAGATCATCATCCCACTAGATCATCAGCCTTATCAGACCATCAGCTCCATCGAATTATCAGACTTGGAACTCTGTCAGATCCAATTGCTCGTCAAGATTCTCATCAGTGAAGGCACAACTCCCAAGACTCTTGTGTCTGTCCGCAATTAAAAATAGATTGTTGTATTTTGGCAACAACAATTGGCGCCGTCTATGGGAAACGCAAGACAAAAAATCAACTTAAGAATGGCGAACACCCGTAGACACCGACGAACTCTCTCTCAAGGCATAGAAACACGCCTACCACCACAGAACTCTCAGCAACAGGGAGCGCCTCCCATTATTCCCAATTCGCACCCACAAGGAGCACCTCCTCCCCCTCATAATGCTCAACCCGAAGGAGGTGATCGCTCTGTTTCCCTCAGCCCGTAGGTGAGGAACCAATCAGTCCCACCTCCACTTAACATTAGCTTAGGGCCACTTCCTACTGATCAAGATGGGACTTCACGACAGCCACTGCGTACGGTCTCTTGGGAAGAGTATGAAGCATTGAGACAGCAACACGTTGAGAGCATGCAGGCACTTCGAGATATGGCTGGTATACTCCAAGGTATGATGCCTGGAGGGACGTTGCCCGATACTTTGAAAACGTTTATGCCACCACCTGAGCCTCAGCCCGAGGTGGGAGCTAATTCCTATCAAGAGGCCACTCCCGATCCACTCCTCGTCGGGAGGATAGATCACCACCACCAAGGAAGAATCCTCGCGCTATGCCCCGAGAAAAGGAGAGCCCAGGAAAGGAAAACAGGGCTAGAAGCGCCCAAAGACGGAGATACCATGAAACTGGGGTCGGCACGCCAACAAGACATGATAACCAAACAATAGAAAGTATACGAGATGACATGAAAGGGGTAGTTGAAGAAGTACTTGAACGAAAGAAATTAATCCCAGCCACTAAGGAACAACAACGCAGAAAATGTGTAAAACCCCATTTTGGCGTAAGGTTGCCACGTCATTTGAGCAAGGTTTGAATACCGAAAAATAGGCTTGATAGCAAAATAAATCGCCGAACCGATTGGAGGGAATGCCCTGAAGTGTAATTGGCTATGGAAAATGGTATAATCTCGATAAGCATTCCGAGATAGAATTTATGGAAGCAAAAGAAATCGAAATTGAGAAGGTTTTTGGTACAGCTAAAATGCAGCTATGATTAAGGCTGAAATACCGCATTGTCATAGGAGTCGTCCGGGAATTTAACGGAAGCCTAAGGGGGCTCTGGTTTTTCGTAACGATCAACCCTTTAGTGGTTGCAGAATGAATCAAGGGCACGGTGAGGACCCGAGGGCGAAATCAGCCTTGTCGAGTAATTTCAAAGTTATTAATTTTAGATTGGAAGCATCGTATTGTAATTTAATGGGATGTTAGACGGTCAAGTGCAATTAAAGAGAAATGGTGGGGTTTAAATTTGTAATAAGGCGAAATTATAGGGATTTAATGTGATATATATATATATATATGTATTAAACGTGCATGTGTGTATACGCGTGGGGAGTAGGGAGAGTTTCCAGATTGTGGTCTGCGCGCATGAAGCAGATGTTGGAGTTGGGTTGTCTTCAATTGGAGCTTTGGGCAGAGAGGCTGTCGAGAGTGGTGGCCTGCTGGAGTGGCGCCTAAGCTTCCATTTAGATATATATAGAGAGAGAAAGAATGATTGAAGGAGGAAGGATGGCAGCAAGCATGGAAGCCGCGGCCAAAAACAGAGAGAGAAAGAGAGTGATCGAATGAAAGAAAGAAGAGAGCCATGGCTGAGAGGGAGAGAAGTCTAGATAGAGAGAGACCATGGAGATGATGAAGGATGGTCGGTGGCTGGCCATTGGCGGACCGTTGCAGCAGCAAGCGGCTGCCATAGCCGTAAGTCCGAGCTCCAGGCAACTCGGTGATCAGGGGCGGTCCGAGGGAGGCCGCAACGAAGCTGGGCAGCGAGCGGTGGCGTGAGGAGGCACTCGGAGGCTTCAGCAGTGGCCATGGCAGCACCGCGAGGGCGAGCTGCAGCTAGTTCACGCGAGGACGCCAGCTACGGCGGTGATGGTTGTGAACAACGACGTGGGCATGGCACTGTGCGCAGGTGCTAGCCGCATGCGCTGTAAGAAGAAGAAGCAAAAGAAAAAAAAAAAAGGAAAGAAGAAAAGAAAATGAAGTTGTAGCAGCTGGTGCGTAACAGAAGGATGAAGGAGGGAGAAGATGAAGATAGGAAAAAGAAAATAAAAAAAAGAAAAGAAAAAGAAAAGCGAAAAAGAAAAGGAAAAGAAAATAAAAAGAAGAAAAAAAATAAGGGAAAAAATATGAGGAAGCTCCCAAAAATTTTAGAAAAATAGGAAATGGAGATGTATTAATATTCCGGAGATTTCGGCAAGAAAAATGGTTCAGGCACTCATTTCGAGGCGGTCCACAAAAATCGAGGCAGTGCACGAAAATTGAGATGTCGCACAAAAGTTGAGGTGATGTGCAAGAATCGAGGTGGCGTGCGAGAATTAAGGATTTGTGCGATAATCGAGGTTGGTCACGTGTTTCGAGGTCAAGGCACGCATACCAAGGTAGCCTAAGAGGTTAAGATAAGGTAAGTAAAATTCCCTAGCAAATTTTGGTAAATTAGAAAAATTATTTTATGAGTTTTTATAGAGAAATATTCGAGGATATGCTCAAGAAATGCTTAGTTTGGATTATTGAGGAATTATTTAGTGAGGAAAATGTTTAAGGATTTATTGAGGAAAATAGGAAGAAATAGAGATGAGTTATGAGAAAATTATGAGGAATGGAATATTGATGTTAATAAATGAATATGATGGCCAGGGTATGTTGAGGATTCGAAGTGAATACGTTAGAAGCTTGGCACGAGAATCGAGATGTTATGAGATACGAATGAGGTAAGTAGTACTACCCAAATGAATTTGGATTTATGGAAAATGCTTTGTTTGTAAGTGGTATTTCTCAATTGAGTTTAGTTTTATGAAAAGACTTGGTTTATAAATTATTTTTCCAAAACCCAATTTTATGTAAATAGTTTTATCATGTTGTCATGTCTTGATATGAATATGTCATGTAGATTGCATTTACACGTATTGATGATGAAATGTGCATGTGTTCACGATGAAATTATTGATCATGCATCTGCATAAGGGTTTGAGAGTACGGGCCGAGGCCGCTGCTTTTCCAAGGGTGCACCCATACACCTCGGCCTGGGAAGGAGGCTGTAAAAATGGAGAGTAGCATAAGGAACAGTTGGGTCAAACCGAAATGAAAGGAAAAGACATTTTGCATTCATGCACGAAAATGATTTTTATACTCTTACTTAGATGGTTCATCATCTAACTTGAGCTTTGCCCCTAGAATATTCAAATGTTCCAGATGGAGATTGTAGCAGATACGAGGATGAATGAGGCATGAAATGGCACTTTCTAAGTGCATGATGAAATGAATGATGAGATGAATGATGTAATGTAGCCCATGTGTTTAAGTTCTGCTGCTTTGAAATCTGAACGTTCTGAAAGTCCATGATGTAAGATGTGAGTTATGATTGATGAATGATGATGCTTAACCTTATGGTTAATGATGATGTAGAACCCTAGTTAGGGTTGATGTTAATCGAGGATGTATGTTATGTATTGATGTTAGATGAGAACGTATGTTATGTTTTAAGACATATTGAGGATTAAGTTTGAGAAACGGTGATGTAAAGATTTAATTATGATTTATGTTAAAGTAAGATGTCAGGTTCGATTCTAGCTTCCGCAATTGAGGTATGTAGATGTATGTGATTCTCTCTTTTGAGATAAAATAAATGTATGGAAATTCTGGGACTTTCAAGGAATGATGTTATTTAAGTGTTAGTTTGAAAGAAAAAATTTATCGTCCTAGGATTGTCCCAAGTCATAACGCACCCGGGAAAACGGGGTGTTACAAAATATTCATTTACTATAGATTTATTGGAGAAGTCACTGCCTAAAAAATTCAAGATGCCTCAAATCACCCCCTATTCCGGCAAGGATGATCCCTATGATCACATTCAAAGCTATGAGTCGTTGATGATATTGCACGGATGGGACGATGACATAATGTGTCGAGCTTTCTCCTTAACTCTGTTAGGGCATGCCCGGACATGGTTCAACAGTTTACCTGAGGCCTCTATCTCTTCATTCAGTCAGCTTAGAACGGAATTTGTTAAGGCATTTATGATTAATAGTTGAAGAAAAAAGGACGCCATATACTTGCTCAGTATTCGACAGGGGAACAAAGAAACTCTACGTCAGTATATGGATAGATTTCGGAACGCCACCCTCGAAGTTCATGATTTACCAATTGCAATGGCAGTATCTGCTATGTTACACGGAACGAGACTAACTGCCCTACAAGAATCATTCTCTTTGGACCCACCAACATCCCTAGCAGATTTGTTTACTAGAGCAAATAAATACGTGCTCCATACTGAAGTTATGAGAGCTGTAGGTGGGAATGAGGGCAGAGAGTGAAAAATGAAGGAAAGCGATGTTGAAGAAGACTCCAGGCGGGTTAGGGGATCAGATATACCTCAGCCCTAGTTCCACCATTACACCAAACTTCTCCAACCTCGGTCAACCATACTTGCAGCCATCGAAGGGTCAGGTCTCATTAGACTCCCGAAAAAGGTTGACCATCCCATGGGGAAGAATAGAGAAGAATATTGTAGATATCATAGAACCCGTGGTCATTGCACTGACCAGTGCCGGGAGTTAAGAGATCAGATTGAGATGCTAGTTCGTGAAGGACATCTGCAAAGGTACGTACAGGTCAAAGATGGTGATCCTCGAAGAGGAGAAGATAGACAGGAAGAGCGGGGGAGATTAAATCAGAGATGTCAAGAGAGAGGAAGGGATTACGGAGAGAATCCACCTCTAGACAATGAACCAGTTCATGAGCCCATACATGTCATCTCAGGCAGTGAAACTATGGCAAGGGACTCCTCTTATTCCATCCAGACAAGCCACGAAAGGACATGCCCTTAGAAGAAGGCAGTCAGCCACCATTAATGCCCTCAAAGAGAAAATTGGGAGCAAAATTCAGACACATTGAAGAGAGCCTATGTTAAAGATCGAGAAACTAAACATTTCGTGCTCAGAGGCAATAATAAGACCCAAAATGAAATAGTGGATGTACTCACTTATTTAAAAAAATGTAAGCATTTTCATTACACATTGCTTTGTGAAAGTTTGTTTGCTATGATCTACTTACAGGAAAAATAAACTCAAGCCCGTTGCCCCGCTCACGACCCGGCAACGAGGGAAAAATAAACTCAAGCTCGTTGCCCCACTCACGGCCCGGTAACGAGGGAAAAATAAACTCAAGCCCGTTGTCCCGCTTATAGCCCGGCAACGAGGTAAAATTACATTCAAGCCCGTTGTCTCGCTCACGGCTTGGCAACGAGGGAAAAATAAATTCAAGCCCGTTGTCCCGCTCACGGCCCGACAACGAGGGAAAAATAAACTCAAGCCCGTTACCCCGCTCACGGCCCAGCAACGAGGGAAAAATAAACTCAAGCCCGTTGCCCCGCTCACGGCCCGGCAACGAGGGAAAAATAAACTCAAGCCCGTTGTCCCACTCACGGCCCGGCAACGAGGGGAAAATAAACTCAAGCCCGTTGCCCCGCTCACGGCGCAGCAACGAGGGAAAAATAAACTGAAGCCCGTTGTCCCGCTTATAGCCCGGCAACAAGGTAAAATTACATTCAAGCCCGTTGTCCCGCTCACAGCCCAGCAATGAGGGAAAAATAAATTCAAGCTCGTTGTCCCGCTCACGGCCCGGCAATGAGGGAAAAATAAACTCAAGCCCGTTGCCCCGCTCACGGCTCGGCAACGAGGGAAAAATAAACTCAAGCTCGTTCTCCCGCTTATAACCCGGCAATGAGGTAAAATTACATTGAAGCCCACTGTCCCGCTTATAGCCCGGTAACGAGGTAAAAATACGTTCAAGCCCGTTGTCCCGCTTATAGCCCGGTAACGAGGTAAAAATACGTTCAAACCTTTTTTCCCGCTTATAGCCCGGGAACGACGTAAAAATACGTTCAAACCTGTTGTCCCGCTCACGGCCCGATAACGAGGTAAAAGTACATTCAAGCCCATTGTCCCGCTTACGGCCCGACAACGAGGTAAAAGTACATTCAAGCCTGTTGTCCCGCTTATAGCCCGGCAACGAGGTAAAAATACGTTCAAACCCGTTGTCCAACTTATAGCCCGACAACGAGGTAAAAATACGTTCAAACCCGTTGTCCCGCTTATAGCCCGGCAACGAGGTAAAAATACGTTCAAACTTGTTGTCCCGCTCACAGCCTGACAACGAAGTAAAAGTACATTCAAGCCCGTTGTCCCGCTTATAGCCCGACAATGAGGTAAAGGTACATTCAAGCCCGTTGTCCTACTTATGGCCCGACAACGGGAGGAAAAAAAAAACGCAAGCTCATGGTCTCACTTAAAGCCCAAGAACAAAGAAAAAGTAAATGCAAGCCTATTGTCTTGCGCATAATGCAATAACTGGGAGCAGAATCAAACTCAATATTCGATGCATAATTCGACATCTATGGAAAGCGAACTTACTAGTATATCTACCTCATACTTCTGCAAAGGAATTGAAAATCACAAGAGCCCAGAAATTTAATAGCATGATGTGCAAACAAGCTCGAGAGGATGTGTAGAAGATTAAGCAGTTAAACGAGAAGTAATGTTCAAAAGTTTACAAGACAAGATACTCTTTCACCCGAACCTTCCGGCTAAAAGAGTAGGGAGCAATTGATATGCCCTGCAAACATGGAGAATCACAAGACCTAAAAAAGTTATGAGACATGGACATTAAGCCCAAAGGCCCAACGGGTTGTAGGAGATCAAGGAAATAAGTCGAAGGAGTAAGAGGTCGAGCCGAGACCAAGTGGGGAGGGCCCATTCGGTTAGGCCGAGTAGGTACGACACTATTTTCGTGTCTTAGGCATAAATTTCTCATATGAGCTCCAATTGAGGTGATTAAAATTCCTATGGAAAGATAAGAGAATTATCTACAACTTTCATTTTTTGATTTTTAAGAGATTCGAGCTGAATCAAGGTATAAATCAGGCATGAAATTGATGCACCTGCATGATTAAGGCTTCGAGTTAAGTATTGAAGGAAGATGGATTCGAACCAAGACAAAAGGGAAAAAGAAGGCATAACCGAGTGGCCCCCCACTCGGTCATGAACGAGTGGCCCCACCACTCGGTCATGGGGAGGCCAATTTCCCCTCACTTTTCATGACCCACTCGGTTATGCCGAGTGGGTACGTCACTACTATGGTTTTTCAGCCATAACTTTCACATACGAGCTCTGATTGATCTGATTCAAAGTCCTATGGAAAGCTAAGAGAATTATCTACAAATTTTTTTTTTAAGTTTTAAGAGATTCAGGCCGACTCAAGGTGTAAATCAGAAATGAAGTTGAGGTATGGGAACCACTCAAAATCGAGCCAAGGAAAAGGGTAAAAGAAGGCATGATCGGGTGGCCCCCCACCCGATCATGACTGAATGGCCCCCCACCAGATCATGACCAAGTGGCCCCCCACTTGGTCATGGTCAATTGGGCTTGTCCCAATCTCTCCTTTTTTCCCTCTCGGATGGGCCGCAAAATCATCGAAATGGGTCGCGAGATTCTTGCCCCGATTCTCGCACGTCCTCTCTCTCTCCTCCGCTATAAATATGAGACCATGCCTTCATCATGAGGTACGCAACTTTGAAGGATTGAAGTATCATTTCGTATTTTCTCGAGATCTAACTTAAGCATCGAAGGGTTTGCGTGGGGACCCCTACCCACGTCCTAACGATGCTCTCGTTTTGTAGGCCACTCGTCACCCTCAGGTCACACGGTCACGAAGGCCACTCGTCGCCCTCAGGTCACTCGGTCACCAAGGCCACTCATCACCCTCAGGTCACTCGGTCATGAAGGCCACTCGTCATCCTAAGGCCACTCGTAATCCCGAGGGCACTCGTCATCGTAAGGTCACTCGTCATCCCGAGGGCACTTGTCATCCCAAGGCCACTCGTTCATCCGAGGGCACCCGTCATCCCGAGGCCACTCGTTCATCCGAGGGCACCCGTCACCTAAGGCCACTCGTCACCCTCAGGTCACTAGGTCAGCAAGGCCACTCGTCACCCTCAGGTCACTCGGTCACCAACACCACTCGTCACCCTCATGTCACTCGGTCACCAAGGCCACTCGTCACCCTCAGGTCACTTGGTCACCAAGGCCACTCGTCATCGTAAGGCCACTCGTCATCCCGAGGGCACTCATCATCGTAAGGCCACTCGTCATCCCGAGGGCCCTCGTCATCCCAAGGCCACTCGTTCATCCGAGGCCACCCGTCACCTAAGGCCACTCGTCACCCTCAGGTCACTCGGTCACCAACACCACTCGTCACCCTCATGTCACTCGGTCACCAAGGCCACTCGTCACCCTCAGGTCACTCGGTCACCAAGGCCACTCGTCACCCTCAGGCCACTCGTCACCCTCATGTCACTCGGTCACCAAGGCCACTCGTCACCCTCAGGTCACTCGGTCACCAAGGCCACTCGTCATCGTAAGGCCACTCGTCATCCCGAGGGCACTCATCATCGTAAGGCCACTCGTCATCCCGAGGGCCCTCGTCATCCCAAGGCCACTTGTCATCCTGAGGGCACCCGTCATCCCGAGGCCACCCGTCACCTAAGGCCACTCGTCACCCTCAGGTCACTCGGTCACCAAGGCCACTCGTCACCCTTAGGTCACTCGGTCATTTTAGGTCGCCCTTAGGTCACTCGGTCATTTTAGGCCACCAGATCATCAGCCTTATCAGACCATCAGCTCTATTGAATTATCAGACTTGGAACTCTGTCAGATCCAATTGTTCGTCAAGATTCTCATCAGTGAAGGCACGACTCCCAAGACTCTTGCGTCTGTCCGCAATTAAAAATAGATTGTTGTATTTTGGCAACAACAAGTGAGTATCGTATTTATTATTTTGAATTTATTACTTGCAATTATATTATACATTCAAATGAATATATATATATATCTTTTATGTTTGACAGTTTTATCCTTGAGAGTAGCCCACCAAGCAAACTGGGAAAGATTTGGAGGGCACGATACACTGAACCGTAGATTCATTGGGATGAAGTGCCAAAAATAATACGAAAGATGTGGCTTGAAGAATTTAGGGTAAGTTAATTTATAATTATTTATTAATATAAGTTTGTATTTGAATTCTTATATATATATATATATGTTTCTTAACTTAATGTAGAAGACGTATTTCTGGCAACCTGAGGAGAATGATCGCATATGGCTCACATGGAATAAGTTTGGTAGACGAAGTTTTACGAGCCATATGCATTGAATTAGAAACGGAGAAGACCAAGCAATGTGGTTGGATCCCGACGTCCGTAAGGCACTTGATGCAAAGTGGGCAGAAGAAAGGAACAAAAAAATTGCCACACAAAATAAAAAAAAATTGTGCTTTCGAGACTGTTGAGTCGCTCCACACTGGCGAGTCCATTCCATTCTCCTTGACTCGAAGAAGCCTTGTAATTACTTATGCTAAGTTATATTTTTTTAATTTATTTAAATTATTAGTTTAGTTTGATCAAATTTATTATATTATTTATTAATTTCTTATACAAGCAACTGAATTGAATCACGAGCCCAATGAATTTGAATTCTTCAGGAGAACCCACACGAGGAAAGATAATCAAGGAGAAGAAGTGTGGGTCGATGACAGATCTAGGGCCGTCACTGTAAGTGTGTTTTATAAATTAAATTAAAATTTTTATTTAAAATAATTTCTTAATTCATTTACATGAATGTTTTAATTTTATAGGAAAAATATGACAGATTGAGTGCGAAGGCATCTTCATCATCTGTAAGTACCGGAGAGTCCTCATCGCCTACAGTTAATGAACACGACATCTTCTATCAAGCTGTTAGTGGTCGGAATAAAAAGGGTCGAATATACGGGCTGGATCTCAAGCTAATTTGTTATATCCATCTACCGCCAATCATTCTAGCCAATCATCTTCAAATATGTCACAAGAGTTTGAACAAATGAGACTTAGAGTCACCTAATTAAACAATGAGTTGCTTGAATCCCAGGCTGAGAATCGGCAATTACGACAGTGATAAGAACAAGTGACGGCGTGGCAGTCAGAAATGAATATAGTAATAAGTAGATTGACAAAATAATCTACTGCAGATACTGGACCGTCGACTGTTCCAGATGGATCTGACCCGGTAGCTGATCAAGACGAGGGTGACAATGATGAAGATGAAAATGATAATAATAATGACGATTGATTGTAGTTGAATGTTGTAAACATTGATGATGTAAACGTGGGTAATATTAATATTAATATTAATTTTTTTTTTAATATTAAATTTGTTTTATTTTTAATGTGAATGTGGGTAATATTAATATTTTTTTAATGTTATTTTTAATATTTTATTTAAATTTTTAAAAAAATTATTGTTATTTTAAATTTTTTTATTCTTATAAAAGAAAATATTAATTTTAATTTTAATAAATATTAATTTTTACAAATATTTTTATATAAATTTTAATTTTATAAATTTAAAAATTAAAAATATATTTTTTGAAATTAAAAATTATTAATTTTATAAAAATATATTATTGATTTAAAATATTAATATTAATTTTAATATGTTTTTTCAAAATTATTATTTTTTATTTAAAAATATCTGCGACGGGCTGTCCCGTCACAGATTGGTCGTATTAATTTTATTATTTTTAAATAAAATTAATATTATTTTTTTTTTATTTAAGAATATTTGTGACGAGGTGTCCCGTCGCAGATTGCCCCTCACAGATCTGTGACAGGTGATACAGCCGTCACAGATCTGTGACGGGGGTGCTGCCCGTCACAGATCTGTGACGGGGGTACGCCCGCACCCCCATCACAGATCTGTGATGGGCAGTACCCCCATCATAGATCTGCGATGGACAATACTACCCCGTCACTGATCTGTGGTGGAATTGCTTTCCCGTCACAGATCTGCGATGGGTTACCCTCACCCCATCACTAAAATTCTGTCACGCCCCCTTTTGTGACGGTTTATTACGTCGTTACTAAACCCGTCACAGAAAAATTTAGTGATGGATTTTATGTTTTTAGTGACAGATTTTTTCGTCACTAAAACTGATTTTTCTTGTAGTGGCTTTACACGAGGACAACCTTAGGCCTAAACATCGCTTCCCTCTCTATTTGTTTGGTATGGAGTTTTTAAGACAAAACAATATGGTTCCAACTTAATTGCTTCTAATCGAATCGGCTCTATTGGTGGGATTCTTTGTACTCTATAAAGAAATAGGAGTACAATGAGGGGGGGGGACGAGTGTAGTTTTTCACCTTTCAGAAAGTACATAGTAGCGAGCAGCTCTTTATTAAGTCTCCACAGAAATGTAGAATAGTTCGACACATGATGGATTGTGGTGAGGTCACCACTATCTTGGCGTGCGCCTCGCTTTTGGTGTTAAGAGGAGGGGAGAGAAGTTAACATGCACATTCAAGATGCCAAAGTGAGAATTGTACAAGCTAAGTATCAAGCGATGGGGGCCCACCCCAGTTAGGACCAATTAACCTCCTTAATCTACTTTCCGATGATAGACTTGTTAGTGTATGCTTTACGACTTAAGTGTTAAGTTGTATTTGATACATTAAGATTTGATATATACATTGTTAATGTATTGTAATGCCCACTTCCTGGAGATCCCGCTACCAAGATGTTGTTGCCAAAATACAACAATCTATTTTTTTTTTATTGTGGACAGATGCAAGAGTCTCGGGAGTCGTGTCTTCACTGATGAGAATCTTGACAAGCGATTGGATCTGTCAGAGTTCCAAGTCTGATAATCCGATAGTGCTGATGGTTTGACAGGTTGATGATCTTGTGGGCTGATGATCTGGTGGCCCCAAAGTGATCTGGTGGCCTTGAGTGATCTGATGGCCTCAAAAGTGATCTGGTGGCCTCAAAGTGATCTGGTGGCCAAAAGTGATCTGGTGGCCTCAAAGTGATCTGGTGGCCTCAAAGTGATCTGGTGGCCAAAAGTGATATGGTGGCCTCGAGGTGACGAGAGGCCTCGGAGTGACGGGAGGCCTTAGTGTGACGGGAGGCCTCGGAGTGACGGGAGGCCTAGAAGTGACGAGACCTCAAAGTGATCTGGTGGCCAAAAGTGATCTGGTGGCCTTGAGTGATCTGATAGCCTCAAAAGTGATCTGGTGGCCTCAAAGTGATTTGGTGGCCTCAAAGTGACGGGAGGCCTCGGAGCGATGGGAGGCCTCGGAGTGACGGGAGGCCTTAGAGTGTCGGGAGACCTCGGAGTGACGAGAGGCCTTAGAGTGACGGGAGGCCTCGGAGCGACGGGAGGCCTCGGAGTGACGGGAGGCCTTAGAGTGTCGGGAGACCTCGGAGTGACGGGAGACCTTGGAGTGACGAGAGGCCTTGGAGTGACGAGAGGCCTTGCTGATGACGAGAGGCCTTGCTGATGACGAGAGGTCTTGGTGGTGACGAGAGGCCTCGATGATGACGAGAGACCTACAAAACGAGAGCACCGTTAGGGCGCGGGTGAGGGTCCCCGCGCAAACCCTCCGATGCTTAAATTAGATCTCGAGAGAAAATATGAAATCGTACTTCAATTGCTCAAAATAGCGTACCTTGTGATGAAGGCATGATCTCGTATTTATAGCGGAGGAGAGAGAGAAGATGTGCGAGAATCTCGCGGCCCATTTCGATGATTTCGCGACCCATCCGAGAGGAAAAAGAGGAGAGACTGGCTCAAGCCCACTTGACCATGATCGGGTGGGGGGTCACTCGGTTATGACCGAGTGGGGGGGGGGCCACCCGATCATGCATTCTTCTCCCCTTTTCCTTGGCTCGGTTTTGAGTGGTTCCTATACCTCAACTTCATGCCCGATTTTTATGATGATTGAACATGAATCTCTCAAAACTCAAAACATAAAAGTTGTAGATAATTCTCTTAGCTTTCCATATAAATTTGAATCAGGTCAATCGGAGCTTGTATGCAAAAGTTATGGCCGAAAAACTGAAGTAGTATCATACCCACTCGGCAAAACCGAGTGGGTCATAAATAGCGAGTGGCCACTCGGTCATGACCGAGTGGGGGCCACTCGGTCATGTCTTCTTTTGCCCGACCGAGTGGGGGGCCACTCGGTTATGCCTTCTTTTGACCTTTTGACTTGGTTCGAGTCCATCTTCCTTCAATACTTAACTCCGAGCCTTCATAGTGTAGGTGCATCAACTTCATACCCGATTTACCCCTTGATTAACCAAGAATCTATCAAAACTCAAAACATGAAAGTTGTAGATAATTATCTCATATTTCCATAGGAATTTGAATCAGCTCAATCGGAGCTCGTATGAGAACGTTATGGCCGAAAAACTAAGGCAGTATCGTACCCACTCGGCATAACCGAGTGGGCCCTCCCCACTTGGTCTCGGCTCGACCTCTTGCTCCTTCGGCTTACTTCCTTGATCTCCTACAACCCGTTGGGTCTTTGGGCTTCATGTCCATGTCTCAAGACTATTTTTTAGGTCTTGTGATTCTCCATGTTTACAGGACATATCAATTGCTCCCTACTCTTTTAGCCGGAAGGTTCGGATGAAAGAGTATCTTGTCCGATAAACTTTTGAACACCACTTATCTTTTAGATGCTTAATCTTCTACACATCCTCTCGAGCTTGTTAGCACATCATGCTTTTAAATTTCTGGACTCTTGTGATTTTCAATTCCTTTGCAGAAGTATGAGGTAGATATACTAGTAAGTTTGCTTTCCATAGATGTCGAACTATGCATCGAACGATGAGTTTGATTCTGCTCCCAGTTATTGAGTTATACGTGGGACAATAGGCTTGCATTTAATTTTCCTTTGTTGTTAGGCTTTAAGTAGAACCATGAGCTTGCGTTTGTTTTCTTTCTCCCATTGTCGGGTTATAAGCGGGACAACGGGCTTGAATGTACTTTTACCTCGTTGTCGGGCTATGAGCAGGGCAACAGGCTTGAATGTACTTTTACCTCGTTGCCGGGCTATAAGCAGGACAACGGGTTTGAATTTATTTTTCCCTCGTTGCCGGGCCGTGGGTAGGACAACGGGAATGATCGAATTTTACCTCATTGTCGGGCCATAGGCGGGACAACGGGCTTCATCGCGTTTTACCTCGTTACCGGGCCGTAGGCGGGACAACGGGCTTGATCGAATTTTACCTCGTTGCCGGGCTATAGGCGGGACAACGGGCTCGATCGCATTTTACCTCGTTGCCGGGCCGTAGGCGGGACAACGGGCTTGATCGAATTTTACCTCGTTGCTGGGCTATAGACGGGACAACGGGCTCGATCGCGTTTTACCTCGTTGTTGGGCCGTAGGCGGGACAACGGGCTTGATCGAATTTTACCTCGTTGCCGGGCCATAGGCGGGACAACGGGCTCGATCGCGTTTTACCTCATTGCCGGGCCATAGGCGGGATAACGGGCTCGATCGAATTTTACCTCGTTGCCGGGCCGTAGGCGGGACAACGGGCTAGATCGAATTTTACCTCGTTGCCGGGCCATAAGCGGGACAACGGGCTCGATCGAATTTTACCTCGTTGCCGGGCCATAGGCGGGACAACGGGCTCGATCGCGTTTTACCTCGTTGCCGGGCCATAGGCGAGACAACGGGCTCGATCGAATTTTACCTCGTTGCCAGGCCATAGGCAGGACAACGGGCTCGATCGCGTTTTACCTCGTTGCCGGGCCGTAGGCGGGACAACGGGCTTGATCGAATTTTACCTCGTTGCTGGGCTATAGACGGGACAACGGGCTCGATCGCGTTTTACCTCGTTGTTGGGCCGTAGGCGGGACAACGGGCTTGATCGAATTTTACCTCGTTGCCGGGCCATAGGCGGGACAACGGGCTCGATCGCGTTTTACCTCATTGCCGGGCCATAGGCGGGATAACGGGCTCGATCGAATTTTACCTCGTTGCCGGGCCGTAGGCGGGACAACGGGCTCGATCGAATTTTACCTCGTTGCCGGGCCATAAGCGGGACAACGGGCTCGATCGAATTTTACCTCGTTGCCGGGCCATAGGCGGGACAACGGGCTCGATCGCGTTTTACCTCGTTGCCGGGCCATAGGCGAGACAACGGGCTTGATCGAATTTTACCTCGTTGCCAGGCCATAGGCAGGACAACGGGCTCGATCGCGTTTTACCTCGTTGCCGGGCCGTAGGCGGGACAACGGGCTTGATCGAATTTTACCTCGTTGCCGGGCCATAGGCGGGACAACGGGCTCGATCACGTTTTACCTCGTTGCCGGGCCGTAGGCGGGACAACGGGCTTGATCGAATTTTACCACGTTGCCAGGCCATAGGCGGGACAACGGGCTCGATCGCGTTTTACCTCGTTGCCGGGCCGTAGGCGGGACAACGGGCTTGATCGAATTTTACCTCGTTGCCGGGCCATAGGCGGGACAACGGGCTCGATCACGTTTTACCTCGTTGCCGGGTCGTAGGCGGGACAACGGGCTTGATCGAATTTTACCACGTTGCCAGGCCATAGGCGGGACAACGGGCTCGATCGCGTTTTACCTCGTTGCCGG
Source organism: Diospyros kaki (assembly GCA_036245055.1). Lineage (NCBI taxonomy): Eukaryota > Viridiplantae > Streptophyta > Magnoliopsida > Ericales > Ebenaceae > Diospyros > Diospyros kaki. Next base: position 23,862,713 of record BSEG01000002.1, read on the forward strand.
GCCGTAGGCGGGACAACGGGCTTGATCGAATTTTACCTCGTTGCCGGGCCATAGGCGGGACAACGGGCTCGATCGCGTTTTACCTCGTTGCCGGGCCGTAGGCGGGACAACGGGCTTGATCGAATTTTACCTCGTTGCCGGGCCATAGGCGGGACAACGGGCTCGATCGAATTTTACCTCGTTGTCAGGCCATAGGCGGGACAACGGGCTTGAGTTTATTTTTTCCTCGTTGCCGGGCTGTGAGTGGGGCAACGGGGTTGAGTTTATTTTTCCTGTAAGCAGAGCATAGCAAACAAACTTTCACAAAGCAATGTGTAATGGAAATGCTTACATTTTTTGAAATAAGTGAGTACATCCACTGTTTCATTCTGGGTCTTATTGTTTCCTCTGAGCATGAAATGTTTAGTTTCTCGATCTTTAACATAGGCTCTCTTCAATGGGTCTGAATTTTGCTCCCAGTTTTCTCTTTGAGGGCATTAATGGTGGCTAACTGCCTTCTTCTAAGGGCATGTCCTTTCGTGGCTTGTCTAGATGGAATAGGAGGAGTCTTTTACCATAGTTTCACTGCCCGAGATGACATGCATGGGCTCATGAACTGGTTCATTGTGTAGAGGTGGATTCTCCCCGTAAGCCCTTCCTCTCTCTTGACATCTCTGATTTGATCTCCCCCGCTCTTCCTGTCTATCTTCTCCTCTTTGAGGATCACTATCTTTGACCTGTACGTACCTTTGAAGATGTCCTTCACGAACTAGCATCTCAATCTGATCTCTTAACTCCCGACACTAGTCAGTGCAATGACCACGGGTTCTGTGATATCTACAATATTCTTCTCTATTTTTCCCCATTGGATGGTCAACCTTTTTCGGGAGTCTAATAAGACCTGACCCTTCGATGGCTGCAAGTATGGTTGATCGAGGTTGGAGGAGTTTGGTGTAATGGTGGAACTGGGGCAGAGGTATATCTGATCTTCTAACCCTTTCCTGTCGTCGAATAGACTCTTCTTCTCCTTCGCGCTCCTTTTTCTTCCTTTCTTTGTCCTCATTCCCTGCCACATTTCTCATAATTTCAGTGTGAAGGATATACCTGTTTGCTCTGACAAATAGATCGGCCAGGGACGTTGGGGGGTCTAAAGAAAGTGACTATTGGAGAGAGGCGAGGCGCGTCCCTTGGAGCATAGCAGACACTGTAACTTGGGCCGGCAAGTCGGGGACTTCAAGGGTGGTATTACGAAACCTATCCACAAATTGACGTAAAGATTCCTTATTCCCTTGTCGTATGCTGAGCAAATATGTGGCATCCTGTTTCCTTCGACTGTTAATCACAAAAGCTTTAGTAAATTCTGTCTTAAGATGCCCAAATGAGGAAATGGAGGCTTTTGGAAGGCTGTTAAACCATGTTCGAGCATGTCCTGACAGTGTTAAGGAAAATGCTCGGCACATTATATCATCGTCCCATCCATGCAATATCATCAGTGACTCATAATTCTGAACATGATCATATGGGTCGTCTTTCCCTGAGTAGAGGGTGATTTGTGGCATTTTGAATTTTTAAGGCAGTGGTCTCTCCAATATATCGGTCGTAAAAGGACATTTTCTTCGTTGGTGCTCATCTGTTGCAGGGATTAAATTTTTCCGTTCAAGCACTTCTTCTACTACTCTTTTCATATCATCCCTCATAGTGGCTGTTGTCTGATTGTCATGTCTTGTTGGCGTACTGGCCACTGTTTCATGATACCTCCGTCTTTGAGGGCTTCTGGTTTTGTTTTTCATTCTTGTGTTTTCATTTCTTCGGGGTACAGAATGAGGGTTCTTTCTTGGTGGTGGCGATCTAAACCTACCCTCCCGTCGAGGCGTAGGTCGAGAATGAAAATCGGGAGTAGCTTCTTGGTAGGAATCGACCCCCACCTCGGGCTGAGGTTCTGGGGGTGGCATAAACTTTTTCAGAGTATCGGGCAACGTCCCTACCGACATCATACCTTGGAGGATACCAGCCATGTCTCGAAGTGCTTGCATGCCCTCAACGTGTTGTTGTCTCAATGCTTCATACTCCTCCCACGGGACTGTGCGTGGTGGCTGTTGTGAAGTCCCGGCTTGGTCAGTAGGCGGCGGCCTTGAGCCGATAAGTAGTGGTGGTGGGACTGTTTGGTTCCCCACCTGCGTGCTGGGGGAAACGGGGCGGTCACCTCCTTCAGGTTGAGCATTATGTGGGGGAGGAGGTGCTCCCTGTTGCTGAGTGTTTCGTGGTGGTAGGCGTGTTTCTACGCCTTGAGAGAGAGTTCGTCCGTGTCCACGGGTGTTTGCCATTCTTGAGTTGACTTTTTGTCTTGCGTTTCCCACAGACGGCGCCAATTGTTGTTGCCAAAATACAATAATCTATTTTTTTTTTATTGTGGACAGACGCAAGAGTCTCAGGAGTTGTGTCTTCACTGATGAGAATCTTGACAAGCGATTGGATCTGTCAGAGTTCCAAGTCTGATAATCCGATAGTGCTAATGGTCTGACAGGTTGATGATCTTGTGGGCTGATGATCTGGTGGCCCCAAAGTGATCTGGTGGCCTTGAGTGATCTGATGGCCTCAAAAGTGATCTGGTGGCCTCAAAGTGATCTGGTGGCCAAAAGTGATCTGGTGGCCTCAAAGTGATCTGGTGGCTTCAAAGTGATCTGGTGGCCAAAAGTGATCTGGTGGCCTCAAAGTGATCTGGTGGCCAAAAGTGATCTGGTGGCCTTGAGTGATCTGATAGCCTCAAAAGTGATCTGGTGGCCTCAAAGTGATCTGGTGGCCTCAAAGTGACGGGAGGCCTCGGAGCGATGGGAGGCCTCGGAGTGACGGGAGGCCTTAGAGTGTCGGGAGACCTCGGAGTGACGAGAGGCCTTAGAGTGACGGGAGGCCTCAGAGTGACGGGAGGCCTCAGAGTGTCGGGAGACCTCAGAGTGACGGGAGACCTCGGAGTGACGGGAGGCCTTGGAGTGACGAGAGGCCTTGGAGTGACGAGAGGCCTTGCTGATGACGAGAGGCCTTGCTGATGACGAGAGGTCTTGGTGGTGACGAGAGGCCTCGATGATGACGAGAGACCTACAAAACGAGAGCACCGTTAGGGCGCGGGTGAGGGTCCCCGCGTAAACCCTCCGATGCTTAAATTAGATCTCGAGAGAAAATATGAAATCGTACTTCAATTGCTCAAAATAGCGTACCTTGTGATGAAGGCATGATCTCGTATTTATAGCGGAGGAGAGAGAGAAGATGTGCGAGAATCTCGCGGCCCATTTCGATGATTTCGCGGCCCATCCGAGAGGAAAAAGAGGAGAGACTGGCCCAAGCCCACTTGACCATGATCGGGTGGGGGGTCACTCGGTTATGACCGAGTGGGGGGCCACTCGATCATGACCGGGTGGGGGGGGCCACCCGATCATGCATTCTTCTCCCCTTTTCCTTGGCTCGGTTTTGAGTGGTTCCTATACCTCAACTTCATGCCCGATTTTCATGATGATTGAACGCGAATCTCTCAAAACTCAAAACATAAAAGTTGTAGATAATTCTCTTATATTTTCATAGAACTTTGAATCAGGTCAATCGGAGCTTGTATGAGAAAGTTATGGCCGAAAAACGGAAGTAGTAGCATACCCACTCGGCAAAACCGAGTGGGTCATAAATAGCGAGTGGCCACTCGGTCATGTCTTCTTTTGCCCGACCGAGTGGGGGGCCACTCGGTTATGCCTTCTTTTGCCCTTTTGACTTGGTTCGAGTCCATCTTCCTTCAATACTTAACTCCGAGCCTTCATAGTGTAGGTGCATCAACTTCATACCCGATTTACCCCTTGATTAAGCTAGAATCTATCAAAACTCAAACATGAAAGTTGTAGATAATTATCTCATATTTCCATAGGACTTTGAATCAGCTCAATCGGAGCTTGTATGAGAAAGTTATGGCCGAAAAACTAAGGCAGTATCGTACCCACTCGGCATAACCAAGTGGGCCCTCCCCACTTGGTCTCGGCTCGACCTCTTGCTCCTTCGGCTTACTTCCTTGATCTCCTACAACCCGTTGGGCCTTTGGGCTTCATGTCCATGTCTCAAGACTGTTTTTTAGGTCTTGTGATTCTCCATGTTTACAGGGCATATCACAAGAGAAATCGGGGAAGTGGACCATCAAGGAAATGATATAAAATAAAAGATTAATTAAAACCAACCACGTTTATATCATTAGCCATCATAAAATAAAAGAAGTCTATGTAGAATGATGCATTTTGGGGACAGGTTCTTCTTTGGAAGGGCAGGTCCTAGCCATACAGCATCATCCTTTTCTGTCAAAATTTTTGCTAGGTTTTCCTTCCCTAAGTCCACACTTGCTTCTTCATGATCTCTTGGTGATGCCTCTCTTGGAATTTGAAAAGTTTCAGCAATATCAGAGGGTTTCAACTCTATTTTAACTTTCCTCACTTCAGTAACTAAGCACCTGTTTCCCGAGTCATCTCTATCACTGGTTACATTCGAATAAAACTCCTTGACTAAGGGAACTATGGCTTTGTTTTGAAACTTGACCCAAATCTGCCATCCTTTGGCAGTGATTAATGACAGTAAATCGCATGGGGGCTCATCAAATCGCTCAAGCATAATCCCTCTCTCACACAGCACAGGCCTCTTTGCATATCTTTCACTATAATTCTGTTCAGCGGCTGGGCTAATGAATCTAACATTGGAGTATGGAGGGCTCAAGTCGATGGTTGGGATGGGAGCACTTTCCTTTCCTTTCTGCCTCTTCGATGCCCTAGAGCTTTCTCCTACGACTTTGGGGCGTTTTTGCTTTGGAGGCATGACTAAATAATGGTTGTTTGGTCTAGGGAGATGGATTGGGATTTTTGTTGAACAGTTGGTGTGCAAGACTCGGCTACTCTCTTTTCTTCTCCTATCAATCTCCCAACCAATTTTCTTTCCTCCTCGTCAATCTCCTTCACTCTCTCTTTACAACAACTCCTTCATCCAACCAACCAAATCAGAATTTAAACATTGGAAAAGATTGTTACCTCTCGGCTTTTCTCTTCCCAGACCATCCGAATGCGCCAAACCCTTATTCGAATGCTTGCGAAACGTCCTTCCTTGCACGTAACCGGCTCGATCTTCAGATGAATGTGATGGATGTAGAATGAGGGTAGCACGATTTATAGGATGGGATCGGGTGGTTGAATGAACGTTCGCGCCGATTAAGGAAGCGTTTCGATCTTTAAAAGGGGCGACGATTCGAATTTCAGAAGCGGTTAAGAGACTTTTGGGAACGTCATTAGAATGATTCTAGGATCATACGAATGATGGAGGTGGATTCGAATGAACGCTGAGCGATTCGAATGGCATCTCGGGTTTTAGAAGCTCGAGCATCAGAGTATTCGAATGAAAATGGGGAGATTCGGATGTTAGCCGAGGGTTTTTAAAGGACTGGACGGTTCATTCGAATGTGATAGAATCCATTCGAATGAATTTTAAACAGTGACTTTGATTACTGAAGGAATTGAGCGACCCATTCGAATGAAACAGTAGTTTCATTCGGATTAATTTCTTGGCCATTCGAATGACTGTGCGTATCATTCGAATATATTTGACAGCATGCTTTAATCAAAGGCAGGAAAATCATTCGAATGCAGATAGCCTTATTCAAATGACTTTGAGCAGAATTTTTTTTTTTATATATTTTATTTTATATTTATTTTATTTATTATTTTATTTATTATTTTTTTTTATTTTAACCCAATTAGAACTATATTCGGATGCTGGGAATGAATTCGGATGCAATGTAAATCATTCGAATGGGTTTGAGAGCATTCGAATGAAGGCTTCAAAATTTTTGAAGAAACAGCAGATTCATTCGAATGGATTTGGAAAGAGAGAAATTCATTCGAATCAATTTTGAACAGTAATCTTCATTTACAAAGGAATTTGGCCCCTTATTCGAATGCAACAGTGATTTCATTCGGATTAATTTTGGATATATTCGAATACAGTAGGGACTATTCGAATGCTTTCATGTTTTTTTCATTAACAGCTCACAGGTCATTCGAATGGTATACAACACATTCGAATGACCTAAACTTATCCGGATACAGAATTTGAATAACAGCAAAGTTTTTTTTTTTTTATTTTATTTTTAACAAACTTTCAAATAACTAAACGTAAAATTCAAACCCAAAAAAAAAAAAAAATCATCAAATGTGCAAGGATCATTTCAACAACTCAAGCATACCTTTACCCCTCAACTTTGTTTTGAACAATTCTAAAAAAAAAAGGGTGTAAGAAATACCTGGAGGTCTTCAAAAAAAAATGTTTGAACTCAAAGATCCATTTGCTTACTTGGGTATTGCTAGTAGCCTTCATTGCACGTGTGGATCCGTGGGCTTCCTTCAATATTTGAGTCAAGATAAAGAGTGAAAACAGTTCATGAAAGCAAAACAATAAAATTTCTCCCCTTTTTTTTTATTTTTTTTTTATTTTTTACTAACCACTACCCAATGGGTGGATCTGTAAGATCCACGTTCTCTTCTTGTTCATTCAAAGACTCGTAGTAGGGTTTCAGACGCTGGCCATTCACTTTGAAAACCTGACCAGATTGAAGGTTTTCAATATCAAATACACCATGAGATGAGATGGCACGAATTTTGAAGGGACCAGTCCATCTTGACTTGAGTTTACCAGGAAACAGATAGAGCCTTGAATCATAGAGTAGCACATGTTGACCTATACAAAAGTTCTTTCTATTAATGTGCTGGTCATGTAATTTCTTCATGTGCATCTTAGAAGACTTGGCATTCTCATATGCCTCGTTTCTAAGTTCCTCAAGCTCATTCAGCTGCAGCTTCCTGTTAAATCCTACCTCTTCTAAACTTCCATTCATCTTCCTGATGGCCCAGTAAGCTTTGTGCTCAACCTCTACTGGCAGATGACATGGTTTTCCATATACCAGTCGATAGGGAGACATGCCCAATATGGTTTTATATGCAGTCCTATATGCCCAAAGAGCATCTATTAACCTCAAAGACCAATCCTTTCGGTTGGAACCGACGGTTTTTTCTAAAATGCGCTTGATCTCCCTATTTGCCAATTCTGCCTGGCCATTAGTTTGAGGGTGGTATGTAGTTGACACTTTATGAACTACCCCATACTTTTTCATTAATTCTGCCACTGGCTTGTTACAGAAGTGAGATCCTCCATCACTGATGATGGCACGAGGCATTCCAAACCTACTGAAAATGTTTTCCTTTAAGAATTTCACCACTATTCTGTGATCATTTGTCCTTGTTGGGATTGCCTCAACCCACTTGGAGACATAGTCTACAGCAAGCAGGATATATTCATGCCCAAGTGAGTTAACAAAAGGACCCATAAAGTCTATTCCCCAACAATCAAAAATTTCAAGAATTAAAATGGGCTGCAAAGGCATCATACCTCTTTTTGTCAAACTCCCTAATCTCTGGCATCTATCACATGATAATCAAAACTGGTGTACATCCCTAAACATGGTAGGCCAGTAGAATCCACTTTGTAAGATTTTTGCCATGGTTTTCCGGGTAGAGAAATGTCCTCCACAAGCTAGGGTGTGACAGAAGTTCATTATACTGTGTTGCTCATGTTCTGGAATGCATCTTCGCACAATCTGATCAACACAATATTTAAACAGATATGGTTCATCCCAAAAAAATGTTCTGACTTTTCTAAAAAACTTTTGTCTATCCAGCTTAGTCCAATGACTGGGAACTGAACCTATAGCCAAATAATTGGCTATATCAGCATACCAAGGGGCAGTAGTCAATGTACTCACATGAAGAAGATGTTCATCAGGAAAATTATCATGAATGGGACCCTCAGTAAGATTCTGACCTGGAATTCTAGACAGATGGTCAGCCACAACATTTTCCACTCCCTTTTTATCCTTAATTTCTATGTGAAACTCTTGGAGTAATAGAATCCACCTAATGAGGCGTGGTTTGGTATTTTGCTTGGTGAGCAGGTATTTCAAAGCAGCGTGATCTGTATAAACAATCACTTTTGACCCCACCAGGTATGACCTAAATTTGTCCAATGCAAATACCACGGCCAACAATTCTTTCTCTGTGGTAGTGTAGTTTTTCTGAGCTTCATTCAAAGTTCTGCTGGCATAGTAAATGACATGGGGCTTCTTTTCTTTGCTCTGTCCTAGCACAGCCCCTATGGCATGATCACTTGCATCACACATCAGCTCAAAAGGTAAAGTCCAGTCAGGAGGTTGTATGATTAGTGCAATAACAAGCGCATGTTTCAGCTTCTCAAAGGCACTTTGGCATTTTGGAGTCCACTCGAAAGGAACGTCCTGAGATAACAGACAACACAAAGGTCTTGCTATTGTGCTAAACGAGGCAATGAATCTTCTGTAAAATCCAGCATGACCAAGAAAAGATCTAATGTCCTTGACATTTCTGGGGGCTGGAAGCTTCTGAATGGCTTCAACTTTGGCTTTGTCTACTTCTAGACCCTGGATGAGACTATGTGTCCTAAGATGATGCCTTGGTTAACCATGAAGTGGCATTTTTCCCAGTTGAGCACAAGATGAGTTTCTTCATATCGAATCAAAACTTTCTCCAGATTCTTTAAACACAAGTCAAAACTACTTCCATAAACAGAAAAGTCATCCATAAACACCTCCACAATATGCTCAGCCATTTCACTAAATATACTCATCATGCACCTTTGGAAGGTGGCAGGAGCATTACACAACCCAAATGGCATACGTTTATATGCAAATGTCCCAAAAGGGCATGTGAAGGTTGTCTTTTCTTGATCTTCAAGTGCTACATCAATCTGGTTATATCCTGAATATCCGTCCAAAAAGCAGTAGAATGCTTGCCCTGCTATCCTTTCAAGTGTTTGATCTAGGAATGGAAGAGGAAAATAGTCCTTCCTGGTCATTGAATTGAGTTTTCTATAGTCTTTACACACACGCCAACCTGTTTGAAGGCGGATTGGAATTAACTCATTCTTCTCATTTTTCACCACAGTAATTCCAGACCATTTAGGAACAACTTGGATTGGGCTAACCCACCTTGAATCAGATATTGGGTAAATAATACCTGCATCCAGTAATTTGAGCACTTCTTTTCTAACCACTTCTTTCATATTGGGATTTAGCCTTATCTGCATTTGCCTTACTGGCTTTGAATTTTCTTCTAAGAAGATCCTATGGGTGCAAATCAGAGGGCTGATTCCATGTAAGTCGGATATGGTCCATCCCAAAGCCTTTCTGTGTGCCCTCAGCACTTTTATCAACTGCTTTTCTTGTTGGGTACTTAGACTAGAAGAAATGACTACTAGATATGTCTCTCCTTCTCCTAAAAAGGCATACTTCAACTCATTCGGCAGTGGCTTCTTTTGTTGCATGGGCGGATGAGTCACAGAGGTTGGTGGTGTGAGCAATGGTTCTACAGGTTCTTGCTTAGGAATCCATTGAGCTATAGGCATCTCTCATTCCTCACTGCTAACCTCCAAGTGATTACCTCCTTTCACTGTTTGAGTGACAAATTCCTTCTCAAAATACTCTTCAGACAGAGTTTGAATCAAATCCACCTCTTCTATCTCACTTTCAGTGTTCTGTTGCTTGGAAATTCTAAAGATGTTCATCTCCACAGTCATGTTTCCAAACGACAGTTTCAAGACTCCATTTCTACAATTAATGATTGCATTGGAAGTTGTTAGAAATGGTCTCCCCAAAATCACAGGAACGGGTGGTTGTGGACCATGGTGGGGTTGAGTATCTAGAACTATAAAGTCTACTGGAAAGTAGAATTTATCCACCTGAACTAAGACATCTTCCACAATACCCCTAGGGACTTTAACGGACCTGTCTTCCAGTTGCAGAGTGACTCTAGTAGGCTTGAGTTCTCCCAAACCCAACTACTGATAGACACTATAAGGCAATAGGTTGACACTTGCCCCTAAATCTAAGAGCGCTTGGTCTACCTTCTGACTTCCTATTATGCACGAGATGGTTGGACAACCTGGGTCCTTGTATTTGGGGGGGGGGGTTGAATTGCAAAATGGAACTTACTTGCTCAGTTAGGAAGGCTTTACCATGCACGTTCACTCTTCTCTTCACTCTAAGGCTTTACCATGCTCAGTTAGGAAGGTTTTAGGAACTTCGCATATGAGGGTGTTTGTTTGATCGCATCCAAGAGTGGAATATTGATCCTCACTTGTTTAAACACCTCATAGATATCAGCGTTTTGTTGTTCCCTTTTTGTGACACTCAATCTTTGAGGAAAAGGAGGTTTAGGATGATATTGGCTTTCTCTCTCAATGTCCTTACCTTTTCCTTCTTTTTGTTTTTGCTTGTTTTTTTCTTTTTCATTTTTTTCATTTTTTTCTAAGGTTGGCTCCTGTTCTTCTGCTTTCTTTTTCTCATCAACAGCCTGGCTTATCCTAAGATCACTTGGTTTTTCAATTACCTTTCCACTTCTTAGGATAGTCACAGATTGGACTTGTTCATGTGCATTACTTTCACCACTAGAAGATTCCACCTGATTTGTTTGCCTAACCGGGTTAGGGTTAGTTTGAGAAGGGAATCTTCCAGGTTCTCTCACACTTAGAGTTTGGGTCAACTTTGTTATCTGACTCCTCATATCCTCCATCGCTCTGTTGGTTTGCTCTTGACTTTTTGCAAGTTGGGCAACTTGATTGTTGACACCTGTTTGGTTCTGCATAAATTGATGCAAGGTATCTTCTAATGATCTCTTATGCGGAGGTTGGTATGTATTGGAAGAAGAGCTTTGATTTTGATGGAAAGATTGTTGATGTGCAGGGAAGGAATTTTGAGGGTGATTTCCATGATCATGCCTCCATGACAAATTGGGGTGGTTCCTATTATTGGAGTAGTATGGATTGTAGTTTTGGTTGTTCCCGTAATAGGCCCCACCTTGATTTTGGTTCTGTCTTCCCTCAAAATTGTGTGAGTGGTTGGTATTAGATTGCCCATACAATACCTCCTTGAATGCAGGTAGAGTAGGACATTCTTCGGTTGCATGGTCTATTGTTTCACACACTGCACATTTCGCTTCCATTTGTTTAACAGATTGCTCTTTTTTGGGCTCCATATTTTCAATTTTTCTTGTCAAAGCAGTTAGTCTCGCATGTAGATCATCATTTTCACTCAACTGGTGCCTCCCTCTTGGTTGTAAATTTTCTCTTTGATCACTGGAAGAAGTTAAACCAACTTCCCAGTTTCTGGTATTTTCAGCCAATGTATCAAAGAAGTGGAATGCTTCTTCTGGAGTTTTATCATAAAACTCTCCATTACACATTGTAGAAACTAACATTTTTAGTTGGGGAGTGAGTGAGTCATGAAAGAAGCTGACTACTCTCCATTGCTCGAAGGCATGGTGTGGACAAGTATGGAGGAGATCTTTAAATCTTTCCCAGGCTTGAGCAAAGTTCTCATTCAACTTACAGGCAAAGTTCATGATTTGCCTTTGGAGAGTAGCAGTTCTATTAGCAGGGAAATATTTTTTTAGGAATGTTGCCTGCATCTCTCTCCAAGTCCCTATAGATCTAGGAGGAAGAGTACCCAACCAAAATTTTCCTTTGTCTTTTAATGAGAATGGGAAAAGTTTTAGCCTTATGACATCCTCGTTTGCAGTGTGGTCCATGCAAGTGCTGCAAACCTCCTCAAATTCCTTCATATGAGTGTATGGATTCTCCGAATCCATGCCATGGAATGTTGGCAACAATTGAATTGTGCCAGGTTTGAAGTTAAACCTATGGTGATTGACAGGAAGGATGATACACGAGGGTGTTGTCTGCCTAGGAGGGTGAAGATAATCCCTAAGAGGCCTAATTATCTCCTGATCAACAGGGTCATTTCCACCATTCTCATCACCATGTTCAAACATATTATCGTGTTGAGACATGAGCACATACAACAATGGAAGTTCAAACAGGCAAAGAGTTATCAAAGAAGAGAAGTTAGAGAATAAGAATTAATAAACAGAAAAGAACTAGGGACAGTTAATTGGCTTACCTTAATCTCCCCGGCAATGGCGCCAAAATTTGCTGCTCCACTCACTCTGTATTTATTACTTTTTGTATTTTGTCTTTTGCTATCTTAGCTGGTTTGGAAACTTTTTATGTTCACAATCAGAATGAGGTGATTAGACTCACCAGTGCACGAGTGTGATTGTAGCAGAAAACTTATTTGTTATTTTTCCGGGCAAGACCGGGTCGACTCACAGGGAGATTACTCATGGAAGGAGATAACCACACCAGTTCTTTCAACAATGAAGTGAGATTAAGCTAAATATATACGACTGTATCTGGGTATGGAGAGGTCTTGGGTCAAGACAGATCTGGTGCCAAACCCAACTGATTTTCCATATAGCTTTCTGTGATGTAACTGACAGTTCAAGTGGCTTGGGTTTACAACCGTTAAATGCACTTCTGAGATGATAATAACTCTTGGTTCAAGCAACCTCCATACATGGCATGGGGATTCTACATCAAGCAGCTATTATAAATCAGTGTATAAATAACGTTTTTACAAAATAATTGCTCAGGGCTTGGGTATGAGAACGTTTCCAGGTTAAGCAGCTCTCATACATGGCATGGGAACTCTAGTTTAGGCGTACGAACCAATCCAAGCCTGAGATTTTCGTTAATGACATTTCCCAAACCACTTTTACTTTGGTTACTTTGTCATCTGAAGTTCTGCTATATTGATTCATCAGTGGCTTTGGGCACCTTCTCTGCCTTAACCCAAGAATCGAGTTAGCCACACATCTTCATGGGAAGTGCACGACTAAAGCTATTCTCAACGGATGAATGCGAAATTTTGCAAGAAAAGAAAATAAAACAGAATCAAATGTTAAGGATTGAACAAAACTAATACTGTATTGTTTACTGAAATGAACTACAAGCTAAATCAGAAAATGAAAATGGACTTGTGAAAGTAAAAACAATGCTGAGAACTAACTAGAACAAGCCGAAGAACTGAAGTGCCATGTGTTCTCTACAATTGCAAAGCAAAAAAACTTAATAATCCAAAAAAAAGAGAGATCAGTCAACTCAGTTAAAGGGTCTGCCCCTTTCCGCTACTCCTGTCTTCTTTTTGTATTTTCTTCTAAGTAACGTCTGCTCCTTTCTCCCTCTGATTCCAAAGAATGTCGACTCCATTTTAAGCTTACAACTCATGGAGGTGGGGTCCATTGGTTCAGAAAGTTGGTGGAATTTACCTTAGAGCCACCGCGTTTATTTGCGCATGCCAGACCTTGCTTCGGATACTCATTCGAATGAGTCGGCAGTAACATTCGGATGAATCTTGATGTTCTTTTGTTTTCTCAGACCATTCGAATTAATTGAAGTCCCATTCGAATGAATTTCTGAATTTACTGTTCCTTACACGGCGATTTTCTCACTCATTCGAATGAAACAGTAGTTTCATTCGAATGAATTTCCAATTTTTCACTTGAGTTCTTCACTGCATCCGAATGACATGGGAGGTATTCGAATCTTGAGTCATAACGCCGTTTCTTATTCGAATTACTCACCCTCCATTCGAATGGATTTTCTTCCTTCTGCCATTACATTCGAATGATCTAAGACTTCATTCGGATATTCCTTCATATCTTCCGAACGATATGCTTATTCGAATTTCTTCAAATCCTCAACTCATTCGAATGGTTTGGTTGCATTCGAATGCCTGAGAAGCTTCCATCTGCTTTGATCCTTATTCGAATATCTTCCGGTGATACAATTGAATAGCTTTCACTTTGTTAGAACACCTTCATCTCCTTGCTCTTCTTTCTTCTTTAAATCATGCCCTTGGAACTTTAAGCCACATCTTTCATCTCTTCTTCTTCTTTTGAGCTGCAATAAGCATTTCTGAAGATTTTAGCTTGATCAAATGGATTAGGGGGCAATAAAATATAACAATTTGTTGCATTTTTGAGCATCAATCATGTACCCGGAAAGATGAAGACAGACAAAGCGGCAGCAAGGAAGTAGAAAAGACCCCTCGGCTGGGGCCAAGAGGAAGCCACTCGGCACGACCGAGTAGCCAAGACCACCTGGCGTGGCCGATTGGCCAAGGCCACTCGACGTGACCGAGTGGCCTTAGCCACTCGGCATGGTCGAGTGGCCAAGGCCACTTGACGTGACCGAATGGCCTCGGCCACTCGGCATGGTCGAGTGGCCTAGCCCCTCGGCCATCTGCCAAAGTGGCCAAGGCCACTCGGCATAACCGAGTGGCTTGGCCACTCGACCTGACCGAGTGGCCAAGGCCACTCGCTCCAATCGAGTGCCCGAGGCCACTCGGTCAGCTTGCGAGAAAAGACCACCCACCCGAGTGGGGGTCACCCGACATCGCCAGGAGACCCTTCGTGATTCAGCCCATGGGCCCCGAGAATTCCGAAACGGGCCCCGAGATTCTCGCCAAAAATATCGCGAAATCTCTCTCTCTCCTCCACAATAAATACAAGACCCAATTTTCATCAGAGGTACGCTATTTTAAGCAATTGAAGTACGATTTCATATTTTCTCTCGAGATCTAATTTAAGCATCGGAGGGTTTGCGCGGGGACCCTCACCCGCGCCCTAACGGTGCTCTCGTTTTGTAGGTCTCTCGTCACCACCAAGGCCTCCCGTCACTCCGAGGTCTCTCGTCGCTTCTAGGCCTCCCGTCACCACCAAGGCCTCCCGTCACTCTGAGGTCTCTCGTCGCTCCGAGGCCTCCCGTCACTCCGAGGTCTCTCGTCACCCCGAGGCCTCCCGTCACTCCGAGGTCTCTCGTCGCTTCTAGGCCTCTCGTCACCACCAAGGCCTCCCGTCACTCCGAGTTCTCTCATCGCTCCAAGGCCTCCCGTCACTCCGAGGCCTCCCGTCATTACGAGGTCTCCCGTCACTCTAAGGCCTCTCGTCTCTCCGAGGCCTCTCGTCACTTCTAGGCCTCCCGTCACACTAAGGCCTCTCGTCACCTTGAGGCCACCAGATCACTTTTGGCCACCAGATCACTTCGAGGCCACCCGATCACTTTTGGCCACCAGATCACTTTTTGCCACCAGATCACTTCGAGGCCACCTGATCACTTTTGGCCACCAGATCATCTTGAGGCCACCAAATCATCTTGAGGCCACCAGATCATCAGCCCACAAGATCATCAACCTGTCAGACCATCAGCTCCGTCGGTTTATCAGACTTGGAACTCCATCAGACCCAATTCCTCGTCCGAATTTTCATCAATGAAGGCACGACTTCCGAGACTCTTGCGTCTATCCTCAATTAAAATAGATTGTTGTATTTTGGCAACAATAATTGGCGCCGTCTGTGGGAAGCGCAAGACAAAAAGTCAACTTAAGAATGGCAAACACCCATGGACACCGACGAACTCTCTCTCAAGGCGTAGAAACACGCCTACCACCACGAAACACTCAGCAACAGGGAGCACCTCCTCCCCCACATAATGCTCAACCTAAAGGAGACGACTGCTCCATCCCGCAGGTGGGGAACCAAACAGTCCCATCGCCACTACTTATCAGCTCAAGGCCACCTCCTACTGATCAAGCTGGGGCTTCACGACAGCCATCACATACGGTACCGTGGGAAGAGTACGAAGCATTGAGACAACAACACGTTGAGGGCATGCAAGCACTTCGAGACATGGCTGGTATCCTCCAAGGTATGATGCCTGTAGGGACGTTACCTGATACTCTGAAAAATTTTATGCCATCCCCAGAACCTCAACCCGAAGCAGGGGCTGATTCCTACCAAGAAGCTACTCCTGATTCTCATTCTCGATCTACGCCAAGACGAGAGGGTAGGCCTAGGTCACCACCTCCAAGGAAGAACCCTCATTCCGTACCGCGAAGAAATGAAGACCCCAGAATGGAAAACAGGACCAGAAGCCCTCAAAAACGAAGGTATCATGAAACAGTGGGCAGTACCCCAACAAGAAATGGCAATCAGACAACAGCTACTATGAGGGATGATATGAAACGAGTAGTAGAAGAAGTGCTTGAGCGAAAAAAGTTGATCCCTGCAACAGAAGAGCACCAACGAAGAAAAAGTCCTTTTACGACAGATATATTGGAGAGACCGCTGCCTCGAAAATTTAAAATGCCACAAATCACCCACTACTCCAGAAAAGATGACTCATATGATCATGTTCAGAACTATGAGTCACTAATTATGTTGCATGGATGGGATGACGACATAATGTGTCGAGCATTTTCCTTAACACTGTCAGGACATGCTCGAACATGGTTTAACAGCCTTCCAGAATCCTCTATTTCCTCATTTGGACATCTTAGGACAGAGTTTACCAAAGCTTTTGTGATTAACAGTCGAAGGAAAAAGGATGCCACCTATTTGCTCAGTATACGACAAGGGAATAAGGAATCCTTACGACAATTTGTGGATAGATTCCGTAATGCCACCCTTGAAATCCCCGACTTGTCGGCCCAAGTGGCAGTGTCTGCTATGCTCCAAGGGACGCGCCTCGCCTCTCTACAGGAGTCACTTTCTTTAGACCCCCCAACATCCCTAGCCGATCTATTTGTCAGAGCGAACAGGTATATCCTCCACACTGAAATTATGAGGAATGTGGCAGGGAATGAAGACAAAGAAAAGAAGAGAAAGGAGCGAGAAGGGGAAGAAGAGTCTATCCAACGACAAGAAAGAGTTAGGCGTCCAGATGTACCTAAACCTCTCTTTAATCATTATACTCGGCTTCTACAGCCCCGATCAACTATATTAGCTGCAGTAGAGGGAGAAGGACTCCTTAAACTACCCTACAGAGTTGACCGACCTATGGGGAAAAATCAAGGAGAGTATTGCAGATATCACCAAACTCGGGGGCATTCCACTGATCATTGCCGAGAACTGAAGAACCAGATTGAGATGCTCATCTGTGAAAGGCACTTACAAAGGTATGTGAGAAAGGAAGAAGAGGAAGAAAATAGGGAACCCCGACAAAGGGAAGACAGGCATGATGGGCATGAAAGGCCAAACCCAAGGCAACAAGAGAGAGGAAGAGATCATCGACAAGATGCTTGTGTAGACAATGAGCCGACTCAACAGGCCATTCACGTTATTTCAGGGGGGGAAACCCTAGGAGGAGACACATCAGCCTCCCGAAAGGCATATGCACGTCAAGCCTACCAAGTTAACTCAGTAATGGAGGTAAGAGACGATTAAGAGCCTATCACCTTTGCCCTGACTGATCGAGGCGATATAATACTCCCACATGATGATCCCATGGTTATCTCAGCAGTCGTGGCCAAGCACCCCATCAGCAGAATTTTAGTGGATAGTGGCAGTTCTGTCAATCTGATTTACTGGAACTGTTTTGAACAAATGCATTTATCCCATGATCGATTGAAGAAAGTATCCTCACCTCTATATAGCTTTACTGGAGAAGCGGTACCAGTTGCGGGATCTATTCAACTACCTATCACGTTAGGTGAAGACCCCCAACTTGTAACTCGACAAGCGAATTTTATGGTGGTTAAAACTTCCTCGGCGGCATACAATATGATCTTGGGACGCCCATTACTCAACGATTTAAGGGCCGTGGTATCCTCCTGCTACCTATTGATGAAATTCCCTACACCCGCTGGGGTCGGACAGGTTAGAGGAGATCAAAAGAAGGCACGAACTTGCTATGTGTCGTCTACAAAAGGGAAAAGAGCTGAAGAAACCTTATCCATAGTCGAGAAAGCTATACATAAATCCTTGGAGGAAGGAGCTGCACGTAAACCTCAACCTGTTGAAGAATTAGAAGTAATATACCTGAGTGAATCAAATTCTAAGAAAGTGGCGTATGTGGGATCCCAGCTTCCGGAACGTATGAAAGAAGAAATCACCAGATGCCTGCAAGAAAATTCAGACGTGTTCGTTTGGAAACCGAAAGATATGTCAGGGATTAGTCCCGAAGTAATATGCCATCACTTGAATGTGGATCCCCACTTCAAAGCAGTCCGACAAAAGAAGTGAAACATTGCCCCTGATAGGCTACATGCGCTAGAAGAGGAGGTTGACAAACTGCTAAAGGCAGGTTTCATTCGAGAAGTATTGTATCTAGAATGGTTGGCCAATGTTCTTATGGTCCCGAAACCTAATGGAAAATGGCGTGTTTGTGCGGATTTCACCAATCTCAATAAGGCGTGCCCCAAAGACTCCTACCCGCTACCATGGATCGATCGCCTCGTGGACGAAACATATGGATACCAGTTTTTAAGCTTTTTGGATGCATTCTCAGGGTACCATCAAATAAGAATGTACCCTCCAGACTAGGAAAAGACGTCATTCATCACTGAAAAAGGGACGTACTGCTACCAAGTCATGCCTTTTGGACTTAAGAACGCCGGAGCCACTTATCAGCGCATGGTGAATAAGGTCTTTAAAAAACTGCTGGGCGACACAATGGAAGCCTATGTTGACGACATGATAGTGAAAAGTCGAGAAAATGAATCCCATGTAGAAAAGCTAAAGCGGGTGCTTGGGGTCTTTAGGTAATACAACATGCGGTTAAATCCAGCGAAGTGTGCATTTGGAGTACAGTCGGGAAAATTCTTAGGATATATGATCACACAAAGAGGAATTGAGGCTAACCCCGAGAAAATTCAAGCAATATTGGATATGGAACCACCCACGTCAACTAAAGAAGTTCAGCGATTGACAGGACGAATGGCAGCTCTGGGACGTTTTCTCTCCAAGTCAGCCGAAAGAGAACTGCCCTTCTTGCGAACATTAAGAGCAGGGAAAAAGTTTGAGTGGACAGAACAGTGTCAAAAATCATTTGAAGCGTTAAAAGAATATTTGAAAGGAGTTCCCCTATTAACACGACCAGAGACTGGAGAGACGTTATACTTGTACTTGGGGATCAGTGATGAAGCCATCAGTGCAGTATTAATCAGGAAAGAGGGACAGGTGGATCGACCAATATATTATGTCAGCAAGGTATTACAAGGCCCTGAGACACGTTATCCCGTGGCAAAAAAAATGGCATTGTCCCTACTAAATGCATCCAGGAAGTTGAGGCCATACTTCCAGGCCCATTCGATTATCGTACTTACAGATCAGCCTTTACGAAGTATTTTACAAAAACCCGAATGTTCAGGTCGCCTCACCAAATGATCCATTGAGTTAAGCGAATATGATATCCAATATCAACCTCGACAGGCTATAAAAGGAAAGGCGCTGGCTGACTTTATTGTGGAATGCACTCACTCCAGCAAAGTAGGAGAAAACAAGCAGGCAGTATGGTTGTTGTTTGTTGATGGAGCATCTGGTTTACAAGGAAGCGGAGCTGGAATAGTACTAGTATCTCCTGAGGGAGAAACGTTGGAATATTCTCTACGATTTGCTATTTCAAGTACCAACAATTTTGCCGAGTATGAAGCCCTAATCGCCGGAATGAGGATAGCAAAGAAATTGGAGGTAACACGATTGGTTGCCCATAGTGATTCTCAATTAATTGTGTAGCAATTTCAAGGACAATTCTAAACCAGGGAACAAATAATGGCTCAATACTTGCGTAAAGTCAAAGACCTGGCCCAAACATTCCAGAGCTTCCAATTAACACAAATAAACAGATCCCTTAATGGGCACGCGGATGCTTTATCTAAATTAGCATCCACCAGAGAAATAATAGGAAGAGCAGTATTTGTGGAAATGCTACACCATCCGAGTATTGAAGAAAAAGAGGTATCATGCATTGAAACGGGGACAGACTGGAGATCGCCCTTCTATCGTTACCTCACTAGCAATGAATTGCTAGACGATCCACAAGAAACTAGAAGGCTTAAGATGCGAGCATCAAGATTTACTATCATAGATGGGATATTATATAAGCGAGCTTACACTACACCTCTTCTCAAATGCTTAGGCCCTCAAGAGGCCGAATATATCCTAGTAGAAGCTCACAGTGGAATGTGTGGAGAACATCTGGGAGCAAGAGCTCTGGCGACCAAAATATTAAGAGCTGGTTTCTTTTGGCCCACATTAAGGTCAGACGCGCTAAAGAAAGTCAAGTCATGTGACAAATGCCAGCGACATGCTCCAGTCCAATCTGCTCCAATATCCCAGCTGCAGCCTGCACTCCAACCTATACCCTTCGCTCAGTGAGGCTTGGATATTTTGGGACCTTTCCCTCAAGCACCCGGGCAAAGAAAAATTTTAATAGTAGCTACTGACTACTTCACCAAATGGATTGAAGCTGAGCCGTTGGCCACCATTACAGCACGAAAAGTAGAAGCAATGATATGGAAAGACATTGTTTGCCGGTTTGGAATACCCAGAATCATCGTCACGGATCATGGAAAACAATTCGATTGTAACTCTTTTAGAAAATTTTGTGACAACCTAGGGATTCAACTAAGATTCGCCTCAGTGGCGTATCCCCAAGCCAATGGACAAGCTGAGGTCAGTAACCGAACCATATTACATGGCTTAAAAACTCGACTTGAAGGAGCCAAAGGCACATGGGCAGATGAGCTACCCACCATTTTATGGGCCTATCGGACAACTAGTAGAGTCGCTACTGGAGAAACTCCATTCAATCTTGTATATGGGACAGAGGCCTTAATCCCCATAGAAATTTCAGCGAAGTCCCCAAGGTTAATGGCATATGAAGATGAGGATGGTGTGAGGAATTCTAAAGCATTGCGAGAAAATTTGGACCTGATTAAAGAGCAGAGAGATAACGCTGCCATGAAGATAGTCGCATATCAGAGAAGAATAGCCAGTTATTTCAATTCTCGGGTTAAGAATAGACCCATGAAAGAAGGAGATTTAGTACTTCGAAGATCTGTCGTAACCAACGCGCTAAGGGAAGATGGAAAGCTCCGAGCCAATTGGGAAGGACCATATCGTATCCTAAAGCTGATCAGACCCAACACTTGCATTTTACAAACTCTTGAAGGAGACACCATGGGAAAAACATGGAATCTGAATTATCTGAAGTTGTATACAAACGATGTACCTGAGCAACTATCTGCAATAATATAAAGTCCTGAACAGGACCGTGGACGTAGGCACACTTTGCCGAATCACGTAAAAATGCTTGTGTCTGTATGATTGCCATTTTATTTCTGCAAAAACGCTATCGAGCCCGTTGCCCCGCCTATGGCCCGACAACGAGGTAAAATTCGATCAAGCCCGTTGCCCCGCTTATGGCCCAGCAACGAGGTCAAACGCGATCGAGCCCGTTGTCCCGCCTATGGCCTGGCAACGAGGTAAAATTCAATCAAGCCCGTTGCCCCGCCTATGGCCCGGCAACGAGGTAAAATTCGATCAAGCCCATTGCCCCGCCCATGGCCCGGCAACGAGGTCAAACGTGATCGAGCCCGTTGCCCCGCCTATGGCCCGGCAACGAGGTAAAATTCGATCAAGCCCATTGCCTCGCCTATGGCCCGGCAACGAGGTCAAACGCGATCGAGCCCGTTGCCCCGCCTATAGCCCGGCAATGAGATAAAATTCGATCAAGCCCGTTGCCCTGCCTATGGCCCAGCAACGAGGTCAAACGCGATCGAGCCCGTTGTCCCGCCTATGGCCCGGCAACGAGGTAAAATTCGATCAAGCCCGTTGCCCTACCTATAGCCCGGCAACGAGGTCAAACGCGATCGAGCCCGTTGTCCCGCCTATGGCCCGGCAACGAGATAAAATTCGATCAAGCCCGTTGCCCCGCTTATGGCCCAGCAACGAGGTCAAACGCGATCGAGCCCGTTGTCCCGCCTATGGCCTGGCAACGAGGTAAAATTCAATCAAGCCCGTTGCCCCGCCTATGGCCCGGCAACGAGGTAAAATTCGATCAAGCCCATTGCCCCGCCCATGGCCCGGCAACGAGGTCAAACGTGATCGAGCCCGTTGCCCCGCCTATGGCCCGGCAACGAGGTAAAATTCGATCAAGCCCATTGCCTCGCCTATGGCCCGGCAACGAGGTCAAACGCGATCGAGCCCGTTGTCCCGCCTATGGCCCGTCAACGAGGTAAAATTCGATCAAGCCCATTGCCCTGCCTATGGCCCGACAAAGAGGTCAAACGCGATCGAGCCCGTTGTCCCGCCTATGGCCCGGCAACGAGGTAAAATTCGATCAAGCCCGTTGCCCGGCCTATGACCCGGCAACGAGGTAAAATTCAATCAAGCCCGTTGCCCCGCCTATGGCCCAGCAACGAAGTCAAACGCGATCGAGCCTGTTGCCCTTCCTAGGGCCCGACAACGAGGTAAAATACGCTCAAAGAGCACCACATTGTGCATAATTCAAAAACGAAAGAGAGGTCTTGGCCTCGTATCAGGGACGACCGCCAGGGATAACCAGGGACGGCAATGAAAGAGTAAATAAGGCAATAAAAGAACAAGGCACGTCGGATAGGACCAAGAAGAAAATATTTCATTGATAAGGCATAGTTCTCTTACAAAAAAAAAGGGGGGGGAGCGACAGCAATAGCAAAAAGCGAACTACAATGAGGACCTACTCACGGGAACGAGATCTGCGGGACGAACGCCGAGTAGACCCAAAGGACACAACAGGAGCCTCAGGAGACGCCGCGGGAACTTCCCCTTCCTCAGCCTCGGCCGTGTGAGGGAGGTCTTCAACAGCTACACCAGAAGCCTCTTCAATGGCTCCTGGATCGGCCGATGTGCTTCCTTCCCCACGCTTAAAAGGAAACAGAACCCAGGGGCCCGTCAAATTTTGCAAATCATCCACCAAGTAAGAATCCAAGTAAGAAGGAGGACTCAGGGGCTCATTTGGTTCATATTGACGCCAATCCACCTCATGAGACTCTTCAACCTCGGGAGTAAGAAAAAGTTCAGGAAAACTCTCCCATGGGCGCTGAGACTCCAGATGGGTGCGAGCCAGATAAAACCCATATTTCAGGAAGCCCGAAGCATATCTTCCCTTCCTATCCTAACAATCTTTCGAGAGACGATATTCCTTCACTGCTTGAGCGCGAATATCCTGGGCATCCTTACGGCTTATCTTCTGTTCGGACAGGCGTAAGGAGTGTTCCTGCACAAGCGCTTCGTGTCGCGCCATCAACTCCACATTCTTTTGCTCTTCAGCTCCAAGCTTAGAGCGTAAATCTTGATTCTCCTTGTGAAGACTCGAGGAACCAGCGGAAGCCTCAGGTAGTCGATCATTCATACGCCCAATCTCTTCCTCCGCATTCTTCTTCCCAAGCTCCGCCCGACGAGCACGACCCTTTAGCACTTGACGCTCCTCATTCCAGTCAGTTTGGCGTCGCCTCCAATCTGACATTTGGGCCTCCACCTGCTCACGATAGGCCCTGTCCCTGGCATTGGAAGCGACCATCCCTTGGACCCCTTGCACCAGAAGCCACTCTACCTCATCTCTGGTTTGGGCATAGTTGCCGCCAATAAACCGTCGTTCTTCTCGAGGGAGAATGGTAGAATAAATGAGACGAGCACCAATTCCTGGTTCAGTGACGAAGTCTGTCTCCAATACGCCCGGAGAAACTTCAAAGTCCCGACTAGTGAGTTTCCTA
Organism: Diospyros kaki; assembly: GCA_036245055.1. Lineage (NCBI taxonomy): Eukaryota > Viridiplantae > Streptophyta > Magnoliopsida > Ericales > Ebenaceae > Diospyros > Diospyros kaki. The sequence goes on from BSEG01000002.1 coordinate 23,886,213, forward strand.
CCATCTCCAAGAATCATAGTATGTCTCATATCCCCTGGAGGGGGAAGTATAGGAGGTGGCCTCAATGACTTCTTGCCTTCAAGACGACGACGATCTTTCCTATTAGGAATTACAGGATGGCGACATTCTTCCTCCACTCGGGCCATATCACCAGCAAATCGAGAGGATGAACTTCGCCCCCCTCGAGAATTGGGAGCGGGAGAAGGGATATTGACTGCTTCTTCGTGAGAAAGAGGAATCAACGGAGGACTTTCCGTATGAGAAGGAATCTCAGCACTCGAGGGGTCACTTCTCGGGCGACGCCGCCTCTCCACCCCTGTGGGAGAAACGCCAGCAGGCCTACAAGATCGAGGAGGATGAGAGCTTGTAGCTCCCTCAGCACTTGGGGGAGGAACCCCAGATGACGCTGTAGCACGCGCCTCCTCTTCACGTTGGAGTCTACGCAGTTCCCTTAACCTACTCACTCCATCCATCTCTGCAAAAATCAGCACGAAGCAAAACCTTCAATATGGGAAAAATAAATACAATAAAGAAGAAAAGAAGGCAATGTCAAAAATATATTCTACTGAAGGACTGTCTACGAGGACCAAAGCATGCAACGGAAGCGATTTTAAAATAAAATCTATCCTCGTAATGATTAGAATCTAGAAAGCTTACTTTTCCTGCGGATTACCGGTCGGAATGGAGCGACAGAAGGAGGAGGCGCGACGGCTTCTTCGCGTGGTGGAGATGACGGCTGTCCTGCGATTCGTCGGCTCCTTCGCATTAGATCTCTTGATCTTCCAAGGTATGACTCTAAAACTCGTGGCCTCTCTTGGTGACGAAGAGAAAAACGACTTAGGTGGAAAAACAAACAAAAGAGAGAATATATATAGGGAGAACCCTAGGGTTAAAACCCTAGTGGGCCAAACCCTAGTGGGCCAAGTCCAATTAATTAATTTTCTAATTGGGTTAGCCCAATTAATTAATTAAACCAATGAACTTATTATTTTATTCTAGCCCAATGGACCATTCTGAATAAAATAATTCTCTCTCATGTAATCCACCCAATAGGCCAAATGTATTAAAAATACATGAGTTATATCGAGCTACCCCGGGGACCAAAAGACAAATTATTCATGGCTATTAAAATGACCAAAATATCCCTGCTACCTAGTAGCTATATTTTGTCATTCTAAGTGTTCCAACTATCACCATATGGTAACACTGACCCCACGAATAATTTTGCATGTGCGATGTCTTTGACCTACTAGTGTAATGACGATAATACCCTTCTGTGTAACACCCATCATTTAGAAAGGAATAATGTACTAACACCTCTCTAAATGACTTCTACCATCCTTAGATCACTAGTCCAATAATCCGTGACTAGTCGAATGTACTTGCTTATCACTGGGAGCTACCCAGAAGCACACACTCTTAAGTCACGTTCCCAGGGCCCTGGATTATTTGATTATTCTTGGACAATCACAAGGGGGTGAATCACAGAAACTATCTTGTATCAGTCTGTCTTAGCTAATTAGAAACCACACTCCCAACTCACAAGGTTGCTGATCTTTGATAGACCTCACCTACAGTGAATCTAAGAATATAGTTCTAGGCTCACTAGACCACCAACTAATACTCAAGTATTAGAGTACTCGTCCACGTAGTAGCAGTGATAGACCAGCTCCATGATAATCAGTACTTTGTCATTAGCTTCTATCACAGGTCCACTCTACGCATTCCAAATGCGCTTGTACAATAAGAGTAAACGGACTGTTTACTGGCTAAGGCAAGCCATCCTCCATTAGGATCTATTGCACAATGATCTTATCATGATAGAGTGCCCAGTTCTATCAAAAGATCAAGAGTAATATTTTTCTTGCTTATTAAGTACCCATGATTCATGCCTAACTGTGAAGAACGACCCATCACATGAATCACTTACTTAATAGCATGGACACTTTTCCAACAATTAAATGCAAATGATATATGTGCAATAAACTGACTAAAGGAAACATCATTACCATAAATTAAATAAAACGTGTCTTTAGGGCATACATTTCCAACATCTACCCCCAGGAGTGTTTTCCTCCTGAGGATCAAAAGGAGGATGCGAAGACGATTCAGGCATTCCCATCTCCTCCTCCTCGACTCCTTCCATTTCCTGGTTAGATAGTGTAGAAGACTGAGGAGGAGCAGTTGGTGTTACGACCCCCCAGCCCGCGGCTCTAAAATTCTCCACCGTCAAGAGGCTCATCAAATCGACGGGGCCTTGTGCTGTTAACATCTCTACAAGACGACGACATACACCCCGAACTTCCTTACAAGGAGGGAACCCTTGGCTGGCATCCTGATGATTCCAGTATAGAGGTGCATCCCAGGTAGGCAGAGGTCCTATCACTACCCATCGTGCTTCAAACCGATTGATTTTATTTGGAAGAGCGTCGAACAGCTCGGAGCCCGAAACCTTTTGGAGCGTATAAACGGCACGGTCCTTACTAGCTCTTCGCAATCGATAAAAACAACTGAAAAGCATCAAAGAAGGAGGTACATCCCTCTGCTGGCAAAGCACAGAAAAGCCGACCATCTGGGCCCAACCATTAGGGTGAAGTTGGGCAGGAACAATCTGATAATGACGTAGCCATGCCATAGTGAAAGGTGGAAGGGGAAAGCAGAGCCCCACCTCAAACGAAGCAAAGTGAATTCCCAGGGAGCCCTCATCTACTTGAGAAGGATCCGACTCGTCAAGGCGAGGGTACCTCACCATAAAACCAGAAGGTGTGGCATCATAAATCTTCTCGAAAGCATCATATCGAAGTCGAGAGCTTGAAGTATCAAGGATGTGCGCAGGGCTAGGGGGTGATGCCGGTCTTCTCCTCGACATATTCAAGAAATTCGAGACCGTTACCTGGTTACAAGAGAAAAGACGAAAGGTCACAGTGAACAAAACACCTGCACAAAAGACAAAAAAATCAGTACAAGGCAGAAGAAAGAAGCTATCGAAGAAAAATCAGGTGATTAAAGGCATAAAAGGACGAGAGAAGGCCGAAGCCACTCGGCCACAACCAAGTGAGGGGCCACTCGGTCATGACCGAGTGGCCTCGGTCGAAAACATGGCCACTCGATCATGACCGAGTGCCCACTCGTCACACACCACGACCACTCGGTCATGGCCGAGTGGCCCCTTGTCGCGCACAAGGCCACTCGGTCATGACCGAGTGGCCTTTAAATCACTCCTTTCCATCAATGAAAACGAGACGTGGCCTAGAAAAAGCGCCGAGACCGAGAGAATTCGAGTTTCAAAGTGACGTGCTTGAGAATTAAATGAAGACTTGACTCCCTATTTATAGGAGCTCAAAAAGTGAAAAATACCGAAGTTTCCAAAAAGATACAGAAAATGATGAATACAAGCGCGTAAATGATCTACCAAAGAAAGCAAAGAAGACAAAAAATCACGTTGTAAAATTCTGGGAAACTTATACTCTTTTACCCGACCTCTCGACTAAAAGAGCAGGGAGCAATTGATGTACCCGGAAAGATGAAGACAGACAAAGCGGCAGCAAGGAAGCAGAAAAGACCCCTCGGCTGGGGCTAAGAGGAAGCCACTCGGCACGGCCGAGTGGCCAAGACCACCCGGCGTGGCCGATTGGCCAAGGCCACTCAACATGACCGAGTGGCCTCGGCCACTCGGCGTGGTCGAGTGGCCAAGGCCACTCGCTCCAACCGAGTGCCCGAGGCCACTCAGTCAGCTTGCGAGAAAAGACCACCCACCCGAGTGGGGTCACCCGACATCGCCAGGAGACCCTTCGTGATTCAGCCCATGGGCCCCGAGAATTTCGAAACGGGCCCCGAGATTCTCGCCGAAAATATCGTGAAATCTCTCTCTCTCCTCCACTATAAATACAAGACCCAATTTTCATCAGAGGTACGCTATTTTAAGCAATTGAAGTACAATTTCATATTTTCTCTCGAGATCTAATTTAAGCATCGGAGGGTTTGCGCGGGGACCCTCACCCGCGCCCTAACGGTGCTCTCATTTTGTAGGTCTCTCATCACCACCAAGGCCTCCCGTCACTCCGAGGTCTCTCATCGCTTCTAGGCCTCCCGTCACCACCAAGGCCTCCCGTCACTCTGAGGTCTCTCGTCGCTCCGAGGCCTCCCGTCACTCCGAGGCCTCCCGTCATTACGAGGTCTCCCGTCACTCCAAGGCCTCTCGTCACTTCTAGGCCTCCCGTCACTCTAGGCCTCCCGTCACACTAAGGCCTCCTGTCACCTTGAGGCCACCAGATCACTTCGAGGCTACCCGATCACTTTTGGCCACCAGATCACTTTTTTCCATCAGATCACTTCGAGGCCACCCGATCACTTTTGGCCACCAGATCATCTTGAGGCCACCAGATCATCTTGAGGCCACCAGATCATTAGCCCCCAAGATCATCAGCCCACAAGATCATCAACTTGTCAGACCATCAGCTCCGTCGGTTTATCAGACTTGGAACTCCATCAGATCCAATTCCTCGTCCAGATTTTCATCAGTGAAGGCACGACTTCAGAGACTCTTGCGTCTATCCTCAATTAAAATAGATTGTTGTATTTTGGCAACAACACATATGTTATTCATGTTTTAGGAGATTGGAAAAACAAATTATTAAAATTCAAATAAATCTCCAAATATTGAGAATTAAGCTAATGTGTTCAAAGGTAAAATAGTAGGATATGTTAATTGATTAGCTTGGATTTGTCGACTAATGGGCAATCTTGGCATCTGTTTGTCGACTGATGTCTTCTAATATGTCAAACAAAAGTATGCTCATTGCCATGCATTTGTCGACCAGGTAAATGATGGTCCACATTTGATGCCGGTGGTGTGTGCCGGCCGTGGGAGCTACGGCTCATGATATCGCCTAGTACGGACTAGGGCGGGGGTGGATGATGGTCCACATTTGATGCCGGTGGCGTGCGCTAACCATAGGAGCTACGGCTCGTGATATCGCCTAGTACAAACTAGGGCAGGGGTGGATGACAGTCCACATTTGATGCCGATGACGTGTATCAACCATGGGAGCTACGGCTTGTGATACCGCCTAGTACGGACTAGGGCGGGGGTGAAGGATGGTCCACATTTATTAATTACAACTCTGGAAAAGATAAGTGGGATCGTATAAATTCATGTGCAAGTGTAGACTATGGTGGTGGTACAAATCAAATGACGCGTAAGACTAATAAGGGGAGGACCCCACAGTAGCATTTGATATTGCGTAAGACTGGTTGGGATGGATCCCACAGTAGCATTAGATATTGCGTAAGACTGATGGGGGAGGACCCCACTATAGCATTTGATATCGCATTAGACTGGTGGGGGAGGACCCCACAACGATACCTCCTAGAGATTCCACCATACCTAAAGCTATGCATAGTACTGATTATACTTGATAAAAATATGAAATATCGGCGTGTGGTATCATGGGTGTGGTCTAGTGCCGTAGAGTTGAGAATGGACTGAGAGCATGGCTATGATGGGGCCACTGCATACTTAGCATGTGGCATCATAGATAGGTGCTAGTGATGTAGAGGAGATTGGATTTATAGGCCCAGAGTGGATTGCCTTGTAACATAAATGTTTGATACCTCAAGATAATGAGAGTTGTGCTTAGAGCATTAGATGGGTTTCAGAGACTATATATAGTAGCAAGGTTACTAGAGTCTACCTTGTCCATGCTATGGTAGGAGTTGTTATTTGGGTAGAATGTGTTAGTCTCGGTTGTAATTCCGTCCATGATGTTTATGTTGTAATTCTACCTGTATTATTCTATGCCACGATCCTACCATATATATTGCTTGTTATTGTTTCCTAAGTCTCTGTTATGATATATCTCCTTCTCTATTTCATTGTATTATGCTTGTTGGGCCTTGCGGCTCATTCTTTCTCTTCACAACATTCCAGGTGCAGGTAAAGTGAAAGATGAAAAAGGTCCTAGCAGAGCATGATGGGTTGGGTTAGATATGTACAAAGCTCACCTAGATAAAAGGTTTTGGGAGTGTTTGCCGACTAGTTGATTTGTGCCATTCTAATGGTTGTATTTTATTATATGGAGTTTATTGTATTCCCCTTAGGAATAGCCTGATGGAATGTAAATGATAATGGTTATTTTGAACTGTTAAAAAAAAATGATCTAATTCGAGTTGTGCTTGGTTCCTATCTTGTATTGGACCTTCGGGTCATTACAATTCTGGTGAAAGTTATTTCCAATTCAAAAAGGTAATCTTGGCAAATCTTGGTAGGTAAGAGCTTTTTCTTTGCATCAAATGTTGTCCCAATCTACAGGACCAACTGTAAGGTCAGAGGTTTCGAAACATAATTTCGAAACATGGGTTATATGTTTCGAAACCTTAGTGCAAATTGGGATGTTTCGAAATCTCATATGTTGTGTTTCGAAACATGTCCTCAATCTTCGTGAAAACTTATCTCTAACGACTAGAAATGACCAAAATTTTGTTTCTTGATATAAATAGCAGGTATTTGAAGATAGAAGAGAAATAGAGTAGAACAAAAACATTTATTGAAGCATCAAGCTATCTTTCCTTAATCAATCTTGTGCATTGAATGTGAAAAAGAAGAGCAAGTGAATTCAAGTGGTGCATTTACACCTAGGCTTTCCTTCTCTAAAGGTTATTGTTACAATCATTGGTCAGAAGTTATTGTTAAAAATTGTTTTGGGCTATAAGATTTAAATCCAATATTTTTATTAATTGTTGAGAGGTTTGAGTTTAGCCTTAAAAACTCATTATATGTAAAGGTTTTAGGGTGAACCTTGGTAAAACCCTTATTTATCTTGATTGATAGTGTTGGGATTTAAAATCCTTCAAGTGGGAAGATTTGAAGGTAGTGGACTGGGCTGAGTGTCGAACCACTATGTGTCTTGAGTGTAGTTGATTTATTGCTTTGCTTATAACTCATTGCTCAAAATTTCAAAAAGAATCGTTTTTCAAAGATAAAAGCAAATGCCCTTTAGAACATAAGTATTTATACACATATCATTGATATTAAGCATTGATCTCAAACATCCTTTGGCATACTCTTTCTCAAGGAAATTATCTGTCTAAGTTGTTATTTCGAATTACAAGCTAAAAGATTTTGAAATAGAAAGCTATATTTCAAAACATATATTGTATATTTCAAAACTTGCAAAACAGAAAGGTATATTTCAAAACATATATCATATATTTTGAAATCTACAAAAATAGAAAGGTTTATTTCAAAACATACATCTTATATTTAGAAACATAGTGCTCCTTCATTAATCAAAGTTTTAAAAGAAGAAAATTTATATATAATCCAATTCACACCCCCTTCTTGGGATAAATTTGCCATCATTGAAAATAACACTTTCATTCTCTCATTTTTCTTGTAACACTCCCTCTCCTAGAGCTGCCTGAGAAGAGGTGCTACGGGAAATAAAATAAAAATAACTGATAAACCGAAATCTAATACCATAGAATATCTCAATCAACTGAAATAAAAGTCCGAGTCAACAAAAACTGAAAACTAACTCTGTCTAAGAAAAAATCCCTAAACTGAAATATAAAATAAACCTAAACTAATAAGACACCAACTAATTCTAGACATCTTTTATCTTGAGCGGCTCCACGTACACACACTACTATCTACTACTGCTAGGCCCCACATCTGGTACTCTCCCGCTAGAACCTGGAATGGTGAAGAGTACAATTTGAGCTACAAAGCTCAGCAAGTAATAAGCTAGAAAGAATATCTGAAGCTGAATCGAAGAATATCGATACTGATAAAATACTTACTGAACTTGTACTGAGAAATATAATAATCACTGGATTGCATATACAAGATGTAATGCACATAAACTGTAAACTAAACGCAGATATGCAACTTTGGCTTATAGGCCCACATAATCTGATAAAACATACCTTACTAGTCTGAATCCTGCAAACATAAAAGTTGTAAGCACATACTGTGGACTATATGCCCCTAGCCCCTTGGTCAACATTAGGCGAGCAAAACGTACACTCAAACTAGAACTGGTGGGATCCCCGCGGACTAGTTGCCTGGCGCGCATAATACAATGCTCACATATATGCTAGCACGCAATATGTAGTGCCCCATAGAAAGTCATGCTCAATGCTCATACTAAAATGTATGCACATAATCTCACGAAATAATGTTGATCATGTCATAACAAATACTAATCATGCAATCTATTCTAATATATTGGAATACAAAGATTTTATGAATTATGAATTTTGTTATGGGCATGATTAAACTGGTCATATTCTAGCATATGAATTCAATGTTGGAAGGTATTGAATACATTAATTGAATTAAACTTGAATTAGGACTCACTGTAAGATTATTTGAAATTTTGGAAAGGCCATCCGGATATGGATGGAGACATCCAGATATGAGTGGGAACATCTGGATATGAAACAAGTTATCTAGATACACTGAAAGCACAATGAACAAGCTATTCAGATATGCTACAAAGTATTCAGATATGGACTAGGACATCCGGATATGATTTTGGCCATCCAAATATCTCACTGAGGCATTCGGATATTATTGGAGCTTATTTGAATATAAAAATTCCAACTTCTGCGAGGTGCATTCAAATATGAAACGAGATATCTGGATATCAACTTGACTCATCCGAATGTATGAGAAAGGCATCCAGATATCGTACTGGACACATCCGGATATCGCTTAATGTATCCGGATACTACTTATAATAGACACATCCAGATACGGCCCGATGTATACAGACATCACTCACAAAATAAACACTGGCACATCCGGATACGAGAACAAAGCATCTGGATATTACTGAAACCATCCGAATATGAATAAGAATCATCTGGATGTCACTCACATAAATCTTTTTGACATATCCGGATAGCCTAGAGCCCATCTGAATGTCACTCACATACTCTGAAAAACCTATCCGGATATGAGGGAACCTGTCCGTATGTCTGTAACTCTTAAACCCAGAATGACGAACACAGAGACTGAAACTCGAAGCAAATCTTAACCAAACTACACCATTCTGAAAGGAATCTTGGGAAATCAAATCCCAATTGATGTGGAACAACATTAAAGATGATTCAATGATTATATCTGAATGAATCGCTATCAAGAAACATGCATGACTTTGCTAAAAATCTCACTGTAACGCATATATATATACATGCACTGTAAATTTCATAACTTTAGAAATCTGATTTCAAACTTAATCAAGACCTGTAAGAAAGGTTTACAGGGGAAAGATACTTGCCTTATGCTAGCTCTGATCGGATCAAACGATTCGCTAAATCACTTCACTTATGCAAATACTGATGTTATTCTTAGCCCTCTATTCTTCGCAGAAACCTCCTCTAGTGGTGTGAGAAGATTATGACCAATAGACTGAATATATATAAACATCACAAGCCCTAGAAATCATCTCTCAAACTCCTACTATGATTTGGAGACTCTTAACTTCATCTCCCGCATGGACTCTCAATCACGAAATAACTTTAATTAGATAATTAAATTCTAATTATAAATTGCTCAATGACCTTCATGTTCTAGCATTTAATTTCCACAAATTTATAAATATAATTAAATGTTATTTTCTCAATTAAAAATATTCTAAATTGCCACATTAAAATTAAATTGGCAAATTCCTTTAACTCAAGAAATAACTAAATACCAAAATAATTCTAAATAAATTCTGGGCCCTCTAATGGGTCGTTATATTTCTTGTAAGGCTTGTATTTTTATTAATGCTTTATACTTTTCAAGCCTTGTATTTTTATTGAGATAACTTGTAACTAAGAGGATATACTCTTAGAAACTCTCATTTCAATTTCTTTACATTTTTATGTAACCTGTATTGCTAGAGGGCTTGCTTTCTCAAACAAGATGTTGTAATTTCTACCTTGATGTTAGAGGGCCTATCCAGAGTGATAGGAGGATTTATAGTGAATTGGTTTTCAAAAATCCTTAGTGAAAAACTAAGGTAGTGGATTAGACTTGGTTAAGTTGAACCACTATACATCATTGTGCTTCTTGTTTTCTCATACTCATTATTTCATTTATTTCCCTAAGCATTTATTTAATTCATTCTTTCACTAAATCCTTATTTTTCATCAAAAACATTTCAAGTCTAAATCAAAATTTTAAACTACCCAATTCACCCCCTTCTTGGGTTTTGGTGCCATTATATCAATTGGTATCAAAGCTTGGTTCCCACTATTTTTCAAGGTCTAATAATCTAGGGTAAAAGATCCCCATATGGCACACATTGCTAGCACTTTACAATTCAAGGGTTAAAGCACCACTCATCCTTCTTATTTTGATGGTACTAACTACAATTATTGGAAAACTAGAATGCAAATTTATCTTATGCAGGACTCTAGCTTGATGAAAACAACTCATAAAGAAATCAAGCTCTCGAATATGGAGAAAATAGAAACCTAGACAACAGAAGGAACATGGAGATTAATGTTAAGGCAATGAACACATTAATTTGTGCTCTTTTCTTGGAAGAGTTCAACCGCATATCAACTTGCAAGACCGCCAAAGAAATATGGGACAAACTAAAGGTAACCCACAAATGAACAAATCAGGTAAAAGAAACAAAAATCAATTTACTTGTTCATGATTATGATTTATTTTCCATGAAAGAGAATGAATCTATTAAAGACATGTACACTAGGTTCAATGATATTGTCTCCACAATAGAATCTTTAGGAAAAATTTATACAAATAGTGAGAAAGTTAGAAAAATATTAAGAAGCCTACCTAGGTCTTGGGATCCTAAGGTTACTATCATAACCAAAACCAAGGATCTTCATATTCCATTTGAAAACTTACTAGGATCTTTAGTGACTCTTGAAATAATGACGAAGAGGAATGATGTTGAAGAATCAAAGAAAAATAAGAATGTGGCATTTAAGGTTGAAAATGATAACAAAGAATGACAAGATAGTGATGAAGATGATTTTGTTATGTTAGCTAGAAGATTTAGTAAATTCATGAAAAAGGGTAGATTCAATCATAGGAGAAATTCTAGAAAAGATAAAGACCAAAAAGAAGCTAATGTTTCTAATGAAGTTTAATGTTTTGAGTGTAAGAAGTTAGGTCACATAAGAACCGAATATCCATCTTTAAAAAAGAAGGATTGGAAAGAAAAAAAGAAAAACAAGAAGGTTGATCGGGGCTGTCGAACACCAATAGATTAGATAGTATGATGATACGGATTTGCAATAGAGGTGCAACCCTAAGTCGTCTCCCAACGAACCTCAAACGGATCTGTCAAAACAAGGCTAAACGGGGGGGAAGTTTTTGATAAAAAAGAAACAGAAAACAAGATGAATAAGAACACAATAAATCAAGATGCAATCAGTTGCAAACCAATCCTTCTATCCCAGTTTTCATTGCCTTCTCAATAAACCATTTGTTTAGTTTTAACCCTCAAATCGAAAATCAGAAAAATCCTTTAACAACCGCCAAAGATTTGGAAGAAAACCAATAAACAGATTTCAGAAACCTCTTATTTCAATCTATCAGTTTTGATTCCCCTTATTGCACATATTCGAGACTGATTGGAATACCATCCAAACAGGTTGTTCTTGATTCCAGTTAAAGCCTCAACCGAGCACAAAAACCTTGGATTCTCAAACAAAGACAATGCATGCATTCATCCAACCGGTATCAACACATACACAGATTTAAGAGAGAACGGAAACAAGAAAATAACAAAGTTAAAACTAAAACAAACATATTTCCATTAAATCCAAGACTCAAACCGGGAACAAGGATGGTGTTGCAACTTGATTACAAGATCCTTAGCCTTCCATCTTCACAAGAACAATGGAGAGAAGAGAAAAATCGGCTACTGTTCACGTCCTTCAAGAATCCCCCTTTGATGGCCTCTTAAGGTGTTTAAATAGAGCTTTAGGAGGAAACCCTAGATTACCGCCACTTGACGGCCGATTTCGGAAAGGTTACCGTGCGATCTGGGCTTCGGCCTCTTCATAAGAAATTTAGATCAGAAAGAGTAGATGAACTTGGGCTTTTGAATCACTTGATTTGGATGTCGGACGCCCAAGATATGGCCTTTTAAAGAATTAGTATCTGTGCAGTTTTCCTAATTTGCCCCCAACTTATTGGCCCCGACTTTGAAGCGCTGTTTGAAGGCCCAAACGAGCTCGGATTTGGACAAACCATACCATTCCAGAAAGCTCAAGAAGTCCCCTTCAATATCTCTTAAGACATCATCTTCATTCTGGAATATTATCTTGGCCAAAATACTGAAGGAAGTGCAGGAGGTCAAATCTGCCAAAATTGCTCTTACTTCTCTATCTCCAATTTCCAAGATATCTCATTGCCATCAAGATGTATCATGCCCCATCTCATGTTCCATGTCCCTAAACCTGGAAAAATAAAATAAAATAGTGTGAAGCCCAATTCCTATAAAATAAAATGAAATAAAATCAAGATGAATGAAATAACACAACTAATGTGCAAAAAGGACTAAATATGAGGGCTAAATAGTATGAAAATATGTGCTCTATCAAATTCCCCCACACTTGGACTTTTGCACTCCTGGGCAAAACACTAAACACTAACAAAAAGGATGGCAAAGAATGCAAAATGAGAGGCATGGCAAGTTTTATAGGAATTCAACATTTCAAAGATCATCTTTCTTACACTTCCCAAACAAACAAGTAGCATGGCAATTTCACTTGGCAAGGCGAGTCAAAATAAGCAGACCATGATAGAATAAGAACATGCTCTCAAGTTCCTCAAATGCTATGCCCAAATCCACCCAATCATAATTCCACTACCAGATATGCTCATCTTCTAAATCTCCACTCTCAGTGCTTTATGCATGCAAATCAAAAGGACTTTTATTCATGGCTCAAACATGGTAAGGTGGGAGGGATAGGAAGATAACAATGAAAAGTAAACTTTAGGAGGAAAGAAAACATTCAAGACAATCCCAAGATCAATGAAGAACTATTAAGCAAGCAGAAAATAGAACCCTTCTTTTTTTTTTTCTTTTTTTTTTTCGCATGGTGGGTGCGTTTTACGCTCCATCCCACCTTGGTGAGTGCGTTTTACGCTCCATCTCACCTTGGCCTTTGGCCTTTCTATCTTTTTTTTTTTTTTTTTGATTCCAAAGGACTTGCTTAATTTTTTTTTTTTTTTAATCAAGGGATGCAATGAATGTTCTTCAACCTAAAGAAGGGAAAAGATCACTCTTTTTTTTTTTTTTTTAGGTATAAAATGAAAGAATGCCTTAATCATCTTTTCACATGCATGAGCACTGATAGCTTCAATAAAGGATCAAAACAAGTTCTGGAATGATACCCATAATTCAGTGGATGCAGGCATAGCATAAGAAAGGACAAGAACATGCACAAATATCCCCACAAAGACTACCTCAATCAACTCACCAAGCCAAACTCATTTCCAATTCACTTGAAAGCCCAAAAAGATAAGATCAACTTTCTAATCATGCTAAATTCTTTCAAACTCAATTTGCTTCATTTTGCATTTTTTTTTTTTTTGTTTTTTTTTTTTTTTGTTTTTTTTTTTTTTAGTAAATGCAATTTTCTAAAACTCCTCCCCCCACACTTAAACATTACATTGTCCTCAATGTAAGCATGCAGCAAGAATCAAGTATAGGACAAGTAAATAATGAAGAAAATAAGGAGAGAGGAACAGCCTGATGTTGTCAATTGTAGGCGGCGTTGAGGAGATGCAGCTCCTCCATGGTATGCTCTTGAAAGCTCTCGTAGAATGGCTTAAGCCGCTGCCCGTTGACTGTGAATCGCCTTGTGGTTGACTCATCCATAAGCTCAACTGCACCATAAGGAAAAACATGAGTAACCACAAAAGGACCAATCCAACGAGAACGCAACTTACCTGGCATTAGTTTCAGACGGGAGTTGTATAGGAGGACTTTCTGGCCAACTTCGAACTCTTTCTTGTTGATCAATTTGTCATGAGCAGCCTTAGTTTTTTCCTTGTAAATTCTGGAGTTCTCGTATGCTTCCAATCTCAATTCCTCAAGCTCTTGCAATTGAAGCTTTCGTTGGGATCCAGCCTCTGTCATATCCATGTTGCATTGCTTTACCGCCCAATAGGCCTTATGCTCGATCTCTACCGGCAGATGACATGCTTTTCCAAAGACCAATCGATATGGGGACATGCCAATAGGAGTCTTGTAGGCCGTGCGGTAGGCCCAAAGTGCATCTTCCAACCTTTTGCTCCAGTCTTTCCTGTTGGGCTGGACTGTCTTCTCTAGAATATGCTTGATCTCTCTGTTTGAAACCTCAGCCTGCCCATTGGTCTGTGGATGGTAGGGCGTCGCCACTTTATGTAAGACTCCATACTTTCGGAGCATGGATTGCATCGTTCTGTTGCAGAAGTGGGATCCTTGATCACTGATGATGGCCTTGGGAATGCCAAACCTGCAGAAAATATTAGATCGAACAAAATCTGCAACCACAGAAGAATCATTAGTCCTGGTGGCTTTAGCTTCCACCCATTTCGAAACATAATCCACAGCCAAAAGAATGTACAAAAAGCCAAAAGAGACAGGAAAAGGACCCATGAAATCAATGCCCCAAACATCAAAGATCTCACAAAATAGTAAGGGTTGCTGAGGCATTTCATTCCTACGTGATATTGATCCTGTGTGCTGGCAACGTGTGCAATTCTTACAAAATGTATGAGCATCTCGAAAAAGGGATGGCCAATATAAACCTGAGTCTAGGACCTTTCTAGCTGTGCGTTGAGGACCAAAGTGACGACCACATGCAAGTGAATGACAGAAATGCAAGACTGAAGCAAACTCAATATCGGGCACACATCTCCTAAGGACTTGGTCACTACACATGCGCCATAGATATGGATCATCCCATACATAGTACTTGGCCTGACTTTTAAATTTACTTAGCTGATCTCTCTTAAGATGGGCAGGGATATCAGATGCAGCTAAAAAAATTAACAATGTCAGCATACCAGGGCTCAGTACCATGCAAGTGATAGAGTAACTCATCTGGGAAGTCATCTTTGATAGGCTGACAGTCCATGGTAGTGGCATCTGAAGAGGAAGGAAGCCTGCTCAAATGATCAGCCACAAGATTCTCAGCTCCACTCTTGTCTTTGATCTCAACATTGAACTCTTGAAGTAGGAGCATCCACCGTATCAACCTAGGTTTGGCATCGTGCTTCTTCAAGAGATATTTCAAAGCTGCATGATCAGAAAACACAACAACATTAGAACCCAGGAGATAAGAGCGAAATTTATCTAAAGCAAACACAATGGCAAGAAGCTCCTTTTCAGTAGTGGTGTAGTTTTCTTGGGCGTTGTCCAGAGTGCGCGAGGCATAAGCAATGACATGTGACTTCTTCTCCACTCGTTGTGAAAGGACAGCACCAACGGCATAATTGGAAGCATCACACATGAGCTCGAATGGTAAGTCCCAGTTGGGTGGCTGAATGATGGGTGGGGAAGTCAAGCGCCTCTTAAGCTCCTCAAAGGCCATCTTGCAAGACTCATCAAATTTGAATTCCACATCCTTCTGAAGCAGGTTGGACATTGGAAGGGCAATCTTGCTGAAGTCCTGGATGAATCTCCTGTAGAATCCTGCATGTCCAAGGAAAGAACGTACCTCCCGCACAGACGCGGGGTAAGGCAAAGAAGAAATGATATCGACCTTGGACTTATCAACCTCTATACCCCTCTTGGAAACAACATGACCCAAAACAATCCCCTGCTCAACCATGAAATGACATTTTTCAAAATTTAGGACAAGATTCTTCTCAACACATCTCTCCAGGACTCTACCCAAACTGATTAGACACTCATCAAAGGAGGTCCCATAAACAGAAAAGTCATCCATGAAAACTTCCATGCAATGCTCAAGTAAATCTGAAAATATACTCACCATGCATCGCTGGAATGTACCTGGGGCATTACATAGACCAAATGGCATCCTCCGGTATGCAAAAGTGCCAAAGGGGCAGGTGAAGGTGGTCTTCTCCTGATCCTCCGGTGCTATGCAAATCTGAAAATAACCAGAAAAACCATCAAGAAAGCAGTAATGGGACTTTCCAGCTAACCTCTCTAGCATCTGATCAATGAATGGGAGTGGGAAATGATCCTTTCTAGTAGCTTGGTTGAGCCTTCTATAGTCAATGCAGACTCTCCAACTGTTCTGCACTCGCATGGGCACTAGCTCATTCTTCTCATTGGCTACCACTGTGAATCCTGTCTTCTTTGGAACTACCTGCACTGGACTCACCCATTTGCTATCAGAAATAGGATAAATAATGCCAGCTGAAAGTAGTTTACTTACCTCTTTCTTGACCACATCTAGAATGGTGGGATTGAGTCTCCTTTGGGGCTGTCTCACTGGTCGAGCTTCTTCCTCTAAATGAATCCTGTGCATGCATAAGGAAGGGGATATACCAGGAATGTCTGCAAGTGACCAACCTATGGCTCTCTTATGTTGCTTCAACAGATTCAGCAACTTCTCCTCTTGGTCAGGATGAAGGTTGTTGGCAATGATCACGGGTAGCTTGTCTCCATCCGCCAAGTAGGCGTACTTCAGATTCTCGGGCAGGGGCTTACACTCCAAGGTGGGTGGCTGTTGAATTGAAGGCACCAGTCTGCTTATGTTGTCACCTACCTGCAATACATTCTCAACAACAGAAACTTCCTCTATGGGAGGCACATCAGAATCGCATATAGTATGAGAAGGTGCACTCTCAACAATACTCAGAAACTCATCTATTTCAGAACAAGCACTACACTTACTGAGTCCGTCATGACACTGAAGGCAATGCATATCATCAGGAAAATTATGAATGGTGGGGAATTCAGACTCAAGATCATACAACTCAACACATGATTTCTCCACCATTAAGTCAATAAAGTTAACATGCAAGGCAGAATGATCTTCTAAGGGATACTTCATGGCATCAATGATATTGAATTGAATAGTGTTACCAGCGAACTCCATAGATAAAGTACCCTCATGCACATTAATTATTGTCCTTGCAGTTTTCAAGAAAGGTCTACCTAGAATGAGTGGTGCGTGTCCAGGTGTGTGATCATCCTCCATATTCAAAACATAGAAGTCAGCAGGGAATATGAAATCTTTTACCTTTACTAACACATCCTCTAATACTCCCTCAGGGTATGCTGTGCTCCTATTTGCCAACTGGACCACCACTCCTGTAGATGTCAATGTGCCTGCACCTGCCTGCAAAGAAGAATACACAGATTTAGGCATCACATTAATAGAGGCTCCTAAATCTAACATAGCATTATGAAATTGCAAATTTCCAATAGTGCAAGGAATGGTGAAAGTCCCTGGATCTTTGCATTTCTGAGGCATGGCAGGTTGAATCAATGCTGACACATTTCTTCCCAAATTGATCTTTTCATTTCCTTTCAGTTTCCTTTTGTGGGTGCACAAGTCTTTGAGAAATTTGGCATACTTGGGAATCTGTCTGATGGCCTCCAAGAGTGGTATGTTCACCTCAACTTTTTTGAAAGTTTCCATGATCTCCTTGTCTAACTCAGCTTCTGCTCTCTTTTTATTTTGAGTGGCTCGATGAGGAAATGGCAGTGGATGGTTGTGAGAAGTCTCTCCTCTATCTTGATCAATGGTGGGCTGCTTATCCTTTTGAATGGGAGGAGGCTGATCTTCTTTTTGGCTTTCTTGTTGCTGCCCAAATTCTGGTTGTGGAGAGGGTTGGCTGCTCAACTCCTTACCACTGCGGAGAACGATAGCACTTACATTGCCCCTTGGATTTGAAACTGGCTGTGAAGGCAACTGACCCGAACCCTGACTCCGTAGCTCACTGATATTGGTTGCAAGCTGTCCAATCTGTGTCTCCAAATTTTGTATGGCAGTGTCGGTCCTTTGCTGAAACTGGAGATTATTGGCAACGAGCTGCTTCATGATACCTTCCAAGCTTGATTCGGATTTAGGGGCTGGTTGTTGTTGCTGCATTGGTTGACTTGGTCTTTGTGCATTGAATCTGTGCTGCTGAGGTTGCTGATGATGTGGCTGGAATGGCTGGTTGGAAGGACCTCCATACCTCAAGTTTGGATGATCTCTCCACCCTGGATTATAGGTGGCAGCATATGGATCATATCTGTGTTGCTGCTGATGATGTTGTGGCTGCTGATGATGCTGTGGCTGGAAGGGTCTTCCTGGAAAAATGCCAGCACAAGCTTCTGTATTCTCCTGCAATTGAGGACATTGGTCAGTAACATGGGAAGATAATGAACAAATACCACATACCTGCTGAGATTGGGACTGTCCTTTATCAAGGGCTAGCTGTCTGACCATGGAGGCCAATTCCTCCAGTTTGTTCTCTATCCTCTGTTGGTCATTGATGGAAGCAACACCAATCTCATTAGCCTGTCTCATGGGAATGGCTGACCTGGTACCAAACTGTTGGGCATTCTGTGCCATCTTGGAGATTAGCTCTTGAGCAGCTGCTGGTGTCTTTTCAGAGAGGGCTCCTCCACTAGCTGCATCCACCAAATACCTATCCATTGGAATAAGACCTTCATAGAAGTATTGGATCAGCAGCTGGTCACTGATCTGATGATGTGGACAACTAAAACACAGTTTCTTGAATCGCTCCCAATACTCATGTAATGTCTCCCCATGATTCTGCCTTATGCCACAAATTTCTTTCCGAATGGCGGCTGTTCGAGATGCTGGAAAGAACTTCTCCAAAAAGATCCTTTTTAGCCCATCCCAACTTGTGATGGCAGCAGGTGGTAGGTAGTATAACCAATCCTTTGCAGCTCCATCCAAAGAAAATGGAAAGGCCCTAAGCTTTATCTGCTCCTCATCAACTCCTTGTGGCCTCATTGTGGAGCAAACAACATGGAATTCTTTGAGGTGCTTGTGCGGATCTTCACCTGCAAGGCCATGAAACTTGGGAAGCAAATGGATTAGCCCAGATTTCAATTCAAAGGTTGCATCCAATTGGGGATATTGAATGCATAAAGACTGATAGTGCACATCAGGGGCAGCCAATTCTCTAATGGTTCTACCATCCAAATGACCAAGATTTATATTATTTCCATTATTTCCATTCCCATTACCAGCCATTGTGTTTAAGTCAGGGATAGGTATAGAAACAGAAATAGAAAGAATATCAGATGCAACAGAAGGAATATCAGATGCAATGGCAGAAGAGGTAGGAGGATTATCAGCTATCCGAAGCTCAAACTCTCTAGCCTTCCTTTGCTTCCTAAGGGTCCTTTCTATTTCAAGGTCTAGGTCAATTGGTATGCCCTTAGAGGATCTGGTCATGCACAAAATTTCAACACAAAAACACTGAGGGACCTAAAAACACTAAAAGCCACACAAAATCAACCACTGAGAAACACAAAATGGCCCAAAAAGTGGTCTAAACGTTGGAATTTGGCCAAAAAAGGGTCTCCTCACTGCATAGCAGTGACATTGATTCCTCACACCCCCATTTCTTTGGAAACCAAAAATCAGCCCAATCGGAGCAAGTGAAAAAATGTGAACAGTAACTGTTTGCCTCAAAATCGTTTTTTTTTTTTTTAAAACTGGCTCCTATTTTGCCTCAAAAACCACTCTAAATGCAAGAAAACATCAAGGGAAGCATATAGACATGAAATAACATCAAGTAAGGATGAGAAAGGAAGAGGATAGAACCAGTTTCTTGATCTCAATCCTTAAATATTGCTATCTGTCATGGAGGCTGTCAAATCTGCTGAATAGGAGTCTTCTGTTTTGCACTTGCTGATTTTTGTTGCTATCTCTTGCAGTTGGATGCAGCTTGCTGGTCTCCTACAAAACAGAGAATAAGAGTTTTCTATCAGAAAATAGAATAAGAGAAGAAGAGAAGAAGAAAAGAAGAGAATAAGAGAAGAAGAGAAGAAGAGAATAAGAGTTTTCTGTTTTTTGCTGGTCTTCTTGATCTTCTTGATTTATTTATGGCATAAACTTGGTACGTGGCGTTGTATCTAGCAGTGCCGAGTATGGTTAACTCGCTTTGGACCAGTAGCCCGCAACCAGCTAGTTTCCAACCTATATACCAAGTAGCAACCACAATTTTTTTTTAAATCAGTCTTCTTTGACAGAAACGAAATTGGTTCCCCGGCAACGGCGCCAAAATCTGATCGGGGCTGTCGAACACCAATAGATTAGATAGTATGATGATACGGATTTGCAATAGAGGTGCAACCCTAAGTCGTCTCCCAACGAACCTCAAACGGATCTGTCAAAACAAGGCTAAACGGGGGGGAAGTTTTTGATAAAAAAGAAACAGAAAACAAGATGAATAAGAACACAATAAATCAAGATGCAATCAGTTGCAAACCAATCCTTCTATCCCAGTTTTCATTGCCTTCTCAATAAACCATTTGTTTAGTTTTAACCCTCAAATCGAAAATCAGAAAAATCCTTTAACAACCGCCAAAGATTTGGAAGAAAACCAATAAACAGATTTCAGAAACCTCTTATTTCAATCTATCAGTTTTGATTCCCCTTATTGCACATATTCGAGACTGATTGGAATACCATCCAAACAGGTTGTTCTTGATTCCAGTTAAAGCCTCAACCGAGCACAAAAACCTTGGATTCTCAAACAAAGACAATGCATGCATTCATCCAACCGGTATCAACACATACACAGATTTAAGAGAGAACGGAAACAAGAAAATAACAAAGTTAAAACTAAAACAAACATATTTCCATTAAATCCAAGACTCAAACCGGGAACAAGGATGGTGTTGCAACTTGATTACAAGATCCTTAGCCTTCCATCTTCACAAGAACAATGGAGAGAAGAGAAAAATCGGCTACTGTTCACGTCCTTCAAGAATCCCCCTTTGATGGCCTCTTAAGGTGTTTAAATAGAGCTTTAGGAGGAAACCCTAGATTACCGCCACTTGACGGCCGATTTCGGAAAGGTTACCGTGCGAGCTGGGCTTCGGCCTCTTCATAAGAAATTTAGATCAGAAAGAGTAGATGAACTTGGGCTTTTGAATCACTTGATTTGGATGTCGGACGCCCAAGATATGGCCTTTTAAAGAATTAGTATCTGTGCAGTTTTCCTAATTTGCCCCCAACTTATTGGCCCCGACTTTGAAGCGCTGTTTGAAGGCCCAAACGAGCTCGGATTTGGACAAACCATACCATTCCAGAAAGCTCAAGAAGTCCCCTTCAATATCTCTTAAGACATCATCTTCATTCTGGAATATTATCTTGGCCAAAATACTGAAGGAAGTGCAGGAGGTCAAATCTGCCAAAATTGCTCTTACTTCTCTATCTCCAATTTCCAAGATATCTCATTGCCATCAAGATGTATCATGCCCCATCTCATGTTCCATGTCCCTAAACCTGGAAAAATAAAATAAAATAGTGTGAAGCCCAATTCCTATAAAATAAAATGAAATAAAATCAAGATGAATGAAATAACACAACTAATGTGCAAAAAGGACTAAATATGAGGGCTAAATAGTATGAAAATATGTGCTCTATCAAAGGTTTCAGGGTCTTGGAGTGAAGAAGAATTATCTTCAAGCGATGAATCACAAGATGATGAGGTGACCAACATATGTCTCATGGAAAATTTCAAAGAAGAGGTATCATCTCATCCTTCTACTTCAATTTCAACTTTTTCTCTTGAGGAATTACATGGAGCTTTTAATGAATTGATGAGTGAATATGAACATATAAATGCAAAAAATAATGATTTAAAGAAGAAGATGAATTCACTAGATATTGAAGTTAATATCTTGAGAAATGAAAAATAAGTATTGTCTAATGAAAAGAAGAGTCTCATTAAAGAAAATCTAAACGTGAAAGAATCTTCAGAAAAACTAGTGGAAGGTAAAAAGAAACTAGAAATGATTTTGGGTGCATAAAGAAACTTTGGAAACAAACAAGGAATTGAGTTTGATCCATGTCATGCTAACCAAAACGAAATAGTTTTTGTAAAAGCATCAAACAAAAAATTCTTCTCAAAGATATTTTCATAAATCAAAATTCTCAATAAGTAAAATTTCATGTCATTACTGTGAAAGAAATGGACATTCTATTAACAAATGTCACATAAGAAACAACCCTCATAGATTTAAACAAATTTGGGTACCAAAGAGTGAACTACATGTTAACATGATTGAACCCAAAAGGATTTGGGTACCAAAGGGAACAACTTGATTGTTCTTGTTGTAGGCTACTTTGGTTGCAAATTACTCAAGGATCAAGTGGTTCCTTAATAGTGGATGCTCAAGACACATAATGAGAGATGAAAGGCTTCTCATCAATGTCATCTTTAAGGAAGGAGGTAATGTTCACTATGGTGGCAACTCTCAAGGTAAGACCATAGGCATGGGTTTAATTATTTTTGAAAATCTCGTGTTAGAAAATGTGTATCTTGTTGATGGACTGAAACACAACTTGATTAGTATTAGTCAATTATGTGATATGAATTTCAAAGTACGCTTTGATGCAAATTCTTGTGTAGTTACTTGTTTAAAATCAAAAGATATAAAGTTAAAAGCAAATAGAATAGGGAATGTGTACATTACTTTTTTAGAATCCACAACAACAAGGTTAGAAAATTGTTTAGTATCTAATGTTGTTGTACTTTTTGTACAATAGTTTTAATGATGAAAAACATATATTGGTTTAATCCCTAAGTCATGAGTCAACTATGTGGTTTTCAACATATATCAATTTCAACATCAAGATTTCATTGTCTGAAACTGAAAACCCTGTTTTTGGCTAAGTCTGGGAGATTTGCACCTTATAAGGAGAAGTATAAGAAAGAGTTTTCTTTTCAGAAAACAAACTCCCGGTAATTTGATATCTATCATTTATTAGAGCTAAAACGATTTTTAATGAATTTTTCATTAAATAGAAAGTATATATTTTGGAGGTGGGTTTATTGCAAAAACTTGAGTTTGTACTAAAACCCAAAAATCTACTTTTTTATATATTTGGATTTTGATTTTCTAAGTATTTTTATTGAATCCAAATAGGGGGTACCTCGTTATTTACATTTATGTATTAAAGTAAATGGAGGTAAAATATAAATAAATTAAAATGTGGACATTTACTGCTGTGGAATGTGCTTTCAAATGTAAATAAGCTGTGGTGTATACATGCTGTGGAATGTGCTTTCAAATGTTTTTGAAACTGTGTCATGTTTCTATGCATGTTTCAAAACCTTCTATGCATGTTTCGAAACCTCTTTGAAATGGTTTTCAGGTATGTTATTTCGAAACTTCTATGCATTGCATGTGTTTTCAAAACAGGTTTCGGACTATGTTTCGAAACCTCCATATCATGTTTCGAAACCTCATTGCCAGAGAGGCATGTTTCGAAACTTATATGCATCATGTTTCGAAACTTCTTCTCCAGAGAGGCATGTTTCGAAACTTATCATGTCATGTTTCGAAACCTCTGACATTCTGTCAGCATATTCATTTGAAAACCGAGATGCATTTGTTTTGCAACTTTGTATTTATTAAAATGCTTCTTTATCATTTGTTTAATGCATTCTCCATGCTATGAGATTCAAATTCAAATTTGAATGTGAGTGCTTATATTTTATTCAAAGTGGGCTGAAGAGTTTGTCTCCCACTTGTCTCCTGTCTCTAGCTTACATGTTTCGAAACCTCTTGTCTATGTTTCGAAACATTGGCCTATTTATGTGATGTTTCGAAACACACTTTGCATGTTTCGAAACCTACTTTGGTTTCTTGTCTCTAACGGCTATAAACGGCCAGATTTCTGTCTCTTGGTATAAATAGCAGGTATTTGAAGACAAGAACAAGAAGATTGAGCAAGAATAAGATACAAAGAGAGAACACACACTAGAGACACACACACAAGCACAAATGGTCTAAATCCATTTGAGAAGCCCTCAAGAAGATCCATCCATTCCTAGATGTGCATTGTGATGTGAAAAAAGGAGAAGCAAGTGCAAACAACGAGCATCATCCTCCAGCTCTCCTCACCTCAAGTTAAGAGGTTTGTACAACCATGTGGTAAGGCATTTATTGCTCTTTGGGTTGTAAAGATAAATTTGATCATCTTGTAAACATTGTAAGGTTTGAGTTGAGCCTAAAACTCATTGTGGTTTGAGTTGAGCCTAAAACTCACTTGGTGCTAGGTTTGAGTTTAGCCCGTAAAAACTCACATTGTAAGGTTTTGGGGTGAACCGAGGTAAAACCCTTGTTGTGGTGATCACTAAGTAAAAGTGATTGGGATTGCAAAATCCTTCAAGTGAGTAAGCTTGAAGGTAGTGGAGTAGGCGAGTGCCGAACCACTATAAATCTTGTGTGCAAGTGTTCTTTAGCTTTCATGTATCATTATTGCCTATTGCACATGTTTTCATAAGTTTGGTTATCAAGGTTTAAAACAAAGTTTTCTTGAGCTTAATTGTATACATACTTAGAAAACATATCTTTGATATACAAACATCTTTGGTATACTCTTATTTATGTATATCATCTTTACCAAAGATCATTAGTTCGAAAAACAAGTCAAAAGATTTCAAACTAAGCAAAACAGTGAAGTAGATTTCGAAACATACTTTTCATATTTCGAAACTTGTAAAACAGTGAAGGAGATTTCGAAACCTATATAGTAGGTTTCGAAACCTACTTAACAGAAAGCTATATTTCGAAACATATGCTCTATATTTCGAAACCTTGTATTCTTCCAACAATCAAAGTTTTAAATTATTGAAAATCTACCTAATCCCAATTCACCCCCCCTCTTGGGATATATTTACCATCATTAGGATCCAACATCTAACACTTCCCAAAATACTTGGCTATGGCACAATAGACTAGGACATGCTAGTATGAATCTAATTCACAAACTAGTCAAACATAATCTTGTTAATGGTTTGCCTAAGCTAAAATGTGAAAGAGACTACATTTGTGGTGCTTGTATGAGAGGTAAGCAAATTAGTGTGTCATTTAAGCCTACAAATGAAGTATCTACATCTAGGCCATTGGCACTCCTACACTTAGATTTATTTGGACCAATGAGAACATTAAGCCTTGGAGGAAAACAATATGTATTGGTCATTATAGATGACTACTCTAGGTTCACTTGGGTAATTTTTCTTGCATCAAAAGATGAAACTTTCAAATCATTTGAAATATTCTATGAGTGTGGTGACTAGAAAAAAACAACGATAATAGAATTTATAGAGAGGGAAAGCGGGAGCCGAAGCAGAGCGAGGCCGACAGCTAGCAGGGAGTCTGACGGTGGAGATAGGAGT
Organism: Diospyros kaki; assembly: GCA_036245055.1. Taxonomy (NCBI): domain Eukaryota; kingdom Viridiplantae; phylum Streptophyta; class Magnoliopsida; order Ericales; family Ebenaceae; genus Diospyros; species Diospyros kaki. The sequence goes on from BSEG01000002.1 coordinate 23,911,534, forward strand.
CGGGTAGCTTCGATCTTCGATGTACTGACCAGGGTTGTAGGTGGACCTCCTGAGGGTCTCTTTGGTATCACTCAGGATATATCTGTACTCACAGACACAAGTTAGAAGGCACGTGGGGATTCCTCACCTGCATATGCCCTCCGATGCTTAAGTCAGTACCAATAAGAGGGAAAAGTAGTTCCATAGACAAGTGAGGCATGCTATTTTTGAACAGGGAACAATTATACCTTTCCTAACGAGATAGGGTTGATCATGATACTGTTACAGAGCACTAGGGATGGACCTGTACGTTAGTGGCAACTGAACGGGCTTAAAAGGAATCCCTCTCGGAGAGCCGGATAGCTTAAGGGCTCTCCAGGAGAAGGTGGGTCTCACGGCATGCTGTCGAAGCAGGTTCTTAGTCCCTAAGGGACCTGCCTGGGAGCAGCTCTGAGCTTAGTGGAGATGTCTCGGAGTGGTACTCAACCACTATTTCCTTGAGGGACATATTACATTACGCTTACATAAACATGCTACATTACATCTTATAGGCGTATCACGTATGACATAATATAAAGAATATATATATATATTATATTGTGAACATAATGGGATATGAGGACCTGAAGGCTTATCTAAGAGCTTGGGGTTCCATTGCACCATATCGCAGCCCATGGACTCTTTACTTGGTTGCTACTCACACAAGGATGCTCGTTATACATCTATATATATATATATATATATGTCAATGGCAGAGAATGGGCGAGGAAGAGGGCCTTCCCAAAAGCTCTCTCCGAGAGGAGAGGATAACCTCTCGGCGAGAGGTCTCTCCGCTTGGCCTGCCGAAGAAAGAACAGAGCAGCAAGGACACTACTCTTCGAGAGGCTCTGCGAGAAGGAGATGAGATCGAGAGGGAGAGAGAAACAGCAGCGCGGTGCTCTATCACCAAAAGCACAAGAGGTTGTGGAGAGGCTCGCAACAAAGGTTCGTCACCAAAAGATATGCGAACTGAGGTGGCACTGCCGAGATGAGCCAGAAACTTGTCATGGCTGCGAAGAGGAAGGCTGCCTTCCCGAGAGATCACCGAGAAAGGTGGGGCCTCTCCGAGAGAAGTTGGTTCTCTCCGAAAGGACCACTTTGCTTCCGAGAGGGAGAGATCCTCTCCAAGAGAAAAAATCTCTCTTGGAGAGAGATCAACCGAGAGGGGCAAGAGAAAACGTGGGAGAGAGAGAGGGAGAGGACGAATAGTAGAGCCCTACGCCGCTGTTTCTCTCTCCCTCTCGGCCTTGTCTCCTTCCCGCAGAGCCTCTCAGAGAGCAGCATCCTTGCTACTCTGTTCTTCCTTCGGTAGGCCAAGCATCCCTCGGTGAAAGGTCTCTCAGAGAGACCTCTCACCGAGAGGTTATCCTCTCCTCTCTGAGAGGGCTTTTGGGAAGGCCTCTTCCCGAGAGGCCCTCTTCCTTACCCATTCTCTGCCATTAACATATATATATATGTATAACGAGCATCCTTATGTGAGTAGCAGCCAAGTAAAGAGTCCATGGGCTGCGATATGGTGCAATGGAACCCCAAGCTCTTAGATAAGCCTTTAAGTCCTCATATCCCATTATGTTCACAATATAATATATATATATATATTGTTTATATTATGTCATACGTGATATGCCTATAAGATGTAATGTAGCATGTTTATGTAAAAGTAATGTAATATGTCCCTTAAGGAAATAGTGGTTGAGTACCACACCGAGACATCTCCACTAAACCTAGAGCTGCACTCGGGCAGGTCCCTTAGGGGCCAAGACCCTACTTCGGCAGCATGCCGTGAGGCCCACCTTCTCCCGGAGAGCCCCTAAGCTGTCCGGCTCTCTAGGAGGGATTCCTCTTAAGCCCGTTTAGTTGCCACTAATGTGAAGATCCATCCTTAGTGCTCCGTCATAGTATCATGATCAACCTTCTCTCATCAGGAAAGGTATAATTGTTTCCTATTCAATAATAGCATGCCTCACTTGTCTATGGAACTGTTTTTCCCTCCTATTGGTACTGACTTAAGCATCGGAGGGCATACACGGGTGAGGAATCCCCGTGTCCCATCTAACTTGTGTCTGTGAGTGTAGATATATCCCGAGTGATACCGGAGAGACCCTCAGGAGGTCCACCTACGAGCTCGGTCAGTACATCGAAGATCGAAGCTACACAAGGCCTATCTCCACCATTAGACTCCCTCTCAACTGTCGACCTCACTTTGCTTCGGCTCCCGCTTTCCCTCTCTTTAAATTCTATTGTCGTGGTTTTTTTTTTTTTTTTTTGCCACTACAATAAGAATTCAAAAAGAAAAAGCCTTTTGCATTACAAAAATTAGAAGTGATCACATGAGAGAATTTGAAAATGAATCTTTTAGATCTTTTTGTGAAGAAAATGGTATAGATCATAATTTCTCTTATGCTAGGACTCCTCAACAAAATGGGGTAGTGGAAAGGAAAAATAGATTTTTACAAGAAATGGCAAGAACAATTATTTGTGATAAAAATCTTCCAAATTGTTTTTGGGCGGAAGTTTTAAACACTGCATGTCATGTTTTAAATAGAGTTTCAATAAGACCTATCTTAAAGAAAACCCCCTATGAACTATATAAAGGTAGAAAACCAAAAATTGAATATTTTCATGTTTTTGGTAGCACATTCTACATTGTAAACAATGGCAAAGACTCTTTAGGAAAGTTTGATGCCAAAAGTGATAAGGCATTTTCTTAGGGTATTCTTCCCAAAGTAAAGGTTATAGAGTATTCAACAAAAGAACACTTATTGTAGAAGAAACAATTCAAGTAATAGTTGATGACACAAATATTGAAATTCCAAAACCTAGAAAATATGGTGATAATGAATTTGATCAAAATTTTGAAAATCTTACAATAGATCAAAAGGAATCAAGTCAACAGGAAAATGACATATTTAATGAAGAAAATGTGCATCAAGAAAAAAAACCATCATTTCCAAGAGAAAAAAATTATGTTAAAGAAAACGAGATAATAGGAGATCCATCCAAAGAAATTAGAACAAGATCTTTCATTAGAAATGAATGTCAATATGCTATCTTTCTATCTCAAGTCAAACCCAAAAATATTAAGGAAGCTCTAAAGGATGAATCTTGGATTATTGGCTACGCTTAACCTTATGCATTTATTTCAAACAAACACATACAAAATAAACAAAGAAAAAACAAGCATGCAGGCACAAGGCGTTTATATTCGCCAGTGTACGAGTGTGCGTTGTAGCACAATTTAATTTTCTGGGTAAGTCCAGGTCGATTCATTGGGAGATCAAAACGGAAATGAAACGCGGTGAAAAATCTTTATGTGCTAAATGGGTTTGTCAGACCAATTCAGCTGAACAATTTGCTTTTTTCAAGATTAAAAAGATGATGTTTGTGTATGGAAGGTAATCTTGGGACAAAGCAATTTATGTGCCAGCCTACTAATTTACCAAAGAGATATCAAAATACTTAACATCGACGGATTAAAATTGAGGCTATGCAATTAACTATATTCCAAAATGATGATAACTCTAAGTTAAGTACTTTCCATTCATGGCATGAGAAAGTCTGGATTAAACAACTATCATAAGTCAAAATACACTTAACATACCTTGAGATTCTGCCAGAGATTCTGCCAATAATCACAACTCAAGATAATGATAATTCTAAGTTAAGCACTCTCCATACATGGCATGAGAGAGTCTAGATTAAGTAGGTACCATAAATTGGATTGCAATTAATGAACAGAGATCAATAGTTCAGATTAATCAAATGAGTTTGGGTATGAAAACATTTCCAATTTAAGTAACCTCCATACATGGCATGGAGACTCTAATTTAGAATCATGCTCCACTCCAAACCCATAGATTCAATTTACACTCTACTCAATTAAAATCAACCTACTGTTAATTCATTAGGAGTTCAGCTCTCTTAGGCAAGCAGTGGCACTGGACACAGTCCTTGCCTTAGCCCAAGTTTAAGCTTGGCCACACATCTCCATTAATCAATACAGAAACAGAGGTTATATTACGGTATTTAAATGACTGAAATTAAAGTGCAAGAAATTAAAGTTACAAAATGTAAATATGTGAGCAGAAATGTAAATGCAAATAACTAAAATGAAATAGAACAGTGTATTGGAACAACAAAATGAAAAGAACAAAACGATACGTTGAACAGAAACAAAAAGAACAAATCAAAGAAAAACAAGAAGAACAGTGCTGGTCGCCCCCTTATTCTTGCAGAAATGGCGGATGGAGGTCTTCCTTCTTCTTGATACTCTAATCTATTTATAAGCCACTAGCAACAGAAACTTTTCAAATCTCCCAACAATCTTCTGAAACATTTTTCCTATTACGTTTGTCCGTTCTCTTCCAAATTCAGCGTGCTTTCTTGAAATGGCTTTATGAGACACGCAAACGCGTGATCTGCTTGGAATAAGTTCTTGTGTAAAACATCACACCCTAGTTGCTGTCTCCGTGTATTTCTTTTCCATGGGCTGAGCTGGGCTTTAATTTAATATTCAATTGTGGGCTTCAGTTTGATAATAGTAGGCTTCACGCTTCTGAACTTCAATTTCGCTTTCAATGTGCACATGCATAGGCCCCAATTTAGACTTCTTGATTTGGTCTCCAAGTCAAATTGCAATTAGCCTTACTTCAAGTCCACTGGTTCACACTACATATGAAGAATATATTATATATTATATATATGTATGTCACGCATGAATATAGAATATATATATATGTATCATATTTATATATGTTATATATTATATTTATTTACTATTTTATTATTATCATTATATATATATTTGAGAAATCTACATATAACCATGAAAGACATATAAATATTCAATCAAATCCAATTTCAAGGTCAAAATAAGGGTGAAAATATAATAACATTTTGGCATTTTTTAGCATCAATCAATTATGTCAATGCAAGAAGAGTTTATTCAATTTGAAAGAAATGGAGTATGGAAGTTTGTTCCAAGGCCAAATGATCACTAAACTATAACACCTTGTTTCTTAAACACAATAGTACTATGATTCATACTTGTTGTGCCATAGATTTTTTTAGAAAATGTCCACCTAGGAGTGTTTTTAATTAATAAATACAAGTGGGCATGTTTCTAATAAATAATTCCAAGTGGAAGTATTTTTTTCCAAGAATTAATCACGAATAAACAGTAAGAAAATAATTAATAAGGCTTATAATGTAAATATTCACGATTTTGGGGGTAAAATTTTTTAAGGAAAAATATGGCATTATTCACTATAAATAGCACAGTAAAAAGAGGAGAAGGGATTTTTGGGCCCCAAGAAGATTTCTTTCGGGGCCCATGGTTCTCTCCAGGATGATTTCTTTCGAGACATAGTATAATTTCTTTTGGGACACTGTAATTTCTCTACTCTCTCGGGGAGAGTGTCTAATTTCTTTTGGGGTGTGTAATTTCTCTATTCTCTCAGGATAGTGTGTAATTTCTTTTGGGGAAAAAGTGTAATTTCTCTCGAGACACTATGTAATTTCTTTATTCTCTCAAAGACACTTTGTAAATTTCTTTCCGGGACTACGTGTAATTCTCTATTGTAACACCCCTTTCCCCAAGCTACCTTATCCCTAAGGCAACCTAAAAAAGAAAGTGTTACGGATCATGAAAGGGTTAACAACCAGCCACATACATCTTATATTCCTCACAAAACTCAAAACCAAAATAAAAGACCTTTAGAGGTTTCAAGCACAGTTCCATTCAAGCTACATAATACAAAATACATTCTAAACAATCACCAACAACATCTCCCAAGACCTTTGACATGAGAGCAGACCCGTACACACACATTTCTACCCATCCTTCTTGCTCAACTTCTTACCAACTATTTCTTTACCTTTGCCTAGAATGGTGGAGAGTACAAAGATAGCCACAAAGCTCAACAAGTATAAGAAACAGGAAGGAAAGACATGGCAGATGTTAATGTGATATAGGTATGGTGGGTGGTATCTAATAAGCATATATATGTGGATGATAGATCATAACACATGAACCATAGACCCACCCATGATGATAATGTCATGCATAACACACATAAAAGTCAGTATGCACATAACTGACCAGTAGCCACACACCACAATATAAAATGCATCATAACACATACTAGCCTATGGTTGATACCTGCAACCAGAGAAACTATGATAACATGTGGACCATAGGTCCTATCTCATATACGGGGCTATAGCCATATATATATATAATCTCACCCATGGTCGTCACCTCTGAATGCATCCCTCAGTTGTTACTGTAGGAGCGTAAACCCAGTCAGGCTAGTGCCTATTGGTTTTGGGGGATATATCCCGACAGTACATAACCGCAATGTGCATAATCATCTCCAATCTTCCCAATAAATATGCAACACATAGGGTGGCCACATACCAAATGCAAGTGAAATCATAATATTAACATATGCTCGTGCTCATTCATGGGATTTGATAGAAAGAACAAGCCATGTCATGCTCATGATGCACCATTATCATAATCTCAAGACATGCCATGATAGTGAGTAATTTATACAATTTAAAGTTATTTTCAGTTTATGAACATGATCAACACAGCTAACAAATAGAGCACTGAAACATGAATTTCTTACTTAAGCCTCAAGATCACGGTGAGGTATTTCAAGGCATACGAAACAGTAACAGGGCATGGAGAAGAGACAAGCCTCCCATGCAAAATTTCAATCAATACCCCATTCCTTAGGAATAGTGGGGAAGAACAAACCCCACATGGCTGTTAAAAACATCCCCAAGTTCAAGTAACAAAGCCTCAACCAAGCTCTCAGAACCCGTATCCAAACTCAACAACAAGATAAAGTCCAAGGGAAAAGAAAAAATGAGAGGGAACTTGCCTTCTTAAGTCTTCTTCAACGCTTAACAACGGCTAAAGACTCTTCGGACAGTAGGGTTTGGCTTGATGTTGGAGAGAAGAAGAGGGATTGAAGAAATACAAGGACTTAAGAGAGAGAGAGAGAGAGTGTTCTGTTCGAGTGATATTTCCCACAAAATCTTTCTTTTATATTTTATTCATAAGTCATGCTTATCAATTCATTTATTTTCCTAAATTCCTTTCTTATTTCCCAATCTAGAATCTTTTATACGTTTCCTGAGTCAATGGCGGTTCGGATGATATATATCTATATATACACGTATTCACAATGTGTGAGAGACATTCAGACGTGATATTCAAGAAATGTGAGAGTCATTCGGATGCTACAGTAGGCTATTCAAATATGAGGGTTTAATTTATTGAAAAATGGATTTTGGGCAGCTTTGACATCTCTTTGAATTCTAGGTGTAACTCTCTTGTTCGAGCTCCGATTCTGGTGATTCAAGATGATATAGAATGAAAGAGAAAGATATACAACTTTTATGTTTTGAGTTTTGAGAGATTCAAGTTGCATCATGGTCAAAATTGGGCTGCAAAGAGAAAATCACACTCAGGAAACATAGGCCATCCGAATGCCTCACTCCCTATCTGAATGACTCACTGTAGCATCCGAATGACACTCACAAAAATAGCCATCCGGATGTCCTTGCTCTCATCTGGATGCTTTCTCTCTCATCCGAATCCATCTTCTAAACTCCAACCATCTTGATGTTATTTTTCCATCACTCTTAAACCTCAATTATTATTTTCCTAAGTCCCTTGAAACACTAACATTCATACTTATTCAGACCACACCGAATCTCAAGCTAACTTAACAAATAATTCTACCTGTGAGACACAAAATATTATCGAGTTATTTATTAATGTCGGTCCCCATCTTTGATTTTTTACATCTATTCTCTCGGGATATTATATTATTTGGCGCTACGTGTCCTCTCCACGTCGTGCCACGTGGCACCTTGAGATAACCCCCTTAAGGCACCCAGCCGCCTTTCTACGAGCTGCCATGTGGCCAACCCAATGCGCCAGCGCACACCACATGGTCGCACACCTGCGTGCCACATAACGCGCCCCGAAGCAGCCACGTGTCGTGCCCAGAAAAATTAATCCCAGCATGCCTTCCCCTCATTTCGATCCTTAGTTCCCCCAATGCGCGTGCGTGACTGGCCAAGTTGCATGCCTCCTCGTTATTATATGTGCGCATGTTATTGTTATACTAATCCTACTCCAAGTTTCCCAAATTATGCTTAGCCCCAAAATTTCCCAAAAGCTCTCAATCACCCCAAAACTTACTGAGCACATTGAATGCCCCCCCGTAAGCATGAAAGCCACGTGAGCCCTTTTGGTTAGGTCACATGGCTTCCCCTAAACTCTCCTTTTGAAAATTAAGTTTCATGCAAAGGCCCCACACATTACAATGTCTCATAATCTTCAATGAGGAATAATCCTTCTCGAAAATAATACGAAATATCTCTAATAATAAACAATGCTTGAAGGCATTCTCTAACAACTTGGAATCTTGCTCGGATAAGCCACCTAGACGCCAAAAACTTGTTTCAACAACTCTTCATGAGGACCACGTTCTCCTAGAGGACTCCTTAGGCTGTTCAGTCCTCCGAGAAAGATTCCTCTAAAGCTCATCTGAGTGCTTAAGACATGCATGCTCGTCCTCGACGTCTGGGAAAATACTACAGCTAGTTCATCCCTCCTTGGGAAAGGTACATCTATTTTATATTCATTGATGACATCATTTATTTATAACACTATTTTCCTTCACGTACTAAATTAAGCATCGGAGGGCATACACAGGTGAGGAATCCCTGCGTGCCTTCTAACTTATTCTTATGAGTGCAGTTATGCCCCGAACACACAGGAGGCTACTCCCAAATTAATTAATCCTCTACTGAAAATGCCCCTAAGGGCTTATTCCAAACCTCAGCTAGATAATCAAAGACCGGAGCTACTTGATGCACACTTCCATAGGAAGACGCTCGCCAGCTATTTGCCTCACTCTACTACTGGTCCAGTGTTTCCGCCTCATAAATTCTAATTGTTGTATTTTTTACAACAACAATTTGGCGTCGTCTATGGGAAACTGACAAGAAGCTAAGTTTGAAAATGAGAATAGCCATATCTACTGGTGCCAGAAGTCAATTGGGTATAAGATGGGACATCAGCCAACACGCCCCATCTGGGGGGCTGGCTCATCGATGGGGTCCTCCATTATGAAGTTGTTAGAGGTTGCATACGGGTTTTCATGAGCCCACAACAACCCTAAGATGAAATCCTTAAGTGGCCACGAGCACTCTTAAGTCCTCATTAAAGTGTTGCTAGTTGTTTTTCCCACCAAGTATGATGGATCAAGGAATAACCAAGACACATTCAAAACATAATGTGATCGTCAAACGACTCCAACTTTCATTTCCAACAAGAGGATCACGTCCAACTCCTCATAATCCTCGTCATTCGAATTTGTCTAAGGAAAGCCCCCAAGAAACATGAGTTGAAATCATTCAAGTGCTTTGTCTGCCTAATTCTATCCCGCAAGTGGACGGATCGTGACAAGCAATATAGTGATGAATAGAGTGTCATACCCAAGAGGACTAACTTTTGATGTTTACTCTAATTGATTTAACCTTAACCTAACACACACATTGATATAGCTATTGACAATGACTTCAATTGCAATGAAAACTAATTTACTAATAAAAGATCCAACTAAAACAATTTCTATGATTCAAAAACTCTCAAAGTTAAGGCACTAGGGTTTGTGAATCCACCATCGACCTTTTATGATTCAATTATTCATTGCTCGGGTATTGTTATTCCTTATCTTAGGTTGAAAATCGATGATCCAATTACAACCAAAAGCCTCTCTCGATGGTCATTCAGTTCTATGTATATATATGAGATTAACTATCTCTAGTTAACTTTCGAACATATAAACATGCATTCAATCACGGAGATCATCACAAAATGATTTCATAGGGCATAACGGTATCTCTACCTATTATAGAACCCTACGTTGTTTGCTACCATGTCTAATCCATACTGAATCGCTTGAAAGCAATACAAATCACAAATATGTTCCAATGGTGATCAAGCATCAAAACAACATTATGAACATAACAAACAATCAACCCGAATGGATAAGAAAATAACAAACCGAATAACTTTAAATCAAACCATTAGAAGTCAAGGTTTCGTCATTCACCCTAGCTATAAACACTTAGCAATGCATTCTTGCAATCAAAAGAAAAAAAAAAGAGTTGGAATCCATAGCAAAGAATTGAGAAAGAAAAGAAAAATACAACCCAATAGTAAAGTCTTCAATCTTCTGTCTGCTTCTCTTTCATCCAAAAGCTCCCTAAATCTCCCAAGGATAAGTCTTTATATAGTCCTCTTTAGGTTATCAAAGTCATGCACCTTGAAGGAGTCTATCCCTCTTTGATTTGGATTGAAACTGGCTTAAAACGGCCTTTTCACGAAGCTTTGAACCCTACTGCGATCCTACCACGGTATGCTTGTTGCTGCAGACCCGTGAACTTCAGATAGCAATTCCTAAAACGGTCTTACAACGATATGCATTTCGTTGTAAGACCGTGAGCTCTAGAAACTACTTTGTACAATGGCCCTACAACGGTATGCATTCAGCTGTAAGACCGTGAGCCATCTTCTTTTGCCTCTTGCTTTATCATATTCCACTTTTTGCTCTCGATACTCTTTTGCTTTCTTTTGAATCGATACCCGACCATGCCTCCAAGCTTTATTTCAACTCCCATCATGCACCAAAATCACTCTTTTTGCTCCATGTCCGCTTTGCATGTAATGTGTACCTATATTGACAAAATTAAGCCCAAAATGAGTAACAATCATGTTCATTGAATACTTAAATGCTAGGCTTGGACAACTAAATAAGAATGCAAAATATGCTGATCATGCTTCCTTGTGAGCATGCCGTTGAGGATAAGATGGTCAGAAGACGTTAGTGGACATGAAAAATGGTCAATCACGAAGAATCTGTTAAAAATATGACCCTCAGGAGAAGTGAAAGTCCAACTCAAGTCCTTCATTCATGATCATCTACACCTAAGGCACAACGAACGACCCAATATAGAACCTCTGAAAGTTATAGAGGAAATTACGGAGCAAGGGAACACATTGATTTCTTATAAGGAGATACATACCAAGAAGGTTTTGATTTCTATCAATTTACATAGGCAAGCACCCCTACCAAGGTCTAAGCTTCTACTTCAGCCAACGCATTGGAAAAAGATAAATCCCATAACGCCTGGTACAAGGTCGATAACACGACCATGTGCTCGACAAATGCGATAAGGAAAGAAAAATCCTACGTATCTACTCAGCATTTGACCAAGATTGTACGAGTCACTAAGACAATATTACAATAATTCTAAAAATGCCACTTTGAAAGCACCCAATCTGTGGGTCAACATGGTAATTACAACATATCTTCAAGGAATACCATGTATACCGCTGAGATAGTCTCACTTTTTGCCAGCAATCTCCCTAAAACTTTTGATTACCCGAGTCGAAAGATATTTTGAGCAAGCAGAGGTTTTGAGTATTTTCAATCCCCCGAATCCCTCGAATATGAATAAGGAGAAGAGGACAAAAGGGTAGATAAATGAAGGGACAAATGGATGTAAGAAAACGATCTGCTAGTGCACACTAAGTTAATTGACTTTTCTCCTTGCTTCAAACAACCATAAGGAGAGGACCTTAACATCATTTGGAGAATTCATGAATGTTTAAGTTGCACCACCAGACAAGCTCGATGGCTATGCAATTAAATTGAGCCGTTGATTCACTATAGAGAACTGGATCTCTATATATTGGAAAAGTCAAGGCCAAAGCCCGATCGATAGAAAAGAATAGAGCCAAGCTGTAGATGGAAGCCACCCGAGCCTAGTCATGGAAGAAAAGGCTACCCTAGCACCCAATCAGATTCACGACAAAGGAATAAGGGTGATGTGTTGGCACCTTAGGATTACTCCTTCATCATATCCATCATAATCATCAAGTGTCTCGTCAAGGAAATTAGGACTCACAAAATTTTATCGAGGAGGTGATACTAATAATGGGAATAGTTCGGCTACATGTAATACTGAGAGCGTTCCCCAAAAGTAAAATTTGGCAGGGTAACTTTATGGCAATCAAAACACATTTTTCTGCCTAATGCAATTTTGAAGAGATCTTTGATTTTTGACAGAACGACACAAGTTGAAGTGGAAAATTGTGGATGTAGGTAAGACACACTAAAAAAAATATCGATACAGATATTCTTAAGATGCAGATGTAGGCAAGACATTTCGAACCGCTGAAACCATATATTGATATAGATATTCCTAAGACGCAAACGTAAGCGAGACACGCTGAACTGCTAAAACAAAATATTGTATAGATATTCTCAAGTCGCAGACGCAAGCGAGATGTAACACCCGGGATTTTTGTTTCTTTTCTTTCTCAGTTCAAATATGTAATATCCAAAAACCTTAAATTGTGATATGTACCAAGGATCTTTGAGTTTAGATATATGATGAAATGAGACATTTTCAAGGGGTTACAAAAGACCTAAGACAAAAATTTAGTTTTTGAACCAGTGGCAAAATCGTAATTACTAAGTCCGGGTGATAGTGAAATTTTTGGAAAAACTCGGGCACAAGTGTAATATTGGTAAACTAGCCAAAATATCAACCAAAAATATCAAGGATTTCCAATCAACACCCTCCAAGTGTCCTTGTGAGGTGGAAGCATTCTATTGGATGTTTGAAGATAAGATCAATGATGATGTGGCACAAATCTATTGGTTCGGATTTCAAATAAGTCTTAAATTCTACTTTGGATCCCAAAGCTTATTTAAATGTAGCTTAAGACACATGTCAAGATTTGATTTGGGCACATGGAAAGGTTTCATTGGCCACATATGGAAGTAATGATTATAGGACACATGGAACCATTTGGAGAAAGCACATGGAAGTAATGATTATAGGACACATGGCACCATTTGGAGAAAACACATGGAAGTAATGATTATGGGACACATGGCATTATTTGAATGGAAGCACATGGATAAGTCTTCTCCAAGCCTTTACTTAACCTCCAAGTTTGGGACACATGTCACCATTTGGGTGGTAACACATGGAAGTAATGATGAATCCCTAATAATTAAGGTGACACATGGCATGCTATGATTTGATGGATAATTCTATAAATAGGCTTGAAATCTAACGTTCCAAGCCATTTCAAGATTTGTGAGCCGAATTCATGCCACTTTGAGAGCACTTTTAGAGAGAAATAAGGTCTTGAATGTGAGGAGGAAGTTCTGCAAAAGAAAGGAGAGAAAGTCGGTGGAAAACAAGAGAGGAAACGAAGAAGAGGCAAAGGCTTGACGGAAAACGGACAGCTGCAAAGGTCGGCTGTAACAGTCCACAAATCAAAGAGGTAAGTCTGATTTCTTTCCATATTCATATATAGGATTGAAATATGAGTCCGTAGGTTCAAACGGAAGTCGTTTTGGAGTTAAAATGAGGGAGATATGGCGAAAATACGAAAGGGTGTCAAATCTGCCTCTAAGGCATAAAAATAGGCACCGCCTCTCCTCGGGGCGCGTGAGCGCACGTGAAAGCCCCTTATTCAATTACCTACAATACTATCTAAGATCATTTGAGGTTTAGTTCATGAAAATATATATTTTGTATGCAGAAAAGCAAACCCGATAAGGTGCGAAGCCTTAAATATTCGAATATCATCCAACTAAGTTGAGGTAAGTACATTATGAACTATTTATGATGTTTAAGCATGCCCATGAATTATGTTATGCGGTCCCTTATGTTATATTATGTTTACGCAAGTTTCGGGATCGGAGCTCGGTAGTGCTACGCACGAGGGTTCGTGCCCCCTTAGTTGGTGGAACCTTTCGTGTCTCCATATGATATGTTATGTTATGTCATGACTTGTTTAAATACATATGATAGTTCTCTTGTACTTACTAAGACTCGCAAGAATCTCATCCCATATTTCCCCCCCCCCCCAAGTGATAGCGAATGAGGAGACTGGAGGACGGACGTGGACCGTGGTGGGTCTTTAAAAATAGATTTTCATAAACCTAGAATCTGTCTTTCTTTCTTTTATCCAAACAAGTTTTTGAAGTTAAAATCTAAATGTTATGAGAAAGCTTGTTCTAAAGACTATTTTTTGGTTTATGTTATGTTTTCTGTCTTGACAAATTCGGATATCCGTATTGTTCCTTTATGAATGAAAAACCCCGCTTTCTTTGATTTTAAATTCTAATTTTGTAATTAATTGAGGCCATGAGAATATAAGGGTGTTATTTTGGAATTTTCATCTAAGATTCTCAAGCAAAGTTTTAAACCTCTTATATTCCTGATATTTGAAAGATATAGATATACATGTACCTATACTTCTTATTCTTCAAAAGTATGAGAGTTATTTTTATCACATAAATATGTATATGTGTATATATATCAAAGGAAAAAAAAATGTATTTAGAAATATGACCGCCTGCCCTACGCTTTTATATTCATGCAAGTTAAGGGTGTCACACGAGAGACGCCGAACTATTGAAACCAAATATTGATACCGATATTCTCAAGTTGCATATGTAGGTGAGACCCACAGAACCGCATAAATAAAATATTAATACGAATATTCTCAAGTCATGGATGTAAGCGAGACCCGCTGAACTGCAAAAACAAAATATTAATACAAATATTCTCAAGTTGTGAATGTAAGCGAGGCATGCCAAATCGTCAAAACAAAATATTAATACAAATGTTCTCTTGTTGCGGAAGTAAGCAAGACAAGTTGAATCGCGTAAACAAAATCTAAGAACATATGTTCTCTTGTTGCTAATGTAGGCGAGACACACTGAACTGTATGAACAAAATATTGATACCAATACTTTTTTATCACAGAGACACATGCCATGGAGGTAAGTAAATCTGAACCACACCAAACCATGTAAATTACCTTTCGTAGGGTACTTTTTGTATGTGTGTTGTGAGATCTAATGTAGGAGTCGTAAAAAGGCGAATGACTCGTATAGCCCTCAGGCAATTAGCAGGCAAACCACACCACAATTTCACCTCTAAGGGTTGAGTCATCTAGTGGTAATCTGGTGCTGATGACCTCGGACTAGACTAGGATCACTAGATGTTCTGACACCTATACCCAAAAGTTCACATGGATCCCTCGATTGAGTTCAGTGCTGAGTACCTAAGCTAGACCTAACTCCTTGGTTGATCCAGCACCTAGACCTCCCGAGCTGGACATTTGGCCAAACCTAAATTCCCTACGGCAAACTAATCCTTGAAGGGAGCGGTAGAGGACTAAACAACAGCACGATAACCTAGAAAATGATTCCACCCTCAAAAGGTTCAGTCGCCTAGTTGTAATTTGGTGCCTATGACCTCAGACTAGCTTGGGATCACTGGATGCTCTGACGCCTATGCTCGCAGGCTCATCTGGATCCCTCGATTGAGTCCAGTGCTAAACCCCTAAGCTAAACCCGACTCCTTGGTTAATTCGGCGCCTAGGCTTCCTGGCAAACACGAATGCCTGACAAGAATCCCGTGACAGACCTTTGGCCAAACCTAGATTACCTATGGTAGACAAAGTGAAAAAAAAATATGAGTACCACTGAAAAGTACCCCACTCAAAAAATACACACCTACACCTGTGTCGTCTCCCAAAAATTTGATGATAAGGCATCCCTCCAAATTTAACCACTCAAAGAGCTCGATGCCATGGCATGAGCCTTGTTATCAAATTTAGGATACGATGTTCATCCTAGATTTCCTGTGACAAATGGGCCCTAAGTATGGGTCATGAGTATGAGGAGAAGATGCCACACTACAACGGCAATCAAAGAGAAGTCTAAGCTAAGGGCAACCAAGTTCCTCAACAAGAACATGGATATTAATGCCTGACAACCTACTCTACCAAGAACGTATAACGACTAATCTAGATGGGAAGGTAATGAACATAACGTGCCCAAAAAACTAAATAGATATCGAAGAAGTCACGCAGTGGTAACTCATCCACTACATGGTATCAAATGTCAAATATTTCTCTAAAAACCAATGCTTGGCACTCTCAGAATGAAAATGATTTTCTTGACTCTAGGGGTCTAGGCCCATGCTAGAACCTTATGCTGGACTCCGCCTAGCCTATGGTTTCACCATGGGGGACCCGGGGTGAGTAACTTCGCCTGGAAACCATTCAACAGATAAAATGGGAGCGTACCCATCCTAAAGATTATTTTATCGTAATGGTTTGGCTCTAAGGGTCCCACATGCTTAAAACTCACCGAAATGGTCAGGTTGATGGTCACTCCATGATCCCCCGTGATAGCCTAGCAAAATGCTCAGAGATAGCATAAATGGCATTGGCAATTTCACCTTAGTTAGTCATCGCTATTCTAGCACCCAAACCGGTGGTGTTTGATTCGATGTACACAAGAAGCTCCTCTTTACTTGCTCTATCATCTATGGTTTTCTATTTTTTAAGCTTGTATATGTCAAACTACATTGGCTTGATTGAGAAGCCAGATATTAGCCGACAGGGCAAGAAAAAAGCTTTAACTAGTGAATGGCATAATACTCTCACAAAGACTAAGGTATTACACCAACCAATCAAGTCTTTCCATGTTCAATCTCTTGACTAACATGGTTAGCAGATCTAAGGGAATGCATGAGAGCATTACTGGGTACCATTACTTATCATAATCGTTTTTTTATGCCTGGTACATGAATCCCTACTTTTTCACTAATGCATAATGCGAGACACACAAATTAGCAACACATGTTGCAAGAAAACCCAAAAACATTAGACATGTGAAAAACTATATTGTTCCTTCTATTTCTATAGAACAATTATATTCAAGAATAAAAAGTACAAACAAAGAATATAACAAAAATTAGAAGAATACAGCTGAGTTGGGACGATTAGTTGCTGGAGAGCCATTCTCATAGCCCCGATTAGAGTGTCCCCAAGGTTTTTCTTCAACTCACTTGAAATATCTTCTTCCACATCCTAAACCACCCCTAGGATGGCCAAAGAAATACTTTTCTCTCGAACACATACCGGGCATGTGACCTAGGGAGGTTGGCGATATCATTATTTGTCCCCAAATCGAGATACTCGTAAGATGAAAATTAAGGTCATATAAACGCTAGGCCGAAGCATTGAGGGAAGTCACCTTAGACAAATACATCATCTCGGGATAAAACTCATCTAGACACTTCGATCCTAGAAAAACCCAGCTTAAATGAAGCCCAAGTCTAAGTATGACAAAACCACTTGCGTAAGCCTCTCAATGCCTGAAAAGCATTCTCTAAAGAATTCATTACCCTTGAGCTCTCAAAATTTAATCTATCTTTGTTTGTGTCCTTGCCCACGGAAAATCTTACCATGATCATGACATTTCCAACCCCTGCGACATTCGGTTATTTTTGGTGCCACACTAAAAGTAAGGCTTATACTTCTATCTAGCATATCTTAAAGGCGCACTAATGTGCTAATATTTTTTACATATTTTCTACACCAGTCTCACTTGATTGTGTGTTTAATTCTTATACTTATATATGTTTTCTATATTAATTTTAGGTAATTTATCATGTTGATAGGATTTGAATGAAAAGTGAGAAAGAAGAGCAAGAGTTATGGATTTTTCTGCTTAAAGGTCTGATTAAAAATAAAATTGTACCAATTGAAATGTCAAAAAATTTGAAAAAAATATATGTGAGTGTTCTATATGTCTAATTTTCTTTGCTTCAAACGGTGCATAAATCTGAATTTTCTACAAAAAGTTATGGCTGTTGGAGTGACAGAAGATCAAAGATGTCAAAAATTCAGCATTACCTACAAATTTTTCATTCCATTTTCTCCAAGTTGGGCTGATTTGTAGATGGATTAAGAGGCCTTTTGAGGGTTATTTGGGCTGTCTATTTCATGGCAAATTAGGCCCAACTGGACCAAAGAAGCCTAGCCCAAAAGTCTAATCAAATTAAACCCATATCTTACAAAAATCCCTAAATTGTAATTCTTGATATTTTGAGAGATTATTTTGCATTGAGTATGGGACCTAAACTTTTGAGTGGACATGGGTGGCATGAAAAATGGAGAGAAAAACATGGAAGAGGAAAACAAGGAGAGAAAAACATGAAAACATAGAAGAGGAAAACATGGAGGAGGAAATTATGAAGGTAGGGTATCCCATGTTTTAAGGAGAAAATTAAGGAAAAGAAGAAATTGAGGAGTATAAATTGAGAAGGAAGGCTAGAAAAATGGAGTGTGGGAGGTGAGAAGCTTAAAAGATTGGAGAATTGGAGCATTCTTGGTGGAAGATTTCTTCAAGAATTTGTGACAACATTTTTGAAAAAGGAAATCCTACACATCAAAAGAAAATTCTCTTCTTCCATTTTCTTTAAATTCTATATTTATGTTCATTTGTTTTGTTATGGATTCTGTCATTTGTAATATGAACTAAACTCTAAAACTAGGGTGTTTTGATGTAGTCTAATTATAATAATTTGATTTTCATGGATTGATTTTCTTTATTTATGCAAGTGTTTATTATTATGCTTAATGCTATCAAATACTTAGCTAATATTTGATTGATATGTTGATATAGATTTAGACGGGAAGGAAAAGTCTATAACTTGATCTAAATAATAAACACCACAAGAATAAAATCGGAACGGAAGTAAAAATTTGACTTATATGGTTAATTATCACTGCATGAATAATTAAATTTGGATTATCAACTATTTAAATTAAATTAGATTAATTAGGTGAAATCAAAATACCCTAGTGCTCTCCAAATCTTGAAACTCTCCATATTTACTTTATGTATTATTATTTTTTGTTTTTAAATTAATTCCCCTTAATCAATTGTTTAATAACATTTTGGTTAATATAATTTTGATAATTATCACCCGATCCTCGTGGGAACGA
Source organism: Diospyros kaki (assembly GCA_036245055.1). Lineage (NCBI taxonomy): Eukaryota > Viridiplantae > Streptophyta > Magnoliopsida > Ericales > Ebenaceae > Diospyros > Diospyros kaki. Next base: position 23,930,480 of record BSEG01000002.1, read on the forward strand.
TATTCTACTCACTACTCTATTACTTGTGTGATCTGTACACTTGCAAAAAATCACCATCACGCACTAATATCTCTCTTAATGGATCATTCTTTAGGATGCCTTGAGTTGGGTTTTCAAATGTTTCGCAACCCATTTGACATGTTAAGCTTTGCCCTCGTATAGATGTTCGTCTTAACTTTAGTAAAAGATCTTGTTTCTGTATCAGCAGGTGGACACGTGAGAAGTAATATACTCTTCCCTTCGACTTAAAAGTCAAAGCAAAGAGTGAGCGGCTATTATTATGCCATAGACTTTTCAGAAAACGTCCATCTGGGGGTGTTTTTAATTAATAAATACAAGTGGACGTGTTTCTAATAAATAATTCCAAGTGGGAGTATTTTTTCCAAATTAATCATGAATAAACAGTAAGAATATAATTAATAAGGCTTATAATGTAAATATTCATGGTTTTGAGGGTAAAATAGTCCAAGGGAAAATATGGCACTATTCACTACAAATAGCACAGAAAAAAGAGGAGAAGGCATTTTTGGGCATGCTTCCCAAAAAGAGATATTTTCTTTCAGGAAGAATTTCTTTCGGGACCCATGGTTCTCTCCAGGATGATTTATTTCGGGACACTGTGCAATTTCTCTGTTCTCTCGAGGAGAGCGTCTACTTTCTTTCTAGGCACTGTATAGTTTTCTTTCAAGGAAGTCTGTAATTTCTTTCGGGGAGAAAGTGTAATTTCTCTCGGGACACTATGCAATTTCTCTATTATCTCGGAGACACTTTGTAAATTTCTTTCTGGAACTATGTGCAATTCTCTATTCTCTTGAGACATTCTATTATTTCCTCTCTAGAGTGCCTAGCGCGTGCCACATAACGCTTCTCTAAGTGCTCCATTGAGTTAAAAAACCTAGGCGGGAAAATTTGCTCCACGTTGCAAATGGTTACATTAACGTTTTCCTCTATTATTTCTAGCTTATCGACACTAAGAGTTGAAGAACAAAGTTCTCTAAAGAATTGACTCAACTCTACTAGAGGCTTCCATATAGGGTATGGCAGTGTTTTTAGTGCAATTGGGAGGAGGCGTTTCATAAAAAAATGATAATCATGACTTTTCATACCATGTGGCTTTGCTTCTCACATGTCTACACAACGTAAGGGCACATGGAAGCCCATTTTTTCTTGAGATTTCACATATCAACCCCTCATTTAATTATCTACAATCCCATATAAGATTATGTAGGTTTAGTTCACGAAAATACGTATTTTATCTGCAAAAAAACAAACCCGACAAGGTATGAAGCCTTAAACATTCGAATCTCATCCAACCAAGTTGAGGTAAGTACATTATGAACTATTTATGATGTTTAAGAATAACCATGAATTATGTTATGTGGTCCCTCATGTTATGTTATGTTCATGCAAGTTTTGGGACCGGAGCTCGATAGCGCTACGCACAAGGGTTCTTACCCCTACAAGTTGGTGGAACCTCTCGTGTCTCCATATGATATGTTATGTTATGTCATGACTTGTTTAAATACATATGATGGTTCTCTTGTACTTACTAAGACTCGCATGAATCTCATCCCATATTTTTCTCCCCCAAGTAATTATGAGTGAGGAGATCGAAACGTGGACGTGGAGTGTGGTGGCTATTTGAAGATAATTTTTAATAATCAAAATCTTGTTTTTCTCTTCTTGTATTAGAAAGATTTTCAATATTACACTCTTATGGTATATGTACACTATTGCTACATCGTATGTCCTTAAAGTTTATATAAGTTTATGAAAAGGTCGAGCCTCAATTTAAGGCTGGATTTCTCAAGTTTCTTGTCTGAGCTAAACCTTGAATTTTATATGAATATTATTATTATTATTAAGCATCTTTTTAAGTTATGGGTGTCACATAGTGGTATCAGAGCAGGTCTACTTTCCTGTAGACTCAAATTATTTCAAAGGAAAATTTTTAGTTTTGGAAGGATTTGTAAGGAAATTCTTTTCATGAAAACCACCACGACCCGCCCAAGCTTCCAGTCTCCAGGTATGTTATAAGAATTGCTACGCCTATGAATACCATGTTTATACCCCATAGATTATTTTCATGAGAGCATCATTCCTTATGATTATGCAGTTATTCTCTCAAGCTATATTTATGAGCATATGTTGTTATATGTATGTACACATATGAAGCTCACGTTGGAATAAGTATGCGAGAGATATGATTCTTATTTGCCATTAATTAGTATGCATTTTTTTTTAGTGATATTGTTTCAAACTCAAGAGTTTATGATTATAGCGGAAATACTTGTTTAGGAAAGGCTTATTAGAACGAAAGGAACTAGGAATCAAGTCCATCAAGAAGAGCTTTAATAATGAATCATAATTAGACATGAATCTATTGTTGAGTTTATTGATATGTGTGATCGCGTTAAGGCCTTTGTTACAAAGACCTAAACTGTCTAAGGCGAGCTTGGGACTTAAGTGGTCCACGTGACCCCCCTCCTTACCTGGAAGCTCCTTAGTTGCGTGATATACATATTGGTAGAAAAAATGATGGATTAACAAATGATAGTTAACACAAAGTTCCACCATAGTACTCTTTATCCTTCGGGACCCTACATTCAGGCTTCTTTTTTCCAATCCTAATTTAATAGCTAGATCATTATGACCTTTATCCATGTCTTGCCAATCATTCTCGATCAAGCCACACATAGCTCAACATCCAAAAATCTTAAGCCATCATTGGCAATTTCGGACTCATCATTTAAGAAATAAACCCATTAAATTCTTTGAGAATACGTCATAGCATTTCTCTCGCTACCTCAACTTCCTCGCGGCTTTTTATTGACCACAGGTGCCCGGACCACATGTCCACAGGCTCCTTAATTTCCATAACTTGTTGACATCACTTTATAATCATCCAGCTACACATTCCTCGATTTACCCACCAGGGCTATCTAGACTAACCGTCTAGCCCAACAGGAGTTCCATTCTCCATAATCGAAAATCCTAGATCTCCAATAGATCTCGATCTATTTAGAACGCAACTTTTCCTACTGCAATATGACATCTTGGCACATCTGCCATTACCTGACTCCCTCAAGCATTTCAATTATTCTCATAACCTTCAAGACAACAATCCATTACTTATACTACCAGCTAGAGTAGGCAGGTACTTACATCACCTACGGTACTCCAATCCTTGTTGGATCATAGCTTTCACAGCTTAAGAGATTCAGTCTCTATTTCCTTATCGATCTTATCTAAAGGCCTTCTAGATCTTTTCTTGAAAGACTTTAAAGTCTCATCACAAATCCTTACATTCTCACTCCTTAGGGAAATTCCTCGAAATCCCAAATCGATTTATCTCTAAAGATCCTGAATCAGATCGCGATATATAGTTCCAATCATTTCCTGTAAACAACCAAACCTCAAAACCTCCAAAGACTCTTTACTGAACGATACCTTAAACCTCAAATAACGATTCAGGTTTCCATGCGATGCACACAGCATAACTTATTCAAATGCCTTTTCTCACAGACCTTCGAATCCTTAAGCCCACTTGGCACACTAAACCATAGTCGCAAATACTGCTGACTAGATTTCTCATCATCCTTCTTTAGGGTTGATATGACCTACAAGAAACTCTTGCCTTTTAGAATCTCTTTCTCGAATTGAGATTGCCACCTCACAACTCTTCGTTAAGGCCTTGAACTGGCCCTGCTTTACTTCTCCAAATTTCATTTACCGATAATCTACTAACTCTCGCTTTTCGATCTTTATATCCAGCCAACTATCGGCGTACGACCATTCACGATCCCAATGCCATACTAGATACCGAGGTACTCTACTCTAGAGCCTCGCAATGCTCGTCGTGTCACCAACTCCCAAGATGACCACGAACCCAAATGCAATTTCTTTAAGCAAGACACCCAGTACCTTACTCAATCCATCTCATTTTGGGTTGATTCCCTAGGCTGCCCGCCTCTTCCAACAAGCTAGGGCACACCTTGCACCTTAAACCATTGGCACTTGGACCCCATCACACTATTAGGATTCCTTGTCCTGTCTCTACGAGTTACATTAGAGACACCATTGGCGTCTCATCAACTAGCGTAACTCAAATGCCATCACTTGACCACCTTTGGTCTCTCGCTCGACTCAATCCCTAGGATCCTTGATCCACACATCTCTTCTTCAGAGTTACTAAATAATCCTCGTAAATACTTATCATTCGATCTTAACTCTATAACTAGGCTATACCACATTAAACTAATCATCTATGACTCAATTATCCTTGATAACTACCAGTTATCCTATCATTCATCGTAAAAATTTTGACTAGCGACCTCAAATCGACTAACCTCAAATCAACCAATCATTTCCTTCCTCAATATTTGATCAAAATCAACAAGCTCTAAATATCTCGGATCCATAATCATGGTTACCGAATCAACCTTACACTCGAATCATATCATCAGATTCTATCTTCGATAGCTACGTCCATTCGACCAGCTGTTCTATCGTTTAACAAGGTCAATATCCTTAAATCAATAACTTCTAAGGCCTCAATCCACAATTCCCGAATCTTTAAGTAGGGACCTCATTCTATGAACCATTCATGATTCGACTATTCTTGTTAACTATCCGTTACCCTATCATTCATCATAATGATTTCAACTAATAACCTCAAATTGACAGATAAATCCTCAAATTCCTACCATTTCCTTCATCGAGATACTTTACCTCAATTCCTATCTCACCTTGTCTCACTATCCATCATCAAAATCAACTTCAATATTTTCAAATTCTACTCTCCAAAAACATTAACTGAAACATCATAGGTTTCTCATTACCCAATCAAACTTTTCCTATGTCTCCAAGGAGAGTTGAGCTCCGATACCAATTGTAACGCCCCGTTTTCTCGGGCGTGTTATTTCTTGGGACAATCCTGGGACAATAATTTTTTTCTTTTAAACTAACACTTAAATAACATCATTTCTCGCATCCGTCCTAGAATTTCTCTACATTAATTTATTCTCGAAAGAGAGACATCATATACATACCTCAAATGCGGAAGCTAGAATCGAACCTGACATCTTACTTTAACATTAAATCATAAATCAATTCTTTACATCATCGTTTCTCAAACTTAAACCTCAATACAAGACTATTCATCAATGAAATATAATTTCCTCAACATGATTTAAAACATAATATACGTCTCAACTAACATCAACACATAACATGCGTTCTTACTAACATGAACCCTAAATTGGGTTATACATCATCATTAACCATAAGGTTATACATCATCGTTCCTCATACATCAATCATCAATTATATCTTACATCATGGATTTCCAAATCGTTCAGATTTCAAAGTAGCAGGACTTAAACACATGGGCTATATCACATACATTCATCTTATCGTTCATTCATCATGCACTTAGCTAAGTGCCATTTCATGCCTCATTCATCCTCGTACCTGCTACAATCTCCATCTGGAACGTTTAAATATTCCAAGGGCAAAGCCCAATTAGATGATGAACCATCTAAGTAAGCGGTACAAAATCATTTTCGTGCATGAATGCAATATGCAAAATGTCCTCGTAGTTTTCGACTTGAGTCAACCGCACCCAACTGCTACTCCTCATTTTTACAGTCCCTTTCCTGGACTGATGTGTATGGGTGCACACTTGGTAGAGCAGCGATGCCAGTTCATAATCCCAAGCCTTTTATGCAATGCATGATCAATAATGTCATCGTGAATGTATGCACATTTCAACATCAATACATGTAAATGCAATCTACATGACATAATCACATCAAGACATGACAACATGATAAAATCGTTCACATCAAATAAGGTTTTGGGAAAACCACTTTCAAATCAAGCATCTTTTCGTAGAACTAAATCCATTTTGGTAAGTACTACTTACACATCAAACATTTTCCATAAAATTAAATCCATTGGAGTAGTATCACTTACCTCATACGCATTCTCATAACATCTCGATTCTCGTGCCAGGCTTCTAACGTACTCAATTCGAATCCTCAATCATACCCTGGCCATCATAGTTGTTCATTAGTATCAATAATCTATTTTCCATAATTTCCTCATAACTTATCTCTATTTCTTCCTATTTTTCTCAATAATTCCATAATATTCCTCAATAACTAGTTCCTAAATAATTTCTTAATAGCAATTCCTAAAATCATTTTCCTAATTTACTAGAATTTTTTAAGAAATTTTGTTTACCTTAGTTTGGCCTCCCGGTCTGCCTCGGAATGCGTGTCATGACCTCTAAATGCGTGACTGACCTCGATTGTCGCACAAGTCCTCGATTCTCACATACCACCTCAATTCCCACGCAATTACCTCAATTTTTGTGCAACATCTTAATTTTCGCGCGCTGCCTTGATCTACGTGCACAACCTTAATCCTTGAGTCTTGCCTCGATTCTGATGCCCGACCTTGATTCTCACACCCTACTTCACTATTTGCACACCACATCAATTTTTGTGCGATATCTCGATTTTTGTGCATCGCCTCTATATGCATGCCCGAACCATTTTTTCTCGCCAAAGTCTCCGGAATATTAATACATCCTCATTCCCTACTTTTTCGATATTTTTCGGGATCGTTTCCTATATTTTTCCCATTTTCTTCCTTTTCTTTCTTTTTCTTTCTTTTCTTTTCTTTTTTTTTCTATTTTTCTTTTTCTCTTCTTCTTCACCTTTCTTCTTCCCCGCGCGCCTCTGCAACTCCTCTTCTTCATTTTCTTTTCTTTCTTTTTTTCTTTTCTTCTTCTTCCTTCTTTCTTCTTCTTCTTCTTCTTTTTCTTCTTCTTCTTCTTCTTCTTCTTCTTCTTCTTCTTCTTCTTCTTCTTCTTCTTCTTCTTCACAGCACCCGCGCACAATGCCTCATGAGCACATGCCCAGCTGCCTCCGAGTGCCTCCAACTGGCCTCTACTGCCTCCTCGAACGTCCACCGGCCGCCCCAACTGGCGCCACTATCGCGGCCAAACCTTGCTTTCGTCGCACACCAGCTGCCTCGGTCGCCGCCTGCATCGCAAGTTGCCGCAGCTGCCATCACCGTGTTGCCCAGCTCCGCCGCTGCTCACGTCGCCCAGCTGCAACAGCAGCTTCATGGCTGCTTTCTACCCTCGTCACCGGGAAGCTTCTCGCTGCGACCAACGCCACTGGCCTCCCGTGCGCCTCGGTCGCTGCTGCAACTTCATTGGCAGCCATGGCAGCCCCCTGCTCGCCTTCGACCTTCGTGGCTATGGCCGCTTGCGGCTCCAACGGCCACCCGCGACGCCTCCTCACCTTCCCTCTCTCTCGAACTCACTGATTCAGCCCTCTCTCGAGCCCTCATCTCTCTTCAATTCGATCACTCTCTCGCTCTCTCATTTCTGCTTCTCTCGGCCAGCTTGTGGCTATGGCCGAAATCAGCCATAACTGTAACGCCCCACTTTTCTTTTTCCAAGGTACACATACAAAGATGCATGATGATGCTAGCAACCACATGGTAATCAAAGGGCGTTTATGGAAGCCTTTGCCAACGGAAGCAAAGGATCGAACCTGAAAGCTTTATAAAAACCATAAGCTAGACATTTAAGGCTTCCACTACATGCTTTTAACACAAAAACCTCCTGAAAAGCCATAATACAACTTGGAAATCTAGGGATTATTTAGGCTCCCTTTTACAAAAATTAAAACTCATACTAAAGTCACAGTACAATGCTTTGCAATTAAAAAGAAGCTAACTATCCAAGAACCACTTCTTTTCCTTTCCTCTAACTTGATTCCGGGGCACCTGTCATGACTAACCCACCTGGAACGTTGAATGTTCCAGGGGTATGAGACACCCAAGTTAGATAGTTATATCTAAGTGAGTGCAACAAGAAGAGATAGCATGCATGTAAATGAATTATGAAAAATGATATGAAACCGCCTGTGTGGTAGTGACGCCGAGGTGTTGCAATTACCCCCGCTGATCAATCATGTTCTCACATCTCCAAGACTTTTCACCAGTCTAACATGAGATCCTGACTTCAGCTAGCCACGCACACCAAATGATGCATGACAAAAAAGAGAAAATGCTTGATTTAAAAGAAAATCATGCTTATGCAAGTAATCACCCTTACCCGTGTGAAGACAAAATGTTCGATATGTAATATAAAGATGTAAGAAGCACTCACCTTGCTGGTTCGGAAGCTCTAAGGTACTGTTCACTGGGTTCGGGAAAGCTTTTCTGCAAAAATAACATAACTTCGAAACTCAAACCTAAAATATATTTATATGGGGTCCTAGGGAAAAATTTAAAGACCATGTATACAAAATTTGGGCCCAAGAAGGTCTCTCACGTGCCCTCACGCGCTGGGGGAAGGATCCCCACGCGCTCCACTCGCAGTAGTCAGGTGGCGTGTGAGCTGCACGTGCCGCCCCATCAGCTTTGACACCTTGTGGTTTTTTGGCCCGTTCTCCCTCGTCCGGACTCCGATTTGACTTCCGTTTGAACCCACACGACCCTTATTCAATTATCTATCGAACTACGGAAAGAAATTAGAATTAACTTGCTGTCTTGATGTCATTTAACTCCTTTTACGGTGGCGGTCTAACTTTTTCGACGAAGTGTTTTACCACTCTATTTTTTGGTAAAGGTTCTCCTCTCAACTCACCTCCTCTTTTCCTCTTGATTAATGGTGAGATTTTCCCTTCCAAGGCCTTGGTATTTATCGGCATTTAGGGCCAATCCAAGAGTGCCATGTGTCACTTGCCGTGTGACACTAATTAGATAAGGTTGTAATCATCACTTTCTTAAGATTGTGCCAAGTGTCCCTTGAGATTTGAGCCATTTCTCCTCCTTGCGACATGTGTCCTTTTAAACATGTGTCACCACATGCTAATTTCATTTTTCAAGATTCTTCATGATTATGTCTCCTAACTAAGTTAGCTTACTTGGTTCCTTTAACTAACTAGTCACAAGATACTTTAACTTCTTACAAATAACTCTTTAACCCAAAAACTTCTTTGCACTTATATCCCTTGAGCCCTATAACTCCTTAAAATTCTCCAAAATACCTTAGATGATGTCCCCTTGCGATGGTTTCCATGATTTTTCGGAAAACCCTTCATTCGTTCCTCGGCGATTACCTCAGAACTTCACATGTATCCTTCGATTTCCAAGGAAATGTTTTATTTCTTAAACAACAATGCCTAGGAAAACTTCGGGTATTACAATAACTCTCTCCCTCATCTCCCTTTGCTTCCACCTATATATACGTGAAGAAACTTGGGCGCCACTCCTCTCCCGACATTCTCTCAATCTCTCTGCAAACTCTTAGCCCAAAATCTCCATTCCAAATGCTGCCTCCCACACCTTACAGACAACCATCTTGAAGCCTCCCCTGCTTCCCACGCGAGTATATACATAATACATATATATAAATATTTAATGTATATTTACACCAATAAAATTATAAGAAACTACACATTTAATCCTCATTTTATTCTTAATACACTTGGGAATTCCTTAAATTGCAATTACACCCTTTAACGACCAATTAATTTGCATTACGATGCTTTAAATCCAAATTAATAACTTCGATAATTTCTCGATAAGGATGATTTTGCCCTCGGGTCCTCACCAGGCCCTTGATTCATCTCGCAACCACTAAAGGGTTGATCGTTACGAAAAATCAAAGCCTCTCTAGGGTTCTGTTGAATTCCCGGACGTCCTCTATGAAAATTTGATTTTTTCAGCCTAACTCATAGTTGTATTTTAGCTGTACAGAAAACTGTCTCAATTCCAATTTCTTTTACTCCCATAAATCCTATCTCAGAACGCTCATCGAGATTATACCATTTTCCATATCCAATTACACTCCGGGGCATTCCCTTCAGTCGATTCGGTGATTTATTTTGCCATCAAGCCTATTTTTCGGTATTCAAACCTTACTTAAATGACGTGGCAACCTTACGCCGAAACGGGGTTTTACAGATATGGCGACTCAAGGTAGAAGCAATAGGGGGAGACAATCATAGCCTGCGGCTAACAAAAGCAATGGTCTCAATAATCAACTTATGCAGCTCATCGATGCCCTTCATAACGTGGTGTCTCGAGCTACACCCCCTCCAAAAAATCCAGAAAATCATGTGGCATTAGTAGAAAAGTTCAGAAAATTGCAGCCTCCAACTTTTGAGGGCGAGTTAGACCCTCTTGTGGCTGAAGATTGGATATCCTCAATTGAGCGGATTTTCAATCTCATTAATTGTCCAGATGCTAGGAAAGTGGAATGCGCCACATTCATGTTACAACACAGAGCAAGGCATTGGTGAGATTCCACTGCCAGATCCCAACCACAAGGACATATGTGGACCTGGGAGGAATTCAAGGAACTCTTTCTTAAAAAGTATTATCCTACCAATATTCGTAATCAAAAGGAAGTAGAGTTTCTCATGTTAAAACAAGGTAGCATGACCTTGATTGAGTACGAAAGAAAGTTTGATGAGCTATCATGATTTTCCCCATCCTTAGTGGATACAAAACAGAAACGAACAAGGCGCTTTGAACAAGTGTTGAGAGATGATTTACAGTAGGCAGTCGTAACTTTTGAGTTAGGCACGTATCATGAGGTACTAGCTAAGGCCCAACTGGAAAACTTTAGAGAAAGCTCCAGCAGCAATAGCAAGCTATCACAGTCTGGACCACCAGAAAAGCGTAAGTGGGAGGATAAAGGTAAAGGGAAATAGGATTATTTAAAGAAGAATAAATGAGGAGGTCCAACATCGGGAAATTACCCATTGAACCCAGTGTGTGGCAAATGTCAGAAGCGTCATTCGGGACTATATCTCATGGGAACTGGCGCATGCTATAATTATGGAGAAATGGGTCATGTGGCCAGATTCTGTCCCAAGGGTCAGCTAAAGAAACAGTAGCAACAACCATATCAACAGAAGCCAGGAAATCCCCCCAAGGGTCAAGCTAGGGTGTATGCACTCGCAAGACAGGAGGAGGATCAAGCTCATAACGTGTTGGCAGGTAACATCCTCATATCTAGAATACCTGCTTATACTTTGTTTGATTCTGGTTCCACCCATTCTTTTATATCCCCTAAGTTTACTAGAAAACTCAATGCATATGTGGAACATGTAAGTACTCCCTTAGGAGTAGCGATACCCTCAGGAAGTATAATAAGCACGAATCATGTAGTAAGAACAGCTAAGGTGGAGGTCAAGGGGAAGTTCTTAGAAACGACCTTATATGTCTTAGATATGCAACAATTCGACGTGATTTTGGGAATGAACTGGCTTTCCAAGCACCATGCAACCATTCTATGCTTCGAAAAGGAAATAGTTTGTAAGTATCCTGAAGAGGTAGAACTTTGCCTTTCAGTGGCTGAGACAAAACACCTTCCCCGTGTCATTTCAGCATTAAAGGCTAAGAAACTATTGCAGTCGGAATGATGTATTGGATTCTTAATGTCAGTGGTGGCTAAGGGAGAAAAAGAATTAACAGTGAACGACGTTAATGTAGTAAAGGACTTTCCAAAGGTCTTCCCTAATGACCTGACTGAAATGCCACCAAAACAAGAAGTAGAGCTCACTATTGATCTAATGCCCGGTTCCGCACCTATTTCTAAAGCTCCTTATAGGATGGCACCAAAGGAGTTACATGAATTAAAAATTCAGTTAGAGGAACTGTTAAGGAAAGCATTTATTCGACCTAGTGTATCCCCCTAGGGAGCGCCGATAAATTTCGTCAAGAAGAAAGATGGATCAATGAGGATGTGCATTGATTACCAAGAATTAAATAAAATCAGTATTAAGAACAAGTACCCTCTTCCCAGAATCAAGGATTTGTTTGATCAGTTACAAGGTGCACGAGTGTTTTCGAAGATTGATCTAAGGTCAGGATACCATCAACTGGGGATCAAAGTTGATGATGTTCCAAAGACAGCTTTTAGAACACGATATGGCCATTATGAGTTTTTGGTCATGCCCTTTGGTTTGACTAATGCACCGGCAGTTTTCATGGATCTGATGAATCGAATTTTCTATGAGTTCTTTGATTAGTTTGTTATTGTCTTTATTGATGATATCTTGGTGTAGTCGTGAAGCGAAGAAGAACATGAGAAACACTTAAGAATGGTGTTAGGAATTTTGAAGGAAAAGAAGCTATATGCAAAATTCAAAAAGTGTGAATTTTGGTTGGAACGGGTTGTATTTCTTAGGCATGTGGTAATAGCTCAAGGAATAGAAGTAGACCCCGGCAAGGTAGAAGCAGTGTTGAATTGGTCAAGACCAACTAATGTAAGAGAAGTACGCAACTTCTTAGGTTTAGCTGGGTACTACAGGAGGTTCATCGAAGGGTTCTCCAAACTAGCAGGACCTCTGACTCAGCTCACTCGTAAAGGTACTAAGTTTGAATGGACAGAGAAGTGTGACTCCATTTTTGAGGAATTAAAGAGGAGGCTGGTCAATGCGCCAGTATTAACTATTCCTGAAGGATCCGAAGATTTTGTTATCTATAGTGATGCATCCAAATAGGGAATCGAGTGTGTATTGATGCAAAAAGGTAACGTAGTTGCTTATGCATCAAGGCAGTTGAAACCTTATGAGCAAAACTATCATACGCATAACCTAGAACTTGCTGCAGTTATGCATGCTTTAAAGATTTGGAGACACTATCTGTACGAAGGTAAATGCGAGGGAGTATTTGGAGGTTTAAGATTGGAAGAATTGGAGACTTGCTTTGGAAGAAAAGGAAAAATCAAAGATGGTAATGATTACTAGGGTAGAAAATGAGGAAATTTAGGGGCTAAGAGATATCTTGAAGATTTGGGATTTGAGAAGCTATATAAAGGGGAGGAGGAGAGGCCACGAGAAGTTAAAGTGTGAGAAAGAAAACAAGGAAAGAAAGAAATCCAAAGAAAAAGCAAAGAAGGGAAGATAGAGATACCTGGTTGGAAAGTGGTGAAAACGGAAAGGAAATCAAAGAGATAAGCCAATTTTCTTTCCATAAGGTCATAGATCATGAAAAGAAGAGTCCGTAGGTTCAAACAGAGAGCGAATCGGAGCAAAAATGAGCAAGTTATAGCATTTTTAATTTTAGGTTGCAAAATCCGTAACAAGGAAGAAGGTGGCGCGTGGCCAACCTTCTTGAGGCGCGTGAGGGCACGTGGAAGCCCATTTTTTCATGAGATTTCACATATCAACCCTTAATTTAATTATCTACAATCCCATATAAGATTATGTAGGTTTAGTTCACGAAAATACGTATTTTATCTGCAGAAAAACAAACCCGGCAAGGTGTGAAGCCTTAAACATTCGAATCTCATCCAACCAAGTTGAGGTAAGTACATTATGAACTATTTATGATTTTTAAGCATAACCATGAATTATGTTATGTGGTCCCTCATGTTATGTTATGTTCACGCAAGTTTTGGGACCGGAGCTCGATAGCGCTACGCACAAGGGTTCTTACCCCTACAAGTTGGTGGAACCTCTCGTGTCTCCATATGATATGTTATGTTATGTCATGACTTGTTTAAATACATATGATGGTTCTCTTGTACTTACTGAGACTCGCATGAATCTCATCCCATATTTTTCTCCCCCAGGTAATTATGAGTGAGGAGATCGGAACGTGGACGTGGAGTGTGGTGGCTATTTGAAGATAATTTTTAATAATCAAAATCTTGTTTTTCTCTTCTTGTATTAGAAAAATTTTCAATATTACACTTTTATGATATATGTACACTATTGCTACATCATATGTCCTTAAAGTTTATATAAGTTTATGCAAAGCCCGAGTCTCAATTTAAGGCTAGATTTCTCAAGTTTCTTGTCTACGCTAAACCTTGAATTTCATATGAATATTATTATTATTATTAAGCATGTTTTTAAGTTGCGGGTGTCACATCTATCCTAGGGAAAGATAGGTGTGTGGCAGATGGACCCTAGTGGGCATTGGAATGTGATAGAAAATCCCTAGCGAGTCGAGTTGAGATTCAGAAGAACCCAAGTCGGGTTAACGAGTTCGGCATGTATTGCTATGTGTGTGAAAGCTATAGGATTAGTAGTCCTTGTTGTGAATGGTCGTTGATGTGATTGATGATGAGAGGCCAATCAAACTCTCATTATGACGTTTGGGGCCAGGCGGGACGCCTAAGGTCTGGAGATGAAAAGTGAATAGACCCTCATTTTGATGCTTAGGGTCGGGGAGGATGCCTAAGATCACGAGATCCTTGTTAGGGTGATGAAAAGGTCATCCAATGAAAGGTATAAACAGGTTGTATGGGCCGAGAGTAATGATAAGCTAGATTATCACAATAGGACATCCATGGGCTGTGCACGTGAAGGAAATGCCAACTGCAGATGCTGAGTGGGCAAGGGCGTAGCGAGTGATGTAGAGGCCCCGGGTTGTAATTCCAAAGTCATGGGAACCTGAGTAAGGCAGGTTGAAAGTCCGAGTTGGGTGTAGTGATTGTATGCATATATGGGTATGCAAGAGGAGACATAAGGTCTCGATTCACCTAAAGGGTGACAATATGTGCTTTGAACGATGGGTGTTGGAACCTGAGGTAGTCAAGTTTTGGGATGAGCTTGGTGGCAAAGTGGTTCGTGATGGATCAGGATTCATTGGTATGGAAAGATAGGTCTTTCAAATTGTAGTAGAAAAGTCGTGAGGTATGATCTCGTGGGGTGAGATCATGAGACTTTAAGAGTTGGATTAATTTGAGATTCTCTAGGGTTGTAAGAGATAAATTCTTGAGGAATGAGGCTCATGGAGTGAGCCTGAGGTTATCAAGGCAAGGACACCCTAACGAGGTTGCTTCCGTTTGATGGTGGTGGAACCATTGCAACTCGTGGAGAGTTCGTCATGGCATTAATGCTAAGGATGCAAGGCTCGCAATGACGGATCTAATGCTATGGACCATGTGGCAAAGGACTAATGTGTTGGCTCGCGATAAGGGCAGGTGGCCCATTGGCCTGGGCAACATAGTGAACTACAGGTGAAGATCAGATGCTAAAGATCTAGAGCAACACCAAAGGAATTATGTCGAGTAAGGGTCTAGGTTTCGTAGGACCGATAATCTCCCATGAAGGTCATGGTGATCGAGGGATTGGGGTAACACGGTTAGTGATAATGTCTCGTGTATCGTGGTGGTTAGTCGCTTAGTGTCAAAAGGTGAGCTCAGTTGAGTAGCTAAGAGTTGCAAGTCGGGTAAGTGCATGAAGCCTAAGTTGGGCGAAGTGCACAAAGGCCCAAGTGGGGGTTAAGTCCTTTGTAGCAATGAAGTGGTGATGAAGTGGTTCGACGAAGTTGAGACCATGTAGTGAATCAAGATGTCTAGAGGGTGGAACCCAAAGAACGAGGAATGGCTTTTGCTCGAAATAATGCTATAGGTGATACCTACCAGTGACGGGTCTAATGCTAAGGACCACTAAATACAGATGGTGGGTGGCCAATGGGATTGCTCATGATGAGGGACTGCAGCCCTCTGTGAAAAGTAACCAGTCTGTTGTGGAGACGGTTAGATGTTGAAGACTTGGAGCGCACTGTAGGTTATGTCTGGGCTAGGCCTAAGTTCCGTGGGGGACTAAAGTGTGGTAGTAGTGTCGCTAGTGTGGCACGACAGTTTGGAAGTTGTGAAGCGGGTGAGTGATGTCTTTTAAGATGATGTCAAGATGCGTAAGGATGGGTGGTGTTAAGGGAACCTAACACAGTTGAGGCTAGAATTGATTGGGGTTGATCTAGTAAATTGGGATGGTGGACCCAATGTGACCCTGTGGCAGTGCGAGAAGATATGGTTGATTAAAGAGTTGGCAAATGACCCCAGGATGTTATGCGAAATAAGTGTTGTGGAGGGCGAGACTTACAAGATGGAAGCCAACCATGAGATGGGAATACTGAAACGAGTGAGGTTTCAGGTATAAGAATCTCTGAACCAGTGATGTGGGTTTGAGATAGGCAAAACATGTGGCTATAGCATGGTTGTGGGATCTGTGAAGGGTCACAGTGGCAAAGTCAAGTGTTAATCCTAAATGTATCAATGTGATGATGAGGAGGCATCCTCATGTAACACTGAATGGATTTCCAGTTGATGACACAGGATCGATTGCCAGGTGGTAACACCTATAATGGCAATGATGGGAGTGTGAGGCTCGATGACTGTGAGTAAAAGCTTGTTGATTATCAGGTATGCCACTAATGTGAGGGTTCAATGAGATCTGGTGGTCAGATCGATCAAATTTGAGTAAGAGATCCAGAGTTTCAGAAGTGGTTGGTCGGAGCAGGGATGAGCAGCTTGGATGAGTGCAACTCCTAAGCGAGGGTCAAGGATGGTAGTTTCGTGTGTGGCTTGGGTTAGAACCTGGGATATTCTCCTAAGAAAAGTTGAGCGTGAGGCAACAACACTAGATGAACTTCCTAAAGGACTACAGCATGATGTATCACCCAGGGAAAGCCAACATGATGGCAGACGCTTGAGTATGAGCGAAAGTCCTATAGCATTGAGTGGAAGCATGAGTTCCACAGTTGTAGCTGGGGTGATTTCCAGTGAATGGAGATTCATCGGAGTGAGAGTCGATGATGATTGCTAGGGTAGTGCCTAGAGGAATGTTGTGTTGGTTGCAAGGCTGAAATTTCATATACGAATCATACTAAAATCCTCAACATATCTTATAAGAATAACACTCCCAAAATAGAACTAAGGAAATGATATACTTAAACATAAGCGAAAGCAAGACCATAACCTTAAAAATCATAACATACGTAAGTTCATATATATTGTTCGCCCAACATAATAATACAATAACAGTTAAAACCATACGATAGCAGTTATAAATTAAATACAAAATCATCTGATTAATTGGTCCTGACCCTAACATAGGGCCCACAAAACCTCTATCATACTCATGCCTCGATCACTCCTTTGCCCTTCCGACCGCTAGTATCGCCTAGAACGTGGAATATTCCAGGGATAGATGCCTAAAATTAGAAGATAAATCTTCTAAGAGGATTAAAATAATCATGAATGAGTGATGCATGGACATGAACAAACATATGCCCTAATGCAACTTCCCTGGCCCACCAGCCTGGCACAGAACCCTAGGTAGTAATCTCGACCTCCTTATGGGGTACGCCTAACGTTGTTCCATCAATTGTCCTTGGGGAATTCCAACTACACTATAAGGGCGACATCCCATCCCGACACAAGTATCACTATGTCAATAATATCATGCCGAATAAAATATCATGAAATACGATGCAATAATACATGCATAGATATGACAAAATACTTCTATAAGTTAGCCACTTTTGTGACTATCATGCTTAACATAGGCAATCATATCATATAGATAGGCTTTTAGGAAAAATTACTCACATTTAGATATAAACTCGAATTTCCTCAAAAAACGTGTATTGCCTCGATTTTTGTGTCAAACCTCAAAATTCGCACAAATCACTTCCCCTTAAGCCCAAAGCACCTTGAGCCCCACGCGCCCGCATGCGTCGCGCGTGACTTGTGCACGTAAAGCCAGCGCATGTAGCCCACGCTCTAGCCTTCTTCCCCGGTTCTAACACACCGGCATTTCTAGATTTTTGTTCCTGGATGATTACAGCCTTAGTCAATCCTGATGGTGTGCTTAGATGCTTGAAACATTGACTGGAGGTGCCTCAATCGGAGGTTTAAAGGCTCAATCGAGGCTACCATCTTCTTTTCTGACAAAGTCTCAAAACTTCACCAAATCTACACGAAAACCCTCCAAATTTTCTACAAATGATCCTCACCAACTCAAGAAAAAAAGCCTCTTATCCCTAGTCCTTGATTCGACCCAAAATAACAGTAATTTGAGTCCCAACTTCTGAAAACTCTCAGCTAAAACTTCCTCTATTTTTAGTCAAAATCGAGCCTCTTAACACTAATGGTTGTCTATATTAGAGTCCCTAGCACCTTCACTTGTCCTAGATGGGTCCAAAACCTCGATACAAGCCCCCCAAAAATCCATTTACAGGGGCCCGAAATTCTGGTCACTTTCGACCGACATTTCGATCGTGATTGTCGTTGACATGGCCTTTTATCGGCCAAGAAACGGTCTAGGCCTTGCTCTGAGGCCCCCCATCCACTTCCTCGAGTCTCCCATAGCCGAATTCAGTGATGGGATGGGTGTGGTCAACCATGGCTATGGGAAGTTTTGCAATTTCCACTTTCGCCCCCTCTCAACTTTAGAAATTTCCTTTTGGCCCTTTTCGGGGCAATCCCTTGGGTTTTTGAGTATACCATTAAGGTCCACGAGTTCTAAATTCTTCATTTCATCATTGGAACTTTAGAAAAATATCTTTTTTGATCCTCGTTAAGTAAAATTAAAAAATTAAACTTGGGCCCGAGTGAATTATTTGACCCTAAATCCTTTCGTTTCGACCCGAAACCACTTAAGAGTTGTTTATCATGCCAAATTTGACCTTTTTAAGGGTTCCGTTGACTTTTTGAAAGCCCCTTACGACAATTCAGTTTTTCAGCCTGATCCAAAATTATACCGAAAATTGTCTCTGATCCAATTTCTTTCAATGTCATAAATCATATCTCGAGATGTTTGTTAGGGACATACCTATTTCCCTAGGTATCTAAGCTCCTAGGCATTCCCTCTATCTAATTCGTTCATTTTCTCGAGCTATTCTGATACCGATTCCTTTGAAACTTTGTATTTCTTTCCATACACTTATTTCAAAAGTAACCCAAAAGTTTTAGGTATTACACAAGTCCTACCTTGCAAGTTATATATCATCGGGCATGTCAAAACTTACACTCAGTTGCATCAGAATCATCCTTAAAATAGGGCATACACATATTAACACAGCAATCGATCTTCTAGTACCCAAGGCCCAACTTAGAAACCTTTTTCTTTGTCTTATAAAAGTCCTTGGGCATCCAGTTGCCTTACGACATCAACTCATTTATTAGTCACACCCAATCATTATAGCATTGCTCAGGCAAGTTGAAATCAGCCTTAATGCCAAGCATCCTCGCCACTGTAGAAAGTTCGATATGAGTAGTGCATCATATATAGGTGTACTCGCATTTTCTAACATTTCATAGAAGCTTTGAGCATCTACATTGGGCTCTTCTTCTTCATTTTCCGAAAGAAGGGCCCTAACAGAAGGACCTGTAGCATCCATCACCGTTGTATTATATGCATTTGAATTATCCTCGTAACCCCAATGCACTTCATAATAACCTGGGATTCCATGGGGGCTCATGTTCCCCATGGCATGTCCAATAATAGTAATGGGCTATGAATCATTTTTGATAAAGATGCAACGTCACATCATCCATATTTAAGAATTTCCCATATCGACACTTAACATACAGACACCTTATGGTCTCATCATCTCGTGTGAATTGTGGCCGAGCACATACATAACGTATGAAACTCTCAGCATGTGTTAAAATAAACATGTTTAGTTAAAATTTTAATTAATTATCTTTATTTATGAATTATGATCATGTTAATTATTAAAGAGTTCATATTGAAACTTATAACTATATATAAATTATAATAAGATTTTTAAGTTATTTTAGTGAAAATGGAATTACCATTCCTATAGATAAATCCCTAGAAAATTTCCCAAATGTTATAACAGACAAAATCCAATAACAAAAACTTTTGGGCAACCTTAACTATGTTTCTAATTTTAACTCAAAGCGCAAAAGGATTTGTTAGCCATTATTTAATGGGTAAAAGAAGAATCATCCCTCCTATATGGTCCTCAAAACATACATATATGGTCCAGCATATATAACAAGATGTATCTTAAGACCTTACCCTGTCTTTTAATTACTTCACCCATAATTATAGAAATAAATATACCAGAAAAAGGTTACGGTGTTAAATATATGGTCCATTTATTCTGTTAAATATTTAGTCTTTTAATTAAGGCATTTAAAAATGTTGTTAAAGCCTCTTATTCAATAAAAATTCAAAATCTATGTTAGAAAAAGAAAGATGTCTTCCTTCCTCCATTAACCATAGAACCTCATTTCTATCAAGAGCATTTTTCAAAAGTCCTTTGACTATTGCAGTCTTTGTTTACAACTCTAAAACATTATCTTGATAACGCTGTTAAAAATTTTATGAATTTATCATTTTCTCCACATATTTTGTTAAATTAACTAAATTGACTTTGGTTTCAGATTAGAAACATAATAATAACATTTGGGAAACTTATAACTATCTTTATTTATGAATGGGCTTATGAGTGGGCTCTTAGTGGCAACTGGATTTAAAGAATGGACTCTTACTAGGCCACGGAAAAATATATGCAAGAATGGGCTTTCGACTGGGCCTACAACAAATTTATTTGATGTAAATGCATGTAGCTGGCTACTACTGCAGAAAATGAGAAGAAGAAAAAAGAGATAATTACCGAAAAGAAATTATCTAAGGTTCCATAATATTCAATTTTCACTAAAATTATTATAATCTTTAGAACAATCTAGTATAACTATTTTTTAACTTAATAGAGACTTAACTACATCTTTTTTTCTAAAAATAATTTACACACTAAATGAGAAACTTGTACTAGCGTTGTGGCTAGTGGTAGCTATCGACCACCGTGGCTAGTGGTTTTCGAATATCGGAGGCAACCACTCGACACCCTTACTCCCATCGACCAACATACCCAAAAACTAATTAGATCCAACGGCCGAATCTCTATGGATCTAATTTTTAATTTTTGCCCAAATCCAAAACAGCACTGACGATCGTCATCGGTCATCGTGGCTAGTGGTTTCTAATGATCAGAGGCAACCACCTAACACCTTTACCTCTATTGACCAACATACCCAAAAACCAACAAGATCCAATAGTCGAATCTTCATAGATCTAATTTTTAATTTTCGGGCAAATCCAAAACAGCACTCTTAGTCACCACCAGCCACCATAGTCGGTGGTTTCTGACAATCGAAAGCAACCACTCGACACATTTACCCCTATTGACTAACATACTCAAAAATCAACAAAATTCAACAGCCGAATCTTTATAAATCTAAACTTAAACATCTGTCCAAACCCAACTTGCACGTATATGCACATATATAGCATACATCTATGCTGGAAATAATGTTGATCAAACTAAAAGACTTACCTCCTTTTTTAGATTGGGGTTATTTTTACAGTGAAAATGTAATCAAATCTAAGATCTAACTGTTACAAAAATGCGCTTGGAATTGAGAAAGAGGGAAAGAAAGAGTGAGATTGTAGAAGAAGAAGAAGCACAGGGAAGAAAAAGCCATCACGCGGGAAGGCTTATGTTAATAAATTTCTTCTTTTAGTTTTATATTTTTTTAATAATTAGTTATTAGCTTATGTTAATAAATTTCTTTAACTTTATAATGTTGTTGTGTGACACAACTTTCGTTTACTTTAGCCTGGTTGGTTTGTAAAACATTATTAAAAATTAGGAGGTAAAAGAAAATTTATAAATAATTTTATATAAGTTTTTATAATTGTTGTGTAAATAGTACAAAAACAACTTTAAGTCAAATTTTTATTTTCTTTTTCTGGATATCAAATCTTTCTTTAAGTCAATTTCACGTTTGTATCTATTTACCATTTACATTTTCTGAAAAAAAAATCTCAAGGATCTCAATAGAAAGGATAGTGATACCAACATCAGTTGTCCAATAAATGAATAAAATATAAATAATTAAATGTCCAATAAATTCTTAATGGCAGTGTAAATAAATAAAAAAATAAAATATCAAATAATTTATTATATTTAAAATTTGGGAGTTAAATTAGCCATACTACTTAAAAATTAATCAAATAAATATTTAGTCTTTAATCAAATTAGTCAATATACTTTATAATAGTTAAATAATACTATTTTACTTTTTGAATTAGAGTTATGTTAATCATTTTGATAGATCTTGTTACTTTTAGGATTAGGAATTTAATTTTGCACTAGTATCTAAATTATGACTTAAATGATAAGATAATTGATATCGTAAAATTAAGAGGCCATTGGCAGCCTCTACTATCATGATTATTGTTGCACATTTGCACTGAATTTTATTTAATTTCTTTTAAATCCTGAATAAGCTGATTACACCATAAATCCATAACTTGAAAACATATAGTATTATACTTTAATATTCTTAAGAGAAATAAAATGCAAATCATATAAAAGAAAAAATACGAAAGCGTTAGTCTTACTTAAAATTTAATGCTTTGTTATATAAGGAGGTCCCAAAGGAGATTTTTGCTCTTGATGTTTGACAAATAATTAAGTAATGAATATATATGGTGACCATGCTTGATTAATCAAATATTTATTGAATGAATAAATGTTAGTGTTGTGCCCCAAGGTTCGCAGAAAGGAAACCAAGGACAAAGACTTGCTAGGAAGATGCCAACCGAAGACGTCTTCCGAAGACATCTTCCGAAGAGAGGCATGGCGTCTACAGAAGATATCTTCGGAAGCGTCTCTTCCGAAGGCCACTTCCGAAGACCACTCAGTTCTTTTCTTTCAGCCTATAAAAGGAGAAGTTCAACACCAAAACAGGAATCTAGACATCGGTATTTTCTCTCACTATATTTACTTCCGAAGAGTATAGTTTTTCTTTCAATTATATTCCTTCCGTATTGACTTGAACATCGGAGGGTCTTCGTGGGAGAGAAGCCCACGAGCCTTTTGACCATCCTTTTTTTTCTACAGTCACTTTCGGAAGCTTCTACCTCAACCTCCAGGAGACCAACAGTGACCTTCGGTAGCTTCGGAAGACAGAGATCGGTAGCTTCGGAAGACGGAGTTTAGTGCCTGAAGAAAAGTGAGTCTGGTTGCTTCGGAAGACAGACTCTGGGACCTTCGGAAGATAGAGCTAGTAGCTTCGAAAGACGGAGCTTGGAGCTTCGGAAGATAGTGTTTGTGTGCTTCGGAAGACAGAGTTTGGAAGCTTCCGAAGATAGACTTTGGGAGCTTCGGAAGACAGATTTTGGGAGCTTTGGAAGATAACGTGCATTCGGCTTCGGAAATTCATCATTGTCACCTTCGGAAGTTCACCTTCAGAAGCATCAGCAGTCAGCTTCAGAAGCCTTCCGGGGGGCGCTTTGTTCACATCTCGGAACCTACGGCATCCACGATTGTCCCATCCTTTAAAAATTTTAATTGTTGTATTTGAGCAACAACAATTTGGCGTCGTCTGTGGGAAACTGGATAAAAAGCTCATTTCACTACAAAATGCCGAGAGGGACAAAGTCAACTGGTCTGGCCAACTCGCCTAACCTAAACCGAAGGAACACTCGTAACCGGACAGGGGACCCCATCCAGACACTACCTAATGTGCACGGACTTATAGGAGATCACCTGGACAATGACGTGCGCTCAGGTAACATACTGACACTGGAAGGCCATCAGACTGTAGGATTGGGTGGTATGGAGCATGCAGAACAAGGAGAGGTACATGCTATTGGGGTAGGGAGGCAAGTGATAAGACAAGGGAGACAAACCCCGCCCATAATGCAAGCAAATCAAGACCAACACTCCCTGGGGCAATCCTCAATTCCGAGAAGAAGCCCTGCAGTGATCCTAGTACCTCCAGAACCTTCTGGAATAGCACCACCCACTGTCTTATTATCGGATTATGAACAGTTACAAAAAAATTTTAAGGAGTTAAAGAACCAGAATAACGATCTCAAAGAAAGTAATGAGGAGAATACGAGAAAGTTGCAAGGGGTTACTGCTTTGCTACAAGAATTGATGCCTGGCATCCACATTCCCCAAACAGGACAAACCGGGGAGAGAGGACATTGGAGATCCCATGACGACCCTCCCAGAGCGCCACATCAAGGGATCAGAATTGGAAACCCCAGAATTAATGATCGAGTCCCGTCAGCAGAGAACCCAGGAGGTAATCATGATAGAAGGCCAGAGAAAGCCCCCATGTACGAGGAGATGGCGGAAAGCACCCACTCAAGGGCTCTTTGCATCCAATCTCCCGATAGGAACGAAGCAGATAGAGCAACTCTTAAGGCATCTGACGTCAAGCGCCTCATAGAAGAAGTGTTGGAACAAAAGCAAATCGTGGCAACACCTGTAGAAACATCAACGAAAGGATTCCCACTGTCTGAAGAGCTCCAAAGACAGCCAATGCAACCTGGGTTCAAACTGCCCCAACTCCCGTTATATTCGGGGAAGGAAGACCCCGAGAGGCACTTGCAACACTTCGTCGCAATGGCCGTATTGCATGGATGGAATAAAGTCACCAGATGTAAAGCTTTCCCCCTCTCACTAGCTGGGCAAGCGCAACAGTGGTTTATTGGATTACCTGCTGGGCACATCCGATCGTTCGAACAGTTGAAGAAAGAATTTCTGGAGGCATTTTCTACCTACATTCCAAAGAAGAAGAGTGTCATGTACTTGATGAGCTTGCAACAAAGGCCGAATGAATCTCTGAAGCAATATGTCGAGAGGTTCAGGGTCGCAACACAAGAGGTAAGGGATCTCCCGGTAGGTCTGGTCGCATCTGCTTTGCTTAATGGAACCGCCTACGCCCCGCTCAGAAGGTCCTTGGCGTTTTCTGAGCCGAACTCAATGGCCGAACTGTTCGCTCGAGCCGAGCAATTTATTGTCCAAATGGAAATCTTGGAAGCATGGGAAGGTAAAAGAAGAGGAAGGCCAAATGACGTTCGGTCAGACAGATCAGTGAAGGCGCAGAGAAGAGAAAAGCCCCCGAAGATGCAGTTCCGGAGCTTCACCCCCCTTATTGAGCCCAGGGCTATTGTCCTTTCGTCCATTGCGCATACGGGGCTTATCAACTTTCCTCCGCACTCCAACCAACCGATGGGTAGAAATACGGATTCTTTCTGCAAATTTCATGAAACCACGGGGCATGCCACAGAACAGTGTCAAGAACTACGAAACCAGATTGAACAGCTGATTAGAGAGGGGAAGCTAGATCGATTCATACTAGATAAGCCGAAAAACCAACAAGGTCGGAGAGAGGACCTCAGAAAAGATAATCAGGGAAGGCCCTCGCGTCAGAGGAATGATGGGCCAGGCAGAAGAGAAAACCAGCCGTCTCGGTAAAAAGAAGGGGAGAAAAACAGTCAAAGGAAGGGGGAAGCAGGGCCTGGAGTAGAAGAGGGCGGAAACAAGCCTATTATGGAGAGAATACACGTAATTTCAGGAGGGGAAAATTTGGCGGGAGATTCCTCCTCTTCCAGAAAACCATATGCGCGCCAGGCACTGTACGTCAATTCAATGGAAAAGATTCAAGAAGACGAAGACCCCCTTATTTTTGCACCTGAAGATCAAGAGAGAGTGTTACTCCCTCACGATGACCCTTTGGTTATTTCTGCAATTATTGCCAAGCACCCGATTGAAAGAATACTGGTAGACAGTGGAAGCTCTGTAAACCTCTTGTATTGGAACTGCTTTGAAAAGATGCACGTCGCCCATGATCGATTGAAGACAGTCACCTCCCCCCTATATAGCTTCACGGGAGAAGCAGTGCCAGTGGTTGGGTCAGTTCAGTTGCCTATTACGCTCGGAGACTACCCTCAAGTGATTACCCGGCAAGTGAGCTTTATGGTAGTTAGGACCCTCTCCTCAACCTACAATGTGATCTTGGGACGGTCACTCATTAATGTTATGAGAGCTGCCATATCTCCAGGATATTTTCTGATGAAGTTCCCTACTCCGCAGGGGGTGGGGCAGGTGTGGGGTAACTAGAAACAGGCCAGAGTATGCTATGTGAGCTCCACCCGGGGTGTCACGAGTAAGGGAAAAGCAATGACTGAGGAGACCTTGTTGATTGGAGAGCAAACCCTTGAAGCCAGCAAGCCTTAGCCGGTGGAATCGCTTGAAACCGTCCCCCTGGACCCTGATGATGAACGTCGGTAGGTACGCTTGGGAAGCCAGCTGGAGGGTCAGGAGAAAAAAGAGATAATCGAATGTCTACGCTCTTATGCAAACATATTCGCCTGGACGCCTGCTGACATGCCCGGAATCAGCCCAAAAATCATATCTCATCACCTGAATGTGCGTGCAGAAGCTCGACCAGTCAAGCAGAAAAAAAGACATGTCGCCCCAGACAGGCTGAGGCGTATGAAAGAAGAAGTAGATAAACTCTTGAAGGCAAGATTCATTAGGGAGGTGCAGTACCCCGAATGGCTGGCCAATGTCGTGATGGTGCCAAAGGCCAGCGAAAAATGGCGAATGTGCATTGATTTCACTAATTTAAATAAGGCGTGCCCGAAAGACTCCTACCCGCTCCTGCGAATAGACAGGCTAGTTGATGATACAGCCGGGTATGCTGTATTGAGTTTCTTGGACGCATTCTCAAGTTACCATCAGATCAGTATGTATCCGCCTAACGCCGAGAAAACGACTTTTATAACAGAAAAAGGGACGTATTGTTATCAGGTGATGCCTTTCGGCTTGAAAAATGCGGGGGCAACATATCAAAGGATGGTCAACAAAATATTCAAAGATCTATTAGGAGGGGTGATGGAAGCATATGTAGATGACATGATAGTAAAGAGCAAACAAGGCGAGTCACACGCCAGCCAACTTGAGAAGGTTTTCGCAATATTTAGAAAGAATAACATGCGCCTGAACCCGGACAAGTGTACATTCGGAGTGAAGTTAGGAAAATTTTTGGGATATATGATTACACACAGGGGGATAGAAGCTAACCTTGAAAAGGTGCAGGCGATAATTGACATGCAGTCCCCCACCACAATAAAAGAGGTTCAGAGGCTGAATGGCCGTCTGACGGCATTGGGTCGCTTTCTCTCAAAGCAGGCGGAACGCAGCCTCCCTTTCTGCCAGGCTTTAAAAGGGGGTAAGAATTTCCAATGGACTCCTGAGTGCGAGAAGGCCTTCCAAGAGTTGAAAGCATACCTCAAGGAGATCCCTCTATTGACACGACCAGAAGCAAGAGAGAGGTTGTACCTGTATCTTGGGATTGGCTATCAGGCGGTAAGTGCTGTCCTCGTCAGACAACTCAGCCAGGTTGACAACCCAATATTCTATGTAAGTAAAGTGTTACAAGGAACAGAGGTGCGATATCCCCATGCCGAAAAGGTAGCCTTGGCACTGATAACGGCAGCAAGAAAATTGAGACCCTACTTTCAAGCACATGCAGTTATAGTATTAACAGATCAGCCATTAAGACAGATTTTACAGAAACCAGAATGTTCGGGAAGACTAACCAAATGGGCAGTTGAACTCAGTGAGTACGATATCTGCTTCGAACCTAGAAAAGCGATAAAGGGGCAGGCGTTGGCAGACTTCATAATGGAGTGCACTCATTCGCCAGAGACAGAAGTTTGCACAAAGACGTGGATGTTGTTCGTAGATGGAGCATCGAATGCCAAAGGAAACGGGGCGGGGGTGGTATTAATCTCTCCCGAGGAAGAGGTGTTAGAATACTCCTCACGCTTCATCTTCCCCAGCTCAAACAATACAGTCGAGTATGAAGCATTGCTAGCTGGGATGAGATTGGCAGAAAAATTGGAGGTAAAGAGCTTGACCGCCCACAGCGATTCGCAGTTGGTAGTACAGCAGTTCCAAGGCACTTTTGAAGTAAGGGAACAGATTTTGGCTCGTTATCTACAGAAAGTGAAGGAGCTCTCTCATAGATTTGAACGTTTTGAACTCATTCAGATCAACAGGTCCTCCAACCAGCACGCTGACGCATTATCCAAGTTGGCCTCGACTCGAGACACCTCGGGACGATTAATCCATATGGAGGTCCTACAACGACCAAGTACAGAAGAAGGTGATGGGGACGTCCACTGCATCGATATAGTGGACGACTAGAGGACACCAATACTGAAATACCTGCTTGATCAAGAACTTCCAGCCACACCCTCAGAGGTTAAGAGATTGAAGACCTATGTAGCCCGCTTTACAATCATTGGCCAGGATCTATACAAGAAAGGGTACTCCTTACCATTGCTCAAATGCTTGGGGGCCCGAGAAGCAGAACAGGCCCTGGAAGAAGTTCATGAGGGAGATTGCGGTGAGCACCTTGGCGCCAGAGCGTTGGTTAGAAAGATCTTGCGTGCTGGTTTCTTTTGGCCCACCTTGAAGCAAGATGCAGCTCGGAAAGTGCGAACATGTGATAAATGCCAGAAGCATGCCCCACTGACAGTGCTGCCCCCTTCGTCTCTAAGACCGATATTCCAGCCATTATCGTTTGCACAGTGGGGATTGGACATTTTAGGCCCATTTCCTATGGCAACAGCCCAAAGAAAGTTCCTATTGGTGGCCACAGATTACTTCACAAAGTGGGTCGAAGCCGAACCCCTAGCGACCATAACTGAGAAACGAGTGGAAGGGATGGTGTGGAAAGATATAATCTGCCGCTTCGGTATACCCCGGATTCTCAACACGGATCATGGAACACAAGTTGATTCAGAGGCTTTTAGGTCCTTCTGCCAGAGGTGGGGAATCAATTTGAGGATGGCGTCCGTATCATATCCACAGTCCAACGGCCAGGCAGAGGCAAGCAACAAAACTATCTTACACGGACTAAAGACCCGATTAGAGCGAGCTAAAGGCAGATGGGTTGACGAACTTCCTAGTATTCTGTGGGCTTATCGCACAACCAGTCGTGTGTCTACAGGGGAAACGCCCTTCAGCTTGGTATATGGAACAGATGCCCTAATTTCGGTGGAGACAGACCTCATTTCGCCTCGAGTTATGGCTTTCAATGAGAAGGATAATCCAGACAGCTTGAGGGAAAACCTGGATACGATAGATGAGTTGAGGGAGAGAGCGGCCGTACAGTTGGCAGCATATCAGAGGAGAATTGCCGGCTATTATAATGCAAAGGTCCGACCTCGAATGTTCCAAGAAAGAGATTTGGTGCTCAGGAAAACAGTAATCACAAACGCCCATCGGGAAGAAGGAAAGCTCAAGCTAAATTGGGAAGGGCCCTACAAGATACAAAAGATGCTGGGACCCAACACTTGCGTGTTGCAGACATTGCAAGGAGAGATGATGGGCAAAACCTGGAACACAATGCACCTTAAAAGGTACTTCACCACACTGACAGCCGAGACGAGCCAGGGAAGATGCGAAGCCGAGGGCAGGGAGACGCGTGTGCTACAAGAGGCGCTACTTGGCTCTACTGAGAACCCAAGTTCTCTTTGATCTTTTAATTTTCTCGTGTAATAGTCCCCCTATAAATAAAAGAGTACCCCCATGTATTCCCATGGAGTAGGAAAAACTATAAGCCGAACCACGTAAGATCTCGTGTCTAAAGTATTTGCGTGTATGATAAAGTAGGATGCAAGTACCGTAGCTCGGCCGGGGTCCCTAACGATATTAGGATGACCTGGTAGAGATCAGGCACCCGTGACCTGAAACCAATTCGAGATCATCGGATGCTCCGACGGTTATGCCCGCAGACTCACCTAGATCCCTCGATTGAGTTCGGTGCAATGCTTTTAAGCTAGACCTAACTCCTCAGGTCGATCTGGTGCCTAGGTCTCCCGGCAAACTCGGACACCCTGAGGGAATCCCGAATTGGACTAATTAATGGACCCAGAATACAACGGGCGCAGATCAATTCCTATGAGAGCCGGAAGATCACAAAGTTGCTATAAGGTAAGTTGAAAAACGCCCCCACCGCACGAGGCTCGGGTCGTCAAATTGCAATCTGGTGCCCATGACCTAAGACCAACTCGAGATCATCGGAGGCTCCAACGCCTATGCCCGCAGACTCACCTAGATCCCTCGATTGAGTTCAGTGCAATGCTTTTAAGCTAGACCCAACTCCTCAGGTTGATCTGGCGCCTAGGTCTCCCGGCAAGTTCAAACTCTTAGAAAGAATCTCGGGCTGGACCGTTGGCCAAACCCAGATCCCTTATGATAGACCGAACCTCAAAGGAGGCGAGCAAAAATGTGAAAGCCACCGCCCGGGATCGTCGGTTGCCCCGACACCTATGCCGCAGACTCACCTAGATCCCTCGATTGAGTTCGGTGCAATGCTTTTTAGCTAGACCCAACTCCTCAGGCTGATCTGGCACCTAGGTCTCCTGGCAAAATAGGATACTCGAGGCAAGTTCAACGTGGGAACCCTAGCATAATCCAACCTCCAGGTGGCAGGTGAAGACCCCACTCGGAAACATTCGCAGTGGCCCGATGATCCCTAATTTTGATAAAGTCAGAGACTTGATGACTGCTGCACGACTCTTGTAATCACATCAGGGATGGGCCTACCCCGCATTTTTCGGGGATGATGAGTAGTGAAGAAGAGAAAAATTGAACCACCAAGACAGATAAATTAAAGCTTGGGAAAGTACGAGTGCAAGTCACATAGCCAACAAACAAATGAAAATAACATGATCAAAAGATTATATAGCGATGTAAATAAGACAATTACATGGACCACGTTGAGACGACCGCCAAAACATTACATTCACTAAAACCTTGATAAAATATGATACATCCCAAGCAAAATGCCAGAAACTCTAAAAAGAACGCTTTGAGAGAAAACTAGCGTTCTACATGGTTAAAAAAAAAGCATAAGTCAAATCAAAAATCCTACACTAGTCTTCGAGGGGAAGGCGACCCGCGTGGTCCGAACCCTCTTCAGGAGGGAGGCCTTGGAAAGCATCAACGGACGCATCCCTTTCCAACTCTCTCTCAATCAGTTGAGCGGTGCTAAACGAGCTGGCGCCTACTTCGCCCTCCTTGAGGTCCAGGACGTAAGGGCTCCACGGGCCCTGCAGATTGCTGAGATCGTCATCCAACACTCGCCTTATACATTCATCAGGCCCGATATCGTCCGGCTCGTACTTCCTCCAGTCAGGGGGTGTGCCGACAGACATGGCATTATCAAAAGTCACGTCTGAAAAGGAATCCCCTGGGTGCCTATTCTCCATAAAATTGCGGCAGAGATAGAAGCCGAACTTTGAAAAGCAACTGGCGTACCTATCTTTGCGACTGAAACAGTCCCTGGAAAGACGGTACTGCTTCATAGCCTCTCTCGATGTCTCGTCAATTTCTCGCTGCTTATCCCGCGTATCCTCTCCATCTCCATTTGAGTTTGGGCCACCCGTTCCTCGGCACAAGCTAAATCCCCCTTTAAACAAGAAACCTCCCCTTGGGCCTCTGCTAGAAAGGACATTTTCTCTTCGTAAGCCTGATTGCGAGCCTCCAGTGCCTTTTCCCACTTGCGGGCATTGTCTTCAGCCGCCTGACGACTTATGGAGAGATCATGAAGTTGGACTTCGAGTCCAGTTTTATCCGACTCTAAATGATGCATTCACATGTTTAAAAGCTGCTCATCCTCCCTCCATCGAAACGACTTCTATGTTAATTCGTAAATCTGCGCCTCTTGACGAGCCAATCGAGCGCGGTTCATAGCATTAGTCACTACGGCGCCCTGAGCCCCCTGCGAAAAAAGAGCATGTGAGGGTAAGAAGTGGCGTGTAGCTAGGAAAATGAAAAAGAAAAGAAAAACACAAAAAGGTAAGAAAGCTTACGATTGCAAGATAACGTTCAAACTCATCCATGTCTTGCGGGGAATTACGAAAATATCGACTCTCGTCACGAGGAAGTATGGAAGAGTAGAGAAGGCGGGCTGCAACCCCAGGCGTGTCGATTGTATCGGTATCCAGGACTCCTGGTTGCATGTTGAATTGCTCCCCGCGTAC
Organism: Diospyros kaki; assembly: GCA_036245055.1. Lineage (NCBI taxonomy): Eukaryota > Viridiplantae > Streptophyta > Magnoliopsida > Ericales > Ebenaceae > Diospyros > Diospyros kaki. Next base: position 23,962,156 of record BSEG01000002.1, read on the forward strand.
CCAGTAGTTATCATCCAATCGAATGGCCCCTTGGTGGGGATCGGGCAATGTAAGCAAAATAGGGGCCAGTCCTCTAGAGGTTTATCCCTTCTCCATGTGCAGTGTTCGACGGTCGCCGCGTTGAGGATTGAGCATGGCGCAATGATATAAACCTCGACCCCTATCTTGAATGGCATCAACAGCGGCCTGATCAAACTGAGAGGTAACCTCGCCGTCTAGACCTACCCTATGCCTGGTCGGATCATGCGGAGTATGGTGGGGAGCCCCACTCACGGCCGCGGACATGTCCATCTCAAGCGGGGAAAAAGAAGGAGGGCCCATAGGCTCCGCAAGTGAATCATGAGCCTGGAGGTCGTCGGCAGGCTGGAAAGTTGCGGGGTCTACTTCCGCTTCTTGGCGACGGCTCCTTTTCCTCCTCCTATGTCCAGGGTGCGGGGGAGCCCAGGTTTCTCCCACCCCCTCACCTCGTTCGATGTTATGGGAGTCAGGGACAGGGGTCCCATCTTGGGGATCAAACGCAGGAGGCGTTCTGACTTGTGAAGTTCTAAGGGCCGCCTGCTGGTTAGCGGATCTCATTAGGTGTTGCATGGCTGCAAAAGGAAGACATAGCACAGTTAGATACAACGAAATAACCTTTGAAGATAAAGCTCATAGTAAAGAAAAATAGCAAGGCAGCTAGGGGGTCCCCACCCTCAGGAGAGGGTTGCTCCTGGAGAAGGGCATCTCCCCCTTTCGCCGTGACATCAGGAGTCGGGTTGACTGGAGGGTCGGGATATAGGGCCCTAGGCACCCTACGACGAGATGATTCGCCACGCTCCGGAATCCAGCCCACCCTTGTCAATCTGTCCACGGTCAAGAGGTCAAGGAGATGTTTAGGGCCACCTCTAGTTATGACGCGGCGGCTATCCTCATATCTCTCCCTAAGTACAGACAGGGGTGCGCTCAATACAGGTTTTTCTACCCTCTCCGGATTAGTGCGCCATTCGCGAGGAGCATTCCACACCCCGTTCGGAGGTTTAACCAAAAACCATCGAGTGTCGAATGAAGCTTCACGAGGAGGAGACTCAGAAAAAAGAGTCTCACCCTTGATCCGCTGTAGGGTATACATATGGAAACGTTCCTTAACTAGGCGTAAAAGAAAGAGACAATAGAGGAAATCGACTGTAGGATCTATGTCATTCTTGCGGCAAATGACAAAAAAACCAACTAATTGGGCCCAGCCATTAGGGTGTAGCTGGCCCAAAGCTAGTCCGCTAAGGCGAAGAAACCTAAGGCCAAAATTATGGAGGGGGAGATGGAAGCCTAAACGAAAGCTAGCCTCGTGCACACTCATCCACCCCTCTTCTACATCCACCGCGCAATTTTCCTCAGGGCGAGGGAGACTAGTGAGGTAATTCCTAGGGATACGGTGATTTTGGCGAATAAGGGCCACGTCGTTTTCGTCCATTTGAGAACATTTACCCTTTAAGAGGAAGTGCTCGATCCCGTGGGAATCAATGTCGTGGTGATATATTTTCCCGCTAGCCATAGCAGGAAGAAAAAGAGATTGAAAAAGCTGTCCTAAGGATAAGTTTAAGAAAATTTTCGGAAGTGTGTTTGGCTTCGGAAGTGGTAGACTTCGGAAGATGTTCAACTCTTCGGAAGCATCAGCACTTCGGAAGATGTTTTCTGAAGCATTGACGTTTTCTGAAGGTTTTGAAATCGGGAGTGTTCGATGCTTCGGAAGAGGTCAGACTTCAGAAGATGATTGATGCTTCGGAAGAGGTGAGACTTCAGAAGACGTGATGCTTCGGAAGCGTAGCGAAATTCTAAAGGAAATATCAGGAGTTTTATCTTCCGAAGACCCAGACGGCATATAGCAGGTGTGCTTCGGAAGTATGGTAGCTTCGGAAGGAAATCCGTGTGGAGAATTTTTTTCTTTGGAAGGATAGATTTTTACCTACGGAAGAGATTTTATCTTCGGAAGATATTTTATCTTCGGAAGATATTTTATCTTCGGAAGAAAAACACGGAAGGGTTTACCGAGCGGCAAGTGTAGGAGGCGCGGAAGTGGTGGACCCTATTTATAGGAAACCAGCGGAAGCCGAAGAGTTCGCGTGAGAAGCTTCGGAAGTGATCTTCCGAAGATCAGTTCAGAAGAGGCCTCCCGAACCTTGTTGCAACTTATTTAGAAAAATACTCTTTATATTGAAAAAACAAAATAAAGAGTGGGGGACAATTGTTGTGCCCCAAGGTTCGCAAAAAGGAAACCAAGGATGAAGACTCGCTGGGAAGATGCCAATCGAAGACGTCTTTCGAAGATAGCTTCCGAAGACATCTTCCGAAGAGAGGCATGGCATCTACGGAAGATATCTTCGGAAGCGTCTCTTCCGAAGGCCACTTCCCAAGACCACTCAGTTCTTTTCTCCCAGCCTATAAAAGGAGAAGCCCTACAACAAAACAGGCATCTAGACATCGGTATTTTCTCTCACTATATTTACTTCCGAAGAGTATAGTTTTTCTTTCAATTATATTCCTTCCGTACTGACTTGAACATCGAAGGGTCTTCGTGGGAGAGAAGCCCACGAGCCTTTTGACCATCTTTTTTTTTTTTCTACAGTCACTTTCGGAAGCTTCTACCTCAACCTCCAGGAGACCAACAGTGACCTTCGGTAGCTTCGGAAGACAGAGATCGGTAGCTTCGGAAGACGGAGTTCAGTGCCTGAAGAAAAGTGAGTCTGGTTGCTTCGGAAGACAGACTCTAGGACCTTCGGAAGATAGAGCTAGTAGCTTCGGAAAACGGAGCTTGGAGCTTCGGAAGACAGTGTTTGTGTGCTTCGGAAGACAGAGTTTGGGAGCTTTCGAAGATAGACTTTGGGAGCTTCGGAAGACAGATTTTGGGAGCTTCGGAAGATAACGTGCATTCGGCTTCGGAAATTCATCATTGTCACCTTCAGAAGTTCACCTTCGGAAGCATCAGCAGTCAGCTTCAGAAGCCTTCCGGGGGGCGCTTTGTTCACATCTCGGAACCTACGGCATCCACGATTGTCCCATCCTTTAAAAATTTTAATTGTTGTATTTGAGCAACAACAGTTAGTTTTATTTAATTAATCAAATGTGTATTGAATGAATATATAAGGTGACAATGTTTATTGTATGAATACATGTTAGTTTTACAATGTTTATTAAATGAATAAATGTTAGTTTTATTTAATTAATCAAATGTTTATTGAATGAATATATATGGTGACAATGTTTAATTAATTAATGTATATATAAGCGTTAGTCTTATTGAATATATTATTAAATGAATATATGTTTCATAAGGATAATATTAAATATATTATTAATCAAAATCATGTTTAATGTATACTATATAGATATTGATATATACTATATCGAAAAATGTACATCCTAATAATGTTTGATGTATTATTATTCTTAATTCAAATAATTCTAACAAAATTGATGTTTGTACTTTAAATACCACTAAGGGGAAATAAAAAGGCATATTTATGTTAAGTTTTAATTTACAAACGACTCTTATGATTAATTAAAATGCTATACTAGGAGAATATATGTCACTTTAAAATTTGTTGGTGACTGATTTATTAATATATATATCTGTGTGTGTGCGCGCGCTATACTATTATAATAATAGCACTTCTCGCTGTTTGTGAATATCTTTTTAAAATGCAAAATGATATGAATAATTGAGAAACTCTATGAAATTAAAGGAAGATTAGTGATCCGTATAAACTATTTCATTGAAAATCCAACGAGTATTTAATTATAATCCTGTATAAAAAAAGTAGTTGTCGTGTTTTTTTATGCTTTATCATATAGTTTTTCTATTTCATCGACTCATAAGATTATTAAATGAATTATAATTACAATTGATATAATCGAAATTGTAATAATAGAAGAAAGCAATGAGTCCAAAACCAATAGTAAATTATTATACATTTAATATATATATTTCAATTTAAAAAAAATTTAAATGTAATTTACATTTATATATATATTTAATTTTTTATTTTTTATTTTACCTTTTTTGTATTATTTTTACATTTTATATTATTTATATACAACTCTTATGATTAATTAAAACGCTATATTAGGATCATATATGTATCACTTTATCAGTACATGAAATGTTAACTTTAAATGTATAATTTCATTCATATTTTTATTCAATTTTTAAAATTTATTTCAACTCATTTATATTAAAATAAATTTATATTATATTTTTAAATTTCATATCACCTCAACCATATGAATTTAAGTTAATTCATATAATTAATCAAACACAATATAGATAAATTAATTAAATACCAAATAGTATACTAAATATATTATTAAATGAATAAATGTTTCATAAAGATATAATTAAATATATTATTAATTAAGGTCATGTTTGATGTATTACATAAAAATTTATGTATACTATATAGAGAAATGTACATTCCGATCATGTTTAATATATTGTTATTTGTAATTTAAAAAGTTATTACAAAATCGTGTGATATATCAAGATTTTAAAATTTTATGTGTTTCTCTTGACTTTATCATCAATTTAAGAATATTTATATAATCTTTTCAATCTAAGAATAGTATTTATATATTCTCTAAATGTTATTCAATTCAGTTTTAATATAGTTTTCACATTAAACAAAATATAATTCATATACTATTTTTTTTTAAAATACGCCCCTTTATCTCTCTTTTCTCCTGAAGAATAAACATTTTGTGTACATCATTACCAATAGTTACTTGTTATACATTTAATATATATTTTATACACATGAAATATATTAATTTATATACTTAAATTTTAAGTCTATTTATTTACACTTTAATTAAATATATTTCATTTTGGGATATATTTAATTCTATATTTTTAATTCATTTAGGATTTTTTCCTGTTTGACATGGAATTAAAGACAGAAAATATCCCGTCTTAAAATTGAGACGGATCTAGAGATAGAAAAGAATTTGAGATGGAAAAATTTTTATCTGTAGGAAAAAATTCGTCTCTAATTTGAGATAGATTTTGAAACGAAAATTTTTTCGTCCCAAAATCTATTTCTAATTTGACACGAATTTTTTTCGTCTCTAAATTCGTGTCAAATTTGAGACGGATTTAGAGACGAAATCTTTTCTATCTCAAATTTTAGACACATTTAGAGATAGAAAAAATCCGTCTCAAATTAGAAACGAAAATTTTTATCTCTAAATTCGTCTCAAATTTGAGATGGATTTAGGGACGAAAATTTTTCCATCTTTAATTTGAGACGAAAAATTTTTCTGTCTCAAATTAGAGACGGCTCAAAAATTCGTCTCTAATCTGGTGTTTTCTTATAGTGTTAGCCAATGTTCATAATATTTCTTCATGTGTCCATGTTGCAAAAATACATGTCAGACCCTCAACATATTATTAATTATCAAACTCTTAAGGTCAAGGAGGATGCATCATATGACGAAGTGCCAATAGCTATTCTAGAACAAAAAGAGAGAGTGTTGAGACACCGATCTATTCCTTATGTAAAAGTCCAATGGCAACATCACGGTCTGGGTGAAGCCACATAGGAGTTAAAAGAAGAAATGAAGTGTTCATTTCCCCAGTTGTTCGATTAGCCAGATACAAATTTGGAGGACTAAATTCTTTTAAATGGGGAAAAAATTGTAACGACTAATTATCCACGATTAACTAAATATTTGAGAATTTAAAGAGTTTAAAGGAAGATAATAATTTGTTGTGGAAATTGGAAATTTATTTGTGATTGAGGATGTGGTTGCAAATTTTTTGAAGAATTTGGGGCCTAAGTGCAATTTCTAAAATTGGAAGTCGAATCACTTTAAAAATAAAATATGTGCATTAATAAGTAAAGAGGCCGGTAGAGCAGGTGGAACGAGCACGTGAGGAGGCTGGCAGTGATCACGAGTTTGAGTTTGGGGGTAAGGGGGGGTGAAATTTTTGTTGGAATTAATTCCAACCAAGGAGGCTCCAAAATGACATCGTTTCAGGAGGCACCATACGCGCTGGCCATGCAGCCAAGCACGGCCTTGCCGTGCCACATGTGGCCCTACATGACCCTTGTCGCTACCACCTGGTGTGATTGTCGTTGCCACTTGTTGCAGCTACCTTACCACATGTCACAAGGTGCTTTTACCACTAGAAATTGATTGTCCTTGCTACCATATTGTTGCCACGTTGCTTTTGAATTTTTCTTTGAGATCAATGTGGCGAAGGTTCTTTCAATAACATTCTTTTCTACTAATAATTTATTATTTTAAGTTTTTAAGGATTTGTTTTCTTCTTTAATTTGATCATCTATTTTATTTTCATTTTCTTTATTTAATTCTTGTGATTTTTCTTTTAGACTCTTTATTTCATCTTTTAATTTATCGTTCTCTTCTTTAAGAGTTTTCTTGGTGTTTTTTAATTCTTTCTTCGTAGATTGGTATTTTCTATACAATTGTTTATATGCTTCTTCAAGTTATTCAAGTTTCATATTATCTTCATCTTCTTCTATAGCCATAAAACAACATGTGTCTTTTCTTCATTTATTTTTAAGGCTAAGGTTTTCTTATCCTTTTTACCCTTCATGTTTTCATTCATTTTAGTTAATATTAGTTCACGAGTTAATAAATTTTCTATGAGCTCTTCCATTGTTGACTCTTTAAGGTTTCTTGCTTTGGATATTGCAGTCACTAAAGGCTGTCAATTTGAGAATAGGGATCTAAGAATTTTTTTAACCTGATCTACCTCTGAAATTACTTTTCCTAACATTTTTAGGTTGTTTATGATCTTTTGGAATCTACCATTCATTTGACTAATGTTTTCATTTTGGAGTAATTTAAACTCCTCATATTGAGACGCTATCAAGTTAATCTTAGTGTCTTTCATTTGATATGTTCCTTTACAGACTATTTCTAATTTTCTCTATATTTCATGCGATGTAAAACAAGCAGAAAGTTTCACAAATTTACTAAGAAGAATTAAGCAAAAAATTATGTATTTTGCTTTATGATCCATTTGATGTATTTTAATATCTTCTTCGATCCATTTTTCTTTTTTAGTTGAAGTTGTAACAAAACCATCACTAACAATTTTCCACAAATAATAATCTATTGAAACCAAATAAGACTCCATTCTCATTTTTCAATAGGCAAAATTTATGCCATCAAAGAATGGTGGTCTAGAGGGTGATAGTCCTTCGATTATGGTTTGGTTATAGAATGAGGCCATCTAAATCTCTTCTAAGTTGAGGTTTAGAATAAGGGTTCAACTATTTTAGAAAGTTACTTTGATACTAATTGTTGGTCTCTTAGGGTATGGCCACTCAAGAAAATGGTGAATTGAGTAATTAAAATTTTTCTCAATTTTAATAAATATTCTTAATTAATGATTTTATTGAAGAATATATATTTGATAAATATAATAAATTATGTTTGAGATTAATAATAAATGTGTAACGACCTGCTAAGAGGTCTAAGCTACCTTAATTATATTATTATGTGATATATTTAGCTTTGCTTGAGTTATATGTTAGACATATTTAATGTGTGATTCATAAGCCTAGAATAAAGGAAATTTATGTGTATGGAGTAGTAAAAAAGGGATTGAAATTATTTGATAGTTGACAAGTCAAGGCGATGGGAATGTAATTGTTGAAAAGTCAATGGAAAATGAAATAAGTAGAAAAGCTAAATTTGTATGTATAGGATTATTAAAGTAAGAATAAAATGAGGGTTGAAAAGTCAAATAAGTTAAATGCATTGTGATAGGGTTGAAAAATCAAGAGTGAAAGATAGTTGAAAAGTCAAAGGGAATAGATGTGAAAAAGTCAAAATGTGAGGCTCAAAAGAGAGAAGTGGGTTGCCAATGTGTGTGTGTAATTTCTTGTAATTGTGGTCTAAATTAAATGAAAAAAAAAAAGAGAGAAGGGACAGGTTGACTTGGCGTGTAAGCCATTCCACCTCCCATACTTCACTTTTCTCTCATTTCTTCTTCTTTGTTCTCTTTCTTCTTGGCTCTCAATTCCTCTTCTTCTTCTTTTCCATTTCTTCTTCTTCCAATTTCTTCTTGGCATTGGAGCTTCAAGTGTTGGGATTCCAGATTTGTGCAAAGACAAGTTCCTATTTTTCTTTTATCTAGCAAGATATTTTCCTTCTTTGATTCTTAGGTAAGCTTTTATATTTCTCATTTCCTTTACAATTTTATAGCTTGATTCTTCTCTTGACATGGTATCACTTGGCTATCCATTTCGGACTTTTTGATCCTTGAATTTCCTATATCTTGATAAAAAGGGTTTTAACCATTTGTTTGTATCTTAAATAGATTTTCTTGAAATATTGGAAAATTGTTTTAAATACCTGAATGGAATCTTGAAAAATTGTTCCCAAAACATCACTAGGAAGATTCCTTTCTAATACTGTAATACCTGGTATTACATGGTGTTGGAAAATATAGAATTTCTTGTGATTTTGAAGGATCTTGAGAGGTCCAAAGAGCCCTAAAGGTTGGTTTTGAGAAATTAATTAATAAAATTGTCGAATTGATGGCAGAGAATGCTCCGGGACTTTGATGTCCAAGAAAGAAGGCATGAGATTGGTGAGAGTCTTGAGGCGAGATTAATGACGTTGAAAGCAATCAGACCGAGAATAGTTTCCGAAATAGTTTATGTATAAGTCCGAATTGTTGACGGTACTGAATGGTCGTAAAGGACATCCGAGAAGTTAGGGGGACTCTAAGGGTGGTTCAATTTTGCGAGTAAGATAACCCTGAAGCGTATTTGGGTGGAATAAAGGTCCTGTGTAGACGTAGGGACGAAATCGACCTTTCCTGGTAAATGCCGATTATTAATTACCGAAGAAATCAAGATTTAGTAGCTTGATGGTAAATTATTTAAAACCTTTGAAGGTCCATATGTAATTAATAATTCTTAAGTGGAATTAATGAAAAGTTAGAATGGGGTAAATGTGTAATATATGTATATATATAGCCTCAACTTGCTACCTAAGCTTGCTACTGTAAATGTAAATTAAATATAAAATTTGTTCTTGTGAATTGGGAGCTTTGGCCGAGAAGAGAGAGAGAGGTAGAGAGAGTTCGTGAGAGAGAGATAGAGCTGGGAGATGAGGTTGGCTGGCTGATGGCGGCTTGAAGCAATGGCGTCGCTGGCCAGAGGCAGTAACCAGCAAGCAAGGGTGAATGACCATGGTTGTGCTATGGTCGGTGGCTAGTTGCAGCACCATCAACAGCGACAGCGTCTTGAGGCAGCAATGGCAGAGACACGGGAGCCAGAGAGCCTTTTGGCGATGATGGCGGGCTAGTGGCCAGAGGCTGGTGGTTGGAATAGCTACTAAAGTGGTGGTGCTGTTCGCGCTGGCTAGAGGTGCGTGAGACGCAATGTAATACCCTTGGTGAGTTATGATAAATTAAATAATAAAGAGTGTGATAGTATATGGGGGTTTCCATAATTGCCCTTGAATCATGGAGAAGTCATAAAAATATAAGATGCCTTGGGAAGGGCAAATTTGGTAATTTGGTGTTTTTCCCCATAAAGGAAATTATTTGGTGGAGAAATTTATATATATTGTGTAATTAGAATTTTAAGGAATTTAATTCTTATTTTCAAGCATGGGGAAAAAATATATGGAAAAATTAAGAATTTAAAAATTGGAAGCCAAGTTGTGTAGAATTATGACACTTGGCAAATTCTTATGAAAGGAATTTAGTTAAAATGTGAAATTAACAAATTTAGTCAAATTAGATATTAAGGGGACACTTGGCATGATCTTGTGAAGGGAGATAGGAGAATAAAAAGAAATTCAAAAAGAAAAGAATTTGGTCTTTCAAGCATTAAATGAAGCCATGATGATGTCTCTAAAAAGAAATTACAAAATGAAATGAAATTAGTCACCCATTAATAGGTGAAAATAGAGTTGATATATAAATTAGAAAAAAAAAAGAATTATGTCTTTCAAGACATGTCTTGAAATTAGTCAAATTAAGTTAAATGGGAATTAAAATAGAAATTCCAAGTGATCTAATGGTGGTGATTAAGTCTTGAAAGAAGAATTAATCCAATGGCTAGAATTGGGTTTTGGAAGATGGCATGGATTGCCAACACATTTAAAAATTTAATTTAAAAGGAATTATGGATGGTGGAGATCATGGGCTAAGAATTATGGATGGTTAAGATGTAGTCTTGAAGGAAGACTAAGATTGTGCTTTCTTTCAAGGGTGGAGATTAATTCTCCCAAGATGGATGGATGAGATTGCTTCTTGCAAGAGCACATGGATTGTGCTTTATTTGGATGGCTAGGATGGGTTCTTCCAACTCAAATTAAATCCAAAGGCTAGGATTTATTCTTGCCATAGAATTAAATCAAAATGAATTAAGGAATATTTGCTTATATAAGAGAAGAAGAAGAAGACTTGTCTTCTTTTGGGCAAGTAGAAGAAAAGCATAGAAGAGAGAGAAAGCTTGGAAGATTGAAGAGGTAAGCTCTCCAAGAAAGCTTGTTTCCTTAAAACCCTAGTCTTGAATATTTTTTTTAAGCAAGTTTTATTTTTTCTTAAGGGTTAGAAGTGAGAGCAAGTTGTTGTTAAGCAAGGAGGAAGTCTTGAAGCTAGTTGTTGAAGCTTAAGAGATAAGGGATGGCCCATGGGAGGTGGCTTTGCAAATGTTATATATATGCTTTAACTATGTGTGTGCATCTTGCATGTTTGTTGTGGTAAAGACCTATGCCCATGAGGTTATGTGGGTTGGGATATATGGAAGCCTCAAACCAAGTGGGTTGTGAGGATGTGAAGTCCCAAACATATTGCATACATTTATTTTATCACACTTTACTTGTTATTGCGCATATTTTATCATTTGCACCCTTATTGAGCTTAAAGCTCATGAGGTATTTTTACCTCCTTGTAGTTGGGGCATCATCAAAAGGGAAGGAGAAAACGGATGCTTGAAGTTTGGAAAGTATGAGCATGCCTATTATCTATTTTGAGTGATCATTAGCAAGGTTTGAGTACGAAAGGTTGAAACCATTTAGATCTTTGGGTTATGTTGTTGAATGTTGGCATGTAATCTATTTTGCTAGTCTTTGAAGGTATTAATGTCTTTGATGGTGGATATATCATGTGATTTAGTTGGAAGTTTGGTTGGCATGAAATGGAAGGGTGTTTGAGTATTTTAAAATAATTTTGGGTCATGAAAAAAAAAATAAATAATTTTTTTATTTTATTTGAAAGGGGGTGGCCCAAAGGTATATTTTTTCATTTATTTCAATTCTGGAAATTCATGGATGTTTTCAAAAAAAAAAAAAAAAAGATTTTTCAAGTTACAGCAGCAGCCCGCGTGCGCGGGCCGCGGCCGCGCAGGGCGCGCGCTCCTAGCTAGTGCTGGCCGCGCGGCCAGCGCCCAGCGGGGCCCGTCGCCGCCCGGGCCCGCCTCCGGCTACTTTGGGTATTTTTTTTTTAAAAAAAAAAAGAGGATATATATAATATGCTTATATATATTTGAAAAAAAAAAAAGGGAGGGTTTTGGCCATCAAGAGAAAATTGGGTTTTTAGAAAATAGAGTATAATTTATTAAATATCAAGGGATATTTGGTGAGTTTAAATATCAAGATTGGATTCCAACTAGTTCTTAGAATAATGAGATGAGCATATGTATAAAGATGGGATGTTCGAAAATAAATTCTTGGAACTTGTAATTAGAATTTTCTAAACCCAATGTTAGGATGGATTGTGGCTTCCAATTTTCCTCAATTAAAGGTATAAATACCCGCTATTATATGGAGTATTTTGGAACTACATCTATACCCGACATTTGGGAAAATTTTTGAATTTTGCCAAAGTGAAGAGTTTAAAAAAAAATAAATAAATAAATAAAAAAAATTTCGAAGAGGAATTGGTTTATTTTGGATAAATAAAAAGGGAAGATTAAATTTGGTTTTTCCAAAGATTAAGTTTCTAAGGGATTTGGTTCAAACCCTTAGAAATTTTTTTTTCGGGATCCTGGGAAGTCCTCCTTAGCTAGTCTCGAGGGGCTTGGTGAGGACAATGCTCTCCCTGGGTTCGGTTTATCTTTGCAAGTTTTTCTCAGTTCTTCCCTTTTCGAACCCTTGGGTAGAGCTAGAGGAGGGGTGAAACCTAGTTCCCACCTAGGGAGTTTCTTGGAAACATAACCCGTCTCCTTATTTTTGCTTTAGCGAGTGAGTATTTCGATAAAGTATTCTCTAGTAACACCCGTGGTGGGAGCGGGGCGTTACACGCAAGCTGCAGTTGAGGAGGTCGATGGTGGTTGTGTGCGACGGTTGGGGGTTATCAATGGTCGATGAGCGTGCCAGAGGCTCGAAAATGAGATTTGAGCGCAAGGTAGCAACCCAAGAGGTTACACTAGTGTAGGCGTTTGGTCGAATTTCTCTTCTAGATGGGTAAAGGTAATAAATTAAATTCTTTTCGAGTTAATTTCATTACGTGGGATAATGTAATGTGAAGTGATGGTTGGATTATGCCCGTGGTTGGGGTTGTTTCAAAGTTGTTGTCGGGTGGTTTTTGCGGTGTATGGTAAAAACAAAAGCTCTGGTTCAATGTTTGATTGTTGGATTTTGTGGCAGTGATCCTAGAAGAGCTCGGAGTTCAGGCAGGCGTTCTCGCTTATGGCAGAAAGAGGCTTCGAGCCAGGTAAGGGACGACCCCAAGGGTGGCGGCCTTGCAAATGTTTGATAAATCGATAAATATATATTGTGTGTAATTGCGTGTTATGCATGTTTTATGGGTGGTCTAGTGGAGTCTAATAACCATGAGAGAGACTAGATTCATGCTAGGGGTAATATGTGAGGTTAATGCCTCAAATAGGTGGGTTCGGAGGGCAATGTTGCCTCGCCATTCATGCATATTTACTTGTCATTGTATCTTATATATTATTTTGCTTACATTCATTTGAACCCTTAGTGAATCTTTATGACTCATGAAGTTTTACCTCGTGTTGTAGATGTTGCAAGTCCAGATAGAAGTAGGAATGATGTTAAGAGAATGGAGTGGTGACTAGTGATTTTTTCTAAGCTTTTTATGATGCATATGTTCATGTATATATATTCTTGTGTATTGAATGTATATGTTGTTGGGCACTGGATGGTATCCAATTTGTCGTAATCAACATAGTGTAGTCGTGTTTATGCCGATTTCTTGTTGTATGTGGCGTTTGTGTGGTTGAGCCAAGCTTAAGGTTTGAAATGGAATTTCCAGTACTCAGCAAATTTGTGATTTATTGTTTGTGTGCCTGGGTCACCTTTGCTTGTTGTGAGGCGAACTGAAGAAATGTGAAGCTTACTCGGGTTTCGGGTCTCGTTCACTATGTTTTTTTTTATTGTTTTGGGACCGATTTCTCGAGTGGAGCGAAGAGAAAGACGAAGCCTAGTCCCCATCTTGGGTGTTTTTTGTTGAAACATAGTCCATCCCTTCAGTTAATGTCTTGGTATGTGAGTAATCCAATCGATTATTCATTGGTAGCGCCCGTAGGTAGGAGCGAGTTGTCACAAATACAAACAATAAAACAACTAGAAGAGAGGGCTCATTCTTCAGCTATTTCTTATTTGTTTCTTTTCTCAGGGATTAAACAACTTCCAGATCCAAGCATCACTCCTAGACAAGTCATCTTCAAATTCCGCCGCTGGTCCGTTATAATCATCATGGGACTCGACTGGATTGTCTTCCTCATTTGAATTGTTCGCAATGATCTTAACACCGTTCACTTCCTCTATTTCTTCAGGGTCCCAATCCTCTTCTTGGTCAGGATTCACCTCTTCCTCTATAGCTTCCTCGATTATCTATGCGACATGTTCATGAAGTTGTTCACAAAAGAAGTAAAATGACTCATAGTCGCCTAATTGTTAGATCTGTTCCGCAAGAACCCTCCAATCTCCATCGAGATGGTTTATTAGGAAATCAACTTGAACACGCGTTAGGCTAGGCTGTTGGTAACTACTTGAGAGTACGTTCTCTATAATATCTTCAAGAAACATTAAGATTGTTAGGAAACCATGACCGTGCAGTCGACGTCTTTGATCCCATTTGTTTTCAATCCGCGAATATGCAAGCTCAAACTGCTCTAAGTTAGTCCACATGATCGACCCTTTCCACGATGTCCCAGGTTGTGCTAGCAACCTTGGACTTTTTGAGAGAGAATGAAAAATTTTCCTTTTCTTTTTTGTGTTTTGAAGTGGCATATTTTTAGAGCATAAAACCCTAATCGTGCCATAGGAAAACCTAAACGTTTTAGGGCCGGACCCTAATCATATTGGGCTGGTTCTTTCCTTTAATTGTGAACTAAGCTCGATCTAAGTGTATCACCATTTAGGTCCACCATTATACTAGATGTAGGACCCAACTCTATTGGGCTACTTTTGGACCTAACTTATTGGTCTAATTTAAACACATCTTATGAGCTTATTAATTAAACTCTTTAATTAATAGTTTTAGAATTAATCAAATTAATTCTAAAATCTCTACATATTATGGTTAACGTCTAGTAATATGTCATGAATACCTAGCTAATGATGAAATATACGCGAACTTTTTCAATTGCAATTACCATGCAGTAAAATTCTTTCATCAGTCAATGTCTCGATTGAATTTAGGATATGATTTTATGACGATTCCCTAACCATTCAATAACTATCCATTCCAAATTTATGACTTGATAGGTGAAATCAAAACACCTTTTGATTTCCACTTCACATTGACCAAGGATTTTCACAGTCATGAAATTATTGGAATACATAGGGCATCCTCTTATCTGGACAATAAGTGATGAATTCTTTATTAACATTCGTAAACCTTCATATGTGACAAAGTCATGCCTAGTGACAGTTTGTTAATGATTCCTTTAGAATCCAAATAGCACCAAGGCATAACCAATCAAATACTTAGGTGAATGAACATTTGGCTATGGGCACACTTCTCGTGGACTATGGGCATGTATCCCAAGGGGTACGACCACATTTCTCAATGGCTATAACACATTTTCCAGGGGATTTTTCTAGGGGAATTGCCTCAAAGGCTAGGCCACAACAATCTCATAATAATCTTTATGAAAAATATTTTATGTTGCATATATATTCATGCATATTCTATCCGTTGCTGCAAGGGTTTTGAGTTTAAGAAAAATGTTGTTTTCAAATAATTTTACTACATCATTCTTCAAATATTTTTAAAAATAATCAAAACACCCAATTTACCCACCATTTTGAGTGATCTTTCATAAAGAAAAAGAGAGATTGAGCTTACCATCATATATTCTTTCAACTCTTTATAAAACCAAGAGAAGAATTTATAATCCTGTTTATTCTATATCTTATCTTGCATCCTTTATTCACATTTTTACTGTGATATTATAAAGCGTAAGCCTAATCCTAGTAAAAAGTACTAGTTGTGGTTGATTCTACTTGAAAAATCATTGGTTGTAAAGGTTTGTAGCTGAGTCTATTTTAAAAACTATTCAAGTAAGTTAGTTGAATAAAATCCTTAGTGATGAATCAAGATAGTAGAGTAGTCATAGTCGAACTATTATATATACTGTGTGTGTTTTGTTTCATTTTATTTTTATTTGCTACTTCAAATTACTTATTTTTTTAAATGTGAAAAATCTTAATTCATCATCCTTTTAAGCCTTTAAAGTTTTATAGTAACGACTATATAATGTAATGGCCTTTTGATATTGGTTGACTTATCTATTTTAGGAACGTCAAACCTTCGTAAAACCAAATTAGCTTAAGATATTTAGTAGTCTTTTGAGTAACATTTCATCTACACATGGTTCACATGTACTCGTTAAAATTTGGTCAGCTAAATGTTTGAAATATGAAAAGGTATCATTGTAGTGGAGAAATTTGGAACGGTTAACTTGCATAAATTTTTTAAAGGTCGAACATTATTGTACAAATCTAATTTTTCTACACAAGTTAAACTTAAAAATAATATAGTCATTATAAAAAAATTATAATTCAATATGAAAATTTGAATATCTCAAGAATTTAATTTTAGTGGGGTGTTGAGTAGTAATTCATGTTAAAGAAAAACCTAATTTTAGTGGGGTGTTGAGTAGTAATTCATGTTAAAGAAAAACCTAGGGGGTCTAAGTAGGGATGGCAATTGCAACCAAAATCGTGGGGAATCGAATTGAAATCGAATCGGTCAACATGGTTAAAAACCATTTGATTGGGTAATAGTTTGGTTTGAAAAAAAATCAAACACCGTTTTAATGGGTATGGTTTGGTTATAGTTTTCACTAAATTCAAACCAAAACCTGAATCGAAACCAAACTAAATGTGTGGGTAACTATATCAAACCGAACTGAATATATATATATATATAATATTTATTTAATATATTATATATACACATAATATATATATTGACTAATGCATTTTTTTAAAAGTATTTTAACTAATGCATTACAAATATATAAAATATTTAACATTTATAAAGTGATTAATATATAAAAATAAAACTTAATCTTAAATTATTTTATTTTTATTAATCAAATAATTATATCTAAGAAATTTGAAGTTAATTTGTAACTTTATGCAAGAATAAGGTAAGTTTATTAAAGTTTGTCTTTGTTTGTTGTGGAGTTATCAAAAATTTTTATGAATGCTATTTGCAAGAGTTTGTTTTTGTTTTTTGGTATGGATCAAACTAAAAAAATTATGGTTAAAACGGAAATCGAATGGTTTGGTTATGATTTTTAATTTTTAAAACTAATGGGTAATGGTTTCATTTTGATTTTAGTAATTTAAGTTTGGTTTAATTATGGTTTTGACAAAAACTAAAATTAAATAAAACCATTGCCAACCCTAAGTCTAATGATGACATAAAAGGTCTACGAAATAATAAATCATTATAGTTCACTCTAAATCACATTTAAATGCATTAAAACTTTAATTATAACCCTTATTTATAATTTTAAATTATATGATGATATTTTTAAAATAGATTAAAAGTAAGACGTTATGTGAACTTATTTAATCAAATAAAAATGTGTGGATTAATAGATTCACTAGATCAACCAAGGGTAGGGATGTAAATATGACTACATATTTGTTTCAATAAATTTTTAAATAAATCTTATACCTATAGTTATATTTTCATTTTAAATGGAATTAATTGACACCAATGAGATCCATTTAAGTCCCTAATTAAGGAGAAAGAATTAATTTAATAATAATAATTAGTTAATTATTTTTTTAAAAAATTAATTTTCTAACCTTTGGATTAAGAATATATCTAAAAAAAAATGACCTAAAGAGAATCTCTCTTTTCAAGAAGGGAAGGAAAGGGATCTGGAGCTTCCAAAATATAGGTAGAACGATTGGATGAATAATATGTCGGTGTCAATTCTGTGGCTTGTGAGTTCGATCTTTACCTTGCGTAAGGGCCAAATCCTTAATATGTGATTTGTCTTTTCTAGTATAATTAAGAGCACAAATATCAAGAGCTGTGGAAGAATGGTCATTCAAAAGAAGGAATTTGGACAGTGATATTAATTATTTTAGAAAAATAATTTTATAAATTTTTATATTATATTTTACCGTTGATAAACACAAATTAAAGGGGATGATAATGATATTTAGTCGCCACAGACACTGTTAGGATCTGGTAGCTAAATACTAGGTCTTCTGTTTTTTTATTTTTTTTGCTGAATAAATTTTTCAATTTAACTCAGGAATTAGCTGACGTCGTTTTAAACCTATCACTTTCTAAACGATGTCGTTCGTTGTAGACATTTCCGGACATCAAACACCGGGATGGAACCGGATATTGTTTTATTGGTTTCCCATTAGGACCGGACAGTAACAGTCGTACCCCAGCAGGCAGTGTAATAGATATTAGAGTGGACTCTTAACAGAAGAAACCCTAGATACAGGTCTCTTTCTCTCTCTCTTACAATGGCTTCGCGGAGGCTACTGTCGTCTCTCCTCCGATCTTCTGTACACCGAGCGCCGGCCAGATCTGCCTTCAGAGCACCCGCCTCTCCATGCTCCTCTCACCGCCCTTCGCCCAAGGGCTTCCTTCTCAACCGTGCCGTGGACTTCGCCACCTCCGCCGCTGCTCCGTCGCAGCCTGCAGCACAGCCACCTCCACCGAAAACAACCGGCGGCCCTAGCGGAAAGATCACTGACGAGTTCACTGGTGCCGGCTCCATCGGCAGGGTTTGCCAGGTCATCGGAGCCGTCGTCGACGTCAGGTTCGACGAGGGCTTGCCGCCGATCCTCACGGGTCTGGAGGTCCTCGACAACTCGATTCGCCTGGTGCTTGAGGTTGCGCAACACTTGGGAGAGAGTATGGTCAGGACCATTGCCATGGACGGAACTGAAGGCCTTGTGCGCGGTCAAAGAGTCCTCAACACCGGTTCGCCAATCACTGTAAGTTTGCATTCCTCCAGCTTATGAACATGCAGATAAAAGCTGATTCTTTTAATTTTGAAATCGAGTTCGTTGGAGGTTTTGTTATTTGTGATGAATCATAGATCTCGTAAGATGTAAACGGAGATCTTGCTCTTTATCTGTAGATACGGCTCATGTTTGCCTGTGTTCGTTTCATCTCATGGTCAGATCTATTGTTGTGATTAAACATTTTGTTGTTGAATATTCATTCGGTGTGTATCTGTATACATTACCAGTTATTTATGAATTGTACTACGTATTTTTCTTTCCATTAGCTTGTAATCCTGTCATGTCAAATTTGGATCTTCTTGTCCTTCTACTCACAATGCTAATGTTGCCTCCCCTTGGTTATTTATGAATTGTACTACGTATTTTTCTTTCCATTAGCTTGTAATCCTGTCATGTCAAATTTGGATCTTCTTGTCCTTCTACTCACAATGCTAAAGTTGCCTCCCCTTGTGATGATGATAGGTACCCGTTGGCAGGGCAACCCTTGGCCGTATCATCAATGTTATTGGAGAGCCTATTGATGAGAGAGGAGACATCAGTAAGCATTCTAACTATCTCATTGGAAATTTGATAAATTGATGGGCTACCTATCCAAATAATTGTTTCATCCTTTATTACTGTGGCCCCTTATATATCAGCAAATGATCTTCTAATTGTGGACTTCGTTTGCATCTTGTTCATATACTGCTACAGAAACTGATCACTATTTGCCCATTCACCGAGAAGCACCAGCCTTTGTTGAGCAAGCAACTGAACAACAGATTCTTGTCACTGGAATCAAGGTAATTATCAATTTAGGTGTTTTTTGTCAACGCCTTTTTTCTTCATTTGTTTTGTTGGAAGAATCATGGGATCCAAAACAATAAAATGTATATTTCTTTGAATGAATTTCTATGGTTGTTCATAGAGGTATTTATAGAGACACTTATACAAGATAAAGATAAACCTAATTAACCTAATCAACATTGGAATAGGGATAAACCTAATCTAATTCAAATTTGATATATTGCTTTGTTTGTTGAAGAAAAATACATATTTTGTTGAGATTACTTTTTTTTTCTTTTTTATAGTTCTTCCTGATTCTTATTGTTGAACTTAGACAAAATTCTCATTGAATTTATACTGATGCAAAAATATATTCATATCAGGTTGTTGATCTCCTTGCACCATACCAAAGAGGTGGAAAAATTGGATTGTTTGGTGGTGCTGGTGTAGGGAAAACAGTGCTTATTATGGAACTTATTAATAATGTTGCAAAAGCCCATGGTTAGTCAATGAACATCAATATTAAGACATTGATCTGTTTTTATTTTTTAAATGTTCTTACCTATAACTTCATGTTTATCATTCTTGATCAGGTGGTTTCTCTGTGTTTGCTGGTGTCGGTGAGCGTACTCGTGAGGGCAATGATTTGTACAGGGAAATGATTGAGAGTGGTGTCATAAAGCTTGGTGATAAGCAGGTCCATAGTGTACATACCTTGCAGTTTTTTTGGTTTATCAATGTTTTTTGCTCGTATTTTTAACCTCTTTTTTTGTTGGTCTTGTTTGTATCCATTATACTAGAGTGAAAGCAAGTGTGCTCTTGTGTATGGACAAATGAATGAGCCCCCAGGTGCCCGTGCTCGTGTTGGGCTTACTGGTTTAACTGTGGCAGAGCATTTTCGGGATGCTGAAGGGCAAGATGTGCTGCTTTTCATTGACAATATTTTCCGGTTTACACAGGTTGGAATACTGGTCAATTATTATTAGTTATCCAAGCAATCTCTCCATCATGTCACTGTTGCCATCTTATCATGTTCTGTTCATCATGCAGGCTAACTCAGAGGTGTCTGCTTTGCTTGGTCGTATCCCATCTGCCGTGGGTTACCAGCCTACTCTAGCCACGGATCTTGGGGGTCTTCAAGAGCGTATTACTACTACCAAGAAAGGTTCCATTACATCAGTTCAAGCTATATATGTACCTGCTGATGACTTGACGGATCCCGCGCCTGCAACCACATTCGCTCACTTGGATGCCACAACTGTGTTATCACGACAGGTATATTTTAGTTATTTCTTTCTGCCTTTCTGCTATATGATTAAAGTAGTGAGCCTGTCTCAACTTCAATGGTATTGTTCTTTTTGTGGAGCAGATCTCTGAGCTTGGTATCTATCCTGCTGTTGATCCACTTGATTCTACATCTCGTATGCTTTCCCCACATATCTTGGGTGAGGAACACTACAATACTGCTCGTGGTGTACAGAAAGTTCTGCAGAACTACAAGAACCTTCAAGATATCATTGCCATTTTGGGCATGGATGAGCTCAGTGAAGATGACAAGTTGACTGTTGCTCGTGCTCGTAAAATTCAAAGGTTCTTAAGCCAGCCCTTCCATGTTGCGGAAGTGTTCACTGGTGCTCCTGGAAAGTATGTGGAGCTAACGGAGAGCATTACCAGCTTTCAGGTAATTATTATCTTATCTCATCCATGGTACAATCTATCTCTCTCTAGCTCCATGCAACTCCCTTTGCCACCACCAATTCAGAATACATAACCCCCCCCCCCCCCCCCCAATTATCTTTTCGGGCAGTATCTCTTTTTACTGTCTGCTTCAATTTTGGTTTTATTAAAATTCTTAAATTAATGCAAGATTTTTCATTTTATTTTTAATTGATTTTAGGCTAGGTTTTCTTAAAACCTAGGCCCATAAAACCCATAATTTGGTCATTCTTTAAATAAAACTTGGCCTAGCCTACTCTTTTGAAGCCTACTTGGGCCTCATTTAAACTTTTAGCCAACAAGATTGGGTGTAAATTAACTCAAACATTAGCTTAAATGTGGGCTCATTCATAACCCATTTTAACTCCCTTTAAATCCCCTAGGTCCATTGACCTTTTTTATTAACTCAACATTAGCTTAAATGTGGGCTCATTCATAACCCATTTTAACTCTCTTTACATCCCCTAGGTCCATTCACCTTTTTTATCCTACACCCATCGTAATCACTTTTGGGCCCAAACTTTGGCCCATTTCTTCTCCTCCTTGCTGCCAAAACCGAGCTTCACAAGGCTCCCTTAAGCTCCCATTTTTCATCCATGTTTTCAAGTGTTGTTTTAAACTACTTGTCATCTCTCTTCTAACTTTATTCTGATCTTTCTCACTTTTTCCTTAGGCCTCCCTGGCCCTGATTTATAGCCCAATTCTGCCCTTGTTTGGCCCAACATTGATCCTATCTTGGCTTACCAAGGTTTGTTTGGGCTTTATTTTGTACACTCCATAGTATCCTGTGCTTCCATTTTTCCTTGGCTTCTTATGCAGTGCTAGGGCTGAAATTCCACCCCTAGCCAAACCCTCATAATAGCCCTCTTTTGCCCTCCCTTTTTTTTTTTGGCTGCATTTCAAGTGTATAATACAATCCCTTTGTAACTTGTTCATTCTTAGGTAGTTTTCTAGTCAATGCTTGAATATTATACTTTACATTAACAAAACTTCCATTGTACACAAAAAAAAACATGCTATATATCATTTTAAGTGCATCTACAACAAGCTTTGCCTTAAAAAATCACCATTTCCACCTCATATAACATATACAACACGTATTCATAACGTATCATTATCATCATCATTGTTATCAACAACTGCAGCTTATCCTAATCGAGTTAGAGTTGTGTGTCAATTGACTTTTAAAAGCCATATTGACAATATAAATTAATACAAAAGAACAATGTGTATGTTGGATGCCTTGTTGACAGAAACCTAGAGGGAATGATGTGATAAAAGTTACACCATCTTCATATGGGAAGTTTTCATTGGCGAATGAAGATAATTGATATGGTTGTGTTCTATTACATGGTTGATAATTGACTTTGTACAACCAATCTATGCATAGAAACATTACCAACATATTTGTAAGTATAGAATAAAATAATGCTTAAGGCTTCTCTGTTTTTGTTTTTTTTTTGGGTAAGTACAAAGTTCCATTAGTTTAGTGGTATCATAGCTCTAGGGGAACCTTTCTTGTTTGAGTTAGTGCCTTTTATCATTTAGAAGCTTTTTTGATGCAAGAAAAATAAGAATAAGAGCATGGTTTAGGTAACACTTTGATGCACGTATTACATTTCAAAAGCAAGGCATGATTTATTAATTCCTTTCAAATCCATCCATACAAGGGTCGCTACATTCTTGCTTTTAGGGCGGCTTGGGCCTCTTCTAGAGGATCACCTTAGGGCTGAAGCTATCATTTATTTCATTCCTTTTCTTTCGGCATCAGTTATGCTACACAGGAGGTAGATGCACTTTTCCCTTTAGGGGGTTTAAACATATGCAAAATATTATGCCAAAACATTTTTTATATGCATGAACGATGTGTATATCTTTACCACATTTCATGAACATGTAGCATGAACACATCATATTTGAGCAACATCATTCCTGTCCAAAGGAACACAAAAAGCATGCTTGCAAATACTCATTGCCTTAGCTAGAGTGCTCTAATTGTTCCACATGCTAGGGTGTTTATAGTCTCATAAAGTAAGGGGACAAATTCATGCTTAATTATGTTGTGAAGTGAAAATTTTACTCCCTAGATTGGCTGCAAGCACCTGTTTCCCTTTCTTTTACTTCATTCCTTTATTTCACGTCATCATATAAAAAATTCTATTTATGGCTTTTTGCCATGCTTGGATTGATTGCAAGAACCCCTGTTCTTCTATACTTTGTCCAGCATTAATGGTAACCAAGTGGTACAAAAATGATTTTAGTTTGGGTAATTTGGCCTCAAGGCCCACAACTTTCTCTATGAAACTTTTTGTTATGTTATAGTATGTGGTAGTTATATTTGACTATTTATTTAATTCTTGAATAGTATTTTTTATCAAGTAATTTAGCCAATATTTCAACACAAAAATTACCAACTCTTGGATCATGTTATAGTCAAATAAATACTATTAACATTCATTTGAAATAGGCTAAAATTACTTGATGAGTACCACGTAGAAGTTGGGTACTATAAATGTCTAGTTGGGGCTCAAGGTACTGAGCACCTTAGCCGCCTGAACTATAAATGTCTGCAGCTGACTGCCTGTTGTTATGTTATTGTGTCACAGTTTTTCTTGATGGTTTGTTTTGTCACGGTTAATTGAAGTGGGTGCATTATGCAAATCACATTAGTAGGATATGCTTGCACGTTCATAAATTTGCTTCACATTTTGGCTGATGGATGATGGCTTGTTGGCTTGATTTGTACAGGGAGTGTTGGATGGAAAATATGATGATCTTTCTGAACAATCATTTTACATGGTTGGAGGTATTGACGAGGTCATTTCTAAGGCAGAGAAGATTGCCAGAGAATCTGCCGCCTAGGCAAATCTCAGGCTTTTATTTTCTTTTGATAATTGCGAAAATCAATAATAAATTAGATGATGTTGGCGGTGCCAGCAGCCTCTTAAGGATTATTTTTAGCCTAAATTTGTGAGGGATTTCTGTTTAATTTGGCTGTCAACTACTGTGGATTGCAGCAGAGAAATGAAGCCAGGCGCAACTTTTTTATCATCCTTTTATCATATAATAAAAGGGGGGAGAGAGAGGTGAACCTTTTTTTTTTTTTTTGTATATTTTTTCCTTTCAACCAACCTTTTTGTGCCTGTATGTTGAGGATTGCTTGAACAAATCACTGATTCGCGTACGGCATTCTCAAGTTATAAATTTGATTTCCCTTTGAGACTTATTATTAAAAATGTTAGTATCGACATTATACGCAATGCAATTTGTTGACACGGTGTATAATGTGTAGTGTACCTGCAAGTCTGCAACTCACCGGAGAATTGAGCTTACTCCCTGGGAGAGTAATGCAACGCAATGAAGTGAAGGTGTGGAATAGAATCAATAATTTCTCCCTAGTTGGGTAAAGTTGTGAAAATGAATGGAATTGTAAAATTTGAATAATAAATAATTATTATTAAGCTTTTTTTGGTTGAACTTAGTGTTCTGTTAGGAGAAAATTCGTGAACTTCTCTAAAATTATTAAGGTTAATTTCATAATACGCAAAATATAATTTTTTATTTATTTTATTTTCTTGGTTTTCCCTTAAATCTCATTAAAAAATATAGAATAATAATATTACGTTTAAAAATTTACACCAAATAATCCGGATCCGATAGGTGATAGGTCCAAGGTCTCATTTTTCCTTGTCTGCTGGGCATTAACACCACTAGTAACGGCAAGACAAAATTGGATTTTCATTCTGGATCGTCCGATTAAGGTGGTTAAAATTGAGATTGTAAGGGTTCATAAAATTAAATTGTAAAATCGTAAGATTTTATAAAAAATTAAAAATATTTTTTAATTTATGTAAATATATGTTTATAATGACATGTTCTTTATTATAAATAAAATAGATGTACCTATTTCAAAATTATTTCATCTATTAATTTTAAAAATACTAAATAATATAAAATTTCTAAATATTAAATTCATCATTCATCTATCTATAATCAAAGTTTCAAAAAACAAACATTACTATCATCATCAACAAACATTGTTAAAAAAAATAAAAATACTAAGTCATAAAAACAACAAATATTAGTAAACTTCTACATTATGTCATTACACTAATTAAGTAATCAATACCAAAGAAGTATATTTTTTTCTTGCTAATCATTACTTTTAATATAAAATTAGACCACCCATGATTTGATTGTGACATATTTAAGATTAATTCTTTGAATATGTACCTATTTGTACGTGTAGATAATAACATCATAAATGAGAATGTACACACACTAGCACAACCACACAACACACTCAGCACATCAATTGGATACAACACAGAGTTCAGCACAACACATGCACATCATTTGATTATCAGACTTAGCAAACCATAATCACTCTCACAACTCACTCACATATCTGGGTTGGGTTTTGTAACGCCCCGCTTTTTCAAATACACAACAACGTGAAATATTAGTAGACATCACCTATGGGTGTTATGGAAACCCTTACCAACGGAAGCGTTGGATCGAATCTGAAAATTTAACTAAAACTAAATAAAGAGGGTTTTCACTGTATTTCCTTTATAAGTACAGGAAATGCTTACAACGTCCAATACTCCAAAAAGATAACACATACTGTGGGAACAATTGTAAGACACTCACACACACCACTTACAACTCTGAGTATCCCAGCTGCTATTTACAATATATCATTCAAAAACTTTCAAAATCCAACAAACAAATCTTACCAATGTTCATAGTACATAGTAACCCTGACTTACACCCTCAACAACATATAAGGTAAATCCAAACCTTACATAACCCTTGTTTATACAATTGCGACACATAAGTCTCAAACAAATCCAAATGTTACATAAGATCCATATCACATGAATAACATGAAGTTAAACTAAACATCGGCCTTCTCGTAGCCTTTTCTCCTGCTTGCCTCCAGGATATCTGGCATGCTAATATACCTGGGACGTTGAATGTCCCAGGGGTATGAAACACCCAAGTTAGATAATGACATCTAAGTGAGTGACTCCGAAAATGAGAGTACATATGTGCAAATGCAATAATGCCAATATGAAATCCACCCATGTGGTAGCAATGCCAAGGTGTTGCAATCACCCCCGCGGTCATCATAGTCACTCCTGACTCATCACCAGAACATGAGATCTTCCATGATGTCCCAACAACTAGCCACAGTCTCCAACATGAACATAATATATGACAAAGCAGAAGAAATATGCATAATCAAGGAAAAATATGACATGTAAGCCTCAAAAGCATGATATGTAAACCAATATCCACGCACAAGTGAAGCAACAAATGCTCAAAGTGTCACAAAACATGCAGGAATCACTCACCTTAACCGATTACCTTAGGAAGCACGGTTTACAACGAGCGGGATGAGTTTTCTCGTGGTTTTTTAATTGATTGGCACGAACTTCAAGAAATACCCAAAAATTCTGTCAAGGCTTATTCTCCCTCGACTTTCTCCCTTCTTTTCGACAGCGTTTCCTCTCTCAAACTCCCTTCCTTTTCCTCTTTGCTTGGTGCTCAAAATGAATAACCCCAAAGCTCTTATTTATAGGTGACTTCAGTGAATCAAATCGCGCCACGTTTCGCGTCATCATTCCATCCATGAGTGATAGGGCTTAATTATATATATATTTTTATCTATTTTTCATCTTAACCTTGTGTTAATTTTTCTACATAAATGTGTGTTTATATGGATTTTACATTATTTTAATCTCTTTTTGTAGGAATTCGGCAAAGGACATTAATTGAAGATTTGAACATAAAAAAATAATTTTATAAAGTTAATTTTAAAATTAATATAATTAATAGTATATTATATTATGTTATTTATATATATTATATATTATACTAATGTGGAGTGAGCACATTTATATATAATATATTATAAGATATTTATATAAGATATATGATATATTAAGATATATTATAAGATATTGATTATATTGTATATAGAATATTATATTATTATTATAAAGTAAAAAGTGATGTCCATGTTGATGAAGAATTGAAGCAGCGCACGGAGTTTAAATTGGAAGCTTAGGGCCATGAGTATATATATACAATTATATAAGGAATCAAAGCAGAGGAGGCTTGGGGTGGCGCACAGTGAAGGGGAGATAAAATTGAAGCAGTAGCCCAGCACTTAGGAAGGGGGAGGAGAGATTGGAGGCTGCTGGGACGCCTCACACCCAGCAATAGCCAACCCAGATCTGAAATAGATCTGGGTAGGAAATTTCTTTCTCCATTTAATTTTAGTTTTTATTTTTATTTTAATAATGTCTAGTTAAATTATTTTAGCTAGGGTTTGGATAGATTTTAATTCTGGAATTATGTGAGTATTTGTTTGGTTCGATTCAAAACCCGATTATTATTTGCGTGAGGAATTTATATTGTTGTGTTTAATGCTTTAAAAGATTGGCCACCTTTTAATTATTTAATGATTTATGCATGACTGACTAAAGAATTGTTATAAATTAGATCCATAGGCAATATAAATCACATGTTTGACTATGAGATCGAAAAATGATTAGCTCATGTGTGGGAATCGAGAAAGCTTAGTGAGTCAAATCCCCTTTCGAGATTAGAGGTTTCCAAAGAACTTAATGCTTATTTATTTCGTTGATATCTACTCAGAAATCTGACAGTGAAATTGAATTAATAAAAGATTAATATGACTTGAGAAAGCTTATTAATTAATAGAGGGAAATCCACCATCATATGCAAATAATTATAAAATACTGTAAAGGTATTTGTGGTTTTGAATCGGGTTGAATAGATAATTACATAACCTAGATTAAATGAAATCTAAACCCTAGTGCATTTATTAATTCATTTTTCTCACAAAGAATTCAGTTTTTTCATTTATTTTTATTTTTATTCATCCAATTAATTAATTAGTTCAACTTAGGTTAATTTAAAATTGTTTTGGTATTATGATCTAGTTCTCGTGGGATCGACATCTTTTCATCACTATTTGCAGATTTGACTAGGGTACACTTGTCCGAATTAATTGTGCATAAAATCACACATCAATGAGCGCCCAATTAAAATATGCCACGTGTCCCTAGAGATTTGTACTTCCACATGTTTAATTAGATTTTCAAGATTCCCCATCATTACATCCCACACGGTAAATTACATTTTCTACATTTCCCATCATTACACCTTTAATTAACAATTACATCCCGCATGGTTAATTGTATTTTTCACATTTTTCATCATTACACTTCAAATCCTATCTCCAAGTGGCCAATGAATGCTTGCCACATGTCCTTAGGGATAAGGTTTGGAGACTTTTGCAAACTTGGAGACTAAGTAAGTTTTTCCTTGGCCAATCACGCAATACCACCTCAGGGGGTCATTATGAGCCATCATGTGACATTATCTTATCTTCCAAGTGGCTAATGGTTGATTGCCATGTGTCATTGAGGATAAGGCTTCATCATTTCTCCCATGTGCATCCAAGCCAAATGCACCACTCGTCTCTTAATTGAATTTAATAGAATTTGGAATCCAAAACTCCATTTGATTTGAGTTTGAAATCCATGATATTTTGAAGAGATATTTTTAAGATTTCAAGAACTACACCTTGGCCCAAACTTTTTCGAATAATTTGCACTTAGGTCCTTGCAACTTGGCCCCCGGGCCATTTTTAATTACACTTTTTGGTTCCCGAAAAATAGATAAATTACTCTTAGCACCCCAAGATTTTAGGTAAATTATACTTTTACCCAAACTTCAGTATTTACGATTTTGCCACTGGCTTAGAAACTAAACCTTTGTCTCAAGGCTTCTATAATCCCTTGAAATGGCATATTTCCTCAAGTATTAGAACTTAACAATCTCAGGTATCACCTCATTTTGATTTTGAAAATTTGGGGTGTTACAAGTTTGATTCTTTAAACTTTCAAGGTGAACAAACGAAAAAAAAGGCCAAAACAAGATCGACAACGACCAAGGTTTGCAGAAGGACACAACAAGCAAATGCAGTAAGCACATAGACACAACGTCGTTTAGGGTTTGTAGAAGAACCAAAATAAGAGATTGATAACGATTGTATATATATACATGTTGGTTAGAGACGAAAATATTTTTGTTTCTAACCTCAAAATTGTGGGCAAGACTAAACTCGTAAAATCGTAAACTTGGACCCAGTAAACTCGTAAACTCGGATCGGTAAACTTGTAGACTCGAGTCTGATTCTTTAAAATTCGATCCTACAAGCAAGTTGATTTGTTTTATGCCTCATGACTCGTAAACTCATAAAATCGTACGAGTTGACTCGTGATTTTACAACAATGGTCCTAACCCAATCTTGACCCATCTCTCATGGCCCAATCTTGGCCCAACTCTCAAGAGTTAGTCTTAGCCTGGCCCTGGCCTCGCGCTAGCCAGCAATAACATCATTGCAGCCCCATATTGGGTATCCGCGTGCCCGCTCAAATCCCATTCTCATTAATGACACTCACTTTGTTTGTTTTTTACTATCATGTCGTCCACATAAGCCTCCATTACCTCCCCTAATAGGTCTTTGAATACCTTGTTAACCATTCTCTGATATGTGGCCCCTGCATTTTTTAAGCTAAAGGCATCACCTGGTAGCAGTACGTCCTTTTTTAGTGATAAAGGCCATTTTCTCAGCGTCGGATGGATACATACTAATCTGGTGATAACCTGAGAAGGCATCCAGGAAGCTCAACACAACATATCCGGAGGTATCATCAACTAGCCTGTCTATTCGAGGAAATGGGTAGGAGTCCTTTGGGCAAGCCTTGTTTAGGTTGGTAAAGTCAATGCATACTCGCCATTTCCCATTAGCCTTAGGTACTATCACTACATTTTCCAGTCACTCGGGGTATTAGACCTTCCTGATGAATCTTGCCTTAAAGAGTTTATCTATTTCTTCTTCTATATACCTCAATCTCTCAAGGGCGATGTGTCTTTTCTTCTGCTTGACTAGTCTATCCCTCGGACGGACATCTTATCGGTGGGATATGATCTCTGGGTTAATCCCAGGCATGTCGGCAGGTGTCCAGGCGAATATGTCCGCATAGGACCGCAGACATCTAATGACCTCCTCTTTTTCCAGACCCTCTAATTGGCTCCCCATACGCACCTATCGGTTGCCATAGTCAGGGTTAAGAGGGATGGTTTCAAGCGATTCTACTAGCCGAGGCTTGTTAGCTTCAAGAGTCTGGTCACTAATCACTAAAGTCTTTTTAGTCATTGTTTTTTCCTTCCCCTTGTGCCTTTTGTGGAGCTCACATAGCATACTCGGGCTTATTTCTAATTACCCCTTACTTGGCCTACCCCCTATGGCATGGGGAATTTCATCAGCAAATATCCCGGAGAAATGGAGGCTCTTATAGCATTAATTAGGGAACGTCCCAAGATCACGTTATAGGTAGGGGAGAAAGTCTTGACTACCATAAAATCGGGTGATCACTTGGGGGTAGTCCCTGAGTGTAATGGGCAACTGAACCGATCCGACCACTAACACTGCTTCTCCCGTGAAGCTATACAAAGAGGAAGTGACTGTCTTGAGTCGGTTATGGGCAATGTGCATTTTCTTGAAACGATTTAAATATAACAGATTAACAAAGCTTCCGCTATCCACCGGTATTCTTTCAATGGGGTGCTCGACAATGATGACAGAGATAACCAAAGGATCATCGTGAGGGAGCAGTACATCCCCTTGGTCTTTAGGTGTGAAAATAATGGGGTCCTCATCTTCTTGAACCTTTGCCACCGAGTCCACGTGTAGCACCTGGTGTGCATATGCCTTTCTGGCAAAAGAGGAATCGCTTACCAAATTTTCTCCTCCTGAGATTACGTGTATCCTTTCCATAATGGGCTCATTGTCGTTTTTTCCAACACTTGGCCTTGCTTCTTCCCTCATCTAGTTGTTTTTCTCTCATTCTTTCTGCCAAGGCGGTTGGTTTTCCCTTTTATTTTGGGCATCATTCCTTGGACGAGGGGCCTCCTCTGATTATCTCTCCTGCCCTGTTGGTTCTTTGGCTTATCTAGTATGAATCAATCGAGCTTCCCATCTTTGATTAGCTGTTCAATCTGATTTTGTAGCTTAGGACACTGTTCTGTTGTATGCTGTGGGGACTCATGAAATTTGCAGAAAGAGTCCATGTTCCTGCCCATCGGCTGGTTGGAATGTGGGGGAAAGTCAATGAGCCCTGTATGTGCAATGGAAGAAAAGATAACGACTCTTGGCTCGGTGAGGGGAGTGAAGCTTCAGAATTGCATCTTTGGGGGCTATTCTAGTGAAGCTTCGGAATTGCATCTTTGGGGGCTATTCTCTTCTCTGTATCTTTGTCGCTTTGCCCGATCCAACGTCATTCAGACTTCCTTTTCTTTTTTCTTCCCATGCTTCAAGAATCTCCATTTGGACGATGAATTGTTCGGGTCGAGCAAACAATTCTTCCATTAAGTCTGGCTCAAAAAGGCCCGGGATCTTCTGAGCGGGGCATATGTGGTTCCATTAAGCAAGGTTGACGTTGCCAAACTGACCGGGAGGTCCCTTACCTCTTGTGTTGTAGCTATAAACTGCTTGATATACTGCTTTAGGGATTCATTTGGCCTTTGCTGCAAGCTCATCAAATACATGACACTTTTCTTCTTCAGGACATAGGCAGAGAACAACTCTAGAAATTCCTTCTTTAGCTACTTGAATGACCAGATATGTCCGGTTGGTAACTCAATGAACCACTGTTGAGCCTGTCCTGCCAACGAGAGTGGGAAAGCCTTGCACATGGTGACCTCGTTCAACCCATGTAACACAACCATTGCAATGAAGTGTTGTATGTGTCTCTCGTGGTCTTCTTTCCCTAAGTACACTATGAATTGCGACAGTTTGAACCCTGGTTGCACTAGATGTTTTGGAGCTCTTCGGACAGTGGAAATCCCTTCGTGGGTGTTTCCCTTGGCATCATCACAACGTGCTTCTATTCTAGCGCTTCTTCTATGAGGCGTTTGATGTCGGACGCCCTGAGAGTTTCTTTCTCTGCTTAGTTTTTGCAGGGAGGCGGGACACAAAGAGCTCTTGAGTGAGTGCTTTCGGCCGTCTCTTTATACATAGGGGCTTTCCTTGGTCTCCTGTCATAATGCCCCACCGGGTTTACCATTTTCGAGAATCGGTCATTAAACCTGGGAGTCCTGATCCTTACCCTTTGTTGTAGGACCCTTAGAGGGTTGTCTTGGTATCTCCGATGTTCTCCCCCTACACCTGTTTGTCCCAAGTGGGGAATGTTGATGTCCGACATCAATTCATGTAAAAGAGTAGTAATCCCCTGCAGTCTTCTCATGCTTTCTTCGTTGTTCATTCTGAGCTCATCATTCTGGTGCTTTAACTCTTCAAAATTCTTTTGTAGTTGTTCATAATCTGATCATGGGATAATGAGTGGAGCTATCTCGGAGGGCCCTGGAAGTACTGAATTCGCCGCTGGGTTCGTTCTTGGAATTGAGGATTGTCCCAAGGAGTGTGATTCCTGATTCGTGGGTATTGTGGGTGGGGCTTACCTTCCTTGCCTTGCCACTTGCCTCCCTAATCCAACGGCGTGTGCCTTCCCTTGTCCTGAATGTTCCATACCCCCCAATCCGGTAGTCTGATGGCCTTCAAGCATTGGAATGTTTCTCGAGTGCACCTCATTGTTTAGGTGATCTTCCAAAAGTCTAGGGACCATAGGGTGCACCTGGATGGGGTCTCCTGTCCTGGTACGAGCGCTCCTTCGGGTAGGGTTAGGCGGGTTTGCTAAACCAATTGATCTTGTCCCTCCCGACATCTTGTGTTAAGATTGGCTTTTTGTTGCGATTTCCCACAGACGTCGTTAAATTGTTGTTGCCAAAATACAACAATTAAAATTTTTAGGAGTGGGATGCTTGTGGGTGCCGACTATCTTGGGATATAATCAGAGTTCGATTACAAGATTAAGGTGGACTTCCAAAGGAATGCTTCCGAAGGGTTCCTTCTAAAAGGGTCTTCCGAAGGCTGCTTGCGATAGGCAAAGGTCGAGTGGGTAACAATCTTGCAATCTGACTCTTCCGAAGGGCGCTTTCCAAGGGACTTCACGAAGTTTGGCTGGTGATAGGCATAAGTCAAGTGGGTAACTGTCTCCCGGTCTGATGCTTCCAAAGAGTTCCGTCCGAAGGAAGTGTGGATGCTTTAGGATGCTCTTTCCAAAAAGTTTCTTCTGAAGGGTATTGAGGATGCACTTTAGATGGTATTGTTTAGCAAGGTCTTCTATAAGAACTCGACCCCAGCAAGGTCTTCCGAAAGAACTGGGTTTCTGATGGGACAACTCATAAGCTATCCTCCTGAAGGAATAGGTGTGGTGCTTCTGAAGGAACTGTATAAGACCCTTCGATGCTTAAGTCAGTAATGGAAGGAAAAGAGTCTTACGAGAAGGAAAATGGGCTAAATTTCTGAAGGAAAATGAAAGTGGTATATCGATGTCTGGATCTCTTTTTGAGAACTGTAGCTGGGCTTTTATAGGGCTCGAGCTTCGAGGACACGTTCCATTTCTGAAGGCCCTTTCCAAAGAATTCTTCCGAAAGACTCTTTGGGGGGGGGGCTTATTCTTCTGAAGCATCCTTCCCAAGAATCCCTTTGAAGGATCCTTCCCAAGTAGCTTCACACATTCCCTGTAATGCTTGGTCATCTTCCTTCCGTTTATTGGGGTACAACATGAGTATAATTATTTTGGGTTATAAGTGATTTTTTCTAAAATTTTGGGGTTAAAGTGTAATTTTTATAGTTTTCAGGATTTAGTGTAAATTTTGGGAACTTGTGGACTTGATGGCAAGGGGGTGAAAGTGCAAGAAATTGGAAGAAGGAGGGTAGAATTGCAAAACAAGTGTGAAAGCTACAATGACAGTTAATGACCGCACTTGTCACCGGTGTTGGGAGCAAATCCCGGTCGTTTGTGAGAGGCTAGGCCATCATGGCCTAAGGAGTAGATCTCATGGTGCAAGACGAGGCCGGGATTGGGCAGAGATGCGGTCGAAATCGGCTATAAATAGCTGAGGGTGAGGCCAAGGGTTTTGTAAAATTAAACCGTGTAATCCGAGCAATCGAGAGAAATTTTGAGAGTTTTGATAAGGGGCTTTTGTTCTCCAAGTTATCGAGATTATTTTTGGAAAGTTTGAGCGAGTTTGGTGTCGATTTGAGGTAGTTTTTTAAGCCTTGCAAAAAAATCGAGAAGTCAATGGAGCTGAGGTTTAACAACCAAATAGAGGGTGTTCCAGTCGGAATCACCGTGCAACAAGGGTACCATTGAGTTTAGGAGGAAAAACCAAGCCAAGGGGGGAAGAAAAGTCCAAGAAAGATAGCCAAAATCAGTCGCCGATGGCGAGAAGAAGGTTGGAGAAGACGACCGCCTTTGGGCGCGTGGAGATAAGAAACAAATAAAAAAAGAGGAAAAAAAATAGAGAAAAATTGAGAAATTTAATTTTATTTGTTTTTTTGAAAATTTTGGAGAAACATTTTGCCAAGGCACGAGTTTCAAGGTCAGGGCACACATATCGATAAGCCTAAGAAGCTAAATCAAGGTGAGTGGTTTGCCCGAAAAATTTGTACGTGGTATAATTTGTTTTAATGAGCATGCAATTGTGAGGGATTCGCCAAGTTTATGTGATTTACGTGCATCTTGTTATACATATGCATACTCATTTTATATTGCCTCGGTAAATGTGACATTGCATTGGATATGATATTATTGGTATATCATTATTTGTAACATCCATGTTAAAAATGATGGGGTGGGATGTTGCCCTAATAGTTTGGCTTGCATTTTCCCCAGGTGTGATTGATGGAATGACCATAGGGGTGTCCCGTGCCGTGTGTTGCTTACCGGGATGATTGCCTAGGGTTTCTTATCGGGGCTAGAATGATAACCAAAGCTATTCTAGGGTATTGGTTGATTTTATGCCCATGCATCATACATTCATGAAAATTCTTTTAACCTTATTTAGAAGTTTCATCTTCTAATTTGGACTTTGTCCTTGGGATATTCAACGTCCCAGGCGAGATGAGCAATAGGAAATTAAAAGAGGTTGCGAAAATGTAATTATACCGGTAGTCATGTAATAAAGTCCTACGCCCATGCTAGGACAAGTTGTGAGAACTTTGTTGGAAGACATGTTTGGCTGCGCTTAACCTTGTGCATTTATTTCAAATAAACATATACAAAATAAACAAAGAAGAACAAGCATGCAGGCACAAGACGTTTATACTCACCAGTGTACGAGTGTGCGTTGCAACACAATTTAATTTTCTAGGAAAGTCCAGGTCGATTAATTGGGAGATCGTTAATAAAACGAAAATAAAACCGCGATATAAATTGGGTTGTCAAGGTAATTCATCTGATTTTAAGTGAGCAAGAATGAAGTAAACTGTAACTGTAAGAAGTCTTGAGTTAAAGCAATTTCAGTGCCAATCCCATAACTTCCCAATAGATAGATAGGTACTAGAAACATATATTAGAATTAATTTGAAGTTCTTCTATTAAAATGCATCCCAAGATGATGATAGTTCTTGGTCTAGCAATCTCCATACATGGCATGAGAAATTCTAAGTTAAGCAACTACCATAAATTAAAACACAATTAATATGCAATAATCATATAATTGATTTGGATTTGGGTATGATAGCATCTCCAGTTTAAGTAATCTCCAAACATGGCATGGAGATTCTAAGTTAGACTTATGCTCCACCCCAAATTCAAAGTTTCAATGCACGCGCAATACTAAAATTAAATCAAATTTCTGGTAATGCATTTGAAGTTCGGCTATCTTGGGAAATCTATGACATTGGACACCATCCTCGCCTTGGCCCAAATACAAGATTAGCCACAAATCTTCATTGTCGCATACAGAAATTTTAAAGATAGAAATTAAAGTGCAGGAATGTAAATACTGAAATTGAAATTATAGAAACGTAAGTTAATAGTTAATGACAATTGCATAATGTAAACAAGCATGAAAGGAAATTGCAAAATGTAAATAACAGAAATAAAGAAAACTGTATTGATGGAACAAAATGAAGAACATGAAACTGCTAGAATTAAAGAACAAAATAGAAAAGAAGCAAAACAGAAAGAACACAAGAACAAGACGATGAACAATGATCTTTTCCCCTTATTCAGGTTAAAATGGATGATAGGGACTGTCTCCTCTCTCTTCTTCTTGATGCTCTGGTTTATTTATAATCCACTGGTAACGAAAACTTTCAATTCAAATCTCCCGACAATTCTTTGAAACATTTTGCATATTACTTCTGCTCGTACTTTGCAAAACTTCGTGTGCTGTCTTGAAATGGCTTTATGAGGCATGCGAACACGTGATCTGCTTAGAATAATTTCTCGTGTATGTGTAAAGCAATATTCGGATTTGGCTTCATTGATATCTGGATTTATTGTTCTTAATTTCTCTTTTGTATCTGGATAGGCTGAGATGCATCTGGATGTGGTGCGCGGGTCTTGAGTCTTATATTCGGATGCTACAGTGATGCATCTGGATGAGACTTCTTTGGATTTTATTCTTGGATCTGGATGTGCTGAGAGATATCCATATCTGCTTCTTTGGTCTTCAATCTTCTATCCGGATGAGCTGAGAGACATCAAGATGTGGCTTCTTTGTATTTGGATGCTCCTT
Organism: Diospyros kaki; assembly: GCA_036245055.1. NCBI lineage: Eukaryota > Viridiplantae > Streptophyta > Magnoliopsida > Ericales > Ebenaceae > Diospyros > Diospyros kaki. The sequence continues at coordinate 23,998,783 of BSEG01000002.1, forward strand.
CATGCATTTGGATATGTCTTCACTTTTAACTCAATTTTGACTTCATCACGTCCAATTCAAATAATTCCTCGCAAAACAAATATAAATGCCAATTAGTCATATTTAATTGATACGAAAAGGATGAAAATATGATAATATTTGACATATTTAACCATTAATCAATGTTTCAGCTATTTTTATGTTAAATTTGTGTGTCAGATATTGTAATCTTTGTGGTTATTAAAGACGATTTTGTACGGATTCACTTCCTTTGCAATTATAATGTTCCTTTAGGTTTCGATTCTGCTTCTGCAAGTGATTGGTTTACCATTCCTTAGCTTATCATTTGGAATGTTAAATGTATGTATGTTAGGGATTTTTAAATATGGTATTGTGGGAAGAGAGTACACACACACACACAGATATATATATATATATATATATAAAATCTCAGAATAGTGACACGCCCTAGAAGGGCGAGTCATTACAAATCATTTTCTGATCAGGATATAATTTCATTTGTACATCTATGAGATGATTTTAGGTTTATAAATAGGTGCCAAGGTTACTGAATTTATTATAGCAATATCTGATTAGTGATATTTTGTTCTTTTTGCCTGTGATTTTTCCCTATTTGGGATTTTCACGAAAATTTTGTGTTCATTTGCATGGTTGATAGTTTGATTTTGATTTGTATTCGATCCAAATTCGTAACATTAAAAGATAGTAAACAAAATTTTCCATAAAAAACTAAGGATGTAAGTTTTGGGGTAGAAATTTGGAGAATACTGAAACTAAAGATTTTGCAACTTCCAAGTTTTCGCTTTTCAAGTCTTGGGCAACTTGAGATCAATGTAGAAAGGACCTTGGAATTAATGGCAACATCCTAAAACTCTAAGGAAAGAAGCATGCTAAGTCCTCCAAATCTAGGAGGAGGATTAAACGTACAAAAAAGAGTTCCAAATGTTTAAGTTAAAGACACACACAAAAAACAGTAACGCCCCGCTCCCACTTACGGGTGTTACTCGTGAACAATTACCCAAATTGTCCACCTACCCGGTCTTTGATGAAGGGCGGACCATGTTTCAAGAAGAAACGCCCTAGGTGGGAACTAGGCTCGTCCTTCCCTTCCCTTAAATCCCAGGATTTACTAGCAGAATTGGGCTTTAAACCACACCGCGTTGGTTAAAGAGAAAATCTCATTCCGATGCCCAATCGCCATGTTCTCAAATTTATTTAATTCTTTTCCAACCAAGAATTTTACCGGGCTCCATAAATCACCATTTAAACCAATCCATTGATGGATCACCAATTTTGGAGGAAAACTCATCATTTTCAAATTTTCAAAATTTCGGCATTAATCTCAAAAATGCCCGAAAAATCCCTTTATTTTGAAAATTCCTCTGGGCCCAAATTCAATTAAGAAATGCCCCAAAATTCTCCAATTTTTCCAATTTTTTTAAAAAAATTGGCCGGCGGGGCCTCGCTGGCCGCCCGCGCGCTCGCTTGCGTGCCTGCCCGCGCGCGGCTGGTTGCGCGCGTGGCCGCCTTGCGGCCTGCTGCAGCAGCCAGCTGCTGGCTGCTCCTTCACTTTTATTTTTTTTTTATTTTCTTGGGCTATAAAATCCCAAATTTTTCAGAAATTTGAATGAATGAAAAATACTTCACATCCTTCAATTTTTGCCTTTATTTCTCCATAATTAAGGCTTAAATAACACCCTTGATGCTTTCACAACAACTCATACCAAAATGAGATTTAACCTAGGCTTCATAATGCCATAAACCTCAATCTCATTTTTAAATGAAACATACATCCCCAAAATATAAAATACACACATGCTCTTGGGCTTTAACAAGCCATTATTTAACAATGAAATTACATTTCATAAATTAAACATAACAAGATAGGCTTCCATAAGCCATAACATGCACTTGAATGATCATTTCCATTCTTCCACATGCCATTACACCTCTTCCTTGATTCTTCACATGCTTCCACAACCTATATGTGAGGATAAAAACTTCATGAGCCATTAAGCTCAATAAGGGTGCAATGACAAATAAATATGAACATAACAAGTTATATGATGCCAAATGCATGCAAATGTGGCTAGGTTTCTTTGCCCTCACAACCCTCCAAGGTTAGAGACATCAACCCACCATTTCAACCATGTTCTCAAACTAACCTATGGCCATAAGTCTCATGAACATAAAAGACATGCTAAATGCAACATATACATTTATGAAACATATTTATAACACATTGCAAGGCCACCCTCCCATGGGGCCATCCCTTACATCTTCTTGAATATTTAATCTTTATTTCAAGAGAGCTTCCATCTTCATTTCTTTCCATCTAAAATGGCATTCCAACAAGCCATTTAATTTTTTTTTTGTATACAAGCATACATAAATAAAGAGAAGAAAGAATACTTGCCTTGACTTTCTTCATCATCTTCTTTCTTTCTTCACTTTTCCCTCCATGGAGACTTCTTTCTCTTTCTTTCTTTTCTTCGTTCTTCATTTCTACAAATGGCCAAAAGGGAGACAAGTCTCCCACACTTGCCTTTTTATACTAGATTTCCCATATTTCAAAAATGCATCCTAGCCATTCACTAAAGGCACAATCCATGTGCTTAAGGGAGAACTAATCTCAACCCTCCATTTCAAATGAATAAGATTTCTCTCTTAGAGAAAACACACTTTTTAAATATGTTGGCAATCCATGCCATTCACTCTCTTTAAATCTCCACCCTTGGATTACTTCTCTTTCTCAAGAATTCATTTCATCCATTGGATTCTTGAAATTTTCATTTATTTCTCATTTAAATAAATCCTCCCATTTTCACTCATAAATGAGTGACTAATTTTCATTTCTTTTGCAATTTCTTTTTAGGCAACAACATCATCGCTTGCATTTAACACTTGAAAGACCATTTATTCACTAATTTGAATTTCTTTTAAATGCTTATTCTTGATTCACAAGATCATGCCATGTGTCCCTAGCCACCATCTCCCAATTTCTCATTTCTTTTCCCATTTAAATTAATGGGACTATTTTCATAACTATCACACTTGAGAGACATAATTTATTTCTTTCTCATTTAATAAAATCTCCATATTTTTCAAGGCATTAATGGTGACCATTTACCATTTTCTTTTGGATTTTCTTTAATCCATATAATTATGCCTCTCATTAAATGCTTGAAAGACTAATATCCTTTCTTTTTGCATTTAATTAAATCATTCTCCAACTCATAAATCCACATTTATAATTTCTCTCAAATTTCCAAGATTATGCCAAGTGTCACTCTAAGACACAAACTTGGCTTCCAATTCTTTATCTTGGTCATCCATGTGACATTACCACATTAATTCACTAACTTAGGGAAAATATAATTATTCTCCTCAAATAATTTAATATCCACCATTTTCCCTATTTTCAAAATTAATTTCCTTTATGGAATCACTCCAAAATTCCTAAATAATCTTTGTGAATTTATTAATCCCATGTATCTCCACATAATTACTAAATTGGGATTTTTATTCACTTACTCACCTAATTCCACATAGGAATTATTTTTAATTTATCAAAATACCCTTTTATTGAATTTCTCTATCCAAATTACCAAAATACCCTTCTCATGGGCATTCTCAATCTTAAGGATCCATCACATTCTCAAGGGCATTTTTGGAAGTCTTCTTCCTTCATTTCCTATTCTCTTAACACTGGTTACACCGGGTGTTACATTCTACCCTCCTTAAAAGAATTTCGTCCTCGAAATTCGCTTTACCATAATCTCTTGCCCAAGATAATCGCACCCTCGGGCTAAGTAGCAAATTCTCGTGCTTGAGAACCTTATAGCCTATTCATTTCTTACATTTACCTCGGGTTACACCTACCTCAAGGCTTCACTTTAGGCTTTCAATCCTCCAACTCTCAAGGACATTCAGCAACCGAACACTGCTTTGGCCTCTTGCCAAATTGCACAACTGATTGCTGATCACGCTTACTGCAACGCTATCCATTTCTGGATGGATTTTCGCTACCTCGAGCATCACTTTGCAGTCCACTTCCATTTTTCCCATCAGCCAAAACCACATACGCTAACATTGCATCATTGATCAGTCTACAACGATTTTACGCCGATTACACACGGCAACGTTTCTCGCTGCCAATCACACATGGCCACGATTTTACGCTGGTCCAACCAGCAACGTCTTAGCACTGATTATTCACCGCAATGTCACATTCTAGTGCCCATTAGACACTCGAACACCCATTCCACCATGGCATACCGCCATTAATCACATGCCTGCATAACTTGAGTTGATCCTCATGGTAACCTCTCATTACCGATCAACTTACCATGCTGGCACTACCTGGGAAGCACCCATTTGGCCCACCTTGCCAACTTCGACCATTTCATACATGGTCTTTTACCTTGACCAGCCGACCCTCATTTATCGGTACGATTACGCAAAATCGACTTACCTATCACCGTGTCAGGCTATCACACATTTCAACCCTGTGCACTACCCGAGTTCACATCGAGCTTGGCGACGTATGCACCATTTCAATCTCACCTCGAGCCTAAGCATGCTCGGCCACAACCTTCTCCCAACCAGGAGTTCTTTGCATTAAGCACACGACGATACTTACTAGCCGATATCACATGCTAGTAGGGTCTCATACCCATACCAGGGAACTCTTCACTGAGCAACCCCTCTTTAATTCTTCACCCCATTTTAACTTTTACAATCATGTTCCCATGCTAGGCCTTACCTTGGCTATTTACCCTACCACGAGTCCAGGATCCTACCATTGCGCTTAGGGTCGTGGAACCTTTAATCAGCCCTCGTCATCACCCACGGTGCGTGGCATAAGTGATTGGCTTATTACCATCTGCACAATCACTTATGCATCGCACCTGTAGGATGACTCGTGCCTTTGGTCCACACCACAACAAGCCATCATGGTTACACCCCGTCTCTTGTAGCGGTCTTCTGGCCAAATTTTCTCGCCCAGCTTCACTTTCATTGGGACCCTTTAAATCTCACCATTTCTCAACAAAACCTCTTACTCTTGAGGCACGAACTTTCAGCCATCCTACATCAGGTTCATTCTCAACCAGCAATAGACACCTGATTTAAACCATGCATAATGGTTCCTCTTGTCCTCCTTGGCAAGGACATCACCATGACAGCAACGAATTTCTCCCCCACGATCATTGCATTTCAAAATTCACCGATACCAGCCTTCATGGCCATTCACACTCGGCTTCAAGGTCTTACCATGAACAATGGTTACCTTTGACCTTCCTGACAACTTCTTTTCCCTAACCGCGACGACGACACCACCATGTCATCTCAAAAGACTTGCTGCTCTCTGAATCTCACTGGTCACCACAACCAGCACGACCCCACTCTTAGGTTGCCTTCCTCACATCACCTTTTATACATATAGCATCTAGCTAAATCCTTGAGAGACTCTGGCTTCTCCCGGATTTCTTATACACTTTGCTACAGCTAACTCACACCTCTCAGTGAGGAACCACATGGCTCTAACACCACAACAGCTTCACTAGCCGATTTCTTTTCACAACCATTAACCTTAGACACGAGGTTAATTTTTATCAATTGTCCACACTCCAAGGCATCCCTTCAACTGCATCACTCGCAGCCATTAGGTGATTTCAACACCTCAACACCACTACTAGAAACCAATCTCGTCCCATAAGCTCTTCCTTCGAGCTCTCTTTACCCATTGGCGACATTTTAAATTCGCCCTTATCTTCCATCTAACCAACTCGATTTAATCTAGCCGAATCGCTCGGCTCACAACCCACACAACCTTCCTCTAGGCACTGCACTTGCAATCATCGATTACCGCTTCGACTTAAACTCCATTCACTGGAAATCACCCCTGCCACTCCTGTGGAATTCACACTTCCACTGGATGCCGTAGGACTGACCTTCCTACTCAGGCACTTGCCATTACGCTAGCTTTTCCCCGGTGATCTTTCCTGATAGAGTTGTAGCGCCTTAGGATGTTTATCTCACACTGTTGCCTCATGTGCAACTTTTCTTAGCAGAACATCTCAAGTTCTGCCCTAACCACAATTCCACTACCATTGATAGCTCTCATTCCAAAGCCACACTCCTTTGAGTGGCACAATTCTGTCCTGACCAACCGTCTTTTTTTTCACCTTGGATCTCTTTTGCACAATCAGCCTGGTCTAATCACCAAGACCCACTGAACCTTTGTATTGCATACCCGACAACCAACAAGGCTTTACACCACAGCCCTCGAGCCTCACGCTCCACTATTGCCATCAGGTGCTACCACCTGGCAATTTTTCATGTGTTATCAACTGGAAATCCCTCCAATGCTACATGAGGACACTTCCTCATTTCGCATCGACACAACCAAGACTAACACCAGACTGTGCAATTACGTACTTTCACAGATTTCAAACCGTCCTTAGCCACACGTTTAGCCTACCACAACTCATATCACTGGATTAGAGATTGCTTTATTTGAAACCTCCGCACGCTTCAATTTCCCCATCTGATGGTTGGCTTCCATTTCGTAAGTCTCGCCCTCCACGGCACTTACGTATCATTCTCGAGCCATTTACCAACTCTACCAATCAATCCCATCTTTATGCATTACTGCATGATCACACTGGGTCCATCATCCTAATTTACCAGATCACTTCGATCAAATTTAACCACAACTATTTTAGCATCCTTTAGCGAGGAGCATCACCACACCTCTTGTTATCACACCACAAGATATCACTCCCTCGATTCACAAACCTTCTTGCTGCCTTGACACCAGCAGCACTACCACCATACTTCAACCCTTATGGAATTTTAGGTCTGGCTCAGGCATAACCTACAGTATACCCAGGTCTTCGGTGTCTAATCGTCTCCACCACAGACAGGTTACTCCACGTGGAGGGCTGCAGTCCCTCTTGTGGACTAACCGTCTGCATCCAGTGGTCCCTAGCATTAGACCCGTCACTGATAGGCGTCAACCGTAGCATTATTCCCACGCTAGACCCGTTTCTTTTCCCCGGGTTTCTTTCTCAAACATTTCACCGATCTTCAGTCCCTGACCATCTACATAGTCACTGTGTTGCCCTATGCTTTAGGCGCGCCAACACCTGGTCACCATCATCGTGTCACTCCCATACACTGGACCAACACTGGTTCCCCATCATGTTGCCCTGTGCTTCAGAGAGTCAACACCCAATCACGTGTCACTCCCATACACTGGCCCAACACTGGTTCCCCATCATGTTGCCTTGTGCTTTAAAGAGTTAACACCAAATCATTTTTACTGTGTTGTCCCTTTCACTGGCCCAACAACAGTTTTCTACAGCATGGCTCAGGTCCCACTCTGATCTGTTTCGCACCCCGTATCATGACTTTCACCTTCCAGTCACACCTCTACTATCAAACTCGGCATGACTACTTCGCCACGCTCGCAGCCACTATTCCTACCAGGCGTCCTACTCGACAACAAATCTATCGGATCATTATCGCGTTCAACGATTCCTCCTTAGGACTACTCTAGGGGTCTTATCCCTAACAGGAGATTCTCGGTCTCACCTGACCAAATCTCCCTAGGTGCTGCTCCAGTTCTTCGGCATCTAACCGTCACCTGCAGTTCACTAAATTGCTCAGACTCATGGGCCACTTGCCCTCAACGCGAGCTAACTCATTAGTCCTCTGCCACACGGTCCATAACATCAGATCCGTCACATTGAGCCTTGCACCCATCACATCGAAGCTACTTAAAGCCTCTCCGACCCCGATGGTTCCACCACCATCTTACCAAAGCCATCTTACTTGGTTATCCTTGCCCTGATAACCCCAAGCTCAAACCATAAACCTCGCTTCTCCGGACTCTGCATCTCTCACCGCTTAAGAGACTCTCAAACAATTTCACCTCTTGAGGCCTCATGATCTTACCCCACAAGATCATACCTCACGGTTCTCACTCAACATCTGAAAGCTCCAACTTTTCACGACAATGGATCCCAATCCATCATGATTCATTCGCCACCCAGCTCATCCTAGAGCTTGATTATCATAGATCTCACACCCCGCAATCAACATGCTGAGCCCATCTCAGGCTCTGGCACCCATAACCATAGAGCACCAACCATTACCTTCTAGGTAAATTGAGACCTCTCGTCTCCCCTTGCATACTCATGAACACATTCAGTCACTACGCTCGGCATGGCCTTCTTGCATGCCTCGCTCGAGCTTCCTTGACTTGGATATAAAATTCGGGGCTTCCACTTTGCTCACCATGCCCCTGCCCACTTGGCATCTAAAGTTGACATTTCTTGTGCGCGCATAGTCCACGGATGTCCTGTTGCCACGATTCACAGCCCTCGGCCCACACCGCTCATACCCTTCGTTGGGTGACCTCCGTGTCTCCCATTAAGGGTCTCGTAACCTTAGGCATCATCTCGACCCCAGGCATCATAATAAGGGTCTTTTCACCTCTCATCTCCTGACCTTAGGCGTCCCGCCTGACCTCAAGTGTCAATGAGAGTTTAGATTAACCCCTCATCCATCATTCACATGAACGGTCACTTGGCCTTTCACAATTAGGACTCCTATCCCATGGCTCCCACGCACATATCTACGCATGCCCAACTCCTTTATCCCAAATCTGGATTCCCCTGGATTCCAGCTCGACTCACTTGGGATTTCCATCTCACACAAACACCCGTTAGGGTCCATTTGCCACATACCTATCCTTTCTTAGGGTATATCCCATTTCATCATGAAATCAACTAGGGTCCACTCATACCCTAGGCACATCCCCTCTAGGATCGTCATAACGATATAATCATATGGTACCGTATGCATCCCTCATGCATGACTCACATCCGACTCCCTTTGGAGTCTTTCAATGAACCACCAACATCATGCCTACCCTGGCCATGACTGGCATATGCTTTACATGCTCGCTCCACCTAGAGCCTCTCTACAAGCAACTTTATCTTACTCCATTCCCGAAGCTCGTCACACAACCTGTTGACGACTTCTTTCTTTGGGCTTCGAGCTAATTTCAACCTTAGCTCACCCTAGTTCAAGCACGCAACCCTTAGCACGTTACCTCTACGGGAACCACTCCATTCCCTCATACGGGCTTGTACATCTCCCCAACATAGGTTGGTCCACTAATCCCTTCCTGGATTAGCTATACCTCAGGCTCTCCTTGTCCCATCATGATCCTTATCATGACTCGGCTTTGTGTTCCCACACAAGCCTCAACACTTCTATCGCAAGGAACTCTTATCCTTAGAATGCCTCATGAACCTCCAAATTTCCACAAACGAGTTCTTAATACCAATACCCACACTTGGGCATTTGACTCTTCATTGCTCGACCCGTATATCTCTTACGGTATATCATCTCAAACATGATATTTTCCCTTTCCTATAGCATGAATATCCGAGCACTCCATTTCCATCACCGTAGACCTCCATGTCTCGACCCAACCCCTAGGGTCCTCGGTCACTTGTGGTTCTACCTCAAAGGCCTTCATATCAGCCTTTGACCATATTTCCCACAAGCATCTTCCATTTGATGCTCCAACAACGCTCTGATATCAATCTGTAACGCCCCGCTCCCACTTACGGGTGTTACTCATGAACAATTACCCAAATTGTCCACCTGCTTGGTCTTTGATGAAGGGCGGACCATGTTTCAAGAAGAAACACCCTAGGTGGGAACTAGGCTCGTCCTTCCCTTCCCTTAAACCCCAGGATTTACTAGCAGAATTGGGCTTTAAACCACACCGCATTGGTTAAAGAGAAAATCTCATTCCGATGCCCAATCGCCATGTTCTCAAATTTATTTAATTCTTTTCCAACCAATAATTTTACCGGGCTCCATAAATCACCATTTAAACCAATCCATTGATGGATCACTAATTTTGGAGGAAAACTCATCATTTTCAAATTTTCAAAATTTCGGCATTAATCTCCAAAATGCCCGAAAAATCCCTTTATTTTGAAAATTCCTCCGGGGCCCAAATTCAATTGAGAAATGCCCCAAAATTCTCTAATTTTTTCAATTTTTTTTAAAAAATTGGCCAGCGGGGCCTCGCTGGCCGCTGGCCACGCGGGCTGGCCGCGCATGCCATACTCGGCCGCCCGCGCGCGGCAGCCTTGCGGCCTGTTGCAGCAGCCAGCTGCTGGCTGCTCCTTCACTTTTATTTTTTTTTATTTTCTTGGGCTATAAAATCCCAAATTTTCCAGAAATTTGAATGAATGAAAAATACTTCACATCCTTCAATTTTTGCCTTTATTTCTCCATAATTAAGGCTTAAATAACACCCTTGATGCTTCCACAACAACTCATACCAAAATGAGATTTAACCTAGGCTTCATCATGCCATAAACCTCAATCTCATTTTTAAATGAAACATACATCCCCAAAATATAAAATACACACATGCTCTTGGGCTTTAACAAGCCATTATTTAACAATGAAATTACATTTCATAAATTAAACATAACAAGATAGGCTTCCATAAGCTATAACATGCACTTGAATCATCATTTCCATTCTTCCACATGCCATTACACCTCTTCCTTGATTCTTCCCATGCTTCCACAACCTATATGTGAGGATAAAAACTTCATGAGCCATTAAGCTTAATAAGGGTGCAATGACAAATAAATATGAACATAACAAGTTATATGATGCCAAATGCATGCAAATGTGGCTAGGTTTCTTTGCCCTCACAACCCTCCAAGGTTAGAGACATCAACCCACCATTTCAACCATGTTCTCAAACTAACCTATGGCCATAAGTCTCCTGAACATAAAGACATGCTAAATGCAACATATACATTTATGAAACATATTTATAACACATTGCAAGGCTACTCTCCCATGGGGCCATCCCTTACCTCTTCTTGAATATTTAATCTTCATTTCAAGAGAGCTTCCATCTTCATTTCTTTCCATCTAAAATGGCATTCCAACAAGCCATTTAATTTTTTTTTTTTGCATACAAGCATACATAAATAAAGAGAAGAAAGAATACTTGCCTTGACTTTCTTCATCATCTTCTTTCTTTCTTCACTTTTCCCTCCATGGAGACTTCTTTCTCTTTCTTTCTTTTCTTCATTCTTCATTTCTACAAATGGCCAAAAGGGAGACAAGTCTCCCACACTTGCCTTTTTATACTAGATTTCCCATATTTCAAGAATGCATCCTAGCTGTAATACCCGGTATTACATGGTATTGAAAAATAAATAAATTTGGATTATTTTGTCAGGACCTTGGGTGGTTTGGAAAGTCCAAGAGTCAATCTCGATAAATTAATTAATAAAATTGCCGATTTGGCGGCTGGGAGTGCCTCGGGACTCGAATGTCTAAGGAAAAGGGCAAGAGATTAGTGAGCATCTCGAGATGAGAATAATGACGCTGGAAGCGGTCCGACCGGAAATAATTTTCGAAATAAATTCTGTACAAGCACGAGTGGGTGCCAATACCGAATAGTCGTAAAGGACCTCTGGGAAGCTGAGGGGACCCTAGAGGTGGTCCGGTTTGGCGAATAAGGCAATCCTTAGGTGTTTTCGGATGGAATAAAAGGTCCCGTGTAGGCGCATGGACAAAATTGGCTTTTTCGAGTAAAAGTCAATTATTAATTTTGGACAATTAAGGCTTGGTGGCTTTGGGATAATTAATTAAAATCTTGAGAGGGCCCAAGTGCTATTAGTAAAATTTTAGAGTGCAATTAATAATTTTTAAGTGGAATTAATAAGATTAAATAGGATTAATTTGTAATTTAATTTATTTATATATATGTATATATATGTGTGCCACGAGAGGAAGCTTCCTTGAAGCTTCTTATGAATGCCTTTGCTATTTTAAAATCAGAAAGGGGGAGAAGGAGGCCTTATGGCCGAGAGCAAGAGCCGAGAGAAGGTGAGAGAGGGAGTTCATGCGAGAGAGAGCGAGATCGGGAGAGAGCCGGCCGAGTTCGGCCATGGGAGAAGCAGCCATTGAAGCCGACGATTGAAGCTGGAGCAGTGTTGGGCAGCAGCCAGCGACGGCCATGTCCGAGGCAGAAGCGGCCCACGGTGGCGGGAAGCAGTTGCGAACGACAGCTAGGGGCCGTCTTAGCCAACGGAGGAGGCCGGAGTTGAAGCTGAATCGGCAATGGTGGTCACGACAGCTACTGTTTCGCGTGGGAGGCCGGCCATGGCTGTTCGCTGCGGAGGCAGCCGATGGCGTGGGTGGCTCGGCAGCTGGTGGCCGCTGTGGGAGGCGATGCTGGTTGAAGGCAGCGACGTGGCCGGCATCAGCCGCGCGCAGGAGCAGCGTGGGCGAGAGAAGGAGGCGCGCTGGAGGTTGAAGATGATGAATAGGAGCGGGCTCGCGCGCGGGAAAGCCAAGGAAGAAGGGAGGAGAAAAATTAAAAAGAAAAAGAAAAATGAAAAGAAAATAAAAAGAAAGGAAATATGGAAAAATGGGAAAAATAGGAGAAAAATCTCGAAAAATTTCAGAAAAATAGGGGAAAGATCTGGAATTTAAATTGGGGCTAGAGGAGTGTGTTGGGAGCTCGAAAGTGAGATTTTTGAGCTCAAATGGTAGCTCGGGAGGCAACGTCGATGTGGGCGTTTCTAAATCTCTCTCCAAATGAGTCGAGGTAAATTAATACTCTTCCCCAGTTATTTGCATTAAGCGAGTTAATGTAAAATAGTTAATTGTTGGATTAAACCCTATGTCGGGGTTGTTTGGAAAAATTGTTGACGGATGGTTTGATGGTGTGTGTGTCGAAGTTGAGGGCATTAGTTTAATGTCGGATGTTGATAGAATTGGGTTTGTGTGTATTTGTATCTAGATTCGACCAGGGAGACAGTGATCCTAGAAGAGCTTAGAGTTCGTGCCGAGGCAGAGATGAGGCTTCGAGCCAGGTAAGGGACGGCCCCATGTGGAGGCGGCCTTGCAAGTTGGTAAATGTGTTTGATAATGTTTTTATGTTGCATTTGCATGTAGTGGTTATCTTGTGTGATGTAAGATCTAGTGGTTAACTTGTGTGATGCAAGACCTAGTGGACCTATGGCCATATGGAGGACTAGTGTGGTGGGGGCTGATAGGTTGATGCCTCAAACCTTAGTGGGTTGTGAGGATGTGTTGGGCCTAGCCTCATTTGCATGCATTGGGCATACATAAACATCTTTATACTCACATTTACATGCATTGCACCCTTACTGAGTCTTTATGACTCATGAGGTTTTACCTCATGTGTAGAGATTGCAAGTCCAAAGGCAAGCAGGGATGGCGCTGGGAGGCTGTTGTGGTAATTAGCTTTGTTGCCTGAGATGTGTTGTTATGTATTCCCCTGTAATTTTTATATGTATTCATGTAATTGAATGTAAGTGATATTGAGCACTAGATGTAGTTAATTGTTGAAATCATTATAGTGTGATAAATAATGGTGAGATTGTTGATTGTATATGGCTTAGTTGGTGAAGCCAAGTTCAGACTAAGTAAAGATCAGTGAGGTATGTTCTCATAAATCCCCAATACTCAGCGAAGTGTTCGTTATGCTAGCTTTGTGCCTGGGTCACCTTTGGCTTGCGATGGGGCGAGCTGAAGAGAGGTGAAGCTCACTCGGGTTTCGGTCTTAGTCCGCTGAGTTTTCTTGTTTGAGTTGGGACCGATTCCCGAGTGGAGCGAGGGGAAAGACGAAGCCCAGTTCCCACCTATGGCGTTTCCTATTGAAACATAGTCAAACCCTTCAATCATGGTTTGTTGGATGAGTAATCTGGTCGATTATTTACCGGTGATGCCCGTAAGTGGGAGCGGGTCGTTACACTCGCCATTCACTAAAGGCACAATCCATGTGCTTAAGGGAGAACTAATCTCAACCCTCCATTTCAAATGAACAAGATTTCTCTCTTAGAGAAAACACACTTTTTAAATATGTTGGCAATCCATGCCATTCACTCTCTTTAAATCTCCACCCTTGGATTACTTCTCTTTCTCAAGAATTTATTTCATCCATTGGATTCTTGAAATTTTCATTTATTTCTCATTTAAATAAATCCTCCCATTTTCACTCATAAATGAGTGACTAATTTTCATTTCTTTTGCAATTTCTTTTTAGGAAACAACATCATGGCTTGCATTTAACACTTGAAAGACCATTTATTCACTAATTTGAATTTCTTTTAAATGCTTATTCTTGATTCACAAGATCATGCCATGTGTCCCTAGCCACCATCTCCCAATTTCTCATTTCTTTTCCCATTTAAATTAATGGGACTATTTTCATAACCATCACACTTGAGAGATTCTTTCTCATTTAATAAAATCTCCATATTTTTCAAGGCATTAATGGTGACCATTTACCATTTTCTTTTGGATTTTCTTTAATCCATATAATTATGCCTCTCATTAAATGCTTGAAAGACTAATATTCTTTCTTTTTGCATTTAATTAAATCATTCTCCAACTCATAAATCCACATTTATAATTTCTCTCAAATTTCCAAGATTATGCCAAGTGTCACTCTAAGACACAAACTTGGCTTCCAATTCTTTATCTTGCTCATCCATGTGGCATTACCACATTAATTCACTAACTTAGGGAAAATATAATTATTCTCCTCAAATAATTTAATATCCACCATTTTTCCTATTTCCAAAATTAATTTCCTTTATGAAATCACTCCAAAATTCCTAAATAATCTTTGTGAATTTATTAATCCCATGTATCTCCACATAATTACTAACTTGGGATTTTTATTCACTTACTCACCTAATTCCACATAGGAATTATTTTTAATTTATCAAAATACCCTTTTATTGAATTTCTCTATCCAAATTATCAAAATACCCTTCTCATGGGCATTCTCAATCTCAAGGATCCATCACCTTCTCAAGGGCATTTTTGGAAGTCTTCTTCCTTCATTTCCTATTCTCTTAACACTGGTTACACCGGGTGTTACAAAAACAAAGATGGCAATTTATATGCTTCACTTCTTTGAATAAGAAGGATGAGTTCTTGGATATCATTGTTCAACACAAAACAAATCAAATGATTGATCTCAAAACAACTTTTCAGTGCATACAAGGATGGTTTGAACTTGATTATTGGACCTCAATGACGAAGTAGAACTTGATACATTGCCATGAGAAGCTCATTTTTAGGTGTTGTCCTTGCTTTCCTGTAGAAATCATTATTAAATACAAGTTGGGGAAGCCTTTCCCAACTATATCTCCATTTCTTTAACAAAATACTAGTCTCACAACATCCTTCATTGGCAAGCACATTAGATTTTTTTTTTTGTTCACATGTATAGGAAGGTGATTGATTATGTCTAAACATGATCCTTCTATTTTCTTTATACAATCAATCTGCAAGTTACTAGCTATTCTGTCAAGGCTTTTATAGAATTTCATGGCACAAAATTAGAAGAACATCAAGAAGTAGCCCATTATGATATATCCTTTTATAACATCATTACTAACTCAAATCTAAATTAGTATAAAGAAAAAGATAAAAGTGTCAGTGAAAGATTTCTGGGTTTCCAAAAATTTTGCTCTACTATTCTTATCTTTTTCTTTATACTAATCTAGATTTAGGTTAGTAATGATGTTATAAAAGGATATATCATAATGGACTACTTGATGTTCTTTTACTTTTATGCTACCAAATTGTATAAAAACCTCGATAGAATAGCTAGTAACTTGCAAATTGATTGTATAAAGAAAATGGAAAGATCAAGTTCAGACATAATCAGTCACCTTCCTGCACATGAGAAAGAAAAAAATTCTAATGTGCTTGCCAATGGAGGATGTAATGAGGACTAGTATTTTGTCAAAGAAATGGAGATATAGCTGGGAAAGGTTTTCCCAACTTGTATTTAATAATGATTTTTGTAGGAAAGCAAGGACAATGCCTAAAAATGAGCTTCTCATGGTAATGTATCAAGTTCTACTTCATCATTGTGGTCAAATAGTCAAGTTCAAACTATCCTTGTATGCACTAAAAAGTTGTTCTGAGATCAATCATTTGATTCGTTTTGTGTCAAACAATGATATCCAAGAACTCATCCCTTTTATTCAAAGAGGTGAAGCATATAAATTACCATCTTTTTGTGTGTGTGTGTGTGTCTTTAGCTTAAACATTTGGAACTCTATTTTTGTACATTTAATCCTCCCCATAGATTTAGAGGATTTAGCATGCTTATTTCCTTAGATTTTCAGGATGTTGCTATTACTTCCAAGGTCCTTTCTACATTGATCTCAAGTTGCCCAAGACTTGAAAAGCAGAAACTTGGAAGTTGCAAAATCTTCAGTTTCAGTAATCTCCAAATTTCTACCCCAAAACTTACATCCTTAGTTTTTTATGGCAAATTTCGTTTATTATCTTTCAATGTTACGAATTTGGATCAAATTCAAACCACAATCAAACTATCAACCACACAAATGAACACAAAATTTTATGCGAAAAACCCAAATAGGGAAAAACCACAGGCATAAAGAACAAAATATCACTAATTGGAATATTGTTATAAAAATCCAGTAACCTTGGCACCTATTTATAGATCTAAAATCATCTCATAGATGTACATAGGAAATTCTATCTTGATAAGAAAATAATTCATGAGGATATTCCTTTAAATGAGATAAGCCAAAAGGATATTTCTTTAGATGAGATAAATCTCAGTCAAAATCGAATCTGACAACATCCAAATCACATTCAAACTCGAAGTCCTAATTCTAATCTAGTTAGGAAACCCAATCACAGGTGAATTAGGATTTTGAGTTATAATTATCATAAATCTCCACCTTAACACTAAATCTGCATATGGAATTATCTAGAATTCTTTCTTGCAAGGAAAACATGGAGAATTAATGTCCTTGATGAATACCCACCAAATCGATGCAATGCTTGAATTTTCCAATAGGTAGGGACTTGTTCAACACATCTACAAGATTATCATGAGTGCTAATTTTTCTCACGATAACTTCTTCACGAGTAATAATATCCCAAATAAAATGATATTGCACATCAATGTGCTTCATTCTCTCATGAAACATCTAATCTTTAGTGAGGAAAATAACACTTTGACTGTCACAATAAACAATACTACTTTGAAGATTCTCACTGATTTCACCAATCAACCCTTTGAGCCAAATCGTAACAACACGTCAGAGGGGTTAGAATTTACTTGAAGTTATTTAGTTGCATGTTTAATTGTTTGTTAAAATATTTTTGCCAATTAAATATTTAATGTGACAATTTAGGAAATTTTTAAGTGAGAATAGCATTTAATGGCATTTAGTTTATGTGGAAATAAATGCAAGGGCATGATGGTAATTTAGGGATTTAAATAATAATTAGAATTTAATTATTAATTAGAGATATTATAAATTGAGGAAGTATCTGTGCGTGAGGAGAATTGGAAGTCTCCAAGTTATAAAACGAGAAGAGATATGGGCTTCTAGGGTTGCTTTTTATATATATGTTCATAGAGTGTATATTTTCTCACGCCGTAGAAGAGAAGGAAGTCTATGAAGGGTGGTAGTAGTGTCTTGCATAGGAGATTCTCATTGAAATTGTAGAGTCGATCAAGATTTATCAAGGCAAGTATCTTCCCTATAATCCCTTCCATTACAGGATCATGTTAGTTCATTTTCAGATGATTAAGACTCTCGTTTGATTCTCAATTTTTATTAGTCAGTAGATACTGATATATATACATGCACGTACAATGAGTCTTGGTAAGTCATGCCTAATTTCTTTATAGCAATTCAATCAAATATAATCTTTGAATCGTCCTTAAAGTTGTTCCATATCGATTGAGATTCGTTCTCTCAATATTTCTTTCGAAATGGTGTAGATTTGATAAGTTTTGTTTTAGAATTAAGTCACTATAATTGTTCGTGTTTGTCAAATTAATATGCAGATATTCGGATGGCCTATGTGCATATCCAGATGGATTTGAAAGCATCTGAATGGCTGGTGTGCGTATCCATATGGCTATTTAGTTCTCTGTGCGTGGCATCCGAATGGCCCTTGTCCGTATTCAGATGGCCCTGTAATATTCGGATACTTTGTTTTCGTATCTAGATGTGTCCAGTATGTTCTGTGAGTGATATTCGGATACCTCGTATCGTATCTGGATGTATCCCAAGTAATTTGTGTGAGATATCTGGATTCCTTTCCTTCTATCCGGATGGATCCTGCATATCCGAACGCCTTGTTTTATATCTAGATGCCCTTTCAAAATGTTGAATCTCATTCGAATGAACCCTCCTGTAGCATTCGAATGCTTATGTTTTAATAGCCTCATATCCGAATGCCTTGAGTCATATTCGGATGTGTTTAGTATAAATTGTGAGTGATATTCGGATGGTTTCCTTATCCATCCGGATAGGTCCAGCATATCCGGATGCCTTATTTCATATTTGGATGCCTCTCTCAAAAGTTCAAAATCATATCCGAATGGTCTCTGAAGTATCCAAATGCCTTAGTGAGATGCCCGAATGGCCTGCATCATATCCGGATGTCCTGTCCATATACGAATACCCCTTAGCATATCCAGATAGCCTGTGTTATGAATGCTAGTGTACCCGAATGAGTCTTCAGTGTGTCCAAATGGGCTTCCATTATATCTGGATGTCCTTCCTCACATCTTTATGTCTCCCTTCATATCCGGATGGTTTTTCCAATAATTCGAATATGGTATCCAGTGAACCCCAATCCAAGTTCTTAATTAAATAAAGATTAAATATTCTCAAATATTGGAATCTCATGACATTTATGATAAATGTAACACGCCCATAACTCATGAATCATTATATTCTAATATATGGATGATGATCATATGACACGTTTAGCATTGTTACGTGACATTATGTGCATACATTCTGGTATGAGCATGGAGCATGACTTTATATGGAGTACTACATATTGTGTGCGAGCATGTATATGGGCATTGCATTACAATATGCGCGCCAGACAGCTAGTCTGCGGGGATCCCATAGTTTTTAGTTACAGTTCATTTTATGTGTTGCTCACCTGGTGACGACCAGGGGGCTACGGACATACTGCCCATAGTATGTGTTTACAGCTTTTATGGTTGCAAGTTTCAGATTGAATAGGTATGTATTACAGATTATGTGGGCCTATGAGCCAAAGTTGCATTACTTGCATTTATTTACAAATTATGTGCATTGACATCTTGTAAATGCAATTTTTTAGTGAACATTATTCTCTTAGTGCAAAGACAATTAATATTTATGAGTATCGATATTCTTCGATTCAGCTACAATTATTCTTTCATGATTATTACTTGCTGAGCTTTGTAGTTCACCTTGTACTTTTCACCATTCCAAGTCTTAGCGGGGGAGTGCTAGATGTGCGGCCTAACAGTGTTGGACAATAGAGTGGGTACGTGGAGCTGCTTAAGAATGAAAGATATCTGGGTGTTGGTGTTCTGATGTCTTGTTAGTTTAGGAGTATTTCATTACTTTCAATTGAGGGTTTTCCTTAGTAATTATTGTTTCCAGTTTAAATTGATCCTATCATAGATCAGAGTTTTGTTACAACATGATTGAGATGTTTTCAGTTGTAACTAGTTGAGTTATTGATGTTTCCACTTTTAGTTTATGGTGAGTTTTATTTTATCTATTTTCCCCGTAGCACCTCTTCTCGGGCAGTTCTAGGAGAGGGGTGTTACACAACTGGCTTCTTTAATAGCCTCTAAATTGCCATATATTTAGCTTCATTAGTAGACAAGACAACCATGGACTGTAAGGTAGCCTTTGTAATACCCGAGAAATTCTAAAGAACTCAAGGGTAATTTACCTTAAGGTAAAAATGGAATTTAAGGATAAATTGAGGGTATAACATTAATTTATTACCATATGGATTATTGAATCGACTGCCGGGAGTACCCTGGAGTCGAGATGCCAAAGGAAAATGATGTGGCATTAATAAGCACCTCGAGATAGGATTTATGGTGCTGAAAGAAATGAAATCGGGAACAGTTTTCGGTACAGCTAAAAAGGTAGCTGCCAATTAGGCTGCAATACCGAATTGTCATAGACGAATTTTTGGAAGTCAACAGAAGCTTGAGGGGGCTTCGGTTTTTCATGAGGAACAACCTTTCAGAGGTTTCAGGAAGAAACGAATGGGTTTAAGGCCAAAACGAAGATTCGGGCCTAAGTGCAGTTTTTAGAAATTGCTAAAGGGAGGCCGAAACAAGATTGTTTCGGAATCTTCAAGGGTCAAAATGATGTTTTGGGACTTGAGAGTCTTAATTGCAATAATGGAAAGTTATGGGGCTAAGTGGGAAAGGCCGAAATAAGATAGCCCAAAAGTTTAAGGGCCTAAGTGCAATTTCTTGAAATTTACCGAATTGGCCGGAGGGAGGTCGAAACGGCAATTTTATAGAATCTTCCAAGAAGGAAATAAAGATTTTAGGACTTAAGGGTCCTAGTGGAAATGTCAGAAAGTTCAGAGGCTTGATAGAAAGGACCAAAATGCAAAATGAGAAAATATAGGGGCTAAAGTGCAATTTTCTAAACTTTAAAGCTGGAAGCTTCTGCCATGGACGACCAGCAATTCTGGTCGCCGACCAGCCTCATCCAAGCATGGGGATTTCGAGGAAATGGGTCAGGGATGCCTTTGGGTCGAGTTTGGGCCGACAAGGGGGCACGGGTTGGCCGGATTTTGAAGCTTTCCGACCAAGTTCTTGGTCGGATCTTGAGAGCTTCAAAAGTGATGATTACGGTCAGTTTTTGCTGCAATTGGGTCGATCCAGGGGCGGTAGAAGCCACAGAGGAGTCGGTTGAGAAAGCTTGGAGCGTTTGGAAGCTCGGTTCGCCTATAAATAGCAATAGCCGAATGCTTTGAAGAAATTGGAATTTTAGATCTGCAAATTCATGAGAAAATTGAGAGCAATGGATAAAGGGCTTTTGTTGCCCATGTCCAGAGGATCATTCCTGTGAAATTTGAGGAATTTTCGTTGAAAGATGAGGGAGTTATGAAGCTTCGACGGAAAATCGAGCTTCGCCGGAAAATCGGGTTGAGCAGTCAAAAAATGGCTCCAATCATTCGATTTGAAGCCATAGTCTTGTAGAGGATGAAGAGAGGAAGCCATAGGTTCAAACGGGAGGTCAAATGGAGGTCGGATGAAGAAGTTATTGCGATTAAACGGAAGGCAGCGCAACCAGTCCGGCGAGCTGAAGGAAGAAGACGACCGGCGTGTGGGCCACATGCGCCAGCTGGGCCCCACGAGTGGGGGCGCGTGGATCAACTTGTGAGGGCGAGTGCGGGCGCGTCCGGACTCCAAAAATTATGAAAAAAATCGATAAATTCCTCTAAATTCGAGATCTAGTTCCTGCAGAAAAAGATTTGAATTTGGAGTTTTCTAGGTCTCCATTCTAGCATCAAAGTGCCTCGTTTTACGTGAAAACGCACCATCCGGGTAAGTGCAGTATTTTTATCTTGAAGTTCATAGGTTATAATGATTTGCTGTGAAGAAACATTGAAGAAAATAGTTTGATAGCTATTTATTTGGATTTTTAGAAGGAAAAATGAAGGAAAATAGGAAATAAATGGAATATTGAGGATATTTAGTAATTAAATATTATTTTATGATTGAGGAGATCGAGATGATGAGATTGGTGCAACTTTTGAGAGTTGGCACGAGAATCAAGGTGGGGCACGCATATCGAGGCGATGCACGCTTTTCGAGGTGTCTTGATCTTTGGGCAAAGGTGAGTGGTATTCTCACAAGAACTTATATTCATGATATGTTTGTTATATATGCATGCTATTTATGAATTGCAATATTCATTTGTCATATTGCATTGAAAGTCGTGATATTTACATTACACGATATTATTGTCATATTGATATTTGTGCATGGGAAAGGGATGTCGCCCCCAGAGTGTAGCCGTAATTCCCCAAGGGCGTTGAGGAAATAACGTTTGGCTTATCCTGCAGAGGTTCGAGATTTGCCTAGGATTCCTAGCCGGGCTTGCAAGCCAGGGAAGTTACACTAAGGGCAAATGTTGTTTATGTTATTGCATCATGCATCATATATATGTTTTTGGACCCTCACTAGAAGTTTCATCTTCTAATGGATTATGCCCCTGGAACATTCAACGTTCCAGTTGAGACTTGCAGTTAGGGCAAGGAGAAGGTTGAGATATGACGGCACGTGATGGCGTAGCCGATGGATTCAGCAGGAGATTTCAGTATTTTATTTATTGAGAAATGATGATGTATATATTTGAGGTTTCATATGATTGCACCTAGGGTGTTAGATGTTATCTCGGGAGATATGTATCAATGTATTTATGTAATTGAGGATTTGATGGTAATATATGGTACGAATTCTTTATGATATTATATAAAGTAAATTCAGGTATGTACCGTATCAGGTTTCGATTATCGCTTCCGTAATTGTGAATGATTTGCTGGGGGGCTTCCCTTTGTAATACGGTATTTGATATATGAAAAATGTATAAGTAAAGGGATTACGTATGTATACGATGGGCCCCAGCATAGTGACACGCCCTTCGATGGGACGGGGTGTTACAGCCTTCCAACTGATAACATAACCACCAATGGTGAATACATACCCAGTAAATGATATTCTCTTGTCAGGATCACTTGCAAAATCAGCATCAACGAAATCAATAACTCCACCTCTAGTGTTTCTAAACTGTAAATAGGCATCAACAGTACCACGCAAATATCAGAGAATCCGTTGGACTGCCTTCTAATGTTTTTTAAAAGGGTTAGCCATGTATCTGCTAACCACACTCACTGTATGAGCTAAATTAGGGTGTGTACAAACCATATATAGTATACATAAGATAACCCACTACACCAGAGTATGAATTTTCAACATCTTGTCAATTTCATCATCTAATTAAGGAGACAAACTAGATGAAAGTTTAAAATATGCAACCAATGGAGTACTTATAGGTTTAGCCTTCTACATATTAAATTTATCTAGAACTTTCTCAATGTATCCCTATTAACTTAGATACAATTTAACCGCCTCCCCATCTCTTGAAATTTGTATTCCCAGTATCTTTTTCCTTACTCCCAAATCTTTCGTCTCAAATTCTTTGTTAAGTTGTGTTTTCAATCTCCTTATCTCATCTTTATCTTTCAATGCTAGTAGGTTATCATCAACGTATAGAAGTAGATATATAAAGGACATGTTCTTGTTCCTTTTAAAATAAACACTGTTGTTGCCAAAATACAACAATCTATTTTTAATCGTGGGAGAATACAACGTGTGCGGTCGATCACGGAAGTCTGGAGAGTGAAGGGTCTTATGAGTATCAGGGATCCTGAGAGTCTTGAGGGTCTTGAGAGCCTTGAGGGTCTTGAGAGCTTTGAGAGTCTTGAGAGTCCAAAGAGCCTTGAGGGTCTTGAGAGTCTCATCACCAAAGTGTCCAGAGAGTCTCGTCACCAAAGTGTTCCGAGAGTTTTATCAGTTCTGGGTACGCTGAGTGATGGGAAACTCTCATGATCTTTTAAACGAGTGACCTGATGAACAAGAGAGTCTTGATGACCGAGTGAGTCTTAAGGACCAAGTGAGCCTTGATGACCAAGTGACCTGTAAGACTAACGCATGGTTCGAGGCGTGGGTGAATGTCCTCGGGCAAATCCTTCGATGCTTAAGTCAGTTCTCAAGAGCAAGAATGTATTCCAAGTGCAAGAGAGACCATACCTGAGGTCGGAGGCATGACCTCCTATTTATAGAGGAGGGAGAAAGGGACACGTGATGGTTTTCTCGAGAGTCTCACGGCTTATCTGAGGGATATTCTTGGCGGCGAGAGAGTGTTTTAGGCATGAGGTGGCCAGGTAAGTGAGGGGAGAACACTCTCTTGGTCAAATGACCGAGAGAGTCTCCCTTGTGTGGCCGAGAGGGTCTCTCAGTCATATGATTGAGAGAGTCTCCCCCTCTCAGCCTGCTTGGGTTGCTCCTTTTGGACTCTCGTCACCTTTTAAACTCTCGTCACATTTTGGACTCTCGTCACCTTTTAGACTCTCGTCACATTTTGGACTCTCGTCACCTTTTAGACTCTCGTCACCTTTTGAACTCTCGTCAACTTCAAGCCTAATTTTAACCTTGATGCGTCTAGTATCTCTCAAAACTCCAAACATGAAAGTTGTAGATAATTTTCTTAGATTTCTATATAATTTTTAATCACCTCAATCGGAGCTCGGATGAGAGAGTTATTCCCAAAATACCAAAGTAGCGCTGAAGCCACACCCACTTAGTTTTATGAAAGTTGTTGAGAGTTATGACCAAGTGGGTGTGCATGTACATCATCTTCAAGCCCGATTTCATCCTTGATGTAGCCTATATATCTCAAAACTCAAAATATAAAAGTTGTATATATTTTTCTTAGATTTCCATCGGATTTTGAATCACCTTAATCGGAGCTCAGATAAGAGAGTTATGCCCAAAACACCAAAGTAGCACCGAAGCCACACCCACTCGGTTCTATGACCGAGTGGGTGTTCCCCACTTGGCCTCAGCTCGACTTCTTGCTCCTTCGGCTTGTTTCCTTGATCTCTTGTAACCTGTTTACCCTTTGGGATTCATATTCATGTCTCACGACTCTTTTAGGTCTCGTGACTCTCGTCATCCTTTCAAGTCTCATGACTCTTTTGCAGCTTTACCTCTCTCCAAGTTTGTAGGGAATATCAGACACAATTACATAATTGCATCTATTAAAATTATGCTTAATCATAAAAAAATCAAACCTTTTGTACCACTGTCGAGGAGACTATTTTAGGCCATATAGAGATTTCTTTAACAAGCACACATAGTCTTCTTTGTTTGTAACTTCAAAATCCTCTGGTTGATGCATATAGATATCCTCACTAAGTTCCCCAAGTAAAAATAGTGTCTTGACATCCATCTGTTCAAGTTCAAGATCTTGGATAGCCACAATACCAAGTAGTTCCTTGATGGAACTATGTTTTACAACTAGAGAAAATACATCTTTGAAATCAACACCTGGAATTTGGTTGTACCTCTTCTCTACGAGTCTGGCTTTGTACCTCGCTTTTTCAACTCCTAGTGTACCTTCTTTCTTCTTGAATATCCATTTACATTTAACTGCTTTATTATCCTTGGGTAGTTTTGTCAATTTTCAAGTACCTTCATTCATGTTTTCTATCTATACTACATGAATTTTAGTTGTTTTAAGACTTGAGCCATTACCTTCTAAGATAGGATCTTGATGCTCTTTAGGCAGAAAATCCTCCAACAGACTTAGTTGTTGAATCTTAGAAAACATATATAGGAAATTGTCCATCCTCTTGGTCAAAACCTTCTATAAAGCCATCCAACTTATGCCTCTAAATGCTTCATTTGGGTATAATCCGCCACAGTTTCAAGACTTGTAATTACTAGCTACAATCCAAGAACTAATTGCTCTAATACCAAATTGTCAAGATCCTAAGTTTTTAATCTATGATTTCTAGTGACAAACAGTAAGAAGAAGAAATAAAGATATAAAATAGAGAACTTTAGGGAGAAAACCAAGAGAATACGAGA
This sequence comes from Diospyros kaki, assembly GCA_036245055.1. Lineage (NCBI taxonomy): Eukaryota > Viridiplantae > Streptophyta > Magnoliopsida > Ericales > Ebenaceae > Diospyros > Diospyros kaki. The sequence continues at coordinate 24,024,371 of BSEG01000002.1, forward strand.
GGGAAGCAGAGAGTTGTAGGGAGAAAATGAGAGAAAAACTTCCACAATTTACTTGATAATCTTGGTAATATGGCATAACTTAATATATAAAGGTATCTAGTAGTCTTTTAAACAGTAGTTACCACTACTCCACTACTTCCCCATAACTATAAATTAACTAGAAATAATATCCAACTGCTCTCGATCTCTTTTACCTGACCACAACTGCTCCTAATTATCTCTATGATTCCCGACGAATGATCAATGATATATGTTGGTGAAAAACAAACCAACTTGGGAATAAGATGGGGAAACACATAAGGAACTCCTTGACACAACAAGCAATATAGTGGGAATTTAGTTAGAATGTTATGACATTAAAATGGTGATCATATTTCTTCAGGTTAGAGATGGTGTGAATGAGTATTTCATCATAGAAATTGCAATTGAAGTGTGTGATGAGAAATCATCAAAGTGGCTATAAATTACCCAAGTGGAAAGTTGATATGAAACCAAAGCAACTTTTGCAAGGAATTATCCAAGGAGAAAGTTACTAAGAAACTGTGACCACAATTAGTGCACCTTTGAGTAATATAAAGGATGAGGAATATAGATTATCATGACCACCATGCTATCACTAATCTTGGGAGCCTGTGAGACAATTGAAATGGAAGGTTATCCATGCCATCACAACACTACACACAAGTTAGAGAGACACATCCAACTACCCCAAATGGTGTATCATTGTCAAACATGAGGTTCAATGTAGGACTAAGGATGCAAAGGCACTTGAGGACTAGGTAGAGGCAAAGGTCGTGTCATCAAAGGTAGATGACATTAAAGACCCCACCACCTATTGATGCATTAATTAAACCCCAATCGGCAATATAGGAGGAAGGTAGCACATCCCCACAACATTTTACATGTTTAGAATTCAAGTATAGACAATCCACATGCATATTCTTATAAAATGTATTTTAATTTGTATTATGTTATTCTATTTTGTATTGAACAATGTATTGATCTTTTCTTTATTTGTTCATGTTTTCTATGCCTTTTCTTGTTTATTTGTACACAAGTTCAATAACAGGTTCATTTTTTGTTATTTTTCTTTATTTTTTTTCAATTTAAAACCCTTGATTGAATTGTTAGTTTGAATCTAATAAACATTGGTTTTCAACATGTCCTTAATTATCCAATGCTTAGCTAAATTTTCTAAATATTGGATTGAACTGCTAGTTGAGCAATGATTCTATCCCCCTGCATGTTATGGCTACTACTGTGGCATTTTGTATGCTAGATTGAGAAATATCTTGACTTGGATGCTACTTTGGTAATTGTTTCTCGAAATAGTATTCTTTTTAAGTAAAAAATTTGCAAACTTGTTTAGAATTTGATCTCATACCAACCCATTAAGATGGAAGTTTGAATTATGATTCTATTAGCAAAACAAATTCAATAAAACAACAGTTAGTGCTGTGGAAAGGTTGTTTAATAGTTGGGTTTGTGCTCAAATAGGAGGAATTTAAATTCTTTTTTATTTTCTTTGTACATAGCTTATTCTAACCTTTAGCATCCACAACATTTCCTTTCTTTCTCTTCTTTTCTCTGGTGTTTTAGTTTCAAATGTGAGATTATTCAGGCAAGTGTAACATCTTTTTCAAGGGTGAGTCTAGTATTATATTGGGAAAGAGTAACGATTGGTGGTTGAGGAATATTATTGGGTTCTAGAAAGACATTATGAGGATGAGAGAAAATTTTAATAAAATAGTTTTGTTCAAAACAGAAGGCAGGGTGAGATTGAGATTTTGGTTAAGTTTCCCTATGAGCATGAAGCTCTGAGGAAGCCTTTTCCAAATTTGTTAACATGCCTAAGAATCTAGATGCAAAGTAATATTTGTCAATCAATTTTTAGAAATGTTCTTTCTGAATCTTTCACAAAAAAGGTTTTTCATTTTAATTCAAGTAATAGCATTACTTCAAAGGTAAGAATTCATGTCACGCTATTGTAAAATAAACTACTTTACAATCCAACAAGAATCACGATGGATATGAAACATGGTATAAAATCTGAAAAGGATACATATAATAAAGCAAGACCATTAATTCACATGTTCTCTTTCATATCAATTTCAAAAAACTAATAACAATCTAATCTAAATTAATAACCATTCACCAGATTTTTATGTCTAGCCACGATGGAGTCTGATGTTTTCTTCAGGATATGTCGCTAATTAGGTTATGGTTCAGATTTGGATAGGGTTTAATTTCAGGCTCCAAAAAGAAAAGCCCTTTCTGATCTTCCAACCATATGTGGTCATAACCCTAGTATAGTGCAAAACCTCTGAGAAAATGAAAGAGAAAGAAAATGAAGAGATCACCTGAGGACGAGGAAGGGTCATCTTCTGCTTCTTCGATCGACAATTTCTTCGGTGGCTTTTCTCTCCGATAAGATCAGTCTTTGGCGGCATTCTTTCTGCAATAAACCCTCCTCTTCCCTTTTCACCCTTTCGTAGCCCACAATGTCTCTCTCTCTCTCTCTTTTCAATTTGTGTCTTAAATTGTGAGTTGCATTCACAAGCCCAACCATAGCTTGTAATTGAATAGTGACCCTGAAATGAAATCATGAGATGACACCTAGCAAGCATTTTGAACTCACCATTCTACCGTCCGTTACTTTTTTTTTTCTTTTTATGATTGTCCAAATCCATTACTTAATTTATTATTAATTAATTTTAAACATAATTAAAATTAAGAGACTTCTTGGGTCACCCAAATTATGGAGGTTTAATTGATGGATAACAAACTTTTGTTGTTATTTTTTATATTTTATTTTACTATTGACATTTAAAAATTAATCATTTCTCAAATTAATAGCATAAATGTCATTAGTATTGAATTGCTTATAACCTATCAATTAAAAAACCACTATAAAATTAGGAGATGACACCTAACAATTATAAATCTTCGATAAACCGTCTTCTCTCTCTCTCTCTCTCTAATTCTCTAACTATAAACTCTGTCTATTTTCGATAAACCCTCTTCTCTCAAGATGCAACTCTTTTAATTGCTCTATGTTTTGGTGGCAACCCAACTCCACATTTAAATAGTGTGCATGCAAAACGACACGTGCGTAGCAATTAAATAGATTTTTCCCAAAATTATCATTTTTAAATTAATTTTTCAAGGGGTGTGTGTACAATACAATGAGTAGTTATTACTTAATATCAGTTTGTGCTATAAGTGGCTATCAATTCTTTGCAATTTTATTGGTAAAGATAATTTAACAAGTCGAAAATTTTGAATTAAACCACTTTACATTCATCTTTTAGGTAAATTATACTCGTATTTTTTTATATTTTGGATTATTTGCATGAAAACTCTAATAGTTTTAAAATGATTTTAGAGATTCATGTGGTTTAATTATTTTTCTCAAATACTCCTACAACGTTAATGTTGTTACTTAAACTCTAATTAATTTAAATTAGATTAAAATAAATAAAAATAAAAATTTAATTAAAAAGAAAAAGTGATTGGTGGCTAGAAATTATGGGTTTTTCAAAGTTAATTTCTAAAATCTATTTAATCTAATATAGTTTGGGACCATTATATCATATTGAAATCAACTATTGATAGATTTGATTTCTATCTAAAGCCAATTAATTCTCTACTTTCGAACAAGAAACAAGTCGGAGAAGTTCATGTTAAAAAGATTAATTTGTTCTAAAATAATGTGATATATAATACAAAAACAATAGTGATGGCATGACACCCCATTGTGTTGAAGTTGATAGACAATATTTAAATTTTGTTTATTGGCCCAAAATCATTCCTTAATGCCCATCATCTTCCAATAATCATCCACAACAGTAATAATAATAAAAGCAACCTAGAACTCTGTTACCATGAATACATACATAATTTTATACACACGACCAACTTCCCATGAAGCTGAAATGTAACTATCTGCCTCCTAGAGCCTCCACTAGCATAGAGGATCTGTGAGAAGGTTGCTAGTAATATGATATAAAAGCCACTCAAACCCAAATCATCATAAATAAAAACCATCAAGCATATATAAGTAACTGGGTTAAAAGATACACCCTCTAACTATGATATAAATAGTCATAACCACAAACATAATACATCTCTGTGACGCAACAGTCCAGTCAACTCTAGCAGTATAACACCCCAGGACCCCTCTTCTAGCGAGTTCTATACACATCTATAAACACAAGTGTTGTTGCCAAAATACAACAATCTATTTTTTTTTTATTGTGGACAGACGCAAGAGTCTCAGGAGTCGTGTCTTCACTGATGAGAATCTTGACAAGCGATTGGATCCGTCAGAGTTCCAAGTCTGATAATTCGACAGTGCTGATGGTCTAACAGGCAGATGATCTTGTGGGCTGATGGTCTTGTGGGATGATGATCTTGTGGGCTGATGATCTGGTGGCCCCAAAGTGATCTGGTGGTCTTGAGGATGACGAGTGGCCTCAAGGATGACGAGTGGCCTCAAGGATGACGAGTGACCTCAGGATGACGAGTGACCTCGGGATGACGAGTGGCCTCAGGGTGACGAAAGGCCTCAGGATGACGAGTGGCCTCAGGGTGACGAGAGGCCTCGGGATGACGAGAGCCCTCGGGATGACGAGTGGCCTCAAGGATGACGAGTGACCTCGGCATGACGAATGACCTCGGGATAACGAATGACCTCGGGATGACGAGTGGCCTCGGGGTGACGAGAGGCCTCAAGGATGACGAGTGACCTCGGGATGACGAGTGACCTCGGGATGACGAGTGGCCTCGGGATGACGAGAGGCCTCGGGATGACGAGTGGCCTCGGGATGACGAGTGGCCTCAAGGATGACGAGTGACCTCGGGATGACGAATGACCTCAGGGTGACGAGAGGCCTTGATGGTGACGAGAGGCCTTGGTGGTGACGAGAGGCCTTGATGGTGACGAGAGGCCTTGGTGGTGACGAGAGGCCTTGGTGGTGACGAGAGACCTACAAAACGAGAGCACCGTCAGGGCGCGGGTGGGGGTCCTCGCGCAAACCCTCCGATGCCTAAATTAGATCTCGAGAGAAAATGAGAAATTGTACTTTAATTGCTCAAAATAGTGTACCTCGTGATGAAGGCATGGTCTCATATTTATAGCGGAGGAGAGAGAGAGGACGTGCGAGAATCGGGGTGAGAATCTCGCGGCCCATTTCGATGATTTCGCAGCCCATCCGAGAGGGAAAAGAGGAGAGACTGGGCCAAGCCCACTCCACCATGACCGAGTGGGGGGGCCACTTGGTCATGATCTGGTGGGGGGCCACTCGGTCATGATCGGGTGGGGGGCTACCCGATCATGCCTTCTTTTGCCCTCTTCTTAGTCTCGGTTTCGAGTGGTTCCCGTACCTCAACTTCATGTCAAATTTACACCTTGATTAAGCTCGAATCTCTTAAAACTCAAAACATGAAAGTTGTAGATAATTATCTTATATTTCCATAGGACTTTGAATCAGATCAACCGGAGCTTGTATGAGAAAGTTATGGCCCAAAAACCATGGTAGTGTCGTACCCACTCTGTATAACCGAGTGGGTCATGAAAAGTAAGGGGAATTTGGCCTCCCCATCACCGAGTGGGGGGCCACTCGGTCATGTCTTCTTTTGCCCAACCGAGGGTGGGGCCACTCGGTTATGCCTTCCTTTGCCCTTTTGTCTTGGTTCGAATCCTTCTTCCTTCAATACTTAACTCCAAGCCTTAATCATGCAGGTGCATCAACTTCTTGCCCGATTTACACCTTGATTCAGCTCGAATCTCTTAAAACTAAAACCATTATTGTAGATAATTCTATTAGCTTTACATAGGAGTTTGAATCACCTCAATCGGAGCTTATATGAGAAAGTTACGCCTGAAAAACCAAAACAATGTCTTACCCACTCGGCATAATCGAGTGGGCCCTCCCCACTTGGTCTCGGCTCGACCTCTTGCTCCTTCGGCTTATTTCCTTGATCTCCTACAACCCTTTGGGCCTTTGGGCTTCATGTCCACGTCTCACAACGTTTTTAGATCTTGTAATTCTCCAATTTTGTAGGGCATATCAATTGCTCCCTACTCTTTTAGTTGGAAGATTCGAGTGAAAGAGTATTTTGTTCTGTAAACTTTTGAACATTACTTCTCTTTTAGCTGCTTCATCTTATACACATCCTCTTGAGCTTGTTTGCACACCGTGCTTTCAAATTTCTGGGCTCTAGTGATTTTCAATTCCTTTGCAGAAGTATGAGGTAGATATACTAGTAAGTTCGCTTTCCATAGATGTCGAACTATGCATCGAACAATAAGTTTGATTCTGCTCCCAGTTATTGAGTTATGCCGGGACAATAGGGTTGCATTTAATTTTCCTTTGTTGTTAGGCTTTAAGAAGGACCATGAGCTTGCGTTTGTTTTTTCTCCCGTTGTCAGGCTATAAGCGGGACAACGGGCTTAAATGTACTTTTACCTTGTTGTCGAACTATGAGCGGGGCAACAGGCTTGAATGTACTTTTACCTCGTTGTCGGGTTATGAGCGGGGCAACAGGCTTGAATGTACTTTTACCTCGTTGTCGGGCTATAAGCGGGACAATGGGCTTGAATGTATTTTTACCTCGTTGCCGGGCTATAAGCAGGACAACGGGTTTGAATGCACTTTTACCTTGTTGCCGGGCTATAAGCGGGATAACGGGCTTGAATGTACTTTTACCTCATTGCCAGGCTGTGAGCGGGGCAATGGGTTTGAATGTATTTTTATCTCGTTGTCGGGCTATAAACGGGACAACGGGTTTGAATGTATTTTTACCTCGTTGCCGGGTTATAAGCGGGACAACGGGCTTGAATGTACTTTTACCTCATTACCGGGTTGTGAGCGGGGCAATGGGTTTGAATGTACTTTTACCTCGTTGCTGGGCTATAAGCGGGACAACGAGCTTGAGTTTATTTTTCCCTCGTTGTCGGGCCATGAGCGGGGCAATGGGCTTGAGTTTATTTTTCCCTTATTGCTGGGCCGTGAGCAGGGCAACGGGCTTGAGTTTATTTTTCCCTCGTTGCCGGGCAGTGAGCAGGGCAACGGGCTTGAGTTTATTTTTCCCTCGTTGCCGGGCCGTGAGCAGGGCAACGGGCTTGAGTTTATTTTTCCCTCGTTTCCGGGCCGTGAGCAGGGCAACGAGCTTGAGTTTATTTTTCCCTCGTTGCCGGGCCGTGAGCAGGACAACGGGCTTGAGTTTATTTTTCCCTCGTTGCCGGGCCGTGACCAGGGCAACGGGCTTGAGTTTATTTTTCCCTCATTGCCGGGCCGTGACCAGGGTAACGAGCTTGAGTTTATTTTTCCCTCGTTGCCGGGCCGTGAGCAGGACAACGGGCTTGAGTTTATTTTTCCCTCGTTGCTGGGCCGTGACCAGGGCAACGGGCTTGAGTTTATTTTTCCTGTAAGCAAAGCATAGCAAACAAACTTTCACAAAGCAATGTGTAATGAAAACGCTTACATTTTTTGAAATAAGTGAGTACATCCACTGTTTCATTTTTGGTCTTATTGTTGCCTTTGAGCACGAAATGTTTAGTTTCTCGTTCTTTAATATAGGCTCTCTTCAATGTGTCTGAATTTTGCTCCCAGTTTTTTCTTTGAGGGCATTAATGGTGGCTGACTGCCTTCTTCTAAGGGCATGTCCTTTCGTGGCTTGTCTTGATGGAATAGGAGGAGTCCCCTACCATAGTTTCACTGCCTGAGATGACATGTATGGGCTCATGAACTGGTTCATTGTCTAGAGGTGGATTCTCTCCGTAATCCCTTCCTCTCTCTTGACATCTCTGATTCGATCTCCCCCGCTCTTCCTGTCTATCTTCTCCTCCTCTTCGAGGATCACTGTCTTTGACCTGTACGTACCTTTGAAGATGTCCTTCACGAACTAGCATCTCAATCTGATCTCTTAACTCCCGGCACTGGTTAGTGCAATGACCACGGGTTCTGTGATATCTACAATATTCTTCTCTATTCTTCCCCATGGGATGGTCAACCTTTTTCGGGAGTCTAATGAGACCTGACCCTTCGATGGCTGCAAGTATGGTTGACTGAGGTTGGAGAAGTTTGGTGTAATGGTGGAAGTGGGGCTGAGGTATATCTGATCCCCTAACCCGCTTGGAGTCCTCTTCAACATCGCTTTCCTTCCTTTTTCGCTCTCTGCCCTCAGTCCCATATTGGCTATGCACCCATCTCTATAAGCCTCACGATATGCCCAACGATCACCCACGTGCAGCCTTTGTCTAGGCCCATCGAAACGATGTCAAAGCATATCGGTCTTCTTATGAGATGACCGTGACAACCTCAGATCCAAGGATTAGTTACACCCATCTCGCATGGGAATACCATCAACATATAACCAAAATAGATTCTCATAGCCAGTCATGTCCAGTGACATGTTCTCCAACATTGGTCACCTATGTACTTGTCTGGGCATCCCCATGCCTATGGGTGTGAGACCCCATTGCTTTCACATAGCAAAAACATAGCACATACAAGTCTTACCGTAATTGTTAATGTCCATTCTTGACATTGCTATGACTTGGGACGTTTAATGATGTCTAGAAATTGTGATGCATCATCTCACATCTTTATAGATTAATCATAATATACATCATATGGACTTCTATCTAGTTTCATCTGGTCATTACAATAAAAACAAGAAACTAATATAATGACTTCTTTGTGAGATTGAATAACTCCTTATTCAATAATAAACATGATTACAATTGTCAATGTACAATATGTCTAATTTGATTGGGTCTAGAGCACCTACACTAACAATAACCACATCAAAAACCACAAGGTCATTGGGGCTAGAAAGCTCACTCCAAGGGATGCTCATGAGTACATACATCCTTGAGGATATTCCGCTCCCACCCAATGCCTCTATCCACCCTTATACCATGCACAAAGAAAAAGGAATGCCAATAAGTCCCCACACCATGCATATTAACTACATATGTATAAGTAAAACATGCTCATGTAGTGTCTTCTAACTCCTTCCAAATGCTTACAAATGGGTTCAATGCCAAGCCAATGAATGCATAACCACTCAAAACATGCAAGTGAAGCACAACACGTACACCAGCTACATCCTAACAAGAACACATCATTCCCAAAGGTTTATAGGGTGAAACAAGTCCTATTTCGAAACTCAAGGGAGACTAGCAAGATTAAACAAGGGGTTAGGGAAATTCATAATCATTTTGACATAGGTATCAACCAAAGCCAAGCCTTTAAGAAATCTGATTTTTAGACTCACACTTCCAATACCTCAAAATTCAAATGTTTAGGGGAAGAATGAGAGAAGAAGAACTTGCATGAAGAAAAGGACTTACAAATACGGTTAGAGACTTACCTCAAAAATAAAGTAACAAGGAAAAAGAACTTTCCTTTATGAAGAACAACCAAATGGAAGAGCTTGCCCAAATGCTGGAAAATCTTCCCCAACTTGCAGCTCCAATCCAAATAGAAGAAAAGAAGTCGAGAAGAATATGGAAGGAAGAAGAATATATATATATATATATATAGCCATGGACTTGAAATCCCATGCAAAACCAAATTGAAATGGGACTTGAGATTCAAAACTAAATTGGAATGAAATTTGAAATCCAAAACTATATTGAAATGAAGACTCATATGCACAACCTTTAAATCCCACATTTTCCCTTTACCTTTTCTCATTCCTAACACCCATATTAAACCCATTTTGGTAATTTAACTATTTCACTCCTATTTAATTTGAAAACACAAAATACTTGCACACTTAACCACCCGGCTACCCCTCTTCCTTGCTATAACTTAGCACCACATTTAACTTTATACTAGATAAATGCCCATTTTTCAACTTACATTTAAACCTAATAAATTCCACCAACTCTCAATTATTCCTTACAAAGATAATAAATTTAACATTTTTTCATTAATTCCTCAAGGCCTACAATCACCTTAAATACATATATTATTTACCATATTATTTTTCCAAAAATTCGGGTTGTTACAGTCTCTCCCCTTAAAAGAATTTGGTCCTCTAAATTCGTACCTAGTTACTTGAAAAACTGAGGAAAGATTGCTTCATGTCATCTTCTAGCTCCCAGGTGACCTCTTCAGGGCCATGTCGCTGCCATTGCACTTTCACATAAGGAATAGATTGATTCCTTAACACTTTTTCTTTTCGCTCTAAAATTCTTGTAGGAATATCTTCATACGTCACATCTTCCTGAATCTCGAGGGTATGGTAGTCGATGATGTGTTGGGGGTCTGATACATACTTGTGCAACATCGACACATGGAAGATATCATGCACACCAGCCAACGAAGGTGGAAAAGCCAAACGGTAGGCTAAAGATCCTACCCGCTCCAAAATCTGAAAGGGTGCAACATAATGTGGATTGAGTTTCCCTATAACTCCAAATCGTCGCACACCCTTCGTAGGCATAACCCTCAGCCACACATGATCCCCAACAAAAAATTCGAAGTCACGGTGCGACCTGTCAACATACCTCTTTTAACAATCCTGCGCGGCCTTCATATGAGCCTTAATGAGTTGAATCTTGGCAGTAGTTTGCTTAATCACTTTAGGTCCTAGCAAAACCCTATCTCCAACCTCTTCCCAATCAATAGGTGATCTGCACGGCCTACCATATAACGCCTCATAAGGTAGCATCCCAATGCTAATGTGGAAACTGTTATTATAAGTGAACTATGCTAAAGGCAAGTGGCTATCCTAGTTCCCCTGAAAGTCAAGCACACAAGCTCTTAACATATCTTCTAGTGTCCGTATAGTTTGCTTCGTCTGTCCGTCTGACTATGGGTGAAAGGCGGTATTGAAAATCAATTGAGTCCCCAAAGCCTCATGTAAAGCTTCCCAGAAGTGGGACGTAAATCTATTGTCTCTATCTGACATAATACTAACTGGGACACCATGTAACTTCACAATCTCTTCCACTGGGGAGGTAGTTAACCGTAGTTTTAATTCTTGAAAACACCGCTCACAAGCTTCATTCCATTTAAATGCCACTCTCTTCTCGGTCAATCTCGTCAGTGGGGATGATAGACGAGCAAATCCCTCAATAAACCATCTATAGTAGCTAGTCAACCCCAAGAAACTACAAATCCCAGTCACTGTTGTGGGTCTAGGCCAATCAACCACCGCTTTAATCTTTTTTGGGTCCATAGAAATACCATCTCCTGAAATCACATGTCTCAAGAATCCCACCTGTGATCGCTAGAAGTCACACTTATTGAGTTTGGCATACAATTGTTCCTCTCTAAGGCGTTGCAAAACTGCTTTAAGATGTTCCTCATGTGCCTCCATACTCAGGGAATAAACCAAAATGTCATCAATGAAAACGATCACAAAACTATCCAAGTACTCCTTAAACACTCTATGCATTAGGTCCATAAAAATGGCTGGAGCATTTGTCAGTCCGAATGGCATCACCACAAACTCGTAATGTCCATAATGGGTCCTAAAAACGGTCTTCTGTACATCTTCCTCTCTAACCTGCACCTGATGATATCCAGATTTCAAGTCAATTTTAGAGAACATAAATGCTCCCTAAAATTGGTTTAACAAGTAATCCACCCCTGGGAACGGGTACCTATTCTTCATAGTCACTTAGTTAAGCTGGCGATAATAAATACATAGTCGCATGGATCCATCCTTCTTCCTCACAAATAAGACTGTAGCACCCCATGGCGATGCATTAGGACGGATAAACCCTTTATCAATTAACTCCTGCAACTGAACCTTTAACTCCTTCAACTCATTCGGAGCCATTCTATAAGGAGTTTTTGAGATAGGTTGGGTGTCCGGCACTAGTTCAATAGAAAACTACACTTCCCTCTAAGGTGGTAGTCCCGACAGCTCATCTGGGAACACATCAGGAAATTCACACACTACTGGGATCTCAGATAGTTTTACCTTGTTATTCCCACTGGTAGTCACGAAAGCAAGGTACACCTCACATCCATAACGCACCAATCGTTTAGCTCTTATTACCAATATCATCGGGGTAGAATGCACCGGTTTCACACCCCTATATGAAACGATGGATTGCTGAGGTAACCCGAATTAGATTATCTTCCTTCGACAATCAACCTTAACGTAATGGCATGATAACCAATCTATACCAAGAATGAGGTCAAAATCTCGGATATCGAGGGCCACTAAATTAGCCAACGTATCCCTATCATGAACCTTAATTTTACAATCCCAAAATACGTCTCTCCCCACTAATTCTACATCCCCCAGCGTGGTTGCAATCAAATAGTATGGCAATGGAACCCTAGGTGTAGGAATATGACATACAGCTCGTGATGTAACAAATGAATGAGAAGAACTTGTATCAAAAAGAACAAGCACATCACTACCAAACAAAGTAAGGATACCTTGGATAGTCTTGTGACTCCTCTTCGCATCAGCAGTTGTTAGGGCGAGTACCAAGCCTGGTACATTGGGTCGATTTGTAACAAATGAATGAGAAGAACTTGTATAAAAAAAACACATGCACATCACCACCAAACAAAGTAAGGATACCTTGTGTAACACCCCACTTTTTTTAAGTGTGGCGTTAACTCGGGATTTCTAGAAAAAAAATTTCCAACATACACTCAACATAAATCATTCCCCAACAATCTCAATTCTACATTCTCAGCATATCAAACTTAATAATCAATAAGCTAAGATAAGTAATATCATCACATAAGCGGAAGCATAATCGAAACCTCAAATGATACATAATTGCAAATGCTTCGTTTATAACATAGAAACCGTATCATCGTTTTACATCACTTCAAAGCAAATTACATGATAACTAAATATCTTGCATATAATCAAAGACCTACTATAGATCTAATATGTAAACAATAGCTACATCTCGATAAACTCTTTTGCCTTGGCGCTGCTGCTTTCACCTGAAACATTTGAATATTCCAGGGACAAAGTTCAAATTAGATGTTGAATCATTTAAGTGAGAGTTCAAAACATTTTCATGAATAAATGCAAGACCATGAACAAACTGACATATCCCGACATGTCCCAGCCCAAGAGAATCTCATACCGCTCTTAACCCATACCATATGAAAAGAGCTATCTCTCTAAAGGTAACACAACCACATTTGACACATTGGCATAACACAATCCCGCTTAAGAGGGGTAACATCAACGCATGAACCTAGGTATCACCCCACTATCATGTCAGGCATTACGTTCCTACTCAAAAGCATTCTAGATCTCAACACAACCCTGGCCACAAGAGGATCACATTACCACTATCCCCTGAATCAACGTTCACCTCGACAATAATGCTATTTTTCAAAGGGATATATGGGGTGGTGTCCACTCTCAGCCCTGCCATTTGAATACCATAGGGTGGTGTCCATCCTAGCCCCGTCACAAGTGGGTCACATAGCATTAGTCCTCAACACCCATCCCAAGTGCTATACCCCAGGTTGACATCCCACATCCCATATGGACAACACATAAACATGCCAATGCCACAATACATACCATGCATCATATAAAATACAGATTTCAATGCATGTATTTTAATGCACAAAACTCAATGCACAGGTATAAATCATTTTGGGACGAACCTCCCACATAAAAACAGTCATTCACAAGTTAAATCATTTGCATGAAATCAAATCAAATACAGGGTCGAACCACCCATAATAAACCAAGTTTGAAGTAGAAGCTCTCACCTTGAACGAAACTCAGAACACCTCGAATCTCGTGCCCAACCTTGATTCTCGTGCTAGGCTTCAACAGTTCTCAAATTCGAGTCTCAACGTAACCTAGCCATCGTATATATTCAATCTTTCTCCTTTCTCCATTCCTTCTCACACTTCTCCAAATGGTGCATCCTATTAATAAGCATTGAAACTTGGCCACCAAGTATGTTATATTATATTATAATATTTCTCAATCATTTCCAATCTTTTCCAAATCTTCTAAGATATTCTAATCATTTCAAATCTTCTAAGATATTCTAATCATTTCAAATATTCTAAAGTGGATCTCAATTTAATCCAAGGCTATAATGAAATACTTGAGTTCAAATCCACCTATGGCCTATTTATAAGCTTTTCTGGCCAATCACGTGTCGCCACCTCAAGGGGTCATTATGAAGCCTTATCCGCCACCTTAGGGGGTCATTATGAAGCCTTATCCTTATCTTCAAGTGGCCAATGGTTGCTTTCCACATGTCCCTAAAGATATGATTTGGAATCCAAAGTGATCCAAAGTTAAAATGGAATGTTATTTGAAATCCAAAATGATCCAAAGTTGTATTGGAATGTAAACTACATCCGCAACCTCATCATGACTTCCAATGGTTAGATGGTTCAGTTTGCTGCTCCAATGGTCTAGTTGCGGGGTTTCAAGAATTACACTTTGCCTTGAATTTTTTGAGTAATTACACTTAGACCCTTGCAACTTGATCCCCGGCCATTTTTTAATTGCACTTGTGCCCCTGGTGAAAGGATTTATTACTCTAATACCCTAAGGTTTTAGGTAAATTACACTTTTACCTGAACTTCAATATTTATGATTTTACCCCTGGCTCAGAAACTAAACTTCTCCCGTAAGACCTTTATAACCCTTTGAAATGTCCTACTTCATCAAATATTTGAATCTAAAAATCTCTGCTATTACATCATATTTGAGTCTAAAAATCTCGGGTGTTACACCTTGGATAGTCTCGTGACTCTTCTTCGCATCAACAGTTGTCAGGGCAAATACCAGGCCTGGTACATGGGGTCAGTTTGCAACAACTGACCTCTCTGTAGATGGTGTCACTATCTGTTGGGCTATCCCTTGCATCCTGGCCCCTACTGGCCGTTGGGCAAGTCTCTAGCCCTGACCTACCTACCTCTGATCTCTGAACTGTGGCGGTTGTGTGCGGGTAGTAGCTCTATGCCCTCTCCTGCCACATTTGTAGCATACAGTGTCCAAAGAAACAACGATCCCCTATCACAGAGGACAAACCCTCTATATATGTCCCACTTGTTCACATAGGTAACATGCTCCTGAAGTCCCACGACACGGTCCCTGGTGGTGCCTCCCACACACACCACATACTACTGGTCCTGTTGAGTACAAGGACGAATTGGATTGCCATCTCCTCTTTTTGTCGCCACTGCATCCCCACGATATGCTTGATCCTTTCTGACTGGTTTGACTACTTTTCAACTCATTTCTATTCTGCTATATGGCATAGGTCCTCTGTACCGCAACAAAATAATCAATAATCTGTGTAACTGCCAATGCATGCCAGATCTCTAAGCATAGGCCTCTTTGGAGCTTGGTGATGAATCACATGATAGATCTATGATTTAAATATAAGGACTTTAGTTTTAATGATGAAAAACATCTCTCGCCTTTGCAAAAGCTTCTATTAAAAACGATTTGTCATTATCAATAACAAAATATCTTTAAAGCGTACTCTTATGAAAATCCGTATTCAAAAGGTTGTAAGTGTCGTTAGTCAAAATAGGTTTCAAATGAAGCATTTTCTCCAAAATCAGTAAGATCATCCATCGATTGGTTAATATGACATGTCAACCATTTTTTAAATTTTAGCCCAGTCGTCGACCGATGCTTATGCATATGTCAACTGGTAGAATGGGTGTCTTTTGAAAGATATCCATCTGTCGACAGATTGTTTGTTATATGTCGACCGATCCTTTGTATTAACCTTCATTTGTCGACTGACAGTATGTCTCTTTTGAAGGATAGCTTCATCTGTCGACAGATATATCATCATCTGTCGACCGGTCTTATGTCTTCCCAAGAATCTGTCGATTAATGCTCTTACATCTGTCGACTGGTAGAATGTCTATCCTTTGTGCTTCTATGGACGGCAAGCCATCTATCGATTAATGCCTATGCATCTGTCGATTGAATTTTGAATTTTTACTAGTCTGTCGACCAATGCTTTGCATCTGTCAACTGTTTGCTTTGCAGAAACACATAACGGCTAGTTTATCATTTGCACTCAAGTTCTCTCTCCACTTACAATAGCTTGATTCAAACATGGGCATTTAAGAGGCTATAAATACAAGTCACAAGGTGATTTCAAATCACCCAAGCAATCTATCTACAAGCTCCCAAGTGCTAAAATCGTTATTATGCTTCATTAGTAAATTCGTTCTCTTCTCAAGGCATTGTATTTATTTTGCATAATTCCTTTTCGAGCCTTGTCTTCATCTTTGAGAGAACTTGTAACTGAGAATATTGTTTCTCAAACCCTCTCGTATTTTGTAATATTTTGTATTTTCCTAGCTTGTCTTGCTAGAGGGCCTACTTTGCTTATAGGAGGTTTTTGTGATACCTAGCTTTGCTAGAGGGCTTTCTTGTTCAAGCAAGAGGTTTGTATCTTCTAGCTTAGTGCTAGAGGACCTATCCGGTGTGATAGGAGAGTTATAGTGTTTTGTTTGAAAATCCTTAGTGAGGAGTTAAGGTAGTGGATTAGGCTTTGTTAAGACGAACCACTATAAATCCTTGTGTTCTCTTGTGCTTGTGTTCTTTACTTTTTTATCTTTTTAAGCATTTCTTTATTTCTCTCTTGATTCATATTTTTGAACCTTTCATTGAAAAAGATTTCATATTTTTCATTCTTGTGTTCTCCATTGTCAAAACGAAATTATCTTTATACGGTTGATACCTCATCGTGCCATTTCAAGGTCTTTAGGTTTAACAAAGCCGTAGTCTTCATAAATGACATCTCCTTTTAATCAAAAGAATTTTTAATATACCATTAACCCCCTCTTGGTGTGTACCATAGCTTTTCAAATCTAACAATTGGTATTAGGGCCAACTTCCCACTTCTTTTAAATAGGTTTAACAACCTAGGGACAAGATCCATCTATGGCTCATTTTGCTAGTTCATCCCATTCCGAGGGTCAAAGCACCAGTCATCCACCTCTATTTGATGGTACTAACTATAACTATTGGAAAACAAGAATGCAAATTTATCTTATGCAGGATTCCTCTCTTATGCAAGCCATCAAGAAGCAAATCACATTAGCCAACATGGAGAAAATGGAGACTTGGACAGTAGAGGAAAGGAGAAATATGGAAATCAATGCAAAAGCAATGAATGCATTGATATGTGACCTAAGTGCAGAAGAGTTCAACTGTACCTCTACTTGCAAGACCGACAAAGAAATATGGGACAAACTAGAGGTAACGCATGAAGGTATAAAACAGGTAAAAGAAACAAAAATCAGTTTACTTGTTCATGATTATGAATTATTTTCCATGAATGAAGATGAGTCTATAAAAGTTATGTTTAGTAGATTTAATGATATAGTTTTAGGTTTAGAATCATTAGGAAAAACATATCCAAATGAAGAAAAAGTTAGAAAGATTTTAAGGAGTCTTCCTAGGAATTGGGATCCAAAAGTCACCACCATAACAAAAGCTAAGGACCTAGATACTCTTAACTTTTGATACTTTGTTAGGATCATTAACGACTCATGAAATTTTGATGAAAGAAATGATATAGATGAATCAAAGAAAAATAAAAATATAGCTTTTAAGGTAGAAACCGACAACCAAGATTCACAAGATAGTGAGGCCGAACACTTTACAATGTTTACTAGGAGATTTAATAGATTTATGAAAAATTATAAATTCAATCAAAGAAGATGCTTTAAGAAAGATAATGAACAAAAAGAAGAAGGTACTAAAGGAATTAGATGTTATGAATGCAAGAAAATAGGTCATGTAAGATTCGAATGTCCTTCCTTGAAGAAAAAGGAATGGAAAGGGAAGAAGAAAGCCTTAGCTGCATGGAGCGAGAATGACTTCTCCTCGGGAGATGAAGATTAAGATGAGGAAGTAGCTAATCTTTGTCTTATGGCCAAAATTGAAGAGGTAAGTCCTTCGAAATCCTTGGAGTTTACTCTTGAAGAATTGCAAGATACATTAGATGAAATTATGAATGAGTTTGAAGAAGTTAGTTTCAAATACAATGTTCTCAGAAAAAAATCAAAATCATTAGATAGTGACGTAAGAATATTGCAAGAAGAAAAAAACTCTTGGATGAATGAGAAAATGGACCTAGTAAGTAAAAATGAAATTCTCACCAAACAAAATCTTGACTTAAAGGAATCCTTAAAAAAACCTATTGAAGGGAAAAAGAAACTTGAAATGATCCTAGGAGCTCAAAGAAGCTTTGGAGATAAACAAGGATTAGGTTTTGATCCATGTCTAGATAATCAAAGCAGAACCTTTTTTGTAAAAGCTTCATATCAAAAACCGAAAGATCATTTTCGTAAACCATACTTTTTAAAAAATAGGATCACATGTTATTATTGTGGTAGACATAATCACTCTATCAACAAATGCTTCATAAGAAACAACCCACATAGATATAAGCAAATTTGGGTACCAAAAAGGGAGTTATATGCTAACATGAAAAGACCAAAAAAGGGTTGGGTACCAAAGGAAGCAACTTGATTGCTTGTGTGACAAGTTGCTCGTACTACAAATGTTGTGAGAAGCAAGTGGTTTCTTGATAGTGGTTGCTCATGAAAGTAAAGCAAGATCGCTACGGGGCAAGCAGCGTAGTTCAAAAATTTTGAACCTTACCCCGATCCCGGCGATTGGATCAACGTCGAATTAAATCATTCCCAAACAAAGAAATAAATCTAACCTTTAGATAATCGAGTCGTTCACGGATTCGAGCCGTCCAAGCGTCCGGCCTCTAACTCGTGATACGCGGCACGCGTCCGTTGGCAAGGAGAACGGAATAGGAGTACTAGCTCCTTCTCCTTTACGCGGCTTGTGTATGGACGAAAAAGAATACCCTCGTTTCGTATTGATGCCAAAAGAAACGAGGAAGAGTGAGCGGCAATACATTTTTCAACTCTTGAAAATCGACACTAGAAACCCATGTAATTTTGGGCAACCTATAAAGGGATATTTATAGAAAAATATCCTAGGGTTTCTAAAACCCTAATGGATTGGGCTAGCCCATTAATTCTAATTTAATTAGAATCTTAAGTGGGCTTATTCTAGTCCAACTAGAAATATAATTAAATGGCCCAAATCCTTTTATAGGTTTAAATAAAATATTTTAGCCCAAATCTAATTTGGTTCAAATATAATATTTAATATAATATTTGGCCTAAATCTAATTTAGTCCAAATATAATATTTAATTTAATATCTGGCCCAAATCAAATTTAGTCCAAATATTAACTTAAGCCCAAATATATTTTATTTTCTATTTGCCACTCCAACAAGTAGAAAATTATTAAATTAGAAACTCCTTCCTAATTTAATCAATTGCCATTTTAGGAAACTCTTTCCATTATGACGACTCCTCGTCATATTGACGTCATTACGTCTATTTGTTCTTTTTCCATGAGAACCTACGACGGCACAACTTCTTGCCGAAGTGTCCCACTTAACCATACGTCCACTCTCCTGGTTTAAGCCAGGGACCGTGCCTATTGCGTATGACTCATTAGGCTTCCGAATATGTTGGCAATGTGTCGGTACGAACACATAAGACAAGATTGGCCTCTAGCAAGGCATCATGCCTACCCAATTATTCAGAAGGATTCATAATCCGCAAATAACCTTTCACGAGCATGGTTACCGTGTAATACGATCCTCTCGTCAATGTATCTTATGTGATCTCAAGTATTGCAATGTGTTGCTTGATAATGATCACATGAGTTTTCTTCGGTCTTACGGATATCTTCACTTAATAGAAAGTGAATCAATAACTCCTTATTGATCTTTTTCACCATGGCCATGGATTTAAAGTGAATATCCACCGAAGGCGCCTTAGATACGTCATCCTCTATCAAGGGATAGACGAGTCCCATCTTGGTTATACACCCATCTCCATAAGCTTTACGATGTACCCAACGATCGCCCACGTGCAGCCTTTGTCTAGGCCCATCGAAACGATGTCAAAGCATACCGGTCTTCTTATGAGATGACCATGATAACCTCAGGTCCAAGGATTAGTTACACCCATCTCGTATGAGAATACCATCAACATATAACCAAAATGGATTCTCATGGCGAGTCATGTCCAGTGACATGTTCTTCAACATTGGTCACCTATGTACTTGTCTAGGCATCCCCATGCCTATGGGTGTGAGACCCCCATTGCTATCACATAGCAAAAACATAGCACATACAAGTCTTACTGCAATTGTCAATGTCCATTCTTGACATTGCTACGACTTGGGACGTTTAATGATGTCTAGAAACTGTGATGCATCATCTCACATCTTTATAGATTAATCACAGTATACATCATATGGACTTCTATCTAGTTTCATTTGGTTATTACAATAATAACAAGAAACTAATAGAATGACTTCTTGTGAATTTGAACAACTCCTTATTCAAATAATAAACATGATTATAATTGTCAGTGTACAACATGCCCAATCTGATTGGGTCTAGAGCACCTACACTAACAATCTCCCACTTGCACTAGAGCCAATCACTCATGTATCTTATACGCGATGATCGAACATGACTTTCATGTTTCTCCTGGGACAGAGCTTTAATCAAGGGATCTATGACGTTGTCATCCGTCGATACTTTCTCTATATATGTCACCTCAGCTGATAATTTCCATTATCATATGGTGATGTCGCAATACAAATTTGGTCCGTTGATGAGACCGTGGTTCCTTCGCTTACGAGATGGCTCCGTTGTTGTCCCAATAACTATTATTGGATCAACAATGTTGGACACCACTTTAAGTTCATCAATGAACTTACGGATCCATACAACCTCCTTATCTGCTTCGAAGGTTGTTATGTATTCGACTTCAGTTGTTGAATCTGCCACTATCTCTTGTTGGAACTCTTCCAACTCATGGCCCAGCCATATAGGCAGAATATGAATTTCGACTGTACGTGATTTAAAATCATCATGGTCGAATTGGAAATTGACATCCATGAAACCCTTCATGGTATGCTCTCATTCTCCATATGGCAAAAACATCTCTTTAGTGCTTCACAAGTACTTGAGAATATTTTTCATAGCAACCCAGTGCTTCTTACCTGGATCAGCTTGATATCTACCACATATGCTCAAAGTATATGCGATATCAGGCCTCGTACATAACATGGCATACATGATCAAGCCAATAGCCAAGGCATATGGTGCTCGACTCATCCTATCTCTCTCATCTTGTGTCTTCAAACACAAAGCCTTAGAGAGATGTATTCCATGTGACATGGGAAGATTTCCCTCTTAGAATCTTCCATGCTAAACCTCTTTAGCACCTTGTCAATGTACGCGCTTTGGGAGAGTGCTAGCAACCTCCTGAATCTATCTCTATAGATCCTTATTCCCAGAATATAGGTTGCTTCTCCCAAATCCTTCGTGGAGAATATTTTGAAAGCCATATTTTAACTAATTGCATCATGGGAAGACCGTTCCCTATGAGCAATATATTACCCACATATAGGACTAAACGGACCACCACGCTCCCACTAACCTTCTTGTAAACACAAGGATCAATTTCCTTTTTGTGAAAAATCAAACCTTTTGATCTTTTCATCAAAACATTGATTCTAACTCTGGGATACTTGCATTAGTCCATAAATGGATCTTTGCAAATTGCAAATCTTATTTGCATGTTTATGAGTAACAAAACCGTCAGGTTGTGTCAAATACACATCCTTAACCAAGTTTCCTTTAAGGAAAGTTGTTTTGTCATCCATCTGCCATAACCCAGAGTCAATGTCAGACATTGCCTCATCATAGGTAGTAGGCTCATCGTTCACAGCTAGAAGCACATCTGCATGTGCCGAGATGAGAAATCCATATCTCTCTCGCTCGCGATAAACCCTCATCGACCTACGAGGTTCTTATGTAGAAGGTTGGGGAGTTGACACAACATCTTGTGTCTAATCTTTCACAGGTTCCTGGAGAGGAGTATTTGTTTGTGGTTCGCGTCGAATCTTATTCGAGCTCAACATTCCTCCCACTAGCCACAGCATCTATGAATTCCTTCTCAAGGAATACCACATGCTTGACAACAAAACACCTTTTGTTCATATGGGTGGTAAAAGTAATATCCATTTGGATATCCCACAAACAAACACCTCATTGATTTGGGTTTTAACTTATTATTGTCAACACGCTTGACATAAGCTTCACAACCCTAAATCTTAAGGAAAGACAGATTTAGCTTCTTTCCTTTCCATATCTTATATGGAGTCTGAGTAACTGACTTATTTGGAACCCTGTTCAAAACAAAGATCGTGGTGAGGAGTGTGTATCCCCAAAATGAAATGAGGAGTTCAGTGCGACTCATTATGGACCAGACCATGTCCAACAAGGTCCTATCCCTCCTTTCAGACACACCATTCATCTCTGGTGTTTTAGGTGGAATCCATTGTGAGAGAATCTCATTCTGCTTCAGATGATCTAGAAACTCACTGTTCAAGTATTCACCACCTCGATCTGATCGAAGTACTTTGATACTTTTCTCAGTTTGTTTCTCTACTTCAAATCTGAATTCTATGAACTTTTCAAAAGCCTCAGATTTATATCTCATAACCAAAACATGATCTATAATCAGTAAAGGTTATGAAGTAGATATATCCACCTCTAACTTGGGTGGACATTGGTCCACACACATCAATGTGCACAAACCCGAGCACTTATGTAGCCTCCCTTTACTTTAAAAAGAGACTTAGTCATCTTGTTAAGTAAACAAGATTCGCAAGCACCATATGATTCATAATCAAATGTGCTAAGATATCCAGCTCTATACAAGTTGGATGTGCGAGTCTCATTTATATGGCCAAGGCGACAATGCCATAAATAAGTGTTATTTAAATCACCTGATTTAAGTCGCTTAATATTTATGTTATTGATAGGAGTATCAACATTAAGAATATACAAACCATTACGTGTTGTTGTTTTACCATAAAACAACTCATTTTTATAAAACGAACAACTATTGTTCTTAAATAAAAATGAATATCCATCCTTGTCAAACAAGAATTAGAAATTATATTCCTAGTCATACTGGAATTGTAGTAACAGTTATGTAATTCCAATACAAGCCTTGTGGGCAATGTCAATAAATAGGTCCCTACAACTAATGGAACAACTTTTGATCCATTTGCCACGTGTAGGTACACTTCTCCTATTATTAATCTCCTCGTACTCCTAAACCCATACACAAAAGTGCAAATATGAGCATTAGATCCAATATCTAATACTCATGTGACTGATTAGAAGTAGATAGATTAATTCCAATAACATAAATACCTGAAGTGCCTTGAGTAGAACTCTTCTTACTCTACACTTCCCGGTTTATCACAGTGGAGATAGAACGCATCCTCTTTGCCCTTTTGGGTTTTAGTCTTCTGGACTTTTCCAGATTGCGCTTTGGAAGAACTCTTCTTCCTTTTGGCTTTCTTACTATTGGGCTTGACCCTGTGTGCTTTGGGCCCTTCAACTAAGAGAACACTTCCCTTGGCCTATAATCTATTTTAGGCTTGATCTCCCTTAGTATGGATAACCACTCTCCAAGAGTCTTTTCCATAACTTTTAGGGAGGGACTGTAGCACCAAATCTGGGGTAAGTTTCTACATCCATACCCAAGTTTAGCTCTAGCAACCTATTGATAAAACATATCATCTCTATGACATGCTTCTCAATAGATGATCTTTGAGCCTAGCCATGATCTCATAGGCATCATAACTCTTATGTTACGACCTATGTTTTAGGGTCATGGCAGTCAAGACGATATACCAAACGATGATCGTATCACCCCTGTGCATCGTCCAGGCCTAATATGCTACTATTTCTTTAAATGGTGGCTTCGTAAGAAGATAGCTCCCTATCACATAGAGAATCTTATCATACATAAGGACTATCCTCAAGATGATCTCCCAGTTATAGAAATTAGTCTCGTTGAAGGTTTTATTGCCCTCGAATATCGATCTTATCGACATGTTTCCAGACATTCTGGATCAACAACTGAATAGAGATATTATTATAATCATATTGAATTACGAAATCATAAATTGTAAGAAGTAACATTTTATGATTGCTCCCACTATTTTCTACGAGTTTGCCACCCTCAAGACATAACTCGAGAAATCCTGTTGGAATATTTCCTAGTAGGCTAGGATCCCATCTCCCCTCGCACAACCTTGAGTGACTCAACAAATTGTGTTAGGATCGATTAGGTAGGTACTTGCTACCAATTGCATCTCCATGCAACTCCTAGATTCATTGGGTTGACAACTCCTTGTCAAGCACATCTTATGTGACTCCCAATCTTTGCCTCTATACTTAGTAAGGCCTTGAGTGACTCAACAAACCCCACCTTTCTAGTTAAGTCGAACCCATCATTCAGGGACATCTCATGGCCCATGAAACATAGGAATCATAGGTGACACATGACCTTGAGTGACTCAACAAATCAAATGCCAGCTAGAAACCTAATGCTTCATAATGATGGAAGGTAAGTTGGCTTAATATTAATGAGGGATTTATTATTATTTTATTTAAATCTCATCACATGCAATTAATCAAATTAATAATGCATAATAAACGACTCAAACCGGTGTATGGTATGGATAACTACGGCTAGCCCCCTTGAGCCATAGAAGGGAAGCTAGCGGGTCAAACCTAGGTGAAGAATCACATCTTGCTTCACAAGCACATTCTTCAAGCCTTTGTTGGTCTTCGAATCTTGTCTTCAATTTGGCTCCATCTCTTTCTCTTCATACAAACTACAACTATCACTACTCTATTCTATTCTACATACATTACATAGAATCAGAAACCCTGAGTTACATTCGAGGGGAGTGAGATGAGAAGAGAATGTACATCAGAGTATAAGAGAGGCAGGACATGCAGGTCCTATTTCAAAAACCAAATTTACAAGCATTCATTCTCAACAATAAATAAATGGTCGACTCGATCCATACCATACCCCCATGAAACGCTTAATTAATTGTCGCATTTATTTCAATCTTAATGAAACGCTTTCAATAAATTGAAAATTTGTATAATTTTGGAAAAACAAAATTGTTTTAATTGTGTTGGGCTTGGGCTTCATCCATTAGTCTAACTAACAAGTCTCAACAGGCCTTGGATCAACCAATGCATGTCAAACATACACTAGTAGCTCAATAATTAATAAATAACCCAATTAACGGCCCAGCCCCATTTTTAATCACGGCCCATAAGTGTCATACACTTATGGATTGGATAAAAATAAAAAAAAATAGCCAAACAATTTGGCCGGGCCCCACCAAAAGGAACGGAAGGCACTAAGCCACCGAAGGGTCGGCCCGGGTGCTTCATGTGGACCCCAGGAAAAGTCAAACCCAAGCCCGAGGGAGCGGGAGGGGCCGAGAAGTGGCTGGGCAGCATGTCACACATGCTGCCAGCCCAAACAGGGCCAAAGGCCGTGGCTGGCGCGCGCTGGGTGCGCATGGGCCGCGTCTGGCGCGCTCGGTCGCGGCCCGTGCGGGCGGCAGTGGCCGCGCGGGCCAAGCAAGTGCGGGCAAGGGCCGCGCAAGCGCGCGCAAGGGCCGCGCGGGTCGCGGGTCGCACCCGCGGGTCGCGCGCGGGTCGCCCGCAGCGCGCGGGTCGCACCCGCGAGTCGCGCGCGCGTCGCGGGTCGCGCCCGCACCCGGCCGCCCCATGCGCGCGCGCGGGGGCCTGCCTGGCCGCGCCTGGCAGCGCCCCAGCGCACGCGGCCTGCGCCTGGCCGGCCCATGCGCGCGCCCAGCACCCGTGGGCACCGCTTGGCTGCGTCTTTTGACGCCCCGGTGCATCCGTATGCACCCCGAACTCCGTTTTGTCCCTTTTCGTGTCATACACAATCTTTTGCCCTTCACCCAAAAACGTTTTGCAATCCAAAAAAAATACAAACACAACAATTGTTTAATTATTTCACAAATAACAACATAACCGAATCCGCACATAAGGAATTGAAATATTTCGACGATGGCTCTGATACCACTGAAAGTAAAGCTAGATCGCTACGGGGCAAGCAGCGTAGTTCAAAAATTTTGAACCTTACCCCGATCCCGGCGATTGGATCAACGTCGAAATTAAATCATTCACAAACAAAGAAATAAATCTAACCTTTAGATAATCGAGTCGTTCGCGGATTCGAGCCGTCCAAGCGTCCGGCCTCTAACTCGTGATACGCGGCACGCGTCCGTTGGCAATGAGAGCGGAATAGGAGTACTAGCTCCTTCTCCTTTACGCGGCTTGTGTATGGACGAAAAAGAATACCCTCGTTTCGTATTGATGCCAAAAGAAACGGGGAAGAGTGAGCGGCAATACATTTTTCAACTCTTGAAAATCGACACTAGAAACCCATGTAATTTTGGGCAACCTATAAAGGGATATTTATAGAGAAATATCCTAGGGTTTCTAAAACCCTAATGGATTGGGCTAGCCCATTAATTCTAATTTAATTAGAATCTTAAGTGGGCTTACTCTAGTCCAACTAGAAATATAATTAAATGGCCCAAATCCTTTTATAGGTTTAAATAAAATATTTTAGCCCAAATCTAATTTGGTTCAAATATAATATTTAATATAATATTTGGCCTAAATCTAATTTAGTCCAAATATAATATTTAATTTAATATCTGGCCCAAATCAAATTTAGTCCAAATATTAACTTAAGCCTAAATATATTTTATTTCCTATTTGCCACTCCAACAAATAGAAAATTATTAAATTAGAAACTCCTTCCTAATTTAATCAATTGCCATTTTAGGAAACTCTTTCCATTATGACGACTCCTCGTCATATTGACGTCATTACGTCTATTTGTTCTTTTTCCATGAGAACCTACGACGGCACAACTTCTTGCCGAAGTGTCCCACTTAACCATACGTCCACTCTCCTGGTTTAAGCCAGGGACCGTGCCTATTGCGTATGACTCATTAGGCTTCTGAATATGTTGGCAATGTGTCGGTACGAACACATAAGACAAGATTGGCCTCTAGCAAGGCATCATGCCTACCCAATTATTCAGAAGGATTCATAATCCGCAAATAACCTTTCACGAGCATGGTTACCGTGTAATACGATCCTCTCGTCAATGTATCTTATGTGATCTCAAGTATTGCAATGTGTTGCTTGATAATGATCACATGAGTTTTCTTCAGTCTTACGGATATCTTCACTTAATAGAAAGTGAATCAATAACTCCTTATTGATCTTTTTCACCATGGCCATGGATTTAAAGTGAATATCCACCGAAGGCGCCTTAGATACGTCATCCTCTATCAAGGGATAGACGAGTCCCATCTTGGTTATACACCCATCTCCATAAGCTTCACGATGTACCCAACGATCGCCCACGTGCAGCCTTTGTCTAGGCCCATCGAAACGATGTCAAAGCATACCGGTCTTCTTATGAGATGACCATGATAACCTCAGGTCCAAGGATTAGTTACACCCATCTCGTATGAGAATACCATCAACATATAACCAAAATGGATTCTCATGGCGAGTCATGTCCAGTGACATGTTCTTCAACATTGGTCACCTATGTACTTGTCTAGGCATCCCCATGCCTATGGGTGTGAGACCCCCATTGCTATCACATAGCAAAAACATAGCACATACAAGTCTTACTGCAATTGTCAATGTCCATTCTTGACATTGCTACGACTTGGGACGTTTAATGATGTCTAGAAACTGTGATGCATCATCTCACATCTTTATAGATTAATCACAGTATACATCATATGGACTTCTATCTAGTTTCATTTGGTTATTACAATAATAACAAGAAACTAATAGAATGACTTCTTGTGAATTTGAACAACTCCTTATTCAAATAATAAACATGTCTATAATTGTCAGTGTACAACATGCCCAATCTGATTGGGTCTAGAGCACCTACACTAACAGCTCAAAACACATGACCAGAGATGAACGACTCTTCAAAAACATCACCTACAAACAAGGAAGTAACGTTGTCTATGGTGACAACTCAAAAGGTAAAATTCGTGGCATTGGTTCTATATGTTTTCCAAATTTTGTGCTTGAAAATGTTGATTTGAAAGATGGTCTTAAACACAATTTAATTAGTATAAGTCAATTGTGTGATAATGGAAATAAAGTGTGTTTTAACACCTATGCATGTGAGGTATCATGTTTAAAAACAAATGAGATAAAAATTGTAGGAAATAGAATTGATAATGTATACATAATTTACTTAGACCTATCCTTATCTAGTATAGAAAGATGTCTAGTAACCACCTTATCTCAAAATACTTGGTTGCGACATAGTAGACTAGGTCATGCTAGTATGAATCTTGTAAATAAATTATCTAAACATGATCTTGTTAAAGGGCTACCTAAGTTAAAATATGAAAGATATCATATTTGTGATGCTTGCATGAAAGGTAAGCAAATAAGTATTTCCCTTAAACCCTCAAATGAAGTCTCAAGGCAAGCAAATAAGTATTTCCCTTAAACCCTCAAATGAAGTCTCAACTTCTAGGCCTCTAGCGTTGCTCCACTTAGATCTTTTTTGTCCTATGAGAACCTAAAGCCTAGGAGGAAAACATTATCTCTTGTCATTGTAGATGATTACTCTAGGTTTACTTGGGTAATATTTCTTGCTTCTAAAAATGAATCGTTCAAACAATTTGAATTTTTTTTCAAAAGAGTTCAAAAAGATAAAGGAATATGTATTTCAAAGATAAGGAGTGATCATGGAGGAGAATTTGAAAATGAACATTTTAAACATTTTTGTGAAGAAAATTGTATTGAACATAATTTTTCTTGTACTAGAACTTCTCAACAAAATGGAGTAGTTGAAAGGAAAAATAGGTCACTACAAGAAATGGCTAGGACCATGTGCGACAAAAATCTCCCTAAAAATCTTTGGGCTGAAGACGTGAATACAACATGTTATATTCTAAACAGAGTTTCCATAAGACCTATCTTAAAGAAAACCCCATATGAACTATATAAAGGAAGAAAACCTGACATTGCGTATTTTCACATTTTTTGTAGCAAATGCTTCATTCTAAATAGTAAAGATGTCTTAGGCAAATTCGATTCCAAATGTGATGAAGGTATATTTTTAGGATACTCAATACTAAGTAAGGCATATAGAGTATTCAATAAGAAAACATTAGCAGTAGAAGAGTCCATTCAAGTGAAAGTTGATGATACAAATTCTTTCTTCTAAAAGTCTTAAGAAGAATAAGAAAATGAATTAAGAAAAAATCTTTAAAAACTCTCATTAGATCATCAAGACAATCAACCCTCAAGTAGCAAAAGTCAAAATGAATAAATTATTCCTCAAGAAGAAAAAGAACCATCATTCCTAAGAGAAATAAAATATGTAGAAGATAAAGATATTATAGGAGATCCTTCTAAAGAAATTAGGACAAGAGCATCTATTAGAAATGAATGTCAATATGATGCCTTTATATCTCAAATAAAGCCTAAAAACACTAAGAATGCCTTAAATGATGAAAATTGGATCATTGTCATGCAAGAAGAATTGAATCAACTTGAAAGAAATGAAGTGTGGAAATTGGTTCCATGACCTAAAGATCATCCAACTAGAGGAACCAAATGGGTATTTAGAAACAAAATGGATGAAAATGAAATTGTTACTAGAAATAAAGCTAGGTTAGTGGCTCAAGGATATAGCCAAGAAGAAGGAATAGATTATGATGAAACATATGCCCCCGTAGCTAGACTCAAAGCCAGAAGAATGCTATTATCATTTGCATGCTACAAGGATTTTAAACTATATCAAATGGATGTCAAAAGCACTTTCTTAAATGGTTACATAAATGAAGAAGTATATGTAGAACAACTCTTGGGTTTTTGAAAGTGAAGCAAGATCGCTTCGGGGCAAGCAGCGTAGTTCAAAAAATTTGAACCTTATCCCGATCCCGGCGATTGGATCAACGTCGAAATTAAATCATTCACAAACAAAGAAATAAATCTAACCTTTAGATAATCGAGTCGTTCGCGGATTCGAGCCATCCAAGCGTCTGGCCTCTAACTCGTGATACGCGGCACGCGTCTGTTGGCAAGGAGAGCGGAATAGGAGTGCTAGCTCCTTCTCCTTTACACGGCTTGTTTATGGACGGGAAAAATAATCGATTTTCAACTCTTGAAAACTAACAAAATAAAAAGAGGCATAATTTGGGCATCCCATAAAGGGATATTTATAGAGAGGCAACCTCCTAGGGTTTGCCAAACCCTAATGGACATTGATTGGGCTAGCCCATTAATCCTAGTCCAACTAGAAATTAAAGTGGCCCAAATCCATTTATAAAATATGTGGCCCAAATCTAATTCAAGCCAAATATTTAATATTTGGCCCAAATCTTATTTGACCCAAATATAATATTTATTATTTTAGGAAACTTTTTCCTTTATAACGACCCCTCGTCATATTGACGTCATTACGTCTGTTTGTTCTTTTCCCGTGAGAACCTACAACGGCACAACGTTTTACCGAAGTGTCCCACTTAACCATACGTCCGCTTTCCTGGTTTAAGCCAGGGACCGTGCCTATTGCGTATGACTCATGAGGCTCCCGAATATGTTGGCAATGTGTCGGTACGAACACATAAGACAAGATTGGCCTCTAGCAAGGCATCATGCTTACCCAATTATTCAGAAGGATTCATAATCCGCAAATAACCTTTCACAAGCATGGTTACCATGTAATTCAATCCTCTCGTCAATGTATCTTATGTGATCTCAAGTATTGCAATGTGTTGCTTGATAATGATCACATGAGTTTTCTTCGGTCTTCCGGATATCTTCACTTAATAGAAAGTGAATCAATAACTACTTATTGATCTCTTTCACCATGGCCATGGATTTAGAGTGAATATCCACCGAAGGCGCCTTAGATACATCATCCTCTATCAAGGGATAGACGAGTCCCATCTTGGTTATACACCCATCTCCATAAGCCTCACGATATACCCAACGATCGCCCACGTGCAGCCTTTATCTAGGCCCATCGAAACGATGTCAAAGCATACTGGTCTTCTTATGAGATGACCGTGATAACCTCAGGTCCAAGGATTAGTTACACCCATCTCGTATGAGAATACCATCAACATATAATCAAAATGGATTCTCATGGCGAGTCATGTCCAGTGACATGTTCTCCAACATTGGTCACCTATGTACTTGTCTAGGCATCCCCATGCCTATGGGTGTGAGACCCCCATTGCTATCACATAGCAAAAACATAGTACATACAAGTCTTACCGCAATTGTCAATGTCCATTCTTGACATTGCTACGACTTGGGACGTTTAATGATGTCTAGAAACTGTGATGCATCATCTCACATCTTTATAGATTAATCATAGTATACATCATATGAACTTCTATCTAGTTTCATTTGGTTATTACAATAATAACAAGAAACTAATAGAATGACTTCTTGTGAATTTGAACAACTCCTTATTCAAATAATAAACATGTCTATAATTGTCAGTGTACAACATGCCCAATCTGATTGGGTCTAGAGCACCTACACTAACAATCTCCCACTTGCACTAGAGCCAATCACTCATGTATCTTATACGTGATGATCGAACATGACTTTCATGTTTCTCCTGGGACAGAGCTTTAGTCAAGGGATCTACGACATTGTCATCCGTCGTTACTTTCTCTATATATGTCACCTCAGCTGATAATCTCCATTATCATATGGTGATGTCGCAATACAAATTTGGTCCATTGATGAGACCGTGGTTCCTTCGCTTACGCGATGGCTCTGTTGTTGTCCCAATAACTGTTATTGGATCAACAATATTGGACACCACTTTAAGTTCATCAATGAACTTACGGATCCATACAACCTCCTTAGCTGCTTCGAAGGTTGTTATGTATTTGACTTCAGTTGTTGAATCTGTCACTATCTCTTGTTGGAACTCTTCCAACTCATGGCCCAGCCATATAGGCAGAATATGAATTTCGACTGTACGTGATTTAAAATCATCATGGTCGAATTGGAAACTGGCATCCATGAACCCATTCATGGTATGTTCTCATTCTCTATATGGAAAAAACATCTCTTTAGTGCTTCACAAGTACTTAAGAATGTTTTTCACAACAATCCAATGTTTCTCACCTAGATCAGCTTGATATCTACTACATATGCCCAAAGCATATGCGACATCAAGCCTCGTACATAACATGGCATACATGATCGAGCCAATAGCCAAGGCATATGGTGCTCGACTCATCCTATCTCTCTCATCTTGTGTCTTTAAACACAAAGCCTTAGAGAGATGTATTCCATGTGACATGGGAAGATTTCCCTCTTAGAATCTTCCATGCTAAACCTCTTTAGCACCTTGTCAATGTACGCGCTTTGGGAGAGTGCTAGCAACCTCCTGAATCTATCTCTATAGATCCTTATTCCCAGAATATAGGTTGCTTCTCCCAAATCCTTCGTGGAGAATATTTTGAAAACCATATTTTAACTAATTTCATCATGGGAAGACCATTCCCTATGAGCAATATATTGTCCACATATAGGACTAAAAGGACCACCACGCTCCCACTAACCTTCTTGTAAACACAAGGATCAACTTCCCTTTTGTGAAAAATCAAACTTTTGATCTTTTCATCAAAACGTTGATTCTAACTCCGGGATGCTTGCCTTAGTCCATAAATGGACATTTGCAAGTTACAAATCTTATTTGCATGTTTATGAGTAACAAAATCGTCAGGCTGTGTTATATACACATCCTCGACCAGGTTTCCTTTAAGGAAAGTTGCTTTTTCATCCATCTGCCATAACCCAGAGTCAATGTCAGACATTACCTCATCATAGGTAGTAGGCTCATCATTCTCAGCTAGAAGCACATCTCCATGTGCCGAGATGAGAAATCCATATCTCTCTTGCTCGCGACGAACCCTCATTGACCTATGAGATTCTTGTGTAAAAGGTTGGGGAGTTAACACAACATCTTGTGTCTGATCTTTCTTGGGTTCCTGGAAGGGAGTATTTGTTTGTGGTTCGCCTCGAATCTATTCGAGCTTAACATTCCTCCCACTAGCCACAGCATCTAAGAATTCATTCTCAAGGAATACCACATGCTTGGCAACAAAACACCTTTTGTTCATATGGGTGGTAAAAGTAATATCCATTTGGATATCCCACAAACAAATATCTCATTGATTTGGGTTTTAACTTATTATTGTCAACACGCTTGACATAAGCTTCACAACCCTGAATCTTAAGGAAAGACAGATTTGGCTTCTTTCCTTTCCATATCTTATATGGAGTCTGAGTAACTGACTTATTTGGAACCCTGTTCAAAACAAAGATCGCGGTGAGGAGTGCGTATCCCCAAAATGAAATGAGGAGTTCAGTGCGACTCATTATGGACCAGACCATGTCCAACAAGGTCCTATCCCTCCTTTCAGACACACCATTCATCTCTGGTGTTTTAGGTGGAATCCATTGTGAGAGAATCTCATTCTGCTTCAGATGATCTAGAAACTCACTGTTCAAGTATTCACCACCTCGATCTGATCGAAGTACTTTGATACTTTTCTCAGTTTGTTTCTCTACTTCAAATTTGAATTCTATGAACTTTTCAAAAGCCTCAGATTTATATCTCATAACCAAAACATGATCTATAATCAGTAAAGGTTATGAAGTAGATATATCCACCTCTAACTTGGGTGGACATTGGTCCACACACATCAATGTGCACAAACCCGAGCACTTATGTAGCCTCCCTTTACTTTAAAAAGAGACTTAGTCATCTTGCTAAGTAAACAAGATTCGCAAGCACCATATGATTCATAATCAAATGTGCTAAGATATCCAGCTCTATACAAGTTGGATGTGCGAGTCTCATTTATATGGCCAAGGCGACAATGCCATAAATAAGTGTTATTTAAATCACCTGATTTAAGTCGCTTAATATTTATGTTATTGATAGGAGTATCAACATTAAGAATATACAAACCATTACGTGTTGTTGCTTTACCATAAAACAACTCATTTTTATAAAACGAACAACTATTGTTCTTAAATAAAAATGAATATCCATCCTTGTCAAACAAGAATTAGAAATTATATTCCTAGTCATACTGGAATTGTAGTAACAGTTATGTAATTCCAATACAAGCCTTGTGGGCAATGTCAATAAATAGGTCCCTACAACTAATGGAACAACTTTTGATCCATTTGCCACGTGTAGGTACACTTCTCCTACCATTAATCTCCTCGTACTCCTAAACCCATACACAAAAGTGCAAATATGAGCATTAGATCCAATATCTAATACTCATGTGACTGATTAGAAGTAGATTAGATTAATTCCAATAACATAAATACCTGAAGTGCCTTGAGTAGAACTCTTCTTACTCTACACTTCCAGGTTTATCACAGTGGAGATAGAACGCATCCTCTTTGCCCTTTTGGGTTTTGGTCTTCTGGACTTTTCCAGATTGCGCTTTGGAAGAACTCTTCTTCCTTTTGGCTTTCTTACTATTGGGCTTGACCCTGTGTGCTTTGGGCCCTCCAACTAAGAGAACACTTCCCTTGACCTATAATCATTTTTAGGTTTGGTCTCCCTAAGTATGGACAACCACTCTCCAAGAGTCTTTTCCATAGCTGTTAGGGAGGGAATGTAGCACCAAATCTAGGGTAAGTTTTGGCATCCATACCGAAGTTGAGCTCTAGCAACCTATTGATAAAACGTATCATCTCTATGACATGCTTCTCAATAGATGATCCTTGAGCCTAGCCATGAACTCATAGGCATCATAACTCTTATGATATGACCTATGTTTTGGGGTCATGGCAGCCAAGACAATATACCAAACAATGATTGTATCACCCCTGTGCATCGTCCAGGCCTAATGTGCTATTATTTCTTTAACTGGTGGCTTCGTAAGAAGATAGCTCCCTATCACATAGAGAATCTTATCATACATAAGGACTATCCTCAAGATGATCTCCCAGTTATAGAAATTAGTCTCGTTGAAGGTTTTATTGCCCTCGAATATCGATCTTATCGACATGTTTCCAGACATTCTTGATCAACAACTGAATAGAGATATTATTATAATCATATTGAATTACGAAATCATAAATTGCAAGAAGTAACATTTTATGATTGCTCCCACTATTTTTCTACGAGTTTGCCACCCTCAAGACATAACTCGGGAAATCCCGTTGGAAGATTTCCTAGCAGGCTAGGATCCCATCTCCCCTCGCACAACCTTGAGTGACTCAACAAATTGTGCTAGGATCGATTAGGTAGGTACTTGCTACCAATTGCATCTCCATGCAACTCCTAGATTCATTGGGTTAACAACTCCTTGTCAAGCACATCTTATGTGACTCCCAATCTTTGCCTCTATACTTAGTAAGGCCTTGAGTGACTCAACAAACCCCACCTTTCTAGTTAAGTCGAACCCATCATTCAGGGACATCTCATGGCCCATGAAACGTAGGAATCATAGGTGACACATGACCTTGAGTGACTCAACAAATCAAGTGCCAGCTAGAAACCTAATGCTTCATAATGATGGAAGGCAAGTTGGCTTAATATTAATGAGGGATTTATTATTAATTTATTTAAATCTCATCACATGCAATTAATCAAATTAATAATGCATAATAAACGACTCAAACCGGTGTATGGTATGGATAACTACGGCTAGCCCCCTCGAGCCATAGAAGGGAAGCTAGCGGGTCAAACCTAGGTGAAGAATCACATCTTGCTTCTCAAGCACATTCTCCAAGCCTACGTTGGTCTTCGAATCATGTCTTCAATTTGGCTCCATCTCTTGCTCTTCATACAAACTACAACTATCACTACTTTATTCTATTCTACATACATTACATAGAATTAGAAACCCCGAGTTACATTCGGGGGGAGTGAGATGAGAAGAGAATGTACATCAGAGTATAAGAGAGGCAGGACACGCAGGCCCTATTTCAAAAACCAAATTTACAAGCATTCATTCCCAACAATAAATAAATGGTCGACTCGATCCATACCATACACCCATGCAATCAATCTAATTGATTTATTCACTATTATGTTAATTAATTGTCGCATTTATTTCAATCTTAATGAAACGCTTTCAATAAATTAAAAATTTGTATAATTTTGGAAAAACAAAATTGTTTTAATTGTGTTGGGCTTGGGCTCCATCCATTAGTCTAACTAACAAGTCTCAACAGGCCTTGGATCAACCAATGCATGTCAAACATACACTAGTAGCCCAATAATTAATAAATAACCCAATTAACGGCCCAGCCCCATTTTTAATCACGGCCCATAAGTGTCATACACTTATGGATTGGATAAAAATAAAAAAAAATAGCCAAACAATTTGGCCAGGCCCCACCAAAAGGAACGGAATGCACTAAGCCACCGAAGGGTCAGCCCGGGTGCTTCATGTGGACCCCGGGGAAAGTCAAAACCAAGCCCGAGGGAGCGGGAGGGGCCGGGAGGCGGCTGGGCAGCATGTCGCACATGCTGCCAGCCCAAAGGGCCAATGGGCGCGCCTGGGCCGCGACTGGGGCCGCATGGGGCGCGCCTGGCATGCGGGGTCGCGGCCACGTGGGCCGCTGGGGGGAGGGAGGCCCGCGCGCGGGCGGCAGGGGCCGCGCGGGCCTCACAAGGTCGCACGCGGGCCGCTGGGGTCGTGCGCGGGTCGGCCACGCTCGCACGCGGGTCGCGGGTCGCACCCGCTGGCGCCGCGCTGCTCGCTGGTCGAACCCGCGGGCCGCGCGCGCGCCGCGCCCCAGAGCGCAAGGCCGCGCCTGGCGGGGCCCTGCGTGCGCCCAGGCCGTGCCCAGCGTGCGCGGGCCCTGCTCCACCGCATCTTTCGACGCCTCGGTGCATCCGAATGCATCCCGAACCCTGTTTCGCCATTTTTCGTGTCATACACGATATTTTGCCCTTTCACCAAAAATATTTTGCAATCCAAAAAATACAAATACAATAATTATTTAATTATTTCACAAATAACAACATAACCGAATCCGCACGTAAGGAATTGAAATATTTCGACGATGGCTCTGATACCACTGAAAGTGAAGCAAGATCGCTACGGGGCAAGCAGCGTAGTTCAAAAAATTTGAACTTTATCCCGATCCCGGCGATTGGATCAACGTCGAAATTAAATCATTCACAAACAAAGAAATAAATCTAACCTTTAGATAATCGAGTCGTTCGCGGATTCGAGCCATCCAAGCGTCCGGCCTCTAACTCGTGATACGCGGCACGCGTCCGTTGGCAAGGAGAGCGGAATAGGAGTGCTAGCTCCTTCTCCTTTACACGGCTTGTTTATGGACGGGAAAAATAATCGATTTTCAACTCTTGAAAACTAACAAAATAAAAAGAGGCATAATTTGGGCATCCCATAAAGGGATATTTATAGAGAGGCAACCTGCTAGGGTTTGCCAAACCCTAATGGACATTGATTGGGCTAGCCCATTAATCCTAGTCCAACTAGAAATTAAAGTGGCCCAAATCCATTTATAAAATATGTGGCCCAAATCTAATTCAAGCCAAATATTTAATATTTGGCCCAAATCTTATTTAGCCCAAATATAATATTTATTATTTAATATTTGACCCAAATCTAATTTAGCTCAAATATTTAATTTAATATTTGGCCCAAATACTTTATTTAGCCCAAGTATTAAATTGAGCCCAAATTATTAAATTAGAAACTTCTTTCTAATTTAATCATTAAGTTAGAAACTACTTTCTAATTTAATCAATTGCTATTTTAGGAAACTTTTTCCTTTATAACGACCTCTCGTCATATTGACGTCATTACGTCTGTTTGTTCTTTTCCCGTGAGAACCTACAACGGCACAACGTTTTACTGAAGTGTCCCACTTAACCATACGTCCGCTTTCCTGGTTTAAGCCAGGGACCGTGCCTATTGCGTATGACTCATTAGGCTCCCGAATATGTTGGCAATGTGTCGGTACGAACACATAAGACAAGATTGGCCTCTAGCAAGGCATCATGCCTACCCAATTATTCAGAAGGATTCATAATCCGCAAATAACCTTTCACAAGCATGGTTACCATGTAATTCAATCCTCTCGTCAATGTATCTTATGTGATCTCAAGTATTGCAATGTGTTGCTTGATAATGATCACATGAGTTTTCTTCGGTCTTCCGGATATCTTCACTTAATAGAAAGTGAATCAATAACTACTTATTGATCTCTTTCACCATGGCCATGGATTTAGAGTGAATATCCACCGAAGGCGCCTTAGATACATCATCCTCTATCAAGGGATAGACGAGTCCCATCTTGGTTATACACCCATCTCCATAAGCCTCACGATATACCCAACGATCGCTCACGTGCAGCCTTTATCTAGGCCCATCGAAACGATGTCAAAGCATACTGGTCTTCTTATGAGATGACCGTGATAACCTCAGGTCCAAGGATTAGTTACACCCATCTCGTATGAGAATACCATCAACATATAATCAAAATGGATTCTCATGGCGAGTCATGTCCAGTGACATGTTCTCCAACATTGGTCACCTATGTACTTGTCTAGGCATCCCCATGCCTATGGGTGTGAGACCCCCATTGCTATCACATAGCAAAAACATAGTACATACAAGTCTTACCGCAATTGTCAATGTCCATTCTTGACATTGCTACGACTTGGGACGTTTAATGATGTCTAGAAACTGTGATGCATCATCTCACATCTTTATAGATTAATCATAGTATACATCATATGAACTTCTATCTAGTTTCATTTGGTTATTACAATAATAACAAGAAACTAATAGAATGACTTCTTGTGAATTTGAACAACTCCTTATTCAAATAATAAACATGTCTATAATTGTCAGTGTACAACATGCCCAATCTGATTGGGTCTAGAGCACCTACACTAACAGTTTTGAGGACCCAAAATTTGAGGATCATGTATTCAAACTTTCTAAAGCCTTATATGGTTTAAAACAAGCCCTTAAGGCTTGGTATGAAAGACTTAACAAATTTCTTATAGAAAAAGAATTCAAAAGAGGTCAAATAAATACAACTTTATTTATAAAAATGCAAGACAAAGATATTGGTCAAATAGATACAACTTTATTTATATAAATGCAAGACAAAGTTATTCTATTAGTTCAAATATATGTTGATGATATTATTTTTGGTTCAACAAACAAATCCTTATGTGATAATTTTGCAAATCTAATGCAAGGGGAGTTTGAAATGAGTATGATGGGAGAATTGAAATATTTTATAGGATTACAAATTAGACAAGAAGATGAAGGGATCTATATATTTCAACAAAAATACATTAAGGATCTTCTTAAAAAATTCAATGTTTAAGATAGCAAACCCATAGGTACTCCCATTAGCAGTTCATCATACTTAGACAAAGATGAGGTAAGACAAAAAGTGGACAATAAGCTGTTTAGAAGCATGATTAGATCATTATTATATCTAACAACAAGTAGGCCGAATATCATGTTTAGTGTGTGTTTATGTGCTAGGTTTCAATCCGATCCTAAAGAATCTCCGCTAAAAGCAGTAAAATGAATTTTTAGATAGTTAAAAGGCTCATCTAGTTTAGAACTATTCTATCCTAAGTCAAGTGAATTCTATCTTGAAGCTTATACCGATGCTAACTATAATGGGTGCAAAATCGATAGAAAAAGCACTAGTGGCTCATGCCAATTTCTAGGTTATTCTCTAGTATCATGGTCTAGTAGAAAGAAAAATACCATCGCACTTTCTTCCATCAAAGATGAATATGTAGTAGTCGGAAGTTGTTGTGCTCAAATTTTATGGATGAAACACTAATTAGAAGATTATGACATAAAACTTCATAATATACCTATAAAATGTGATAACACAAGTGCAATAACCTTAACCAAAAACCCTGTATTTCATGCTCAAACTAAGAACATTGAGGTCAAACATCATTTCATCAGAGATCATGTGAAAAAAGGCGATATAGAACTTGATTTTATAGATACAAATCATCAAATTCTCGATATTTTCACAAAACCTCTTAACAAAGGGAAATTTGAATATTTTAGGAGTAAATTAGGAATGATGATCCATTAAAATAAATCTATAATGTGATCGTTAAATGTATCTTTGTTGTGCTTGGGATTGTCTTTATTGCACTTTATTTGTTGGCCAAAAGTACTAATCTGTCGACAGATGATATTTAACTGTCGACTAATTATATATATTTGTGAAAACTATCGACCGATGTATTCACATCTGTCGACCATTCTATCAAAAGGCCAAAATTAACCGTGATACATAAAGAAACTGTCAACCGATTATATCATATCTATCAACCGTTTTCTTCATTTTTTCCCATTTGTCGACCGATTTGATCAGTCTTTAAAAGGATCGGGCGACCACCCATTCTCATTCCACGCCCTAATTTCTCTAAAATTCGACTCTCTATCTCTCGTTTTCTCTCTTCCAATCGCCTCTTCCTCAAATTTCCTTCTCTCAATCATCAATCAAATCCTCAGTCATCATCATGACATACACGAAGAATTCAGAAAAAAGGAAGGAGAAGGCTACATCAAGTCATCCTCCTTATTCTCTTCCACGGCCTCAACTCTTCGAAAGCAATAGAAAAAATGAAAGGTACCTTCAAAAATTCGAATCTAGAGAGGTACTACTTGGCTGATACATAGATAGTGACTTCTTAGAAGGGATTATGTTTCCTTACATCTCCACTTTTAAAGAATTTGGATGGTGCGATTTCTTATTGATACATAGGTATATTTTAGAGGATGTAATACGGGCTTTTTATGCCAATGCTGATAACCTATTCAATGGCCGAAGATCGGATGTGCGGTTTAGGACTAATATAGGCAAAACTCACTTTGAGGTAAACCTAAGTCTTGTTCAAAATCGATTTGGAATACCTCAAGGAGGAGAAAACTTTACCTCATGGACACAAGATTTGGTTTAAGAATGTAAAGAACTTTATGAAGACGACTCCATAATCGCTCTTATAAATGAAACAACAAGGATGAGTCTACACACTAGGATATTGCATCTTATTTGCTGTCAAATGCTACTCCTAGAAGTGGATATTTTTTGGAAGTCACTAGACTCGACCTATGGCTAATGCAATGCATTGTGGCTAAAAAGAGGCCAAATCTTTCACTTCTTATTGTGAATCACGTAGAATCATTTAGTGGAAGTAAACGATCACTACCTTATGGATGGCTCTAAGTGATATTCTAGAAAAAGAAGTGGGAGCTCTCAAAGGTGCAAGAAAACTTTACTTAAACCCCACACAACACATAAATAGCAATACAACCATAAGGATAGGATTTGTGGCTCAAGAAGGAGGAATATGGGTCCAAGGAAAAGTGAGCAAGAAAAGGAAGATCGTAACTCCAGCTGAGCTATCCTCAGTCCCAACTTCATCATCCGTCATTCCTAATGACCTTATTCATGGCTTAGCGGAACTCAAGTCAGAATTTCCAAGCTTCAAAGAAGAAGTTCGACATGAGCTGAGGGAGCTTCATCGTCGCCATGATGACCTTTTTGATCTCATTTCATCTCGACTTTGAGCCGCTTCATCATCTCATCCTCATGCATCTACTTCATCATCATCTGAAGACATTTAGATGTTTCCTCTTATGTATCACACATTTGTTTTTAATATTTTCTATTGTTAAACAATGTTTTGTGTTGATGACTATGATGGATTATGTGTGGTTATTTTCTATTAAATACATGTCTTCTTACTATGTGGATGCTTTTAGATTGATATCAGATTTATCTAACTATTTATGATCATTTCAATGAATGAATGGCTATATTTGGGATTTCCAAACTCTTTGAAATACAACCATGTTTTCGTTTAAGGGGGAGCTTAGCTTAAATGTTGTAAGCTTCCATGCCTTTGATTTTTTGACTTATGACAAAAAAGGGGAGAAATTTGGGTGAATAAAATCGTTTTTGAAAATTTTCAAAATCCAAGTCTAGGTTTTGTCATCATCAAAAAGGGGGAGAATGATGAATCACATGATAGATCTATGATTCAAACATAAGGACTTTAGTTTTAAAGATGAAAAACATCTCTCACCTTTGCAAAATCTTCTACTAAAAACAATTTGTCATTATTAAAAACAAAATATCTTCAAAGAGTACTCTTATGAGAATCCATATTCAAAAGGTCCTAAGTGCCGTTAGTCAAAATAGGTTCCAAATGAAGCATTTTCTCCAAAATCAGTAAGATCATCTCTTGATTGGTTAATATGACTTGTCGACCATTTTTCATATTTTAGCCCAGCTGTCGACCGATGCTTATGCACCTGTCAACTGGCAGAATGGGTGTCTTTTGAAAGATATCCATTTGTAGACAGATTGCTTGTTATCTGTCGACTAGTCCTTTGTATTAACCTTCATCTGTCGACTGATAGTATGTGTCTTCTGAAGGATAACTTCATCTGTCGGTAGATATATCATCATCTGTCGACCGGTCTTTTGTCTTCCCAGGAATTTGTAGATCGATGCTCTTGCATCTGTCGACTGACAGAATATCTATCCTTGGTCCTTCTATGGAGGGTAAGCCATCTGTCGACCGATGCCTTGCATCTGTCGATCGTTTGTTTCGCAGAAACAGATAACGACTAGTTCATCATTTGCACTCAAGTACTCTCTCCACTTACAACAGCTTGATTCAAACATGGGCATTCAAGAGGCTATAAATACAAGTCACAAGGTGATTTCAAATCACCCAAGCAATCTATCTACAAGCTCCCAAGTGCTAAAATCGTTATTGTGCTTCATTGGTAAATTCGTTCTCTTCTCAAGGCATTGTATTTATTTTGTGTAATTCTTTTTCGAGCCTTGTGTTCATCTTTGAGAGAACTTCTAACTGAGAATATTGTTTCTCAGACCCTCTCGTATTTTGTAACATTTTTGTATTTTCCTAGCTTGTCTTGCTAGAGGGCCTACTTTGCTTGTAGGAGGTTTTTGTGATACCTAGCTTTGCTAGAGGGCTTGCTTGTTCAAGCAAGAGGTTTGTATCTTCCTAGCTTAATGCTAGAGGGCCTATCTGGTGTGATAGGAGAGTTATAGTGTCTTGCTTGAAAATCCTTAGTGAAGAGCTAAGGTAATACCTCAAGAGCCTAGAGAAGGGTAGTATATATCGAGGATAAGTAAGGAAGGAAATAACTCCTGCTTAAGCGTGCTAGAGCTAGGGAAGCTTAAGGATGGATGACCCTTGGGAAGTTCGCGTAGGCCCACCAGGGTAAGTTGTTCCGATCGTTCTTATCGCTCGATGCGGGATGTTACACATCCCCTTATCTAGACGTACATCAAATCATAAGACACATGAACTTGCCCCACACCTATGTCTATAGAGACTCATCCTAAACCAAACCTTAAAACTAATCCTGAACCAGCCATTACTGTGATGCCAAACTTTAATGGCCCGCCTCCTAGAGCCCCAACTAGCATAGAGGATCTGTGAGAAGGTCGCTAGTAGTATGATATAAAAGCCACTCAAACCCAAATCATCACAAATAAAAACCATCAAGCATATATAAGTAATCGGGTCAAAAGATACATCCTATGAATATGATACAACAAGTCATAACCACAAACATAATACTGTTGTATCATATTTTTTGATATATGA
Source organism: Diospyros kaki (assembly GCA_036245055.1). Taxonomy (NCBI): domain Eukaryota; kingdom Viridiplantae; phylum Streptophyta; class Magnoliopsida; order Ericales; family Ebenaceae; genus Diospyros; species Diospyros kaki. Next base: position 24,068,057 of record BSEG01000002.1, read on the forward strand.
GAAAATGTGTTTGATGAAAAACCAACATTAGAATAAAAAAAAATCTTTATGAAAATATCATATTTCAAAATAAGTTTTTCATATTTCGAAACAAGCATGATTAGTGTTTTGACGCGAAAGCTCAAATGTTTAAAAAATCCAAAATCCATGTATTATGTTTCGAAACCATGTCTCTATGTTTCGAAACATAGTTCTGTTATGTTTCTATACATGTTTCGAAATGCTCTTTCTCATATTTAAAAAATTCAATATTTATGCATCATGTTTCAAAACTAAGTTTCCATGTTTTGAAACATCTCTCTATCAGTTCTCTCTACATATTTCGAAATGCATTTTGATAAGGTTTCAAGTTTTTCTAAGCTTATATGCTGTATTTTGAAACTTGTTTGAAAACTAAGCATATGTTTCGAAACCTATATAGTATCTTTCGAAACCTTTATCATCTCTAACAACAGAGTATTTAAAAATTTTGTTTAACATGTTTTGAAACATGTTTCTGAAGTATGTTTTGAAACCTTCATATCATGTTTCGAAACATCTGACTCTGTAAGCAGAATATTTGAAAAATCTGTCATGCTTTTGCACTTTAATTCAAAAGCTATTTAAAAGCTTACTTTTCAATTAATCTCCATACCTTGATGTTTTAATTTCAGATATGTTGTAAGTAGAGAATAAAACAAAATCATTTTGTTTTTAAAAGATCTCTTCCACTCATTCTGTCTCTTGGTGCATATTCAGTTGTAAAGGTTGGATGTTTCGAAACATGGTATGTATGTTTCGAAACCTCTATATAAAAATGTGTTGTTTTGAAACCTATAATGTGTATTTCGAAACCTACTTTATCATCTTGTCTCTAACGGTTATAATTAGCCAAAAATTCTATTTGTTGATATATATATCAGTTCTTTGAAGATAAGAAGTACCCTCTAACAAGCATACACAAGTTTAGACATCTACAAGAGATATTGCCACATACACAAGCACAAGCAAATGAAGCTCTTTTGACAAGCTCTCAAAGAAGATCCTTTCAATCATTCCTTGGTGGTGTGAAGAGGAGAAGCAAACTGAAACCATCATCCTTTCAAGCTCTCCTCACTCCATACTATTAGGTTTGTAATAACTATTTGGTAAGGTGTTTAATTACTTTCAAATTATTGGGTTGTAAAAGATAAGTGTTGTTTATCTTGTCGTAAGGTTTGAATTGGGCCCGTAAAAACTCATTGTGTAAGGTTTTAGGGTGAATCGTGGTAAAACCCTTGGTGTTGTTGATCGCTAGTGAAAGTGATTGTGTTTGCAAATCCTTCAAGTGGGTAAGCTTGAAGGTGGTGGAGTAGGCGGATGCCGAACCACTATAAATCTCGTGTGCACTTGATTTCTCATTCTTACTTGTTGTTATCTTTGTTCATGCTTTCAAAAGAATCATTTTTCAAAAACTAAAGGAGTTTCAAAGTTAGCAAAACAGAGAGGAATGTTTCGAAACATTTGGTTTTGAAACATACTTACTTATATTTCAAAACATACTTAACAGAAAGGTTTATTTCGAAACATACTTCCTCATGTTTCGAAATATAATGTCCTGCATGCTATAAGTTTTTAATTTTTCGAAAATTTACCCAAATCCCAATTAACCCCCCCTCTTGGGATATATTTGCCATTATATAGAACTAATAAATACATCCTCGTGGCGCAAGAGTCCAGCCAACTCTAGCAGCACAACACCCAAAACACCCTAGGACCCTTCTTCTGGTGAGCTATGTACACATCTGTAGACATAAGATCAACCCCTGCTAGACTTGCCCTCAACCCTATCTTTGCCTTTATTGGGAATGATGCAAAGAAAAAGAATGACCAATAAGGCTCAGCAAGTATAACAACGGGTAAAGAAAGCATGATCTAAGAACAAAGAAACATCAATAACTAATCATTAGCAGCCTAATTCAGAACAAGAGTATAAGTTAATGAATCATGCCAATGCCATGCATACCAAACAACCCATGAGTTCATAGATAACACAAGTAGTACTATAACACCCCCTTCTCCTAGAACTGCCCAAGAAGAGGTGCTACAGGGAAATAAAACATAAAACTAACTGATAACTGAAATCTGAAACCAATATAAATATCTCAATCAACTGAAATAAAATTTTGAGTCAACAAAACTGAAAACCATAAACACTGTCTAAGGGAAAAATCCCTCAACTAAAAAATAAACTAGTGTTAAACTGACAAACGCTCTAAACTAACAAACTGATAAAACTCCCAGACATCTTTGGTCTTGAGCGGCTCCACTACACACACTACTGGACATTGCTGCTAGGCCCCACATCTGGTACTCCCCCGCTAGGATCTGGAATGGCGAAGAGTACAAGGTGAGCTATAAAGCTCAGCAAGTATAAACTGGAAATAATAACTAAAGCTGAATCGAGGAATATCGATACTAAAGAAAAACTTACTGAACTTGTACTGAGTATAACACTATCTGATTGCATTCATAAATATAATGCACATAAACTGTAAGATAAATGCAAGTATGCAACTTTGGCACATAGGCCCACATAACTGTAATACATACCTGACTAATCTGAACCTGCAAACATAAAAGCTATAAGCACATACTGTGGGCAATATGCTCCTAGCTCCCTGGTCAACATCAGGCGAGTGACACACAAACTAAAACTGAACTGGTGGGATCCCCGCGGATTAGCCACCTGGCGCGCGTATGTTAGAGATATGCCCCACAACCCAATTATATTTACATGTAATTGATCAAATTTTATATTGTGACTCTTTATCTTCAATCAATTATTATTGCAAGGCATTATGTTTTTTGTTTGTCATTGATGGTTGTCTTTATTATTTCCATATTTGACAAAGTCCATAGATCAGATAGGCTCGTGGAATATGGTCGTGCATAGAGATGATGATCATGAAACATATTCCTTATAAACCTTGATCTTAAATGTTCCTAGTCGTAGAGTTATTAGGATTTGACACTAATAACTCGGATAGACTAGCATATATGATGCATGCTCAATTAGGAGAATGTCTTGTTTCATGGACACTGGTGTGTGGACACTAGTGCATATATGTGGATACTTATTATAAGAATAAGTACACTGAACTGACCCGCTACAGAATTCCTAATAGTAATTGTTGATTGTCGAATTGGAATTTTTGTGTTGCAATAGTGCAGATTGGTCCTTAAACTTGAGATATCATGGTAGTCTTATATTTGACTGGTTACGCTTTGGTTCTTTTTGGATTTCAATGGAGTCATTAACAAATTATCACTAGGCGTAACCTTATCACATATGAAGGCTTATGAATGTCGAAATAGGATTCATCACTTATCGACAAGATGTAAAGATGTCCTATGTATTCCGATAATTTGATGACTGAGGAAATCCTTGGCCGAGGTGAGATGGAAATCAAAAGGTGTTTTGATTTCATCGAATAAGTCATAAATCTGGAATGGATACATAATTGTTGAATGACTAGGGTTTTGTCATAAAACCATACCCTAAATTCAATCGGGACATAGTTGATGAAAGGATTTTACTGTACGGTAATTGCAATCGAAAAGGTCCGTATTTTCATCGTTGGCTAGGCGTTCATGGCATCTTACTAGACGTTAACCATGATATGTAGGGTTTTAGAATTAATATGATTAATTCTAAAACTATTAATTAAAGAGTTTAATTAAGAAACCCATGAGATGAGTTAATTATGAAGCCCATAAGTTTATTTAAAGATTTAAATTATTCTAATGAGTTGGGCCTTCATATAGCCCAATAGAATTGGCCCTACATCTAGCCCAATGATGGACCTAAGGGGTCACACACTTGGGTCGAGCCCGTTCCACAAATTAAAAGAGAGATACGCCCAATATGATTATGGGCCGGACCTAAATCGTTTAGCGCTTTCCAAAGGCACAATTAGGGTTTTTTTAAAAAAACTCTATAAATAGGCCACTTAAGAAGATGGAAATGAGGGAGAAATTCAGATCTCTCATTGGAGGCGCCTAGGGTTTGCTAGCACTACTCGAGGCGTTGTGGAAAGGGTCGATCATGTGGACCGACTTGGAGGAGTCTGCGCTTGCAACTCTACGGATCAAATAAGGCAGGATCGAAGCTACGCGGTTGGCCGGTTTCTAACAGCATAATGCAATGCTCACATACATGCTAGCACATAATATGTAGTGCTCCATAGAAAATCATGCTCAATGCTCATACCAAGATGTATGCACATATATTCACAAGATAATGCTGATCATGTCAAATTAAGTGCCAAACATGTAATCTGATCTAATATAATGGAATATAAAGATTTACTCGTATTTTTCCTTGATTTGCAATATTTTTTGACATTTATTTAATTATTTAATAATTTATTTATTGCAACGTGAAGACTTCCCAGAGGGGTCACCCATCATAAAATTAGCCCAACTCGAGCACGCTTAACTTTGGAGTTTTGAAGATAATTGAACCAAATAGGAGAAAAGATGAAATTTCGGTGTGAGTGTTATACACCCTAGGCCTATTGGGATATGAAAATCACCCATCCGGATATGAGACACATGAATTGAATGGGATTATGAGAGACATTCAGATGAGTAAGAACCCATCCGGATACAAGACACATGAACTTTGGGATAAGTTGTGAGAGACATCTGGATGTGCAAAGACCCATCCGGATACGAGACACAAACTTATTTGGACACATCTGGATACAACACAAGGTATCCGGATATCACTCACAAAAAGCCTTAGACTCATCCGAATACGACACAAAGCATCCGAAAATTACTCACAGACAACTTAAAAACATTCGGATACAACTCAAGGCATCTGGATACTACTCACAATCTCTGTTAGACACATCCGAATACGAAAATGAAGCATCCGGATATCACTGGACCATTCGGATATGAACAAGAGCTATTCGGATGTCACTTACATAAAACTTTTTGACCCATCCGGATAGCCTCTAACCTATCCAGATGCTACTCACATGCTCTGAAAAATCTGTCCGGATATGAAGGATCCTATCCGGATGTCTACAACTTTTAAACCGAGAAACGATGACACAGAGACTTCGTTCTTGATTCAAACTTAATCAAAACTACACCATTCCGAATAAACTTGGGAAAACAAGTCCTAATTGATTTGAAACAACTTTAGGAATGATTTAGCGATCATATTGAATGGAATCATTGCAAATAAAAATGCATCAACTGGTATAAACTCATTGCTCGCATATATATATATATATATAAATACATGCATTGTATAATCTGAAACTCAACAAAACTAATGTGGATCCGTAATGAAAGGAATTACAAAAAAAGATACTTGCCTTAGACTTTCTGATTGAACCCTTAAATGATCTTGAAACTCTTACAAGACACTGCTACCTCTCGGCCCCTCTGTTCTTCACACGACGTGAAGATAATATGGCCAAAGAGACTTTATATATATACATATGCTTATGAGAAGCCCTAATGCCCATCTCCCTCTCCTAATCAAACTTGGAGACCCTTAAACCCTCTCTTACTAGGACTAGGAGACTTCAACCCAAAGCTATCTCACGTTTGGACTCCTAAAACATAATAACTTTATTTAAATAATTAAATTATAATAACCAATCCTTAAATGACCATCATGTCCTTGCATTTAATAAATAAATATAATTAAATGCTATTTAATTTCTATTTTCTCAATTAAAAATCTAAATTGCCACATTAACAATTAATTGGAAAATTCTCTTAATTAAATACTTCAATAATTAATTAACTAATTCTAAATAAATACTAAGCCTTCTAACGGGTCGTTACAAGTACTGTGACATCTCATCCTACACCCACAACCACCACTAATGCTTGGGGCCAGAAAGCTCACTTCTAGGGCTAGCTCTCTCGCCATACAACTCTTGAGGACATTCAGCTCCCAGCCAAGATCATAACCACAACAAAAACCACAAGGTCATTGGGGCCAAAAAGCTCACTCATAGGGTGATGCTCATGAGTACATATGTAATACCCTAGAATTTTCAAAAGAACTGAAGAGTAATTTTTACTGGGGCCATAGGTGAAATTTTCAAAAGATTTGGGACTTAAGTATAATTTCTTATAGTTATCAGTACCGAATCGACTGTAGGGAGTGTCGTGGAGCCTAGATTCCTAAGGAAAAATGTATGTCATTGACGAGCATTCTGAGATTGGATTTATTGTATTAAAAGAAATCAAAACCAAGACAGTTTTTGGTACAACTTTGGTTCAGGCTGAAAAATCGAATTGTTGTAGGGGACCTCCGGGAAATCTATGGAACCCTGAGAGGGCTCCAGTTTTTCATAAGGATCAACCTTGAGGTAGTTTCGGGATGAAACAATAGGCCGGTGAGGACATTGGGGTGAAATCATCCTTATTGAGTAAGCTTGAAGTTATTAATTTTGCGTTTTCAGTATCATAATACAAATTAATTTATGTTTGAGGGTATAATTGCAATTAGGGAATTGTCCCAAGTGAAATTAAGATGAAATTTGGGGATTAAATGTGTAATTTTCCTTAACTTATGGTGCAATATATAGATATATATATACACGTGCGTGTGTGCTAGTGGCAAGCTTCTGTGAAGCTTCACTATTAATCTTCTACAAGCCAGGTGGCCAACTTGCTTCAAGAAGTGGTGACAAGGTAGGTTTGGGGCGATAGATTCTCTATGAATAGAGGAAGAGCGAAAGCAAAATGGAAAGGACAAGCAATGAACTGAGGGTAGGAAGCAAATGGTCGAGGGGTGGCAGAGAGCTTAGAGGGAGATCGAGGGAGTGTTGGCAGCAATGCTGGTGGTCGGAGGCAGCCGAGATGAAGGCTAGAGGCGGCCGAAGCAGGCCATAACAACAAACAACAGCCATGGCCACAAGCTATTGTGGTGGGATAACAACCAGCAGGCGGCTGTGGTAATAGCCGTAGGTGTGGCAGCGACCGACGAGGTTGGCGGGGTCGGTGGAGTTCTGAGAGGCGGCCGGTGTAGGGGGAGGTGGCCAGCAACGCTGTGGTGCGGCAACTGGGATGGTAGGAGAGGGTATAGAGCTCTATGGCTATTCAATGAGCGACTTCTGGCAGGCTTCTAAGATGGAAACCCCCAAAGGAGAGAAGATATGGGACCAGTTATAAGGTCGCATGACGAGGACATCATGTACTCAAGGGGGGGAGAATGTAATACCCCAAGATCCCAGAGAAGGGTAGTATATATTGAGGATAAGTAAGGATGGAAATAACACCAGGTAGATACCTTTTGTGTTAAATATAGGTAAAGAACTCTCGAGTTAAGTATGCTTGAGCTGGGGAAGCTTAAGGATGGGTGACCCCCTAGGAAGTTCGTGTAGGCCTATCAGGGTAATTTGTTTAGGTCCTTTCTGTCGCTCGATGCGGGATGTTACACCAATGTTGGAGAACGCATCACTGGACATGACTCGCTATGAGAATCCATTTTGGTTATATGTTGATAGAATTCTCATACGATATGGGTATAACTAATCCTTGGGCCAGAGGTTGTCACAATTATCTCATAAGAAAATCGATATGCTTTGACATCGTTTCGATGGGTCTAGACAAAGGTTACACGTGGGCGATCGCTAGGCATATCACAAGGCTTATGGAGATGGGTATATAACCAAGATAGGACTCATCTATCCTTGATAGAGGATGATCTATCCAAGGCGCATTCGATGGATATTCACTTTAAATCCATGGTCATGATGAAAGAGATCAATAAGGAGTTATTGATTCACTTTTTATTAAGTGAAGATATCTGGATGACTGAAGAAAACTCATGTGATCGTAATCAAACAACACATCGCCAGACTTGAGATTGCATAAGATACATTGACGAGAGGATCGAATTACATGGTAACCATGCCCAATAAAGGTTGTTTACGGATTATGAATCATTCTGAATAATTTGGTATGCATGACCTTGCTAGAGGCTAATCTTGTCTTATGTGTTCATACCAACACATTGCCAACATATTCGGAAACCTAATGAGTCATACACAATAGGCACGATCCCGGAAACCTAATGAGTCATACACAATTGGCACGATCCCTACCTTAAACCAGGAGAGCGAACGTATGATTAAGTGGGACACTTCGGCAAGAAGTTGTGTCGTCCTAGGTTCTCACGAAAAAAGAACAAATAGACGTAATGATATCGATATGATGAGGGATCATCCTAAAGAAAAAAGTTTCCTAAAATGACAATTGATTAAATTAGGAAGGAGTTTCTAATTTAATAATTTTCTATTTGTTGGAGTGCTAAATAGGAAATAAAATATATTTAGGATTAAATTAATATTTGGGCTAAATTGGATTTGAGTTAAATATTAAATTAAATATTTTATTTAAATTAATAATTGAATTTGGGCCATTTAATTAATTACTAGTTGGACTAGAATAAATGGGCAGACCCATATCCACTAGGGTTTTGGAAACTCTAGGAGGCCATGCTCCTCTATAAATACCCCTTTATGGATTGCCCAAATTTGTATAATTATTTTTATGTGGATTTTCAAGAGTTGAAAAATAATTGTCCTTCACTATCTCTCTTTTCTTTTGGCATCAATTCGAAACGAGGGCGTTCTTTTCCGTCCATATACAAGTCGCGAAAAGGAGAAGGAGCAAACACTCCCATTCCGCTCTCCTCGCCAACGGACATGTGCCGCGTATCACAAGTTAGACGCCGGACACTTGGATGGCTTGAATCCAAAAACGATTCAAAAATTTAAAAGTTAGATTTATTTTATTTTGTATGTGAATGATTTAATTTTGAGGTTGATCCAATCGCTGGAATCAGGGTAAGGTTCAAAATTTTTGAACTACGTTACTTACCCCATAACAATCTTGCTTTACTTTCACGATTGATAGATTATAACGCTTGTAAAGGTAGCAATAGGAGCATGAGGTTCCATTATATGCATGATAAGTTTGGATATTAAAAGGGATTTGATTATGGGAAAGAAATTCAAAGTCTTAGGAATGGTTAGGAGAAGGATGCACATTTTGGTTGAGTGTTACTTTAGAAAAGAAAAATTGAGAATCCAAGAGATCAGGGATTGGAACTAGTACTGGTAAAACTACTACAACTCTCGAAGGTGGGATAAGGAATTCTAGCATAACAATAACACCATGGGTGCTTGGCCTATAACAACGGATTTGAGCCTAGGGACTAAGGTAGATGACTGGTGATGTGCTCGTGACAAATACCGGAGCAGCATTTGGGCTGGCTCACGATAAGAGCGAGACTTCCGGGTCAGAGTGACACAGTGAACTGCGAAGACAGTCAGACGCTAAATTTTGGGCGGCAACGTGGCTGTTATGTATGGATTAGAGTCCAAGTGCCAAAGGGCCGAAGCATTATGGTAGGGTCCCTAATCGGTTATGAAAAGGTTGAAGGCTTGGAAGATGACCTAACCTAGATATTTGCTATGTGGACTATGATTGTCAAAAGAGAATCAAGAAAAATAGAATTTTGAGTGAAGAAATAGTGTTTGGAAACCTATTATCAAAGATTTGTGGAGAGGTTCTCTAGGATAATTGCACCCACGATAGAACTCGTGAAGTTATGGTTACTACAATATGATGAGTGGGCTTGAGAAATTGGGAGTTTTGTGTAAAAGGGGTGGTGAAATTGTGATTGTGTTCATAGGTCGTAACCATGAGTGGAATGATCCCTGGTATAGGCATATGTTGTGGATTTGCTTAGAAAATATGTTTCCCATATTAAGCAAGTGGTGAGACGGTTGTTTCCCAAATATGACCATTGGGAGGATTTAGTTCTGGTTACTGACTTGACTTTCGATTTCGTGTGCCTATTATTACACACCCCAGGAATTGTGAGTAATTGACTCTGATTTAATCATCATGAATCTTACCCTTGGTAATATAAGGAGGTTGGTGGAATAGTAGGTATATCTTAGTACTCTTGAGAAAGCATATGAATGAGTTGTTATAACGAAAGACGTGAGTTCTCAGTTCCATTATGGAAATTTTATTTGGGTTGTGGAACAGTAGGCTAAGCTGTAAGAGTTATGCTAGGTGTTGCCAACAACCAAGTGGAAATCAGAAGTTGTCCTGTAAGGCTTCCATTTAAAGTAGTTGAGTGAGAACTAGATTGCCTAGTAAGGAACGAGTTAAATCTGTTCCTGGAATCAAGGGTGACAGAGACATTGTTTTACTTAATAGTGGGATTGTTTCTCATGCGAGAGGGATATGGAAAGCATCATTTAGTTGAGATAGAGCATTTAGTGGTACTAGATTAAGGTGACATGAATGACGTATGTGTCTTAAAGTGCTCTAGTTGATAGTGTGATTATGGAATGTTATGGTAATGTCGATAATGAATTGAAACGAAATGAGAGTACTGTGTTGGGATAATTTGGTCATGATTGATGGATAGTGTTTGAAAGCGAAATAGTAACATGTGAGGATGTCAGGTTATTGTAAGAGAAATTGTGTTCTGGATAGACCTGAATTAACGATTTACGTGACTAGCTGCAAGAGGCTGAGATATTTCTTCTAAAGTTAATGTGCGATCGAGGTACTGTCAATTGAGGGAAAGGGAATGAAACCATCCTAAAATGATGTACAGATCATGATATGGTGAAAGTAAGCATTCGATGATGCCTTTAGGTTTGACTAATGCGTCAGAAGCATTTATGGATCTTAGGAATTGTGTAATTGGGCCATCTTTGGATGAAAAATATGAGTTGTTATAGTTGGTGACCGAGAATCATTGATGATATATCTTCAGAATAAACTCATTAATTTTGGGATATGTATGACTACTTGTGTTGAGCTACAACATGAAATTCTGTAAATGCCACAGCATGCTTGTAAGCATTGGTTGTGTAATGAAGGCAAACTAGGGTGTTCACTAAGGATTGAATCGATATATGACTGAGGTATTCGGGTAAATAAGTTGTGTTAGGTCTTAGTTATTTGATCAGTCAGATGCAAATTTGAAGGACGAAATTTCTTTAAGGAGGGGTGAATGTAATACCCGAGAATTTTTAAATGACTTGAGAGTAATTTTAACTTGGGCTATAGGTGAAATTTTTAAAAGATTTGAGACTTACAATTATCAGTACCAAATCGACTCCAGGGAGTGCTCTGAACCCTAGATACCTAAGGAAAAAGGTATGTCATTGGCAACCATTCTGAGATAGGATTTATCGTATTAAAAGAAATCGAAACCGAGATAGTTTTCGGTACAGCTTTTGTTCAGACTGAAAAACTGAATTGCCGTAAGGGACCTTTAGAAAATCTACGGAACCCTGAGAAGGCTCAAATTTTTCAGAAGGATCAATCCTGAGGTGGTTTCGGGATGAAACAATAGGCCGGTGAGGACACTAGGGCGAAATCGTCCTTATCGAGTAAGCTTGAAGTTATTAATTTTGCGTTTTCAGTATCGTAATGCAAATTAATTTGATGTTTGAGGGTATAATTGCAATTAGAGAACTACCCAAGTGAAATTAAGATGGAATTTGGTGTTTAAATGTGTGATTTTCCTTAACTTATGGTGCAATATATATATACACACACACACACACATGTGTGTGTGTGTGTGCTGATGGCAAGCTTCTGTGAAACTTCAAGATTCATCTTCTACAAGCCAAGTGGCCAAGTTGCTTTAAGAAGTGGTGATAAGGCAGGTTTGGGGTAGTGGATTCTCTAGAAATAGAGGAAGAGAGGAAGCAAAATGGAAGGGAGAAGAAAAGAATCGAGGGTAGCAAGCAAATGGTGGAGGAGTGGCCGAGAGCTTTGAGGGAGATCAAGGAAGTGCTGAGAGCAATGCTGGTGGCTGGAGGCAGTCGCGACGATGGCTGGAGACTGTTGAAGCAGGCCGCAAGTTGCTGGTGGCCGGAGGCAGTCGCGACGATGGCGGGACAATAACCAGCAGGCGGCCATAGTTGTCGCGGTGATGGCCGCAGGTGTGACGGCGATCGGTGAGGTCGACGAGGTCAGTGGAGGTCCGGGAGGTGGCCAGCAGTGCTGTGGTGCGGCGGCTGGGATGGTTGTTCACGCGCCCAAGGGAAGCAGGGGAGAAGAAGAAGAAAGAAGAAAAAGAAAAAAAGAAAAAAAAAAGAAAAAAAAGGAAAATGGAGTATGATGACCCCGCCCTTGGACACCCCGGCCAAGGCACCAAGGGAAAGGCATAAAAAAGAAATGGTACATGCTAAGGTTATGGAGGAACACATACACATAAGACTGGAAAAGATAATAAGCTTACAAATAGTTAGGCAACATGCTGCCACTTTTTCAAAATACGCAATAACTTGAAATATAATTAAGACATCACGTACAAGCGTTATGGAAATCCTTACCAACGGAAGCGCTGGATCGAACCTACAAGCTTAACTAAAACTAAATAAAGGGGTTTCCACTAGATTTCCTTTACAAACATAAGAAATGCATAAGACTTTCAATACTCCATAAAACACAACACATCATAGCAGGAACAATTGTAGGACACTCACACACACCACTTACAACTCTGAGTATCCCAACTGTTATTTACAATGCATCATTCGAAAACTTCCAAAATCCAACAAACAATTCTTACCATGTTCATAGTACATAGTACCCTGACTTACACCCTCAACAGCATAAAAAGTAAATCCAAGCCTTACATAACCCCTATTTATACAACTGCGATACACGAGTCTCAAATAAATCCAAAGGTTACGTAAGATCCATATCATATGAATAACATGAAGTTAAACTAAATATCGGCCTCCTCGTAGCCTTTTCTCCTGTTTGGTGCCCAAAATGAATAACCCCAAAGCCCTTATTTATAGGAAACTTCGACGAACCAAATCACACCACGTGTCACGTCATCATTCCATCCATGATCATCCAATTAAAATATGCCACGTGTCCCTAAAGATTTGTGCCTCCACATGTTTAATTAGATTTTCAAGATTCCCCATCATTACATCTCACATGGTAAATTACATTTTCTACATTTCCCATCATTACACCTTTAATTAACAACTACATCCCACACGATTAATTGCATTTTTTACATTTCTCATCATAACACTTCAAATCCTATCTGTAACACCCCAAATTTTTTAGGCGTGTTATAATTAGGATTTCAGGAATATAAAAATTTTTCATACCACAATTGTTGCCATACATCACACAAATTCTCAAAAACCCTAATTTTCACCTTCTCAGCTTAACAAACCCAATATTAAGTAGCTAAAACAGGTGTTAAAATTTCAAATGCGGAAGCTAGATCAAACCTGATATGGTTCACAACCATAATGCTTTATTTATCATAAAATTATTCAAGACGTCTACAAAATGTATTATAAGGAAATCATCTCTCGTAAATGATAACTGAACGTCTTAAACATATCCAAATCATTCATAGATATGATAAACATGCTACATACAGCAAATTAAACTTATTCTTCAGCTACCTCATTTCCCTTCGAGCCGCTTGTCGAACCTGGAACGTTTGAATATTCTAGGGACATAGTCCAATTAGAAGATGAACCTTCTAGTGAGAAACTCCAAAAATAGTTTATATCAATGCATGAACAAGTATAAAACGTATGAGGAAAATAACGAGAACTACTCTGAAGTGCCTCGTGAACATGTCAACCTCCTCCAACGAGAGCTTTCTCAATGGTGCACGCATAGCGCCTCTCGGGAGGTCCCTAACTATGTCACCTTGGCCTGACCTCATAGAACTCATGCAAGCACCATATCCGTTGTATCTTAGACTCACGGTCTTCCCCATGAGAGCTTTCTCGATGGCGCACGCATAGCGCCTCTTGGGGGATATCTAACTTTTTCCCTCGGCCAACAACAAATAGGTATAACTGTATGGCCACACGAATTTTATAAATGCAACAGTTAAAAAGCCAACAGCATATATTTTTCAGAAAAATAAATTTCGTATATGCAACATGATTTCACATAAGAGAATAACAAGAGTTTACGTATAAGAACTTCACGAAACACGTCTCATGTAATAGAAGTCTCTCATAAGAGAAATAAAAATACGATTTGGAGTATAGGAGTCTCACTTTATTGGTTTATCTCTTGGTCGGTATAATTTCACAGCAAAAGGCCTAGGTTTCTGCAGAAAACACACGTTTTGGTAAACCTAATCTCAAATATTTTTACATAAGGTTCAGGGATATTAAATTAGGGACAAAACTAGAAAATTTGGAGAAAAATAGGCCCTTCACGCGCCCTAGAAAAGTAAGCCATGCGCAGCTATTTTTCGGCGCGTGTATCTCACGTGCTGCACAACAATTTCGGACTGCATTGCGTCGTTTTCGTATTTCAGCCATATCTCTCTCGCTTTAACTCCAATTCGACCCCCGTTTGAACCTACGCGACCCTCTCTTCCCCCTCTATAGGATTATAAAAAAAAAGGGACTTACCTCACTTTTCTTCTGACTAATTTTGGCAAACTTCGACGAAGACTCGCAACACTGACGAGGCTCATTCTCCACCGCTTCTCCACCGCTTTCTTCCCGCCTTCTTGCCGAACTTCTTTCTCTCTCTCTCTAGAGAAAGCTCCTCCTCTTAGAGTGCTTCACTCCTAAAAGATCTCTTGAATGGTTTGAGAACAACCCATGGTGCCTATTTATAGATTACTTGAACCAATGATATTATGCCATTTGTCACAATCTTAGCCATGGACTCCAAAGACTCAAAGCCATAATTAAGTGGCTTTTGAAACCCAAAGATAGAATGAATTGAACTTTTGAAATCCAAGATAATACCCCAAAGTTCTTCCAAATAACATTTTGGCCCTTTTTTTCAAGTCCTCAACTTTAATATTTTACCACATGAGCTTATGATTTCATCCTTATTTCATTTGAATAATTTTCTAATTACAATTACACCCACCAACATCAAATTTATCGAGATACTTAAAATTTTAAAATTAATAACTCAAAATTACTTGATATGTACAATTTTCGGGAAGCCCTTACCGTCATTCTGTCTTTTCAGGTTACAACTTAGCTTAACCGAAAAACCGTCTCTGATTTGATTTCTTTTAGCGTCATAAATCTCGCCTTGAGACACTCATTAAAAATACACCTTTTTCCTTAGGTATCTAAGCTCCATGGCACTTCCTGCAGTCGATTCGGTGAGTTACTATCCTCTCAAACCCATTTTTCGGTATTTTAAACTTACTTAAAATACGTTGCAACCTTACGAAAATATAGGGTATTACACTATCTCCAAGTGGCCAATGAATGCTTGCCACATGTCCTTAGGGATATGGTTTGGAGACTTTTGCAAACTTAGAGAATGCTTGTCACATGTCCTTAGGGATATGGTTTGGAGACTTTTGCAAACTTAGAGACTAAGTAAGCTTTTCCTTGGCCAATCACGCAATGCCACCTAAGGGGGTCATTATGAGTCATCATGTGGCCTTATCTTATCTTCCAAGTGGCCAATGGTTGATTGCCATGTGTCCTTGAGAATAAGGTTTGAAGACTTTTGGAAGCTAAGTCTTGAATTTCAAAATGATTCAACGATGGATTAAATGTTATTTGAGATCCGCAATCATGACTTAACTATATTGGAATAAGTTTGGAATCCGCCATCATTACTCCCAAATGGTTTAGTTGGCCCAGTTCATTATTCCAATGATCTAGCTATAGGTTTCAAAAACTATACCTTGGCCTGAACTTTTCGGGTAATTTGCACTTAGGCCCTTGCAACTTGGTCCCCGGGCCATTTTTAATTGCACTTTTTGGTCCCTAGAAAATGGATAAATTACGCTAATATCTCAAGATTTTTAGATAAATTACACTTTTACCCGAACTTCAGTATTTATGATTTTGCCACTAGCTCAGAAACTGAACCTTTGTCTCAAGACTTCTATAATCCCTTGAAATGACCTATTTCCTCAAGTATTAGAACCTAATAACCCCAAGTATTACATCATATTTGAGTTTCAAAATCTTGGATGTTACAACAGTAGAAGACAAAATAGGACCTACAAAACTATATATCTACAGCCCTAGCACACGCCAAAACACCTAGAGATCTTTTGGTCATGAACGGCCCTGTACACACCTAGACGCCGGACCCCACCTCCTAGGCTCCCCGTCAGCCATAGTCTTGCCACTACCTGGAATGATGTAAAAAAAAAAAAGAGCTATAAAGCCCAACAAGTAGCATAGAATAAAAGTAAGAAGAGTGAGGAGAACCATCCATAGATGACCCTAAATATCCCACTAATGCACGGAATGAGGAGGGAAGTCATGTTCATGCAAGCTCCAAGCCATCACTACGTAATCATAGGTAAGATCCATGCTGATACATTACCATCACAACAAATACAACAAGAAAATCTAGGTCCCACACACGAGTTCGGCCTTACGGCCCATTCGAGCTTACACGAGTCCGACTCACAAGCCCCCCGAGCTTAACGATGTAGCACCGTAGGAGACATTTACACAAATATAACATGCTTTATGCTCATAACCAAGCTCAATAAAATAAGCAATATACTCATGATACATGCATAGGATCTCTTCACTTTAGGTGTATAAGGCTAGCTCACTCATTTAATCATGGACAATATGCATGGGATGTGTTTATGAATAAGGAAACCCGAGCCAAGAGGAAGAAAAGGGAATCAAAGTTTACAAGAGGCTTTTAAGCCAAAAAAGGGGTTGATAGTTGACAGACTGCCTCAATCTGTTAACAGATTGTCCATTTATGTGGCAATCTGTCGACAGATTGCTTCCACTCTGTTGACAGACAGAACCCCAAAACTCTCGACTCCCTTGCTTCTTACACACGAATCCTAGGCAAGGTGGCGCAAACTCTTGCCTAATCTTTAACCCAACAAAACACATAATTTCCAAGCAAAATTGGGGAGGACAAACCTCCTTGGAAGCATTAAAGAAGATATTAAATGAAGAAAAGCAAGTATGTTACAAACACGTAGGAATTTACTCCAAAAACAGAGGGTTTGGTAGAAATCCTTTTTAACAACTGAAATTCCAGGTTAAAAATCATAAGTAGGGATTAGAACTTGCATTAGATTTCTTTTCTAACACTCCCTGGCCTTTCTTGACCTTTAACTTCTCACGAAACCTGCCATACATGGGAATTTCCAGCTCCTCCTAGCTATAAAACAGGGGACAAGATGGATTCTAAGCTAGAGAAGGGCTAATAGATAGATTTCCTACCTTGAAACACCCTCCTAAACTCCTTAGCTGCTCCAAGAAGAAGAGAAGAGTGGAGAAGAAAGAACCCTTGGGCTGGAAAGTGTCTCCTGAACTCTCCACCGCCTCACGTCTCTTTCCCTCTTCAATCTTCCCTCTATTTATACTTTCCCCATTTTATTTTAATTTAATTACTAAATTCTAGCCACTTTAATTCCTTAATCCTCTCTTTTTATCCCCTTAATCCCCTCTTAATTAGAAGCCCTCTTATCTCACTTTAAACATTCCAAACTTACCCTTATGTTGACTTGCTCACCTCCTCCCTTGACTTTGAACGTTCAACCCCCCTTGACTAGCCAACACCTTCACCTCAACCTACCAAATTAAATTTCCAAATTAGTGTTATTTCAAATAAGAGAAAACTCCCCAACATAATAACATGACCATACCACACTAACGAGGCATTACATGGAGAAAGTAAAAGAAAATGAGAAAAAATAGGGAAAAACTTACGAAAAATTTCAAAAAATTTTAGGAATTAATTTAGAGCTAGAAGAGCATGCCAAAGTCAGGAAATTATTCGAGCACGCATTTCGAGGTCAAGACATGCACACCGAGAAAGCCCATGAGGCTAACTTAGGTGAGTGATATGACTCTAGTACTTAATTTGATTTCATAAATGATTTTTAGCATGTGATTGGTTAGTTCAAGTGAGCAGTTCTACCCTCCAGAACTTGGCTTGATCAATGTTTTGCCAAATTGCTTTAATTTATCAGCATATTGTACATATTGAATTTATTGCATGTCGCATCAACTGGTTATGCTTTGCAAAAATACATGGCGTGTGAGTCTTTCATGACATTACTATTTTTGAAATTATGTCATCATTATGATGTTCGGTGGGACGGGACGGGATTATCCTGAGAATGGGACAAGGTTAATCTTAGTCATACAGGTGACGATGGGTGCACCCAGAGATTAAGAATGTCACAGCAAGGCAATCCCAATAGTATGGTGTGGGATGAATATTTTCCCTGAGAGATTGAGGATGTTAGGGAGATTTCTCAGGGTTGACATATTGTGTCATTTATACATGCCATGCTCATGAACATACATTCATTTTGTAACTGTTTTATGCCATCGCTTAGATGTTTTAGCATCTAACCTGGGTTATGCCCCTGAAACAGTCAAACGTTCTAGTTAGGGATTGCAGCAAGGGCGAGGACGTGGCCAGTTAAGGGCCGACAATGTTCAAACATGAAAGTTGCGATTTTCATTTTCAAGTTTATGTAACCCTTATTTTGATGAGGAGACGCTATGTATGAACGATTTTGGTATTTTTTAATATTTCTCCTTGCTTAGCTTTGATAATTTGTTTTAATGATGATCAACAAAATGGTTCATGACATATTTCAAATATTTTGTTTTCAAAGTAAAAATCATTTTTCTTATCCTTACAAAAATCTATTTTCTATCTAAATTATGTGGTCTTTAAGAAGCTCGTTAAAATAGATGATATATGTTCTTCAAAGAAATCTCATAAGCTTCAAAATCTTAAGATTTCAAAGAATGAAGAAAAAAGTTATTTTTAAATCAATTGTTCTTTTGAAACATTAAATCAAAATGTCGATAGCTGTAAAGAAATGTCGACAGTTTCTTTTGCTTGGGTAAAAATGTTGACAATATATCCTAAAACTGTCGATCGTTTTTAAAGTTTATAGCCCAAACTGTCGATAGTCTTCATCAAACTGTCGATAGGTAAAATGCATGCTCTCAGGTTCTAAATGTCGACAGTCTCTACATCAATAATGTCAATAGTTTTTGAAAATTGTCAACAGCCTTGCTAAAACTGTCGACAGTTGTTTAAATTTGAAGTAACTTGTCGACAGTCTGAAAATAAACTATCGATAGTCTCTATGGTAGACAGCTTTTAACGACTAAAATCTCCTTCTTCCATGATGGTGTCTCTACTTGCAAAGGGATGATTCTTGCATGGGCTTTCAAATCTCTATAAATATAAGTTAAGAGAAGAATTCAACCTACCGAAGTGATCTATCTACAACCTCCCAAGTGCTTATCAATTGTTGTGCTTCGTTTGTGCCTAAATCTCTTTGCTTTCAAGGCTTGTACTTTATTTGTTTCAAAGCATATTTTTAGCCTTGCATTTGTTCTTGATTACATTGTAACTAAGATGGCATACTCTTAGAAATTCTTCTCATGTATCATTTCTTTTTTTCCTAGCTTGCATAAGCTAAATGACCTACTTGTTATAGTAGAAGGTTTGTATTACCTAGCATTGCTAGAGGACTTGCTTCATTGATTAAGCAAGAGAATTGTATCTGATAGGTTTGAAATCCTATGGCACACACCAAGAGGGGTGGTGAATTGGGTAATTTAAAAACTTAATAGAACTTGAAAAACTTTTTTATACAAATTGAGGTTTTAGTGATTTAAAACGTAAAGCATATAAAATGACAAATGTAAATCTATAAAGATAAATATGTGAACCAAGTGAGGAATAATAAAATGCTTGGAAAGATAAATAGATCAAATGACACAAACACATGGAAACACAAGGATTTATAGTGGTTCAGTTTAACCCAAGCATAATCCACTACCTTAGCTCATCACTAAGGATTTTACAAACAAGCCACTAAATCTCCTATTTAACCAAGTAGGCCCTTTAGTCCAAGACTAGAAAATTATAAACCTTTTGCTTATACAAGCAAGCCCTCTAGCACCTAGCTCGGATAATACAACCTCTTGCTTGAAAAGCAAGCCCTCTAGCAATACAAGATAGGAAAAACAAGAAAGATACAAAATAGAGTTTCTAAGAGTATACACTCTAAGTTACAATGTCTCTTAATAAAGATACAAGGGTTGAAGTAAATAATTACAAATGAAGATCAGAGCCTTGAAGAGAGAAAAAATGAAACGCAATCGATGTAAGTATAAATGAGTGTAAATGTAAGCTCAATTCAATTCATTCCCGTCCATTAGCCTATTTTTGATCTCCTTGATTTTTGTTTATAGACTTTCCAAGAACTTTGCTCCAAACTAACCATTTTTTAGTCATTCGAGACTGTCAGAGAAACAAACTGTCCAAAAACTAAAGAGGTTAGTCGACTAATTATATGAACAAAAATTAGACATAGTAGACAGAACCATACCCGTAGTCGAAAGTGATAGTCGACAGATTAAATTATGTTGTTCAAAAAACCATGAGGATAGTTAACAGATCAAAACATAGTCGACATATGCAAACCATAGTCGACAGATGCTAAACATATAGTCGACAAATTGAAGGAGATAATCGACAGAGCCTAAGGCATAGTCGACAAAATGAAATACTTAGTCCACAGATTGAAAGCATGTAGTTGACAAATGAAGACTTTTAAGATACAATACATTACAACATATTTACATTTCTTTAGTTTAAGTAAATGTCCTCATTTTCTTTAATTTATATTTTACCTTCCATTTACTTTAATACATAAATTTAAATAAGAAAATACATCTTATTTGGATTCAATAAAAATATCAAAAAAATCAAAATCCATAATCATAAGAAAATAGAATTTTGGTTTTACTACATGTTAGTTCTATATAATGGCAAGTATATCCCAAGAGGGAGGTGAATTGGGATTTGGGTAACTTTTCGATAGATTAAAAACTTATAGCATGCAGGATATTATGTTTTGAAATATGAGGAAATATGTTTCGAAATAAATATTTCCGTTAAGTGTGTTTCAAAATATAAGTATGTTTCGAAACCAAACTTTTTGTTAAGTATGTTTTGAAACTTATTATGATATGTTTCGAAACTTTCTGTTAAGTATGTTTCTTTATTATTATTATTATTATAAGGTAAGAGATTAAAAGGGTAAATTCACCCAAACTCCATTTTGTTGTTTGGGTTATTAGAGGAGGCATGCATTTTATACTATTTGAAAAATATTCAAACAATTTTTGCTTAAATTTTAGTTAATTTAAATTAAATTAATTAAGCACTAAGTAAGTTGAATTAAAACTAAATAATAAAAAGCTTAGAATTTTTTTTTTTAAAAAAAAAACAAAGTTGGCTGGCTGGAATGGCACTGGAATAGTCAATTGAAAATCTCATTATTTCTGGCCCTAGAGTTGGAAACGACCATCATGGGTTTTATCAGTTCTAGTTTTGAATTGATTTTTTTAAAATGAATTTAGGTTGTTTTGATCAAAATCAAACCCATTAATTCTTTGGAATGGATTCGATTTTTTGGTTCGATCTCTTCAATCTACACCAATCGATTCTAGATTGAAATTAACCTCAAAAAATTCATTGTTTTTTGTGCCATTTTAGGAAAGAATGGGTTTTAGAGCTAGAAATCAAGCTTAGAGAGAGAGAAAGAGAGAGAGAATAAGAAGCAACAGGAGCAACAAAAGGATGGGACTCATCATCTACAACCCACCTCGACATCTTCACCATCGGTAACTTTGTCACTTCCTCCATCGCTGAAACAAACCCATCTTGAATGAAACAAACCCAAATAGGTTTCAATATTTAGAACAAACCTAGATCAAACCCAAATTTTTCTATAACGGCAACTGCAATGGAGGCATTGATGGCAAAGCAGTTAGCGTCAAACGACAATGGAGGCGTTGAAGGTGGCGGTGGTTGTAACAACGATGATAGTGGATTGTCTTCATCTACCAGAAGGAGAGGAGAAGTGACGGGCGAGAAGGAAAATATAGAGAGAGAGGAGGGGTGGGTTTTGTTTATGGGATTGCACTGACATATGCCAACATTTCATTAGTTTTTATGGCACAATCTGTAACACCCCCTCTCCTAGTGTAACGACCCGTTAGAGGGCGCAGTATTTATTCAGAATTATTTAATTAATTATTAAAGTATTTAATTAAGAGATTTTGCCAATTAATTATTTAATGTGGCAATTTGAAGATTTTGAAGGAAAAGAATAGCATTTATTTCTTTTTAATGTTGGAGTTAAGGAAATTTGTCAAGGTGGCAATTTAGATTTTTAATGGAGAGAATAGTATTTAAATGGCATTTAAAGAGCATTTAATTCTAGTTATTTATTGTGGAAATTAAATGCTAGGACATGAAGGTCATTTAGAAATTTGTTATTAGAATTTAATTGTTAATTAAAGTTAGATTGATTAAGGGATTAAGATAATCCATAAGTGAGATGGTTTTACTTTAAAGTCTCATAGTTATAAGATATCTATATGTGAGATGGTTTTGGGTTAAAGTCACCTAGTTATATTAGGAGAAGGAATCCATATTAGAAAGGCAGTATGATCTAGGGTTTTTATATAGCATTTAATGGCATTTATTTATTGTGAAAATTAAATACAAGGACATGAAGGTAATTCTAGAGTTTTATTATTATTTGAGAGTTTTAATAATAATTTTTGTATTATTATTAATTAAGTGAGATTATGTATTTAAAGGAGAATGAGAATCCATGTATGAAATGGTTTTGGTTTAAAGTCTCCTAGTTATATTAGGAGAAGGAATCTATATTATAAAGGGAGTGAGATCTAGGGTTTTTATACCTCTATATATAGAGCTCATTAGCTTAGCTTTTCTTCACGCCATGTGAAGAACCAAGAGGCCAAAAGATACCAAAGGCTTGCTAGAGTCTTCAGGATCGCTCCAGGGTTCGATCAGAGAATTCTATCAGGCAAGTATTCTTCCTGTAATCCCTTCCA
Source organism: Diospyros kaki (assembly GCA_036245055.1). Lineage (NCBI taxonomy): Eukaryota > Viridiplantae > Streptophyta > Magnoliopsida > Ericales > Ebenaceae > Diospyros > Diospyros kaki. Next base: position 24,090,982 of record BSEG01000002.1, read on the forward strand.
TTACAGGTTCATATTAGTTTTGATTTCAGATTATTCCAGTTCTTTGTTGTAGTTTTTAGATTTATATCAGTAAGTAGAGACGCATATATATATGCGTATAACAGTGAAGTTATGAGCAACTTCTATTAATCTTTATCCATTTTAGATTGCAAGTTCCATTAATCCTCATCCATTTTAGATTGACAGTTCTATTAATTCTCATCCATTTTGGATTGCAAGTTCCATTAATCCTTATCCATTTTGAATTGCAAGTTCCATTAATCCTCATTCATTTTGGATTGACAGTTCTATTAATCCTTATCCATTTTGGATTGCAAGTTTCATTAATCCTTATTCATTTTGAATTGTAAGTTCCATTAATCCTCATCCATTTTGGATTACAAGTTCTATTAATCTTTATTCATTTTGGATTGCAAGTCCCATTAATCCTTATCCATTTTGGATTACAAGTTCGATTAATCCGTATCCATTTTGGATTGCAAGTTCTATTACTCTAAGTTCTAATATCTGGATACCTTGTATCGTATCCGAATGTATCTAAAGTTCTTTGAGTATGATATTCGGATGGTTTGTTTATACATCCAGAGATGTCAAGATAATATCCAGATGTCTCGCCTGATATCCAGATGCCTCCCTGAAAAGTTGAATTTTTCATTCGAATAGTCCCCAGTTATATCCGAATGCATCAGCGAGATATCCGGATGACCAGAATCATATCCAGATGTCCTAGTTCATATCTGAATACATCCCAACATATCCGAATAGCTTCTACTTTAAATATCAGTGTATCCGGATGAGCCTTCTTCATATCCGGATGTCTTTCATCATATCCGGATATCCTTCCTGATATCCGAATTACTTTTTCAGAAATCCAATTTAGCTTTCAGTGAGTCCTAATTCAAGTTTAATTCAATTAATGTATTCAATACCTTCCAACATTGAATTCATAAGCCAGAACATGACAAGTTAATCATACCCATACCCTAAATCATAGTTCATTGAATCTTTGTATTCTAATATATAGATGAAGATCATATCATGTTCAGCATTATTATAATATGATCAGCATTATTTTGTGAGATTATATGCATACATTTTGGTATGAGCATTGAGTATGACTTTATATGGAGCACTACATATTGTGTGCTAGCATTTATGTGAGCATTGCATTGCATTATGTGTGTCAGGCAGCTTGTCCGCGGGGATCCCATCAATTTCAGTTTTAGCTCAGTTTATGAGTTGCCCGCCTAGGGGCCACCAGGGGGCTAGGGGCTTATTGCCCACAGTATGTGCTTATAGTTTTTTTCTGTTTACAGGATTCAGATCGGTCAGGTATGTTTTATCAAATTATGTGGACCTATGAGCCAAAGTTGCATACCTGCATTTAGTTTACAGTTTATGTACATTACACTTTTATGAATGCAATCAGATAGTGATTATCCAGTACAAGTTCAGTGAGTTATTTATCAGTATCGATATTTTTCGATTCAGCTTCAGTTATTCTTTCTAGCTTATTACTTGCTGAGCTTTGTAGCTCACCTTGTACTCTTCACCCCTCTAGGTTCTAGTAGGAGAGTACCAGATATGGGGCCTAGCAGCCGTGGTTTATAGTGTGTGTATGTGGAGCCGCTCAAGATAAAAAATGTATGGGATTAGTTGATGTCTTATCAGTTTAGGATTATTTTACATTTCAATTGAGGGATTGTCCCTTAGTCAGAGTTTACGCTTTTTAGTTTGTATTGACTCAGAGTTTTTATTCCAGTTGATTGAGATATTCAATTATGGTATCAGATTTCAGTTTATCAGTTAGTTTATTTTATTTTCCCCGTAGCACCTCTTCTCGGGCAGTTCTAGGAGAGGGGGTGTTACACCTAGACTAGCTAGGGAAGAGGTGCTACTGTAAAACAGATAAAATAAATATTCACAATAAATTTAAAAATCTGTAAACTGATCACATCATAACCAAAAACATCTTAAATCGTACTGTAACAAAACTCTGAAATGTGAGAGGGTTTAACACAAACTGAAACAATAAACACTAGATAAGAAAATCTCTCATCTGAAAATATAAAAAATCTAAAAATCTCAAGACATGAATAATTCCCAAAAACTTTTGATTCTTGAGCGGCTCCCCGTACACATTCTATTGTCCGACACTGCTAGGCCCAATGTCTAGAACTCCCCTGCTAAGATCTGGAATAGTGAAGAATATAAGGTGAGCCACAAGGCTCATCAAGTAAAATCATGAAACAAAATAACAGCTAAGTCATGAAACTTCGATACTCATCAAGTATTAATTTTTCTTGCATTAAGGGATTATTAATCAACTATATGGTTGCACATATATGATAAGTATCAATGCACATAAACTGTATAATGCAGGTAAGCAACTTTGGCCCTTAAGCCCACATAGTATGAAATACATACCTGCCTAAACTGAAACCATAAAAACTCTAAACACATACTGTGGGCCTTATGCCCCTAGCCCTCTGGTTATTACCAGTCGAGCGAGCTAAAACTAAACTGTAACTATGGGCCTTGTGCCCTAGGAAACTGAAACATACGTGATCCCAACGGACTAAGCCGCCTCGCGCACATAATGCAATGTAATGCACACATACATGCTCGCACACAATATGAAGTGCTCCATATAAGGTCATGCTTCATGCTCATACCAAGATGTGCGCACATAATATCATAACATACCACATAACGATGTTAGGCACAAAATATCAACATATTGGAACACGGTAATTTTATGAGTTATGATTTGCGATATGGACATGTTAGATTTATCAGACTATGAATACTTAACCCTTCATTCAATGATATCTTGCATTCGGATATACTTGGGACCACATTCGAATATAGAGCATTCGGATACGAGGCTTTTAGATACAAGGGTATTTGAATATCTTATGCTAGCATTTGAATATAATTTAAGTCATTTAGATGTGGGAATGTTATGTACGTGAGGGCTACTCGAATGTCATAAGCATATTCAGATATCATCAAGGACATTCGGATGTCTCACAAGGGTATTCAGATGGATTAAGGTAAGCATTTGGATATTATATATGGCATCCGAATATCACACACATATATACATACTTGCATTCGGATTGGAGAAGTGAGGATTAAGATGTGAGGGAAAGCATTTGGATATCACTTAGAAATAACTTTGAACTCATCCAGATGTGATGGAGACTCATTCAAATGCGGAGGAGACTCATCCGGATGTGATGGAAACTCATCCGGATGTCTCTCACAAAAAGAACTCGCACCCATTCCAATGACTCCCAGGCCATTTGGATATCACTCACGACAAAACTTTATACATATTCGGATGTCCAAGCCCACATTTGGATATAACACACAAGCATGCCTCATACTTATTCGGATATCAACTCACATTCAAATACAACCCTATCAACGCTACACCATTCCGAAGAAAACTTAGGGAGATCAAAACCCAACTAATATGGAACAACATTTAAGATGATACAATGATCGCTTTGGGAGAAATTGTTAGAAGAAAATATTGGACTTGCCCAATCTAACGAGGGAGATAACTCACTGAACATATATACATATATATATTGACTATGTAAAAAAAAAAATCTAAGAATGAAGAACTTGCAGTATACAAAGATCACTGCGCTAAACATGAAACTTGTAAGGAAAGATTAGAGGGAGAGAAACTTGCCTGATATTTTTGGACTGGATTCAACAATCGCAATGCAAACTCTCCTATTCAAATCCTCACAGTGGCTACAACTTCTTGAACTCTATTCTTCTTATGGCGTGAGGAAAAATATGGGTTATATGGGTATATATAAAGGAAAAACCTGGACATCCATAAGTTCTAATCCTTTAATAACTTGAAAATTTTCAAACTCCTTACCTAATCCTCACGCAAATCGATTATCTTCAAATCCCTTCTATTTTTCTAATTATCCTCAAACTCTCTACGTGTCCTTCTATTTAAATTCTTGAATTAGCCTTTCTGTCCTTATTTATATTTTCACATTAAATATTTATTTGGCAAAAATCCTTTTTAACCCAACATTTATAAATGGAAATAAATAAATCTCAATAAATTCTAAGCCCTCTAACAGGCCATTACACAATCAGTAGGTGGGTTTTCTTTTTTGCCACATCAGTACCACATCACCAACTTCGGTAGGGGCTCACTAGAAAATTTTAAATATAACCCCATTGTAAAAAATTTCAAATATTAGTGATTACATTGTAAAGAATTAAAATTTAGTGAGCAAAATAGAAAAGGAATCAAAGTTTTGTGATCTTTGGTGTAAAGACCTGAAATTTTCCCTATATTTTCCTATATAGCTACTATCCCAAATATACAATGAAAACATGACATAATATATCCCTAATTCTTTTATATATCATTCAGGCCCATCTGCCCTTGGATACAAAATAAAATAATTCAACAAACTATGACAATGCCCTCCTTGGACGCACAAAACACCCAAATCTACCCAGGTATCTCTCAGTTAAGGGATCTTTGTACACGTCATCTACCCATGAAGAATCAAAATTACTTTAAATCTACCCAGGTATCTCTCGGTCAAGGGATCTCGACTCCGGGTTGGTGGCCTTCCTTTGTGAGCACTCATTTCCTACACAACCAAATTACTTTAAAACACAATCACATCAATACTTATCAAAATTTCACCTTCAACTATTGGACACATCCCTAACTTTACCCAACATCCTATGTGTATAGAGACTCCTCTTATCCCAACCTTGCTCTGATACCAAACTGTAATGCCCTCCTCCTTGAGATCCTACTACCAAGAGAAATCGAGGAGGGGGTTGTTAAAGAAATGGTTTAACGACCCTAAAGTGGGTCTAGGTGTTTTAATACTTGACGTTAGTGTTTTCGTAATTAAAATGTTGGACTAAGTATTTTTTTTTTTTTATGCTTAATGTTAATTTCCTTGGTGGCACATAAATAATTTTAGATTGCATAATTTTATTTTATGGTGCATGGAATTAGAAATTAAGTGAAAGGGGCCTCAATTAAATAGTTAATGAGATGTCTAACCCAAGTAGAAAGTTAAGCCCGGTGGGCTTGGAAAATATGTATATGGGATACATGTGATTTGGGCTTAGGCCCATGGTGGAAAATAATTTGAAAATAGTGGGGTTGATGGTGTAATAAGAAAATGGGAAAATAAAATAAATTAAGTTAGCAATTGTCAATCAAGCCCCTGGATATTTTTGTTTGTAATATGAAAAGTAAGGCATTTTGGTAAATTCTGGAGCTGGCGTGCAGACCTGTACGCGCTCCTTTTTCCCAGCAACCTCTATGTACAAATATCCTATTTTAGTGCAAGGTGTATCCCTTCTTTTTGAATGCACTGTCTCATTGCTTCTTTTGTCCATCTCCGTGCTCTTCTTCTTCTTCATCTTCTCCAACCTATTCCATCACTTCTGTTTGCTGTCGTTGTTTACTTTTTGTGCGTGGGTGGAACTTCTCTCTGGTGTTGCATTCTCAACAGGCAAGTTCTCTTACCCATTTTTATTCCAATGCAAGTTCTTCTGCACTTCCACGTTATCTTTCAGTGCGAGCTCTCTCTTAGATATATTCTATATTGCAATGCAAACTTCCTTGATTTGCAAACTGTTGCTTATTGTGTCACCTCGCTGTTAGTGTTTTCCACTGTGTTTATTTTGTGTATAAATTTTCTAGTTGCTGGGAAGTCCATTTGATGTCTCAAGTGGGATTTGATTCACCCTAATATTTGTTTAGTGAATGGCTTTTCCTCTTACTTACAACTGGGTTTTGTTTAGCTCGTTGCTCTCTGTTCAGGCATTTACATATGTACTGTTGCATCATATTTGGAAGCTCTCACCCATAGCTAAATGTTTCTTGTCCATCCAAATGCCTCTTGTATATATATATAAGTAGAGTCTGAATGTAAAATGTTAAGTCACCATTGAATGACTTCATTGAGAGATTTGAGGTCTTACGCAAACAGCAAGAGTTTCAACTAAAGATATATACTGTTTGCCTATATATATGAGACCCACTTATAAATACACCCATATATACAACATGCGTAACGAGCTGATACCTTCAGAGATTTGTAAAGCTTATTAGAAGCATGCCCTGTCTAGCTAATCCACCATATACTCATGCTTAATTAGTCGTTCGAATGCCCCTGTTTTGTTCTGTTCGACAAACCCAGTTATATATATACACGTTCAACTTTATTGATGTTCTAGCGAGCTCGTTCCAGTTCTTTTCGCGAGCTCGTTCCAGCTCTTTGCTGCGAGCTCACACCTATATGCTCCCTGACCATAAGCTTACCTGCGAGCTCGTTCCCGCGAGCTCGTTCCTCAAGCTCTTGGCCGCGAGCTCTTGCCGCGCGCCTGACCTCAAGCTCATCCAACGAGCTCTTACTCAACCTCTTGACCGCGAGATCATTCAGCATACTCAAGTCGACCTCATGACCTCGAGGTCATTCGCCTTGTCCTTTCCACGAGCTCTCTTGAGTTCTCTCTGTAAGCTGCAAATTCAAAGATCTCGAGCTATTCTCGAGCTCATCCCATAAACCCTTGAGTGGGAGCTTCTCGTTCATACCCTATCTATTTACCTTAATTTATATTTTACTTTCATTTACTTTAATACATAAATGTAAATAAGAAAGTACCCCTATTTGGATTCAATAAAAATATCAAAAAAATAAAAATCCATAAAAATAAAAAGATAGAATTTTGATTTTAGTATAAATTCACGAATTTGCAATTTCACCACCCTCGAAATACATAGTTTTCGTTTCTTGAAAAATTTATTAAAAAGCATTTTTACAACAATGAATGCTAATTATCAAATTACCGGGAGTTAGTTTTTCGAAATGAAGACATTTTCAAAATATGTTCTAATTGGTCCTTTGCCTTAGAAAAATTTCAGGTTTATGTTTGGTTAACAATTTCGCGTGGTGTGGTCATTTGATTGCATGAGGCCTAATCATGAATTTGAGCTAGGAGCATGAATGCAAGTAAATGCATACTATCACTAGTTAAATGAAATCACAACAATCATATGATGGGAAAAGTAGTTATTAAATTTATAATACTCCTCAGCTGGTGAATCGAGATTTGATATTAAACAGCATCTCTCAAAAACTATTCTCGTGTCATAAATTACATCTTGAATGTGGTAAACGTTGTGAGGCAAGATATGTTGAATTTATCTGATGATAGAAAAGTACCCGGTGTGGGTAAGTGATGTTGAAAGTATGAACATCGCAGAATCAAGAATTTAAATATATATGGTTGGGAAATGCATACGATGCATGCATGTACATGTTACATATATATATATATGTTTTGCACACCTATTATTTTGCGGAGAGGGAGAAAGGGTACCCTAGAGCACCTGGCGCGAGACGAGGTGGCCATAGCCCGGCAGGTTGGCTTCATATTTATTGTGAGGTTCTGTTTATGTGATACACTTTGGCATATGTTGATTGATGGCTTGCGAGCCTATGAGGTTTATTACTGATATTAAATCTATATGCACGTTTATATAATAGTACATGGTGGCATGGTACATTTAACTTGGAATTAATCAAGTCTTAAATTGTGAATCTTGTATACAAATGTCGAGCTCTAGATTACTCTATTTTGGTGTCACCTCATTATTAGTTCTTGTGCATCGTTTATTATCCTAGAACTTGCTGAACCTTGTGGCTCACTTGATCTTCTTTGCCATTCCAAGTAAAGGGAAAGCAATTATTGGGGCCGAGTCTAGTGGGACTAAGGCCTAAGGATAGTGGTGTACGGGGACGCGTCCTAACTTGAAGATCCTATTTAGCATTTTGGTGAGGCTTGAGACGAAATGATTCTTATTTTGGACAGTTAACATTAGAGTCTCTTATCTATTTTGTAGGGCCATCGAGCCCGAACTCTTGAGCTATTGGAAGTGTAATTGAACTTAATCTAGTTTTCGCTGCTAGTGAATGAAATAAGTTGTCTGTTTGTTTATATTTTGTTCTATATAATCTCTGTGATGACCTCCTTTCGAATATCCTATGCTAGCGGGAATATTCGAGAGTGGACCCTTACAAATGGCATAGAGACAATTTAAGTTAAGACCAACCATCACACTCCACTAGAACACCCAAGAACTCTCAAACCCAATTTTTACATTTACGCCAAGAATCAAGATAGGGTTTTGCAAGATATGAAGAAGAATGAAAGAAACTTGCCTTTTTGAGGAATTGAAACAATTTTGATCGGCTAGTTCCTTGCCTCTAGCTCCCAAATGAAGCTCCAATCCAAAATAAATGAGTTATCTTGAAGAATTTGATGAGAAATTGAGAGATTGAGAAGGAGTGAAGAAGAGAAAGGCTTGGAGAAGGAGGAGAATGAGAATGGTGAAGGGTTGGGCTCTCACCCTTCACCTTTTCATTTACACATTTACCCTTCACCTTTTCATTTAATCCCCATAATATCCTTTACCACTTATTTTAATTCAAATAACACAAAATTCTTTTACACACCTATCATAATTTATTTATTTTTTTATCCTCATTTAAGCCAAGTAATATTAAACATTATCGGAGCAAAATAATTCCTGGGATATAACTCTGATTCACCTGATACCAACATATATCTCACATCAAATGCATCATGACTCACACATATAAGTCTTAACTTTCCCCACACATTAAATATTATAACATTTAGACCGAATAATACTGAAATATATCATACTTAAAAATAATGGCCAAAATAGCTTAGATCCGACAACGAGTCGTTACAGCAACACATAAAAAATGCATGGCGGTATAAGCATAAACGTGATACAAGGCCCCCATAAAATCAGGCATTAGGCCATGCTTCGTTCATATAGGAAAACACACTCAATGCAATGCTAGTGCTCCTAATCACCCTACCATCCCTGTGCCAAGCACACATAACAAATGATTTGCCCGAAATGTAATCCCAAGCCCAATGCTAGATAACCATTTTTAACAGAATCGGTCGACAATTGCCAACCATCGGTCTATAGTTTGTGATTGTGGGGAAATCAAGCGAAAACTTCCTTAAGCCAGTCGATAATTTCGTCCCACAAGACACCCAAACAGTTGACAGCCCTATAACTCACGCCTTTAAATTCATGCACACACTTCCATACCCTCTAGGAACCTATCCCACATGGTTAGGCATCATTTCATAAGAAATATAGGGTGATACAAGACCCTATTTGAAGCCCGAAAAGAACTTAATACAAATTGACCAGAGACGAAGGATATTTACAAACTCTCTACGTTCATAACAAATATGAATCCCTTTCCTCTAAATAGGGATTTCCTTCCATCAAATCTTAAAGAAAATAACACAAAGGGCTAGAGCATGAAGCAAATACAAGATTCACAACCACCCCCACAAAAGAGGCTTGTCTCATATGAGGAAAAACTTCTCGTAGAGACCAATCCAACACAAAATCTTGCTTCTTTAATGAAAAGAAGGATGAAAGAACTTGCTTATAGAACAAAAAGGGAAAGAACTTACCTCTTAAACAAGAAAGCAAAGGATGTAGAGCTTGCCTTTGTTTCTTCCTTCGATTTGAGCTTGGTCGAACCAAGGAGAAGATGCAACCTACTAGAACTTACACACCCTTTATCTAAAAACTCCAAAACCAAAAAATACACCAAGAAGAAGGAGAGAATAAGGAGAGAGAAAGAAGAAGAAATGAGGGAAAGGAGAAGGAGAAGAAGAAAAAGAAGACTCACTGCCTATCAATTCTTTCCCTCCACCGACTTCCCAAGCTTTCGTTGCAATCGGTCGACAATTTTAAAGGCATTTGTCTACTACGAGAAACCATCTTTCACAATATGTGGACAAATCCACTCACACCTGTCTACAGATTCCTTCTTTTCCCTGCAATCTATCGACAGATAGAACCCTTTGCACCAATCTATCGATAACCTTCCCCCATCTATCGACAACCAACAGCCTCCTCCTTCCACTCTATTGCCTTCTACCTCAATTTGCCACCCCTCAAACCCATATACTATTATCTCCACAGGCAATCACTCACATACACCATAGACTCGGCTACCCTTCTTCCAACTACCCCAAATTTTAACTTCGATTACACAACATCCCACTCCATTATAATTCCCTTTGCTTGGCTTTTCTATACTTCTTTTCACCTTAAACTTTGAACATCTAACATCAATTTAACTACCTAAATCCTCAAACTCCACATGCAATTCTCCTCCTAGCCCACAAATAGTTAGCAAGCCACAATTACATCAACATAGCAGTAATTGACTTATTCCCTTCCATTATTCTTTTTTTCCAAAATATTGGGTCATTACATTTGGTGTGATTTACCGAATCGAGTAAAGATGAAACTTAGTCGAGTAATGCCCAATTTGTACTCGAGTAACACTCAACAGATTTTGAAAAATATAGACGTTATAGCTCATTAAATGTAGTTTGTCTTTACTTTTCAGTGCATTAAATAATCTTCAGACAACATATGCATACTTTATAAATTTCTAACTGGTCGTTTGAGGTTTGTAGAGACAAAAAGTGGTAGTTGTGAGAACAAATATTCTAATTGTTTAAGACATGTCAACAGCTACATTCAATACCATAATACTATAAATATGAGAAGAAGAATGAGGAAAAAGGTCACAACACACAACACAAGAGCTTTCTGAACTCCTACATTCTATTCTCGTGAACTCAAGAATCTTCAACTTCATTCTACTTGAGTCATTCAAAAGCGATGGTGCTTAATTCATATTTTCCCTTATCTCTTTGTATCATCAAGAGAAGTCGTTTGTAAACTTTAATATTTTATCTTCTCTTAAAATCTTTTCTTCACATTTTATTGTGAAACCTATAAAAGTTAAGCCTTACCCTATAAAAGGCATTAGTTGTGGCTGAACCAAGGTTAAAAAGCCATTGTGTAAAGGTTAGTAGCTGTTGTTTCCTAACTACAATAACTAAATTTATTTATCTTGGGAACAGCCAAAGCAAAGTCCTTCACCACAACAGAGGGTTCGATGATGTGAACCCCACGAAGGAAGGCCCGACACTCAAAATGGTTTTTTTGCCAAGGATTATTCTAAAACAAATTCGTAAATAACAAAAGAAACAACCTTGACCTATTATCTATAAAGAGATAAGAATCAAAGGTGTAAGAAGGTTAAATTTTAAGCTACACTCAAGATAGAAGAGAAGGATTGTGAGTGATAAGTCAAGAATGAATGCCACAAGATGAAATCTTGATAAGTTCAAAATAGTTCGCTGAAGAACCAAAGAGAAAACTCTCACTATTATTATTGTTCAAAAACTAAATTCCCCTCAGGGTTACAATGGGTTATACAGCTGAACACCAATCCTAAACTAAAAGGAAATAAAAAAAGTAAGAAAACAAGATAAGGGAAGTGGTCAAGTATTCAACCATTCCTTTCATGTGCCCAAATCTTGTCAATCAATCTCAGCCACCACAATTGATAATCATCCATTCAATCAATCAACCACCATAACTGACAATCACCCATTCAATCAACCAGTGACCAAAATTGACAATCACTCATTCAATCAATCAATCACCAAATCTTGTTGCTAGAATAATTAAATTGCCAATTTAACATTCAAAATGATGGAATTTGGCCAAAAACCCAGTGGGCTTAAGGGCTTTAGTCCATGAGTTCTTAGTGGCTCATTTTTGCTTGGAAAACACATTATTCATCTAATTCCATCACGGTTGACTAGGCTGACAAAATTGATAGTGCCTTGTTTGTTTTCTTCATAAGATCACTCCAGATTACTTTAAGAAACTTTGATAACATTGACAAGGAATTGACCATCTTGAATACTCAATTCGGGCAAATTAGAGTCTTCAACAAAGTTTGAATTTGAAATGTGCTCAAAATTGCCCATTTAATGCTTACCTCATTTTCTTTGTTCTTGCCCTTGTCATTGGACCTCTGTCGATGCTCAACGGGTCTTTTGAGGCTTTAGCAACCTGACTCGCATCATCCGAGATGCCACGAGTGACATCAAACAGATTTGGAATGGTTCAGGGCCAAAACCTGGATGGGTCATCTGGAGCTTCTGGATATGCTGCCTGGATGGGCTTTCCGGGGGTCAAGAAGAACGGATCCTGATGGGTCTTCAGGAGGCACAGCTTTCAATCCTTTAGGTGAGCTAGGCTCAAGCTTGGCTTGCAGTCACAAATAAAATTCAAAAAGGCACGCAGAAGACTCCCCCATGTAAGCCCTCCACGCTGAAGTATAATGTATGATGCAAGTGAGTGTTTATTCTGTGTCCCGAAGGGATATTTGTGTTTCCAAATGTGTTGTGGAGTGCCCTATAATTTTCCTAAATTTCCCAACTCTCTAAAGCAATTCCGAATCATTCTTTCCTGAAGAGTCTCTGGAGCGGTAGCCTTTCGGACCCCAATGGGTCCCCAGGATCACCCTGCATCATTTTCTACAAAGGTCCTCGGACGCCCTTCGAGGTCTCTCGAACTAAGCCATCTAATGGCCTGAAGCCCTTTCAAGGCCACCCAGAGATAGCCATCGGGATGGTTCACCTCGAAGTCTTCTCTAGGCCCTCCAAGCCTTCCGAAGGTACCCTTTCAGAAAAGCCATCCGGCTCAACTATGGGTCCCACAATTTTGCCTATAAAAGGTGATTCCTCAATGGTTTTAAGATATTTTGGAGAAATCTGGCCTGACCCTCTACCACTCTACATTCTTAGGCCATTGTGTCAACACTATCTCTCTCTAAACCCCATCTGGGAATAGTGACATAATTTACATACCCTTTTGGGGGCTGAACATGAGCATTTAAACAGATATTGATATCATCATACATACTCCTTGGGACATACATTGTACATATTTCTCAGACCTTCATCTAACTTAGACATCGAATGGCCTGCATGGGGAGTCTCCCTTGTGGCTTTCTAATCGTTGTTGTGCTTATAGGCATAGTCCCAGATTGCTTATCCCAGGCTTTGGAAGGCCAACCCGCCAAAGACCCTTTTAGGCTCTGCCTCCAACCCAATCCAGATATATTTTAGCCTCGTTGGTAATACTTTAGACCCCTTGGCCATGGTGAAAGACTCTGCTCTGGCTGATCCCAAGACAAATAAATGTAATTGTTGCAGTTAGGCAACAACAGGATGGGTTTTAGAGAGAGAGATGGAGTGTCGGGACAAATGTATGAAATGAGTTCAAAGGATCAACGAAGCCAAAAGATCCAAAAAAGGTCTTTTTGTCTTCGAGGAGGCGGGTATTTATAGATGAAGTGGTAAGACCCATGGTTAAGCTGAAAGACCCTTTCGGGGGGTGCCTTAGAGAGGCTGGAGAGCCTGGAGAAGTCTTCGGGGTGGGACACACTGATGGCTATCTCCAAGTGGCCCCAAAGAGAGCTTTGGGCCACTAGATGGCTTAAGTCTAGGAGACCACAAAAGGTGTCCTTGGACTTGGCTAAAACAATGTTTGCCGATCCCGGGGGGACCTATCAGGGGTCCGGGAAGCTTATATCCCAGAGACTATCCTGGAAATAATGAACTCAAAAATTGTTTTGAAACTTAGGAGAAATTTAAAGCACCCACAAAAATAGCCCCCCACTCTTGCCTTAAGCAAAAAGGTGAAAGAAAGAGTAAAATATAAGTCGGTGCCTGATGGCTAATCGGGGGAGAGTCTCCGAGGGACTCATAATGCTTGGCCTGCAGAACGTCGTGACAATAAATAGATGGTGGTCTCGAATGGGCCACACTTTTACCCAGAAGAGCCTGAGTCATCTGAAGCTTCCAAAGACTCTTGTCGTCCCAAAGACCTTTGCCCAACCCCAAGAGTTTTCTGCTTCTTCGGAAGACTCACTCTTGCTGAAAAATACAACTCTTAGAGGTAAAATGGATTTCAAACAACCTCCTACTGATATTATCATCTCCCCACAGATGAGACCCTCGGTTGTGAAGGAAAAATACGCTAAAAACCTTGTGCGATCATTTCGTATCCCCAAGTCATGGAAACCAAGGGGTCTTAGGAGATGAGAGTTTACTCCTACTGTTAAGGGAGAAGATGTAGTAATACATTTAGACAGATTGCAAGCAGGACTTAGGGTTTCCTTACACCCATTTTGGATGCAATGTTTAAGGGAGGAAATATTAGTGTCGGCCTAATTGCATCCGAATGGATGGGTTGTGTAGGTGGGATTTTTTACTTTGTGCTAGAAGCGAGGGGTGGAACCCATGATGTCCTTATTGCACTACTTTTTATTGCGCGCTCGCATTATAAGAGGGGAGAAAGAATTTGTGTCCCTCTAGCATACACATTTTAAGATTAAACTATTTAGAGGTGGACCTCAAACGATAGATGATTTTAAGGCTAGATGGATAGTGGTCACACCGCATGCGGGACATTGGGGTCATCACGATATTGGTGTACCAAGAGATTGAGCACTAGGTGCAATTGGGCAAAAGTAGATTCATTGATGAAAGATCACCAACATGATATCAATAAACTAGCCAAATGAAGCTTAGTAGTTTTATCGGATTTAATAGATGACACGCGCCTTAATAAGGCTGGATGGATGGTTGTTGAAGGGCATGACAATGCTGGTCCTTCAGAACCTATTCAAACTCAGATGGTCCCGTCCTCCTCATCATCTTCATCAGATGATAACAAGAGAGGGAGAAGGGAGGCATGCCAGGGAGACGACGAAGAGATGGATATTACAAGGGACTCAGATGCATTCGGAGAGGAGGAAGAAGGGCTTAACAGGGAGTCAGACCCAAGGGGTGTTCACCCTAACCCTTATCTTTTACTTGGTGCTTTAAAAAATTTTTAAGCATCGATATTCAATGGCTGCACTGATGATTCAATTGAATGTGTAGCGATGATGCGACTTTAGAGAGTAGCACAGGCCAGGCAATAAGAATAAAAACAACGATCACAAGAGGCCCTTCAAAGGACACGACTGTCGGTCATCCAGGTCCATTCTCTGAGAGAGGCAGAGGGAGAGGAATCTTTACAAGCCCAGAGGAATAAAAGGGCCAAAATAGATGGAGAGGGTCCTAGCTCGGCGAGAATTTCTATGAACCCACTTTCAGAGGATCTTTTTAATTTCTCTACAGCTGACCTTCTACCCTTCCCCCTCCCCCCAACACGTTAACAAGTCTACTGAGGAGGGAGAGATTCCAGAGCTGTCACCATTGAGCCCAGGGGCCCAAGCGACTATAGCAGTTGCACAAGATGAATGCGAAGCTAGGGAAAACACCGAGGCTCAAGTAGAGCTGGAGAGGCATCATGGTTAAAATCAAGCCATTAGCAATTTATCTTATCCATAGCTGATGAAGCAAGTGGGAAAAAGAGTGTTGGCTTCAGAGACTAGAGCACATCGACCCTTATTTCCCAACCTGGGACCCATCTACTAGGGAGTGGCACAAGCAGGACTCCAACAAGTAAAGGGGCACGAGTTTTTCACTCGCCCAAGGCTCCTTGATACATATACTACTTTAGAGTCGGGCATTGCAGCGAGGCTAATGTATACCTCGATAATACCGCGGGATGAGGCGAGGTATTCAGGGGACACACTGAGCCAACTTGACATAACAGAATAATATTTAACTGAGGTATGGAGAACTTTGAATCTCTCTTTTGACATTTCCCCAATGTTTATTACGGCTTATGAAATTGGGACTTTTTCTTACCTAGGAATTCAATGCTAGGCAATGGCCACGACGAAGGCTCGGGCAAACCTGCTCAAAGCCCAGGCAAACAGAGATTGGATGGTCTATCGCGCTCTATGCCTACGAGATAAAGTAAGGGACCTAGAGCACAAATTCAAGGCCCTTAAGGAACACAAGAGTTGGGCATCCCGGTTTGAGCATGAGGCAGAGAAGGTGAAGAAAGAGAATGATTCCTTAAAGAAAGATCTGGAGCATCTTAAGAAAACTAAGGCATCACTGTCAAGGGCCAATTTCGATCTCTCTACTAATCTAAAGCAAGCCTTGCAAGAAAGAGATTATGCCAGCTCCTATTTTTACAAGAGAAAAGGTTAGTTGATGAGCTATCTGATCAGCTCAGGGAATGAGTATTGAGGTCATCAAGGCTGAAACAGTTAAAGGGTATCAATTGTCTCAGGTGTTCTATGAGGAGAAAGAAAGATATGCTTCAAGCTTCATGAAGTATGGGTTTTATTTGGCCCGAAAGTATTTAGAAAGAACGAACCCGAACACCGACTTTTCATATGTCATCTTCACGGGTGATAAGATAAGGGATATCTGCGACTAGCGATTATTTAGCGACCCTGATCATGTATCGCCTAAGGCATTTTTGAATGAAAAGTGAAGGATCTCGACAAGCCTGTCGGTCCAAGGAGACCATAAGTGCCAGTGCCTTACACACCAGCTGACACAAGGACTTCTCAAGGGATAAGGCAATATGTGCCCTGAAAGACATGGAATTCACTAATTTGCATTTTATAGATAGGACTTCTGGTCAGGAGGACGAGTTTCCTAGGGCTTTAATTTAGGAAATATTTATTCTGCCCTTTTATCTTTTTTTGCCTTTTTGGGCTCATTATTCTTTTTGTATTTTGAGAACTTAAACTGATATGAATATAATGAGTATTCTTTTGTGATTGGTTTAGATGACCAATTGGGAGTCTATCATGTGCATGAGCTATATTAATGCATCGAGCATGAATAAGAAGTGAGGAAATAATTTAATTGTTACTATTGAAAATGTGTCCTCTCTTGGAGCAAGGTCCTGATACCTATGTGTCTGTCAACGTATATAGATAATACAGCTCCCCAGAAAAGGGATGCTACTCTTTTCCAACTCAAAAAAGGTTAATCAATCAATTATATATAAATTTATGGAAATTATGAAAGAGATAATGAAGTACTTTCGGAGGTAACGGTATATTTGTCGGGGCCATAGGGAATATCCGGTCCCAAGACATATATAATATTCGTAGGTCCAAAGTAAGGCACGAGACATCCCGCATCTGACATCATCCGGGAGTACTACTGCCGCTACTTGCAACAAGGGGAAAGGCGCGTGCCCGGGTCCACCAATCACCGTTTACTTGCCAGTCTCGTTTGTAGTCAGTGTGTTGCCACTATGCCCCAAGGTCATTTGGGAGAGAGGACACTAACCCATAAAGTCCATTTGTGGAAAGGTTTGGCTGCGAGGAGCGATACACGATCCTAGGTGTAATTCCCGAGAATTTTATAAATATATGCACATGAAATTATTTCGAAGGTTGTGAAATACACTGAGGTGGAAGTGTAGTATCCAAGAAACTTGGGGAGTAAGTGCAATTAACCAGAAGTATTGGGGGTTGATTTGCAATATATATCTTTCCTAGGGATGTTTGGGAAATTCAAGGATAGCCCAAGGACCTAAATGATATGGATTTTAAAACTCATTCAAATTTCGCATTGGATTCCAAATTTCATTTCAATATAACTTTGGATATCAAATGATATTCCGATCTAATTTGGATATCAAATGACCCCTGAGGTGGTAAAATTTGATTAGCTACATGTAAATAGTAATGATGATGCACGTATTTCGAGGTGACACGTGACAAAATGTGATTGGTTGTAGATTTCTAAAAATTAAAGGGCAAATATGAGATTTAAAGAGTTGTAGATGTGAGCCTTCATTCCAATTTAGTTTTAGATTTCAAATATCATTCTAGTATAGTTTTGGATTTCAAATCTCATTCCAATTTGATTTTGGATGGAATTTCAAGTCCATGGCCTAATATTTGGAGGATTTTGATTGGTTACACATGGGAAGTCATGATGAGGATGCAAATTTGGAAGTTTTTGATTGGTTGCACATGGGAAGTCATGATGACGGTGCTTAGGTGTCATAAAATTATTGGCCATTTGAAAAAGTTATGATGAAACCTCATAAATAACCCCCCAACATGGCAAAAAACTATTAGCCGTGCACACATCCCAAAGGCCCAAGTTGCTTAACAAGTGGCGAAAGCAATAATGGGGTCAAATCTTGAGGCGACACGTGGCACAAGATGATTTGCCAAGGAGTTGTATAAATAAAAGCTTTGGGGGAAAGGTTTTAAAGCATTAAAAAATGAGAGAAGCGAGGATACTTTAAGAGAGAATTTCTGAGAGAAGTATTCTAGAAAAAAAAAATTAGGAGACTGCCAAAATCAAAGGTGAAAACCGCTTTCCTGGAATTTTTGGGTCTTCACCGAAAAGCGCGCCAAACCTGCCGAAACTACGAGAAAATCAATCCCGGTGACTCGTGGATAGTACTATGCCAGGTGAAACTTAAAGAGTGAGTAGTTCTCCCATACTTTTCTTCATTTTGATCATATGTTATTTCATTTGTGCATGGATTGTGCTTGCATATCATGTGTTACCTTGGCAAACCATTTTTTTTTTTCCATTTGCCCATGCATCATGTAACGACCCATTAGGGGGTCTAGATGTTTTTGGGGTATTTTATTTTGGGTTGAAAATATTCTCCTTTGTTTACTGTAGTAAAGAATAAGTGGAAATAATAATTTTTGTAGCCTATCTAAATGGAATCCAAAAGTGTGGGAAAAGTCCAAATAGATTGGGCCATTGAGATGTGTTTGAAATTTTAATTATATTATGAATGGGCTTGGATTATGATAATTTATTTGGGTTAATGAGTTGGGCCATGTAATGGCCCATGGTATGGGCTGAGCCCAATTAGGAAATGGGATTTGAAATTTCTGAAAGAAAATAATAATAAATTAAATTGACCAGCAAATGTCCATAATGCCCTTAGTCTTCCTTTTGACCATTGTAAAGGTGAAGGGCAATCAGGTCATTTCGACCAAGTGGCAGGTGCAGACTATGCATTTTCCTTCTTCGTGCTACACCTGCACTGGCGACCTTTCTCCTATGCGTACTCTCATTTCCCATCTAAACCTACTTCTTCTTAATCAACATTCTTCTTCTTCCCTGTTCATTCACTTCTGCTACGTTGTTGTTTCTTCATTACTGTGGCGGAGTAAGCTAAATGGAAGAGGCTAGTGGTGTTCTTGGATTTCATCTCCATCAGGCAAGTTCTCTTACCCAATTTTATTCCAATGCAATTTCTTCTGCACTTCCATGTTATCTTTCAGTGCGAGCTCTCTCTTAGATATATTCTATATTGCAATGCAAGCTTCCTTGATTTGCAAACTGTTACTTATTGTGTCATCTCGCTGTTAGTGTTTTCCACTGTGTCTATTTTGTGTATAAATTTCCTAGTTGCTGTGAAGTCCATTTAATGTCTCAAGCGGGATTCGATTCACCCTAATATTTGTTCAGTGAATGGCTTTTCTTCTTACTTACAACTAGGTTTTGGTTAGCTCGTTGCTCTCTGTTCAGGCATTTATATATGTACTGCTGCATTATATTTGGAAGCTCTCACCCATAGCTGAATATTTCTTGTCCATCCAAATGCCTCTTGTATATATATATATATATATAAGTAGAGTCTGAATGTAAAATGCTAAGTCACCATTGAATGACTTCATTGAGAGATTTTGAGGTCTTACGCAAACAGCAAGAGTTTCAACAAATGATATATACTGTTTTCCTATATATATGAGACCCACTTATAAATACACCCATATATACAACATGCGTAAGAAGTTGATACCTTCAGAGATTTGTAAAGCTTATTAGAGCATGCCTTGTTTAGCTAATCCACCGTATACTCATGCTTAATCAGTCGTTCGAATGCCCCTGTTTTGTGTTGTTCGACAAACCCAATTACATATATATGTATATATACACGTTCAGCTTTATTGATGTTCTAGCAAGCTCGTTCCAGTTCTTTCCGCGAGCTCGTTCTAGTTCTTTCCACGAGCTCGTTCCAGCTCTTTGCCACGAGCTCACACCTATATGCTCCCTGACCATAAGCTTACTCGCGAGCTCGTTCCCGCGAGATCATTCCTCAAGCTGTTGGTCGCGAACTCGTTCCTCAAGCTATTGGCCACGAGCTCTTGCCGCGCGCCTGACCTCAAGCTCGTCCAACGAGCTCTGCCCAACCTCTTGACCGCGAGGTCGTTCAGCGTGCTCATATTGACGTCATGACCTCAAGGTCGTTCGCCTTGTCTTATCCGCGAGCTCTCTTGAGCTCTCTCTGTAAGCTACGAACTCAAAGACCTCAAGCTATTCCCGAACTCATCCCATAAGCCTTTGAATGTATCTTTCCTTAACTTAAGTAAATGTTTGCATTTTCCTTAATTTATATTTTACTTTCATTTACTTTAATATGTAAATGTAAATAAGAAAGTACCCCCCATTTGGATTCAATAAAAACATCAAAAAAATCAAAATCCATAAAAATAAAAAGATAGAATTTTGATTTTAGTACAAATTCACGAATTTGCAATTTCACCACCATCGAAATACATAGTTTCCGTTTCTTGAAAAATTTATTAAAAATCATTTTTACAACAATGAATGCTAGTTATCAAATTACCGGGAGTTAGTTTTTCGAAATAAAGACACTTTCAAAATATGTTCTAATTGGTCCTTTGCCTTAGAAAAATTCAGGGTTATGTTTGGCCAACAATTTCGCGTGGTGTGGTCATTTGATTGTATGAGGCCTAATCATGAATCCGAGCTAGGAGCATGAATGCAACTAAACACATACTACCATTAGTTAAATGAAATCACAACAATCATATGATGGAAAAAGTAGTTATTAAATTTATAATACTCCTCAGCTGGTGAATCGAGATTTGATATTAAACAGCATCTCTCAAAAACTATTCCCTTGTCATAAATTACATCTTGAATGTAGTAAACGTTATAAGGTAAGATATGTTGAATTCATCTGATGATAGAAAAGTACCTGGTATGGGTAAGTGATGTAGAAAGTATGAATATCGCGGAATCAATAATTTAAATATATATGGTTGGGAAATGCATACATGATGCATACATGTACATGTTACATATATATATGTTTTGCGCACCTATTATTTTGCGCGGAGGGAGAAAGGGTACCCTAGAGCACCTGACACGGGACGAGGTGGCCATAGACCGGCAGGTTGGCTCCATATTTATTTGTGAGGTTTTATGAAACTTATGCACTTTTGCATGCATTGATTTATGGCTTGAGAGCTGGGAAAAATTGATATTGGTAATGAAATGATGCACTCTTGCATGTATTGATTGATGGCTTGCGAGCCTGTGAAATTAATAATGACATTGAAATTTTATGCACATTTTGATGAGGGGTTAATATTTCCTAAATCTTAATGAATTATATCTCCATTTTGACTTTATAATTATACTTAAAATAAATAATTATTTGCATTACATATTATTATAGGATGAAGTAAGGAAGCTGACTTCTACAATTAATTAGGGGCATAAATCAAAGACGTTGGATTATCCATTATTGTTGCTCAAAATCATGGGCCAACTATGGAGTCTAGAGGATGTTTCAAGTGCACTTGGCTCAACTATCAAATAGAATCCAACAAAAGAAAGGCCCAAGACCAATCAGAGGCCCAAGACCAATCAAAGGCCCAACAAAGCCCAATTTGTAGAAGACTTTTCTTTGTTTTGTATTTTTTATAAGTGTTTTATCACCTAAAGTCTTTTGTATTCTTATGAGAAGTCTACCACCTAAAGTCTTTTGTATTCTTATGAGAAGTCCACCACCTAAAGTCTTTTGTATATTTTGTGTTTTACCTAATTTTCTTCCATTAGTTAGGTGAATGTTTTGTTGAATAATTGTGTGGCTTGTATTGCATCTTGTGATCTATAAATAGCTCACTTTGGTGCATTTGTGAGAGGTGGTTATTACTTGAATCAAAGTTTAGTTTTATTCTCAAAGTTTCTCTTAGAGAATTGCTCTTATTCTCTCTCTCGTTTTCTCTTATAATCTTACTTCCTTTCTTTCTTCTTTTAAATTATTATGTCATTTATTGTTACTTTATTATCCACCGCCTAAATGGCTGGTTAATTTCTGCTTTTAAATTTCTACAATTTTAATTCCTGTCACTTAAATTCTCCACCGCCTAAATGGCCGGTTAGTTTCTACTATTTTAATTCCTGTCAATTAAATTCTGTCATTTAAATTCCTATCAATTAATTTATAAATGAAGATGAGTGGCTAAATCCAATATTGGGTTAAGGCAAGGACAGTGTCCAACGCAAATGATTCTTAAAGAAAGTTGCGCTTTAAATGAGTGATATTAATTTAAATTTCAATATGAGTGTGTATTTTTAAATTAAGAAATAACTAGGTTTGGATTGGAGCGTAAGCCTAACTTAGAGCTTTCATGCCACGTATGAGAGTTACTAGAACTGGAAATGTTATCATTCCCAAACCCGGATGATTAATTTAGTTGTTTTGTGTATTAATTGTAATTGGATTTATGGTAGTTGCTTAAACTAGAATCTCACATATCATGTATGGGGATTGCTTAAATTAGAACTATCATCATCTCTAATTGGATTTAATAACAAACCCTCATATCTGAAATTAAATTAATGTTACTAACCTTGTCTGCTAAAATTTGGAAATCAACGGGTTGGTGCTGAAATTGTCTTAACTCAAGTGCTGTCCAATTTCATATTCTCACATTCAGTGTTTATTTTAACTTTTGTCTTGCTTTATTTCCTAGCATCTGTTATTTGAAAAATCCATAAAAAAAATCATGTTTCCAATTCATCCAAATGTGTGTATGTGTTTGTGACATTCTTTTTCTTTTGCCATAAATAAATCTCTCAGTGGACGATCTGGACTCATCCAGAAAATATAAATTTAAATTTGGACTACAACTGCACTCGTACACTGATGAGTATAAACCTCTCACCAAAATAAAAAAAAAATATAAAAATTTTAATATGTTTTTATTGTGTTTTAATTGCAAGGTGAGAGTGCAGCCACATTTACATAGTGATACATGGTGACATGATATATTTTGTTGAATTCATAATGCATGAATTATGAATCTTGTATATAGTTGTGGAGTCCTTAATTACTCTTCTTGGTGTCATCATGTTCTTGGATCCTATATATTGTTCATTGTTTCTCGAACTTGCTGAGCCTTGTGACTCACTTAATCTTCTTTGTCATTCCAGGTAAAGGAAAGACGGTTATTAGGGGCGAGTCCAGTAGGACTGCAGCCCAGGGATAGTGGTGTATGGAGACGCGTCCTAACTTCAAAGATCCTAGTTAGTTATTTGGTGATGTTTATAGTGATGAGGATTTGTTATATTTATTGGCATTTGAGACTCTTATTATTTTGTATGGCCGTCGAGTCTAGAGACATGACATATTGAGAATGTAATTAAGTCTTATTTAAATTTTCGCTACTAGAAATGAAATGAGTTGAGTTCAGTTTTGTTCTATATCATCTATGTAAGGACCTTCTTTCGAGTATCCTATTCTAAGCGAGAATATTCGGAAGTGGACCTTACACATCATGTCTTATGGAGTTGTGGCAAGCTGATGGCCATCATGTGTGATCTTGTGGGGTCACAAGCCCGTTGCAGTGGGGCTATGGTGTTGGACATGATGTGCATGGGGATGATTGCAACATCCTGGCATGGCTTCCACAAAGGGGAGATTATGTAACGCCCCGCTCCCACCACGAGTGTTACTGGTGAATAATCAACTGGATTGCTCATCCATCAAGCCATTAATGAAGGGATAAACTATGTTTCAATGAGAAACGCCTTGGGTGGGCCTAGGCTTCACTCCACTCAAGGATTTAGAAACAAAATACCCGAGGAAACCTATCGAAAATATCCAAAATCCTAAGTAAGCGTCATCCTTCTTTAGCTCAGACCAGAACAAGCCAATGACGACTTGACCAGAACCCCTCTAACAACATTGGCATCTCTTTCAACAACTTGAGACTTACGACCACCTCACAGAAAGGTTGAAATTACCTTCATTTTAAAATACTTTGGGTCTCAAGGTATAAAATAGCCCAAAACCTTGATTCTTAGAGGAAATATTATAGTTTGGCCCACACCGAATCATTTTCTTTTCCCAAAAATCCATAGAAAATTTCGGGCTAAATCTCCTCTTTCAAAAAATTCTTCAAATTTTTTCTTGGTCAACAATTCCAAAATAACCCATCAAATAAACAATTCCAAGGGAAAATACTCCCTTATTTTATTTTTTCCAAAAATTCAGAACTTCCACAAAAAATCCCTTTATTTCAAAAATTCCTCTAGAGCCCAAAATTATTCCAAAAATGTCCAACTAAACTCAAATTTTCAAAATTTTAAAAAAATTTGGCCGACGAGGCCTGCTAGCGCCCCCGAAGCCCGCACGGGGCCCAACGGGACACTGGCAGCACGCTCTAGTCGTGAGCCACGCTCACCCCCGTGCGCACCTGCTGCTCGATAACCACCAAAAAAATATATTTTTTTATTTTCTCTTGGGCCTTTTAACCCAAATTTTTCAAAAACTAAGCTTCATAAATATACATCAAAATAGATCCAATTTCTCTACCATTTTCCCACAAATAGGGCTTACACAATCCTCATGATGCTTTCACAACATACATAAAAAAAAATTACAAATCCATGCTCAATGCTTCCAAAGCTTCAAGCTTGCAAAATCCCATCTCTTAGCACATGAAAGACCTACAAGGTGAGGTAAAAACCTCATGAGTTTTAAGCTCAATAAGGGTACAATGCAAAATAAATTTAACCATAAATAATCATGAAATGCAAGATGGATGCAAGGTATGGATAGTCTTCCTTGCCCTCACAACCCTCCAAGGTTAAGGCAACAACCTACCATTTCTCAATATCCTAGTCCTCCTTATGGCCAAAGGTCCACTAGTGCACACAAATTGCATATGCTTGCAACCACATGAAAACTTATATGAAACACTTACAAGGCATGCAAGACCAACCTCACATGGGGCCATCCCTTACCTTAATTTTTATAAGCTTCCAAGCTTTTGCTTCACAAAAAAATCCTTGCAAAATCCTTCTCCCCATCTATTGAGAAATTCTTAAAAATATTACACTCCTTAGACTCAAAAGGCTAAAAGATGAAGATAAGCATGAAGACTTACCTTGCTTCCTTTCTTCCTCTCTTTCCTTTTCTTCTTTCCTTTCCTTTCTTCTTCTCCTTTCTCTCCTTCACATTAGAAGACTTCTTCCAATTTCTCTCTTCCATTTTCCTTTTATATCTAATAGCTTCAAGATTAAATCCTAACCATTGGATTCAACTTTATGAGAGCAAATCTCATCCCTCCAAAGAAGCACAATCCAAACCATTAGTCTTATTCAATCTCAACCCCTGATTAAAAATGGAGATAAAATCTCTACCCTACAAAGAAATACAATCCATGTGCTTATGGAAGATTAAATACTAGCCATAGATTTCTTTGGAGATTAAATCTCCACCATCCAGATCATTCTTCCTTTGGATTACTAAACCCATTTGGCAATCCATGCCCATTTGAAGACTCAAATCTCCACCCTTGGATCTTTTCCAATTTCAAAACTTAAACTTCCACCCTTGGATCAAGTCTCACTTTCCCATAAAATATCCAATTTCTCAATTAATTAATTCTTGACTAATTTCAAGAGTAACCTTTAAAAGACCATTTTCAACATTTTTTCAATTTAAATTAATCTCCACATTTTCAAGAGACTAATTTCCATTTTCAATTGGATTTTCTTTATTCCAACACAATCATGCCTCTCATAAATGCTAGAATGACCATTTTCCTTTTCATTTTGCATTAATTTAACTCTCTCATTCTCTTGGGTAAGAGTTTGCCAAGTGTCACTCTTAGACACTAATCTTGACTTCCAATCCTCCATTTTGGCCATCCATTATTCCTCATTAATTCTCCATTTTAGGGAAGAACAAATTGCCATCAAATCACCCCAAGACTTATTTCTCCAAAAATTAATAACTAACCCCCACTCGATAAAAAATCGATTTCATCCATGCGCCTGCATAGGACCTCTATTCCTCTCGAAAACGCTTCAGCATTGCCCCACTTGCAAAATCAAACCACCCCCAAGGTCCCGCTGACTTCTCAGATGTCCCTTACAAACATTCAATTCAGTTCACAATTCGGGCTTATACAACAACTATCCGAAAACTATTCTCGGTCTAATTGCTTCCAGCGTCATTAGCCTCACCTCGAGACGTTCGCTAAGCTTGTGCCCTCTTTCCTGGACATCCAAGTCTCGGGGCATTTTCTGTCATTAATTTGGCAATTTTATTAATTAATTTCTCGAAACTAACTTTTGGGCTCTCCAGACCACTCAAGGACTTTCAAAAATAACTAGAAATCCTAATTTTTTTCAACACCATGTAATACCGAGTATTACACATTACATACCTGCATTTATTGCATTTGCATGCATAAAACTTTCTTTCCTGAACCATCTCACCTAGATGTAATTATCTAATTTGAGCGTTTCATACCCTTGGGATATTCAATGTCCTAGGTATATCAAACGTGCTTGGTACTCCAAGTGCAAGGTCCAACAAAGGCAAGTGGTAGAAGTATAGTTTAAGTTTTGTGAGAATGTTCTGTAACTTAAGTTTCAAATGTTGGATTGTAAATAGCGGCTATGATATTTAAAGATGTACGGTGTATATGTGTGTTCTTGCAATTATATCACTAAAATTCATGTATTTGTAAGATTGTTATGATTTTGTAAAATGTTTTCGGATACTTTGGTATATGACAGGTTTGAGTTATATTGAACTAGTGGAAATCAACTACTGGAAATCCTAATTGTATAGGTACTCAGGTTCGATCCTTACTTCTACTAATAAAAAGATTTCCAATAACGGCTATGTGTTGTAAATACCTTAAATTTAGTATCTTAACATATCTAAGATACAGGACATTACACTAGGTGCCCTAGTGCAATACAAGGGGTAAGTACCAATGGACATTGACAGAGGAAAAACAATTTCTTATAACTCATTTCCTTCCACCAATTGGTGCATCAATGCACAGGTCTAGTGGAGCAATCATTTAAGGGAGTGACCCTAGTCTTTGCATTCAAAGATGATGGGATTGTCCAAGATGCGAGAGCGTTGGGCCCGTAAGAGAGTTTTGGGTGGAGAGGACAAGGACCTTAATTGCATGGAGTGTACGAAGGGGCGCTCTATTTTGGTGATGCAGTTCGATGGAAATTTTCCTAAGCCACTTATGTCTGTGATTCAAATACCAATATTTTGTCAAAATGGTTTAGCAAAGTGCCTACTTCCACAATCATAATTTTTTTTTGAAGCAGTTTAGCGAGATGCTTACTTCTGCTATGATAAGATTTTTTCGAAGCAATACGGCAAGGATGCCTACTTTCATTGTGATAAGATTTTGTCGAAACGGTTCAGCGATGATGCCTACTTTCACTATGATAAGATTTTGTCAAAGTAGTTCGACGTGGATGCTTACTTTAGCTGTTATAAGATTTTATCGAAGCAGTTCGGCAGGATGACTACTTCCCCTGAATGTATCAGGGCACGGCTCTTGTGGCCCGATGTATGAAGGATAAGGACATTATTTTTTTATAATCAAGGTTTTGGTGTTTTTTCTTTAGCAGTTCAAATACTTTCCTACATCCAGTCTTAGAGGTTGCCTTTGACAAACCGTTGTTTGGATAATCCATGATGTTACGAGAATTCCTCTATCTAAAAATCCTGTTTATTCATATTTGTAACACCCCGCTCTCCTAGGGCGTTAGATAACGTAAGATTTCGGGGATACATTTTTTTCCAACAAAAACTTAACACATAAATCGTTCTCCGACAACCTCATTACACCTTCTCAATATATCAACTTGGAATCATTAATAAACTAAGACAGGTAAATCATCTCAAATGCGGAAGTTAGATCGAAACCTCAAATGATATATAACCGAAACCATCTCATTCATAACTATAAAGTAAAATCATCGTTTTACATGATGTCATCAAAATATACATAATCAAAAGCGACATACTATAAACCATCTACTAATCGCCGTCACTCCTCGGCAATCCATTTCCCCCTTGCACAGCTGCTTTCACCTAGAACGTTTGAATATTCCAGGGATATAGTCCAAATTAGATGATGAATCATTTAAGTGAGAGTTCAAAACACATTTTCATGAATGGATGCAAGACATAAACAAACTGACACAATCTGATAAGCCCTAGCCCAAGAGAATCCCTCACAACGCTTAACCCAACCACGAGAAAAGAGCAATCTCTCTAAAGGCAACATCATCATACCGACACACAGACGCAACACAGTCCTAGCTTAAGAGGGGCAAAGTCAACGCATCTCCCTGACACCTCAAGAATAATCGTTACCACTCCCGGTCCAAGAGGGTCAACATCAACGCAGGAACCCAACTCACCACAATTACGTCAGGGACTATGTTCCCACTCAAAAGCATTCCGGAAACATTACCCATTCCCAACTCATATCTCACATGGACAACCAGTCATCCTAGTGTAACTTCCCTGGCCATACGGCTCGGGACGGAACCCTAGGCGGCTATCCCGGCATGCACACCAGCACAAGATACCCCTATACGTTATTCCGGCAACACCCTTGAAAAATTACGGCTACACTATCCAAACAACATACCAGGCTGGCATCCCATATGAACAACACTAAACGCATGACAATGCAACATATCACAACTCAATGTATCATATAAACAACATTTTATGAACATCATTTATTGCATAAAATACAATGCATATGTATAAAACGTTTTAGGACGAAACTCCCACATGAAACCAACCGTCACCGGTTACCGTTCGCATGCAACAAAACCATTTTGCATGAAATCATGACACATTTAGGTAGAACAAATACCAAGTTTTTAGGGTAGGAACACTCACCTTGAAAGTATTCAAAATGTCTCAATTCTCGTGCATAACCTCGATTTGCGTGCCAAACCTCAAACACTTGTACTTATACCCAACCTCGAGCCACGATACTCCATAAACATCATATTTATTTAAAGGAATATCAAAATCTATTTTTCCTCAATTTTTCATAATTTCTTCTATTTTTCTCCTAGTTTTCACCTCGATAATTCCAAAATAATTATATCCCCAAACATTTTCCCAAATTTTTCAACATGATAATTCCTAAAATAATTTTAGAAAAATATTAAAATCAACTTCAGAAAATACCACTGGCCCATGCATCCTCACGCACCAAGCGCGCGTCTGCGAGTGAAGTGTGTCGCATGTAGCTCACACGCTGATCTTCTTCCTCTTTTCTAACTACCAGTGACAGCTCCGATGCCTAATCTGATCACACTTCCTTGAAGCTCTCCCTTAGTCTATTCCAATAACACCCTTAGTTGCCCGAAACGTAACCAAAAAAGGCCCCAAACGGTCGGTTACAGGTGCGACTCTAGTGTCCACCTCACATTTTTCGGCCAAGCTTCGAACCAGCTTCAAACCCACTCCAAAATGCACCAAAATCTCCAGAATTTATCCTTGATACCTCGAGAATAAAAGCCCTTTTATCCCTTCCCTTCGAATCACTCTCAAACGTGAGTAATTTGTGTGTTAATTCTTGGTCAAAACCCATGATATTTATAAGCGAAATCCGGCCATTCTTCATCCAATCAAAGGCCAAGGGTTGGCCCCTAAGGTCCGGGGCACTCTCTATAGTCGATTCAGTCACTCAAAACTGTGATAGTATACCCTGTAACCCTACTCTTCTGAAGATTCCACTTATACCCTTCGTAAAATCTCAATTATAACCTCAAAAATTTCCCGGGTATTACAATATTTGTCTAATTCTGAACTTGGGATTACAAGAGAGGTACAGTAGGCTAAGCCTAAGGGTTTCCATCCCCTTATCTCCCCAATCCAATTCTCAGTCTTTCCCTGAAATGCTGCAAAACAGATGATGTAGCCAAAATACAAAAGAAATACTAACACCCCTTGTTTAATAAGAAAATTTGCCACAAACAAGAAAATACCAGTTTTGATTCACCACTCTAATAAAGAAGAAGGAAGAATGATAAGAATCAAGTAAATTCACTACTAAATAAATGAATTGCTTAGATAAAAATTAGGGTAAAATGTTCTCAACACTTTTCATAAAAATGTTCTTCCCCAAAACATTACAAGATCACACATATAAATACTGGTCTTGGAACATCCCTCCAAGCATCGGTGAAATAATAATTAAAGCAAAAGTGTAAATTCAAATGTGGAAGACGTAATAATCAAGGAACAAAAGTTCAAAATCAAGGTCATAAATGTTTGGTTGGCAAATATTTAAAAGATGCCCAAAAATCTGTAATTCCCGCTCCACCCATTGAATACTAACCACCAAACTTGAAACGGTCATAAAATACAATTGGTCGAAAAGATGCCCATGAATATTAAAAGTTGTAGTTGAGATCTTGAGTTTTCCGTTAACATATGGCACGCCTCGTAATTCCAACCCATTCAAAAATTATGGGGTTCCAAAATTACCCCTCTAATCAGTTTTATGATTAACCTTCCAAGCAAGTGAGCAATGTGATTAATTTAGGCTTTAACTCATTCACTTTGAACTCTAACTCCTCCAAATGGGTTGGAGTCTTCCTAATAAATAACTTAAGTT
Source organism: Diospyros kaki (assembly GCA_036245055.1). NCBI lineage: Eukaryota > Viridiplantae > Streptophyta > Magnoliopsida > Ericales > Ebenaceae > Diospyros > Diospyros kaki. The sequence continues at coordinate 24,121,593 of BSEG01000002.1, forward strand.
CTTTTTGGAATTGTTTAGCCCTTAAACGAGTAATTGGCCAAGGACTTGGAATTACATGCTCTTCGATAGCCCTTGCTTTTGCATTTTTATCGTTCACATCATGATCCCCAAATTGAATGGGATTTTCCCTCAAATCCAACTCTTCGACATCCACCAAGTAAGGTGTAAAATCCCTCACATTGAATGTAGTCGATACTAAATAATCACCCAGTAAGTCAATCTTGTATGCATTGTTATTCACCCATTTCTAATACTTTAAAATGACCATCTACTCGTTGCATAAGTTTGGACCTCCCTTTGCTTGGACATTGCTCTTTTCGAAGATGAATCCACACAAGATCGCCTGGAGCAAATTGAACTTGTTTTCTTCCTTTATTTGTTGTTTTCTCATAGGTTGCATTTTGCTTTTCTATTTGTTGCTTCCCACTTTCATGCAACTTCTTGATTAAGTCAACCTCTTTTTCTCCATCCAAACATGCTCACTCATTGAGTGGAAGTGGTGCTAAATCAAGTGGTGTAATGGGATTAAATCCATAAACCACTTCAAATGGAGAATGTTTGGTTGCACTATGCACACTTCTATTATATGCAAACTCAACAAAAGCCTTCGTCCCAATTCTTCAAATTCTTATTAACAATAGCTCCAAGTAAAAAAGAAAGTGTACGGTTTACCACTTCAGTTTGTCCATCGGTTTGAGGATGATAAAAGATGTTAAAAAGTAACCTTGTGCTAAGCTTCTTCCATAATGTCTTCCCAAAGTAACTCAAGAATTTTGTATCCCGATCAGACACTATACTCCTTGATATTCCATGCAATCTTACAATGTCTCGAAACGACAAGTTCGCCATATGAGACGCATCATCAATTTTATGACAAGGCACAAAGTGACACATCTTTGAGAACCTATCAACGACCACCATGATTGAATCCTTTCCTCTTTGTGTTCTTAGCAGTCCAAGCACAAAATCCATGCTCACATCAACCCAAGGCTAATTCAGAATAGGTAATGGCATGTATAAGCCATGAGCAGCTTCCTGGCTCTTTGCCTTCTTACAAACTACACACCTTTCAAGCACTCAATGCACAACTCTAATCATTCCCGGCTAATAGAAGTGTTCTTTAACCATCTCCAAATTCTTCTTCTCACCGAAATGACCAACTAAACCTCCTCCACGTGCTTCCCTTACCAAGTGTTCCCTTATAGACCCATTAAGAATACAAAGTCTCCCATATCTAATCAAGTACCCTTCATGCTTGTAGAAACCATTAACAACCCCTTTCTCACAAGACAAGTATAAGCAAAGGTTGGATCATCCACATACTAATTTTTAATCAATTCAAACCCTAATAGTTTAGCATTCATCATGGTGATTAGGGTATAACTCTGTGATAATGCATCTTCCACTACATTTGAATTTTCCTTTTGTACTTGATGACATAAGGAAAGGCTTCTAAGAACTCCACCCATTTGGCATGCCTATAGCTCAACTTGTTTAACCCCTTTAAGTGTTTCAAAGACTCATAGTCCGTGTGAATAACAAATTCCTTAGGCAATAAATAGTGTTGCCAAGTCTATAAAGCTCTAATCAATGCATAGAACTTCTTGTCATATATGAAATAATTAAAACTTCATTTACTCAACTTTTCACTAAAATAGGCTATGGGATGTTTATCTTGCATAAGAACAACCCCAATTCCAACTCCTCACACTCCACTTCAAAAGTCTTCGAAAAATCGGGGAGAGCTAAAATAAGAGCAGAGCACAATTTTGCCTCGATCAACTCAAAACTTCATTGGGCAGCCTCATTCCACCTAAATTCAACACCTTTTTTGATGCATTCAATCAATGGAGCAAGAATAGTGCGAAAATTCCTCACAAATCTCCTATAAAATGATGTTAACCCATGGAAACTCCTCACCTCCGAAATACTTATAGGTACGAGTCACTCCTTAATTGCTTTCACTTTCTCCTCATCAACTTCAACCCCGTGTTGTGAAACCATGTAACCAAGAAAGATTACTCGATCTTGACAGAATTGACACTTTTTTAAGTTTCCAAATAACTTCTCCAACCGTAACACTTCAAAGACTTCCCTAAGGTGTCTCAAATGTTCCTCAAGAGTTCTGTTATAAATCAAAATATCATCAAAATAAACTATAAAAAATTTATCAATGAACTTATGAAGCACATGATTCATCAATTGCATACAGGTGCTTGGTGCATTAGACAAGACAAATGACCTAACCAGCTATTCGTACAGCCCGTGCTTTGTTTTGAATGGGGTCTTCCATTCATCCCTCTCCTTCATTCGAATCTAATGGTAGCCACTCTTGAGATCTACCTTTGAGAACAATTTAGAGTCATGAAACTCATCAAGTATATCATCTAACCTAGGGATTGGGTAGCGATACTTCACCGTTATCTTGTTTATTTCTCGACTATCCACACACATTCTCATAGTCCCATCCTTCTTTGGCACTAACAAAGATGGTACAGAACAAGGACTCATCAACTCCCTTATGTATCCCTTCTCTAACAACTTAGTTACTTGTCGATGCAACTCCTTTGCTTCAACTGAATTGCCTCTATAGGCTGGTCTATTTGCTAAAGTAGCTCCTGGCATGAGATCGATTTAGTGTTCAATCCCTCAAATTGGTGACAACCCCTTTGGTATCTCTTCTAGAAACACATCAACAAACTCTTCAAAAATCTTTTCAATTTGTGGTGGAAAAAAGTTTCCTTATTTGGAGTTGTTTCCTTCACTATTATCATTAGAACCAAGTTGTGAATGGACAAAGCTCGTTTTATCTCCCCCATACTCGCAAGCAAACTTTTTTCTTTCCCTTCTCCATAAAAAGTTGATCTCACTTCTGTAATACCCCATATTTTCGTGAGGTTGCCACATATTTTAAGTGAGTTTAAAATACCGAAAAAGTGGTTTGATAGTAAAATAATGGCAAGGAGTGCCCCGGAGTTTAAATACCTGAGGATAAGGGTATGTCATTGACAAGCATCTCGAGACAGGATTCATAATGCCAAAAGAAATCAAATCCAGGATAGTTTTCGATACAACTGTAATTCAGGTTAAAAAATTGAATGATCGTAAGGGACCTCCAGGAAGTCAATAGAACCCTAAGGAGGGCTCTGATTTTATGTAAATATCAACCCTAAAGTGGTTTCAAAATGAAACAAAGGTCCTGAGAGGGCGTAGAGACGAAATCGTCCTTACCGAGTAAGGCTTGAGTTATTAATTTTAAATTTTAAGTATCTCAATGAGAATTAATTTGATGTTTTAGGGTGTAATTGCAATTAGAAAATTACCCAAACGAAATAAAGATGAAATTAGGAGTTTATGTGGTAAAATATCAAAGCTTGAGAAATTAAAATAAGGGCCAAAATAACATTTGGAAGAAGCTTGGAATATTAGCTTCGGATTTCAAAACTCAATCTAATATGGCTTTGGATTTCAAGCAACATTCAATTCTAGCTTTGGATTTGAAAACCCATTACAATATAACTTTGAGTCTTTGGAGTCCAAAGCATATCAAGGGACATGTGGTGACGCATGATTGGTCTGAGAAATCTATAAATAAGGCCCATGGGTTGTTCTCAAATCATTCTAAGAGAGTTGAGAATTGAAGGATTCTAAGGTGAAGATCATATTCTTGAGAGAGGGGAGGAAATCCTGCAAAAAGAAGGGAAGGAATCGAAGGAGAAACGGAGGAGAAAAAGGCTCGTCGGAGTTTTAGGTCTTCGCCAACCGAAATATGAAAGTGATAAAGTGTTGTCACGGTAGCGCGAGTTACACGTGCCGGGAAGAGACTAGCGTGGGCCACCTTCCCAGGGCACGTGAGAGACCCCCTTGCCTTGAAATTTTTCAGTTATATCCCATATTTAATGCCCTTTGACCCTATGTAAAAATATTGGAGGTTAGGTTTACCAAAAGTCGTGTTTTCTATAGAAAAATAGGTCGTTTGCGGTGAAACCGTAACTTTCAGAGATAAACCTTCAAGGTGAGGCTCCTATACTGCAAACCCTATTTTTTTTTATCTCTTGTGAGAGACTTCTATTGCATGAAATGTGTTTTGTGAAGTTCCTATACGTGAACTCTTGTTGTTCTCTTACGTGAAATCATATTGCATATATGAAATGTGTTTTTATGAAAATATATGTTGTTGGCTTTTTAACTCTTGCATTTATAAAATTTATGTGGCTATACTATTATACCTATGTGTTGTTAGCCAAGGAAATAAGTCTGGATATCCCCCGAGAGACGCTATGCGTGTGCCATTGAGAAAGCTCTCGTGGGGAAGACCGTGAGCCTAAGGGACAACGGATGTGGTTCTTGCATGAGTTCTATGAGGTTAGGCTAGGGTGGCATGGTTAGGGACCTCCCGAAAGGCGTTATGTGTGCGCCATTGAGAAAGCTCTCGTTGGAGGAGGTTGTCATGTTCACAAGGCACTTCGGAGTAGTCCTCATTGTTTCCTCATACGTTTTACAAATGTTCATGCATTGATATAAACTATTTTGGAGTTCTCACTAAAAGATTCATCTTCTAATTGGACTATATCTCTAGAATATTCAAACGTTCCAGGTTTAACAATCCGCTCTAAGGGAAATAAGGTATTTGAAGAATAAGTTCGTTTTGCTATTGGTAGCATGTTTAGCATGTCTCTATGTATGAATGAGAAATTCAGTTGATGCGAACCTTAGTATGTTTTCGGTCATGTTTAAGACGCTCAGTTATGGCTTTAAGAAATGATGTCCATGTAATATATCTTGTAGACGTCTTGAACAATTTCTTATATGATCAATAAAACATTATGGTTGTGTACCATATCAAGTTCGATTTAGCTTCTGTATTCATAATTATATCACCTATCTTACCTATTTGTTTATTGGGCTTCTTAGGCTGAGAATGTGAAACCTTTCATTTTTGGAAATTGTATGTCATATATTGATGGTTGTGGTTGTGGTGTAAAAAAAGAAAAAGAATTCCTGAAATCCTAAGTTATAACACGCCCGAAAAATTTGAGGTGTTAGAGTTGCACTTGTTGTGGACTAAGAGGTGCTAAGGTTATGTTTTTCCCATCCTTGACAAAAGAATCGATGCTTTTGAACCCATCATGCACAACCCTCCTATCATATTGCCACAGTCTTCCCAAAAGCAAGTGACTCATATGAAGGGAATCAATAATACGACGGTATAGGCAAAAATAATTTTTTTATCGTGTATCAGATGCACACAACAGAATATAATATACACATCATACATAGTTTGGGTATTTAAACAACATGAATATTCAACAATTGAATACATAAATAAAAGCATACTTGTTGTCCGATGAAGGTATGAAAGACAGAACCGATTTTTGTATTGAGACAAAGTCCACATCAAGATGTGGTGGTCCTAGTCGATCCACACCTAATATGCAGTAGGGTATCATTCTAGTCACCTCTTTCCGTGCTAGACATACACAACAATTACACGTATAATTTCTATGATTTTCAGAGGAAAAAGAAAAAAGAAAAAGAAATAGCATAAAACAACATGTCAGGGGAGAGGAAGAAGGAAGGCAGAGGCAGGGCCTCTGCCTTTTATTAATTTAATTCTCCCCTCCCTTTTTCTTCTTCCCCTCCCTCAATTGAATTTCTTTTCAAATCCGTGCAGCCCCACCCCCCCCTCAATTATTCTCACAATAATTCAGAAGTTACTACGCAATGTCACTATACACTGTGCACATTCAGCAATCCGCCGCCTCTTACTATTCAATTAATAATTGATTTCACACTATGCACTATATACTATGCACCATGCACTATGCGCTATGCATTATGCATTATTGGCAATGGGCCAAGAGTCAACATTTGACCAATCAATTCCTGAGACATTTCGAGCGCATGATGTCGATACCAAACGCAATACTATATGGTGTGTAACTTTCTAGATTCACTATTCACTAGCAATCAGATAACACTAAAACTCTTTTCAATATTGGTTAACCCCTTGACCAATCACCAAAACTTCTCAAAATCCCGACAATGTTCCGAGAGTTCCTGAATAGCACTTAGCAGCGGTTCAAGATAAAATAGGTGGTGGTGAAGTCTCACTTCAAGTGAACCTATTACAATTTGACGATTACAGTGTGCTATAATCCTTCTATCACCTAACGTCCCAACTGAGCTAAAGTCGTAGTGTGACAAACTCACAAACTCAATAACTATGTATCAGACCTCATTAATGTGACTAAATGACATCTCAGGAAACACATTTCCTGACTTTCAATCTATCTTGGCCAGGGACTATCCAGTCACATCAATAGTAGATCACATAGAACGTTCACCCCATCAAATACCGACAAGGGCAACAGATCTTATTCCCAACACTTGTCACCATACACCAGTAATACGAAACCACATAGATGACCATTCCCACCTCCTAATTGGATGGTTTGGCTCATTAGTAAATCTCACACACCAATACACAAAACAACCGTACCAGTTCAAATCTAAGGATCAACACACCATCGCAACCTAATGACATTACCATTATCCACCATACCATGTGGTCAGTTATCGATGTCATATTTGGATGATCATTTCCCAACGACCACTCACATGTCTACTAGTGACATCTCATGTCATATGGCGCATGAGACACCATCCTCCCATGGTATCCCCATACCAAATAAGGTAGTAACCCTGGGCTAGTATATACTTGATTAATGAGAGTCCCCATCTAAAGAATCTAAGGATTAGAAATAGTTTAATACATTTTGTTACCAAAGAATCTTGTCACATAATCTTAACACCTTGAGAATAAGATTCTTAAACAGAAAATCCAAGAATTGAGTTATATAATTGATTGAAAAAAATATGAATGAAGAAAACCTTTTCTTTTATAGATTTATACAAAAATACAATTAATGCATTAAAACAAGCCAGCTAGATGTCATCCAAATTTAGCATTAGGGCACACAACACTATCATCATATTCATTAGAATCACATCACATAACAACTCATCTTTGTATGTTTTTCCAATTGAAAACAGCATAACAACTTGCCTTGTAACCCTTACTTCTCCATTATCATTCAACCATCGCAGCTTGTATGGGTGGGGATGTTTTGTTGTTGCAAATTCAATTTTTCCACCAAAGTAGTGGAAGCAAAATTAGTGCAGTTCCCTCCATCTATAATCACTCCACACACATTTCCATTGATTGTACACCTAATACGGAAGATGTTCTCACGCTGCTCATCATCTATCTTTTCTTGTGAATTCAAGGAACGCCAAATCACAAGCAATTCCCCTTCATTAGCATGTAAACTATCTTCATCCACACACTCATTTTCTTCCTCCATTGTTGCCTCATCTTCACTCTCTACCTCCCCTTATGATCCCCGAAGAACCATCACTATTTAATTTGGACATTCGAAAGAAATATGTCCATGGCCAAGGCATTTAAAACATTTAATGTCTCAGCTCCACTTTAGAGGATTAGGATCACCCACTTTCTCCTTCTCTTTACTCATACCTACTAGTTGTTTGCTAAAGTCCCCTATTTCCACTTGTTTTGCACTCTAATTTGAAACCGCTCCCGGTGGTGTAAAGGATGAGTTGGTCATTTTATTACTAATTTGTCGAGACACCCCTCGCTTAGTTGGATTACGTTTCAACTGTCTTTCCAACTTAATGGCAAGTTTAATTATATCATCCAATAACACAAAAAGTTGTAACTCCATCGTGTTGCCAATTTCTCTATTTAATCCCCCTAAGAACCTACCAATGGTCTGCTCTTGAGGTTCTTGTAACTCACACCTCATCATTAACACCTCAAATTCTTTAACATAATCCTGAACATGAATGCCACCTTACCTAAGACTTTGCAATCTAATATACAATTCCTACCTATAGTATTTCAGGAACAAAACGTTTTTTCATTAGACGTTTCATAACCCTCCAACTCCTAATATCCTCTTCACCATCTCTCTTACGTTGTGTTTTGAAAATCTCCCACCATATATTAGCATAGTTTATAAATTCAAGAGCTACAAATTTGCATTTTCTTACCTTGGAATATTCTTGACATTCGAATACTTTCTCAACTAGCTGCACCCACTCCAAGTACTCTTCCAGTGAGCTAGTTCCCTTAAATGGTGGAATCTTCATCTTGATGTTGTTTCCTGGATCTCTTTACTACCTCATCTGCCATAGTTGTTCAACACGCCGTCTTCATCTCCAATTTCATCTTCTTCGCCCTCATCTTCATGGATGGCCCTTCTTGGTGTTTGAGGAACGTGTTGTTGTTGTAGTTGTTGTTAAACCCCCATCCTCTCAAACGTTTGAGTCAAACGAGTAAGTTCATCCATCATCTCTTCTTACCTTCATTGGGGACTCATAATTTAAGCTTATTCCAATGAAAGCCCTCTTAATGCATCTTTTTCAGCCATGATTAGAACCTATGCTTTGATACCAATTTGATGTGGCCAAAATACAAAATAAATACTAGCACCCCTTGTTTGATAAAAAAATTCGCTACAAACAAAAAAAAAAAAAAAATTGATTCACCACACTCTAAGATAGAAAAAAGAAGAGTGATAAAAATCAAGTAAATTCATCACTAAACAAATGAATTGCTTAGATAAGAATGAGGGTAAAATGCTCTTTGCACTTTCTTCATAAAAATGTTCACCCCCATAGTGGTCAAAAAACAAAAAACCACGACAATTGAATTTATAGAGAGGGAAAGTTGGAACCGAGGCAGAGTGAGGTTGATAGCTGGCAGGAGCCTGTTGATAAATGATAAGTGTCTTTTATACACTTATTTTGGTCCATAAACTTAGCATTTATACATTTAATGAGCATGATTTCTACTTGATTTGATTTTATATATGGTTATGTAGATGTGGAGCATATGTTAAAGACAATTGGAGCACAAAGTGATGATGATGTCACATTTTTGGAGCTAAAATGGCATTAAAGGCAAGGTCAAAGGTCCATTCAAGGTCGAGGTTGATAATGTTGCAAAGCACCGGAAGAGTGGCGTCATTGGTGAAGTGTTGGAAATCAAATAGAAGCGGCTCACGGTGCTATCACGCAAAAGCATTGTGTGGTAAGGTTGTGGCAAGCATTATTTTCTGTGGCTCACAGCCTTATCACGGAAAGCATTCCGTGATAAAGCCGTGGTTGAAGAAGTATTATGTGGCTCACGACCTTGCCGCGGAAAGCATTCTGTGGTAAGCCCGTGACAAGATTTTCATTCTATGGCTCACGACCTTACCGCGGAAAGCATTCCGTGGTAAGGCCGCGGTAAGGCTCTAAGCTTCGTAAAAAGGCCGTTTTGAGCCCGTTTCCTTTCAAATCAAGTGGAGATGGGCTCTCTCAAGGGGCACGACTTTGAAGACCTAAAAAGAATTATAAAAAGAATGATTTTTGGAGAGATTGGGACTTTTTTGGAGGAGGAGAAGTCGGCAAGTCGAGGCAAAAGGAGGAGATTTTCTTGAAGATATTCGATTTTGGTTTTATTTTTCTATTCTTTCTTCTCTACAACATCATGAACTCCATTTTTATTATTCTTTCGTTGGTTGAAATTATGTTAGGCTAAGTACTTTGTGGCTAGGGGGATTGATGAAACCTAGTTCAATGATGGTTTAATTGAAAGTATTCGGGTTCTATTTTATTCTTGTCTTTTGAGTTGATCATTTATTATGCACTACTTCCGTTTTGATGCTTGGTCGCCATTAGAACGTGTTTGTGATTTATATTGCTTTCGAGAGATTCAATATAGATGAGCACTTGATAATAAATGACATAAGATTCGATAATAGGTAGAGATACTGTTATGCCTTGTGAAATCTTATTTTGATGATCATTGTGGATAAATGCATATTTGTATATTTGCAGATTAATTAGAGATAATTAATCTCATATGTGAGCATAGATTCGATTGACCATCGAGAGAGGCTTTTGATTAACTTAGAATCATTGATTTTCTTCTCAAAACAAGAATTATGAAACCCGATCACTGAAAGATTAAACCATTTATAGAACTATGGTGGAATCATGAACCCTAGTGCATTAGATTTTTATATTTAAAACCTAAAGAGTTATTTTGTGTTTTCTTTTTGGTGAGTTAGTTTTAACTTATATAAAACTTCTATTGATTATTCCTTTAATTATGTGTGGCTTATTAAAGTTAATAGTGGTTAAAGTAGGGATTAAAAGCTAATCCTCGTGGGAACGATACTTGATTCATCATTATATTACTTGTTGCGATTCTGTTCACTTGCGGGAAAGAAAAAGGCGAACAATAAAGATAGGTGTTAGGTGGCTTCGGTCCTCGATGTCTTGGCCGGGGTCTTAGATGATCTCCTAGGAGCATCTTCGATATCGCTAGGGATTACCCTCCTATGTGCTCAGGACATATCTGCGCTCATAGGCACAAGTTAGAAGGCACACGAGGATTCCTCACCCACGTATGCCCTCCGATGCTTAAGTCAGTTCCAATAGAAGAGAAGAGCAATAGATAAGTAAAGCATGATATAATTGAATATGGAACAGTTATACCTTATCCAGTCAAAGAGGGTTGACCACAGCACCATTACACGGAACAGGGGGTGGACCTGCACAGTAGTCGCAATCGGACGAGCTTAAGAAGAATCCCCCCAGAGGACCGGTCTGCCTAGGGGGTCCTCCAGGAAAAGGTGGGCCTCACGACGGGCTGCCAAAGTAGGGTCTCGATCCCTAAGGGACTCACCCGATAATGCTCGGGTTAACACTAATGCTCGCAAGTATGATCCCTCAGGTAGTGTGCATGCGATCAAGGTACATGTCATGGTCATACTTATATAATCTCTATGTGCATGCATGCGTGATAAGTGGCTGCCATTGGATTGTGGGGGGAGGCCATGGGCCTACTATGCACTTGATAACAAAAGGCCCACAGGCCCATTACGCTAATATGCACTTAATACATAGATATACATATGTAGATACATTAAGTAATATCCCACCAAACCAGGCTCCTGGCCAACACCGTACGCCCGACACATACATATATATAGACATACGCATACATATATATAGTTATACACAAAGGTAGAAACAGAGAGGGAGAAAGAAGAAAGCTTGTTGGTAGCTCGTCTTTCTGGAAGCCCATGGAGGGAGCCTTCCCGAGAGGCCTCTCGAGAAGACACTTCGCTGAGAGGCTTAGCCGGGGGCTTGCGGGAGCTTTCAGGCTCGGAATGAGCCCTCCCGAGCAGCAGCTTGCGGCGGGGAGGTGCTCCGAAGAGGAGAGGCCCGCCGTGACTACTTTTGGGAACTTACTGCTCCCTCTCTAAGAGAAATTGTCGAGAGGAGAGTTGTAGTGGCGAGGGAGCTTCCGAGAGGGTTTGCTTCTCCGAGAAAGGCTGTAACAGGGCACGACTACAACCAAGAGATCGCTGCTCCTTCCCGCGAGGATGGCTATAGCCGCCACGAGGTCTGGCAGTATCTCCGAGATGGGGCATGACCTTGCCGAAAAAACGCAGCTCTCTCCGAGAAAGCTACTGCCTTTGTTGAGAGAATTGCAGCTCTTTCGGAGAGAGCTGCAGCCATGGATGCTTTCAGGAGCTCGCTACTCCATCTCCAAAAGAGAACAAAAGCTCTCCGAGAGAGCTCGATCTTTCCGAGAGGATGAGAAACCTCTTGGAGAGAGATCAGCAAAGCACAGTCGAGAGAAAACGCAGGAGAGAGAGAGAGAGAGAGAGCCCGTTGAAACAATGCCTTCTTCCCCTTTTATACCCCTTGAACTTCTTCTTTATTACATTTTCACCCTTCCCCTAAGTTTGGCCTAATTACACTTTGGCCCTCATATTCTATTTTAATCGTTTGGGTATCGATTTAAATAATTTCTTCACCGTTCGACCACGGCTTTCTCTAGAGATTGAAACCCAGGCTTGGGACCACTTTTGAGATTCACCTGCCTTGGGCTTAATGACCGAAATACCCCTAGGCGCCTAATGACCCAAATGTCCCTAGGTGGAAGCTCGGGAATTCTATGGCACAACAATCCCCAAAACATTACAAAATTACACATATAAATACCAGTATCGAAACATCACTCCAAGCATGGGTGACACAATAATGAAAGCAAAAGTGTAAATTCAAATGTGAAAGACGTAATAATCAAAGAAAAAACATTCAAAATCAAGGTCATAAATGTTTAGTGGACAAATATTCAACAGATGTCCAAAATTTCGTAATTCTCACTCCACCGATTGAGTATTGACCACCAAACTTGAAATGGTCATAAAATATAGTTGTAAAGTCGAAAATGTGCCCATGACTAAAGAAAGTTATAGTTGAGATCTTGAGTTTTTCGTTGACATAAAGCACACCTCATAATTCCAACCCATTCAAAAGTTATGGGTTTTCAAAATTACCCATTTGATCAATTCATGACTGACCTTCCAAGCAAGTTACCAATGTGTTTAATTTGGGATTTAACTCCTTCACTTTGAACTCTAACTCCTCCAAATGGATTGCAGTCTCCCCAATAAATAACTCAAGTTTCTTTCGGAATTGTTTAACCCTTGAATGATTAATTGGCCCAATACTTGGAATTACATGCTCTTGGACAACCCTTGCCTTTGCATGTTTACCATTCACATCAAAAAAGGATACAAACATATACACATTACCCTATATCTTTTACATCACATGATCATTTTCTTTGAGTGGTTCGATATAGATACCTACATCCGCGATGTACAAGTTAGTTAGTAATGTCTTCACTTGGCAGGTTCTACTTGCAAGTTGGCAATATCTAATCTACGATCTGGAACAACTTGGCTCTACGTCTTCAGATATAACATTCCTAAAGCAATCAATATAACGTTGCAGGCGCTTACAGCAATCCCTCGCTTTAGGAATATGGCGAAGGGTCATGAGAAACTCTCATCGCAGCTGATCGCGAGGCTTGAGCGAACTAGGGTGGAACGCTAAACACCTTCTAGAAAAGGGGGAGGAGACTGATCCAAGAGTGGTTGCAAAAAAAGGCCATCGTAGAGTTACACACACCCCTTAAGTTTTTGTATCATAACAATTGTCCATAGTACAACGTTCAGGATACACATAAATAAAATGTTTCCTTAGAAAGATTAAGCAACATGTCAGCCACCTCTTTTCCTTTGCCTTTACTTCATCCTAGGGTACTTGGCACGTTTGAATATGCCGATGTGAGATATGAAGCATCTCAATGAGTGATTTAGAATAAAAGTTTGTGCATGTATATGCAGTATGCCATATGTCATGAAACCCCTCTCCGTGGTAGTGAGGCGGCAATGTTGCAATCATCCTGCTGATTATCAAGTCCAAACACCCTGCCCTTCCACGGGCTATGTGATCCTCCCAATCACACATGATGAACTTGACATCAACTTGCCACAAAATGCCATGATGCATGATAACAACAAAAACAAGATGCGTGGGTAATAGAAGACACATGATATGCAAGCCACACAAATGAAGTACAAATGTCCAGAATGGGTTAACACATGCAAGACCCACTCACCTTGCTATTTTACCATCAGGAGTATTGTTCATACTTGTCAGTTTTAGATTTTCTACAATAAACATGAGTTTCGTAAAACAAGTACCAAATAGTTTTACATAAACCTGTTCTATTTATTTTATGTTATTTTTCTAAAACTTTGTAGGGAAAAATAACATGTCACATGCCCTCATGCGCTACCGGAAGCCTCCCCATGCGCCCTCACGCACAGCCCTTTTCTGGCAAGTATTTTGCACATGCCAGTCATCTTCTCCGACAACGACGTTCGCGATTCCGAGCAGCCTCTGATTTTTGGCTTTTTATCTCTCGTTTTAACTCTAATTCAGTCGACGTTTGTTCCTATGGCTTCCTCTCTCTTTCCTCTACCCAAATATACCTTAAACCAACCTTTCATGGCCATTTTATGGTAACTTCAACCCAATTTTCAGCAAAGCCCAAAAATACGGAGCTTTGTTTCTCCCTCATTTCTTGACAAAATTCTTTCCTTTTTCCTGTAGAATCTTCCCCTCACTCCTAAGAATCAATTCCTCACCTCTAATCTTCTCAAACCGACCTAAATTTGGCTCAAAACTCACCGGTATGCTTTGAATGTTAATCCATGGCCTTTTTATAAACATCTCAAGCCAATCACCATTTTCCACCTGCCATGCCACCTATCAGCTTTGATATGTGTGCCTCATGATTACTTCCAACCGCTAGTTCGACCGGTTCATTTTTTTGGCGAGTTTGTTACAAGTTTTAAAAATTACACTTTAACTCGAAACTTTATACCTTTGCACTTTAATCTCTGTAATATTTAGGATTTTGGCTATTCATGTGGTTCTTTATTTCAATCCCAAATGTCCTTAAGAAGAAGCTTCTTACATCATTTATTAATCCCTAAAGAGATTACCAATATTTTTGAGAAATTACACCTTTTCCTTAACCTCTTTGAAATTGTATTTTTACCCCCGAACTTTCATGATTTCTTGGTCATATCCTATTTCTTCAAACGCATGAGTTTCATAAAAATCTCGAATATTACATTCAACCCCCCTCCTTAAAAAAAATTTCGTCCTCGAAATTTCATCTCATGATTCCATATAGTTGAAAAAATGTAGATATTTTTGGCATATCTCATTTTCTCTTTCCCAAGTAACTTCCTCAATATTGTGATGTTTCCATAATACCTTAATAAAGGGTATCGTCTTATTCCTCAAAACTTATTCCTTCCAATCCAAAATCTCAATCGGTTCCTCAGGATAAGTTAAATTTTTCTGACGCTCAATAGTTTCCTCAGGAACTTTCTGAAAAGGATCGAGTTCGTATTTTCGAAGTCAAGACATGTGGAAAACATCATGTATGTAGGACATTGCTAGAGGTAACGCTAGTCGATAGGCAATCGACCCAATTTGTTCCAAGATCTCATAGGTTCCTATGTATCGGGGGCTCAATTTTCCTTGTTTCCTACCCTGGTGTATTACTTGAGAGAGTAAAACCTTCACATACACCCTATCTCCTGCTTGGAACTCTAAACTCGTTCTTCGTGTATCCGCATAGGACTTTTGTCTGCTTTGAGCTGCCTTAATCCGTTCTTGAATTATTCTGATCTTTTCATTTGTTTGTTGCACTATCTCGGGTCCCAACAATTGCCTTTCTCCTATTTCTTTCTTTTTTCCTCCAGAATCTTCCCCCCACTCCCAAGAATCTATTCCTCATCTCTAATCTTCTCAAACCAACCTAAATTTAGCTCAAAACTCACTGGTATGCTTTGGGTGTTAATCCATAGTTTTTTTATAGACATCTCCGACCAATCACCATCTTCCACCTGCCATGCTACCTATCAAATTTGATATGTGTGCCTCATGATTACTTCCAACCATTGGTTCGACCAATTCATTTTTTTGGCAAGTTCGTTACAAGTTTTAAAAATTACACTTTGACTCAAAACTTTATACCTTTGCACTTTGACCCCTATATTATTTAGGACTTTGGCTATTCATGTGGTTCCTTGTTTTGATCCCAAATACCCTTAAGAAGAGGCTTCTTACATCATTTATCGATCCCTAAAGAGATTACTAGTATTTTTGAGAAATTACACATTTTCCCGAACCTTTTTTGAAATTGTATTTTTACCACTGAACTTTCATGATTCCTTGGTCATATCCTATTTCCTCAAATGCATGAGTTTCATAAAAATCTCAAGTATTACATTCATCCTCACTTCCCACTTACCTAGCCCGAATCCTTACTTTGATGAACAGCATAGATGCCTAGCAGAGATACAGGGTGGAGAGGTGTGCTCTTTTCTCGAGGGTCGGCATAATAGTGGGAGAAGAATGTTGGAAGGCTCATAATAGCAAGAGAAAAACCTCGCAACAAGCTCCCTAATGCCTTCTTGAAGGATTCGAAGCGTGGCTCATTGGGAAACACTATAGGATTAAGCAAGAGCACAGCATCTTCACACAACAAACCCTTATGATGGAAACTATGGGATGAATTTTTGCTTGTTTCCCACAAAAAGCGCCAAATTATTGTTGTTTAACTACAATAATTAAATTTATTTGTGTTAGGAACAATCAGAGTAAAGTCATTCACCACAACAGAGGGTCCAAGATGGCACGAGCAAAGTCGAATGAATTTGGAACAGTTCAAAACTGGACCCTAATGAGGCAGGAACCCGGATGGATCCTCAGGGCTTCCGGATATGCTACCCAGATGGGCCTTTGGGGGGTCTAGAAGAAAGGATCCTAATTGGTCTTCAAGAGGCAAGGCTTTTGATCTTTTGGGTGAGCTAGGCTCAAGCTTGGTGTGTGATCAAAAATAAAAGTCAGAAATGCACGCAGGAGACTCCCTCATGTGGATCCTCTGATGCCAAAGTCAAACAACAGTTCGAAGTATAATGTATGATGCAAATGAGTGTTTATTCCATGTCCTGAAGAGATATTTGTGTTTTCGAATAGGGTTTAGAGAGATAAATTGAGTGTTGGGACAAATGTATAAAATGAGTCCAAAGGATCAACGAAGCCTAAAGATCCAAAAAAGGTCATTTTGTCTTTGAAGAGGCAAGTATTTATAAACGAAGTGACAAGACCCACAATTGAGCCTGAAGACTCTTCTAAAGGGTGTCTTAGAAAAGCCAGAGGACTTGACAAAGTCTTCGAGGTGGGACACCCCGATGGCTATCTCCGGGTGGCCCCAAAGAGGGCTTCAGGCCACTGGATGGCTTAGGTCTAGAGACCCCAAAAGATGTCCTTGGACTTCGCAAAAACAATACATGTCAATACTTGAGGGACCCATTGGGGGTCCAAGAGGCTTCTATCCCGAAGACTATCCATGAAATAATGAACTCAAAAATTTCTTTGAAATTTAGAAGAATTTTAGGACACCCCACAACAATAACTAAGTCTGCTCAAAAACTACCAAGGTAAAACTGGTTAAGTAGTGGATTAGGCTTTTAGGTTGAACCATTTTATATTGTGTGTGCTGTATTTTTAATTTTTTTATTTAAATAATTTTTTAAATAGTAAAAAAACTTAATTCACCAGCCCCCCCCCCCCCCCCCGCGCGCGTGTGCAGGAAACTGTCCCATGCAGTGCATTGACCCAAGCAATTTCATGTGCGAGACCTTACCCGCACAAGCCCATGTGAAGTCTATCTTCTGCAATCTTCTCTAGTATGACATTACGTATGCCTTAACAGGCAATTTGTTCTAATTCATGCTTAACCTACTAGATTATTTCACTCTCTATGTATTGTCAAGGAGATTGTGATATGCGTCAAGCCATCTGTCCTACCTCCTCATTTTGAAGTATAAATAGGGGATTACGTCCTTCATTTAGGCTCTAATGCTACATTGAAGATCTAAACTCAAATTAAACTTGGACCATAACTACTTCTTAACTTAACCTTCTCGTTTAATCTTTAATCTATTTCTTCAACATGAGGATTAATTTAAACATCCAAGTGCCTTCTAACTATGTTTCAGTCTTGTAGAGACCCTTTCCTCCATAAGATTTTCTATAGGACAACTCCAGAGGTCCTTGGGATGACTTCCTCATAAACTCCCCAAGGACCCTTATAAACTCAAGGACCATCCATTTGATCTTCTTGTGCTTCAGTTGTGCTCTACTTTCACCATGTCCAAACTTTCAAGATTATAAATTTTAATTGTTATATTTCAACAGTAACAGTTATCAAACTATTTTTCACTTGGACAAATGGGGTTTGCTAATAGGAGTAGAAGGCATCTTCACGTTAGATTATTGCTGGCACTTCGTCAAATAACTCCACTTCGTGAACTTAATATTGAAGATCCAAGTTAATTATTATTCACGTTGTATGGCTATTAATATATTTTTTTTTATTTAGGAAGGAAGAAAGCAATTGTGGAAGTACAACAATATCAAATAAATCGGTTAAGTAGACCAAAGATATATGCTGCGCCATATAATACAACTGTATTAGCTAACATAAAGACATGACGTCATTTTTATTCCAATAGTTGAATATCAACTACCTTTCGTCTTCAACACTAGAGGTAAAAACAAATTGATCTGTTGCCTGCGCCCCTTGGAAGATTGATTACATAAAAGGGCGGGGCACAATTCTTATCCTCTGCTCCAATCCCAATCCCCTTCCCCCGCCGTGAATAATAATTATCCCAAGATGAAACTCATTAATGTGCTCGACATCTCATTAAGTACTTGCCTTAGTGCGTCTAAACTTAACTCGGGAGCAATGACAATGAAATTAGCTTCTCATTCAACACTCTAATTGTACAATTCTTGACTTTCAGTCAGAGTCCTACTTATTTTACTACCACTAGCAACTACTACTACTACTACTCAGGTCTACCTAAGCTAGCAGCTTCAAGCAGCAAAAATATGTACAGAAGAACATGCATTTCAGTTTTACAAATGCTAAACAGCTTCCTCTGCCTGGCACTTGGCACAGGCAGGCATTATTGGGGGCAGGTAACTACTTCATTATTATACAGGAAGCATTTAACAACTACAAGATCGATATTGCAACCCTTACTCTACCAAACGCAAGGGCGCGCACACACACACGTCAGTGGCACAACTACTACAGATGAAATGATATTAACATCACATTAACATCATATACAGTCGGAATGAATCTGGATCCGGACTTAAATGTCCATGTCATCAAATATCTCCCCGTCTTCCTCATCGTAATACAATCCCTCCGTGAGAAAATTTTCGTTCGCCAAATTGCTGCCATCAAAGTGTTTAGTGTGTCTCTGAGTGTGTGCGTGTGTGTGTGTGTACATATATAGAACCCATAATACATACTAGTCAGTGCAAGTCATACAAAGTAAAAAGAAAAAGGAAGTCACCTCAAACAGCTGAAACGGAAGCTCACAACTCGCTTGAGCTTTCTATTATAGAAGAAGAAAGAGAACGACCATCTGAAAGAAATAGATAACCAACAGCATCTATTAGAACCGCAGTTGTGTATGGCTGGCAGTCTCGAGAGACCACGACCAAGTCAAGTGCAACAATTAATATATACAATAATCTCTCACATGGCTCCTCTTTCCAGGAATGGATCTCCGTCAGAGTCAGGATTATAACTGTAAATTTCACATTCTGCTAGCTTCACAACCTGCACATTTTTGAATCTGCCGTCAATGAAATTGCAGTTGGTATAAAGCAAGCGCATTTATTTTTGCAAGAAAAAAATAATAATAAATAAGCTCACCTCATCTAGAGCCTTGTACAAGGTATCAAGTAGGGAATTGCCTTCATTTGCCTCAACCCATTCCTGCAAACAGAAAGCAGAAAAGAGAACTAAAAAGAAAGACTCACAGAGGCACTCAGTATACAGAAGCTAATCATAAATTTTTTTAATAATAATAATGAACTCCACCAGCTTCTGCTATTTGTCAATAATAAAGTCATATTAGTCATATGCTCAACCTTGTCATCTCTGCAATTTTTCTAACCAGTCAGAAAACTAGCATAGACAATCCAAACTGTGCGAACATGGCTCACTGTTTCCATCAGCCAGTAGAAATAAAAAAGAAACGTAGCACTAGCTGTAGCTGCACAGATTCTTATTTGTACAACATCAAGTGGACAGAGCCAGTACCTTTGATATTTCAAACATGTAAGCATCAAAAATTTGCTTGAAACTGTCCCAGCTTTCCTCCATGAAAAACTGGTGAGCTCTCACTGCACTGTTACATCAAAATAGATTGGTAATGTGGTAGAAGGGTGTAAGCTATGTAAAATTGCCGCGATACAATCATATCATGTAAGATAATTTTGTAATAAATCTCTAATAACAACTAGCCAACTACAGATCTAATTTTGGGAAATGGAGAGATTTGAACTCTCAGCTCCTCCACGAGCAACAGTTTTCCGAACTGTCTGTCAAACCTTTTGACAACACTCCCAATGCTGGTAAGAAGGATTATACAGTGGGTTGCCATGTCGCCAAGAAAGCTGACAGTGGCATTACCCATAACCCCCTTTCAGCACACTCATAAAAAATGTGTTGCATTTCCATAAAATAAAAGATACAGAGTTACCTGAAATCATAATCGGGATACATGTGATAAAGAGTAAGAACCAGGTAAGTCAATGTCTTTCGGCTGTAAGAATGAAGAATGAGTTACAGAAATGTAAAAGACAACCAATTGTCCACAGACCAATCTAGGTTATAGTCAGCACCTTGATCTGCTACACAAATATTCAGCTGGTGATGATGATTCAGTGTCAGAAGACTTCCCGAGATAATCAAGGATCTGGATTCAAAAACATGGATGTAACACCAAATTTAAATACAACAATCACACACCTTTTACCTTTACCTTCCCCCTGTGTGCTCAGCAAAACAGTAAATTTTAAATGATTAAACAACACAAAAGGTTCAGGAAAAAATACACAATTTTAATGATTAACCCCCCCTTCTTTCCCGTGTTAACTAGACTTTTACCCTCAGGTGATCAAATGCACACTAATCAAGAAATATTGAATCACTTAATTAACTAACTTGGAATATCAGCATAATGCAGAAAAATGAAAGACATGCAAGAAAAACCTTGCTGCTACTCCAAGACAAACCAGAAGCTATGCTGTAACTTTGAATGCTGAAGTACAATTCACAATCATTCACCAAAATTGAATCCAATATTTTTCTGGTTGACTTGAATTTCCTTCAGTAAATGTTACATGTTCCACCCATGAAAGTTTGCCTACATAGTGCATCGAAGGTTTATTAAATCTCAGAGTCCATTGAGATTTATGCATTGGAAACTTCTTTGGGGAAGTTAACTCTTGGCATGAGTTTAGAAAGTAGCAGTTTGGATTTTTTTTCCCTGGTTCCTAATTTTTTTTTATTTTCTAGTTATAATAATTTTCTTTTTCCTAAATAGGGTTGATCAATACCCCATATTAATAATTCTTATTGTATTCTAAAGGAAGATTTTAGTGATTGATTATTATATTTACAGAAGTGCTCTCAGTTGAGATTCATTCTCACAGCTGCAGAGTTTTGAAATTTGTTTCAATAGTGTATGGCTTGAGATTCATTCTCAACATGGTGATGGATTATTAAATTTACAGAGAAGTGTTCTCAACATTCGTTCTCACTGCTTTAGAGTTTTGAAATTCATTTTCATTAGTGCTTTAAGGCTTGTGATTTATGTCAGTTGAGATTCTTTTTCCTAAATAGAGTTTAGAAGAAGGAGAAGGGAGGAGGAGAAGTATAAACAAGAAACCAAACCACGAAACTGTTGAAGCCACCCTCAACCATCAACAAGAAGGTTGACACCTTCCAGTGATCATGTCATATCAATTATGCCAACAGAATGGTCTACAGCACCAAAAGGAACCAACACTGTTGCACCCACAAGTCCCACCGTTATCTCTGCTCCACCTCTTTAGATCTGTTGAATTGATCCCACCTAGTGGCGAATTCAACCAACAGAGAAGCAACCCCAGCCCTTTTTGAAGCCGACCTACTTGCCTTTTTTTCTCATGGAGCGGTAAGTATGCTGCTTGCTCTTTGCCCATGCAAGGCTGCTAAGGGTTTTCCCACCTTTACAACAGAGGGCTGTGCCTGCAAGCCTAGCCATCTCTCTGGGAAGAATGAACTGATGACCACTTATAAGACTTAGGTCATTCCTTTTTGGGAGAAGATATGAAAACGCAGAACTGAAAACATATATCTGTAATAGGAGGAAGCCGAAGCTGCTTCTTTCTCCTATTCTTCAACCTGAAGTTCAGTTCTTTATTCGTATAAATAAGGTTCAGTACAGATCGTACTGTAAATTCAGGAAAGCACGATCAAGGCTTTGCTTTGACATGGAAAGGGTCAAAGGATAAAATCAAAAAAATCCTTTGATCCACCTCTTTAGATCTGTTGAACTATCTTCCATAAAGGAGATCAAGAGAAGGCAGAGAGTGTTTCCAGTGCTTACAATGAAGACATGAGGTCAAGAAAGGGTTCAGTGCCACTGTATTGTTCTGGAATAGTAGGGAGCAGATGCTTCAAGGACTCTGAAGGCTTCATTCAACCTAACCCCTTTGGTTTTACCCAATCTGCATATTAAATCCACTAAAGCCCAGTTGGTAGTTAAACCGAAAACCTGGCCTAATGTTCAGTCCAAAGCAAACCCAACCTTTCAGTGCCTAAAATCAATCATAATCAACATTGTCATTTAATCTAAATTTCATAGTTCTATTGGTGTGCTTAGCAAGGTTTATTACCTATATTAAATTTTACAATTTGAGTAATCTCAATTCTACTAGTGTGCTTCATAGTAAGGTTTATTATTTACATTAATATTTGCAATTTCAGTCTTCTCACCACCACATGTTCTGCATTTATAACAATAATAGCAATCACATGCCTTTGCAAAATGTTCCTCCCATCCACCCACATATGCCCATTCTTTGTGAAATACAATAACTGCCTTTGAAACTAGAACAAATAGTGTCAAAGCTTTTACAGGATCTCTCTGGCCAAATACCACAAATTCTCCTACAATTAGATATTAAGATCATAGGAGGTGATTTAACTCTGTATAATCATTCTAATGAACCTAGCAATCTTCTTGGTAATGGGTATCAGTCATTAAACTGTTAAGAGACTTTTTGCTGGTTTGTCCTCCCACATTGCATCTAAGTGGTATCAGAGCAAAATGATCTATAGCTGTGTTAGGATTTTCACTTTAGAACCAAGGTTGGATGTATTAAAGGACCTAGAAGAGGCAATCAAGTCCAAGGAACAAAATTGGCTACAATGAAATGTATGGTTGAAGATTTGTCGCAAGCTGTGCTTGCTTTGCAGCGAGAAGAACAAGTGGGAACCCATGTGAAGATTTCAAAAGGTGACCGTGACCCTTTTGACATGCTGGAAAATGGTCTTTGGGGAGACCTTGACAATGGAGAAGATGCAAACCCCTTTCATGATGCTAGAACTGCAGATTTTGTGGCATGAGACAGACTGGAAGAGTAGGTACGTGCATTTGATTTGTCTGATGGTGGAATCAAAATAGAAGTTGCTGATTTTTATGGAAAGATGCATGCTGAGGACTATTTGGATTGGGAAGCAACCTTAGCGAGTTACTTTAAGTGGAAGCCTATGGCAGAAGATAGTTTTAGAGCAGCATGCCCGCCGAGGGAAGACCACATGCAGCCTAGCCTCTTGCCAATCTACATATATATGCATTCATATTGACAAGAAACTAATTCTACAATAACAAATCAAGCGAAAGGGTTCCAATGTCCAAAAAAGAACAAATCTTAACAGTATTTTGTGAATTTTTTCCAAAGGTGCATGAGGCGTGCCTTGGGCATGGATTTTAGGGATGCACATCATGCGCCTAGATAGTGGTTTTTGTAGGGCATTGCGCCTTGGTCCTGAAAGGTGCACAGAGCAGTGGTTCGTGCCTCAAGCATGCCTTTGACAACTATGGCTGACATGTTTACCAAATCCCTTAGAGGCCCTAGAGAGAATTATAATGTAACAAGCTTGGTACACATGATGTATATGCTTTGCCTTGAAGGGGAGTGTTAGCATATAATTGTTTATAATTCTATTAGTATAAAGGTGTTTAGATACATATATCTACATGTATTTTCTTGTGTATATATATATATTTATATAACATGCTCAGTAGCATATAGTCATATTGACTTGCACATTTCTACACACTTGAGGTACAAAACAAAATAGTAGTATTCAAGTAACTTAAGCCCATAACAAACATGGGAAGGTTGGCAACAAAATCCCTAAAATTGAACCAATAAGCGTCTTTGCTAAGTGATGCTAAAGCAATGTACAAAAAAGCTCCTCCCCTTGACACTTGCAAAGTGGTGAGCCTTGTACACTAGGGTCTGGTGATGCCCTTTTTGAACAAAAAAAGCAATTCTGCTCACACTTTCTTCTTGGAATCTACCATCAATCCAATAAACATCCTCCCAAGCACATCCCACTAAGCCACCTACTATGAAATGGATACCCAATGCCCAATGTATCAATTCATGTATCAATTCAATGTCACGACCTGGGATTTTCCTAGGGTTTGGATGGGAAATTGGAAGAATCTAAGGGTGTGTTTGATAGCACGGAAAATACATAGAAAATGTCACATTCAAAGAATTGAATTCCATCTTTGGTGTTTGACACACTACATTTTTCATGGAATTGAATTCCATGGTACAACCATTAAAGCATGTTTTGACCTCTTTTCCATGAAAAATTACATATGGGGGAGGTGCTTTTTGTTTTCCATACAAGTTGAGAAATATTTTCCTTTCCACCTAAATGCTATCAAACATACCCTAAGGGAGAATTAGATAGAAATGGAGGGAGAAATCAGAAGAAAGGAGGAAAGTTCAGACTAAACAAAGGAGATAGAATTTGAGAGAGAAACATAAGTCAATTAACATTCATCAATGCCTTCTTCTCTCCTACTTTAGCCTATTTATAGGTTGTCTAACTAAAAGGTACAACAAGTAAAGAAGCAAAGTACAACACCTAACAAATACATGTAATTGTTAAGCCTCCGTTATGAGGCTTGGCTTTTCTGGAAGTATAGAGATCTGAGAGAGAGAAATAGAGAGGGAGGGAGAATTTGAAAAGGAGGGAGAAGTCAAATAGAGAAAAGAGAGGGAATGAGAGATTTTAGAGGGAATTATCACAACATAATTCCCATCCTCTTGCAATGATAGCCTTTTATAGGCTCCTCCTTTCAGTTGTGAAGCATAATTGAAAGGGTACAAACATGTATAGTTGTAACTAACAGTTACAAGTAGTCTATGCATTACACCGAATTTACTGATTTATCCCTAAAGTCATGACAGTAATCTACTATTACTAATATGCCCTTGAGGTCGTAACAATTCCCCCGTCCTTGAAAGAGTTATTGTTCCCAAATACTCACAACTTCTGGCCCTACCCTTCATCCAATCCCTATCTTCGCTACATGATTTATCCTTCTTTCTTTCTTTCTCCTTCTAAGTCTCTTCCTGGTAACGTTTTTGTTCCTTCTCTTTTCTTTTTCCCGCAAATGTAAAATGTATCTCTCAAAGATCTTCACACGGGAATTATGCCAGTAAGTTGTAACAATAACCAGTCCAATAGCATCATCCTCTTCCATCTTCTTCCAAACCTTATGACAGTGCCTCTGTTCAATCTGCTTAAATTGTTCCTTCTCTGCCAAAACCAACACCAGGAACTATTTGATACCTACTTTACCCCAAGCCATGGACTCCTCAGCCAGAACCAAAGGCAAAAGAACAATATCCTTAGGACCCTCTTCCTCAAAACCATTCCTCCCAACAGAAGTTCACTGAAAGAATGTCTTTCCTCAACTTGTAGCTTCTTCCTTTTGTCAAAGTCCTCGATGAATGCTTGTCCACGCTAATTAGCCTGAAGATCAGTTGCCTTAAAGCCAATACCAAATTGTTCTGGTCTGGATTGATTCACCAAAACTTCTTTAACTGCATGTGGACCATCATAAACTTGATTGGCAGCCTCAAAATACCTCCACTCTGCTGGCTCTGCATAGAATAACTTTTAGGCGGCAACCCATACTTTCTAAAAATGGCTTCCAAATCCAATTTTTGCAGCCTAGCCTTCTCCGCCATTTGTTCTACTGTGGCAAGGACACATCATTTTCACAATAGATCTCGGCGCATCGTTTAGACCATTAATGAATTTCGATACAAAATACGACTCATTCAAGGTCAGATGGGAATTGAGCATCCGTGACCTTAATTCCTCAAACCTGACCTGATAATCTATTACGGATCCTTCTTGGTTTAGGTTATTGAACTCTTCGTTGCAACTCTCATCTCCAATCTGATTTAGGGAAGCAGATATTATTCCTTAGAAATTACTAGGTTCTCCTTCCCAAGAATAATTTCTTCTTCTTAAGGTGATTTATAAGGTTTGATAGTGGAATGATGATTACATTGATGAGGAGAGTATAGATCTTTAAATATCTTAAGTATTGGTCCAGTTTCTTCAATAATCGGATCAGAATAGTCCTTCGAAAGAAAATGAACAGGAAGATAACCTGTAACCATTTGGTGATTAATATCAAGAATTCATCCAATTTTTGGCTACAACAAGCCATGGTTTGATCAAATCTAGCCGCATTTTGGTTGAAACTAGAAAATTCTTCCTAAGACATGATCTAGACAACTCCAAAATTTGCCTCTGCGCTACCTTAGATTCCTTAGCTTCAGAATTCCGCCTCTTAAAATGATCAAACTCAGAAAATCAATCTTCCATAAATCATTGTTCTATACAATCTTCCTTAATCTCTACTTCGAAAACAACCTCCAAGTCAATCTCAAACAACCGGCTAGCTCTGAACAGTAATTGATGTTTGTCATGAACCTAGGGCTTAACCTAAGATCAGTTTGGGAATCGGAAGAATCTGATTCCACTAAGGCCAAGAATAGAAGGAAATTAGGGGGAAAATCTGAAAGAATGAGGGAGAGATTAGAAGAATTGTTAGGGGGGATTAGAAGAACAGAAAAGAAGGAGATGAAGATCAAGAAAGGGGAGAGAATTCATATTTCAATTCATTAATTTTTGGACAAAGAAACAAACCCATTACAACAACCTTATATAGGCATATTTGCCTTCTAACAGTCTAGCACATGCTCCCATGTGCTTCTAACCACTTGCTAAAATATCTCTAACAGACTATTCTACCCTATTACAATAATACCCTTTTATTGTTCATAAGGTCACGACAATTCCCCCCTCCTTAAAAGAGTTCTTATTATCCCACATTGGAAGTTTAGGCTTCTGGTGTGGGGTTTATAATCTCTTGGATACCTTCCCCTTAACAGCTAGTTTTTGAGAGTGAGTTCTACCCGAGAGTTGTAACAATGGTATCAGAGCCAGCCCCATGGCTCCCAGTGCAAGCAAGCGGCGACAGAGGTGACGTCAGCATTGCAATGTTTGCCCGAGACTAACAGAAACTAGTGCACAGCCTACCGTCATGAGCGTCGGGCTGCAGAGCATGGTGGTATGTTATGGTTCACTGCAAGGTATGAAACTTGTCCCACATTGGAAGTTCAGACTTTCTAGTGTGGGGTTTATAATCTCTTGGGCACCCTCTCCTTATCAGCTAGTTTTTTAGGGTGAGTTCTATCCAAGAGTTGTAACAATGCTCAACTCTGAAACCAAAACATCTATTGCGCAATAACTTCTACTGTGCAACTTTGAAACCAGCTTCCAAAAATCGCTAACCTGTAAAACTTCCAAAAATTGCTGATTTGAACAGCTTCCAAGAAACAACAAGCTTCTACAATTCGCCTAAGAGACAGCTTCCAAGAACTAGTAGCTCTACTTCAATTCACCTGAATTCAGTGCCTCTAATCTACAATTGAATTGCCAATCAGAGCCGACAATCATAATGGAACCACTGAATCTGCTTACGATCGTTGTGGATTCAAGATCGCTTAGACTCTGAATGTGATCACTGTGATTCAATAATCGCTCTCAAACCTGCTTACACTTCACGCCTTCCTCCTCACCAGAATCTCAGTTATGATCACTGTGATTGTGATTCAACAATCACCCCCAAACCAGCATCCACTTCGCGCCTTCCTTACTCACCGGAATCTCAGTCCAGCAGCCAAGGACCACTAGCTCTAATACCAAATGTCACAACCTAGGGTTTTCCTAGCGTTTGGATGGAAAATTGGAAGAATTCGAGGGAGAATTAGACAGAAATGGAGGGAGAAATTAGAAGAAAGGAGGAGAGTTCAAACGAAATAGAGGGAGAAAGAATTTGAAAGGGAAACAAAAGTCAATTATCATTCATCAATGCCTTCTTGTCTCCTACTTTAAACTATTTATAAACTGTCTAGCTAAAAAGTACAAGAAGTAAAGCAGTAAAGTACAACACCTAACAAACACACGTAATCTACTATTACTAATATGCCCTTGAGGTGTGACATTCTAGCTTGCCACCCCACACAAGATGCAATATAACTACATAAATAATCGACAAACATAAAAATATAAAACCACAAATTAGCTAGAATTTTCTCTTTTAAGGAGTGGGGTGTGAGGATACAAAATTCATAAGCCTCAATTCCATACAATTATTAGTTCTAAAAGACAATATGTAGGCAAGACATTGTAAACTTCATATCTAGATTACCTCATGCTCCAAGCTAAGAGACAACTTCTTGTCACTTCCCGTATGTTTGCCTAAAAACCACAAGACAAAAGAAGTGCTCTTAACAACTAGTAAACTTTTAATAATCCTACCCAAAATGAAAAGTAAAAATTGCATGTTTTCTCACAAGAATAAGCTTCAAGACATCCTTTGATGGTACGCTCCCCAAGACTTACATGACTTAAGAAATCATTTATACTGGAACAGTAACAAATCACTGAGTAATAGAAAAAGCAAACAGAGCAATGTAACATTAAACAAAAGAAGACACTTCATCTGTCCATTCTTTAATCCAATATTAGATCTTTGCAGCCACCCAAAAATGATTGCCAGTTTGGAAAGTGAATATATTTTTGCATGATTTTACAATAATCTCCTCCTCTTGTGTGAATGCATTTTACAAGATGAAATAATGGCAGTTTTACCGGCTGATGCATTGCTTAGTGAATGAGACAAAATGAGAGAAAAGAAAGCTTAAGATATAGAGGGATACTAAATCTAGAGGTTTTAAGTTGACAAATTGAAAATTAAAAATATAAATGTAACTTTGATAAAAAATATAAGTATGGATGATGTTAAGATCAATTTAGATATTTTGGATCAATTATCCAAAAAGATGGAGAAATTAATTGAGAATATTACCCATAGAATTAAGACAGAATGGTTATAATAGAAAAGTGTGTCTAATGTTTCATGTGACAATAAGATTCCATTAAAGCTAAAACTAAAAGGAAAATTTTGTAAGATGGCTATAAGGCCAATTTTGTTGTATAGTAAAGAATGTTGGGTAATAAAGCATCAACATGTGTAAAATATGAGCATAATGGAGATGAGAACGTTAAGATAAATGCGCACCGTATAAAAAAGTATATAAGTATAACAATAAAATTAAAACTATTAATAAAGTCAGAGTAGCCCCTGTTAAATATAGACACAATTAAAAAAGTTTGTTCATGTAAAAACAATAGAGGCTCCGATGAGGAGAATGGATGAAATGGAATAAGTTCAGTTGAAGAGGTAAAAGACCAAAAAAATTGTGGGACACTCTTGGGTATTGCACATAAGGGCCTTACAAAAGATATGGCCATACATAGAAATGGTTAGCAAGCTAGAATTTATGTAGTTAACCCCACTTAGTAGAATTAAGGCTTGCTTCCTTGTTTGAAAATTTACAGTATATTAGCTGCTTGGAAACAGATATAGTGCATGCCTCCTCAAAAGTTGGATCTTTCATAGCTAACAAAAAGAGTTGAACAAAGAAGCATAGTACTTAAATCTGACGACAGAACTGAAAACATATTAATATACTTATGTTCGAACTACACCATCTAACAATTACCGATCAAGAGGAGTGTATTCCAGGTACTTCATGGTCACTCTTATCAAATGAAGACTGATATATTCAGTATGGTTGATGCCTATCTACTCCAAAGATCTTGCCAGAGGACCTACACTCAGAATAAAGGCTTCCAATAGTTCAAAGTCACAGGCTTAAATGGATTATTAATTTAAAAACATCATTGAATCAATTGGTCAGCTTAGTAACACTTTATACAAATAAATTTATGAGGTGAACTTCAACTTCTTAAGAACTGCAAACTATCAATTTTACACTAAGTTCCTATTGCTTTCTTCAATAATATCCCAACTCTACTTCAAAAAATAAAATATGCTAATATAGATGTTTTTGTCAAATGGAATTACAGAATTAAATACCACATTTGCAAGAACCATTATAACTGGCAGTATTCATCACAACTACATCAAGCATTGTGAACTAGGACAATAACAATTGCTACTACAACTACAAAAGTTTGAAGATCTTTATTTAAGTCCCAATAATAAACAACCAAAGTAGTTCTTTAGGTGCTTAAGCATTATCCATCACCCATCCAAGTAGCAAGTTAAGCTTTTATAGTTCTGTCACCGCAAACAATAAAGATACATGTGGTCTTCACAAAAACTACATATTATACGTATCCATTGGACCAGAAACCAAGGAAAATTGCCCAAAACTTAGCCAAAGATATACAACACCTCTGTATCAAAACTGTTCCTTTATATGATTCATTGGGAGATACTCTTTAGTAGGTGACAATCAACCCATATTTTCTTTTGCTTTGTTTTTCTCCTTTTTAGCTTGTCCACTAAACCAACATTAAAAATGTCTACTTCTCTATTAAAGATAAGTAAAAGTGTTAGTAGCAAATTTGTTCCTTTAAAATGTGACATGAGACCTTAATGATGGAACCAACAATCAAGTGGAAAAGTCTGCGAGGTCACGACCTGAAAAAGGGGGTCCATGACCGACGTTGGTCCCAATGCTAGGGTGACCCCTAACCCTTGAGACCAACAAGTCATTTATACAAAGTTACTCATACATTACCAAATACAATTGGTCTCATTTATAACCAATATCTAATATCAAAATTACGATTAAATCCAATCCTTCTAATGCCATGTCCCTAGGAGCAATAGAGGGGCAATACTGTAATAAGGATACAATAGTTGTTAGGATTACGGTTGCATTGCACAAGGGTGCAATGGCTATGAGGCTATAAACAAGCCACTGATGTAAGAGGGTAACGATGTTTGAATTGTTAAATGAAATCTCTAATTTCCCTCTCTTGAATTCTCTCAATCTCCTTCCAATTTCCCTATCTTTCCCCCAGTTCTCCCTAATCTCCCTCTCTATTCTATTCTTCCCTAATTTCCTCCCATCTCTTCCGATCTAACTCTCCCAATTCTTTCTAATTAGGGTTCATGACAATTGGTATCAAAGCATCGTTCCTCGACGGTTTTCTTATTAATTAATTTCTGACAGAAAACAGCAACTGTTGTTCGACCTGCCATTCGACAAAATTGACTCTCAAAATTTGATTCAGACACAAAGAGGTTGATTCTCGAAATTTGAAGGCTACTACGGAATCCAGAAGCGACGGTGATTCCGACAACCCATGGCAGTAAGTTTGAGAAGAAAACATGACTGTAGGTTCTGATCAACAATTCAATTGCAAGCCAAAGGTACTGAAATTCAAGAGAATTGAAGCAAAGCCAACCAATCCTAGGTTGTCGTAATTTCAAAGGTGAAACTGGACCGGCGATCTCAATTGTGAGTCCAAAGCTAGTTTGTTGCATGCGAAAGGGCGACTGCTGTGAGGCAATTTCGGACAAAATTCCAATAAATATTGTTCGAAATTGAAAGGTGACTACACTGGCGATGTTGAATTCGCTTCAATCGTGGGTAAACAACGGAAAGGAAGGTGTGCATGTGAGTCAGACGAGGAAGGGGTGTTGCGGCCGTTGTTAATTGCGATCAGTGATTGGGTGTGCAATTCTCCTGGGCTGGTGGGAGGCAATTGTCGCCTGGAAATTCTAGAAATTTTGGGCACTCTTATTTGACTTTTGAAGACGAAGACGGCTAGTGATGGTAATTTCGGTGATTCCGATGAAGTGATTGAACAGTGTGATCAACCATCCTAGAAACATGAAGCAAGAGGATTGTCCTTCGGCTTGAGAAATTCGAAGAGTGTTAACTGACCAAGGAAGGTGAGCAACCCAAGCAATTCCAATGGTGAATTTCGATTGATTAATTGGTTGAATTTCAATTCGAAACTTGAAGGCGACATGGCCAAGCAAATACGACTTCCGATGAATTTCGACATTCTAAGCAGTGAAGCAACTAGGAAAATCTCTGGTTGAATCTCAAATTTGATGTCTGACGCTGCTAAGTGCCAACGCTAACCACGTTCGTTGATCCATAGTAAAGTGGATCTTGAACGATAGTTGATCCATAGAGATCAGTTTCCAAAGATCGATTGGGGTTGGGAAATTGTTGAGTTAGAGTAGGAGTTTCAGGAAGCAACTGTAGGATTGATCAAACAACTGAGTCGATCAATTGCAAGTGGTGCGAGCTACAGGTGGAGCAAACTGAATTCAGGATCTGAATTCTGATTTCGACGGAGGTGGTTTCTCAGCTATCAATCCTCAAGGCGATCGATTATCCACCAGCGATCTGAATTCTGATGGCAAATGATATAGGGGACGAAACACAAGGAATCTCAATGGCAAGAAGTGTCGATAACGATGACAGAGAGGCAGAACAGTATTGGATCTGTAAAATTAGCAGTGGAAAATAAGTTAGACAGTGTTGTCGATATGTTGCAATAGGAGATCAAGCACAAGCATGAAATTGTGGATGCATTCAAAAATTGGATTATGATAATGTTCGCCAAACAAAATCAAGTTAGACTACCTGCTTGTTTGATTTCCAAAGAATATTCTGATCCAATTATTATAGAGAAGCTACCAGATTCTACGAATAATCCTTATTCTCCTCATGAGTTCTTGAAAATGAAGCCACATAAAGAGAAGTCAAGATTGTGGAAGACCGATTCACTGCCTACTTTAGATTTTGGACAGAAGAATAAGTATTTAGATTTAGGCAACAATGACAAGAAGGAAGATTGCAAAATAAGGAATAATTTTAGAGGTGAAAAGCATTACCTAGAGGAAAGCTATAACGATCCAGTGGTTGGGATAGCAAGCAAAAGGAACAATTTGATTCCTTTGAAAAAGAAGTTCATGAAGAGTAAATTCGGGGTGACTGTAATAATAGTGTTGGCAGCAATAACAGTAATTCCGAAGGTTTGATCCAGTATGTTAGGGCAAAAGGAAAATTTAAGGAACACCCTAATTCCTTTGGAAAAGAAGTTCTTGGTGAAGATGGACTAGATGACAATCACAGAAGCCCAAAATAAGAAATGATTGAAGTAGTTAACCAAAGGATAAGAGTAGAAAGAGGGAACAAGGGATTTCTAGAATTGGAGATTAACATATGAGGATCTTCAAGATTTGAAATTGGTCCAGTTGTTCTCAAAAAGACACAGACTCAATCAACGTCGACAACCCACAGTGTTGAGGGGAATTTTGCTACATTGATTGAGAAGTTAAAAGTAGTACCTTGTCACAGCCCTAGGGTTTGGTTAGGGTTGTGATAAGAATTTGGAGGGATTTAGGAAAGAGAAAACAGAAAGGGAGGGAGATTTAGAACTGAAACAGAGAGAAATGGGGAGGAAAGAGAAGAAGAACCGAGAGATAGAATTAAGAGAGAGAATAGAGTTTGAAATTCATTCTTCAATTCAAGCATATCCAATAAACTCCTAACAGCAGCCTTATATAGGCATCATTGATTTCTAATAGCCTAACCACTTGCTAACAATATATCCAACAGTTATTATAACCTATTACAAGATTACCCCCCTTTTATTCTATTCCTATTACAGCATTGACCCTCCTATACTCTTAGGTACATGACAATTCCCCCCGCCTTAAAATGTTTCTTGTCCCCAAGAAACTTATTATCATTGAGCTCCTCTTTCTTCATCCAATTCCAACCATTTCTATTTGCTTCATTCGTCTTTCCTTCTTTCTCCTCCTAGGCCTCTTCTTCTTTGTTCTTAAGTTTGCAAGATCCATCCCAAACATAATTTGGCTTAGAGCTGCAATAGAAGCAACCTGATTGGCCTCAATGATTTCAAGTTCAAATCTGTGAGTGCTTGATGAAATAGGAGACCCAAGCTGCAGAAGGTGCTTGTCCCTAAGCAAGTCCCTCACCTGAAAGAAATTTGAAAAAGGCCGAGGAAAGGTGGATTCCATCTTGAATGGATCATTAGCTGACTTAATTTCTACTTGAAGATGTGAATGTAACTCAATAATCGTCTTCCTTTCAACATGACCACTCAAAATTGTCACTTCCGGCTACTCCAATACAAAGAAATCCAGACCCTTAATGTCCTCATATGGAGGTTTTCCAACAAACAAATCCTCTGCCCCTGTCAGTAATTCAGCGACATCTTCTTTCTGTTCCTCAAAATATTCCCGAAGCTCACTCTCAACATTTTTATCCTCCACTTCAACAACACCTTCTTCTTTTTGCTCACTAGAATTTTTCAGAAGCTTGCTCTCCACAGCTTCCTTCTCCAATAATCTTTTGTTACAAAAATTCAATCCTGGCTTGTTTGAATCAATCATCTTCTGGTGGGAACTTCTTGGTTGGCCATCGGAAACGTTTCTTCTTGGTTGGTCGAAGAATTCTGCTGGAAACTTGTAGTTGTACTCCTTCGACTGCTCTATATTAAGGAAATCCTCTTTGTTAAAACTCCCATGATAATCCTGAAAGAATTCTGCAGGGAAGCTGTAATGATACTTCTTAGTAAGTATCATTGCAAACTCCTGCAATTGTTTGTGTAGCATCCGGCCAAATTCCTTGCTCAATTCATGTACCACACTTCTTGTTCCCTTGTCCAATTGGCTGATCCCCTTCTCCTGTTTCTTGTTGTTTCCCGCTGAAATTGCAGCCTTCTTTTGTTGCCATTGGAGCTCCAATTGCCTCATGCGTGCATTGCTTTCCATGGCTGATTTCTTTCACAAATTGTATACTTCGAAATCCAACATTTTTGCTGTGTAAACACTTCTGGACTTGATCGAGTTCTGCTGTGCTAATACTTCCAGACTTGATTGGATTGGTTCAGCTTCCAAATTCACCTCACGAAATCGCTAAGATCTGGATCTGCCTTGCCTCCAAATCCGAATCAATTCCGATTAACTGAATCGGTGATGGACCTCAATTAATCGGATCAACTCTGCCTCAATTCGCCCTTCTTGCCCAAACCGACTTGGAGGACCCCCAGAATCGTTTCTCACCGTTTGGGATCGAACTTGTTTGCTTGTGCTCGCCTCACCCAATCATTTCTCTGAAATGCCTCTGGACAAGCAACTCGCTGATGTTCAATAGTGGCGTAGGAACTTGCTTCTCATCGTCAACTTCCTAATTTGCGTCAATTTCCGAAGTATGCTTCACCTTCACACGTCTTCAAATCTAGGCTGAGATTAGCAATGTTTCTAGCCATGAAACTATCGCTGCGCCACTCGAATTCGCCTCCAATTTCAACTCAGTATTGCTGCAGAATTCAGTCAAAGTGGCTTTTGTAACACCCCGTCCCATCGAAGGGCATGTCACTATGCTGGGGCCCATCGTATACATACATAATCCCTTTCCTTATACATCAAATGCCGTATGTCAAAGGGAAACCCCCCAGCAAATCATTCACAATGCGGAAGCAATAATCGAAACCTGATATGGTACATAATCAACTCACTATATTTAAAACAATATAAGAATTCGTACCATATATTACCATCATATCCTCAAATCCATAAATACATTGAGACACGTCTCCCGAGATAACATCTAACACCCTAGGTGCAATCATATGAAATCTCGAATACATACATAGCCATTTTTCAATAAATAAAATACTGGAATCTCCTACTGAATCCATCGGCCACGCCATCACGTGCCGTCATACATCAACCTGCTCCTTGCCCTAACTGCAAGTCTCAACTGGAACGTTGAATGTTCCAGGGGCATAACCCATTAGAAGATGAAACTTCTAGTGAGGGTCCAAAAACATATATATGATGCATGATGCAATGATATGAACAACATATACCCATAATGTAACTTCCCAGGCATCCCCAGCCCGGCTAGGAATCCTAGGCAAATCCCGAACCTCTGCGGGATAGGCCTAACGTTATTCCCTCAATGCCCTAGGGGAATTACGGCTACACTCTGAGGGTATCATCCCAACCCCATGCACAAGTTTCAATATGACAATAATATCGTGCAATGTAAATATCACGACTTTCAATGCAATATGACAAATGAATATTACAATTCATAAATAGCATGAATATATAACAATTATATCATGAATATAAGTTCTTGTGAGAATACCACTCACCTTTGCCCAAAGATCAAGACACCTCAAAAAGCGTGCATCGCCTCGATATGCGTGCCCCGCCTCGATTCTCGTGCCAACTCTCAAAAGTCGCACCAATCTTATCATCTCGATCTCCTCAATCATAAAAATAATATTTAATCACTAAATATCCTCAAAATTCCATTTATTTCCTATTTCCTCTCATTTTCCTTCATTTTTCCTTCTAAAAATCCCAATAATTATATCGAGACTATTTCCTCAAATCTAACTTCACAACAATTCATTATATGCTATGAACTTTCAAGGAAAAATAATGAACTTACCCGGATATTGCATTTTCACGCAAAACGAGGCACTTTGATGCTAGAAACGAGATCTAGAGGACTTCAAATCCACTGATTTTTTTACAGAATCTAGATCTCGATTTTAGATGAATTTAGAAATTTATTTCAGAATTTTCTGAGCCCGGACGCGCCCACACTCTCCCTCACAAGTTTCTCCACGCGCCCCCACTCGCGGGGCCCAGCTGGCGCGTGTGGCCCACGCGCCGGTCTTCTTGAACCTCCAGCTCGCCGGACTGGTTGCGTTGCCTTCCGTTTAATAGCCATATCTTCTTCATCCGACCTCCGTTTGACCTCCCGTTTGAACCTATGGCTTCCTCTCTTCATCCTCTACAAGACTATGGCTTCAAATCGAACGATTGGAGCCATTTTTTAACTGCTCAACCCGATTTTCTGGCGAAGCACGATTTTCCGTCGAAGCTTCATAACTCCCTCATCGTTCAACGAAAATTCCTCAAATTTCACAGGAATGATCCTCTGGACATGGGCAACAAAAGCCCCTTATCCGATTCTCTCAATTTGTTCGAAATGACGACCGATTTAAAGCTCAAAAACTCTCCAACTTTCGGCCATCTATGAACGCCTATTTATAGGCATTTTCGAGCATCCAAATGCCCTTAGCCGACCTACCCACTGCCTTAGGAGCATCACCCGCCCCTGGATCGACCTTAAACGAGCCTTGGTCGACCAAAAACTCGAGTTGTAGGGGTTCCATCGCGCGACCAAAAGCTGGTCGGTTTTTCTTCAAAATCCGGCCGCTATGATGACTATTTCCGACCAACCTCTTTACAAAAGTTGGTCCCCCAACCACCCTCTTGCAATCCCGTGCATCAGTTTTCCGGTCGGCGACCGTCCGTGCCATGGTCGGATTCTTTGGTCAAAGTTTGCTGAAATTACACTTTGGCCCTTCCAGTTTTGGCTATTTCCATTTTAGCCCATTTCACTAAACCCCTCAACTTTCTATTATTGCATTTAGGCCCCTCAAGACCTAAAACATCATTTTGACCCTTGAGGATTCCAAAAATACCTCATTTCGGCCTCCCTCTAGCAATTTCCAAAAACTGCACTTAGGCCCGAATCTTCGTTTTGGCCTTAAACCCATTCGTTTCTTCCTGAAACCTCTGAAGGGTTGTTCCTCATGAAAAACTGAAACTCCCTCAAGCTTCCGTTGACTTCCGAAAAGTCGTCTATGAAGATTCGATATTGCAGCCTAATTGGCATCTGCCTTTTTAGCTGTACCGAAAACTGTTCCCAATCTCATTTCTTCCGGCACCATAAATCCTATCTCGGGGTACTCTTTAATGCCACATCATTTTCCTTTGGTATTTCGGCTCCAGGGTACTCCCGGCAGTCGATTCAATAATCCATACGGTAATAAATTACCGTTATACCCTCAATTAATCCTTAAATTCCATTTTTTCCCTCAAGATAAATTACCCTTGAGTCCTTTAGAATTTCTCGGGTATTACAGCTTTGCTCGGTTTTGCTTTTCAATTCCGAGTTTGCTCTACTCGGCGACACCTTCCAAATCCAAGTTCAATTCCGAATTCAGTCGTTGCTTCTTCCCCGAGGAGCGTTGCCTCCAATATTCAAGTCGCAGTGGATTACGGAACCTTTCCGCCTGCTGTTTCCGACTTGCAACAGTCGCAACCCTCCCAATCACCGTCCACTGGTTGCGACCATCGGCTCGTTTATAGACTTCACCTGAATTGCTTCACATAATCACCAAGGAAAACGCCTAGTTCCAGCAGAAAAACTATCTACTCACCTCCGATCACCAACTGCAAACGCTCCTATGTTCGCGTCGCCTCCGTCGAAATCGTTGTTCACTCAACCGCTTGGCCTAATCACCTTCAAATTTCAAACTGAAATTATAGCCAACTAATCGATCGGAATTCTCCTATTGAAATCGCTTGGGTTGCTCGCCTACTAATTTTGATCAGCTGAAATTGCTCCAAGAGTTCTTGGAAGCACCAACGGAACGGCCTAGCCAAGTCGTTTTCACATGCCTTTACAATCTGGACCTTAATCCAGATTCTCAGCCGAGAATTCCTCCTACGGAATCACTGAGGCTAATTTAACCTACAAAATTTGAACACATACCGCTAGATTCACAACTTGAATGGCTGGCTCTCTTCAAATCGAATCAAATCCCAGCCAAGGATTGGTTGCTCTGATACCAATTGTCATGTCCCTAGGGTTCATGACTGGTTTAAGATGTAATTAGAAGGAATGCAGAAGTTAGATCGAAATAGATGGGAGGAAGTTAGGGAGAACAAAATAGTGAGGGAAAAAAAGAGAGAGATTAGAGAGAAATTGGAGGGAGATTGAGAGAATGCAAGAGAGGGAAATAAGAGATTTCAATATCAATTTTCAACATATCCAATAAACTCCTAACAGCAGCCTTATATAGGAATCATTGACTTCTAACAACCTAACCACTTGCTAACAATATATCCAACAGTTATTATAACCTATTACAAGATTACCCCCCTTTTATTATATTCCTATTACAGCATTGACCCTCCTATACTCCTAGGTACATGACATACCTCAAGATGTAGCTACCGAAAGGCTAAGGGAGGAAACGGGGGTAGCATTTGATGAAGTGACCGAAGAAGCCAAGGTCAATCCATTACCTCTAGTGACTAAAGCAGGGATTGAAGGATCAGATGGTGTCCCGGATCAAAATTCTATAAGACATGGAATTGATGGTGGAGTTCCTAAGGATATTGGGCCCCTATGGTATCAGATAATGCTAAGGATTCCTTAGCTAACAAGAGGGTGAAGACAACACCAGCAAGAGGAAGTTTTGTTGATCCTAAACGATGTCACCATGCTGCTGTCATTTCCAAAGATGTAAACCAGAAAAGTTGTAAACCAATTTTTTATGCTGGTGGTAACAAAGGTAACCAATACAGGCATTTTAGAGGAGCAAGACAGGCTCGTTGAAAAGATAGATGATGATTTTTCTTCCAGCCAAGAGAAATCTCCTATGAGTTATGACCCTATTAGGCATTCCCCTTCAAAGTTGTAGCGACAACAGTCAAAAGTTTGACCATGGAGAACAAAGTTGTTGCGACTTTGTGCGTTATTGCTATAGCTGGCCGATTGGGATTTTTGCCCACTACAATGAGGGATGGGGTGATGACAGAAATTAATGTTGCAACAACTCCTAGACCTGATATTTCTACATCGCTGCATTTAAAGGCATTTGCGAATATTGTTGCGAAGGGTGATGAAATATTAAAGGACATAAGAACCACTGCAAATTTGTCATGCATACAAAGATTTTTCAAAACTTCTCCATCCAAGCTATGGAAGAGAAGGAAAAAGAATAATGGAAGCTGTGGAGGTTTGGCATTTCTTGGGGACAAGAAATGTTTCCATGCAGGGGGAATTATCATGTCCCTAGGAGTAATAGAGGGGCAATATTGTAATATCGATATAATAGTTGTTAGGATTACCATTGTATTGCACATGGGTGCAATGGCTGTGAGGCTATAAATAAGCCACTGCTATAGGAGGGTAATGATGTTTAAATTGCTGAATGAAATCTCTCATTTCCCTCTCTTGAATTCTCTCAATTTCCCTCTCTTTCTCCCGATTCCCCCTAATCTCCATCTCTATTCTATTCTTCCATAATTTCCTCCCATTTCTTTCGATCTAAATCCCCCAATTCCTTCCAATTACCTTTTACACCTATCATGAACCCTAGGTTCTAATTGGAACAAAAATTCATCTAACAATAAAACAAAGAAATACAAAACCAGATATTGGAATCTTAAGTGTCAAAGTATCAATATTAAGCATGTCTAGTAATAGGATATACAAAAAACTAATGAAGTTGGATGACTTAACCAGATATATGGCTTCACCAGGCCAAAACTTGAAAATCTTAATATCAATAGTGCTAATCCATAGGAGACCCGCAAGTAACAAAAGCATGCATGACCACTAGAAAAAGACATAAAATCTATGTCACACATTCAACATGTGAAAGACAATAACAATTTATACGTAGTTCAACAGATCAATTCATGAAAAAATTTGTAAATCATATTTTCATGTGCACAATCACATATTCATATGAACATATAAACTAATTTCTAATAAAACAGACGAACAAGTAAACCGACAGTTCGCATAACAAATGAACATGCACTCGTAACAAATTGAGTCCAAATTAGGAGAACATGTTAAACAAGAATAACAAAAGTTGAGACGACACTGCAACCTTTCACAAATAACGTATACATGGTACCATGACCATAGATCCCTATTTATCCAGGGCCCTCACTAACTAGTTTCATATGCAAGTACAAACATGATGCCTTACAGAATTGGATTTTGCCAAAACGCTTTTAGCAGTAGCACAAAATTCATATTTTCTTTTCAAATTCAAATAACACAATTTGAACATCATGCACAAATATCAAACTCATTCTTAGTAACAAATTTTTCAATTCTTTCTCCAATGGATTTAAAATAGTTCATGTTCAAAGTCACTGGTTTTGTTGTCAGAGAACAATTTATGCAAATAACCAACACTATAGTTTATACATTTATATATGACAGAAATATAGTTTCCATAACATCGCAAAAGTACTCATCTGACAGGCGGGACAATCTACCTAGTTGAGCCCCTCATAACCTAGTTCCTTAATACCTTGTTCAAATCTTTCGGGATCATCAAGATGACACTAGGTCATAATCAAAACACATATTGGTTTATCCTCAATTAACCTAAAGTCACAAAAATCAAGGATCACATATACATTTTAAATGGTAACCCTACATTACGTTGATGGGCCTACAATAATCAGGTCTAAAACATTATGATTCACCTTCTTAATTTAGGTTTTAACTCACAAATTAAAATTAGCATTTAAAGTATAACTATTACATACTTGTAGCATATTACATTTAGATTGCTTTAAAAATCTGTCCATGTGATCATTAAGTTCACGCGGCAGAGTTAAGGGCCAATTTAAAAAAATTTAGAAGTTTAAGATCCAAGTCATAATTTCATAAGCTTAGGGGCCGACAATTTATAATTTTCAAAACTTGATGTCCAATTCATAATTTCATAAACTTGGGGCCAATTCATAATTTTTGAAACTTAAGGGCAAATTCATAATTTTTTAACTCATGGGCCCAATTTAGATCTTAAAAACTTTAAGGCCCAATTATTATCTTAAAAACTTTAAGGCCCACATTGTTTTCCAAAATGTCTTAAAGCCCCAAACTTTAATTAGCATAGCCAGGCCTTGGCTAGAAAACTGAAAAGGCACCGGCGGTCGGTGGTTCCGGTGATCACAACTGATCATCGGATTCCCCCGCTCATGGCTATTAATATATCCAAAAAATAAAGCGATCCAACGGTCAGATTTTTGCAGATCTAAAAATTAATTTTTGATCAAATATCCCGTTTCTGGAAAAGCGCCGCCGGTCACCATCCACAGCAGATTCCAACGATCGGAACCCATCATCGGACTCGCCTTGGCTTTGTGACTAACATACCCAAAAATCAAAAAGATCTAACGGTTGGATCTTAGTAGATCTAGGTTTTAATTTTCAGGGGTATATGTATATGTATACATATAGATCGGAAAACTAGTCGTCGGAAATCTTACCAACGGTCGGACAAGTGACTGTGTGGCGCCAGACGACGGCCGAGGCGGTAGGTGGCTGCAGTGGCGATCAACGACGACGGCTTACGGACGAGAGGAGACGGTGACGATGGCAGAGAGGCGATCGGTGGACTAGCGGGACCAAGGCTTACGGTTCCCTTTCGGTCAGTGTTCATCGGCCACACCTATCGGCGGAGAAGAAGGGATTCCAAAAGAAGGTTCCTGCGGCGTGGCGGCTTCTCTTTTTGGCTAGGGTTCCCTCTTTATATATATAATATATATGCCCACGACCCGATTGGATTTTGGGTCGGGTTTCCTGCACACCCGCCCGATTTGCACCTGGGTTGGCTAGTTCGAAGCTGGGCTGTCCAAGCCCAGTCCATTTCTTTTCTCCCTCTTTTGTTTTTTAATAAATAAAAATATATTCTATACTAAAAATTAAGAAATAAATAAATAATTTTTTATTTTATTTATTTATTTTACTTATATTATTACCGAAATAAAATAATTAAAATTTATAATCTTGGCTAAACATTGTGAAGGTAAAGCATGACTGAAGCACAAGAAGTTAGCATTATGAAGGAAGCCCCCAAGGACTTGTGAAAAAAGTTCTCAAGGAGTTGTGAGGAAAGTTGTCCCAAATGAGTTGTGCAGTGTTTTAGAGAAGTTGTGAAGAAAGTTGACTTGGAAGAGTTGTAAAAAGGGTCTTCAAGGAATCTAATAAGTCCTCAAGGAGTTGAATGGAGAAGTCCTTAGGAAGTTGAACCGACTTCAAAAAAAGTAGATGGTGTTGTGAAGGACACATGTGAGGGAGAAAGATCTTTGTTCGAAAAGAGATAGTCCTTCCCCTAGAGAAGATCTTGTGAATGAATGAGGTATTTCTGCAAGGCTGCAATACGGTTAAAAGGAACACAAAGAAGTGTCCCACGCAAGTCCAATGCTTAAATTAGTCAACATGTTGAAGAAGTAAGCCAATAGTTAAACAAGTAGGTTAGGTTGTAATGTGCTTAAGCTGAGTAAGATGTATGTTCTCTTAAGGTTGAGATTAAGGATTAGGATTTAGGTTTTTCAATCCCCTTAAATAAAGGGGCTAACCCCTATTTATACCTCTAAATGAGGGTTCAAGGACAGGTGGCTAAACTGTATCACAATCTACTTAACCATGCACAGAGAGTTAGTTTAATGAGTTAAGCATAGATTAAGCCAAATTGACTATTAAAAACCATATGCAATGTTGTTCCTCAAAAGACTGCAACAAACGAACTGGCACGAACTTGTGCAAGGCAGGTGGCACACCCCACGATGTTGTCATGTAGGTTAAGCACTTCAATATAGTTGTGCGGGACAAGCATCGTAATATAGTTCTATGGAGCAAGCCCCCGCAATTAGTTGTGTGGGGGCAAACTCCACAATATAGTTCTATTGGGCAAGGCCCCGCAATTAGTTGTATAGGTCAAGCCTTGCCATATTATTAAACGACATAAGCCTCGTGATATTGTTCTGTTGAACAATGTCCTCCATATGTTGTGGTGCTGGGACATTATCCTAGCTATCTAAGCAACATATGGTTATGTCCAAACTCAAGACAACTTCTCAACTTGTTACCCCTATGGATGTCTTGGAAAATATATCTAAGTGGATGTTGACTAATTATGACACAATAATTGTTCTCCACTCTTTGCTTTGACTTTCAAATCAAAAGGAAGAATATGTGATTTTTGTGCGTTCACCTTGAAAGTGTATTTATTCAAGACAAATAATTGTTATAAACAATATCTGACATACCAGAAAAGGCATTTCTTGTCTTCCTGTGCTAGTTCACCTCCCAAGAAGAAGAGTATAAAATGTGGGGGTAGGTTGGCCTCATCACACAATTCTAGAGTTTTCTTTTACTTGAGTGATTTTTAGCAATCATTATGCTTATGCCACACAATTAGTCCTACACAATGTGAATTATCCCCAATGAGCCAAGTTGTCATGCACAATTTTTTTAAAACTTATCTCGCATTGCCTTTGTCTAGGATAACCTGATGTCGAGGGGTACCTTATAATTTTCCTAAATTTCGTAAATCTCGAACAATTTTGAATCATATTTCCCCTAGAGTCTCTGAGGCAATAGCTTCTCAGATCCCGATGGATCTCCAGGACCGACCTGCATTATTTTCTATTAAGTTTTTGGACGCCCTTCAGGGTCTCTCGGACCAAGCCATCTAATGGCCTATAGCCCAATCGGGGGCCACCCACAGATAGCCATCAAGGTGGTTCACCATGAAATCTTTTCCATGCCCTCCAAACCTCTTGATGGTACCCTTTCAAAAAAGCCATCTGGCTCATCTATGGGTCCCACAATTTTGCCTATAAATAAGCAGTTCTTTGAAGGATTAAGGATCTTTTGGGGAAAAAAAGCCTAGCTCGTGTCACTCTGTGTTCTCGCACCTATGATCCGACACTTTGTCTCTCTTAGACCCCATCTGAGAATACTGATATTGTAATACCCGAGATTTTATAAAACTCATATATTTGAGGAAATAAGATGTTTCCAAGGGATCATAGAAGTTTAGGGGCAAAAGCATAATTTCTTGAAAAATTTGGGAGAAAATGTAATTTACCAAAAGTATTGAAAACCTTCTTAAGGGCTGATAAATAATGCAAGAAGCCTTTTCTTAAGGGCATTTGGGGATCAAAATAAGGAGGTTCAAGAATAGCTAAGGCCCTAGAAGATACAGGGGTCAAAGTGTAAAGGTATAAAGTTTCTGGTGTAATTTTTAAAAATCCATAACGAACTCGTTAGAGGAATGAACTGGCCTAACTTACCTTTAGAAGTCATGATGAAGCCTCATAAATGAAGTCCTTAGGTGGCATAGTAAGTGATGAAAAGGGATTGGCCAGAAAACTTTATAAATTGGCCAAGAATATAAGCTTGAAGCAATCAGTGGAAATTG
Source organism: Diospyros kaki (assembly GCA_036245055.1). Classification (NCBI taxonomy): domain Eukaryota; kingdom Viridiplantae; phylum Streptophyta; class Magnoliopsida; order Ericales; family Ebenaceae; genus Diospyros; species Diospyros kaki. Next base: position 24,166,516 of record BSEG01000002.1, read on the forward strand.
AGGCAAAATTAGGTTGGTTTGAGGGGATTTGAGGTGAAAAATAATTTCTTGAAAGTGAGGGGAAGATTCTAGAAGAAAAAAGAGTGAATTTGGTGAAGAAATGAGGGAGAAACGAAGTTTCATCGAATTTTTGAGATTTGCCAAAAATTGGGTTGAAGCTACTAGAAAACAGTGGGGGAAAGGTTGGTTTGAACCTATATTCGGGTAAAGGGGAGATAGAGGAAAGTGTAGGAACAAACAGGGAGTGAAACATAGTTAAAACGAGGGAGAAACAACCCAAAAATATAAGGCTAGCTGAGTTTGCATCATCGTCGTCAGAGAAGACAATCGGCACATGTGATACACGCGCCAAACAAGGGTGCACGTGAAGACTCATAAGGCCACTTTCGACGACGCGTGCAGACGTGTGGTAAGTCCAAAAATTCTAGGAAAAATACCAAAAAAATAGAGAAGAATAAAATAAAGAGGTTTATGGAAAAAAATGTGGTACTTGCTTTACAAAATTCATGTTTATTGCAGAAAAACAAGCCCCGACAAGTGTGAATAGTATTGCTACAGGTAAAACAATAAGGTGAGTGGTTCTCGCATATAACTTGTTTCATCCCATCCATTTTTAATTCCATTTTGTGTGGTTCATGGCTTGCATATCATGTGTTTCCTTGGCAGAACATGTTATTTCCATTTATCATGCACCACGATGCTTGTGGCTAGTTGATATAGGTCATCATGTGTGATCAGAGAGTGATCACGTGCTCATTGTGGTGGAGCCGGGAGTTTGGACATGATGACCAGCAGAGATCATTGCAACATCCTGGCATGGCTACCACAAAGGGAGATTTCGTACTACATATTGTATTTGCATGCACGAAATTTTATTTTGAACCCTCACTAATGTATTTCATATCTTACATCGGTATATTCAAACGTGTCAGGTACCCTAGAGATAAGTAAAGGAAAAAGCAAAGAGGTGGCTGAAGTTTAGTTGGATTTCTTTAATATTTGTTATGTATAGATCTCGAGCCTTGTATATATATATATATATATATATATCTTAAGCATTGTGCTACCGATGCTATATAAACAAGAGTTGTTGTAAAGCTTGGGTCTATCTTTATTTCCATAATTTTTGAGGGTTGTGTGTCATACTTGTACTTATACTAAAATATTTAGTGGAAATCTTAGCTATTTAAGCTTTTCAGATTCAATCCTTTACTTTCGCTAATAGGGATTTCCATAACTCCCGCGCGTAATATTAGTATGTATTAGCAATGTTGTAATATTTAAAAATGGGGTGTTACAATTGGTATCAAAGCTAGAATATATGGTCTTGATTTGACTAACTCTGAGGATATTTTGGTTTGTGACAAGAATGGATCAAAATATAGTAGAAAATCAACACCAGCGTGCCATCATGGGATGGTGGATGACTCTCCTGGAAGGACGGTACATGCTCCTGTGGGATGTATTAAGAGATTTCCTAGATTTAGTTACCCCTGCTTTACAACAACTTCCACCCCACGTGATGGTTCCTTACATTATAGATCTTCAAATAACATATTTGATTTCTTTATTAACCATAAAATGCCAAGACACTAGAAATGAACTTCACACCCAAGGACCTTATGATGATCTCCTGGCTTTTAATACCTACTTAAGCAAGATTGAAGTAATTATGGGCATAGAAGACATACTTCCAAGTCGGGTAGGACCTGAAGAAGGACCTGAAGAACGAGCCCTTACACCTCTGTTAGGATTTGAAACTGAAGAAGATTAATTTTGATTTTGTGAGAGTGAGAACTATATATACATGTACCTACATGTACAAATAGTGAGATGGGATGTTTGTTATTGGACTGTCCAAGCCCAATCTTAGCCCTCTTTTTAGGCCCAATCTCGGCCCTCTCCTTAGGCCCAATCTCAGCCCGATCTTGGTCCACCCTCTAGACCCAACATTGGCTCAGCGCCAACCTCCCACGGCATCATTGCAAACCCACTGGATATCCGCGCAGCCGTCTCAAATCTCATCCACATTAATGGCGGATTCCATCCACATTAATGAGGGTCCTATCGCCACCATGCTACCATCTGGGAGCCTTCACCGGCGTCGGATAGCTAGTCCCATCATCTGCAAACGCACGACTCATGCATGCAAGAAGACATCTCCTCCTTCTATATCAACTACCTTGGGCACAAACGAGGCTCCTCAACTTCGCAGTAGTGACAAGCACTCCGAGCAATGTCTCAACACCTTTTGCTCTCGTGCGCTTCGCCACCTCTCCCGCCATCAAACCCAACACCTTTTCCCCTGAAACATAAGATTACGATAAGAGTTGCCATTGAAACAGAGAAAAATCGGAATGCGCAGTAACAACATACCCATATACTCGGCCAAGACTTGAGGGTCCTCTCCCAGTTCCATGAGCTTTGCAGATTCCAGTTGGGGAGAAAGCGAGAAGGTGTCTGCCAAGGCTTAATCATCCGGGCTAAGGCTCCCGTACTCCACCTCTAGAAAGGGATTTGGCTCCGATTGCCAGAATAGGGGTATTTCTGCTTACCTTCCTCGTCCAGGAAAAAGTTGAACTCTTCCTCGCTCGAGCCCACCTTGAAGAAACCATCCTTGAAATGCTTGAAAGATGTGGTAAAGGCCTTCAACATCGATTTCCCCGTATGATTCGTCAGAAAAATCCAACCACCCCGATAAGCCCATTTCCAGTGATAATAGTGGAAGAAGACCTTTATATTAGGCGTGCGGCCAAGGAACTCGGCCAATACCTCAAACTCGCAGATGAAGCCCCAGCTGTTCGGATGCAGTTATGTTAGGGCAACGTTCATTGCCTCCAATACCAAACTCTGGAACTCCGTTAGAGGAAGCCGCACCGTAACCGCGTGAACAGTACCTTGTACATATATAGGAACTCGGACTCCGGGGCCGAATGATAGATGCGTTCATCTCGGCCACAGGGAAGGCAGACGAACTTCTTTCCCCTTCCTCCATCCTTCCTCCCTCCCTCTCCACTCTGACAGATGACATTCCCTCTCACCGCAGCCAAAGACGAGTCCGTAGAGAACTTCAACTCGATCCGGGAAATCGAGCCTCCCCATCAGGACCCTTCCGACGCTTCTTATGCCGGGCTTTCTTCTCAGAAATCATGGGCTACTCGGGGCCTGTGCCCAGAGTCGTGGTCTCAACAACCATAGTAGTAGGTTGCGCGGGAGGAGCAGTGATGAGGGGTTAATATTTCCTAAATCTTAATGAATTATATCCCCATTTTGACTTTATAATTATGTTTAAAATAAATAATTACTTGCATTACATATTATTACAGGATGAAGCAAGGAAGCTAACTTCTACAATTAATTAGGGGCATAAATCGAAGACATTGGATTACCCATTATTGTTACTCAAAATCATGGGCCAACTATGGAGTCTAGAGGATGTTTCAAGTGCACTTGGCCCAACTATCAAATAGAATCCAACATAAGAAAGGCCCAAGACCAATCAAAGGCCCAACAAAGCCCAATTTGTAGAAGACTTTTCTTTATTTTGTATTTTTATAAGTGTTTTATTACCTAAAGTCTTTTGTATTCTTATGAGAAGTCCACCACCTAAAGTCTTTTGTATTTTTTGTCTTTTACCTAATTTTCTTCCACTAGTTAGGTGAATGTTTTGTTTAAGTTGAATAATTGTGTGACTTGTATTGCATCCAGTGAGCTATAAATAACCCACTTTGGTGCATTTGTAGGAGGTTGTTATCACTTGAATCAAAGTTTAGTTTTGTTCTTAGAATTTCTCTTAAAGAATTGCTTTTATTCTCTCTCTTGTTTTCTCTTATAATTCTACTTCCTTTCTTTCTTCTTTTAAATTCTTATGTCATTTATTATTACTTTATTATCCACCGCTTAAATGGCCGGTTAGTTTATGCTTTTAAATTTTTGCAATTTTAATTCTTGTCTTTTAATTATCTACCGCCTGAATGGCCGGTTAGTTTCCGCTATTTTAATTCTTGTCATTTAAATTCTGCTATTTAAATTACGCCATTTAAATTATTGTTAATTAACTTTTAAATGGAAATGAGTAGCTAAACCTAATCTTGGGTTAAGGCAAGGACAGTGTCCAACGCCAATGATTCCTAAAGAAAGTTGCGCTTTAAATGAGTAACATTAATTTAAATTTCAATATGAGTGAGTTTTAATTTTTGAAAAATCACTAGGTTTGGATTGGAGCGTAAGCTTAACTTAGAGCTTTCATGTCACGCATGAGAGTTACTAGAACTGGAAATGCTATCATACCCAAACCCGGATAATTAATTTAGTTGTTTTGTATATTAATTGTAATTGGATTTATGGTAGTTGCTTAAGTTAGAATCCCGCATATCATGTAAGGGGATTGCTTAAACTAGAACTATCATCATCTCTAATTGCATTTAGTAACAAACCCTCATATCTGAAATTAAATTAATGTTACTAAACCTTGTTTGCTAAAATTTGGGAATCAATGGGTTGGTGCTGAAATTGTCTTAACTCAAGTGCTGTCCAATTTCATATTCTCACATTCAGTGTTTATTTTTAACTTTTGTCTTACTTTATTTCCTAGCATCTGTTATTTGAATAATTCATAAAAAAAAAAATCATGTTTCCAATTCACCCAAATGTGTGTGTGTGTTTGTGACATTCTTTTTCTTTTGCCATAAATAAATCTCTCAGTGGACGACCTAGACTCATCCAGAAAATATAAATTTAAATTTGGACTACAACTGCACTCGTACATTGACGAGTATAAACCTCTCACCAAAATAAAGAAAAAAATATAAAAATTTTAATGTGTTTTTATTGTGTTTTAATTGCAGGGTGAGAGTGCAACCAAGCAACGGGTGCCAATGCAACAGAAGCCTTCCCAGCTACATTCTTTGCAAAATCGAAGCTTAACGTAGCTCTACCTCTCTCCTTGCGAAACATGTCCATCTCTTCTCTAATATCTTTCTTTTCGTATACGGAAGCCATTCACCCTACAAAACGCACAAGCCCGAATGGCGATCGGATAAGCTGTCACTTGTAAAGTTCACTAAAACCTCTGCGACCGTCTCCTTCTCCCTATTACTGGCAAAGAGAGGAGATCCTGGTCCAAATGGGGGATCCTTATAAAGACCGTTGAAGAATACCTACAACGCATCCCATGGATCTTCCATCACCAAGCTGCCACCTATCATGCATCCAAGGGATTGCCAATTACCACCCAACTAATACCCTTTTCCTCCAAGAATAGTGCCCTCGAATCTCGAGGCCATGCGCAACGCAGATCGACGCGTAAAGAATACTGCCCTGCTTAGCTGTCTCGGGCCAACCTCGAAATTACTCCAAAGTCGCCACCCCTATCATCCGACGAAATCAACCCGACCAACTACCATGGTCCCACTTAATCTGACCCTCCGAAAATTGGCACATACAGCAAACATTGCTTGGACTTCCCTTTTCTAACTTGAACGCTCGTTACTCGAGCATCCGACCTGGGGGGCTATGGACTATTCATGCCCAATCTCGGCCCTCTCCTTAGGCCCAACCTGGACCTTCTCCTTAGGCCCAATCTCAGGCCAGTCTTGGCCCTCCCTCTACACCCAGCCTTGGCTCAGCGCCAGCCTACCACGGCATCATTGGAAACCTACTGGATATCCTCGCAACCATCTCTTATCTCATCCTCATTAATGGCGGATCCCATCCACATTAATAAAGGTCCCCTCGCTACCATGCTACCACCTAGAAACCTCTACCGACGTCGGATAACTAGTCCTATCACCTACACACGCACGACTCATGCATGCAAGAAGACATCTCCTCCTTCTATATCAACCAACTCTTTTCAGAGCCAAGGTATGTTCTGATCTCTGACCTATTTCACGTTTTGTAGAATAGTTTCTTATATCATAAATAAAGTATTATGGTTATGTACCATATTAGGTTCGATCTAGCTTCCACATTTGTAATAATATCACCTGTCTTAGCGATATGATTATTGGGTTTGATACGCTGAGAAAGTGAAATTGGGATTTTCGAGAATTATATGTATATCAGCGATTGTGGTGTGAGAAAAAGAAAAAAAGAAAAATTATTGAAAGTGAAGTTATAACACGCTGGAAAAATTTGGGGTGTTACAATTGGTATTAGAGCGAACCTAAGGAAATGTTTGCATGTTGGACAAGCTTGCTAGGTGATTAGAAAATTGTGTGTGGCTAGATGAGCAGGGCTACTGTAAATTTTGTGAATTAGGTTAGGATTTTGAGAAGCCTAGTGAGTTCAAGGATTTGAAAAATACTGAGTGTATGCAAAGACGACACACCTCAGAGCCGACTCCCAACAGGCTGAAGGGCGACCCCAACTTTGTAGCCACCCATACGAGAACCTTGGTTATGATAAAGTAAGGGAGGTGTGAATGCTACCCAAAAGTCCTGTAGGCAAGGTGGGTAACCCCAGGTTCATCGATGGAAATGGGTGTGTGTGAAGGCCCACCCGTGTAAACCACTGTCTGCAGCTCAAGCAAAAAAAATGGTCAACCAGTTCATGCTAAGTGCTTGACTGTTTTCCAACAAGTGGAAAATCGGTTAATTGGCTTCCCTAAAACTATTGACCCCCTAAAGGCAGTCGACCATTTGAGCTGAAACAGTCGACTCTTACTTGCTATTTCTGAAGAAACCGCTTACTAATTCATTAACTTTTAACGAACCATGTCATTAACACTTAATGACATATCAAAACCCATCATTAACTATTAATGATATCCAAGACATGATAAGTGCACGGTGCTAATACTAGATGCTACGCTATATGATTTGTGACTTTCTAAGTTCACTGCCTAATAGCAATCAGATAACGTTAAAACCCTTTTTAACCTCAACCAAATCACCTCGACCCGCTGCGAGAATCTCTCCATATTCTTGTGGCATTCTAGTAGATCTTGGGAAGCGCCTAGCAACGGTCCATAACAATATAGAAGGAAATGAAGTCAAACTTTAAGTGAACCTATTGCAGTTGATGATTACTATGTAATAAAATCCTTCCATCACTCAACATCCCAAAAGAGCGACAATTATGGTACGATAAATCACAAACTCAGTAACTATGTATCTGATCTCATCAGTATGACTAGATAACACCTGAGGAACAACTTTATTGATTAATCATACAGCCTTGACCAAGCACTTTCCCATCAAACTAACAGTAGACCATATAGAACGTTCGTATTTTCTAAATGAGGGTGACATATCCTATCTCTAAGAACCTACCTCCATGCACCAATAATATGAGACCATATAGATGAGCGGACCTCGTAATTGGATGGTTCAAAGCATTAGCAAATCCCACACACCAATACACAAGACAACTATGTCAGTTCAAGTTAAAGGATCAGTTACACAATCGCAACTTGATGATAAGATCATTATCCACCATACCATGTGATCAATCATCAGTGTTACATTCTGTGAGTTGTTCTCCAACAAGCACTAATGAGTTTACTATAAACATCACATGTAATATGGTATGCAACTCATCATCCTTAACCATTAGTATTTCATACTAATCAAGGTAGTAAACTACGTGCTTGTCTATAATTGATTAATCCCCATTCAACTAATCTAAGGACCATGAATATTGTTCCTTCTTAACTAAAGAGGGCGACTAGAGGCGGGATCACAATGATAGGGCGCGAGCTCTGGCGACAGGTCTGTCTAAGGGGCGGCTGGCACCTGCAAGCACTCCAACGCTCGACTGAGTAAGAGAGTAAGGAAATAGCAGTGTATTAGTAAGTCAAATAGCAGAACATACCTTGGCTCTAAAAAGAGCTGGCTGATATAGGACAAAGAGATCTCCTTCTGCATTCATGTGTCGTGTGTCTGCTGGTGATGGGATTGAGTATCCTGCGCCAGTGGAGGTTCTCAAGCAGCAGCATGGTGGCGACAAGACCCTCACTAATGTGGATAAGATCCGCCATTATTGAGGATATGATCTAAGGCGACCACGCGGATACCCCGTGGGGGTTCCAATGATGTTGTGGCAGGCTAGCTCGAGACTAAGAGATGGGCCGAGATTAGGCCAAGAGGGAGGGCCAAGAGATGGGCCGAGATTGGGCCAAGAGAGAGGGCAAAGATTGGGCCAAGAGATAAGGCCGAGAGATGGGCCAAGAGATGGGCTGAGATTGGGCCAAGAGAGAAGTTGGAGATTGGGCCAAGAGAGAGGGCTGAGAGATAAGGCCAAGATTGGGCCCGGATGGCCCACAACCCCTAAGTCAGATGCTCGAGAAGCGAGTGTTTGAGCTAGAGAAGGGAGGCCTGGGCATTTTTACTGCATATGCTAGTTTTGGATAGTCGGATTGTCATTACGATCTAGCCGAGGCGAACGACCGAGCTGACTTTGGTTTTTTTTGAATACATGTTGGCTCTGGAGTCATCTAAAGCTGGCCTGGCCTCCATGGTAAAGAAATTTTCTTCGTGTGCTGACCCGTAACAAGTGTGGTTTTGGGATTCGAGGTGCTGTGCCAGGGGGCGAGGTAATGTCTGGGCGTGGTGGCTGGTTGGCTATCTTCAATGTCCATCGGTGGAGTTTTGTGCTGCTGTTGGGACTTGTTTAAGGTGTTGTCGAGCCCTCATTCGATTTTTGCTATCTAAACTTGAAAGGAAAAGGAAGAGATTGTGCTACCCTTGTTGAGGTTTTGAGTATACTTGTGGGGGGTGGCACTTTAGTTATGGTCGTCCTCCCAATCTTTGCAAGACATGGATCAGATCCGGCGATGGGGAAAGTTCCCTGATGTTTTGGTATATGACGTGTGGAACTCTGGGTTATGAAGCGTCTTACTAGGGAGACTTAGTACCGCAGGTATGAGCGAAGGCTCATGATTTCCCTCTAAGTTTTGAATGTGTGACATGTGGCACCCCTTAGTGCTTGCTAAATGTCTGATGGCGTTTTGCTTTCTTTCGGACACGACGTACGGGCACAGTATAAAGGGTGTGTCTCTTCCCTTCTGAGTTTTCCCTCATTACTTCTTCTTCTTCCTTGTGTCAAAGGTGAGCTATTTTTTCTAAGTCTTCCCCTTTAATTGTTTCTTGGGGCGAAATGGCTCTTCGTGTTAACAAGGAAATGCTAAACACCATCTTTGAGGGAAAGAGAGAGATTTCTAATAGCGCTATCGAGGGAGATGTCACTCCTCCGATGGCTGATCCTATATCTTCTATCGCTGCTCTGGTTCTTCCGACTGCCTCTGGCGTCATTTTGGCGCTGCCTTCCAGAGGACTTGTTACTGATGAGGGGCAGTCGTCGATTAGGAAATGCCCGAGGGATGTCGAAGGGGTCGAGTCGTCTACTAGCGTGCTTTCTGTGGACGTGTTTGGTCTTTTTGCTACAGGGGATCAGTGGGCGACATACCACTGGGTGGAGGATCGGGCTCTGGGGATTTTGGCTGAGTGTCATGCGTTAGAGCTCAGATTCCAATCAGAAGTGGTTGCTCTCAAGCGGTCACATCAAGAGGAGATAAGACGTGTCGTAGAGGCGGCAAAGAGAAAGATGGGGGAAGAAGTAGCCAAGGTGACGATCGACTTGAGTCGGCGGCTGGAGGGGTTGAAGGCGTCGCTGATTTGTTATCATGAGGTCATAAGTCATCTTAGTCGCCAGCACGAGGATGCCAGGGCGAAGCTTCGAGATTCAAAGGTAGAGATTGCCCATCTGAAAGTGGCGCTCGAGACTGCCCAATCGAAGGAGGAGGTTGGCAGGGCTCAGATGTTGGAGGCCATGGATAAGTATTTGGAGGGCTAATAGGAAGCCCTACTCCACGTTCAGACTTTGTTCCTAACCGAAGACCTGCAGCCTTGCAAGCCATGTATAAGGGTCAAAGATGACCAACTTGTTGACCCGACTAAAGAGACGATCGTCAGGACTTCAAGGGGAACTCCTAGAGTCAAGGTGGACTAAGCCGAGGAGAGTGTTGCTAACGATGTCGAGGCTTGGGCTGATTTGTTACTTTCTTCTTTTATAGTAGCGTAAATTTCTTAGTGTTTTCTTGGTAGCCCAGTTTATCAGGGCTTGTGATATTACGGTCTGCTATTTTTACCGCCTTTTGACTTGCTACTCGTAATGAAATATCCATTTGCTTTTCTTTTTCATGAGACCTCTCCTTTGTTTTAATTCTAGTGTGTCACGCTTTTTCCTAGCTGGGTCAGGGCCCTTGAACATTGACGCATTGGTTCCTGAGTTAAGTGCTATGGAAGGTGCCCTATCTTAGGGTTTGGGAAAAAATGTTTTGGAGTGCAAACTTTTGGAGTTTTGTAGAGGTTTGGTGAAACTACGCGCTAGCCCAAGATTCGAGGTTATAAATGAGGTGACGCTTTGGCAATGTTAGGCATGGTACCTATAAGAAACGTTTCGTTGTCTGGGTATTCTACCAGCACGTGGAAGGAGTTGATTGGTCATGGTGGGAGTGACCCTTCGATTTTTGAGGTGGCGGTTTGATTGTATTGATGGCACGATTTTTTGAAAAACTGATCGCATTTAATTTTTAGGAAACGGTGAGGATCTTCTGACCGTCAGGTGATTGCGTTTATAAAATAGGGGGAAAAAACCATGGGTTTCTTCCCATGCTGTCTACGTTCATTTGGGTTTGGGTTTTGGTTTTGGGAGACTAAGGAAATGGGGTCGATGGCTTGCAATGGGGTTTTTTTTTATCTAGGGGGTGTTTCTACTGGTGATTGCGCAGATAGCGCAACAGGGGCCAAGAGGTTTAAGGTTAAGCACGTTTGGGTGAGAGTAGTACTAGGATGGGTGAGACATGTCATGTCTAGAATGGGTGATGTGGCTTTCCTAGAGTTCTCCTCCAGTGGAAGCACCGTGCTCCGAGGTCTGAGTGCTTGGATCTTTGATGTCAACATCACTAGACTGGAGGTGGGGGGCTGTTTGATAGCTCTAAGGTTAGAAGTGGGAAATCTCAACATCTCCTAGGTGCTAGGTCTTCTTGAACTTTCTTTAGGAGCGGTTGTCGCGCTGGCGGAATCTGACCCTTCTAGGGACAGGATGTCAGGCGGTACAAAAGAGTTTCAGTCATTGCCAAGTGGCTTGTGGGGGGAGCTGTTACTTTCGACTATGGGGGGAGTGCGTCATGTAACGACAGTTGCTTGGCCTTGTTTTTACTTCGGGCGTGTTTCTAGATGTTTGTATCTTTTAACGATTATAGCGTGATAAGCTAGTGTAACATAAAATCATTATAGATATGAAGCTTGTAATCAAATGTAAGTTTCGTAATGAAATATAGGTGTCTTTTGGGTACCTCATTTTTTGTTATGTCTCGCATGCGCTTTTTGGCGATAGCGTCTCTTAACCTTTTCGGTTGTGTTTTATATCAGGTATTTTGTAATTGGATTGAGGTAGGCTCGAGGTCCGGCGTGCCTTATAAGGCATGACTTTAGGCTGTGCCCGAGGTCCGCGTGGAGCGGACTTTAACCATATCGGTCTGGGTCATGAGCACGGCTTAAAGGATGACCGAGTCTGACTCGAGGTGCCTAGAGCAATGGTGGGGTTGTGCCTGAGGTTTGCAATGGGTGGGTTGACCATGTTGATCTGGGTCCTGAGCACGGCTTAAAGGATGACCGAGTCTGGCTCGAGATCCTTTGCGTTTGTCTGATATAAGGCGTGGCTTGATAGGGTCGAGGCAGGCTCGAGGCGCCTAGAGTAATGGAGGGCTGTGCCCGAGGTCCATGCAAGGTGGATTGACCATGTTAGTCTGGGTCTTAAGCATGACTTAAAGGAGGATCGAGTCTTGCCCGAGGTCCTATGCCCTTGTCTGATACAAGGCATGGCTTGATAGGGCTGAGGTAGGCTCGAGGTGCCTAGAGTAATGGCAGGGTTGTACCCAAGGTCCGCGTAGGGCTGACTGACCAGTCGATCCAGGTCCCGAGCACAGCTTAAAGGAGGACCAAGTTTAGCTCGACATCCTATGCGTCTGTCTGATACAAGGCGTGAGCCGATGGGCCGAGGCAGGCTCGAGGCGCCTAGAGCAATGGCGGGGTTGTGCTCGAGGTCCGCGCGGGGTAGACTGACCATGTTGGTCTGGATCCCGAGCACAACTTAAAGAAGGACCAAGTCTAGCTCGAGGTCCTATGTGCCTGTCTGATACAAGGCGTGGCTTGATAGGGCCGAGGCAGGCTCTAGGTGCCTAGAGCAATGGCGGGGTTGTGCCTGAGGTCCACGCGAGGTGGATTGACCATGTCGGTTTGGGTCTCGAGCACCACTTAAAGAAGGACCGAGTCTGGCTTGAGGTCATATGTGCCTGTCTGATATAAGGTGTGGCTCGATATGATCGAGGCAAGCTCGAGATGCCTAAAGCAATGGTGTGGTTATGCCCGAGGTCAGCGTGGGGTTGACTATCCATGTCGGTCTGGGTCCCAAGCACAGCTTAAAGGAGGACCGAGTTTGGCTCGAGGTCCTGTGCACCTGTCTGATACAAGGCATGGCTCGATAAGGTCGAGGCAGGCTCGAGGCGCTTAAAGCAATGGTAGGGTTGTGCCTGAGGTCAACTCAGGGCAGACTAACTATGTCGGTCTGGGTCCCGAGCATGGCTTAAAGGAGGACCGAGTCTGGCTCAAGGTCCTGTGTGCTTGTCTAATACAAGGCATGGCTCGATAGGGCTGAGGCAGGCTTGAGGTGCCTAAAGCAATGGCAAGGCTATGCCTAAGGTCCGCGTGGGGTAGACTGACTCCCGAGCAAGGCTTAAAGGAGGACCAAGTCTGGATCGAGATTCTGTGCGCCTGTCTAATACAAGGCGTGGCTCAATATAGCCAAGGGAGGCTTGAGGCGTCTAAAGCAATGGTGGGGCTATGCCCAAGGTCCGTGCGGGGCAGACTGACCATGTCAGTCTGGGTCTCGAGTATGGCTTAAAGGAGAATCGAATCTGGCTCAAGGTTCTGTGCACCTGTCTGGTACAAGGCGTAACCTTGCTACAAGGTGTGCCTGTTCATACTTGTATTTGAATTGCTTTAGTCAAATATGGGATTTTTGGAAATACCTTGCAATGTTCCGTTACTCTATCAATTTCATTTGAATGTCTGTCTTCGCTGGTGTGATTACTAAGTGAGCCGAGATTGTAGATGACTTGGTCTTGTATTAAGTTGGTCAAGCAGGGCCGGGGTGATCTAGGTTGAGGTGATATCAAGGTGATGGGAAGACGGGGATATGCCGAGGGTTCCTAGGGACTACCAAAAAGGAAACCCGATTTTGTACTTATGTGAAGATATGACAAGTAATAAGTGGAAGTAACTGTCTTTGATTTAGTGAAGTGTATTGTAACAGTGAGTCCCTAAAAGGATGGTTTCTTAGCTATGGTTGTTCGTGCATCGGCTATGTTCTTCGATCTAGGTGAAGGTTTCTTTTTAGACTCGGCTACGTGGTGAACTCCGTTGTTAATGCTATTGATGATCTGGTAAGGTAGGGTTGTCATAGACGGTCTACTCTCGACGGGGCCCTGGGCCTTCGGAGTGGAGTTCTTTTAGAGGTTAGCGACAGTCATCTGATGGCTGGCTTTGTTGTTCTAACTCTACCATGTGCACACTAAGGTGTGGGGCTTGGCTATTTTTTCCTGCTGCTTGACTGCTGCTTTTAGGTGTTCTGCTTCCTTTATTGTCCTTGCCGAGCTCGGGGCCCCAAACCTTAAGGTTGTCGTGGTAGCATTGTCGAGCCTCTTTCTGATCGGCATGAATGGCTCCAACCCTGGTATCTGACACTGGGAATTTCATGGCTAAATGAGGAGTGGATACTATTATGCCCAAGTTGTTGAGAGAGGGGTGGGCGAGAAGTGCATTGTATAGTGTCTAGCAGCCAATGACTAGATATCAGATGCGGATTGTTTTGATGAGTGGAGTTATCCTGAATGAAGTCAGTAAGTCGATGTAGCCCCTGACGCCTACCTGCTCTCTAGAAAAACCAATCAGGTTCCCATAGAATGGTATTAGTTCCTTTTCGGGGATTCCCACTTTCTTTAGGGTTGAGAGGTATAACAGGTAAACCGAGCTGCCCTGATCCCTGAGGACTTTCTTTACAAAGAAATTCGCGGCGACAACCTAGATTACCATGGGATCATCAAGGTTTTGGTCAATACCTTCAAAGTTCTCATCGATGAAGGGGATTGCGGGGTGTCGGGCCATCTTCCTCGGCTTCTTCTCGGTGATATCTATCGACATCACCGCCTGGAGGCGTCATTTCCTCGCTGAGCTCGATTCTCCCCCGCCTACGAAACCTCCAGAGATGGTGTCAATGACTCCAACTACTAGATTTCTCGGGGGTGGCTCAGTGTTTTGCTTATTGCCTACTTGGGGCCGTCTCGGAGGGCTGCAACTCCTTTGCTTGTCCGAGTTACCCTGCGGGCATCATCTTCAGTCTGGTTTATAAAGATATTGGCTGAGATAACCTTCCCTGACCAGTCACTTTATTTGGTCTTTTAGGGTAGCACATTCTTCGGTCGTATGCCCAAACATACGGTGGTAATCGCACCACTTGCTGGTGCCGGTATTACCACGAGGGGGTCGTTGCTCATTGATATTCGAGAGGGGGATGACCCTGGAGTTGTAAACCTCCTGAAAAATCTGATCCCGCCTAGTTGTGAGGGGGGTGTATGCGTTGCAATGCAGCCGAGGTGGTTCGAGGGCCCGGGGTGGTTCTCGTCGCCCTTTGCTGTGATCTCGATTTTCTTATTTTCAATAGGAGTCCCTCTTGGAGTTGTGTTGATGCTTGGTTGGAGGTCCCGACTGGGGAACCGGTTGTTGTCGTGCTTGTAGCTTGGCTTCGCTGTGCAGGGTGGTCAAGGCTTCTTCCATGTTGAAGTATCCCGCTACGCGGGTCCTAAGATCATCCAGGACAGCGAAAGGATTTCGGGCCAGTGAGTCGGTGAAAGGGCTTACTCTTAATCTGGCCATGATGGCGTGTAAGGAGACCGCAAGGTTGAGATCCTTGATCTGAAGAGCCTCCTGAAAGAATATGTTCATGAATGCCCGCAGTGGCTCTTGTTCGCCTTGCTTCAGATTGATAAGACTGGCTGATGTCTTATGATGAGCTTGACTGGTGGAGAAATGAGTGAGGAAGTGAGTGGCTAGCTTGAGGAAGTCGTGGATAGAGTTCGACTCTAGAGATGAGAATCACAGCATGGCCGACTTCCTCAGGGTGCTAGGAAAGGATCGGCACATGATCGGGTCCAAGCCTCCGCTTAGTAGCATGGCGGCGTTGAATATAGTGAGATGGTCTTGAGGGTCAGTGGTGCCATTACAAGGCTCCAAAGTGTTGGGAAGGCGAAAGCTGTCGGGTAAAGGAACGACCATGATGAACTCTGAAAAATGGTGGTTGTGAGAGTACAAGGACGCGGAAGGTGGGGGAAAAGGGGTGTGGGTGGCTGGTGGTGTTGGTGACGACTACCTACTGCGTCGCATTCGACCCGCTCGTTGGGTCGGTCGCACTGCTGGTTTTGGGTCAACTCAGTAACTTGGTTCTGGAGTTGCTAGACCGTTTGGAGAAGGACTTCTATGATGGCTGGATTTTGCAGGAGATGGTTAGCGTCATTTGGTTCCTAGGTGGGGGCACTTCTGGTTCGCACCATGGCACATCGATAGGGTTGGCTTAAAAGGCTCTAGTGAAAGTATGGGGTAGGTGAGTTTTACCGAGCCCCATGGTGGGCGCCAGATGTTCCTTCTGGACTAAAAGGAGTGATCGGAGGTAAGATCACAATGGCAGGGTGCGGGCTCCGGCGACGGGTCCGTCCGAGGGGCAGCTAGCACCTATAAGCACTCTAACGCTCAAGTGAGTAAGAAAGTAAGAAAATGGCAGTATATCTATAGGTTAAAAGGTAGAACATATCTTGACTTTGAAGAGAGCTGGCTGATATAGGAGGAGGAGATGTCCTCTTGCATACATGCGTCATGCGTCTGCAGGTGATGGGACTGAGTATCCGACGCTGATGGAGGTTCTCAGGCAGCAGCATGGTGGCTACGGGACCTTCATTAATGTGGATGGGATCCGCTATTAATGAGGATGGTATCTAAGGCTGCAACGTTGATACCCAGTGGGGGTTACAATGATGTTGCGCAGGCTAGTGCAGGACCTAGAGATTGGGCCAAAAAGGAAGGCCAAGAGATGGGCCAAGAGAGAGGGCTGAGAGATAGGGCCAAGATTGGGCCCAGACAGTCCAAATATATAAGAAATCTTGTTACTAGATAATCTTGTCACATATTCTTAGCACCTTAAGAATAAGACTCTCAAACAGAAAATCTAGGGACTCATTCATATAACAAGCGGAAGAGTGATGAATGATGAAAAACTTGTCTTTTATATAAAGATATACAAAGGTAAATCATATGTATTTTAATACACATGCTAGATGTCATCCAAATCTAATATTAGGGCACATGACTAACACTTACATTTGTAGTTGGATAAGAAAACCATATAGTAGTCCAGGGGGATCATCTTTACCTAGGGTGCTGGACACAAGCACGTGGGACTGCTCTAAAGAGGCCACATAAACAATGTGAGACTGTTAGAGATGTTTTCAGGAAAGTGCATCTTCCGAGAGAAGCATTGAACAATTCCTAGAGTGTTATGATGGTACCTTTTGTTAATGCAGTTCGGCAAGACCTACATCTGCGCCTAGAGATTCAAAGATGCTTTTGTCAAGAGAGGATAATGCATTGGGCTTGAGGCGATGTCTTCGAGATGCACATCCCCACTAAGGGAGATGGGTTCTCCTTTGAGGAGGATACTTTTCTTTGAAGAACAACATGCTGGTGGAAGTGGGAATTGGTTGTGTCTAGGAGCGCTTTGATTAAGGCGGCTAGCTTCCTAGACTTTATTGATATCCTCCTTCTAGATGACTTGATGGTTCATGTAAGGGCTAAGAGGCAGCTACTGAAAGTAAAGCAAGATTCCTATAGGGCAAGCAACGTATTTCAAAATTTTTGAACCTTATCCCAATCCTTGCGATTTAATCAACGTCAAAATCAAATCATTCACATACCAAAATAAAATAAATCTAATATTTAGATTTTTGAGTCGTTGGCGGATTCGAGTCGTGTAACGCCCCACTTTCCCGAAGCAGCGTTAATCTTGGAATTTCGGGAATATATTTTTTTCTCAACATAAATCAGAATCCCGACAATCTCGAGCCACTTTCTCAACATATTAACTTAAGAATAACCTAAGACTAACAACATCATCACATCAGCAGAAGCAGAATCGAAACCTCAAAAATTACATAACCGAATTCCCTTTATTCATAACGTAGAAATTGTTCAACAAGACATTTCAAAGCAAAATACATCGAGTCTCATATCTCAATAACAACTACTAACGTCTCGAGCATAAACTAAATATATGCTAACGATTACCAACAGAACAGCAGCTACATCTCGATAACTCCATTTCCTTTAGCGCTGCTATCTTCACCTGGAACGTTTGAATATTCCAAGGACATAGTCCAAATTAGATGATGAATCATCTAAGCGAGAGCTCAAAAACATTTTCATAAATTTATGCAACATGAAATAAGATTGACATATTCCGACAAACCTCAGCCCAAGAGAATCCCACATAGCACTTAACCCTAACCGGGGAAAATGCAATCTCTCTAGAGGTAATACATCCATATCAACACATTGGCATAACCCAATCCTGCTTAAGAGGGACAACCTCAACACATGATCCCGGGTATCACCCCACATCATGTCTGGGCTTTACGCTCTCACTCGAAAGCATTCGGATCCCAACGCAACCCTGGCCACTTGATGATCAACATTATCCCTAGGAAGCCATGTCCACCTCGAGAACAATACTACCGCTCAATGGTCCCGGGGTGGTGTCTACTCGCAGCCTCGCCACTTTGAGCCGATCCGAGGTGGTGTCCACTCGCAACCCCACCACTTGTGTCTCGTAAGGTGAAGTCCAGTCTCAGCTCCATCTCCAATGGGTATTTTCCTTTAGCACGCTTCCCTAGTGCTATCTCTCAAGTACCTCACACAGGTTGACAACTCACATCCCACATGGACATCAAACAAACATGCCAATGCCAACATCATCAACCATGCAACATTTAAACATCATTTCATGTACATAATTTATCGCACAAAATTTAATGCACATGCATAAAATATTTAGGTACGAACCGCCCTCATGAAAACATCCATCACAGGTTAAAAACGTTCACATGCATCAAAACATCATTTGCTTGTAATCACATCAAGTTTTATAGAATAGCCATTTCCAATAAATCAAGTTTTACGCAAGTAGAAACTCTCATACTAAAACATGCTTTCAAGGTAGAACACTCACACATCAAACCATTTGCATGAACAAACCAAGTTTTGGTAGCAAACAACTCACCTTTAGACGCAACTCAAATTTTCTCAAAAGGCGTGCACTGCCTCGATTTGAGTGCCAACCTCAAACTTCGCAAAAGCTACTTCACTTCAAGCCTCAAGGCACCCTTATCGTCATATTCATTTCAATAAGCATCAAGATATCATTTTCTTCTTAATTTCCTCACATTTTCTTATTTTTTCTCCCATTTTTCCTCACTAACTTTCCAAAATAATTATCTCCTCAAACCTTTTTCAAAATATTTTTACATAAAAATTCCTAAAATAATATTCCAAGCATTTTGGAAAAAAAATATGAAAATAAGTCCTTCGCACGCGCCCCCACGCGCGGCGCGTGTGATCTACACGTGAAGCCAGCGCGTATTGCACGCGCTCTTTCTTCTCCGATGAGCTGCTCTCCGGTCGACGATCGGAATCCTTCCCCGATCACACCACCAAGAAGCCTTCTCTAGGTCAATCACAATGCCACTTCTTTCTGCCTGAAAAGGAGTACCGGAGGTGCCTCAACCGAGAGCTAAAAGTCTTCTTGGTGGCTACCCGCCTCCATTTTCTGGCAACACCTCAAAACGCCACCAAACGTGCACAAAAATGTCCTATTTTTTCCAGAAACCTTCCTCAGGTTATGGGCTTCAAAAACCCTATGATTTTAGCCCTCAATTCGTTCATTTGACCCCTCGATTTGAAGCTCAAAAATGCCAATTTTTTGCCAAACCCTAACATGATACCCGGCTATTTATAGCCATAATCAACCATCAAAATGGGCATGGGTGTTCGACCCAATGCCTCAAGCTTCTAACCCATCCCTTGGGAGACCCAAAACCGGCGACAAGGCCCTCGAAAATCTGAGTTGCAGGCTTAGCATGGCCGACCCATTCGCGGTGGGTTTCTCTAAAAATCTGGGCACCTCGATGTTAGTCGACGGCGTGGCTTAGGTCCTTGAGCTTCCCCTACTCGAGATCTCGAGATGCCAATGGTTAGAAGCCTCGATCGGCGACCTGCAAGTTGCTGGTCGGCCATGACTGGTTCCATTTTTTTCCAAAAAATTCCACTTTTACCCTCCAACTTTGACTTATCACACTTTGCCCTTTTTCTCAAGCCCTTGAACTTACTTTCATTTCCATTAGGGCTCTCATGTTCCAAAACCATCACTTCCTCTTTTGAAGATTCCGAAAAATCATCCTTTCGACCTCCCTCCAGCAAATTCAGTAAATTTTAAGAAATTACACTTTGGCCCGAATTTTCGTTTCGACTGCAAACTCTCTTGTTTCAACCTGAAATTGCTCAAGGATTGTTCTACTTACAAAATTAAGGCCTCTCAAGGGTTTTGTTGACATTTTGGAAGTCCCTCACGACAATTCGATTTTTTGGCCTAATCTGAAGCTATACCGACAACTGTTCCTAATCTAATTTCTTTCGATGCTAAAAATCAGTTTTGAAATTGCTCATTAATACTATATTATTTTCCTTTGACATCTAAGATTTGGGGTACTCCCTTCGATTGATTTGGCAACTTATTCTCATTGTTATACCCATTTTCGGTATTTAAATCTCACTTAAATGACGTGGCAACCTTATGCCGAAATGGGGTCTTACAAGTCATCCAAGCATCCGGCCTCTAACTTGTGATACATGACACACGTCTGTTGGCAAAGAGAGCAAAATGAGAGTGTTAATTCCTTCTCCTTTTCGAGGTTTGTGTATGGACGGAAAAGAACCTCCCATTTCAAATCGATGAGGAAAGAAAACAGGAAAGAGTGAATGGCAATTTTTTCAACTATTGAAAAACCACAAAATCATTCATTGATTTGGACAACCCATAAAAGGTATTTATAGAGGAGCATGGCCTCATAGGGTTTCCAAAACCCTAGTGGATATAGGCCGACCCATTTATCCTAGTCCAACTAGTAATTAATTAAGTGATCCAAATCAAATTATAAGTTTAAATAAAATATTTAGTCTAAATCTAATTTAACCCAAATATAATATTTAATTTAATATTTGACCCCAAATCCAATTTAGCCCAAATATAATATTTAATTTAATACCCAAACACTTTATTTAGCCCAAATATTAATTTAAACCTAAATATATATTATTTCCTATTTATCACTCCAACAAATAGAAAATTAATTGTCATTTTTAAGAAACTCTTTCCTGTATGACAACTTTCGTCATATCGACATCATTACATCTATTTGTTCTTTTTCCGTGAGAACCTACAACACCACAACTTCTTGTCGAAGTGTCCCACTTAACCATACGTCCACTCTCTTAGTTCAAGTCAGGGACCATACCTTTTGCGTATGACTCATTAGACTTCCGAATATGTTGGCAATGTGTTAGTATGAACACATAAGACAAGATTGGCCTCTAGTAAGGCATCATGCCTATCCAATTATTCAGAAAGATTCATAATCCACAAATAACCTTTCACGAGCATAGTTACCGTGTAATCGATCCTCTTGTCAATGTATCTTATGTGATCTCAAGTCTGGCGATGTGTTACTTGATTACGATCACATGAATTTTCTTCGGTTCTCCAAATATCCTCACTAAATAGAAAGTGAATCAATAACACCTTATTGATCTGTTTCACCATGACCGTGGATTTAAAGTGAATATCCACCTAAGGCATCTTAGATACAACATCCTCTATCAAGGGATAGATGAGTCCCATCTTGGTTATGCACCCATCTCCATAAGCCTCACGATATGCCCAACAATCACTCACGTGTAGCCTTTGTCTAGACCCATCAAAACAATGTCAAAGCATGCCAGTCTTCTTATGAGATGACCATGACAACCTCAGGTTCAAGGATTAGTTACACCCATCTCGTATGAGAATTTTATCAACATATAACTAAAATAGATTCTCATTGCGAGTCATGTCCAGTGACATGTTCTCCAACATTGGTCACCTATGTACTTGTCTAGGCATCCCCATGCCTATGGGACCCCTATTACTGTCACATTGCAAAAACATAGCACATACAAGTCTTACCCCAATTGTCAATATCCATTCTTGACATTGTTATGACTTGAAACATTTAATAATGTCTAGAAATTGTGATGCATCATCTCACATCTTTATAAATTAATCACAGTATACATCATTTGGAATTCTATCTAGTTTCATTCGGTCATTACAATAATAACAATAACTAATAGAACGACTTCTTGTGAAATTGAATAACTCTTTATTCAATAGTAAATATGATTGCAATTGTCAATATATAACATGCACAATCTGATTGGGTCTAGAGCACCTACACTAACAGCTTCATCCAAGGGCACAATTAATACTTGTGGAGTCAAAGAAGAGCTATGGGGTGCCTTCCTCTACTGAATGTTAGGAAGTCTTTCGAAAAAGGTATGTGAGCTGGCTTTTGGCTCCCTAAGTGCTGATCGATGAGGCTTGAGAGTGTAGCCCAATCAAGAGTGGTTCTGGAGACCTCTTATAATATTAACTTGGAAAGGCTCAAGTTAACCTAGAGGAACTAGTTCTAGCTGACATTCCTTGTATTGATTTGACGACAAGCATGAAAGCTTTTGAGGAGCTTTGAGAGGACCTCATCTTCAACCTTTTGAACGTTTTCCATAGACAACACCAAATTGTTGTTGTCAAAATAAAACAATTAAAATTGTTCGTTGTGAGGAAACTTAGTAAGCAGCCAAAAAAATCTGGGGCGTCCTTTAGCCTTCTTGTAACACCCGAGATTTTGTTTATTTCCTTTCTCGGTTCAAATATGTGATATTCAAGAACTTTCAATTGTGATATATACCAGGGATATTTAAGTTCAGATATATGATGAAATGAGACATTTTCAAGTGGTTACAAAAATCCTAAGACAAAAACTTAGTTTTTGAAGTAGTGGCAAAATCATAAATACTAAGTACGGGTAAAAGCTAAATTCTTGGAAAAACTCAGGCACAAGTGTAATATTGGCAAACTAGCCAAGATATCAACCAAAAATATCAAGGATTAGCCAATGAACACCCTCCAAGTGTCATTGTGAGGTGGAAGCATCCTATTGGGTGTTTAAGGATAAGATCAACGATGATGTGGCACAAATCTATTGGCCGAATTTCAATTAAAGTCTTAAGGTGGCTTAGTTTGGAAGTTGTAATAATTAACTTTTCCCCAAAAGTCTTAAAATGGCTTACCTTGGAAGAAAGAGATTGGCTTACACTAGAAGCCTTAGAATGGCTTACCTTGGAAGAAAAAGATTGGCTTACACTAGAAGTTTTGGAATGGCTTGACTTGGATGACTTAAATTGTAAGAATTGTATTGGCTTACAAAAGAAGTAGAGACTCATCTTGGAGGCCACGTGAGGGTTTGGATTGGAAGAGAATAGAAGCTTGTATGGGAAGCTAAAATCAAAGAAGAAAATATTCAAAGTTTGTAATGATTAATCTTTATCCTAAAAGTCTAAAGTTGGAAGATTAGAATTGGCTAGGAATTATCTTGCAAAGGAAGAAGATGATAAAGCTTATCTTGTAAGTATATTTGGAAGCCTAGGATTGGAGGAAGTGGAAGCTTGCTTGAGAAGAATGAAGAAATTTCGAAGTGTAATGATTACTATGGTGGAAAATGAATAACTTGGAGGCCAAGCGAAATCTTGAGATTTGGAGAATTGAAAGACTATATAAAGGGGAGGAGGAGAGACCCATGTGAAGGTTAAATAAAGCAAAAGAACAAGTGCAACAAGGAAATGAAAGAAATCCAGGAAAATGAAGGAAAGGCAAAGGCTTGACGGAAAGTGGACAGCCGCAAAGATCTGCCGTAACAGTCTTCCAATCGGAGAGTTAAGTATGATTTATTTCCATAATCATGTAGAGGACTGAAATAGGAGTCTGTAGGTTCAAACGGAAGTCGATTCGGAGTTAAAATGAGAAAGATATGGCAAAAATACTAAAGGATGTCAAATCTGCCCCCAAGACGTGAAAATAGACGCCCCCTTTTCTTGGGCGTGTGAGGGCGCGTGGACGCCCCTTTTTCCATGAGATTTCACATATGAACCCCTTATTTGATTACCTACAATCAAATATAAGCTTACATGAGTTTTGTTAGAACAGTAGGTTCTATGGCACACACCAAGAGGGGGGTGAATTGGTGATTTTAAAAAAAAAACTTAATTGATAGAACTTTGAAATCCTTTTGATTGAAAATAAAAACTCAATGCAAGTGAGGATAATGAAATGCTAGTAGTGATAAACAAATAAAAAGAAACATAAGCAAGAGAGAACACAAAGATTTATAGTGGTTCGGCTTAACCCAAGCCTAGTCCACTACCTTAGCTCCTCACTAAGGAT
This sequence comes from Diospyros kaki, assembly GCA_036245055.1. Classification (NCBI taxonomy): domain Eukaryota; kingdom Viridiplantae; phylum Streptophyta; class Magnoliopsida; order Ericales; family Ebenaceae; genus Diospyros; species Diospyros kaki. Next base: position 24,190,210 of record BSEG01000002.1, read on the forward strand.
TTTTCAAACCATCCACTATCAACCCCCTACTCAACCCGAGTAGGTCCTCTAGTCCGAAACTAGGAATTACAACCTCCCACTCAAATGGGCCCTCTAGCTACACAAGCTAGGAAAATAACAACGATACAAATGAATTAGAGAAGCTAAGAGTTAACACTCTTAGTCACAAGTTCTCTCACAATGAAACCTAGGCTTAAGAATAGATTTACAATGATAGAACAAAGCCTTGTATAGAAAAATATAACAATGAAAGCACAGAAAACACTGTAAGCACGAGTAAAATGATTTGTAATATTTAGATCATCTCATTTCCATCCATTAGCCTCTTCTTGATTATCCATGACTTGTATTTATAAGCTTCCCAAGAGATTGAAGAGAAATATAGCCGTTTGTGACCGTTGGAGTTTGAAAAACTAGCCGTTGGAACTTTCTGCAAAAAGAAATAGTCGACAGAAGAAATGCATAGTTGACTATTTTTACAAGTAAAGCAAGAAATAGTCGACAGACAAAACGAATAGTCGACTATCTTATAACACAAAATTTTCAATAGTCGACAGATACACTTGCATAGTCGACAGATGCAGAAATATGAAGAAATTTTTGAAACTTATGAACAAAAATAGTCGACAGATGAAATGAGTTGGAGATAAATCTTAAAAGAAATAAACTCCCCTTAGACCAAATTTTTTTTTTCAATAGAAATGAGTTGGAGATAATACTACCAAGCAATGATACATATAATTCCCCTAATACATATCTCTCCCCCAACAATAGTCTTAACTCTTTTTCAATGCTTCTTTAAAACTAGAGATAGCTCCCCCTTAAGATGGCATAATTAGCATCATAGAAGATTTTTGAGCACATGCCATATAAAGAAACCTTATTCATGAGATGCCAAAATTAAAAAAAAAATCATACCATATTGCATACTCATGATCATATTAGAGCCGATCTATATCTTTTCAAGAAATCACTCATATTTAAGCAATCAAAGCACTGGATCAATTGCATAGCCATTCATCATATAAAAAGGCATATACATTAAGTGATCAATATAAGAGTGAAATATATCATTTCAAGCACATAGAAAGACTCTCTTTAAAAAAACTCCCCCTTAAACTTACACGGGTGATTTTAGCTATAGAGACATTTTTCATATAAAAATAGTAATTGTCTCAATTCAAATGATTTTCACAAGGGTAAAACATATCAATGGCCAAGTATTTGAGGAATGAACCACATGAACTTACTTTCCATATATTCAAACAATAAGTGGTCATCCAAAAACATAAATCTAAACGAGTTATGGCAGATTTCATGCAAGAGACATTAAAGATAGGCCTTAAGAACATATATTTGTCTTTTGATAATCTTAGCCATACTTGTAATCACATAGGATCATTACATATAGATAACTTCAAGAAGCAAGATGATCCTTTAGCAAATAAAGCATGATTTCATATTCAAGTATTCATTTGTCACACGAAGATAATCAAGCTATTTCATACAAGAAAAATAGCATTATAAATGATTCAAGACATGAATACTATATGCCATCAAGAATATATCATTTATCAATTTTTTAGATCTAAGAGATTGACGACGAAGCCCTTTGATTTAACCAATGATAGATTTGAAAGACATGAAGGATCTAAACTTCTTTGAATCAAAGGTTTCGAAATAGAATGATATGATGTTTCGAAACTTCTTCAGATAAAATCACTAGAACTCAAGGATTGATAGGGATTTATCTAGAAAATGATTTCCAATAGATTTGGATATGATACCAATTGATATTTTCTTTTTAAGCAAGATTCCTTGAATTTTTGCTATAGCTATAGCATTTGTATTAGCACATTTGATTTGGAATATAGTGGGGTCTTATGCCATAGTCTTTTTGTTCCATCCATAGGATTTGAGCAACTACATATTCACCTTTAGTGAAAGAGAATGAAATGGAAATTCACTTTCTTCTAAACAAAGACACTAGGAATTTTCTTAAAACTTGACATGGACCACTAGTGTTCTTTTTAGCTATTTTGCCTCCAAGATGGAATTCATTAGGATTGGATTGAAGTCTAGCTCATAGGTAAACATTAAACATGATGTTCATCCTAGTAGCTATCAAATGTAGCAATGGTCCAATCATATATCTATATAGCTCATTTTCCACCATTTGGCTTTTCCATAAATGTCTAGGCTTGATGAACTGCTCTTTTGAGAGGCTGAAAATATTAAATTTCTTAAGAAGATGTATTTTACTTAGACATGAGGATTATATCCATCTCAAGTTCCCTTTGCATTAGGTTGGCAAATTGATTCCATAGGAATTTATTTGAAGATGCTGCATAAATCATTTGTAGATTCATAAAATATCCTTGTTATGAGGCTTAGAAGCAATGTTATATCTATTTGAGCTCTTTTAAGGTTTTCTTCTAGAACAAACTTGCTAGGACTTCCATACCATGACTTAGGAGCTTGTTTTAAATAATATACTTCCTTTGAAAATTTGAACATATGATCCTTTCATTGAGAATTCTCAAAACCAAGAAAATTTATCTACATATACTTCCTCATTTTTAACCATTCAAAAATGCACTTTCAATATTCATTTGAAATAGCTTAAACTTCTTATGACATGCACATGCCAATAATATTCTCAATGCTTCTAACTTAGCTACGAGGGCATAAGACTCATTATACTTGATTCATTTTTCTTGATTGTACCCTTTAGCTACTAATCTAGATTTAATTCTAATTTTGTTTATAAGATTTTTTTGGTTACTATGATTGGGTGATCCTTAGGTCTTGGAACCAATTGCATACACCACTTCTTTCAAATTTATTTAGCCCTTCTTGCATAGCCATAAACCAATTTTCATCCATTAGAGCTTCCTTAATATTTTTGGGTTTTATTTGAGAAATAAAGCAACACATTTTCTCATTTATAACCATTTAAAGATGCACTCTTAACATTCTTTATGTAGCTTAAAGGATTTGTGGCATGCAATGCTAATAACATTCTTATGGATTCTAGTCTTGCTATGGGAGCATAGGTTTCATCATGATCTTCCCCTTTTTCTTGACTAAACTCTTAAGATACTATTCTAGCCTTTTCTAAACACCCATTTGGTTTGAGAATGGAAATAAGAATTTCTATAAGAGGGTGGAAAATTTGAAAAAAATAATAATTTTTTTTTAAATCTTTTTCAAATGAAGGAATGTCACCGGTGAAGGCCACGGCTTTATTAAACCTCAAGACCTTGAAATGGCACGATGAGGTATCAACCGTATAAAGACAATCCCTTTTTGCAAGTAATAAACTTAGATTTGAAATGCAGAGAGACAAGTTTTGAAATATAAACAAGGAGGTTTCAAAATAGAAATTTTTGTTTATGATCTTTCTATTTGAGATAAGAAGGTTGCAACTTTTCATTCATTTATAATGGATGCCCTTGTCCTAATACCTTTGGAAGGATCTCCAATAATATCATTTCTCTACAAATTTTTCCTTTTGAAAATGATTGTTCTTTCTTTTCATGGACTATGTTTTCTTTATTAAACATTTAAGTATATTAACATTAAATCACAATCTTCACTAGGAATTGAATCTTTAACACTATCTCACATCATCAACTATAGGTAGAAAAGATTCTTCTACAGCAAGAGTTCTTTTGATATATACCCTATATGCTTTATTTTGAGTGGAATAACCTAAGAAAATTCTTTCATCATTCTAAACATCAAAACTTTCTCAAAGAGTTTTTACCATTATTAAGAATAAAGCATGTACTACCAAAAACATGAAAATATGGAATATTTGATTTATAACTCATAGGGGTTTTCTTTAAGATAGGTTTTATAGAAATCCTATTCAACATATAGCATGAGGTGTTAATGGCTTAGACTAAATAGGAATTTTGTCACATAGAACAATTCTAGCCATTTATTGTAAAGATCTATTTTTCTTTTCAACTACCTCATTTTGTTCTAGCATTAGAAAATTATGATTAGCATCATTTTCCTCACAATAGTGCATGAATTGTTTATTTCAAAATTCTCCCCATGATTGCTTTTAATTTTTGAAATACATATACTTTTGTCTCTTGAAAATATTTCAAATGGCCTAAATATCACTCTTACATACAAGAAATATTATCAAGTGAACCTAGAGTAATCATTCATAATAACTAGCACATATTATTTTTCATCTAAGTTTAGTGTTCTCATAGGACCAAAAACATCTAAATAAAGTGAAGTTAGAGACCTAGGGGTTGATACTTAATTTTTAGGCTTAAATAATATATCTATTTATTTGTCTTTCATTCATGCACCACAACTGTGGTCTTTTCCATATTTAGGCTTAGGCAATCCTTCTCAACAAGATTATGTTTGGATAGATTATAGAAGCATATTCATATTTGCATGACTTAATTCATTATGTCATAGATAAATAGATGAGAGAGATGAATGATACTAGGTATTTTTCTTATACTAGATGAGAATAAGTTTATGCACAATTTCTATCCAATTTTCTATGATCTTCATTTCATTTGTTTTGTGAATGGATACTTCACATGAATTAGCATTAAAGCATATTTATATCTCTTATCACACAATTGACTTATGCTAGTTAGGAACATCTATCAAGAAAGCATTTCTAGCATATATCAATAAACTTCATTTTCCCTTTACTCATAAGCATATATCAAAACATTATACTTCTCCCTTAATTTTTAGAAATAAGTACAAGTTTTCAACAATATCATAAAGTGAAAATTCATAATTCATTATTACCAAAAACTAATAAGCATAGGGAGGTTAGGGATAGAAACATACCACCAAGATTTTAATTAACAAAATTTTTCTTACACTTGGTTGGCAATACATCATTTGAGGTTGAATTTCTTTTTCATCCCCTTTTCTTTCATACTTGACTTATCCACAAAAATTTCTCTTTAAAGTTCATTTGGATGCCAAGCAACCTGCACAAATACCTATCCACAAGCCTTTGGTGCCCAAACCACCTTGGGATCACCATTGTTAGCATAGAGCTCTTCCTTAGGAACCCAAATTTGTTTAAACCTATGTGGACTATTTCTTTCAAAGCCTTTGTTTCTAAATTGATACCAATAGCTAGGATGTGAAGTAAAGGATTTTTGTTTCCTTTTTATGACGATTGTTTGCTTCTTATCCTTATGCACATTCCTCTTAAAATGAGAGTTTTTAGGTATCAAAACATGCTTGGATCCTTGGGGTTTAATATTGGAAACAGTAGACACCTTAGTTCCCTTAGGAATCTATTTCAAATTAGGACCACTGGATGATTTCCTTTTAAAATGACAACAAAATGCAATGTGGCCTTTCTTGCAACAATAAAAACATTTAATATCACGAGAGGTGTGACAAGATAAGCTTTTGACATTAGCTTTTTGACTATGAAAGTTTTGAATACCTTTGTTATGATCACAAGAATTTGAAATCTCTTCTTTTAAAATAGATTTCTCATTTAATGCATTGTTTGAGGATTTCAATTCAAACTCTTCCAAAACTTTTTCTTTTAAAAATTCTTTATTGGAAGTAATCAAATATTCATTCTTAGATTTTAATGCTTCCAATTCTTTTGACAATAAATCTAATTTGATTTGAACAGTTTTATTTTTCAAACATCGCTTTTCAAAATTTTCATATAAATCATTCAAAGCATTCAATAACTCTTCATTTGAAAAATCATTCTCACTGTCATCATTATAAGCATACGAAGAACTAGACTCATGATATGTAACACCCCGTCTCGCCAGGCGTGTCACTATAAGGGTATTCTCGGGATTTCTTTTTTTTTTCTTCCTCCAAGCTCAACACGCGCGGTGTGTCAAGAACAATCTTCATATGCAGATACAAACCCCGAGAACCCCATCCTTACCCGTTTAACTATCAAGATCAATAATCTTAAACTAAACGAGACATAATACAACGCAGCGGATACATTAATATCAAAAACCGTAGCTCTTACATTGTATTTCCTTAGCGAAATATGTAATACGGATCAAATGATAACATCGCTAATATACAACTGTTCATTTACAACCTGAGATACATACTAAAGCCTCCAAACGTTACAATGACTAACAAACTAAGCACCATTGGCCCTCAACCGGCCACATCCTTGCCCCGCAGCAGTCCCTGGCTGGAACATCAAACGTTCCAGGGGCATAGCCCAGGTTAGATGATAAAACATCTAAGTGACGGCATGAAATAGTTTATACAATGCATAAAAGACACACGAGCATGGCATACTCAGACAAACGAAAATATGCAAGACACGTCTAACTTGAGACATCACCCTGACATACTTAATCCCTCGAATATCCCACTGTGGCACACGTTCACCTGGTCTAACGTTAATCCCTTGAGTGCACCGTCGTGACACCCGTTCACCTGGTTTAACATTGTTCCCTCGAGTGCCCCAGTGTGACACCCGTTCACCTGGTTTAACATTGTCTCAATCTCAAGTAGACCCCATCCTGTCCCACACAGAAAACAACATTGACATGAATATCAATACCTCGATGATATGAAAATCACACACCATGCACCGACTCTTTTGCAAATAAAAACAGGTTATGCAATATATCACATGTTCAATATGCAAATGATGACATAAATACATAAGTGAAACGCTTTCGCAGAACAACCCAAGTTCCAGAGGGTAAAACCGCTCACTAGAACTGGCCCCATTTGCGTCTAACCTAAGTTCGGGAGGGTAACACCGCCCACCTGAACCCACTACAAGCACTTTAAAACACTTCCAAGACAAGGAAAAACTAGAATCAAACCACTCACCTCAAATCGGAAAAGTCTGGATTTCGCCTAGAAAAATGTGCCACACCTCGAAAATTGTGTAATCCTTCTTCCGACGACCCAATTGACTCCTCACGCGCTGCCCAAGTGCTCTGCGCGTGTGATGCTTCGTATATGCTTAAAAAGCCCTCTATTTACTAAACCCGAAGCTCTCTTATCTGGCATGAACTTCTCACAATTTCGAATGAGAAACCTTTAGTTATGAACCCCTATTTATAGGTTTTGGAAACTTAGCCACCAAAAAACATATATTCTGCAATCATTTCAAATATTTCAAAATCTTTTACAATCATTCCAAATCTTCTAAAGATCTTCTGCAATCATTGTAAATCCTCTAAGATTTTCTATAATCATTTCAAATCTTCTAATATCTTTTGCAATCATTCCAAAATCTTCTAATATCTATTGCAATCATTGTGAATCTTCAAAGATATTATATAATTATTACCAAATCTTCTAAGATATTTTGCAATCATTCCAAATCTTTTAAGATTTTATATAATCATTACCATATCTTCTAAGATATTCTACAATCATTTTAAATCTTCTAAGATTTTATATAATCATTGTTATCCAAATCAAATCTTATTCAAATCATATCCAACAAAATCTTATCCAAATCTTATCTTATCCAATAAAATCTTATCCAAATCTTATTTTATCTAATCAAATCTTATCCTTGAAGTCATCATGAGCCTTCATCTTATCTCTAATATCATCATGAAACTTCATCTTTATCACTAAAGTCATTTATGAGGCTTTTCCTGAATTTTTCAAATGCCCCTAGTAAAAAGGTTTCAATAATTACACTTTGACCCAGACTTTTGGGTAATTGCATTTTAACCCTTTTCAACATGGTCCCCGGACTAATTTTTAATTGCATTTTAGTCCCTAAAAAAATGAACTAATTACGCTAATGCCCCTAATTTTTAAGTAAATTACACTTTTACCCCAACCTCAAAAATTACGATTTTGTCCCTGGCTCAAAAACTGAACTTCTCTTTAAAGACCTTTATAACTCTTTGAAATATCCTAAAACATTCTCTTTAAAATTCCGAAAAAATATCGTTTCGATCTCCCTCTGTCAATTTCAAAAAACTACACTTAGGCCCGAATCTTCGTTTTGGCTACAAACCCTTTTGTTTCTTCCAAAAACTACTAAATGATTACTCTATATGCCAAATATGAACTTCCTCAGGGTTCCATTGACTTCCCGGATGCCCCGTACAATAATTCGGTATTTCAGCCTAAATCACAATTGCCTTCTTAGCTGTATCGGGAACCGTTCCCGATCCATCTTCTTTTGATGCCTAAAATCATAACTCGTATTACTTGTCGATACTATACCATTCTTCTTGGCTATCTAGGGTTTGGGGTACTATCTTCGGCTGATTCGATCGCTTAAGACTGCGATAGTGATCCCTAAAGCCTCATTTTTTCGATAATTCTATTTATACCCTTCATAAAATGTCATTTATACCCTTAAGGATTTTCCTGGGTATTACATGATCAATATCAATAACAAGAGTAGAAGTAGAGGTTACCTCATCTTCTTCATTTACCATGAAACACATGTTTGAGCTTTCTTCGCTAGAGGCACGAGAACTTCCTTTCTCCTCTATTTGTTGATGATTCAATGAATTTCCAACCTGTGAATTTTCATCAACTTGCTCACAACATTTGTTAGAAAGATATAATGAATCAAGAGTACTTAATATCTCTTTAGCACTAGAGCACTTAGAAATTTTTGCATAAACATTTTCAAGTAAAGCTTGATGCAAAATTTTCATAGCTTTGATATTTAAAACAACACTGTTTTTATCATCTTCACTCCAAACGGATTTTGGTTTTGAAACAAATCCTTTTTCTACAATATACCACAAATTAAAATCAATAGATTGCAAGTAAATACAAATCTTTTTTCTCCAAAAATCATAATAAGAACCATCAAAGTACGGTGCCACATTTGTAGGATAACCTTCCTTAAAAGCCATGGATCTCTCCATAGGTTGTTAGACCTTGAAATAGGGAGTTAGGCTCTGATACCAATTGTTAGAACAGTAGGTTCTATGGCACACACCAAGAGGGGGGTGAATTGGTGATTTTAAAAAAAAATGTAATTGATAGAACTTTGAAATCCTTTTGATTGAAAATAAAAACTCAATGCAAGTGAGGATAATGAAATGCTAGCAGTGATAAACAAATAAAAAGAAACATAAGCAAGAGAGAACACAAAGATTTATAGTGGTTCGACTTAACCCAAGCCTAGTCCACTACCTTAGCTCCTCACTAAGGATTTTTCAAACCATCCACTATCAACCCCCTACTCAACCCGAGTAGGTCCTTTAGTCCGAAACTAGGAATTACAACCTCCCACTCAAATGGGCCCTCTAGCTACACAAGCTAGGAAAATAACAACGATACAAATGAAATAGAGAAGCTAAGAGTTAACACTCTTAGTTACAAGTTCTCTCACAATGAAAACTAGGCTTAAGAATAGATTTACAATGATAGAATAAAGTCTTGCATAGAAAAATATAACAATGAAAGCAAATAGAACACTGTAAGCATGAGTAAAATGATTTGTAATGTTTAGATCATCTCGTTTCTATCCATTAGCCTCTTCTTGATCATCCATGACTTGTATTTATAAGCTTCCCAAGAGATTGAAGAGAAATATAGCCGTTTGTGACCGTTGGAGTTTGAAAAACTAGCCGTTGGAACTTTTTGCAAAAAGAAATAGTCGACAGAAGAAATGCATAGTTGACTATTTTTACAAGTAAAGCAAGAAATAATCGACAGACAAAACGAATAGTCGACTATCTTATAACACAAAATTTTCAATAGTCGACAAATACACTTGCATAGTCGACAGATGCAGAAATATGAAGAAATTTTTGAAACTTACGAACAAAAATAGTCGACAGATGAAAATTCATAGTCAACTATCCTTACTTGATAGTCGACAGATGCAAAAATAGTCGACAGATGCCTTGAATAGTCGACTATTTTCAGGCATAGTCAATAGATTGAAAAACATAGTCGACTATCCTTTTGAAAAGATTGAAAATTTATCAAATCCTCATTTGATTCTTTTGAATCCTCATTTTGATTATTTTGAAAGCAAGTTGAGATTATCAAAAGTATATTTTGAAACAAATCACTCTCAACAAGCAAGTTGAGATTATCAAAAGTATATTTTGAAACAAATCACTCTCAACAAGCAAGTTGAGATTATCAAAAGTATATTTTGAAACAAATCACTCTCAACCATACTCAATATTTCTTCTATAAGTTTTCATATCTTGCTTCAAAACTTATATACTAAAAATTCATTTTCTCATTCACATAGTAGAAATTGATTTCCATATCTTGCTTCAAAACTTATATACTAACAATTAATTTTCTCATTCACATAGTAAAAATTGATTTTCATATAGTCATTATCAAAACCATTTTATTACTCAAGAGTAAAATATCATTTTAGTTCACGAAAATACGCATTTTGTCTACAGAAATACAAACCCGGTAAAGTGTGAAGCCTTAAGCATTCGAATCTCATCCAACCAAGTCGAGGTAAGTACATTATGAACTATTTATGATATTTAAGCATGCCCATGAATTATGTTATGTGGTCCCTTATGATATGTTATGTTCACGCAAGTTTCGGGACCGGAGCTCGGTAGCGCTAAGCATGAGGGTTCGTGCCTCCGTAGTTGGTGAAACCTCTCGTGTCTCCATATGATATGTTATGTTATGTCATGACTTATTTAAATACATATGATAGTTCTCTTGTACTTACTGAGACTCGTAAGAATCTCATCCCATATTTTTCGCCCCTGGTGATTGTGAATAAAGAGACTGGAGAACGGATGTGGAACGTGGTGGCTCCTTTAAAAATGATTTATGTAAATCTAGTGGCTACTTGAAGATAATTTTTAATAGTTGAAATGATGTTTCTCTCTTCATGTAATTGTAATATTTTCAATATTACACTCTTATGATAAATGTACACTATTGCAACTTCGTATGTTCTTAAAGCTTATATAAGTTTATGAAAAGAGCCAACTCTCATTTTAAGTTCGCAGATTTCTCAGTATGGATGATATTATATTTGCTAAGTCTTTCTTTATATTATTGAAGCCATGTTTTCAGTATCAAACTTTTTAATTACACGAAACATACTCTGAATCTTATTATGTTCGAAACTTTACTTAAGTTTATTAAAGTTTTGTTTCTCAAGTTTTTGTCTGCGCTAAACCTTGAAATTCATAAGAATATTATTATTATCATTATTATTATTAAGCATGCTTTTAATGTTAGATATGAGCCCTAAAGACCAGTTCTAGTGACACAAAGGGGCTCGATCTTGTAATTCTTTAAATATTATTTAAATGGCAAGTTTATGTTTTATTTAAATTGCAATATGGTTTAAATTATAAAACATATATCCATTAGTATAATAAGAAGTGGATACCATTCTTAAGTGTTAAGAATACGAGTTACGGATAATCCACAATTTGTTATACTATAAACATGTTCCTGGCCATAGAATTCCTATCATGGATGATAACAACTCGTAAAGGCCAGCACATTGTCTTCCTCCTTGTTTCAGTATGAGATACTGAAAGATAAGGTTGGTGAGTCTCGTGCCATTCTGTATGAGCTATAGAAGGAAGATAAGTGGGTGCTCGTTACAAGAACGAGTTCACTGAACGGGACTGTTAACATTAAATCACATGGGTTATTTCTCACGGGTCAATGATTTAATGTTAGCTGCGATTTTACAACTAGTCCTTAGACCTGAGATGACATGGATATCTGTGTATTGGTGGATTAGGATATCAGTGATATTATGTGGTTGTTCTAATCAAGGATAATCATACGTATCTATGTGCCTGATTCAGTGATACATGAGGTATGTGTGCATTAGACATGGAATCTATCACCTTGAGATTTATGAGGAAGATATCCTATGCGATCCAGTAATCACTTGACGATAAATCCTTGGCCGAGGTAATATGATGATGGAATTTGTTCCATACGGGTTGTGTCATAATTTGTCAAGATTGATTTTGGATTTGGTCATATGACAAGATTAAGAGATTCGACCTACTGACCATGATCTCATATCTTGTCGGGATATAGGATGATAGAAGGACCGTATTGTATGGTAACGTAGTAAAAGGTTCACAATACCCGCTTCACAATAAATTGGGTAATCATGATATATTGCTAGATGTCACTCATGATTTACGAGAATTAATTGTTGATTATTCTTGTTGCCAATTTATTTGTGGACCCAGAAAGTCCCACCCAAAAGAAATTACTTTCAAAGAGAAGAATAAATAATAGTGCATTTATTTATTGGATAAATAAGAATAATTAAATAATTATATTATGAATATAATTATTTGGTTATTAATTGGGTTAAGCCTTTTGCTAGTACATTAGGCTTGGCCCAATGGCACTATTGGATTCAAATAATTACTATTGGATTGGGCTTGGCCCAATTACATTAAATGGAATGGACTTGAGAAGCCCAACCCATTTAATGAAGAATAGTTTTTTTAATTGGAACTATAAATAGCTCCAAACTCTTATTTTCTCTTATAAGTGTCTTCTTGATTCACTTGAATGTTGAGAGAATTTGGAGAAGTGTTCTTGAATCCAAGAGGTAAGTTGGAAATTTTTGTGAAAAATTTCTTCTACTTATCTTCTCTCTTTGATATTCTTGAATAGAAGTGATTTCGGGTGGACCGACTCGGCATCCTACACTTGGAGGATTATACGGCGGGAAATCTAACGGTGAAATAAGATTTCATCAAAGAGGTATTTTTCGTTTATGCCTTCGTTTTTATTAAACCATAATTTCTGAAAAACGGGATACCTCCAAATTAAATTTAATTTCCGCTGCGCATATGATAAGATCTATGTAACTCAACAGTGGTATCAGAGCCATCGTTTTTCAGTTTTATGGTTTTATTCATGTGATTATTGGACATAGAATTGGTATTTTAAAAAAAAAAAAAAAAAATAAAACAATTTTGGATGAGATTCAAAGAAGAGTTGCATGCCGGTAGCGTTTTAAAACTGATTTAACACTGTTGGACAGTGCTGAAATCAGATTTAGCGTAGCTGGAAGTGTCGGAATCTATTCCGAGACGGATGGGCAGTGTCGGGGGTGACCCGAGGGCACTAGGCGCACATGGGTGCGCCTGGATGCGCATCTGGGCGCGCTGGGCGCGCCCGGATGCGCGTCTGGGCGCGCATGGCGCGCGCAGAGGCGCGCTGGGCGCGCCCAGACGCGCGCCCAAGCGCGCAGGCGCGGGCTGGGCCCGCGCCTGCTGCCCGCGTGCGCGGGCAAGTGCGCGGGCAGGGCCCGCGCACCAGCGCCGCGCGCGCTGGTGGTGCGCGGGCCCGCCCGCGCACTGCGCGCACAGTGGGGGGGCCAACCCCCCCTTTGTCGGCCGCCCACGGCCGCATATATATATATAAATATATATATATTATATATATTTTATTATTTTAAAAATAAATAAATAAAAATAAAAATAAATTAAAATAAATAATAATAATTGTTATTATTATTTGTTTTATTTATTTATTTTATTTATTTGTTTTAGTTAAAATAATAATAAATAAAATAAATAATAATAATTGTTATTATTATTTGTTTTATTTATTTGTTTTATTTAAAATAATAATAATAATGAATAAAATAAATAATAATAATTGTTATTATTATTTTATTTATTTATTTATTTTATTGTTTACAAAAATACCAATGTATAATTAGTTATACAATTGTCCAATAATCATATGATTGCTTATAATATGCTTTTAATTGTTAATAGCATGTTGTGGATGCCTTGTTGCATATCGGTATTGGTCATGGACTTAGGACACTACATGGATGATGTATGTGCGATGTGGATGTATGGATTATTTTATTTAACGGCCTGCGTGCCGGAGGTAGCCGTCTTTTTCATGACGGTTGTAAAATAATTATTTATTGCTTTTAATTTTATTGTAAAAATAGTTTATAGTAAATTGTAAAAGCAATGGATTCACACCAATCGAGGCACGGCTTGGAGTGAAGTCGTTGATGGCAAAATAATCAAGAAAATGAAGACCCTATGTGAAAGGGTTATGCTTGTAATAGTTATAGGCGTTTTCTTATTTATACACCCACGAATGCACCGCATAATTCCAATGGCTGGAATTGCGCTTAGAATGCATGATTGAGTCCATGACCATATCGACTAAATTTATGCAATGTTTATTTACATAGTTGATGTATGTTAAAACGTTGCATGTGAAAAGTGAGACCAATTAATTAAAAAAAATCTCCCATATTTATAAAATTAAATCGTAACCGGTTGGACCTTAAGAGTTAAGACAATCTAATCGGGGCTCTCCATCACGGTAGAAATTGGTTTTTTTTTAATTCGTGTGTTGATCGGCTATGGATACATAGGGGTTGCACATTGATTAAAATACTTTAATTTCTATTTAAAACATTTGATGAGATGGGGATGCACAAATATCGTGACCCAAGAAACTATTATGTGAGGCAATCGATATTCAACTGTGCAGACTTGTCAGCGTGATGGTATGATTTAACTATGTTCAATTGCCAAGAAACTATTATGTGAGGTACATTGGACTGGGAGCCGAAACAAAATATTTGGGCCGTACATAAGATGTACTGGACAAGCGTTGTCCACTTATTGAATTTATTATTCCAAGAATCTATTATGTGAGGAGTAATAAAATTAATAAGAATCTAAATACCCACTAGAATTCATGCCAATGTGAATTTGCTTTTTCCTTTAAATGGGAGTAAGGAATTTGAAAAACTCAGTGGGAGATACTGTTTGATTTAAAGACCAAAATCAGATAGTTAAGAAAACAAGATATCTAATAATCTACTTATTTTCTGCAGATACATCAAATGGCTTCACTAAATGCACTTTCTAAATTTGTTGACGCAAACCGGCTAACTGGACCAAATTTCAACGACTGGCTTCTAAATTTGAAATTGATTACAAACTTGGAAAAAATCACATATATCTTGGAAACGCCTATCCCTGAGCCAACTGCTGAACATATTACTCAGGAGGAACAAGATACACTCAATAAGTGGCAAGATGATGATCTTGTTGCTAAGAGTTACATCTTGCTTACTATGAGTCAAGAGTTACAGCGGCAGCATAATAAGATGCCAAATGCGTATTCGATTATTGCTCGTTTACAAGAGTTGTATGGTGAGCGAAGTCGAAGTGCTAGATATGAGATATCTAAATCAATCTTTCGAGCAAAGATGTCTGCTGGAGGATCAGTTGGAGACCATGTTCTCAAAATGATCTCCTGGATGGATAAACTGAATGAATTAGATGCTCCAATGCATCAATATCTTCAAATAGATGCAATTCTTCAGTCTTTGCCAGATTCGTATGGGGGTTTTATTTCAAACTTCTATATGAACAAGATTGAGTGTACCCCGGCGGAACTTATGAATATGCTAATAACGGCCCAGGGTACCATGAAAACAGGCACTGTGATGGCTGTGTCCTCTACTAGTAAGACTAGAAAGGGGAAAGGTAAAAAGAAGGCCACCCAAGCAACTAAAGTGATTGAAAAGAAGAAGGGAAAACCTGTTGCCAAAGGAAAATGTTTCCATTGTGGCAAAGAGGGACATTGGAAAAGGAACTGTAAAGATTACCTTAGTTCCTTGAAGAAGGAAGCGACAGGTATGATGATAGTTCATGAGTATTTTTCCATTGCTTACTCTTCTACTTTATGGATTCTAGATTCTGGAGCGACAACTCATGTTTGTGCATCTATACAGGATCTGGAACAAAGTAGAAGACTTGCAGATGATGAGATTGTGCTAAAGGTAGCAAATGGGGCAAGAGTTGCAGCCACAGCTATCGGCACTGTATCTTTAATTTTATCACATGAACATAGTTTAGTTTTAAACAATTGTTTATGTGTACCTGGAGCTTTTAAGAACATTATTTCTATTCCTGTATTGGTGAAAGAAAATTATGAATTTTCTTTTAAGAATAATGTTTGTGAAATTTATTTTAGAAATAAATTGATTGCTACTGGTAATTTTGTCAATGGTCTTTACATTTTGAATGTGACTGTTGATAATAGTGAGCATCTGCATGTATCAAATAATAATAAGAGACCACGTGATAACCCAAATTCTAAAATTCTGTGGCATTACAGATTGGGTCATATAGGGGATGACAGAATCACTAAGTTGGAGAAAGATGGGCTTTTGGGTCCATTAGGTTCTGAACCATATCCAACTTGTGAATCTTGTATCCTTGGAAAGATGACCAAATTGCCTTTTACTGGGCAAGGTATAAGGGTCACAGAATTATTAGGACTTATACATTCGGATGTGTGTGGGCCTATTAATGTAATAGCCCGAGGAGGTTATCAATACTTCATAACTTTTACAGATGATATGTCTAGATATGGATATGTTTATCTCATGAGACATAAATCTGAATCTTTTGAAATGTTCAAAGATTTTAAAGCTGAAGTAGAAAATCAAACTGGTAAAAAGATAAAGGCCTTACGATCAGATCGTGGAGGCGAGTATCTTAGTAACGAGTTTGAAGATTTTCTTAAGGTCTCAGGTATTATTTCACAACGGACCCCACCAGGAACGCCTCAACTGAATGGAGTTTCAGAAAGGAGGAATCGGACTTTATTAGATATGGTCCGAAGTATGTTAAGTTGTACAGACTTACCTTTGTTTCTATGGGGACACGCCCTTCTTACTGCAATATATATCTTAAACAGAGTTTCTTCCAAGTCAGTTCCTACAACACCACATGAGATATGGTTTGATAGGAAGCCCAGTCTTAAACATGTTAAGATTTGGGGATGTACAGCTTTTGTGAAAAAGCTTAAATCAGAGAAACTTGAGACACGATCTTTAAAGGGTAGTTTCGTGGGTTATCCTAAAGATACCTTAGGATATGAGTTCTATATTCCTGAACTGCAACAAGTAGTTGTAAGCAGGAATGCCATTTTTCTTGAAAAAGAGTTTATTCAAGAAAGAGGCAATGAAAGGAAAATAGAACTTGGTGAAGGGTTCACCGAGCCTGAAACTATGCCACGAGATGTCCAAGTACCAATTGAGGAGCCAGGGTCGAGTGTTGCACCTCCCATTAGAAGAAGTGAGAGGATACCCCATCAACCTGAGAGATATGGTTTTCTAAATGAACAAGAGTTGTTCCTTGTAGGAGACAATGATCACTCGGATGATCCTACCACTTATCAAGAGGCGATATCGGATATCGACTCGAAAAGATGGCTAGAAGCCATGAAATCTGAAATGGATTCCATGTATGAGAACCAAGTCTGGACTCTTGTAGATCCACCAAAAGGTATAGTACCTATTGGATGTAAATGGGTCTTCAAGAAGAAGATAGGTTCAGATGGAAAGGTAGAGACCTATAAAGCAAGACTTGTGGCAAAAGGTTATCGACAAAGACAAGGGATTGACTATGAAGAAACCTTTTCTCCAGTCGTCATGCTTAAATCCATCAGAATTTTACTAGCCATTGCTGCTCATTATGACTATGAGATTTGGCAAATGGATGTGAAAACAGCCTTCTTAAATGGTTATATAGATCAGGAAATCTATATGGAACAACCTGAAGGTTTCACACCTAAAGTTAACGCAGGGAAGGTATGCAAGCTTAAGAGATCCATTTATGGTCTTAAGCAAGCATCCAGAAGTTGGAACATTCGTTTTGATGATGAAGTCAAATCGTTTGGTTTCATTCAAAACGTTGATGAACCCTGTGTTTATAAAAAGGCTAGTGGGAGTGCAATAGCATTTTTGGTCTTATATGTAGATGATATCTTACTCATTGGGAATGATGTAGGGTTGTTGTCAAAAATTAAGGTCTGGTTGTCAAGTAAGTTCTCCATGAAAGATTTGGGAGAAGCAGCCTATATTCTCGGTATACGGATCTATAGAGATAGAACCAAGAGATTGATAGGACTCTCCCAAAATAAGTACATAGAAAGAGTGTTGAAGAGGTTCAACATGGAGGATTCCAAAAGAGGACTGTTGCCCTTTAGACATGGAATCCACCTCTCTCGTGATATGTGCCCCAAGACACAAGAAGAGAGAGAACGCATGTCTAGGATTCCTTATGCTTCAGCAATAGGAAGCCTAATGTATGCAATGCTATGTACTAGGCCTGATATTGCTCATGCTGTAAGTGTTACAAGCAGATATCAGTCTAATCCAGGTGAGCAACACTGGATTGCCGTTAAGAATATCCTTAAGTACTTGAAAAGAACTAAGGATTTGATCCTTACTTATGGTAAAGGAGAACTGAAAGTGGAAGGTTACACAGATTCTGATTTTCAATCAGATGTTGATGATAGAAAGTCTATCTCTGGATATGTGTTTACCTGTAATGGAGGAGTATTCAGTTGGAAGAGTTCCAAACAGGATACGACTGCCGATTCTACAACAGAAGCCGAGTATATTGCAGCATCGGATGCTGCAAAGGAAGCAGTCTGGGTCAAAAAGTTTGTGACAGAACTTGGAGTGGTTCCTTCTATAAAGTCTGCCGTCCCCTTGTTTTGCGACAACAATGGAGCCATAGCGCAAGCTAAGGAACCGAGGTCTCACCAGAAGTCCAAACATATTGAAAGACGCTTCCATCTCATTAGAGAGATCATTGGTAGAGGAGATGTCAATGTGCAGAGAATAGATACATTAGAGAATGCAGCAGATCCACTGACTAAGGCCATGAACCAGAAGCAACTAGATTTTCATCTAGATAGGTGGGGTATGAGATACCACACTGAATGGTCTTAGTGCTAGTGGGAGATTGTTAGATATGAGCCCTAAAGACCAGTTCTAGTGACACAAAGGGGCTCGATCTTGTAATTCTTTAAATATTATTTAAATGGCAAGTTTATGTTTTATTTAAATTGCAATATGGTTTAAATTATAAAACATATATCCATTAGTATAATAAGAAGTGGATACCATTCTTAAGTGTTAAGAATACGAGTTACGGATAATCCACAATTTGTTATACTATAAACATGTTCCTGGCCATAGAATTCCTATCATGGATGATAACAACTCGTAAAGGCCAGCACATTGTCTTCCTCCTTGTTTCAGTATGAGATACTGAAAGATAAGGTTGGTGAGTCTCGTGCCATTCTGTATGAGCTATAGAAGGAAGATAAGTGGGTGCTCGTTACAAGAACGAGTTCACTGAACGGGACTGTTAACATTAAATCACATGGGTTATTTCTCACGGGTCAATGATTTAATGTTAGCTGCGATTTTACAACTAGTCCTTAGACCTGAGATGACATGGATATCTGTGTATTGGTGGATTAGGATATCAGTGATATTATGTGGTTGTTCTAATCAAGGATAATCATACGTATCTATGTGCCTGATTCAGTGATACATGAGGTATGTGTGCATTAGACATGGAATCTATCACCTTGAGATTTATGAGGAAGATATCCTATGCGATCCAGTAATCACTTGACGATAAATCCTTGGCCGAGGTAATATGATGATGGAATTTGTTCCATACGGGTTGTGTCATAATTTGTCAAGATTGATTTTGGATTTGGTCATATGACAAGATTAAGAGATTCGACCTACTGACCATGATCTCATATCTTGTCGGGATATAGGATGATAGAAGGACCGTATTGTATGGTAACGTAGTAAAAGGTTCACAATACCCGCTTCACAATAAATTGGGTAATCATGATATATTGCTAGATGTCACTCATGATTTACGAGAATTAATTGTTGATTATTCTTGTTGCCAATTTATTTGTGGACCCAGAAAGTCCCACCCAAAAGAAATTACTTTCAAAGAGAAGAATAAATAATAGTGCATTTATTTATTGGATAAATAAGAATAATTAAATAATTATATTATGAATATAATTATTTGGTTATTAATTGGGTTAAGCCTTTTGCTAGTACATTAGGCTTGGCCCAATGGCACTATTGGATTCAAATAATTACTATTGGATTGGGCTTGGCCCAATTACATTAAATGGAATGGACTTGAGAAGCCCAACCCATTTAATGAAGAATAGTTTTTTTAATTGGAACTATAAATAGCTCCAAACTCTTATTTTCTCTTATAAGTGTCTTCTTGATTCACTTGAATGTTGAGAGAATTTGGAGAAGTGTTCTTGAATCCAAGAGGTAAGTTGGAAATTTTTGTGAAAAATTTCTTCTACTTATCTTCTCTCTTTGATATTCTTGAATAGAAGTGATTTCGGGTGGACCGACTCGGCATCCTACACTTGGAGGATTATACGGCGGGAAATCTAACGGTGAAATAAGATTTCATCAAAGAGGTATTTTTCGTTTATGCCTTCGTTTTTATTAAACCATAATTTCTGAAAAACGGGATACCTCCAAATTAAATTTAATTTCCGCTGCGCATATGATAAGATCTATGTAACTCAACATTTAAGAATACGGGTGTCACACTTCTTGCCCTGATCGCAAAACCTGGGGGGAAAAGGAAGTCGTTCGGGAGAGTTGTGGAATTGAAAGAACTAGGGTTGCTGAGATGCAACAGGAGATCCTTCATTTTACAAACGGGTCTACAAGACAGAAAGCAATAAGGGGCACATAGGGATTTCTCCCGTGCAAGCCCTTCGATGCTTAAGTCAAATGAGGTCTCCATGTAACAAAAGATGCAGAAGTAAAATGCAGAAACGTCGTGCAAGGGAATGTGTAATCAACGAGAAAGGTGTCACTTTAGAGTTGTTGATTTGGCTTGCTTTGCTCAAGTGTACTTCCCTTGTTTCCCGAAACTAAAGAGTTGAGGGCTATTTATAGGCACCAAGGGGGAACAAGGACACATGACATGGACGTGCGAGGGTGCGATGTTTTTTATTGAGAAAAGGTAATGCGTCTCTCCCGTCCACTATGTTATCCTAGGGTTAAGTTTGGAAAAGGCCTTCGGGAGACCCCTCATTCCTCGATGGGGAAAGACCATCGGAAGGAAGTAGACCTGGAACAAGCAAGTTGCAACAATGTAAGGGAATGTAAGCAGGGAATGTATATTTCTGTGCTCCTCTCAAGAGCATGGCTCGACTAAAAGGAACCATACAAGTGTGACAAGCTGGTCCTAGACAAATGATGAGTGATCAAAAGCTTTCACAAGGGAGAGATACTCTGACCTTGAGACGGTTTTTCATCGAATGGATGGGTTCTTTTGGGATTGCTTATGCACTAGCTACTTCGGAAGGATTTTCCTAGAGGCCTATGCCACAACAACAGCTAATGTTATTTCTCATACAGATGTGCAATTTTCTAGTATATTATTATTTATGTTATGAGTTCATGCAGAAGTGTAAAATTTATCTCAAGATATGTAATTATATTTTTTAAATATGTAGTTACTAAGTTTTTTCAACTCAAAAGGCTTTTTGTTAAATAAAGTTTTTTAATAAAATATTAAAACCCATTTAGTGTTGTCTAAGTAAGAGAATGTTATAATTATTTTATAAATGAATTACCACTAATTAGAATTTTGGGTTGTGAAAAAATAAATTAATCAAATCAGTAATACCCATTTAAAATGATCCAAGCAAATTTTCGGTCCAAGTTCCACTCAACATTTATATGTGTGTGATACGAGAAGGTGTAAAGAGACTATTTTGATTGCATTACCTAGAAAACAAAAACCACCCCACCCCCTTAGAAAATGAATTTCATGGAAATAAGCTTTAAATGCTTATACCATATATATTTTTCTATAGAAAAGTTAAGAATGTTTAATTGTTTTCCATAGAAAATGTGTAATAATTACATATTTTCTATAGAAAATGTGTACAATCAAATACACTCTAAGGGTGTGTTTGATTGCATTACCTAGAATTTAATTATAGGTAATATTAGTTAGAAAACAAAAACAATCTCATCCCCTTGGAAAAGAAATTCCATGAAAAAAAGCTTTAAATGGTTGTACCTTATATATTTTTCCATAAAAAAATTAAGAGTGTTTGATTGTTTTCCATAGAAAATGTGTAATGATTACACATTTTCCATGAAAAATATGTGCAATCAAACACACTCTAAGTTATTAGATCACTTAATAGAATGATTCATTAAAAAAAAAAATCTTATTTAAAATCCTCTCTTCCCTCCAAAATTCAGTTTTATATTGAAATAGAAATTATATTTATTTGTCCCAACTTTCATACAATTATTGAAACACTTACTTAAAATACTTAAAAGAGTCTTCTATATGTTAATTTAATCTTTCGTACCCATTATAATTCACCCAAAAAAAAAAAATTAAACTACTGTAAATTTGGATATTGCTTTTAACACTAATTTAATTACGTATTGTACTTTTTATATTAAACAACGAATGATATATTTACGTGGCCCCTTTGTTCTCTGCGACACGCTGTAAATCTGATGCGTGTACATGTGAGGGAAACATCTGACGTCGTCACATACAATCCAATATTATAATAATAATAATAATAATAATAAAGTCAAAATATTATCAATTAGAAAGTCTGGACATAATCCCAAGGAGTAAGCAAAACCTTCAAAGGAACAAATACTAGCAAAAAGTGGAAAACATTAATTAATATTGTTTACTTACTCTTCCACGTCGCCACTCGGCCTCGTGTCAATGGACGCCATCACCAACCAACCACTATCTTAACTTGACACACACCAAACAGCAAGACCTCGAGAGCTTTTCTTTTCTTTGGTTGCTGAATCAAACACATTTACTTACATTCGGAAGAATGAAGGGACCTCCTCCTCAATTCCCCACTACTCCATATATAAGAAGGTCCCTCGCTCTCACCTCACCTAATCTTAATTCGAAAGGAGTCGTGAGAATAATTAATTAGTGGGCGAACGTTTGACCAGGCGTGCTAGGGAGTAGCGTCATGCATCGTTGACCCCACAAATGGCATTTGCATACCCACCGCCGGTATGTATGATTGAACAACCCGTGCCACCTTGTCATCTTCTTCCTTCTTCCTTCTTCCTTCTTCCTTATCTTCTCTTCCCCCAATCCAACAAATGGCCAAACCTAACAGGTCCGGTCTCCTCGACTCATCAACCTCATGTCATTTTTTCTAATTGAAAAACTCATATGTCATTGACTGCATATGTCGAGTATTGCAACGATTCTATCATATATAAGAAAAATTGCAAACAACACCGATGAGGTTTCGTAAAATCATAAGAATTTTCTTTGATAAATAGTAATAGCCACCCTCCTACTAAATAAGATAGCAAAATGATCAATTTAGGTAGAAAATAGTAATAAAGTTGGAAGGCAAATCTTGTATAGATTACGCCAAATGTTTAGTTCTAAATATGTATAAATTGTATCCGCATCTAAATTTACTCAGAGAGTACATTAGAGAGAAAGGTCACCTGCCTCTAAAGATTAAGGCGAACCTCGAACACATCAAGTGAATAAAAAAAATAACAAAATGATCAATTTGATCTTTATTTTCTTCTTTAATTAAAAATAAAAATTAAATAAATAAGTAATCAACGCTGACACAGAACTTACTAGATTCATTATAGGCGTGTGATGAACCTAGATTAGGGGTTCGAATCAAATAAAAAGAAGGGTTCATAAAAATCCAAATTTGTCTAGGTTTCATCAAACTCAAAATGGAGAGAAAAAGAAAAAGAATCTAAGTTAGATCTTCTATCAATCCCATAACATAAAGAGAAAGAGAGAGAAGAAAAATAAGAAAAAGAAAAATCTAGGTTTAAGAAATCCCAACTTTAATCACTTCAAACTCCATAATGAGGAGGGTTTGATGGAATCCAAATTTAAGTTCCATCAAACTCAAAACAAAGAAAGGGAGAAAGAGAAAATATAAAAAAATAAAAAAGAGGATGATGATGGACCAATCTGGTTCACAAAACCTTAATAAGTGTTTTCTAAAACCTTTTCATGTATCTGACTTAAAAAAATAAAAGTTAATTATATTAATAAAATTTAAACTCAAAAACCTGTAAATAGTAATTAATTTTTTAAACTCAAAAAATATCATATCTTGGGAAAAGTCACAATGGTTAAAGGTATCGGTATTTTGTATAAAATAAAAGGTATTCATGTAATGAAAAGTCTGTATTATATTACATGATAGAAAAGGTGATATATAATATAAAAAGTAATATATAAAAAAATAATATATATATATATCTTTTACGTTATACAAAACACCCTTTATATTATATAAAATACCAATATTCTTCAATGACATAGCATTTCGGTCATTTTTTACCTATCAACTTGTCCCATTAGCGTTCTATATTATTACCATTTTAGATACCAATATTATTATTATTATTATTAAAATATACTTAAATTTTTTATATTATGATATTAATTATTATTTAGAGATTATGAATTTATATTTTATTAATTTAAATTATTGTTATCTAAATATAATAATAAATTTATAATTGTTAGAGAGTATTTATCTCAAGCTTTTAATTTTCGAGAAATCTATGAAATGGAAAATAATAGCTCTCTTATATTTAAGTTAGTCTCCAAGACAATATGTAGAAATAATAAAAATATAATTTAAGTGAAATTCTAAGTCGAATGAATCACTCTTTATTTATAGAGAATGAGACTGTTAATATAACATTTGAGTATTTCAAAATTGTCTATTACGAATTTTCAAGCGAAGATCTCGAAATATAATTGATGTATTCTTGGACTTGACAGAGGCTTCTAAGAAGATTTTCTAAGTGTACTTAGAGAGATTTCTTAGAAATCTTCCAAAATAATTAGGAGAAGAAGGTACTCTAGAATGACTTTCGAGAGAGTCTTTAGGGGACACTTGCTCTCTCGAGCTTCCTTTTTTGAGTTTTTTCTTTTAGGAATAGATTCATTTTTTTGGATATAACATAGATGATTTTTATTTTTAAATAAATACATAAAAAATTATATTACAAAGATTTATAATAATAAAACCTGATATTTATAATAATAATAATAATACACTAGAGCTTTGGGAAAGGAGGACAAGCCATCCGTGCAGGTTGCAGCCGCCGGTGCAACCTTTTCATTTAATTATTTGACAAAATAGAATGGCTTGAGGCATGTTGTATTATATATTGGTGTTGCATAAATATAAGAATAAATTTATTGAATAAAAATGTCTTCTTTTGTTTGAACCTATAAAAAAAAAAAAATCAGAGAATATGGGAAGATCTTTGCGCAAATACTCCGATACTTAAATTAGACACTGAGTATAATAAAAAAATATTATATTAAAATTAGTATAAAAAATGTTCCCTCTTTTAAAAATGAATATCTCCTTATTTATAGAAAAATATAGAGTGATTTAAAATGTAACAAAATTAGAATTCCTGTAAATAATGCTTATCTTAATTGATTATAATCTGATTGGGACTAGAATAGCTATAGATAACGTTTATCTTGATTAATTCTAATTTGATTGAAACTAGAATAGCTGTAGATAATATTTATCTTGGTATTTTAAAACCTATTACAATTAAGATACAAATAACTTATATTTCTTATAGATGATATTTATGTTGTCTTTTTTAGAGATAAAATTTCTTAGAGATGATACTTATCCAAATATTTCATAATTATTTTAGAATTAGAATTTGTTATGGATAATTATTTATCATTTTCTTAGAATATTCAAAAGAATTTTTAAATGTCGGACTTATCATGTTTGTGCACTTTGTGTGGAATCTCTCGCATATGAAAAATTTATACCTTTTAGCCTAAAAAGATATTTTAGATTTTTAAATTTTTTTAACCTTTTAATGGACTTTTACACAACATATAAATACACTCTGATTGTAAGATAAATAATAGTCTATAATTAGCCTAAAATTTAAAATCAAGGTATCTTTTTCCCAATTAGAGAAGCAAAGCAAACATACGTGCCAGTTTTCATGTCATCCTTGGTGTCTTTTTGAAAGAGAAATTAAGATAAAGCCATAATGTGACATTTCATTTAAAAAATATTATTAATTTTGTAAGTATTAAAAAATATTATTAACTTTTACCTATGACACATAACATAACATTATCCTCCAAGAAGAAGATATGTCATTTCCACTGTATGATTAAATTGACTTGTTTAATTAATTAATGATAAATTAGTGAAGAAAACTTGTGGGGAGTGATCTAAACGCCGAAAACGGTGAAGTAAATGGGCATCGTGGCGGACGTGAATTGATTTGCCGTTAGAATCTCTCTCTCTCTCTCTCTCTCTCTCTCTCTGCGTAGTCATCATCATCATAATAATAATAATAATATAATGGAAACGATGAAGCAAAATGCCCAGAGGGAAAGGCACGATTCAAACAACGCCACGAACGAAGTCGAGAAAATTTTGTTGTATGGATTCGGTTTCTTATGGCTTCATTTATGTAAATCGATTGCTGACAACAACAAAGACACTCAATCTGTTGCTTCATTCCAAAACAGAGATTCATTCTGCAGAGGAAAGGAAAAGAAGGAAACCGACCCAGAAAGATAGCGTAGGGAGAAAAAGAGGGAAAACTTTCTTTCTTAGCTTCAAGATATCCAATCCCCGTCTTGTAAGTCTCCCTTTTCCTTTCTTCTTCTCTTTTCTTCCCACTTTCAGTATATTCTCTGTTCAATTCCATTCTCTGTTTGCTCTTTCCTTGTGTTTTTTTTCACCCTTTATGGCCTTGGATTGGATTAACTGAAAGGTGGGTGATCTTTTCCCATCTGGGTTTCTTCCTGGTTTAGTTTCTCTCTCTTTCTTGCTTTCATGGCTTTGAACGTGTTTCTGTCAATTGGCTTTTGGGAGTTTATTTGGTTATTTGGATTTCTTGGTTTTGTATGCGGCAGTTGTTTCATGAATGCTTTTTTGCCGATATTAGATAGAAGGCAAGGCATCCTTATTTGCTGTTCCTCCTGTTTGAACAAGTTTTTTCTTTTTTTGTTATTCTTTTTCTTTGGTTTGGTTTTGATGTGTGTGCTGTGTGTATGGCGATCCAGCAGCAGTAGCTTTTAGTGTTTACCGTTTTGTCGACTTAGCTCCTGCGTCCCCTCAAAGATTTAAAGCGTTTTCGGGCTATAACCTCCCAGTTTCGGGCTTCAAATAACTCTAGTATCTATCTGTATTTTTCCTTGCAGGAGATTTTTTCCTCCCAAAACTCATATGTATTATATACGGTCTGTCCTTCAATCATTTTCGTTGCATCTTGTGCATGAGCGTCACTAGTTGTGCTAGTTTATTGTTGTTGTGGTGGTAATTCATGAGCTCCTGTTCAAGGACTTGCCTGTCTTAAATCATCTTTTTCTAATTATGCACCCCAACAGACTGCTTGTTGGCTGTTAGTATTTGAGGATATGGGAGATCACTTTGCTTTACTTGTGGATCGTTTGCTGACTGAATCGACTTTGGAAGCTGCAATTGAGAGCAGGAACCCGGGGAAGCGGTCGGCAGCCTTAGGAACTGATATCACCAAAATTGATTGCTCTTCACATGACATAGATATAAAAGATATTTCATCCCCAAGGAAGATGGTAGAATGCAAGATTTGCCAAGATGAGGATGAAGTTTCAAATATGGAGACACCTTGCTGTTGCTGTGGTAGCTTAAAGGTTATTTACCCAGTATCTTTTTTCTTACTTGCTGAATTTTCCCTTCAACATGTTCTTTAATGTCTTTTGTACAATCCCAGAATCATGTTGTACTCTATGAATGTTCGTAGATTCAGATGATTCGTGGTCCCTTCTGGGATGATAGGGTTTATTATCTTATGCATGTCCAATTTTTGATTTGTATTTCGAAGTGAATTGGGGAATATGCTGTTTCCGTGTCGAGAAATTGAACAAAAGTGTGGTGACCAAACAGGTACTTCTGAAGATTGGTCCATGCTTTTTCAATACCTAGACAAAAATCACCCCCCCCCCCCCCCCGATAGTACAGCCCCTGAATCAACCTGGTACTAGAATTTTTAGTTTGCTTTGCAATTAGGTTTGATTATATAAATCTAGTGAAACTTCAGCTGAACCTTTTGGCTCTAATCACGTTATAGTCATGGACTCATTAAGAAACTTTCGGTTGAATTTGAATATTTTTTCAAATTTGTTGTTAAACTTCTTGCTATCATCTTGTGACTCTGCTATAGCTTCTGATTTTGTCTTCAACTCTTAAGCATGGAGAGTGGCTTTCCCTTTTCAATTTGTTGTTAAATGTGAAGTTATTGGGGGAATTATCTTCTTACCAAATCCTTTAAGAGCACGCATGCCAATATCCACATCTAAAATGGACATGGGAAAAAGGACCAACTCTGATATTCTCTGTTCAGGAATTTTATGCTTTGCATAACCCAATTTGCATGAGGTAGATTTAGATTCAGCCTAATGTAGTGCAGAAAGATTATATTTGGTGTCTCGAATTAGGGTTTTGCCTTTATGGTCTTCCAAATCCTGAATTTTTGGCTGTATCTTGTTTATGAGGCATTTACATGTTGGAACTATGCATAAAACATTCAGATGGTAAGGAGATGAAGTGGCCTCCCTTATTATTGCTTGTGGGGTTTCATAATACATAGATATTTTTATCTAAATTCTTACTTGAGAAGTCCATCAATGCTTTTCTTTTCTCCACCTAGAATGACAATCACTGTTTGCTTTCTGCATATCAAGCATGCACTTTTGAGTCAATTGAACTCATGGCACATGTCTAGGAGGTTTAACTACAATGTTTTTGGACATTAGGTTAATTGTTTCTTTGAAAATTTATGCCTCATAATTTTTAGTGATTGTTTCAGCTTGTTTTTTGACAGTATGCTCACCGCAGATGTGTACAAAGATGGTGTGATGAGAAGGGCGACACTCTGTGTGAGATATGTCAACAGGTGGGCTGAGTCCTTCTGATTTCTCTTTCTATCTTTTGAATTTGTTTGTTGTCTTGGAACTTTTTGACTCTTTTAGTTATACCCTGTTATAAACTTCTTGAAGCTCATTTTAGAAAGCTATCTGTGCAGTTGTTTCCCAGTCTGGTTATAGTTTTAACCGATTGATCTTTTATTTGTTGTCATAATATGTGTGTGTGTGTGTGTGTTTGTGCATTGCAGCCATTTGAACCAGGATACACGGCACCTCCTCCTATGTTTCAATTTGGGAGTGTTCCAATGAACTTTAGGTATTCTATTCCCTCTTCCCCTCCAAGACTGTTATCATTGGTTTTCATCCGCTTTTGTTACCATTAATCTTCTGCATTACTGATTTTCTCTTCAATTGGAACATTCAAATGTGGTTGCCATCATCTTTATCAGAGGAAATTGGGAGATTGCCAGAAGGGACGTCAATAATACTCGCTTTATAGCAATGGTCTCAACTGACCGCAATTTTCTTGATCCAGACAATGATGAGTACACAGTTTCTGCATCGAGAAACTTGTTTCATTGCCGTTCTGTTGCTATAATTGTACACTCTCTCTCTCTCTCTCTCTCTCTCTCTGCATTTTCAACTCATAGTTGCATCTGAAGCAACACTTTACCTTTCATTCCAAGTGGTTTTCTTCTTAAACAAAATTAAAGAATTAGATTAAAAAAAAAAGTAGATATGAAGTCAGAATTAGTTATTAAATAGTCATTTATAACACAAAGCTACTATCAAAATATACCAAGGTTATGTTACATTTTTGATTAGTTGATTAGTGCTTTCTTCAAATCTAGATTGACTAGTTGATTACATTTTTGACCTTTGATTCTATTCTTGCTTAACAAATACTAGAAATGTAGGATCGATATATACATGAGGTTCCTTTGTTGTTTTATGTGTGCTGCAGTTCATGGTTCTTCTGATCTTACGGCATGTTCTTCCCATAGTAATTGATGGAACCCAGGACTTGTCTCTCCCCTTATTATTGGTACGTAAGATAAGACCAGACCATATCAATGAATTGGGGCATGAGATTTACAACAGAAGGCTAGTCTTATGTTAAATTCTTAAAAGCATAATTAGAATTGAGTGTAGTATGTGGTGGGTTATGTTTCAGTTGTTGGCTCTGCGAACTTGTGGAGTTGTTCTGCCGATCTACATTGTGGCGAGGGCTGTGAATGCCATCCATTGTCGGCAACGTCACCAGCAGCAGCAGCAGCAGCATCAGGTCAATACACTACTATTCTTAATGTGTTGTTGGAATTGTAAACATCTGCAATGGCCGCCCGCCCTAACACAAATGCTTTTAACTACTACTAACTTGTAGGGGTCTGGTTCTGAGACTTCGTCTTCTTCTTCGTCCGATGAGGAAAATGGACTACTGCCAACTCCACACCACCGGCACCACTACCATCATCCTCAACTCATTTCTATTCACTAAATTAAATTTGGGCAGTTCAAGAAACTACTTTCTCATGGACAGGACAGGACAGGACAGGACAAGAAGGAGAATTTGAAAGTGGTGTTACCATAAATTCTAAATTTAAACCCTTTGATTTGAAGCACCCTTCAAGTTCCCAGGACCTAGGTTTTATTTCACGTCTCTGTCTGTCTCTGTCCGTATTTGTTTTTACTTGAGTGTCTAAATAGTATTTTCGTTTCGTTACTATCTGCGCACAGTTCAATATTCCCTTTCCCTGATGATTACTGGCCCGGCCTACAGAAAATTACATGCACAGTCGAATGGTGGATTAATATCGATGATGATACTGTATATAATACACCAACAGAAAGAAATTACTATCATCAATACTAAGCCAATTGTGTATTTCTGTATTCTCCTTTCCTCCAGTAGTAGTGCTAATATTTTTATATTTTTTCCTTCGTATCAATTGCTTGCTTGGGATTGTCACTTTGAGCATACTAGAAGAAAGGCAGTTTTAATTAAGCATTTGTCCTTGTTTTTTTTCTTTGGAGAAACTAGCCGTTATGCTAAGCTTGGCTTTATTCCTAATCCTCCTAATTAATAGTTGGTTTTAGGTAATCAACTTCGTGAATTTTTATAGAGGGAATCATCATCTCCTAATAAGATATGAGATTTTTCACGTGTTAAATGTGTAAAAGTGTGTGTATATATAAGTGCATTATTGATGATGTTGAAGATAACATTAACAAGATGTCACGTTAATTCAACTTATACAAAAAAAAAATATGTAACTAATAGTCATAATATAATATCACTATTTATCAAAAAGTGGTTATGTATTTGCCTCTCTATCTTAAAATTTAGAGTAAATTTTAATAATTATCCATAAGGTTTGATATAATTTTAATAACACTTTTCACGATTTAGAAATAGTAATAATTTGTTATTAATTAAATAAAGAGAATGATTAATTTACCTTTTATTTTCACTCAATACATTCTTTTATTGAAATTATAATATAAAATAAGTAAAAATATATTCTGAGTGTAAGAAATAAAGTCTCACCTCAGCATTACCTTTTTTCTTATGCTTTTCTTTGTTGATATTAAATGATGTTAGTTGCAGTGATCCTTAGGCCTGTAAAAAGGTATGGAATAAGTGGAAATTAATAAATTTATATTTCAACTGATTATTATATGTGTTATTAAATTTAAAGATGGATTTAAGTAATTATATATATATATATTTAGTATCAAATATCATGTAATAGATTTGAATTGAATTGGACTTAAATCTTAATCGGATTTGTTTCACATTCTATGCGTAGAGAGGGGAGGGGAGTGGTTTATCATTATAGAGAAAGATTGAGGAAGATAAGTGAGATTGTAAAATGAGAAGTTATGATTTTATATTATAGGGAGAGAAATCGATACAATGAGGAGGTCAATATATTAAAATTTTAACTTTGAATGAAATGAATTTGAGATCGAGATATTGACAATAAACTTTTTTTAGTAGTGGATTTAAAATCAGCTTCTTAATCTCTTTCAATTATTATATTTATTATTACCATTATTAGTATTGTTATTTATGAATAGTACATAAAATATAGGATTAATTGCATAAAACACCTTTGAGATTTAGTGAAATTGCAAAAAATACCTTTAGTGTTTTGGAACTTGTAAAAATTATCGCTTTCATTAACGTTACATTAGAGCGCGAAATGATAAATTTGCCTCGTATTTTAAAAATGGGATTTTGATATTCTAAGTGTGACCCACCTATTAGTGGAACAAAAATCTAAGATAATGTGACATGTTATAGTAGTCATCCCTATAACTTTTACCATTTTTTCATATTTCTCCTATTATATTTCATTAAATGTCCATACAAACACAACAAAAAATCATTATTACATCAAGTTATTTACATTTTTGTTATTTTTTTCAATAAAAATAACAATTTGAATCTCCATCTCTACTTAACTCATTGCACATCCAAACACCAATCATTGATTGTTGGAGGTCATCAGCAACCAACCTCATTTATTTGCCAATTAAGATCAAACTTTGATCTTTGTTTAAAAACATTAAGAGTATGCAAGGTTTTTGATCATTTGTCATAAGGGTGAAATAGACATTATAAGCTTACAAGGTATTTTGAAAAGTTTATACACTATTATGATGATATCAATGGAGACTATTAGGGTTTTTGAACAACTACTTAATGATAGAGGATAATCACAACATTTTATTATAGGTCGAGGTATACGTTATATTTTTTCAAACATTAAGGATATTTTTTATAATAACACTATTAAAAAACAGTATTTTAGCGGTGATTTAAAAATCGCCGCAAAAGTAGGTATTTTGTGACAGTTGCTAAACCGTCGCAAAGTTCAATTTTAGCAACAATTTTTGTAACATTTTGTGGTGATTTTCAAAAAATTGTCGTTGAATTTTAAGAATAATCTAATACTTTTTTTTAAAAAATAAAATAAAATTTTGCGGTAGTTACAAATCGGCGCAAAATTTAGAAATTAAATAATTACAAATTCAATTTTGTGGTAGTTTCTATGAAACCGTCGTAACATTTAAAGAAATTTTTTTAAATTAATTAAAAAATAATTTTAACACTTAGCGACGGTTATTAACCACCGCAATATTTATTAATTAAATAATAATAAATTAAATTTTGCGACGATTTCTACAAAACCATCGTAAAATTTAAAGAAAATTTTTCAAATTAATTAAAAAATAATTTAAACACGCAGTAGTAGTTATTAACTGCCGCAACATTTATTAATTAAATAATAATAAATTAAATTTTACGACGATTTTGTACAAACAGTCGTAAAATTTAAAGAAAAAATTTAAATTTAATTAAAATTTAATTTGAACATGTTGCGACGGTTATTAACCGTCGCAATATTTTTTAGTTAAAATAATTAAAAACTAAATTGTGCGGCGGTTTCGTAGAAACCGCCATAACATTTAAAGAAAAAAATTAAAATTAATTAAAATTAATATTTTTATAATTTTTTTAAAATTTAAAAAAATAATAAATTTAAATTATTAACATTTTTATATGAATATTTTTAAATTATTAACATTTTTATAATTTTTTTAAAATTTAAATTATTTAAAATAAATCTATTTAAAATATAATTAAATTCAATTATCTTGTTAACTTCAATTATTTCCAAATCACATGTAAATTAGTTCCATGATTTGTATTTGTAAAAGATCAACTTGAACTTCATTTGAAGTTCAATTTTATCTCCATAATATTCCAAATTTTGGAATTCAATTATTTTAAATAAAATGAATTGAATTTTAGAAATTTTTTGTTTCCAAACATACTGTTGAGGTTACAAGATTGATCAAAATTACTTTAATATAGTATTGTAGTGGTTGATATAAAAAATTGTTTTAAATATAAAGCAATTTAGTGTTTAGAAAAAAAGTGAATATAGCCAAGCGTGTGTTTATCATTTTATTAGTTTTACTTTACATTTATCTATAGTAGAATAATAGGTAGGTCTAAAAAATATTCTCAATATGTGTTTGATTACATTTAACTTATATGGAAAACAAAAATTACCACCCCTTGGAATTAATTTTTCATAGAAAATAGATTAAAATATACTTTAAATGATTGTACTATAAAATTTAATTTTACAAAAAATATAATGTGTCAAATAACGATATTGGAATTCAATTTTTTGAATGTGATATTTTTTATGGAATTTTTATGCTATCAAACACATTTTTAATGTTATTGATCACTTGAAAGATATCAACAAAACGTTACATCTCTTTTAACAATTGTTTGATCTTTTGTCAGAATATAGTGTCTAATATGAGTTAAGTTTTTCAGATAACGTAATTAAATTTAATATTTTTATATTATTTAAAAATATAGATTATTTAACAATCAGACTTGAAAATTAGTTTTTTATTACTTTTTGATATTAAATTATCTGCATTAAGTATTGTTATGTATAAAAATATAGAAAATAAAGAATGGTGTAAGCACCACGTGGTAGCCCCCCCTAGGTGACCAAAGGAAGCCACCAGGGGGACGCCACCCCCGAGTGAGGGTCACTCGGGGGTGGCAGAAGGGCGCGCTCCCAAGTGACACTTAGCGGAAGCGCCAGGCGTGGCACCCTGCATGCGCAGCCGCATGCGCTGCCAGGCAACACGCGACTACCTGGTAGGGGCTGCGCCCCTGCCGACTCGGGGGCAGCCTCCCTCTGAGTAAGGGTCACTAGGGGGAAAAGTACCCCCGAGTGATCCCACCTGGGGAGGAGCCACGTCTTAGCGCGCAGCTACCCGTGCGTACCCCCGAGCATGCGGTCGCCCGTGCCCACGGCCACCTGTGCGCGCTCGTGCGCGTGGCCACTTAGCACCCGGCCTTGTGCACCCGCGCGCACGGGCCGTCGTGCTCTCTTTCCCTGCGCGCATGACCCCTCGTGCTCTATTTCCCCGCGCTCACACATACCCTCGAGTGAGGGTCACCTGGGGATCCACACTCACCTCTGCATGCCTCATATTCTTACTCCGGTGCCTCCAAGAGAATCAACCTAAAACTACTCCCACGAGACTCGATCAAAGCCTCTCCGAGATTCTTGCCGTGAAACTCGGGACACGCGACACATGGATGCCCCTCTTATTGTTATAAATAGGAGGTCTCTTTCCCTCATTGGGTATGCAATCTTTGGCTCTCACATTTACACTCTTACTTTCAAGTACTCTACTTCTACGGTGATCTGACTTAAGCATCGGAGGTTCCGCGCGGGGACTTTCGCCCACGCCCCTAACCGATTATTTTTTTAGCAGGTCATCCATCGCTGCTTCCACCCCCGGAAGGCTCATCCATTGCTCTCAACCTAGCCAAGGGACTCACCCATCGGTGTCACATTACCCGGGAGACTCATCCATCGCTCAGATACGCCCCACGAGGGTCATCCATCGCTCGGATCATCCATAAGAGGGCCATCAATCGACAATTTTTCTTTTTACAAATTTATTGTTGTAACAGTGTAACAACAATTGGCACCGTCTGTGGGAAACGCAAACAAAAAGCTACAGAACTACTCTCTCATTATGGCTCAAACCCGAAGTAATCGTCAGACCCTCTCCCATGGTGCCTAATCACCTCGACGAGAGTCCCACGCTCGAGCGGAAGATCAACAGCAATCTGCCCATGAGGGCCCGCTACCCCTCATCCATGGGGGCCATCCGCCCCTCACCCATGAGGGACATCCCCCCCTCACCCATGGGGGTCAGCCGTCCCTCACCCATTAGTCCCTTTGTAAGGGTCACCCATCCCTCACTCACCAGCAGCCGCCCCTTCCAGAGCCCTCTCACCCATTAGGGGTCCAACTTCAGGTGTCGCCTCTTATTGCCTCGCATGTTCTCTCAGGACTCTACTCTGGTATGCAGATCCCATTCGTCGTTCCATGGGCTGAGTATGAGGCCCTACGACAATAACATGCTGAAGGAATACAACCTCTTCGGGAAATGGCTGGTATTTTGCAAAGTTTGGTCCCTCATGGGTCAATCCCAGCCACATTGAGAAAGTTCATACTAGAAATAGTTCCGTCCCACATGGCTCGTCAGGAGGTACTAGGGAACGACTCCTACCGAGAAGCGAGCCCTGAAACTGACGCTCAACCTGTCCCCACTGGAAACAATCAACCAAGATCTCCTTTAAGAGGAGCTCATAGCCAAACTTCTCCCCATCAAGGAAATCATGGAGGAACGGATCGTTGAAAGACAGAAAGGCGAAGCCCACAAAGAGGAAAATATTCTGAAACAGTAGCCAACACTCCTATGGAAAGAGGTCAGGACTCCAAACCTGCAACTAAGCAGAATGATGGGCTCGATGACAACCGTACTAAATTTAGTGCACGGGAGGCGGCCGATATGAAAAAGATGATTGAGCGGGTGCTACAACAGAATAAGTTATTACCCACTTCTGAGGAACAATCTAGAGGAAAACTACCATTTGTGGCAAAAGTAATGGAGAAACCCTTGTCGAGAAAGTTCAAGATGCCTCAAATAAATCCTTATTCAGGCAAGGACGACCCTTATGATCACGTACAAAATTACGAATCTTTAATGATGCTTCATGGATGGGACGACGAGATAATGTGTAGGGCATTTTCATTAACCCTAACTGGGTATGCTCGGGCCTGGTTTAACGGCTTGCCCAAAGCATCCATCTCTTCATTCGGGCAGTTAAAAATGGAGTTTATCAAGGCATTCATTATTAATAGTCAAAGAAAGAAAGATATGACATATCTGCTTAGCATTCGACAAGGAAATAAAGAGACCCTACGCCACTACGTGGACAGGTTTCGGAACGCCACATTGGAGATTTGTAATTTACTGATTGAAATGATAGTGTCTACTATGTTCCAAGGGACACAGCTAACCTTTGCAAGAATCATTGTCTCTAGACCCTCCAAAATCTCTAGCAGACCTGTTTATCAGGGTTAATAAGTACATACTCCATATGGAGATGATGAGAATGGTAGGGGGAAATGAAGATGGGGAAAGAAAGAGAAAAGAGCGAGACAATGAAGAAGGATTAAACCAGCGAAAAGAACGGACCAGGAGGTTAGATACAGTTGGACCGCAATTCCATCATTACGCTAGACTCAATCAACCCCGATCAACTATAC
Source organism: Diospyros kaki (assembly GCA_036245055.1). NCBI lineage: Eukaryota > Viridiplantae > Streptophyta > Magnoliopsida > Ericales > Ebenaceae > Diospyros > Diospyros kaki. The sequence goes on from BSEG01000002.1 coordinate 24,227,153, forward strand.
TGGCAGCAATAGAGGGGTCGGGCCTTCTCTAGCTTTCGAACAGACCATCCCATGGGGAGAAAGCAAGAAGAATATTGTAGGTATCATCGAACCCAGGGACACTCTACTTATCAGTGTAGGGAATTAAAAAACCAGATTGAAGCACTCATTCATGAAGGGCACTTGGAAAGGTATGTAAGGATGGAAGGAAGAAATGACCGAGAGCGTCAGAGAAGGGAGGAAAGACCCAAGGGTCAGGACAGACGAAATTTATGGCAAAATGAAGGGATACGGGAGGACAGAATGGTGCCCCCCCTGATAATGAGCCGACACACCAAGCCATTCATGTTATCTTTGGGGCTAAGACTCTAGCTGGGAATTCTTCTTCTTCTCGAAAAGCCTATGCTCGACAGGCCTACCAGGTCAATTCAGTGATGGAGGTAAGAGAAGAGGAGAAGCCAATCACATTCACCTCTGCTGATAGAGGTGATATAATACTCCCGCATGACGATCCAATGGTAATTTCTGTAGTTGTCGCCAAACACCCCATCAGTAGAATCTTGGTGGATAGCGGCAGCTCTGTTAATCTAATCTATTGGAATTGTTTCGAGCAAATGCATATATCGCAGGACCGATTGAGAAAAATGTCCTCTTCCTTGTACAGCTTCACTGGGGAAGCTGTCCTAGTGGCGAGATCTGTTCAACTACTAGTCACATTGGTTGTTGACCCTCAAAGTGTGACTCGACAGGTAAATTTTATTGTGGTCAAGGCCACTTCTACAACATACAACATGATTTTGGGCTGACTGCTCCTCAATGATATGAGGGCTGTAGTGTCCTCTTCCTACTTATTAATGAAATTTCCCACGCTCTCAAGAGTAGGGTAGGTTCGTGGAGATCAGAGGAAGGCAGGATCCTGTTATGTGTTATCTACAAAGGGAAAAAGAACAGAAGAGACTTTATCTATTATTGAGAAAACCATACACAAATCCTTGGCAGAAGAAATTGCTCGCAAGCCCTAACCAGTGGAAGAGTTAGAGGCAGTATACTTAAGTGATTCAGATCCCGAGAAGTTGGCGTATGTTGGCACACAGCTTTCGAGACCAGTAAAAGAAGAAATCGTGGAGTGCCTTAGAAAAAATTTGGTTGTCTTTGCTTGGACACCAAAGGATATGCCGGGGATTAGTCCAGACGTGATATGTCACCATTTGAATGTGGATCCTCAGTTCAAGCCTGTTCGATAGAAGAAGAGGAATATTGTCCTTGATAGACTGTCAGCGTTAGAAAAGGAAGTTGATAAGCTACTAAGGGCAGGTTTCATTCGAGTGGTATTATTTCCAGAGTGGCTGGAAAATGTCTTCATGGTCAAAAAACCAAATGGAAAATGGCGCGTGTGTATAGACTTCACCAGCCTCAACAAAGCGTGTCCTAAAGATTCATATCCGTTACCTCGGATCGATCGTTTGGTGGATGAAACATCTAGATATCAACGGCTGAGCTTTTTAGATGCCTTCTCAGGGTATCATCAAATAATGATGTACCCTTCGGATCAAGAGAAAACATTGTTCATCATAGAGAAAGGGACATATTGTTACCAAGTTATGCCCTTTGGGCTAAGAACGCTAGGGTCACTTATCAATGCATGGTGAATAAAGTCTTTAAGGAATTATTGGGTGATACGATGGAAGCATATGTTGATGATATGATTGTGAAAAGTCGGGAGAAGGAATCGCATGTAAAAAAGTTGGCACAAGTGCTCGAAGTCTTTAGGCAATACAAAATACGCTTAAACCCAGCAAAATTTGCATTTGGAGTTTAGTTTGAAAAATTCTTCGGATATATGATCACACAAAGGGGCATTAAGGCGAACGTTGAAAAGATTCAAGCGATACTAGATATGGAACCCTTCCAACATCAATTAAGGAGGTGCAACAGTTGACAGGTAGGATGGCGGCTCTGGGACATTTCCTCTGCAAGTCAGCCGAGAGGGAACTCCTGTTTCTTCAGACGTTAAGGGCGGAAAAAAAGTTTGAGTGGACAGAGCAATGCCAGAATTCATTTGAGGCATTGAAGGAATACTTGAAAGAAGTTCCTTTATTGACCCGACCCGAAACTAGGGAAATGTTATATTTATACTTGGGTGTAAGTGACAAAGCAATAAGTGCAGTGCTGATTAAAAAGGAAAGACAGGTGGACCGACCGATGTACTATGTCAGTAAGGTTCTATAAGGCCCCGAAACACATTATCCCTTAACTGAAAAGGTGGTGCTAGCCCTGCTAAACGCCTCCAGAAAATTGAGGCCATATTTCCAAGCCCATTCTATTAGTGTATTGACAGACCAGCCATTGCGGAGCATCTTGCAAAAGCCTGAATGTTCCGGTCATCTCACCAAATGGTCCAGTGAGTTGAGCGAGTATGACATACAATTTCATCCTAGGTAGGCCATAAAAGGGCAAGCGTTGACCGATTTTATTGTTGAATGTACTCCTTCTAAGGAGGCCAAAGAAGAGAGCAGAACAGAATGGTTATTGTTTGTTGATGGAGCCGCTAGTTCTCAAGGGAGTGGAGCTGGAGTAGTGCTTACCCCGCCATCCCTTGAATACTCTTTGAGATTCGCCTTTCCAAGCTCAAATAATGTGGCTGAGTATGAGGCGCTAATTGTTGGTCTGAGGTTAGCCCGAAAACTTGAAGTAGCACAATTGATAGCCCACAGTGATTCTCAGTTGATTGGTCAGCAGTACTATGGGCAGTACAAGACTAGAGAGCCAACCATGGGACAGTATTTGCAAAAAGTCAGGGCACTCGCATAATTGTTCGAAAGTTTCTAGCTAGTGCAGATTAACAGATCCCTCAATGCTCATGTAGATGGTTTATCCAAATTGGCGTCCACTAAAGAAACGACTGGAAGAACAGTATATGTGGAAGTCCTTTAGCGACCAAGTATAGAAGAACCTGAAGTGGCATGCATTGAGAATAGTAATGACTGGAGAACCCCTTTTTACAAAGATTTGACCACGGGAGAATTGCCGGCAGACCCAAAGGAGGCTAGAAAAATTAAAATTAAAGGGGCTCATTTCATAGTGATAAATGGAATGCTTTACAAGCGAGTGTACACTATGCCGCTCCTCAAATGCTTAGGTCCTCAGGAGACCGATTATGCCTTAACTGAAGTTCACAGTGGGGTATGCGTTGAGCATCTAGGAGGAAGGGCCCTCACGGCCAAAATCCTAAGGGCAGGTTTCTTTTGGCCCACATTACAATAGGACGCCCAAACAAAGGTCAAGGAGTGTGATAAATGTCAGAGGCACGCTCCGATTCACTCTGCTCCGGTATCGCAATTACAACCCACATTCTAGCCTATTCCCTTTGCTCAATGGGGCTTGGATATTCTCGGCCCATTTCCACAAGCTACAGGGCAAAGGAAATTTCTCTTGGTGGCAATAGATTATTTCACCAAGTGGATTGAAGCCGAAGCCCTAGCCACTATCAGTGCGAAGAAAGTAGAGGTAATGGTGTGGAAAAACATTGTATGCTGATTTGGAATCCCAAGAATCATTAACACCGATCATGGAAAGCAGTTTGACTGTGATTCTTTCCGAAGTTTCTGCAAAGGCTTAGATATTCAGTTAAGGATTTCTTCAGTAGCATATCCCCAAGCTAACGGACAAGCTGAAATCAGCAACAGAACAATCTTACATGGTTTGAAAACTCGGCTAGAAAGCGCAAAGGGAGCATGGGTGGATGAATTACCTACTGTCTTGTGGGCCTACCAAACAACCAGCTGGGTCTCAATGGGTGAAACACCCTTTAACTTGGTGTATGGAACAGAAGCTTTGATTCTAGTAGAAATCTCGTGTAGATCACCCCAATTGGACGCTTTTGATAAATGCAACAGTTTAGATAACTCTGATTCACCGAGAGAAAGTCTTGATCTCATTGAGGAACAAAGAGACAGGGCGGCTGTACGAATCACTGCCTATCATAAAAGGATTTCCAACTATTACAACTCTCGAGGTAAGAGCCGGCCTCTTAAGGAAGGAGATTTGATCCTCAGAAAGTCAGCTATCACTAATGCACTCCGAGAGGATGAAAAATTTCAGGCAAACTGGGAAGGGCTGTATCGCATCCAAGAAATGATAGGCCCTAGTACATGCATCCTCTAAACGATCCAGGGTGAAACCTTGGGCAAGACTTGGAGCATAAATCACTTGAAATTGTACTCTCTTCCTAACATGTAACGTTATAATAATATGAACTCGATGAGGGACTGTGGACGTAGGCACATTTCTCTAAACCATGTAAAATGCTTGTGTTTTCCCCTTTTTTCATTTTATTTCAGGCCAAGGATAGGGAGAACGACCTGCTATGGGTCCTTTCTCACCAAAAAAAAAAAAAAAAAGAGTGATTATAATAGAGCTTTTTGCTTCCCCGCAAAGCAGTATGGCAAGTCTTGCCCAGAAGTGGAAAGATCAAATAACATTGGCAAGTGAATTAATGTCCCGCTAGTAGGATACTCTACTAAGCCCGATAGTAATACAGAAGGCCCTGCCACACAATACGCTATGAGAAAAGCACAGCTTAATAGGCCCGACGAGTGCGATAACCGTCCTGCCTCAAAGCCAAGTGGCCTGGTCCAGTGAAATAACAAATATGTCCAGCACAACTCCCCAATATTGAGATCAAGAGCTATCCCGCCAGCCTATTTAATTGGCCTGGCTTGATAACAAGGCGACAAGGAATTGTCAAAGGACCATTAAGGGCCTGAATGCCCATAGTCCACATTATGGCATGAAAAGCCTAAAACCCTAAGGTCAGAACTAGACCTTCGATGGGCAGCAATGGTAAAGAAAACCAGCAAGATGCAATTATTGTTAAAGAAAAGAGACAAATCTTATTTATGCAAATAAAAGCTACTACACTCGACAAAAAAAAAGAGCTACTACACTAAGAAAAAAAAAAAAGGCAAATGTTCTTTAAGTCCGCTTGCTCCTGCCAGAGTTGGGAGCACTGCTACTCGGGGCAGATGGGGGCTCACCTTCCTCTAGGCTCGAAGATGGAATAACTGTATCATCAGCCGTAGGGAGGGCGTCATTCATCTCCACTTCCTCCGAGGTAAAGGCGTACGGCTCCCATGGACCAACAAGTTCTCTAGATTATCAGCTAAGTTGGCATTCAAATAAGTCATAGGGCTCGTGGGGTCAGGATCATTATATCTTCGCCAGTCGGGGACCTCAGACTCCTCGACCTTATCCGTATAAACCAACTCAGGGAACTATTCTCCTGGGCGTTTCGATTCCAGGTGTGAGTGTGTAAGGTGGAATCCATACTTAGTAAAGTAACCCCCATAACAGATCTTCCTTTCTTGTCAGTCCGACGAAAGGCGATATTCCTTTACAGCCTCCTCTCGTGCTGCCAAAATCTCCTTATTTCTTCAATCCTTGAGCGACCTATTTTGTTTCCTTTGACGAGCAAGGTCATCTACCCTCAAGGAATGCTCTTGCAATAGATTCTCATGAGCTTCCCGGACTCCTATGAGTTCCCTCGTCAGCTATTCTTTATTCTTCTGGAGCTCCTCTATCTCCCCCTTTATGCTTGAAGACTCACCGTGAGCTTCCGCCAGCTTGGAGCGCATGTCTTCTGCCTCTCGATTCAACTTTCTGATATCTATTTGGTATGAGCGCTCATGATCCCTCCACTTTACCATATTCTTCCTCGCCTCCGCCTTCTCTTGCTCCGCCCGATGATGATAAGCTCTCCCGATAGCATTGGATATCACCAACCCTTGGACCCCCTGGGCGCAAATGATGCATTAGAAGACCAACAACCAAGCCAGACAATGAATACGACATACATGCATAACAGAGATAACTCACCTCAATAATCTTTTACTCAGGAGAGTTGGCAACGCTAGGCCAAATGCCAAAAAAAATTATGCTCATCTTGAGGGAGCACGGTAGCATATATCATCCTGGCATCGACCCTTGGGTCTCTTATAAAGTCTATATCAATTAGCCTAGGTTGCACATGGAAGTGGTCGCCCCTCACCCGAGTGTTGTTGGGGATTGGCATGGAACTTCACCTAGGCTCAGCAATGGGAGGAAGAATTGGCCGAAAATCTGGGAGCTCAGCTTTTAACTTTCGCCAGTCCCTACAAAGGGAACAAAAGGTTGACGACTCTCTTCCCTGATTTGGTCAAGCTCATCGCCAAAAGAGGAACAAGAGCTGCCAAACCCTTTTCTTCCCGAGCCAGATACATCAGTTGGATTTAGTTCCATAAGAATGCCTTCGAGGGTAGGGGGTCTAACATGGATACGTCTGACGTGGGAACCAAGGGTTCGGGGCAAAGAAGACTGGATAAGGCACCTGCTTAAGATCTTTTCATTTTTAGGTTCCTTTGAGATGAGCTTGGAGTTGGTGGGGGAAGAAGGCTAGGATCTGGTGCGTCAGACGGAGGCCCCTGTAACAAGCCATGAGGTGCTTGAGGAGGAGGCTGTGGGTCTTGCTTGTCAGGCTGACGTGAATTCCTACCATGTCATTTGAGCGTTTGTTCCCTGAATAGATTCATGTATGCAAAACAAGAGATGAAAGTAAAAGTCAACCACTGACATTGGTAATTAAAAGACAATCTCTGTGATTCTGAGGGTCTACCCTCAGAGGAAGAACAACCAAGAAAGACCATACTCCCTAGAGAATTCCCCCCTTCTTCTTCCTCGGGGCCCTCATCCTCTTCCTTGCTGCCCTCTTCCTCCTCAACTTGTAAGGTGTCGTCGAGCATAGCCGACGTTGGCACAAAAGCGAGAGTGGAGATCCTGAGCATGTCTTCAAGCCAAATGCCCCACCCTGTGGCAGCAATGTTTTTTGAGGTATGCAGGTCGGGTAGATTACAAGTGCCAAGGGCACATAATCTCTCAATTACTCAGCAATAGATAGCCCAGGAAATCCCGATGTCATCAAGCTTCTCCGACCAGAAGTCCCACTCGTTATCCGAACACCAATGAAGTGGCGCTTTCCAGCTGGGAGGAGGCTCGGTCACAATCCATCGGGACTCGAAGTCCACCTTATTTTGGAGCTTTTGAAAGAGGGAAGATAGACCTACAATCCTTTGAAGCATGAAAAAGACACCCCTCCGTTCGACCCTTCTCAACCTGTAGAAGCAACCAAACAACTCTACAGAAGGAGATACTTGGATCATATGACAGAGAATGGTGAAACCAATTAACTAAGCCCAGTCGTTAGGATGAAGCTGCGTTGGGACAATATAATGGTAATCAAGCCACTCCATGCCAAAGTTAGACAAGGGAAAATGAAGACCTAACCTTAAAGAAGCCAAGTATACCCCAAAGCCGCATCCTACCATGACAGTACTTGTCTTCTCAGGTGAAGGAAGCCTAATATGGTGGTCGATAGGAATTTGGAAATGAGACTGGATCCTGGCTAATTCTCTCCCTTTCACTAAAGACCGTCGTCCCAAAGATATATATACATTGGGAGTAGGAGGAGGAGGTGGTAAAGCATTCTTAAAATGGCCCATACTGAGCCCTAAAATCCTAAGGTAAAAAGACAGACACGTATGCTTTAGGTGGACTAGGACTCCTATGGATGAGGGTCAAGCAGTGGTAAGAATAAAACCCATGAGTGAGGGTCACACAAAAGTTAAGACGAGACCCATGGATGAGGGTCACACTAAGGTAGGAATGAGACCCATCAATGGGCTCACGCAAGGATGAGGCTAATGGCAAGACCCATGGATGAGGGTCAAAAGAGGTAGCCACCAGCAATTAGACCCATGGATGAGGGTCACTCAGGGGAGAATGTATCTAAACGTCCCCATGGGTGAGGGTCTCTTGAGGAAGACACAAAACCATGGATGAGGAGGTATACTGTGAAGAAGTCTGGAATGCTGAGAGAATTCCTATGGAAGAGTGGTTGAACAATGGAAAAATGAAAGGCCAAGTCTTCCTTTTATAGTGGTCCTGGGAGACACTGTGGAAAGGATAACCACGAGAGACCTGAAAATAGAAGAGATAGATACAGAAAAAATCTTCTCAAAAAATGAAAATGGCCTTAAGAAAATAGAGTTGCAACATAAGCAAAATACTCTTCCTCCCGGTACTCCCGACAGAAAGAGTAGGGAGCAATTGTTATGTATAAAAATACAGAAAATAGAGAATGGTGTAAGCACCACGTGGCAGCCCGAGGGAGCGCCACGTGGCAGCCCCCCATGGGTGACGAAAGGAAGCCACCTAAGGGGACGCCACCCCCGAGTGAGGGTCACTCAGGGGTGGCAGAAGGACACGCCCCCAAGTGACACTTGGCAGGCGTGCCAGGTGTGTCCCCCCGCATGAACAATAGCATGCGCTACCAAGCAACACGCAACAGCCTGGCGAGGGTCGCGCCCCTGCCCACTCGGGGGCAGCCTCGCCTCGAGTAAGGGTCACTCGGGGGTAAAGTACCCTCGAGTGACTCCACGCAGGGGGGAGCCACGTGCACACCCCCATGCGTACAACTGTCCGTGCGCGCTCTCGAGCACGACCACTTTGCACTCGGCCTCGTGCACCGGCGCGCACGACCGCTCGTGTTTTTTTTCCCAATGCTCACACATACCCCCGAGTGAGGGTCACCCAGGGATCCACACTCACCTCCGCATGCCTCATATTCTTGCACCAACGCCTCCAAGAGAATCGACCTAAAACTACTCCTGTGAGACTCGGTCAAAGCCTCTCCGAGATTCTTCCTGTGAAACTCGGGACACGGGATGCATGGATGCCCATCTTGTTGCTATAAATAGGAGGTCTCTTTCCCTCATTGGGTATGTAATCTTTAGCTCTCACATTTACACTCTTGCTTTCAAGAACTCTACTTCTACGGTGATCTCACTTAAGGATCGAAGGGTTCGCTCAGGGACTTTCGCCCGCGCCCCTAACCGATTATTTTTCCAGCAGGTCATCCATCGCTGCTTCCACCCTTAGAAGGCTCATCCATTGCTCTCAGCCTAGCCAAGGGACTCACCCATCGGTGTCACATTACCCCGAGAGACTCATCCATTGCTTAGATACGCCCCATGAGGGTCATCCATTGCTCAGATCATCTATAAGCGGGATATTCATCGACAGTTTCCCTTTTTACAAATTTATTGTTGTAATAGTGTAACAATAAGTATAATTACTTTAAATATCACAGTTAAATAATTAATTAAGAAATAAAATTAAAATTAAAAAAGAAATCTCAAATTCCCTCCCCTAATTTCCCATTTCCTACCTGAACCTTAACGCACCCCTCTTCCCTTTCACTCTCCCTCTCTCCAAATTCCCATTTCCTATTTGCTTCTCCCAGCCGCCCACCCCTCTATGAGCCCTTCTCCCTGTCTCTCCTTGTCCATCGCGTCGCTAGCCCTTGGCCCCTCATTCACTCTCTCCCTCCCCTCGCTCACCCTCGGCCCCTCGCTCGAGCTAGCCCTCAGCCACTCGCTTGCCGTTGCTAAGCCTTGGCCCCTTGCTCACTCTTGGCCTCCTCTCGCTCGAGCTTGCCCTCGGCCCCTCGCCCACCGTCGCTAGCCCTCAGCCCCTTGCCCACCGTCGCTTGCGCTTGCCCTCAGCCCCGGCCCCTGGGTCGTTGTCGCTGACTCGCTCTCGCCTCTCGCAGTTCCTCAGGTTAGTTCAATTTTCTATTAATTTAAATCATGTTATGGTCTTATTAGTCAATCTTGTGTCACTTAGTTGGGTTATTGATGCTTAAATGGCTTCCTTATGTATGAAATTTTATTTACTGCTTGGTGAAATTTTCATTTCCTTCGGTTGGTTCATTTTCTTATGTATGAAATTTTCATTTAAAGAATATTAAGGCAAAATGTGCAAGTGCCTATAAATCATACTAGATTGTTGTTTGACCAATAACACAAGCAATAAAATTGATCAACCCCTCTTCTTGTTGAGCCCCAACTACTTGCTTTATCTCTGTATAGGAGACCTTTTTTGATGGGAAGTTCTGTAAATACAGAATTGAATGGAATGCTTAATAATTTAGCTAAAGTTATGAGCAGTGTCATGTTGTAGCCTTAAGATTTTGCACAGAGGATGTTAATTTGTATTTTGTCAAGTTTCAAGAAAGGGAAGACATTGAGGCTCAATATCATTTTGTTTATTCTGAACCTTTATGCCATATTTTGTTAAGAAACAACATGCTTACTGTCGTTTATGAATTTTCATTTTGTAACAAATTTGTCATTGTACTTTAATTTTTATCATACAATTAATAAAATATTTCTTGGCAAGCTCCTTAAGACCAAATTCTCTTTCATAAATAGCTTTCCTTTCAACTCCCAAAAGAGTCACATGGAAAGACTTCATGCCAATATTCCATTCCAAGAAGCTGCCCATTGAAATCATTATGTTCCTCTCTAACTCCTTTAAAAGAATATCCACCCACAGATAACAAATAATATTGATGTAATGTTTTCATATTGTTATTTGCCTTTTATTTTGTTTTGCATACCTTAGAGTTCATGTGTCTGTTTTATTTTGCCTTTCATTTTGCTTTGCTTTGCTTTGCTTTATACATGCATGTTTTTCACATTTATAAAAAAAGTGCAGCCATGAATACGAAGAAACGTATAAGAAAGATAGGCACTACCGATTTAGATGGTGATGCCTCACTTACCACACATGCTTCAGCATCATTGTCAGCTCCACCACAGCCCCCAGCATCCTCCCCAGCTCCACCACAGCCTCCAGCATCCTCCTTATCTCCACCAAAGCCTCCATTATCTACGCATGCTCCATCACAGCCTCCAACATCTAGCCAGATTCCATCAGGAGCATCCATCCCAGATCCACCACAACATTCGGAATCGACACGCTCGTCTACATCACGTCGTTACTGGACAGTTAATGTGATAGGTATGCACAAAATATTTAACTTGAGTGTAATTATTATATACTTGCATTAATTATTAAATTAGGTATATGTATTTTAATTGACAGATGAAGAAAGGATTATAAAATAGGAAAAACTAAGGGTTAAAGATGTTTGATTACAAGCACGTGGAAGACGTGTTATGTTAGAGTTCAATGAATCACTCCAACCAATTAGAGATCCAGCTGGACTTCTTGGAGGGATTTTAGGAGAATTAGCATCTGATTTTGTTGCTTTTCCCGTCAACTATAAAAGTTGGCACAAAGTACCGAAAACATACAAAGAAGAAATTTACAAAAATAGAATCATGGTAATTAACTAATATTGTATTTTTTTGATTATTTTTTGAATATGTTATTGTAACTAATATTGTTATTTTTTGAAGGAAAAATTTAATGTTGACGAGGGGCTTGTTAAAAATTTTATTTTGAAGAACATTGGGAAGAAATGGAAGGACAATAGATGTAAATTATACCATGAGTGGTATGATCCCATTGTTAGTCGAGAAGCAAATATTACAAAGCATCCACCGGGAATATCTCAAGACCAATGGGCAAGTTTTATTGACTATCGTGCACGAGATAAGACTAAGGTGATGTTACTAGTTTTGATTATAAGATTACTAATATTTATACGACTAAGTGTAAGATTAAACTAATGATGTTTTCTTTGGATATCGAGGAGATATGTCAAAAAAATACTGAAAATCGATTCAAATTGACAATTCTACACACAGGAGGATCGAAGAGTCTAGCAAGGAAAAAATATGAGATGGTAATATTGCAAAAATTTATCCTAAGTATGAAATTTTTATTCTAACATTAACTAATATTTTTGTGAAATTGTTCTAAATTGTAAGAAATTGAGAGTGGCCAGCCTGTGAGTAGGGGTTTATTATACATTGCGATGCATAAGAAGAAAGATGGATCTTTTGTGAATGAAGGAGCACAAACAATAAGCGTAAGTTTTTTTTTGTATCATAACCATTCCATTTTCTGAATCATAGAACTAGCTTTTATCTATATTATGCTTTATTAGTAAACGAGTTATAAGTTTAGTTGAACTTGCTAGCAAAAAGCATACATATATAAGAACTGATGGATGATTAGTGTGAGCCCGTATGACCCAGAAGACTGTGTAACTTCTTTTGTTTGAATTTCAAAGGAAGACCATTGACGTTTGGATGTTCCTTTGAAATTTGAAACAGGCAGCTCCTACATTTGACACAATCCTTCGGTCTTCATTTGTTTTTTATTTTAAAATAAAAAACATATAACACAATCTTAGTAAGCCTACTTAATTTGAATAGCTCAAATTAAATGAAAATCTTGTGTTTTTTTTTAAAGTAACGAGACTCAGTTTGGTCAAAGTTATGTCAAATGAAAGAAAGAAAAAAAAATGTTTCACAAGGCTGGCCCCAATTTGTAGTACGTAAAAGCATCAAATGTTGTTTCTAATTTTGAAAAAAATACTAAAAACTAAAGTTAAGGGAAAAACATACAGTAGCGCATGGGATTCAATATTATGCACTAATATTGATCAACAGCACCACGTAATTTGTATACGATAATTTTGCTTGGAAATTTCGATATTATCAACCTTCAAAATACCATGTACATTACTAATAGGTAAAATTTAATAGGATGATGTCAATAATTATTTATGATTCATTGGTTTTTTATCATCCAAGTCTCATTAATTAATGGATAAAATGGTAACTTGTTAAGTTTTCAAATTCATATGTAGCTGCCAAAAGCAAACAAGTGATATGTACTGCGGGGGCTGGGGCTGGGGCATGTAATTGTTTTGATTATCAGTTTCAAATTACTTACGTGGAAAAGTTATTGAAATTCACTCTTTCTACTTGTTTACCTCTGAAACTAGAAGTAATATTTACTCTCTCAGGGGGTGTTGTAAACACCAACTAGAGCTATAGGTGTTCATTATGTAGTGCTTGAATGAGAGCTAGTCAGAAGACTTACTTGGCAAGCATGTTACCACGAGGATGAGTGTGAGATAAAAGAACAGTTATGTATTTTTTTTTTCCTCAAGAAGGATGTTAGTAATGCTGTTGTCAAACATTCATGTTTTAGACACTTGCAGAGTGAGCATCTTAGATTGGATAATATTTTTTCTTCTTTATGAAATGTTATGGTGATTACTTTTTCAAGAATAGAGAATGATGTGAATCTTAGGATGGAGTTTCTCTAACAATTGCATCTGTCACACCTAAAAAGACCATTCTCATTGGGCTAACAAACTAGCAGATTACAATTTATAAGGCCTTACTCGGTCTTTTTCATCTATGATGAATCTTCTTACTAGAAGATATTCATATTTCACCACACTGCAGCCTGCTATCATTTACAAGTTTTTTGGCAAAATGGAGCTCACCTTGAAAGTGTTGCAGTATAGTGAATTATTAGCTCAGGATGAAATTAAGAATCTAGCAAATGATAACTTTGATAAAAGTGAATAATTATATCAAAATGGGCCACTTTCTGTACTTGGCTACAGCAAATTCAAAATATTTGTAGTAATTTCTAACATTGTATTGATGTTCTTTTTCTTGGATGACAATTCAAGAAGCTTCTAATATCAAGAATAAGACACAGATACTCAAGATTTTCCTTCCAGACATCCAATCAGAAGCACTGCCGATCTAAATCTGATGTTAAATAATCATAAGCCTCAAAACATATTCAAACATGAATTTGAGTTTCAACAAATTGAAGGAGATTAATTCATTGTTGACTAAGATGCACTCCTCTGTGTACAATTATCCAGACTAAATGCTGAGGTTCACATGAGCCAGCTAGATAAATACTAATATGAAAAATCCCACAAATAAGTGGCAGCTTTCAATATCAAAAGGAATCCTGTAGTCTTTCAACATAAGCAATTTTTTAATGGGGAAGTTGATTCATGACATGGCCTTTTTTTCTTTTTGTTTTTTTTTCTTTTTTCCTTAGCACATTTATATTACATCCTTTTGATACTAGTTTACCAGCTCAAAGCAAACATGTAATAAAATTGTGTTTGTAGTGCCTGAATATTAATAAGTTGGTTGTTATTTAATTAAAATTTGATTTTTAAAAATCTTTTTCTGAGATTTTTATGATTGATATTGTTTTTTAATCCATACAGAAGAAAATTTCTAAGATTGAGAGCCAAGGCACGTCTTCATAGTCAGTCTCCTTAAATGATTCACTTGCTCATGTGCTATGAAAAGAACACTTAGGCTGAGTTCAAGGTTTGGGCTTCGGTCCTAGTCCAAACCAAGTTTTTGGGACCACTACTCAATTCAATGGGACGCCTTCGTCATCCAATATTACCACTACACCTGTTGTACAATATGTGAGAAAATTGGAGGAAAAATTAGAGACTAGTCAGCAAGAGGTTCAAAGTTTAAAGAGTGCAATGACTTATATTTTCACTAATATTGTGGGAAATATACCACCTAAATTTGCTGCTATACTCAATACAATGGCATGTTAATATATTAATTTTTAAATTATGAATTTTAATTTTTCATTTCAAATGATTGTTTATGTTTATCTCCACAAATATTCATCAAAGTATATTTTCGTTTTTTGTATACATATCTAATATAATTTTAATTATTTTAGGCACTAGATGCACATAGTGGACCAGTGTCACCAGCAGAAAGGCTCTCTTCTAATGCAAGTCATGACATTCCTCAGACCCATCAAGATCCAAACCAAGATCCAAACCAACAAAGTTGATGTGATGATCTAATATTTGAACTACTTTGAATATTAAATTCTTTAAATTTTACTTAGATATGGAACTTCATTTTGGATATTAAACTGTTTAAAATATGTTACATATTTGGATATTTAAGTTGTATTGGATATTTATGGTTTATTGATTAAATGGATTGAAATATTGTGTTTGTGAATTTGGTATATATGTTATAAATTTTAGGTTATTTGTGAGTTGGATTGTGAGTTGGGTTACTTGGGTATATAGGTTTTTCTTTTGGTGACCAAAAAAAGAACTGGGGAGGCATTCTGTTAGGCTTTTAGCGACGGTTTTGAAACTGCCGCTAAAAGCTACGGTATGAAATTAAAACCGCCCCTAAAGTCCCAACAGATCAAGTGTGGAAATTTAGCGGCGGTTCCAAAACCACCGCTATTTTTTTAACAATTGTTTTATTTTAGCGGCGGTTCAAAAACCGCCACTAAAATCAACAGAAAATCGCCGTTAATTTTTTTAACAATTGTTTTATTTCAACGGCGATTTTGTTAAACCACTACGAAATTTGATTTTAGCGGCGATTAAATAACCGTCGTTAAAAGTAAAATACTTATTAAAAATTTAGTGGCGGTTTCGTTAAACCGCCACTGAAAATAAAACAATAGGTAAACATTTAGCGGTGGTTTAGAAACTGCTGCTAAATTTTTACAAACTACTGTTAAATTTCAGACTTAGCTGTGGTTTATAAACCGTTGCAAAAAACAACACTTAGTGGTGGTTATTCCAGCGGTTGCTGAAAACTGCCGCTAAATACTTCACGACGACTGTAGCAGCAGCGGTTTTCAAAACTGCCGCTAAAGTACTTTGCGACGGTTAAAACTGTCGCTAAATGAAAAAAAACGGCCACTAAGTGCTTTTTTTTGTAGTGTAAGCCTAAACTTGAGGAATATTGTGCCAATTTTCACTATATTATTATTATATTATTTATTTAATTTTAAAAACGTCGAGATCCTAGTCAAACTGAAACTAATAAATTAATATTCCAAGCATTTATTATATCTATAATTGAATCTAAAATCAATTTAGGTAATTGAATATATATATATATACATACATATATTAGATGGTGATTAGTGGAATGCACGAGCTATATTATTATTGTTGTCAAAATACAATAATGAATTTGTAACATGGAAAATGTGATCTTAATGTTCGTGTGCAAGGATGATTAGGATATCTTGAGGTTAAAAGGATTAGGAGGCCTAAAAATAATTAGGTGGCCTTAGAGATGATAACTTACTGATATTGGTGAGCGGCTTCTTGCTGATGAATGAGGCCTCAAATAACTAAAAGCCCCAAAAAATTGGAAGGCTTAAAATAACTAAAAGATCTTAGAGAATCAAAAGGCCTGCCAAAATGAATAAACGGTGAGAGGCACAGGAGGCTGTTCATACGCAAATGGTCCAATGCTTAGGTCAATTTTTGAGTGCTTAAGAGCAAAAATAGGGTTTGAGTATCAGAGTGAGCATACCTAAATGAGGAGTATGGAGTAACCCTAATAAATTTGGGATTAGGATTCGTTGTAGATAAAGTTTATCTTGATTATTTCTAGTTTGACTGGGACTAGGATTGTTATGGATGATTTCTATCTCTTATGAATTACGTTTATCGTACATTTTTTTGGGATAAAATTTCTCATGGAGGGTGTTTATCCCAATTGTTCCAAAGTCCTTGTGGAATTAGAACTCTTTATGGTCGATCATTTATCTTCTCAGAATATTCGGATCTAGGAATGCCCCGAGAAGGCCTGTAGGCTTCGAGAAAAGCTCCTGGCGGTTGAAGAACATTTGTGACTGCGAGGTTACTTAGGACTGAGAGGCCTCTCAAACATAACCGAGAGGCCACTCGATTCACTACTTAGCTTCTTTTCACATGATTTTGTATTTTACCTTGGGAGGGCCCATTGGCTTTGATGGAGGTTCTCGAGGTTGAGAAACTCCTTGTGACCATGGGGTCACTTAGGGACTAAGTGGTGGCCGTTCAATCGTTTTAATCCTTGCTCAACTGTTTCAATCCCAATCCCAATTCTTCGTTTTTTGTAACCGCGAGGCCACTTAGGACCGAGTGGTGGCCTCACGGCCAACACTTTGATGTTTTTCACTTGCCTATTTTGGTTTCTCTTTTCTTGCTTTCTTTCTTGACTTTTGCTTTCTTTCTTGCTTGATTTCGTTTGTTTTTCACTCACCAATGGACCATCTTCGTGGCTCTTTAATCTTTATGATTGAGTGGACACTTGGTCATGACTGAGTGGTGGGCCCTGGGTTGTAGCCTTGTTCAATTATGTACTTGCTCAACAAGTCGTGCTTTCATACTTCATTCAAAGGATTGCTGGGAAGTCTTCAGTGGTATGCTTGTTGTTTGTAGGGCATATCAGTTATTAATTAGTTTTGAGAATAAATTTATTAAGAAAAAGAGTAGAGAATAGTGTTTAATAGATATAGATATGTAGGTTGGAATTGCAATTAGTTTTTTTTAAGTTAAATTCTAAATTTTGTTTAAAAGTAAAAAAATGCAGAAGCAGAGAGACATATTATAGAATTCATGCAAAATGCATTAGGATGAAAATATTTGCAGGTATTAAATTTTCAATTTTTTTCTATGAATTTACTCAGGAATTTTATTTAATTTTATAATCTAAAATTGTCATTCACAAAATTTATAAATTATAAAACTTCATTTTACATAAAAGTAAGTTTCTATTCATGATATATTAATTAAATACAACAAAACAACTTTCTTCAACAATAAAATTCACTCACGTATCTAATTGATATTTTCAAAAAGAAAAAGAAAGGGAAATACATATATTGAAAGTTTCTCCACTATAATTAATTGTTCTCTATGACTTTTCATATTTTGGAAACATTGTAAGATATTTTTCATTGTCAATGCCATTAGATATGTCTTTCTCAATTATGTAATCAAATAAGTATTCATCCCCAGAATCTCCTATTTGATTGTGTAATCCATTCATCAGCATTTTCACAACAGAAAAAACCCTCTCAACTGATGTTGTGGCAACAGGTAGAATTAATATCAATTTCATAAAGAAATACATAAATGGATATACAACATTCCTTTTTTTTTCTCTGTTGGAACATGTGTGAATTTTTTCATAAAAAAAATAGTTTTTATCTCTTAGAGTTAGAGGCCATCCATGTATACCATTGTTCTTAAAATAAAGGGAAGACTCAGTCCACAATTTTCTTTAAACTATATTACCTGATTTTTCTCCCAAAAATCTCTCCATGATCTCCTCCCTTCTCCACGTTTTCTTCCTAGTTTCTTCTTCTTTTCTCTTGCTATTTAAATGAGGAAAAAGTAGTAGTTTCTGATAAAAAAAAAAAAATAGCATTCAAAGGAAAAAATTATTCTTTACAACTGGAAAAATTCTAGTTGTTTCTGGTTTTTCGAGCAATCAAAGGGTGTTTGTATTCCGACATTCTTCAATGCAAGGGAGGTCTAAGATAAAGGTGATTCTGGGCTATTTTATCCTGGGGACGACGAGATTGTTATATTGCTTGCACAACCATGGGCAGAGCTACGAAATGTCTTAAAGAAAGAGACCTTGTTCGCAACTCAACCCAAAATTTTTTTTGGTAACTTCGTGCTTTTTATTTTCTGTTGCAACAAGTTTAAGGCGATTTCTTTCTTCCATGAATACTTAATCTGATCATGTTGCTACTGATTTGAACAAGCCCTTTCATTTGGAGGGGCTTCATTTTAAAAGATGGAGACAAAAAATATTGTTTTTCCTAACCATGAAAAAGGTAGCATTTGTCAATAATTCTAAAAGACCAAAATTGCTTGAGGAACCTATTGATACATAAACTAAATAATATGAGTCTTGGGTCGATAATGATTTTCTCTGCAAAATTTTTGTTCTTAATGGTCTGTGCAATGATTTGTATGACTACTATTGTTCTAAAAACTCTGCAGAGGAAATTTGGGATGCACTTCAGAAGAAATATGACACTGAAGAGGTTGGAATGAAGAAGTATGCATTTAGTCACTATTTGAAGTACCAAATGACTGATGAAAAATCTGTGGAGGTTCAGTCACACGAGCTACAGAAAATAGCACATGAAATTATTTTTGAAGGTATGGCTCTAGATGAAAAATTTCAAGTTATTGTTTGGATTGACAAATTACCCCTAGTTGGAAAGATTTTAAGAATGTTCTTAGGCACAAAACTAAAGAGTTTTCTCTAGAAAGTTTGATCACTCGTCTTCATATTGAGGAGGAAGCTCGCAAACAGGATCAAAAAGATGAAGTACTTGTTGTGTCAAACAACAATAATAACAAGAAATCCACCTCTGCTATTTTGAAACCCAAAGAGAAAAACATGAAAAATCAAAATTGCAATCACATCCGGAACAATTAAAACAAGAATGGTCCACAGAATCAAAATGGAAAACAACCTCCTTCAAGGAATGATTTTGCACAGTTAATATGTTATAATTGTAACATGCTTGACCGTTTGGCTTGGAATTGTAGGAATGGGCGTCGTCTTGCTCCACAGGTGAACTTTACCAAAGAGAAATTTATTGCTATGATTTCTGAAATCAACATTGTTGGAGTATCTAAAGGATGGTGGGTAGATACTGGTGCTTCTCGCCATGTTTGCTATGATCATGCTATGTTTAAGTCCTATTCTGAAACTGAGGACAAGAAAGTATTGTTGGGTGATTCCCACTCTACTATTGTTGCTAGAATTGATGAGGTGGAATTAAAGTTTAACTCTAGAAAGATTGTTATATTTAAAGATGTTTTGCATACTCCAGAGATGAGAAATAACTTAGTTTCAGGTTATCTTCAACAAGGCTAGGTTTACTCAAACTATTGGGGCTGATTTGTATACCATTAGTAAAAGAAATATTTTCGTTGGGAAAGGTTATGCTACTGATGGAATGTTTAAGTTAAATGTTGATGCTAATAAAAGTGCACCTTTTGCTTACATGTTGTGTTCTTTTAATATTTGGCATGCAAGACTTTGTCATGTTAACAAATGCATCATTAAAAACGTGAATAGCTTAGGACTTATTCCTAAATTGTCTTTTAAATGACTTTGAAAAATCTGAATTTTGTAGTCAAGCTAAAATTACCAAAACCACTCACAAATCAGTAGTTAGAGAAACTGAGCCACTTGATTTGATTCATTCTGATATATGTGAATTTGATGGTGTTTTGACTAGAAATGGAAATGTTACTTTATTACTTTTATTGATGATTGTTCTGATTATACTTTTGTCTACCTTATGAAAAATAAAAGTGAAGCGTTTGACATGTTCAAATTATTTGTGACTAAAATTGAAAATCAATTTAACAGAAAGATAAAGAAATTATGTAGTGATAGAGGCATTGAATATGACTTTGGCATGTTTATTGATTTTTATAAAAGCCACAGGATTATTTATGAGAAAACTGCATCTTATTCACCTAAAATGAATGGTAAAGCTGAAAGGAAAAATAGAACTTTTGTTGAATCTATAGTTATCATTTTACTTAATTCTGGTGTTGCTTCTTATTGGTGGAGAGAAATTTTGTTGACTGTTTGTTATGTGTTGAATAGTATTATCAGCATTTCTTGAACCACCTTAGGCTATTGACAGGACTGCTTTAGGCTGGGAATGGTCCAATGATAAGGCCCAACCTCTCGGAGTCCAACAAGCCCAAGACTGAAGATATCTCTGCGAGGTCACATAATTGCTAAAATGCGAGCTCTGATTATGATAGCAAGCGAGCTCCTGGCAATGGCTTTAGCTCGCTGGTCAACCTGATCAACTCGCAAAGAAGACCACGAAGCAGAATAACCAGATCTGATGTCTACCTGTCTTAATTCGCGGAAAGCTAGACCCCACATGGTGTGGAAATTTTATTTCCTGTTTGATGGAGATAATAAGGCCACATTGTCCCTCCCGATGTGACTCCACTGCTTTGAATTTTGTGTAAATTGTTAACACCCCGCACTATAAACAGGGGATAAAAAGCCATTGTACAGCGATGATAAAAAAGAATACATACTATAACTCTGTCAAAAATTAGATCAGAGAACAGTCGTGGACTAGGTATCATTCTAGTCGAACCACGTAAAAACTCTTGCGTATTGTTTGTTGACGGTTCTATCATTTTCTTCCCTTTATATTTGTGATTATCAGATCAGTACGGGCCGACGAATCTCGGTCAACCAATTCTGAACTTTGACATTTTGGCGCCAAAAGGAGGGCTCGTCCTGATTAATGTCAATGGCAAGGGGGAGACTGTAATACCCGGCATTACATAATATTAAAAATAAATAAATTTTGATTATTTTGGCAGGACCTCTGGTGGTCCAGGAAGCCCAAGAGTTAATCTCGAGAAATTAATTAATGAAATTTACGGAGTTGGCGGCAGGGAGTGCCTCGGGTCTCGAATGTCCAAGGAAGAGGGCAAGAGATTGGTGAGCGTCTTGAGATGATGATATTGACGCTGGAACCAGTCTGACCGGGAATAATTTTCGGAATAAATTCTATATAAGCCCGAGTGGGTGCCAATACCGAATAGTCATAGGGGACCTCCCGGAAGCTGAGGGGACGCTAGGGGTGGTTCAGTTTTCTGAGTAAGGCAACCCTTAAGTGTTTTGGGTCGAATAAAGGTTCTGTGTAGGCGCAAAGTCGAAATCAAGATTCCCGAGTAGATGCCGGTTATTAATTTTCAAAGAATCAAGAATTTGTGTGGGTTAATGAAAAATTAATTTAGGTCTTGGAGGGCCCAAATGTCATTATTAAAACTTCCTGAATGGAATTAGGGGTTCTCAAGTGTAATTAATAAGAATTAGTGGGTTTTTATGTAATTACTAAATATATATATATGTATAGGCGTGAGGAAGCTTCCTTGAAGCTTCGTGCCTGCCATTTTGAAATGGCCACGAGAATAGAGAGAGTGAGGGAGAATGAGAGTGATGGTCGAGGCTTTGTGAGCGAGCGGGAGAAGGCAGGCCGTGAGAGGATTGCGCGCGCGAGAGAGAGCGAGAGCGAGAGAGAGAGAGAGAGAGAGTTGAGGCCGATCGGCCATGGCTGCAACTGCCATGGCCGATGATGGAAGATGAAGGCAGCAACGGCGGAGCAGCAAGGGCGCGCTGTGGAGCTCGCGGTGGCATCCGATGGAGGCTGAAGCAGAAACGGCCAGTGGTGGCCGCGTGAGAAGCAGCTGAGGCGATGGTCGGCGTCGGCGAAAGCTTCAGTGGCCAGCAATGGCCGCTGGTTGCAGCGGAGGCTGGCCGCACGAAGGCGGTGGCGTGCGATGATGCTAGCCGCGGTGATGGCGGCCGATGGCGGTGGAAGCGATGCCGGCAACAGTAGCTCGAGCAGCAGCGACGGCCAGCGGACCAGGCGGCAGTGGCCAGCAGCCATGCGCGGTAGCCGCGCGCACAGTGAAGAAGAAGGAAGAAGAAGCGTGAACAGTGGCCGCGCGCGGGAGAAAGAAACAGGGGAGAAAAAAAAAAGAGAGAAAAAGAAAATAAAAATAAGAAAATCTGGAAAAATGGGAAAAATAGGAGAAAAATCCCAGAAAATTCCAAAAAAGTTCTGGAAATTATTTCGAGGCTCGTGGAGCATACCGGAAGCTCAAGAATAGGATTTCAAGCTTGGAATGACGGTCAATAAGGCACCGTCAGCGTGGGCGATTGATCGATTTTTCCTTCCACATTGGATGAGGTAAATAATCATTTCTTTTTGAATTATTTGCTTATGTGAGATGTTGTGGAATATTATGATGTGAAGAATTGGTTGGATTAAACCCTGGGTTGGGGTTGTTTGGAATTTATAAACGGCTGGTGTATGCCGTGGTTAGTGTTGTTTGGAGATAGTGTTTATGCGTAATTTTGCAGTGTAAGCAAAAATGAAGGCGTTGGTTAATGCTTGATATGGTGGGGTTTTGCCTGTTTGTCTCTAGGTTCGACCGGGAAGGCCGTGATCCTAGAGGAACTTAAGATTCAGGTTGGAGTTCGTGCCAAGGCAGAGAAGAGGCTTCGAGCCAGGTAAGGGACGGCCCCATGTGGAGGCGGCCTTGCAAGTTGGTAAATGTGTTTGGTAATGTTTTTATGTTGCATTTGCATGTAGTGGTTATCTTGTGTGATGCAAGATCTAGTGGTTAACTTGTGCGATGCAAGACCTAGTGGACCTATGGCCATATGGAGGACTAGTGTGGTGGGGGCTGATAGGTTGATGCCTCAAACCTTAGTGGGTTGTGAGGATGAGTGGACCTAGCCTCATTTGCATGCATTGGGCATACATAATCATGAT
Source organism: Diospyros kaki (assembly GCA_036245055.1). Classification (NCBI taxonomy): domain Eukaryota; kingdom Viridiplantae; phylum Streptophyta; class Magnoliopsida; order Ericales; family Ebenaceae; genus Diospyros; species Diospyros kaki. Next base: position 24,250,106 of record BSEG01000002.1, read on the forward strand.
TATATTCATATTTACATGCATTGCACCCTTACTGAGTCTTTATGACTCATGAGGTTTTACCTCATGTGTAGATGTTGCAAGTCCAGAGGCAAGCAGGGATGGCGTCGAGAGGCTGTTGTGGCAATTAACTTGTTGCCTGAGATGTGTTGTTGTGTAACCTCTTTTAAATTTTTATATGTATTCATGAAATCGAATGTAAACGATATTGAGCACTAGATGTATTTAATAGTTGAAATCATCGTAGTGTGATAAATGATTGTGTGATTGTTCGTGGTATATGGCTTAGTTGGAGAAGTCGAGTTTCAGACCGAGTAAAGATCAGTAAGGTACGTTCTCATAAATCCCCAATACTCAGCGAAGTGTTTGTATGCTAGCTTTGTGCCTGGGTCACCTCTGGCTTGCTAAGGGGCCAGCTGAAGAGAGGTGAAGCCCACTCGGGTTTCAGGTCTCAGTCCGCTGTGTTTTCTTGATTGAGTTGGGACCGATTCCCGAGTGGAGCGAAGGGAAAGACGAAGCCTAGTTCCCACCTAGGGCGTTTCTTGTTGAAACATAGTCCAACCCTTCAGTCGTGGTTTGACGGGTGAGTAATCAGGTCGATTATTTACCGGTGACGCCCGTAAGTGGGAGCGGGTCGTTACAGAGACACATGAGAAGTTCTAAAGTGGTGGTCAATCAACCCGAAGATCATGCTAGTCGATTGCTGGAAATACCACCTGTAGGAGGGCAAAGTCATGACCGTTGCAACTGCTTCCTTTCCCCCATTGGTTGGAACCACCTCAGGAATCCTCTCACGGGTTCCTTGTCAATCTGTGACCCCTGTTCCAAGGATAGAGGCAGTTTCGGCCTGGTAGCAATGTCAAGAGGCGCTGGAGAATATAGTCAGGCAGCTCGAGGATGCTGTAAGGACGTTGGCCCAAGCGCAAATCTAGGTCGTCTAGAATCAGGTGGAGGTGCACCATCCTGAGGTATCCTACAACCTTGAGATGAAAGGCCCATTCCAGATGAAAGAGAAGGTAGAGGAACTTCACGAAGGGCTAGATCTACGCATTCCTCGAACTCATGGTCCAGGAGATCAGAAGAACAACGATCTTGGGGAAAGAGGTCAGAGGCGCACCCCATGAATCCAAGAATGAGAGCAAATCGTTACCAAGATCGTCATGTCAAGGATCATGAGGGAAGTCGATGACATGGAGATCCACACCCAGGGGAAAGCTCAGCCAAGCAGCCCAGATCGTGCCACTCATTGTAACTCGCCAGGAAATAAAAGACAACATCAGCTAAGAGCTCGCTATTTATCAGATCGAGGTAGTAGATGGGAAAGGCGGTCTCCCCTTGGACGATCTTTGGACCAAAATCCAATTGTGGAGGAGCTATTGCAAAGGATTCGTGTAATACCTAGTATTTAATATTAAAGGCATTTTTGGAATTGAATGGTCAAAATGGAATTCACAATAGTTTCGGGCCAAAGTGCAATATCCAAAACATAAACGAAAGGTGAGGGACTAAGTCAAAGCAAATCAATTAAGGTAAAATTGCACAAATAGGTGATATTTGATAAAACCAAGAGATTCGTGAAAGTTTGAGGTGGAAAACATGCGATTTGGGGCATCAGGGCAAAAGTGTAAATTTTGTAAACTGCCCGAGGGAGGTCGAAATGACGAATTTTCTAGAAATTTTTGAGGGAAATGGATAAATTGGAACTTGAGGGCAGTTGAGGAATTAACAAGAAGTTCAGGGGTATCAAGGATTGGGAGAAAATGTAATTGAAAATTTCTTGGGGGCTAAAGTGCAAAATTTGAAAATTCAAGTGGGAAACCGATTGGTCGCACTAAGGCCGTTGGACAGCCACCCTGGGTGTCGGGAAGGTCCCTTGGAGGTTCCAGAGTAGCCTCTAGGAGATGATGGTCGTGATGGGAGTGGCCATTGGCCGAGAACTACCGTGAGGTGACAGGAATTAATGGCGGATGGGACCAAAGTTTTGGCTATCTTTTTCGAGCCAATTTTCTCATGATTTAGGGCTAGTTGATTGACTTGGAAGCTAGATTTTGGGATAAGAGGATAAGAACAAGCAAGATCGGGTGGGAATTTGCGTCAAGAACAGGTATAAAAGGGGTAGATAGCCGAGAGTTTAAAATCAAAATCAAGCAAAATTTCTCACGTTTTGGCTTGAATCGAGGCTCATGGATAAGGGGGTTTTGTTATTTGAGGGTTGGGGACCTTTTTTAGAAAGTTTGGAGGCTTTTGGTGTAGAGTAAGTGGGGTTTTAGCAAGTTGGTGGGAAAGACGGGGGTGGCCGGACCGCGACCTGCAACTGGGTTTTGACCCCTCTTCCGACGACTGTTTCAATCATTTGAAGGCACCATCATGGTTATCTTATCGAGATCTTCAAGACCCTGAAGTTATTTTGGCCAAATGAGGCCATTGAAATACTGCTATCGCCGAAGAAGATGACCTGCACCGGCTGCGCGTGGGCTTCACTAGCCGAAGCCTTGGGTTGGATTGTTGGAAGGAAGGATCACACATTTTTTGAGACACGACACGTTTTTTGAGGTAAAAATTGGACTTTTTCAAATTAATGTGAGTGGTTTTATTCTAGTCTTACCTTGTTTAAAAGTGTGTTAGAGTGTGGGTAGTGGGTTTAGATGAGTGGTTTTTACCCTCTCAATCTTAGGATACACATGATTAAACCAGTTCGAGTGAGCTATTGTACCCTCCAGAACTTTGGATACTATGCATCGGTGTTTTACTTATGTACATGTGGTTTCATTTTCATATTGAACATATGGTATATTACATCAACTATTTTTACTTGCAAAAGAGTCGGTGTATGGTGTGTGATTTTCATATCATCGGGGTATTGTTATTCGTGTCGATGTTATGTCCATGGGGGATAGGATAGGGTCTTCTTGAGAATGGGACAAGATTAATCTAGGTGAACAAGTGACATGGTAGGGCACTCAAGGATTAAGTATGTCTCGGCAAGGTCAACCCCAACGGTGTGGAATGGATTTTCCACAGGAGATTGAGTATGTCAGGGAGATTTTTCAAGTTAGACGTGTTGCATATTGTTGTGTCTGTATATGCCATGCTCGTATGTCTTTCATGCATTCTGTAAACTATTTCATACTATCACTTAGATGTTTTATCATCTAACTTGGGTTATACCCTTGGAACATACAACGTTCCAGCCAGGGACTGTGGTGAGGGCGAGGATGTGGCTAGTTGAGGGCTAACAGTGTTTAGTAGGATAGTCATTGTATCATTTTGGAGGCGTTAGTACTTATTTTGGATATATCTATGAATGGTCGCTTGATAGTGATGCAATCATTTTGTAACACTGTAATATGTATTTTGGTTTGGAAACACTATGTATGAAACTCGTGGTAGGCCATGATATTTGATATTAATTATTCCGTTGTGTTGTTTATATCTCGTTTAGTTTAAGATTATTGATCTTGATGGTTAAATGGGCAAGACTAGGGTTCTCGAGGTTTGTATTTGTATGTGAAGATTGTTCTTGAAATCACTGCGAGCGCCTACCATTGTATGTGACGAGTGTTTTCTCTGCATGTGAAGATTGTTCTTACAGCACCGCATGTGATGATCTTGGAAAAAAGAAAGAAATCCCGGTGGTGGCATCGAGGGAGTTGTGCCGTTACTTTCAAGCCCATTGGATTGATGTGTTGACAAAATATCTGCTAAAAAAAGTCTTGTAAAAGCTCGACTCATCAGGCCAGTTACTCAAGTGGGCCAATGAGCTCGCTCAGTTCGACATAGAGTATAAACCAAGGTTGGCTATAAAAGGACAGGTGCTAGCAGACTTCATTGCCGAGTTCATGGGCCCAGCAGAAGAAAAGCCTGAGTCTTCAAAGAGTTTGATCTGGGAGTTATATGTGGACGGATCTTCCAATAAGCCTGGAGGGGCATAAGATTCCATATGCATTGAGGTTTGGGTTTAAAGCGACCAACAATGAAGTAGAGTATGAGGCACTGTTGGTAGGGTTGCGCTTGACAAAGGAAGTGAAGGTAGAACAGCTAACGGTCTTTAGTGATTCTCAACTCGTAGTATATCAAATACGAGGTGAGTATTAGGCAAAAGGCTTAAAGATGGCGGCCTACCTCCAAAAAGTTTAGGATTTAATGTGCACCTTTAAGGCATGTGAGGTAAGCTAGGTGCCAAGGAACCAGAATTCTCACGTCGATGCTCTAGCTCGCTTGGGTTCAGCTTGAGATGTGGACTCGTTAGGAACCATATAGGTGGAATTCCTAGCAGCACTAAGCACGGAGGGTCAAGGCAAATTTTTAGTGATCACGATGGCCCCGGGGTCGTGGATGAAACCCATAATCGATTATCTACAGGAGGGAAAATTACCGGGTGACAGAATAGAGGCGCGTCGTGTGCAAGCTCGGGTGTCCAAGCACTGTCTTTATGACGATATGCTCTACAAAAAGGGGTTCACTACCCCATTGTTAAGATGCCTCGATGACCTCGATTTCCAGACTGTACTTAAAGAAATTCATCCAAGTCACTGAGGAAACCATGTTGGGGGGCTATCCTTTACTCAAAAGGCACTTCGCCAGGGCTTCTATTGGCCCACAATGATGCAGGACGCTATGAGCCTAGTAAAGAGATGTGACACATGCCAAAGGTTCGTGAAGATCCCAAGAGCTCCACCAGCCTATTTGCAGCAGATGAGCCCATTCCCAACAGCTCGCGGTGGATGCAAGCACGCTATAGTAGCAGTTGATTACTTCACTAAATGAGCGGAAGCGAAGGAGCTCGCATTGATATCCATGACAAAGGTAGAGAATTTCGTTTGGAGTAACATCATTTGTAGATTCGAGGTTCCCTAATAGATAGTCACAGACAACGAAACCTAATTCACCAGCGAGTAGTTTGTCCAGTTCTGTGAGTCATTAGGGATCCAGAAGAGTTTCTCAGGTGTGGATCATCCCCAAGATAATGGTCAAGTCGAGGCTATCAACAAGATAATCAAGCAGATTTTGAAGACAAAACTGGAAGATAAAAATGGGGCTTCGGCGGACGAGCTACAAATGGTACTTTGGGTCTATCGAACAACAACTAGAAACCACCACGGGAGAAACTCCTTTCTCTATGGTCTATGGATCTGAGGCGATGATCCCTGCGGAGAATGAGGTGATCAGTTAACGAAGAGCCACCTTCAACCTTGAGGACAACGACCAGTTACTGGCATAAGAGTGGCTATCTATCAACAGCAGATCGCAAGGTATTATAATCGAAAAGTTTGAGTTCGATGCTATAACGTCGGTGACCTCGTGCTGCGCCTTATTCTTCCAGGAGCTCGGAAGGCCAGCGACGGGGCACTAGGCCCAAATTGGGAAGGCCCTTACATTATCAAGGAAAACCTAGGCAACGAAGCATATCACTTGGCATATATGAATGAAGTTATTCTCCCACGAGCTTGGAACGCGAAGCATCTTAGACCAAATTTTTTATAAGAAACATCTTTTATTTGCATGATGTTTGATTGATGTTTTGTTTATGCTGGCGTAACTTCGTTAAGAAATTGAACTTATGATTATTGCTGTCAAATCTTATTATTTTTGCTTTTTTGTTAAATTTAAGAAGCAGGTAATAATCCTCATTTGGGGTTAAAAGGCTATGGTTTGCGAGCTAGGGCCCATTTAACTTGGCTAACGTGCCATGGTTTGCGGCTTGTTTGAGCATTCATCTTAGTCTTTACCCTAGGTCGTGGTCAGCGAACTAGAGCCCATTCATCTTTATCGCAATGTCATGGTTTGGTGCCTGTTAAGCGATCACCTCGGCTACAAACTCATAAGTCATGGTTCACTAGCTGGGGTCCTCTCATCTTGACAAAAGTCATAGACTGCGACCTACCTTGGTGTTCATCTTGACCTCGCTAAGCCCTTAAAAGTCATGATACGTTAGCTGGGATCGAATTATGATCTACCTAAGTGCACAACTTGATGGGGAAATGTGATTTAATTTAACGTTCATCGAGTTACCGTATGTTAGCTTAGATTTGATCCCATCATCATGACCTATTGGACACACGGCTCGAACTAACGATATCTTACTTAACATATTATCCAAAGTTGCTTCGTTTTTAGATTTATCAATTGCAAACTAAAGGTGTCCTTGAGTTAATCAAATTCAAACTCATATGTAATTCTATGTTCAACTTCCAGCTTACAACAAATGATGAAGAAACAAAAATTCGATTGAATGAGAAAAGCACATTGCTTTCAAAATCCAAGTACAAGGGTAAAGAAAGAAAAAGAAAAAAAAATCCTAATGGCCTGGAGAAGTCAAGCTCGGAGTAGCCACATCTTGGGAAGAAGGATTGTCGTCATCTTCAGTAGAGAGGTCGATCACAGTCTGATCGGATTCGGGTAAGGTAGTGACGACTCTAGAGTTTGCGGCATCGGCAACGTATTTCTTCATCGCCTCCACCACTTCCTCACCGAAGCAGGAGAAGTCGAGATCTGGATGCACTTTCTACAAGTGAAGACAAACGCAATACAGATGTCTGACTGAACCTCCTCGCATTCCTTCATGACCCAAACCTCGACGTCGACCTTCAGTTGCTCGACCTCCTTTTCTGCCACTTCAGCTCGCTGCCGCTTCAGCTCGCTGTCGGGCCGGCTCCAAATCACCTCGCGTTGCAACCAGCTCCACCTTAGCCTTATTTAGCTTCAAATTCAGCTGGGAGAAGGTTAACTCGTACATCCTCTTCTCGTGTCCCAGCTCATCCACAGCCTCTTGTTTGGCTTTCTCGTCCTCCCTCACCTGGTCCTGTAAGCCCTCAGCCCTGCTCCGGTACTTCTTGGACTCGTTAGTCAGGAAGGGCATACTCTCATCCAGTTTTTTCTTATCCTTCCTGAGCACCCTGATGGGGGTCTCGAGCTGCTCTTTTTCCTTGATTGCTCAAGCTCTTTCTTCTTTCTGCTTGAAGACGCCCAGGAAGGCCTATATGTTTCAAAAGGTCAGTACATTTGAAAGGGATAAAACAAGACGTGCGAAAGTGAGTGAAGTACCTTACCAAAAGATTGTGGCAAGCAACGTAGTCGTAAAGCACGTCACCCGATACCTCTTTCTTGTCTAGAGCCTTGGTATAGTTACCGAGGACCCTATCCAAGCTATTGAGAAGGGGGGCGAAGTATGTTCCGCCGGCCGCGACCTTAGAAGTTCTCAGCTCACCTGACAAGGTTGTCTTTTTCCATCTATCTGCTTGAGCCTACTGAATGGCCTGTGAAGTTAAGGGAGTTTTTATCTTGCTCTGAGCATCGAAAGCCTCCTCGCGAACCACGGACTTGCCACCACTCACTGCGAGGAGGTGCCTATGAGAATGGGATTTGAAGACACCGTGGTAGTCGGTGCAAGGTCAGGACCGAGTAGAGTGACGAGGTCGTTACCCTCGCTGGCCGCTTCGGCGCAAGGTTCCGTTCTTTGGATTTTGATGGGAGATGAAGATGCACGGACGACGTCGGGTAAGCTCGAGATCACAAAAGTGCTGGGCCTTTCGAGTTGAAGCTTCATTGCCTCGGATGATGCTGGTAAGGCCGCAACCGTGACTTCTCTACGAGCACTACTCTTCCTGACTGGGCTCCTGCTAAAGTCGACTGCGTCAAAAGTCAACTTTATCTCCCTTTGGCCCCGAACTCCAATGTCCTCCTTCCTGATATCCTTGATGTTGACAGGGGGAGCGAGTTAGTAGTCGCGAAGTAGAGAATTGCAGAACTCCCAGTCGTCTTCGTCATTCTTCGCTTTTGAAGCTTTTTGGAGATCTTGCACCTCGGAGATGGCCAGCTCGGGCTTCCCACCATCAACGTCTGCGAAATTGAAAAGACATACAAGAACAAAGCTGAAATTATTAAGGTCTTAGAGGGAAGAGCAGGAAATGTAGAACCATTGGGACTTGTAGTCCCCTACATTGGACTTGGCCTTCCCTTGAGGTAAGAGGTTCTTACAGTCTAAAAATTGGGCTTTCATATAATACAACCCGTCCTTGGTATCTTTGAAAGAATAAAGGTATCTAAGGATCTTAGGGGTTGGAATGGGAAGTTTATTCTTTTTGAAAAGTAGGGCTAAGGAGGTTATCTGGGCATAAGAGTTGGGGGTCAGTTGGAATGGAGCGAGCTTCAGGTCGTTTAAAATGGCTATGAGGTAGGGCTAGAGTGGAAACCTAAAACCAAACTCTAGGTGTTGGGGGCTGACAGTCACGAACCTCGCGAGAGGAAAAGCTGCGTGGTCATCTGGAGAAGGCACCATCAAACATGTGCCGCTGGGAAGGTGATACGAAGAGGCGCACGATGTCAGCTCGTTGATCGTCAGCTTTAAAGGATAACACTTGAAGACCTTGCGAGTTGGGCATTCCTCAGCAACTCGCTGGGCGATTACAGGGGCGGTGCGCTGAGGAACTCTCTCAACGACCTCGAAGTCAGACGAAACCACGTCCTGAGCAGTTCATGGCAGCATTCGTCCACTGTGCCCCGAAGAGCTAGCAGTATCATCGTCTTCTAACCTGTGGTTACGGCGCTTCTGACCTGATGTAAACATCTACGATGAAAAGACAAAAAGAAAAAAGTATCAAGTCATTGGGAGTAAACTGACTAGGGATACTTCCTACCTATTAGGTTGTGTGCGCTTCGCAATAGGGTATGACTCAAAAGAAATGAGACTGAGTTTCTAAGCCTATTAAGCCCTCTAAAATAAATGAAAGCTAGCCTTACAAGACACACAACCATCGCCAGAAGGCGAGGCATGGAAACAGAGTCAACATAGAGAATGGGAGCAGAGACAACATAAATTTAAAGATTACGAGGAAGTTACTATTCTTGATCAGTTGCTGCAAAGGCCGAGGAAAAGAGCCTACAAGAGAACGGCGGAGAAGGTTTGGAACCGCTGGTAATGAAGTTTCAGAGTCTAGAGGAAGAAGAAGTTTGCAAAAACAAGAAGTATTTTTAAAACGACATGGTAAAGGGGGGAAGGGTTTTCCTCACGCTTTTATAATCTAGGACACTCCACCGTTGGATGAAGAGACCGACAAGCTACCCTAGATCCAATGGAGACGTGCGGAAGCATGAGGCCCACAGACATAATGATTGAGCGGTTATGGGGAACATGCGCATTAAAGGTGCCTTAGACAAGACGTGTGGTGTGAAACGACATAATTTGAAACTATTGGGTAGAAGTCCCAAAGGTGGATTGACAGCTTGCATAGCCAATCCAGTCGGCATACATCAACTAGCGCTCCGAAGATCACACCGCGAGCTGGGGGGCTAGTGTTACGGGCATTTCTTGAACCGCCTTGGGCTATTGACAAGATTGCTTTGGGCTGGGAATGGTGCAATGATAAGGTCCAACCTCTCGGAGTCCAACGGGCCCAAGACCGAAGATATCTCTACGAGGTTGCATAATTGCCAAAGGGCGAGCTCTGACTACGATAGCAAGCGAGCTCCTAGCGATGGCTCTAGCTCGCTGGTCAACTCGATCAGCTCGCAAAGAAGACCACGAAGCAGAATAACCAAATTTGATGTCTACCTATCCTAATCCGCGGAAAGTCAGACCCCACATGGTGCAGAACTTTTATTCCCTGTTTTATGGAGATAATAAGGCCACATTGTCCCTCCCAATGTGACTCTGCTGCTTTGAATTTTGTGTAAATTGTCAACAGCCCGCACTATAAATAAGGGATAAGAAGCCATTATATAGGGATGATAAAAAAGAATACATACTGTTACTCTATTAAAAATCATATCAAAGAACAGTCGTTGACTAGGTGTCATTCTGGCCAACCACGTAAAAACTCTTTCGTTGATGGTACAGTTGATAAATATAAAGCACGTCGTGTTGCCAAAGGGTTTAGATAGAGAGAAAATGTAGATTTCTTTGACACCCTTTCACCTGTTACTAGAATTACATTTATTCGCGTGTTATTTTCTCTTGTTGCTATTCATGATCTTATTGTGCACCAAATAGATTTTAAAACTACTTTTTTAAATGGTGATTTAGAAGAAGAAATTTACATGGACCAACCTGAAGGTTTTGTTGCTCTCGGTCAAGAAAACAAAGTTTGCAAATTAAATAAATCTCTTTATGGATTGAAACAGACACCCAAACAATGATAAGTTTGTAAATTAAATAAATCTCTTTAGGGATTGAAACAGACACCCAAACAATGACATGAAAAGTTTGATAATCTTGTTATCTCACATCGTTTTAAAGTGAATGAAAGTGACAAATGCATTTATTATAAAGCAAGAAATGACCTTTGCACTATCATATGTCTTTATGTGGATGACTTGCTTATTTTTGGTTCTAATATTTATGTCTTGAATAATGTAAAATCTATGTTATGTGCTAACTTTGAAATGAAAGATCTCGAAAAAGCGAATGTGACCCTTGGAATTAAGATCACTAGGTCTGAAAAGGGAATTTCTTTGGATCAATCTCATTACATTGAGAAGATCTTAAAGAAATATAAATATTTTGATTGTAAACTTGCATGTACACCATATGATCATAGTGTAAAGTTGTTCAAGAACACCGGTGACGGTGTTAGACAATTTGAGTATGTAAGCATCATTGGCAGTCTACCATATGCTATTGATTGCACTAGGCCCGACATCGCTTATGTCGTGGGATTACTATGCAGGTTTACCATTAGACCTAGCATTGAGCATTTCCATGCTATTGATAAGGTAATTGATGTTTTACTATTGTGATTGATTTTGATGATGAAAAATATCAATAAATTTTATATCCCAAGTCATAAGTCAAGTATATGGTTTTCAAACAAAAATTAATTTCAAATACTTTGTTAACGTGAAAACCAAATGAATAATAATTTTCTATATATATATATATATATAGAAATGGAGAGTTGCAATAACTTATATTTTCATTTAAACAAAATCTCCAAAATTGCTTTTGAACCGTTGGAAAAATAGAGCAAATCTTTTAATGACAAAAATCTAATTGTATTTTGATGACGAAATTGTTTTACTAAATTTTATTAACTTGGTGTTGTAAATTTACTTTTATATGATTTATTAAGAATTCCAGTAAAAATTGATTTCATCAGACAATCCAATGCCAAAAAATCTTGTGGTTAAATTCTTGATGGCATTTGGAATATTATATTTTCACTTGATGGAAAGTGTTGTATCAAAAATGCTTTTGAAAATAATTTTTTGAAGAAAAAATTTCAAATTAAATTTTTTGGATGGTTGCTATAGTGATCGTTGACCGTTACTACAGTGACATTGACCGTCACTACAGTTACTTTAACTGTCACTACAATACCTTGATCGTTGCTATAGTAAGTTTGCTATAGTAATTTTTTCAAAAACTTTTCTTAGCAAATTGTCAACAATATGTTTTAAACTGTCAATAGTTTATGTTATTTTTAGTAAAATGTTGATAATTTCCTTAAAACTATCGACAGTTCCTTGTAAGATGTTGATAGTTTGAAATCTTGCTCTCTATATCTAAATTTCGATAGCCTCTGCGACAGCCTCTGCATCAAGGATGTCGACAGTTCCTAAGAAACTGTCGACGTTTATGTTGTAGACAACTTTCAACGGTTAGATTCTCCACTATTCAAATCTCCAATGGCTATTTTTTTGAATGGGCTCGAGATGCACGATAAATAGAGATCAAAGGGATGAATCAAGACAACCAAGTGATATTATTACAAGCTCTTAAGTGCTCTTCAAGTTTGTGCTTCATTGTTATATTTATTTTCTCTCCAAGGCTTTGCATTCATTTTGTAAAATTCATTTTCAAGCCTTGTCTTTATTTTTGAGAGAATTTGTAACTGAGAGTATTGTCTCTCAGATGCTCTCTTATCTTATATCATTTTGTATTTTCCTAACTTGTTTTGCTAGAGGGCCTACATTGCTTGTAGGAGAATTTTGATACCTAGCTTGTTGCTAGAGGGTTTTCTTGGTTAAACAAGATGTTATAAACTCCTAGCTTGTTGCTAGAGAGTCTATCCGAAAAGATAAGAGGTTTTAGGTGGATTGATTGAAAAATTCTTAGTGAAGAGATAAGGTAATAGATTAGGTTTGGTCTAAGTCGAACCACGATATATCGTTGTGTCCCTTCTTTGCTTGTGCTCTTTGTTTCATATATTGTTGCAAGCATTTCAATAATCCTCACTTGCATTAAAATCTCATTTTTCATCAAAAAGATTTTCAAGTTCAACCAATTTTTTTAAATAACCTAATTCACCCCTCTCTTGGTTATTAGTGCCATTGCTATACAAACCCAATAGTAATGAGGTACCTTAAAAGAACCATGAACGTTGGATTACATTATCAGAAGTTTCCTTCTATCTTAGAAGGATATAGCGATGCTGATTGGAACACTCTTTTAGATGACTCCAAGGTAACTAACAGATACATATTTTGTATAGCTGATGGAGTTGTATCATAGAAGTCTAAGAAATGAACTATTTTAGCTCAATCTACAATGGAGTCTAAAATGATAGCACTAGCCACAGCTAGTGAGGAAGTAGGATGGTTAAGAAGTTTGTTATTTGATATTCCTTTATGGGAGAGACTGATTCCATCTGTCTTGATCCATTGCGATAGTACCATGCCAATTGCAAAAGTTCAAAACTGTTATTATAATGGAAAAAAGGCAACAAATACGTCGCAAACACAATACTGTTAAAGAATTTCTCTCTACTGGAGATGTAAAAGTGGATCATGTACGAACTGATGAAAATTTGGTTAACCATTTGACAAAAGGATTAGCTTGAGAAAAGGTTTTCAAAACCTCAAAAGGAATGGGACTTAAGCCCATAGATTAATGAGTCACTTATGATGGAAACCCAACCTATAGACTGGAGATCTCAAGAAATAGGTTCAATGGGTAATAACAAGTCATGACATGATATGAGATGAATCATGTTGTTATAAATATAAGTTCTATTCCGAATATCTTACTTTAAAGCATGAAATCCTAAAGCGGTATAAGGTTGAGTTATTTCTAACTCTTAATGGGTTTTATAGCTCTATGTGGACTAGAGTACCTAGCTATAGGAGTACTCTTGATAAACTCACCTAAGTGAATGTGGAAGTATGGCCATTTCTTGTGAGATAGTGGGAAAATTCTCTAGAGCATTCACTACACTGGGATACACGTGCATGGTCGTAAAGCATAGGCTTTGAACTTCACCCTAGTAGGGCCGTGTGTGGGATGTTGTTAGAGATAGAGTTCAACACTACAAGTTACTCTAGCAAAATCTAAATCATCTATATTATGTAAGGGTTCAACTCAATAGACACTCTTACTTATGCATGATTTTATATTGTATTGTTCGATGAAAATGTTTTAAAAAATTCAAGTGGGGTATTGTTGGAACATGTGTGAATTTTTTCATAAAAAAAAAAAAAAAGCATTAGTGTTTATCTCTTAGAGATTGTGGCCACCCATGCATACCATTGTTCCTAAAATAAAGGGAAGACTCAATCCACAATTTTCTTTAAACTATACTACCTAATTTTTGTCTCAAAAATCTCTCCACAATCTCCTCCTCTCTCCATGTTTTCTTTCCTACTTCTTCTTCTTATTTTTTGTTTCTATTTATTTGCTATTTAAATGAGGAGAAAGTAGTAGTTTTTGATAAAAAAAAAATAAAAAAAACAGCATTCAAAGAAAAAAATTATTCTTTACAACTAAAAATATTCTAGTTGTTTCTTGTTTTTCAAGCAATCAAAAGGTGTTTGTATTCCAGCCTTCTTCAGTGTAAGAGAGGTCCAAGACAGAAGTGATTTCGGGCTGTTTTATCTGGGGGATGACGGGGCTGTTATATTGCTTACACAACCTTGGGCAGAGTCATAAAACATCTTAAAGAAAACAACTTTGTCAACGACTCAATCCATGATTTTTTTTATTAACTTCATTCTTTTTATTTTCTGCTGCTACAGTCTCTACTAAGTTTTGAGCAAGATCACCTGATGTGCAGCAACTGATGTAGAACTCGTACTTGATGAAGCCAGTTGCTTAAGCTTCCTTACACTTGTAATAGTCCCAAGAGAGCCTGTACTACCTGACAGCCTCCAGGTGGGCAGCGTTGATATCTCTCTCGTCCTCTCATCCTCCAGCTCGCACTTAGTGTCTCATAGACACCCTTGAAAATATACTCCTTGAGCGCGGGCGTGTTCTAAGTTTGCTACCGCCTAACTGTGTTCTTGAGAAAGGCCAATGTAGGAGGTTTGAATCTCGTCCAACGCTCGCTGCCTCTTTTCATGCACCTGCCTTATTCTTCTATGCTCATCTTCCAATGAAAGATTTTTTATTGGTAGCTCCACTACCTCTACCACAAGGCCTCAAACTTGGCCTTGGACTTGTCGACGCTCTTCTTGCCACCTCTCGACCTACCTCGTCAATCCTCCTTGCGGCATCAGCGTGGGCACGTGCAAGGCATGTACGATCATTGGCATTAGCAACTACCAATGCTTGCACACCCCGTACAAATACAAAATAATATGTTAGAAATGAAAGTCGAAAGTAAACATGCATGTTAAAAATTAACGGTGAGACTTTAATTAAAACTAAATCAAAGTCAAAATCAACATAAAAGTCAAAAGTGTTGGTGTAGACCTCTTCCTCCTCAAACCGTGGAGGTCCACTAAGCTAGCGATCACGGAATTCTTTATGGATTATTCGTGCTAGTCAAAATCAACATAAAAGTGAGTAATAACTTGCATCGTTCTACTAATTGAATTCATCAGATGAATTCTAAATCGGAATTAAAGAGAAAAAGTAGACGGCTGTCGACAATTTCCAGCGATCTTCTGTTCGCCGGAAAATGTTGTGGCTCGCTCACTGCAATTAATTCCTCTCAATCAATTGCTTTTCCCGTTTTGTTTCTTCAACCCTTTTGTAGCACCTTCCATTTTAATATAATATTATATATATATATATATATTATATCAATTGCCGCCGCTTCACGTGAATACTAAACACATATTATATCATATATATATATATATATATTCCGATTTTACTAGTCTTCATGAGAAGCTTCTGTAAACTTCAAGCCTTCAACCTCCTTTATATTACATATAATATATATGCGCATGGGAAGCTAAGGTTACCTGCCGACACCAATCTCTTCCATTATCACATGGGAAATTTTATTTACAGCCCATATTTTTACTCTTCATAACCTACACTTTATGAAATTTTTCATCAATTTTAAAATTTTTATTTTACCTCTTTCATAGCCCACAACCCATTTTCTCCTCTTACCACCAGCCTCGGCGTCACCTCTCTCTTTCTTTTCTGTACACACACATACACACACAAACACATACATATATATATATATACACACACATGCGGCCGCCATGATCGACCCAGTTGCCAAGTTGGCCATGGCGGCCGAACCCTTCCCCCCCCCCCCCCAACACACACACACACACACACACACACACTCTCTCTCTCTCTTTCTATATGCGAAGGCATACACACACACACAAAAATCATGGCCCGAGCAGAGGAATGATGGGTTCCTCAACTGCCAATAGTCGAGGAAACCAGCAGTCGGGGAAAGCTCTTTTTCTTGACTGCTGGCAGTCAGCGAGGAACGTTTTTTATTTTTTTATTTTAATTAAATTTTTTTATTATAATAAAATAAAATTAAAAAATAATACAAATAAATAAATTTAAAATATCTACATTTTAAGTAATTATAATTTAACTAATTTTAAATTTTAAATCAATAAGATAAATTGTAAATCATGTGTATCTTTAAGTAATTTATTATTGACTGCTACTTATTTTTGGGTTTTTAATTACTCAGTAAAAATTGATGGAGAAAAAAGATAGTTGAATTTTTGTATATGCCAACTATGTCTAAAATATATAAGACAAATGAGAAGACTCATAAATTTAATTATATTTGTTATTTTTTATATTAATTATATTTTTACACTTCACATTTTAAATATATGTGTGAGAATAATACGAAATCAATGATATTTTAAAAAAAGAGTAAAAAAATTTAAAAAGCCTAAAATTAAAAAAAAAAATAAAAATAAATGCATTTCGGACCCACGCACCGCGAGGTGTGGAGGTTTCCATGGCTGCGGCCATGCGGTGTGTGTGTGTGTGTGTGTAAATATATATATATGTGTGTGTGTGTGTATTTGTGTGTTTATGTGTGAGTCTGTGTATATATATAGAGAACGCCATGGCCGCAGCCATGCGTTGTTTGTGTGTATAAATATATATATGTGTGTGTATATATATGTATATAGGTGTGTTTGTGTGTGTATATATATATATATGTGTGTGTGTTCGTGTGTCTGTGTATTCGGGGGGAGAGAGAGAGTGTGGGTTGGCTGCCATTGCCAACCCACCTCGTGGCCATTGCACAGAAAAAGAGAAAGCATGTGCAGGAGAGAAAGAGGGAGAGAAAGAGAGAGTGGGTTGTGAGTTGAGGGGTGAAATAAGCATTTTAAAAGTAGTGTAAGATTTGATGAGAGTGTGGACTATGAAGAGTAATTTATTGGGCTGCCGATAGAATTTCCCTTATTATATATATATATGTATGTATATATACCGTGCCACCCCTTTCTCTTTTAAATAATTAAATATATATATCTTATACATATATATATTTTATATGCATATCGAGGGGTAAAAGAGAAGTGACATTTTTAAGGTTTTAATTAAATGTACACAAAAAATATTTATTTTGATATATTAATTTTAATTTTGTTAAAACTCCATTAACACTTGATGGTATTTTGTTTAACAATTAACTTTTAATGGTATAGTATAGAACAATATACTAGCTCAAACTCACCAATCTGGTCATTTTGTTTTTTGATGTGACTTCCTAGGTTCACCGCCTAATAGCAATCAAATAACACCAAACTCTTTTGATGCCAGTCAAACACTTTGACTAGTCTTAATAATCTGTCTATCTTCTTAAGAAGTTCTGATTGTCCTGAGGTAACGACTCAAGACAATTTAAAAGGTAATGAAGTCTATACATATGTGAAACTATTATAGTTGACAATTACCATGCAATATAATCTTTCCATCACTTAATGTCCAGACCGAGCGGGAGTTATAAAGTGATAAACTCACAAACTCAGTAATTATGTGTTCGATCTCATCAATGTGATTAGATAATAAATCGGGAAACTCTTTCTTGATCATTTATTATGCCTTGCCCAAGGACTTTTCAATCACACTAATAGTAAATCATATAGGACGTTCACTTTGATAAAATGAAGGTGACGAATTCTATCCATAAACACCTTCTTACATGCACCAACGATATAAGACCACAAAATATGAATGTCCCTACCTTGCAATTTGATTGTTTGACACATCAAAAAATCTCGTATACCAACACATAAGACAACTGTATTGCTTCAAGTCTAAGGATTAGTTACACGATCACAACTTGATGACAAGATTATTATCCACCATGCCATGTGACTTATCATCAGCGTCACGTTTGGTGTGTTGTTCAACCAACAACCACTCACGAGTTTACTAGAGCATCATATGCCTAGAGGTATGTGACTAGGGTCGCAAATGAGTCGAGCCGTTTGTGAGTGGCTCAATGTTCAACTTGATAAAAACTCATTTGAGTTCATTCGTTAAGATAAACGAGTTGACTTAGAGCTTAAATTTGAAACTCAATTTGTAAACGAGTCAAGTTTGAACTCAAAATGCTTCCCAACCTTCAAAGAACAAAAGCCCCTTATCCCAAAGGCTCGAATCAAGCAAAAACGAGAGTAATTTGGGCTGTTTTTCTTTTGAAACCCTCGGCCTTCAACCCCTATTTATACCCGTTTCTGACGCGAAATCCCACCAAATCTCACTTGTTCTTATCCCTTAAGCCCCAAATCTAGCTTCCTAATGATTCAAATATCCTTAAATCACGAACTAAATCCTTCAAAAAATCTGGCCAAAATTTTTTATCCCATCTACCATTAATTTCAGTCATGTCACGATGGTTCTCGACCAATGGTGACCACCACTCACTTCATCATCACCTGGAGGCTATCCTCAAGCCTCTAGGTGAGCTTCCCGATGCCACAGAGCGGTTGGCTGGCGGCCACAGGCAATTACATTTTCCAATTGCATTTTCACCCTATCCTTGATACCCCTGAACTTCTTGTTAATTCCTTTACTGCCCACAAGTTCTAAGCTATTCATTTCCCTCAATAATTTATGGAAAATTCATCATTTCGACCTCCCTTGGGTAGTTTACATAATCTACACTTTTGCCCGAATGCCCCTAATCGCGTGTTTTCTACCTCGAACCTTCGCGAATCTCTTGATTTTGTCAAATACTACTTATTTGGGAAATTTTACCTCCCTTAACTTGCTTTGATATAGACTCTCACCTTTTGTTCATATTTTGGATAATACACGTAGGCCCAAAATTTTGCTAAATTCCATTTCGAACCCTTCATTTCAAAAAATGCCTTTGATATTACATACTGGGTATTACATTCGTTCCTCACAAGTAGAGGTAGTTTCTTGTTTTAATAAAAGGATGTTGAAGGTTATCCCTGTTGGTCATCAAGGGGACGCTAGAAGCAACACTAAAGGGGGCGTCACTTTCCCAACCGTCGATCTGATATCCTCCATTGCTAGGCCCGCTCTTCTGACGAGTCATGATGAAGGGCGATCGCCGGTTGGGAAACGTCTAAGGAGTGCCGAGGTGGCTGTGTCATCCGCTAGGGTGCCATATGCTGGTGTGTCCGATCTTTCAGCCTCGGGGAACCATCAGGCGGTGTACCGCTAAATGGAAGATCGGGTTCTTGGGGTTCTAGTGGAGTACCGGGCATTGGAGTTCGGGTTTTGCTCGGAGGCTGCTGCCCTCAAGCGATCGCATCGAGAGGAGGTGGAGCGTGTCCAAGAGGCGACAAAGAGCAAGGCGAGGAAAAGGGTGGCCAGGGAGATGGTTGACTTGTGTCAGCGACTGGAGGAGTCGGAGGCGTCACTGATTTGTTGTCGTAAGGTCATAAGCCATCTTGGTCGCCAGTGCGAGGATGCTAATACAATGCTTCATAAATCAAAGGTGGAGGTTGCCCATCTGCGAGCGGCGCTTGGGGCCACCCAATCGATGGCTGAGGCTGGTAGGACTCTAGTGTTAGAGGCCGTGGATGAGTATCTGGAGGGCTACGAGAAAACTCTTCTCCACGTTCAGACTTTTTTCCCCACCCTAGACCTACAGCCCTGCAAGCCGTATATGAGGGTCGAGGGCGGCCGTCTTATTGACTCAACCAAAGGGACACGGGCCAAGACTTCAAGGGAAACTCCCGAGGTGGGTCGAGCTAGAGAGGTGCTGCCGATGATGCTAAATCCCTAGCCAAGCGGGGCTAATTTACTCTTTTATTGTAGTAGCGTAGGTTTTTCAATGTTTTCTTAATTTTGTCTGGGCTTGTGGTATTGTGATGTTTTGCCATCCTTTGACTTGCCATTCATGATGGAATGTTTGTTTTTTTTTTGTATGTCGTACTTTCTTTAAGTCGAGCTGGGGCACTTGAGTGCGGACGTGGTAGTTCCTGAGTTGGATGGTATGATTGGTGTCTAATCCTAGAACTTGGGGTGTCGACTCTTTGAGTTTGGCAGAGGTTTGGGGGGACTTCACGTGTAGCGCAAGCTTTGAGGTTATAAATGAGGCGACGTTTTGGCGTTGAACGCGTTATTTTGATGAAACACTTCGTCTTTCGGATATTTTTATCAACAGACAGGGGACATTGATTGGTCATGATAGGAGTGGTTTTTCGTTTTTTAAGGTAGGGATATGACCGTATTGATGGTGTGATTTTTTGTCTCCTGACTATATTTAATGTTTAGGAAACGACAAGGGATTTCTGACCGTCAGACGATTGCGTTTATAAAAGGGAAAAGGAAAGCTCTTGGTTTCACTCCATGTTATCCTTACTTATTTGTGTCTTCATTCTGGGAGACTAAGGAAATGAGGTTAGTGTTTCACAGTGGGAATTTTTCACCTGGGTGGGGGGTTTTTGTTGGTGACCTTGCCGGTGGCAACTTCCTGAGTGGTATGGTAGGGGCCAAGAGGTCTGTGGTTGAGCGTGTTAAGACGAGGGCAGTACTAGGATAGGTGAGACATGTCGGGTCTAGAATGGGTGATGTGGCTTTCTCGGAGTTCACCTTTGGTGGAAGTATCGTGTTCTGGCGTTCGAGGGCTTGGGTTATCAACTTCGACATTATCAGGCTAGAGGTGGAGCTCGTTTGCCTGCTCCAAGGTTGAAAGTTGGAAATGTCAGGGTTACCTAGGTGGTGGGTTGTCCCGGATTTTCTTCAGGAGTTGTTGAGCTGGCAGAATCCAACCCCTTTGAGGGTAAGATGCCAAGTAGTACAGAAATGTTCTAGCCCTTTCTACGTGGTTTATGGAGAAAATGATTACTGACAATCTATGAGAGTGCGCTCTGCAATGACTGTCGCTTTGTCTTGCTTTACTTTTTTACTTGTTCCTTGTTAAGTCTCTAGGCATTTGTATTGTGCGCAGTTGTAGTGTGATAGACGAGTGTGACGTAAAACTATTATAGATGTGAGGCTTGTAATCAGATGTAAATTGTTTGTAATGAAATGTAAGTGTCTTCTGGGTACCTTGTTTTCTGTTGTGTCTTGATGTAAAATATTCTAGGATCGAACCAAGGGAAGCTCGAGATCCAACGTGCCTATCTGTTATAGGGGCACGACTTTGGGATCAGACCGACGGAAGCTCAGGGTCCAGCGTGCCTGTCTGTTACAAGGCACAACTTTGGGATCCGATGGAGGGAAGCTCGGGGTCCAGTGTGCCTGTCTGTTACATGACACGACTTTGGGATCGGACAGAGGGAAGCTTGGGGTCTAGCGTGCTTGTCTGTTACAAGGCATGACTTTGGGATCGGACAGAGGGAAGCTCGGCATCTGGCGTGCTTGTCTGTTACACGACACGACTTTGGGATTGGACCAAAGAAAGCTCGGGGTCCGGCATGCCTGTCTGTTACAAGGCATAACTTTGGGATCAAACTGAGGAAAGCTCGAGGTCTGACGTGTTTGTTTGTTACAAGGCATGAATTTGGGATTGGACCGAGGGAAGCTCGAGGTCCAGCGTGCTTGTATTGTTACAAGGCACGACTTTGGGATCGAACCGAGGGAAGCTCGGGGTCTGGCGTGTCTGTTTGTTACAAGGCACGACTTTGGGGTTATGCCGAGGTTTGTGTGGGGCGGACTGACCATATCGGTCTCAGTCCTGAGCACTGTTTAAAGGAGGACCAAGCTTGGCTCGAGGTTCTGTACGCCTATTTGATACAAGGCATGGCTTGATAGGGTCGAGGCAGGCTTGAGGCGCTTGGAGCGATGATGGGGCTGTGCCTGAGGTCTGCGCGGGGTGGACTAACCTTGTCGGTCGGGGTCCTGAGCACAATTTAAAGGAGGACTAAGTCTAGCTCGAGGTCCTGTGTGCTTGTTTAATATAAGGCATGGCTCGATAGGGCCAAGGCGGGCTCGAGGCACCTAGAGCAATGATGGGGATGTGCCCGAGGTCCGCGTTGGGCAGACTGACCATGTCGGTCTGGGTCTCGAACACGAGGTCCGACTTGCCTGTTTGTTACAAGGCATGACTTTGGGGCTATGCCCGAGGTCTGCGCGGGGCAGATTGACCATGTTGGTCTGGGTCCCGAGCACAGTTTAAAAGAGGACCGAGCCTGGCTCGAGGTTCTGTGCGCCTGTCTAATACAAGGCATGGCTCGATAGGGCCGAGGCGCCAAGAGCGATGATGGGATGTGCCCGAGGTCCGCGCGTGGTGGACTTACCATGTCGATCTAGGTCCCTAGCACATTTTAAAGAAGGATCGAGTCTGGCTCGAGGTCCTGTGTGCCTATTTGATACAAGGCATGGCTCGATAGGGTCGAGGTATGCTTGAGGCGCCTAAAGCGATGATGGGGCTGTGCCTGAGGTCTACGCGGGGCGGACTGACCATGTCCGTCTAGGTCCCGAGCACGGCTTAAAGAAGGATCGAGTTTGGCTCGAGGTCCTGTGCTCCTGTCTGATACAAGGCGTAGCTCGATAGGGCTGAGGCAGGCTCAAAGCACCTAGAGTGAGGATGGGGCTGTGCCCGAGGTCCATGCAAGGCAGACTGACCATGTCAGTCTGGGTCTCAAGCACGGCTTAAAGGAGGATCGAGTCTGGCTCGAGGTCCTATGCGCTTGTCTGATACAAGGTGTGGGTTAATAGGGCCAAGGGGGCCTTGAGGCGCCTAGAGCGTTGTCGGGGCTGTGCCCGAGGTCCGTGTTTTGTACCTGTATCTAAATTTTCTTAGTAAAATATGGAGTTTTTGGCATACCTTGTTGCTTTGGCTTGCTTCGGCAGTAGTTTGTTTGAGTATTTGTCTTTGGTTGGCATATGCACTAAGTGGACCGAGGTTATAGATGACTTGCTCTTGTATTTAACTAATCAGGAAGGGTCGAGGTTATCTAAGTTGAGGCAGTCTCGAGGTGATGCAGAAAAAATGTGATTATGCCGGGGTTTATTAGGGAGTGCCAAAGGAAAGTCTGTGTTTCCGCTTTTCCTGAAGCTATGACAAATAATAAGTGGAAGCAACTGTCTTTATTTAGCAAGGAATATTGTAACAGTGAGTGCCTAGAAGGATGACTGCTTGGTTGGGGTGTGCCCTTGCTTCTTCACGCCTCAGATTTAGCTAGGTGGTGGGCTCTACTACTGATACTGATCCTGGTGCGACACTCGTGCCACAGATGGTTTGTTCTGGGCAGGGGTTCGGTCCTTCGAGGTGGGGCTCTATTTCGAGTCGACACTGGTCATCTGCCAATTGGTTTTGTCTTTCTAACTCTATCATGTGCACACTGGGGTGTGGGGCTTGGCTATTTGTCCTTGCCGCCTGACTATTGTTCCCAGGAGTGTCACTTCCCCTACTATCCTTACCGAGCTCGGGATTTCGAATCCTGAGTACCAAGCCTCTTTTTAGTTGGCGGGAATGGCTTCGACCTTGGTTTCTGTTACTAGGAACTTCATGGCTAGATGGGGAGTGGACACTATTGCGCCTAATTTGTTGAGAGAAGGGCGGTCGAGCAGCGCGTGTATGGTGTTTGACAGTCAACAACTAGGTGTCAGATGCAGATTGTCTTAACGAGGGGAGCTGTCCCGAATGAAGTTAGTAAGTCGATATAGCCCCTAACACTTACCTATTCTCCTGAAAAACCAATCAGGTTTCCATCAAATGGTCTTATTTCCTTTTAGGGGATTCCCATCTTCTTTAGGGTTGACAAGTATATCAGGTCGGTCGAGCTGCCTTGACCTATGAGGATTTTCTTCACTTAGAAGTTGGTGGTGACGACCGAGATTATCATGGGATCGTTGAGATTTTTTTTGATACCTTCGAAATTCTCCTCAGTAAAGGAGATTACAGGGTGGCGAGGAATTCTCCTTGGTCTCTTTTCGATGTTATCTATTGACATTACCACTCGGAGATGTCGTTTTCTTGTCGAGCTTGATTCTCCTCTGCATTCGAAGCCTCCAAAGATGGTGTTAATAACCCTGGCTACTCGGTTTGTTGGGGACGGTCCGGCAATTTGCCTGTTGCCTGCTTGGTGCCACGTCTGAGGGTTGTAGCTCCTTTTCCTTTTCGGGTTGCCCTGGGGGGATCGCCTCTGATCTAATCTATAAATGTATTGATGGAGATAGCCTTCCCTGACCAGCTGCTCTATTTGGTCATTTAGGGCGGTGCACTCCTCGATCATATATCTAAACATGCGGTGGTAATCGCACCGCTTGTTGGTATCGGTGTTGTCGCAAAGGGGTCTTTGTTCATTGGTATCCAGAAGAGGAATGACCTTGGCGTTGTAAACTTCTTAGAAAATTTGGTCCCACCTTGTTGTGAGGGGGGTGTACGCGTTGTAGTGTAACTGAGGTGGCTCGAGGGCCCAGGGTGGTTCTCTCCGCCCTTTATTGTGATCTCGACCTTCTTGGTTTTGGTGGGGGTCCTTCTTATGGCTGTGTTGATGCCGGGCAAGAGGTTCTGACTGAAGGGCCGGTTACGGCTGTATTTACAGCTCAGCTTCCTTACGCCGGGCGACTGAGGCTTCTTCCTTGTTGTTATACCTTGCCGAGTGCATTCTGAGATCGACCAGGGTAGCGGGGGGCTTTTGAGCCAGTGAATTAGTGAAAGGGTCTGCTCTTAATCCAGCCATGATGGCATGTAGGGATACCGCAGGGTTAAGGTCTTTGATCTTGAGGGCTTCTTGAAAGAACCTATTCATGAATGCTCACAATGGCTCGTGCTCGCCCTATTTAAGGTTGATAAGACTAGCCAAGGTCCTGCGATGGGCTCGGTTAGTGGAGAAATGAGTGAGAAAGTGAGTGGCCAGCTCGTAGAAGTCGTGGATAGAATTCAGCTTCAAGGACAATAACCACAACATGGTTGATTTCCTCAAGGTGCTAGGGAAGGATCGGCACATGATCGGGTCCAAGCTTCCACTTATCAGCATGGCAGCGCTGAATATGGTGAGGTGATCTAGAGGGTCGATGGTGCTGTCATAAGGTTCTAAGGTGTAAGGAGGGTGGAAGTTGTCGGGTAAAGGAACGGTCATGATGAACTCGGAAAAGGGATGGATGTAGGAGTACAAGGGTGTGGAGGGTGAGGGGATAAGGGTGTAGGTGACGACTGCCTTCTGCATCGCAATCAGTTTGCTCGTTAGGTTGGTCATGCTGCTAGTTTTAGGTTAATTCAGCAACTCGATTTTGGAGTTGCTGGACTGTCTGGAGAAGGACCTCTATGACAGTTGGATTTTGTGGAGGGTGATCAGGGTTGTTTGACTCTTGGGCGGGGGGCGCTTCTGGTCCTCACCATGGTGTGGCAACGAGGAGGTTGGTTTGAAAGGCTTTTAGTGAGCTTATGGGGTAGGTAAGTTTTATCGAGCCCCACGGTGGGCGACAAGTGTTCCTTCCTGACCAAAAGAGGACGATCAGAGGCAGGGCACGGGCTGCGGTGACGGGTCTGTCTAGGGGACGGCTGGCGCCTGTAAGCACTCTAACGCTCAAGTGAGTAAGAGAGTAAGGAGTGTAACGCCTCCTCATCTCAAATAGTACAGTAGATTTATACCTAGTTGTCCAAGAGGTGTTAGGAAACCCTAGCAGCGGAAACAATGGATCAAACCTGCCGAGATATTTGTAGGGTTCCCATGCAAGCTAAATATGCACAAATCTTCCATTAAAATAACATATAAGTCCAGCATAACAAAAAAAGAGGTACAAATTTCCAAATAGTTACAACACTTCCGAATAGAATTACATAAAATGATAAAATAATGTTTAAACATCCACTGATTCTTTCCCGTGTGCCTCGCTTGCTTCCTTAGTCCCTGACACACTAAACATACCTGGAAAGGGGAACGTTCCAGGGGCATCAACCCAAGTCAGATTACAAGAATCCAAGTGAGATGTTCTCAAGAAATGAATAGCTCATGTATGAAAATGCAAATATGCAAAAATGAAACCTCATTTGTGGAAGCCATGCCAGGGTGTTGCAATCATCCTCGCGCACACCATGCTCACCTCAAAACACGCATATGTGACTCCACGAGTCACTCATGGCAGCCACTAGCTTGCCACAAGCAACCACATGCCATGAAGTGATGAAACAAGTAAAATTCAATGCCAAACAAAGGAAGCAAGTGAGCATGTCCACATATAACACAAATGAATCAAAGGATGATCAATATGAAGTGCAAAAGATGTAGAGAACCACTCACTCTTACTGTATTTCTTGTTGGTCCACCGTTTTTATGAAATTCAGCACTTTTAAGCTACAGTTACATACAGTTCTGGTCACCAACCTAAATTATTTTTACATAGGATATTGTAGGAAATCATTTAAAGAGTAAACCATAAAAATTTCAGAGCTAAAGGCCCTGCCATGTGCCCTCACGCACCCTCATAAGGATGGCCACGCGCGGCCACGCGTAGCTGCGATAGGCGCATGACTTACACGAGCCGAACCCCTGGTTTTTACGGATTCAACTTTCGGAGTTTAAAACGGCCATAACTTTTTAAACTGGTCTTCTTATTAACTTTTTAACTTTTTAAACGGCCATACTCCGATTCGACTTTCGTTCGAACCTACGGACTCCCCTTTCAGTGTACTACGACACTATAGAAAGAAAAGCGACTTACCTTTTTGGTTTCTCCTCCGTTTTTGGTGTTTTCTCAATCTGGTCTTCTTATTTTAGCTTCTTTTTCTTCCTTTCTTTGAATTCTTCTCTCCCTTGCTTTTCTCTTCTACTTTTCCTCTACGTGGTCCTTCTCTCCAACTCTTTTATAGTCCTTTCAGGAGTGCACTTATCCTCTTAGGTTGGCTATATTCTTCCTTAGCCATAATGGCTATCTTTGAAAACTTTTACCATTTGATTCTATCTTCTTTAAAAAGATTTTACTCTTCCAATCTCATTCTTCCATTTGCCCCTTTTGTGACTTTCTAAACAACCCTTCTTATCTTCATCTTTTAGAGAACCAATAGAATTCTTCCAAATCTTCTTACTTTGAATTTAGGGTATGAGTAATTATGGTTATCTCAAACTTTAAGACTTTTGAGTTAAATCCTTCAATACAATTTCACCAACTCAAGGCTTCTCAAACAAGCCTTTATCATGACAATTATTTTGAGAAGTTATCTTTATTTTGCATTTAAGCCCTTAAAACCATTTTCATTTGCACTTAAATTCAAAACTTCCATTAAATCACACTTTATTACATCGTCCATCCCTTACATTATATCTAACCTCTACATTAAATTTTTGGGGTATTACAAGGAGAAATAATGTATTAGTAGGTCAAAGATCAGAAAATACATTGTCTCTAAAGAGAGCTGGTTGATGTAGAAGGAGGAGATGTCCTCCTACATGCATGTGTCATGCTTTTGCAGGTACTAGGACTGACTATTCGGCGCCAGTGAAGGTTCCCAGGTGGTAGTATGGTGGCGACGGGACCCTCATTAATGTGGATGGGATCCGCTATTAATGAGAATGGGATTTGAGGCGGTAGCACGGATACCTAGTGGAATTGCAATGATGTTGTGGCAAGCTAGCACTGAGCCAAGATTGGGCCTAAGGAGAGGGCCAAGATTGGGCCTAAAGAGAATGCCGAGATTGGGCCCGGATGGTCCACTAACAAAATCCCAGAACCCCAGTCTAGCCTTTATATTATTAAGACCAACAGATCTAAGCTAAACAAAGCATAACCTCATGCAGCGGAAATAACAAAACCTAACATCATAAGATATTACAACCGTTTAAACAAACTATCTTCCAAACAAAATAAGGATTACATAACTAAAAGAAAACATAAATATCGTATAACATGCTCGTACTCCCCTAACTCTATCCGATCACGTCCTCATCCTTATTGCGACCCTCGTCTGGAACATTTGAATGTTCTAGGGCCAGAACCCAGGTTAAATGCTGAATCATCTAAGTGATGGCACATAAACAAATTTTATAGAATGCATGAAACGAACATAAGCATGGTATATACAAAACAATACGACACGTCAACCATGAGAAATCTCCCTGGAATAGAAAAACCTCCCATGGAAAATCGATTCCACACACTGTTGGGATTAACCTTACCGCAACATACTTAATCTCCGGGTTCCCAACATCGTCACCCGATCAACAGAGATTAACTTTGCCCCATTCTCAAAAAGACCATATCCCATCCCACCGGACTATGACATGATTTCAATATAACAATGCAATGAAAACCACTTGCCATGCAATTTCACAAATCATATACAGTTGATGTATCACGTGAAAAATAACTTGATATGCACAATATGCTTAAAAACAAAAAGGTAGCATAACCACATATAAATCAACCACCTCGAAGTGAAACTACAATGTGAACCTCGGGCCGAACCACCCACATAAATCATACTAGGTTTTGAAAAGATTACTCACTCACTTTATTTGAAACGTCACTTTGTGCCTCGTAATGTGTGTCAGACCTCGAAAATCATGCAATCCTTTCTTCTAATTGTTAAAGTGTCTCTTGTTTACCGTCACGACTATAGAATTAATATTTCCATTTTCCCCATAATTTTCTTATTTTTTCTTATTTTTCTCTAATTTCCATAACCTTTCTTTTTTTAGAAAATTCATAATAAATGCCTAACACTTAATTTCACCAAATATTTTTACACAGATATTCCTAAAATAATTTTACAAAAAGTATAAAATTAATTTTGGACAAAACCTATGCTTTACGCTCCACCATGCGCTGAGTGAGTAGCCTGCGAGTGAAGTTCGCGTGTGCTGGTCATGCGCCTTGTCTTCTCCAGCTTTTTTTTTCGGCTCCAACGGTCTGCAACAGCTTCCAACAGCCAAACAAATCATACAGCCTTGAAGCTCTCCTTGAGGCAATCCTAGGGGTACCCTTATACGTCGGAAATAGCCACTGGAATGGCCCTTAATGGCCGTTTATAGGCGCGGCTTTGGCGAGGCTCGATTTTTTGCCCAAGTCTTTGAAACCCCTTAAATCTTATACCAAAACGTCCCAAATTCTTTAGAAATGCTCCCTAGCACTCAAGGAACAAAAACCCTATGCTCTCAATGCTCGATTCTTGCTGAAACTTCCCGATTTGCCTTCGATTTTGAATGAAACCCTCAGCCTTTAGAACCCTTTTTATATCTGTTTTCCACTGAAATTTTGACCATACACAAGCTTTCCTATACCCTAAGCTTCAAATCTAATCATTACAAGCATCGAATCAAGCTAAATGATGATAAAATTCCCTCAAAATTTTAGGCTAAATTTTTCATTATTTTGAAATCGATTTTCCATCCAATCATCAATGATCCCAGCCAATACCCTTGCCCAATCAAGTTATAATGACTTGGGGAGTAATCCTGACCCCCTTGGAAGCCTCGCCGATGACCGCCACAAAGTTGGCAAGTGATTTACAGGTTTCACACCTATTTTCTATTATTTACACTTTCACCCCCCAACTCTTGATATTCCACGTTTCTGCCCTTATCTCTCAAACCCTGGGTTTTTCACTTATTCCATTAGACCCCATAAGTTTAGGATGACTTGATACACCCTCGAAAGTTTAGGAAAAACCTCATTTTGACCACCCTCGATCAATTTCTAGATTCTCCACTTTAACCCAAATGCCCTTAATCGCGCATTTGATCCTAAATTTCCTCGAGTCTCTTGGTTTTTGAGAACGCCCAACTCTTTTGACATTTTTACCCCCCAATTTTCATCTTGGTTTGGTCACTTACCTATTCGTTCATGTTTTTGAAATTTACACATTAGCTCAAAAATATGATAATTTGGATTTAAACCCAAAAGATTTCTAAAATACTTTTGATATAAAATTTTGGGTATTACAGTATAGCTGGGAATAAGGTATTGCATTGTGAGACCTACTATGGGGCATATGTTCCAAGTTGGCATTGCGGACCAAGGCTTTGTGGTCAATCTATATGAACACACATGCTCTTGTAGATAATGGGACTTAATTAAGTGGCCTCCCAAGCTTTCGCCTGTATACACTTTATGAAGCATGATCCGGTTGCCTATGTAGATTTATATTACAGGAAATGAAAATACTTTAAGGCATACCAGTATGCATTGGAGCCATTGAATGGGTTATCAATGTGGCCAATGATTGATGCTGCTTCTATACTAACCCCTTCCCCCATAATATAAGAAAATGTCTAGTAGACCAAAGAAGAATTGAAAGAGGGATGTTGCTAAAACTGAAGAAAGACAGGAAGTGGTCGGTCGGCATGGCATGCAGATGACAAGCCAACATTGCTTGCAAACTGGCTATAATAAAAGAGGTTGCCCAAATAAAGATAAAGCAGCAGCACTAAGACCTCCCAAGGTATGATAACCTAATTACACATGTCTATTTTTTGCATCTTTGATTTGTTTGTTTTGTTTACACTATATTATCCCCATTATAGGGAAAGAGAGGCAAACCCGCCACATCCATCACCTGAACAATAGCCCCAACAATTGCCAAATCACGTGCCTCGACATGATCTAGAACAATTGTTTCAACAACAACCACATCAAGTGCCCCAGCAAGTGCCTCAGTAACAACCACAACAAGTGCCCCATTAACAACCACCAGAAATGCCACATCAAATGCCACAGCAATGGCTTCAAGAAGGAAAATGGCAAGAGATAAAAATGAAGGTTTATGTCTTTTTTGGTTTATTTGGTAGTTACCATTATCTTTAATATTTGCAATGCAAGCTTTGTACATGATGTTTCTTATTCACCATGACGTATATAGGCAAGAAAAGACTACGAAGTGATGTTCTCATTAGAATTAGACAATTTTTATGCAAGGGTACATATGTTGCTTGAATTTGTTTGTTGAATTTGTTTCTTTATTAAAATGGCCATCTATTTTTTTTTCTTTTGCCCATTTAAATGCTAGGGGAAAAATGAGCTAGATATATATGTGGACCTGCATCAACATTTGTACCGACAAGGAATGTATTGAACTCCCAATGGCAGGGAAGTCATGCAACCAGTGGATCACAACCCATGGTGTCTCAAGAAGAATCTAAGCCATTTACACCACTACCAACAGGGCAATTCCAACAGACATGAACTGCACCACAAGTTGACGCACCTAGAAATTTGGGCTCTGGTATGTGTAATTTGAGACGGTACAGAGATGGACGTGTTGGAGATTTGGAAGATTTATGTAAGTTTGGCATATCATTTATGGTGTAATTGCTTGTGTTATGCAATTCATTCAAGCAGGATTTCACATAGTATACTTCGATCATTTAGATTCATTATTTACTTATATGATCATTTAGATCATTATTAACTTATATGCAATTTATATAACGTGGTGGCATCAGTCCGATCGGACATTTCTTTGATCGGTAACATAACCATTACTCTAATGTAGGAATGGTGAATAGTTCGATTGTACTAATTTTTGTATATGATCAGTTTGATTCTTTATTCTATAGTCCAATTGGACACATGAAGAATCCGATAACATTGAATAGTCCGACGATAGCCTTCTTTACATGAAGAATCCAATCGGATTATTGACGGACCCACAACACTTCCCTTGTATGAACCAATAATAGTCCTGTTGTTGCCAAAAATATAACAATTAAAATTTATAGTGGGGTCTACTCGAGCTCGGTGTCGGGTGAAGTTGAGTTATCGTAAGAGAAGTTGCCTTAAGGGAGTTTGTCGCTAGGATGCTCGCCACAAGCTCCTTTGCCACAAGGTCTTCACCACAAGGATTCGCTACTAGCTTTCTTGCCACAAGGCTTCACTACTAACTCTTCTGCCACAAGGTTTCACCACTAGCTCTTTCGCGATAAGCCTTCGCCACTAGCTTTTTTACCACAAGGATTTACCTTTGTCGCAAGGTCTCGCCGCAAGGATTTGGCTTCGCCGCTAGGTCTCGCCAAAAGGATTTGGCCCTGTTAATGCTCCAAAAAATGGGTTAGAAGGCTCGCGGGAATCTTCCCCCACGAAGACCCTCCAATGCCGAAGTCAGTATCGGATCCCAAGGGCTATTCATGAAAAACAGTAAAGATGCAGTCAAAGTGTCTAGATTTTACCAAAATTGGAAGTCCTCCTCAATATCCTGTAGCTGGGTATTTATAGGGCACAATTCTCAAGGGTGGCTAGTGTTGACACGTGGCGATTGAGGAATGGAGCTTAGGCTTCGTCGGGAATAGGCTTTTGCCGCCTAGCCACGAGCTTGACCCTCGCAGCCAGCCAACAAGCAACAGCGAGGCTGCCTCTCGTGGCTAGACTGCGAGAAACTGCAAGGTTGCCTCTTGAGACAAGCTATTGCCAGGCTGCTCGCGGCAACGAGGTTGGCCCTCACGGCTAGTCCATGCCACGAGGTTGGCCCTCGCGGCAGGCTGGTACTTGTTAGGCAATTGGCGGCAATCCTTTTGCCGCCAGCTTTTTGTTCTTCTTCATTTTTTTTCCTCAAAATTTCTCACCTTTTTTCTCTCCCATTTTTCATGGCACAACAAGTCCCAACATTGTTCCGAGTGCAATCGAACTAAATCATGAAGATTTTGATCACAAAATTTAACCAATAATAGTCCGATCAGACTAATTAAGAATTCATGTAAGGCAAAATTCATGCACATTGTATGTAAGGCAATTCATGTAAGACAAAATTCATCTATTTCTGGGAAACCAAATTTAGTTATATAAAAAAATAAGGGTTGTACAAGTTCATAACATTGAATAGTCTAAGTCCGATCGAACTGAATCATAAAGAGTCCGATCACATAATTAGTCTGTTCAATCGAACTATTGACCGACCCACAACACCGCCCATGAATGAACCAATAATAGTCCAAATATTGAATAGTTTGAGTCCGATCGTACTTATATGAAAAGTTTGATCACATAATGAATTAGTTTGAAATAGTCCAATCCAATTGGACTGATTCATGAAGAGTTCGATCACATAATTAATCAATCCGATCGGACTATTAACCGACCCACAACACCACCCATGTCAAACTATCAACCGACCCACAACACCGCCCATGTATGAACCAATAATAGTTCGATCAAAATAATTAAGAGTCTAATCTGACTTTATGTAGGGAAATTCATGCACATTGTATCTAAGGCAATTCATGTAACGAAAAATTCATCTATTTTTGGGAAACCAAATTTAGTTATATAAAAAAATAAGGGTGGTACAAGTTCATAACTTATTAGGCTACTATTTATCAGTTGGAATGCTATATCTATACATGTAAAAGGCAATGAACCTCTGAAGATTTTGAGCATCTTCTTTCATATAATGCATCTCCCATTTATCCTCCCTATGCTGCAAAATGTCCTCCATGTACTTTAATACAAAGCACCTGCAGCTGCTCTTGTATTAAAATATACTATAATACTTAAATATGAATGCAATACCCATCCTGTTGCTGAGGGATCGACCTCTACATAGGATCAGGAACCTCCAACTCCCAATCTTGGTATGAACGTGCAAGTGTGGAATAGTGTTTATAATAATCACTATTAACTAGGAGAATGGCTAGGAGTTTGGACAATAGGTTCAATTCATCGATTTTTTTCCTCATGCTTTCAATGGACATTGACATAGGGTCGTATACGACGATTTTCCTATCATTGAAGCAAATATTTTACAGTACCCAATGCTTGCTTCCTACAACACATGGGAATAACGCCTGATTGTAACAGGAACACATTAGTAGAGCTAGACTATAAAAAAAATGAAATAATATACAAATAGCATTTATGTAATCTATAGTCCACTAGGGGAAATCTTTGTCAAGTTCCCCCGAGACAAAGTGGGCCCATTCTTTAAGGAGCTTAACCTCAGAAGGCACGTACTTCTTCTGGCCCTTCTTGAACTCTGTTCTCCATAGATATTGCATATACCCCTGGAAAAAGGTTAAACATTACTAATGGACTAAATAAAGATGTAGCAAAAAAAAAAGAACTAGCATTAATATAAATTGTGATATACACTCACAAAAAATGTCGATGACACAATGGCTTACTTTTAGTCATAGATCCCATCAAATGGTGATTGCATATTTCTAATCCGTCAAAGGCAACACAAGTAGTTGTCGATGTGTTGCCCCTCCAACCAGCTCATCTCTCTCTCTATATAGCAGAGCATACTCGGTACAACGTCATATATGTGATTGGCGGTACGCCTACAATGAATGAGAATTATTATACAAGTACTCGTATTACTGATGTACACATAAAAGGTAGAAACTTACTAGATCTCATCTTGGGAGACTATGTACTGGGTGGGTGTATCCTAGAGGGGGTATAAGACTAACCTCCTCCTTTTCCTCAACCTTATGGTGTTGCTTTGCTACTTCTTGCGCTATCTGAATAACCCCAAGATCTACAATGTCAGTTAACATTACGGCCTCTCTTATCCCCTCTGCCACTGCAGATTTAATTCTCTTCCATCGACCAGGATTGGTGAAAGGTGTATAACGAAATTTGGATGGTACTCGCTCTCGTATTGATCGTCTGTCCACCTCTTCCTGCAATGCAACAAAAATAAAACGTGGCAATTGGTAGAGTTAACAGATATGTAGTCATATAAAAGTGAAAGTTGTTACCATAGAAGGAGATGTTTGGTTCGCCTCATAATGGCGATCGGGCAGGGAGTTGTCACCAACATCTAGCTCCTCTTGCAACTGAATAAAAATTCACAGCTATAAGATAGTAGTATTAAAGAATATGTAAATGTGTGAAAGCATTTTCATCTTACAACTCACATGAGATGTCCAGTCCTCCTCTTGAATACGATTAGGTTGGTTGTGATCACCACCATCTACCTCCTCTTGCAACTCAATCAAAACTATCCATTACAATATGGTAGTAACATATAAAAGTGAATTTGTTTCTTACAACAAAAGGCGGTGTTTGGTCCTCCTTAAGAGCATGGACAAGCTAGATCTCGTCACCACTAGCTGGTTGTGTTGAACAGTCCTAATGCTGTTTGTTGTCTTGATCGACATGCATAAGGAAAACAGGACTGGATGGGACGCGAAAAATAGTTGACAATAATGATTCAACCATCGTCTCCAACTGCTCCACCTGTGTGTCCAAACAGCCCACTCGTGTGTCCAATTGGTCCACTCGTGCGTCCATACTCCTCAACAATTGAAGTGCCTTAATAAGCATCTTAGTGTGTTGTACAAGATTAAAAGTCAAAATAAAAAACAATTACAAACAAACGATTAGTATGCGTACAAAAAATATTATGATAATAATCATAACCTAGGCTCGTTCTGGATAAGTTGTGTGCTCGAAAGGGGTCCCTTATGAACAGACTCCTCCTCATCTTCCTTTTCCACTCCCTCCCCCCCTCCATCCTATAGATGAACTCCTTCTCATCGACACCATCCCAGCATACACTAGCCTCCCTCTCCATCGCCTCACCCCCATACTTGAAAACGTCGGGTCCAACCTTGTGCAGAGAGTTAAAAGACCTCTAGAAATCAATGGCCTGCTCTGCATCAGTTGGCTCGATCGTCAGACTTGGTTTAAGCAACTACAGAATATTGAAATATTTAGACCACTAGTTGTGCAAAAATAAAAAAGACATTCATTGAAATTTACATAAAACACTAACAAACTTGGAAAGATAGTCATCATAATTTATTTGCTTGGGCCTCCTTTTTTATAACCACTTCATGCATTTGGGGATCTTGATTGCGGCTTTTATTAGTACAGCCCATGTACTCACCACCCCGTGATTGTTTTGATCAACCACCATTGTAAAATGAACAATAATTATAATAAAAAACACAACTAAACAAAAACAAACCATTAGTTAGTATAGATAAATCAAGTTAGGATTGTATCTAAAATGCCTAAACAAATCCATACAAGCTAACTTTCTTACCAACCTTTGTAGTCATCTTCCCCCTGGTAGTTGGTAGGCGAAAGTAATATAGACCTTGACTATACACGTACGTTCTCCAAGGGAAAGACATAAAGGATTTTAAATCATCCAGCAAGGTCCAATGGAAATCTTCTACACTTGCTCGCTCGTTGTGGCCCATTAATAGCATATTGACCATGGCGAGGTATCCCATCTTCAACACATTATCTTTATCAAGGTCTTCCTTTCTATCGAGTACTTCCTTTATGCCATTAAGAAACACGCCCTCTTTATATGGGAATAAATGGGCCTATAAGCTACCATCCTCATCAGGTCTTGCTTGTAAGATTTTCCAGTCAATATGGCCAAATTGGGGTCCAGTCATGAGGATGAACTCTTGCTTCCCATATTTACATGCCACACTGCCTAGCTCGAACCACATCTCATCAAGATGGGCACCAATCACCTCCCTTAGAAGCACCTGATGAATCAATTGTGGTGGAGTAGCTTGGGAAGAGTGAGGTATTTGCATGAAATGTCCTAGTGGGCCCCAGATGAAATCCTCCAACACACTATACTTCACAAGGGCTTCACGAACAATGGCAAGATTTTTGATGCAACAGTGAGTAGTTGCTCATGTATCGGGTGGTAGTACCCGACTACCATGGACATATGTAAAGGTCTGTTTCTTCTTATGGGCATCCATCTATAAGAAACAATACAAAATTGAAAAAATTAAATGCGAAAAAAATTTCATGAAAAGACTGATAACATTCTTCATCAGTCCGATCAGACTTTTCTTCAGAGTCTTTCATATTCAAATTGTATTGTTCGATTGGACTCTTGATCACTCTTGATATGATGATACCGTTTGGATCTGATAAAACTCTTCATCAGTCCAATCGGAGTTTTCGTTGGACTCTGTCATTAAAATGCCTGAAAAAATAATAATAAGTCCAATCAAACTCTTGATCTGATAATACCGTTTGGATCCGATAAAACTCTTCATCAATTCAATCGAACTTTCATTAGACTCTTTCAAATTCAAACTGTATTGTCAGTCTAATCAAAAGTCCAACTCTTGATCTGAAAATACTGTTTGGATATGTTTCAAACTCTTCATAACTATTGAAAAGTCTGATAAATAGTCTGATCAAGGGTCTTATCAACCTTTTCAATGAATTTTTTCATATTATTGTCATTCGGACTCTTGATGATAGATGATTGAAAAGTCCGATTGAATTCTAAAAAAAAAGTTTGACTGAATCCAAACGGTTAATCAATCTGATTGGGATAGATCGGACTCTTAATCAGTCCAAATGGTTTTGTCATCAGACTCTTGAAGATCGAAACGAATGAAGAGTTCGATTGAGAGTCAATCTTCAAGAGTCCGAGGCTTTCATGTTCATCCACAAATTCTCAACAACACTCCAACTTTCAAGAGACCGATCACAATTAAGAGTCTGATTCATTTCCGTATTTTGGGTTTCATTAGTGAACATCCCCAAATGCTCAAAAACACTTCAACATTACAACTAATTTCAGAAATTGGGCTTTTTTTGCCAAAATTGAAACTATTGGATAAAATAAAAAAAACACGATAATGTTTTTCTTTTTGGTGCTAATAGCCATTGAATTATTTCTGGGGAGATCTTTTGTGATTTATTTTTGTTTTTAGAAGTTTTTGTGTTTTATTTTTATGGCTGGGCACCCTTTTATTAATTTTAAGTACAATTAGAGTTAATTAAATTTAAATTAAATTAAATTCTATTCAATTTTCTGTTAATCTACCTATAATTATTAAAAAAATAGAAAAAAACCAAAGAAAAAGAAGTAACATTATTGCCGGTAACAAAAATATTATTGCTAGCAACCACTATGACGACAATAAAGAATCAAGTAGAGTAGTG
Source organism: Diospyros kaki (assembly GCA_036245055.1). Taxonomy (NCBI): domain Eukaryota; kingdom Viridiplantae; phylum Streptophyta; class Magnoliopsida; order Ericales; family Ebenaceae; genus Diospyros; species Diospyros kaki. The sequence continues at coordinate 24,287,448 of BSEG01000002.1, forward strand.
GAAGAAATCTATGACATGGGGGAAGTCAAAGCATCCTTAGTGGAATTGAGAGATTACAAGAGAGTTATAAAGAAATAAAAGTGTTATGATGTCAGCAACATCAAATAGTGATGGTGTTGTTCAACATCTTCATCTTTTAACCCTCAAGAATCCCTCCCTTTCCAACTCTCTCTCTTCCTTCTTCCTAATCTTTCTTCCTATCTTTCACTATTACGAACACTATCGCGAACCACTGACTTCTCTGTCACCCTCTATACTATTATCTCTCATTATAGTTCTCTTTGTTCTCCATTCGATCACCATCAAGATCTAGCATCGATTGGGAATATAGTGAGTTAAGGTTAAGCTCTATCACCGTTGCTCTGGCTTCTCATCATTATTGCACCAACATCGTTTTCCTCTCTCGTGAAAACTGTTGACATCATAGATGTTGTTGCCTTCAATTCTTCAATCAATGATGATTCCAACTTATTGATAGAAACCCATTGCCTATTATACATATATTTAGATTGGGGAGAGAAAAAGAATCAACTAAGAAGATTCTTAACGCACAAGGGTCTCTCGACAAATAACCCAAACCATAGAGGGTCTGGGTGCAATTTACCCTAAATTAAAAAGAATCGACCAAGAAAATTTTAATTTTAATTATGATTAATTAATTTAATTTAACTTAATTAGAATTTAAGTGACAAAGTTAGTAAAAGAAAGGGTGTTTGAGTAAATGTAACACCCGGTGTTACCGGCGTTATGAGAATGAGAAAGGAAGTAAGAAAACTTCCAAAAATGCCCTTGGAAATGTGCTAGATCCTTGAGATTGAGGGTGTCCTATGAGAGAGGTATTTTGGTAATTTGGATAGTGAAATTCAATAAAAAGGGTATTTTGATAAATTGAAATAATTCCTATGTGGAATTAGGTGAGTAGGTGAATTAAATCCCAATTTTGTGTATATGTGGAGATATATGGGATTAATAAATTCACAAAGGGTATTGGAAATTTTGGAATTTAATTCCATAAAGGAATTTAATTATGGAAAATAGGGAAATTGATCGATATTAAATTATTTGAGAAAATAATTATGTTTTCCCTAAATTGGTGAATAAATATGAAAATGCCACATGGGTGGATGAGATGAGATCTTGAAGCCAAGTTTGTGTCTTGGAGTGACACTTGGCATAATCTTGGAATTTGAGAGAAAATAAATATATATAAGAAATGTGGGAGCATGTATATATATGTAGAATTATGAGTTGGAGAATGATTTAAATTAAATGCAAAAGAAATGTTAAATGGTCTTTCGAGCATTTAATGAGTGGCATGATTATATGGATTAAAGAAAATCCAAAAGAAAATGGTAAATGGTCACCATTAATGCCTTGGAAAATATGAGAGTTATTTAAATACAAAAGAAAGTATTTATGTCTCTCAAATGTGATGTTAGAAATTAGTCCCATTAATTTAAATGGAAAAGAAAGTATTTATGTCTCTCAAATGTGATGTTGGAAATTAGTCCCATTAATTTAAATGGGAAAGAAATTATTTATGTCTCTCAAGTGTGATGGATGTGAAATTAGTCCCATTAATTTAAATGGGAAAGAAATGGAAATTAGTCACTCATTTATGAGTGAAAATGGAAGGATTTATTTAAATGAGAAATAAATGAAAATTTCCAAGTGATCCAATGGTTGTGCTTGAGTCTTGGAAGAAGAATGGATCCAATGGCTAGAAATGGGTCTTAGAGGATGGCATGGATTGCCAACTCATTAGGAATGTGTTTTCTCTTAAAGGTGGAGATTAATTCTTCCAAGAATCAATGGTAGAGATTTAAACCTAACCAAGCACTTGGATTGTGCTTCCTTTGGATGGCTAAGATGTTGTCTTATAAAGTGAGAAAAGATCCAATGGTGGGTTTTAAGCAAGATTAAATGCCATGGATTGTGTTAGTTTGGAGGGTGAGGATTTATTCTCACCAAATAAATCCAATGGCTATGATTTATTCTTGAAACATGGAAAACTAGTATATAAGGGCAAGTGAGGAAGACTTGTTTCCCTTTGGCTTTTTGAAGAAAGAAAGAAAGAAGAGAGATAGGAAGAAGTCTCTCATGGAAGAAATAAATGAAGAGAAGAGGAATGTAAGTATTTTCCTTAGGCTTGTTTAAGTTTCTTCCACTTCTTTATTTGGTAGTTTAGCTTCTTTAAATTTTTGTTTTAAGAAGCTCTTAAGGAGAAGAGTGGGAATTGAAGCTAAGCAATTCTTGAAGCTTCAAAGAAAAGAAGAAGATCTTGAGAAAGAGCAAGGGTTGAAGGCAATGAAGCAAGGAGACTTTTAAAGACTCAAAGAGAAGAAAAGAGGTAAGGGATGGTCCCATGGGAAGGTGGCCTTGCAATGTGATATAAATATGTTTCATAAATGTATATGTTGCATTTAGCATGTTCTTTTATGTTCATGAGACTTGTGGCCATAGGTTAGTTTGGGAACATGGTTGAAATGGTGGGTTGATGCCTCAACCTTGGAGGGTTGTGAAGGCAAAGAAACCTAGCCACATTTGCATGCATTTGATATCATATAATCTTGTTATGTTCATATTTATTTGGCATTGCACCCTTATTGAGCTTAATAGCTCATGAGGTTTTTACCCTCACATGTAGGTTGTGAAAGCATGGTAAAGTAAAGGAAATGGTGGAATGGCATGTGGAAGCTTGGAAAAAAGATTCAAGTGTAGGTTATGGCTTATGGAAGCCTATGTTATTGTGTTCGAGTCATGAGATGTAAATTAATTTGATTATTAATGGTTTGTTAAAGCCTAAGATCATGTGTGTATTTCATATCTTGAGAGTATTTGACTTTATATTAAGATGAGATGTTGGCTTATGGCATTTGAAGCCTAAGTTGTGATGTAAGTCTCATTGTTGAGGTATGTTGTAATAAATAAAAATTAAGATGGGTTTTGTTTGAGAAATAAGGCTTTGGAATGAGAAAAGTGGAGGATTTGATGCATTTAGAGGTGTGTGAAATTTCTGGAAAATTGGGAGTTGGGAAGCTCAAAGAGAAAAAAAAAAAAATAAAATTGGAAGCAGGCAGCAGCCTGCGCGCGGACGGGGCCGCATGGGTGACCGCGGGCAGGCTGCCGCGGCCGCGCGTGAGGACGAGCAGGAGCCTGCAGGCGGCCGCGCGCGGCCAACACCCAATGGGGCCCCGCGCCGGCCAGTGGGCCCCGCTGGCCAATTTTTTTAAGAAAAATTGGACTTTTGGGGATTTTGGGCCATTTCTAAATTGAATTTGGGCCCCGAAGGAATTTTCAAAAATAAAGGGATTTTCGGACATTTTTGGAGAAAATGACGAAATTTTTGGAAAATTAAAAATTTGAGTTTTTCCTCTAAAAGTGGTAATCAATCAATGGATTGGTTTAAATAGTGATTTATGGAGCTCGATAAATTCTTGGATGGGAAAATAATTAAATATAAATAAGAAATGGTGGTTGGGCATTTTCATGAGTTTTCTTTTTAACCAATGCGATGTGGTTAAAGCCCAATTTCGCTAGTGAATCCTGGGAATAAGGGAAGGGAAGGACGAGCCTAGTTCCCACCTAGGGCGTTTCATCTTGAAACATGGTCCACCCTTCACCTAAGGCCGGGCAGGTGGACAATTTGGGTAATTGTTCACGAGTAACACCCATAAGTGGGAGTGGGGCATTACAGTAAAACAATATAAACCATATAGACTTCTAGAAGTATTTTAACCCACAGAAGGCCTCTCGACAAATAATTCAAACTATAAAAGGTTTGGGTGCAATTAACCCTAAATATAAATACAAATTCTAAAATATTGGATGACACTACCTATCACACAATTTCTTGACATGCTCAATTACTCCTTTATCATTGAATCGATGGCTCCACCAAATCGATTCCTAATATGCTTTGCTATACTTTATGTTATGGATGAACAAGAAAATATCAGACCCATTAAATTAATTGTACAAAATGGATTCAAATTGTCAAATCATGATCTCCTAAAATAAATAGTTAGTTATAGATTGACAATTTTAAAAATCATCTAAAATTTTTTGGTTAAAGATAAATAGCTAAAGTACACACCTTAGTGAAATTAAATTTTTTATAATTTAAACTTATATTTAGTTAGGAAACTATAAATTGATTGTCAAATAAAGTAACAAATTCAAAAATTTTAGTTTTGATGTATCACAAGCAAAAGCCCACTAAAACAAAAAAACAAAAAAGCTCAAAAACCCCAAGTATCATTTTAGCCTAAAAATAGTATATGAAAGACATGTCTCCCGGATACACGAAACGTCTCAGAGAGATTGTGTCTCTTGGAGATCAAAAGAAATCAAGAGATGATTACGATCTCTGAGAGATCGTAATCAAGCTCCAAAAAATTGTATCATCCCGGGACTTGTCTCATAAATTTCTTCTTTTTAAGGAGGTCCCGAATAAAGAGCAAAGAAGATAATTCCAACATTTGAAAATCCCTTCGAAAGTTCCATAAAAAGAAAAAAAAAACATTGTCCATAAAAATCCTAATTCTAGGTGTAGTTGCCAAAAATACTGGTAAATTTTGTAGACAGGGATGCTCAAGCTAGGGTAGAGCCAAGCAAGGAACAATGAACAATAGACTGGGAAATAAATGGAGGGTTACTTGTCTAGGGGAGAGTTTTATCTGTTATATGGGAGAACTTGTGCCTCTATCAAAGGGAGAGATTAGTGGTTAAGTTTCTCAAATAAGTAGCTATCGAACTTTAAGAAGCAGATCAGGGATAAAGTGTGGGAAGGATATAATTGCCCATGAGAGTGCCTTGTTGTTAGATAAAGTGACTCTGTAAGGCAGCACAAAGTTAGAAGGCACGCAAGGATTTCCTCGCCCGTGCCTTCTGATACTTAAGTCAAATGTGGTCATCATAGTTCTATGCATAAGCAGGTGAATGCTATGAAGAAGCATCTTAAGTTGTTCAGGAAGAGTGTAGGACGTTCCTTCAAAAGGGTAAGCAGGTGACTTGTTGTAAGTGTGAGTGGAATGTGAAAGGTCAGAAAGAAGATCCTTCAAAATGAAGGGTTAAGGGGTATCTACACCCTCTCAATGTTAGTGAAAGGGACACATGGCATGCATGCAAAGGGGGTGCAGGTTGCTATCCTGGGCTAAGCATGGAATGGGCCTAGTGAGAAATCCCTCTACCCTAGAAGAGTAGTCCTCTAGGAAAAAGAATACCTTATAAGGTAGGTTGTCATTGCATGGGGCAATGGCAAAGTAGTAGTATGAGAGAAGGTCTCCCATGTTGTTCCCCCATGAGACTGACTCAATCGGCTTATGTAGTGCAATGTTAGTGCATGTAAGGGTTATTCCTCCAAGAGAACATTCTTCTTTATTCCTCAATAGGGGAATTTCATTTCTTGGGAGAAAAACACTTTCTCTGGGAAAACGACACATTTCCCCGAAAGGTAGGACACAATAATGGTTCCCACTCTTACCTTTGGTTGAAAGTCAAGGGGGAGAGTAAATTTCAAGTGTTGAAGTTCTCCCAAAAAAGTGCCTATTTGCCCCAATAGTATATTTCATTTGCCTCGAAGAAAAGTATAATTTTGTTGTGTGGTGTAATACTATATGGTTGTTCTAATCAAGAATGATTATACATATCTATGTTCCTAATTCAGTGGTATATGATGTATGTGTGCATCAGACACGAAATCTATCACCTCGAGATTTGTGAGGATGATATCTTATGCAATCTAATAATCACTTGATGATAAATCCTTGGTTAATGTAATATGATGATGGAATGTGTGTTCATATATTGTGTCATATTAGTCAAGATTGTTTTCAGATTTGGTCATATAACATGATTAAGAGATTTGACCTACAATCTATGATCTTGTATCTTGTTGGGATATAAGATGATAAAATGACCAAATTGCATTAAATTGGGCAATCATAACATATTACTAGATGTCACTCTTGATTTTTGAGAATTAATAATTGAATATTCTCGTTGCCAATTTAATTGTGAACTCATAAAGTCCTATCGAATAAGAAATCATTTTTAAAGAGAACAAGGAAAAATTAGTAATTTTGAAAATTATTAATTTTGTCATATTATTTATTAGATAAATAAAGGATAATTAAATAATTGTATTTTGAATAGAATTATTTAATTATTAATAATTGAATTGGGCTTAATGCTAGCACACTAAGCTCAACCCAATAGCACTTAGGGTTTCCATATGGTTTTCTATAAATAAGACCATAAACCCTAAATCAGTGAGTGAATTTAGATTTAGTTAGAAATTTTCAGAAAATTTATACTTCTTCTCTTGAGATCCTTTTAGATCAAAAGTGGTTTTAGGTGAACTAACTCGGCATCCTAGATGTGGAGGATTTAACAGCCAGTGCCCTAAGACAAAAAGTGGATTTCATCAATAGGTATTCTTCTGTTTGTTCTTCGTTATTGTAAATCATAAATTCTGAAAAAAATGTGATATCTGAAAAAATAATTTTTATTCCACTATGTATGTTCATATCTAAGTTTTTTAACACAAAAACCATAGTTGTGTGTTTGTTAACCTTTATAGGAAGAGAGTATAAATAGGAGTAATTATGTGAGGTTTTCACTTGCATTTATGAGTATTGAGACAATCTATACACCCCAGTGTCATCCTGAAAAGTGAATTTTAGCCTGTATAAGAAAGAGAATGTCGCGTTACCCCAGAAAAGCTGTATTACCATGTCCCAAAGGACTTCATCACTATCCTAGAAAACACCACACGTACCCATGACAATGGTGAGGATTTAGAATGTGAATAGAGGCAACGAGGGAGAAGAGAAAGGTGAAGAAGCAATAGTCTCTTGGGGCCAACCCTCTCTTCTTCGTACAAATGACGCCGAGAAACTAAGGGTCACTTATAATATCACACCCTCACACTTAGTGAGAAAGTCGTGTAGGAAGGAAACATGCATGGCAGAAATTGATGAAGGATGAGTGGTCATACATGAGGATAACCCTAAGGTTAGCCTTTATTTCTTTCTCCATCAATTTAGTGTAGAACATGGTCCTAGCCTAACTCCACCCAAATAGATGGGCTCTGCTAGTGGGGTTCTTTGTTCTCTACAAAAAACTAGTAGTACCCACCAAAGAGGTATTTAGCTGCTTCTACTGCCCTCGAGCCGTGGAAGGGCTGGCACATTTTTTCCCCTAACAAAAGATGTGTAGTAATGAGTTTCATTCACTAAGTCTCTACCAAAGGTGGATCATTTTGAGACTCAATAGATTATGGTAAGACCACCATTGACATGGCATGCACCCCAATTTTGGTGCAGTGAGAAAGCTAAGATGGTTAATCCTTTCACAAATGCATGCAGTTAGAATTGTGAAGGCAAAAATATCAAATGGTCATGACACACCTTCTTAGGGGAGGATCAATCAACCTCTTTGATCTACTCTTTGATGATCAACTAAGGGACGCCAATTGGCTCTTAAAAGAAAGGGAACCCTCAAGGCAAGTAGTGCCTTGATAGGTAGAACCTCAAGGAGAAAAAGAAGAACTCGGGGGTGCTTATTGTTAGTATTGTGTCTTAATGCTAGATTTGATGACGTCTAGCGAGCGTGTAACATTTAATATATCTTTGTACATATCAGTGACAAAGTTATATTTATTCATTACTCTCTAATTTTCTACATTAATGAGTCCCTAGATTTCTTGTTAGAATTCTTATTTTTAAACTGTTAAGAATATGTGAGAAGTTTATCTGGTAATGAGATTTCTTAAATATTCTTAGTCCTTAGATTTTTTGGATAGAGACTCTGACTCATCAATTATGAATCGACGTGTAAGTTTGCTATTTTAATTAATATGAGATACTAATGATAAAATATGGTGAGTCACATATAGGGTTGCAATCGAGCCGAGCCGCGCTTCAATGAGCTCAGGCTTGGCTCGATGAGTAATTGTAAGGGCTCAAGCCTTAAAGCCCAGCTCGAGCTTAGCTCATCAAGGAGCTCGACAAGGGCTTAGAGTTGCAAGTAGCAAATGGGTTGATGTTGCAAGTGTCTAGTAGTCGGAGAAAGTGGTGAATCGATAGGAGGTCACAAGTCATTTGGTTGGAGAAGATGGACAACAGATTATCGGTCGTTGTAACCAGCGGGGAAGAAAAGAAGCCATCATCGTCGGTGGTCCCTAGGCTAGAAGGAGAAGAAGAGGAACAGACGAATGTTGTCTGCTGCTATGCTACACCTATTGGAGAAAAAAGAAGATGATGAACAAGCAAGCGGTGAAGGAAATGGGAGAGAAGAGGAAAACAAGGGGGAGAAAGAAATGGGTTTCTTGGAAACCTCGTCCCCACTAAATCAATCATCTAATAAGTAACATAGTAAGTACATATGATATATATTATATATTATAATGATGATATATTTATATATAAATATAGATATAATGATTATATGTATATGTAGTTATGTTAAATAATATATTTATAAAATTATGAATAAATTTATTAATGTATTTATAAATTATTTATAAACATGCATGTTTTCACAAGTTAATCGTGAATTTCTAATTGGGTCTACTCACGAGCCTCTAATCGAGATAGCTCTCGAGCTAATGAACTAAGTTTCTAGAGAGTTTCGAGTCATTTGGCATAGGATACACTGGGTTTTAGCGCGGTGGTCGGAAAGTCAGGCTCGCTAGAGTTGCGCTATGTAACTTCCATTTAAGGTGTTTTCCGACGATTGGTTCAGCCATTTGAGGATTCCATTGAGGTCACCTCATCGAGAACTTCAAGGCCTTGCCATCGTTTTGGCCATCGGAGACCATCGCCTGCGACCGTGGACAGAGAAGACAACCGAAGAAGACAGCCCACGTGCATGCACGCATGGACTTCAGCCTCACCCACGCACCAGCACGTGAGGGCGTGTGAGACCCAGGTTTTCCATGAAATTAATTTTATAATTTTTGTAAAATTATTTTAGGAAGGTTTATGCAAAAATATTTGGAGAAATTAGGTGTTTGGTATTTATTATGAATTTCTGAAGGAAAGAAATGTTTGGAAAAAAAGAAAAAATAGGAAAAATTGAGGAAATTATGAGAAAAATAGAAATATTGATTTCTAAGGCTATAATGGTAAACAGGAGATGACTGGACTGTTGGAGGGAAGGATTATACATTTTTCGAGGTACCACACACATTTTGAGGCAAAAATTGATCTTTTTTGAATTGAGGTAAGTGGTTTGATTCTAGTTTTACCCTTATCTTGGAAGTGTGTTGGTGTGTGTGTAGTGGGTTCAAGTGAGTGGTTTTACCTTCCCGATCTTAGGTTACATGTGATTGAACTAGTTCTAGTGAACAGTTACACCCTCAAGAACTTGGGATGTTATGCATAGGCGTTTTACTTATGTACTTTTGGCATTGTATGCATATTGATCATGTGGTATATTACATCAACTATTTTTACTTATAAAAGAGTCAGTGCATGGTATGTGTATTTTCATATCATCGGGGTGTTGATTTTCGCGTCGTGGTTTTGTCCGTGAGGGACGGGATGGGGTCTTCTTGAGAATGGGGCAAGGTTAATTCTAGTGATCGGGTGACATGGTAAGGCACTCAAAGGTGTGTGGAATGGATTTTCCACGGGAGGTTGAGTCTGTTAGGGAGATTTCTCATGTTAGACGTGTTGCATATTGTCGTTGTCTGTATATGCCATGGTTGTGTGTGTTTCATTCATTCAATAAACTGTATCATGCCATCACTTAGATATTTTATCATCTAATTTGGGTTATGCCCCTGGAACATTCAACGTTCCAACCAGGGACTACTGCGAAGGTGAGGACCTGGCCAGTTGAGGGCCAACGGTGTTTAGTATGATAGTTGAATCATTTTGAGGCAATAGTACTCATTTTATTATATGTATGAACGATTGTATGGTAATGTTGTTATCATTTGGTAGATTTGTACTACGTATTTTGTTTGGGAAATACTATGTAAGAACCTCTTAGAAGACCACGACATTTTGATATTATTATATCCGCTGTGTAATACTATGTCTCGTTTAGTTTAAGATTATTGATCTTATTAGTTAAGCGGGCAAAGACTGGGTTCTTCCGGTATCTTATCTACATGTGAAGATTATTCTTGAAACCACCGCGGATGTCGGGCATGTTAAAGCATGTGACGATTGTTCTTAAAGCATCGCGGGTGATGAACTTGGAAAAAAAAAAGATTCCCGGGAATTCCCTTATAGTGGCACGCCTATGTAAGGCTGGGTGTTATGACGAACAAGAAGAAAGATTTGGAAAATAGTGCACCTTTGAGAAAGAAACGATGAAAAACCCAGAGGCATGGGGATGCACCATTTATACTGTCTTACACGTCGCGTTCGAAAGAAAGCAAAACGCCATTAGATGCTTAGCAGAACATTAGAGGCACGCCACCTATCACGCATTCAAGTTTCTCAAGGGAGTTAGAAGTCGTCGTGCACACCTACGACGGTGCACCTTTTTGGTGTAGTGCTCCATATCCCAAAGTCCTGCACGGTGTATGTATCTGGGGGTTTCGCCTGCCACCAGGGTCAATCCCCACCTTTTAAAGAGTCGGAGTCCAGCTATAACTAGAGCCCCAGAAACCTATCCAAAGCCTCATCGGGGAAAGTGTAACCTTTCCTTCTCAAACTTAGGTAGCCTACATGAGCAAGAACTCGACCATACCCCGAATATGTCCCAGCAGGATAAGACCTTGCTGACGCACCCTCACGATGGCTAGCCGCCCTTCACACTTGGACGTCACCTAACTAACGCTTTCCCTTCCTAGGATGAGCACCCTCCAATCTCGAGGCCATGCGCAACGCAGGTCAATGCGTAGAGAATACTGCTCTGCTTACTCATCTCAGGCTGATCTCGAAATGACTCTAGGATCGCCATCCCAGCAAAGACAAAATTAACTCGGTCGACCGCCTCGGTCACACTTAATCCGACCCTCAAAAACTAGCACATGCAGTAAAACAGCCTGGGCCTTCCTTTTCTAGCTCGAACGCTCGTTATTCGAGCATCCAACCTGGGGGGCTGGGGACCATTAAACCCAATCCTGGCACTCTCCTTAGGCTCAATCTTAACCCAGCGTCAGCCTACCATGACATTATTGTAATTCCACTAGGTATCCACGCGGCTACCTCAGATCTCATCCTCATTAATGGCAGATCCCATCCACATTAATGAGGGTCCCGTCGCCACCATGCTATCACCTAGAAACCTCCACCAGTACCGGATAGTCAGTCCCATCACTTGCAAATACACGACACATGCATGCAGGAGGACATCTTCTCCTCCTATATCAACCAACTTTTTTCAGAGCGAAGGTATGTTCTGATCTCTGACCTACTGATACACTATTTCTCCTTGCTCTCTTACTCACTTGAGCATCGGAGTGCTTGCAGGTGCCAACCGCCCCCTAGACGGACCCGTTGCCGAAGCCCGCGCCCCACATCCAATTGTCCTCTTTTGGTTAGGAAGGAATAGTTAGCAAGTGAAAATTATTCTTTGGAAACACTACGAGTGTTTGGATCTTATGTATTAGCAAAAATCCCAGTAAGTCCTTATAGTGGCACGCCCGGCGAGGCGGGGTGTTACTTTTTGTATCAGAGCCAAGTTTGTTAAGTTGTCAAACTTACCTTGGTTAGTTCAGTTAGAACTATTGAATGAAAACTTAGAATAGGATTATGGATCCTAAGAGACACTTGAAACTTACAAGGAAGTGATATGGAAACTCTAGGAGACATACGTTTGAGGTTTATGAGTAGAATTTGTGTTATTAACAACAATGGTGAATCAAGTGTTGTTAGCTCACTTAGTGCAAATGATTGAAGCTCGAGGAAACCCGTAAGAGGAGGACATGCTTGTGTTTTTGAATGCAATGGAGGATATCATAGATGATTTACCCTCGAGCTATCGATAATTGGAAGATCTGGCAGAGTACCAAATCGACAATCTTATCAATCTGTTGGTAGGGGAATGGAAGACTTATGCCTAGTGGATATGGTAGAATTGGGAATTTGAAACCTTAAACGAATTCTGTGCAGGGATTAGGGCATAGTATGCGGATTTGTATGGAGAGGCTATGGATGAGGGAGCTTAGGAAGATGCCACTGCTACGAAACTCAAAGAAGAAAAGGATGTCATCGACATCAGAAATAACGAGGAGTCTCATGAGGATGAAGAAGGACCCCCGACTGAGTCTGACAATGACATTAGTACTAAGGAGCCATGGATTTGGAGGCCGAAGAATTAGTCAAAGAAAAAAAATTTATGCTTATTTTCTTTTGTGTTGTGTTAGAATGTTATGCTAAGTAGATTCACTTTAAGGAATAAAACTACCTTTACGAGAAATGGTATCACTCGAGTATAATTTATTTCATCTGTCACTTCAGATGGTGACCACATAACGACTTAGAGAATTAGTTGTCAACAGTTATGGAAAGAGAGAGGAAGATAATCTTGAAGAACAAGGTAATCATAGGAATCACCCGGGAAGGAATGATAGGTATGTTGGAGAATCAAGCACAGGTGAAAATCGATTTGATAGGATGGAAAGGTTTTTGAAAAGTATGTTGACCTATGTGACTAAAGAGGAACCTACTCGACATACAACCACAGCACTAGAATAATATCGACACTTGCGACCACCCGTGTTTAAGGGAAAGGTTTGTGACGATCCCAGCTCAACTAAGTATTAGCTTGAGCAAACAGAAAAATTACTCTAACACCGTCAGTGCAGCAAGGAAGAGAAAGTAAGATGCGCCGTCTACATGCTAGAAAAAGAAGTTGGGCGGTGGTTGTAGTCAACAGAGCTTTCGTTACAAAGGACTCATCAAGGGCACGAGAATGAAGTTGAAAACACGTCAGTCCTTACTTAGGAAGGATTTAAGAAAGAATTTAATGATATATACTTTCCTAGACGCTGGAAGAAAGAAAGGGTTTGGGAGTTCATGCGGCTAAAACAAACTGAAGAAATGACAGTGATACAGTACGATACACGATTCATTCAATTGAACAAGTACGTGCCCATGTACGAGACTGACGAAGGTCAAAAAGCACAAAAAATTATATCAGGGTTGCAAGTAAATCTCTAACAAGCTTTAAGTACGTGAACTGTCGACTCGTATAAAGAAGCTTTAAATTGAGCTCTAATCACGGAAAGAAATTTGACGCAAGTGAGGATGATTGGAATCGAGGAAGGAAGCAAGGGAAGTAAGACAAAAAATTCGTCGTCTCAACCCAAGGATGAATGGTAGTGTCCTCGATGCAAGAAGAAACACTTTGGGAGGAGATGTGTTGTGAAATGCTATGGTTGCGAGGAAGAGGGTCATATTAGGAGGAATTTATCGAAGAACTAAGAGGTACCTCAGGGTGGATACCAAGGAAGAATCACATGCTATAGTTGCGGTTAACTTGGACATATTTCAAGAGAGTGCCTGAAAAGGCAAAAGATCGAGCAACCAAGCAAGGGAGCATAGAATGTTCACCATGGGCGTGTGTACAACCTAACCTGCGAGGATGCAAAGGCTGACCCTGCAGTTATTGAAGGTACACTATTTTTCTCTGATACTCCCATTCATGCTCTAATAGACCCCGGCTCTACACATTCATTTATCTCATATGCAATAGCATGTAGTTTAAAACTTGAACCAGAGAAATTGGAATGTAAGATGATCGTAGCTACCCCTATGGGTATAACTATAGAAACGACAATGGGTTGTCGCAGGTGTAATTTTAAATTGGGAGAAGAGGATTTTAGGATAGACTTGGCATTATTAGAAATCCAAGACTTCTACCTGATTATAGGTATGGATTTCCTATCATTACATAGTGCTAAGATAGACTGTAAAGGTAAGTCGATAAGTTTGTTAAAACCAAACGGGGAACAAGTCATTTTCCAAGGGAAAGGAAATGAAAGGCGGGGCGTAGCACTGCAAGCGTTGGTATCAACAACACCCTTTGTGGTAGAGGAAAATCCAGAATTAGGAATGATAAGGATCATGAATGAGTACCTTAAGTTTTTCCCGAGGATTTACTAGGTCTACCTCCCCATCGAGAAATTGAATTTTCTATAGATTTAACACCAGGCACCTAGCCTATTTCCATACCGCCATATAAGATGGTCCCATCTGAAATAAGAGAGCTAAAAGATCAGTTGCAAACATTGGCTGATAAGAGATTTGTTAGGCCAAACATGTCACCTTGGGGAGCCCCGATATTCTTTGTTAAGAAAAAAGACAGTAGTATGAGAATGTGCATTGACTACCGACAGTTGAACAAGATTATCATAAAGAATAAACTCCCACTCTCTAGAATTGAGGAATTGTTTGACTAGTTGCAAGGAGTTAAGGTATTTTCTAAGATAGATCTCAGGTCAGGATATCACTAAATGAGAATTAAACTAGAAGATGTGCCTAAAACTACTTTTCGATCAAGATATGGCCACTATGAGTTCTTGGTAATGCCATTCGGATTAACAAAAGCACTAGCTGCATTCATGGATTTAATGAATCGAGTTTTCAGGGCCTACTTGGATAAGTTTGTCATAGTTTTTATAGACGATATCCTGATATACTTTTCGAGTGAAATGGAACATGAGGAGCATTTGAGGATAGTAATACAAACACTTTAGGAACATAAGTTATAAGCCAAATTCGCGAAGTGTGAATTTTGGCTTACTCAAGCAACATTTCTTAAACATATCATCTTAGCTGAAGGTAGCTGTAGATCTAGCAAAGATAGAAGCTGTGCGAAATTGGTTAGCACCCAAGAACGTTGGAGAAATCCGAAGCTTCCTTGGATTAGCTAGATACTATAGAAGATTTGTAGAGGGTTTTTCCAAGATTTCTACCCAACTTACCTGATTGATGCAGAAATAAGTTAAATATGTTTGGGATGAAAAGTGTGAGCAAAGCTTTCAAGAGCTTAAGGCGAGATTAATTACGGCACCCATATTGGCAATGCCAACTGAATTGGGAAATTTTGTGGTTTATAGTGATGCTTCAAAAACAGACTTAGGATGTGTTTTGATGCAAGATGGTAGGGTAATAGCTTATGGATCCCGACAACTAAAGAGGCATGAATAGAATTACCCAACCCACGATTTGGAATTAGCAGCCATTATTTACGCCTTGAAGTTATGGATACCTTTTCCAACATATCCTTGATCCTTAGACAAATTTCATCCGAACACTTATTCATCATCTCCCTTTTATCATACATTCTTTCCATTAAAGATGTTTGGATCCATTCTAACATGTTTATGATTAACAAGCATTTTGCCTTACATATATAATCGTTGAAGATTTTAGATAGGTTAGAGGTTATAACATCACACTTGGGCCAAGTACTAATGAATGCCTTGCAAAAACTTTTTGGGTTCTGTTTTATGAAATCATCATGTGCAGTGACATCTAACGCTTGCAATTCTTCCATGCAGCTAAAAAAACCTGCCTCATGTGTTTCATTTACCGCCCTCTGAAACAATGACTTAAATTCCTGCCCCTTGTGTAATTTTTTTCAATTGGCATAAATATGCCTTGCATAATTCTTGTGCTCTGCATGAGGTACAAGATTCTTGATTGCCTTGGTAAGACCCTTTTGTTGATCACTAATAACTGTTAGGCCAAGTCCATCAACAATATTAATTTCTCCAAACAAATGCTCTAGAAATCATCTCCAACTGTTCTCATTTCCCCCCTCAACAACAACCCAACATATGGGAAACATTTGATTACTCCCATCCTTTTTTATTAAACTCAGCAAGGCACATCTTGTTAGGGTCTTCAAAAAGCATCCATCAAGACAAATACAAGGCATATAAGCTATCATATACCCTTTCCTAAGGCTTGAAAATCCTACATACATTCTTCTGAACATAGGTTGCCTAGTAGGTACAGTACTTGCTATCTCAAATTTGAAGTTGCCTTCAGGGTCAACCCTTTTTAGTTCAGCCTTGTATGCATGAAGTTTTGAATAATGCGAATCTAAACTATCCCTAAGTATTTTTAGTGCCTTCATCCTTGCCCTATAACATGCCCACTTTAACACAGTTATTGCATATTTGTCCTTCATATCAAGGCCTATGTCTTCAACACCATAGGAAGGATTTCTTCTGAATGTTTGAAGGAATTCTCTTGCTAACTAGTTTGAATTGGCTTGCTTATTTGTTAGACTTCTAAAACAATGATGTTCAACATTATATCTTCTCACCACAAATGTCCTCTCTCTTTGCTTCATGGCAGCACAGATGCTCCATGGACAACCACTTGTACACACTCCTTCCACACGTTTTTGACATGACCTCTTCCAACTAATATTAAACCCATTACAAAGTCCATATTGCTAGACACATTCCTTAAACTGTTTGGCATTCTCAAAAACCATGCCAATTTCGAATTTAATTGTAGTGTGGTCAGATCGTGGGTTATAAACCAAAGGCCTTATGTTATTTTTTTATGTGCCTAACAAATCACTTTCGGCACTACTACATGGAGTGTTAAAACCTTCCTCATCAGACTCCATGTATTCACTAAGGTGTCCATCATCATTTCTCAATTCAGATTCTACAACTAACCTTTCACCATTGTCAACAATGGTTGATTTAAAGACTCTTTTGTTCTTCCTTGCAATCACAAACTCCTCCTCATTGGTCTAACATTCCTCAACCCAACTGTTATCACTTTTAGGGTCATCCCTATCGATTGTATTAATATCGAAATCCCCATCCTCTTCACTGTTCTCATCACTAGTGTCTAGTGCATTATGTGCATCCTTTATGGCTACCTCAATTGGTGCTTCATAATTAACACCAACATCAGAATCCTGTTGATCCTGATAAACATCAACATTGTATCCTCTATCGTCCTTACCCATCTCCTTCCCACTTGATTCACTTGATTTACATTCAATGTAAATCTTAAAGAAACTAAATTCTATTCCTTCTTGCCACATCCTAAAGACTTCATCATTAGTATAGACTAAGGTTTGATAATCCCACTCCCCCCTTGATTTGTAGTACCCTAACTTATACAATTCCCCATACCTTTTCTCCTTACACTTCACCACAATATCTTGATAGGACGTTTCAGTACAATTCTTCCATCCTCCTAATAAAATATGTACGACCTACATACGTATGCCATTGACCATTAGTAAATTTCCTACCAACCTATATTTCAATAGGGAATCTGTTAACAAAAAAATATATATATATTAAACCCTAATTTAATTAAATTTTACTTAAAGGAAATACCCTAATTTTTCCCAAATACTGTAGCCATAATCCTCAATCAGTGAAACCCCCTAAGGCATAATGATGAAAACATACAAGAGCATTGTAATTTAACCATAACTTAACCAATAAACCCTAATCATTGTTTCCCCAACTTTAAAACTCTAATACATATCATTGAAATCATATAATAGCACTACTATTTCAACAAATATTGGAAGATGCTTTCAAAGTCATGACTATAAAGAAATTAAAGAACAAATAAGAAATTCATGCCAAGGCATATTGTAAAGAAAGTAAAAAACTTCATGTCGTACTAAGGAAGGAACATTTGCACTTTTTCCTTGTTAACAACATGAATATTGCTTTCTTTACAACTCCCTTTGGTCATTGTGTTGTCTAGGTGCTCTGTAAATCTATTTCAAAAAGTCGATTTCTTCCTCTGCCTCGTCCTCTTCGTCTCCAACGTCTTTGTCGTTTCGATTGTTTCGTCTTTAACATCGTTCTCGGCCTACGATTGCTCTTCGCGTCATTCTCTTCCTATTTTCCCCCATGCTTCAACTCTACTTGATCTAAAACTTGGGTTTCAATTTTTGATTTCACATGGGTTGAACCCCGTGTTAAACCCATATGCTTTTTATTTTATTTTTATTTTTTTTTGAGTTAACGTGGGTTTCATTTAAAATTATCATGTGACATGCCACTTGTGTAAATGCACACTTCTGAGGATTCGATTTAGCATGTGGGATAAAATTACAATTAATTTTAAAAATTAATTTTTTATTAAAATTAAAATTATTAAATAAATTTATAAAAATATAATAACGTTTGAGTTTTTGATACTAATAGCACATAATTCAATGGTTTGGCAATTTTTACCCTTGTATTTATTTACGAGGGGCCGAACTTTCTAGAGAGAGAGACGGGAGAGCTGAGGACGGCCGCCGAAGTCAAAAAACGCTTTTGAGTTTGCTCAACCAAACCAAACCAAACCCAACCCAACCCTACCCCAGATCCAATCTCTCTCTCTCTCTCTCTCTCTCTCTCTCTCTCGCTTCCGCTTCCGCTTCCATCCTCTCTTGAATCAGGTATGTTTCTCTTTTTCTAATCCTAAATGTGCGTTTCCTGATTTTTTGTATAGGTCTTCCTTTAAGCGCTATTATCTTCCGTCTAGGGTTTTACAGGATAATCATTTCCAAATTGTGAAACGGAGAGTTTGTAATTCTTTTTACGGCCTATTTGGTCTGATTTTTTTCTAGCTCCTGTGCAGAAACACGACTAATTGAGTTCTTTTCCCCATTTTTGGTGTGTGGATGTTTGCATATTTTAGAAGAAGGATTCATAGATCGAACAACGTCTTAGTTTGATTTCCTGGATTATTAATTGGTGGAATACAAGGCATCTGAAACTTTGTTAAGTGATGCAATAAAGTAATATCTAGAAAAATCCATAGAGTTGGAGGAACCCCCTCCTCTTCGGCTATCTTTAGTCTGGGAGGGAGAAATGGCCTTCCTGAGTGGGCATATATTCAATCCCAGCAGTCTTTCATAAGTATTGTTGGACCCCTCTTTCCTTCTCAATATGTACATATGTTTTTGGAGCCCTCCCCAACATACAAACAAAACAAAATAAATATTGAGATAAAACATTTTCTCTAAAAGCCATTTGAAGAGCTTGAACTATGATGCCAGCTAAATAACGGAACCTAAAGCAAATATATACCACTGTACCGAAGTGGGTTGTGGATATTTCATAATGATTATATTTCTTTTACCTTTCATAAAGTTTCTAAATTTATTCTCTGATCAAGAAAATTTCAGCTCTATATGTATATGCAGATTTGATCTTGTGGTGTTCTCTTCAAATTAGAGCTTCTGTGAGCTTGCCATCTCAAGGCATCCTCTGTGTTGGGTGTTACAATCTTCTTGCATAAGGTAAGAAAACCGGCTCCCATTGTTGAGGGGATATTTCTTGTCGTTGTTACTATCATCCAACTTTTCCTGGGTTATACAAAGGTGTGCCAGCACTTCTAGTCTGCTTGATTCAATATGATCCGCTGTGCTGTTTGTTTAAAAAGATTCAATATAACAAATAATTATAATATGAACCAAGCTGAAGCTTTAGTTGTAGTTTTGGTGTCTCTGTCACTGGTGGGGAGCGTAATGGAAAAATAATTCATCATATTTTGTACCCATGTTATTCCATGATATTCTTGATGGTTTGAGCTATCTTAATGCCAGATAAAGTTATATCACTTTTGCAAGTCTGTCAAAAAAATGTTCCTACAGCTTGAAGGAACATGACAAATAAATAAAATTAAAAATAAAAGTTCCTTAATTAATTTCAAGCATACTAAATTTCTTTGGTGTTAATATGCTAACATTGGATATCTATGACATTTGCTTGAAATGCCAAGCAAAGAGATTACTGCCTTCTTTTAGCCATTTAGTTGTTTTATGGACTTGAAACATGATGGGCACCTCTTAGTTTCATTGTTGGATTGACAGAATGGAACCTAGAATGTGTGACTTGAGAAGTTTTATGTGGCTTACTGTCTAATTTCTTATTGGGTGCATTTGGATAATTTATGCCAATCATTTGGAATTTGGGATTTCAAATTTAATCTTTTTTTGTGATACATTTTATCCAAGCTATTTGGATTGGATTTGGATCAAGTCTGACCTGTAAATTTCAACATTTGAATGATATACATAGGGGTGTTATTTCAAAGAAAAAAAATTTACTCTACCCCAGTGAAGCCTCCCCTTATCAAGAATGTTATCTTATAAAAAATGACAATTTATATATTATATACATATAAATCATATACAACAAATATATGTAAGTATATTAAAAATTATATATATGTTAACATTAAATTTTTTTATTAAATTACATTATTTATTTATTTATCAAAATAGCATCAGAATTTGAAAATTTACCAAACTAGAATCAGGTGCTACCCAAGCCTTATTGAGCAAAACCCGCCAGTGGGATTGGCCGGTTTAGATCAGGGTTCCCGCCAGTTGAACAGGTGGGTTTATGCTAACACATTAAAATATGCTAACAGGCCGCATAACCCTTCTTCTAGACCCCTGTACATTCATGTAGATGCAGCCTCCAAAACCCATCTTCTGCTCACTACCCTTTTTTCTCTTAAAAAAAACCTTAATTTAGATTCCACATAGGTGCCCCTCCCCCCCCCCCCCCCCCACAAAAAAAAAAAAAAAACTCTCCCCCCTCTCTCTTTTTATATGTGTGTGTGAGGCCTTTTTCTTTCTAGAAACTGAGAGGATTAGGAAGGGAAGAAGGGTGAAAGGGTCTGTTCTGAGTTCTGATGAGAAAGGTATGAGAGTGGTATGGAGGTGGAGAAGAATGAAGCGCATGCGATCAAGTTTTCAAGGATGAGTAATGGTAAGAGTGATTGTGGCTAGGTAGGCCAAAGCGGCAAAGAGAAATGCCCAGATAATGAGGAAGTTGACAGAGAGGTCAAAAGCCAAATGATGAGGCTCTTTGAGTTCTGGCCTAAACATTTAGCATAAGATTGGCCAGTGAGACTGGTGGGTCTTATGCTTGCCCAAACATCAGTTTTTAAGTATTGGCATAAACATGCCAATTTAACTGGCTAGTCTTTTGCTGGCCTAAAGGTGCTATGATGTTAATATTAGGCACTAGGAGATAAAAAAGCTCTTGGCCGAGTGAAAGGTGCCCTTGAGGTGCTATGATCTTAAAATCACCTTAGGCACTGGGCGCTAAAAAGGTGCTTGGTCGAGAGAAGCAAGGCACTAAATCAATTTAAAATTATTATTAAATATATTTAATATGAAAATACGATCAAATAATGCATGTAATAGTAAAACATCTAAAGCATTCCTAAATACAAGTTCTTTTAATATTTTTCATGCAAAAGCATAAAATTTAGATATATTATTATATAGTAATAACAAAACATGATTGTTAACTAAGTTTTCTTCATCTGAAAACAATATTCAATATTAACTTCTATGAACCACCCTAAAAGCAACAAACACACAATTTACATTAGAAAACACAAGCAAAACTAAGGGGAGAATGCAGCAAAAAGTCTGATGATCGAGACTACTAGAGTAGACTAGGTTTCATGGGGAGTAGGTAAGGCAATGAAGGCTCGCCTGTCACAGGGGAGCCTCCCAGTGAAGAGCAGTTGTCAGAACAGTTGTCCAGGTGATTGACCTCTTATGACTTCTCTTGACCTCTCCTTTTTTCCTGAAGATCTATTTGACGGTGGTCTTTACAGCCATAGGAAAGTTAAAAAAAAAAAAAAAAAAAAATGGAGAAATCAAAAGAGAGTTAGAGTGTTGTCACGGATATGCCACTTTTAAATTTTTGCTTTTTATGTTTACTGTTAGCATTGTTATTCCCTGCTACATTGTGGCTTCTTTATTTTAGTTATTGTATTTCAATTCCAGCTAGCAATCGGTTAGAATGTCAGGCCACGTGTGAGGCCTTAGGAAAAGGACAAGGGAATCGGTTGTAACTGCTGGGAGGGGCGTGATCCATTGCATTGGAGTCCACCCTAGCGAGTATATTAACTCTCCCAACCTTATGGGAGAGGGCATGAAATGAGTAGAACTTTTCTCCATTACTCTCCCTCTACATACTCTCTATTCTCGTCTTCTTCTCCCTCTCTTTCTCTCCCTCCTCTCTGCTCTCACATTGTCTGTCCTTGAATCTTACTGATTCAAGGTAATTCTTATTGTCACACTGTGACAAGTGTTTGTGTTTGTTTCCTGTAGCAGCAGATAAATGCTACAGATAAATGAGGTTGAGTTTGTTTTTCTCTGCTTGATTTGTCATTTTTTCTCCTCCTATTAGATTTTCCAAGACATTTCGCATGCCTTCTCTGACTTCCAGAGACTAACGATCTTTCATTTTCAATTTTCTTTTTTCTGTTTTTTCCTTTCTTACAGCTTGGGCAAGTGCTTCAGGGCCTTGACGCCTCATCAGAGGCACTCGCTGAGGCAGAGAAACACAAATTATTAATCAGTGTACTAAAAGGTGCTAGGCGCTAGTCGGGTGCCAGACTAGGGCCTAGCGCCTAGGCGGATTGCTATTTTTTTTTAATGTGATTTTATGTTATTTTTAAATAAATAAATCATAAATTTATATATATGTTTATATAAATAGATTTTTAAATATATTATTTATATATATATAAACAGATAAATATATAAACTTTATATAGAAACTTATATATATATATAAACTGGGATGGCTAGGGCAACTTGGGGGTTGTAGACCCAGATGCTGTGGATCCGATTGTAGCGTTCGAAGACCACCACCTGGTGGCCCTCCCACTTGAGCTCACCAGCTGCCAGCAGGTGAGCTTCATTGCCTTTGCGCCATCGCTGCCGTTAAGCTCCATCCTTGCCGACACATCTTCGCTGACTCAAGTTCTATCTTCGCTACTTTGAGGTCGCGATGGAGCTGGAGGTAGCGATGAGGTACCGGCGACGTTAAGGCAGCGGCGGCCTTGGGCTAGAGAAGAGGGAGACGACTGAGAGGTAGGTTAAAAATTAGGCATAGCGGCGGCCGATTAATTGGGTTGACGCCTTGGGGGCCAACTAGGCCAAATTCGCAGCAGCCAGCGGTCGTCTAGCACCTCATCGCCGCCTAGGCCGATTTTTAGAACACTATTATTAATATAATTTTAGTATAACAAACATAAATTATGTAAATATATGTCATGTACCTAGACTACTAGACTGTAATAAGGAGGATATTGCAAGGGCAAGATAGTAATTGAGGAGGTCGTTAGGCGAAACAAGTTGCATGGCTTGTAACCGTTTGTGGCGCCTATTTTTAGTTGTGGAACTCTTTAAAAGTAGAGGCCCGGCTCATTTGAAAGGCATTGAATAACATTTGAATTGCCTTTTCTCTCAATTTCTCTCTCTCTTTCCCTCTCCCTCTTCGTTCTACATCCTTGACTCTTCAATTCCCTTCCCCCCATCTATAATTCCCACCAAATTCTCCTCTAAATAGACGAGAATTCCCTCAGTCAAATCAGTGATTTGACAATATACAATATTTTTATGTATATATCTATATGAAATGTTTAACATAATCTAAATTTAGAACGATTGGCTTTGAAATTTTTTCATTTATTATATTTATCCAAACAATGGAGTTTCAAATATAAGAATTTCAAATGTAACAATTTAAAGTGAGTATTTCAAGTTACAAATTACACATTTTAACTGACATCATTTGAAATTCACTTATCCAAACACAATGATAGGGGAGTCTAAATTTCTTGCTTTAGGAAGGGATTTGGAAAATCATTATCAAACACCTGAAAAGGTTTGGACAACACGTATTTTGAGGTCTCTTCTGCATTTCAAATATTTTTGAGACACTAATTTGGAACTTACTTCTTTTTTTAACACGTTTCATTATTTGTCTCATATTAACTTTGGCTTGATTACTCTTGTGACACCCGAAATATGTGTACTGCATTACTCTACATGTTCGATAGCAATTTGAAATTAGTTCTAGTTTATTTGGATAGTGTAAACTTCTATTCCCTGTCTTTCTTTTTTTATTCTTTTATATACATTCACCCCATTCTTGGTGTTATTTTTGCTTATTTACTTGCTTACAATAACAAATCACGTATTTGCATCAAGTGGGCTTAACTACATGGATTTTAGCTCACTAATTATGTCTAACCACAACCATATGTTTTGTAAGGCCATATCTGACAACCAAAGAAAGAGAAGGAGATAAAGATGACATTTTGGAGTCTAATTTATCTGTCTTTTATTTTCTCATGGGTGTTACTTCTAACCAAGAAATTTTAACTGATGTCTTTATGTTGCAATGATGTATTAGATAAACTTCTGTGTAGTCAATTCATTTATCTTTTGTGGATGACCTATTCTTGAGTATTAACTTAATTTTTCCATTGTTATCTAAAAAAACTTAATTTCACCATTTATTCTATAATAATTTATGATTGACACTACTGTATGTTGAATGGTGTTAAAATCATAGTTGCCAGGGTCGTAGTTCGTTTGGGGTCATGGTATGTGGTTGGGGTGCATAACTTAGTGGTATGCAATATGTTGGGTTAGGCTTACTTGGTATGCTATTTGGGGTGGTGGTATGCGTTGAATATTTACTCGGGCCGATATTAAATTCATATTCATCAAAATATACATGTTATTTTTTAGTAAATATTGATACTTTGTTGATGCTTTAAAAATTTTTTGGACAGCCGTGTCATTCCTGATTTTCCACAGTGCATAACAATTAAGATTCTAATTTCAAAATAAAAATTAAAATTCATTATATAATTTTATAGGAAACTTAATTAATAATTACAATTTAATGTTTTTGACTGAAGTTTAAATTTTGATATTACAACTAATTATAAACCTTTACTCTCCCCAATGCACAGCTGTGTGCATTTGGAAATTGGAATGGAATGTAATTGACGTCTTCTTTCCTGTACCAATGTCTTCTGGGCAGAAGACCCAAGACTAGCATCTGACCTCTTTTGTTCTATTATTATTTGTTACTCACCTGGAAAGAAACAAACAAAACAAAGCAGTGATGTCTTTGATAACCCACATTAGCGAGTGATGGCCACTGGATTCAGTTGTCAAAGGCAAACCTGCTGGCGAATTTGCAGTACTGGGGGTGGTACTGTGACCCTGGCTTCTATGGTTCAAGTATGAGTTAAAAGTAATGAATCTCTTGTTGAAATAGTGCCTGCATATACTTAGTGATATGTGAATAATATGTATAGAAATGTAACAAAATAAAAAAAAGAAAAGAAAAAGGTTTGTGTTTTAGCATTGCTTTGGCTCTATTTTCTTTTTCTCCAAATAGCTACAATTCTGTATTCATACATTTATATATGTCTCTGTTTGTGGTTCTTGCTCTGGTGGTTTTGGGTTTTTTTTTTTTTATCCCTGTTAAATTAGTAAGGAATACTTGTCAAACATGTTGTGATGAATTATTCTAGAAGACATTTTAGACTTTCCTGCTTGTTACATTTTTTTATATAGAGAATGTTAGTGATGGAAGAACTAACATTGTTTCCTTCTCTTCTTTGAGATGTACTTCTGGTCATCGCCATACCCAAATGCAGGTTTTGAGTTGTTTTTTTCATCCAAATGGACTGCAAGAAGTTTATCCAGTTGGTCGAGGAGAAAAAGAAGAGAGTCCTGGAAAAGAAAGAAGCACCCTTGAAATGGGAGCAGAAGCTTGAAGCTGCTGCAAGAGCAAAAGCTGAGGCTGAAGCAAAGGAGAAAAAAGCAAAGGCGGCAAAGCGTAAAAGGTCTGTGTCAGTGTCTGGTAGTGACAGTGATAGTGGCAGCAGTGAGGATGGCAGAAAGAAGAACAAGAGGTTCCACAGGAAACACAAGAAACACAGCCGCTCTGATTCTGGTGAAGATAAGAGGAAGGAGAAGAAATCTAAACGAAAGGTGAGGAGAAGATCCTCCAGTTCTAGCAGTTATAGCACTGATGGGTACAGTAGCGTCTCAGAAGAAGAGAGGCGGGGAAAGAAGCAGGTCCACAAGAAGCATAGGCATCATGATTCAAGATCAACAGATTCCGGTGCTTCAGATTCTTCATGTGATGATGATGGTGATTTGAGAAGAAGAAATGCAAAGCATCACAAACATCATCGGCGGTCACATTCTACTGATTCAGATTCTTCTTCAAGTGAGGACACAATGAAAATGAGAGTCCATGCAAAGCATCATAAACGTCACAGGCATTCAGAATCAGATTCAAGTGATGAGGATGGAGGTACTGGAAAAAGGAAGCTGCACAAACGTCAGAGAGGATCTCGTGGTCATGGCTTAGATTCTGATGATCACAGGGGCGATCATAAGAGCCGATCTCTGGAAAAATCATCTGATGACAACAATGGAGAATCAGGTAAAAAAAGAGCAAAGAATAAAAGCAGCCATCAACACCACCACCACAAACGCCATCGTCATTGCAATCATCAGGACCATAAATCAAAAGATGAGGGAGAGCAGGGGAATGATCTTCCTCAGTGGGTGACAACCAACTGGAAAGCGTCTGGAGGATGCTCCGAACAGGAATGAGAATGGTGGGGGTGCCGACCCTCAAAATGATTTAGGGGGAGGTCCTGATCCGCATTCAGGAAGTTAAGAGCATCTCCGCTTGCTGTGTGTGTGTTCTCATTGATATGTATGGTTTAATGTGGAAAATCTTAGAACTTGATTATAACGTTCTTGATGCAACATTATTGGGGTTGTTGGACTTGCACTTTTTTTCACGTAGATTTGTTATTTTCACTTGGTGATAGATGTCATGAGACTTGATTGTCGACGTCAAACTGTCTGATTTTTCATTTCATGTTAGAATGCAAACTATAAGTGCAGCAGGTTGTATGGTCGGTGGTTCTATTCCAATGGTCCTCGTATATTGTACGGATACGTGGATGGAGGGAGCTTTGCATCATTCCGGGGGACACTTCTTATACGAGATGTGTAACTTCTATGTTTAGGCAATCGTAACCGTCTTCGAAACTATCGTGATGTGGCTGACCTGCTGCTTGTCACAACAATTGACAGGATATATAAGAATAAAATAAGAGCATTGCTAGGTTACCCGAGGACACTAATTCTGCTGTGTTAATAGTTGGATTGTCACGTCAAATATTAGTTGCTCTCGTTTAATTGGCAATTTGATCAACCAATAATAAGGGGGGAAGGGGGTGTTGTGAAATTTTGTCAGACATTGGGGTTTTTTTTTTATTGTTGTGGAAATATAATAATTAAAATCGCGGTAGCAGACTTATGATTTTTACAAATAACGTTTATTCTTATTTTTCCTAATTCAATTAGATTAAAATTGTTATGAATGACATTATCTTGCCCTTTTAGGGATAGACTTTATTATGGATGACTTGTCTATCATTTTCTCAAAAGGATTTTCAACTGTTAGAGTTATTTGGTTTATGCGTTGTATGGGACCCTCCTCATATTCGGAAAAATGCTTCAGCGACGGTGTCACTATTTTAGAGATAGAAGGTGCCGTGGGATTTCCCCACAAGTAGTGGTGCCGCGAGGCGACCCTCTGAGGCCACGAGCCTTTGGGGGCTGTGGGTTGGTGGCTGAGGCCAAGGGCTCTTTAGAAGGCCTTAGGTCTTTGTGTGACTATTTGGGTCGTAGGCTTCCTTTATGTTATTTGAGTAATTTTGGGTAATGCCTCTTTGAGGTTATCCTCTTTATTCTCGTCCTGCCCATTTGACTTGGGTTGTGTTCCTTCCTAACCAAAAGAGGACAATCGAAGGTGGGGCGCGAGCTCTAGCAACGGGTCCGTCTGCGGGTGGCTAGCACCTGCAAGCATTTCGACATCAGAACATACTTTGACTCTAAAAAGAATTGGTTGATATAGAAGGAGGAGATGTACTCTTACATGCATGCGTCATGTGTTTGCAGGTGATGAGACTGACTATCTGACGTCGATGGAGGTTCCCAAGTGGTAGCATGGTGGCGACGGCACCTTCATTAATGTGGATATGATCCGCTATTAATGAGGATGAGATCTGAGACGGCCGCACGGATACTTAGTGGAAGTCGCAATGATGTCGTGACAGGTTGGCACGGGCCAAGGCTAGGTCCAAAAGGAGGACCAAGATTGGGCCGAGATTGGGCCTAAGAAGAGGGCCGAGATTGGGCCTAAGGGGAGGGCCGAGATTGGGCCCAGACGGTCCACAAGCCCCCAGGTCGTGTAAGCACCCCTGCCCGGATATCCCAACGACCCGGACTACCTGAATGGAAGTGCTTACAGAAAGAAAAAGAATGAAACACAAGACAGAAACTACCCTGGCATGCATACACAAGAATTAAAATAGCGGAAGCTAATTTATACACATGCATACACTACAGGTACTCCGCTAGCACAGCAGTCACATGATAAGCAAATATGTACAGACACATGTGTTACCATACATGAGACACGAGGGATGACTTGGCACAGTCAAAACTAATAGAGTAAATCCTACTCAAACATCAGAGTTGACGGGGACTGACGGAACTGCCTGTACACCATACCAACTCTATCGCCAGATGCTGACTCCATTGCCCTTGAGCCACGCTACCACTACCTAGAATGATGGGAAGCAAAGTGAGTCGAGAGACTCAGTAAGGATACAGAAAGAAAGGCTGTAGGCTGAACATATCCAGAAAACTCTCCCCAAAACATCAACCCCCAAGCACACATAAGCCATGAGATGTCCAACACAATATAAAAGCATAAATAAAAGCACGTATCAATCCTTGAGGCCCACACAAGACACACGGCACCCAAGTCCCATACCAACCTGCCGCTGCCTTGAAAGACAACATATATCTCCAACAAACCTGTGTGCGTCGTCCCGAGTCAATGCTCCCGTCACCCGAATGCTCGCGTTGGTCCTCTTGACACCAGAGTTGTAGAATAATCGAGCTGAAGGCTCCTTGGAATGGTCCTCCTGTCCGAGACCTATGACCTGACAGTAACCATGCAATGCACATAAAAATGCAATGAAGTAGTGAGCATCAACGTGATACACTAGCGCCCATACATCCATCAAGCCATGCTCCGCCTACATAGTAAACCACACGCAATGCATATGCTCATGCCAAATGCAATCTAACCATGCTAGAATGTCCGTGTCCAAAGCATACTCAATAAATGAATATCCCAACATGCATCTCGTACTCATGCGCATATTAAACCAATGGTAATACATCATATCAAATTATGCAATAAATCACATAATGACAGAGCTAGTCAGCAGTGACCAGTATCGGTCAACAGTCAGTGACTAGGAGTGTCCGTCCGACAGTCCACTTTAGGGCCATATAATAGTTTACTCCAATGTCACCAAAGAGCCGATCCCTGCCCCACTGCTCGATAGCTCTAGCCGACCACACCCAAGAAATCCATAAATAAATCGGTACCTCTAAGAACCTAATCCTCAAGTTGGGTTCAGCATGGTTCCGAAAGGAATGGGGGCGATACAAACCCCCGTAGGCTTTCAACAACTAAAATTCTAGAAGTCTCAAATTTAATTTAAATTATACCAAATGAATAATAACTCAATAAATAATACTAGGAGTCGAATTGGAGTAAAGGAGGGGATAAAATACGAGAAATCTCGGAGTCTCACACAGGAATTAAAGAACATGAGGAAAGGGTTAGGAGCTTGCCTTTTATTGGTAGATTCCCACCTCCTTGCTCAGCCGCTACACAAATTAGAAATTTTTAATTATTACACTAAACTCTAATACAAGGCTTATATGCGAATCCCCAATCATCTGATTAAATCGGTATAAAATGAAGGCTATTACGGGTATACGAGGTCACTAAAAATTAGAAAATGAAGAGAGCTTGTCTTATTTCGCAGATTTTTGGCCTAAATGCCCACGCACTACAAAATAATAATAATACCAAATTAAGTCAAAATATAGCCTAAAAATAAGATTTAATCCGTAGAAAATGTTTAATACAAGCTGATTAACCTATCTCGCCCTTTAAATCTTCAATTGCACGGAGAAAAATCAATTTTTCTAAATTTTTTCTCCATTTCCTCCCTTCTTCACCCTGCCTCACGTCTGTTTCCTTTCCCAAATGCTCTGTTTCTTCCTCTAATTTAGCTTCAATTGAAGCCTTAAATAGCAGCCCAATCCCATGGAAAAATCAGCCAAAAAACTTGGCCATTTTGGTCTTAAAATTCGTGAAAAACAAAAGGTAGGAAAGTAGCAGCGCGGGCGCACCAGTGCGCGCCACGTGGCCACAGCTGGCTGCCCATCGCCTTGCCCAAAATGACACCGTTTTGGGCAAGGAATGGCTGGAGAATTCCAGCCAAAATCCTCCCTCGTGCGCACGCATCTGCGGAATCGAACCCGCACCTCACGCTAGCACCTGCGTGCACGCGACCAGCTGGGCTAGTCGCTCCCTTCACCTATTGTACGCGGCCCATTAATTTTATTATGAAACCAAGGCAGATTTTGGAAATTACATTCAAACCCCCTAACTTCCGAAAATGCCACATACACGCCTAAACTCCAATTCCTCTTATTACACTCATACCCCGAATTTTCTAGAAATTCCACTAAATTAATTTATTTTATTCCTTTTTTATTTTCATAAATGTTCCCAAATAAAATAATAATTATCAACTACTCCCGATTAAATTACCCTTAATTTTCTATTTCCTCAAAACAACATAAACTAATATTTTTCCTTAAATCTCCAAACATTCAATAATGACCTCAACACTAGTATTTATAACTATTATTTATCTCCAAATTTGGGGATGTTACAGGTCGGATGCTCGAGTAACGAGCATTTGTGCTAGAAAATGGAGGCTTGGGCTGTTTTTGGTACATGTGCTAGTTTTGGAGAGTTAGATTAAGTAGGATCGAGGTGGTCAGTTGAGCTTATTTTGTCTTTGCTGGGATGGCGATCTTGGAGTTATTTCGAGATCGACTTAAAGTGAGTAAGCAAAGCAGTATTCTCTACGTGCTGACCTGCACCGCGTGTGGCTTCGGGACTCGATGGTGCTATTCCTAGAAGGTGAGGGTGCTATCTGGGTGGCGTCTAAGTGCGAAGAGCGACTAGTCATTGTGAGTGTGCGTCGGCAGGGTCTCGTATTGCTGGGACACATTCGAGGTATGGTCGAGTTCTTACTCATGTATGCTATCTAAGTTTGAGAAGGAAAGGTCATGCTTTCCCTGGTGAAGCTTTGGATATGTTTCTAAGGCTCTAGCTATAGCTAGACTCCAACTCTTTGCAAGGTGGAGATTGACCTTAGCGATAGGGGAAACCCTCTGGTGCCCACATCGTGCTGGGCTTTGGGATATGGAACGCTACACTAAAAAGGTGCACCGTTGTAGGTGTGCATGAAGGCTTCTGATTTTCTTGAGAAACCTGAATGCGCAACAGGTGGCGTGCCTCTAATATTCTGCTAAGCTTCTGATGGCGCTTTGCTTTCTTCTGGACGCGACGTGTGAGACAATATAAAAGGTGCGTCCCCTTGCTAATGGGTTTTTCATTGTTTTTTTTTTTTTCTCAAAAGGTGCATGATTTTCCAAATCTTTCTTCCTGTTCATTCCTCACAGGTAGAGGTAGTTTCTTGTTTTAATAGAAGGATGTCGAAGGTTATCCATGTTGGTTATCAGGGGGACGCTAGCAGTAACGTTGAAGGAGGCTTCACTTTCCCAACTGTTAATTTGATATCCTCTATTGCTAAGCCCGTTCTTCCTGTTGCTCGTGATGAAAGGTGATCACTGGATGGGAAGCATCCGAGGGGTGCCGGGGGGGCTGAGTCATCCGTTGGGGTACCATCTGTGGGCGTGTCCGATCCTTCCACCTCAAGGAACCGTCAGGCAGTGTATCGTCGAATGGAGGATCAAGTTCCGGGGGTTTTGGTCGAGTATCGGGCGTTGGAGTTCGGATTCCGCTTGGAGGTAGCTGCCCTTAAGAGATCGCATCGAGAGGAGGTGGGGCGTGTTCAAGAAGCGGCGGAGAGTAAGGTGAGGGAGAGGGTGGCCAGGGAAACGACTGACTTGTGTCAGCGACTGGAGGAGTCAGAGGCGTCGCTAACTCGTTACTGTGAGGTCATAAGCCGTCTTGGTTACTAACGCGAGGATGCCAGGGCGACGCTTCATGATTCAAAGCCAGAGATTGCCCATCTACGAGCGGTGCTTAGGCTACCCAATCGATGGCAGAGGTTGGTAGGACTCTGGTGTTGGAGGCTGCGGACGAGTATCTGGAGGGCTACGGGAAGCTCTTCTACACGTTCGAACTTTGTTCCCCAACCTAGACCTGCAGCCATGCAAGCCATATATGAGGTTCGAGGGCGGCCGTTTTGTTGACCCGACCGAAGGGACACGGGTCAAGACTTCAAGGGAAACTCTCGAGGTGGGTCGAGTTGGGGAGGGTGTTGCCGATGATGCTGAATCCCTAGCTGAGCTAGGCTAATTTACTCTTTTGTTGCTGTAGTGTGTAGGTTTTTGCAATATTTTCTTGATTTTCTCTGGTCTTGTGGTATTGTGAATTTTTGCTGTCTTTTGACTTTCCATTCGTGATGGAATGTCCCATTTTTTCTTTTTCGCAAGGCGCCTTCTTTGTTTCTTTCTGGTATGTCGTACTTCTTTTTCTTCTTTTTTTTTTTTTTGAGACGAGCCAGGGGGC
Source organism: Diospyros kaki (assembly GCA_036245055.1). NCBI lineage: Eukaryota > Viridiplantae > Streptophyta > Magnoliopsida > Ericales > Ebenaceae > Diospyros > Diospyros kaki. The sequence continues at coordinate 24,319,924 of BSEG01000002.1, forward strand.
TTGAGTGTGGACGTGGTGGCTCTTGAGTTGGATGGTATGGTTGGTTCCCAATCCTAGAACTCGAGGTGCCAACTCTTTGAGTTTGGCAGAGGTTTGGGGGGACTACGCACGTAGCATAAGCTTCGAGGTTATAGATGAGGCAACGTTTTAGAGCTAAACGTGTTTATTTTGACGAAACGCTTCATCTTTAGGGCATTTTTATCAACACACGGAGGGCGTTGATTGGTCATGGTAGGAGTGAATTTTCGCTTTTCGAGGTAGGGATATGGCTGTATTGATGGCGTGATTTTTCAGAGCCTAGTCGTATTTAATTTTTAGGAGACGGTGAGGGTCTTCTAACCGCCGGGCGATTGTGCTTATAAAAGGGGAAAGGGAAGCTCTGGGTTTCTTTCCATGCTATCCTTGCTTGTTTGCATCTTCATTCTGGGAGACTAGGGGAATGTGGTTAGTGTTTCACGATTAGAATTTTGCACCCAGGTAGGGTGTTTTTGTTGGTGACCCTGTGGGTGGCAACTTTCTAAGTGGTATGGTAGGGGCCGAGAGGTCTGTGGTTGAGCGTGTTAAGACGAGGGCAGTACTAGGATGGGCGAGACATGTCATGTCTAGAATAGGTGATATGGCTTTCTCAGAGTTCACCTCTGGTGGAAGTATCGTGTTTTGGCATTCGAGGGCTTGGGTCATTAATGTCGACATTATCAGGCTGGGGCCGGGGATTGTCTGCCAGCTCCAAGGTTGAAAGTTGGAAATGTCAGGGTCACCTAGGCAGCGGCTCATCCCGGATTTTCTTCAGGAGTAGCTATCGTGTTGGCAGAATCCGACCCCTTTGAGGGCTGGATGTTAGGTAGTACAAAAGGGTTCCAACCATTCCTAAGCGATTTATGGGGAAAGCGATTACTGATGATCTATAGGAGTGCATTCTGCAGCGATCGCTGCTTGACCTTGCTTTACTCGTTTGCTTGTCTCCTGTTAGGTCTTCAAACATTTGTATTGTGCTGTAGTTGTGGCATGATAGGCAAGTGTAACGTAAAACTATTATAGATATGAGGCTTGTAATCATATGTAAATTGTTTGTAATGAAATGTAAGTGTCTTCTGGGTACCTTATTTTCTGTTGTGTCTTGATACAAAATATTTCGAGATCAGACCGAGGGAAACTCGAGGCCCATCGTGCTTGTTTGTTACAAGGGTACAACTTTGAGGTCAAACTGAGGAGAGCTCGAGGTCGGGCGTGCCTGTTTGTTACAAGGTAGGACTTTAAGGTCGGATTGAGGAGAGCTCAAAGTCCGGCATGCTAGTTTGTTACAAGGCACAACTTTGAGGTTGGACCGAGGGAAGCTCAAGATTCGGCGTGCCTGTTTGTTACAAGGCACGACTTTGAGGTCGGACCGAGGGGAGCTCGAGGTCCGGCATGCTTGTTTGTTACAAGACACGACTTTGAGGTCGGACCTAGGGGAGCTCGAGGTCCTGCGTGCCTGTTTGTTACAAGGCACGACTTTGAGGTCGGATCGAGGGAAGCTCGAGGTCCGACGTGCCTATTTGTTACAAGGCATGACTTTAAGGCTGTGCTCGAGGTCCGCACAGGGCGGACTGACCATGTTAGTCTGGGTCTCGAACATGGTTTAAAGGAGGATTGAGTCTAGCTCGAGGTCATGTGCGCCTCTCTGGTACAAGGTGTGGCTCGATAGGGCCGAGGCGCCTAAAGCAATGATAGGGCTGTGCCCAAGCTCCTCACGGGGCGAACTGACCATGTTGGTCTAGGTCCCGAGCACAGTTTAAAGGAGGACCGAGTCTGACTCGAGGTCCTGTGTGCCTTTCTGGTACAAGGCATGGCTTGATAGGGCTAAGGCACCAAGAGTAATGACGGGGCTGTGCCCAAGGTCTGCGTTTGTACCTGTTACTTCGGCCTGCTTTGGTAATGGCTCACCCGAGCATGTCTTTGTTTGGGATATGCACTATGTGGGTTGAGGTTGCAGATGACTTGTTTTCGCATTTAATTTGTCAGGCAAGGCAGGGGGTATCTGAGTTGAGGTAGTTTTGGGGTGATGGAGAAAAAATGGGATTATGCCAGGGTTTATTGGGGAGTGCCAAAGGAAAGTCCGTGTTTCCACTTTTTGTGAAGGTATGACAAGTAATAAGTAGAAACAATCGTCTTTATTTAGCAAGGAATATCGTAACAATGAGTCCTTAGAAGTATGGTTGCTTGGTTAGAGTACGCCTTTGCTTTCTCACGCCTCAGACTTAGCTAAGTGGTGGGCTCTGCTATTGATATTGATCCTAGTGCGACATTCATGCCACAGATGGCTTGTTCTGGGCAGGAGTCTGGTTCTTCTAGGTGGGGCTCTGTCTCGGGTCGACATTAGTGATTTGTTGGTTGGTTTTGTTTTTCTAATTCTATCATGTGCACACTGGGGTGCAGGGCTTGGCCATTTGTCCCTGCCGCTTAACCATTGTTCCTGGGAGTGCCGTTTCCCCTACTATCCTTACCGAGCTCGGGGATTCGAATCCTGAGACTGTAGTGGTAACATTGTCAAGCCTCTTTTCAGTCGATGTGAATGGTTTCGACCTTGGTGTCTGTTACTGGGAACTTCATGGCTAGATGGGGAGTGGACATTACTGCGCCTAATTTGTTGAGAGAAGGGCGGCCGAGAAGCGCGTTGTATGGTGTTCAACAGTTAACGACTAGGTATCGAATGCAGATTGTCTTAACGAGGGGAGTTGTCTCGAATCAAGTTAGTAAGTCGATGTAGCCCTTGACGCTTACCTATTCCCCTAAAAAATCAATCAGGTTTCCATTGAGTGGTCTTAGTTCCCTTTCGGGGATTCCCATCTTTTTTAGGGATGACAAGTACATCAGGTCGGCTGAGCTGCCCTGATCTACGAGGACTTTCTTCACCAAGAAGTTAGCAGTGACGATCGAGATTACCATGGGATCGTCGAGGTTTTTGTCGATACCTTTGGAATTCTCCTCGATAAAAGAGATTGCGGAGAATTCTTCTTGGTCTGTTTTCGGCGCTATCTATTGACATTACCGCCTAGAGATGTCATTTTCTTGTCGAGCTTGATTCTCCTCCGCCTACAAAGCCTCTAGAGATGGTGTCAATAACCCCAGCTATCGGGTTTCTTGGGGGCAGTCTGGCATTTTGCCTGTTGCCTGCTTGGTGTTGCCTCTGATAGCTGCAGCTCCTTTACCTTCCTAGGTTGCCCTGGGGGGATCACCTTCGATTTGGTCGATAAACATATTAACGGAGATAGCCCTTCCTGACCAGCCGCTTTATTTGGTCTTTTAGGGTGGCACACTCTTCGGTCCTATGTCCAAACATGAGGTGGTAATCACACCACTTGCTGGTGTCGGTGTTGTCGTGAGAGAGTCGTTGTTCGCTAATATTTGGGAGAGGAATAACTCTGGCATTGTAAACTTCTCGAAAAATTTGGTCTTGCCTTGTTGTGAGGGAGGTGTACGCGTTGTAGTGTAATCGAGGTGGCTCAAGGGCCTGGGGTGGTTCTCTTCGCTCTTTGTTGTGATCCTGGCCTTCTTGGTTTCGGTGGGGGTCCTTCCTATGGCTGTGTTGATGTTAAGGAGGACCCAGCTGAGGGCTTATTGTGGTTGTACTTGCAGCTCAGCTTCCATACATTGGGCGGCCGAGGCTTCTTCCATGTTGATGTACCTTGTCGAGAGCGTTCTAAGATCGGCCAAGGTGGCGGGGGGCTTTTGGGCCAATGAAACAGTGTGGGACTTGCTCTTAATCCAGTCGTAATGGCATGTAAGGATACCGCAAGGTTGAGATCTTTGATCTAGAGGGCTTCTTGAAAGAACCTGCTCATGAATGCCCGCAGTGGCTCATGTTTGCCCTGTTTCAGGTTGATAAGACTAGCCGAGGTCTTGCGATGGGCTCGACTAGTGGAGAAATGAGTGAGAAAGTGAGTGGCTAGCTCGGAGAAGTCGTGGATAGAATTCGGCTCCAAGGACGAGAACCACAACATGGATGATTTTCTTAGGGTGCTAGGAAAAGACCGGCACATGATCAGGTTTGACCTTCCGCTTATCAGCATGGCGACGCTAAACGTGGTGAGGTGATCCTGGGGGTCGGTGGTGCCGTCATAAGGTTCTAAGGTGTAGGGAGGGCGGAAGCCATCAAGTAAGGGAATGGTCATGATGAACTCAAAGAAGGGATGGTTGTGGGAGTATAAGGACATAGAAGGTGAGGGAATAGGGGTGTGGGTAGCCTGGTGGTGTTGTTGACGACTGCCTTCTACATTGTAGTCAGTTAGTTCATTGGGTTGGACACGCTGTTGGTTTTGTGTTAATTCAGCAACTCGATCTTGGAGCTGCTGGACTGTCTTGAAAATGACCTCTATGACAGTTGGATTTTGTGGAGGGTGATCGGGGTTGTTTGGCTCTTTGGCAGGGGTGCTTCTGGTCTATACCATGGTGTGGCAGAGGAGAGGTTGGTTTGAAAGGCTTTTGGTGAGCTTATGAGGTAGGTAAATTTTACCAAGCCCCATGGTGGGCGCCAGATGTTCCTTCCTAACCAAAAGAGGACGATCAGAGGCGGGGCGAGGGCTCCGGCAATGGGTCTGTCCGAGGGGCGGATGGCACCTGTAAACACTCTGATGGTCGAGTGAGTGAGAGAGTAAGGAGAGACAGTATATCAACAGGACAGAGATCAGAACATACCTTGGCTCTGAAGAGAGCTGGTTGATATAGAATGAGGAGATGTCCTCATGCATGCATGCGTCGTGCGTTTGCAGGTGATGAGACTGGCTATCCGATGCCCGTGGAGGTTCCTAGGTGGTAGCTTGGTGGCGATGAGACCCTCATTAATGAGGATGGGATCCGCCATTTTTCTTCACCTGTGAGTTCATTAGAGGTTTTTTTTGTGAAATTTTTTACTAGGTCAAGGTTTTCTGAGCTTCTACCATCGTGACCACCTACTGCTGCTATTGATCCCCTATGGCTTGTCATTGCTTGCCTCGCGATCACCACCGCCTTATGTCATCATTGCTCGCCCTGCAACCGTCATTGCATGCCTCGCGCCCGTCCTGCGCCCTGTGGCCATCGCATGTCCCACAGCAGTCATCATATGCCTTGTACCGATCACTCACCCCATAACTGTCGTCGCTTGCCCCATGGTAATTTCCATTGCAAGCCCGCGCCCATGACCTCCGTCGTTGCTCATTTTCTACCTTTGCAAGCTGCCTTAGCAAGCCTACGGCCTGCAGCCTCCGCTGGCACACAGTCGTATTGTGTCGTTATGACCCCTGCCAGCTCGTGGCCTTTGCCTCAACTTACTGCCATTTTCTTTTCTTACAAGTTCTTTGATCTCTTCCTTTTTCCTTGCATACATAGTCTTTGAGGAAGTATTTTCTTTCCTTCTTTGCTTTGCTTGTTTCTTTCATCCTTAAATTATCATGAAGTGTAATATGGTTACTAGAGAAATTCGGAGATTCCTAGTGATAGAACTTTAGGGAAGCCTTCTATTTTGGGGGGAGAGACGACCTCACGAGGATTGCTTAATTTTGTTCGGTCCCCCCTAATTATGATATGCGACTCCTCTACCTAATAGAGTGTAGTCCTGGTCTTGTTAACAAAGGTTGGGTAGTTGTGTATAAATCTTCTTTAAGGGTAGGCCTTAGGTTCCCCTTATCTGACTTTGGTCGGGATTTTCTTCAGACTTTTCACCTTTCTCTCTCTCAGATTCATCCCAACGGATGGTTGTTGTTGATTCCTTTCTCTATCTTGTGTACTCAAAAAAGGGTGATTGCTTCTCTTCAATTGTCATGCGTGTTTGAGGCGAGTCTTTTGTCTATTGACATTATTGACCCCCAGACATCTTAATAGTCTTATTGGTAATAACTTTTGTCGCTTGTTCGAGGCGAGTCTTTCATGTTGGTCCCTTAGTGTATGGCCACTCAAAAAAGAGGTGAATTAAGTGATTAAATTTTTTTTCTTAACTTTAATAAATATTCTTGATTAATGATTTTATTTGGAGAATATATATTTGATAAATATAATAAATTATGTTTGAAATTAATAATAAATGTAAGGCACAAGATATAACAAAAATAAATAAAATGAGGCACAAGACAATTTATAGTGGTTTGATGTCTCCACACACACTTACTCCACTCTCCCAAGGTCTAACCCCCATTGGGATTCCACAAACAATTTCACCAAGATTTCCATACTAGCTCATATTAGAAACTAAATACACACCTAGATTACAACAGGATCTAGACAATCACTACACCAAGATTTTCACCCTACCTTACTTTGGAAACTAAATTCACCTAGATTTTAATAGTTATATGAAATCTATAAAATCTTTAATGATAATTTAAATGTTTACAAATAATTTGTCCACAAGTGTACATAAATAAATAAACAATTAAGAATAAATTATACAATGTAATAATGTTTAGATAAATAAATAAATTGGTGACCTCAAATTTGATGGACAAATTCAGAGTAGACTCAAAAATCTTTTTCTCCTCTTGCCTTGTGGCTCTTCAGTTGTTGTGTTGGATTGCATGAATTTTAGCTTGAGAGTGATTGAGATCTTCTGGATGCTTTGGATATGAAATATGTGCAAAGAATAATCCCAAAAAATGAGTTCGTGGGTATTTATAAGTTTTTTTGAACATTATTCCAATAGTCAAAAAGCTTACCGTTAGGACGAAAGTTGACTTTCCAAAATGAAAAGGTCAACTCTCATTCAAATGAGAGTAATGGTCGAAAATCTGATCATTGGCACTTAAAGTCGACTTTTGGAAATTGAAGTTGACTTTCAAAAATTAGAAAGTTGACTTTTGAAAATCAAAGAGTCAACTTTTACTGTAGTTGTATTGTAGCAAATAGTAAAATACTGTAGCGACACCGTAGCAGTAGTCAAGAGTCGACTTTTGGCATACCAAGAGTTGACTTTCGGTCTAGAATTTGTAAAACAAAATTTAAATAATTTTTATGCATTTAAACTTATTTTAATAAATATTTTTAATAAAAAATAATATTTTTGGTAATTCGTATGCTATGAAAAGATATTTTATAAATTAATTAAAAAATAATTCAGTATTATAATTAGTATATTTAAGAAAAACACTTTCTTTGCTAATCACCAAAAACATTATAATTTGTATATTGAAAATACCATTTTTATTAATCATCAAAACTTAATTAATATGAACAAGTTGGCTCAACGTTTCGTCTATTAACGTTATTGACCCCCAAACATTATTAACCCCTAGACATTTTAATGGTCTTTTCATTGAATCACGTTTTGTGTGGATGGCCTGCATCACAAACCAAATAGAAAATCTATGACAAAATTTTATTGATATGTTCCCAACTAGGCTTGGGGATTTGTTTATTACACTAAGAACTAGATTCTACAAACTAATCTCGTAGGTCAGATGAATGATATAACTTGAGATGGTTGATGTTCCATGTTTTGCCAAGGTCACCACCTTGCAATGGCTATAGGATGCATGTATTTTGGTTTAATTATCTATATAATCAAGTTGTTCGACAATGATAAGGGTTTCTTCTTTATCTTTTCTCTTCGTAGATGTGATATAACAACTTCGTGCCTTCCTCTGATCCCCTCAAACCTGCCTTATTCTGTGGGTTGTTGGGAATTTCATTAACATGTATCCAGATGATATTACTACCCTTATGTCATTGAGGAGCAGACACCCTAAAATAACATTGTATGCAGATAAAGGTGTGTTAACAACCATGAAATTAGCTTGCCTGGTAGTGCTCAAAGGCTCAGTTCCGAAGGTGAATATAAGTTATACTATTCCAGCTATGGGGACCGGCTCTCCTGTAAACTTGAATAAGGGCGAACGTACTTGTTTTTGGCGATCTATAGAAATATTCATTGTTTCAAAAAAATTCCAGTATATCAAATTGACCGAGCTGCCATTGGCTACCAGTATTTTTCTAATCAGATGTTTAGCGATTACCTTTAAAATAACCAAGGGATCATCATGGGGCAATATGACCTCCATTTAGTCGGCAAGTGTAAAGGTAATGGTTTTCTCATTGGCTTATACTGACATCACTGAATTAACTTGCTAAGCCTGTCAAGCATAAGCCTTCTTGGATGAAGTATGACCCACCATAGTTTCTCCTCCTGATATCACGTAGATAGCTTGGTTGTCCACTGGAGGATTTCGTCTTTCTTCTCTTCCTTGGTCACCATCTTTCCTTTCATTTGCATGTTAATCCCTTCTCCCCATTTCATCTTCACGCCTCCTCTGGTCTCTTTCTTTAGTTCATACGTTCCTTTGCAATCACTCATTCCTAATTAGAGATTCAAGTTGATTCATCAAATCCCAGCATCGGTCAGTGTTGTGTCCATACATTATGGAACCTGCAATAGGTGTCTCTATCTTTTCCTACAAGTCAATATTTTTTCTTGGGAAATTTCATTAGATTAGTCTTTTCAATTACTGCCAAGATATGATAATGGAATTCTGAGAGTGGAGTGTAGTTTTTGTATTGTAACTTTGGAGGGCCATCATTTCTTATCACCTTGTCCTCTATTTTATCTTTGTGGTCTTCAGAGTCTTCTCCATTCCTTTTTCGACCTTTTCCTTTGCTTGTTCCCATAGTCCTCATAACATCTGATTGCAAAATATATTTATTTGTCGAACGAACAAATCTGTCAAAGTAATTGGTGGCTCTTTAGCTAAGGATTTTTGTAGTGATGTAAACCGGGTTCCAAGTAACATAGTCGCCATAACTACCCCTACTTGCAAATCTCACACCTCCAATGTTGCATTTCAAAATCTGTTAACTTATTAGCGTAAGGTTTCTTTACTACTTTGCTTAATACTAAGAAGATATGTGGTGTCCTTCTTCCGTTAACTATTAATGACGAAGGCTTTTGTGAACTTGGATTTCAACTATTTGAAAGTGAATATAGAATGTTTTAGCAGACAGTTATATCAAGCTCGAGCATGCTCTATTAGAGTTAAGGGGAAAGCTTGACATATGATTTCATCTCTCCATCCGTGTAGTATCATCAGGGACTCATAATTTTGGATATGGTCATGAGGATCACTCTTGCCTGAGTATGAAGGTATTTTATGGATCATAACGCAACGAAAAAATAAAAAAATTTAACTATAAATACCTTTAGGATCTCTCCAAGGGAATAAATTATGGAATAATGGCAAATGATTACCTCTTAACGTGAAGATCCAATCCCGAAAAGCAGTAATCACGAAGCCGTTTAAGTGCCTAGCCTCTAACAGTATCCACGTGAGCTTGCAATCCAGGAACCTTGTAGGGGGCGGCTTCCCTAAAGACAAAAGAGTGCTAGCTCAAGAGGGTGGTGTGGGAGATTTCTCTCATGCACGTTAAACGACATCAATGGCTTTGAGAGGCACACGGTTTATTACAAAAGGAACCACATAAGGACTATTTATAACCCTTAGTCACAAAACCCTAATTGAGATTTGGGCTGCATGGTGTTTTAAACCCATGTTTTGAACCTTTTAAAACATAGAATTGGACTTTCATTTTTATTCTCCTTCTTAGGGTTTATGTTTCAAATACTTTAAAATAATCTATTGGGCCTTAGTTTTAAACACTTTAAAACAGCCCATTAAACTCCTTAATCCACCCAATATCCTTAGGTTAGTTTCATAAATAAGCCCATAAATTAATTCAATAACAATCCACCAAGACCCAAGCCCTTAATTTGGGTAGCCTAGTCCAACTAGGTTTTCAGGTGAATTATGAAAAACTTAATAAAGAGACTTATAAGTTCTAAAATATTAACTATTAATATTTAAGAACTCTAGTTCCTCATTAGGATTCCACAATCTTAATCAAGCCTGCCATTACCTTTTTATTGCAAACTCATATTGCATATGACCTATTAGGCTTCTACATATGTTGACTATGACTTTATCGAATAAAGCCATAGACCATGAGCGGAGTCTAACAATCCATTATGTCCCCTAATTGGTAGAAGGATCAATTTATGATCATTGTCTTTCAGTGATGGTCTTCTCATGCAATACAATCCCTTCATCAGTTTAAAGTGTCTCAATTAAGCGGGGACATGGATTGTGGGTCAATCCCCATTCAGTGCCTAATTATAATATTTCTTTGGTTCTCAGAAAGTATAGCTTCATAGGATTTCTATTTTGCTGTGGCCATAGACTTATGAGCTATATTGCTCTAAAGGGCCCATGAGACATATCTCCCCAAATTAGGGGTCGATGAATCCTATCTTAGCTCACACACAGCTTTCACATGCTTCATGGCATACCCAATAACTGTCGTACTCATACCTCTTATTAAGATGCTTTCTTAATAGTGTAAAAACATATGAATCCACATGCAAGATACAGTGGTGACCTCAAGTCGAAAGATCACTTGCACAACTGTCACTAGAGGTTTCTTTAGACACTCTTGCAAGATCAATAAGGAATCCTTTTGGTCAGGTCACAGTCCAGTGAACTTGTACTCACCAACAAGCACACGTATACTAGCTTAGGTATCCCATACTCGTAGTTTGTAAGATCAACTACTACATTTCCTAAAGGTAACAACATAGCACACACCGGTCTCTTTGTGTCATTGATGTCCCGTCTCGATGACACTTTTGACCAAGGACATGTTTAAGGGTATACTCTTAAGTGTATCAAGGACCTTACAATTGAAGCCACACCTCAATTCCTTTCTACATAGAGTAAACCTAAGGACTTTGTCTTGAGACATCTTATATTTAAGTAATTATTGAATGAATGAATAAATACAAAAGACAAAGCTTGCTAATAGATAACATGAACATAAAACAATTAGATATATTACTCAACAAATATATCATATCTTAATGTATCAAGTATAACTTAACACTTAAGTTGTAGGGCATACATTAACAATCTCCCATTTGCACTATAGCTAGTTCGACATATGCCTAATGCCTACGAACATAACATGACTATCATGTTTTCACTGTGTAAGTGCTTGGGTCAATGGATCGACAACATTTTCATTCGTGTTTACTCTGCAATTCTTCACATCACCTTACCCAATGATTTCCCTAAATCAGGTTAAAATGGCGGAGTATGTGCTTGGATCACATATGAGACATTGGTTCCTTGCTAAAGCAATAGCACCATTGTTATCACAGTAAAGGGCCATTAGATCAATAATGCTAGGAACCACATAAAGTTTAGAGTTGAACTTTTTGATCCAAACTACTTCCATAGCCGCCTCAAAAGCTACAATATACTCTACCTTAGTTGTAGAATTCGCAACAGTTTCTTTCTTGGAACTCTTTCAACTAACTATTGCTCCATTAAGACAAAAGACATAACTAGATTAGGATTTAAAATCATCCTTATCCAATTGGAAACTAGCATCGCAGTAACCCCTTACTACTAGCTCAGTTTCTCTTCCATATACTAGAAAAACATCCTTAGTTCTTCTCAAGTACTTAAGTCAAACTTATCGTCATTCATTAAACTAAAAGTCAAACTTATCATCATTCATTAAACTCTCTATTTTTTGTATGAATGAGTTCCTAGATTTCCTGTTTGAGAGTCTTATTCTTAAGGTGTTAAGAATATGTGATGAGATTCTCTGATAACAGGATTTCTTAAATATTCCTGGTTCTTAGATTAATCAGATGGGGACTTTGATTGATCAATTATGGATTGGCACGATGTTTACTACCTTGATTAGTATGAGATACTAATGGTTAAGGGTGGCAAGTCACATGTCATATGACATGGGGATGTCTCTGGTAAAGTCATGGGTGGTTGTTAGAGAATAAAACACTAAATGTGACACTAATGACTGATCACATGATATTATGGAAAATGATCTTGTCATTGAGTTGTAATTGCATAATTGATCTGTAGACTTGAACTGATACAGTTGTCTCGTGTATTGGTATGTGAGATTTGCTAATGCGTCGAACTATCAAATTGTGAGGTGGGAATGTTCATATATACGGTTTTGTATTGTTAGTTCATAGATATAGATGTTCAAGGATAGGATCTGTCACCCTCATTGTTAGTGGTGAGGTGACCGTCCTATGTGGTTTACTGCTAGTGTGATAGGAAAGTCCTTGGCCAAGACAATATGATTAGTTAGAAAAGTGTTTTCTGAGGTGTCATCTAGTTATGCTAATAAGATTTGACACATAGCTACAGAGTATGTGAGTTTATAGTACCATGACTTTCACTCTGTCGAGACATTGAGTAAAAAAAGGATTGTATTACACAGCAACCGTCAATTGTAATAAGCTCACTTGAAGTTTGACTTAATTGCCTTCTATATTGTGTTGGACCATTGCTAGGCGCTTCCCAGGACCATTTAAAATGTCACTAGAATATGGAGAGACTCTCTTGACGAGTCGAGTTGTTTTGGATAGCTTCAAAAATGGTTTGGCATTTTTTGATTGTTATTATGTAGTGAACCTAAAAAGTCACACACCATATAATGTAGCATCTAGTATTGACACCATGCACCTGTTGTGTCTCGAACATCGTTAATAGTTAATGGTGGGTTTTGAAAATGTCATTAAGTGTTAATGACTTGGTTCATTAAATATTAATGAATTGGATAGTCGTTTCTTCGAAAAAAGCTAGTGATGTCGACTGCCTCAACACAGTTGGTCGGCTAACTCCAGGTGGTCGACAGGATAAGGGAGCTAGTCAATCATTTTTCCATTTAGTGGAAATTGATCAGCCTTTTTTGTTGTTAAAGGTACAGATAGTACCTTCCACGTGTCATTCAATTGGAGGGGCTTGTGGTGGCTAAAATTGGAAGGTTTTGGCTTCCTAGAGGTAGAGTAATCGAGAGCAATTTGAGAGGCTTGCTTGGCTTAGCTTCTGTCTCTGTTTCTTCTATTTTCTGCTTCTATTAATTACAGGTAGCGTAACAATTAAGCTAGGTGATTCCAAAAACTTTAGGAAGACACACGGGTGCTGGTGAATCAAAGTCCTCAGGCTAGCACAGGACGAGGGTTGCGACATGGTACCTGATAGCTTGCTAGCTATGGATGGCCTAGGCCCTTTATGCATTGAGGAGGATTCGGCCTAAGTGTAGAAATAATTTCTACACCCACCTAATCTCAGCCTACAAGTATGTTATTTATTGTATTTCATGTGATGAAATATTGTGTTACTTAAATACCCAAGTTGTGCATGGGGTATGTGTATTAAATGACTTTCGTTGTACATATCTGATATGCAAAAAAATTTAAATTTACCTATACTGCCATACATCAATTCCAACAGTGATCCTCCTTATCACATTCAGAACTACGAGTCCATAATGTTGCTTCATAGATGGGAGGATGCAATCATGTGTTGGGCTTTTCCTTTGATGTTGACAATCATGCTTGCTAAGGACGAAGTCCCCTAGGTAGGGGCACCAAGCTATGTGGGAAACCCTTCTGAGAGGCTACAAATCTCGCGAGACCCAATCAAAGATGCCTCCAAGATGCTTGCTAAAATCAGCTGGTTACACACCACCTTGTGATCTTCCCCGTCACTATATATAGGAGGGTCATCCTCCTTATTCATGCATGCTCACTACACCACTTAAACATAAATTGTTCGTGGGGCAAATGACTAACTTAAGCATTAGAGGGTCTGCAAGTGACCTCACTCATGCCCCCTTGCCAATTTTCTCTTTTCTAGGTCTTTCATCCCATACCTCTTCAAGGGGGTCTCCCATATTAAAGATTACTGACTTGAGATTGTAATACCTGAGGTTTTTTATTCAAATATTTGAGGAAATAAGACATTTCAAGGGATTGTGGAAGGCTTGAGACAAAAGTTCAGTTTTTGAGCCAAGGGCAAAATCGTAATTATCAAAGTTTGGGTAAAAGTGTAATTTACCTAAAAACCTGGGGTATTAGAGTAATTAATCCTTTCTCTAGGGGCGTAACAGAAATTTTATGATGGACTGGGGACCAAATCATAAAGGGTCTAAGTGCAATTACTTGGAAAGTTTGGCCTAAAGTGAAATTCTTGAAAACCTGTAATTAGACCATTGGAGCAGCGAACTGAACCAATTAATCATTGGAAGTCATGATTGCAGATTTCAAAGCTTATTCCAATATAGCTTTAGATCACTTTGGATTTCAAAACCTATTCAAATATAACTTTAGATCATTTTGGATTCTAAATCCTATTTAAATCCAATTTGGGGACATATGGCAAGCAACCATTGCCTTTTTGGGATAAGATTGAAGCCTCATAATGACCCCCCCTCGGTCGCCGCCAAGGTGACGACGCGTGGTTGGTCGAGAAAGTTTATAAATAGGGTCATGGGGTTATTCACAAAGCATTCCAAGTGATTTTGAGGCAAATTTATGCCAAATTGAGGGAACCAAAGGGGAGGGTCTTGTTCTTGAGAGAAAAAAGAAAAGGGAGAATTCTACAAAAAAGAGGAAAAACAATGGAGAAACAAGGAAGAATGGGGTTCGTCAGAGTTTTTGGGTCTTCACCGGAGTTCATACCAAATAGTCAGAAAAATCGCTAGGTAAGTTCGGTTTCTTATTATATTCCTATAGAAGGGGAAGAGAGGGACTCGTAGGTTCGAATATGGGTCAAATCAGAGCTAAAACAAGGGAGATATAGCCAAAAAAACTAAGGTTGTAGAACACGATTGCTGGAGAATACTGGCTCGTGCAGTACACACGCTGACATGGTAGCATGTGGGGCCTCTTCTCCAGGTGAGTGAGAGCGCGTGAATGCTCCAAATGACCTGCAAATTTCTAGTTTTACCTCTCTTTTAATGTCCTACAACCCCATGTAAAAATATTTGGTGTTTGGTTTATCGAAACTCGTGTTTTCTATAGAAATCCAAGCCCACTTACTGTGAACAGTAACTTCCAAAGATAAACCTTCAAGGTGAGTGGTTCCTGCATGCTTCTTGCTTCATGTTGATCATTATTGGTTTCATTTTTGAATGGTATGTGGCTTGCATAACATGTGTTTCTTTGAAAATTGCATTGTATCACTATTCGTCACGTATCTCGGCGTTGGTGGCTAGCTGGTGGGTTGTCATGTGTGAACTATCACATGGGCTTGTGTAAGGGGGTTGATCACGTGGCCTATGTAAGGGGGCTACCTTGTGCTTATGTAAGGGGGCCGAAGGGTTCAGACATGACAACATCCTAGCATGATTTCCATAGAAAGGAATGATTTCATGACATTTGACATACTTGCATATGCAAACATGTATTTTCTTTCCTGAACCATCTCACTTAGATGTCATTATCTAATTTGGGTATTTCATACCCTTGGGATATTCAACGTCCCAGGTATATCAAACGTGCCAGGTACCTTGAAGACAAGTAAGAGAAAAAGAAAAGCAATAGCCGAAGTTTAGTTTGATTTTCTATTATTCATGTACTACGATCTTATATAAAGAGAAGCTAATGTAATCTTTGAGCTTTTATGTTATTTTCAGTAATATTAAATGAATATGTGTCTATCTTTATTCCTTTGAGGGTCGTGTGTCATAAATCTCTAATGATGCACGACAGATGTTAAATAAGGAAGTTGCGATGGTATTAGAAGTTATTTGTCAGATCTTTGGAGTTTATGTTTCACAATTGTATAAATAGAGGTTTATTTGTTAAGCGATGTATGGTATAATTGTACTTATATTAAAGGTTTTTATTGGAAATTCTTATTATCTAGATTTATCTAACTATCAGGTTCGATCTTTCGCTTCCGTTGGTAAAGATTTTCATAACACCCATGTGTGATATTGGCTTGTATTTAGCATTATTGTATATTTGAAAAGTGGGGCGTTACAAAGATGATCTCCCATACTAAGGATATATTGTTGTAGTCAGGCAACAACATAGTCTATATAATGAGAGGATCCTTATAGGTAAAATCATCTGACTAAAAGCTCATCATCACTTGCTTTGAGTGACATTACTAATTTAAGTGTTGAAGGCTAAATCAGGGGACCTAGCCTCACCTTATTCCCTTGCAAGTGCAGCTCCCAAGACATAGTTCTTAAGGTTGAGATCTCGATGTGGTGTGTTTTTTCTGCAAGTACAATTCCCAAAGTGTTAACCCCAAAGTGTGGATCTTAATGTCAAGATCTCAAGGTAGCACATGGTGATTGGCTCCCAGAACCATCATCAAAAGTATTACCTGTAACACCCCCCTCTTCTAGAGCTGCCGCAGAGGAGGTGCTACGGGAAGTAAAATATAATACTGACTAATAACTAAAATCTGATACCAATATAAACAACTCAATCAACTGAAATAAAACTCGGAGTCAACAATAACTGAAACCACAAACTACATCTAAGGAAAAATCCCTCAACTGAAACATAAGTTAAACTTAAACTGATAAGACACTAAAACTGACAACTCCCAGACATCTTTAGTCTTGTGCGGCTCCACGTACACACACTACTGGACACTGCTGCTAGGCCCCACCTCTGGTACTCCCCCGCAAGGACCTGGAATTGTGAAGAGTACAAGGTGAGCTACAAAGCTCAGCAAGTAAATAAACTAGAAAGAATAACTGAACCTGAATCGAAGAATATCGATACTGATGAATACTTACTGAACTTGTACTGAGTGAAACACTATCTGTTTTCATTTATAAATGTATTGCACATAAATGGTAAGATAAATGCAGGTATGCAACTTTGGCACATAGGCCCACATAACTATAAAACATACCTGGCTAATCTGAACCTGCAACATAAAAACTGTAAGCACATAGAGTGGGTAGTATAGTATACCCCTAGCTCCCTGGTCGACGTCAGGCGAGCATCTCATACTGAGATATAACTAACTGATACTAGTGGGATCCCCGCGGACAAGCCGCCTGGCGCGCATAATGTAATGCTCATATAAATGCTAGCACACGAAATGTAGTGCTCCATATAAGGTCATGCTCAATGCTCATACAATATGTATGCACATAATCTCACAAAAATAATGCTGAACATGTCAGAATAAATGCTAAACATGTTATACGATCTTTACTAGGTTTATTGAGATACAAAGATCCTAAAATTTCTAAGTATAAGCATGGCATATTGGATTTTATCATATCTTGGCATAAAATTCAATATTTAAATAATTAAATGTTTAAATTAAATTTGAGACTTGCCTTAAGAATTTATTGGAAGTCATCTGGGTGCTATATGATGTTATTCGGATGATTGAGAAAGTCTAAGGAGCAATTCGAATGAAATAGAAGCTTATTCGAATGAAAAAAAAAGAACTACAACAAGCTCATTCGAATGACAGAAGACTCATTCGAATGAAAAATAACTCATTCGAATGATAGATGATATATAACAAAGGCTATACGGATCTGATCAGGGACTCATTCGAATGACTCTCAAATTCATTCGAATTGATTTTGGAATTTTCCAACTTTTGAACTGGCAAAAACCGACTCATTCGAATGCAACAGTAACCTTATTCGAATGAATTTATGGGTTACTCACGGGTCATTCGAATGACAAAAAGGCTCATTCGAATGCTAGGCTATACAAAGCAACAACTTACTCACAACTTCAAGGACTCATTCAAATGACAAGGAAACTCATTCGAATGACTGGCACAATATAAGGGAAAAACTTACGATAACACTGGAAACTCATTCGGATGCCTCAAAACCCATTCGAATGATACAAGATTCATTCGAATGACTGGAATCTCATCAGAAATAAAACTCACACTAACAGAGACCATATCTTGAATAAAAACTTATCCTCACTACACCATTCCGAAAGAAAACTTGAGAGAATAATCTCAATTGATATAGAAACAACTTAGGAATGATTTACTGATCATAGTTAATGAAAACGTTGCAAAGAACATGTAAGAACTGGCTGGAAGACTCACTGTAACGCATACATATATATATGTAAATGCATGCACATACGGTCTGATTAAATTGGAAATCCAAAACAACAATCTTGGCATTCTGAGATCACCGTTAATATGATTTGAAGACCATATTTAAGAGATTAACGATCAAGAATCACATGTTATCTCCTTCATGCACTCACTGTTCTACGTATATACATATACATATACATACTGAAACTGATATGAATATGAATGCAATGAAGAACTGAACAACTGAGAATGAACGAACTTGAATCTGTAATGGAAGGAATTACAGATAGGATACTTGCTTTACAATAACTCTGATCGTATCAACGATTGCAACAAGAAAACTCCTACGCAACCTCACTGTTAAAGCTTCTTCAAACCCTCTGCCTCTTCTTCTCTCTTTTTCCTTCACACGGCGTGAAGAAAAACGATTGCTAATGGAAAATATATACTCATGAAACCCTAGATTTGACTCCTTATAATCTTGAAACCCTTCTCCTACCACAACTAGGAGACTTTAATCTCAATCCCCCTCACAGACGAATTTCCATTCTCATAATAGCTTATTATTAATTAATTAAATAACAACTTCCTTAAATGACCCTCAAGTCCTTGCATTTAATTTCCCATAATATAAAAAGAATTAAATGCTATTTAAAAGCTATTTTCTCAACTAAAAATATTCTAAATTGCCACATTAAATGGTGAATTCTCTTAATTAATTACTACTATAATTAATTAACTAATTCCAATAAATACTAGGCCCTCCAACGGGTCGTTACATTACCGGACGTTCCAATTATCCCATGTTTGATTTCTCAAAGAGAATCTAATCACACTCTCTTTTAATGCTCTTTCTCTTTTACTATCATCTCATCATTAAATGGAGTTATTTCATCTTTTAAAAGTCTTAATAATTTGACTTTTTTTAAAAATAACTCCACTTGAAGGTAATGTGATAGCATAAGCGAAAGTGTTAAAAAAATAATGCATGATATAAGAGTATGGCTAACATTCCTCTTTATCAAATTATGAAGGGTAAATTTCACACATTACTCATAAGATTTGACTAAATCGCACCGACTACCCTTATGTTATTAAAAAGGGAAAATTTGACAAACTACCATTAAGATTTGTCTAAATTACATCGATCAACCCTATGTTTTAAAAAATGGCATAGACCTCCATCACTATTAATTGCTCATCAAAATTAACTATTTTACCCTTAGGTTTGAATACCTTCATTCATCTTTCTCTTTTTTTTTTTTTTTTTTGCTCGCATTTTCTCTCTTCTATCTCTCTGTTAACTATTGAACTTGAATCTATCTCATCTTTTTGTTAATGACATTATCATTATCACCATCAATGTTGTCAAAAAGTTGTTATTATACTCTAGTCTTATTCTCTTTCCTCTTTCTTATTCTTCTCTATCTCATTTTTCTCTCTCTTTTCTTGTTCAATGACAACCAAAACTTATCATCGATCAATGGCTGAAACCTTATTGAATCATGATGGAAAGAAAAAGAAAGAAAGAAAGAAATAAGGGAAAAAGAGGGATAATCGACCTACCCACAAGCATCTTTGCCACACAATCATCATTGGTTGGAGAGGATGAAAAAGATGCACCGATTAATCTCCATCTCTCCCTTCCCCCCTTCTTTTTTTCTCTTTCTCTCTTGTGCACACATAATAAGGGTTTCGATGAGGTTTTTGCCGAAGCTTATTGCGAACCAAGAATCGTTCACCTAGGCCTTCTAGGTTTATCGATTTAGGTTAATTAACAAAACCATAATTGTTCACCTAGATTGATATGGGTTCAATGGATCATTCACCTAAACAATTTGTCTCTTTCTTTCTTATGTCAATGATTGACAATACCTATCGTTGTTCACCTAGAGTAGTTTTTTTTTTTTTTTTTTTAAGAAAAGATTAGAGAATGGAGGATATTTTGGGGATTTCACAAAATTAACTATTGTTAATTAACAACATAGGGGTTATGTGTTACGTGATAATTAATCTCAATGGTGATCAATGCAATTTAGACAACCCTTAGGGATGGTTTGTGAAATATATCTTTTTAAAAATGATATAAACCTCCTTTAGTTGTAACAATATTTAAGAATTAACCATTTTGCCCTTATATTTAAATTACTTTTCTCTTTACTCTCCTTTTCCCTTAAACTCTCTCTCTTTTTCTCCCCAACACATGCCATGCCATGGCTGATGTTCCCCATCCCTGGTGGTCCCACAACATTGATCTCTCTTTCTTTATCCATTCTCTATTTATCTCTTCTCTATTCTTTCCTTCTTGACCAAGTTTTCCTCAAACTTAGATATTTGGTTAGAGAGGATGAAGAAATGCAATTGGTAAGTCTCTCTTTCTTTCTCTCAATCTTTGAAGGAACTTCAAAGCCAAAAAAATCGACTAGATTTATGTAGATCTTATTGAACCTAGAAAACCTAAAAATATGTGTTTGTTTGGGTTCAAACCCAAAAACCCATATTTATGGGTTTGATGAACTCAAATCCTATAAGTTTTAAATGGTTGATGAAAGGTTTGAATCAGGTAGTCAAGATGGTCATTGGCGATAGGCTTGTAAATGGACTAGATTTAGGAATATAGTACTATATTTATATTTAATTACCTGAATCCAGTTTCAAATTTGATTATAGATATAATTAATGGTTTGAATATAAATTTATTATTTGGTATATAAAAAAGATACAAATATGTTTAAAATTAAATATATAATATACTATGGACCGTCCTGGCCCAATCTGACCCCTCTTTCACGGCCCATCCCTCATGGCCCAATCTCGGCCCCATACTATCCCTATGCCAGCTTGCAACAGCATCATTGCAGGCTCTACTGTGTATCCGCGCACTCACCCCAGATCTCATCTTTATTAATGGCGAATCTCATCTATATTAATGAGGGTCCTATCGACACCATGTCGCCACTTAGGAATCTCTACCAGTACCGGATATATTTCTCATTACCTACAAACACACAATGCCCGCATGCAGGAGAACGTCTCCTCCTATATCAACCAGCTCCTTTTAGAGCTAGTCTTCCGACTTATCAATACACTATCATTTCTTTACTCTCTCACTTGAACGTCAGAATGCTTGCAGGTATCAATCGCCCCCCGGACAGACTTGTCGCTAGAGCTTGCTCTTTGCACTTGGAATCCTATCTCCGACCGCTCCCTTTGATCAAGAAAAAACAAACTATTTATACTATACTATGCATAAAAAATAATAATAATAACAAATAAATATAAATAATTAAAAGATACTGATCAACCCATCTTAAATACTCAAATCCATTAAAATAAGTTTATTTCATTACCTCCTATATCAAATCCATTCCATCAAAGTTCAAACCCTGATATGTTGCTATATATATCTTTTTCTAAAATCTATGTCTTCTTATTTTACAATCTCACCCACCTCTCTTGTGCTCTCTTGGATCCGAATATAAGACCTGGACTGAATTTAATTTCGATCTATTGTGAATTTAGCATTAAATATATATTCAATCACCCATACCGATTACAAATCTGATAAATGGTTTGATTATGAATCAGTTAATTTTGACCAGTGTAGGTACTGTTTACATGTCTAAGCACGTGATGCCATTGTTGACCATTTGCAATTTTTTAAAGTATTTTACTTTTTGTTTAATAAAAACGGAGAAGGGGTTTGGAAATATAGAGAAAATTAAGATGTGTTTATTAAAGGTAGTGAGTTAAATGATTCATATTTATAAAATTTAAGGAAGATGTGTGTCATTTTTAGAAACAAAAGGTGGATAGTGCAATTTAGTCAAACTCAAGAATAATGTGAGAAATTTGTCCAATAATAAATGAAATATTACCCAAAAATTAGTCGCCAATTTGTCTACTGGACAAAATCAATCCCTAACATCCAACAAACTCAAACAACCTCAAGGACAGATTTGGAAAGAAAATCAACAAACAACATTTAAATAAATCTGGGAAACTAATTCAAAATCAGAATTAGATCTAAGAATAATTAAAATTAAATCTAGAAAAATTGGCAGAAACTAGATAAAAAAATCAAAATCACATCTGAAAAATTTGGAAGAAAAATAAGAGAAGAGGTGGCAGTGGGGTGGGCGGTGGCGGTGGATGTGGATTGTGGCGGCAGAGAGAGGAAAATTGAGGAAAGAGAGACGTGATGGGCTTTTATATTCAGGGCAAAATTATCCATTGATGTAATACTAAAATTGAAATATATTTAAACATAGAATATATTTTACATATTTATGAAATAAATAAACAACCCATTACCATTACCATCTGATTTAGAGGCATTCCCTAGCTTACTGTAAGAATCTTCCCCCACGAAGGAGGAGAAGGATTTATCAAGATTAAAAGAAATAAAATAAAATAAAAGTAAAGTGATCGAGGCTCGAGGCCAAAACTATAAGCCTCGGATAGTCTAATCTTTCCAGATTTGTCTACCTATACAAACAAAAAGTATCATTGAAACTATAGAAATTTAAAAATATATATATTGAGACAGGCATTTTTAAACAGTAGAAATGACGAGAATTATTCTTACCGATGATAGAAGGAGGGGTGGTGGTAGGGCAGGATGGACGGATGGGATGATGCTTTGGTTTAAAATAAAAATAATGCACGATTGCTTGCTTCTTCACAGATGGATGATGCTGTGGCAAAATTGGTTGGTTTTATTTTTTCGTGGTTTTCTACAACAAGATGCTGAGACCCCTCGCTACTCAGCCTCATGGAATAAATGAATCAATGATATATAAGGGCTGCTTTATCTTTGCTGCTCAACAACAAAACATATAAAATAATACGAGAATGATTACAACAATATCCTCAGAAATTCTTCAATATTTTATCAGTTGAAACTCCATCAGCTGCAAGCAGAGAAGTAACTTCCTGCAAAAACCAACCCAACCCCACTCTGTTAACTGTTACAACACCAACAATTTTCACAACACAAACACAGGCATCCATGTCTCAATGCATCCACAATTATTGAACGCCTTCACCTATCTATGCAGATTTATAACATACAGACAGATGACTTGAAACTAAATTGTAGATCTCAGGCTGCAATTTAGTCATGCCAAAATTGAATACTAAATGTGCAGATAGATAGCAGGCTATACTTTATTAATTTGGTGTTTTAAGTTTTAAACCACCATTTTCCTTCCATTCTCAGGTTAGGGAAGAAGCATCAACAGTCTAAACAAAGTAATCCTACCATCTGTGCTTGGAGAAATTTCCCTCATCCTCTTCAGCGTCCATCGATGAAAGTTATTATTAAAACAAACAATATTTTTCAACCTTCCGTTTTTCTGTTCTCTTTCCCCAAGCTTATTCTTCTACCCATAGTAGTTTCCTAGATACAATAATATTAAGAGTCGTTTGATTTTGTTGCCATTTCTTATTTTCAATTTTTATTTTCGGAATAGAAAAACCAGAAGCAACGAATTTGGGTGTGATTTCATTTTCCAGAAAAAAAAAAAAAGTGCAAACCATGTTTTCATTTCCGCCCAACCCTCCTCTCTCCTCCAGAAAGCCCAAGCTGATCCCTCTTTTCCCTTCCTCACTCTCTGGGGACTGGTTCCCGCATTCGTTGTTCTCTTGTCTCCCTGGTTTCAGATCCACAACACAGGAGAAAGTGCGGACAAGGGGAGATGGTACGACTGCCAATGCCATACATCCTGAGAAATGGAGACAAAAGCTACCACTCCACTCCGTCCACAACTTACCATATTCAGATTCAGTGGCCAACTAAGCCAGAGCTCCAATCCTTCAAAACCATTGCCACCACCCCAAAGCATAAATATATACCATTAGGTGGGGTCCACCCACTTCTAATCCAATGTACAGAAAAATTGAAGCGTTGGAGTTGTCTCCTCCACCCAGAACAAGACTTGCAGTCATCCTCTTCCACAGCTGTTGTCGACTTCAAAAATTGACTTGGATTTGCTGGCCGGTTCTTGGAGATGGTCAAGTCTTGCGGCTTGCCCCATGCAATGACCCGTTATTCGGTCAGATTATATTAATTTGAGAAAGGAATATTTAATTAATTGAGTAATGACTTTGGGAATTTATATGTGTTATTTTTAGATAATGTGACCAAAGTAGAGAAAATGTGGGAAAGATTCAAAGGTTGGATTCTAATGGAAGTGGGACCCACAACTTTGTAAGGTATGTAAATAAGCATTTTATGGAATTTGAGGCATTAGAAATATTGTAATATGGATTATGGAATCTTGGTTAAATGAAAATGGGTTTTTCTTGAATATTGGACAAAGTCTAACAAATGAAAATGGTTTTACTTGAATAATGAAGGGTTAATAATAGTATATATATATATATGTATATAAGTAGGAAAAGAGGAAAAAAGAGAAAAAGAAAGGAAATGAGAGAAGGGAGGGCGTCCGTGAGAGGAAGAAGGGAGAGCAACTAGGGTTTCAATTCTTGTTCTTCTTCCCCTTGATAGTCAAGCTCCAAGAGGGTTTTGGTTGGTTGGGTGTTGGATTCTCATCATCTCCATCTTCTCTTGTTTGTTTTTTTTTCCTAATTTGAGTTGAGGAGTGTGGTGACTTTGGTGGAACTTCTCCAAGTGGTGTCCCTAAAAGAGGTGATTAAGGCAAGTTCCTTCTTGTTCTTCTTTCTTTCCTTTCGTGTTGGATGCAAGTTTTGGTTCCTTCCTTTGCTCCTTTATTCCTTGATGATGTTGGGTTGAGGGTTAAAGTTTAGAAAATTTTACAAGTTCTGGAGAAAAAATCATGTTGGTGCCTATATAGAAAGCAATGTAAATCTCTCTCCTCTTTGGTTTATTTTCGTTGGTTTCAATTGGATTGTGGGATTGAGGTTGTTTTACTTCATAACATGTAAAGATTTGATGTATTTAGAGTTGGGATGAGGTATTGGATGATTTGGAAAGGATTTAGGCGATTTTTGGGTGTTCTGCTTCGCTAGTTCGAGTTTCTGGGTTGTCGAGTCGACTCAGCACTTTTAGCTCTCGGCCAAGTCAACTCAAGGGTGAGTCCGAGTCGACTCGATGCAAGTCAACTCAGACTGCGCATGCTTCATTGTTTTGACTATAACTTTTTGTGTAGATATCTGATTGACGAACCATTTGAAGCGTTGTAAACTAGACTCGATAGCCTTCAATTTGACATATTATGGGTATTATTTGGACAAGATTTGAAGGGTCTCCCTAGGGTTTAAAGTCATGCCTATTGGGATTGAGAGTCAATCCACGATTCGTGGCATTACTTGGTTCGAGTTTTGGGATCTCGTGAATAACTATTATGAGAGATGGTTGAGATTCATATTTGGGGTGCGATTCATGCATTATCATGTTATGGTATATATATGCGTGTGTTAGCCCAGGTATTGGGTGAAACTGATTGGCCTTAAGGGTCGTGTGTGGTCGTGAGCACCGCGCTTGGAGTGGAGCTATCTGGACCCAATGACCTCCTGGCATTTGAATTGGTTGTGACCTTGGATGGGAGTTGACTGTCCTCGAGGGTTATATGTGCTCATGAGCACAGCCCTGGGAGTAGAATTGTTTGTCCCCAAGTGTCCATTGCTAATTGTACAGGCTAATGAGATTTATATGTGTGCATATAATTTTCTTTTGTTCGTGGGGTCGATGTGCGTGATTTACTGGGCTTTATTCCTTTTCTCTATGGCGAATTACTCATGTTGTAATCTGATTTCCATTATCATTCGTTGTTATGCTTGTTGGACCTTGTGGCTCATTCTCTTGTTTCTTACATCATTCCAGGAAAAGGCAAAGGTAAGGTTGAAGGCGAATCTAGCAAGGGTGGATCTCCGAAGACTTAGTTGTGTAAAGAGATTATTTAAAGACAAGGTCACTAGCAACCTTTTGCTGTGTTACTGAGAATTTGTCAGTCTTTTATATTTTTGAAGACCTATGTATGTGTTGTTGTGATCATGGCTTAGGGTTTTGTATCTAATAGAAGCTTAAAACTTGTGTACTTATGTCATGAATGGATGTACATATGTGGTAATTCAAGAAGTGTTTATGGATGTTTGGATGTTATATCTCTCCTTGTGGTGGTTGGCTTGAATGTTCTTATTTGAGTTGTTTCTGTATCATTCTATTGATGACCTCTTCATAGATCCTCTATGCTAGCCGAGGCTCCGGGTGGCGGGCCGTCACACCCCATCCTCACTAAAAAAAATTATACATGTATTATTCTACAATAAGCATAATCATAACTTGTGTTAAGACTTCTTGGTCTACAAACTGAACTTTATTATGACATTATTATAGGACATGCGTCATAATACGTCTTAACTTTAAATTTTTGGTTTTACTTTCTACCAAGCGATATATATATATGTTAAGATATTATGATTTATATATATTAGGCAACTGTATATACACTGCATCTCTATATTATAGAAACCATATATCTAATGTGATATGTAGAATATATGTAGGATATACACTTTCCTTTGTCACAGAATAGGTTTATGTATGTAAGTGTTGTACATGTTATCTCTGAAGCACGGAAATGGCTTGAAGACGTCGTTTTGGCGTTTAAAAGAGGGCAAGAACTAACTTTGTTCAAAAGAGGGCAAGAACCAACTCTTGAAGTCTACATGGATGCTAACTATGCAGGATCAATAGTTGACAAGAGGTCAACATCCGAGTATTGCACTTTCCTAGGAGGAAATATTATGACTTGGAGGAGTAAGAAACAGAATGTTGTGTCAATATCAAATGCAGAGGCAAAATTCAGGTCCATCCTTGGGATTTGTGAGTTACTATGGATAAAAATAATTCTAGAAGATTTGAAAGTCAAATGAAATGATCCTATGAAGCTATATTGTGATAATAAATTAACTATTAATATTGCACACAATCTGATGCAACATGATCGCACTAAACATGTGGA
This sequence comes from Diospyros kaki, assembly GCA_036245055.1. NCBI lineage: Eukaryota > Viridiplantae > Streptophyta > Magnoliopsida > Ericales > Ebenaceae > Diospyros > Diospyros kaki. The sequence continues at coordinate 24,346,739 of BSEG01000002.1, forward strand.
AGTTGATAGGCATTTTATAAAAGAAAGCCTTGAAAGTGGTTTAATTTGTGCTCCATTTGTGCCTACAGGAAATCATTTTGTAGATTTACTCACTAAAGGCCTTTCGAGAATAGTTTTTCAAAGGTTTACAAGCAAGCTAGGAATGTAAGACATACATTCACTAACTTGAGGGGGAGTACTGGGAAATAAGAAATAATTTTTCAGAATTATCAGATTTATGAGTTATTGTTTTTTCATATAGTTGTTGGGTTTTGTTTTCAGTTGTCTTTATCTAGTAGTGGACTTTTTGTTTCAGATTAGGCGGTTAGATAGTGGTTCCTTATTTTAAGGAAGTGGGTAGTGGGGTAGTGCTTCTCCTAAACTATATATATGGTGAGCTATTGCGCTGGAAATAAACTAAGTTTTTTTCCTTGCAAAATCCTAACAGGTTGCAATTGGGATGAATTTGTTAAAGGGCTGTGTGATATTTGGAGATTGCGGCATGATGGATATAATAGAAAAATTTAACAAGTTGAAACAAGATGGGACAATATAGGAATATCAACTCAGATTTGAGGAGTTGAGGTCACTCATGTTGAGCCGCAACCCATACATGACTGAGGAATACTTCGTTTTGAGCTTTGTCAAGGGCTTGAGTAATCAACTTAGGTCAATGGTGAAGGTGTTGAAGCCTAAGACAATACAGGAAGCAGCTAAGGGTGCTTCACTCCAAGAGCTATCGGTGGAAGCCCTTATGACAAAATACCAGCTTCTAACCGAAATTCATCCTGTAAATAGTTCACAACTGAAAGGGAATCCAAGTCATAGGGTTTATACTAACCCCAATTCAGCCAAGTATCTTTTGATGAAACAAATGAGACAAGCAGGGCTATGCTACTGGTGTGGAGAACAGTTCAACCCAAGTCACAGGTGCAGGAAACAGTTACTATATATGGAAGGACTGGATGATGGAGAAGAAGATGAGCAAGTTGGGATTGGGTGAAGAAACGGGACCCATTGCAACAAGTTTTTGGGGACAAGAACTCTCTCTAAGGGGAGGAGGAAACTGTCATGACTCAAGGACATAGTAGTAATTAGATAATAGATGAATTTCTTTTAGTTGCATTGTAGCTGTAGTGGTTGGTACCTAAAAAGACAACTGCCTTCAATTGTATAGATTTGAATATTTGGTAGCCCTATTGGCGCCAAACCTTAGCTACTGAATCAGTATATAAGACTGATCCAATCTAAGTCAAGGACACAAGAATATTATTGAATGAAATCTGATTTTAATATCTCTCAATTTCCCTCCCTTTTCTTCTGATCTATCTCCCTCCAATTCCTTCCAATTATCTCTTAAACCCTAGGTACATGACAAATGTAGATAATATCATTATTACAAGCAATGATGCGATTGACATTAGGTAGTTGAAGATTCATTTGCGCACTCATTTTTGTACCAAGGATTTGGGCAAGTTAAAGTATTTCCTTAGCATTAAGGTAGCTCAATCTGCACATGGTGTGTGCATCTCTCAACGTAAGTATGCCTTGAATATTTTGAGGAGACTAGTATGCTTGATTCCCAACCTATAGATACCGCCTATAGACCCAAATATTAAGCTTGTTCTAGGAAAGGGGGAGCCAATAGAGGATCCTTAGCAATATAGGAGATTAGTTGGGAAACTTAATTACATCACCATTACACAATTTGACATTTCTTTTGCTGTTAGTGTGGTGGGTCAACTCTTAGACACCCCTTGTGATAGCCTCTAGCATGCTTTAGTGCATATCTTAAGATACATTTAAGAGTACTCCTAGTAGAGGCTTATTTGAGAACAGAGGCCACAAACAGGTTGTTGGATGTACTAATGAAGATTGAGTTGGTTGTCCTATAGATAGGCATTCTACCTCAGGCTATTGTATATTGGTTGGAGGTAATTTAGTTTGGAAGTGTAAAAAGCAAAATGTTATGGCTAAATCTAGCGCAGGAGCAGAATATCGGGTTATGGCTTTAGCCACATGTGAGTTGGTTTAGCTCAAACAACTTCTTAAGGAGTTGAGATTTGGAGATTTGGCACCTATGCAACTTATTTGCGAAAATTAGGCAACCCTTCTATTGCCTCTAATCTAGTTTTTCATGAGCGGATTAAACACATAGATAGACTGTTACTTTGTGAGGAAAAAAATTGATTTCAAGAGAGATTAGTACCTCATTTGTTGGTTCTAATGACTAGCTAGCTGATCTTCTTACAAGCTGATCTTCTTACAAAGGCAATACAAGATCTATAGCTTGACTACATTTTGCACCAAGCTAGGCACATATAATGTATATGCGCCTACTTAAGGAGAGTGTTAGCTTTATTATGTAGTACATAGTTATGTTTTTACTTTTAGTTGTACCTTGTAAAATTGTATATACATACCCAATTAAGAATAAACTATTCAACACTTTTCTTTTCCACAAAACAAGACAAATAAAACAAGACATACAAGTAGTAAGCATCCAGATGTAACATGAAGTATTACTTTCAGATCTATGTTTGATGAATGATAGCATGAAGAAAGCTCTCATGAGAAAAAACCTTAAGCAGAGGGGGAAAACCCAAAATAAATAGAAATAGGAAGGATATAAAAAAAAACTTTAATAAGTAGTAATCACTGACTGGAAAAAAAATAATTAAACTTAAAACTGACAAACCTCAGACATCTGTTTCTGCCCACAAAGCACTGCACCTGCACCCTGAGGGCTATAAATCTTTTTGGCTCTAGCAAAAGCAGCCTGAAAAGGAAATAGTCCCAAAAATAAAAAAACACTATGTTACTTCTAGGACATGTAAACTCCAAACTTAAGTATGAATTATGCATTAGCTACCTGTACATAGCCACGCTCACCGGTCCAATTATCATCAGGCTGTGACAGTACTGGAACAATTTTGACTCCAGAAGATTCCCAATCTTTAAACCTATCCTATGGAAGAAATCAGGACCTTAAATTTTAACATTATTCGAGCTGAGTAGGAAATGTACTACTACTTTCTTTTGTTAGGGGGGAGGGGTTGCACATTTGAAGATTTGTCAAAACATAACAAATAAGCCATCAAAACCTGATAAGCCATTCTTTGAAGGTTTCTAGCCCCATAATAGAGCCTTACATCAGGTCTCTTATTGGCACCAAATCCTGATTCGATCAAAGATCGGATTGGGCTGCATGCAACAATGTACAGTCACAAGAATAAGTTGAGGGAAACATACACAAAACATGCATATATTTGCACTGAAAACCATGATATGGCTTGTTAAAGTGCTATATCTTCATTAACTTTGACTGCAAATACGGCCACATACAAGCCTAGACAACACATAGCAGTTAGACTAGGAACAATGTATCATACGAATTTTAGAAAATAAAATAAATAAATAATATAATAATAACAATAAATAAGAGAAAAAATTAATTAGAGATAATGAAAACCAAGCTGATATTGAGTGAAATTTAAGTCCTAGAAATTTGGAGACTTAGATGACAAAAATTATCACAATTAGGGGAATTAAGTGGTGATAACTAAGCTTGATAGGAGATAGAATATTACACTTGTGAATTGTGATTAGATTAAGATTGAGCTCAGGAACCTACTGGAGATGATATGTGATTACAGGAATTAATCTTTAATTTCTGGATGATGATAACCACAAGAAGTTCTCAGTAGAACTAAGAATTGGAGGCAAACTCAGACTATAGGGATAAATCAAAAAGTTATATAGATATCAATTAGAGATAATGTTGATAAAGAGCAGGAAGACCAGAACTGGGGATGATTGCTAACAGGAATCCAAATGCGAAGGGAATTGGATAAATATGGAAACAACTATAAATAAATCTAGTGATAGAAGTTTGATTCATCAGAAATCTAAGTATTCTATGAGAAGTGCCGACAGAATGTAAGAGTTAAGAAGCTGCGAGAAGGGTTAGCTAAGAGGTCCTCACTGGAGTTTGTCCACAACAAATCTGAGGTTAAGGATATTGATAAGGCTTATATTGAGGATTTCTTTGCAAACCAATCAGGTGAGTGGTTATTTTTGCAACAGTACATGTTTTGAAGATTGTTCTTATGCAAGATTGAAAAATTATTTACATTATATAAATTCTCAATTTTGTTATTTGAAATATATGCATGAACTCATGATTTGAAAACAAATTGAGAACATGGATTTGTGAAATTATTTTGAGACACATGAAAAGATTTTTGTGATGGTGTTAGCATATTGTTACACAATATTGTGAACTTCGTGTATTGGTAGATTCCAGGAACTAGGTGTGCCAGCTAGATCCAAGAAGAGTATTGGGCTACCTTGTTCATCGGTGGACTCCAGGAACTAGGGATATTGGCTAGATCTGGGAATAGTACTTGGTCACCTTGTTGTCAGACTCGGATCTGACGGTAGAGTTCTTTCCGTAAAATGGGGAAGGAAATAAGGCAGGAGAGAAAGATTGAGAGGGAAAGAGAGAGAGATTAAGATCTAGAACGAAAGAGAGGGAGAAAGTGAGAGTGAATTGAGAAAGGGAGGGAAAGGAAATTATGGAATAATCCTCACATGATTTCCCTATCCTCGACCAACTGTTATTTATAGGTGAAATACAAGTTGGCGCGGTAGTAACTAGCTGCCCAGCGCGCGCCCCCTTGAGGAATTTGAATTATTCCTTTACATAGCTATTACAATACTACCCATACTGTTCTAATTACTCCTATACACTCGGCCTATGACAATTTCCCCCCCTTAAAATATTTCTTGTCCCCAAGAAATTAAAGGAGGCTGGAACTTCTTGGAAATCGTTGTAGGAGGTCGGGAAGATACTCCCATGTTGTGTTGTCCGGATGGAGGTGCGACCACTGGACCAGAACTTGAGTCAATGAAGCAGTCTCATTGTATATCATGCGTTTGTCCAACACTGCCAAGGGTTCACTTGTGTCTTCTATGGCCTCCAGCGGGGCTGGCAGTGTTCAACTGGTGAGCTCCGTAGGGCCAATCGATTTCTTCAAGAGCGAAACGTGGAAGACGGGGTGCAGCCCCACTCTGTCCAGCAACTGTAGGTGATAAGCCACTGGTCCCACCTTAGCTAGAATTTTGAATGGCCCGTAGAACTTGGGACTGAGCTTAGATATTGGCCCTTTGCAAAACAAATGCTATTAGATTCTTCTGACTTTCAAATAAACCTCTTCTCCTCCTTCAAACTGCCTTTCCGTTCTATGCTTATCTGCCAGCTATTTCATTCTCTAACTAGCTAAGGCCAGTTCTTGCTTGATGGTGTGGAGAGCTTCTTGCCTGTCCTTCAGGTAAAGGTCAGCTGATGTTTCGGTGGGGGAGTACTGCATTACTGTCGAAATAATGGGGGGTAAATACCCGAACAGAGCTTCAAAAGTGGTTCGTATGTGTGCGGTATGGTAGTTGTTGCTTGATGGTGTGGAGAGCTTCTTGCCTGTCCTTTAGGTAAAGGTCAGCCGACGTTTCGGTGGGGGAGTACTGCATTACTGCCGGAATAATGGGGGGTAAATACCCGAACAGAGCTTCAAAAGGGGTTCGTTTGTGTATGGTATGGTAGTTGGTGTTATACCACCCATAGTTGTTAAAGGCACGCCTAGGCGCAGGGTGCCAGTTCTACGCCTCGTCTAGGCCGAGGCGAGGCGATTTCAATGAGGCTCACGCCTTGCACAGTGAGGCGCAGAGGCGAGAGGCGCGCCTCATGAAACTGCTTTTAATTTGAAACTTGGGCAGCTCAATTCCTCCCCTCTTCTTGGTTCCAGCATATATACATTACAACATACAACTTACTTACATTTCTTTAGTTTAAATAAATATCCATATTTTCTTTTATTTATATTTTACCTTCCATTTACTTTAATACATAAATGTAAATAAGAAAGTACCCCCCATTTGGATTCAATAAAAATATCTAAAAAATCAAAATCCATAACAATAAGAAAATAGAATTTTGGTTTTAGTACAAACTCAGGATTTAGCGATTTTACCACCCCCAAAATATATACCTACTATTTCTTGAAAAATTCATTAAAAATCATTTTAACAACAATGAATATTAGCTATCAAAATACCGGGAGATAGTTTTTCAAAATGAAAACATTTTCTTATATATCTCCTTATAATGCGCTAATCTTCCAGACTTAGAAAAATAGCATTTTTCAAAATGAAAACATTTTCTTGATTGTGGACTTATAGTGTTTATTGATTGTGGAGAGTACTAAAGTTTGTCCAAAATATCCTCCATCAGTAAAATAAGAGATTGGAGAGTATATGCAAAAGAAGAAAAATAACAGAGATGAGCAAAATATGGCACCGAAAGATGATGATTTTCAATTTGGTGAAGGGTATGATGATGATGATGATTAAAACTTCTTTATTGATTGTGGACTTGTAGTGTTTATATGTTTGTTTAGAACTTTGCATGATGATTGGTACTTGTTTGAATTTGAGACTTTAAGTTTGAACTTTGATGATGTTTCTAGTTTAGAAATTGCATGATGAATGAATCAACTTTGATGTTGTTAGTTTAAAATTTGAAGATAATGAATCATTATTGATATGCATGTGTTATTATTGATAATTTGATAGTTTTTTATGATTTTACAAGATTTTGAGTTTTTTTTCTAAAATGTGCGCCTCGCTTCGCAAAGGCACGCCTCGCCTCATGCGCCTCGCGCCTCAGGCTCCAGGACCTTTTGTGCCTCGCACCTTTCAAAACTATGATGCCCACCGACTCCATTTGCGCCTTGCACCTTTCAGAACTATGATACCCACCAACTCCAGCTTTTAGGTTTGGAGACACATAGGCATCTTAGATAGGTTTCGAGGCACTAATTAACTCTTTCTGTCTGCCCATTTGTTTCAGGATGGTAACCTGAAGATAGGTGTAGCTTGATGCCTAGCCCTTGAAATAAGGTCTTCCAGAATTGGCTGGTAAAGACCTTGTCACGATCGGATACAACCACCTTAGGTAAGCCATGAATCTTAAAGACTATATCCATCAACTTCCTAGCTACTTCAGCTGCTGTGAACGGATGAGCCAAAGTGAGGAAGTGGCTGAATTTGGTCAGTTTGTCTACCACCACCAATAGAGTGTCGACTCCCTCGAATTTCGGTAACCCTTCCACAAAGTCCATTGAAATCAATTTCCAAGCCTGCGAGGGTATTTCCAACGATTGTAGGAGGCCCGGGTAGGGTATTTGTTCATGTTTGCACCTTTGATATGTACTGCATGTCAAGACAAACCGGTTCACGTCTCGTTTTAGTCCCTTCCAATAGAAGAGTTGTCTGACCCGCTGGTAAGTGACATTGAGCCCTAAATGACCCCCAATGGGCGAGTCATGCAGGCTCTGTAGAATCTTCTGCTTCAACTGGTTGTCATCCCCAATAACTACCCTGTTTTGGAACCTCAGAAGTCCCTCTTTTAACTGATAGTTCAGGTTAGACGTGGTACTTACTGCTAACTTGGTTAGTAAATCTCTGATCCACGGAGTCTGATCATAGCTGTGGGCAATATCCTGCACCCAATTCGGGACTAACGCCGAAATGGCAAGGTAAGATGCCAAGCCATCCCTCCTAGATAAAGCATCGGCTGCTCTGTTTTCTTTTCCTTGTCGATAGAGGATAACGAAGTCAAAGCCCATGAGCTTTGTGATTCCCTTTCTCTGTAACTGATTATGCACTCATTGGTGAGTTAAAAATTTGAGGCTCTCGTGATCAGTCTTAATGGTGAATTTCTTGCCCTCTAGATAGTATCTCCATTTTTCCACCGCCATTAGAACGGCCAGCAGCTCCTTGTCATAGATGCTGAGACCTAGGTGGCGTGGAGCCAATGATTGGCTTAGATACGCCACAGGTCGCCCTTCTTGGCTAAGCACAGCCCCTATTCCAGTTTCACATGCATCCGTTTCTAGGACAAATTCCTTGGAGAAATCCAAAAGGGCTAATGTTGAGGCCTGAGTCATGGCTGCCTTGAGAGATTCAAATGATTCCTCTGCTTCCGGGCCCCAATTGAAACTATTCTTCTTCAATAGATTAGTCAGCGCCTTGCTTATCACCCCATAGCCTCTTATAAACCTTCTATAATATCTAGTCAGGCCTAGGAAACCCCGCAGCTCCTTCAGTGTCTTTGGCCATGGCCAACTCTTCATCGCTGCAATTTTGTGTGAATCGGTGCTCACTCCTTGACCTGATATAATATGGCCCAAGTACTCCACCTTTCCTTCTGCAAATGAACATTTAGACCTCTTCACATATAGTTTATGGAATCTAAGGATCTGAAATGCCAGCTTTAGGTGGGTTAGATGTTGGGCTAGGGTGGAGCTATATATGAGGATGCCGTCAAAGAATACCAAGACAAATTTGCGCAAATATGGGGCAAAAATGTGGTTCATCAATGCTTAAAACGTAGCGGGAGCATTGGTTAGGCCAAAGGGCATTACCAAGAATTCGTAATGCCCTTGATAGGTTCTAAAAGCAGTCTTTGGACAGTCAAGGGGGTTCATGCGGATTTGATGGTAACTGGAGGTTAAGTCTAGTTTAGAAAAAATGGATGCTCCGGTTAATTCATCCAACAAGTCTTCAATGATGGGAATAGGGAATTGGTTCTTGATGGTTAGTGAGTTAAGTTGCCTATAATCCACACAAAACCTCCACGATCCATCTTTTTTCTTAACTAGGAGGACTGGTGAAGCATAAGGGCTTTGGCTGGGTTGTACAAGGTTTTTGATCAGCATTTCTTGTATAAGTTTCTCTATATCTGCCTTCTGTATGGGAGAATATCGATAAGCTTTCAAATTAACCGGTTCACTGTTGGGTTTAAGGTGGATGCAGTGATTAAGTATTCGATGGGGTGGAAGGGACTAGGGAGTGGCAAACAGATCCTCAAATTCCATTAATAAATTGTGAATAGGACTAAGAGGATGTACCTGGCCCTTCATTGTTAACAGCAACTTGTCTCTATGAGGAGCCTGCTGTTGATTTCCTGCAAGCTTCCCCCCAACCTCCAATGCGTAGATGGAGTGTAGTTGTCCCACTGTGGCACTCCCTTGATCCAGCAACCTTTGGATTCTCTTGCCAGACACCACCTTACACTCCCCCACTTCCTGACTGCCATGAAGGGTTACTTGCTGGCCTTCCCAGTTAAATGTGATCTCCAAGGTGTTGAAATCAAACACCAATGGACTTATGGTCTTCATCCAGTCTACCCCCAACACCACATGACACCCTCCCAGTTTGAGTATTCTCAGATCAACCGAGAACTCTTACCCACTCATTGACCACTTGAATCCCCTGCACCTTAGTTGACTGACCATCTTAGTTCTGTTGGCTATTAGTACTGAGAGAGGAGGTGCTTCTTGAAGGTTGCACTACAGGCTGTAGGCAGTTGTTTCATCGAGGAAACTATGAGTGCTGTCACTGTCAATCAGCACCACTAGACTCCTTTTGCGGATCATTCCCTTCACCTTAATGACTCTACCAGCTGCCTGACCTTGGAGAGCATGCATGGAGATTTCACCTCTTTCATTCCCTTCAAGCTTCTCATCCTCCTTTGTTCCTGCTTCCTCGTTCTCTCCTTCCTCCTGTCCTTCCATAGTTAAGAGAAGTTTATTGCACTGATGGCCCGGCCCATACTTCTCTCCACAACGAAAACATAGGCCTAATTGTCTCTTTTGATCTACCGACAGATTCTTGGGTTGTACGATAGGCTGACTGGCCTTCCCCATGGATCCTCCTCTTTGCCAATGGAACGTATTTCCCCTGGAATTCGTCCCAAGGTTGTGCTCCTCTTGGTTGGTTTTGGATGATAGTCGATGCCTCCTAGCAAAGGTTTCCATCAACAGCTCATGCAGGCGAGCTTGTTCAGCTGCTTGGGCCACTGTGGTGGGAAACAACATCTTAACTGTAGGCCTAATTAACTCCTCCAACCCACTGATAAAGCTTGAAACAAAATACTCCTCATCTAAATATGGGTGAGACAATGAAAGTAAGGCCCTTAACTCCTCAAATCTAGTTTGATATTCCTCCACCGTGCCATTTTGTTTCAATTTGTTAAACTCCTCAATGACATCCGATCGGTTTTTCTCCCCAAATCTTCGACACAATTGACTAACAACCTCCGGCCAACTCAAATCCCCTTTCTCGTGGCTCCAAGTTTGGAACATCCACCACGTCATCTAAGTATGATGCAGGCAAACATACCTTATCCCCTTCAACGACGTGATGCTGGTAGAATACTCGTTCACACTTGCGTACCCACCACCTCAGCTTATCCCGATCGAAAACGGGGATCTCCATTCGTGGGCCAAGATGGGATGGATTGGTCCCTCCCTGGCACCAGTAATTCATACCTTCTCCGAATTCAGCTGGATCTCCACCACCTCTTGGATTTGGATGTTGCGGATGGAACGTCGAGGAAGTCAGGATTGGTGCGGATGGCGGTCTGGGAGGGAAATCCATTGGCAAACTGACATTCGGTTGCCTCGCGAACATGCTCAAAGCTGCCATGAGTTGTTGACTGAGTCCTGCGAATTCTTCTCGAATGCCATTCACCGCGCGATCTAGCGATTCCGTGTATTCGGATCTACACCTGTGGATCTCCTCCTGCGTGTGCCTCATCCCCAACTCCATTGTCTCCAACCTCTCATCCACCTGTTCCTGATGGTGTCACAATCCAATTTCGATTGCATCCAATTCGTTCTCCAACTGTTTAGCGCGCGTTCCATCAGCCATTACCAACTCCAAGTATTGGCTCTAATACCAAATGTCAGACTCGGATCTGATAGTAGAGCTCCTTCTGTAAAATGGGGAAGGAAATAAGGCATGAGAGAAAGATTGAGAGGGAAAGAGAGAGAGAGATTAAGATCTAGAACGGAAGAGAGGGAGAAAGTGAGAGCGAATTAAGAAAGGAAGGGAAAGGAAATTGTGGAATAATCCTCACATGATTTCCCCATCCTCGACCAACTGTTATTTATAGGCGAAATACAAGTTGGCGCGGCAGTAACTAACTGCCCAGAGCGCACCCACTTGAGGAATTTGAATTATTCCTTTACATAGCTATTACAATACTGCCCATACTGTTCTAATTACTCCTATACAATTGTATAATTGATGGACTCCAGGAACTAAGTATACAAGCTAGATCTAGGATAAAGGGTACTGGCCAGAACCAAGAAGAGTGCTGGGTCCCCTCTTGCTTTAATGAATACAAGGCTATATTGCCCATTGAATTGTTTGATTGCAATGATAATCCAATTGGTGTTATAAACTGTGGAAATTTGAAAGTTGCACTTTATTGTTGATACATGATATTGCATTGGGAATATTGATGAATGTTCAAAACTGAAATTTGTTTCATTATATGTATGAAATCCACTACTTTGGATATTGATCTATTATGTAGGTTAGCCTTCACTAGGTTTTAAGCTCACCACTCTCCTAACATTTTTCAAGTGAATAGGAATACTTGGACTAGACCTGGACTTGGATTGAGAGGATTATTAGTGGACTCAGTTTGGGATAGTTTAAATTTTCAGTTATTGCCAATAATTTCAGTTATGTAAACTTTGAGGATGTTAGTGGTTTTATTTCAGTTTATTTCTTTTGTAAGAAATTAGATATGTTCATTGGGATAAGTTGGACGAGTTTTTAGGCTTCGTGAACTTTAAGTCTTGGTTTACGGTTCAAGGCTAGTCACACAACCCATAGAGGGGGTGTGACAATTAATCTAAGTGAAAGGAAGAAGAAAATTTAGAATATCTATATAAAGTTGTATGATAAGCAATCCATATTCATATATAATCACAGATGTTAAGTGCAGAAAAATCAACCAGCCAGAGCAGAATTGTTAGGTTCTTAATAGGGTCTGGGTATAAATTCTGAAAAATTCCAGCAGAGTTGTTTTAAGATTTTCCTTGAGATCATAAAAAAGAAGTTATCATAAAAAGATCAAAAGAAATTTGCGTTGATAAGAGAACAGGGGAACAACTTTCTTGAGTTCAAAAAAAGAGGTCAAAGATCTCTTATTTAATAGTGATCGCAAACAGAAAGCAAGACACTTGAAAAAATATTATAAAAAAGTTGAGCCAGGTGCCTTTAATCAGAATAATAGTCTTCAAAGATGTAAGAATTGAAAATGAAGCTGAAATGGGCAAATAGATCCTAGGTCTAACTGCGGTATAAATTATCAAAGTAACCTTTCAAATCTGCAACATCTAATTCATATTGGATTACATATGTTGAATTTGCAGTGGACCCAATCCTCTAAAACGAGATTAGTGTGGGAAGACAAGCAGATTGGGAGATAATTCTCCAATGCTTTTCATTTTTCATTCAAAGTACAGCCTTTTTGGAGATGCACCTCAAGATATTGCCAGGGGGCTATCTCTCTAGCCAGTGATAGAGAAAAACTAAAGCATCACCTGGGTGTTTTTTTTTTTTTTTTTTCCAATTAAAGTCAGTTGCTTAGATTGCAACTAGTTAGAGAACAGCAATAACCCTTTTATTTTTTAAGAGAACACAAAGACAAAAAGTTTAACTACCCAGCATATACTTAACTTGGCAACAAGTGAGAAAAGTTGCTTGTAACATTGACATGTGATTATGAATCTTTTTATCAGATATTCATGAGCAAGAACTATAGGATTCTCTATTGAATAGGCCATGAATGGAGAAGGAAGGCTAGAATGCCAATAAGTATTATTGAATCCATCCCACCTAATAGTACGATTAGAGGAATGTCTAGTGTCACCAAATAGTTAAGTTATCAATCCCTGGGTTATGAACAAGCATTTTTGAGGTTTGGTTTCTATCTTTATGTGATCCTGGTTGAGGCATCAACTCAGCGAGGGGGTGTGTGGCAAATGATTTCTTTTTTTTAATAAAAAAAAAACTTGCTGTTCATTAAATTGAGAAGATCACCACTGTAATCTGTTGTCCAACTTAATTCAATTCCAAAAGCTGGGATCAAAAACACTGGTTTGAGAGTTCTGCCAACACAAAGTTGCCTGCTCTCTTCCTCTGTCCATCCGCCACCCCCCCCCCCTCTCTTTCTATCTAACGAACACCATCATATTCATCTATTACATAATTTTGGTGGATTCATCAATTCACTTATTATCAGATTTTGACATGTATACATTTTTCCCCCTTTCCCCCCTTTTTTAACCTTTACCTCTTTGGTGGATAACTAGTTCTGCACAATTGGTTCATATGGATACACTCAATGACGGAAATACTGTTCTAAGTGCAAATTTGTTGGAAAAGCCACACAAAGAGGGAAATCATCTATTATTGTAGCTATATTTATAGGGAACCCTTAAAAGAGTAACAGCCAAGGGAGACCCATCATCAAGAAAAACAAAAGAGCATTAGCCATATAAGTGCTGGACATTTAAAAAAAGAACATAATTCTCTGTAGATTGTTTTAATCTAGCAGGAAACTTTTAAACATGACATGGGATATAATGGACTTACAAAAGATATGGCCATGGATACAAATAATTAGGAGCTGACCTCAACTAGTGAGATAAGACTTGAGATGATAATGATAAATATAACAGTTTTATCTAGTGGAAAAAGTTATTGCCAACAACTTTGACATAAAAAAAAACCATAAAAAGGAACATCTTGGAAATTCATATATGTTTCATCCTTTAAGAGCTCTTATACCCAGTTCCTAAAATTTATTATTAATGCTATTTTTGTTAAATTTCATAAGCTAATGCTACTTTTGTTGGGAAGGAATCATACACCTATATGGGGTTTCCTACTTTCGGCAAGAAGAGTGCATGGCAGGAAAAAGGGAAGAGTGGACAGCTCTTGAATCCCATGAATTAGGATTCAGCCTGTAAGCGGGACAAAAGGAGGAGAAAATCTCTCCTCTCCATTTTAATTGCAAAATCTCTCTTTCTATCACTCAGGGTTTTCTCCCCAAAACAAAGAAAAAAAAAAGAAGTCATAATTATAAACATGTCCAAATGATCCTTTCCTTCACACACCCAAACAACTTGAAAGGGAAAAAGTGAAAAACCATCATTCCTAAACGATCCATGATCTTCTCCTCCACCCTCTAGCCAAACCAAAATGGATTGGTTAAAGGTGCAATAAGCAAAAAAAGCCAAAGTATTTTATGTGTGTGTGTGTGTGTGTGTTCTTGCATTTACAATTGGTCATCTACCAACAAGCAGAAAACCTACTTTCAACAATTTATGAGAAGGAAAAATAATCTTTTATTAGGGTATGGTTTGACAAGGCAGATTTAAAATTCATGTCTTTTCTAACTGGGTGTGGGCAAAAATTTTACATAAGAATACACAGATGAAAAAAGGATTTGAAAGATTCAAGGGAAGAAGAACAAATGCCCATCAAGTGCAAAAATAGAGAAGAGAAAGTGTCCAAGAAGAGCTGGAAAACTACACCACACCACAGGCGATACTCTATGAAACCATGGGTACCCTCCAAAAGGGAAACTCTCTCCTTCGAAACCCACTTAGTGCTTGTTTAGACATATTGTGGAATAACTTAAAATGTTTATAAGCATTTTGACATATCAAATCTAGCAGAAAAAATAGTAAAGTGCTTTCACATATGACAGCAAAATCTATTTCTTTGCTGTAGAGGAGAAGCAAAGAAAGCGGTGCTTTTGACAAAAGTGATTTTTGCAAAAGCAATCCCCATGATAGCAAATTTTACAACAATGCCAAATAGACATGTAAAAGAAAGTAAAACTGCTTTCTGAAACATCATCTTCCACAAGCAATTAGGCATCTTTATTATTTCTTTCACAAGATCTCATGAGTTTTTGCAACCTGCTTTTCAGGAAGATGTTATGATTTTGTCATTTCTTTAACAAATCCAGATATATGATTCCAAATTCAAACAAAGATGGCTCTGTCCAGTCTTCATACTTCTGTTGAGGTTATGAATTTCCCCAACTGGAAAGTGAAAACGCCCTACTGCTGGACAATTTGGTGGTTGTGTGGTTGTTTTAATTGTTTAACTTTACATTGGAGACGAGTGTCTCTTCTGGCTAGAATTATGATCTCCTATAAATCTAAGAAAACAACAAATCAAATAAAAATGGTTCATATGCTCGATGGAGAACTTCCAATTTGGAACAGTGGACCTTTCCAACACCTTTGCTATCCTCTGATTCAATAAATTAAACATAAATCATCCAAAGGAAATGAATGAAAGAGAAAAAAAAAAAAGCACCAAATTAATACATGAGGAATTATAACATGATGATTGCAGTTCAATCAGGCGAAATTGGTAAGCGACAGAAATTGATGGGGTTCAGAAGGCTACCTAATTCCAGATCCGGTGGCGAAGATCAGAACAGTGGGATACTCCTCAGCAGGCGAAATTTGATGTATGTCAAAACCTCTCCCCATAGCCTGAGTCAATTCGACGACGTCTCCTTTACCAAGGCCGCACAGAGACTCCGCGGTGGATCCAGAGACGCTTTTGACCAAGAACTCGAAGACGCCTCTCGCAGCGGCCAAGGAAGGCGGGGAGGCGATGGCGAGGAAAGAAGGCTTGGTGGAGTCTTCGGGAAGGCGGAGCTGGAGGTATTGACCGGCGGCAGTGTGGGATGCAGCGAGGTCGGGAGAGTCGGAGATGTCGACAGTGACATGAAAGAGGGACTCAGCAGCCGGCTGAATACCTGCCAGAGGCGCTGGAATCCAGGGGGTGGTATCTTGGCGGACGGCGGCAGCGGCGACAGAGAATAGGCGACGGTGGCGGGTTAGGCGGCGCAGGATAGCCATGGGAGGGTGCGAATGCGCATGGGAGCAGAGATGAGGAAGAGAAGGCGGAGCCAATGTAATATTCATATTGTCTCAACTCTCAAGGAGAAGGAAAGAGTATATTGAACTTGGTGTTGGTCGTCGTTGGAGACCGCCGCCGCCGATGGCGAGAATGCGCAGGCCAACTGCCGTTCCCCTAAGATGCGCCGGGAGGTGCACTGTTGGATGTAGTGAGGAATCTGAGGTATCCACGTGTCCCACTCTATATCTCATCATCCTGCAATAATTTTTTATTAAATAAATTACACTTAATATCTTGTGATTTGGATTATATCTAAGAAAGACTCCTAATTGATTAAAAATATTTTTAAAAATTTTTGTGATTTACTTTTTTGTTCACACATTTTATTTGTTAGTTCAAAAATATCTTTACATGAAGTGTCCAATCAAATTGAGCAGATTTAGCTGTTGTTGTTGCTAGAAATAAAAGTAGTAAATTTTGTACTTAGATGCTCAAGTTGGGATAGATTTAGGCAGAGAATAAGGCTAGGGAGAGTTCATCGTTGTTTAGGGAAACTCGTGTCTTTGTTCAAAAGAATAAGCAGTTGGTAGGTTGGGAAAAGTAGCTCAAGAAGTAAAGCATGAGAGTGTGTTGTTGTTCAAGGGAATACCCTGCTATCTGACAGATGTATTTTGCTAAGCAACAAATGGTTAAAGATCTTCACATGTTTTCTGTTACGGGTACTTCCTGCTCTACTCCTTGTGGGTTGGGCTTAACCAAGCAAGCCGGCCCAATTACATGAAGCCTAACAGGCACCGAACTCAGCTCGTTAAAACGAGCTCATACATAGCCAGAGCCCGAGCTCAGATCGTAGGTAGAAGCAAGTTCCCAAAATACTCCCTAGTTTGCCAGTATATCCAAGCGAGTTCCGAACTGCCCTTGGAATGAGCTCCCAGTCAGTCTTGCAGATTCGCCAGCTTAGCTGATCAGGTCACGCAATGAGAAGGTTACATGTCAGAGAATATAAACGAGCTGGGGGTCGACCCAACTGGGTTGTTCAGGCCCAGCCTGACCCCAGTCTCTCGGCCCATCCGATTGGCCCATGCTAGTCCTATCCAGGCCCTTTATAATAACATCATTGCAGTCGTGCCTGGGTTTCCGCGCGTTTACCTTAGATCTCATTCTCATTAATGACAGATCCCCTCATCATTAATGAAGGTTCCGTCAGCACTTTTCTACTGCATGGACGTTCTCGTCAGCACTAGGTATTCTGTCCCATCTCCTGCAGTAGACGTACTGCACATGCAGAGGGACATCTCTTCCTATATGGGGACATCTCTTCCTATATATCAGTCAGCTCTTTTGAGAGCCAGGAGTATGTTTTTCCTTGCTCGACCAACTTACTAATAACCTGCACACTTACTTACTCGTTCATTGACTTGAGCTTCAGAGTACCTTGCAGGGACGGGCCAGTGGGTCAGCAAATCGAACCAGATATCTCATCCTCACCTTCTTGGACCTATTACACCACTGCGGGCCAACAAATCACCGTCAACCAATTCCGAACGTCGACATTTTGGTGCTAGAAGAAGGGTCCGCTCTGGTCAATATCAATACCAAAAACAAGAAATATAAGAGGTTCCAAAGGGATGTTCGACCGATCGGTGAACCATGCTAACCGTCTGTCGAAAATTTCACAAGTTGGGGGAGTTGTGGCGTCTGGTTCCGTACCTCCTCCGACTGGATTTATCCCTGGGGTCCTCGCACGGTGTTCTTATCCGCCCGTGGCCCTTACCTCTGGTACAGAAGTGATGCAAGCCTGGCAACAACGTCATGAAACATTGGAAAATACTGTCATGTAGCTCGCTAACGCAGTTAAGGCGCTAGCCCAAGCACAAGCCCAAATGGCACAGACGTAAGCGGGGGCCTCTCGACCTCCAGGTAGAAGGACTCCCCCGGAAAAAAGATGGGCTAGAAAAGATGCTCGGCGAGAAGGATCGGTCCGCTCCTCTAACCTACACTCTCGAAGGACAGAAGAACGATAGCGCCAGGATGAGGAGCCAGAAGTGCACCTTGCCAAAAGGGCCAGTGCTAACCTTTGTAGAGATCGCTACGAATGTGCTTGTGAAGGGAGTTGACGACACGAGGATCCACACCTTGGGAACTCCTCGGTCAGGGCCAGCATTAGTCACGCTGCTCACCACCACTCTCTTGATTGTGAGAATAGGGGGCGACCTCCGTCGTGGGATCGCAACCCCTCAGAGCAAAACACTGCACGAGAAAAACAACCCCTCATCGGGCGGTCTGCAAACCAAGACCCCGTAGTAGGGGAATTACTGTTAAGGATCCAACAACTGGAGGTGAGACATGGGGCATTTAACTAAAGGGAAGGCCATGGAGATAGGACCTCATTTTCCAAAGAAATCGAGCTAGAGCCTCTTCCCCCGCAGATTTAAGGTCCTCGCCATCCCTCAATACAAAGGGGACAGCGACCCATATGACTACCTGGACGCTTTCAATGTCCAGATGAACCTACAAACTTCCAACTCGTTAGCCAAATGCTAAGCTTTCCTTGCGACCTTGGGAGACATACCCCGGGCATGGCTAAGAAGGCTCCACCTGATGTAAACCCCACGAAAAAGGTGAGACCTGACGATCAAAAATGGTTCATTTGCCAAGGATCGTTCTAAAACAGATTCATAATAAAGAAAACAAAGGACCTTGACCCGTTATCTATAAAGAGATAAGAATCAAAGGTATAAGAAGGTAGAGTTGACGCCACACTCAAGATAGATGAGAAGAGTTATGAGTGATAAGTCAAGGATGAATGCCACAAAATAAAATCTTGATAAGTTTAAAGTAGTTCGTTGAAGAACCAAAGAGAAAACTCTCACGCGAATTGCTTCGCCTTTTCGAGGAGTGCAAAATGAATCAAGTTTCGCGAAGCCAGAACTCTCACGCCGATGCCTTAGCTCGCCTGGCATCAGTAGGAGATGTAGACTCATTGGGAGCCATACCCATAGAGTTTCTGGCAACACTAAGCACAGAGGGAAAAACTGAAACATTGACAATTGAGCTAAGGTCGGATTCATGGATGAGGCCCATTGTTGACTATTTGCAAGAAGGGAAGTTACCAAATGACAAGCTGGAAGCACGACGTACTTGAGCTTGGGCGGCCAGATATTGTATTTACGATGATATGCTATACAAGCGAGGGTTTTCAACCCTATTACTAAGATGCATCGACGAGCCAGATTGCCAAGTGGTTCTCATTGAAATCCATGCTGGCTACTGTGGCAATCATGCTAGGGGAGTATCCT
Organism: Diospyros kaki; assembly: GCA_036245055.1. Taxonomy (NCBI): domain Eukaryota; kingdom Viridiplantae; phylum Streptophyta; class Magnoliopsida; order Ericales; family Ebenaceae; genus Diospyros; species Diospyros kaki. The sequence goes on from BSEG01000002.1 coordinate 24,365,824, forward strand.
TGGCTCAGAAGGCATTTTGCTAGGGTTTCTACTGGCCTACCATGAAGCAAGATGCTATAGACTTGGTGAGGAAATGTGAAGCATGTCAAAAGTTTGCAAAAGTATCGTGAGCTCCCCCCGCCTACCTTCAACAAATGAGAAGCCCTTGGCCCTTTGCCATATGGGGCATCGACCTGATCGGGACACTTCCGACAGCTCGCGGCAGATGTAAGCATGCCATTGTAGTCGTAGATTACTTCACTAAGTGGGCAGAGGCGAAAGAGCACTGGCAGATATCTACCTCAAAAGTAGAAAATTTTGTATGGAACAACATCATTTGCAGGTTCGGAGTCCCTCAGTAGATAGTCACGGACAACGGAACCCAGTTTACCAGTAAGCAGTTTGTCCAACTTTGCGAGTCACTGGGAATCAAAAAAAGCTTCACAGTCGTGGACCACCCACAAGCCAACGGCCAAGTCGAAGCTGTCAACAAAATAATCAAGCAAACATTAAAGACCAAGTTGGAAGCCAAGAAGGGAGCCTGGGTGAACGAACTACAAACTGTGCTCTAGGCCTACCGAACTACAGCTTGTACAACCACGGGAGAAAACCCCTTTTCTATGGTATATGGGTCTGAGGCAATGATCCTTGTGGAAAATGAAGCAACGAGTCAACGAAGAGCCACTTTCGACCCAGAGAGCAATGATCGACTATTGGCCGTGAATCTCGATATGCTTGAAGAAGCAAGGGAGATAGCTCACTTGAGAGTCGCGACTTACCAATAGCGCGTTGCGAGATACTATAATCGGACAGTTCGAGTCCGATGTTACAATACCGATGACCTCGTGCTGCGCCTTGTCCTTCCTGGAGCCCGTAAAAGCAGCGAGGGGACATTAGGCCCGAATTGGGAAGGTCCCTACACTGTAAAGAAAAACCTCGACAATGGAGCATATCACTTGGCCGACATGGAAAGAGCAGCTCTCCCATGAGCTTGGAACGCAGAGCATCTGAGACTGTATTTCCGATAAGCAAACATTCTTCCTTTTTGTGTACTTTTAGTTATCGGTCGACGTCTCGCCTTTATTGATATCACTTTATTAAATCAAATATTCTGTTTTGATATCACTTTGTTCTAGCTTGAAATCGAATATTATAGCTCTCGACCAACGCCGTCCACCGCACCCTCTACTGCAATAGAGACCAGTGCTATCAACTACGTTCCCCCACCGCCATCGTGACCAATGCTGTTGACCTGCCCCCACTGCTACAACGACCACCGTCATCAATTGCGCCCCTCACAACCACCGTGACCACCATCGTTGATCACGCCCCTCATCATCACCATGACCACCGCCGTCAACTGTCCCTCGATTGGTTGCTGGTTTTGTCTACTATCTCCTCTCTTTTCTCTTCTCTTGCTAGATCTAAGGAGATTTGACCGTTGAATCTTGTTATTTTTTGGGTATGTTGGTTGATGGGTTTTTGCAGATCAGTTGGTTGCCTCTGATCGGCGGTGGTCACCGGCGATGGAGCCAGCGCCAGAGAAGATGCAGAGCGCCAGAAAAGAAGAAAAGAGAAAAAAAAAAGAAAAAAGGAAGAAAAGAAAAGAAAAGGGAAAAAAATAAAAGAAGAGAAAAAATGATTAAAAAATTTATTATTAAATTTTAAAAATAAAATTATATATTTATTTAAAATTTAAAAAATAAAGTATATTTATATTATAATTAAAAATATAAGATAACATATGTTATATTATTAAGTGTATAATTTAATATAAATTATTATTAAGACGTATATTAGTAATTTATTAATTAAATTTATTATTTTATTTTAATAGTAGAATTTCATTAAAAAGAGTTAATTTTATTATTTAATAATTAAATTTATTAAATAAAATATCATAATAACAAAAAAGAAACAGTTTTTCAAAATTTTAAAACAAACGCGTGTTCTAATTTTTTGTTTTGAGAAATAATTTTTCAGAATGACAAAAAAATACATTTTCAAAACAAACACTCAAAACTCAAAATTTAAAATAGAAACACAAAAAGAACACTACCCTAATTTCTTGAGTTGATTCATCACTAATGATGGTAGTTAGCAATGGCTGTTGACCAACACCAATAATCTTTTTAATTTTTTTTTCTCTTCATACAAAAGAGAGTGAGATAGATAAAAGAGAGAACGGATGGTATTTTGGATATTTTTGAAAAATTAATGTGCATTTATTTATATTGAGGTTTGATATAAGATCAATAGCCTCAACAGAGTATTATGTCATTTCTAAAACGTTAAGGAGTTTATGTTATTTTATAAAATTGTGGAATCCACAATGCAATTATCCAACATGTACATAGATATGGTAATTTATTAAGCTATATATGTTAAGGATATTAGGCTTAAATTGAAACAATTCTTAAAATGAGATAAAATTAAAAAATACTCAAAATTCAAGATAAATTAGTCCATTAACCCTAATTAAAAATATAATTATTACATTATTAAACTTTATTTTTTGAACTAGTTTTGAAATAATCGGTTTTAAAATATCTCAGCACTAAAACGATAACACAAGGAAATTTTACTAATTTTAAATAAATATTGAATACAAAAATAAAAATTAAATAAAATCTTGAAAAACCTGCCTGTTTCCTTTCATTTTCCAGACAGTGAATTAACCTCCACCATACATGGGAAAATCCGGATACAAGCCAAAGCCGACATGACACAAGCAATCCAAATGGATTGAGATGAAATGACGTGGCCCAATAGCAGAACAGATCCAATTCCGCTCGGCCAATAACAATCAACATTTCGATTCGCCTATATCTCTCCTCCATGTACTTAGTACTCCTCTCTTCCCCAATTCTCCCTTCACACTCACAGCCCTCCTTTGTGACTTCCTTTGTCAAATTCTCTCAGGAATGGCTTCCAATACACTGATGAGCTGCGGCATCGCAGCCGTGTACCCCTCAGTCCTCTCCTCTTCCAAGTCCAAGTTCGCAGCCGCGCTGCCAAATGGTGGCGCCTCCGCTTCCGGCCGCTTCACCATGACGGCCGATTGGATGCCCGGCCAGCCAAGGCCTCCCTACCTTGATGGCTCAGCACCTGGGTATAGTAGTAACCTATTCTCATCTTAAATGTTAATTAAGCTTGATATATATTAATTGCTGGGTACATGTCATTATGTAATAATGTTTGTCTCTGGGTAATTCAGTGACTTCGGATTTGATCCCCTTCGACTCGGTGAGGTGCCAGAAAACCTTGAAAGATACAAGGAGTCTGAGCTGATTCACTGCAGATGGGCTATGCTTGCTGTTGTAAGTTAATTTTTGCTTCAATAATATTTTTAATTACTCCAGACGAGTGGTATATATGTATATGCATGAAACATTGTTTCAAAGCTTATTAATTTAATTGAAGTAAAATTATCATTATTTAATTAGTTGTAAAGTATATAGCGATCTAACTGATTTGTATGCACTGGTCCCAGCCAGGAGAAATTAAGCCTTCAATTAATGCTGTTGAAATTAAACTCTTGGATGAAAATGAATTAAAGGTAATGCTATGAAAAAAATGGAGTTGAGTTTGGTTGTAAATTATTTTGCAGCCAGGAATGCTAGTTCCAGAGGCCTTGGGATTAGGCAACTGGGTAAAAGCTCAAGAGTGGGCAGCCATCCCTGGGGGACAAGCCACCTACTTAGGCCAGCCAGTGCCATGGGGCACCCTCCCCACCATCCTGGTCATCGAATTCCTCGCCATCGCCTTCGTGGAGCACCAACGAAGCATGGAGAAGGACCCTGAGAAGAAGAAGTACCCTGGTGGGGCTTTCGACCCATTGGGATACTCTAAGGACCCGAAGAAGTTCGAGGAATACAAGGTCAAAGAAATCAAGAACGGTTAGGCCTCTACGGACCCCCTCAAAATATTCCTTATTTCATTAGTTTCCATTAGTGCATGAAACTAAACCGTGTTGTAATTTGAATGTTCAGGAAGGTTGGCCTTGTTGGCTTTTGTGGGCTTCTGTGTACAGCAGTCGGCTTATCCGGGAACCGGGCCATTGGAGAACTTGGCAACTCATTTGGCTGATCCATGGCACAACAACATTGGAGATATCATCATCCCCAGATCGATTTCGCCTTGAATTTTTTCTATCCATATATACCCACTTGTAAAACTCCCATGTAACCATCTGTATTGAGTCGGAACTCCATGTGTTTGATATGTGTTATGCGTAGAACTGGTGGTGCCTTGACATGGCCTGTCTACTGGTAGTTCACTGCAGGAGGGCTGCTCATCTTCTTTATTTGACGACTACTCTGTGCCTCTGGCATATGTAGATGGCATGTGAGTAAGTAGAACTCAAATGATCAGCAAGAGAATGGATCTATGCGGTAGTTAGCTTTGGTTTCAAGACGCAAAAGAAAAATTATATATTTGAAGTGGCTGAAGCTAAATATTATTTATATCATGTCCCGTAAAAATTCTACTTGTTTAGCTCTTAACAGTGAATGAGCGTTCACAGGGAATTGCATTTCCTCTCCTTTTAATCTAACGAAACTAGAAATAAGTGATATAGCCTATAGGTCAAAGGATTAATTAACTCAATAAATTGGTGGTTTCAAAATTAAGGGGTATATTTAATAAGTCATAATAATAATAATAATAATAATAATAATTATAAGAGTTAATTTTTTATTACAAAATTGAATCATATTTAAATCTTTTAGTTGAAAATTAAATATAATTTTATGACCATGAATATTGACTGTGAGTGTGAATTAGTGTTATAGAGTCTTTCTCTAGGTTGCATAGAACCAAAAATTAAAAACAGATACGATACAAAAATGAGAAAATAATATTTTTTTAAAAAATAGAAAATGGTTACATGGGAAAATGTGTAAATAAAATAAATATAGCAGTCTTTTTATAAATATAATTTTTAATATAAAAAAATATTAAAAAATAGATATTCAATTAAATATAAACACAAATTTCATCATTCAATCAAATAAACATAAACACAAGTTCTATTATTCATTAATAATGACTTAATAATTAAAAAACAAACAAGAAATATAAAGAGAGAAAATAATCAAACATAATATATTTTATGAAAGTTCCTTCACTTCATCATCGTCCTCTTCACTATTTTCATCAAAAAATATGACATCTAACTCTAGTTCATTCAATGAGAGATGAACAAACTCTTGCACACTCACATTTTTCATATTCTGAAATTCATTTCCACCAACATCCCACATCCTTATCTTCTATCATAATATTGGAAGGTGCTCTTTGTTAAAAGATGAAGATTATTATGAATAAAGATTAAGTTTTCTGCACGTTTTGCAATTAATTTATTTCTTCTAAATAAATGAATAAACAAATAAATACTCCAATTCTTTTCACAACTGGGAACAAGTTGTCCAAGCACCTTAAAAGCTAACATTTGAAGCAAATTTGTATTTGAACCATAGCATGCTTAGCACTTCCTAGAGTCCATGTCATACTTACTCATAATAGAATTTGGATTTCCAAATGGCTCACTTTTGAGAGAAAAATTTGCAAACTCATTATTAGAAATAGTAGGATCATTTCATTAGGAAAAAAGTCTCTTAAAATACTTAATTCTTTTTTTGGAGACTTCTTCATCCATATATGGAGGCACTATATCTTCTTTCTCTTGAAGCTACTTATCACTGTAAAACCTTCAAAGGATAACATGAATAAAAATTCAAGAGTAAAATATAAGTAATAAATAAAGTATTGAATTAGAAAAAAAGTGAAGAACTAATTTGAAAATCACCTTGGGTTCAATGAATGATTTAGACAATGTAGTTGAGTGTTATTCTTTCCCCAACAAGTAAGAAAAATGCAATGGATCTTCTCTTCACTTGGTCAATTATAGAATCCCACATATCATAAATCAAATAAAGGCATGTCTTGTGTGTATCACAAATTCTAATCATGTCATAAATAAGTGCAATGAAAGCAAGAATGTAATAAACTTTCTCCTAGCAATCCCCGTCCACCACCAATTCACAAACAAGTTTAGTTTTCCCTTGATTGTTCTCTTAGTATTGTGCCCATTGGTCACTCATAATCATTGTTTCAGGTGAGCATCTAATAAGCTTAAACTTTATAACCATAACAACAATGAAAGCGAACTAAGTATCAACAACTACAAGCAACTTCAAAGGACTAATCAATCAAACATGTCCAGCCTCATTGAATGATTCATTTGAAATGCTTGGAGGCCAAAGTATCTCCATGCACTATAGTGATCCAATGACACTCGCTCATCATATATCTTTTGATTACTTTTTGCATTGCTAGTTGTACATATATTCTTCAAAGTAAGATTGAGTGTATGGATTATGCAAGGAGTTCAATAAATATGTAGAAACACACCTTCAATGATTTCCCCAACTCCCTTACAATTAGCAACATTATAAATAATAATTTGTAGGAATTTTTGGTGTTCAACTTCATCTATAACCTTTTTCATCAAATTAGCAATAAATTGATTATATCTCATTTCACCTGAATAATTCACATATTTAACAAACACATGACCATTTTCAAAAACAACCATAAAATTAATTAAGGGTCTTCTTTGTGGGTTACTCCAACCAACAGTAATAATGCTAACACCTTTTTCCAACCAAATATTTTTAGATTCCAACAACCTTTCAACATTTGTCTTTTTTTACTAAAATAATGTGGTTCTCAAATTATTGTAACTCAAAGGCACATAACCACCCAATAAATGAGTAGTAATGATGAACAAATTTATTTCTCGCAAGTGCACAAATCAATTGATAGTTGATAGAATAGTTAACTTAAGAGGAAGGGTGAATTAAGCTTTTTCACCATTTTTAAAATATAAACTTCACTGAAAGAAATCAAAGAAGTAATGTTGTAAATAATTTAAAGAAAGTAGTACATGAGATGTAGAGTGTAATGACCCGTTATTGGGTTTAGGGTGTTTGATTAATATTTGAGGTTATTTTGATTTGTAGTAATCAATGTGATTAAAATGATTTAAATGAGGTAAGCCCAAAAATAGAGGAATTCATGTGTGCAGAAAATCCAAGTAAATGAGGTGGCAAATAAGTGGAAAAGTCAAAAGTGTTAAAAGAGTTGAGAAGTCAAGGGGTTAGAAATGTTGAAAATATTTTATATGTTGATAAGGAGGCAAAATAATAAAAATACCATTTTGGGAAAAAATGAACATAAGCGAATTAATGTATGAGTGAATATTTAAAATATGAATTATGTGTGCAATGAATTGGACCAAGGGCTTAAAGGCCCAAAAAACTTAAACGGTGCAAATTTAAATGAAATAGGTTGGGCCAAGTATAGAAAAGGGCCAACAAAAGTGATTGTTGGAAAGATACACCATTGGGCCCATTGTGAATTAGGCTAGTGAATTTGGAAGTGCATAAATATTGAATTTTAACTAAATGGATTATAAATAAATGTATTTACATGTACTATGTGGGTGAAAAAAGAAAATAAAAATGAAAAAGGAAAAAATGAAGCAAATGACCAACAAGGGTTTAATGCACATGTTGTGTTTGAAAAAGGTGAGGGCAAACGGGAAATTTCATAATTGGAGAGAATAAAGAAAAGAGAAAAGAAAAAGCAAATGATGCAAAATAGGCATGAAATATTATGTGTGTGCATAAAGTAAGGGAAAAAGGGTAAAGGCAAGAGGAGTGGTTGGCAGCCCACCCCTACCCCCCTCACCTCTCCGTGCTTTCTTATTTCCTTCTTCATTCTTCCATTTCCAATCTCTTTCTCTCTCTCTCTCTCTCTCTCTCTCTTTCTTGGTGCTCTCCTTCTCTTTGATGAGAATCATGAAGAGTCAACTAATAATAATGCAATTGGATCAGTTAATCCGGTCAATCGTGTCGGAATTGGATGAATAATATGTTTTTTTCCAAGCAAAAACAAGCCACTGAGAAGAACTCATGGGCTAAAGCCCTTGAGCCCACTGGGTTTTTGGTCAAATTCCATCGTTTAGGGTGTCAAATTGGCACTTTAATTATTCTGGTGAAAAATTTGCTATTTTTCTAGATTTTTGGATTTTTGTTTCCTTTTTAGTTTAAAAGTCTAATTGTATGATTTTTAATTCCTTTTTAACAAGGATTCTTATTTAGCTCTGTTTAGGTTTATTATTTCAACTTGTAATTGGATTGGGATAACTAAAACCCATTAGGTTTAGGATTTTTATTTGTGCATCTATACCTTTGGTTCGTGATTCTCCAAAAATTATCAGGTCAAGATTCTTTCTTTCTATCTTTTATAAATTTGTTTTAATCTTTCTTAGGGTTTTGTTTCAATTTGATTTGTGGGTGCCATATTGGTATATGGGATTAGCATCATCTTGGTATTAGAGCTTTGGTTCTAAAATCAGGTATTTATCTATCCTTGTTTTCTTCCTTTCATTCCTACATCAAAAAAGATGCTTGAAAGTTTGGAAAGAAGGTAACCACAAAAATGTCTTGATGTTGGGTGGCGACAAGCTGGCAAGCTGATCATTTCAATTTACGATTCAAGGACGAACGTCTTGAAGAGGAGGGGAATGATGAGAATCATGGAGGGTCAACTAATAATGATGTAATCGGATCAGTTAATCTAATCAACTATGTCAGAATTGGATAAATAATGTGTTTTCCAAGAAGAAACAAGCCACTGAGAAGAATATATGGGCTAAAGCCCTTAAGCCCACTAGGTTTTTAGCCAAATTCTGTCGTTTAGGGTGTCAAATTGGCACTTTAATTATTTTGGCGAAAAATTTGTTATTTTCTTAAATTTTCAAATTTTTGTTTCCTTTTTAGTTTAAAAGTCTAATTGTATGATTTTTAATTCCTTCTTAACAAGGATTCTTATTTAGCTCTGTTTAGGTTTATTATTCCAACTTGTAGTTGGATTGGACTAGTTTTATTATTCCAACTTGTAGTTGGATTGGGATAACTAAAACCCATTAGGTTTAGGATTTGGTTTATGATTAGATTTAGGATTATATTTGCCTATAAAAAGACTATATCAATGTGTAAATAAGACATAATTTTGAAGGCAAATTTGAGAGCTTGTTATTTTGAAGAACTTTAAGATCTTATCAAGTTAATGATTATGGCAATCAAATCCGACTTATCTTCCACCTTCTCATCTCGTTCTTGGGAGTGGTGTCTATACCTTTGGTTTGTGATTCTCCAAAAATCATCAAGTCAAGGTTCTTTCTTTCTATCTCTTATAAATTTGTTTTAATTTTTCTTGGGGTTTTGTTTCAATTTGTTTTGTGCGTGCCATATTGGAATATGGGGTTCACATCACTCTTCTTCTTCTTCCTCCATTTTTCTACTTTTTTGGAGCTTCAAGGAGTGAGGATTTTAGTTTTAATGAAAGTCTTCTCTTCTTCTTCGGTTTTCATCAACAAGGTAAGTTCCTCTTGCACTTTTTTTTTTTTTTGTATATTGGGTAAGTTTTCCCCTTCTTTAGTTGGAATGTCAAAATATGTCTTTGTTCTTCATATCCTTGTTGTCAAAACTATTTTTGTATTGATTGTGTGATTATCTTCATTTTTTCCTCAAATCTCGTGGCTTGTCTAAGTCTATTGTCGGGTCATATTGTTGGTCTCGTTGGGGTTGTTCATCCCATATTTTCTTCAAGGGATGGCTACTTGGGGGGTTAGAAAATCATCCATTGGGATTTTTGTGTGTTTGTTGCTCGTATTTCTCGTTTATGGGTTCTTCAGAGTTGACTATTTTGTGTAAAAGTCAACTCTATATGATAAGTTCTTGGCCAAGTCGACTAAGGCGACCAAAAGTTGACTCCCACGTCCCCAGAGTCGACTCCTCTTTTCCAAAAGTCGACTCTTATTATTAAAAGTCGACTTCCCTATCCCAAAAGTCGACTTCTCTACTCCAATAGTCGACTTTTCTTGTCAAAAGTTGACTCTTTGCCCTTGATAACTTTGTGTACCTTATACTCTTTGGACTATACCTTTTTATCCCCATATCGGAATTAAGATTTGCTTTTTGCATTGTAAATCTAACTCGATAAGCTTAGTTTTGAGATAGGATATGAATTATTTGGATTCAAATTGAGCTTGTGGTGCCCTTTTTAATTTGGGTCTAAAATTTGGAAATTTTCAGCTTCTTAAATACTTGTAATCTCTTCCCCAAACATCTTGTAGTGTTTAAATGAGTCTTAAAATGCTTCTTGATGATATGTGGGCATCTTAAAAGGGAGAGATTTATCATGTGTAATAAGAAACGATAGCCATGAGACTTTTATGATGAATATATGTAATCAATTTGCTTGACATTGAGAAATGGTATGGAAATGAAGCTCAATGAAGGATGTTAAATCTTGTGGATGAAAATACCATGGGCTCATGAATGAAAATGATACTGAAATGTTTAAATGTGCATGATGATCGTGATGTGAAGATTTCTATAATGGAGCATGCATGTTATATTTATGTGAGACCTTATGAGAATTGCATGGCATTATTTTTAGTGCCCCTATTATTATTTTGGTGCGGCAGCTATGTTCCATGGGATGAGAAAGAAAAGGATATCTTATGGAGCGCTTGACGTGGGTGAGTTGGCCATATAGCCCGATAGGCAATGCTCAAGCCAAGTGAATGGCTGATTGATGTTTCTATATATATGTATATGCATGCATGTGAATGGAAGGCTATGTGAGTCGATATGATTCATGTGAATAGAGGCTTTGAGAGCCGATGCGATCCATGTAAATGGAGGGTCGAGTGAGCCGATGCGATGCATGAAAATCTATATGTTTATGGGAAATGGAATGTTACATAAAATGCATAATGATGATGGCATGGGATGGTATTAATGATGGGAAATTAATAATGGAATTTTTATTGTATTTTGGGGAGTCAGGTATACTCCATTTGGTCTATCCATGCCTTGATTCTACAATCTCACTTGTTGATTATATATACTTGCTGAGCCTTGTGGCTCACCTTACTTACTCTTGTCATTCCAAGCAAGGGAAAGGAAATTACAGAGGACGAGTTTAGTGGGGCTAGAGCCTTGGTTTAGAGGTGTACAGAAACGTTCCCAACTAAAAGGTCCATGGTGTATTTTGTTTGAGGGCTTGTAAAGTAAAAAATTTATTGTGCAATTTGTAATATTGCCCTTTTATTTTGGATGGTATGACCATTTAGCCCAAGGGATTATGCAAGTCAAGTTGTGAATGAAATGTATTATTTTTGGTTCTTGTTATTTAGAGCATGGAAAAGAAAAAAAAAATGTTGAGTCTTTTTTTTAAGTGTTGTTCTATATCATTTTTGTGACGACCTCCTTTCGGCTTTTCCTATGCTAGTGGGCCGCTACATAGAGTGGTTCAGCCTCAACTTCTTAGTCTACTACCTTTGATCCACGATCAATGATTTTTCAACCACATCCACTGGTGTATTCTATTATCTTGTAGTTTTAGCAGGCTCACTACAAACCTTTACACTTGGCTTTTTATAATGGGCTTAACCACAACCACAACCTTTTCATGGGATAAGATATAACATTTATAACTTGGCTTTTTAAATAGGCTAATCCATAACCACTACCTTTTAAAGGCTAAGGCGTAACCTTTTTACAAGTTTACAAAAGATTGTGAAAGAATATTTCAAGAGAATGATGAATAAAATAGTAAGCACAAAAGTTCTTCTCTTGACTAAGAGAGTTATAAGATTTGGAATAAAGCTCACTCTCAAATAATTTCTCACAAAAAGATTTTAGATTGAATAGCTAGTGAGAAGTAGGATTGAAGAATAGGAAGTATTCTTGAACCTCGTTTGAAGTTGTATGAACTCATGAATAGATTAGGAAACCATTTTCAAGAAGCTCATTCTCATATTTATAGATTTCATGCATTGAATGTTAGTTGACATGGCAGAATTCAAAATCAATGTTCTATTTTGTCTCACAATTGTCACTTTTTTGTCTCTAACAATATTAAACAACATTATTAATTCATACAAGAAAGCTCATGTTGTCTTATTAACATTTAATGATCTGAAAAGTAGAAATTGTCAAGCATTGAATGCACCTAATGACTATAATTTTCAAATTCGGATGATAGTTACATGACTGAGTTAAAGAGATACTCAACTAATGAAAATGCTCCAATCGATTGAATAAATCAAGTAATCTATTATATGTAGAGTTTACTCTAGTATGATCAAGCATTACTCGATTAACTCATAAGCCACATAAAAAATACATTAATTACTTGACTACAAGGCTGGACTTACTCGACTAATGAAAATGTATACTCATGTACAAATGATCTATACTTAGCCATATTCAATCGAAACCTTACTCGACTAACAAAAGCAAATACTTGATTAATTCGGAGAAACCAAAAGTATGCATAACTTACTTAACTAACAGATCCTTAATAGTCAATTGAAATAATATTTAAAAATCATATAATTGACTGACTTGAAAATCACATAGAAAAATACTCGATTGAATTTTCAAATAAAAAAAAAAGATGTGTAAAGCTCTCAACCAACAAATACTTGATTAATTCAAGCATATTAGTTGATTATAACACATGCTTTACTCTGTTTAATATATGCTTAGATTTTGATGCTCTAGAGATACTTGGTTAATCTTAAGGCATACTCGAGTATAAGAAGGATTTACACATGATTATATAAAGTGCCAAACTTGATTGAAACTTTAGAAGAATAGATTTTTTATAACACATGCTCGAGTTGGTGTTGTGCCATGAGAAAAATGAGGATTTTCGAGGAAAAATAAAAATAAAAAAGCAAGGATTATAACCGGCTTGCGGTAGTGTGCCGCAAGCTTGTGTGTGTGGCTGTGCATCGCAAGCTCGTGCGGTTATGTGCCGCAAGTCCTTGCATCTGGCCTTGTTGCAGTGTGCTGCAAGCTCATGCGGCTGTGCCACAAGGCCTTGCACCCGGCCTTGTAGCTATGCCTTGCGACAGCCGTAAGGCCTTGTGGCCCTACCTTGCGGCCTTGAGCCTTCGCCTTGTGGAACTTACAGCTTACCTTGCAAGTGCCTTACGGAAAATGCCCCCGCAACAAGCACAGATCTCTTGGCAAGGTCAAGACACCAGTCAGCAGGTGTCATGTGTCAGCACCAATCACCCTTGAAAATTGCGTCCTATAAATACCCAGCTACCAGACAATGAACATGACTTTCAATTTTGGTAAAATCTTTGACACTTCGACTGCATTTTCACTATTTTTGTGAATAGTTATCTAGATTCGGTATTAACTTAGGCATCGGAGGGTCGTCAAGGGTGAGGATTCTCGTGAGCCTTCTAACCCATTTATGAGTATCAATAGGGCCAAAACCTTATGGCGAAGTCAAATCCTTGTGGTAAGACCTAGAGGTGAAGTCAAATCCTTGTGGCGAGACCTAGCGGCGAAGTCAAAGCCTTGTGACAAGACCTAGCAGTGAAGTCAAAACCTTGCGGCGAAGCCAAAACCTTGTGGCAAGACCTAACAGCAAAGTCAAAACCTTGTGGTGAGGCCTAGTGGTGAAGTCAAAACCTTGCGACAGAGGAAAATTCTTGTGGTGAGACCTCGTGGCAAAGGTAAATTCTTACAGCGAGCATCCTCGTGGCAAACTCCCTTGAGGTAACTTCTCTCATGGCAACTTCTCTTCACCCAATACTGAGCTCGTGTGGACCCCACATCATAAATTTTAATTATTGTATTTTTGGCAACAATAGTTGGAACTTTACAAAAATTGATTGAATCTCTTTAGTACTCGATTAATCGTAAGGGCAATGCTAAGTAACACTTGACTAATTTGAAAGGGTTTTTATACTTACCGATTTTTGGAAAATGTTTTCTCAAAAGCTCATCATCTTGCTCGATTAATATATGAACACATTTTGCTATTTTGGAAATACATATAACTATATGAGTATGAAATTCTCCAATTTAAAATTATTTATAGAAAGATGTGTTGGAGATCATCAATAAACAAAATTTACTGAAAATAGGTTTTTCAAAATTATTTTCTTCATAAATCAAAACATAAATTTCTCAACAATCTCCCTCTTTTTGATTTATAAGCCCATTTGATGGTGACAAAACATTTTGTTACAAAGGGCCATTAATATATATATATATAGGGAGACAGTTTTGAAAAATACTTTAGGATAATAATAAGAGGGAACTCCCCGTACAATTTTGACTTATAGAAACACTCCCTTGAAGTCGTTACCTTTTTTTAAAAAAAAAATTAAAAATATCAAAATATACATCTCTTTTCCCCCATTTTTTTTGTTAAAAATCAAAATGGCTCTAGAAAGTGTTTTTGGAAAAATCAAAAATAAAGATTGAGACAACTCCCCCTGATAGATATAGTATATAAGCATAAGGAATAAAGATAACATCATAGAAAAGAACATGAAGAATTTAATATACAACAAGAAATAGGAATTGCACAGACTAAAAACCATAGAAATAGCATATGAACATTGCAAAGGTCACATAGGACAAAAGATAATGTTTGTGCATCCCATCATAGGAGCATCGCATAAACATCCATCATACCAGAAAAAAAAAAAAGTCAACCCTCTTAACACATTACAGACCCAAATACTAATCGTTTTAAGAGTTTCCTCATAGTCACTAGAATCTCCCTCTTGATCCTCTTCCTCAATAGGGCGAGCTGACTTCTTAGCTGAGGACTTCCTTCTGCTTGAGGATGGAGTAGTAGTCTTGAGAGCTTCCAAGGTGTAACACCTCACTTTTCAAAATTCATAGTGAAGCTACATGATATTTAGTGGGCGCTAATAACAACCTCAGACGTTATTGGAAATGCTTTATCAACAGAATCAAGGATCAGGCGTTATGAAAACCCTTAATCAATGGAAGCGCTGGATTGAACCTAAAAGCTTAACCAAAGTCAAACAAAAGGGATTTTCATTATATTTCCTTTTTAGTACAATAAATGCATATGACCAATCAATACTACAGAAAGACACAACACATCACTGTAACACGACCGCAACATCTGCCCAGACAAACAATAAACCCTTATCATGGAAACTTCCCCATACAACGTCCAAAGTGCATCAATTGAGATATGAACATGGTGGATCTGGCATACATCCTTTAAACACAAGTATCACGACCACTACTAATGCAAGAGCAACTGTAGAACACCCTTACACACACTTCTTACAATCTTGCTAAACACAACTATTACATGCTATGTACAACACTCAGATTACATGGGTACATAATGAAATAATAACCCCAAAGTTAGCTAAGTGCCACCTCCTTGCCCATGCTTGAACTAGAACCTGGAAGACCTGACACTTCTGATATACCTGGAACATTAAATGTTCTAGGGGTATGAAACACCTAAGTTAGATAGTTACATCTAAGTGAGTGGTACAAGAAAGGAAACAATGCATGCAAGAGCAATATGCAGTTATGCAAGGAAATATGCATAAATAAGTACGAAATCTCCCAAGATCATGTCAATATAAAACCTCCTATGTGGTAGCCATGCCAGGATGTTGACATGTACGAACCTCTCGACCCCCTTACATAGGCATGAGATAGCCCCCTTACAAAGGCCCACGTGGTCAGCCCCTTTACACAGGCCCACGTGGTCAGCTCCCTTACACAGGCACCCGTGGTAACTCACACATGACAAGCCACCAACTACCCACAGTCACCAAAATGACATGATGTATGACAAAGCAGAAGGAATATGATATGCAATTCACAAGCCACGCATGAGAGTCATCGTGTTCAAACGTGATGCAACAAAGTAGAAAGGATATGTTCGAAATAAAGGAAACATGAGACGTAAGCAACAAACCACCCACAAATGAAATCAAGAGTGATCAAGAAGATGCAAGAAGTATGCATAAATCACTCACCTTGACTATTTACCTTCCGGTGTACTGTTCATAGTTAGCAGGTCTAGGCTTTTACAAAAAACACCAATTCCTGTAAACTAAAAATTAAATATACATGGGTTTGTAGGTCATTAAAATAGGAGTTGATATGCGAAATTTTAGGAAAAAAGGGCCATTCATGACCCTCACATGCTGGGAGAAGGGGTCCCACGTGCTCCCACGCATAGCCCCTACCAGCGTGTGTACTTCACACGTCGCCTTCTTCTCTGGCAACAACAAGCCGTCCCTTTGGTTTTTATGCCATATTTCCCTCGTTTTAGCTCCGATTCAACCCCCGTTTGAACCTATGGGTCCCTCTCTTCCCCCTCTAAAGGAATATAACAAGAAACTAGACTTACCTCATGGTTTTTCTGACATTTTGGCACAAACTCCAGGGATAACCCAAAATTCTAGCGAAGCCCGTTCTTCCTCATTTGTCCATCGATTTCTCTCATTCTTTTTTGCAGAATCTTCCCCTTACTCTCAAGATCTTATTTTTCTCCTCACAACTCTTTCAACCCAACATAATTTTGGCTTAATCTTCTTAGTATGGCTTGGGATGCAATCCTTGGTCCTATTTATAAAAATCTCAGGCCAATCTTATGTCGCCAAGTACCTTGCCACTTGTCCCTCCATGTGTGGCCTTGATTCTCGTGCCCAATCCTATGCTGCCACTTGTCCAAAATCAGATTGAATAATATTTGGAATCCAAAGTCATATTTAATAAGTTTTGAAATCCAAAGTCATATTGGAATGAAGATTGAAATCCATTTCATTTAAGCCCCCAAGCTTTCCTTCAATCTCACCAATTCTCAGGTCTTTTAGTAAATTACACTTGTTCCTGGGTTTCTTTTTCAAAATTTGCACTTTTACCCGAACCTGAAAATTATAATTTTGCCCTTAGTTCAAAAACTGAACTTTTGTCTTAGGGCTTTCATAATCCTTTGAAATGTCTTGTTTCCTTGAATATTTTGAGTCTAAAAATCTTGTGTATTAAACAAAGAAAGATCCATTGCTCGTTGCCTTTCTTTGATGGTCTTGAGTCTGAGCAATATTTCTTCTTAGGATGAGCGAGAGTTTTTGACAGACGAGGGAATAAGAGCATCCAAAAAAGAGTTGAACTAGCGAAGTGTAGCTAGACTTGAATGCTTAAGAGCAAAGGGTTCAGAGCCAGATAACTGAGAGGATGATGATGATGATGATGAAGGTGGACTGGGAAGAGGTTGAGGACTTGGTGGTTCTTCCTCTTGGGAACTCATTATCCATTTCCCATTAATTTTGATGATTCTTATCCTAGTGAAATAGCCTTCATTGCAAGTATCAGATGATGAGTGTGGGATTGGATTTCCTATTAGAGATCCATTGATGGTTTGAAGAATAAGAGTAATGACCATACCAAAAGGAAGTTTTCTTAGAGGTTTGCTATGGACTATTTCATAAATTTCTGAGAAGATGAAGTAAGAAAGGTTGATTGGTTCGTTTTGAACATCGCACCAACACAAGATCAAGTCACTAATAGTGACAATGTAATGAGAGGTGCCACAACAATTGATGGATGTGGCTATGAAATGGTGTAGGACTTTATGTTGAGGATCAAAAATTTTTTGAGAGGCTTGGTACTTAGAGGTGGAGAAAGGTTCGCTACTGTTAGTGAAAAATTCACAAAGGAGGTTTATGTCATAGGCTGAAGGGTTGAGAATGTCCTTGCTAGGGTTTAACTCAAGAAAATCAGTTAACTAGTCATAGGTAAAGGTAAAGAAATGGTTCTTGAAAGTAAATCGCAAAGCTTTGCCATCAAAGTTTGGGGATAGGTTGGAGTAAAATTTTGCTAGAGCTTTTGGGTATATGCCTATGCTAAGGGTAGAAAGATTCAACCAACCCATGTTTCGTATCCATTCTTTCAACATTCCATTCCCCCAAAATCTAGTTTTTCGAATAGGGTCTAGTCAATGTTACGCGCTGCCATGAATTCTCTATCTAACATAGCAGAAGTTCTTCTAAGGTTTTTAATGGAGAAGGGTTCACTTGAGGACAGAACAATGTCCTTTCTTTTGGGAGCAATGAAAGATAATAGATAATGGAAACAGAACTGAAATGAAATGAAATGGAAAGATTTAAAGACTGTCATTCGAGAGACAGAGAGAGAAAACGTAAGGGAAGAATTAAAACTAGCCCTATTTATACTCGAAGGATGGGCGCTTCAAATTCTTAAGAATATTTTGAAAATACTCGACTAGTTCTTAGAATTACTCGAGTGATATTTTATATTTGACTGATATTCGAGTATATGAATATATTAATTAATTAAGGCCTTTTGATTAGTCGAGTGACTTGGGTGAGTTTCTAGAGTGAGATTTGCAATCTCACAACCATCTTGCTTTACTTGACTATTTTTCTAGAATATTTGACTAACAATTTCACACTTGATTATGAGATATTTGTACTTTATTGGGGATTTTTGCCAATTCAACTAATGAGTTAGTATACTCAATTACAAACCAAATTTACTCAATGAACTTAGCTTTATACTAGATTATTTTCTACTTTCAAATTTCGATAACTCCTAACTTTATTCTAATCTTAGAAAACTGAATCCTCTTTAATGGCTTGGTAAAAATATCAGCTAGCTAGCTCTTGGCTGGAACATATTCAAGAACTATACTCCCCTTTGCACATGATCCTTTATAATGTGATGCCTTATTTCAATGTGCTTTGTTCTAGAATGATGCACTGGATTTTTGGATAAATTGATAACAATGGAATTATCACATTTAATAGGAATATGATTGAGCTTAATTCCATAATCCTCCAATTGCTGTTTAAGCCACAAGATCTGGGCACATCAACTACCAGTTGATACATATTCAGCTTCAATAATGAAGGTGGCCACATTGTTTTGCTTTTTAGATGACCAAGAGATCAGCATGCTTCCAAGAAATTGACATGTGCCACTTGTGCCTTTTCTATCTACCTTACATCCAGCATAATCTGCATCTACATTAACATGAAGCTCGAATTGGGATGATCTAGGGTACCATAAACCTAGAGATGGAGGTCCCTTGAGATACTTGAATATTCTCTTAACAATAGTCAGATGGGATTCCTTTGGATCACTCTTATATCTAGCACAAAGTGCTACACTAAAAAGAATATCTAGCCTAGAAGTAGTTAGATAAATAAGGGATCTTATCATCCCTCTATACATCTTTTAATCCATAGATTTTCGACCCTCATCTTTCTCCATTTTGATAGATGAACTCATAGGGGTGTCCATGGCTTTTATGTCATGACCCCACTTTCAGGAGGCCGCAACTAAAAATTTAAATCAAAATACCTTCCATTTTCCTCACTATTCTTTTACATAACAAGAGCACAACGATTACAACATAGTCACTCTCTTACATACATCAATCAGAAACTCCTAGTGAGGATTACAACATTAGATCCCTTGGCCCCGCACATCCCCAGAATCTTCACAGTCAGGATTACCCTGTATGCAACACCTATACATCGACCCCCTTAGGCCCTCAAGCTCCTCTTACCCAGCCACATATCTACTAGAAATGATGCAAGAACAAGGGTGAGTCACAAGACTCAGCATGCATAAGAAGAAAGGGATTAAACCTAAACAAGAACTTTTCTTACACCCCATATGTTATCATGCCAATGTAGTAACATAACATGCCATGTACCATACGTGCTTCTACCTTGGATGCATAACATAAAACAATATGCACATAGACGGTCCTTGGGGCCCACATAAGGCACACATTAGCGCCCAAGTCCAACACACAAACCTATTAGCAACCCAATATAGGCTACCATATCATTATTCCTGATCTGCCTTTCATCACATCATTTGGCTTTTCATGTCATTCATTACATATCACATTTTTCCTATCATTATCATATCACCATCATAACATATTGCTATGGTGGGTCTCATCCCCACAGTCTTACACATCATCACATAACATCATAAAATGTAACTGCCATAAGTATCATCCCCATGGTCTTATGCACCATTGTGGGCCTCGCCCAACTCTCATAGCCACTCTTCCTCACCATGCAATGCAACACATAAGAAACGAAATGGCTTGTGTAGCATAAATGTGATGATAAGACCCCCATAAACCAAGCATCAGGCCATGCTATGCCCACATAGGAATACCCACATGCGAAGTGCTCTAAATGCATATGCTCACCTACGGTACCCAAACCGGCACTAAGGTCAATCGGGTCATGCCAATGCTCACACTTCCCCACACATACAAAGCATGTCCCCCGATGAATGCAACTTAGATCCCATGAATCACACGACATCTTGATATGAACAATCCAAGGCGGGTGCTAGTAGTACCCGCTCTTCTGGTTCGTTTATCATTTATCACGACAGCTGATAACTGTCGCCCATATATCCAACCATCGACTGCCATGACCTGCAATCGATAGTCAGTAGCTCTGTACCCCATACCCTTAGACATACATAGATAACATTTAACTTACATATATGTATATGTGAGAAAAAAATGAGAGAAAAAGTTTGGGTTGTTTCAAGTGAAGTGGCATGTGGAAAAGTCAAATAAAGGGAATTGGAGTGGCTTGAAAAGTCAAAATTGGGGGTGTTGGGGTTGTCGAGAATGCAAGGTAAATATGTAGATGTATTTATGGCATGTGAATTATGGCTTTGTAATTTTGGGAAATAGGGAAATGGGTTAATATATATATGTGATGTATATATATATATGTAAGAATGAAAGGAAAGATTAGGGAGTTGTCTAAAACTTGGTGTGCAAGTTTCTTTCCCTTCTCTTCTTCTCTTATCCTTCCTTAATCATCGGTGCTCTAGGAGCAGATTTCATAGACCAGTTGTTGATTTCCATCACCTTCTTCCTACCGTTGTTTGGCTTCTCCTATTTGGGGTGGAGGTTGGTGTATTAGATCCTTGTAGAAGCTCTTCTCAAGCTTAAATCAAAGGAAAAGCATAGTAAGGCAAGTTTTAATCCTTCCTTTATCTTTTAAACCTTTGGGATAAGGTATCTATGGGAATCTTACTTAAAAAACTCCCTATTTTTGGAAGAAAAGTTCTTGAAACATGTTTATGTAGAAAACATTGTAAATCTCCCTTAATTCTTGGGTGATCTTGTTGAAAACTTTTGAAAATTCAAATAGGGTTTGTCCTTGTAACACTCGGTGTTACTAGTGTTAAGAGAATGAGAAAGGAAGTGAGAAACTTTCAAAAATGCCCTTGAGAAAGTAATGGATCCTTGAGAAGAAGGGTCCCCTAAGAGAGGGGCATTTTGATAATTTGGATAATGAAGTCCAATAAAGGGTAATTTGGTAAATTGAAAATAATCCCTAGGAGGAATTAAATTGTGAAGAATGGGAAAATGGTGGATATTAAATTATTTGAGAAAATAATTAATTTTCTTTAAAATTGGTGAATAAATGTGGGAATGCCACATGGATGGTTGAGATGGAATCTTGGAAGCCAATTATGGTGTCTTAGAGTGATACATGGCATTATGTGGTCCAAGATAAATGAAGAGATTTAAATAAATGCAAAAGAAATGATATTAGTCTTTCAAGCATTTGATAAGGGGCATGATGGTGGTGAATTAAAGAAAATCCCAAAAGAAAATGAGAAATTAGTCACCCATTAATGTTTGGAAAATATGAGATTTGTTTAAAGGGGAAAAGAGATGAATTATGTCATTCATTCTTGATGTGTGAAAATTTTCTCCATTTATTAAATGTTGAGAAATTAATAAATCCAATGGATGGGATTAATCCTTGAGTGGGATTTGTGATCCAATGGTGATTATTTATTCTTAGATCATGGCATGGATGGCCAATGTATATATTTATGTATTTGTGGGAAGGCACATATCAATATATGTGTGTGCATATGTGTAGATATTTTGGAAGAAATGAGAGATTAAAATAATTTAAAAAAGGAAATTATAAATATCTCTCAAAGCATTTATGAAGGCCATCATGATGTTGGGGAAAAAGATAAAAGGTAAAGAAAGTAAAATGGTCACCATTAATGCTTGAAAATATGGTGATTTATATAAATTGAAAGGGAGGGATTTATGTCTCTCAAAAGTGATGGGTGAAATTAGTCCAATTTAAATAATTGGAAATTGGAAAAAGAATTCAAGGTATGAGATTGGGTCTTGAAATTTGAAGTATGATCCAATGGTGGTGGATGGGAACTTGTGGTTGGTATGGATTGCCACATGTATGTATATATATATGGTTGTAGCCAAGATGTGTTAATAGCCAATGGTGGATATTAGATCTCCTCAAAATCAATGGTTGAGATTGAGATTCTCAATGGCACATGGATTGTGCTTTATTTGTATGGCTAGGATTTCCTCTCCAAAAGAGAAAAGAATGGAGGGTTGAGATGAAGTCTTGCATTTAAAATATCAAGACTAGGAAAATAATCCCAAAAGAAAGGAAAGGAAAAAGAAGGAAGAAGGAAGAAGTCTTCCATTGTTGAGAGAAAAAGAAAGAAAGAAAGAAAGAAAGAGAGATAGGAAGAAGTCACTCATGGAGGAAAAGATGAAGAAGAAGATGAAGGGATCAAGGTAAGTCCCATTTTTCTTCTCTTTATTTTTGGTATGCTTTGTGTGCAAAATAAGTTACTTGTTGAAATGCTATCTTAGATTTGAAAAGATGATGATGGGAGTTCTCTTGAGATGAAGATTTAAAGAATGAGGTAAGGGATAGCCCCATGGGATGATGGCTTGCAAGTTGTAAGTATGTGCTTAAACTTTCAAATGTGTGCATTAGCATGTTTTCTTTGTGTGTTCTAGGACTTATGGCCATGAGGTTGTGTGGGGTAGGGCAGGTTAAAGCCTCAAACTAAGGTGGTTGTGAGGATGTGGAAGCCTTAACCATGTTGCATACATGCATTGGCATCACATATTATGTTTTTGTTCATACTTATGTTTATTGCACCCTTATTGAGCTTTGTAGCTCATGAGGTTTTTACCCTCAACTTGTAGGTTGTCATGTGCTAAGAGAAAAGGGAGTGTTGCAAGCTTGAAGTTGGGAAGCTCATAGTGGGTTTGTAATGTTATGGCTTATAAAAACCTTAGCATGTGTTTTATTTAATTTGTGGGTTTATGGCTTAGGGAAGCCTATTTGTTGTATGTGCTTCATGTGATGTAATTTAATGGTTGGTAATGGCTTGTGAAGGCCTAAGACCATGGATCTAATTTTATTTTGGAATAAAGCATGGGTGTTGGAGAAAATGATTTTTGTTGGAAAAGTGGGTATTTTGGTGTGTATGTGAGGTGTGAGAAATCTGGAAAAATTTGGGTAAAAAGGGCCAAGAAAAATTTGAGTCAAGTAGGCGTGTCGCGGGTGGAAAACGGGCAGCAAGCGGACGTCAGGCGCTCAACAGGAGGGCAACAGGCGGGCACGAGGGTGCGGAGGCGGCTGCGCGGGCGACCGCGCCTGTGAGCGTGGGCACGCGGAGGCGCGCGCGGGTAGTGCTCAACGGGGCCCCAGGCGTGCCAGCATGCCCCACTGGCCAATTTTTTTTAAAAATTTGAAAATTTGGGGATTTTTGGGGAATTTCTTTATTGATTTTGGGCCCAGAGGAATTTTCAAAATAAAGGGATTTTTCGATCTTTTTTTTAGATAAATGCTGAATTTTTGGAAAAATGGAAATTTTGAGTTTTCCCTCGAAAATTGGTAAAAATCAATGGGTTGATGAAAATGGTGATTTTTATGGAGACTGGTGGAATTCTTGGAAAGAAGAAGAATTAAAATAATTAAAAATGACGATTGGGGCAATCTTAATGGAAATTAAATAGCCAGGAATAGTATGGTTAAAGCCCAAATCTACTAGTGGATCTTGGGGATGCAGGAAGGGAATGACGAAACCTAGTTCCCACCTAGGGCGTTTCATGTTGAAACATAGTCTAGCCTTCACGAATGGCCGGGCATGTGAGCAATTCAGTTGATTGTTCATGAGTGACACTCGTAAGTGGGAACGGGGCGTCACAGTTTCACCATATAATTCATTGGGAATGATGTATTTCTTGATAGGATCTAGATCACACAAGGCTTTTTGAGAAGCTTACATGTTAATGCTCTGTTTCAAGTTGCAAAATGTTCTGTTAGTTGATAGATGGCTTGGGATGACTGTTTACCCCTAAACGCACTGCCAGTTGAAAGATGGCTTGGAAGCTATCGATTGATTACCATTGAGTAAGACAACCATCAACTATTCTGCTGGCAATTGTTGACTGTTTTTGTTATCTTCCTACTTTTAAAATTTAGTTGTTTCTTGAATGTTCTCCTTTTGATTCCTCATCTTGGGTACATGTTTTTGGGGATAAATGAGAATTCATGAGCATAATAATGAGCTAATGTTGGGCCATATGGGGCTTATGAATTGGGATGCATTTTATATGCATGTCTTCTTATGTTGTGTTATATATGTTATATGTGAGCCAAGGCTTTGGGTTGAGCTAATGGGCCCCAAGTGTTGTATGTTTATGTAACCATAGACCTTGAGTTGAGCTAAAGGACCCCAAATGTAACAATCCGTTGTTGAGGCTCGGGTATGATTTTGCATGCCTTGGTGCTAATTTGATCTTGTTATGACTAATGGTTAAAGTATGGTTGTGTTGGATAATGATTAAGTGTATAAGCTAAGTGATTAAGCTAGATTTTAGTGTTGTGTCTGAATGTATGTGAGAATTGTGTCTTAGATATCTGAATATAGGTTAGGGTATTCGAATGAGGGCCTAGGCATTCAGATATGTGAGTTTTGGGCCTTATTCGGATGGCATATGAGGTATTCGGATGTGCCTCCCGACTTTTATGTCTTATATTCTGATAGCATATGAGGTATTCAGACGTGCCTTTGGATTTGAGTCTTGTATTCAGATGAAAGGCTAGCATATTCAGATGTCCCCCTTGAGTTCTTGTGAGTGATATTCAGATGTGGGGGTGAGATATCTGAATATGGCTTGTGGCATTCGGATATGAGCAACGGTATTCAGATGCCCTATGCTTTTAGGAATTTGATTACTCTTTGCAGCCCGATTTCAACCTTGACAAAGCTCGAATCTCTCAAAACACAAAACATGAAAGTTGTAGATCTTTTTCTTTTTGTTCTATAGCATCTTGAATCCTCTCAATCAGAGCTAGGATGAGAGAGTTATTCCCAGATTACGAAGCGATGTCAAAACTATCTAGAATTTCCATTTTTCATTTAATGCCTCTTATATTCGGATTTATGTCTTAGCATCCAAATATCCCTCTTAATTCCTTGTCTCTTGCATTTGGATGAGTGGCCTCATATCCAGATGGGCCTTCCCACATTCAGATACCCTTTTAGCACATCTGGATATCACTCACATATCTTGGCTCAATTTTGTTTCTTGCATCCGAATGTCCTTTGCCATATCCGGACGGCTCTCACAACAATCAAGCCACCATATTCTGATGTCCTACCCAGTATTTGAATGTCTTCTACTATCACCAATTCCCATGCCATTTTCTCGACTCTGAATTTGAATATTCAAGCGACATGCTGGGAAACTTTTCTCCCATCTTGCCACGTATTTGTACCCACAACCATATGTCTCTTGCTTATATATATATATATTGAGAGAGCGTAAAAGAAAGGGGATGTTCAGAGAGGTGTTTAGCAGAGAGACGAAGCAGGGGAAAGTAGAAAAGGAAGAAGAAAGGTTTGGGCTTAGCTTCTACAGTTGGCTTTATTCTCGTTTCAGGCAAGTTCTCTTTTTTTATTCTTGCTATTGCAAGTTTTTTCTCCTTTCCTCTTCCTGGTGCAAGTTCTTCCTCTCTTCTACTCCTCGATGCAGCTTTTATAGTCTCTTCCTTATCCTTTACAAGCTCTTAGCTCCTTAAAACCCTTCTTGCGATGTCTCATTGCTCGACGGTGAGGAGTAACCAAGTCTAGGTGATAACCCTGTGAGGTGTTCTATTTGGGTTTTCATGGGCTGCATGGGTCGATTATATATATATATATGAGTGTTCCATTATTTATCTTTATATCTGTTTCTTGCTTGGCTACGGTAGATGAGGTTTGGCGCATATTACAAACCCTTACTTTAGGTGGTTTCTTGAAACACCCTACTTTATCCAGGTGTGTTATAACTTAAGATTTCGGGAATATATATATATATTTTTCCACAAACACATAAGATAAATCATTCCCTGATAATCCTGTTTCCCCTTCTTAGCATACCAATCTTTAAAGAAATAAACTAAGATAGGTAATATCATCATAAATGCAGAAGTTAGATCGAAACCTCAAACAGTACATAACCAAAACCACTTTATTCATGACATGAAAATCGTACAATCATTTAATATGACATCATCAAAGTAATATAAATCATAATTAAAAAGACATGCTACGAACCACCTACAAATCGCCATCACTCCTCGGTAATTCCTTTCCCTTTGACATCGTTGCTTTCACCTAGAACGTCAAAATTGACATATCCCCGACATGTCCCAGCCCAAGAGAATCCCACACATCACTTAACTCTAATCGGGAAAAATAAAATCTCTCTAAAGGGAAAACAACCATATCGACACATTGGCACAACATAGTCCTAGCTTAAAAGGGTAACATCAATGCCTCTCCCTAACACAACGGAAAACCATCATTACCAATTCCGACACGGAATGGTCAACATCGATTAAGGAACTTGGGGAATCACCCCACAATAATGTTAGGGATTATGTTTCAACTCAAAAGCATATCGGATCACCTCAACACAAATCCTTGACCATAAGATGATCAACACTATCCTTGGGAATTCACGTCCACCTCGAAAATAATGTTACCGCTTAAAGGAATCTGGGGTGGTGTCCACTCGTAGTGTGACGCCCCGTGTAATACCCAAGGTTTTTTAGAATCAAATATGACGTAATGCCTGAGACAAAAGTTCATTTTCTGAGCTAGGGGCAAAGTCGTAATTATGGAAGTTCGGGTACGAGTGCAATTGACTAAAAATCTTGAGAATTTGTGAGATTCGAGGATATCTTTAGGGAACCTAAGTGCAATGGACTTCAAAGTTTATTCAAACCTAGCTTTGGATTTCAAACTCCATTAAATTCAATTAAGGGACACATGTCATCATTTGGATGGAGACACATGGATAGAAATGATTACATGAACACATGTCACCATTTGGATGGAGACACATGGATAGAAATGATTATATGGACACATATCACTGTTGGATGGAAACACATGGATAGACATGATTATATGGACACGTGGCATAATTTGGATGGAAAAACATGGAGGTAATGATGATCTTGGGACACATGGCAACTCTTCATTTGCTATATGAAATAAAAATCAAAAGTAATGATTAAGCACCAATCTCGAGGGATACGTGGCGCCGTAGGATGAAAGTAATCATTATGGCTCAAATCTCCATGACACGTGGCGAAAATCCATTCATCGAAGGGTTTAAAATGTCATGATTAGGCCCATATCTCAAGGGCTACTTGTCACAATGGGAAGAAAGCAATGATTATGGTGCAAATCTCAAGTGCCAAGTGTCTCAATCTTATGGATTTAAGGGCTCTATATAAGCATGCTTTGGGTTGGGTTTTTGGCCACTAAATTAAGGGGGTAAGTTGCTTATAAGAAGGGAGAAATTCTGCCGGAGAAAGGAAAGAAAGCTCTGCCCGAGTGGAAGCCAAAAAAAAGTCGCCCGAAGATACGAGCCCATCTTCGAAATCCATGCAAACAGTCACCAAATCTATGAGATAAGCTCATTTTTTTTTGTAATCATGTAGAGCATCGAAAGAGGAGTCCATAGGTTCAAACGACACTCGAATCGGAGTTAAAATGAGAGAGTTATGGCCGTTTTAATTTTCGAGGTCTAAGGTTCGTCCGGCGAGTGCGCCACACGCGCCCATCAGAGCTGCGCGTCCAGGCGGGTGGCAGCCCCTTGTGGCCACGCGTGTGGGTGCGTGAGTAGCCTTCTTGGCTTGAAATTTTTCATACAATCTCCTATTGTTAATGACTACTTATCTATATAAAAATATTTTAGGTTTGGCTATAAAAAGGTCTCAGTTTTTATAGAATAGTTCACTTGGAGCGACGTTCGGCCTTAAATTTGTGCAATCGAGAAGTATGAAGCTTTGGTGAGTGGTTTTCACATACTTCGTACTTCTTCTTTATTATCCTTGGTCTCATTTGTGTTGGGTTGGTGGCTTACATCTCATGTTTCCTTGTTTCCGAGCATTTCTTTCCTATTTTGCTTGCATCTCGGAGTTTGTGGTTGTGGTTAAACATGATTACTCTCACACATAGCTTGTGGTTTGCACACTATATTTTTCTTGGTTGTGCACCGTGCCTACGAGTGGGGCCGTGCCTAGTTGATATCCCTTGGTTGTGTACCGTGCCTACGAGTGGGGCCGTGCCTAGTTGATATTCCTTAGTTGTGCATATTCCTTCTGCTTTGTCTGTAACATGTTTTTGGTGATAGTGGCTATTGGTAGATTGGGAACTTGTATATGATGACTTGGCGGCTTGTTAGTGAAACATCATGATGATCGGGGAGTAATCCCATGCCTAAAGGTGGGGCCGTGCCTAAAGGTGAGGCTGAGGCCGAAGATGAGAAAGAGTAAACATCCCAGGTATCTCAGTATAAGGAGGCCGAAGTTTAGTTTAATTTCATGTTCTTATGTACTATGGATCTTATGTAATCTTTGGGTTTGTTTCGAGAGTTGTGTTTTGCAATTGTATAAATAGGGGTTATGTAAGGTCTGGATCTACTTATTATACTATTAAAGTTGTAAGTCAAGATTGCTATGTACTATGAATGTGGTAAGAGATATTTGATGATATTTTTGGAAGTTATTCCTTACGGTGTACTCATATTAGAGGTTTTATTATTGGAAATCCTTTTTATCTAGTTTTAGCTAGCTATCAGGTTTGATCTTTCGCTTCCATTGGTAAGGATTTCCATAACGCTATTGTGGGATATTAGCTTGTATTTAGCTTCATTATATAATTAAAAAGTGGGGCGTTACACCCCGCTCCCACTTACGGGTGCCACTCGAGAACAATCATCAGAATTGCTCACATGCCCGGCCATTTGTGAAGGGCAGACTATGTTTCAACACGAAACGCCCTAAGTGGGAACTAGGCTTCGTCATTCCCTTCCCTCAATCCCAGGATCCACTAGACGATTTGGACTTTAACTATAACACACTTGGTTAATTAATTTCTATTATGCTTGCCTAATTATTATTTTTAATTCTTCTTCTATCTAAGAATTTTCACCGGGCTTCATATAATTCAAAATTTCAATCAACCCATTGATTTTTACCAATTTCGAGAAAAAAACTAATATAATTTAAATTTCCAAAAATTTTGCCATTTTCTCCAAAAATACCCAAAATTCCTTTATTTTTGAAAATTCCATTGGGGCCCAAAATCAATCAAGAAATGCCCCCAAAATCCCCAATTTTCTGAGATTTTTTTTTTAAAAAAAATTGGGCGACGAGGCCTGCTGGCTAGCCCGAGGCCGCGCGGTGCACTGGCTGCGGGCTGATTGTAACACCTCGCCCTACACGGGAGTGTCACTATAAGGCAATTCCTAAGATTTTTTTTTTTAAGTCTGTCACACCCGGCGCTATGAGAACAATCTTCACATGCAGATATAAATCCCCAGAACCCCAATCTTGCCCGTTTAACTAACAAGATCAACAATCTTAACTAAACGAGATATTATATAACACAGCGAAATACTTAATCATCAAAATGTCGTGGCCTACTACGAGTTACATACAAGGTGTTCCCACACCGATATACATATTACATTGTTACAAAATGATTACAACACCACCGTGCGATCGTTCATACATATAACAAAATAAGTGCTAACGCTTCCAAAATGATACAATGACTATCAACTAAACATCGTTGGCCTCACCGGCCCTATCCTTGACCTCGCAGCAATCCTTGACTAGAACGTTGAATGTTCCAGGGGCAAAACCCAGGTTAGATGATAAAACATCTAAGTGAAGCCATGAAACAAATTATACAATGTATGTGATATGCCCTGTAAACATGGAGAATCACAAGACCTAAAAAAAAGTCCTGAGACATGGACATGAATCCCAAAGGCCCAACAGGTTGTAGGAGATCAAGGAAGTAAGTCGAAGGAGCAAGAGGTCAAGCCGAGACCAAGTGGGGAGGGCCCACTCGGTTATGCCGAGTGGGTGTGACACTGCCTTAGTTTTTTTGCCATAACTTTCTCATACGAGCTCCGATTGAGCTACTTCAAAGTCTTATGGAAAGATAAGAGAATTATCTACAACTTTTATGCTTTTAGTTTTGATAGATTCGGGCTTAATCAAGGGTTAAATCGGGTATGAAGTTGATGCACCTACATTATGAAGGCTCGGAGTTAAGTATTGAATGAAGATGGACTCAAACCAAGACAAAAGGGCAAAAGAAAGCATAACCGAGTGGCCCCCCACTCATTTGGGCAAACGAAGACATGACCGAGTGGCCCCCACTTGGTCATGACCGAGTGGCTAATTCACCTCGCTATTTATGACCCACTCGGTTATGCCGAGTGGGTATGACACTGCTTCAGTTTTTCAGCCATAACTTTCTCATACGAGCTCCGATTGATCTGATTCAAAGTTATATGGAAATCTAAGATAATTATCTACAACTTTTATGTTTTGAGTTTCAAGAGATTTGAGTTCAATCATCATGAAAATCGAGTATGAAGTTGAGGTATGAGAACCACTCAAAATCGAGCCAAGGAAAAGGGGAGAAGAATGCATGATCGGGTGGCCCCCCCACTCGGTCATGACCGAGTGGCCCCCCACTCGGTCATGACCAAGTGACCCCCCACCCGATCATGGTCGAGTGGGCTTGGGCCAGTCTCTCCTCTTTTCCCTCTCGGATGGGCCGTGAAATCATCGAAATGGGCCGCGAGATTCTCGCATGTCTTCTCTCTCTCTTCCGCTATAAATATGAGACCATGCCTTCATCACAGGGTACGCTATTTTGAGTAATTGAAGTACAATCTTCTCATTTTCTCTCAAGATCTAATTTAAGCATTGGAGGGTTTGTGCGGGGACCCCCACCCGCGCCCTAACGGTGCTCTCGTTTTGTAGGCCTCTCGTCACCAGCAAGGTCTCTCGTCATCAGCAAGGCCTCTCGTCATCATGAGACCTCTCGTCACTCCGAGGCCTCTCGTCACCAGCAAGGTCTCTCGTCATCAGCAAGGCCTCTTATCATCATGAGACCTCTCGTCATCCCGAGACCTCTCGTCACTTCGTGGCCTCTCGTCACCAACAAGGTCTCTCGTCATCAGCAAGGCCTCTCGTCATCTCGAGGCCTCTCGTCATACCAAGGCCTCTCGTCACCAACAAGGCCTCTCGTCACCAACAAGGCCTCTCGTCACTATCAAGGCCTCTCGTCATCCTGAGGCCTCTCGTCATCTCTAGGCCTCTCGTCGTCACGAGACCTCTCGTTGTCACGAGACCTCTCGTCATCACGAGACCTCTCGTCATCCCGAGGCCTCTCATCATCCCGAGGCCTCTCGTCATCTCTAGGCCTCTCGTCATCACGAGACCTCTCGTCATCCCGAGGCCTCTCGTCATCCCGAGGCCTCTCATCATCTCTAGGCCTCTCGTCATCCTGAGGCCTCTCGTCATCTTGAGGCCTCCTGTCATCCCGAGGCCTCCCGTCATCCCGAGGCCTCTCGTCATCCCGAGGCCTCTCGTCATCTTGAGGCCTCCCGTCATCCCGAGACCTCTCGTCACCCCGAGGTCTCTCGTCATCAAGGCCACCAGATCATCAGCCCATAAGATCATCAACCTGTCAGACCATCAGCACTGTCGGATTATCAGACTTGGAACTCTGACAGATCCAATCGCTTGTCAAGATTCTCATCAGTGAAGACACGACTCCTGAGACTCTTGCTTCTGTCCACAATAAAAAAAAAAAAATAGATTGTTGTATTTTGGCAACAACAATTGGCGCCGTCTGTGGGAAACGCAAGACAAAAAGTCAACTTAAGAATGGCAAACACCCGTGGACACCGACGAACTCTCTCTCAAGGCGTAGAAACACGCCTACCACCACGGAACTCTCAACAGCAGGGAGCACCTCCTCCCCCTCATAATGCACAACCCGAAGGAGGTGATCATTCTATTTCCCCCAGCTCGCAGGTGGGGAACCAATCAGTCCCACCACCACTACTTACCGGCTCAAGGCCGCCGCCTATTGACCAAGCCGGGACTTCACGAAAGCCACCACGCACAGTCCCGTGGGAGGAGTATGAAGCATTGAGACAATAACACGTTGAGGGCATGCAAACACTTTGAGACATGGCTGGTATCCTCCAAGGTGTTATGCTGGTAGGGACGTTGCCCGATACTCTGAAAAAGTTTATGCCACCCCCAGAACCTCAGCCCGAGGTGGGGGCCGATTCCTACCAAGAAGCTACTCTCGATTCTCATTCTCGACCTACGCCTAGACGAGAGGGTAGGCCTAGATCGCCACCACCAAGAAAGAACCCTCATTCTGTACCCCGAAGAAATGAAAACCCAAGAATGGAAAACAGAACCAGAAGCCCTCAAAGACGAAGGTATCATGAAACAGTGGCCAGTACACCAACAAGACTGAACAATCAGACAACAACTACTATGCGCGATGATATGAAAAGAGTTGTAGAAGAGGTGCTTGAGCGGAAAAAATTAATCCCTATAACAGAAAAGCACCAATGTAGAAAATGTCCTTTTACTGCAGATATACTGGAGAAGCCGCTGCCTCGAAAATTCAAAATGCCACAAATCACCCTCTACTCAGGAAAAGACGACCCATATGATCATGTTCAGAATTATGAGTCACTGATGATATTGCATGGATGGGATGACGACATAATGTGCCGAGCTTTCTCCTTAACTCTGTTAGGGCATGCCCGGACATGGTTCAACAGTTTACCTGAGGCCTTTATCTCTTCATTCGGTCAGCTTAGAACGGAATTTGTTAAGGCATTTATGATTAATAGTCAAAGAAAAAAAGACGCCACACACTTGCTCAGTATTCGATAGGGGAACGAAGAAACTCTGCGTCAGTATATGGATAGATTTCGGAACGCCACCCTTGAAGTTCATGATTTACCAATTGCAATGGCAGTATCTGCTATGTTACACGGAACGAGACTAACTACCCTACAAGAATCATTATCTTTGGACCCACCAACATCCCTAGTAGGTTTGTTTACTAAAGCAAATAAATACGTGCTCCATATGGAAGTTATGAGAGCTGTAGTTGGGAATGAGGGCAGAGAGCGAAAAAGGTAGGAAAACGATGTTGAAGAGGACTCTAGGCAGGTTAGGGGATCAAATATACCTCTGCCCCAGTTCCACCATTACACCTCGGTCAACCATACTTGCAGCCATCGAAGGGTCAGGTCTCATTAGACTCCCGAAAAAGGTTGACCATCCAATGGGGAAGAATAGAGAAGAATATTGTAGATATCACAGAACCCGTGGTCATTACACTGACCAGTGCCGGGAGTTAAGAGATTAGATTGAGATGCTAGTTCGTGAAGGATATCTTCAAAGGTACGTACAGGTCAAAGATGATGATCCTCAAAGAGGAGAAGATTGACAGGAAGAGCAGGGGAGATCAAATCAGAGATGTCAAGAGAGAGGAAGGGATTACAGAGAGAATCCACCTCTAGACAATGAACCAGTTCATGAGCCCATGCATGTCATCTCAGGCAGTGAAACTATGGTAAGGGACTCCTCCTATTCCATCCAGACAAGCCACGAAAGGACATGCCCTTAGAAGAAGGCAGTTAGCCACCATTAATGCCCTCAAAGAGAAAACTGGGAGCAAAATTCAGACACATTGAAGAGAGCCTATGTTAAAGATCAAGAAACTAAACATTTCGTGCTCAGAGGTAACAATAAGACCCAAAATGAAACAGTGGATGTACTCACTTATTTCAAAAAATGTAAGCATTTTCATTACACATTGCTTTATGAAAGTTTGTTTGCTATGCTCTACTTACAGGAAAAATAAACTCAAGCCCGTTGCCCCGCTCACGGCCCGGCAAAGAGGAAAAAATAAACTCAAGCCCGTTGTCCCGCTTATAGCCCGGCAACGAGGTAAAATTACATTCAAGCCCGTTGTCCCGCTCACAGCCCGACAACGAGGAAAAAATAAATTCAAGCCCGTTGTCCCGCTCACGGCCCGACAACGAGGGAAAAATAAAATCAAGCCCGTTGCCCCGCTCATGGCCCGACAACAACGGAAAAATAAACTCAACCCGTTGTCCCGCCTACGGCCCGACAACGAGGTAAAACGCAATCGAGCCCGTTGTCTCGCTTATGGCCCGGCAACGAGGTAAAATTTAATCAAGCCCATTGCCCCGTCTACGGCCCGGCAACGAGGTAAAATGCGATCGAGCCCGTTGTCCTGTCTACGGCCCGACAACGAGGTAAAACGCGATTGAGCCCGTTGTCTCGCTTATGGCCTGGCAACGAGGTAAAATTTAATCAAGCCCATTGCCCCGCCTACGGCCCGGTAATGAGGTAAAACGCGATCGAGCCCGTTGTCCCGTCTATAGCCCGGCAACGAGGTAAAACGCGATCGAACCCATTGTCTCGCCTACGGCCCAACAACGAGGTAAAACGCAATTGAGCCCGTTGTCCCGCTTATGGCCCGACAACGAGGTAAAATTCGATCAAGCCCGTTGCCCCGCCTACGGCCCGGCAACGAGGTAAAACACCATCGAGCCCGTTATCCCGCTTACGGCCCGACAACGAGGTAAAATGCGATTGAACCCGTTGTCCCGCCTACGGCCTGACAACGAGGTAAAACGCCATCGTGCCCATTGTCCCGCTTATGGCCCGGCAACGAGGTAAAATTCGACCAAGCTCGTTGCCCCGCCTACGGCTCGGCAATGAGGTAAAACGCGATGGAGCCCGTTGTCCCGCTTATGGCCTGGCAATGAGGTAAAATTCGATCAAGCCTGTTGCCCCGCCTACGGCCCGGCAACGGGGTAAAACGCGATCGAGCCCGTTGTCCTGCTTATGGCTCGGCAACGAGGTAAAATTCGATCAAGTCCGTTGCCCCGCCTACGGTCCGGCAACGAGGTAAAACATTATCGAGCCCGTTGTCCTGCCTATGGCCCGGCAACGAGGTAAAATTCGATCAAGCCTGTTGCCCCGCCTACGGCCCGGCAACGAGGTAAAATGCGATCGAGCCCGTTGTCCCGCCTACGGCCCGGTAACGAGGTAAAAAGCGATCGAGCCCGTTGTCTCGCCTATGGCTCGGCAACGAGGTAAAATTCGATCAAGCCCGTTGCCCCGCCTATGACCCTGTAACGAAGTAAAATTCAATCAAGCCCGTTGCCCTGCCCATGGCCCGACAATGAGGTAAAATTTGATCAAGCCCGTTGTCCCGCTCACGGCCCGGCAATGAGGGAAAAATAAATTCAAGCTCGTTGTCCCGCTCACGGCCCGGTAACGAGGGAAAGATAAACTCAAGCTCGTTGCCCCACTCACGGCTCGGCAACGAGGGAAAAATAAATTCAAGCTCGTTGTCCCGCTCACGGCCCGGCAACGAGGGAAAGATAAACTCAAGCTCGTTGCCCCACTCACGGCCCGACAACGAGGGAAAAATAAACTCAAGCCCGTTGTCCTGCTTATAGCCCGACAATGGGGTAAAAGTACATTCAAGCCTGTTGTCCCGCTTATAGCCCGACAATGAGGAATTGAAAATCACAAGAGCCCAGAAATTTAAAAGCATGATGTGCAAATAAGCTTGAGAGGATGTGTAGAAGATTAAGCATCTAAAAGAGAAGTGGTGTTCAAAAGTTTACCTGACAAGATACTTTTTCATTCGAACCTTCCGGCTAAAAGAGTAGGGAGCAATTGATATGCCCTATAAACATGGAGAATCACAAGACCTAAAAAAAAGTCCTGAGACATGGACATGAAGCCCAAAGGCCCAACCAAGTGGGGAGGGCCCACTCGGTTATGCCGAGTGGGTGCGATGCTATCTTAGTTTTTTGGACATAACTTTCTCATATGAGCTCCGATTGAGCTGATTAAAAGTCTTCTGGAAAGATAAGAGAATTATCTACAACTTTTATGTTTTGAGTTTTGATAGATTCGGGCTTAATAAAGGGGTAAATTGGGTATGAAGTTGATGTACCTACACTATGAAGGCTCGGAGTTAAGTATTGAAGGAAGATGGACTCGAACCAAGACAAAAGGGCTAAAGAAGGCATAACCGAGTGGCCCCCCACTCGGTCAGGCAAAAGAAGACATGACCGAGTGGCTAATTCACCTCGTTATTTATGACCCACTCGGTTATGCCGAGTGGGTATGACACTGCTTCAGGTTTTTAGCCATAACTTTCTCATACGAGCTCCGATTGACCTGATTCAAAGTTATATTGAAAGCTGAGAGAATTATCTACAACTTTTATGTTTTGAGTTTCGAGAGATTCAAGTTTAATCATCATGAAAATCGGGCATGAAGATGAGGTATGAGAACCACTCAAAACCGAGCCAAGGAAAAGGGGAGAAGAATGCATGATCGGGTGGCCCCCCCACTCAGTCATGACCGAGTGGCCCCCCACTCGGTCATAACCGAGTGACCCCCCACCCGATCATGGTCAAGTGGGCTTGGGCCAGTCTCTCCTCTTTTCCCTCTCAGATGGGCCGTGAAATCATCGAAATGAGCCGCGAGATTCTTGCACGTCCTCTCTCTCTCTCCTCCGCTATAAATATGAGACCATGCCTTCATCACAGGGTACCCTATTTTGAGTAATTGAAGTACAATCTTCTCATTTTCTCTCAAGATCTAATTTAAGCATCAGAGGGTTTGCGCGGGGACACCCACCCGCGCCCTAACGGTGCTCTCATTTTGTAAACCTCTCGTCACTAGCAAGGTCTCTCGTCATCAGCAAGGCCTCTCGTCATCATGAGACCTCTCGTCACTTCGAGGCCTCTCGTCACCAGCAAGGTCTCTCATCATCAGCAAGGCCTCTCGTCATCATGAGACCTCTTGTCATCCAGAGACCTCTCGTCACTTCGTGGCCTCTCGTCACCAACAAGGTCTCTCGTCATCAGCAAGACCTCTCGTCATCTCGAAGCGTCTCGTCATACCGAGGCCTCTCGTCACCAACAAGGCCTCTCGTCACTATCAAGGCCTCTCGTCATCCCGAGGCCTCTCGTCATCTCTAGGCCTCTCGTCGTCACGAGACCTCTCGTCGTCCCGAGGCCTCTCGTCATCTCTAGGCCTCTCGTCATCCCGAGACCTCTCGTCATCACGAGGCCTCTCGTCATCCCGAGGCCTCTCGTCATCTCTAGGCCTCTCGTCATCCTGAGGCCTCTCGTCATCTTGAGGCCTCCCGTTATCCCGAGGCCTCCCGTCATCCCGAGGCCTTTCGTCATCCTGAGACCTCTCGTCATCTTGAGGCCTCCCGTCATCCCGAGACCTCTTGTCATCCCGAGGTCTCTCGTCATTAAGGCCACCAGATCACTTTGGGGCCACCAGATCCTCAGCCCACAAGATCATCAACCTATCAGACCATCAGCACTGTCGGATTATCAGACTTGGAACTCTGACAGATCCAATCGCTTGTCAAAATTCTCATCAGT
This sequence comes from Diospyros kaki, assembly GCA_036245055.1. Lineage (NCBI taxonomy): Eukaryota > Viridiplantae > Streptophyta > Magnoliopsida > Ericales > Ebenaceae > Diospyros > Diospyros kaki. Next base: position 24,403,432 of record BSEG01000002.1, read on the forward strand.
GAAGACACGACTCCTGAGACTCTTGCGTCTGTCCACAATAAAAAAAAAATAGATTGTTGTATTTTGGCAACAACAGTATGAAAGACACACGAGAATGGCATACTCAGACAACAACAACATGCAACATGTCTAACTTGAAAAATCTCCCTAACATACTCAACCTCTCGTGGAAAATTCATTCCACACACCGTTGGGGTTGACCTTGTCGCGACATACTTAATCCTCGAGTGCTTTACCGTGTCACTCGTTCACCTGAATTAACATTACCCCATTCTCAAGTAGACCCCATCTCTCCCACACAGACACAACACCGACACAAATATCAATACCTCGATGATATGAAAATCACACGCCATGCACTAACTCTTTTAAGTAAAAGTAGTTGATGCAATATACCACATGTTCAATATGCAAATGATGCCACAAATACATACGAAAAATGCCTTTGCAATGCAACCCAAGTTCCGGAGGGTATAACCGCTCACTAGAACTGGTCCAATCAAGAAAATTCTAAATTTGGGAGGGTAAAACCACTCGCCTGAACCCACTACACACATTCCAACACATTTTCAAAGTAAGGTAAAACTAGAATCAGACCACTCACCTTAATTCGAAAAAGTTTGGTTTTCACCTCAAAAAATGTGTCACACCTCGAAAATCGTGTAATCCTTCTTCCAACAACCATATCGACTCCTCACGCGCCCTCATGCGCCACCTAAGGATTCTGCGAGTGGAGCTCACGCGCAACCAGTGCAGTCGCCTTCTCTGGCTTTTTTCTCCTACTCCAACGATCTTCGATGTTCCAAAAGACTATAGGGCCTTGAAAGGCTTGATGAGGCGACCACAATGGTGCCTTCAAACGTCTGAAAAAGTCATCGAAAGAGGGTTTAAAACCCAGTTGCAGGTCGCGGTCCGATCGAGCTTGATTTTCCAGCGAGCTTCGCGAAAAGTCTCCAAACCTACACCAAATCCTCTCAAACTCTCTAGAAATTCTCCCCAAACTTCAAAGAACAAAACCCCCTTATCCGTGAGCCTCGATTCAAGCCAAAACGCCTTTAATTTCTCTTAATTTCTTTGAAATAACCCTTGGCCTCGCCTGGCTATTTATACTTGATCTCAACCCGAATTTGCACCATAAATCGATTAATCTTATCCCCTTAACCCTAGATCTAGCCTCCTAACCAATCAAAAATCCCCAAATCATGATCTAGAACCCTCAAAAGATTCGGGCAAATTGGGAATCTCCTCCGCAATTAAAATCGATCACATCCTAGCATTTTTCAGCCAATGGCGAGCCCCAACGGCTTCATCATTGTCTGGAGCTATGCTAGCACCTCCTAGGTGACCTTCCCAACGCCTCCAGGCGGCTGCCAGCGGCCACAGAGTGGCTGGTCAGATTCACACCATGCAACTTTCCAAAATTTGCATTTTAGCCCCCCAAGCAACTTCTAATTTCATTTTCTCCCTATCCATGGCACCCCTGGACTTTTTGTTAATTCCTTAACTTCCCTCAAGATCTAAACTATTCATTTCCCTCAAGAATTTCTAGAAAATTCATCGTTTCGATCTCCCTCGGGCATTTTACAAAATCTGCACTTTTGCCCGGATGCCTTTAATCACATGTTTTCAATCTCAAACCTTCGAAAATCTCTTGATTTTGACAAATATCACTTATTTGGACAATTTTACCTTTATTGACTTGCTTTGGCATAGTCTCTCACCTTTCGTTTACGTTTTGAATATTACACGTAGGCCCAAAACTATAATATATACTATTTTGACCTCGAAAATTTCAAAAAATGCTCTTAACATTAAACGCTGGGTATTACATCCTCCTCCTCTAAAAAGAAATTTCGTCCTCGAAATTACTAATTTACAACATTAAATAAATGCAGATAAGAAATTTTCATCTCTTCTTCACGTTCCCACATAACTTCTTCCTCGTCATGGTTGCTCCATAGTACTTTTACTAATGGAATAACTTTGTTCCTTAAGACTTGATCCCTTTGATCTAAGATTCGAACTAGTTCCTCAGGGTATGTTAGATTATTTCGTATCTCAATGGTCTCGTTTCGAAGTACTTGAGTAGGATTTGGCTCATGTTTTCGTAGTCGAGACACGTGAAACACGTTGTGGATATTTGATAATGCCACAGGTAAAGCTATTCTGTAAGCCACTAACCCAATCTTCTCTAAAATTTCATAGGGTCCTATATATCTTGGGCTTAATTTCCCTTTCCTTTTTCCTCGAATCACTGATTTGAATGGAGAGATTTTCAAATATACCTTATCACCAATTGAGAATTCCAAATTTTGTCTCCACTGGTCGGCGTACGACTTCTAGCGGCTTTGACTTGTCCTCATTTTCTCCTGAATTTTCTTGATCTTTTTAGTAGTAGTTTGAGCGATCTCGGGTCCAATTAATCCTACTTCTCTAGTTTCTACCCAGTAGAGTGGTGTTCTGCATTTTCGCTCGTACAATGCCTCATAAGGGGCCATTCCAATGCTACTGTGGTTCCTATTGTTGTAGGCGAATTCCACTAGTGGTAGATGTTTCTCCCAACTTCTTGAGAAATCCAAAATGCATGCCCTCAACATGTCCTCGAGCGTCTGAATTATTCGCTCGGACTATCCATCGGTTTAAGGGTGATAAGTTGTGCTGAGCTTTAACTATGTTCCCATACACGTGTGGAAACTTTCCCAAAATCTTGACGTAAATTGTGGGTCTCAATCTAACACTATGCTTGCAGGGATTCCATGTAATCGTACTATTTCCTCAATGTACAGCTGAGCCAAAGCATGAGTCGGTTGCCTTATCTTAATAGGCAAGAAATGCGCTGACTTGGTCAATCGATCCACTATTACGCAAATAACATCATTTCCTTTGGGACTTCGAGGCAGGTTGGTTACAAAGTCCATGGTGACGTGATCCCACTTCCATTCGGGAATGTCCAGAGGTTGCAACAACCCTCTTGGGCGCTGATGCTCAATTTTGATATGCTGACAAGTATCGCATTGCGCCACGTACAGTGCCATATCTTTTTTCATTCCTGGCCACCAATAAATTTCCCTAAGGTCCTTATATATTTTTGTGAACCCTGGATGTACAGTGTACCTTGCTCGATGAGCTTCTTCTAAGATAGTTTGTCTCAAGTCTTGATCTCTTGGCACGTATGTCCTTCCTTGAAATTGAAGTATACCATCGCGGTAGCTGAATTCAGGTGCCTTTACTTGATCGTTCTTGTCTATCCACTGACTTCTTCTTGCATTTGTCTGAAGAGCTGACCTGATTTGATTCACCACATCAGGTTGGATTGTCAGATTTGCCAAATATCCCTTGATTGGTTTAGGCTTAACACTTATTGTCAGATGGCTGAATTCCTCAATCATTTTCCATTCCTTGATCATCATGTTAGCCACAATCTCCGAACTTCTTCGGCTAAGAGCATCTACCAATACGTTTTCCTTCCTTGGATGGTAGGACATGATACAATCGTAATCTTTTAGGTACTCCATCCATCTTATTTGTCACATATTTAACTCCTTCTGAGAGAATATGTACTTCAAACTCTTATGGTCCGTAAAAATCTCAAATTGTGCTCTGTAAAGATAATGTCTCCATAATTTCAAAGCATAAATTATGGCTGCTAACTCCAAGTCGTGAGTTGGGTAGTTCTGCTCATGTCTTTTCAATTGTCGGGATCCATTAGCGATTACCTTATTGTCTTGCATTAAAACACATCCCAAACTTATCCCAGAAGCATCACTATACACCACAAACTTTCCCGACTCCGTTGGCATTGTTAGAATCAGTACCGAAGTCAACCTCACCTTAAGCTCTTGAAAGCTTTGCTCACACTTGTCGTTCCATTCAAATTTGACTTCCTTTTGCATTAATCGGGTAAGTAGAGCAGATATCTTCGAGAATCCTTCCACAAATCTTCTATAGTATTTGGCTAGCTCAAGAAAACTTCGAATTTCCCCAATGGTCTTAGGTGCCTGCCACTTTTGAACTGCTTCTATTTTTGCTGGATCGATAGCTATATCCTTTATAGAAATTATGTGTCCAAGAAAAGCTACCTGAGTAAGCCAAAATTCACATTTTGAAAACTTGGCGTACAACTTGTGGTGCTTTAAGGTCTGCATAACTATCCTTAAATGTTCCTCGTGTTCTCTCTCACTGGCAGAGTATATCAAGATGTCATCAATGAACACTATTACAAACTTGTCCAAGAAGGGTCTAAAAGTTTAGTTCATCCAGTCCATAAATGCAGCAGGTGCATTGGTCAATCCAAACGGCATCACTAAATACTTGTAATGACCATACCGTGATCGAAAAGCAGTCTTGGGTAGATCTTCCGACTTGATCTTCATTTGATAGTACCCTGACCGAAGGTCTATCTTAGAAAATACCCTAGCTCCTTGAAGTTGGTCAAACAATTCCTCAATCCTAGGTAGCAGGTACTTATTCTTTATGGTTACGTTGTTCAACTGCCGGTAATCAGTACACATCCGTAAGGTACCATCTTTCTTCTTCACGAAGAGTATTGGGGCTCCCTAAGGTGATACACTTGGTCTAATGAGTCCTTTGTTGGTCAAGTCCAGCAATTGCTCCTTCAACACCCTCATCTCAGCTGGGACCATCTTGTACGGAGGTATGGATATAGGCTGTGTACCTGGTACAAGGTCTATCGAGAATTCAATTTCCCTTTGGGGAGGTAATCCTTGTAATTCTTTGGGAAAAACCTCAGGATACTCATTCACGACCCTCATTGATTCCAACTCAAAACTTTTCTTACTTGATTCAGGTTTGGATGATTGCAATGCTTGTAAGGTCACGCCACGTTTCCTCTTACTCTTCCTACCCTGGCCTTGGAACATAATCCACTCTCCGTTAGGCCTGGGTAAGCTCACGGTCTTACTCTTACAATCTATCTTAGCCTCATATACCGATAGGAAATCCATTCCTATAATTATGTCGAAATCTTGAATATCTAACACCACTAAGTCGACCTTGAAACTTTCCCCTCCCATATTGAAAATACATTCTCGGCACCCTACTGCAGTTCCTAGGGTCGAACCCATGGGAGTAGCTATTACCATTTGGTAACCCAATTCTCTAGGTTCTAGCTTTAAACTTTCTACTGATGCATGCGACACGAATGAATGCGTAGCACCCGGATCTATTAAAGCATGAACTAGAATATTCGAAAAGAACAGTGTACCTTCAATAACTGCAGGATCGGCCTTAGCATCCTCACAAGTCAGATTGTACACTTGGCCCGGGCAAACATTCTGTGCTCCTCTACTCGTTGGCTCCATCTTTTGCCTCTTCGGGCACTCTCGTGAGATATGCCCCGGTTGTCCGTAGTTGTAACACGCCACCTTTCCCTGATACCCAACTTGGGGCGTTGCTTTGCTGTTTGGGCAATTTCTTCCAATGTGGCCTTCTTCGCCATAGCCATGGAAGCTCAAGACGCACTTCTTCCCAAGCTGCTTCTTTTTACATCGAGGGCACTTCTCGTCGTCCTTAGATTGAGCTGTTAAATTTCCCAGCTTACCGCCCTTGCTCCCTTCTTCAGTTTTGATTATTTTCACCCGTGTCAGATTCCTCTCAATGGTTAGAGCTCGGTGCAATGCTTCCTTGTAGGTTTCAACATCCCATCCACTTAAAACTTGCTAGAGACTCACTTGTAACCCTGAAATGAACTTCTGTGCCTTTTGACTCTCGTCAGTCTTGTACATGGGCACGTATTTAATCAGTTGAGTGAACCGGTTATCGTATTGGTTCACAGACATCTCATCAGTTTGTTTGAGCCTCATAAACTCCTAGATCCTGTCCTCCTTCTAGCTCTTGGGGAAGTACTTGGCGTTAAACTCTTCTTTGAATCCCGCCCAAGTATACATTGGTGCATCCTCATCTTCATCCTCATGTTCCTGTTGAGACCTTATCATAGAACATTTGGTAGACTGCCACCATCGACCTGCTTCTTCCTCAAGCGTGTAGGTTGCGCACTTCACCTTCTCCTCTTCGCTGCACTATAGGTGTTGAAGTAATTTCTCTGTCTGCTCGAGTTAATACTCGGCTGAGCTAGGATCATCGCTAACCCTTCCCTTAAACACAGGGGGCCTCAAATGTTGGTACTGTTCCAGTGCTGTGGTCGTGTGCCGAGTAGGCTCCTCTCGACTCACGTATGTCAGCATATTCTCTAGGAATCGTTCCATTCGCTCAAACCGGTCCTCATTAGAGCTCGATTCCCCAACATACCTCCTGTTTCCTGCCGAGTGATTTCTACGATCATCTTGGTCTCCGGGATTGTTTTCCTCCCTTCTCCCATTCCCATCGTGGGCTACATCTCGAAGTCTTCGTGTGTTCATCATCTGGAGTGAATCACGGAAATGAATTATGCACAAGACAAGATCATTTCTTTACAAGAGGGACAGTTTTATTTCTTTAACAATATCCCACAACATAACAACTTTGCACAACCGAAAAGGAAATAAGCATAACATCTTATTATACTATATTTATATATTTCTTCTTCCTTCAGTAGTCCTTTGGCCTCTAGATCCACGACTCCTTATGATCCTCGTCATCGTTAGATGCCACCGGGGGTCCCTCATCATCATCCTGAGCCTCTTGAGACTCCTCATCGGAACTGATGTTGATGACCTCGTTTTCTCCGTCGGAATCTGCAGCGCCCTCTTCCTGACCTTCCTCGTCCACAGCTTCCCCGTGCAGCTCCACATGCTCTTCCCGCATCCTTGTGTAGAATTCGTGTAAGGATTCATATTCCCAGTCATGCCATAACCACTGAGCAAAAGTCTTCCACTCCCCTCCATCTGATTGATAACAAAGTCAATCTGGAACTCCTGTAGATCTATCGTCGATGATTTATTCCATCGCATTTAGAAACACAACCATATCTTCCCCTTACGGGTTCCCACGAGCCTCGATCCTATTCGTCCAGTGTGATAGTAGTACTTGATCCAACATTGCTTACTAATAACACACAAATATTTTCTCAGAAACCTCGAACATGTGTTTCCTAAAGTTTTCATATGTCACTTAGAATCTATAACCCTATTCTAAGCTAACAATTCTAACCATGCTAAGTTCAACAACCTAGCCTAACTAACCTAGGGTTTTAACCTAGGATTCTGATACCAATTGTAACACCCCGCCCTACACGGGCATGTCACTATAAGGCAATTCCCGGGATTTTTTTTTAAGTCTGCCACACGCGGCGCCATGAGAACAATCTTCACATGCAGATATAAATCCCTAGAACCCCAGTCTTGCCCATTTAACTAACAAGATCAACAATCTTAACTAAACGAGACATTATATAACATAGCGGAAGACTTAATCATCAAAATATCGTGGCCTACCACGAGTTACATACAAGGTGTTCCCACACCGATATACATATTACATTGTTACAAAATGATTACAACACCACCGTGTGATCATTCATACATATAAAAAAATAAGCGCTAATGCTTCCAAAATGATACAATGACTATCAACTAAACATCGTTGGCCTCACCGGCCTTGTTCTTGACCTCGCAGCAATCCCTGGCTAGAACGTTGAATGTTCCAGGGGCATAACCCAGGTTAGATGATAAAACATCTAAGTGAAGGCATGAAACAGATTATACAATGTATGAAAGACACACCAGCATGGCATACTCAGAAAACAACAACATGCAACATGTCTAACTTGAGAAATCTCCCTGACATACTCAACCTCCCATGGAAAATCCATTCTACACACCGTTAGGGTTGACCTTGCCTCGATATACTTCATCCTTGAGTACCCTACCGTGTCACTCGTTCATCTGGATTAACATTGCCCCATTCTCAAGTAGATCCCATCCCGTCCCACACGAACACAACACTGACACGAATATCAATACCCCGATGATATGAAAATCACACACCATGCACTAACTCTTTTAAGTAAAAGCAGTTGATACAATATACCACATGTTCAATATGCAAATGATGCCATAAATACATAAGAAAAATGTCTTTGCAAAACAACCCAAGTTCCAGAGGGTATAACCGCTCACTAGAACTAGTCCAATCACAAAAATCTTAAGTTCGGGAGGGTAAAACCACTCACCTGAACCCATTACACACACTCCAACACATTTTCAAAGTAAGGTAAAGCTAGAATCAGACCACTCACCTTAATTCGAAAAAGTTTGGTTTTTGCCTCGAAAAGCTTATCACACCTCGAAAATCGTGTAATCCATCTTCCAACAACCAAATCGACTCCTCACGCGCCACCTAAGGATTCGGCGAGTGGAGCCCACGCGTAGCCAGTGTAGTCGTCTTCTCTAGCTTTCTTTTCTGACTCCAGCGATCTCCAATGCTCCAAAAGACTATAGGGCCTTGAAGGGCTTGATGAGGCAACCACAATGGTGCCTTCAAACGTCAGAAAAAGTCACCGAAAGAGGGTTTAAAACCCAGTTGCAGGTCACGGCCCGGCCGAGCCCGATTTTCCAGCGAGCTTTGCGAAACCCCTCTAAACCTACACTAAATCCTCTCAAACTCTCCAAAAATTCTCCCCAAACTTCAAAGAACAAAACCTCCTTATCCGTGAGCCTCGATTCAAGCCAAAACGCCCTTAATTTCTCTCGATTTCTTTGAAAAAACCATCAACCTCAACTGGCTATTTATACCCGATCTCGACCCGAATTTGCACCATAAATCGATTGATCTCATCCCCTTAACCCTAGATCTAGGAATCTTGAGGATGAGATCAATCGAATTTGCATTGTGGGATTACCTAGAAATATGTCGAATTTGCACCATAGAAATATGTCGCCAATGGGTGGATGACAAGGGTCAGCCAGTGAAGATAGGTTTTGAGTTCAGAGATGGAATCTTGAGGATGAACGGGCGAATTTATATTCCTAATAATGAAGAATTGAGGCAAAGGATTCTGGATGAAGCACATCGATCAAAGTACACTGTTCATCCAGGAGCAACCAAGATGTATAAAGACTTAAGAGAAGTTTATTGGTGGCCTGGAATAAAGCGAAATGTGGCTCAGTTTGTAGCCAAGTGTGATGCATGCCAACGTATTAAGATCGAGCATCAGCGACCAGCGGGATTGTTGCAACCGTTAGAGATTCCAGAATGGAAGTGGGAGCATATTTCTATGGATTTCATTGTGGGATTACCTAGGACAGCAAGGAAAAAAGACTCGATATGGGTTGTGGTCGACAGGATGACAAAGTCGGCTCATTTCATACCTGTTCGAACTGGTCAAGGTGCAGAAGAGCTATCACGGATTTATGTTCAAGAAATTGTGCGGCTGCACGGGACCCCAGTCAGCATTGTGTCTGATAGAGATTCAAAATTTTTGTCGAGATTTTGGACTTGTTTGCAAGAGGAATTGGGAACAAAATTGAATTTCAGTACTGCATATCACCCCCAGACAGACGGCCAAACTGAGAGAGTGAACCAGGTTTTGGAAGACATGTTGCGAGCATGTGTCCTGGAATTTGGAGGAAGTTGGGATGAGTACTTGTCGTTAGTGGAGTTCTCATATAAAAATAGCTATCAGAGTAGCATTGGCATGGCGCCATATGAAGCATTGTATGGCAGGCGATGCAGATCGCCTTCGTGTTGGCTTGAGGTGGGCGAAAGGCAGTTGGCTAAGACTGAATTAGTGCAGCAAGCCTCTGAAAAGATTGACGTGGCGAGAAAGTGTATGAAAATTGCTCAAGATCGCCAAAAGTATTATGCGGATCACCGCACGCGGGATTTGGAATTTCAAGAAGGGGATAGAGTATTTCTTCGGATCTCACCACAAAGACCGTCAATGAGGAATAGAAGGCAAGGGAAGCTTAGTCCGAGGTTTATGGGACCATACATGATCATCGAGCGAGTGGGTCCTTTGGCCTATCGATTGGCCTTGCCCAACGAATTAGCTGGATTTCATGACGTGTTCCATGTATCTCAATTGTGGAAGTCCATACCGGATCCAAGAATGGAAATCCCAGAGGAAGAGGTTGAGGTTCGTCAGAACCTAACCTATATTGAGAGGCCAGTGAAAATCTTGGACCGCAAGGAAAAGAGGTTGAGAAACAAATCAATTCCATTAGTTAAAGTTCAGTGGAATCATCACTCTGATCGGGAAGCAACATGGGAGCTAGAAGAGGACTTAAAGCAACAATTTCCCGAATTATTTGTTGATGTAATGGAAGAGTAACTTTGATGTATTGATCAATTACATTAATGGAAATGAAATTTCGAGGACGAAATTCTTTTAAGAGGGGTGAAATGTAATACCCTTGATGAGTCATGATATATTTTATCACTTAAGAGAATATTGGTATATGGAAAATTCCATAAATGCCCTTGAATTAATGAGAAGGCACATAATGTGTAGGATGCCTTATGAGGGGCAAAACGGTAATTTGGAGTTCCGTCCCATAGTAAAATAAATTATTTTGGAGAAATTATTTATATTAGAGAATTAATTTTTGGGAGAATTTAATTCTTGATTAAGTGTATGGATAATTAGGAAATTTAATTAGAAGCCAAGTATGGTTAGATTTGTGACACTTGGCAAAATCTTATGGAAGGAGATTTAAATTAAATTTGGGAATTAAGATTTATTTAATTTAGAGAATTTGGTGACACATGGCATGATCTTATGAATCAAGAGTGATATTTAAAATAAATGCAAAAGGAAATTAAATTAGTCTCTCAAACATTAATGAGAGCCATGATGGAGGGAATTAAAAGAAAATCTTAATTAAAAAGAAATGTGTCAAGCATTAATGGTGGAAAATAGTAAATTTAAATAAATGCTAAAGTAATTACATTATGTCTTTCAAGAGCCTTTAAAATTAAATCTAAAAGAAATTATTTAAGTCACCATTAAATGCTTGAAAAGTTGTGAATTTAATTAAATGCAAAAATTAGGAAATTAGTCAATCTTGGGAAATTAGTCATGATTTAATTATTTGGAAATGGGAGAATTATGGAAAATTGAATTGATCCAAGGGATGAGATTTAATCTCCAAAGAAAGATCAATGGATGAGATTCAAGAAGACAAAGTCTCTTGGATTTGTGTTTTCTTCAAGTCTAGAGAAGAGTTCTCCTAAGATCAATGGCTAGGATTTAATTTGGGAAAAGCACAAGGATTGTGCTAGTGTTAAAGGTGGAGATTTAGTCTCTTGAAATAAGAAGAAATCAATGGCTAGGATCTAATCTTGAGATTGGGCATGGATTAAGAAGAAGTTCTATAAATAGGGAGTGGGAAATTGGTTCAAAGCTTTTCCCCACATGTGAAGTGAAGGAAGCAAGAAGGAACCAAGGCAAAGAGAAAGAAGAGAAATTCTAGCAAAGGTAAGTCTAGTCCCTCTCTTGATATAGTTAAAAGCTTTCATATAAGAGATAAAAACAAAACTTCTTTATTGTTTGTTAGGGTGATTAAAGTCTAAGAGAGTCTTGGATTGTGGAAGTGTGAAGCTTCAAGGAAAACAAGGTAAGGGATAACCCCATGTGGAGGGGTTTTTGCTTGCATTTGTACATGTGTGAATGAGTTACATGTAATGGTTATTTGCATGTTTTGTGCCCTAGTGGACCTATGGCCATAAGGAGGACTTGTGAGGGGAGTGAGGGGTTGGTTGGTGCCTTAACCTAAGTGGTTATGAGGGCATGGAGAACTACCCTTAATATGCATTGCATTTGCATTACATGTTTATATTTCTCATACTACATTTACATTTGCATAGCACCCTTACTGAGCATTGGCTCATAAGGTCCTTTGACCTCATTGTAGGTGGAGAATCTTCTAAGGGAAAGGGAATTTTGAAAGGTTGAAGGCATTGAAGCAAAGATGGAAGCATGTGTAGTAGTTTTTATGTATTTTGTTGTATTTGTTGTATTTATGTGTTAAATATGTAATGTATGCTAGATGTGGGTAAAAAGGGGTAAACTTGAGTGTTTTGGAAGCCCCTTGGTATGAAAAGGTGTTCTGGAAAATATGGTGTTTTTTAAAAAAAAAAAAAATATTTTTTTTATAAAAATAAAGAGGAGGCAGTGTGCTGGTGCCGTAGGCGCGCAGCAGGGCGCGCCTGGGCGCGGCCGGGTGCGGCCGCGCGCGCGGCCCATGCGCGCGGCCGGGCGGCCGTGCGCGCGTGCGCCCGCGCGGCCAGCGCGCGCGGCCATGCGCGCGCGCGGCCCATGCGCGCGCGCGGCCCATGCGCGCGCGCGGCCCGCGCGCTGGGGGCGCGGCTGGTGCTGCTGCCCGCCCCCACCTTGCTGCTATGCCATTTTTTTTTATTTTTAAATTTATTTTCTGTTTATTTAATTAATTCTGACATTTTATTAATTATGAAATAAAATGTGTTTTAAATAAACAAATAAAGGAGTATTTTAGCCTCTAAATTAATTATTAAATTAATATGAGTTTGAGGCAAATGTGGGATAAATTTCTATATTTTGGGAAATTAAATTATGGAGTATTTTCCTTCAATTTTAGAAAATGAATGAGAATGCCTTGATGTTGTATTTCAAAATTTATTTCCTAAGTGTTTGGAAAATTTGGTATTTTGAAATAATTAAAGGGAAAAGCAATGGAGATTTGATAAGGAAATTTTATGAATTTTTCCAAAGAAATGTCAACCCAATAATTTTCTAAAGGAAATGAAGGTGAAATAAATGGGTTAATAGTTGGGGCAAAGAAATTATTATTTTCTTATAGTTAAGGCTTATGCCATAATTTGTATGAATTTAATGAGTGAGTTATTTCTTTCGATCCTGGGAAGCCATCATTTACTCTTCATTAAGAGCTTGCGAAGGTGGCACTTCTCGAGGTTTTAGGTTTATTATTCGCGAGGTCGTTTAGTTATCTTCCCGAAACCTTGAGTGGAGTGAAGAGAGGGCGAAGTCTAGTTTCCCACCTAGGCCGTTTCTCTTTGAAACATAGCCATCTCTTCGTCTTTGCCCTAGCATGTGAATAATAGGTTGATTATTCGTGAGTAACACCCGTAGGTGGGAGCGGGGCGTTACACACATCCCATATGAAAAACCAGTTACCTTAGTGTAACTTCCCTAGCAAACTTGCCCAACATGAAACCCCAAGTAGTCATCCCGACAAGCACAACCATCATGTGATACCCTGTACGTTATTCTGGCAAACACCCTTGGGGAATTATGGCTACACTATTCGATCAACATGGAGGTTGACATCCCACATGGACAATATAAAACATGCCAATGCCACATACCATGATCATATAAAACAACATTTCATGTACACAATTTATTGTACAAAATTCAATGCACATGCATAAAACATTTTGGAAGGAACCTCCCAAATGAAACCAATCAACACAGAATAAAACTATTCACATGCAACAAAACCCTTTGCATGTAATTAAATCAAGTTTAGGTAGAATTAAAACCAAGTATTTAGGGTAGAACCACTCACAATAAACTAAGTTTTTAAGTAAGAACACTCACCTCGAACGTACTCAGAATGCCTCGATTTTTGTGCACAGCCTCAATTCTCGAGCCAAGCCTTAAACAATAGTACTTTTACTCAACCTCGACCCTCAATGATCCCTAGACATTGTATTTATTCAAAGGAATATCAAAATCTATTTTTCTCAATTTCTTCATAATTTCCACCTATTTTCTTCCTATTTTTCCTCAAAAATTTCAAAAATAAATACCTTCTCAAGTATTTTTTTAAATTTTTCTCCACCAAAATTCATAAAATAATTTTAGGAAAATATTAAAAAAATTCAAAAGAAAATACCTAGCCACACGCCTTCACGCTCCATACACCTACTCTACGCATGAAGACCAGAGTGTGTAATGCACGCGCTAGTTGTCTTCTTTTGCTCCGGTCGCCAGCAATTTCTCCGATGCCCGATCTAAGCACACACCATTGAAGCCCTTCTTAAGTCAATCCCAAAGGCACCCTTCTTGGCCCGAAACTCCACCAGAAAATGTCCCAAATGGCTGGTTATAGGTTTGACTCTAGCAACCGTTCGATTTTCTAGCCAAGGTCTTAAAACATCTTTAAAGCCTCATGAAAATCCTCCAAAAACTCTAGAAATAATCCTCAACACTCCAAGAACAAAAGCCCTCTATCCAATCCCTCTGACTGCATACCATCCAATGCCCAACAAGATATACATTTAATACCAAGAATATATATATACATGAACATATGCATCATACAAAGCTTGGGCAACATCGCTAGTCGCCACTCCATCCTCTTGACATCATCATTACTTGCATCTGAACTCGCAACATCTACAACACGAGGTAAAACCTCATGAGTCACAATGACTCAGTAAGGGTGCAAATGAATGTAAACAAGATAATATATAAGATGCAATGACAAGTAAATATGCATGAATGGCGAGGCATCTCTACCCTTCGAACCCACCTGTTCGAGGCATTAACCTCTCATATTACCCCTAGCATGCATCTAGTCCCTCCCATGGCCATAGGACTCCACTAGACCACCCATAAAACATGCACAACACGCAACTACACATAACATATATTTATCAATTTTACCAGACATTCGCAAGGCCGCCACCCTTGGGGTAGTCTCTTACCTGGCTCGAAGCCTCTTCCTTCAAGAGCGAGAATGCCTGCCTAAACTCCGAGCTCTTTTAGGATCATCGCCTTCCCTGTCGAACCTAGATGCCACACAGAACCCAACAATCAAGCATTAAACTAGGGCCTTTATTTTTGCCATATACCACAAAAACAACCTGACAACAACTTCCAAACAACCCTAACCCCAGGCACAATCCAACCATCACTTCACATTACATTATTCAACATCATCTCACAAAATACGAATAATTTGAAAAGAAATAATTTATTTACCTCAGCAAATCTAGAGAAGAAATCCAACAAACGCCCTCACCGGTGCTGTCCCTTTGCTGCCACATCGCTCCCAAATTCTATTTTTTTGAGCCACTGTGTAATACCCCAGTGTTATTGGTGTTAGAAAATATGGAAGGTTGATAGAAACGTTTGAAAAGTACCCTTGAGATAAGTGGATCTATAGGATTAATGGTGCCCTCGGGGAGGGGCATTTTGGTAAATTGGGTAGCAAGACCCAATGAAGGCTAATTGGAAAATTTGGAGAGTATTTCCTAGTTGGAATGAGAATTTGTTGGGAATTATTCTCATTAGTGCAATTGAATAGAATTGATGGAATTGTTAATTCTTAAGGGCATTATAGTAATTTGAATTTTATCCCATTAAAGGTGAATTATTATAGGGAAAAATGTGTGAATAAATCCCATGTGAATGATTTAATTTTGTGTACTTTAGGGAGAAATAAGTAATGGTCAAATTAAGGATATGGATGACACTTGGCAAATTCTTGTGAGAAGAGAGATATGAATTATTTGGTGGGAAATCACATATATATTTGGTAGGTAGAGACAATTGAGCTAAGGAATGACTTGACCTACCTGGAGTCACCTGGAGCAATTTTAGATCGTCGGACTCAAGTGTTGAGAAATAAAGAGATTCTGTTAGTAAAGGTTTAGTGGGGAAAGCACTCGGATGACGAGGCAACGTGGGAACTTGAGGAAACAATTAGGAAGAAATATCCTTATCTGTTCGAGGAAATGGAAATAGAGTAGGAAATTTTTATATTTTCTTCCAGAAATTGTATTCCATAATACAATAATTATTTAACCTTCAATAAATTTGAGTATGTTTCAAATTTCGAGGACGAAATTCTTTTAAGGGGGGAGAATATAATACCCCATATTTTTGTGAAGATGCCACGTATTTTTAGTGAGTTTAAAATATCGAAAAATATGCTTAAAATGGAAACAAGTGATTGAATCGGTCGCAGGGAGTGCCTTGGAGCTTAAATACCTAAGGACAAAGGTATATTTTTTATGAGTGTCTCGAGGCGAGATTTATGACGCTGAAAGAAATTAAATCAGAGACGGTTTTTCGATTAAGTTAAGTTGTAGCCTTAAAAGATCGAATGACGGTAAGGGCTTCTCAAAAATTGTACACATCAAGTAATTTTGAGTTATTAATTTTGAGATTTTAAGTATCTCGATAAATTTGATGTTTGAGGGTGTAATTGTAATTAGAGAATTATTCAAATGAAATAAGGATGAAATTATAAGCTCATGTGGTAAAATATTAAAGTTGAGGACTTGAAAAAAGGGCCAAAATGTTATTTGGAACAACTTTGGGGTATTAGCTTGGATTTCAAAATTTCAATTCATGCTAGCTTTGGATTTCAAAAGCCACTCAATTATGGCCTTGAGTCTTTGGAGTTCATGGCTTAGATTGTGACAAGTGGCATAATGTGATTGGTTTAAGAAATCTATAAATAGGCACCATGGGTTGTTCTCAAATCATTCCAAACAAGTTTGAGAGTTGAGGCACTCTAAGAGGAGGACCTTTCTCTAGAAAGAGAAGAGGATGTTCGGCAAGAAGGCGGGAAGAAATCGAAGGAGAAGCCGGGGAGATCGAGCCTCGTCGGAGTTACGAGCCTTCGCTGGAATTTTTCAAAATTAGTCGAAAAAAAAGTGTGGTAAGTCCCTTTTTTGATAATCCTATAAAGGGGGAAGAGAGGGCCACATAGGTTCAAACGGGGGTCGAATCGGAGTTAAAACGAGGGAGATATGGCCGAAATACGAAAATGACGCAATACTGTCCGAAATCTGGTAGCAACGTGTGAGATACACGCACCAGAAGTGGCTGCGTGTGAAGGCGCATGAGCCACCTTCTAGAGGCACATGATGGCGCGTGAGAGGCCCATTTTCCTTCAAATTTTCCAGTTATGCCCCTACTTTAATTCCCCTCAATCCAATGTAAAAATATTTGAGGTTAGGTTTACCAAAACATGTGTTTTCTGCAGAAACTTAGGCCGTTTCCAGTGAAACCGTACCATTCAAGAGATAAACCTGCAAGGTGAGACTCTTGTACTCCAAATCCTATTTTTTATTCTCTTATGAGAGACTTTTATTGCATGAGACGTGTTTCGTGAAGTTCCTATACGTAAACTCTTGTTATTCTCTTACACGAAATCATGTTGCATATATGAAATGTATTTTTCTGAAAAATATATGTTATTGGCTTTTTAACTGTTGCATATATAAAATTCGTGTGGCCATACTATTGTACCTATTTGTTGTTGGCCGAGGGCAAAAGTCAGATATCCCCTGAGAGGTACTATGTGTGCGCCATCGAGAAAGCTCTCGTGGGGAAGACCATGAGCTATGGAACAACGAATATGGTGCTTGCATGAGTTCTATGAGGTCGGGCTAAAATGACATGGTTAGGGACCTCCCGAGAGGCGCTATGCGTGCGCCATTGATAAACTCACATTGGAGGAGACTAACGTGTTCACGAGGCACTTCGGAGTAGTTCTCATTGTCTTCTCATACATTTTACACCTGATCATGCATTGATATAAACTATTTTTTTTTTTAGTTTCTCACTAGAAGATTCATCTTCTAATTGGACTATGTTCGTGGAATATTCAAGCATTCCAGGTTCGACGAGCGGTTCTAAGGGAAAGGAGGTAGCTGAAGAATAAATTTAATTTACTGCCTATAGCACGTTTAATATATTTTTGTTTATATGTGAACCTATGTAATTTTGGATATGTTTAAGATGTTCAGTTATCACTTGCCAGAGATGATGTATATTAATTCATTTTGTGGACGTCTTAAACAATTTTATGATAAATAAAGTATTATGGTTGTGAACCATATCAGGTTCGATGTAGCTTCTGCATTTGAAATTTTAACGCCTATCTTAGCTATTTGATTATTGAGTTTGTTAAGCTGAGAAGGTGAAAATTAGGGTTTTTGGGATATTGTGTGATGTATGACAGCTATTGTGATATGAAAAATTTTTATATTTCCCAAATCCTAGGTCATAACATGCTCGAGAAATTTGGGGTATTACAGTTGGTATCAAAGCGAACCTAGGGAAAAGTTCGCATGTGGCTAGATGAGTAAAGCGATCGTAAGTTTTGGGAATTAGGTTAGGATTTTTAAATATTTAGTGGGATTCTCTTGTTGCTTATTCAAATTGAGTTGTGCCATGCCATGATGATTTAATAGATCGCCTTGTCTTCTTGCCAGATGGTGAATACAAGAAGGAATAGGTGCGAGAGAGGCAATGGCAAAGAAAGCAACACCAACTCGCACCCAGGAAGTAGTGTGGAAGGTCAAAGAGATGCACGAGCTGACCTCGGGTAAGACCGAATTGATAGGATCGAGAGAATCTTGGAAGGCATGGCTAGGCAAATTTTGGAGTTGCAACCTAAGCAAAAAAGAGTAGATTCCTTGGAGTTGCAGACCGAATTGATACGACAAAACCCACCAGTGTTTCAAGGAAAACCAGCAGATGACCCTGCAATCAGTGAATACTGGTTAGACCAGACCGAGAAGATCCTACAAAGATTGAGAATCCTGAATGAGGACAAGGTTGAGTGTGCGACCTATATGCTGGAAGAGGAAGCGGCTCAAAGGGGGTGGTTTATGCAGCGAGCGATACCTAACCGGATAGGATCTTAAGGGTCAGCAACAAACGTAGAAGTGGGGGAGGCACCTCAGATATCGTGGGAACAGTTTAAAGAACTGTTTAACGGGAAATTCTTTCCCACTTGCTGGAAGTTAGCTAGAGCTTGAGAGTTTATGAACTTACGCCAAGGGCCAAATATGTCTGTGGCCCAATATGAGGCTGAATTTTTGTGGTTAATCAAGTATATGCCGCTGTTAGGAATGGATGATGTGGAAAAGGGACGAAAATTCTTACAAGGTTTGCTAATCGAATTTCAACAACTGATGAGCCTGGTCCATATGGAGTCTTATGTAGACATAGTTTTCAAAGCTATGACCGCCGAGGAGAATATGGCATGAGTGGAAGAACTAAAGGCCACGATGGTTCAAAGTGGAGGACAATCAGAGAAATCCCACTCAACTTTGGGACCTCGGGATGGGAAGATCGTGAAAAAGGGGAAGGCATGCTTTAGATGCAAAAAGAGGCACTCGGGGAAGAGGTGCGATCGTCAAATCATTGTCTGTTACACCTGTGGACAACCTAGGCATACTTCCAGAAATTGCTCGAAAGGAACGGTCTAAGAAGGTAAAGCCATAGCAGTAACACCAGTGAGTGTGATCTGCTACAATTGCAACTAGCACAGGCACATCTTGAGGAATTGCTCAAAGAAGAAAGAGCAACCGCTAAAGATTGAAGAGGGAAAAGGGACTAGACAGGGGTGAGTCTATAATTTGACCAAAGAAGACGTAGATGCGAACCCTACAGTTATCCAAGGTACTCTCTTCATTTTGGATACTCCTGTGCATGCATTGATAAATCCAGGGTCTACCCATTCTTTTATATTGCATGCTTTGGTTGGGAGTTTGAGAGTAGAAATCGAGTCTATGGGGTGTCTTATGGTGATTTCGACACCTATGGGTAAAAGTATGAAGTCCTCAGAAATGGTGAGGGGATGCGAAATTAGCCTGAGTAATGTTCGATTCCAGGCTGATCTGATTCTTTTAGAAGTATATGACTTCGACGTAATCTTAGGGATGAACTTCTTGTCCAAGTACGACACCAATATAGACTGTCGTAGGAAGATAATGACCATAAGAAAACACCAGGGAGGGTGGGTCAAATTTCGGGGACAAGGCGACCCCGAGGTCGTAAAGATGATTTCAGCAATGAAGGCTGCAAAGCTGTTGAGCCGATGAGCTCATGGATTCATAGCTTATGCTCAGTTAGAAGAAAGAGAGGTATCGAAACTCAATGAGGTGCGACTAGTACGAGAATATGATGACGTGTTTCCAGAAGAATTACTGGGACTACCTCTACCTCGAGAAATCGAGTTCTCAATTAAGTTAGTGTTAGGAACCCAACCGATATCAATTCCGCCATACCGGATGATTGATAAGGGGTTCATTAGCCCAAGCACATCGCCATTGGGCGCACCAGTGCTATTTGTAAAGAAGAAAGATGGGAGTCTAAGGATGTGCATTGACTACTGTCAGCTAAATAAAGCCACTGTAAAGGACAAGTATCCGCTCCCAAGGATAGATGAGTTGTTTGATCAACTACAGGGAGTGAAGGTGTTCTCAAAGATTGATTTGAGATCTGGATATTATCAGTTGAGAATTAAGCCAGGTGATGTTCTGAAGATGACATTTTGATCGAGGTATGGCTATTTTGAGTATTTTGTAATGCCATTTGGATTAACTAACGCTCCAGCAACATTTATGGATCTTATGAATAGAGTGTTCAAGCCCTATCTGGATCAGTTTGTGATTGTTTTGATAGATGATATATTGGTGTATTCTTCGAATGAGAGTGAGCACGAGGAGCACTTGAGGATAGTGCTAGGAACCCTCAGGAAACACCAATTGTATGCCAAGTTCTCGAAGTGCGAGTTTTAGCTATCCCAAGTTGCATTTCTTGGTCATGTAATCTTAGCCCAAGGAATCTCAGTGGATCTGGCCAAGATTGAGGCTATTCAAAGATGGAACCAGCCGACATGTGTGATCGAAGTGCAAAGCTTTTTGGGATTGGCAGGCTACTATCGAAGATTCGTGGAAGGGTTTTCGAAGATAGCTGCACCTATGATCAAGCTCATACGGAAGGAGGTAAAGTTCGAATGGACTGCCAAGTGCAAGAAAAGCTTTCAAGAGCTCAAGGACAGACTGATCTCGGCACCTGTGCTGGCAATGCCTAGTGGGCTTGGTGGATATGTTGTATACACTGATGCCTCAAAGGTTGGTTTGGGCTGTGTATTGATGCAACATGGTTGGGTGATAGCGTATGGATCATGCTAGTTGAAGAGGCACGAAGTGAACTACCCAACGTATGACTTGGAGCTGGCAATGGTGGTATATGCTCTGAAGCTATGGAGGCACTACCTATATGGAGAGACGTTTGATGTATTCACGGACCACAAAAGTCTAAGGTATGTGTTCTCGCAGAAAGAGTTGAACATGAGGCAGCGACGATGGATGAAATTCCTGAAGGGCTATGACTGCACCATCTTGTATCACCCGGGGCGTACCAATGTGGTGGCTGACGCTTTGAGTAGGACTGTGCCTACTGTTATGGCTGGGTTGATGGCCCAGGAGTGGCTGTTGATTGAGGCTTTTAGCCTGATGACGGTCAGTGTAGTACCGAAAGGATCTTCTATCCCAGTAGCTGGCCTGGCGGTTCGGCTGGATCTGGAGACTGAGATACGAGAGGCTAGTGGTAGTGACCAGTGTATACGTTTATGGGTAGATGAGCAGGGCCAGCCCAAGAATTCAGATTTTGAGATGCGAAATGGCATTCTTAGGTTTTGGGGTAGAGTGTATGTGCCAAACCTTTGGGAGTTGAGGTAGAAAATTTTGGATGAAGCCCACAGAGCTAAGTATACTGTGCACCCAGGAGCTATAAAGATGCATCGAGATCTTCGGGAAATCTATTAGAGGCCTAGGATGAAGGCCAGTGTGGCTAGGAGGGCGGCATAATGTGATATATGCCAAAGGGTAAAGATTGAGCACTAGAAACCCGCAAGGTTGATGAGACCTTTGGAAGTTCCTGAGTGGAAATGGGAACATATCACGATGGATTTCGTGACAGGATTTTTGAAGAGTTGAAAGGGCTATGATGCCATTTGGGTGGTGGTAGACAGGTTGACAAAGTCGGCACATTTCTTGCCTACAAGGATGGATCAACTAGAACGAAAATTCACCGAGCAGTACCTGAAGGAAATCATATGACTTCATGGTGCGCCGATAAGTATAGTTTCAGATTGGGACCCGAGGTTCACCTCGAGGTTTTGGGAGAGTTTGCAGGAATGCATGGGGATCCAGCTGAAATTAAGTACGACTTATCACCCCCAGACTGATAGGCAATCGGAGAGGACAATTCAAACGATTGAAGATATGTTGGGATCCTATGCCCTTGATTTTGGAGGAAATTGGGAGGAGCATCTGTCATTGGTAGAATTCGCGTACAATAATAGTTACCACGGCAGTATCGAGATGGCTCCTTATGAGGCTTTGTATGGAAGAAAGTGTCAGTCGCCTATCTGTTGGACTGAAGTAGGGGAACGACAGATGTTGGGGCCCGAGCTTGTGCAACAGACTACCCATAAGATTCGAATAATCTAAGAGAGGATTCGAGCTGCGTAAAACTGACAAAAATCCTATGCTAATCAAAGAAGAAGGGATCTAGAGTTCAAGGCAGGGGATCTAGTGTATCTCAAGGTATTTGGTGACGCGTGGACGCAGTAAAGGAAAGCTGAGCCAAGGTATATAGGACTATATCCGATTGTGGAAAGAGTTAGACCTT
Organism: Diospyros kaki; assembly: GCA_036245055.1. NCBI lineage: Eukaryota > Viridiplantae > Streptophyta > Magnoliopsida > Ericales > Ebenaceae > Diospyros > Diospyros kaki. The sequence continues at coordinate 24,425,780 of BSEG01000002.1, forward strand.
TGGCCTATCGATTGGAGCTTCCATCTAGCTTGTCCGGGATTCATAATGTGTTCCACGTCTCCCAACTTCGAAGGCATGTGACAGATCTAACCCTCGGAGTTCGGGTAGAGACAATTGAGCTAAGGAATGACTTGACCTACCCGGAGTCACCTGGAGCAATTTTAGATCGTTGGACTCAAGTGTTGAGAAATAAAGAGATCCCGTTAGTAAAGGTTCAGTGGGGAAAGCACTCAGATGAGACACAACGTGGGAACTTGAGGAAACAATTAGGAAGAAATATCCTCATCTATTCGAGGAAATGGAAATAGAGTAGGAAATTTTTATATTTTCTTCCAGAAATTGTATTCCAAAATACAATAATTATTTAACCTTCAATAAATTCGAGTATGTTTCAAATTTTGAGGACAAAATTCTTTTAAGAGGGGGAGAATATAATACCCCATATTTTTGTGAAGATGCCACGTATTTTTAGTGAGTTTAAAATATCAAAAAATATGTTTGAAATGTAAACAAGTGACCAAATCGGTCGTAGGGAGTGCCTTGGAACTTAGATACCTAAGGACAAAGGTATATTTTTTATGAACGTCTCAAGGCAAGATTTATAACGCTGAAAGAAATCAAATCAAAGACGGTTTTTCGGTTAAGTTAAGTTGTAGCCTGAAAAGACCGAATGACGGTAAGGGCTTCCCAAAAATTGTATATATCAAGAAATTTGAGTTATTAATTTTGAGATTTTAAGTATCTCAATAAATTTAATGTTTGAGGGTGTAATTGTAATTAGAGAATTATTCAAATGAAATAAGGATGAAATTATAAGCTCATGTGGTAAAATATTAAAGTTGAGGACTTGAAAAAATGGCCAAAATGTTATTTGGAACAACTTTGGGGTATTAACTTAGATTTCAAAAGTTCAATTCATTCAAGCTTTGGATTTCAAAAGCCACTCAATTATGGCTTTGAGTCTTTGGAGTCCATGGCTTAGATGGTGACAAGTGGCATAGTGTGATTGGTTTAAGAAATCTATAAATAGGCACCATGGGTTGTTCTCAAATCATTCCAAACAAGTTTGAGAGTTGAGGCACTCTAAGAGAAGGAGCTTGCTCTAGAGAGAGAGAACGACGTTCGACAAGATGTGGTGTTTGCATGAGTTCTATGAGGTCGGGCCGAAGTAACATGGTTAGAGACCTCCCGAGAGGCGCTATGCATGCGCCATTGAGAAAGCTCTCGTTGGAGGAGGCTAACGTGTTCGCGAAGCACTTCAGAGTAGTTCTTGTTGTCTTCTCGTACATTTTACAGTTGATCATGCATCGACATAAACTATTTTTTTGGAGTTTCTCACTAGAAGATTCTTCTTCTAATTGGACTATATCCCTGAAATATTCAAATATTCCCGGTTCAACGAGCGGCTCTAAAGGAAATGAGGTAGCTAAAGAATAAATTTAATTTATTGCCTATAACATGTTTAGCATATTTTTGTTTATATGAAAACCTATGTAATTTTGGATATGTCTAAGATGTTCAGTTATCACTTGCCAGAGATGTTGTATATTAATACATTTTGTGGATGTCTTGAACAATTTTATGATAAATAAAATATTATGGTTGTGAACCATATCAAGTTCAATCTAGCTTCCGCATTTGAAATTTTAACGTTTATCTTAGCTATTCGATTATTGGGTTTGTTAAGCTGAGAAGGTGAAAATTAGGGTTTTTGGGATATTATGTGATGTATGGCAGCTATTGTGATATGAAAAATTTTTGTATTCCCAAAATCCTAAGTCATAACACGCTTGAGAAATTTGGGGTGTTACAATTTAGCATACTCAGGTTCGATCCTTGCTTCCGTTGATAAAGGATTTTCATTAATGATCGAGGTCATTATTAGCATATAATAAATATCTTATTGCTTTATTGTGTAATTGAAAGTGGGGTGTTACAAGTCTGTAATTGACTAATCGTAGTCCCCTTTCGAAAAGCCTAAGGACTAGAAATTATCATTAATATATCCTTATTACAAAAGTCAATTGTCACATATTCTTAACACTTAAGAATAAGACATTCTATAGGAAATCTAGGGACTCATTCATATTAATGATTGGAGAGGTATGAATGAAAATATGATCTTAAAATATGAAAACATATTTTATTACATATTGCTGGAATTACATCATTAGTCCCATAATAATAAATGTTAGATGCTATTTAAATCTAGCATTAGGGCACCAACACTAACACTTGGGAGATGCTACCTATATTTTGAGAATATAACTTTATAGAGTAAGAGTCAGGAAATTGATAGGTCTCTTGATGTGAGATATGGAGCTCTGATACCAACTAATGTGAACCCGTGATGGAACAAAACCAAAGGAACCCACAAAAGATTGAAACGAACCCCAGAAAAATCAAAAATTTGATATAAGGCAAAGAATTCTCGACCCATTAATTCACAAACCAAGAACCTAGATTATATTAAAATCTAGACCCGTTGATATGCAAAAACAAAAACCAAGAATTGTGTTATTGAATGCCACAAGGACTGCCCAGATATTTGATAAGTTCAGGTCTTGAACACCACAAAGAAATCGTTTGATATGTTCAAAGTTTTGTTCATTGAAGAACAAGATAGAAAAAGAGAAATCTCTCAAATTTAATTCATAATCTTCTCTCTTCCTTTCGTTTACAATGGAAAATCCATTAAATAAGCAAATATAATTAAATCCTAATTCTAGTTAGAAACTAATAAAAATCTTAAACCTAATCATAAACTTAATGGGTTTTAGTTATCCCAATCCAACTACAAGTTGGAATAATAAAACTAGCCCAATCCAACTACAGGTTGGAATAATAAACCTAAACAGAGCAAAATAAGAATCCTTGTTAAAAAGGAATTAAAAATCATACAATTAGACTTCTAAATGAAAAAGAAAACAAAAATTCAAAAATCTAGGAAAATAACATTTTTCTCGCTAGAATAATTAAAGTGCCAATTTGACACCCTAAATGATGAAATTTAGCCAAAAACCTAGTGGGCTCAAAGGCTTTTGCCCATGAGTTCTTCTCAATGGCTTGTTTCTGCTTGGAAAATAGATACTATTTATCCAATTCTGATACGGTTGACTAGGTTGATTGATCCGATTGCATCATTATTAGTTGACCCTCCATGATTCTCATCATTCCCTCCCTCTTCAAGATGATTCGTCCTTGAATTGTAAACTGGAACAATCAGCTTGTTGACATGTTGCCACCCAGCATTAAGAAATTTTTGTGGTTGCCTCCTTTCCAAAATTTCAAGCATCTTTTTTGATATAGGAATGAAAAAGAAGAAAACAAAGATAGATAAATACCTGATTTTAGAACCAAAGCTTGGATACCAACTGATGCGAACTCGCGATGAAACCAAACCAAAGGAACCCACAAAAGATTGAAATGAACCCCAGAAAAGTAAAAAACGAATATAAGGCAAAGAATTCTCTACCCATTGATTCATAAACCAAGAACTTATATTATATTAAAATCTAGACCCGTTGATATGCAAAAATAAGAATTAAGAATTATGCTGTTGAATGCCACAAAGACTGCCCAAATCTTTGATAAGTTCAAGTCTTGAACACCATAAAGAAATCCTTTGATAAGTTCAAAGTTTTGTTCATTAAAAAACAAGATAGAAAAGAGAAATCTCTCAAATTCAATTCATAATCTTCTCCCTTCCTTTCGTTTACAATGGAAAAGCCTTTAAATAGGAAAAAATAATTGAATCCTAATTCTACTTAGAAACTAATACAAAAATCCTAAACCTAATCATAAACCTAATGGGTTTTAGTTAGCCCAATCCAACTACAAGTTGGAATAATAAACCTAAACAGAGGAAAATAAGAATCCTTTTTAAAAAGGAATTAAAAATCATACAATTAGATTTCTAAACTAAAAAGAAAATAAAAATCCAAAAATCTAAGAAAATAACAATTTTTTCTCCAGAATAATTAAAGTGCCAATTTGACTTCCTAAATGACGGAATTTGGCCAAAAACCCAATGGGCTCAAGCGCTTTTTCCCACGAGTTCTTCTCAGTGGCTCATTTCTACCTGGAAACCACATACTATTCATCCAATTCTGACACAATTGATTGGATTGACTAATCTGATTGCGTCATTGTTGGTCGACCCTCCATGATTCTCATTATCTCTCCCGGAGCCTATACATAGAGAAGATGTTGAAGAGATTTAGCATGTTGAATTCTAAGAAAAGGTCATTGTCTATTTGGACTAGAGTTCATCTCTCTATAGGTACGTCCCCAAACACTCCTGAAAAAAGGCATCGTATGAGTAAGGTACCTTATGCTTCGACGATTGGGAGTATTATGTATACGATAATATGTATGAGGCTAGATATTGCATACGATGTGACTATTGTAATCCAATATCAATCCGATCTTAGTGAGACTCACTAGATCATAGTGAAGCATATTATGAAGTACTTGAGAAGAACTGAAGATATGCTCTTAATTTATGGAGGGGTGATATCCATGAGGATGGATACATAGATTCAAATTTTCAATCAGATATTGATGATCATAAATTGACATCTAGTTTTTTATATCTCTTGAATGGTGGTGCTGTGAGCTGGAAAAGTTCCAAGTAGGAAATCACAACGGATTCCACTATCGAAACCAAGTATGTGGCAGCATGTGATGCTGCTAAAGAAGCTATTTGGATCCAAAAGTTTCTTTCAGAGGTTAGTGTGGTTCTATCTGTTGAGTTGGTGGTCCCGTTGTATTGTGATAATACTGGGGCTATTGCTTAGGCTAAGGAACCCCGGTAATTGATGTGGTGAACGTCCTATGTGATCTACTGTTAGTGTGACAATTAGTCCCTGCCCAGGGCATATTGGATATTAGGAAATGAGTTTCTTGAGGTGTCATCTAGTCACATTGACAAGGTCAAATACATAGTTATTGAGTTTGTGAGTTCATCACTCCATGGCTCTCACTCAATCGGGATGTTAGGTGATGGAAGGATTATAGCACACGATAATTGTTAACCGTAATAGGTTCACTTGAAGTGAGACTTCACTGTCACCTATATTGTCTTGAACTGCATCTAGGTGTTATTTGGACAACAAATATGTGTGTATTGACTAGAACTGCCACATCGTGAGGTGGATTGGTCTCAGTATAGAAATTGTTTCTATACCTATCTACATCAGACAACAGGGTATGTGTGTATTTACATTTATATGATGAATATATGTGTTGCTTAAATACTCAAGATGCATATATAGCATCTATGTATGTATTTTTCTACGCACATCTAATGTGTATAAAAATTTTAAAATTATCCTACACAGCCATACACGGGTTTTCCATCAACGTTAATTTACGATCGTCAATATCCGATTGAAAATTCGAATCTGTGTATCCATTCACATGGATATTACCCCCTCCATAAATTAGGAGCATATCTTTAGTTCTTCTCAAGTACTTTAGAATATGCTTATCTGCAATCTAGTAACTTTTACTGGGATCAGACTGATATCAGCTTACAACACTCGCAACGTATGTAATATCCGACCTTGTACATATCATCATATGCATAAGGCTCCCAACCAACGAAGCATAAGGTACTTTACTCATGCGATCTCTCTCTTCAGGAGTGTTTAGGGACATATCTTTAGAGAGATAAACTCCAATCTGAACAAGCAATTGGCTTTTCTTGGAAATCAACATGCTGAATCTCTTTAGCATCTTCTCTATGTATAGGCTCTGTGAGACACCTATCAATCTCCTGACTCTATCTTTATAAAGTCATATCCTCAAAATATAGGTAGAATCTCCTAGATCCTTCAAGGAGAATAATTTAGACAACTAGGGCTTAGTAGGCATCATTATGTCCAAACTATTACCCATAATTAAAATATCATCCACATATAAGACTACGAACACAATGTCACTCCCACTAGCCTTCTTATAAACACATGGCTCATCTAGATTTTTCATGTAACCAAACTATTTGATCTCGTGACCAAAACGAATGTTCCTACTCTTTGATGCTTGTTTTAGACCATAAATCGATATCTTCAATGAACACACTTGATGCAGATCGACGTACTTAAATCCACACAGTTGTTCCATATAAATCTCTTTTTTAAGAAATCCATTTAGAAAAGTTACCTTAACATCCATCTATCAAATCTCATAATTATAGTAAGCAGCGATAACTAACATCATCTTGATGGACTTTATCATTATGACTGGTGAGAAAGCCTCATCATAGTCAACTCTTTGACGCTAACGATATCCCTTTGCTACCAACCTCTATATGTGGAAACATATCCATCAGCATCGATCTTTCTCTTGAAGATCCATTTACATCCTACAGGAGCAATTCTTCCAAGAAGATAACATTCCTACCAATCACAACTCTTGGGTTGGCCAGAAGATAGATATAATACCCTAAACTATCTTTAGTATATCCCACAAACCGTCATTTCTCAGATCTAAGATCCAATTTCTCCGTCCTCAACTGTTTTACATGCACCGGGTAACCCCAAATTCTAACATGCTTAAGACTCAGCGATCTTCCAACCCATATCTCATATGGAGTAGTCGAGACAGATTTAGTCGAAACTCAATTTATCAAATAAATCACGATAAGAATAGCATATCCCCACAGTGAAATTGGCAAATCTATGTAGCTAATAAACTAAACCATGTCCAACAAAGTCTGATTCCGACGTTCAGCCACACTATTCAACTGTGGTTTATAAAAAGGAGTATATTATGAAACTATACCACTAGACTTAAGATAATCAACAAACTCAGTACTCAAGTATTCACCTCCTTGATCAGATCAAAGAATCTTGATACTTTTTCCTGTTTGATTTTTCTACTTTTGTCTTAAATTCTTTGAACTTTTCAGACACTTCAAACTAGTACTTCATCAAGTACATGTAACTATATCATGATAGATCATCTGTAATGACCCGAATTTAGTTAATTAATGTTGTGTCATGCCTTGAGGTTGAATTTGTTAGCCTTGATGTTTAATGTGTTATTTTTGGTGATTATTAATTAAGTGTTGCGTATTTGTTTGGAGTATCCGAATGAATTTAATTTATATTTGAATAGGAGCTTGGAATATCCGGATGCAAGAAGTTAAAATTAAAATTGAGCCAAGTCTTTATGTGTGTGATTCGAAGCCTATAGTAGTTGATTCGAATAGCTTGTTTGAGATTTTTGTTAGTATGATTCCAATAGGACGGTAAGTGATTCGAATCAAGGCTAATTTGGATGAGATTTGGTGAGTATGATTTGAATCAAGTCCAACAAAATAGCTTTTTCGCTACAATTTTTTTTCTACATAGCAATTTTCATAGCAAAATGTTAACATTTTGCTACAAAAACTATTAAATTGTAGTCAATTCAAAGAACTCTAAATTTTTCCCATCAAATGTAGTTTTAGCTATGAAAATTTTATCTATGCTATAAGTTTTGTAGTTAAAAGTTAATCTATGCTATAACTTCATTTGCAAGTGGAAATTTTTAAACTATTTCTGTTCACTTTAATTATAGTTATTTTTGTGAAGTATGTTTGGACTATTTAGAAATGATTGGCACATTGTGTTTCCTCGTTACTCTAACCATTTTTTGGAATTCTTATAATTGTCCTCAAGTAATAGTTGCATTATTAGGCATGTACATACACTACCAAGCAGGAATTGATGCTAATTGACTAAAACATAACTGTTTTGCTTAATAATATTTTCTTGCAAAAAGTGTAGCTATTTTTAAACTACGAGTATGGTTAGTTCTCTTTATTTGAATTATTATAAATCTTTCGCATTGAAACAAATTATACTAATTTATCTGATCTTTCTTTTACTTTTGTTTTCCAGGTTTTTGGCATGCATGAGTAGCAGAGGAAGAGAGGAAGAAAGACGCTTGAAGATAAATTTTCATATTGTGTTAATTTTTAATTGTTTTTATTTTAGAATTTAAAGTTGTTATCATTACATATATTGGTATTATGTACTAGTCACATTCAAAACAGTTGGAGATTGCGACTGACATTAGTTTTATTTTATGTGATTAATTGAAAATTTTTGAAGTCATATACTGTATTTTAAATTTCATCTAAATTGTAAGGGTTGGTGTAGGTTTAGAGAAAAATATTGTTCCCAAAAAATGATTTTTTTTTTTTTTGCTACGAAATTGAATTTAGAAATATCGTAGTGGTTTATTAGTTGCATATAGAATTGACTATGAAAATTTAACTTTTGATTACAATTATATTGGTAGAGAAAATTAATTTGCTACGAAAATTATTTTGTGAAAATCAATTTACTACGAAAATTTACTACAAAAATTGATATGTGAATCAATTTGCTACGAAAATTGGTATGATTAGCTACAATTTGATGTAGTGAAAAATAAGTGTTTTCTTTACAATTTAACATTCGTAGTAAAAGCTGTGTTATCTACTATGAAAATTGACATCACCAACTACGAAAATTAACATCATCACCTACGAAAATTGCATAATTAGTTACAATATATGTCGTAGTAAAAAATGAATGCTTTCTCTACGTTTCTTTCATCATAGCAAAAAGTGTATTATTCACTATGAAACCTTAAATCGTAGCTAAATACTATTAGCTACGAGCCTTTGGCTACGATTCATGCTACAAATAAAATTTTATAACTTATTGGTTTTTGCTACGAAAATTCAATTTTTAACTACGAACAATTTCATAGAGAAAACCAAAATTTGTTGTAGTATAGGATAGTGAGTGATTTGAATCAAGGCTAATTTGGATGAGATTTGGTGAGTTTTGTGAGTATGATTTGAATAGGATAGTGAGTAATTCGAATCAATGCTAATTGGGATGAGATTTGGTGAGTTTTTTGAGTATGATTCAAATTGAAAGTGATTGATTCGAATTGGGAGAGACTGATTTGAATTGGGAGTGTGATTTGGATTGCCTATTTTTCTAGTGTGCAATTTTTGCATTGCAACCCGAATTTGACCATGATACGACCCGAATCTCTCAAAACCCAAAACATGAAAGTTGTAGATATTTCTCTTTTCTTTTCATATCATCTTGAATAACCTCAATTGGAGCTCGAACAAGAGAGTTAAGCCCGAAATTCAAAAGGATGTCAAATTTGTCCAAAAGCCTCTATTTTTCATTAAAGCATCTCCTATTCGAATCCAGGCCGGGGCATCTAGGTACCTTCTTAAATCTGAAAGATGCATTTTTTGGAAACGAGTTTCAGAGCCATTTTCTCAACTTTAGAGTGGTGGTAGAGACTTTTCATGTAGTAGGGCACACATTTAATGTAACGCCCCGCTCCCACTAACGGGTGTTACTTGTGAATAGTCAACTAACTATTCACTCACTAAGGCAATACTAAAGAGACGGGCTACGTTTCAATGAGAAACGCCCTAGGTGGGAACTAGGCTTCGCCCATCTCTTTGCTTTATCCAAGGATTTGGGCAAATATCGAAAAGACTCCACGGAAATAAAACCTGAAACCTTGGTGAAGCGTCACCCTTCTCAAGCTCTTAATGAGGAGCCAAGCATGACTTTTCCCAGGATTCGATAAAATAATCAAACCATACTCACTTCATTTAACTATGACATAAGGTCTTAATTATTAGAAAAAAAAAATTGTCCCAATTATTAACCCATTTTTCTCACTTCCCAAATCCTTTAGAAAATATTTGGGTTAATCTTTTTTTGAAAAATTTAATAAATTTTTCCTTACCAAATCTCCATTTATTTTCCTTTTATTTATTTCAAAAATATCTCAAATTTCCAACCTTTAGGAAGTAAAGTTTTGAATTTCAAAACATCAAGCTTCCTCATCTATTTTTCCAAAATTCAAGGAAAATACTCCTTTATTTATTTTCTAAAATATAGGAATTTTTCAACAAATGCCTCAAAATTTACATTAATTTAATAAATATTTTGGAGGCTCAAATCCACATTTATTTATTTACTTACTTTTTTTAAAACATTTTTTATTCCCAAAAATTCCAAAGTAGCATAAATAAAATAAATAAATAAAAAGAAATTAAAACAGTAGCAGGGGGCAACAGTAGCACCAGCCGCGCCCCCAGTGCGCGGGCGACAATGGCTATGTGCACGGGCTGCCCGATCGTGCGCACTTCACCCCAAAAAAATTATTAAATTAATGTAAATTTTGAGGCATTTGTGGAAAAATTCCTATATTTTAGAAAATAAATAAAGGAGTATTTTCCTTGAATTTTGGAAAAATAGATGAGGAAGCTTGATGTTTTGAAGTTCAAAAATTTACTTCCTAAAGGTTGAAAATTTGAGGTATTTTTGAAATAAATAAAAAGAAAATAAATGGAGATTTGATAAGGAAAAATTTATTAAATTTTTCAAAGGAAGATTAACCCAAATATTTTCTAAAGGATTTGGGAAGTGAGAAAAATTGGTTAATAATTGGGCCAAATTTTGTTTTTCTAATAATTAAGGCCTTATTTCATAGTTAAATGAAGCGAGTATGGTTTGATTATTTTGTCGAATCCGGGGAAAAGTCATCCTTGGCTCCTCATTAAGAGCTTCAGAAGGTTGACGCTTCACCAAGGTTTAGGGTTTTATTTCCCCGGGGTCTTTTCGATATTTGCCTGAATCCTTGGATAGAGCAAAGAGAGAGGCGAATCCTAGTTCCCACCTAGGGCGTTTCTTATTGAAACATAGCCCGTTTCTTCGGTATTGCCTTAGTGAGTGAATAGTTAGTTGACTATTCACAGTAACACCCGTAAGTAGGAGCGGGGCGTTAGATCTAAGCCATTATTCTTTGCCTCTTACCTTGCCTATATATTTAGAGAGATTATAGAGAGAATAAGAGGTTTTTGGAGAGAGTTACCGAGAGATTGGAAGAAGAGAAAGAAGAAGAAAAGGTTTGGCTTAGTTTCTGGAGTGGTTTTATTCTGGTTCAAGCAAGCTTCCCATTCTTTTTCCTTTGCTTATGCAAGTTCCTTCTTCTCCTCATTCATCGATTACACAAGCTTTTTCTTCTCATTACCTTCTTAATAATGGATGTGTTGTGCATGAGAGAGAGTCTTCCATTCTTGAGATTTAATGGGTTATTTTCCTTACTGTTAAGTTATGTTGTATTACTGGTTGTAGTTGGATCTTTTCTGATAAGCTTATTATTAAGGATTTAATTGAGGGTTTCTTCACAATGAGTTACGGATGGCATATTTTGAGGATTATGGCCTCTTTTTGGTAATTTCTCCATTTTGGTTGAATTTTCGCTAGTTGATGGGTCTTCTCTTGTTAGCGTGAAAGGCTTGTTTTCCCCTTCTATTGTTGTTGGAATGAAGCTAGGATATATATGGGTTGATTCCCAATGGGTAGTGAAGGCATGTGTTGTGGCCGAGAGTATGCATATGGTCTCTATAAATTTAATTTCCAGTATTTTATTATTTCAAATGCATACAGGGTTGGGGATATGCATTTGGGGGTTTTCATGAGACTTGTGTGCTTGGCCATGGACATATTGCTTTTATTTGTGTCTTCCTACCAGGGTAAGTAGGGCTTAATGCATGGCTTATGGGGGCTATGTATCATTGTTTATGCTTACTATGCCTCTACATTATACATGAGCACTGCATTGTATGTGATTTCCTATATGGGCGAGCAGGGCTTGATTCATGGCTTATGGGGGCTTTGTATCATCGTTTATGCTCATTATGCCACTGTATTATATTTGTGCATTGCATGGTTATTGGCATCATGTGGGAGTGTTGTGATATTTTTCAGATGGCTATGTCGTATCAAGGTTTTGGGACTGGGTTACGTACCGAGGTTTTCGGCCATGGTTACGTGTTGAGGTTTTCAGACAGATATTTCGTACCAAGATTTAAGCTTTTAGGTTTTCGATCGCACCAGCCTGGAGGAGGGGGAGCTTCGACTCGCGATGTTACATATACTATCTTTCAGGGCAGCGACAGGTTTGTGATAGGGACTTAGGTGTCGTGTGTCTTATGTGGGCCCCAAGGACCAGTATGTGCATATTTTTTTATACGGCATTTTTGTATATATATCATGTGATTCATGGACATGTGATGTATGGTTATTGCACGTGGGGTGCAGATTACTCTTTAGCTTCCATACTCTTGTTAGCCTTTCATCTCTTATATGCTTGCTGAGTCTTGTGACTCACTCTTACTTGTCTTCATTCCAGGTAAGGGCAAGGCTAAGTATGGGGGCGAGGCTAGCAGTCCTTGAGTTTTGTCGATAGGTGGTGTACAGGGTAGTCCTAACAAATTATGTTTTGGTGTGTGTATATATCTTGTAGTGTTATACCATAAACATTTAGCTTTTGAGTGCTTTGCACGATTTTGCATATGTGCATGTATATGCCATGTAACCCTGTGACTGGTTATCTTTTTATGCATGCCTAGGATGTATGTTATGCTTCCGCTGTCCTTTCTTATGTATGAGTATGGAATATCCTAGTTAAGCATTCTGGGCAGGTAAGGATGGTTTCTATTTTGTTTCTTTACCCCTCGTGGGGGCTCTCGCTCAGGTTTTTCGGCTTGGCCATGGTATCCGGGCAGGGGTCCCACATCATCAGTAAAGGTTGCAAAGTAGACATAACCACCATGCGCCATAACATTTATCGACCTACATACATCTAAATGTATCAATCATAATTGATCAGTAGCCCTTTCCCATTTTTTCTAACAAAAGGAGACTTGGTCATCTTCTTGAGAATACAAGACTCACAAGTTGCCCCCGATCTAACACACAAATCACAAATAAGACCCTGATGAGCCAACTTCATAAGTCTACTATTGCTGATATGACCTAGTCTAAGGTGCCACAACTATGTAAAATTTATATGATTATCTCGAGAATGCTTTTCATTTACCATGGTATTAGGTCTAGCAACCATTTGCTAACTATATTCACATACTTGTGTTTCCAAAAAGTACAAACTATTTACCATCACAACTTTTCCCACACACATTATCATACAAAATATGACATTCATTGCATGCAAAAGAAAATGTATAACCATATTCTACAAGCTGTGGAATAGATACAACATTCCAAATCGCATTCGGAATAAGTAAAGGGATCATATAGTATTAACACATCCACAGAAAGTAAAGATACAAAAGCAGTCTGGGGAATTTCAATAGGTGGAGCAAAAGATAAAGTATAATCCGTTCTTTCCATATTGAGCACAATCCTTAAATTACAGAACCATTTAGGAAAATCAAGGCTAGTGAGCCTATTAATGTCTAAAATATATGATAACAAATTTAGTCATACCATTTTAATATGCAGAAAATAAGTAGATATATTAGCTTGTTTCTTTGTGAAGCACCATTTATTAAGGTCTTTAAGCAAATGGGTACTCCCACTAACGTTTTTGAATCCTACACTTCCGAAGCAAGAAACATGATCCCTTTATATTCAGGATCCAATAGCAAGTGGTTGAATTCTCTTTCACAAGAATACTCGTCACATTTTGATTACTTGGAGTATGCTCATAATTGAGTAGGCAACACTTGCCACCACATCTATGTGGAGCTCGAACTTCAGCTTCTAACCCATAATAAATCTCACATTTTAGTTACTTAGCATGATGGACTAGTTAGATCCCACCCATTATCTGGCTAAGTCCAATGAATTGAATATCACTTTCCCTCACATTTTAGTTAATTGGTTAGGTGAGACCCGTTGAACACCCCCCTCATCTCATGGTTAATAGGAGAAATCAAACAATCTTTCATAAAATGCACCCTCACATTTTAGTTATTGGGCACATCCAATCAGACTGATGAACCTATATGATAGTAGAAAGCCACGATGAATCAGATTCACTGTTTAGATCTAATATTAATGCAATGGAAATATTTGCAGGCTTCTTATTTAAGGTCTCATCATACACTTATCATTCATTCCATCACACAACTATTGTATAATAAAATGAATAATAAATAACCAAAATGACCATGGGCTTGCTCACAGAATGTAAGGACCCACTCCTGAAAGCCCTGTAAACACAAGAGTTTTGAGAGAAAGTCCTCACAGAAATGGATACAGATGCAAACTTAAACAAAACATCTCTTAAGAGATTTTCATTAATATACACAACAGAAGCAAAAGTCATATAATATACATTCTTTGGTGACAACATTAGGGCTCACATGCCCACATATCCCATAAGTAACACCATGTCTAGCATAGCAAGGCAATATTCTTCTTGGACTCAAAACAAGACAAAACACCCAAGAATCTTCCAATTAGGGTGTCACATCTATCATAAGGAAAGCTAAGCTTGGACCCACCCTCGACTATCTTTCCACGCTTACCTGGAATGATGTGAAGCAAGAGTGAGTCATAAGATTCAACAAGTATATATATATACATATAAGAAAAAGGATAACAGGGCTGATAGCTGACTCGCCCATAAACATCCCCACACATGATATGTATCGCATATCAAGCCATGCCATGTACCACAATGCCAAATCATAACGTAAATGCACCAATGCACACAAATAGCCCTTGGGGCCCACATAAGACACACTTTGGTACCCAAGGACCGCATACAAAACTGTTGTAGCCCAATATAGGCTTCCATAGACTTCTGAGGTATACACCAGATCATTCCTCAAAGTCTCAAAGTACACCCATGGAGTATACATCAAATCATTCCCCACCGGGCCCAAACAACTTCCATAACCAAAGACCTCTAAGGTATACACCAGATCATTCCTCGGAGTCCCGCATCCTCATCATGCAATGCAACAAGTAAAGAAATGTAATGGCTTATGTAGCATAAACATGATGTTAAGGTCCCCATAAGCCAAGCATCAGACAATGCTATGCCCACATAAGAACTCACACATACAAATACCCCATGTATCTATACACATCTACAATACACAGGTCGGTACTCACAAGCCAACCGTGTCATGCCAATGCTCACGTCTCCACTGAATACAAAGCATGATCCCAGATGTATGCAACCTATAGCCCAATGTCCCAATGCATCACCATGCAATGTGTAAAAATAAATAAATTGAAATACAACACCACCCCAAATAGCAACCATCTGAGGCCTACCTTGTTAAGGTTTAGCATCATTTGGCAAGGAAACGTAAGGAGATCAAGCCCTGCTCGGACATTGAAAACAAGACACGTCAAGAAATGCCAAATAAGACCCTTCCAACCATCTAGGGAATCACAACTAGAAGCATCACCACTTAGCCCTCAATGACCCTCATCATATCCCAAAGAAAGATATTTATTCTATAAAATTGGTGCAAGGCAAATCTCCCACAGTAGAAAAATTCTAGTATCTAGATGGAATTTGATAGGGCTGCTATGGACTCAACTCATACCCAAATTACTCAATTAGCTTATCAAAACCAAGTCTATGACATCTAGACTGTGACACCAAATATGGATTTCAATTTGGCTATCACCACGAGTAGTTATTCCCAAGCACTAAAACATTGTTGGATTGGAACTAAAGATTTAGATTTCTAGTTGCTAGTTCACAGGGCTCCAACTCGTCAAATTTTTGTCCAAATACCCCTAAATTATATACCAAATCGAAGCTTATCAAGTCTAGTTAACAACACTTCAAATGGTTCGTCAATCGAATATCTATACAAAAAAGTTATGGTCAAAATAGTATAAGGTACGCAGTGTAGAGTCGACTTACGAATAGTCGACTAATGAGATGATTAGTCGACTAATGAGAGGATTAGTCGACTATTGAAAGCATTAGTCAACTGGACCGAGACCTAATCTTCTAGGGGTCAGCTAACCCACTTATTAGTCGACTATTGACCAAAATTATCGATTATTGAACCTAGAAACGCACAGAAATGATCGGGAACACCCCAAAACCATCCCAAAACCTTTCCAAATCATCCAATACCTCATTCCAACTCTAACTACATCAAATCTTTACATGTTATGAAGTAAAACAACCTCAATTCGACAATCCAATTGAAATCAACAAAAATAAACCAAAGAGGAGGGAGATTTACATTGCTTTCTACATAGGCACTAACATGACCTTTTCTCCAAAAATTATAAAATTTCCCAAGCTTTAACCCTCAACCCAACATCATCGAGGAATAAAGAAGCAAAAAGAGGAACCAAAAACTTGCATCCAACATGAAAGAGAAGGAAAAAGAACAAGAAGGAACTTGCCTTATTAGACTTCCTTGAAGATTTTGCTTGAAGATTTTGCTTGAAGAAAACTTGCCACTAAGAACAAATTTGCTCTCTTTAAGCTTCAATTTAGGAAGAAAATGGAAGGAGAAGAAGAATAAGAAGTGGAGGAGAAACCCTAACCCCCAACTCTATCTCTTGTTGCTCTCTCTTTTCTCCCTCTTTCTTTTCTTTTCTCTTTCTTGTTCTTTTATTCTCTTCCTTTTATATTAATCTTGCCACTCACACCCTTATACATATACACACATCGCACTCTATTCTTTCCCACAAATATGTATATATTTTCAACACAAAAATAATTTATTCTTAATTTTCCCAAAATATCGGGATCTTACACAAAAAAAACCTAAGCCTCAAGAGTTTAAACCGTGGTACACATCAACTCCTTAATGGATTGCTTGCTTGATCGGTTCTTGTTGTCGCCAACTCCTTGACCCCATCTTCAAATTACAACTTTGGTAAAATAAAGACTAAAAGAAGCTATTTAAGGCTTATGCCTCAGTACATACCCGAATGAATAATTATTACATATTGAAATAAATCAATCGAAGCCTTCTAACATTCATTCATTAATTCATACCAAGCCCATGTTCGTCTTAAACATACATCCCAAAAAAATTGAAAATGTGTGTACTGCATATGTCAAATAGTACAGATTGGCATCCAAACACACACATCTAAATCCCGGAGTCAATGTCTAATGTGAATTACTACACAACCATCGACAATGAAACATAGAACAAAGTGTCTGGCTGTGGGAACTAGAAAGAGTCGACTCTTGCAATGATGAAAGTTAACTTTCTAGCAACCCAAGAGTCAACTCTTCAATGCAGAAAAGTTGACTCTTCGAAGCCCCAGAAATGCAATTTCATTCCCAGCTTACTGAAGTTCGAACATTTGCTAATTAAATGTTATATTTGACACATACAATTGCTTATACGCATTAAATACCAAGCTCAGACTCTGATGCCACTAATGGAAAACCCGTGTACAGCCGTATGGAAAATTTAAAAATTTTTATGCCCATCCAATGCTCATAGCGGAATACAAACATACACGTCATACACACATCTTGGGTATTTAAACAACACACATATTCATTATATGAATATAAATACACACATACCTATTGTCAGATGTAGATAGATACATAAACAATTTATGTAATAAGACTAATCTACCTCATAATGTGGTGGTCTTAGTAAGTCCACACCTAGTACGTTGTTCAGTACAATTTCGATTTCCCCTTCCTCACCTAGACATAGGGATTGTCGTATCACTTATACCCACATCTCAAATTTTCTGCGCGTAACAGTTACACATTAATTTCTTAGCAGTCAAGAACTTACAACGAAGGTAGAAGAAGAAAAAGAAGCAGAGTAAAACAGAAAACTTTGTTTCTACAATTTCAATTTTGCCCACAAACTTCCATTACCTCACCCCATGCCTTATCCAATTTTGTGCCATGTGGCACTCAATTGGAACTGCTAGGTGGCATTAAGAGTCGACTCGCTACCCCTGAGAGTCGACTCTTGCTAGGAAAAAGTTAGCTTTTTTGGCCTCCTGGTCAACATTTGACTAGTGATCTCCTAAGATACTCCGAGCACAAGATGTGATTACCAGATGCGACACTAGCTATATGGTGTGTGACATTGTAGGTTCCATCACCTGAATCTCTCCATATCTCAATGACGATCCGAGAGTTCCTGAATGTGCCTGCTATGGCTTAGGACAATATAGGTGGCAGTGAAGTCTCACTTCAAGTAAACCTATTACTGTTGGAGATTATCGTGTGTTATAATCCTTCCATCACCTAGTATCATGACTGAGCGAGAGCCATTGAGTGATAAACTCACAAGCTCAGTAACTATGTATCGAACCTTGTCAATGTGACTAGATAACACCTCAAGAAATTCTTTTCGTGATATTCAATCTACTATAGCCAAGGGCTACCCTATCATACTAATAGTAGATCACATAAGACATTCACCCCATCAATTATTGACGACGGTGATAGATCATATCCCCAACACTTGTCTCCTTATACTAGCAATATAGAACCACATAGATGAACCTCTCCACCTTCCAATTGGATGTCTCGACTCATTAGCAAATCCTACACACCAATATACAAAACAACCATGTTGGTTCAAGTCTAAGGATTAACACACCATCATCGCCTGACGACAAAACCATTATCCACCATGCCATGTGGTCTGTTATTGGCGTCACATTTGGCTAGTTGTTCCCCAACAACTATCCACTGGCCTATTAGCGACATCTCATGTCATGTGGCATGTGACACACCACCTTCCCATCAGTATCTCATACTGAATAAGGCAGTAACCCCTGTGCTAGTCTATACTCGACAAATCAGAGTCCCCTTCTAAAGAATCTAAGGACTAGGAATTGTTTAAGACATCCTGGTTATTAGAAAATCTTGTCACACAGTCTCAACAACTTGAGAATAAGATTCTCAAATAGAATATCTAAAGACTTATTCATGTGTTAAACTAGAGAGCTCATGAATGAAGAAACTTACCTTTTATAAATATATACAAAGATACAATGAATATGACCAGTTACATGCCCCCTAGATGTCATTCAAATCTAGCATTAGGGCACACAACACTAATAACATTTGGAGAGAATACCTAGAGTTGGCAAAAGTAAAATATTTGAGTTACATCGAAGATAACACATGTCTTTGAGCACTTTGAACTTCCATCTTGCCAGGTGCTCCTCCCTTTCAACCACTATTAAATCACTACAAGAATTTGAGGGATTTACCCACACACATAAATGTCGGTAAAAATTACCTTATGTGTCAACTATAATTTTTCCTCAAACATATTGCAAATGTCAATGTGTTGGTAAATGGGGGGTTAGAAAATAACTTTTACCTACACATAAATATATGTGTGGGTAAAGTTTGATATATTACCCACACATATATGTGTAGGTAAATATTTCTGTATGTGTAGGTATTTTTATTTCAGGAAGTTGTAATTGTGATGTGGCTGATGACGTGGTTTTAATTGGAAGATGATATGGCATGACATGTGTATTTGTTTATCTGTAGGTAAAGTTAAGATTATGTATGGGTAATAATATAAAAAATAAATTTTATGTGTGGGTAAAAACGTTATGTGTGGATAAAAAAAATATTATGTGTGGATAATAATATAAATTTTTTTTGAATATGTGTGGGTAAAAAAATATAATGTAGGTAACAAACATATTATGTGTGGGCAATAATATAAAAAATAATTTTCGTATGAGGGAATAATTTTCATATGTGTGGCTAAAAAACATATTATGTATGGGCAAAACTAAAATTTTATATTTAAAATTTCAATTGTCGTAACATCTATTATAACATAGTTCAAACATATACGCACCTAAAAAGTCATAAAGTCACAAAATGAGCATAAAGTCATAAAGTCACCTACAAAGTTCAAACATATATAAAAAAAAAGCATAAAATAAATTATTAAATCTTGTCGCCAAACTCCTATTTAGTAGAATGGAGGAAGGGCTTGAGTTGGATGGGTCGAGTTGGGATCATCCTAAATTATGATCCGTTGGTACATGTGAAATAGACAAAGGAGGCCTAATATTCTTCTCAATCGACACTTGTCGCAACATGTTTACGTCTTCCTAGAGCTCTTGAAAAAGAGACCTGTACTAGTTCAAATCTTCAATTAATTGATTGTAAGTTGGACGACTAGACTCCTCACTAGTGTTTGTTGCCTCGAAAGTACTAGGAGATTGCCCCCAACTAAACAAGTGTACAAATTGTCGTTCAAGGACCTTCATCTCAGTTGCATCATTTATTCCTGTAAAAAATATATATAGCATATTCTTAATCAACTAAAAAAAAAAGCAGTCTTTTCATGGTCCAAGAAACACATTATGTTCCAGCATCTATTGCCTCATCTTTTTTTTTTCAACTAAAAAAATGTAGTATATTATGTTCCAGGAAAGGTTTAAAGCCATACCTGTTGCTTCATCTTTTTTTTTCAGCATAAATTTCAAAGAACCTTTAATTTTTACTAGGAAGAAGAATGAACTTCTTGAGATCTAATGAACAAATAACAGTACCATGGTTTTACCAGAAACTTCAATTGAATAAATATAGAGAAAAAAGAAAAGGGAACAATAACACCAAGAAACTTAAACAGGGTTACCTTCTTTGCAGACTTCAAAGAAGTAAACCATTGAGCTGATAGAGATTGTTGCAATACAGAACTACCTGTATTGTTGTTATTAGTTAACTTTAAAACATAAAATGGATTTCTCATAGTTAAAGAGGGAAAAAACGAACTCCTACCATTTAGAGTTCAGCTTCACTTGACTTAGGTGTACGCTTTTTCTTCAATACATCATTAATTAACATGTTAAAACAATCTGTTACAACTTCTAGAAGATGAATTTCAAGAACAAGAAAAGTAAAAAGGATATTAGTGTGATTACAACAAGTAATGCATCCAAACCTTCCATAGTTGGGGGATTTAAATTTTCCAAGTTAACTGTAAGAGGTTACAATATATTAATTCAATAGGACTACAATCATCTGTGGGTCAAATACTTTATCTACAACTCAGGTTGTCAACTTGACCTTACAGTCAAACCACCGGTAAATCCAAATGACAAAAACTGCTGATTGGAAATACTTTTTTCAATAAGTGATTTCTTACCATCGCCGTGTAAGATTTCATTAGTTAGCACATGTCCACTTTGAGTCAAAGAAACTAACTGCAAATTTTGGAGGTGTTATCTTCTACCAAGAATATATAAATAACATAAACAAAAAGAAACCAAAGGATACAAATAAATCTGAACCGACATGGCTGCAATGAACTCTTTAAAACCAAGAAAACCTTGTCATTTGGAATCTGCAATTGCCCATACCTTGTAAATAAGAAAAAAAAAAAGAAGAAAAGATTAATCATGATTAAAGATGTAAATGAGTCCCAATTAAATCCATTTAAAATTAAAACAAGTGCAAAAATTCATAATTGGGGGATATATGCATGAGCTTTAATAGAAAATCTACTGAACCAAGTATGAAAATGGGTTTAATCGAGGACCCATTTACATCCCTAGACAGGATGAAAATTGTTCAAATAATAAAAGAAATCAAACGCCATTCACAGATGCAGCTGATTGCATGTAAGTAATCAAATACAGGATGGAGCGTGCATTTACGTACATATCAATGAATTTTTATAAAATGTACTCTTTGGTTGATAATGCCACTCTCTTACTTCTCAAGTAATAAATGCCTATACTAGGCCAACTTAAAAAATCACAGAAAAAAAAGAAGACCTAGCCCAACCCTAACCCCCCTCCCCCCCCCCCCAAAAAAAAAAAAGCATGAAAATTAAATTGAAAACTTTAACATTGAAGTAAAAATCAGTAATGAAGTCAAAAAACATGAACAAAGTAGAAGAAATGACTCAAACTGGACATGACTCGCCATGAGAATCCATTTGGTTATATGTTGATGGTATTCTCATACGAGATGGGTGTAACTAATCCTTGGATCTAAGGTTGTCACGGTCATCTCATAAGAAGACCGGTATGCTTTGACATTGTTTCAATAGGCTTAGACAAAGGCTACACGTGGGTGATCATTGGGTATATCGTGAGGCTTATGGAGATGGGTGCATAGCCAAGATAGGACTCGTCTATCCCTTGATAGAGGATGATGTATCTAAGGCGCCTTTGATGGATATTCACTTGAAATCCATGGCCATGGTGAAAGAGATCAATAAGGAGTTATTGATTCACTTTCTATTAAGTGAAGATATCCAGATGACCAAAGAAAAACTTATGTGATCATAATCAAGAAACACATTGCCAACTTGAGATCACATAGGATACATTGATGAGAGGATCGAATTACACGATAACCATGCTCGTGAAAGGTTATTTGTGGATTATGAATCATTCTGAATAATTGGGTAGGCATGATGTCTTGCTAGAGGCCAATCTTGTCTTATGTGTTTGTATCGACACATTGCCAACATATTCAGAAGCATAATGAGTAATACGCAATAGGCACGGTCCCTGGCTTAAACTAGGAGAGTGGACGTATGGTTAAGTGGGACACTTCGGCAAGAAGTTGTGCCGTCATAGATTCTCACAGAAAAAGAACAAATAGACGTAATGACGTCAATATGATGAGGAGTTGTCATAATGGAAAGAGTTTCCTAAAATGGCAATTGATTAAATTAGGAAGGAGTTTCTAATTTAATAATTTTCTATTTGTTGGAATGGAAAATAAGAAATAAAATATATTTGGGCTTAAGTTAATATTTGGACTAAATTGGATTTGGACCAAATATTAAATTAAATATTATATTTGGACTAAATTGGATTTGGACCAAATATTAAATATTATATTTGGATCAAATTAGATTTGGGCCAAATATTAAATATTATATTTAGGCTTGAATTAGATTTGGGCCTAAATATTTTATTTAAACCTATAAAAGAATTTGAGCCATTTAATTATATTTCTAGTTAGACTAGAATAAACCCATTTAATTAAGTTCTTAATTGGACTAAATTAAATGGGTCAGCCCATATCCAATAGGGTTTAAGAAACCCTAGAGCTCCTTATAAATACCTCTTTATGGGTTGCCCAAACAAGAGAGTTTTTTTTGGTGTAGTTTTTAGAGAGTTGAGAAACGTATTACCGTTCACTCTTCCCCATTTCTTTTTGGCATCGATTTGAAACATAGGCGTTCTTTTTTCCATTCATACACAAGCCGCGAAAAGGAGAAGGAGCTAGCACTCCTATTCTGCTCTCCTTGCCAACGGACGTGTACCGCATATCACGAGTTAGAGGCCGGACGCTTGGACGACTCGAATCCGTGAACGACTCGAAAATCTAAAGGTTAGATTTATTTTGTTTGTATGTGAATGATTTAATTTCGACGTTGATCCAATCGTTGGTATCGGGGTAAGGTTCAAAATTTTGAACTATGTTGATTGCCCCGTAGCGATCTTGCTTTACTTTCAGTGGTATCAGAGCCATCGTCGAAATATTTCAATTCCTTACGTGCGGATTCAATTATGTTGTTATTTGTGAAATAATTAAATAATTGTTGCGTTTGTATTTTTTTGGATTGCAAAATGTTTTGGTGAAAGGGCAAAAGATCATGTATGACACGAAAAAGAGAGAAATTGTGTTCAGGGTGCATACGGATGCACCGGGGGGTCGAAAGACGCTTCCAAGCGAGGCCTGCACGCGCTGGGCACTGCCAGGCCCGACCTCGCGCACGCAGGCATAGCCACAGAGGCCCACGTGCGCGCTTATCACATCCGGACGTGGGCGCAACCAACGACCCGAGCGCGGCCTCCTTCCCCCCCAGCAGCTCGCGTGGCCACGACCTGCGCACATGGCCCGACCAATGCGCACCCAACACGCCCCCAGCCTCGCCCATTGGCCTTTTTGTCCTGGCAACATGTGTGACACGCTGCCCAGCCTCCTCCCGGCCCCTCCCGCTGCCTCGGGCTTCAGTTTGACCTTTCTCCAAGGTCCACGTGAAGCACTCGGGCTCACCCTTCGGTGGCCCAGTGCGTTTCGTTCCCTCAAGTAGGGCCCGGCTAAATTGTTTGAAATTTTTTTTTATTATTTTTATCCGATCCATGAGTGTATGACACTTATGGGCCATGATTAAAAATGGGTCGGCGCCGTTAATTGGATTATTTATTAATTATTGGGCTGATAGTGTATGTTTGACATGCATTGGTTGATCCAAGGCCTATTGAGCCTTGTTAGTTAGACTAATGGATGGAACCCAAGCCCAACACAATTAAAACAATTTTGTTTTTCCAAAATTATACAAATTTTCAATTTATTGAAAGCGTTTGATTAAGATTGAAAAGATGCAACAATTAATTAACATAATTGTGAATGAATCAATTTGATTGATTGCATGGGTGTATGGTATGGATGGAGTCGACCATTTAGTTTATGTTGGGAATGAATGCTTGTAAATTTGGTTTTTGAAATAGGACCTGCGTGTCCTGCCTCTCTTATACTCTAATGTATATTATCTTCTCATCTCACTCCCCCTGAATGTAACTTAGGGTTTCTGATTCTATGTAATGTATGTAGAATAGAATAGAGTAGTGATAGTTGTAGTTTGTTTGAAGAGTAAGAGATGAAGCCAAATTGAAGACAAAATTTGAAGACCAATTAAGGCTTGAAGAATGTGCTTGAGAAGCAAGTTGTGATTCTTCACCTAGGTTTGACCCGCTAGCTTCTCTTCTATGGCTCAAGGGGGCTAGTTGTAGTTATCCATACCATACACCGGTTTGAGTCATTTATTATGCATGATTAATTTGATTAATTGCATGTGATGAGACCTAAATAAATAAATAATAAATCCCTCATTAATATTAAGCCAACTTGCCTTCCTTCATTATGAAGCATTAGGTTTCTAGCTGGCACTTGATTTGTTGAGTCACTCAAGGTCATGTGTCACCTATGATTCCTATGTTTCATGGGCCATGAGATGTCCCTGAATGATGGGTCTGACTTAACTAGAAAGGTGGGGTTTATTAAGTCCCTTAAGGCCTTACTGAGTATAGAGGCAAAGATTGGGAGTCACATAATATGTGCTTTACAAGGAGTTGTCAACCCAATGAATCTAAGAGTTGCATGGAGATGCAATTGGTAGCAAGTACCTACCTAATCGAACCTAGCACAATTTGTTGAGTCACTCAAGGTTGTGCGAGGGGACATGAGATCCTAGCCCATTAGGAAATCTTCCAATGGGATTTCCCGAGTTATATCTTGAGGGTGACAAACTCGTAGAAAATAGTGGGAGCAATCATAAAATGTTACTTCTTGCAATTTATGATTTCGTAATTCAATATGATTATAATAATATCTCTATATTCGGTTGTTGATCTAGAATGTCTAGAAACATGTCGATATGATCGATACTCGAGGGCAATAATACCTTCAATAGGACTAATTTCTATGATTGGGAGATTATCTTGAGGATAGTCCTCACGTTTGATAAGATTCTCTATGCGATAGAGAGATCTCTTCTTGCGAAGTCACCAATTGAGGAAATAGTAGCATATAAGGCATGAATGATGCACAAGGGTGATATGATCATCGCTTGGTATATCATCTTGGTTGCCATGACCCCGAAACATAGGTCGCAACATAAGAGTTATGATGCGTATGAGATCATGGTTAGACTCAAGGATCCTTTGTTGAGAAGCATGTCATGGAGATGATACGTTTCACCAATAGGTTGCTAGAGCTGAACTTGGGTATGGATGTCGAAACTTACCCTTGACTTAGTGCTACAGTCCTTCCCTAACGGTTATGGAAGAGACTCTTAGAGAGTTGTTGTCCATACTAAGGGACGTTGAGCCTAAAATTGTATAAAGACCAAGAGAAGTGTTCTTTTAATTGAAGGGCCCAAGACGCATAGGAGCAAGCCCAAGAGTAAGAAAGCCAAAAGGAAGAAAATTTTTTCCATAGCGCCATCTAGAAGAGCATAGAAGACCAAAACCCGAAAGGGCAAGGAGGATGCGATCTATCTCCACTATGATAAACCAAGAGGTGTAGAGTAAGAAGAGTTCTACTCAGGGCACTTCAGGTGTTTATGTTATTGGAATTAATCTATCTACTTCTAATCAGTCTACATGGGTATTAGATACTGGATCTAGTGCTCATATTTGCACTTTTGTGTATGAGCTTAGGAGTACGAGGAGATTAATAATAGGAGAAGTGTACCTACATATGAGAAATGGATCAAAAGTTGTTCCATTAGTTGTAGGGACCTATTTATTGACATTGCCCACAAGGCTTGTATTGGAGTTACATAACTGTTACTACAATCCTAATTTGACTAGGAATATAATTTCTAATTCTTGTTTGACAATGATGGATATTCATTTTTATTTAAGGACAATAGTTGTTCATTTTATAAAAATGAGTTGTTTTATGGTAAAACAACAACACGTAACTGTTTGTATGTCCTTGATGTTGATACTCCTATCAATAACATAAATATTAAGCGACTTAAATCAGGTGATTTAAATAGCACTTATTTATGGCATTGTCGCATTTGCCATATAAATGAGACTCGCACATCCAACTTGTATAAAGTAGGATATCTTGGCACATTTGATTATGAATCATAAGGGGCTTATGAATCTTATTTTCTTGACAAAATGACTAAGTCTCCTTTCAAAGTAAAGGGAGTGAAGGCTACATAAGTGCTAAGGCTTGTGCACACTGATGCGTGTGGGACCATATCCACCCAAGCTTGAGGTGGGTATGTTTACTGCATAACCTTTACTGATGATAGATCACGTTTTGGTTATGTGTATCTCATGAGACACAAACCTAAGGCTTTTGAAAAGTTCAAAGAATTTAGATTTGAAGTAAAGAAACAAACTAAGAAAACTATCAAAGTACTTCGATCAGATCGAGGTGGTGAATACTTGAATAGTGAGTATCTAGATCATCTAAACACTACAACAAAAAAGCCATTGCCGCGTATCATGAGTTAGAGGTCGGACACTTGGACGGCTCCAATCCGCGAATGACTCGAAAATCTAAAGGTTAGATTTATTTTGTTTGTATGTGAATGATTTAATTTCAACGTTGATCCAATCGCCGGTATCGGGGTAAGGTTTAAAATTTTGAACTACGCTGCTTGCCCCGTAGTGATTTTGCTTTACTTTCAGCAACCTACCTGCTTGAGATCATATTTAGGCAAGTTGGATATAGCAAAGAACTTGATGGTGTCGTTTCCCGTAATGCCCCCGTTGGAATCTGAAATCAATAGCTTAAATCACCAATCAACATGCAAATACACATGTATATATATATATAGAATTTCAATTGGAACCCTTAATTGGAAAAAAAAGAGGCAGCAAGGACGACAACCAATTGGCGTGGCATAGAGGCAGCGGGAGGTTGCGGCTAAAAGTGGCGGCAGCATTGAGGCAGCGAAGGCATTAAGCTGGAGAAGGCAAGGAGTTACAGTAAGAGGGGAAGGCAGGGAGTTAACACTAAGAGAGGGGATTTAGAGCAATATGTGATTTAGGGAATTGCAGAAAGAGGCAGGGCTTCTCCCGCTAACATTTTAGTTTTTTTTTTAAATATTTAGTTATTAAATAAAAAATAAAATAATTTATAAAAATAATATTAATAATTATTTAATTAATAAAAATAAAATATTTTAATATTATAATAACTAATAAAATAATTTAAATTATTAAAATTATTAAATAATTTAAATTATAATATATGATAATCATCTAAAATATGATAATAAAATAATTTAAATAACGAGCATCTAGAGATGATATTTATGGCATTGAAAGAAATCAGAATAGAGAATTTTCGGTTCAACTAAAATATAGAGGGGCATCCAAGAAATCAACATAACCCGGAGAAGGCTATGTTTTTATAAGTAGAACAAGCCTAAAGTGATTTCTAGATGAAACGAAAGGATTCGCGACCAAAACATTATCATACATATATTCGAGCCTAAGTGTAAATTATTAATCTTGGACAAGGTGGTCAAAAAAATGTTTTTTTTTTTTTAATTTTTAGGGATGAAATGTAGAGTTTGGAACTCATGGGTCTTAATGGAATTGTTAGAAAACTCAAGGGCTTCAAGGAAAGGGTCGAAATACAATTAGGAAAACTGAAGGGGCCAAAGTGTAATTTTTAAAAGTTTACAAGTTTGAAACCTACAAAGTCACATGGCTGCTGGTGAAAGTTAAGGATTTCGACAATTGGACAGTCGAGATCTTGATAGGGGTAGGTCCATCATGGCCTAGGAAGCTTGGGGACGAAGCATTAGTCGGTGATTGGCCGAGAGATGGCCGAATTTCGCCTATAAATAGGCCGAGAGTTTCAAGGTTTTGAAGCATCAAATTACTCATGTTTTGGATTTTTTCTAAGAGATTGGTTAGAGGGATTTTGTTCCTCTTGTCATAGAGAGTAATTCTGGAGAATTTGGTGAGTTTTAATGTTGGTTTAAGAGGGTTTTGAAGCTTGGCCGAAAGTTGCAACGGTCACTGGTGCTGGATGTTTGAATAGCTGATCTAATGGGTGTTTCAAGCATCAAGAGGTACCACTAGGATTGATTTAATGAGTACTTCGTGTTGGAGCAAAAAAATTAGTGATCAAAGCAATCGCTAGTGATCGAAAAAAGGTAAAAAACGACTAAAATTTGGGGTGCGTGCAATACACATGCGAATCCAACTCACAGGCCACGTGTTGATGCATGAGGGTGCGTGAGTGATAGGTAATTTTTGAAATTATTTTTAATAATTTTAGAATATTATTTTATGAATTTTTGTGAAGAGAAATTTGGAAAAATGAGAAGAAAATAAGGGAAAATTATGAGAAAATTATGGGAAAATAGGATATTGATATTATTGAATAAATATGATGGTCAGGGTATGTTGAGGTTTAGAATTGAGTACAATTGTTGAAGCCTGGCACTAGAATTGAGGTTGGGCACGAGATTCGAGGTGTTTTGAGTTTCGTTCAAAGTAAGTGTTCCTACCTAAAACTTGGATTATTTTATACAAATGGTTTAACTTGTGATAGGTTGATTTCATGTGGATGGTTCATCCAAAATGTTTATTTACATGTGCATTGAAATACATGTATTGAAATGTCATTTTATGTGATGCATCATCACATGTTATGGTTATGGCGTCGGCATGTGTATTGGAAATGGGTAGTGTTTCTGGATTGCTTTTGAGTGGGAATGTAATCCCTGATATGATTGTGGTGTGCTGGGTTCCTGCGTTGATGCTGACCATTATGTGATGAAAGTGGTAATGATTGTTCCTGAGGTGTTGGGAGATGCGTTGATGTTGCCCCTCTGAAGCTAAGACAGTGTTATGCCAATGTGTCAAGGTGGTTATGTTGCCTTTAGAGAGATTACTCTTTCCCCGTGGTATGGGTTAAGTGTTGTATGAGATTCTATTGGGTTGGGACATGTCGGAATATGTCAGTTTATTCATGGTCTTGCATATATTCATGAAAATATTTTTGAACCTTCATTTAGATGATTCAACATCTAATTTGGACTATGTTCCGGGAATATTCAAACGTTCCAGGTGAAAGCAACTACGCTAAGGGAAAAGAAAAGATTGAGATATAGCAGTTGTTTGCATAGGTGATCTTTAACATATCTTTTGACTATGTTCGAGGTATTTAGTTGTTATTGCTGAGAGATGAGTCTCTATGTATTTTGTTTTGAGGATGTCATGTTAAACAATGGTACGGTTTCTATGTTATAAATAAAGCACTTACGGTTATGTACCATTTGAGATTTCGATCCTGCTTTTGCATATGTGATGATATTACCTATCTTAACTTATTAATTGTTATGGGTATTTTTCGTACCACCTTTCTTATGGGCTAGATTCAACCCAGCAGGCCGGCCCAACCTCTTGAAGTCCAACGGGCCCAAGGATGAGGTCGTCAGAGCAAGGTCGGACGTTGCCGAGACCAGAGCTCAGACTGCAGAGCCAAATGAGCTCCTAGCAATGCTTTCAACTCTCTGGTCAAACCGTTCTGCTCGCATCACAAAAAGACTGCGAAATAATCAGAGGCGACACTCACCTGTCTTATCTGAGGTAAACCAGACCCTTGATAATGCGGAATCCATTCTCGATTTTATGGAGCTAATAAGGACACATTGTCCCCCATAATATTATCCTCGCACTTTTGGATTTTATGTAAATTGTAAACACCTAATACTACAAATAGGGGTTAAAACCATTGTATAGGGGGATGGATAATAATGATATATTGTTACTTTGTCAGATTAACTAGAGAATAGTCGTGGACTAGGCATCATTCTGGCCAAACCAAGTAAAAACTTCGCTGTGTGCAACTTATTATTTGTTTTCATTGGTGCTCATTCTTTTATTGCGGGCCTACGGATCACAGTTGACTAACTCTGAACGTCGACATTGATTATTAAATTTGATATGTTGAGAAGGTATAATGGGATTGTTAGGGAAAAATTTACGTTAAGTGTATACTGGAAAAAAATATTCCCGAAATCCCGGGTTAGTGCCACGCTTGGGAAAAACGGGGTGTTACAACGAGAGTTCAAACTTTAGAGGGAGAGGTTGCCTCAAGAGATTAGTAAAGAAAGGTATCCTTCTTTGATGTACCATAACGAGTGCTTCATTTTGGGTATTGCCTTCCCAATTTTCCTATGCCTTTCTATGTATTCCTCTTCAAGGGTAGGTATATCATGCTAGTGTTGGTGCCCTAATACTAGATTTAGATGGCATCTCGTATTTATAATTATGGGACTAATGACGTAATTCTTGCAATATATATAACAAAATGTATTTTCATATTTTGAGGTCATATCTTCATTCATAACTCTCTAATCATTATATATGAATAAGTTTTTAAATTTCCTATTAAAAGGTCTTATTCTTAAGTGCTAAGAATATGTGACAATTGACCTTTGCAATAAGGATATCTCAATAATAAAATCCCAGTCCTTAGATTTCTCAAAAAACGGATTATGATTAGTTTAATACGGACTGACACATGAGATACTACATTTGATTAGTATGAGATGCTAATGATAAAGGATGGCGAGTCGCATGCCATAATCCATGATATGGATATAGTATACATGTGGATAGATGTTAGTGGAACACTTACTAAATGTAACACACGTCACAGATCACATGGCTCAGAGGATCTATGGTCTATCACAGGCTTCGATTGCATTACTGATCCTTTAACTGAAGGCAACATAGTTGTCTTGTGTGTTACTACTAGGGATTTGCCTTTACTAATAACCATCTGGTTACCGGGTGGGAGATGCACTGTGTGGTCCTTATGTAGTGGCATATGGAGGGAGGTGATTATCAATGGAATCCATCAACCTTCGGTGTGAGATAAACATCCTATTACAAAAAATCAACGTTTTAGCGACGGAAAATTCTGTTACTAAAATATCAAAATTCGTCACTAAATTTTTTAGCGACGGATTTAGTGACGGGTACCTTTCCGTCTCTAAAAAGGGTGTCGTTGAAATTTAGCGACGGGTTAGCAACGGGAATTTTTTAGCGACGAAATCAGTGATGGGGGTTGTACCCGTCGCTAATCAGCGACGGAATTAGCGACGGGTTAGCAACGGGAATTTTTTAGCGACAGAATCAGTGATGGGGGTTGTACCCGTCGCTAATCAGCGACAGAATTAGCGACGAGGTTGACCCCGTCACTAAATTTTAATTTTTTATTAAATTTTATTTAATTTTTTTATTTTTTAGCGACGGGGTTGAGCTCGTCGCTAAATTTTAATTTTTTTATTTAATTTCTTTAATTTTTTATCGATGGGTTTGAGCCTATCGCTAAATTTTATTTTTTTATTTTTTAGCGATGGGGCTGACCCGGTCGCTAAATTTTAATTTTTTATTTAATTTTTTTTAGTTTTTAGCGACAAGATTAACCCCGTCGCTAAATTCAACCCCAAAATTCAAAATTCAACGTCTGCCGGCCCCGACCTCCCCTCATGTGCGCCACGTGGCTACGCTTCTGCTCGTCATGTGGCAGCGCTGGGATATTACTCCCAGCTATTATCTCAAGCTCTCTATCAAATTCGAACCCCCAACCTCTCATGACCAAGTTCCGTGTGTGAACCAATCGATCTGGAAGTCTTCTTATTTATTGATATATATAAAATATATTTATAGTATTCTCTTCTAAATATTTTAGAATTATATTTATACACCAAAATTTCTCAAACTTATTTAATGATATTTATTTTAATATTAATGTTAGTAAAGGAAAATGAATATTAATTTTAATTTTATTTTGTTATTAATTCAAATAAAACTTTATTTATCATTATATTAGTAGTGAAAAATTATGTTTTTATTTTGATTTTAATTTGTAATATATTTATAAATTATTAGTTTAATTTTTACTAATATTAATGTTAGTAAAAATTATTATGATATGTTTAAATGTAAAATTTTTAACTTTTAATTAATTTTTTTTATTTTTTAGCGACGGATTGACCCATCTCTAAATTTTAATTCTTTATTTAATTTTATTTTATTTTTTAGCAACTGGGTTGTCCCGTCGCTAAATTTTAATTCTTTATTTAATTTTCTTTTATTTTTTAGAGACGGGGTTCACCCCGTAGCTATATTTTGATTTTTTTTATTTTTTAGCAACAGGGAGTAACTCGTTGCTAAATTTTAATTTTTTTATTTAATTTTATTTAAATTTTTTAGTGATGGGTTTTCCTTATCGCTAAATTTTAATTTTTTAAAATTTTTTAATTTAATTTTTTTTATTTGTTAGCAACAGGTTTGACCCATCGCTAAATTTTAAATCTTTATTTAATTTTTTTTATTTTTAGCGATGGGGGAACTTTGTCGCTAAATTTTAATTTTTTATTTAATTTTTTTTATTTTTTAGCGACGAGGTGTACCCCATCACTAAATTTTTACTTTTTTTATTTTTTTTAATTTCATTTAAATTCTTTTTACCTAAATTTTAATTTTTATTTAATTTTTTTTATTTTTTAGCGATGGGATTGGCCCTATTGCTAAATTTTAATTTTTTTTTTAATTTTTTTTATTTTTTAGTGACGAGATTAATACCGTCACTAAATTTGAATAATTTTATTTAATATTTTTATTTTTTAGCGATGAGTTTGAGCCCATAGCTAAATTTTAATTTTTTTATTTAATATTTTTTATTTTTTAGCTACGGGGTTGAGCTCATTGCTAAATTTTAATTTTTTTATTTAATTTTTTAATTTTTTAGTGACGGGGTTGTCCCCGTCGCTAAATTTTAATTTTTTATTTAATTTTTTTATTTTTAGTGACGAGATTTCCGTCACTAATTCCGTGTGCTGAATTTAGTGACGGGTTTTCCTTTACTAATTCCGTCGCTAAATTACAAAAATATTTAAAAAAATTAGCGACGAAATTATTTCGTTACTAAATTTCGTCGCTAAAATACATTTTTCTTGTAGTGTCCTATACGATCAGTGGTGGTCTTGATTGTAAAAACCTCTAGAAAGGGTACACTTAATTAGAAAATGTTCCAATGTCAAAAAGAATTTCGATGTGTCATCTCAATCTCACCACACTAATTTTGGCATAGTCGTCGATTTAGTGAGTTTAATCTGTCCATGACTCTCACTCGATCGGGATGATAACTAATGGAAGGACACTACAAAAAATCAGCGTTTCCGTCTCTAAAACATCAATTAGCGACAGATTTAGTGACAAAAACCTTTTCGTCGCTAAAAATGGTGTCGTTGAAATTTAGCGATGGGATTAGTGGCGAGTATTTTTTAGTGACGGAATCAGCGACAGGGGTGGTACCCCGTTGTTGACCTTTCGCTAAATTTGAATTATTTATTTTATTTTATTTTTTATTTTTTAGCAATGGGCTCGTCGCTAAATTTAATTTTATTTTTATTTTTATTTTTTAGCGACGGGGTTGACCTAGTCGCTAAATTTTAATTTTTTTATTTAATTTTAATTTTATTTTTTAGCGATGGGTGTGAGCCCGTCACTAAATTTAATTTTCTTTATTGGGGTTGACTCCGTCGCTAAATTTTAATTTATTTATTTATTTATTTATTATTTTTTAGCGACGGGAAATTCAATCCCAAAATTCAAAATTCAATGTGCGCCACATGGCTACACCTCTGCTCGCCACATGGCAACGCTGGATTTTACTCCCCTAGCTATTATTTTCAAGCTTTCTACTGGATTTAAACCCCCAACCTCTCATGACCAAGTTTAATGTGTGAGCCAGTCGATCTAGGAGCCTTCTTGTTTATTGTTATACATAAAATATATTTATAATATTCTCTTCCAAATATTTTAGAATTATATTTAAAGACCAAAATTTTTTAAACTTATTTAATAATATTAATTTTAATATTTAATGTTAGTAAAGGGAAATGAATATTAATTTTAATTTTATTTCATTATTAATTTAAATAAAACTTTATTAATTATTATATTAGTAGTGAAAAATTATGTTTTATTTTAATTTTAATTTGTAATATATTTAAAGATTATTAATTTAATTTTTACTAATATTAATGTTAGTAAAAATTATTACGATATGTTTAAATGTAAAATTTTTTATTTTTACTTATTTTTTTTATTTTTTAGCGACAGGGCTAAGCCCGTCGCTAAAGTTTAATTTATTTTTTTTTTTTTAAGCAACGGGGTTGGCCTAGTCTCTAAATTTCATTTTTTTAATTTAATTTAATTTAATTTTTTTATTTTTTAACGATGGGTTGATCCGTCGCTAAATTTTAATTTTGTTATTTATTATTTTTATTTTTTTAGCTATAAGGATGACCCTATCGCTAAATTTTAATTTTTTTATATTTTAGCGATTTTTTATTTTTTATTTATTTTTTAATTAATTTATTTATTTTACTTTTTAGCGATGAGAATGTCCTCGTCGCTAAATTTTTATTTTTTATTTAATTTTTTTTTAGCGACAGGATTTGTCTCGTCGCTAAAAAATAAAAAAATAAATAAAAAACAATAATTTTAGCGACGGGTCAACCCCGTCACTAAAAAATAAAAACAAATTTAAATAAAAAATTAAAATTTAGCGATGGGTTCCACCCATCGCTAAAAAATAAAAGAAAAATTAAATAAAAAACTCAAATTCTTTAAAAATAAAAAAATAAATAAAAAAAATTAAAATTTAGTGATGAGATCAAACTATCACTAAAAAATAAAAAAATTTAAATAAAAAAACTGAAATTCGTTAAAAAATAAAAAAAATTAAATAAAAAAATTAAAATTCAGCGACGGGACCAACCCCATCACTAAAAATTAAAAAAAATAAATAAAAATTAAAATTTAGTGACGGGAGCCCGTCACTAAAAAATAAAAAAAATAAATAAAAAAATTGAAAATCTTTAAAAAATAAAAAAATTAAAATTTAGTAATAGGGTCAACTCGTCACTAAAAAATAAAAAAATAAATAAAAAAATTAAAATTTATCGACGGGGCCAACCTCATCGCTAAAAAATAAAAAAAATTAAAATTTAGCGACACGATTTCCATCGCTAATTCCGTCGCTAAATTTACTGACGAGTATTCCATCGCTAATTTCGTCGCTAAATTAAAAAAAAATTAAAAAATTAGGGACGGAATAATTCCGTCTCTAAATTCCGTCGCTAAATATGATTTTTTTTGTAGTGAGATTATAATACACGGGAATCGAAAGCCCAAATAGATTCTATTCTGAAGTAAGACTTCATTACTTGTGTGATCTCCTTGACATAATACTAGTTGTCACTCAAAGTCTTTTGGGATACTTCGAGGAGATGGAGAGATCCTCATTGTAGACCAAAATATTTTGTTAACGTCAAAGAGTTGATGTGTTCTAATTGATACTAAGTAGTGAACCTATAAGGTCACACGCATATCCGAGTGTGATAGTTGACTAAGCGATTAAGGCTAAAACCGTCATTAAAAGTTAATGACGTTTACCATTAAGAGTTAATGGGCTGGGTTTAAATGATTAGTAATATGAGAAATTATCAAGAGTTAACGGTCATGCCGTTAAGAGTTAACAGGGAACTCAATTTCATCATGAGAGTGAAAGTGTCATTAAATATTAATGGTGGGCCTAAATGTAATTTTTGAAAAGTTGGCATAAAGGGTAGCAAATTGTCAACAGTTTTTGGGAAACTGTCGATAGTTCCTTGCAAACTATCGATAGTTTCTGTTATAGAAGTTCGAGAATTGTATATCGTTTTGTCGTTTTGTGCAACAAAAAAGCTAGGGAACATGGCAATGGTAGACAACAGAAGGACGTGGGAGGTTGGTGTGTGTCCTTGATGTGTCTCCTTCTTTCTCCTTGTCCCTCTCTTATCCCCTTGTCGTTTTCCCAAATTAGTATGCCCTAGGGTTTCCATTTTGGGAATATATATGTTTAGTTTTCTGTGCTGAAAAGGAGAGATGGATGGAGCCCCTTTTGTGATTGTTTTATCTCACGACCAACACCTCTTCTTCATCCTCCAGAAACCCTAGCTCCCCAATTCATTGCTCCTTTGATTCTCTCTTAGCTATTGAAGCACATAACTCTTGATAGTGAGATTACCAAGCTTGAGATTTCTTGCTTTAAAACCCATTTTCGTTTTAGCCATTATCTCCCTTGCTCCCTCTGTCTAGCACAAAGAGAGAGTAGTGGGATTCACTACTTCACCAGAGCGTGGACCCTATAGGCCCCTCGTAGCTTTGGGGGACGGTTTCGGTCTAATAAAAAAGGAGTTTGGGAGCTATTTTTGAAGCAAATGTTGCTGCCTCGGGTGGATTTCATTCCTACATCAGCCTTCAATTATTGAAAGGTAAAATAACTAAACCCCTTATGGCATGGTTTGGTTTTGATATGCTTATGGACATTAGAAAACGGGTCTTGTAAGGTGTTTTTCATTTTTGTTTCCGCTGCTATCTTTAATGTTTACGAAAATGGCTTAAACCCTTGCATTGACACACCTATTAATGGCGTTCCCTATCATATTAGACTGTGACCCTTAAGGAACTTGAGGTGATACATTCGATTTCCTTTAGGGCAAGCAAGGCTTGTTCCCTCCTAAAGTCAAGTGCCTTGTTAACAAGGGAAATTCAATAGTGACTCACAAATAATCTGTAACGTCCTTTAGGGCCTTAGGATTCTCTTCATGGCTTTTTCTTAGTTTGTCATAACTCTTCTTAGTTTTTGGTATTCCACAAGAAAGAGTTCATGGGCATAATCCACCAAAGTATTATAATGATGGGATTGAAACCAACCAAGTAGATTTAGATCTTGAAACTAAGATCTGATGTCTATAACCAACCAAGTAGATTTAGATCTTGAAACTAAGATCTGATGTTTCCAGACTACAACAATTAACATTTGTTTGTCTTGGGATTAGCCAAAACAGAGTCCAGACGAGAAGGCGGAGGTCGAGTACTACCAGAGGAGACGAGCATCGAAAAGGCTTAACTCGTTAGCCAGGGAGGTTGATGGAAAAAGCCTCAGAGGACCTATAGGGTTTGCAAAATAAAGGGCAGTTAGGGGCCATATGGGGATCTTCCCCACGCAGGTTGTTCGATGCCTAAGTCAAATATTGATATATGGGAAATGGAATACAGATGTATGTAGATGTATGCATGTATGATGTGTCAAATATGAGCCTCTGTGGGAGTAAGATCCCGATGAGCTATTATAGGGTGTATGAGAGACTATGAGATAGATGTCTAAGAGAAATAAATCTACTGAAAGGATTGAGACTACCGAAAAATAAATCCTACTGGGAGAACTAAGACTATCGAGAGAAATGAGGCTGCCGTGAAGACTAAGACTACTAAGAGAAATGATGTTTCCAAGATAAATAATGTTGTTGTTCCTAAGAGAATGATGTTGATGAGAGAAATAATGTTGCCAAGAGGAATTGTGTAACCGAGAGAAGTAAGGTGTTCGAGAAAAATGAGGCCGTTAAGAGAATCTTGTGGTTCTTTGTTGTTCATTGATAGAATCTCGTGGTTCTTTGTTGCTCGCCAAGAGAATCCCATGGTTTTTCGTTGCTCACCAAGAGAATCTAGTAGCTCTCCGTTGCTTGCCAAGAGAATCTCATGTTTCTCTATTGCTCTCCAAGAGAATCTAGTGGTTCTCCTTTGCTTGCTAAGAGAATCCCGTGGTTCTCCGTTACTAGCCAAGAAAAGGTGAATGTCTTTCGAGAATGAGGTATGGGGCTTCCGGAGAGAGTTGGAAGTCTCTTGAGTAAGAGTGCTGCTACGATTAGATCCTTCATTTCACGAATGTGGCCCCCCTTTCCTGAGTCCTATAGCTGGGTATTTGTAGAGCATGATTCACGAGGATGTCAGGGATGACACGTGTTAATCATTCTGTGGGAGGTTGGATGACAGGAAAGAATGTCTCAGTTAGGAGGACTCCTTTGGCAGAGAGAACTCCCTTGGCAAAGAGGATGTCCCTGTCGAAAAAACTCCTTTGGCCAAGAGAATGTCTTGTCAAGAGAAAAGCTTGCCGATAGGATATCTCTGCTAAGAGAATGCCTTTTCGAGAGAGAAAGGCTTTTTCCAAGAGAAAAGCCTTGCCGAGATGATTTCTCCACTGAGAAGATCACTCTGCCTAGAGAGTGTCTTCGTCGAGAGAAACTTTGCCGAGAGAATTTTGTTTCAAAAATCCTATTTTTTTGCCCTCTATTTCTTTGGGTGGTATGATAAGATCTAAATATAACACCCCACCCTAGTCCTAAGCATCACACGAAGGCCAACAACCCCTTAAACACAGAAAATTCTCAATAAGTTGTTTAAGCTAGAATTATGAATTCCAAATTATTAGGATGTTTCTATAACACATCAAGCCTTAGGGTTGGAAATGAGTTAAGTTGAGCTAATTTGTGGTTCAATTTAGCTTGACTTATTTAAAATTAGTTCAACTCATAGTTTGACTTGAATTCAAAAAGAATCACATTTCTATCTCAAGCTCAACTTAGACCAAGATGACGAATTGCTTAAGCTCAACTCATTAGGCTCAAATAGCATTTAAATGAGTCAATATGAACCAATAACCAACACAAGCCAAGCAATTCTTGAGCTTGGATCACTAGCTTGTTTCATTTAACTCAATTTAGTTAAAATGCAAATAAAAAAAAAACATAGAAATCTTACTTCAACACATCAAAATTTGATCAATTGAGAAAAAATGCATGGATGAAATATATACTGATTTTGAATTGATAAATTTATCGTAATTAATTATATATTATGTGAAAATTAAATACAGAATAGGATATTCTTTATAAAAAAAAAAGAAATTTCTAATAACAAATGAAATAGTTTATAATACTTAAAATTTTAAGTTTGAAAATTATTTTCATGTATTTTACTATTAATATATAATATTGAACAAAAATGTATACTCAAGAAGAGGGTAAATGGGATATTTAAAAAAAAAAAATCTATTTAAAAGAATTTTAGGCAAAACTGTTTGAACCATTAAACTTTTGAAAGCTGATGCTCTGAGTATAAAATTGATAGTGAATAATGAATGGAAAATTCAATCTAAATGACTATTCAAAAGA
Organism: Diospyros kaki; assembly: GCA_036245055.1. Taxonomy (NCBI): domain Eukaryota; kingdom Viridiplantae; phylum Streptophyta; class Magnoliopsida; order Ericales; family Ebenaceae; genus Diospyros; species Diospyros kaki. Next base: position 24,465,162 of record BSEG01000002.1, read on the forward strand.
TCAAACTTGCTGAAATTAAAGTTGCTAAATAAAAGCAGAATAAAAACTGCAACATATAGTATTTCTAGTGGTTCGGCACTTCTGGACCTAATTCACAACTTTGACTTCTCACCAATGATTTTCCAATATTTTACTATTTTTAGTTTATATAGGTTGAACTATAATCTCAAATTTTGCAGATTCAACTAAAATCTTCACTTTTCAATGGCTAAATTGTAACCGGTTACACAAGTTTTACAAGAAGCAGTTGAAACCTTTACAAGTGCTTTTAAATGGCTCATGGGTTTAGTCCTTTCTTCCTTTGTATGCTTAAGAAACACTTCAACCAATATTACCACCCAAATGACAGGATTAAAGAAACTTTCATTGGATACTAATAGTACCAAATTCAAAATTGAGATAAAAATTACTTCAAAATTGAGAATGCACTTGTTTATATATATATATATAACATCATTTCTCTTCCATAATTATTGGACAGCACATGCGAGTTAGTTAAAACTGATCTTGAAGCATTACAACCCTGTAACTATTTCATTAATTATTAATATATTAATTTACGCTTCTTTCTTACCCAGGTGATGAATTAATTTTCATTTTCCCTTGTATTATATTTGGGGCCTACTGCACATGCCCATTTGGCATTGCCAGTTCTAGCTAGACCCAATGTGAAGAGATCAAATTAGTGGACGACTCGTGTGTATGTAATGAAGAGAAAAGAGAAAAGAAGAAAAGCTTGAATAATAATAATAATAATAACAATAGATTTGTCCATGGCATGGCAGGGATCATTATGAGCTTATATATATTTTTAAATATGTGCCATATTCCTGTGCTCCGCTAATTACGTTTGTACTTAAAAGCATCGGGAGACATACAAAACAATCTTGGAAAGACGACTGAAGTGACGATCATGTGGTATGAGAAAATTCATTCAGAAACTTGCTTGGCTTGTTTTGTTGGTGTCAACCCTATAATTCTATTGGTGCATGGCCTCTGATTGACAGCAAAAGATTCCCATGTAGATATTGACTATTCGACGAAAATTCAGACAAGCTTAGAAGCCTTGCTCTGCGAAATTTTGTTTGTTGGCAACGTACATATACTCCTTGGTGACTGTCATAGTGATAAGAGACCGGAATCGTAGTCCGTCCATACTCTACCGAGCTAGCTAGCACCGAGAGAGATGACATTATTATTTGGTACCAATTAAACAAGCCCCCCGGCCGGGCAAATTAATTAAAGACTCTTCTAATTAATTATTAGTTAATTTTTGAGTGATATGTATATATAAGATTTGTTCTGGATGGTTGTTTAATTATGCGTTGATAATTAATGAATAACACCCTTAATTCTTTCTAATTGTAGAAATGTTGAGCTGGGTGATGGTGAACAGAAGTACAAGTAAATTAGGTCAAAAAGTGGCATGGATTATTCTAAGGCTTATCAGGAGGATGATTTGATTTCGAATCTTTGTCCCATAGACAGTAACTGATAGGCCATAAAGGTATGCGTGTAAGTAATTTAAAGAAAGAAGAGAAAGGAATAAAGAGGAGAAGAAGTGATGGTGAAAAAGGGAAAGACAAATTATATTAGGGCTTTGCTTTTCTTTTCTTTTTTCATTTTTCATTTCTTTCTTGCTTTATTTGTGATCAACGGGGGGTATAGAGAGATGAGGAATCCATGTAATCCAAATGCTTGCAGACAAACAAAGCTACAGAAGAGAAAAAGCAGGCTTCGCTTTACGACCCAGAAAAGGAGATTTCAAACAGCATGACAGAGAGAGAGAGAGAGAGAGAGCTTAGGAAATTGCGTGGTTAGCAACACGACTCTCTCTCTCTCCCTTTCTCTCTCTCGTCTATATTTAGTGGGGAATTTAGACGTGACTCCAACCCCACATCTTGCTACTTTCTCTCTGTAAAAACCACATAGAAACCCCACCCGGGATTAGAGAGAACCACTCCACAGGGCTAGCTACTGCTTTGCATCTGGCCATGCTTGTTTTGTGCCAATTCCAATGGGTAGGTTTCTTTTGACTAGATAAAGAGGAGCCTGTGGGGCTTATACACTCTTTTGATTAGGACCCAGATTGATCCTCCATAGATCTCCTCCTCCACACCCCCCTCCCCCCCTCTCCTGAATAAAGACCATTCTCCTCTTTTTCTTCCCCTGTGTTTGTCTTCAACACCCCTTCTGGCTTTACCCTAGATGTGCCCTTGATGCTAAGCTTCATGAGCAAAGGTCAGCTTTTAGTTTATCATTTCATCTTCTTCACAAGTATACATGCACTTTAATTTCTTCTATTCACATACCTATATGCCTGGCTCCCTGTATGCCATTTGCAGAGCCCACCGGAGAATCGATGGCCTCCGTGGATGGCGTATGAGGAGCCAAGCATATATATATACACTCAATTTCATTTTTATGGTATACAAATATATATATCTATATATATGCTTGCGCCTTCATTTGAATCCTTGCACTATTAATTATCACTTCAAGGGTTCTATATGTAGTCATTAATTTTTCAGTGAGGCAGGAACAGCATTGTGAAGTTAGGGCAAAGATTGCAGGCCGTCTCTCCAGTCTGAACCAGGTAACTTTATATATATATATATATATATTCTCTTCTCCACTAATGGGTATCTCTCAGGTTCTGTAGGGTTTATCTTTTGGTTCAAAGATGTGAGTTCAATTATCTTTGCGGGTTGCAGGTATTTCTGGGGAAATGATAACATCACTTCTGATATCCCATTCTCCCCACACCACTGACACCAGATTTGTACACGTGTAAATAAAAGCTGATCAGTGATCGATCAGCCTGCTGTAATCTCTATTCCCATGAAACTCCTGAAACCAACCACACATTGAGAACATGAGAGTTACAGCCTGTAGGTTGGCCAATCAGCTTCTTGCATATATACATGCGTGTCCAGCGATAGATTCATGGACTATCTAGTCACAGTGACCTAAAACCACCATTTCACACTGTTCCATTAGTTGGTGTATTTGAACTAGTTTTGTTCTTCACTACTTCAAACTGATTCGATCTTTGTCCCAATGTTCTTATTCGATTAGTTAATTGTTATCAAATGCTTAGAATAGAGTTACTTGCATCTACCATTAGCTCATCCAGATTAGACCTTATCATTCTACGTAGTAAAAATATCTGTTGAAATATTACTAGGTAGAATGTCTTCAAGCGGCCATGAATTTAAAATCAATTAAATGCTTGAATGGCTAATTAATTTTATATTTTGTTACTGATGGCAGGTTATTAAGGGTACTTCCATATATATAATATATATATATAAATCAAAACAGTACATGCTAGCACATCTTTGATCTTTCACTAATACTGTGAGCAAATCTTTTGTAGTTAAATGATAAATATTTTGGAAGTTAATTTACCTGGTTAAACAAAATATACTTTGAACTTTCCCAATGACGCTAATATGTTTAATTTTATCGTATAAATACATATATTGTGGATATATAAATATGCACGTTGGGACAACTGTTCCTGTCAGAATACATATATTTATATAAATAAACATATTAAATCTTATGCACTTGTTCAATTTTTATATATCAACCCCCGCTCTCGCCTCTCTCTCTCTCTCTCTCTCTCTCTCTATGAATATATATGCTTGTAGAAGCTAAAGCAAATACCTAAGGATCATATAGTTTAGTGTAGGGGCAACGATGCATATATTTGTCTTCTTTCTTTATTCATGCGTGTGCGGTCTTGTGGGTGGAGCTACATCTTGGAGAGCAGAAAGCAGGCAATGTGAGAGAAATAGAATCAATGGCTGTGATGAAGCTAAGTGAATCTCATGAGATGGACCCGTCTCTCTTTTGGCCTGCTAGTTTTTCTTTTTTCTTTTTAATATTTTTGTAATATAGGGATTTCATGTTTTGTTCGAGTAATCTCTCACATATCCGTACACACTGATTTATACATGTAGATCAAGTAAAAATCCACCCAAAAGCCAATTTCTTCTTCAATTCACTGTGCTTGGCTAGTAGGGAATCTGATTTGAGGTCAATGCAGGTCAAACCACAGACATACATGGTTCGGCCAAACCCTGGGTGGTCCTCACCTCTGCAAATAGCCTGGAAAATATCCACTAGATTCCCACCTCTCCCTCCCTCCCCCCCCCTCCCCCCCCCAAAAAAAAAAACACCCCTCTCTCTCTCTCTAGGGTTTAATCTGCCGAACATTCTCCTGAATCCTGATCAGGCCAGTTTATATAGCGTATAATAGTATGAGATGGGGGGCCCTTTCTCTCGTATGTGCTCTTACAAAAGTGTACTTAGGGTCTGTGTAAAAGTAAAGATTCTCCCTCTACCACCTACGTCTAATCACTGCATGTATTTCACCCTTTTTCTTTAATTTGATTTCAAGTTGACACTTTAACCCCAATAATGGACTGACTTCCCTTCTACTTCAATATTTACAGCGATTCAAAAAAAAAAAAAATCTTGTCAGGTTGCTGAAATGTCAAATACATTTTGTTTGATGAGATTTTATGGATTTCATCTAAATATCAAGCTTACAGTGTACCAAGTAAACAGAATGAATAAGGGTTTCAATGTTATCCATACAAAGTGAACTGTATTATCATGCAAATTCAAAGCCAAAGTAGCCATGAATGCCAATTCTGCTGCTTCATTTCGAGCCCCTTATACACTCTTCCGAATCCAACTTTGACTGCTTCAATTTTACTTAATTGACCTGGCGGCACAATTCTGTTTATTTGTCACCTTTGCCATTTTCCCAAGCTCCCGTTGCATTAATCATTATTAGCCTCTAAATTTCTGCTGTATAATTATTCAGCCTTAATTTCCCTGTTCTTCCATTTCCATAATTTGTCCATCAGAACTGCTACAAAATCGATTAGTTTTCTTCAAAATTGATCTCCTCCCATACCTACGAGTAGGCGTTTCAAAAGTGTTCATATTGGTTGGGAGAAAACTCAAATTATCAAATAATTCAAAATAAAACCCTCTCTAATTGTGGCAATTTTATAGGATCACTTGATAATAACAATACTCAAATAAGATATAATGAAACCAAACAATCACCCATCAAGGCTTTAATTCCAATGAATCTCCATTAAATCCATAATTTAAGCCTTCGTTAGTGTTCCTTCTTGCCCAAAGGATTGTCAAATGGGAAAATTTTGATAACGTTGGAGCTAGTTCGTGTCGTGTTACCTGTTAACCTGTTTAACCTATTTAATTAAACATGTCGTGTTGTGTCACCTTTTAACCTGTTTAACCCGTTTATCACACACGACACCATAACCCATTTATTAAACAGACATGACACGTTAACACGACACGACACGAGACGTTATCCCACTTATTAAACAGACACGACACGTTAACACAAATAAAAACCTATTAACACAAATAAAACATGTTTAACCTGTTAAAATATGAATATCCTCAATAATCAACACATAATAAAAGTCATCTAATATGCAAAATAAAATACAATCACCCCAACAATAAAATAAAATACAGTCATCCAACAATAAAATAAAATGTTCTAAATTAGATATTACACAATCTAATCAACAGTGAAAGAATTAGAGCATTGAATTGAAGGAGTGTTTTCCTTAGAAATATCCAATTGAATGATATCTTCACTCAGTTCCACCATATGTAACTTAGAATTTTCTGCAAGAAAAATATTTATGTAAACAATCATCAACCTTTTTCATTCATTAAAAGTAATGAGGAAAATAAAATAATAAATTTTGAAAAACAAACTAGAAAGAAATATCACCGATCTCTCCAAACATCCAATCTCTAGTGCATATGAGTGCCCCCACTATTTCAGGTTTGAGAGAATTGCGATACTGATCAAGGACTCGACCACTAGTACTGAAAGTGGACTCAGAAGCAACTATGAAAACAGGAATACTCAAAATATCTCGAGCCATCAAAGCAAGTTTTGGATACCGATATTCATTTGCTTTCGATTAAGATAAAATATCCAAATTTTCTTCTTTATCAATGCTTTCCTCTTCCAAATATAAGTCCAACTGTGATTTTTGAGTTCGAGTTTGATCTTTACTTTGAAATGAATCAAATTCCTAATAAGTTAAAACATGAAAATAATTAATAATAAGTATTTACAACCACATGTTAACGAAAAGGAATGGAAGCAACCTAATTAATAAGTAGGAAAAATAATATATTACCTTAAACAAACCCTTTTTAAATGATGACTCTTCTTGGTTGGAATCACTATCCTTGCTTTGAGAGACTGGAGTAGGAGATGGAGACACTTTGTACTCATCATAAATTTCATGCAACTTTGAACTGACATTGTCAAATTGTGGTGAGTCAACTCCATACATTTTATCATAAGCCCAATTCACAAATTGAAGTTTGTATCGGGGATCTAATATCACTACAATGGCTAAAATCATACTAAATTCGGACCAATATTTTTCAAACATTGCCATCATCAAATTAGCCATATTTTTCAAGTACACATCTTCTGAATCCATGTGCTCTTTCAACATCAAGTATGCCGTAAAGACAGAAGGAAAGTACAAGTTAGCAGTAGGATACTTTATCCCCGAAAACACACAAGTAATGTCATAAAAGATACTCAAGAAACTGTTGATTTTCTTAACTCTATCCCAATCAAATTGAGATGGACAACTCTTATAATTTGAATCACTTATTTCTAAGTGGTTAAAGGCACGTCTGTAGAAAAGAACACTCTCAAGCATAAGATAAGTAGAATTCCACCTTGTAGGAACATCTTGTCTCAAACCCTTCTTAGCAAACAAAGATAAAAACTTCACACATTCTAAAAATTTCTGTTTTCTCACTTGGGATCCTCTAACATACTTGATACTTTCCCTAACTTTGTGAATAGAATCATCAATTTCTTTCAATCCCTCTTGCACAACCAAATTCAAAATATGAGCGCAACATCTGAGATGAAAAAAATCTCCTTTACAGACAAATGACTTTTTTAAGTTCAAATTCTTTTTCAATAAGCTAACAAAAACATCATTGGCTGAAGCATTGTCCAAAGTAACACAAAATATTTTCTTCTCTATTCCCCAATCTGATTCTAAAATCAAACCAACCTTTTCACTCAAAGCTACACCACTATGTGGAGATGGCATAAATGAAAAATTCAATATTTTTTTCTACAAAACCCAATCATTATCGATAAAATGGACAGTAACAGGAATATACCCATCTGTAGTGATAGAAGTCCACAAATCAGAAGTCAAACACAACCTTCCTGGTGCCTCTTTAAGTACACATTTCAGCTTATCCTTCTCCTTCTTATACATTTTTAGCAAATCAGACTTCAAAGTATTTCTAGAGACAAGTGTAGCATTAGGATTAAGGTAAGAACAAAATGCCCTAACACCAACATACTCAACAAAAGACAATGGCAAATCATGCATAACAATGGCAGCCACAACCAACTCTCTAAACTTATCAGGATCAAATTTAGTGCATCTCATTGACATATCTTTGTTCAACAACAATTGCCCAATATCAGCAATGTCTTTTCTAACACAAGTTTCACTATGGCGTTTAAGATTACCTGTCCTATACTTGCTTTCACAAATAAATATGGCACCGCATTTCTTACATTTGCACCTTTGCTTTCCATCCACCAATTTCTCTATTAGTTTATCAAAAAACATCCACACTTGTGAAGTTAACTTCCTCTTGCGCTTTCCTTTACTATCCATTTTTGATGTTCCATCAACTTTTGATTCTTCTAGCTCAATCACATTATCATCATCTGCATGTGCGCCTAATGAAGAAACAGACTGTGACTCAAGATTAACTTGAATGCCATCAGGATCCATCTGCATATAGACATGACCTCGTACTAAATGTTTCTTTAAAGACATGACCTCATACTAAATGCAAGTACCACTGAAATTTGCTCAAATTTTTTTGAATTCAACCTCTCGAAACAAAAATTATACAAAACAATCACCTAAACAACCCTCAACAGAATGGAAAAACGTCTTGTATAGAAAGGAGCTGAACGCAAGCTATCCAAATCTCTGAATGCATTATGCATCATAAACAAAATGAAGTGCTTTATGCATCATAAACAAAATTTAGTAAAGGAGCAACTAACTGCTAAAAGTAACATCAATAAAATAGATAGGCAAGCTATCCAAATCTCCCAATACATTATGCATTATAAACAAAACCAAGTGAAGGAGCAACTACCTACTGGGCGAGAGACGGAGCAAGGGGTAGCAAGCCACCGGCCACGAGCACGAGGCGACATTTGCTGGGCGAGAGATGGAGCAGAGCAGTGAGAGGCAACGCTTGCTGGGCGAGCGACGGAGCAGCGAGCCACTGGCCACGAGCACGAGGCGAGAGAAAGAAGGCGAGAGCGAAAGGGCGATGGCGAATGGCGACGAAGCAACAACAGGAAAGAGAGTCAGCGAGGCGAGCGAGCAAGGACGAGCCACCACCGACCGAGCAACGAGAGGCGAGAGAGAGAGGGAGAGAGTGAAACGGCTATGGCGAAGGGCGACGGAACAACAAGAGGAGAGAAAGGCAGTAAGGCGAGCTGGTGAGGACGAGCCACCACCGACCGAGCAGCGAGCGATGGCGAAGGTGAGTAGCCGACGAAGATAGAGAGGACGAGGTGCGACGAAGCGAGAGAGGCAAGGCTAGGGTAGTGAACGAAAGAGTGGGAGGGAGAAGGCGCCGACAGTGGAAGGGAAGAGTTAGAGAGAAAATGGGGAGTTTAGGGAATTAGGGTTTCGGGAATAAGGAAATTGGCGGGGGGGCGGGAATTTGGTTTTTATTTTTATTTTTTGAAATATTTATTTGTTAAATATAAATAATATTATTAATTATTTGATTAAAATTTATTAAAATAATTTATAATTATGATAATTAATAAAATAATAATCTAAAATATGGTTTGTTGCAACTTTACTCGTTCTTTGAATTTTGCACGAAAAAAATTTATGAATGGCAGAAAAAATATACATTTTGTGATAAAATTTAATCTATCACGATTATTTTGTCATAATAGGCTAAAATTCTTATAATGCTCTTAGTTTATGAATCCATTTTGTAAAGTTTAGAACTCTTAATATGGTTTTTTTTTTAGTTATCATTTATAGATGTAATTGAGTTGATTGTTATAAACTAATTAAAAATAAATTTAATTATTATAAACTTTGTTTATTAAATTCAAATTGGATTTGACCATAGTACTAATATCTCATCATTATTGATTGGAGATCAAATTTAGAGAAATGATATAACATCAATTAATAATTGACCAAATGAATTTAGTGACTCTTTAATCGCACGTGATCTTTAACCTGATCCAAACTCAAACTAGAGTTCCGAACTTTCCATCATCACAGAGAACGTCTCACTCCCTAGTTTCTCCGAAACTACTTCTCTACCTCACCCTGATGACACTAGTAATAGCCAGATGCCACCCCCATATAACATCGATGAGTTGTGTTTGGTAACCATCGTCGTCATTGAGCATCGACTACGTTATCAGTTTTATGGTTTGTCTTTTTCTTTTAAAATAATTGTATGATTTGATTTCTTATAACTGTTTTGAATATATAGAATGAATATTATGCTTTTATTTACTTTAACGTTTCATTCCATCGTCTTAAAAAAATAAATTTAATTATTATAAACTTTTTTTTATTTAATTCAAATTGGATTTGACCATAGTGCTAATATCTCATAATTGTTGATTAGAGATCAAATTTAGAGAAATGATATAACATCAACTAATAATTGCCCAAATGAATTTTGTGACTCTTTAATTGAAAAACTCAATAATTTATTAAAAATTCTAATAAAATATATATGTATATTAGATTTATTTAAAAAAATAACATAGTTAAATTTTAAAACTATTTGCTATTTAAATTTATAACTTAGAGTGAAATTATCTAACAATTTATATTTGTGACTTGATTACGCAAATTTTTTAAAAGTTGATCCATATACTATTATAAAATCATTATCAATCTTACACATTCATATAGGCTATTAAAAGGGAGAAAATTTAATTGTTAATTCTAAAATATTATAAATAACTCTTGATCAAATCTTTATTTCGTAGTGCAAGAGATTAATAGTTTGAATATTGTCACCCTCTCCCTCAATTCTCTATCTCTTTCTCTCTATATGTATATATATATATATCATTTTTATAAATTTTATAACCTTGAGATCCAAAAACTTAAAAATTTACATATTAGATCTATTAATCATAAATATTAAATTATAATCATAATTTTTTTGAATATATAATAGTTTTTTTTAATATTATAATTGTTTTTAATTTATTTTTTGTAAATTAGTCTTAAACGTGTCATTTCGTGTATAATCGTGTTAACGTGTTCAGATCAACCCACTAACCCTTTTAATTAAATGTGTCATTTCATGTATAATCGTGTTAACGTGTTCAGATCAACCCACTAACCCTTTTAATTAAACGTGTCATTTCGTGTATAATTGTGTTAACGTGTTCGGGTCAACCCATTAACCCGTTTAGTTAAACATGTCATTACGAATCTAAACGGGTTAGGCGGGTTAACCCGCCTAAGACACGAAAAATAATCGTGTCATAAACGGGTTGACTCGTTTATGACCCGAACCCGATTAGTCCCAACCTTAACCCGCTTAACTCTGTGTCGTGTCGTGTCGTGTAATTGGGTCGTGTCAAAAATTGTCGGCCCTACTCCCAGACCAATGGCCAAGCTGAACTAGCCAATAGGGAAATAAAGAGAATTTTGGAAAAGACTTTAACTATAATCGAAAAGATTGGTCTTTGAGATTGATTGATGCTCTATGGGCATACAGGACTGCATACAAGATGATCTTAGGCATGTCTCCTTATAGGTTGGTATTTGGAAAGCCTTGCCATCTGCCTGTGGAAGTGGAACATAAGGCTTATTGGGTTATCAGAAAAATTAATAAAGATCCAAATGAAGTACTCCACAACAGGAAACCTACAGATGAATGTACTAGAAGAAGCGAGAAATGAAGTTTTTGAGAATGTCAGAATTTCAAAAATGCACATCAAGAACCTGCATGATAGGCACATAAGCAGAAAGGGTTTCAAAATAGGTCAATATGTGCTTCTATATGATTCCAAGCTTCATTTGTTTCCTGGAAAGTTGAAGTCCAGATGGATTAGACCTTTAGAATTTGATCTATCTCAAATCATGGTGCCTATGACCTAGCAAATCTTTAAAATGGTCAAATGACTAAGGTAAATGGGGATAGACTGAAAGCTTATCTTAAGCTCTTGTCTAATGAGGAAACAAGCATGGATCTTGCTGATCCAAGGAAATGAAAATAAATCGAAAAAAAAAACAAAAAAAAAATTATGTGTATATAAAAAAAATTAATATATATGGTTTTTGGTTTTGATGTGTTGTTGTCACTCTTTATTTTGATTTTAGTATCTTAGCAAGTTCATGGATTCACATCTGCATTGAAGACTACCAGGTATTCTTCCAACTCCCTCTGAATTATTTTATGTTGTAAGAAGAAATAAGGTATGTTTGTTCTTATGCCTGAGCCATGCTTATTTTCTTTAATATTTGCTTTATTATCTGTGTTTAATTTGTGGAAATTTATTTCCATTAAAGTCTTAGTTAATAGTTCATTTCAAAAAGAGAAGTTTTGATATTCGAATAACATATTCGAGTGACCCTCGCAGCATTCGAATGAGCTCAGGCATATTCGAAAGACCCCTTAGTCCTCAGTGAGCATAACGCTAAAACTATTCGAATGCTTTCAAGAAAATTCAAATGTCCGTGCAATTCATTTGAATGCGTTACTGTTGCATTCGAATGACCTATACAAAACCTTTGTTAATGGGTTACTGTTTGAAATTCATTCGAATGAGAGCCAAATTCATTCAAATGAAGTGTTTGCTCATTTAAGAAACCCTCAACACATTCGAATAAGCCTTATGTTCATTTGAATAACCTGACCTTCATATGAATCCATCTCTTGTATTCAAATGTAGCTTTGTTTATTTGATTTGTTTTTGTTATTTAAAAAAACAATAATAATAATAATAAAATAATAAAAAGGAGAAAAAAATCAAAATCAAAATAAAATTTTCTATTAACATTCGGATAAGTCATTCAAATGATGCTTTGCACATTTGAATGACTGCTATATTCGAATAGCCCATAGTTCTTAGTGAGCGTATTGCTGAAAACATTTGAATGACCCTCATAGTCATTCTAATGACCAAGAAATTCATTCGAATGATATTACTGTTGCATTCAAATGAGTGGCTCAAAGCCATCAATAATCAAGTTACTATTTAAAATTCATTCGAATGCATTTTTTCCACATTCGAATGAGGCGTCCAGCCTTTTAAAATCCTTCAGCGAACATTTGAATAAACCCTTGCTCATTCGAATCACCTATTGCCTACTATTCTGATACCCGAACCCTTACTCGAATCGCCCAGCGATCATTCGAATCTGCCTCTATCATTCGAATGAACCCAAAATCATTCGGATGATACCTCTGTTAGTTTCATAACCGATCCTCAATCCAAATCGACGCCCCCCTTGAATTTAAATCTCCTCTTCAATCCGTGCGACCCTTCATCCAACACACTCGAAACCTCCATATAAAATCGCATCATCCTTTCCAAATCATCCTCATCCATCTTCCAAGCATTAATTTGAGGATCATTGCAGATTGCCAATGTGGAAGCACAGTAACCATTCATTTGAATCTGGGAAGCACACATTTGAATGTCTTTTGAAGACCACGGCTAAGAGGTAAGGGTTGTTTAAATCATTTACATTTGAAGAGCGTTTTGTTGGGTGAAGGAGTTGTTGGCTTGAGGGAGGAAAGGAGATTATTGTGAGTAGAAGAGGATTGGTTGGTTGATTGAAAGAAGAAGAGAAAGAAGGAACCAAATACTACCCACCAGTTGTTCGATAAAAGTTTCTAACCAACTCCCTAGGCTTAAACTCAAAACATAGTCATGTCCCCAAAGAAAAAACGATCCAAAGTCGTAGGGGAGAGTTCTAAAGCACCCAAAAGGCAAAGAAGAAAGGAAGATCCCCCTGCCAGTGAGCCTATAGAACAACCCCCACCCTTTACAATCACATGGTTTATTAACCCAAATGCTGAGCAAAATTACAAAGAGGGATATGCTAAGAGACCTGTTCTGTGTGAGAGAGGGATTGTTTTGGAGCAATTTGAGGGACCCTTATGTTATTTATTGTCTTTGATCACGACAAAAGGATGGCAGTCGTGGGTGAGATTCCAACACAAGGCCATCATTCCCCTAGTTAAAGAGTTTTATGCCAATGTGACTAGTAGCAGAGATGACTCAGGGAATAGGTGTTTAATTTCAGAAGTGAGGAAGGTGAAGATTGAATTAAGGCCCTCTGATATTGCTGAAACATTCCAAATCCCAATAGAGGCATCACATAGGGACCCTGAGGAGTCAAGTGTAGATTTGGGGAAGGAGAACTTGGCTAGGATTTTGACAAAAAAGAATGATGTTGTATGGTTAGGTCCTACCCTCCCAAAGAAGAATTTGTCCCCTAAATGCATCATCCTACATAGACTTCTTTGCTCACACTTTATGCCCCCGCGCATTTACTGGCACTGTCTCGGTTAAGCAAGCCACATTCATAGGGAAGATGATCCTAAGGGTGCATATAGACTTGGCCATGCACATTTTTTATACTATTGATTTAGTGGACAAGAATACACATGGAGGAGGAGGACTACCATTTGGAGGGCTGATTACCTACTATGTGTTAAAGAGTGGGGTAAAGGAGAAGGCAACCTTTGAAGTCATCAACCCCATAGATAGGATCAGCCTAGCATCCACACGTAGGAGTAGGGGACAGTTGAAAAGGCTAGAGGCAACAACTCCTGAAAAAAGAGAAGCATCAGGTAGGCTGGTTGAAGAATAAGAAGTACCATCTCAAGAACCGCCACTACAGGAGACCTAGACAGAGAGGCGAAAGGAAGATCATTCACTGAGGGATTTGTATGAGTTAGTCAAGGGGATGCAAGAAAGGCAAGAGAGGCATGAGACTTTATTGAAGCAATCATTGAAGAAGATGCAAGAGAGGTAGGAGGCTATTTTTGAGGAGTTGCAGGTAAGGCAGAGGGTTATTTATGTAGGGGTGATGACCATGTATGATCATTACAAAGCATTGGACCAGAAGGTGGGTTAGCTACTGGATACATCAGTTAAAGAGCCACCACAGAAGACTACAAAGACCAAGTTGGTCGAGGTCGAGACTTGCATGCAGAAGACTACTGACATGTGGTGAGATGCAGAGGGTGCACCTTCCACATCAGGGACATGACCCCAGCCCAAGCATGCTTCCCCTCCACATTCTAACATTCCATCCTCTTCCACTGTTCCTCCTCCTGCCGAGCCCTTGATGAAGGCCCCTTCTAGTGACTCCATTGAGGAGAACACCATTTCTAATGATGTCACTGATGGCATAGAGTAGTCATAGAGTTCTAATTTTCATGATTGATCTTTGTTAGCAAACCTATGAACTACAAAAATTTTAAATGCACTTTCTTTTTTTAAATAATTGAATTGCTTGCTCTATGCATTAGATTTAATATTGGATATTTTAAACTGCATTCACAGCCTACACATCACCTTTGTTGATTTCTTGTTTGAAAATAGAAATGCATGAGTTAAGAATAAAGATTTTTGCATGCATTGGATGTTCCATGTGTCTGTAGCATGAAATCAAAAGATGTTGCGATTAGTTAATGGATGCATTACATGAATTCTCAACAAAGGTGGAGATTGCTGCCCACTGTGAGCATTTGAGCCTATTGTCGTTGATTCTGAGTGAACAAAAAATTTTACTCTGAACATACTTCTGCTTGCTCTGAATTTTCTTTCAATAGCTTCAACACACTCAATTGCTTTGAATGCTAGACATGACAATGAAAGAATTCCAATTAAGTTTCCTATTTTGAATGCTATGCTCGAGCAGATTCGTTTCCTAGGAGATGAAAGTGAGACTGTTTTTTAGCCTTAAACCTATTTTATTCCCTTAAACCTTAAGTTTTGATACACCATGTTGAGCCTATACAAGGAATAAATTTATCTGGTAACCTTTACTTGACCAATCACCCCTCTTAAACCATATCCTTACCTTGTAGGTATGTGTTGTGAACCCTCTCATTATCTAGAGTGCTATTGTTGATACTGTTGTTATTTTATGTCTAGTTTAAAAAAAAAAGGAAAAAGAAGAAATAAACAAAAAAAAAAAATGGTTGCTTCAGTAAAATGCTGGAAGAATTTTGTCCCCTATTCCAGTTTAAAAAAAAAGAAAGAGATATATATATATATATATTAAGTACCAAATAAGGGTCACAAGATACTCTTTGAATCCCTATTCTCTTTTTTTTTTTTTTCCTTTCATAGCCATTCCATCACCCCCAGAGCCCCATTACAACCATTTTACACTCTCACTTGATCCTTAGGCAAATTGGCACTCAAGCTTAGCAGTTATAAGGAGAGACTTTGATTGAAATTTGGATATTGATCATGAATGTATTTCCAATCATGAAGCTATGTTAAAATCCCTTCTGTTGTTAATGTTGTTTTTCATATTTGGGATGACACCAATTTGCTTTTGATTCTTATTTACTCTTATTAAGGTGCATCCCTAAGTGTAACCAAGTGTGATTACTTCCTTTGAGAGGGCATTTACCCACTGTGAGATTTGAAGTCAAAACTGTAACACCCAGTATTACTGGTGTTAGGAGAATGGAAAAGGAAGTGAGAAACTTTCAAAAATGCCCTTGAGAAGGTGATGGATCTTGAGAATAATGGTGCCCTATGAGAGGGGCATTTTGGTAATTTGGATAGTGAAGTCCAATAAAGGGTAATTTGGTAAATTGAAAATAATTCCTAGGTGGAATTAAGTATGGAAGTGAATTAATTTCCCAATTTTTGTATTTATGTGGAGATAAATGAGATTAATAATTCACAAGGGGTATTTTAGTAATTTGGAGTGAAATTCCATAAAGGAATTAAAATATGAAAAATGGGAAATTGAGAATATTCAATTATGAGAGAAAATAATTGATTTTACCCTAAAATAATGGATTAATGTGGTGAAGCCACATGGAGGGTGGAGATTTAAGCTTGGAGGCTAAGGCTTGTGTCTTAGAGTGACACATGGCATGTTCTCCTCCAAGAGAAAGATGGAATAAATTAATTCCAAAAGAAAAACAGAAAATGGTCATGTGAGCATTAAATGGGAGACATGATTATGTAGGATTTAAGTAAATCCAAAAGGAAAAGAAATTAGTCTCTCATTAGTGTTGAAAATGTGAGATTTGAATTTAAAAGGAAATTGTGAGTGAAATTAGTCACTCACATGTGATGGTTGGAAAATGGTCAAAATTAAATAAATAGAAAAGAAATTCTATTTTGGGATTTGAAGACAAGATCAAGGGTGGAGGAATTGTCTTGAATTTTTCAAGGCTTGAGATTAAAAGTTAAAGAGACATGGATTGTGCTTTCTTGGATGGTGGGGATTTGGTCTTGAAAAAGGGAAAGAAATCTAATGGTGGAGATTTAAGAAGACCAAATGGCATGTATTATGGTATTTTCAATGGATGAGATTTTCTCTCTTAGAGAAAATCCAATAGCTAGCATTGGATCTTGAAGTTATTAGATATAAAAGAAAATTTCAAGAGAGTAGGGGGAGAAGTCTTCCAATGGAGAAGAAGAAGAAGAAGAAGAAGAAGAAGAAGAAGAATGAAATGGGAAGAAGTAAAGAGCCTAGAGGTAAGCTCTTTTGTTTTGCAAAGAAAGTAGAGCCTTCTTGCTTCTTTAATCTTCTAGTCTTCAAAAATAAAAGTTTTAAGATCAAGGTTTAATTTTTTTTAAGGAAATGGAAGCAAGGGAGGTCTTGAAGATTAAAGTTTATTAAAGAGCATGAGAAGTCAAGGTAATGGATGGCCCCATGGGGAGGTGGCCTTGCAATCAGTTGTAAGTATGGTTCATAAATGTGTATGTTGCATTTTACATGTTTAATTATGTTCACGAGACTTATGGCCATAGGGTAGATTGGGACATGGTGGGTTGATGCCTCTAACCTTGGTGGGTTGTGAGGGCAAAGAGACCTAACCACACTTGCATGCACTTGGCATCATATATTTTTGTTATGTCCATATTTATTTTGCATTGCACCCTTATTAAACTTAATAGCTCATGAGGTTTTTACTCTCACATATAGGTTGTCGAGGCTCGAGAAAAGTCAAGGAAAAGATGGAATAGCATGTGGATGCATGTGAATGAAGATCCAAGAGCATTGTATGGCTTTGGAAACCTATCTTGTTTATTTGCTTCATGTTGTAATGAGCCTAAGAGTGGTATAAGGAGTATTATTTTTGTTTTGTAAGCTTTCTATGGAAAAAGTGGGTATTTTGGTGTATGTATGATGTGTATGAAAGCTGAAAATTTTGGGCAAAAAAGGGGTCCAAGGAAAATTTTGGGCATGGTTGTGTAGTGAGCAGCAGCAGTAGGGGCCACAATGGCCGCTAGTGTGCGGGGGCCCATGGGGGTGACTAGGCATTGGCACGCGGGCGCGACAGGCTCGAATGGCCCTCGACCAACGTACCGTGAGGGCCCCGGGAGGGCTAGCAGGCCCCGTCGGCTATTTTTTAAAAACAAATTTGGAAAAAATGGAGATTTTTGGGGAATTTCTTAATTGATTTTGGACCCCGGAGGAATTTTCAAAATGAAAGGATTTTTCATGCATTTTTGGGAATAAATACCTATATTTTTAGAAAATGAAAATTGTGAATTTTTCCTCGAATTTTGGGAAAACTAATGGGTTGTTTAGAATTTTGAAATATATGGAGCCCGATGGAATTCATGGAAAGAAGAAGAATTAAAATAATAAAATATTGATTAGGCAAACTTAATGGAAATTAATTTGCTAAGTGTGGTATAGTTAAAGCCCAAGTTTGCTAGTGATCCTGAGATTGAGGGAAGGGAAGGACGAAACCTAGTTCCCACCTAGGGCGTTTCGTGTCAAAACATAGTTTGCCATTTGCAAATGGCTGGGCATGTGAGCAATTCAAATGATTGTTCACGAGTGGCACCCGTAAGTGGGAATGGGGCGTCACAAAAACTTTGAGAATGGAGTGTGAGACCTTGATTGATCTAATTACATTTATGAGATTGCATGCTACTTAATAGGACATCCCACTGTATGTTTAAATTCATTTGTTCTCACTCATGCATTTTTATTTCACACTTGAAATCTCAATATCTATTCAGTAGTGAGAAAGTAAAAATTGAAATCCAGTATTGAATCTCATTGCTAAGGGACTAGCAATGTTTAAGTTGGGGGTGTCATTGAAATAAAAAATATCAAATTTTGTCATAATATTTATTGATCCATAATCAATTTAATGAGCTAAAATATAAAAAAATATTTGTTTGCAGGATTCAATGGGAGATATGGATCAAAGATAGAAAATAATTCAATTGAGGCATGATCAAGCATAATCAAATGAAAATGAGTGACCCAAATAAAGAAAGGAAAAAGGAGTAGCCAAGGTACATCATTCGAACGAAATCTGTAATTATTTGAATGAAAGGGTCATTAGGATGAAGATAAAGCAATTCGGATGAAAGGCAGTGAGTCGAAGAAAATCAAGAACATTCGAATGAACCCTACAGTCATTCGAATAAAAGGATCACCAAGTGCACATTCAAATGAGGATAAAGCAATTCGGATGGAAAGCAATCAAGGAAAATCATTTGAATGAATTCTTCAAGACATTCGAATGTGAAGACCATCGGGAATACAATCGAATGAGGTTAGCCTAATTCGAATGAGAAGCAGCAATTTAAGAAGTCAAGATAATTCATATAACCTAAGATCATTCGGATGAAAATAAGGACATTGGAATGTTGCCAAAGTCATTCGAATGTGTAGAAGAAATCAAAGAGTAAAATTAGAAATTCATTCGAATTTGGATATTGTTGCATTCGAATGACAGAGGAAATCGCCGTGCAAATGAATAGTAAAACATGAAATTCATTCGAATAAGCCTTGAACTCATTTGAATGATGCAAGCAGCCCAAAGAAATCAAGCGCACATTCGAATGTCTCTGCTCACTCATTCGAATGATCACCCAAAGCAAGCCTTCAAACGTGCAAATGAATGCGGTGGCACAACCGATAAATTCCACTAACTTTTTGAACAACTTTACACCAAGTGGTCCCCCTCCTCCATGCGCAACAAGCTTAATAAGGGATTATCCTCCTCGGAATCAAGACAATAGGGATAAGAACATAAATCTCTTTTTATGTTTAGAATCAGATATGAATCAGTAGCGTAGTCTTTACATTATGCATGTTGTTTGTACTTTTTGGCATTTCAGTTCTCATTCTATGTTTTGTTCTTTGAGTTTACTGTAAGTTCAATACCAGTTGTAGCTATGTTCAAGTATTCAATGCAACAGTAGTTCATCTTCCAGTTATTATTGCTTGTCTCTATTTTATTCATCACTTATCTGCTGAGTTAAATTCAAGTTGTTTTATTTTCTATGGAAATGAGTAGCTAATTCTAAACTTGGGGCAAGGCAAGGACAGTGTCCAATGCCTCATATTACCCAAGGTAGCCGAACTTCAAACGTTCAATAGTATAAACTAAGAGAGCTTAAGGGTTGTTCTTCATTTTAAAACTTTAGGCTTGGATTGGTTCGTATGCCTAACCTAGAGTCTTCATGCCACGTATGAAGGTTACTTAACCTAGAAATGTCCTCATACCCAAGCCCGAACTATTATCTTTACAAAACATTATTTACACACTAATTTATGATAGCTTCTTAATATAGAATCCTCCATGCCATGTATGGGGATTGCTTAAACTAGAGTTATCATCATCTCAATCGTGCATTTAATGACTAAACCTCAAGCAACTTGAATATTCTATTATACTTAAGTAAGCTATATGGGAATCAGTTGAGCTTGGCACTTCAGTTGTCTTGACCCAAGATTTCTCCACATCCAGAAACTAGATAATCTTCATCAGCCTAAACAATTTTCATATTCTTTAAGCTGATTGGATTGGTGTGATTACCTCTTTCCATGAGTAATATCCCTGTGAATCGACCCGATTTTACCTGAAAAATTTAATTTTCTGCTATGATTACACTCATGCACTAGCGAGTCTAAATGCCTCACTCTTTTTGATAATTTGAGTTGTTAAATAATCTGTGTTATAACTAGAAAAAGTATAAAAAGTGACAATATAGGGTGAGTAATCTCCCTGTGAATCGAACCATTTCATCACTACATTACTATTGTACAGACTTTCCCCTATCAGGGCCTTTATGCATTTTACTAAACTTGGCTTTTATGCACTTACCCAACTCATCCCTCATGAGTTTGGTATCCCGATTAATCATAGTTCATCACCATATAGGTAACGCCTATATAGCTTACGAGCATGCATCAAATATGCCACGTCCATATCACATGCCGGGTAGCTCTTTAGTTGCTTCCATTTCCCACTAATGTGAACTACCATGATCTCTTTGACCATCACAAGATTGTTAGTGTAGGTGCTCCAGACCCAATCAGATTGGGCAAATTGTACACTGACATTAGTAATCATATTTATTATTGAATAAAGAGTTATTTATTTTACAAGAAGTCATTCTATTAGTTTCTTATTGTTAATGTAATGATCGGATGAAACTAGATAGAAGTCTATATGATGTATACTCTGATTAATCTACAAAGATGTGAGATAATACATCACAGTTTCTCAACATCATTAAATGTCCCAAGTTGTAGCAATGTCAAGAATGGACATTGACAATTACGGTAAGACTTGTATGTGCTATGTTTTTGCTATGTGATAGCAATGGGGGTCTCACACCCATAGGTATGAGATGCCTAGACAAGTACATAGACGACCAATGTTGGAGAACGTGTCACTGGACATGACTCACCATGAGAATCTATTTTGATTATATGTTGATGCTATTCTCATACGAGATGGGTGTAACTAATCCTTGAACTTGAGATTATCACAGTCATCTCATAAGAAGACTGGTATACTTTGACTTCGTTTCGATGGGCCTAAACAAAGGCTACATGTGGGCAATCATTGGGCATATCGTGAGGCTTATGGAGATGGGTGCATAATCAAGATGGGACTCGTCTATCCCTTGATAGAGAATGATGTATCAAGGTGCCTTTGGTGGATATTCACTTTAAATCCATGGCCATGGTGAAAGAGATCAATAAGGAGTTATTGATTCACTTTCTATTAAGTGAAGATATCCAGATGACCAAAGAAAAACTCATGTGATCATAATTAAGCAACACATTTCCATACTTGAGATCACATAAGATACTTTGACGAAAGGATCGAATTACATAGTAACCATGCTCGTGAAAGGTTATTTGCGGATTATGAATCCTTTTGAATAATTGGGTAGGCATGATGCCTTGCTAGAGGCCAATCTTGTCTTATGTGTTCGTACCGACACATTGTCAACATATTCGGAAGCCTAATGAGTCATACGCAATAGGCACGGTCCCTGGCTTAAACCAGGAGAGCGGACGTATGGTTGAGTGGGACACTTTGACAAAAAGTTGCGCCGTCGTAGATTCTCATGGGAAAAGAACAAATAGACGTAATGACGTCAATATGAAGAGGGGTCGTTATAAAAGAAAAGAGTTTCCTAAAATGACAATTGATTAAATTAGAAAAAAGTTTCTAATTTAATAATTTAGGCTTAATTTAATACTTGGGTTAAATAAAGTATTTGGGCCAAATATTAAATCAAATTAAATATTTGGGCTAAATTAGATTTGGGTCAAATATTAAATAATAAATATTATATTTGGGCTAAATTAGATTTGGGCCAAATATTAAATATTAAATATTAAATATTTGAGCTTGAATTAGATTTGGGCCAAATATTTTATAAATCGATTTGGACCACTTTAATTTCTAGTTGGACTAGGATTAGCCCACTTAAGTTTCTAGTTGAACTAGGATTAATGGGCTAGCCAAATCCATGTCCATTAGGGTTTAGGAAACCCTAGGAGGTTGCTCCTCTATAAATAACCGTTTATGGGATGGCCAAATTAAGCTTTTATTTTTATGATTTTCAAGAGTTGAAAATCCATTCTTTTCCTGTCCATTCATAAGCCTTGTTAGGAGAAGGAGCTAGCACTCCTATTCCGCTCTCCTCGTCAACAGACGCGCGCCGCGTATCACAAGTTAGAGGCGGGATGCTTGGATGGCTCAAATCCGCAAATGACTCAAAAATCTAAATGTTAGATTTACTTTATTATGTATGTGATTGCTTGATTTCGAAGTTGATCCAATCGCTGGGATCAGGGTAAGGTTCCAAATTTTGAACTACGCTGCTTGCTCCGTAGCGATCTTGCTTTACTTTCAAAGATCTCCTCTCAATATAGACCAACAGGAACTTAAACCCTTATCCAATCTAATTCTTTAAGGCGTTGCTCCTGACCTTTGGCATTTGATCATCACCTATAGTTCACTAATTTTCTCTGGCCATTGGGCCACTTACCCTTACCGCGAGTCAACCCATTAGTTATCTGCCACAAGGTTTATAACATCAGATCCGTTATTGCGAGCCTTGCACTTGTAGCATTACTACCACAGTAGAATCCCTCATTTTGCCTCTACGAGCTACTTTGACTCCACCTTTATCACTCTTTTAATTCTACCTTTCCCATAATAATGGATCCCAATCCATCATCCATCAGGAATCCATCCAACTCATCGCATGGTTTGGCTATCTTTTTTCATCAGGTGGCTCACTAATAGGCCTACCGGGCTCCATAAACAAGAAATAGGCTAAAGGTTGAGCCTATCCATCCCTTAACATCCTGACTAGCATCTTCCTCTCAATCCACAATCATCATGCTAAGTCCACCTCAAGTTCCAACATCTATCATCTAGAGCACATAGTAGCACCCTCCAGGTGACTGAAGACCTCATGTCTCTCCTAGCATACCCACGTATGCATTTAGTCACTATGTCTAGCTCTGCCTTCCACTCACCTTACACGGGCTCTCAAAACTTTGGAATGTCAACCCAGACCTCAATATCACTCGCCATGCCCCCACTCGCTAGGCATCTAGAGTTGGCATTTCCTTGACGTGCATAGCCCATGGATGTCCCATAGCCATCGTCTGGCCTATCAAGGCCCTAGGCCCACACAACCTGTTCATACCCTTTTCTGGGTGCTATCATCATCCCAATAAGGACCTCGTGACCTTAGGTATCCCTTTTCTAGGTGATATCATCATCCCAACAATGGCTTTTCTATAGAAAACACCAATTCCTACAACCCAAATATCAAATATTATTGCATAGAATTATTCTAAATGATCTAACTTATTTGTATGTAAAATTGTAAGAAAAATGAGTAGCCACACGCCCTCACGGGGCTCGGGAAGATGGCATATGTGCCTATATGCACAACTTTCTGGCACGTGTACTGCATGTGCTATTGTCTTCTCTGGTAACGACACGACAACCTCTCAATTTTTTGGTCATATCTTCCTCATTTTAACTACAATTCGACCTTCGTTTGAACCTACGATTCCCTCTTGATATGCCCTACAAACTTGGAGAGTAACAAGACCTAAAAGAGTCTCAAGACATGGATATGAATCCCCAAAAGGCCAAAGGGTTGCAGGAGATAAAGGAAACAAGCCAAAGGAGTAAGAGGTCGAGCTAAGACCAAGTAGAGAGGACCCACTCGGTCATGACTGAGTGCGTGTGACATTGCTTTGGTTTTTTAGGCATAACTCTCTCATCCGAGCTCTGATTGAGGTGATTAAAAGTCCTATGGAAATCCAAGATAATTATCTACAACTTTTATATTTTGAGTTTTAATATATTCAGGCTGCATCAGGGCTAAAATCAGCCGAGACTAACTAGAGAGGGTCCACTTAGTCATGATCGAGTGGGTATGATAGTACTTTGGTTTTTCGAGAATAACTCTCTCGTCCAAGCTCTGATTTAGGTGAATCAAAGTCCTATGGAAATCTAAGACAATTATCTACAACTTTGATGTTTTGAGTTTTGAGAGATACAAGCTTCATCAAGGTCAAAATCGGGTTTGAAGTTGTTATACCTGCATTGAAAGGACAAAAGAAGACACTCAAAGCCAAGAAAACCTACTCGGTCATGACCGAGTGGTAGGGTCTAACCACTGTCATGACTCACTCGGCC
The DNA here is from genome assembly GCA_036245055.1 of Diospyros kaki. Taxonomy (NCBI): domain Eukaryota; kingdom Viridiplantae; phylum Streptophyta; class Magnoliopsida; order Ericales; family Ebenaceae; genus Diospyros; species Diospyros kaki. The sequence continues at coordinate 24,489,471 of BSEG01000002.1, forward strand.
ATGACCGAGTGGGTACATTTGTGCACCTACGGATGGTCTCGAGACTCTCGGATGGACCGCGAAACTCTCGTCGCAATTGCCGCACTTCTTCTCTCTCCCTCCTTTATAAATAGTAAGTCATGCCTTCGACATAAGGTATGCACTCTTAGGACCCTCAACACAATTTCACACTTTTGCTCTCGAGAACTGACTTAGGCATCAGAGGGTTTGCGCGGGGACTCCCACCCACGTCTTAACGGTGCTCTTATCTTGCAGGCTACTTGGTTATCTAGGGGCACTCAGTTATCCTTAACCACTTGGTTATCAAGGGCCACTCGATTATGCTTGGCCACTCGGTTATCCTTGGTCACTCAGTTATCTTGGGCCACTCAGTTATCTTTGGCCACTCGGTTATCTTTAGCTAAATACCCAAGATTTTGAAACTCAAATTTGAGGTAGTACTCAAGATTTTCAGGTTCAAATACTTGAGGAAATAGGTCATTTCAGGGGATTATATAAGCCTTGAGACAAAGATTCAGTTTCTGAACTAAGGGTAAAATTGTAAATATTGAAGTTGGGTAAAAATGTAGTTTACCTAAAATCTTGGGGTACTAGTGTAATTTATTCATTTTTGGGCGACCAAAAAGTGCAATTAAAAATGGCCCGAGGACCAAGTTGCAAGAGGTCTATGTGCAGTTACTTGGAAAGTTCGGGCCAAAACGTCATTTCTTGAAATCTTAAAATATCTCTTCAAAATATCTTGGACTTCAAACTCAAATTAAATGGAGGTTCGGATTCCAAACTCTATTAAATTCAACTAAGGGACAAGTGGTGCATTTGGGTTGGATGCACATGGGAGAAATGATGAAACCTTATCACTTCGCGACATATGGCAGATTTTGATTCGTCGGGAAACTCTATAAATATAAGGCCTTTGTAGCCTTCATTTGGACATTCTTCAAGAGGGGAAAGAAAGAGATTTTGGAGAGGGGAAATGCTACAAAAATAGAGGGAAGGTTCTGCCAAAGTCGGGGGAGAAAATTGGAGAGGAAATGAAGCTTGTTGGAAAGTTCATGTCTTTATCATAAAGCATGCCAAATGTAATAAAAAACTAGAGGTAATTTCAATTTTCTTTTACAATCTTATAGAGGAATGAAATGGGAGTCCGTAGGTTCAAACGGCGGTTGAAACGGAGCAAAAACGAGAAAGTTATGGCTGAAAAACCAAAAAGAGGCAGAGCTAACCGATTCTTAAAGGCGGTGCGTATAGGTCATGTAAAACCCTGTTTCAGGATAAGGCTGCCACGTCATTTAAGTAAGGTTTAAATACTGAAAAAATTGGCTGAATAGTAAAATAAATCACTGAATTGATTGGAGGGAGTGCCCCGGAGTGTAATTGGCTAAGGAAAATAGCATGGTCTCGATGAGCATTTTGAGACAGAATTTATGAAAATAAAAGAAATCGAAATTGAGACGATTTTCGGTACAGCTAAAATGCAGCTTCGGAACAAGCTGAAATATCGAATTTTCATAAGGGACGTCCGGGAATTCAACGGAACCCTAGGGAGGCTCCGATTTTGCATGACGACCAACCCTTAGACGATTTCATGACAAATCAACGGCCCGGGGGCGAAATCAGTCTTTATCGAGTATATTTAAAGTTATTAATTTTGGATTTAAAGCATCGTTATGCAATTTTAATTGGTCATTGAGGGTGCAATTGTAATTAAGAAATTCTTGAGTGTATTAAGGATATATTATGGGGATTAAATATATATTTTATAATTATATAAGTGTAAATAATGTATAATATTATTTATATAAAATATATATGTATTATATATGTATAATGGTGCATTCGCGTGGAAGGTTGTCTGCGCGCATGGAGGGAGCAAAATTCAGCATGTTGGTTTTGGGTTGCTGGATTGCAGAGAAATTGAGAGAGCTGTCGGGGGTGCTCGCCTATGCATCTATATAGAGAAAAGCCGAGAGAGAGAGAGAGAGAGGGAATGAGATAGTGAGGAAGAAATGGCAGCAAGCTTGGAAGCCCAGATTCGGCCATGGCCGAAAACAGAGAGTGGGAGAAGAAGGTAGCTGAGGGAGAAAGAGAGCATGCGAGAGAGATCCCGAGAAGGATAGGAGATGAGATATAGGTTGAGAGAGAAAGGGAGGTCGCGAGCTTGTGAGGGCTGGCTGCAAACAGCCATGGCAGCGCATGGCGTGGCAGGCGCGGCCAGCGACGGCCGCGATGCAGGTCGGCGTGACGGAGCGGGAGCAGCAAGCTCACAGCAGCGAGCACGCGATGGCGGTAGTTGGCGGCGGTGGCGCGAAGGCCAGTTGCGGAGGCGTCACGAGTGGCGGCCGAAGGCAGCGGTGCTGTTCGCGCAAGGAGGAAAGAAGAAGCCGCGGTGAGGAAGAAGAAGAAGAAGAAGAAGAAGAAGAAGAAGAAGAAGAAGAAAAGAAAAGAAAAGAAAAGAAAAGAAAGAATTAAGAAAATGAAGAGGAGTTGCAGGGGCCGCGTGAAGGAAGAAGATGAACAGTGAAGTGGAGAAAGAAAAATAAGAAAAGAAAAAGAAAAAGAAAAAGAAAAGAGAAGAAAAAGAAGCAAAATAAGAAAAGAAATGCAGAAAAATTTAGAAAGATCCCGAAAAATTATGGAAAAATAGGAAATGAAGATGTAATGATATTCCGGAGATATTGGGTAGAAAAATGGTTCGGGCACGAGTTTCAAGGCGGTGCACGAAAATCGAGGTGACGCGCGAAAATTAAGATGTCGCACAAAAATTGAGGTAAATGCATGGGAAGTGAGGTAGCGCATGGGAATCGAGGCAATATGCGAGAATTGAGGACTTGTGCGACAATCGAGATCGATCATGCATTTCAAGGTCAGGGCACGCATACCGAGGTAGCCCGGGAGACTAAGTTAAGGGTATGTTGAGGAGTCGAATTGAGTTCGTTAGAAGCCTGACACGAGAATCAAGATGTTGTGAGAATGCGAATAAGGTAAGTAGTATTACTCAAATGGATTTAGATTTATGAAAAATGCTTGATTTGAAAGTGGTTTTCCCAAAACTTTATTTATGTGAACGATTTGATCATGTTGTCATGTTTTGATGTGATTATGTCATGTAGATTGCATACATGTTTTGATGATGAAATGTGCATATGTTTACGGTGAAGTTATTGATCATGCATTGCATATGAGTTATGATGGCACCCCTGAACCTATTGACCTCGGCATGGAAAGGAAGCCGTAGCAATGAGGGGTAGCATTAAGGTGCAACGGGAATGCAGATCGTCACCACTACACCATTGACCTCGGCATGGAAAGGAAGTTGTAGCAATGGGCGGGTAGCATAAGGTGCGATCGATTCACGAAAAGAGATGATGAATGATGAATGATGACATTTTGTATTTTGTATACATGCATGAAAATGATTTTTGTACTACTTACTTAGATGATTCATCATCTAATTGGGATTTGCCCCTGGAACATTCAAATGTTCCAGATGGAGATTGTAGCAGGTACGAGGATGAATGAGGCATGAAGTGGCACTTTCCAAGTGCACGATGAAATGAATGATGAGATGAATGATGTAATGTAGCCCATGTGTTTAAGTCCTGCTACTTTGAAATCTGAACGCTTTGAAAATCCATGATGTAAGATATGATGATGATTAGCGTATGAGGAATGATGATGTAACCTTATGGTTGATGATGACGATGTATAACCCATTTAGGGTTCATGTTAGTAAGAACGCATGTTATGAGTTAATGTTAATTGAGACGTGTGTTATGTTATAAGTCATGTTGAGGATTAAGTTCGAGAGACGGTAATGTAAAGATTTGATTTATGATTTATGTTAAAGTAAGATGATAGGTTCGATCTTAGCTTCCGCGTTTGGTGATGTTATGATGATTCTCTCTTTTTGGAGAATAAATTAATGTAGGGAAATTCTGGGATGATGCGAGGAATGATGTTATTTAAGTGTTAGTTGAAAGAAAAAAAATTTATCATCCCGGGATTATCCCAAGATATAACGCGCCCGGGAAAATGGGGCGTTACAGGTCACGCGCTGGCAAGGGGTTGAGCGTGTGGGCGCGTTAGCCACCTTTTGGTGGAACGTGAGGGTGAGTCCAACCTCCATTTGACCTGAAATTTTCATCATTATTCTCCTATTTCAAGTATCTACAACCGCATGTAAAAATATTTGAGATTTGGTTTACTAGAATGCGTGATTTATGAAGAAACAGCCCTTAGTGCTTGAAATCGTGCTGTGAACAGTGCTATCGAAGGTAAAACAATCAATGTGAGTGATTCATACATGTTTTGTAACACTTTGAGCATTTGTTGCTTCACTTGTGTGTGGATGTTAGCTTGCATATCATGTCTTTGTGGCTTACATGTCACATTTTCCCTTGGTTGTGCATATTCCTTTTTCTTTGTCATATATCATGTTCGTGTTGGTGACTGTGGCTAGTTGTTGGGACATCATGGAAGATTTCGTGCTCTTATGGTGAGCCAAGGAGTGATTATGATGATTGTAGGGGTGATTGCAACACCTTGGCATTGCTACCACATGAGTGAATTTCATGATAGCATTATTGCATTTGCACGCACATACTTTTCTTTTCTGAGTCACTCACTTAGATGTCATTATCTAACTTGGGTGTTTCATACCCCTGGGACATTCAACGTTCCAATTATATTAGAAGTACCAGGTGTTCCAGGTTCCAGTTCGAGCAAAGGCAAAGAGGTGGGGCTGAGCTAGCTTTGGGTTTTGCAACTACCTTTGGCTTTTATTTCATTATGCACCCTTATAAACCAAGTGATGTATTGTAAATAGTAGTTAGGATACTCAAGGTTGTAAGTGATGTGTGTGGGTGTCCCACAGTTGTACTTACAGTGATGTATTGAGTCTTTTTGGAGTACTAAAGATCGTGAGCATTTCTTGTATTTGTAAAGGAAATATAGTGGAAACCCCCTTTATTTAGCTTTGATTAAGCTTTCAGGTTCAATCCATTGCTTCCGTTGGCAAAGATTTCCATAATGCCCGTGGTGATGTTAGCTTATATTTTACATCATTGTGTATTTGGAAAAGTGGGGCTTTACATTCGCTACTCGGTTATCTTGGGTCGCTTGGTTATCCTTGGCCACTCGGTTATCTTAGGCCACTCGGTTATCTTTAGCCACTCGATTATCTTGGGTCACTCGGTTATCTTAGGCCACCTGATCATCAGACCCACCAGATCATTAGACCCACCTGATCACCAGACCCACTAGTTCATTAAACTCTCAACACACGGTGATGAGACTCCCAGTGCATTGGTGACAACACTCTCAGCCCGTGTTGGTGACAATACTCTCAAAATGCTCATGAGGCCTGAGACCGTGATCAACCACGCACAAATTGTATTCTCCCACAAAAAAAAAAAATAGATTGTTGTATTTTGACAACAACAATTGGCGTCATTTGTGGGAAGAAGGACAAGAAGTCAACTTAATAATGGCAAACACCCATGGACACTGATGAACTCTCTCTCAAGGCGTAGAAACATGCCTACCTCCACGAAAATCTCAACAACAGGGAGAGCACCCGCCTCCTCGAGACCTTCACCCTCAGGGAGCTCCTCCCTTTATTCTAGACTCTCATCTGTAGGAAGCCCCTCTGCCTCCTCCCAACTCATAGCCACAGAGAGGTGCTTACTCTATATCCCCAAATCTGCAAGTGGGGTACCAGCTAGAACCTCCACTTAACATTTACCCACAAGTATACCCCGTCGATCAAGATGGGACTTTGCGACCACCGCTGTACATGGTCCCGTGGGATGAGTATGAAGCATTAAGACAACAACATGCCGAGGGTATGCAGGCACTCCGAGACATGGCTAGGATAGTCCAAGGCATGATGCCTGGAGGGACACTGCCCGACACCTTGAGAAAGTTTATGCCAAAATCTATGCTACCACCTGAATCTCATCCTGATGTGGGAGCTGATTCCTATCAGGAAGCCACTCTCGATTCTCATTCTTGGTCCTCTCCTCGCTAGGAAGGCAGGCCAAAATCACCACCACCAAGAAGGAATCCTTACGCTGTGCCCAAAAGAAATGAGAACGCAAGAATGGAGAATAGGGCTAGGAGCCCGCATAGATGGAGGTACCATGAAACTATGGCCAATACGCAATAAGACCGGATAACCAAGCAGTAGCAAGTATACAAGACGACATGAAATGGGTAGCTGAAGAAGTACTTGAACGAAAGAAATTGATCCTAGCCACGGAGGAGTAACAACGCAAAAATGTTCGTTTACTACAGAGATATTGGAGAAGCCACTGCCCAAAAAATTCAAGATGCCCCAAATCACCCCTTATTCTGGCAAGGATGATCCCTATGATCACATTCAAAACTATGAGTCATTGATGATATTGCACGGATGGGACGGGGACATAATGTGCCGAGCCTTCTCCTTAACTCTATCAGGGCATGCTCGAACATGGCTTAACAGTTTACCTAAGGCCACTATCTCTTTATTCGATCAGCTTAGAACAGAATTTGTTAAGGCATTTATGATTAATAGTCGAAGAAAAAAGGACGCCACATACTTGCTCAGTATTTGACAGGGAAACAAAGAAACTCTACGTTAGTATGTGGATAGATTTCGGAATGCCACCCTCGAAGTTCTTGACTTGCCAATTGCAATGGCAGTGTCTGCTATGTTACACAGAACACAACTAACTCCCCTACAAGAATTATTATCTTTAGACCCAGCAACATCCCTGATATTTTACTCTTGTGTTTAGTTTTGATGATGAAAAATTTCAAATGGTTTTTATTTTCTCTCAATCAAAGCATATGGCTTGGAAACAAAAATCAATTTCAAAGTGCTTTGTTAAAATGATCTATGATCTTTTATATTAGTTGGAGATTAGCATAAACAAGTTTTAAGATCTAAAAAGAATCTCCTTGAAATCGTTGGTCAAAATAATTCCAAGGCAAAAGACCAACTAGAATATGTTTTTGAAAGTATGTTCATTTTACTATCTCCTAGGATTTTGATATCTAATGTCTCTTAGTAATGAAATGGTTTTGATAAATGTCTATATGAATGGTTTTGAGAAATGACTATATGAAAATTAATTTCTATTATGTAGATTATATGAATGAGAAAATGAATTTTTAGTATATAAGTTTTGAAGCAAGATATGAAAACTTATAAAAGAAATATTGAGTATGGTTGAGAATGATTTGTTTTAAAATATACTTTTGATGATCTCAACTTGCTTTCAAAATAATCAAAATGAGGATTCAAAAGAATCAAATGAGGAATTGATAAATTTTCAATCTTTTCAAAAGGATAGTCGACTATGTTTTTCATTCTGTTGACTATGCCTGAAAATAGTCGACTATTTTGGTTGTTCTGTCGACTATTCAAGGCATCTGTCGACTATTTTTAGCATCTGTCGACTATCGAGTAAGAATAGTCGACTATGCCTTTTGGTCTGTCGACTATTGTTGTTCATAAAATTCTAAAATTTCTTCATATTTCTGCATCTGTCGACTATTGGAATGTGTTTGTCGACTATTGTAAATTTTGTGTTATAAGATAGTCGACTATTCGTTTTGTCTGTCGACTATTTCTTGCTTTACATGTAAAAATAGTCAACTAATCTTTTTCTCTGTCGATTATTGTGTTTCACAGATTTTATAATGGCTAGTTTTTCAACTCCAACGATCACAAAAACGGCTAGTTTCTTCTTCAATCTTTATGGATGCTTATATACACAACTCATGGATGATCAAGGAGTGGCTAATGGACGGAAGCGAGATGATCTAAATATTACAAAACATTTTACTCGTGCTTCCAGTGTTCTCTATGCTTTCAATTTTACATTTTTCTGTGCAAGGATTCGTTCTATCATTGTAAATCTATTCTTAAGCCTAGTTTTCATTGTGAGAGAACTTGTGACTAAGAGTGTTAACTCTTAGCTTCTCTCTTTCATTTGTATCGTCGTTATTTTCCTAGCTTGTATAGCTAGAGGGCCCATTTGAGTGGGAGGTTGTAATTCCTAATCTCGGACTGGAGGACCTACTTGGTTTAAGTAGGGGGTTTTAGTGGATGATTTGAAAAATCCTTAGTGAGGAGCTAAGGTAGTGGATTAGGCTTGGGATAAGCCGAACCACTATAAATCTTTGTGTTTTCTTGTGCTTGTGTTCTTTGATATATTTATCTTTTCAAGCATTTTATTATTCCTCACTCGGTTCACATATTTATTTGTGTAAACTTACATCTTTCATTTTGCATGTTAAATGTTTTAATTCACTAAAACCTCAATTGGGTCAAAAAGGATTTTAAGTTTCTACCAAGTTTTTAAAATAGCCAATTCACCCCCCTCTTGGTGTGTGCCATAGCACCTCCCGTTCTAACAATTGGTATCAGAGCCTAACTCCCTATTTCAAGGTCTAACAACCTGAGGAGAGATCCATAGCTCTTAAGGAAGGTTATCCTACTAATGTGGCACCTTATTTTGATGGCTCTTATTATGATTTTTGGAGAAAAAGAATTTTTATTTTCATGACATCCATCGATTGCTATTTGTGGTATATTGTGGAAAATGGTTTTGTTTTAAAACCAAAGATGAAATGGGATGATCGTGATAAAATGAATTTTTCTTTAAATATTAGAGCTATGCATATTTTACAGCATGCCCTAAGTGATGATATTTATGTTAAAGTTTCTAAATGCTCCAATGCTAAAGATATTCTAAACACTCTTGATTCATTATATCTTTCTAACAAATGTTGTGAGCAAGTTGATGAAAATTCACAGGTTGAAAATTCATTGAATTGTCAACAAATAGAGGAGAAAGGAAGTTCCCGTGCCTCTAGTGAAGAAAGCTCAAACATGTGTTTCATGGTAAATGAAGAAGAGGAGGTAACCTCTACTTCTACTCTTGTTATTGATATTGATCATGAGTCTAGTTATTCGTATGCTAAAAATGATGAGCATGATACATTTACAAATGATGAGTTGTTGAATGCTTTAAATGATTTATATGAAAATTTTGAAAAGCTATGTTTGAAAAATAAAACTGTTCAAAAGAAATTAGATTTATTGTCAAAAGAATTGGAAGTTTTAAAATCTAAGAATGAATATTTGATTACTTCCAATAAAGAATTTTTAAAGGAAAAATTTTTGGAAGAATTTGAATTGAAATCCTCGAACAGTGCATTAAATGAGAAATTCATTTTAAAAGAAGAGATTTCAAATTCTTGTGATCATGAAATAGGTGTTCAAAATTTTCTTAGTCAAAGACCTAATGCCAAAAGCTCACCTTCACACACCTCTCATGATATTAAATGTTTTTATTGTTGCAAGAAAGGCCACATTGCATTTTGTTGTCCTTTTAAAAGGAAATCAACTAGTGGTCCTAATTTAAAATGGATTCCTAAGGGAACTAAACTGTCTAATATTTCTCATATTAAACCCCAAGGATCTAAGCAAGTTTTGATACCTAAAAACTCTCTTCTTAAGAGGAATGTGCATAAGGATAAGGAGCAAACAATCGTTATAAAAAGGAAACAAAAATCCTTTGCTTCACATCCTAGCTATCGGTATAAATTTAGAAACAAAGGCTTTGAAAGAAATAGTCCACATAGGTTTAAACAAATTTGGGTTCCTAAGGAAGAGCTCTATGCTAACAATGGTGATCCCAAGGTGGTTTGGGCACCAAAGGCTTGTGGATAGGTATTTGTGCAGGTTGCTTGACATCCAAATGAACTTTAAAGAGAAATTTTTATGGATGAGTCAAGTATGAAGAAAAAGGGAATGAAAAGAGATTCAACCCCAAAAGATGTATTGTCATCCAAGAGTAAGATTTTATTAAACAAAATCTTGGTGGTATGTTTCTATCCCTAACCTCCCTATGCTTATTAATTTTTGGTGATAATGAATTATGAGTTTTCACTTTATGATATTGTTGAAAACTTGCACTTATTTCTAAAATTAAGGGAGAGTTAGTGTTTTGATATATGCATTAATTAAGGTGGAGAATAATATTTATTGATATGTTCTGGAAAATGTGTTTGTAATAAATAGGCTTAAAACATAACTTGATTAGTGTTACCAATTTATGTGATATGAATCATAAAGTATGCATTAATGCTAATTTTTGTAAGGTTACATGTCTAAAAACAAATGAGACATAGAATATGCTTTAATGCCAATTTATGTGAAGTATTTTTTCTCAAAACAAAGGAAATAGAGATGATAGGAAATAGGATAAAAATTGTACTTAGACTTATCTAGTATAGAAAAATGCTCAGTTTCAACCATTTCTCAAAACTTGGCTATGATATAAAAGACTAGGTCATGTGAGCATAAATGTTGTTGATCTATCCAAACATGATCTTGTTGAGAAATTCCCTAAAGCTTAAATATGAAAAATATTTGTGAGGCATGCATGAAAGGCTAACAAATTAGTATATCATTTAAGCCTTCAAATAAAATCTCAATCTCTAGGTCTTTAATCTCAATCTATTTAGATCTCTTTGGACCTATCAGAACCCAAAAGCCTAAAGTGAAAAACATTTTATCCGTGTCATTGTAGATGACTATTCTAGGTAACTTGGGAAATATGTCTTGTATCTAAAAGTGAAACATTTAGCTCATTTGAAATATTTTCAAAAGATAAAAGTATATGTATTTCAAAAAAAAAAAAATTTAGAAGCAATCATGGGGAGAATTTTGAAATGAACAATTCAAGCACTATTGTGATGAAAATGGTATTGATCATAATTTTCTAGTACTAAAACAAAATGAGGTACTTGAAAATAAAAATAGATCTTTACAAGAAATGGCTAGAATTGTGCTATGTGACAATTTATTTTTAGTCTAAGCCATTAACACCTCATGCTATATGTTGAATATGATTTTTATAAAGCCTATCTTAAAGAAAACCCCTATGAGTTTTAAACCAAATATTTCATTTTTTCATGTTCGTGGTAGTACATATTTTATGCTTAACAATGGTAAAGACACTCTAAACAAATTTGATGGTAAGAGTGAGCAAGGAATTTTCTTAAGTTATTCTACTCAAAATAAAGCATATAGAGTATTTAATAATATGAGTCTAATGGTAGAATAATCTATTCCAGTTATAGTTAATTATGTGAGTGTTGAATTTCTAAGACCTATGAAAGGTGGTGATGAAGAATTAGGATAGAAATCTGAAAAATTCTCTTTAGATCAAAAGAATCAAATCTATCAAATGATATTATGTTTAAATGCTTAATGAAGAAAATGTAGCTCGTTAAAAGAGAAAATCATCATTTTCAAGAAGAGAAAATATGTAGCTTGTCCTTTCTCAAATAGAACCCAAAAATATTAAGGGAGCTCTAATGGATGAAAATTGGTTTATGGCTATGCAAGAAGGGCTAAATGAATCTGAAAGAAGTGGTGTATACGATTGGTTCTAAGACCTAAAGATCACCCAACTGTATGATCCAAATGATTGTTTAGAATCAAAATAGATAAAAGAGGAATAGAGCTAGATTAGTAGCTTAAGGGTATACTCAAGTAAAAAGGGAAGATCATAATGAAACCTATGCTCCCATAGCAAGTCTAGAAGCCATAAGAATGTTGTTGGCATTTGCATTCCATAATTCTTTAAGCTATATCAAAAGAAAGTTAAGAGTGCCTCTATAAGTGGTTATAATTGAGGAAATGTATGCGGAACAAACTCTCAATCTTAAGAATCCTCAATATGAGAATCATGTGCTCAAAACTCTCCAAGGCACTATACTGTTGAAAACAAGCCCCTAAGTCATGGTATGGAAGTCCTAGCGAGTTTGTTCTAGAAGAAAACCTAAAAAGAGCTCAAATAGATATAACATTGCTTCTAAGCCTCATAACAAGGACAATTTTATGAATCTACAAATAATCTATGTAGATAAGATTTCATTCAAATCCTCAAATAAATCCCTATGGAATCAAATTGTCAATATAATGCCAAGGGAAATTTGAAATGAGCATAATGGGAAAGTTAAAAAAAAAAAAAAACTCTTCTAAGATTGCAATCTAGGCAAGAAGATAAAGGAATTTATATATCTCTTTAAAAATACATCTTCTTAAGAAATCTAATGTTCTTCAAATGCAAATTAGTAGCCACTCAAAAGAGTTGTACATCAAGCCTAAACAACTATGAGAAATGCCAAATGGTGGAAAATGAGCTATATAGAAATATGATTGGACTTTTACTACATCTGATAGCTACTAGGATGAACATCATGTTTAGTGTTTACCTATGTGTTAGACTTTAATCCAATCCTAAGAAATCCCATTTTAGAGGCAAAATAGTTAAAAAGAACACTAGTGATCCATGTCAAGTTATAAGAAATTTCCTAGTGTCTTTGTTTAGAAGGAAGTGAATTTCCATTCCATTATCTTTCACTAAAGGTGAACATGTATTTGCTCAAATCCTATGGATGGAACATCAAGACTATGGCATAAGACCCCACAATATTCCAAATCAAATGTATCAATTCAAATGCTATAGCCATAGAAAAAATTCAAGGAATCTTGCTTAAAAAGAAAATATCAATTGGTATCATGTCCAAATCTATTGGAAATCATTTTCTAAATAAATCACTATCAATCCTTGAGTTCTAGTGATTTTATCTGAAGAAGTTTTGAAACATCATATCATTCTATTTTGAAACCTTTGATTCAAAGAAGTTTAGATCCTTCATGTCTTTCAAATCTATCATTGGTTAAATCAAAGGGCTTCGCCGCCAATTTCTTAGATCTCAAAAAAATTGATAAATGATATGTTCTTGATGGCATATAGTATTCATGTCTTGAATCATTTATAATGCTATTTTTCTTGTATGAAATAGCTTGATTATCTTTGTGTGACAAATGAATACTTGAGTATGAAATCATGCTTTATTTGCTAAAGGATCATCTTGCTTCTTGAAGTTATCTATATGTAATGATCCTATGTGATTACAAGTATGGCTATAATCATCAAAAGACCAATATATGTTCTTAAAGCCTATCTTTAATGTCTCTTGTATGAAATCTGCCATAACTTGTTTAGATTTATGTTTTTGGATGACCACTTATTGTTTGAATATATGGAAAGTAAGTTCATGTGGTTCATTCCTCAAAAACTTGGCCATTGATATGTTTTACCCTTATGAAAATCATTTGAATTGAGACAATTACTATTTTTATATGAAAAATGTCTCTATGGCTAAAATCTCCCGTGTAAGTTTAAGGGGGAGTTTTTTCAAAGAGAGTCTTTCTATGTGCTTAAAATGATATATTTCACTCTTATATTGATCACTTAATGTATATGCCTTTTTATATGATGAATGGCTATGCAATTGATCCAGTGCTTTGATTGCTTAAATATGAGTGATTTCTTGAAAAAATATAGATCGACTCTAATATGATCATGAGTATGCAATATGGTATGATTTTTTTAATTTTGGCATCTCATGAATAAGGTTTCTTTTATGATGTTAATTATGCCATTTTAAGGGGGAGCTATCTCTAGTTGTTATAAAAGCAGCATTGAAAGAGTCTTGTGATTTGTGAAATCGTTTGAAATGTTTTTATTTAAAAATGATGTTTCTCAAACTATGGTTGGGGGAGAGATATGTATTAGGGGAATTATATGTATCATTGCTTGGTAGTTTTATCTCCAACTCATTTCTATTGAAAAAAAATTTTGGTCTAAGGGGGAGATTATTTCTTTTAAGATATACCTTTTTGATTTATGACAAAAAGGGAGAGAAATATATGTTGAAATTGATTTTAAGCTTTGTCATCATCAAAAAGGGGGAGATTGATATTTTACTCTTGTGTTTAGTTTTGATGATGAAAAATTTCAAATGGTTTTTATTTTCTCTCAATCAAAGCATATGGCTTGGAAACAAAAATCAATTTCAAAGTGCTTTGTTAAAATGATCTATGATCTTTTATATTAGTTGGAGATTAGCATAAACAAGTTTTAAGATCTAAAAAGAATCTCCTTGAAATCGTTGGTCAAAATAATTCCAAGGCAAAAGACCAACTAGAATATGTTTTTGAAAGTATGTTCATTTTAGAAAACTATCTCCTAGGATTTTGATATCTAATGTCTCTTAGTAATGAAATGGTTTTGAGAAATGACTATATGAAAATTAATTTCTATTATGTAGATTATATGAATGAGAAAATGAATTTTTAGTATATAAGTTTTGAAGCAAGATATGAAAACTTATAAAAGAAATATTGAGTATGGTTGAGAATGATTTGTTTTAAAATTATACTTTTGATAATCTCAACTTGTTTGTTAAGAATGATTTGTTGATTTGTTTCAAATTATACTTTTGATAATCTCAACTTGCTTGTTAAGAATGATTTGTTTCAAATTATACTTTTGATAATCTCAACTTGCTTTCAAGATAATCAAAATGAGTTTTTAAAGAATCGAATAAGGATATATTGAAAATTCAAGATTTTCAAAAGAATAGTCGACTATCAGGTTCATTCTGTTGACTATGCTTTGAAATAGTCGACTATTTTGATTGTTCTGTCGACTATTCAAGCATCTGTCGACTATTTTAGCATCTGTCGACTATCGAGTAAAAATAGTCGACTATGCCTTCTGATCTGTCGACTATTTTTGTTCATAAATTTCAAAAATTTCTTCATATTTCAGCATCTGTCGACTATTGGAATGTGTCTGTCAACTATTTAAATTTTGTGTTATAAAATAGTCGACTATTTGTTTTGTCTATCGACTATTTCTTGCTTTACATGTAAAAATAGTCAACTAATCTTTTTCTCTGTCGACTATTGTGCTTCACAGATTTTATAACGGCTAGTTTTTCAACTCCAACGGTCACAAAAACGGCTAGTTTCTTCTTCAATCTTTATGGATGCTTATATACACAACTCATGGATGATCAAGGAGTGGCTAATGGACGGAAACGAGATGATCTAAATATTACAAAACATTTTACTCGTGCTTCCAGTGTTCTCTATGCTTTCAATTTTACATTTTTCTATGCAAGGCTTCGTTCTATCATTGTAAATCTATTCTTAAGCCTAGTTTTCATTGTGAGAGAACTTGTGACTAAGAGTGTTAACTCTTAGCTTCTCTTTTTCATTTGTATCGTTGTTATTTTCCTAGCTTGTATAGCTAGAGGGCCCATTTGAGTGGGAGGTTGTAATTCCTAATCTCGGACTAGAGGACCTACTTGGTTTAAGTAGGGGGTTTTAGTGGGTGGTTTGAAAAATCCTTAGTAAGGAGCTAAGGTAGTGGATTAGGCTTGGGATAAGTCGAACCACTATAAATCTTTGTGTTTTCTTGTGCTTGTGTTCTTTGATATATTTATCTTTCCAAGCATTTTATTATTCCTCACTCGGTTCACATATTTATTTGTGTAAACTTACATTTTTCATTTTGTATGTTAAATGTTTTAATTCACTAAAACCTCAATTGGGTCAAAAAGGATTTTAAGTTTCTACCAAGTTTTTTTAAAATAGCCAATTCACCCCCCCTCTTGGTGTGTGCCATAGCACCTCCCGTTCTAACAATCCCTAGCAGATTTGTTTGCTAGAGCAAATAAATACGTGCTCCATATGGAAGTTATGAGAGCTGTAGGTGGGAATGAGGACAGAACAACAACAACAACATATCCAGCCGTTATCCCACTATGTGGGGTTGGCTATATGAATTCTAGACTTCTATGTGGGTTACATCCCAACAGATAGTTTGTCTAGAATTCATATTTGGATTCGACCAGGTTTTACGCTGGCTGTCGGCTACCTAACGCAACCCTCCTCCTTTATCCGGGCTTGGGACCGGCAGTGGATAATATCCCCTGGCGGAATGAGGACAGAGAGAGGAAAAAAAAGGAACGTGATGTTGAAGAAGACTCCAGATGGGTTAGGGGATTAGATATACCTCAGCCCCAGTTCCACCATTACACAAGACTCCTTCAACCTTGATCGACCATACTTGCAGCCATCAATAGGTCAGGTCTCATTAGACTCCCAAAAAAGGTTGACCATCCCATGGGGAAGAATAGAGAAGAATATTGTAGATATCACAGAACTCGTGGTCATTCCACTGACCAGTCTCGAGAGTTGAGAGATCAAATCAAGATGCTAGTTCGCGAAGGACATCTTCGAAGGTATGTACAAGTCAAAGATAGGGAGCCTGGAAGAGGAGAAGATAGTTAGGAAGAGCGGGAGAGATCAAATCAGAGACGTCAAGAGAGAAGAAGGGATTACGGAGAGAATCCACTTCTAGACAATGAACCAGTTCATGAGCCCATACATGTCATCTCAGGCAGTCAAACTATGGTAGGGGACTCCTCATTTTCCCCTAAGACAAGCCACAAAGGGACAAACCCTTGGGGGAAGGTGGTTAGCTATCATTAATGCCCTCAAAGAGAAAACTGGGAGCAAAATTTAGACACATTCAAGAGAGCCTATGTTAAAGATCGAAAAACTAAACTATTTGAAATTGTGCATGACTTGCGTATTTCGAGATCAGAGGCAATAATAAGACCCCAAAATGAAACAGTGGATGTACTCACTTATTTACTAAACCATTCAAAAAATGTTAGCGTTTTCATTACACATTGCTTTATGAAAGTTTGTTTTCTATGTTTTCTTTCCAGGAAATAAAAACAAACTCAAGCCAATTGCCTCGCTTACGGCCCAGCAACGAGATAAAAATACATTCAAGCCCGTTATCCCGCTCATAGCTCGGCAACGAGGTAAAAATACATTCAAACTTATTGTCTCTCTCATAGCCCGGTAACGAGGTAAAAGTACATTCAAGCCCATTGTCCCGCTCATAGCCCGACAACGAGGTAAAAGTACATTCAAGCCTGTTATCCCGCTCATAGCCCAGCAATGAGGTAAAAGTATATTCAAGCTCGTTGCTCCGCTCATAGCCCGATAATGAGGAAAAAGTACATTCAAGCCCGTTGCCCCGCTCATGGCCCAGCAACAAGGGAAAAACCAACTCAAGCTCGTTGTCCCACTCACGGCCCGGCAGCGAGGGAAAAACCAACTCAAGCCCGTTGACCCTTTTATAGCTCAACAATGAGGGAAAAACTCAACACAACCCCATTGTCCTACTTATGGCCTGACAACGGGAGAAAAAATAAACACAAGCCTGTTGTCCCTTTTAAAGCCCAGCAACAAGAGAAAAGAAAATGCAAGCCTATTATCCTACGCATAACACAATAATTAGGAGCAGAATCAAACTCATTGTCTAGTGCATAGTTCGACATCTATGAACTTACTAGTATATCTACCTCATACTTTCGCAAAGGAATTGAAAAGCACCAGAGCTTAGAAATTTAAAGGTGCGGTGTGCGAACAAGCTCAAGAGGATGTGTTGAAGATGAAGAAGCTAAAAGAGAAGTAATGTTGAAAAGTTTACAAGACAAGATACTCTTTCACCCGAAACTCCCGGCCAAAAGAGTAGGGAGTAATTGATATGCCCTGCAAACTTGGAGAGTAACGGGACCTAAAAGAGTCGTGAGACATGGACATGAATCCCCAAAAGGCCAAAGGGTTGCAAGAGCCAAAGGAGAAAGAGGTCGAGCCGAGACCAAGTAAAGAGGACCCACTTGATCATGATCAAGTAAGTGTGACACTACTTTGGTTTTTTGGGTATAACTCTCTTATCCGAGCTCCGATTGAGGTGATTCAAAATCTTATGAAAATATAAGAGAATTATATACAACTTTTATTTTTTGAGTTTTAAGAGATTTGGGGGTAATCAAGGCTAAAATCACTCGGGACTAAGTAGAGAGGGCCCACTCGGTCATGACTGAGTGGGTATGACACTACTTTGGTTTTTCAGGAATAACTCTCTCATCCGAGCTCTGATTTAGGTTATTCTAAGTCCTGTGGAAAGATAAGATAATTATATACAACTTTTATGTTTGAGTTTTGAGAGATTCAAGCTTCATCAAGGTTAAAATTAGGTTTGAAATTGATATACCTGCGCTGAAAGGACAAAAGAAGACGCTTAAAGCCAAGAAGACCCACTCGATCATGACCGAGTGGGGGTAGGGTCTAACCCCTTTCATGACCCACTCGGTCATGACCGAGTAGGTACATTTATGCTCCTACTGATGGGCCCGAGACTCTTGGATGGGCCCCAAAATCTCCAGAATGGGGCGCGAAACTCTCATTGTGATTGCCGCACTCCTCTCCTTTCCCTCCTCTATAAATAAGAGGCCATGCCTCCGATATAAGGTACTCACTCTTGGGACCCTCAATACAATTTTGCACTTTTGCTCTTGAGAACTGACTTAGGCATCGGAGGGTTTGCGTGGGGACTCCCACCCGTGTCCTAACGGTGCTCTCATCTTACAGGCCACTCGGTTATCTAGGGGCACTCGGTTATCTTAGCCACTCGGTTATCCTTGACCACTCGGTTATCAAGGGCCACTCAGTTATCTTGGGCCACTCGGTTATCTTGGGCCACTCAGTTATCTTGGGCCACTCAGTTATCTTGGCCACTCGGTTATCTTTGGCCACTCGGTTATCTTGGGCCACCTGATCATTAGACCCACCTGATCACTAGACCCACTCATTCATTAGACTCTCAACACACAGTGATGAGACACCCAGTGCATTGGTGACGAGACTCTCAGCTCGTGTTGGTGACAAAACTCTCAAAATGGTCACGAGGCTTGAGACCGTGATCAACCATGCACAAATTGTATTCTCCCATGAAAAAAAAAATAGATTGTTGTATCTTGGCAACAACACATTTTTTTCCACTCTACAGGAAAATAACAAAAAATCGAACTTATCTCACTATTTTTGGGTAGTTTTTTCCCAAATTCAGGTGTAGCCTTAAACTTTTTAGTGAAGCTTGTTTCTCCCTCGTTTCTTCACCGATTCTACTCCTTTTTTGCAGAATCTCTCCCACACTCTCAAGATTTTATTCCTCACCTCAAACCCTCTCAAATGACCTAAAATTGTCCCCAAATCTCACTCAAAGCTCTCTTGAATGCTTTTTTACCTGAAGCTCTCTTAAATGCTTGGTCTTCCTTTCGAAGGGTCCTATTTATAGTTTTTTGGGTCAAGTGTCCCACCACCTAGCATCGTAATCATTACATTACCACTTGTCCCTACCACCTCATGTTTTATTTTGCATGCCTCATCATTGATAGAAATGTAGTGCTAGGGCACACACCAAGAGGGGGTGAATTGGTTATTTTAAAAATAATGACTTTTAAAACTCTAAATAATAGAAGAGAGAATATGAATAAAGCAAGCACACAAGACAACAAAGATTTATAGTGGTTCGGCTTCCTCAAGCCTAGTCCGCTACCTTAGCTTCTCACTAAGGATTTTAAACTCAATCCACTAAAAACATCTACTTAAACCAAGTAGGTCCTCAAGTCCAAAGACTAAGAAGGTACAACCTCCTATCAAATAGATAGGCCCTCAAGCTCTACAAGCTTGGAAACAAATGAACACAATAGTAAAGAGAGTTCTAAGAGTTTAACCTCTAGTTACAAGTTCTCTCAATGAAAGATAAGGCTTGAAAGAAATCAAACAATAAATAGATTGCAAGCCTTTACAATAAATGAATGAGAGTAAAGAGTGTAAGCTCAATAAATTCTTATTAGGCACTTGCTAGCTTAGTAGTTGAATCATCTCAGAACCTTAAATGATCTTTAAGACGAGCATTTATAGTTGTGGGAGCTAGCTGTTAGTGTAGGTGCTCTAGACCCAATTAGATTGGGCATATCATACATTGACAATTCTAATCATGTTTATTACTGAATAAGGAGTTATTCAATCTCACAAAGAAGTCATTATATTAGTTTTTTGCTATTAATGTAATGACCGAATGAAACTAGATAGAAGTCTATATGATGTATACTGTGATTAATCTATAAAGATGTGAGATGATGCATCATAGTTTCTAAACATCATTAAACGTCCCAAGTCGTAGCAATATCAACAATGGACATTGACAATTGCGGTAAGACTTGTATGCGCTATGTTATTGCTACGTGATAGCAGTGGGGGTCTCACACCTATAGGCATGGGGATTCCTAGACAAGTACATAGGTGACCAATGTTGGAGAATGTGTCACTGGACATGACTCGCCATGAGAATCCATTTTGGTTATATGTTGATGGTATTCTCATACGAGATGGGTGTAACTAATCCTTGGACCTGAGGTTGTCACAGTCATCTCATAAGAAGACCGGTATGCTTTGACATCGTTTCGATGGGCCTAGATAAAGGTTGCACGTGGGCGATCGTTGGGCATATCGTGAGGCTTATGGAGATGGGTGCATAACCAAGATGGGACTTGTCTATCCCTTAATAGAGGATGATGTATCTAAGGCGTCTTCGGTGGATATTCACTTTAAATCCATGGCCATGGTGAAAGAGATCAATAAAGAGTTATTGATTCACTTTCTATTAAATGAAGATATCCGAATGACCAAAGAAAAACTTATGTGATCATAATCAAGCAACACATTACCAACTTGAGATCACATAGGATACATTAACGAGAGGATTGAATTACACGGTAACCATGCTCGTGAAAGGTTATTTGCGGATTATGAATCCTTCTGAATAATTGGGTAGGCATGATGCCTTTCTAGAGGCTAATCTTGTCTTATGTGTTGGTACCGACACATTGCCAACATATTCAAAAGCCTAAGGAGTCATACGCAATGGCATGGTCCCTGGCTTAAACCAAGAGAATGGACGTATGGTTAAGTGAGACACTTTGACAAGAAGTTATACTGTCGTAGGTTCTCACGAAAAAAGAACAAATAGACATAATGACATCAATATGACGAGAAGTCGTCATAATGGAAAGAGTTTCCTAAAATGGCAATTGATTAAATTAGGAAGGAGTTTCTAATTTAATAATTTTCTATTTGTTGGAGTGGCAAATAGGAAATAAAATATATTTGGGCTTAAGTTCATATTTGGACTAAATTGGATTTGGGCCAAATATTAAATTAAATATTATATTTAGACTAAATTGGATTTGAGCCAAATATTAAATATTATATTTAGGCTTGAATTAGATTTAGGTCAAAATATTTTATTTAAACCTATAAAAGGATTTGGGCCATTTAATTATATTTCTAGTTAGACTAAAATAAACCCATTTAATTAAGTTCCTAATTAGACTAAATTAAATGGGCCAACCCATATCCATTAGGGTTTAAGAAACCCTAGAGCTCCTTATAAATACCCTTTATGGGTTGCCCAAACTAGAGAGTTTTTGATGTAGTTTTTCAAAAGTTGAAAAACGTATTGTCGTTCACTCTTCCCCATTTCTTTTTGGCATTGATTTGAAATGTGGGCGTTCTTTTCTGTCCATACACAAGCCGCGAAAAGGAAAAGGAGCTAGCACTCCTATTCTGCTCTCCTTGCCGACGAACACGTGCCGCGTATCACGAGTTAGAGGCCGGACACTTGGACAGCTTGAATCTGCGAATGACTCAAAAATATAATGGTTAGATTTATTTTATTTGTATATGAATGATTTGATTTCGACGTTGATCCAATTGCTAGGATCGGGGTAATGTTTAAAATTTTTGAACTGTATTGCTTGCCCTGTAGCGATCTTGCTTTACTTTCACTAGCATCCAAAAATCTAATCGTTGGGGGTTGTTGGGCGCTCATAAAATGCACTTCAAAACAAGTCGTTAGGTTTCCTATGAACAAAATGGTAGACAAATGCAAAGTATCGGTCGATAGATTAGTACAAATTCAAATATCGGTCGACATTTCATTTGAAACTGTCAACAGGTCCCTGTGCAAACATTTTGTCTATCGACAAATGCAAAATCATCAGTCGATAGATGGCTAATATACAATAGAAGCAACAATGTTTAGCATTCTGTCGGTTGACAAATTCAAGAGCATCAGTCAATAGATATAAATAAAAGTTATAAGGCCGGTAGACAGATGATAAATTGTATGTCGACAGATGCAAGCCATTCTTTAGAGTAAACATACTGCCAGTTAACAGATGCATAAGTATCGATCGACAGATGAAGGTCAATATAAAGGGTCGGTTGATAGATGACTTGATATTGGTCGACAAATGGATGTCATTTCAAAGATAACCATTCTGTCGGTCAACAGATGTATAAGCATCGGTCGACAGCTTGGCCAAAATTTGAAAATCGATCGACAGGTTACTTTGACCAATCGACAGATGACCTCATTGCTTTATGAAAAATTTGCTTCATTTTTAATCAATTTTGTCTAATGGCTTGAACGAACGATTCTTTTGAATATAGTTTTCCATAATAAATGTTGATTTGATCAAGATGACTAGTTTTACAAAAAAAAAACATTTTGTTTTCTCAATGACAAATTGTTTTCGATAATAGACTTGATAAAAAATAAAAGACGTTTTGCATCATCAAAACTAAATACGCATGCTTGAACATAGATCGAACATAGACCCGATCATGTGATACATTAATCATGACTTCCAATGGCCCGTTGCACTGGTTCATTCCTCTAATGATTCTGTTACGAGTTTTCAACAATTATACCGCAACCTAAAGTTTTGCACTATTATACTTTAGCCTTTGTGTTATTGCACCTTAACCCAAACCTTTCAAATATTACACTCTTACCACAAACTTTTCAGAAACTGCACTTTTACCTATGCCTCAAAATTAGGATTTTGCCCTTGATCTTTTATGATCCTTTGGACTTTTTCTATTTACTAGAATATGAAAAATCTTGGGTGTTACAAAAATTCTACTACAACATTGAATATCTGAAAGTGATAGTAATCATTCACTGTAATATTATTTTTCTGTTGACAAGAACATCATGTACCATCCATATAACGATCGGTTAATTCCGACACCTTAACATCATTACTTCTAGAAAATTACACCACGTACCACATAAAACTTTCCCACTGATCATCACGCATCTCTTGAAAAATAAGCTTTGTAGATAAAATTCATTGCATTTAAAATGTTTTGATCTTTAATTTGCAATGCTTTACACAAAATATTATATTTTTTTCAACACTTCATGCATCAACAATAAGATAAATATAAACTCAAATGTTTTCTTAACTTTCAAAGTACCTTTAGCCTCTCCATGTACACTATTGTTTAACCCCTTATCAATAAGAACTGCAAGAAGTGTACAAATAAAACCTACAACATCTCGCATCGAGTGATAGGAAGGACCAAATCAACTTACCCTGATGGGCTTACACGAACTTCCTAGGGGTCACCCATCCTTGAGCTACCCTAGCTCAAGCACGCTCAACTCGGGAGTTCTTTATCCACATTCAGCCCAAAAGGTATCTAGTTGGTGTTGTTTCCTTTCTTACTATCCTATATATATACTAGCTTCTATAGAGTCCCTTCTTGGACTAGACCCTAGGCTCTCGGGGTATTACATTCTCCCCCCCTTAAGCACATGACATGCTCGTCATGTGACCTTATAACTGCTCCCAGATCTTCTCTCCTATGGGGGCTGCCATCCTAGAAGCCTGCCAAGAGTCGCTCCTTGCTCAGGCCCTAGCGCCCCAACGCCACTCTCCACCCTCATCCGACAACACATAGCCGATTTTAGCCAATGGCACCCCAAGTTTAACCATCATGACCTGGGTTATGCCCCTGGAACTTTGAAACATTCCAGTCAAGGATTGCAGCAAGGGCGAGGACGTGGCCAGTTAAGTGCCGACGATGTTCAAACATGATAGTTTCTATTTCATTTCCAAGTTCATGTAACCCTTATTTTGATGAGGAGACACTATGTATGAATGATTGTGGTATTTTATAATATTTGGTAATGTTATTTTCGTTGCGTAATATTTTTCTTTCCTTAGCTTAAGTTAATTGACCTTGTTAGTTAAACGGGCAAGACAAGGGTTTTTCTGGGGTTTGTGAGTATGTGAAGATTGTTCTTTGGAAATACCGGGTGTGTCGAGCTGTGTATGGAAAAAAACTCGATAATTGCTTATAATGGTACGCCCGGCGAGGCGAGGTGTTACGAAAACAAAATGCGAACTCCAACGAGTAGCCCCAGCTCGTTGCAAAGTACAAATTTAATTAGCCCCAATTCCAGTCGGATTTTCTCTTGCTGCTATCAAATCAACAATTTCTTCCTCTCGAATTGACTTTAATTGAGAATGGTGCTTAACAGAAGCACCAACAAAGTTGACAATAGAACTTATTGATAGAAAAAATAGCCATACATTATGTACATCCTTAGCGACTGCAACTAAAGCTAATTGTAGTTGATGAGCAAAACAATGAATGTAATAAGTAGATAGTCATTCCCTAAGAAATAATGCCTGCAATCTATTCCATTCCCCCTACATATTGCTAGCACCATCATACCCTTAACCTCATAAATTTGTAATTAAGAGATTATATTGGCTTAATACAATACATATCTCTTTTTTCAAAGTCAATGCATTTGTATCATTAACACTCACAACTTCAAACATTTGTTCTCTAACAAATCCATCACCATCAACATCAACATATCTCAAAATACAGCCATTTGTTCTTTATGTGATTCATCAACTGCTTCATCAGCAAGAATGCAAAATTTAGCATTTCCAATTTCGTTATTAATTTTATGTCGCACACAATCAACAATAATTTTCAATATCTCTTTCTGAATACCTGGTGTAAAACCCCTACCCAAATACCCCCTCCAAACTAAGGAACCCAAGTAAGAGCCCCCAAAGGACAAAGAAACAAAAGATAAACAACCTTGACCTGCCATGCATGCTTAACTAGAATCACTTCTACTCATACAGAAGAAACAACTACAGAAGTGTAACACATATCCTAGGCACACATACAAAAGATAACTGGCCCATAGGGTTATATGGTATGTACATTTATATATACAAGCAATGCTAAAAACTCAAAAGACACACTACAAGAAAAATGGCATTTAATGACAGAAATATCTATCGTTAAAACATTAAAATCCGTCTCTAAAAAATTTAGTGACGGATTTAGCGACGGGTAGCTTCTTGTCGCTAAATTTTAGCGACAAAATTTCGTGACGGCACAAATCAGTGACGAAATTTTTTTGTCGCTGATTAAAAAACTAAAAAACAAAAATTATTTAAAAATTAAAAATTATTTTAGCGACAAAAAATTCCGTTGCTATTCAGCGACGAAAAGTTTTTTGTCACTAATACATAACAAAAAATTAAATATTAAAATAAATTAGAATTAGCAACAGAAACAATTAATCCCAATGCATTTCTCTTCCCCTCCTCAGTTTCGATCCTAGGTTCTTCGTGCGCGCGCGCGCGCATGGCCAACCGAGCTGTGAGCCTCCTTAATACATACACTGTAAATATTAATTATATACTATATTTAGATGCCAGCAGTTTTAATTTTATTTTAAATTAAGATCTTAAATTTTAAATCTTTTTAATTCATAAATTAATGCTTAAAAAAATAAATGTTGTAAATTTTTAACTCAACTAATGTACCACTTAAATGTTGTAATTAATTAATCTCTTAAATATTTAAGTTTTAGTTGCTTAAAAATTAGTTTAGTACATATTTGTTATTATAAATTTTACAATATCATATCAATTTCCATATTTTGGTTTGTAAATAAAATACATAAAATATGCATTTAATACTAAAAAATTTAAATTTTTATTTAATTTTTTTTAATTGTTTAGCGATGGGGTACCTCCCGTCGTGAATAAATTTTAATATTTATTTAATCTTTGTTTAATACATAATTAATAAATTTTATTTTTTAATTTATTTTTTTCCTTTTTAGTGATGGATTAGTACCATCGCTAAAGTTTCTAATTATTAAGCTAACATTTAATAAATATATTTCGTCACTAAATATATTTAATTTAAATTTAACTTTTTATTATTTATTTAATTTTTTAATTATTTAGTGATGGAATATTCCTTTTAATTTCAAACTTGAAATCATTTTGATGAAAAATAAAACTTCAATGCAAGTGAGGATTAATGAAATGCTTGGAACAATAAATGAAACAAAAACCATAAGCAAGAGATAAACACAAGAATTTATAGTGGTTCGACTGAAACCAAGCCTAATCCACTACCTTAACTCCTTATTGAGGATTTTAAATGTAGCATTCCAAAATTTTGGGAGATATATAAAAATCATTAATTCTAGTATTTGAGGTCATCATTGAGTATTTGAGGATTTAAGAGAAAATATTAATTTATGATGTTTTGAAGAAATGGGCAATTAGGATAATTAATTTATTTAAGAGTATTTATGGAAATAATAAAATAAATTAAATTAATGGATTTCTGGAAATTTAGGGCATAAGTGAAATAAGAAAAAATTGGAGTTCGGGGTGTAAGTGGAGTTTCTAGAAAATCAGGGGGGAGGTTATAGTGTGAGTTCGGGGAAGGGCTGTGGGGTCTCTTTAAAATTTATGGGAGGTGTATGTTTAATAAGGAAGTAACCAGCCTAATCAGTCGCACACGTAAGGGACCAGCCAGGTGATCCGAGTTTGAGTGGGAGCGAGCGCGGTCGAAAGGGAGAATGGCTAGAATTTTTCCAACCCATAGACGCCGAAACAACGTCATTTCGATGAGGCGGTGGCCTCTCCCAGCGTTTGTTCCAACGGTTGCCACGTGGTTGCACCTCAGCCTTCTGTTGAGCCAACAAACAAAGAGGAAAATTGAGGGAAAAGAAAGGGAGATGGCCAGCGGCTAGGAAGGGAAAGATTGGGGGAAAATCAAGGAGTTTTGGAGATTATTCTGTATCTAAAATAGTCAGGTAAGTGGGTAAAATTCATGGAACCATTGTATGTCTAGTTTATGAATTTTTCACAGTTGGATTATGTATTTTGTGCTGTTAAATCTAGTTATTTTGAGCCATAGTTTTATAAAACGTTTTACTTCACAGCGAGTGCAGAAAAGGGAAGAATCGATCGAATAAAGGTAAGCTCCTAAGCCTCCCTTTACCTTCTCAAGTTCCTGCGTAAGTGTCTATTATTTTTTATATTTTATTCCTTCCTTCACTTTGACTCGATTCCATGCATTAATAATCTAAATTTGCATGGAAACTATTCCATGACGTTTATGCTATTAATGGGTCTATTACTAATGGAATGAGATAATTAATGATGACTTAGGGTCATTCATTATGTTCGTCACGAGGCTTTGTATCGCTTCGCTTTCCTTGGGAATGAT
Organism: Diospyros kaki; assembly: GCA_036245055.1. Taxonomy (NCBI): domain Eukaryota; kingdom Viridiplantae; phylum Streptophyta; class Magnoliopsida; order Ericales; family Ebenaceae; genus Diospyros; species Diospyros kaki. Next base: position 24,516,682 of record BSEG01000002.1, read on the forward strand.
GCCGAACCCGGTGGGGCTAGGTTCTTAGAAGGGTTGGTTATGGTTTTATGGGGTTATGTTAAGAGTCTTAATGATGAGAGGGTAGTGTTCAGTGAGGTGTGTGTCGAGGCAGGTTCTTAGGCATGATAAGAAATGACAACAAGAATGGTCTGTTGGTGATTATGTCGTAATTATGTCGCAAGTGCATGATGGGTTATAAAGAAATGTTGAGTCTAAAGTATATAGGTTTATTGGTAATTATGTGTGTCTAAAGGTATGGGGTACAAAGCCACTGACTGTTGACCGTGGGTTGTGGCAGCCGATGGCTAGATGTATGGGCGTCAATCATCAGCTATGACAATAAGAAATAGACTAGCCAAGAAAGCTAGCATTACCAGATTCCCACCTTGATTTGTACGCATCAAGATGTCATGTGTTGCATGGGGCTGGGGTTGCACTATTGGGGCATATGCTTTGTGTGTGACGGGATGTGTGAACAATTGCATAACCCGGTTGGTCTAAGAGCCAGCTTGGGTACCTTAGGCAAGCATATGCATTTAGAGCATTTTGCATGTGTGCATTCCTATGTAGGTGTAGCAGGGCCTGATGCTTGGTTTATGGGGGCCTTATCATCACGTTTATGCTACAGAAGCCATTGCATATCTTATTTATGCATTGCATAGTAAGGGCGAGTGAGTCCGAGAGGTGGGTTCGGCTCACACCGATGGGTAAGCCCTTAGAGAGGGCCACGACAACATTAAGTTATGATGATATGGTAGCCTATATATAGTGGGCTACTAGCAGGTTTGTATGCAGGACTTGGGCGCCAATGTGTGTATCTTATGTGAGCCCCAAGGACCTTCTATGTGCAGTTTACTTTATGCTTATACATTCAAGGCTAAGGCACATATTGAGCATGGTATGGTATGATATTGCATTGGCATGAATTGTGTAACGGCCTGTTTATTTGTGAATTAATGTGAATTTGGGAAAATTAAATTTATCAAGTGAGTTTTGGGAATTATTCAAAATTATTTGAGGTCGTTATGGAATATTTGGGATTTAAAGGGAAATAATAGTTTATGTTATTTTGAGGAAATGAGTAACTAATTATTTGAAGGCATTATGGAAATAAGGAAAGATGGAAATAAATTAGGCTTAATTTCTGAAAGTGATTGGTATTAAAATGAAATTTTGGAAATAGAAAAATGCCTTAAAAATAAATTGATTTCGATAAGGAACAAGGAGGGCTGTAGGAGAGATAGTCAGGGGTGCCAAGGAGGAAGGCGGGGTCGCGGGATCAAACCCGCGGCTAAGCAAAATGCAAGCTGGGTTTTTAAAACCCAGCAAGGCGTGCCACGTAGGGCCCTGCATGGCCCTGCTGTGCGCCCACGTGGCTGGCTCCTCCTGCCACCCCCCTTGCTATCCAAACCCAATTTTTTAGTGCCCCACGTTGCTTTACACCTTTCCTACCCCTTGGCCTATAAATAGGCTATGTCTTTGAGTGAAATAGGGGGATTTTGAGGGGAAGTTTTTGGGGAAAATTTGGGAGAATTTTGAGGAAAGTAAGGGAAATTCTGCAGATGTGAGTTTGGGCTGAGACGTAAGCAGCCTTGATTCGTAGTAGAGGTTAAAGAAGAATATCCAAGGCAAGTTCCTATTACTATTTTGCAAGTTCTTCTCCTGTTTTACAAGTTTAATTCCTCTTTCCTCGAGTTTATGTTTTAAATTGCAAGTTCCACATCTATCTCTTATTATTGCCCGATCCTACCTCTTAATTTACTAAAATTTCAAGTCATTTCCTATTTTACAAGTTATTTCACCTTTGCTAGTAAATTATTCCACGATTTACATTTATACTTATTGAGTCTCAAATAGGGTTTTGTACCACTCTATCTTTCCTTAGGAATGATGCTTTATTGTAGACATGCAAGGGTTTGATGTTGTCTTGCATGAATGTTGCCCTACTGTACATATTGCTTTGTTAATTGCATGTCAGTTATATATGAGAAGTTATTACGAATATGCATGTTATGATAATGCATGAAGCATATACATGAAAATGGTTTTTTTTTTTTAAATATGTAAAGGCCTCATAATGCGCACAGCAGACAAATCCGCAAGATATATCCGTAGAGAAAGTGTTGAGCTCAAAGTTGGACTTTGGTCCCACGTTTATGTTATGGACTTTGGTCCCAAGTTTACGTTATGGACTTCAGTTCCAAGGTTTCGGACTTCGATCCCATGTTTATAGTTCTAAAAAGTACTTCATATGAGCATGGATGCATGTATCATCATTTTATCATGTGAAAGTACCTTAAATGGCATTCATGTCTCTTTTGCTTCTTGATACCGATGACTCTTATGCTCGCTTTCTTCCAGTTATACTTGTTGGGCCTTGTGGCTCATGTTTACTTGCATCATTTCAGGTAAAGGTAAGGTTAAAGTAGAGGGCGAGCCAAGTGAATCAAGATCCATGGGGTAGCAGTGTGTATAGAGCCGTCTCAATCAAAAGTCCTTGGGGGGTGTTTTGTGGTGTGTAATATTAAGTTATGTTTGTTTATGTTTAGGATGTACCCCTGAGGCGATATGGTGGGTTGCGAACCCTAATAAGGTGTGTAATATTAAGTTACGTTATGGGTATGTGGACCCGAATGTATTTGTCTATGAGTAAAAATGTATGAGTGTGGCTTCCGTTGTCAATATCAAGGAGGATGTGTAATGTTTCTAATTGGTTTGACAATTATGTCATCTTATTGTGGGTCCCTAGTTAGGGGCCCCTACAAATTGCATGGGGTGTTATAAGAAAAGTCCATCGATAAGCCCAATGCCTTTCTTTTTGGAGTTTGCTGAGTTTCGCGACTCAGCTTTGCTTTCCATCATTCCAGGTAAGAGAATCGCCTGAGATATCAGGTACGTTCGACGAGGTTGGGACCAGATCACCGAGCCATGGTAACAAGTGCAAAGTTCTTTTGAAACTAGATCCTGAGTGTCGTTGTGTTGGGTCAGGGTAATACTTTTATGTTCTTAAGTTGGGTGTATGTTATGTAAGCCCATGTGGGCTCATGTTAAAGAGTGATTATGTAAAAACAGTTATGAAAATCAATCTCCTACTTACAACCTCCTACACTTCAGGTAGGCCCTCTAGCACACTTGCTAGGAAATCAACCTCCTACTTACAAAAGTAGGCCATCTAGATATACAAGCTAGAAAATACAAGAATTGAACAATAAAGAGAGAATCTAAGAATGAATCTCTTAGTTACAAGGTCTCTCAAAATGACACAAAGCTTGAAAGAATTGATACAAATTAAAATCAAAGCCTTGAAGAGAGAAAAGTGAAGCACAATCCATATAAATACAAATGAGTATAAAATGTAAGATCAAATCACTTCATTCCCATCCATTAACCTCTTATAGATCATCCTTGATTTGTATTTATAGGCCTCCAAAAAGCTTCAAGAGAAATATAATTGTTTGTGACCATTGGAGTTGAAAAACTCGTCGTTGGAAGATTTCTGCGTAACAAACTGTCGACAAAGAAAAAGGGTTAGTCAATAGTTTCTACTTAAAAATTTAGAACTTAGTCGACATAAGCATATAATCTGTCGACAAATACGTTTGCAAACATACTATTTGTCGATGGATGCTTACCAAACTATCAACGGTTTCAAGGTAATTGAAAATCATGCTTTCTGACTGTCAACAATTTCAAGCATTTTTCCAATACTATCGACAAATAGGCTAGAATGCTTCCAAAGATGATTTCTTTTGAGTTGAAATGATTATTTCTCGGAAATTCATTTTGATAAACATAAACTAAAAGATTAATTTCTAAAACCAATAGATTCAATGAATCACATATACTTTCAATTTGATCCTGATATTCATAAACTAAGAGATTGTTTTCCAAAAATATTTATTTTATCACAAAGATTCAAATATACTTTGATAATTTTGATAATTGATTTTGATACTTTTAGAATAGCTTGCTTGCAATGTTTTCATCATCAAAACCAAAATCAATCTCAAGAGTAAAAATATCAATATATCAATTAGTTGGAAGCTATCCCGGTCCCTCAGGCTAGATCTTAGCCCAAAAGCTCGGATAATATTTCCATTCAAACTGAGATTCTTGTGCCAGTAATTGATTCTATCAACCCCAAACAAATCGCACGTTGATCCTCATCAGCTCATAATCTTCATCAAATCTTGGATCTTCGAGGATGATCCCTACCACTACCATGCATCTCAGCCCTCAATCCCTCCACGACAGCTAGCGACACACAAGGTACCTTTATCTCTATATAAGCCAGCCTGATCACAGGCAAATGTATCTTCTTTCCAAGCCTTACCAACACTCTGAGATTCTAAATCCTCACTGACTTGAGCGTAGAAGTGCTTATAAGTGCTAGCCACCCCACCATGAAGATCATCGGACCATGACATTTCCCCACCATTGCAGCCAATCCTACCAACCTCGTTGGGCCAAAATGAACAATATGTAGTATGTTATGTATGATATTTGTGTGACAAGTCTTTAGGTTGAGCTAATGGGCCCCAAAAACCTCATGGCGTATAATATGGTAAAACATTGGATTGACCTAATGGGCCCCAAGGACCATATGTTATTTATGGGCATAGGCCTTAAGTTGAGATAAATATATTATATCTTATATTATGCATACCTTTATAGATCTATCATATCTTTAGTCCTCTTGCTATATATATATGCTTGCTAAGCTTTATGACTCACTTGCTTGTTTTTATCATTTTAGGGAAGGGTAAAACCGTGGTAGAAGGTGAAATGACCCAAAGGTCTAATACAAGAAGGGAACAAAGCCTAACTCAATCAAGATCATTGATACCATACAACAAATAACAATGCTTCTCTTTTTTCTTTTTTTTTCTTTTATATACAAGATAAAATAATTATTATCATTTACATTCTATTAGGCTATCCCGAAGGGGAATACAATAAACTCCAAATAATAAAGTACAACCATTAGCATGACACAAAACAACCAGCTAACAAACGCCCCCAAAACCTTTTATTCGGGTGAGCAATATACACATCTAACCCAACAAATCATGCCCTGTTAGGACTCATCTCATCTTTCGTTTTACCTACACCTGGAATGATGTAAATAGAAAAAATGACCCGCAAAGCTCAACAAGTATAATATAAAGGAATAGAGCATGAAATATATCGAAATAGAGACTCAGTAAGCAATAACAAGCAATATATGGTAAGCTTGTGGCACAGAGTAATACAGGTAGAATTTTAATATGTAACATCATGGTCATAATCATAACTAAGATCAGTACAATGTACACAAGTAACAACTCCTACCATAGCATAGATAAGGCACACTCCAGTGGCTTTGTTGCTATATAGTCTCTGGAACCCATCTAATGCTCTAAGCACAACACCCATTATCTTGCAGTATCGTACTTTCATCTCATAAGGCAACCCACTTTGGGCCTATAAATCCAACCTACTCTGCATCACTAGCACTCACTTGTGATACCACACGCCCCATGTGTACCACACACCTCGTATGTAGTGGCCCTATTATAGCAATGCTCTTAATCTGCTCTCAACTCTACGGTAGTAGCACCTGCTGTAACACCCCAAGTTTCTTGAGCATGTTATAACTTAGGATTTCGGGAATACAAAAATTTTTCATATCACAATAGCTGTCATACATCACACAATATTCTAAAAACCCTAATTTTTACCTTCTCAGCTTAACAAACCCAATAATCAAATAGCTAAGACAGGCGTTAAAATTTCAAATGTGGAAGTTAGATCGAACCTGATATGGTTCACAACCATAATGCTTTATTCATCATAAAATTGTTCAAGATGTTTACAAAATGTATTACATGGACATCATCTCTAGCAAGTGATAACTGAACATCTTAAACATATCCAAAATTATATAGGTTCGCACATAAACAAAAATATGCTAAACATACTACAGACAGTAAATTAAGCTTATTCTTCAGCTACCTCCTTTCCCTTAGAGCTGCTCGTCGAACCTGGAACGTTTGAATATTCCAGGGACATAGTCCAATTAGAAGATGAATCTTCTAGTGAGAAACTAAAAAAAAAAAATAGTTCATATCAATGCATGATTAGGTACTAAATGTATGAGAAGACAACAAAAACTACTCCGAAGTGCCTCGTGAACACGTTAGCCTCCTCTAACGAGAGCTTTCTCAATAGCGCACGCATAGCGCCTCTCGGGACGTCCCTAACCATGTCACTTCAACCTGACTTCATAGCACTCATGCAAGCACCACATCCGTTGTTCCTTAGGCTCGCGGTCTTCCCCACGAGAGCTTTCTTGATGGCGCACACATAGCGCCTCTCGGGGGATATCCGACTTTTGCCCTCGGCCAACAACAAATAGGTACAACAGTATGACCACACGAATTTTATAAATGCAACAGTTAAAAAACCAATAGCATATATTTTTCAAAAAAATATATTTCATATATGCAACATGATTTCACGTAATAGAATAACAAGAGTTTACGTATAAAAACTTTACAAAACACATCTCATGCAATAGAAGTCTCTCATAAGAGAATAAAAAATAGGATTTGGAGTATAGGAGTCTCACCTTGTTAGTTTATCTCTTGGACGGTATAATTTCACAGCAAATGGCTTAGGTTTCTGCAGAAAACACACGTTTCGGTAAACCTAACCTCAAATATTTTTACATAGAGTTGAGGCGTACTAAAGTAGGGGCATAATTGGAAAATTTGAAAGAAAATGGGCTTCTCGCGTGCCCCCGGAAGGTGGCTCATGTGCCTTCACGCGCAGCTACTTCCGGCGCGTGTGTCTCACGCGCTACTACCAAATTTCGGACAACATTGCGTCGTTTTCATATTTCTGCCATATCTCCCTCGTTTTAACTTCGATTCGACCCCCGTTTGAACCTACGCGACCCTCTCTTCCCCTTCTACAAGATTATTAAAAAAAAGGACTTACCTCACTTTTTTTCTGACTGATTTTGTTGAATTATAGTGAAGGCTCGTAATTCCGACATGGCTCGTTCTCCCCAGCTTCTCCTTCGATTTCTTCCCGCCTTCTTGCCGAACTTCCTCCTCTCTCTCTAGAGCAAGCTCCTCCTCTTAGAGTGACTCAACTCTCAAACTTGTTTGGAATCATTTGAGAACAACCCAAGGTGCCTATTTATAGATTTCTTCAACTAATCACATTATGCCACTTGTCACAATCTAAGCCATGGACTCCAAAGACTCAAAGATATATTTGAATGGCTTTTCAAATCCAAAACTCTAATGAATTTAACTTTTAAAATCCAAGCTAATTCCCCAACTTCTTTCAAATAACACTTTGGCCCATATTTCAAGTTTTCAACTTTAATATTTTACCACTTGAGCTCATAATTTTATCCTTTTTTTCATTTAGATAATTTCTCTAATTAGAATTATACCCTCAAACATCAAATTTATCAAGATACTTAAAATCTCAAAATTAATAACTCAAAATTACTTGATATGTACGATTTTTGGGAAGCCCTTACCATTATTCGGTCTTTTCAGGCTACAACATAGCTTAACCGAAAAACCGTCTCTGATTTGATTTCTTTCAGAGTCATAAATCTCGCCTCGAGATACTCGTCAAAGATATACCTTTGTCCTTAGGTATCTAAGCTCCAAGGTACTCCTTGCAGTCGATTCGGCGAGTTACTTCCCTCTTAAACCCATTTTTCGGTATTTTAAACTCACTTAAAATACGTGGCAACCTTACGAAAATATAGGGTATTACACCTGCCTATGATACCACATGCCCCGTATATAGTGGCCTCATCATAGCAGCGCTCTCGAACCGCTCTCAACTTTGTGGTAGTAGCACCCGCTTATGATACCACACGCCCCATATGCAGTGACCCTATCATAGCAGCACTCTTGGACCTCTCTCAACTCTGTTGCACTAGCACCCACCTAGGATACCACATGCGCCATATGTAGTGGCCCCATCATAGCAATGCTCTCAGACTACTCTCAACTCTATGGCACTAACACACGCCTATGATACCACACACCCCGTATGTAGTGGCTCCATCATAGCAATGCTCTCAGACAGCTCTCAACTCTACGGCATTAGCACACACCTATGATACCACCACCCCGTATGTAGTGGCCCTATCATAACAGTGCTCTCAGACAACTCTCAACTTTGTGGCTACTATGGGACTCAAACCCACAATCTTACGCATCATAATATATGGTTGCTATGGGACTCAAAACCATAGTCTTATGCATCATAATCACAAGCGTATACCACCACCATAGTCAGCACATGTGCATGAATTCATATTGTTCCTCTTATCTCTTCCTAGAATTGTAATTACAACCGTGGTGTATACTTGGACATCATCTTTAACATCCAAATTCACAAATCATTCCACAAGGGATGTGTCCACACATCATAACAGAACATCCATAATTTATACCTCCTAATCATATCTTTAAACAATCCACTTCCCAAGTCATTTACCAATCCTTATATGCACATCTAAACCCCAAAAACTTATTATTTAAGTCATACTTGCGTAATGCACTCCAAACACAAGTTCCCATAAGGCTCAATACTAACACATCATCATCCTCAAACAGGCCTATCATGAATCCTAAATTCACATAGTGCCTCACCATTGAATGCTTAATTGTTCTCAAGAACATATAGACATATTTTCGGACCAAGAATAAACTTCCCAAAACTTGTCCAAATAAGTCAAATCCTATTCCAAGTCAAATATTATTGAGTCTAGTTTACAAATCATCAAACAGGTCTCCAATCCGATTTTTCTACTGAAAGTTATGCCCAAAACAGTAGAGCATGCGTAGTCTGAGAAAATCGAAATTAGTCGACTTATGAGGGGGAATAGTCAACTTAGGAAGAAAATAGTCGACTTGACAGAGAGCTTGCATGACCAGGGTTCTGATTAGTCGACTAATGGCCCAAAATAGTTAACTATTCACTAAATTAGTCAACTCCTGGAACCTAGAAATGCCCATGGAAGAACCGAAAATGCCCAAATTCATTCCAAACTCTAATTTTCTCAATCCCTAACCCAACAATACAAAGTTTCTTTGAAAGATTGGGGTAACTCATGACCCCCCCCCCCCCTTGGGTTATAAACCCATTTTACCGAAATTGCAAGAAAATCTTCATGACATGCAATTAACCAGATTTCTATACAAAACCTGAGCCCATGACAAACAAACCCCAAAACTCTCAAATTTAAATCGATAATCTCACTCCACTAAGACACCCAAGAACCCTCAAACCCAATTTTTTTCATTTAGCCCAAGAATCAAGCTAGGGTTTTGCAAGATATGAAGAAGAATGAAAATAAACTTGTCTTTTTGAAGAAACAACTGGTTCGAAACAATTTTGATCTGCTATTTCCTTGTCTTTAGCTCCAAAATGAATGAACTAACTTGAAGAATTTGATGGGAAATGGAGAGATTGAGAAAGAGAGAAGAAGATGAGGGCTTGGAGAAGAACATGAAGGAGAATGGGGAAGAATTGGGGCTCTCCTATATATATCATATTTACACATTTGCCCTTCACCTTTTCATTTAATCCCCATAATATCCTTTACCATTTACATTAACTCAAATAACACAAAATTCTTTTACACACATTCCCATTATACAATTTCACCATTTTTCTTCTTTTCCCACTTCTCATGCACTTCCACAGCACATACTCATCATTATTTATTTTTATCCTCATTTTAACCAAATAATACTAAACATTACTTGAGCAAAATAATTCCTGGAACATAATTTTGATTCACTTGATATCAACATATATCAAGCATCAAAATAATATTATCAAATAAATCTAGACCCACTAATAGGTCGTTACGGAAGGGGAGACTAATGGGGCTCGAAGTTAAATTTAGATGTGTACAAAGATCTCCCCTAACCTAAAGAGTTTGGGACTTGTGTGGAGGGCTGATATAGAAGGTTATTTCTTTTTGTATTGTATTTGTAACACCCCGCTTTTCTCATGCGTGGCATTGACTCGGGATTGCGGGAATATTTTTTTTCCAACATATATTTAACATAAATCATTCCCCAACAATCTCATTCTACCTTCTTAGCATATCAAACTTAATAATCAATAAGCTAAGACAGATAATATCATCACATATACGGAAGCAAGATCGAAACCTCAAATGGTACATAACCGTAAACTCTTCATTTATAACATAGAAACCTTACCATTGTTTAACATGACATATTCAAAACAAAATACATAGAGACTCATCTCTCAAAAGTAACAACTGAATACCTCAAACATAGTCAAAAGATATGCGAAAGATCACTTATGTAAACAACGACTACATCTTGATCCTCTTTTTTCTCTTGACGCCATTACTTTCATCTGGAACGTTTGAATATTCCAAGAACATAATCCAAATTAGATGTTGAATCATCTAAGTGAAGCTTCAAAAACATTTTCATGAATATGTGTAAAACCATGAATAAACTGACATATCCCGACATGTCCCAACATAAGAGAATTCCATACAACGCTTAACTCATACCATAGGGAAAGAGCAATCTCTCTAAAGGCAACATAACCACATTGACACATTAGCATAACACATCACAACCCAACCCTCCACAAGTGGATCACATCGGCACTAACCTTGGGAATGCAACGTTCTCCTTGGAAACAATGCCATCGCTCAAAGGAACCTGGGATGGTGTCCACTCTCAGCCCTGCCACTTGAGTCAAAACTAGGGTGGTGTCCATTCTTAGTCCTGCCACTTGTGGACCATTCGGAGTGGTGTCCACTCTCAGCCACGCCACAAGTGGGCATTAATCCTTGGAACGCATCCCGAGTGCTCTTTTAAGGGCCACACCCCAGGTTGACATCCCACATCCCACATGGACAACACATAAACATGTTAATGCCACTAACACATACCATGATTCGATGCATCATATAAATCAACATTTCAATGCACATAATTTAATGCATATGAATCAATAAAATAGTTTTGGGATGAACCACCCACATGAAACCAACTATTCACAGGTTGAACCATTTGCATGAAACCAAATTAAATATAGGCTCGAAGCACACACAATAAACCACGATTTTCGGTAGAAACACTCACGAAACCAACCATTCACATGCCAAAACCATTTGCATGAAACCAAATCAAGTGTAGGGTCAAAACTACTCACCTTTGAACGAAACTCAGAATACCTCGATTCTCGTGCCTAATCCTGGATTCTCGTGCCAAGCTTCAACAATTATACTCAATTCTGAACCTCAACGTACCCTAGCCATCATATTTATTCAAGGAAATCAATATTCTATTTTTCCTAATTTTTCTCCATTTTCTTCCAATTTTTCCCTAAAAAATTCCAAACTATATACCTCCTTGAGGTTTTTTCCAAATTTTCCACCACCATAAATCATAAAATATTTTTCTCAAAATAATAAAATTAATTTGGGATTTAAACTGTACCACATGTGCGTTGCATGTGACCTGCGAGTGGGATCCGCACATGTGTTGCACGCTCCTTGTCTTCTCCGGCAGTCACTTCGTCGCCAACAATATTTGGCTTGCTTCGATGCCCGATCTCTTTCTTCCTCCTTAGCTTATGGACTATTTCAATCCCGATGGTAATCTCCTTGGCTTAAAAATATCACCAAAAGGCCTCCAATTGGCTAGTTTAATGCTTGACTTCGGTGAGCTTATGTTTTCCAGTGAAGCCTCGAAACACCCTTAAACTGACTCCAAAACTCACCAAATGCTCCAGAAATTCTCCCCATACACCAAGGAACAAAAGCCTTTTATTCAAAACCTCAAAATCACTCTCAAATGCTCGGATTTTGATGCTCCAAAACGTTGAAACCCTTGGCCTATTTATAGGCCTCGGCCAATGCTTCATCCCCAAGCTTCCTAGGACGTGATGGACCTACCCCTGGCACCTATGGCCATCCCATCACCAAAATTTTTGACTTCTAATTGCGACAGTGCAACGACCACTTGCTACGCGTTCATACTTGCAGGTTTTAGAAAATTGCACTTTGGCCCCTCAGCTTCTTCTTTTTGCATTTCGGTCCTCATTTCAAGTCCTCATGCTTTGATATTTTATCATTTGAACTGCTAAGTTCCATACTTCTCAATTGGCCCACAAATTTTGGAGAAATATCATTTTCACCCCCTTTTCAACTAGAATTGAAAATTACACTTAGGCCCGAGTGAAATAAAAAATCACATTTCTTCCCCAAAATTCATGAAATATCTGAAAAACATTTTCGAATCATTTTTCCAATTTTTGGGGTGTTACAATCCACCCTCTTTAAAGAAATGTCATCCTCAAAATTTTTGCACATGACTAATCAAATCACTAATATTGGCGAATAACTCGCAATTATAATGACCTTACCTCAATTCCTATATCATGAATTCTGAGATCCTCATCTCAATATCCTTATCATCAAAATCAATTTTCAAAATCCTCAAATTCTATTCTCAAAACACTTATCAAACCATCCTAGGTTTCTTATTTTGACCATTCCCTAGGATTCTCAATCTATACCGAATCATTCTTACACTCGAACCTCGATAATTCATATCATCATTCACAAACCTAATCTTAACAGCTAGGTTTTGTCACATCAGACTAACCATCCATGACTCGATCATTCTTGACAACTACTAGTTATCACATTATTCAGCGTAAGGATTTTGACTAATGACCTCAAATCAACAGTCTCTAAATTCCAAATAGGGTTTCACCCTTTGAATTTGATCTCTCAATAGTCCCCCTAAATCTCTAAGTAGGGTCTCACTGCCAATTCCCAATAGTACCTTGGAGTCTCCAATTGGAATTTTTGTTACTTCACTCTGAACCCTTAAACTGAAATAACAGTTAATCCCCAAGGCTTCATTCAATTTTCTCCTAGTAACATCTCATACTCAAACTTTTCATAGCTCAAATCCTTGTCATTCTCCAAGATTTGTTCTAAATCACAAATCTCTATGTCATCAACAATCCCTAAGTCTTCATTTGGGGTATCTAAGTTAACTTCGCTCTGATACTGTAACGACCCATTGCCAGGTTTAAGTTACTTTGGCTATTATTTTTAAGTATGTTATATTTCAATATTATTTGGTCTAAATGTTAAAATATTTAATGTGTGGGGAAAGTCAAGACTTATATGTGTGAGTCATGTTGCATCTAATGTGTGATATATGTTGGTATCGAGTGAATCAGAGTTATGTCCCGGGAATTATTTTGCTCAGATAATGTTTAGTATCACTTGGTTTAAATGAGGATAAAAATAAATAAATAAATAATGGTGGGTGTGTAAAAGAATTTTGTGTTATTTGAGTTAAAATAAGTGGTAAAGGATATTGTGGGGATTAAATGAAAAGGTGAAGGGCAAATGTGTAAATGTGATATACATATATGTGTGTGTGTGTGTGTGTGTGAGAGAGAGAGAGAGAGAGAGCCCCAATTCTTCCCCCATTCTCATTCTCCTCCTTCTCCAAGCCCTTTTCTTCTTCACACCTTCTCAATCTCTCAATTTCTCATCAAATTCTTCAAGGTAGCTCATTTATTTTGGATTGGAGCTTTATTTGGGAGCTAAAGACAAGGAAATAGCGGATCAATATTGTTTTGATTCTTTAAAAAAGCAAGTTCCTTTCATTCTTCTTCATATCTTGCAAAATCCTAGCTTGATTCTTGGGGTAAATGTCAAAATTGGGTTTGAGGGTTCTTGGGTGTTCTAGTGGACTGTGATGGTTGGTTTAAATTTGAGAGTTTTGGGGTTTGTTGTCATGAGATCGAGTTTTGCATAGAAATCTAGTTGATTGCACCTCGTATAATTTTCTTTCGATTTTGTTAAATGGAGTGTCATAATGGGTCTGTACCACCTCATCTTCCCATGGGAATGATGTATTTAGGGTTTGGATGGATTATGGTGAGTTTTGGATGATTTTGGGATGTTCTAGTGTTAGTTTAGGTGCTCTATGTAACACCCCGTCTCTCCAGGCGTGTCACTATAAGGGTATTCTCGGGATTTCTTTTTTTTTTTTCCTCCAAGCTCAACACGTGTAGTGTGTCAAGAACAATCTTCACATGCAGATACAAACCCCGAGAACCCCAGCCTTGCCCGTTTAACTACCAAGACCAATAATCTTAAACTAAACGAGACATAATACAACGCAGCGGATACATTATTATCAAAACACCGTAGTTCTTACATTGTATTCCCTTAGCAAAATACGCAATATAGATCAAACGTTAACATTGCTAATATACAACTGTTCATTTACAACCTGAAATACGTATTAAAGCCTCCAAGCATTACAATGACTATCAAACTAAGCACCATTGGCCCTTAACCGGCCACATCCTTACCCTCGCAACAGTCCCTGGCTGGAACATTAAACGTTCTAGGGGCACAGCCCAGGTTAGATGATAAAACATCTAAGTGACGGTATGAAACAGTTAATACAATGCATGAGAGACACACGAGCATGGCATACTCAGACAAGCGAAAATATGCAAGACACGTCTAACTTGAGAAATCTCCCTGACATACTCAACCTCCCGTGGAGAACACCACTCCACACACCGTTGGGGTTGACCTTGCCGCGACATATTTAATCCTCGAGTGCCCTACCGTGTCACTCGATCATTGGCCCCGGATACCCTACCGTGTCACCCGATCACCAGCACAAGCCCTGGGTGCCCTACCGTGTCACCCGATCACCAGGATTAACCTTGTCCCATTCTCAAGTAGACCCCATCCCGTTCCATACAAAAAACAACATTGACACGAATATCAATACCCCGATGATATGAAAATCACACACCATGGACCGACTCTTTTATAAGTAAAAACAGTTGATACAATACATCACATGATCAATATGCAAATGATGTCATATATACATAAATAAAACGTATAAGAATAGCATCCCGAGTCCTGGTGAGACCGCTCACCTAAACTCACTACACTCTCGCCAAGACATTCCCAAAATAAGGGTAAAACTAGAGATAAACCACTCATCTCGAATGAATTTGGATTGTCTCGATCCTCGTGCACGGTCTCAATTTGCGTGTCAAACCCCAAATACTTGAACTTGTGCTCAACCTCAAGCCAAGATACTTTCTAAACATCATATTTAATTAAGGAAGTATTAAAATCTATTTTCTTCAATTTTTTCCTAATTTTCTCTATTTTTCTCTCATTTTTCACCTCGATAATTCCAAAATAATTATTTCCTCAAATATTTTTCTCAATTTTTCCACATGATAATTCCTAAAATAATTAAAGGAAAATACTGGAATTAAAAGTACCAATTTGAGTGCATGTGAAGTGTGGGCCGTGTGGCTCACGCGCCACCTTCTTCTCCGATTTCCAGCCTGCGACACCTCCTCCGATGACTGATCTGACCTCACCCCCTTAAAGCCCTTGATGATTCGATCCCATTGGTGCCATTTTTCGGCTGAAAGGACGCCGAAAAAGCTGCCAAATCGGCAGTTGCAGGTCCGACGAGGCGGATCGCCTCGCTTCTTCAAACAGCCTCCAATTGCACACGAAAACTCACGAAACTCTCCAGAATGGCTCGCCTTGATGCAAGGATGAAAAACCCCCTATTCACTCTCCTCGATTCAAACCAAATCGTGACCTATTTTTGTGCAAAGTTTCAGCCGAAACCCTACCCTTTTTATAGATGATTTTCGACCAAAAACGGGCCAATCAATGGCCAATCCGTGGCCACCAAGCATCCTTGGGCCGTATATGGCCTCCCCCAGGTCCTCCCCGGCCATCCCATCGCCGGGATCGGCCTCTATGTGCGTGGATTTGCGGAGGCCGACTTTGGCTTTGCGTTCACACTGTGCAGCTTTTGCTAATTTGCACTTTAGACCCCTGATTTCATCAATTCTCAATTTGGCCCCTTCCTTAGCACCCCTGATCTTTCTGAGACCACCACTAAGGCCCACAAGACATGCACTCTTCATTTGGTCCTTGAAACTTTCAAAAAATAACTGTTTTGACCTCCCTCGGGCAAATTTAGAAAATTACACTTAGGCCCAACTGATCGATTTGACCTCAAATCCATTTGATTCAACCCAAAATTGCTTAAGGGTTGTTCTACACATTAAATATTAGTCCTTAACATGTTCCGTTGATTTTTCGGATATCTCTAATGTCGATTTGGTATTCTCAGCCCAGTCGACAGCTGTACCGAAAATGGTTCCCGATCCAATTTCTTTCATCACTAAAAATCATAATTCGAATCACTTGTTGATAATGTACCATTTTCTTTGGCTATCTAGGGTCTGGGGTACTCCCTCGAGCCACTTCGGTCTTTTAAGACTGCAACAGTGTGTCCTAAAGCCTTATTCTTTTGATAATTCCACTTGTACCCTTCATCAAATATTATTTATGATCTCAAATCATTCCTGGGTATTACACTCTAGACCCAATCAGATTGGGCATGTTATACACTGACAATTGCAATCATATTTAGTATTGAATAAGGAGTTATTCAGTCTCACAAAGAAGTCATTCTATTAGTTTCTTGTCATTATTGTAATAACCGAATGAAACTAGATAGAAGTCTATATGATGTATACTGTGATTAATCTATAAAGATGTGAGATGATGCATCACAGTTTCTAGACATCATTAAACGTCCCAGGTCGTAGTAATGTCAAGAATGGACATTGATAATTGCGGTAAGACTTGTATGTGCTATGTTTTTGCTATGTGATAGCAATGGGGGTCTCACACCCATAGGCATGGGGATGCCCAGACAAGTACATAGGTGACCAATGTTGGAGAACGTGTCACTAAACATGACTAACCATGAGAATCCATTTTGGTTATATGTTGATGGTATTCTCATACGAAATGGGTGTAACTAATCCTTGGACCTGAGGTTGTCACGGTCATCTCATAAGAAGACCGGTATGCTTTAACATCGTTTCAATAGGCCTAAACAAAGGTTGCACATGGGCGATCATTGGGCATATCGTGAGGCTTGTGGAGATGGGTGCATAACCAAGACGGGACTCGTCTATCCCTTGATAGAGGATGATGTATCTAAGGCGTCTTCCGTGGATATTCACTTTAAATCCATGGCCATGGTAAAAGAAATCAATAAGGAGTTATTGATTCACTTTCTATTAAGTGAAGATATCCGAATAACCGAAGAAAAAACTTATGTGATCATAATCAAGCAACACATTGCCAACTTGAGATCACATAGGATACATTGACAAGAGGATCGAATTACACGGTAACCATGCTCGTGAAAGGTTATTTGCGGATTATGAATCCTTTTGAATAATTGGGTAGGCATGATGCCTTGCTAGAGGTCAATCTTGTGTTATGTGTTTGTACTAACACATTGCAACATATACGGAAGTCTAATGAGTCATACGCAATAGGCTCGGTCCCTGGCTTAAACTAGGAGAGTGGACGTATGGTTAAGTGGGACATTTCGGCAAGAAGTTGTGCCGTCGTAAGTTCTCACGGAAAAAGAGCAAATAGACATAATGATGTCGATATGATAAGGAGTTGTCATAATGGAAAGAATTTCCTAAAATGGCAATTGATTAAATTATGAAGGAGTTTCTAATTTAATAATTTTTTATTTGTTTGAGTGGCAAATAGGAAATAAAATATATTTGGACTTAAGTTGATATTTGGGCTAAATTAGATTTGGGCCAAATATTAAATTAAATATTATATTTGGACTAAATTGGATTTGGGCTAAATATTAAATATTATATTTGGGCTTGAATTAGATTTGGGCCAAAATATTTTATTTAAACCTATAAAAGGATTTGGGCCATTTAATTATATTTCTAGTTGGACTAGAATAAACTCATTATATTAAGTTCCTAATTGGACTAAATTAAATGGGCTAGCCCATATCCATTAGGGTTTAAGAAACCCTAGAGTTCCTTATAAATACCCCTTTATGGGTTGCCCAAACGAGAGAGTTTTTAGTGTCATTTTTCAAGAGTTGAAAAACGTATTGTCGTTCACTCTTCCCCGTTTCTTTTTGGCATCGATTTGAAACGTGGGCGTTCTTTTTCCGTGCATACACAAGCCACGAAAAGGAGAAGGAGCTAGCACTCCTATTCCGCTTTCCTTGCCAATGGACGCGTGCCGCGTATTACGAGTTAGAGGTCGGACGCTTGGATGGCTTGAATTCGCGAACAACTCGCAAAAATAAAGGTTAGATTTATTTTATTTGTATATGAATGATTTGATTTCGACATTGAACCAATTGCCGGGATCGGGGTAATGTTCAAAATTTTTGAAATACGCTGCTTGCCCCATAGCGATCTTGCTTTACTTTCATCCAGATCATTTCTGTGCGTTTTTTCTCTCAATAGTCGACTATTTTGGTCAATAGTCGACTAATGAGTGACCCTCGGAAGATCAGTTCTTAACCTAGTTGACTAAGCCTCTCAATAATCGACTAAACTTCTCATTAGTCGATTAAAGAATCTAGACAGCTTTATGTAGTCGTACGATTTTGGCCATAACTTTATGTAGAAATATCATAATTGAGTTTCATTTTTTTATTGTAAACTAGACTCGAGGGGCTTCGATTTGGTATAAGATTTGAGCCATTTGGCCAAGTCTTGAAACCGTGAGTTCCATTTGAAATGCGTGCTTGAAATCGAGAATTGGAAATCCATGCTTATTGAATTTTCTTTGTATAGACCCATTCCTTAGATGAAATCATGATTCATGCCTATTCCCTTGCTTCGTTACCCTTGCGCTAATATTGGATTCATGTTGAATCTTGTTGAAAGCCTAAATAGGATTTGATTCACCCTATCTTTCTTAAGGAATGGTGCTTCCTTGGTTAAGGTGTAGCTTATGCGAGACTTCGATGTTATCTTGTTTGTATTCTTTGGCCGATCAACATTGTTATCTAATGTTTAGTTTAATCATTGAAATTGACATGTGTGGGCATATGATTGGGAAGGAAAGGGTATGGTCACAAATATATGTGTCCGTTTATGATGGTATAGCATGAATGTGGGAACTTATGGTTATTATATAGGGTATTTAGGGAATATTTAAACACCACCATGGTGAGTAATAGCTTGGAAAGATTAATATGTGCATGTGATTATGTATGTTCAAAATTGTGTTTATCCCATAGTGGGTGATGGTGATTCTGGATTACTATCTTATGTGGCGGACTAAGCCCATGGGATATCACTAAATTATTTGGCCCGGCCATGATGCTTGCCTAGCTATGTCTAGTGCATGTGGTGACACTTGCTTAGTGTATCTAGTGCATGTGGAGAATTAGATCATGATGCTTGTGCTGTGTATGCTGGTGCATATGGGGTGTTAACCCCTGATGCTTGCCGAGTGATATCTAGTGCTTGTGAGAGCTTCAGCTCATAATGGATATGGTTCTGTTATCTAGTGCATGTGGGGGCTACGGCTCCTGATGGTTATGTTGGATATGATATGTGAGTTTGGGCTCGTGATGGATGTGGTTCAATGAGCTATAACATGAGAGTTTCGGCTCGAGATACACATCATGTGGACCCAGTGTATGATGGGGCATTGGCCCTGATGATGAAGGCGTGAGAAAGATCTGGGAAAGATGTGATGTATGATGGGTAGGTCTAGGTTGTTATGTTTTCATTATTTAATTTACCCTTATGTTTTGTATTGCTTGTCTGGCCTATGATAAATGTGTGAGTGAGCAGTGGTCCACAGCTGGTTGGTATTGTATGCATGTATACTACTATGTGATATGTGTGGTGAGGTATGGTATCGTGAGGTATAACTAGAATATTATGTTATTGTCACAAGGTATTTATTCTATTTCATCTCGATTATTCATGCCTCTAAAGTCTTTGTGCTCACATTGTTTTGTTCTATATACTTGCTAAGCCTTGTGGTTCACTTTGCTTCTTTGCCTCATTTCAGGTAAAGGCAAGCTATGGAAGGGTCGAGTCAAGTGGAGCCTGAGTCTTTTGGGGTTTAGATGTATGTGTACAGGACTCTCCCAACCAAAGATCCTTGGGATGTCATTATGAGGGTAAGCATGAAAGAGTTTAATTTTGTAATTAATTTTTATTGCCTTTTTTATTTTGTGTTGTATGAATAGTTGAGCCCAATAAACAAGATGGTATATGCATATATGTTTATGGGCTTGTATTGGCTAATGATATAATTATGGTTGGTTTTATCTTAATTTTGTCTCTATGCCATTTCTTTAACAACCCCCTCCTCAATTTCTCCTGGTAGCAGGATCTCTTGGACGAGGGCGTTACAGATACCACTTGAAACAGCCTCAAAGTAACTCCAAAACTCACCAAATGCTCTAGAAATTCTCCCTATACACCAAGGGACAAAAGCCCTCTATTAAAAACCTCCAAAGTACTCTTAAATGCTTGAATTTTGATACTCTAAAACCTTGAAACCCTCGACCTATTTATAGGCAAAATCCAGCCATCCCTCGGCCAATCACCGGCCAATGCTTCGTCCCCAAGCTTCCTAGGCCATGATGGACCTACCCCTGACACCTATGGCCATCCCATAGTCTAAACTTTTGTCTTCCATCGGTGGCAATGCGACAGCCACTTACTGCACGTTCACACTTGTAGGTTTTAGAAAATTGCACTTTGGCCCTTTCAACTTATTCCTTTTGCATTTCAGCCCTTATTTCAAGTCCTCAAGCTTTGATATTTTACCACTTGAACCCTTAAGTTTTATGCTTCTCAATTGGCCCAATAATTTTGGAGAAATATCATTTTCACCCCATTTTCAACTAGAATTGAAAATTACACTTAGAACTAGGTGAAATAAAAAATGACATTTCTTCCCCAAAATTCATGAAATATCCAAAAAATATTTCTAAATCAATTTTCCAATTTTTGGGGTATTATAGTTTTGGCGCCCTTGTATATTTTTAAAAAGTGTATGACTTTTAAAGCCTTAAGAAATTATCTAAGAATGAATGTTGCTCTTGTGGAAAGTGAGCCATTTTATATCATGAAAGTTTTTTATGTCTATTTCTGTATTCCATTCTAGAAAGACCTTCTTTCTGTTAGTGTAGGTGCGCTAAACCCAATCAAATTAGACATGTTGTACACTGACAATTGTAATCATGTTTATTATTGAATAAGGAGTTATTCAATCTCACAAAGAAGTCATTATATTAGTTTCTTGTTATTATTGTAATGACCGGATGAAATTAGATAGAAGTCCATATGATGTATATTGTGATTAATCTATAAAGATGTGAGATGATGCATCACAGTTTGTAAACATCATTAAACATCCTAAGTCGTAGCAATGTCAAGAATGGACATTGATAATTGCGGTAAGACTTGTATGTGCTATGTTTTTGCTATGTGATAGCAATGGGGGTCTCACACCCATAGGCATGGGGATGCCTAGACAAATACATAGGTGACCAATATTGGAGAATGTGTCACTGGACATGACTCGCCATGAGAATCCATTTTGGTTATATGTTGATGGTATTCTCATACGAGATAGGTGTAACTAATCCTTGGACCTAAGGTTGTCACGGTCATCTCATAAGAAGATCGGTATGCTTTGACATCGTTTCGATGGGCCTTGATAAAAGCCGCACGTGAACGATCATTGGGCATATCGTGAGACTTATGAAGATGGGTGTATAACCAAGATGAGACTCGTTTATCCTTTGATAAATGATGATGTATCTAAGGGGCCTTCAGTGGATATTCACTTTAAATCCATGGCCATGGTGAAAGAGATCAATAAGGAGTTATTGATTTACTTTCTATTAGGTAAAGATATCTAGATGACCAAATAAAAACTCATGTGATCGTAATCACGCAACACATCGCCATACTTGAGATCACATAGGATACATTGACGAGAGGATCGAATTACACGATAACCATGCTTGTGAAAGGTTATTTGTGGATTATGAATCCTTCTGAATAATTAGGTAGGCATGATGCCTTACTAGAGGTCAATCTTGTCTTATGTGTTTGTACCGACACATTGCCAACATATTCAAAAGCCTAAGGAGTCATACGCAATGGCATGGTCCCTGGCTTAAACCAAGAGAATGGACGTATGGTTAAGTGAGACACTTTGACGTATGGTTATTCATAATATTTGACTAAATTATGAGCCCGGAATAAGTCCTTGAAGTTACAGTTGAAAATAGGAAATTTTGAGAATTTGCTAATTCAAATTCTTTCTTGTGTTGCTACACTTCCTATGTTAATATCATGGTTCTTTCCTATGCAAAACCATCATTTTGATAAATGGATTGTATCTCCTTTGTTTTGCTAAGTTTTGCGATTTTCTTGTATTTTTGTGGAGTCTTGTTTGAAGCCTTGATAGGGTTTCATGTAACCCTATATTTCTTAAGAAATTATGTTTTTCTTAGTTAGGGACTTAGTTTCATGCAAGTTTTGGTGTTTCTTATATGAATGGTTGCATGATAGATATTTGCGCACCTATTATTTTGAGTGATGGCTATGTTCCGCATGAGGAAAAAGGATATCCAAAAATATTGTGGAAAAGCGCTTGACAAGGGTGAGCTATGACGGTGAGCTACGACTATGAGCCTGGTAAGTGGGTCTCAGTCCACGGTTTAATGAATATATTGAGATTATGTATGTACATGTATTTGTTATATGTGGGCCAAGGGCCATATGTGAATAATGAAGTGAGTGCAAGACTTATATGATGCTTGGAGATATGGCATGTGTGCATATTGTGGTGAGGCATGACATTAACTATTGTAATTGTTGTTAGAAGTATTATTCTATTTTAGTTCCTATTATTCATACCTTGATTCAAATGCTCTCACTTGCTTTATATTATACTTACTAAACCTTGTGGCTCACCTTGCTTCCTAATTACATCATTTCAAGTAATGGGAATGTTGTAATTAAGGGCAAGTCTAGTGAAGCTAGAGTCATTGGATAGTATGTGTACAGGGTTATCCCAACCACATGATCTGTGAGGTTGGTTTTGAGGGCATGATGGTAAGAGTTTTATTTTGTATTTAAAATTTATTGCCCTTTTATTTTGAGATGTAGGAGCGGTTTAGCCCAATAGAGCATGTTAGATGAATTGTGATGTAATCATTTATTTTGGCCCATGTTGTTAAAGGAGCAGGATGAAGTGCAATTATTTTGAGTTATACATTTGTATCAATTTTGTGGGGACCTCCTTTCAAATTCCTATGCTAGCGAGATATCTGGGAGTGGGACCTTGCACAGTCAACTTGTGAAGTCTCTCTTACATCAAAATTTGATTCTTCAAGAGGTAATGTTTATGAATTATTCAATTTTGTTGAATGGTTATTGCATATTGGTTAAACACTCAAGATTCATATAGTTTTGTGTATATTTTCTACTACACACATGAGAAGTGAAAGATTTTTAAATCCTACACACCCGTATGAGATCCCTAACAGAATATATATATTTAAGATTTTAATATATAATATTTAATATGTAATTAGATCTAGATGTTGATTTACATAATCAAATCTACATTTAATACTAAACCATGCTAAATGAATTGGATTTGGGTCTAAAGTTAGTCCATTGACAAGCCTAAGGTAAGTTGATAGCTTATGGCATTGCACACTCATACATTTATGTTTAATTTTGCACCTTTGTAATTTAAGTGTGGCATATTTATGTGTTATTTTGCTCTTGATTTTGGTTTTGATGATGAAAAATATTTTTAACGACTCGTTAGTGGGTCTAGGTGATGAATCTGAGAATACAATATTTATTTTATTAGAGTAATAATTTTTGAGGAATTATATGTGTAACATCCTAAAATTTGGAGATAAATAATAATTATTAATTCTAGTGCTTGAGGTAATTATTGGATATTTGGGGATTTAAGGGGATAATAATAATAATAAGAATAATAATAATAATAATAATAATAATAATAATAATAATAATAATAATAATGGGAATAATAAAAGAATAAAATAAATTAAATTAGTTAATTTTAGAATCTTTGGGGTGTAAGTGAAATAAGAGGTAATTATGGTGTGGGGTGCAAATGGGGTTCCTAGAAAATTGGGGGACTTAAGTGTAATTTTGGGGAAAGGCTATAGGGTCCCTTTAAATATAATTGGAGGCATATATGCGTTGAGGAAGGCAATTAGCTCGGGTGGCGCTTGAGGGAGGAAGTAGGTGGTCGCAGGTTTGAGCAAGGGGAGAGGCGCATGCGGGGGAAAGAAATTATTGATTTTATTAGTAAGGCCAGCCTGAAACGACATCGTTTCGGGCTAGGGCAATGGCAGCCATGAGTGGTTGTAGGCGCACCACGTGGTGCGCTGTGGGTCACCCATTCGCCTTCGACTCCAAGTCTTATCCTTTGCTTCATTTTTAAGGCCACATTTTAGCCATTTTAAGGCCATTTCAAGTGTAGAAACTAAGGGGAAATTAGAGGGAAAATTGGGGGAGGCTTGAGTAGTGAAGAAAGGAAAGGAAGTGGGAGGAAATTAAACAAAACCAAGGAATTTTGGAATTATTTAAGGCTTGAAGTGGCCAGGTAAGTGAGTAAAATTGTTGAAAGCATTGTACATTTAGATTATAGATTTTTCACAGTTAAATTATATATTGTATGCGGTCAGATTTGATAATTATGAGCCGTGATCTAATTATTTTCCATAAATCATATTACTTCGTAGCAAGAACGCAGAAAAGGCGAGACTCGACCGTTTAAAGGCAAGCTCCTAACTCTCTTCTCACGTTCTTTAATCCCTACGCATGTCTCCGTTGTTTTCCATATTTTATTCTCTCCCTTACCATGACTTAGTTCCATGCATTAATAACATAAATTCACGTGGCAACCATTCTATGACTTGTGTGTTACTGATGGGTCTATTGTCGATCGAATAAGTTAAGTCAGTGATTCCTTGGTGTTATTGATTATGTCCATCATGGGGCTTTGTACCGGTCCACTTTCTTTGGGAATGATACTGAATCCATTGGGGCTAGATTCTTAGAAAGTCAGCTATGGTTGAATTTATTGGGCTATGTTAAGAGCTTTAATTAGAAAAATGTTATGTTCAGTAGCATGTATATCAAGGTAGCGTCCTATGTATGAGAAGGGGCAAAGATAAGAGTGGTATTTTGATGATTAAATTTCTAAGTGTATGAAGAGTCATGTGAAGGGTTGTGAGAAGCTAAGTTAAAGATGTATGAGTTTAGTGTCATCTATGGGTGTTTAAGGGTGTGGAGTACAAAGCTACTGACTATCGATTGTGGGTTGTGGCAGTTGATGGCTGGATATATGGGCGTCAATTATCAACTGTTATGATAAGCTATAGACGGGGTCAGGAGAGTTGGTACTGCCAGTTGTCCACCTTGACTTTCTGCATTTCATGATATTGTTGTGACACATAGGGTTTGGTTGCATTTATTAGGGGAGCATGTACTGTGTGTGTGTGGAGGTGTGCACATTTGCATAACCTGGTTGGCTTAAGTGCCGACTTGGGTATAGTAGGCGAGCATATGTATTTAGAGCATTTTTCCTATGTGAGTTCCTATATGGGCGTAGCATGGCCTGATGCTTGGTTTATGGGGGCCTTAACATCATGTTTATGCTGCAAATGCTATTACATTTCTTATATGTTGCATTGGATGGTGAGGATGAGTGATAATGAGAGGTGAGAGAGGCTCGTAAGACCATGGGGAAGCCCACGGCAGCTACATGTTATGTCATGATTATGGGTTATTAAAGCTAGTAGGAAAATATGAAAGGATATTATAGCCTATACTGGGCTGCTAACATGTTTGTATATGGGACTTGGGCACCAATGTGTGCATCTTATGTGGGCCCCAAAGACCTTCTATGTGTAGTTTATTTTATGTTTATGCATTTGGGACTAATGCACGTACTGTACATGGCATGTTATATTGTTGCATTGACATGAGACGCATGTGGTGTAGGGGAAGCTCTATCTTTAACCAATTGTCTTTCCTTCTATGCTTGTTTAGTCTTGTGACTCACCTTTGTTTTCCATCATTCCAAGTAAGGGGGATGCTTGAGGCAGCGAGTTGCTCAGTGGTGTCGAGTTTCGTTTTGAGTCCTGGGTCCTTGTGCAGAGCTACCCTTACGAAGCAATCCTGGGTGTCGTTTTTGTTTAATTTTAGCAATGTATGGAACCCATGTATTTTGCTTTGGACCCCATGTTTTCTGGCCACAGGTTGGGAAGTATGACATACGGCAGTATGGGTACCTTGTTTATATAGCCTACCTGTTAGTTGTGCAAACAGAAAGCTATGGTTTTAATGTATTAAAGTTGGGTGTGTGTTTTGGCTTGTGGTATTGTTCTATATCATCCTATTAATGACCCTCTCACGGATCATCTATGCACACGAGGTCTCCGGGAGGCAGGCCATTACAATATGTGACATTATTAGGTGATGTGCGAAGGAAGTGAAAAAATGGAAAAGTCAAAGATTTGACTTAAGTGGTAGTGGGACCCAAAACAAATCAAGGTATGTACAGAAATATTATTTGGAATTTATGGAGTTTAATTAATGTCTAAACTATAATTCCCATTTGAGTTATTATGCAACAAGGGTAATTAAGCAATTAGGAAAATATACGTGTATATTGGTCGAGCGACTGTCGAACCACTCCAGAATTAAATATAAATTGTCTATGTATCTCTAGTTTGCAGCAAAGTGCACCCTAGGTCGTCTCTCACAAGGAGCCTTATCTTCTTCTACCAACAATGAGAACCAATATAAACAACAGTTTGTTTAGGGGGGGGTTTGACAGAAATCTAAATAACAAAACAGAAGAAAAAGGATAGATGTAGATGAAAATCAGTAAATGAAATGCAACCAGTTGTGTATTTGTCCCCTTTGTGAAATCTTCCTTGTCCAACCTATAGATCTTGGTTTGTTAGATGTTATAATCTCTAGATATCAAACTCAAAGCATCCCCAACAACCGTCCAAGGATTAGAATGATTGGAACAACAAAATGAATATAGAAATCTCTTATAAACAAAATGCAACCATTCACTCTCTATTCAACCCATCCGGAGCATGCAAGAACAACCATTCAAGCACATTATATTCATTTCCGAGATGTTATACCAACCGGCTATAACACTCTGTTCTCTTAAGCATTTAACAGAAAATGAATCCATGCAAATTCACACAAACCTGCCATGAACTCCATGCATTCAAAACTCTGCTCAAAATAAACCAAATGAAAATGAATAAGATTAAAACAAACAAACCAGGCTTTTGTAGCTCATCCGGGACTCAGATTCCACATGGGTTCAAGATACACAACCAGTTACAATAGCTCTAGCCTTTAATGGAGACAAAAATGAAGAAAACAGATAAGTGCTAATAACAAGATAAACGGCCAGAATCTCCTCTCTTTTCTCCTCTCAATCATCTAGAAAATAAATGCTAAGAGGCCTTAAATACATGGCTAATAAAGGAAGAGCTAGGAAGGCTAGGGTTGGGCCTAGCCTAGCCCAACAGATATTGAGATAAGTGAGCCCAAGACAGCAAAATCAAGCAGCCCAAATGCAGCCCAAATCTCCTCTCTGAAAGTGAGCCACTTCAAGTCCTTTGCAGCTGCTTCTCTAGCCCATCCAATATTCCCTAAAGCTAAGCAAGCTTGGATCCATAGAAATAAGAAAGAAAATAGTGTAAGGACAATTTGAAGTATAATAAAATAGAAACAATGAAAGATCAGCAAAAATTACTTCAAATGGTGTAATAAGATTGAGGTGAAATGCCAAAATATAGCATAAATATGCATGCTATCATATATATATATATAAGTAGATGGCTCATTTTGCACAAGAGAAAAGAAATTAAAAGGAAAAGAAAGAGAGAGGAAGAGGGAGGCCGATTTGGAGAGAGAAAATGAGGGCTAGGGTTTCTCTTTTTCTTCCTTAATGATTGGTGTTCCAAAGGGGTTTGTGTATGTAACGACCCGAAGATGGGGTGTTGATATCAATGAATAACACGGTATTATTTTATGACTTGTGGGTAGAATTATTCGTTAAGTTGGGTTTTGCTAAGGTGTGAGTGTGTATGTAAGTGTTTTGGAAGGGTTAGAATGAGTGGTTAAGAGTTAGGAGGGTTTATGAAGAGGCATCCAAATGTGTGAGGCTTTGGGAGGCTAGATATTTGAACGGAGGAAGCATCATTCGAATGAGAGCAACCCCATTCGAATGGGGTGTGAGTCATTCGAATGGGGGGTGATCCATTCGAATGGCCTGTTTTGCTGGGTGGTGCTTTTTCATTTTAACCCAATTTCGACTATGTTTCAACCAGAATCTTTCAAAACTTAAAACATGAAAGTTGTATATATTTATCTTTTCGTTCTATAGCATCTTGAATCACCTCAATCTGAGTTCAGATGAGAGAGTTATGCCCAAAATTCAAAAGGGTATCAAAGCTGTTCAGAATCCATTTGAGCCTTCACATTCGAATGAGCTGCTTTTACATTCGAATGAAAATTGTAAAATTCATCCGAGTGAAGGCACTGTTGCATTCGAATATCCCTCTTTTTCCTTCAGCTTTTCATTCAATTATTCAAAATTCATTCGAATGCTTTGCTGTGGCATTCAAATGTCTTCTCCATTTTATTAATTCTTCTACCAAAAGCCTCAAAACCCATTCGAATGTGCCTAGATCATCCAAATGACTTTCAAATAGCAACCTATATATGTATATATCATCCGAATGCCTTAAATTATATTCGAATGCCTCCCTCAGTGATTCAAAAAAAATATATATATCGCCCGATACTTCATTAGCTCTGGAAATGTGTAGAAAATTCTAGAACTAAAATATCAAAAAAAATATAATAAATATATAGAGAATTTGGGAAATAATTAGATGGATAAGGATGACTTATGAGGAAAATATAAAAGAGAAATTTGTGAGAAAAATCTCACTGGAATAGAGCACTCTTTTTCTCTTTGTCGTAAGCTCTCTGTTCTTCTTCAAACCCTCCTTCTTCTTCTCATAGCAAGCTAGATTCTTTCAACCAAGGAGTTCCTAGTGGTTGATAGGTGAAATAAAAGGCAAGTTCTCTCTTCATTCCTGTAATACCCGAAGTTTTTCTAGGCATTGTTGTTCAAGAAGAAAAACATTTCCTTGGAAATCGAGGGATACAGTTAATGCATGTGAAGTTCCTGGGTAATCGTCGAGGAACAAATGAAGGATTTTCTGAAAAATCATGGGAACTATCGCAAGGGGGCATCATCTTAAGGTATTTTGGAAAATTTTAAGGAGTTCTAGGGCTCAAGGGATATAAGTGCAAAGAAATTTTGGGCCAAAGAGTTATTTAAAGAAGTTAAAAAAATATCTTGTGACTAGTTAGTTAAAGGAACCAAATAAGTTAACTTAGTTAGGAAACATAATCATGAGTAATTATGAGTAATCTTGAAAAAACAAATTAACATGTGGTGGCACAAGTTTCAAGGGACACATGTCGCAAAGGGGAGAAATGGCACGAATCACAAGGGACACGTGGCGCGATCCTACGAAAGCAATGATTACAACCTTATTTAATTGACACATGGCAAGTGACACATGGCCCTCTTGGATTGGCCGTAAATGCCTAAAAATACCAAGCCCTTAGAAGGGAAAATCTCACCATTAATCAAGAGCAAAAAGGAAGTGAGTTTGAGAGGAAAAGTTCTGCCCAAAAATAGAGTGGTAAAATGCTTCATCAGAAAAGTTGGACCGCCACCGTAAAAGGAGTTAAACAACATCAAAACAGCAAGGTAATTCTAATTTCTTTCTATAGTTTGATAGATAATTGAATAAGGGTTGCGTGGGTTCAAACGAAGATCAAATTGAAGTCCACGGGCCGAAAAACCATAAGGCATCAAAACGGAGGGGCGACGCGTGCAGCTCACGCGCCACCTGGCTGCTGCCAGTGCAGCGCGTGGGGATCCTTCCCCCAGCGCGTGAGGGCATGTGAGGGGCCCTCTTGGCCCCAAATTTTGTAGTGTTGGTCCTTAAATTTATTCCTAGGACCCCATGTAAAAATATTTTAGGTTTGAGTTATGAAAGTATGTTATTTTTGCAGAAAAACATTCTCGAACCCTGTGAACAGTACCTTAATGCTTCCAAACCAGCAAGGTGACTGTTTCTTGCATACTTTTGCTACATCCCGATCATTTTGGCTTCATTGGGTATGGGTGTTGGCTTGCATATCATGCTTTTGTGGCTTACATGTCATATTTTCCCTTGTTTACTCATATTCCTTCTGCTTTGTCATATATCATGTTCGTTGTGGTGACTGTGGCTAGTTTTTGGGACATCATGGGTGATCTTGTGCTCTTACAGTGAGCCAAGGAGTGACCATGATGACAGCGGAGGTGATTGCAACACCTTGGCATTGCTACCACAGGGGTGGATTTCATAATGACCCTATTGCATCTGCACACATGTACTTCATTGTTTGATTCACTCACTTAGATATAATATCTAACTTGGGTTGATACCCCTGGACCGTTCAACGTTCCAGGTATGTTGGAAGTGCCGGGTGTTTCAGGTTCCAGCTTTGGGTTTTTTTTTTTTTTGAGTTATTACGTACCCATGTAATTGTACCACAATGATGTATTGTAATAGCAGCTAGGGTACTCAAGATTGTAAGAGGTGTGCGTATGTGGGTGTCCCACAGCTGTACCTATGGTTTATGTGTTGAGTCATTTTTAAAGTATTGGATGTCGTGATCATTTCCTGTTCCTGTAAAGGAAATCTAGTAGAAACCCCTTTATTTAGCTTTGGTTAAGCTTTTAGGTTCGATCCAAATGCTTCTGTTGGCTAGGGTTTCCATAACGCTCGAGGTGATGTTGGCTTATATTTTACATCATTGTGTATTTGGAAAAATAGGGCGTTACACTTCCTCTTTTCTCTTGGATTTATGGGTTAGTTACGTGTCTTGAGAGCATGATTGGGGTTAGGGTATGTAAGCTTGAGGGAAGGTTTCTAACAGCCATGTGGGGCTTGTTTCTCCCCACTAATCCTAGGGAATGGAGTTTTAAATGGAATTTTGCATGGGAGACTTGTTTCTTCTCCATACCCTGCTTAATATATCTCACTATGAACTTGAGCCTATGCAAGAAGTCCATAATTCAGTGTTATTGGCTAACTGTGTTGAACATGTTTATAAACAGAGAATGACTATAAATTGCTCATATACGTACTATTATGGCATGTCCTGAATGAGTGGTAATTGTGCATCATGAGCATGTCTTAGCTTGACCTTCTGCATAGCATCTCATGAGTGTGCACAAGCATCAGTTCTTATTTCTAGAACACGTGCAATTTGTATGTCGCCACTTTATGTGTTTCATGCGCATTAGAAAAGGCATGGACAGAGATGATTATGCGCGTTGTGGTTGTGTACCACCGAGATATATCCCCTAAAACCAATAGGCATTAGCCTGACTGGGGTTACGCTCCTGCGGTGACGAATGAGAGGGGTGCCCAGTGGTGACGACCATGGGTGAGATTATATATATTCATATATATGTACATATGGCTATAGCCAAGTATATCTGATATGACTTATGGGTTACATGTTACAGTTTCTCTTGTTGCCGGACTCAGCTACAGATTGGTATGTATTATAATGCATTTTATTTGCTATGTGAGGCCATTGGCCAGTTATGTGCTGATCGACTTTTATGTGTGTTATGCATGACATTATCATTATGGGTGTGTGTAACTCCTAAGTTATAACCTATCATTTTCGTCTATATGCATGTTCACCACACCTGTATCCTATTATTATCTGCCATGCTCTTCCTTCTTATTTCTTATGCTTGCTAAGCTTTGTAGCTCACGTTGTACCCTCCTCCATTCCAGGTAAAGGTAAAGAGGTGGCAGGTGGGGAGTCAAGCAAGAAGGATGGGTAGACATGTGCGCGTGCGGGTCTCCTCTTGATCTAAATGGTCTTGGGAAGTTGTGTTGGTAGATGTATAGACTTTATTTTGTGTGTAATGTAACTAAAAGAAGAGTTGTGGTTGTAGCCCTTGGAAGTATTTATTTTGGGTTTGAGTTTGATGGATGTCAGATGTATGCATGCTTATGGCTAAGCGTTGTTTTGTCTATGTTTCCTAACACTCGCTCTTCCAGGTTGCCTTGGAATGTGATAGCTTGGGGGAGGGGGTGTTACAGTGTAAGCTAGAGTTGACTTTATCTTCTTCTTCTCCTCCTCTTGCTTATCCCCCCTGTTTTGGGGTGTGGTGGAGTGTAAGTGGCTCTTGTGAAGGGTTCTTTAAGAAAGACCCTAAAGGAAAAGCATATTAAGACAAGTTCTATTCCTTTCTTTCTCTCTAAAACTCTTGGATCTTGGTATGTTGAGGGATGTAAGTCTAAATACCCATGTTTTTCAAAAGCTTCTTCTTATTTGATGTCTATGTAAAAATGATTGTAAATCTCCCTTGTCTCTTGCTTAATCTTGTTGGTTTCTTTTGAGTTTCTAGATGGGGTTTATTCCACCCTATAAACCCTTGGGAATGATGTATTTTGTGTTAGAATATAGATCATGCAAGTAATTTGGTGGAACTTGCATGTTTCAGGTCCCCTATGTCAAGCTAGAGCTTTCTGCCAGTCGATAGACAGCTTACTGTCTATCGACAACCATTGTCTGTCGACAGATGACCTTGCATCTATCGACCAACTGCCTCTTATTAGGGGAATTATTGACAGATGGTTGGGTATTTGTTGACCAGTGTTGTCAATTTTCTTCTTTTAGAGTCTTGTCTGCTTTTGGGGAGTTTCTCTTTGGTTCCAAATCATATTAAATGATCTTGGGGATTAAATGTGCGTTCCTTGGTGAGTCATTGTTCAAGTTTTGGCTCATATGAAATTTATTATGAGGTTTATGGTTATGGTGCATATTATGGGCATGTTTACATTCATTGTCATGTGTATGTTATGTAATACCCCTTCTCCTAGAACAGCCGAGGAGGAGGTGCTACTAGAAAATAGATAAAATAAATGCTCACAAAAATTCTGAAAAATCTATAGTAATAAAAAATTTGCTAAACTAATCACATCATAACTAAAAAAACACCTCAAATTGTATCGTAACACAAATCTAATCTATGAGGGTTCATCATAAATTGAAACAATAATCATTGGTCCTCGAGGGACATACATTTAATAGATACTATTGACTAAGGAAATCCCTCAACTAAAAATATAATACTCTAAAAATCTCAACTCCCAAAAACCTTTTGATTTTTGAGCTGCTCCCCATATACCCTCTACTATCAGACTCTACTAGGCACAATGTCTGGAACTCCTCCGCTAGGACCTGGAATGGTGAAGAATACAAGGTGAGCCACAAGTCTCAGTAAGTAATAACATGAAACAAAATAGTAGCTGAGTCAAGGAACGTCAATACTCATGAAGCATTAATTGTTCTTGCATTAAGGGATTATTAATCAATTGTATGGTTGCTCATATATGATAAGTATTAATGCATATAAATTGTATAATGTAGGTAAACAACTTTGGCGCTTAGACCCACATAATCTAAAATACATATCTATCTGAACTGAAACCTGCAACCATAAAAACTGTAAACATATACTGTGGGCCTTGTGCCCCTAGTTCCCTTGTCATCACCAAGCGAATGAAACTGAAACTAAGTTGTGGGCCTTGTGCCCCTGAATTGAAACTAAACATACGAGATCCTAATTGATGCTCAAAAATGTAAAAAATTTGTCATATTTTCATTGCATCTTAATTCATTTAACAAGTAAAAACATCAAAAATACTTGTTTGCAGGCCCAAAGGAAGAAAAAGAGATCAAAGGTTGAATTAATCCCTCAAAGGCATGATCAAAAGAGGAAAAGAAGAAGAAGCCAAGAAATGAAGATATTAGGATGAAGGCTATCGCATTCGAATGAAGGAAACAAGGAAGAAGACATTTGGATGAATTGAGAAGATCTGATGAGAACATTCGGATGAAAATAAGAAGGAAGATATTGAAGGAATTATTCGAATGAAGGCTAAGTAATTCGAATGAGTATATAGAAATCAGAAGCTATTCGGATGAAAATATCGTATGAAAATGCTGAAGACATATTCGAATGAAAATTGAGTAATTCGAATGTAATTGAAGAAAATGGAAAAGTCATTCGAACAAAAGTGCTATTACATTCAGATGATAAGAAGGAACCAAGGTATAAAATCTCAAATTCATTCGGATGAGTTCATTGTTGCATTCGAATGCATAAAAGAAACCAATTGACAAATCTCAAATTCATTCGAATATGAGCACTGTTGTATTCGAATGACGGAAGAAAGGAAGGAAGAAAATGCACAACAAGTTGAAATTCATTCGAATGAACAAGGAGACATTCGAATGACAGTGATAAATTAAAAGAAATCAAAGAAGACATTCAAATGTGTCGGCACACATTCGAATGAAAACTCGAAGATTCTCTGACATATGCAAATAAATGCAGTGGCTTTAAGGTAAACACAACTAACTTTTTGAGTAGCTTTTCACCAAGTGGTCCCCCTCTTCCATGCGCGACAAGCTTAAAAGAAGCCAACATTCCTCATAATCAAGAGGTGGAGAGCACAGAATACTCAAAAACACAAAAAAAGAGAGGATCATTGGAAAGTTACAAGTCTTTTCATTTTGTCTGTTTTTAGTCTCTGTTCTTGTCTATACTTTAAATTTTTGCACTTGAGTTATTGTTCTTCATTCCTAGTTCTTATTTTATTTCAAATACATTACAAGTTCATTTTGAAGCTATAGTTCATTTTAGAAATAAATATATAGTACTTTATGTTGTTCTCATTATCTATTATCACTTATTTTCATTCATGTTATTATATGTTGAGATTAGTTTTAGTCGTGCACTTCTCATGAAGTGATTGATGCTCAAAAATACCAAAAATTTGTCATATTTTCATTGCCTCTTAATTCATTTTATGAGCTAAAACATCAAAAATACTTATTTACAGGACCAAAGGAAGAAAGAGATCAAAGGTTGAATTAATCTCTCAAAGGCATGATTAAAAGAGGAAAAGAAGACGAAGTTAAGAAAGAGTCATTCAAATGAAGGCTATCACATTCGAATGAAGGAAGAAAGGAAGAAGACATTCGAATGTATTGAAGAAGAATTAGAAGACATTCGGATGATTAGAAGAAACCCAGTTGCAAAATCCAAAATTCATTCGAATGGATTTACTGTTGTATTCGAATGACTGAAGAAAAAAAGGAAGAAAATGCACAGTAAGTTGAAATTCATTCAAATGAAGAAGGAGACATTCGAATGACACTGATGAATTCAAAGAAATCAAAGAAGACATTCGAATGTGTCGACACACATTCGAATGAAAACTCGAGGACTCTCTGACATGCGCAAATGAACGC
Organism: Diospyros kaki; assembly: GCA_036245055.1. Lineage (NCBI taxonomy): Eukaryota > Viridiplantae > Streptophyta > Magnoliopsida > Ericales > Ebenaceae > Diospyros > Diospyros kaki. The sequence continues at coordinate 24,552,139 of BSEG01000002.1, forward strand.
GGTCGCTCTAAGGTAAATAAAACCAACTTTTTGAGCAGCTTTTCACCACCAAGTGGTCCCCTCCTCCATGCGCGACAAGATTAAAAGGAGCAAGCATTCCTCAAAATGAAGGAGAGAATCCCCATCCACCTTTTGGCCATAATAAGGGGACAAGAGAACTTTTCACGCTGTTCACGTTTTGTTCTGTTCTTTTCTTTCTTGTTCTTAGATACGAGTAGTGTTGTTTTCTTCACTTTGTTCTTTCCTTCCAATTTTTCATTTTTGTTCGTTACATTCTGTAATTTTCATTAATGGTCATTTACATTTTGCAATTTCCATCATGCTTCTGCAATCTTAATTTTTGTATTTACAATCCAGCACATAAATTATTGTCTCTTTAATTCCAATCATTTAAATACTGCAATTTAATTCCAATCTCTTTCATTTTTCTTTGGAGATGTGTGGCTAAGCTTAAACTTGGGCTAAGGCAAGAACTACGCCTAGTGCCACTACTTGCCCAAGAGAGTTGAACTCCGATTGAATTAACAATAGGTTGATTTTTGAATTGAGAAATGTGTGTGTATTGAATCTTTGGGGTTTGGGTTGAAACATAATCCTAACTTAGAGTCTCCATGCCATGTATGGAGGTTACTTAAACTGGAAATGCTTTCATGCTCAAGCTGGAATGATTAATCTGCAATCTAATTTATGATGGTTGCTTAATTTAGACTTCTCATGCCATGTATGGAGAGTGCTTAAATTAGAACTATCATGATCTTGAATTGTGGTTACTTATCGAATCTCAAATGTGTGTTAATCTGTATTTCAATTTATGATAGTTGCTTAATCCAGACTCTCTCATGCCATGTATGGAGAGTGCTTAACTTAGAACTATTATCATCTTGGGATACAGTTAACTACATAACCTCAATTTAAATTAGTCGATGTTAATATTTTGATATCTCTTTGGTAAATCAGTGGGCTGGTATAGAAATTGCCTTATCCCAAGATTTATCCATCCACAATCTCGCTTAATTGAGTTTTTGCATTTAAACCATTTCAGAAAACTTTTATCAAAACCAAATGCTCTGTGATTTTTGTTTTCATCCATAAATAATCTCTTAGTGAATCGACTTGGACTTACTTAGAAAATTAAATTGTGCTACAACGCACACTCGTACACTGGCGAGTATAAACGCCTTGTGCCTACATGTTTGTTTCTTCTTTATTTTTTTTGTATGTGTTTGTTTGAAATAAATGCACAAGGTTAAGCGCAGCCATGAAGATGTGTGGCTAATTCTATTCATGGGCCAAGGCAAGGACGGTGTCTAAAGCCACTGATAACCCAAGATAGCAGAGCTTCAAATGTTCAAGTAATAAAAACCAAAATAGCTTGAGAAATGTTCCTAATGAAAACCTCAGGCTTGGATTGGTTTGTATGCCTAACTTAGAGTTTCCATGCCATGTATGGGAATTGCTTAACCTGGAAACGTTCTCATACCCAAGTCCGAGTGATTATCTTGCTAAAACGTTATCTATACACTGATTTTTGATAACTGCTTAACATAGAGTCTCCATGCCATGTATGGAGGTTGCTTAAACAAAGAGTTATCATTATCTCAGCAGTATATTTAATGATTAAACTCCAAGCTATTTGAACTTTCAATTATATCAAAGAAAGCTATATTGGAAATCAGTTGGGTTTGGCACCAGATTTGTCTTGACCCAAGAACTCACCATATCCAGATAACAGTTATATTGCATTTAGTTTAATCTCGTCTTATTGTCTTATTGATCAAGTGAACTGGTGTGCTTATCTCCTTCCATGAGTAATCTCCCTATGAATTGACCCGAACTTGCCCGATAAAGTAATTAAATTTTTGCTATAATCAGACTCGTGCACTGGTAAATGCCTCACCCTTTCTTTAAACATAAATAGCTGCTAAATAATCTGAGTTGACCCCAAAAGAATACAAAAAGTGACAAATGCAGGGTGAGTGTTTATATTTCAGTTCGTATGCCCTTGAACTGAAACTAAACATACGGGATCCCTACGGACTAAGTTGCCTCACGCGCATATTGCAATGCAATGCACATATACATGCTCACACACAATATGAAGTGCTCCACATAAAGTCATGTTGCATGCTCATATTAGGATATGTTCACATAATATCATAACATAACACATAACGATGCTATGCACAAGATATAACTATCATCAAGTTACTAAATTGTGTAGCTCTTAGGACTCTCAGTTGACGGCATAAGCATGTTAGTTTTATCATATGCTGATATGAGATTTCAATATTCATGAATATTTAACCTTGCATTCAAATAATAACTTGTATTCGGATATACTTAGGACCACATTTGAATATCATATGGAGCATTCGGATATGAGGATCTTAGATTCAAGGGTGTTCGAATACCATATGCTAGCATTCGGATGCATGGCTTACACATTCGGATATAATTCAGGTCATTCGAATGTGGGAATGTTATGTATGTGAGAGCTATTTGGATGTCATCAAGGGCATATTTGGATGTAAGTCAAAAACATTTGGATATGATAATGAAGCATTCGGATGTCAATGGGGCTATTTGGATGCGAAGGCTTAAAGAATATAAGGGTCATTCGAATATCACAAGGGCCCATTCAAAATGTAATTAAATAAATCTTAATAAAATCCTAAGCCCTCTAACGGGTCATTACATGTTATATATGTATGTGATCCAGGGTATTGGGCGAAGCTAATTGGTCTCAAGGGTTACACGCATATGCATGCATAGCCTTAGGAGTTGAGTTATCTGTCCCCAATGACCTCTTGGCATATGATATGGTTATGACCTTGGGTGAAGCTGACTAGTCTCGAGGGTTATATGAACTCATGAGCGTAGCCCTGGGAGTTGAGTTGTCTGGCCCCAAGTGTCCATTATTATTTCTGTAAGTTTTATTATGATTCAAATGTATGCACGTATTTTCTTCTACTCATGGGTGTTGGGTGCACGACATGGTGTGGCTGATAATTCCTCTCCTTGTGGGTTTATCCTTTGTGGGTTATTGTGGCTTATTCATGTTGGAGCATGCTTATCATATCTTGTTGTTATACTTGTTGAGCCTTGTGACTCATTTTGTTGCTTTGCATTATTCCAAGTGAAGGCAAAGCTAAGGCTAAGGGTGAGTATAAAAGGTGTTAATCTTCTAGGATTAGACATATACAGAGCTTAACTAAAGGAAAGATCTTGGGAGTCTTTTGTTGTGTTTCAAGAGCTAGTTAGACTCTTGTGTTTTAAGGGCTTATGTATGATTTGTAATTATGACCTGATGTAATATGATCAAAGGTAACCTGACCTTTATGTATCTTTTGTCCTGTATGGATGTATATGTGGGTTATCGCAAAAGAGGAATCATGGGTGTTATTGTGTTATTATAGTATGATAATGGTTGTCTTTATTCAAACTGCTTTTGTATTATTACTATTGATGACCTTCTTGCGGATCCTCTATGCTAGCGGAGGCTCCGAGAGGCAGGTCATCACAATATTATTCTCTTATAATGAGAGAAATATTTTGTTTTGTTTTTTCCCCTGAATCATTTTTCAAGTTGATTAAGCTTCAAAATGAAAATCAATTTCAAATACTTTCAATCTAATGTCAAACATATATTGTGGGCACTTGAAAATCAAGTTTTGATGTCATGAGATTCAATCAAATTTTTTTTTATCAAAATTGGTTTTAAAGTGTTGGAAAAGTGAAAAAAATCTTTTAAAAGCAAAGGTTAGGTTGTTAACTGGCTTTAATAACCTGTTGACTAGTAAAAAGTTGGCTTTTAACCATGCACGATCAACAACCACTATATATAAACCATTTTTTCTTCTCATGTTGACCATTTTTCAAATTTTTACACTAACCTATCAACCAATTCTTAGAATCTGTTGATTGTTTTTCTCACATACTTCTCCAATGACTAGTTCTGGAACTCATTTAATGCCCTCCAACTACCACCAATGATTAAAATTTTCAAATGGCTTGTCATGCTCTATAAATACAGACCTAGTGGAACATTTGAAAGGCTTCAAGAATTCATTGCAAGCATTCAATTTGTCCTAACTACTCAATTGCTCAATTGCTTTACATATGTCTCTTTTTAAGGCTTTGTTCTATTATTGTATTCATTAATCTAAGACTTGTAATTATTTTAAGAGAACTTGTAATTGAGAGATACGTCTCTCAGATCTTCTCATACTGTAATCTTATTGCATTTTCCTAACAAGTGTGCTAGAGGGCCTACTTTGATAGTAGGAGGTTGTAATTCGTAGTCTTGAAGATTAAATGACCTACTTGTGATCAAGTAGAAGGATTTAGTGAAAGTTTTAAAATTCTTAGTGAGAAGGTAAGGTAGTGGATTAAGCCATTTGGCTGAACCACTCTAAAATTGATTGTCTTTCTTACTTTTGGTTTCATTACGTTTATCTTATCAAGCATTATCACCAATCAAAATCATTTTCACTAAATCCTCACTTTAAGGCAGAAATTTTTTCATTTAAACCAAAGTTTTTAATAACCCAATTCACCCCCCTCTTGGGTTGTGGTGCAATTGTTAGACAATTCTATTATTATATACTTAACTTTGAAAAAAAAAAGAATTAAAATAAAAAATTGATAAAAATTTAGCACTAAATAATCTAAATTTTTATATAAGTAAAAATTGGACCAAATTAATACTTGAACTTTTGAAAAATGAGTCAATTTCATACACATGGTTAGTTAACCATTAGTTTGACTAATGACGGTTAATGGTTAACTAATAATGAGTACTAAGTGTGGACGATTTTCAATTTCAAGTACTAAACTAACTTAAAAAAAAAAGATAGGTACTAAACTGGATATTGATGTACAGCAGAGGTACCAAATTGGCCATTTGGCTTTTAAATTATCATAACTTTCTTTTTTTTCTCTTTTCTTCTCTTCTTGTCCCTCTCTATTTCTTTCATTGCAAGCATGCCACCATTATCTACTCCAATAGTCTGACAAAATCCCTTTAGTGGCCACCATTAGCCACTCCAGCCTTTATTTTCTCTTATCTGGAAGTCTTTTTTCCCGCATGCAAGTTACTTCTCTCTCTCTCTCTCTTCAATCTTCTTGATTGTTTCTTCTTGATTCTATATTCTTAAATCTCTCTGTGAAAGAGCTTTTTCTCGATCCTTAGTTCTAAGTTCTCCCTAATATGCAAAGTTTCTGCATTGCAACTTTCTCTTAAAGTTTCTCTGTCACGACTTTTCTCTTGAAGTTTCTTCTAACATACAAAGTTTATTCTCAATCTCCATCTCTCATTTTAATAATATGTTAAAGGTTCAACATTATCATCTTTCTCTCTCTCCCTCTCTTTAAGTTATCACTAGCAAGCCCAAAATTTCAATTTAGAACCCCTTAAACTTTGAAGGGTTCTTTAAACCTAGATATATGGATTATGAAAACCCTTTCAAAGAAACTCTTTTAAATCTAGAAATCTAGGCTTGAATTCTTTGAACATCTAGGTTTGATAGGAACATCTTGTTAGATTTGAATAGCTATGGCACCAACACCAAGAGGGGGGTGAATTGGGTTGTTTTAAAAAATTGATTGAATCTTGAAAATACTTTTAATGAAAAATGTGATTTTAGTGAAAGTGAGGATTAATGAAATGCTTGAAACAATAAATGAAACAAATAGTACAAGCATACAAAAGACACAACGATATATAGTGGTTCGGCTTAAACCAAGCCTACTCCACTACCTTAGCTCCTTACTAAGGATTTTTCAATCAATCCACTAAAAACCTCATATCTCTCCGGATAGGCCCTCTAGCTACAAGCTAGGAAATACAATCCCTTGCTTCAACAAGCAAGTCCTCTAGCACAACAAGCTAGGTATTCAACCCCTTGCTTCAATAAGCAAGTCCTCTAGCACAACAAGCTAGGAATCAAAAAACCTCCTACAAGCAATGTAGTCTCTCTAGCAAAACAAGCTAGGAAAATTACAAATAGATGTAAGATTGGAGAGGATCTGAGAAACAATATTCTCAGTTACAAACTCTCTCAAATATAAATACAAGACTTGATAATGAATTTAACAAAATGAATACAAAGCCTTGAAATGAGAGCGAATTTACCAATGAAGCACAACCATGATCTTTTCACTTGGGAGCTTGTAATGTAATCTCTTGGTTAGCTTGAAACATCCATTTGACTTGTATTTATAGTCTCTTGAAAGCCCATGGACGAATCTTGCCGTTGGTAGTGGGAAAGCCACTTTGGGTGAGTGGAAAAACTAGCCGTTGGGGGTTTCTGCGACACAAACGGTCGACAGATGCAAGGCATCGGTCTACAGATTAGCAAATTTTTAAAATCCGATCGACAGATAAAGAGGAACGGTCAACAGATGCTTGTGCGAGCATTCTGCCGGTCGACAGATGGTGCATACCATCGATGCATCACTGAATGACATTCTGTCGGTCGACTGATGCAATAGCATCGGTCGACAGATGGTGAGACACCTGTTGACAGATGAAGCCATCCTTGAGGACATACAACAGCACAACTTATTTAAGTAAATGTCCACGTTTTAATTTATTTATATTTTACCTCCATTTACTTTAATACATAAATGTAAATAACGAAGTACCCCCCATTTGGATTCAATAAAAATACTTAGAAAATCAAAATCCATAAGAATAAAAAAGTAGAATTTGGGTTTTAGTACAAACTTAGGATTTTGCGATTTTACCACCTCCAAGATATACGCTTTCCATTTCTTGAAAAATTCGTTAAAAATCGTTTTGGCTCTAATGAATGATAGATATCAAATTACCGGGAGTTTGTTTTCTAAAAAGAAAACTCTTTCTTATACTTCTCTTTATAAGGTGCTAATCTCCCAGACTTAGCCAAAATTTGAGATGTTATCAAAACGAGTTTCAAAACATGATGCATGAACTAAAGGATTTTTCATATGTTTAAATTTCAAACCAAAACCTTTCATGCATGCTTCAAAATATGAAAGCTTATTTTGAAATATGAGATTAACATAAATGACTTTTCATACTTAAGATTGGATTTTCATCAAACACATTTATGTTCAAGTTGGTCTTTTGTCTTAGAACAATTTTAGCTCTATCTTGACCAACGACTTCAAAACTTATTTTGAAAATCTTTTTAGGAGATGCTTTTAAATCTTAATACTTGTTTGAGCAAATCTCCATTTATAGAAAACTATAGATCATTTGGTTTTCATTTTCGCAAAGGTACTTGAAATTAATTTTGGTTGAAAACCATAAACTTGACTCATGACCTGGGGATAGAATAAAGTATTGTTTTTCATCATCAAAACTAAACACAAGGGTAGAACATCACATCTTAGGTTCGATAGGAACATCATAGGTTCAACACCATCTGATGAGTATCATGGAAGACCGACTAACAATGATGCAATCGGATTAGTCAATCCAGCCAGTCGTGTCAGAATTGAAAGTATATTAATTTCTTTTTGATTAGGATTCTTGTTTAGCAAGTTATTTACTTATTTCCTATGTAATTTAGGATTGAGTTAGTTTTATTATTCCAACTTGTAGTTGGATTATGTTAGTTTTGTTATTCCAACTTGTAGTTGGATTGGGTTACTTTTGTTATTTCTACTTTTATTTGGATTGAGCTAACTAAAACCTATTAGATTTAAAATTTAGTTTACGACTAGGTTTAGGATTTTTATTAGTTTTGAAGTAGAATTAGGATTTAATTATTTTTGCTTACTTCCATTGTAAACAAATGAAGAAGATTATTATAAATTGAATTTGGGAGATTTCTCTTTTTTCTATCTTGTTCTTCAAAGAACAAAATTTCGAACTTATCAAATGATTGATTTCTTTGTAACATTTAATACCTGAACTTATCAAAGATTTGGGCAATCTTTGTGGCGTTCAACAACACAATTCTTGATTCTTGTTTCTACATATCAACTGGTCTAAATTTTAATACAATCTAGGTTCTTGGTTTGTGAATCAACAGGTCAAGAATTCTTTGCCTTATATCCGATTTTGGCTTTTTTGGGGTTCGTTTCAATCTTTTGTGAGTTCCTTTAACTTCGTTCTATTGCGGGTTCACATTAGTTAGTATCAGAGCTCCGGCTCACGTATCAGTTGGTATCAAAGCACCAGGTTCACGTCAATTGGTATCAGAGCTCCGGCTCGTGTATCAGTTGGTATTAAAGCACCAGGTTCACATCAGTTAGTATCATAGCATCGGATCGCATCACCCCCATCTCTTTCTTCCTCCATCTTCTTTATTCCTCATTTCTCTTGTATAGTACCCACTGCATAATGAGTTCAACATAACACATACCAATGGTTTCTAATGCTAATTTGCTTTAGGTTTAGATGAGTAAAATGTAAGGAGGGCATTTTAAAAATTTTAATAAAATTAATTTACGTTTCATGGTCATGGTAGTAAGGGGGTATGTACTGCTAATCTTAAGAGAGTTTAGTGCCATTTTTAAAATACATGAATGATCAATGTAATTTAAACAAACGGAGGGATAATTTGTAAATCTTACTAAAAAATTAAGTATAATTGTCTATTCTTGTCTCCCCAGTGTACTTCATTTCTTTATTTTGCCTCTTCGATAAAAAAAAAAAAATTATTGGCTCATTTGAGTTGCACTAGTTTAGTTAAGGAATTTTACAAATATTATAATTTCTAAATATATTTTTAAAAATATTATAATTTAAAACTATTTAAAAAAATATTATAAACTTTTCCATGTCAGCATCACATGTCAGTGTGTCAATTCCCTTCCTCTAAGGAGTGAGTTACTATGGAACTTGCTTATCACAACAGCAAGTTCCAGAGTGCAAGTGCAGGGAAACGCAGGTAGTCCTGTGTCATGTGCATCACGCAAGTGCAAGACTACTTTGCAAAGGTAGAACTTGCTTCACATTAACTTTTTATATTGACTAACATGATTAGAAAAAGTGTAGTAATTTTTAAAAAAATATAAGAAAATTTGTAAATAAGAAAATATAAATTTTTTGTAAATATAATTTTTAATATAAAAAATAATTATTTAATATAAAAATAAACATAAATTTCATAATATATTCAAATAAATTCTAAAAACATTAAAAATTTGTATTAGAGACAAAAAAATTACACCTCTATTCATGAAATGAATGCGTTTCCAAAATTAAAAATAAATTTTTGATACTTTTTAATATTAAAAATATTTTAAAAACATCAAAATGACACCCCTAATAAATTGTTGTGTATCATAAATTGTAAATTATAAAATTAAAAAAGGAAGACTGAATGACAAAAGATTTAATTGATTGAATATAATAATAAATAGAGTATGAAGTTGAGCACATGTCAAGGTGAACTTGGAATTGGAACCCACCATTTTTGTTAAAATGTAATTAAATTTGTAAAATCTATTATTTACTTATATATAGGTTTAGTTTATTTGAAAAAAAAGAAAATAATGTATTTTTATTTTTATTTACACGTAAATAGTAAAGACTATATTTTATTATACATATATATTTATTGTTTTTGAATCAACTTTTTTAACTAAATTTTAACAAATCCATCACCCATTTACTTTTTTAGTTTCAAAACTAAAATTTTGTCCCACCTAACCCTAATTTCAAATTTCATACAAGCCAATATAATCTAAAATAAAATTTCAAAAAAATAGAGAGAGAGAGGGAAATGATGATAAAATGGGGTTAGGTGGGAGATGTCATTTTTGTACGATTTGTTAGAGCATCCACATTACAACCACCCCTCTTTGGCATCACCAAACAAACCTACCAAAGCTTCCCCCTTTTCCCCCTCAACATCGCCTCGTGCCATACCAAGCCCCAGTCCTTACCACAATTTCCAATTCCAGGTCGTCCTCTTCTTCTTCTTAGATCTATGGCGTTTCTTTCCTAATAATTATTCTGTGTATTTATATGTGTGTGTAGAACTGTAAGCATATACTCAGCTATTTTGTTGGTGCTGTCAGTTTCACACCACCAAGGACAATGGCCGCCTCGTCTCTATCCACCAAACAGCTTCTCGGGGCCCCGCCTTGCGATTTCGGATCCTTGCAACGGTCCGGTCTCCGCAAGCTTTCGCCTCCCGTCCTCCACTTGTCTGTTCGCCGATCGCATCCTCACAAGCTCGGTGAGTTTTTCTTAGGTTTGGTTGGCCTGATATCTGGATGTTTGAGCTTTTATTAATATGTGGGGAATTTGATCTCTCCCCCTCTCTCTCTCTCTCTGCTGTTTGAGATTTAATCTGAAGTTTCATTGTCCAAATGAGTGTACTTATCTACAGATGCAGCATAACTGTTGTTATATTGGGCGCTAGAAATGATCTGCAGTTTGAAGTATATTCAATTTCTTACAGCTTTGAATAACTAAATCTGTGTTTGTTCCGCACTGTTTTAATCTAACGTCATAGTTATTCTTCTTGCACAGCCGGACTCAGAGGACAGCTTGAATTTATAATCTTTCATGGCTAAATCCAAGTTATGGAACTACAGTTGGTGTCAGTTGTCTATTTGATTCTTGGTGTTGTGTACTTCATGAACTTGCACAATTTGTGTCGAGTGCTTCATAGTTCTAGGTAATAACGATTTTCAGATTACCAAGGTCAGGAAGTGTACAAGTTAGAGACCTGGGGGCGAAAACATACAAAACTAACAAGAAAAAGAATTTACGATATCAAATATCAATCTTGCAGTACACGCACCCCATGATTCATTGTTTATCTCTTAACCTCTGTTGATACCATGGATCAGTCACCTGGGCTACTCAAATGCATTTTCTCTGCCTCGTGCTGAGAAGCATGTTGAAAAACACACAGACATATGTAACTTTGTCGAGACACTATTAGATAAACCATCACATTGCTTTGGTACAACAACAACAATAACAACATACCAAGCCTTTATCCTACTATCTTGGTTCAGTTACATTAACTCTAACTCTAGGTTTCATGAGGCACGCCTCTCGCCTCTGCGCCTCACCGTGCAAGGCGAGGGCTTCGCTGAAATCGCCTCGCCTCGCCTCGGCCTAGGCGAGGAGCCAAACTGGCGCCTTGTGCCTAGGCGCGCCTTTAACAACTATGCTCTAACTGTCCATTCATTTCTATCCATGGCCTTATCTTTTGTAAGTCCCATATACTTGATGTCAAACCTAATTGTCTCCTACCTAGGTTTTTTGGTCTTCCTCTACTTTTACTAACTACTCCTTTCATTTCATACAAGAAAAGATAAAATTAGAAATGAGGTTATCATGTGCAGAGTAAGTTGAAGTGATGCATGTTTTAGTAAAAGTACCATCTGTTTTCTGAATTAACAAAAAACAAAGGCCAGATTGTTCACCCATTGAGTTCTGTCACAAGCTGCGACTGAGATACCCCATTTGAATTCTTCTTTTTTATCTTGCTGTCATTTTTATTGCTGTTATTTCTTGTTAATGTAATTTTGTTATTTCATTTCTCAGCTGTAATTCTGTTATCAGATTGTTAGCCTAGGGAGGGCCCATGGGTGAGGGCCAGAATAGGACAAAAGGGGTTGTTATAACTGCTTGAGGGGTGTGATCTGCTGCGGTAGCCCCCTTGCTAAGAGTGTATATACTCTCCAAGACACTCTTGGAGAGGATCATCGAATTTCATCGAGAACAATCTGAATTCTCTCTCAATTTTCTCTCATTTCTCTTTTCTTCCTCTGTTCTCTCTTTCCCTATTCTTCTCTGTATCTCCCCTGTTATTTCTCTGTTGCTACTTTTTGATTCTCACTGAATCAGGAAAGCAATTATTGTCACTGCCCAGCAATGACAAGTTCTTTTAGAGACACTTTGAAAATTGTGATTTAGCTTCCAGTATCCTCTATGGCAAAGTGAAGAATAGTCATATTATTGAGGACATAGAGATGCCTATGTGTAGATTTGAATTGCACTTCAAATATTTCATTCTTGAATACAATAATCTTCCTTTCTATTTTGAATTTTGACTGAGAACTTAGTTTTTCTAATGATACTTTGTTTTAGCTTTGTACTGCTAGTGCATAGAGGGTGTGCACCTTTTGATTTTTGTGAATGAACTTGTCAAAACTATACCAATAGAAAAAGATTTTGTAGATTTTTTGACCTTCGAGATGACGCCCGTGGGAGTCTGGGATTGAGTTTTGAGGGTTTATTCTCCCTTATTCTTCCACTTTTTTTAGTATTCAGACCTATATCCTTTTAAAAAACTATGAAGGAAATCTATTTAGCTGCCCCTCAAATATTGTAACGCCCCATTTTTCCTAAGCGCGCGTTATCTCGAGATTTCAGAAATATATATATATTTCTTTTCACAACATAAATCTCTCGATATACATACTCTCATCATAATCATTTCCCGACAATCCTGATTATACCTTCTCAGCATATCAAAATTTAAAACAATTAATAGACTAAAACAGGTATTATCAAATACATCAGCGGAAGCAAGATCGAAACCTCAATGATATATAACTGACAATTTCCTTTTACAAATAATAGCCGAATCGATGTTTCACATGAAAATATCAAAATATTACATAACCTCTGAACATCTCTACGAAAACTAAACATAGCAGCTACATCTCGATGACATTCTTTCTCTTGGCGCCACTGCTTTCACCTGGAACGTTTGAATATTCCAGGGACAAAGTCCAAATTAGATGCTGAATCATCTAAGTGAGAGTTCAAAAACATTTTCATGAATATATGCAAAATCATATATAAAACCGACAAATCTTAACATGCAACAGCCTAAGAGAAGCCCACGAAGCACTTAGCCCTAACCGGGGAAAATGCAATCTCTCTAAAGGCGACACGACCACATCGAACCATTGGCAACCACAATCTTGCTTAAAAGGGACAACCTTGACATATGAACTCGGGAATCACCCCATTGTCATTGTTAGGCATTACGCTCTTACTCAAAAGCACTCCAAACCCAATGTAACCCTAGCCCTAAGAGTATCACATCAGCACTATCCTCAGAATCGACATCACCTCGGTATTAATGTTATTGTTCAAAGGAACTCGGGGTGGTGTCCACTCGCAGCCCCGCCACTTGAGCCAACAACCGAGGTGGTGTCCACTCTTAGCCTCGCCACCTAGGTACTGTAGGGTGAAGTCCGTCTCAGCCCCGTCCCAAGTGGGTCACCTAGCATTAGTCCTTGGTACGCATCCCGAGTGCTGTCACTCACGGATACGTCACAGGTTAACAACCCACGTCTCACATGGACAACACATAGCATGCCAATGCCAGAAATCATAACATGCATAACATAAAATTAATATTTCCATGTATGCAATTTACCGTACGAAATTCAATATATGTGTAAATAACCGTTTGGACAAACCATCACAATAAACCAAGCCATAGGAATGAACACTCACAGTAAACCGTTCACAAGCTACTATAAGTCTTTTTGGGTAGAACCACTCACCTTTAAACGCAACTCAAACTTATCTTGAAAAGCGCGATACGCCTCGATTTGCATGTCCACCTTGAACTTCGCACGAGTCACTTCACCCCAAGCTTTAAGGCACCCTAATCATCATATTTATCCAATAACTATAATTTTCCCTTAATTTTTCCACATTTTCCTATTTTTTTTCTCCCATTTTCTTCTCTAATGATCCAAAATAAATATCTACACAACTATTTTCTCAAATATTTTTACATAATAATTTATAAAATAATTTTCTGAAAATTATAAAAAACATTCCAAAATAAATGGACCTGGCGTGCGCCTCCACGCGCGGGCGAGTGAGCTGGAGGATTTGGCTGGCGCGTGACAGTCACGCGCTGGTCATCTTTTTCCTTTCTTAGGTCGCTAGCGATGCTCCGATTCCCGATTTTCTTACACTGATCGGAAGCCCATCCCTAGTCGATCCCGATGCCACCGGTTTCAGGCCAAAAGGCCACCGGAAAAGCCCCCGATCGGGCAGTTACAGGTGCGACGCGGCGGTCCGCCCAGTTTTTCGACCAGCCTTCGAAACACCCTCAAAACACCTCTAAAGCTCACGAAACTTACCAGAAACACTCCTCTCGCCTCAAGGATCAAAAACCCCTTATTGGCTTCTCTCGATTTGCCCTCAAAACCGAGTAATTTGATGCTCCAAATTCGGCCAAAAACCTTTGGTATTTATAGGCCAAAATCGACCCCCACGTGGCCGATTTCGGCCATACCTTCTCTTACACGCCACCAGGACCGTCCTTGTCCATGCCCTGACGAAACTTGGTTGCCAATCTTCCAGATTTTTCGGCCAAATCCGTGGCCAGATCTATCATGCTTTGGCAGATTTTCGAAAATTGCAGTTTGGCCCTCTTGAAATTTTCCTTTGCATTTTGGTCCTTATCCTCAAGCCCCTGATCTTCCCAGCACCATCACTAAGACCCTCAAGATTAGTACTTCTCGTTTCCCCATTGAAACTTCTGAAAAATTACCGTTTTGATCTTCCTCGGTCAAATTTAGAAAATTACACTTAGGCGCGACTGATCGTTTTGACCCCAAATCCACTCGATTCAATCCGAAATCACTTAAATACTAGTCCTTGACACGCTCCATTGACTTTTTGGATGTCGTCTATAACAATTCGGTATTACAACCTAATCAGCAGCTGTATTTTTGCTGTACCGAAAATTGTTCCCGATCTTATTTCTTTCGATGCCATAATTCTTTTCTCAGGATGCTTGTTACTGATGTACCATTTTCTTTAGACATCTAAGTCCCGGGGTACTCCCTCCAGTTGATTCGGCGATTTATTATACTATCAAACTCCTTTTTCGGTATTTTAAATTCACTTAAATTACACGGTGACCTCACACAGATATGGGGTATTACAAATATCAGAATGCAAAGCCAGTTTTCTTGTTTGCTTTCAGCTTCTAAGCTTAACAACACTATATCTTTCTTTTATCTTTTTACTGCTAGTGCATATAGAGGGTCTGCACTTTTGATGAGTCTTTGAATGAACTTGTCAATACTAACCAATAGAAAAGTAGTTTGAAGATTCTTTAGGATACCGATGCATATTTCTCACCTTGCCCGTCAAAATCTGGGTTTGAGTTCTGAGGTTTTCTTCTTCTTATTCTCTCACTTCTTTTAGTACTCAGACCTGTTTCCTTTGAAAAAATGAAGAAAATCCATTTAGCTGACCCTCAAATATCATAATGCAAAGCCAATTTTCTTGTCTCATTTGAGCCTCTAAGCTTAACAACATAAACTAAAAACTAGGCCTTGATTAGCACCACAGGGAATACTAGGGCTCCTAGAACAGTCGCTAAACTGCTATATCTTTGTCTCTTCATTCTCAAAAACTGATCCTATTTCTTTATGTGAATACAAAAGCTGAAGATAATTGATCACTTCTTGGACTGTGAATCATATTCTTTTGCCACCTCAGTTTTGAGGCCTGTTGTTTATGCATTTATGACACTCTTCTCTGGCCAGAGAATATTTTCTTGATTCTGTTTGAGGATATTATCCACTGCCGGTCCCAAGCCCGGATAAAGGAGGAGGGTTGCGTTAGGTAGCCGACAGCCAGCGTAAAACTTAGTCGGATCCAAATATGAATTCTAGACAAACTATCTGTTGGGATGTAACCCACATAGAAGTCTAGAATTCATGTAGCCAACCCCACATAGTGGGATAACGGCTGGATATGTTGATGTTGTTTGAGGAGTAAAGTGAAAGGCTGTAGTGTTGCAGTGCAGACCTCATACAGGCAGGTTACAAACACGTTGTGCTTTCAAATTGCATTGGTCCTTGATTTTTTTTTTTTTTTTGGGGGGGGGGGTGGGGGGGAGGTGCTGCTGGAGACTTTTCTAGTTCCTTCTATCATTAGTTTAAATACTCAGGTACTTAGATTGTAAACATTTTAATTGGGAAACCATATGCAAAGGTCAGAATTCCAGTTTTGAGCTTAATGAAGGAAATCAAAGGCATTTTTTTATTAGTATAGGAGAAAGATTTTGTCCTATCATGCCTTGTAAAAGGATTGTCTTTGCTATTCTTATGTCCATTTCAAGTACAAAGTGCAAGATTGGAGGTTCAAAGATGAGCTTATATGCCATCAAGGACAATACTAATAGATATAGGAATGGCTGTTTGTTGGTCACATTGGTGGTCTGTTTCTATTCTTATTCATGTTTGGAAATCAAAGTGTTCATACATTCAAACATAATTTGGTAGTAACATGAAATAAGCTGAATCTTAGGAAAGCTTACTTGATTTTTATTGAATTCGAGTATGATATATGTAGGAAATCAGAATAAAACTCTCATACATCTTGAATGTACATGGATACATCCTCTTATAGAGGAAAAGGAATACAAGAAGGAAACTAATCTAATTATTCGAAAGGAAACTAATCTAATTACAGGAAAGGAAAGAAAAGCAAATAAGAAAGATACATATAAACATTCTTAGGGAAGTTTCCTAAGACTGAATTAGGTAATATCCCATATCAGTTTTGGAAACTTCTAAAGATCTTTTTTCTTGACATATCTATCATGACCCTATGAGCAATAAAGGGGTATTATTGTAATAGGGTATAATAGTTTGTTAGGGATATTTTAGCAAGTGGTTAGAAGCACATGGGAGCATGTGCTAAGCTGTTAGAAGGCAAATATGCTTATATAAGGTTGTTGTAATGGGTTTGTTTCTTTATCCAGAAATTAAAGAATTGAATCTGTTTTCTCCTCCCTGAATTCTGTCCCCTTTCTTGATCTTCATCTCTTTCCCTTCTATTCTTCTAACCCCCCTACACTTCTTCTAATCTTTCCCTCATTCTTTCAAATTCCCTTCTAATTTCCTTCTATTCTTGGCCTTAGTTGAATCAGATTCATCCGATTCCTAAACTGATCCTAGGTTAAACCCTATGTTAAAGGTTGTCTCAAGTATATGGTATAAGAAGAAGATGATGACAATAGCAGTGAATGTTGACAGTTCATTGGAGTTCCTTTTGAAGATTTTTGATAGAAGTTGTAACCCAAATTGTAATTAGTTATAGTTTGGGGGTTAAAATGTAAATATCTAATAATATTCATTGAGATATCCACCCATTATTATAAATAGAAGACAAGGGGTAGCAAATGGAGAGAAAGTTCTCATTTTTCTGTTTGTAACGAGTGCTGATTGTTTCTAAGAGAAAGGCTAGGGCTTTTAGCTTTGTAATCTTGGGGGAAAACAATTGGGGCGCTTGGAAATAGAAGGGAGAGAAGAGCCACTACTGTATTGATCGATTTCTGAAAATAAAGACCGTTCTCGGGAGGATCTTTGAGGCTGGATGTAGTGCCATTCACAGGGCATGAATTAAGATAAATCTGCGTCTCATGTGATTTGAATGTCTTCTTTCTCATTCTGTTCTTACTTAAATTCTATTCTTTTATAGACTATTGTGTTGGTTGTGTGTTGCCGGTGAGTTGTGAGTGTTTGGAGGGTTGTTTGATTGGTTTCTTGGAGGGTTTAAAGACTGTCAGTGCTCTCAATTTATAACACCCTAGGTTCATGACAAATTCGTATCAGAGCAGTCGTTCCTCGGCTGTGAGTTCTGAAATTAGGTGATTGTCCTTGTCCAATCCGATTATGAAGTAATCAAGCCGATTCAAAGTAGAGCAATACTTCTTCGGCTGTGGTTCATACAATTGTGGGTAAATTGATTTCGATGACTTTTGTCGGAATTGATTGAGCAGTGAATTCTGCGGGTGGTGCAGAGTAGTGGTCGGTGATTGGGTAAGTAGAAGACAAGTTGCGAGAGCTCCATCAGAGTGACGACGTGTGTGAGGAAGGTTGTCACAGCCAGGTCAAGCAGAGCCAGTGATTCCGAAGCCTACGATGATTGCGATTGGATCTCGTGGACTGGTCGAATCAAGGCAATTGCATGTGGGATTCCAAGTATTAGCGGTTATGTGGGTGTCGCTATTTGAACTCGGGAGTGATGCAATACAGTGGGTTGGATTTGAGAGTGTCGCGATATAGTGGGTGTAGCGATTGTAGTAGCAGTGAGTTTTGGTGATTTCTGGAATTAGAAGCGATCACAAATTGGGCTAGAACTTAGGCAGTCATCGGCCTTACCCAGACCTCTGGGCGAACCAATTGAACATCAACCCAATCGAAAACACCAACCCATGGGATTGGGAAGGATTTGAGTAACAGAAAGAAGCAACAGCTAGGTGGGACATGAACTAAGGAGCATTTGCTATTGGTGTGGGAGTTTGCTAAAGGAGGTGACGCGGACAGTTAGGAAGGTCGCGACTGGAGTGAGCGATTGGTGCAGGAGTTCCAAGCGATTGCGGTTTGATCGGGCAAGGAAGTGGGTGTTGCAGCCGAGTTAATTGCAGTAGGTCTGGGGATTGTGCAGCGGGTTTCCTCACGGTGGTGCAGTGGGTGTCGCGACCATTTTCAAATTACGGTCGATGATTGGGCAGAACCAGCAGAAGGATCCAAGGTGAGTCCAGCAGTCTGGGCGAATGGATTGAACACCATCGATCGGAAATATCGCCCAATCAGGATTGGAGGGAGTTCCACTGACGAAGGATGCTAAATGCAAAGGATCGCAGGAAGCAATCCTGGACACAAGGAGGAATGGATTGAATAGCTGAGTCGATCCATTCGGGAGGCTGTGCTGGAGGCAACTTGGCCAAGTGATTCTGACAGTGCTTTTGGTGACTCTTGGTTTGAAATTCAGTAAGTGTTGGTCGGAGCTTGTTGACGAGTAGATAAGATGTTTTCGAAGGAAGGTTCGATGATTCATCAAAACAGAAGGGCAGGTTGATTTACAACTAATTTTGCCGAGGCTGTTGCAAGTGCTGTTAGTAAGGCGAAGCAAATTATTCCAGCGAGTTCGATTGCCGATCATAACCAAAGGGGAGAAGTAACTGTCAGCTATGAAGTTGCACTTAGTTTATTAGAAATTTCAGACAACAATAGAGGGATGCTCAGAACTCTTGCTCCTTGGTCTTTGCAGTGTTCTGTTGATGAGAAGTCGACCATGGGGAGCAGTTCATGCATGAGACAAATGGAGTCTCAAGGGCAGCAAAAGAAGGTTGCATTTTCAGTTGGGAACAATAGGAAACATAAGGAATTCGGCCAAATGCTACATGAACTATTGCATGAGTTTGCAATGATACTTACTAAAAAGTATCATTATAGCTTCCCTGCAGAATTCTTTGAGGATTATCATGGAAGTTTTAATAAAGAGGACTTCCTAAAAATAGAGCAGCCAAATGAGAAGTCAAGATTATGGAAGAGCAATTCATTGCTTACTTTAGATTTTGGGCAAAAAAAGAAGTATTTTGATTTCAACAACAATGACTAGAAGGATGACTGGCATTATCCAAAGAGAATCGGTAACAATCAGGTGAATAGGACAGTAGGTGCAAAAGGAGAATTAAAGTAACACACTGGTTCCTTTGGAAATGAAGTTCCTGATGAGGATGTTCCAAATGATACTCATGGAAGGCCAAAACTAGAGTTGAATGATGCTGCTACCTGGATGATAGAGATAACAGAAGGCAGCCAGGAGTTTTTGGAGTTGGAAAAAAATTATCCGACTAAGATTGACAAGATAGAAGAAGAATTAATACATCAAAGGGCAATTACCAAAAGGTTGCAAGAGGAAAGCTGGGAATTATTTGATCAAGTGACCAATGAAACCAAGGCTAACTTGTTACCCTTAGCATCTAATGCATGGACTGAAGGATTAGATAACGTGGAGGGTTCTTTATCAAACGATAAGAGGAAGACAACACCAGCAGAAGGAAGATTTGCTGATCCTACACGATGCCACCATGTTGCTGCCAATTTTGAAGATGATGAGAAGAGGGGAACATATGTGGTAGCTGGTTGGTTAGAGTTTCGGAATGATCGACATTTGAAGGCTGTAGGGTTGCAGATTTCAGCTGCTACCTGTGACAAGGAGCGGCTAAATTCATTGAAGGCATTTGATGTGGACACATTGACAGGTTTTGGCATTATATTGGATCCCCAGACTATGGGTGCTAGCAACCTTAATTTGGTAGCTATTGCCTATTGCAAACGTTTCAATTGAGAACCTAAAAATGAAGAAGAAGAGACCTAGAAGGAGGAAGAAGGAAATAAGGATGAACCAGATAGAGAAGGATGGAATTGGATGAAGACCCATGGCTACTTGTTGCGAGTTCTTGGGGACAAAAACTCTCTCAATGAGAGGAATTGTCATGACCCTATGAGCAATAAAGGGGTATTATTGTAATAGGGTATAAAAGTTTATTAGGGATATTTTAGCAAGTGGTTAGAAGCACATGGGAGCATGTGCTAGACTGTTAGAAGGCAAATATGCCTATATAAGGTTGTTGTAATGGGTATGTTTCTTTATCCAAAAATTAAAGAATTGAATCTGTTTTCTCCTCCCCGAATTTTCTCCCCTTTCTTGATCTTCATCTCTTGCCTTTCTATTCTTCTAATCCCCCCAAGACTTCTTCTAATCTCTCTCTCATTCTTTGAAATTCCTTTCTAATTTTCTTCTGTTCTTGGCCTTAGTTGAATCGGATTCTTTCGATTCCTAAACTGATCCTAGGATAAACCCTAAGTTCATGACAATATCTCCGTGATCCAACACTCCCCCTCAAATTGGTAAATGAACGTCTGTCATTCCTAGCTTGCTTACTAGAACTTCAAATCGTTTTATAGCCAACCCTTTAGTTAACACATCATCTATTTGATTTTCAGATGACACATAAGGAATTTGAATTAGACCAACATCCAACTTCTCCTTCATGACGTGCCGGTCTATCTCTACATGCTTTGTCCTATCATGTTGAACAAGATTGTGAGCAATATTAATAGCTGATTGATTATCACAACATAGTTCAATAGTACCTTGGATCTTGATCTTTAAATCTTCCAAAATAATCTGGAGCCACAACAATTCACACAATCCTAGGGCCATGGCCCTCAACTCGGCTTTTGCACTAGATCTTGCCACAATATTTTGCCTTTTGCTCCTCCAGGACACAAGATTTTCCCCAAAAAATATACAATACCCGGTGGTAGATCTTCTATCAATTAGAGAACCACCAAAATCTACATCTGTGAATCCTTGTACATTTAATTCAGCCCCAGTTTTAAACAAGATGCCCTTAGTGTGGCCTTTAGGTAGCTTAAGATCTTCCTTATTGCATGCATATGCTCCTCAGTTGGGTTGTGCATGAATTGGCTTACTAGGTTGACAGTAAAAGCTATGTCAGGCCTAGTATGAGAGAGGTAGATTAGTCTACCAACAAGTCTTTGGATTCTTCCTTTATCTACTGCCTTCTCCTCTGGATTTTCCTTTAATCTGATGTTAGGTTCCACAGGCATGCTGGTTCCTCTGCCCCCTATCATTCCTGTTTCAGCCAACAAATCTAACACATACTTACGTTGGGATAGGAGAATTCCAGCCTTAGAGTAAGCAACTTCTATTCTCAAAAAATATTTGAGAGCCCCAAGGTCTTTAATCTCGAATTCCTTAGCCAATTTCCCTTTTAGGGTTTGTTGTTCATCATCATTTCCTATGACCACTATATCATCAACATACACTAGAAGGGCTATGACCTTTTCTCCCGAATTTTAAAGAAGAGGGTATGGTCCCCTCTACTTTGGGGGTATCCCATAGACTTCATGGCCTTAGAAAACGTCCCAAACCATGCTCGTGGGGACTACTTAAGCCCATAGAAAGCCTTTTTAAGCCTGCACACTGTACTTGCCTCTCCTTCCTGAAATCCAAGAGGTAACTCCATGAACACGTCCTCCTTTAAGTCCCCATCTAAGAAGACATTTTTTGCATCTAGTTGTTGCATCTTCCACCTAAAATGAGCTGTTAGAGATATAAGAATCCTTACAGTGGTCATCTTTGCCACGAGTGCAAAGGTTTCAAGATAATCTATGCCATAGGACTGAGTGTAGCCCTTGGCCACCAACCTAGCTTTGTACTTCTCCAAAGTTCCATCAGCCTTGTACTTTATACTAAATATCTATTTGCAACCAACTAGGGTTATTCCCTTAGGTTTAGGCACCCATTCTCATGTCTAGTTTTTATTTAGAGCATTCATCTCCTCTAGCATGGCTTGCTTCCAATTTTGGTCTTTTAGAGCCTCCTCTACTGACTTAGGAATAACAATGGTATCCAATGAGGTTAGAAAGCTTTTTTGGCTTTGGGAGGGATGATGGTAGGATAGGTAATTAAACAAAGGGTGTAAGGTACAGCTTTTTACCCCTTTCCTTACAACAATTGGTAGGTCGAAGTCATTAGAAACAGGGTTAGGCAGGGTTGAATCCAATGGTTGTGTGGATTCCATACCTGAACTAAGGTTTGATGCTAATGTAGGCTAAGAATCCACAATGGGCTACCTCATTTTGAACACATATGGTGAGCCCTTAAACCTAACCCAGGGATGGCAACCGAGGGACGACTTACTCATTGCATGCTCCAGGTTGAGGAGAGAGAGGAGAGGAAATAGGAGGAATAGGAATAGGGGTGGAATTAGGTTGCAAAGACTGGTTTGGGTTAATTGGAAGGTCAGTCATTAGCTCATTAGAGTTGTTTGGTGCTAGAGCCAAGTCTGGAAAGTCATCCCCAATACTTTGGTCCCCATATTCTCCATTCTCCCATCGGGGACCAATCGGAGGACCAAAAAAGGACTGAGATTCAACAAAGGTGACATCTTTAGAAACATAGAATTTCCTAGAAGTAGGATTGTAACACTTGTAGCCCTTTTGAGTGGGAGAGTAATCAAGGAAGACACACTTAAGAGCCCTAGGATCAAGTTTGTCTCGTTGGATTTTAGGAATGTGAACAAAGCAAACACAACCAAACACTCTAAGTTGAAGAGGGGTATGTAGACTAAAGTCTGGGAAGGAGGAGGACAAACAGCAAAAAGGGCTTTTATTATTTAAAACCTTAGATGGAACTCTATTAATCACATAGGTTGTTGTTAGAATGGCTTCTCCCTAGTAATTTTTAGGAACATGGTGATGATGGAGAAGTGCCCTAGCAACATTAAGAAGGTGTCTCATCTTCCTTTCAGCTACTCCATTTTGTTGTGGAGCATCTATGTAGGAAGACTCATGAACAACCCATTCTTGCTAGAAAAATTGATGCAAGTTAGTATTGAAATAATCTCTTGCATTATTAGTTCGGAATTTTTGTATAGGAGTGCCAAATTAAGTAGAAATCATTTTGCAAAAATAGGGCAAGACAGTTCCAACGACAACTTTATCTTTTAATAGAAAAATTCAACACATTCGAGTACAATTATCTATAAAAGAAATGAACCACCTAGCCCCAGAACAGCTGGGGATCTTGGATGGTCCCCAAACATCTGAATGGACTAAGGAAAAAGATTTAAATGACATTTTATTACTGGTTGGATAGGACACACGGTCATGTTTTGAAATAACACACACCACACTAAAACATACCAGGATCTAGGGTTTTAAACAAAGCAGGAACCATATGTTTTAACAAAGTAAAAGGAGGGTGACCTAGCCTAAAATGATAGAGCCAAATGTTGGCAGAGTCATAAGTGGAGTGGGATGAGCAAGCGATCGTGGGCTACCTCTCCTTAGGATTACTCTCCTTGTGAAAGAAGTACAGACCATTATGCTCTTCAGCCACACCAATCATCTTCCCCATGTTCATGTCCTGAAATTCACAAATGAGGATAGAAAATAGCACGACAATTTAAGTCCTTGGTGAGTTGATGAACAAAGATAAGGTTGGTAGCTAAGTTAGGTACATGAAGTACCTATTTGTTAGATATAATAGGGCTAAGATTAACCTGCCCTGTCCAATGATGGGAACTGAGGTTCCATTAGCAATGGTTATCTGTTTAGGGATTTCAAGAGGCTGATATGTCTCAAAAAAATTTAAGTTAGGAGTCATATGGTCAATGGTTCTCGAATCAAGGATCCACATGTTACTCCTAATAGTTTTAGAGGCAGAAAAAGAGTTAGAATGTAGGCATTTACCTTGCTGAGCAATTGAGCAAGCCCTGTCCTAGATTGTCCTTGGGAAATTCTTTAGTTTAGTAATCTCCTCTACATTCAATTGAGTGAGATCAGATCCAATAGGATCTATCTTTTTGCAGGTCCATCTTCCTCCTGGTCCTTGTTGGAGATATATGCTTGGTTTTTTGGGAGATAAGTTCTTAAAACCTCCCGTTCTTCTCGAAATAGCTTATTTCTCGTAGAGTTTGAAGCATGTATCCCTTGTGTGCCTTGACTTCTTGCAATAGGTACACCACATGCCATCATGGCTAGAATTCTTCATTGACATCTCTAATTTTCTTGCTCTAAATTGTGTCCTTTCTTTGTTACTTGACACCATAGCTGAACTTTCTGCTACATGTTCATTAAGCATGGCTACCCTTCTATTTTATTCACTTCTCACATTGGAAAAATTTCATTAAGAGCAAGCAATTTTTCCATACCAGGCACCTGGATTCTCACTTGATCATACTCTTGATTTAGGCTTGCTAGGAATTCTACAATCCTATCCCATTCAACAATCCGATTGAGGGTGGCAACATCTTCTCTGCACACCGTTTTGATATCTTGATAGTGGTCTAGTTCTAACCATAATCTTTTCATCTTATTGTAGTACTCTGTGACAATCAAGGACCCTTGTCTAGTGCCACTAATCTTAGTTTTAATCTAAAAAATAACCAAGGTATCTCGAACCTTAGAAGATGTTTACCTCATAGTCTCCCAAATATCCCCTTGCTGAATTTAAAAACATGAAGTTTTTACTAATCTCTGTTGCACAACACTCCATAGCTAAGACATTATCAAGGAATCTTCAGTATCCCATGCTGGGAAGATGGGATCTGAAGCCTTTGGAGAAGTCCTAGTCAAGTGGCCCATCTTTTCTCGGCCTGTGAGGAATGTCCTCACAAGCTGTGGCCATTGCAAGTAATTCCTACTGTCTACTCGGTAGGAATGGTGCATCCCGGGCAGCTCTCCTGCTCTAGTTGGCTGATCGATTGGGGTTGATTCGATAGTGGTCATGGTAGGTGCAGCTTCGAATATTCCAGACATGATTATTGAGGGGGGAAAAACGGTTGAACAGGGAGAAAGCATTGAAGGCTTGGATGGAACGAACGAGACTAGGGTTTTAGGATGAACAAGAGGATATTGTTGGCTCTCATAAATCAGAATAAAACTCTCATACATCTTGAATGTACATGGATCCTCTTATAGAGGAAAAGGAATACAACAAGGAAACTAATCTAATTATAAGGAAGGAAAGAAAAGCAAATAAGAAAGATACATATAAACATTCTTAGAAAAGTTTCCTAAGACTGAATTAGGTAATATTCCATTTCAGTTTTGGAAACTTCTAAAGATCTTTTTCCCTTAACATATCTTCGTGATCCAACAATATATATACACACAAGAAACCATCTAAATTATCTCCTAAAAATCAGGAAGAGATTTGAATTAGACTTAGAAGATAAGCAAATCAACTGAAATTTAAAATTTCTAGAGTTATCTTTTTCTTTCAAGCTGTCTCATCCCTTTAATCTTTGAAACTTATCTCCTCACAACAACCTTAGCCCTTTAATTTTGGGCATTCCTTCTACTTGTTCCAACACTCCCTCCCAAGCTGGTGAGTAAATATTCGTCTTTCCCAGCTTGCCAATAAGTGATTCAAAACTTGGTCTTGCCATATCTTTGGTAAGCACATCAACAATTTCACTTTTTGTAGGAATATAGGACAGATTAATTCCTTACTCTTCAATTTCCTGCTTTATGAAATTTCGATCAATTCTCACATGCTTCATTTGATCATGTTAAACTGGATTATTGGCAATACTAATTGTTGATTTACTATCATTGTACACTTTTCTTTGTTGTGACAAATGAATATGTAAATCTTCAATCAATCTTTCTAGCCAAATTACTTCACAAATCCCTTGAGCTATGGCTTGAAATTCTGCCTTGGCACTATTGGAGGCAACAATTATTTGCTTTTTACTCCTCCATGTAACCAAATTTCCCCCTAACTTAGTGCAATAACCGGAAATTGACCGACTATCTTCAATAGACTTGGCCCAATCTGCATCAACGAAATCCTTAATTCCTCTTTTTGCATTTTTCAGAAATAAAAGTCTCTTTCCCGGTGGTCCTTTTAGATATCTTAGGACATGAATAATAGCATTCATATGTTTTTGTGTAGGAGAATACATATATTGTCTTATTATGCTCGTTGCATAGGCTATATCAAGCCATATAAAAGATAAATAAATTAATTTTCCCACCAACCGTTGATATATTTCTTTTTCTACTGGTGCATCATCCTTGATTTCTCCTAGTTTCCAATTCTTCTCTAGAGGTGTTCCAGTAGGTCTACACCCCAGCATACTTGTTTCTTTCAAAAGATCTAGTGTGTATTTTCTTTGTGAAATGAAAATACCTGTTTTACTTTGAGCCATCTCCATTTCTAAGAAATATCTCATTGTTCCTAGGCGTTTAACTTCAAATTCAGCTCTCCACTGCTTCTTTAGTCTCTTTATTTCTTGAATATCATCCCCTGTTACTATGATACCATCCATATATACAATCAAGTTAGCCTTCTTTCCATTTGTTGCATGTTTTGTAAACAATGTATGCTCTGCTTGCCCTTGTTGATATCCTAATCGTTTAAGAGTCATACTGAACTTCTTGAACCATGCTCTTGGTGATTGTTTCAACCTATATAAAGACTTCTTAAGCTTGCATACCTTTCCATCTTCCACTTCTTGCTCAAATCCAGGAAGAACCTTCATATAGATTTCCTCATCTAGTTCTCCATTGAGGAAGGCAGTTTTAATATCTAATTGATGTAGAAGTCATCCTAAATTAACAGAAAGAGAGAGTAATACTTTGATAGAAATTAATTTAGTCGTGAGAGCAAATGTCTCTTCATAGTCAATCCCATAGGTTTGAGTGAAACCGTGGGCCACCAATCTAGCCTTATATCTATCAATACTTCCATCTACACTATATTTCATTGTGAATACCTATTTACATCCAACCACCTTTTTATTCGAGGGTAACTCTATGATGTCCCAGGTATTGTTGTCAACTAGTGCTTTCATCTCCTCTAAACAACAGCTTACCACTTTGGATCCTTCAAAGCACATTGGATGGTCTTAGGAATTTCAATATTGTCTGTACTTGGAATAAAAACCCTGCGCTGTGGAGATAACTTTGAATAAACCAAATGATTAGAAATAGGGTACTTAGCATAAGACCTTACCCCCTTTTGAAGTGCTATAGGAATATCTAGATCATCAACCATGGTAGTGTTGTCCTAAGGTGGACTAGGCTCCGGATCCAATGCTTGGCTGTGCTGAGGTTGCTGAGGATCTTTAGTCTGCCTAGAATAAACCAGAAGTGGGTTTTCAGGAGCTGTAAGGAAGGTGTCAGAAGCTGTAAGTGGGTTTTAAGGAGCTGTAAGGGAGGTGTTAGGAGCTGTAAGTGAGTTTTTAGGAGCAGCTGGTGCTGCGTTTTCAAGAGTTGATATTGATGCTCCCCCTTGAGAAACACACTAATGACTGGGATTTAATAGGTTCATTCATAGGAGGAGAGATGGTGGGATCCCAATGCAAAATCTGCATTTGCAGCCCCCCCTAAAGATATGTATAGGTTGATCCTTACAAAAAATTACATCAGAAGACACAAAAAACTTCCAAAAAGAGGGACAATTGCACTTGTAGCCTTTTTGGGAAGGAGAATACCCAACAAAAATACATTTAAGTGCTTTAGGCTCAAATTTTGTCCAGAAGGGATTGTGGTTGTGAACATATGGTGCAGCCAAAAACCTTGGGGGAAAGAGAAGTAAGGAGGTGACCATGAGGAAACATATCACGAAGAGTGCTGATGGGGGTTCAAAATTGAAGTGCTTTGACTGGATTCTGACAAACTTGTATCCTCTTCTGTTTGTGTTTATTTATTTTCTACCTATAGTCTTTATTTTCTTTGAACTTGAATACTTTTTTTGGGCTTTTTGGTGTTTGAATTTGAAATGAGTAATGACTTGTAAATTGGTTGCTATTTAGATTAGAGTTATTCATTTGGAACTTTAAATTATAAATTTTAAATGCTCATTTGAGTTTGGAATATAGTTTTGATACTTTATCATGCCATTAGAAATATAAAAATTTATTTTCTTAATAACATATCCTGATCGTGTTGTGCCCTACTTTTTTGAGAAATTTCATCTCCCCATGTCCCATGTTCTATGTCCTGTGCCCCCGTGTCATGTTCATGCTTCATAGCTTGAAACAACCCCCCTTCTTTATTCATGCTTGGGACCAATGGTAGACAGATCCACAGATGGAAACAAAAGTCATCTCTATTTGAACAAAAAGTGAGCAACAAAATTTGCTCACAGGTCCAGTGTGAGTTTTGGCATTACATGTTTGAAAGGTGCTCTCCATTTGGAAAGGAAAAGTGTCTTTTTCTAACCAACAGACATCAGGTGAACCCAAAAGTGCTTTGGCAGTAATCTCCTAGTTTTCAAAGTTCTCAAAGCATCTGCAAATGGTTCAAAGGGTTAACATGTCTGCTTTACTCTTGAGAATATTTAAAAACCAATTGTTCTTTTGTTCAACTTGTTTTGATGTTTCTGTATGGGAGTATCCTTTGGGATGGTAGTATCCTCGAACAGACCAATATTTGACCTTGTGCTAGAAAAGTCACTGTTTGTCTTGGTTTTGATCTATACCTGGAAAGCAACTTGTAGTTACAGTTTACCATTTGATGGTCTGACTTTATTCCTTTTCTTCTAGGCCTAAAAGGATAAAATATCTTTTGCAAAAAGAGACAACTTTGGCTTATACATTTTGGGGAAAAAATATCTGTTTTGAATAAGTGCAATTATGAAAATTTGATAGCACTTTTTTTGTGAAATTTCTCTTCCTGTCACTGGATAACAAGAAGGTTCTAATTTTGCTGCTCCAGTTTAAGCTAAATATTTCTGTACAATCAGATTCTTGTTTTTCAACATTAATCATTTGAAGCATATTGATATCTTTACAATCAACTCATTTCATACTGATTCGCAGAAATACAGGCTGTTGGGAGTACATTTGGAACTTACTTCCGTGTTACAACATATGGAGAATCTCATGGTGGTGGGGTTGGTTGTGTCATTGATGGATGCCCCCCTAGGATTCCACTCTCTGAAGCTGATATGCAAATAGACCTTGATAGAAGGTAATTGATTATTAGATGTAATTCATCTGTCATTCTAAAGATTACATGGGCCAAGATGTTCATCCTTACTTGTTGCCAAACAATTAATTTTATTGCATTTTGGAACAATTAGTTGGAACATATCTGAGGATTAATACTACAAGAAGTAATCATTTTAAACTCAGTTTGTATCTTGAAGATGGTTCACACCAATATCAAAATGTTTCACAAGGTTTTCGTTATTGCAAGCATAATACTGGATGCTATTCTCTCTTACATTGGCCATTCATTCCTTGACAATTAAAGTTGCTGCATTCAGGAAGCCAGGCCAGAGCAGAATAAGTACTCCTAGAAAAGAGACAGATACATGTCGAATATATTCAGGTGTTGCTGAAGGTTAGATCTTTCTTCACATTTCTTGGCAGGTTTTCCCACTTTCTATTCACCCCCCCCCCCCCCCCCCCACACACACACACCCACCCACCCACCAGAAACCATAGAATTGATTACTGGGCTTATTATTGTGTTTACATGCAGGTGTGACCACTGGATGTCCCATCATGGTAAAAGTGCCCAACACAGACCCTAGAGGACATGTGAGTACCCATTGCTCAATGCTCATGCAAAATTGATGAGATATCTTTTACAATTAGACCATGAAAAATAGTGAGGCACCTCTTAGATTGTCTTGGTTGATTTCAGTTTGATCATGTTTCAGTAACAATCATGTAGAGTGCATTTTCATACAACATGAATGAAAGCAAGCCTTTAGGTTTAGTTACATAGTTTTGAATTAATGAATGCTTTTTAAGTTAGATTGTAAATCTGTATGCATTCTTTTATTGTAAAGGGAGTGTTTGACATCTCCATCAAATAATGCTTTAGTTTTAAATTATCATTTCAGGGTGCTAATATTGATCACGCCATTTGAAGAGTTGAATTATTGCTTTATTGGTGAATGAAACTGAGAACTTCTAAGGTGTATCTGAATGAGCCTGTGGTGATGGAAGTAGTAGATGCAAGTTACTCTTGGTTGCATAATTGGGAACATGTTACAGTTTAGGTGTATACCAAATGAATCCAGCAAATTCTATTACTCTAGGGTGGTTTTATGGTGGCACTTGTCATATAGATTAGAGAAGAACAGTGTGCAAATTTGCCATCTATTAGTATTTGGGTATATTACACTTGGCACCTTGGTTGCATAATTAGCATTGATTGTGTGCAAATTCTATTACTCTGCTGTTGTTATTTGATGCTCTTGATTGTGTTATTGGATTTTCCAGGATTATACTGAAATGTCAATAAGCTATAGGCCTTCTCATGCGGATGCTACTTATGACTTCAAGTATGGTGTGAGAGCAGTGGAGGTAGCATCTTTGATAGTTATGTTATCATGTGACATTAAAGCTTAAGGAAATTCAGGTCTGTCTTGATTATGTTTTCTAATTTTTTACTAGATACGGTGTTGATGGAAATGCAGGGTGGTGGTAGATCTTCAGCTCGAGAGACAATTGGCAGGGTTGCTGCTGGAGCTGTAGCCAAGAAAATTCTCAAGCAATTCTCAGGAACTGAGGTGGTTTCTCTCTCTCTCTCTCTCATGAAAAAGAAGCATGCTTAAAAAGTAGTAGAAAAAAAAAGGTGGCCTGGAAAAAGTGAAAGAGTTCAATAATTTCTTCCAAAAGTTAGGTGGTGTTCTCTTCGTGTTTCAGTTTTTAGTTTTGAATTCATTTTTTGTTTTGTGTTTTGAGTGTCTATTTTGAAATCGCTGGAAATGCGTTCTTTTTGTCATTCTGAAAAACTATTTCTCAAAATTGAAAACTCCAAAATGCGTTCACTTTGAAATTTTGAAAAAAATTATTTTTATGATATTTTATTCAATGAATTTGATTATTTATTAAATTGAAATAATTTAATGCTAGTATATTATTAATAATATATACATTTTGTGCATCTATTCATTTGACACAC
Source organism: Diospyros kaki (assembly GCA_036245055.1). Classification (NCBI taxonomy): domain Eukaryota; kingdom Viridiplantae; phylum Streptophyta; class Magnoliopsida; order Ericales; family Ebenaceae; genus Diospyros; species Diospyros kaki. The sequence goes on from BSEG01000002.1 coordinate 24,583,351, forward strand.
ACAGACACAGAATTAAAGACACATAATTAGTTATAATGTCCTTGTGCATATAAATTTTTTGTGTATCTATTCATAACAAGCACATTTAATTAGTTATAATGAACTTGGGTCACAACCATCTTTCCAAATTAAAGACAACAGAATTACATGAAAAAAGAACTTTTGCAGCATTAACTCAATCACCAACAACCAACAATCATACCAACAATCACCAAACAAACTCAATCAACCCAATAGACATTCAAGAAATTTCTAAAAGAACTCATCACACTTTTTAAATCTAAAACCCTATTTCGACAATAGATTCATAGATCCCAAAATTACAAACATAGATTCAGATTTAAGCATCAAATTAAAAACAAAATTACAAACATAGATCTAGATTTAAGCATGTAGTTAGAAACAAAATTACAAAATTAGAATACAAAGGGTTCAACCTAAAGACAAGAGTTGTAGGAGGAAGTGACAGACAGCATAAGCGGACGACGAGGGGTGGCGGATCTGGAAAGGCGAATGGCGTAGGCGAACCACGTGCGATGATGGCGATGGACGGCATAGGTGAACGACGTAGGCGAACCATGTGCGGCGGATCTGGAAGAGAGAACAACGTAGGCAAACGGCGAGGCGTGGCGGATCTAGAAAGGCAAACAGCGTAGGCGAACCAAGTGCAGCGGCGGCGATGGATAGCGAAGGTGAATGACGTGCTACGGCAGTGATGGCAGTGGCAAGCGTTGCGATGGCTAACACGGAAGAGAGGGACTTGGATCTGGAAGAGAGAAAGGGGAGCTTGGAAGAGAGAAGGAAGAGGGAGTGCGAGGGAGTCCGATTTGGGTGTTTCAGGAAATGAGAAGGAAGGGAGATGGAGTCTGCAAGGGAGAAGGAAAAGGGACCGTTTTTCGTGTTTTCCATTTTACACCACCATGTTTTGGCTGAAAATAGCCAAAACGGTTTTTTGTTGTTTTTCATTTACTTTACAATTTTTTTTTTTTGAAAATAACAAAGAGAACACGTTTTCAATGTTTTGAAAAACTGAAAACTAAAAACGAGTTGAAAACAGCAAAGAGAACAGGCCCTTAGTTTTTTGTTTGTCAACTTTTGTAGTTTTGTTCTATTTTTTTGGTTTTTTTTTTTTTTTGGTCCAAAGCTTTTTGTTTTTTCAAGGAAAAAAAAGGAAAATTAAAAAGAGCTGGTTCCAAAGAGTCCCTTAATTCTGTGATCGAGTGTTTGTTTTTTTCCGATTTTTAACCCCCAAGATGTATATTATATGCATATGCATAGGTAATTCATATAATTTTATTTATATATCTTAATATTGACACGAGCTGTCTTTGTATTGACATTGTTGTCCATTTGATTTATATTGCTGTGTGTGTAGTTTTCTACCCTTGAATTTACATGATTATTCTTGAAATTTTTTTCTTTAGTTTAATATAAATTGGAACCGTGAGCTCTCATTTGCTGGAGGAACTTGTCTTCTTTTGGGAGGCAAAAGGAGCACATAATCTTTTTCTTCTGGCTGTGCTTCTCATGCACCTTGTTGTTCTAACTCCTTTATATTATCTGGCTACTGATATTCGTGTTTACATCTGTCTGTCTTGTCTGCAATTTGTTAATCAATGCCCAAATATTTGTGTCACAGATTCTTGCTTATGTCTCCCAAGTCCACAAGGTTGTACTTCCAGAAGATTTGGTGGATCATCATAATCTGACACTTGATCAGGTAATAGTAAATCCCTCTAGGCCAAGCCTAAAGTTCACCTTCATGCAGGGGATTGTAGTCCTACCCTTTGGGTAATGCAAGCAAAGAAGAATCAGTTGTAAAAACCATAGAGGTTGTGACTTGTATAAATCACATCAGTTCTTCCTCATCAAGGCAGTCAATTTTCATTTGCATCTGGGAAATAGCATTTTGTTATTATTTCCTAGTAGTCACTGATTCTGGAGCCTAGTTGTATAGATGAACTTACACCCCCCCCCCCCCCCCCCAAAAAAAAAAAAAAAAAAAAAAACCCAAAAAAGGAAAGAAATAGTTCTATAAATTAATTGTAAGACATGCACCTTGATAAAAGTTTGATAGAACTATAGGCCCAATCTCAGAATATCATCCTTGTGTAACACCTGAAGTAGACTTATTGTCATGATGTCGTGAATCTGGTTGCTAGACTTGTGATGAAGTACTCAAACAGTTGCTTGCTAATGGCTGGAAAATAAATCTAAGCCATTCCATAATTTGCATCCCCGACCTTTTCATGATCCTAAGAGAGATTATGTATGAAAAGAAAAAAGTACATGTACGGAAGTTTGAAATGAAGCAGTTTGTGAACTTCATGCAATATTCTGTAATTTTACCCTTTTTATATCTGATTATTGAAGATAAGTTCCATGATTCCTCATGCTGACATGTTTTCCTTGTTGCCATTTCATTTATCTGATGCCGTTTGATGCTGCAGCTTTTATCTGATTTCAGCCTAAGTGTTGTCCTAAAGTACAATAGTTGCTGCAGCTTCTTTCAATGGTTGACAATAGTTTGTTGAGCCTGTATTACAGTATGATATTTCACTTGTTGAAGGTTGTTCCTCTAAAATTAAGAAATTATGTCCAAGATAATCCTTCTAAAACTTCAAGTTTGCTGAAATAATTTTAAAATGATAGTGATGCAAAATCAAGAGGAAGAAGACAAAAACTCAATCAAAAATCTCAACTCAATATCTCAATATCAATTCAATAATCAAAGGCTTCTTTCTGTTACATCCTAAGCAACTAAATATAGGCATCTAATTGACATAGTTGAAAAACAGACAATTTACAGAGAGAAAGGAAAAAGGTTTCTAAGAGAGAAGAAGAAGAATTGGAGAAAGAGCATAGCTCAAAGCATATTTTCACTTCTGACCTAGTGCTCTATTTATAATGGAAGGAGGACAGATAATACAACTGTAGGACTAGAATATTCTCTATAGTCAGCTCCTAGCAATTAGTTAATCAATCAGTTACCACTCAATCAATTGCCCAAATTATAGAAATCAACAGGCATAATCCTACTCTAATTAGGACTCTAATAGATATAATCCCATCTAATGAAACCCGAATATATTCCATGAATTCTAGATTTCCATTCATTTCTATTCATTGCCATATCTTATGCAAGGCCCTTATACTTAATATGAAACCTAAGTGTTTCCCACCATGTTCTTTTGATCTTCCTTTGCCTTTTTTTTTCCTAATTATTTGTTTGATTCCATCAACTCTTCTCACAGATACCTCTATTAGTCTTCTTCTCGCACGACCAAACCATTTAGTTGTGTCTCCAGCATCCAATCTTCAATATGAAGCACTCCACTTTATCACTAATAACCTCATTTCTAATTTTATCTTTTTCTTATATGGTTTCTCATCTATCTTAGCATTCTCATTTTGGTTACGCTCATATTTTGCACATATTGGTCCTTTTTTTCCTATCATTCCATGCCATACAACGTTGGTTTTATAGTTGCCTTATGAAATTTTCCTTTCTTTAGTGGAATCTTACTATCACATAAAACGTCAGATGCACTTTTTTAGTTTAAGCAACCCACCTTAATTCTCTAAGTAACATCCTCATTGATCTCCCCATCTTTTTGGATGATTGATCCAAGATATCTTAATTGGTCTTTTCTTAGTATGATTTGATCTTCCAATTTTAGCATAACATCATCTACGCTCATATTTTTACTAAACTTACATTCCATATATTTAATTTTCACGGTACTTAATTTAAAACCTTTATATTCTAAAGTGTTCCTTCGTATCTTGAGCTTAGTGTTCGTGCCTTATTTTGTCGCATACTCGAACAGTATATCATCTGCAAATAGCTTACATCATGGCACCTTTGGCTAAACAATTATATTGAGTTCATCCATTATCAAGGCAAATAAGTAAGGACTTAAAACGTATCCTTGATGTAGTCCCATGTAATTGGAAATGCCTTGGTATCTCCTCCACATTTTCTGACACTTGTTTTTGTTCCCCGATACGTGTCTTTAATAACTTGTATATAAGCAATTCAAACTCTTTTCTTCTTTAAAATCCTCCATAAGACTTCTCTAGGAACTTGGTCATAAACTTATTCTAGATCCATATACACCATATGTAGGTCCTTTTGTTTATCTCTATACCCTTCCATTGTTGACCTATTAGGCATGGAATCATTTCTCTTCTTAATCTCTACTTAATCACTCATCCAAATTTTCATAGTGTGGACTATTAACTTGATTCTTCTATAATTTCCACAATTTTGAACATCTCCTTTATTCTTGTAAGTAGGCACTAAAGCACTCTTCCTCTACTTGTCCAACGTTCTTTTTGATTTAAGGATCACATTAAATAATTTTGTTAGCCAAAAAATGCCCTCTTCTCCCATGCATTTTCAAACTTCTATTGGTATATTATCTAGTTCAAATGCTTTACTATACTTCATCTTTTCCAGTGCTTGGTTTGTTTCATTTGGACTTGTATATCTATCAAATATATAATTTCTATCTTCTTCAAGTTACTAAGATGTCCCAACATAACACTTGTTTCTCTACCTTCATTGAACAGTTTTGAGAAATACTCCTTTCATCTCTCTTTGATCACCCCCTCATTTACTACTACTTTTTTGTTTTCATCTTTTATGCATTTCACTTGGCTTAAATCTCTTCTTGTTTTTTTCTTTTGCTTTAGCAAGTTTACACACACACACTCCATCTTTATTATCAAGTCATTGATAGAAATTTACTTATGCTTTTGACTTTGCTTCACTAATGACCTTTTTTGTTTCAGTTTTTGCCAAACTATTAGGGTGTGTTTGATAGCATTTAGGTGGAAAGGAAAGTGCTTTCCAATTTACATGGAAAACAAAAACCATCTCTTCCCTAGATGGAATTTTCTATGGAAAAGAGCCAAAAACATGCTTTAATGATTGTGAAAAATATAGTGTGTTAAACACCAAAGATGGAATTCAATTCCTTGGAAGGAACATTTTCTATGCATTTTCCATGCTATCAAACACACCCTTACATCTTTATATTTTCTTTGTTATGACATTATGTAAAGTCTTGTAACAACCTCTCTCTCTCTTTTTTTTTTTTTTCTTATATTTCTTCATTCCACCATCAAGACTATTTTTGGTTTTGGCCTTTTCCCTTTGACTCTCCAAGAACCATTTTTGTCGTATTTCAAATATTAGTAGCCATTTCACTCCATATTTGATTACCCTCTCCTTCTATAGCCCAATGTCTTCTACCATACACTTTTCCTTGAAAATGATTTGTTTTTCACCTTTTAAATCCCATCATCTAATTATTGAGCTTTGTTTTGTGTTATTTTATCTCTTCCATTTTTTAACATGGACATCAAGGACCAAAAGTCCATGTTGAGTAGTCAAGCTTTTCCTGGTATAACCTTACAATCCTCATACCATAACATTCTTCTATCTCATAAGAAAGAAAGTAGTCTATTTGGGTGGTTGCTATGCCATTTTTGTGTTATCAAGTGTTCATCCGTTTTCTAAACCTAGTTTTGGCCTATGATAAGCTCACATTCCGTGGAAAAATCCAAAATAGCTTTACCCTCATTATTTATTTCGCTAAATCCATAACTTCCATGTATATCTTTGTAGTCCATACCCATTCCCTTCTCTACTCACATGACCATTTAAATCACATGTGAACTGTGTAGCATCACTGTGAAGGGTTATGCCCCTCAACTTATGGAAAGTGATGTTACTTCGATGGTAACTTTACTGAGGTTGAGGTGAACAATCAGATCAAGATCATTTATACTGCTATCTTGTGTCCTAAAAATTCCACTCTGTTTCTTTTATTTTCATAATTTTTGTTTGATTACCTTCTTTGACCATTCTATTGTCTCTTGAATGAAACATTTCCAGATAGAGAGTAATATTGTCCGCTGCCCAAATCATGAGTATGCAGAAAAAATGATTGCTGCCATTGATGCTGTACGAGTGAGAGGGGATTCTATTGGTGGTGTCATCACATGCATAGCAAGAAATGTTCCACGTGTAAGTTCTCTCCCCCAGCCCCCCTCTCACCACCCAAATAGTTGAAAACTTGAACAATCTTTAAAACTAATCTTTCTCAAATTTTCTTTTCGAAATCCTTCATTATATGTACAAATATTTGTTATTTATGTCAGGGGCTTGGTTCACCTGTCTTTGATAAGCTTGAAGCCGAGCTGGCTAAAGCAGCATTGTCCATACCTGCAACAAAAGGATTTGAATTTGGAAGTGGTTTTGCAGGTATAGCCATGTATTTGATTTACTTAAAAATTTTTACAATTTGAGTTGGGTCCCCAAGGAAAATTAAGCAATAACTCTTTATTTTGTGATTATTATGTTTTTTAATTACTTACGAAACCAATAAGTTTTTATTTATTTATAGGTATAGATTGGAAGTTTCTCAAGTGGGGAATTTTTTAATTAGAACTGTCAAGTTTTAATTGTATTTTTGGCCAAGTACACAAAAATTAGCTATGAGTTATATAGAATTCACAACCACTAATTTTATTGTTATATATTGGTTGAATATTTATTTTATAAAATACTAAATCACTGCATTGGCATGACTTCCAAACTAATGAATGTACAATTCTCCAGAAGCCGATCCTTGAGGAAGGTAATCCTAGTTTAAAAATCATTGTAAGTTTTATCCTAGATTGTCATCAATTTGATTAATACAAATTATGTGACTTTATAAATATATAACATCTGAATGAATTTTATATCAACTTAGTAGGCAATAGATGATGCAATCAGCTGGTTGTGGATGGCTAAATGATAGATGAATAGACTGGAGCATTTACTGTAGAAAATAAATTAAAAGCAAAATAATTTAGAACTCTGTTATTCTCTGTGTCTACAAGTTAATGAAATTAGCTTACACTTTTTAATTTTGATTAGACCTGCCAACTTCCTTCAATATTCTAATTTATAGATGGCCCTGTTAGTTTTTGAAGTTTTTTTTTGTGCTTGGTAGCATTCCTTTAATGCACATTAATGTAATTACTCGTCAGGTAAAGGAAACACAATGCCAATTTGTTCAAATACAAAAACAAGTCCTGAAACTTTTTGCATGATAATAGAAAGCCTAGTTGGCTTCTGTGGTTCTGTCAGCCTCGTCTATTGACTCTTTAATAGTTTAAGACAAAATAAACTAGCAACTACAATAGATCCACTATAATCAATGCTATTGTGATAAATTGAAATGAAGTATTCATTATAAGTATTCAATCACTTTCTTGAGGATGGACTTAAAATAACTGGGAAGAGAACAAATCTCCAGAATGCATCTGGGCAATTCTAGTATTAATAACTTTGGTTAGAGTGAATATCTAATGATAAAATCCCTCTTAATCAATTGAAAACTATTGAAGTGAAATCCTAGATTGTAATCAAGACTACAGTGATGAAACTAACAAGATGATTTCACAGTTGTATTATTTTTTATTTAATTAAAATTTCAGGCACACCAATTTAATTTAGTTGGAATCTAGGATGATTGGTGAACTGAATCAGTGTAGCTAACAACTAGTGGGATCAGGGCATGGTATGCTGTTGTAATTTAATTTAGTTTGAAAAAATATCAAATTGAATATGGCATCCCCCAGTTCCTCTCCCATACAATCACCATTTAATCCTCTGGACCTGCAGGTTGATGGATACAAAAGACCAACGCCTCAACAACTATATAACAAGTTGAAAGAAAAGAAAAAGGAAAAATGAAAGCAATACAGAGTAATAGCTCAGAGGAATTTTTATATTTTTTTAAAGAGCTGCACTGTCATTAAATTTGATTTCTCCTATTCTTGGCATTTCAGTGGGTGCAAATAAGAAAACTTCAAATTACACCTTAACTTGAGAATTGTTTATATAATTTCAGTTTGGACAGTTGACCCACAAAGTGCATGTATTTGCCCTGTGATAAAGATATTGATGATATTAACTTTTCAATGAAAATGTTTAGGTACGTTTTTGACTGGGAGTGAGCATAATGATGAGTTCTTTATAGATGGACATGAGCGAATCAGGACAAGAACAAACCGATCTGGTGGGATCCAGGTAACTGTTCAAAATTTATTATTGCTTCTGCATGTTTAGTTAGCCAGTAAAAATTTTGTATTGGACTTAGAGATTATGTATTCCTGTGAGCAGGGTGGAATATCCAATGGAGAAATAATAAGCATGAGAATAGCTTTCAAGCCAACGGCCACAATTACAGTAAGTCTCTCTCTCTCACACACACGCGCGCACACACACACACAGAGCCATAAAGGCAATTTAATAGTGATGTGTTCTTCTCATTCTGTCTTTTTTTGTCCCCTTATAATTATCTCCTGCTTCTAAATATTGTTAGAAAAAACTCATCACAAGAAGAGCACAACAAGCCTCTCCAGACATTTTTAAAATATTATTCTATGGATAACCGATGCACTAGGTCACGGCACGCATAATAGTTGATAAGCAAAGGCTTGCAATTCCTAAGGGATCTACTTGGTTCTTCATGAGACCCTCACGAATGAAATGGAAAGTGGCTTTATATTTGTTTAGGGTATTTTTTACTCCATTTTAGCTGGTATTATAATCTCCGTCCAACCCCTCTATTTATCTATCCTACATGTATAATGAGTTGGTTGATGAGCTTCCAGCATATAGTGCTGCATTTATATGCTGACTGTCTAGAAATGAAATTACGGCAGTGGCATAAGCATGCCGTTTCTGTTCTACTTTTAGTGGTCACGCCTGTACGTCCCTCTTTTTGTTTGTGGTAAACTTTCTAGTTCTCATAATTTGAGCTAAATTGTACATGCAGAGGAAACAACATACTGTTACTAGAGATAAGCAAGAGACGGAGCTTATAGCCCGAGGTCGTCATGATCCTTGTGTTGTCCCTAGAGGTTTGTGTACTATCTATTATCCAATTTAGTAGTTCTTTTTTTTTTTTCAAGGATTTATTGTGCTAACCATCTCCACCTTTCATATACTGTTTGTCTGGTCTTATTCCTAACTTTGGACGGAGTCCTCCACTACTGTGATATCATTTCCTTTCGTCAGTTATTGTAAGAACTGTTTTGTTCTCCAGTGAAGAGTAGTCAGCTTTTTCCCTCTCACTCTTATCCTCTTGTTCGCATAAAACTATGGCTTGATGTTGTTATCAAGAAAATGTACATATACATGTATACGAGAGAGAGAGAGAGAGAGAGAGAGAGAGAGAGAGGGGTTGTGAAACCATAATTCCCCCTTAAGTTTGTGATCACTGTCTGATGATTGTGCAGCGGTGCCAATAGTGGAGGCTGCGGTAGCCCTGGTGCTTGTTGATCAACTGATGGCACAGTATGCACAATGTAATTTGTTCCCAATTAATCCAGCGCTACAGGAACCTATGGAGTTACCAAGATTAGAGTCTGCCGGCGTTCCCCTGTGAAAGGCTGCAAAGTGGCCGTGTTGTCTCCTCCATTATTACCTTTCGCCAAGCTAATGGTGATTTGCGTAACAATAAGCATGTTTATCGAGTGATGCGTTAAGTTTTGTTGTTGGTGGTGTTTAGACTCACAAGTTGTTTAACCTGTCTGCAACAGGGATCATGTTCAACCATTGCTTCTCTCTTGCCTGGAAGTGCAAGTATACATATGTAAACAAATAGATTGCTGAATTTTATTCACCTTGTCAATGTATGGTTTGGCTTCCTTATGTCTCTCAGTTTAGCTTTGTTTAATGGATATCGTTAATTGATTATTATCGCTGAGCTTTGAGGTTTTTTTTTTTTTTCATTCACTTGGGCTGTCCGATGCACTTTTCAGGTAAATTTAGATGCGGATATAGTCTATACACATTCAGAGATAGACATTCGGAGTAGTCTATGCGAGACTTGCTTTCAATATTATTATTGCCTTCTAATAATAAATTTGTTTTCTAATTTGTTACGCTAATTCAAACTCTGACATTCTATGTGAAGCTCTAAGCGTTTTACTATTGTACTATGCTCATGGGGGCTGAATTTTGAGGTTTTGGTGTTGCAGATGAAGTGTTTAAAGGATAGTTGTGCTCGTATGTAAACTTAAATAAAAAGGAATAATGATATTTAGTTCAATGTATGTTTGGTATAGTGCAAGAATATATTAAACATTTTGACATAAAAAATTATCAAAAGTTCAAACTACTAATTGGGATTAAATGTTGATTGGAAAATGTGGGTGTTAATGGTAGTGATGTGTGTTAATGTTAGATTTAAATGATTTTATAAAGGCAAATGATGCATTTTTTTTTACAAAATATTAATAAAATAGTCTTTTTTAGTCATATTCTTTGTTTTTACAAATAAGTTTTTAGATATTTTATTAAAAAATTTATTCTTAAGTTGTTAAAAATGTGAACAAGATTCTTTAGTACAAGAATTTTAAATAGTTCCTAGTTTTTAAAGTCGTTCGAATGGGAATTTTAATTAGTCGATTATGAACTTGTTCATAGTTTATTATATTGATTAGTATGAGATACTAATAACAAATAATGTGGAGTTACATGTCATATCGCATGAGATGTAAATAGTAATCATAAGGGGTGAGTGTTAAAGAGCACAAACTAAAGTGACATTAATAAAGAATCACATGGTTGCGAGAATTAAAGATCTGTTATTTGGTTGTGATTGTGTAAATTGTCCTTTGATTAGGGAAGATACAATTGTCTTGTATTCTGGTGTCGAGAATTTGTCATAGAATGGAAGTTATTGTTGTTTAATTACAACAATTAAATTTATTTGTCTTAGAGATCAGTTCAGGCATAGTCCATACCAAAGCTCAAGGTTTAGGGCACCATAGGAGGGTTAATAGGTGTTGGACTTGATTCGTTGTCCGAGAAAACTAAAAAGATGCAGGGAGTCTTCAAATGACTTCTGAGAGTCTTTGGGGGCCTTGCTCCCTAGAGAGACTTCAGATGGGTGGCACTGGAAGGGTCTACAACACATTAACAATTAAAAGGTACGTCGGAATCTTCCTCATGCAGGCCTTCTGATACCTAAGTTAGACAATGATATCCTGAAGTAGAAGTATGAATGTATGTATATGTGTATGCTGTATGTATGTTCTGGATGGGAGTCTTCTAATGTATAGTCTCTCGAAGGGTTTTGGGTGGTTCAGCGTCTAAGCCTTTGAGTCCTAAGTTCGCGTATGAGAGGGAGATCTAGAAACAAAAGTCTAAAAAGAGTCCCTTCGTCGTGAAATGGGTGAGTTTTTATAGACGTTTGGTGGTGGGGTCCACGTAACATGTGACATGCTAATGTGAGTCTCCTAACTCTTCGGGAAAAATGTATCAGATGAGATCGAAAGGCCTGGAGGTATCTTCAGGGTTAAAATCCCTTGATGAGTATCCTCTGGATGGCCAAAGACTCTTCAGAGTTATCGGATGGCTTGGGCTTGGGAGCCTTGGGGATACGAAAGGATAGACCATCCCGGAGACTCTTGCCCCGGAAGACTTTTTGGGGTTATCCAAGTCTTTGGTTTACTTGGAATCTTTTTATGAATTTTGAGATTTTTTTGCTTTAATTTTCCTAAGGCACCCCCACAACAATAGCTCATCATTCTTGCATTTAGCTACAAGGCAAAAGGAAGAGTAAAATGTGGGTGCTTGATACCTGAAAGTTGGGATGCGGGTTGACCCAAATTGATGTTGGATCAAGTCATTGAATGGAAAGTCTCCGGATGACTTTTGCAACGCTTGGGCTTTCGAAAGCTCAGGCTATAAATAGATGGTGATCCCTTACGGGCCACACTTTCGCCTTTCTTCTCGAAAAGCCAGAGTTATCTGGAAGTCCCAAAGAGTCTTTCGACCCTTCCGAAGACTTTGTAAGCCTTTTGATTTCTTTGAAGACTCTCCGAAAGGCTTTGCTCCCAAAGACTTTCCTTCCTAAAAATTTACACTTTTGAGGTAAATGTAACATCCGGTGTAACCGATGTTAAGAGAATAAGAATGGAAGTGTGAAATTCTAAAAATGCCCTTAAGAAGGTGTTGGATCATTGAGATTGAGGGTGCCCTATGAGAGGGGTATTTTGGTAATTTGGATATTGAAATCCAATAAAAAAGGGTATTTTGGTAAATTGAAAATAATTCCTATGTGGAATTAGGTGAGTGGGTGAATTAAATCCCAATTTTGTATTTATGTGGAGATAAGGGATTAATAAATTCACAAAGGGTATTTTAGAATTTTGGAATTTAATTCCATAAAGGAAATAGGGAAAATGGATATTGAATTATTTGAGGAGAAATAATTAATTTTCCCTACATGGTGAATAAATGAGAAAATGCCACATGGATGTCCAAGATCAAGAAATGGAAGCCAAGTTTATGTCTTAGAGTGACACTTGGCATAATCTTAGAAATTTGAGAGAAATATATATATATATATATATATATATATATTAGAAATGTGGGGCATATATATATGTGTGTGGAATTATGAGTTGGAGAATGAATTAATTAAATGCAAAAAGAAATGCTAAATGTGTCTTTCAAGCATTTAATGAGAAGTATGATTATATGGATTAAAGAAAATCCAAAAGAAAATGGTAAATGGTCACCATTAATGCCTTGGAAAATATAAGAGTTATTTAAATACATAAGAAAGTATTTATGTCTCTCAAATGTGATGTTGCAAATTAGTCCCATTAATTTAAACGAGAAAGAAATTATTTATGTATCTCAAGTGTGATGGATGTGAAATTAGTCCCATTAATTTAAATGGGAAAGAAATGGAAATTAGTCACTCATTTATGAGTGAAAATGGGAGGATTTATTTAAATGAGAAATAAATAGAAATCTCCAAGTGATCCAAGGGTTAGGATCAAGTCTTGAAAAGGGTGAAATATATCCAATGGCTTGGATTAAGTCTTGAAAATGATATATAATAGCCTCATTCAGTAAATGAGAAATGAATGAAAAATGAAAGAGATCTAATGGGTGAGGTGCATTCTTGAGAAAGAGAATAAATCCAATGGTGGGGATTTAAAGAGTGTAAATAGCATGGATTGCCAACCTATTTAAAAGTGTGTTTTCTCCTAGAGAGGAGACTTGGTTGTTTTAATGGATGGTTGAGATTAGTTTTCCCTTAAGCACATGGATTGTGCCTTTAATGAGTGGCTAGGATGCATTTTTGAAATATGGGGGAACTAGTATAAAATGGCAACAAGGGAAGACTTGGTCCCTTTTGGCCATTTGGAGAAAGAAATGAAGAAGGAAAGAAAGAAAGGGAGATAAGAAAGTCTCCCATGGAAGAAGAAGTGAAGAAGAAGAGAAGAAATCAACGTAAGTGTATTCTTCTTCTCTTTAATTAGTGTTTTTAAATTCAAAGTGAGTGATTTCCCTGTTTGAATACCATCTTAGATGGGAGGAAATGAAGATGGAAGCTCTCTTGAGATAAAGATTTAAAGATTCAAAGAAAAGAATGAGGTAAGGGATGGCCCCATGGGAGGGTGGCCTTGCAATGTGTTATAAATATGTTTCATAAATGTGTATGTTGCATTTAGCATGTTCTTTTATGTTCATGAGACTTATGGCCATAGGTTAGTTTGGGAACATAGTTGAAATGGTGGGTTGATGCCTCAACCTTGGAGGGTTGTGAGGGCAAAGAAACCTAGCCACATTTGCATGCATTTGGCATCATATAATCTTGTTATGTTCATATTTATTTGGCATTGCACCCTTATTGAGCTTAACAGCTCATGAGGTTTTTATCCTCACATATACGTTGTGGAAGCATGGAAAAATCAATACAAGGTGGAATGGCATGTGGAGGCATGGAAATGAAGATTCAAGTGTGTTGTATGGCTTAGGGTAGCCTATTGTGGGACATTTGATTTATGTAATGTAATGTATTTGGTTGGTAATGGCTTTTCTTTTAAGCTTAAGGTTATGAGTGTATTCCATTTGTGTAGTGTTTGATTTAAACTTGAAATGAGACATGGGCTTATGGTATGTTGAAGCCTAGGTTGAGTGAAGGTCTCATTTTGGTGTGTGTTGTGAGAAACACCAAGAAGTTTAATCATATGAGGTTGTCGGAAAAAAAATTTGTGGGTGTTTGATGTATGTTATGGAAGCATCAAGAGCATGATTTTAAACCTTAATTTTGGAGAAAAAGAGGCTAAAATTGAAGGAAAATAAAGTGTATTTATTCATTTTAAATTCTGAAAAATTTGGGTTTGGAAGCCCAAATAAAAAAAAAAAAAAAAAGGGATTGAAGGAGCAGCCACACGGGCGCGCGCGGGGGCAGGCGCGCGGGCGGCATGCGCGGCCAGCGAGGCCCCGCGCGGCTAGCGGGCCCCGCCGGCCAAATTTTTTTAAAAAATTTTGAATTTTGGGGAATTAAGGGGCATTTCTAAATTGATTTTTGGCCCCAGAGGAATTTTCAAAATAAAGGGATTTTTCGGGCATTTTTGGAGAAATGCCGAAATTTTGGAAATTTAAAAATGATGAGTTTTTCCTCCAAATTTGGTAATCAATCAATGAATTGATTTTAAATGGTGATTTTATAGAGCCCGGTAAAAATTCTTGTTAGAGAAGAATTTAAAATAATTGAGAAAATGGCGTTTGGGCGTCTGAATGAGATTTCCTTTTTAGCCAACGTGGTGTGGTTAAAGTCCATTTCCGCTAATGAATCCTGGGGATGAGGGAAGGGAAAGACGAGCTTAGTTCCCACCTAGGGCGTTTCATCTTGAAACATGGTCTACCCTTCACCTAAGGCCAGGGAGGTGGACATTTTGGGTAATTGTTCACGAGTAACACCCGTAAGTGGAAGCGGGGCGTTACAGTAAACCCCATGGCTTCTTGTCAACCCTCTTCTAGGCCACAAATGAGTACATTGGGCCTTGTTGAGGTCACCATATCTCTTAGGCACCAACACTTGGTGCTAAGGGGCGAGATCACAGACAACATCGTGCAGTCTTTTTTCATCCCGCACTCTTGGAGGTCGAGAAGTCCTCATGCGATGGAATATATAACTATGGTTGGGGGAGGTTGCATAGCAATTCACCTGAACAGTTTAAGAGTGGGGCTTAGGCTTCCACTGCACCCTTTTGGGATGCAATTTTTGGAGGAGGAGATATTGGTGTTGGCCCAGTTACATTCGAATGGTTGGGCCATGCTAATAAGATTTTTTGTCTTGTGCAAGGAGCATGGGGTAGAGCCCACAACTACTTTATTTTGCTACTTCTATCTCGTCCAATTCACTAGAGGAGAGATAGAATTCGTGGCTCTCCAAAATATGAATAATAAGGTTAAGCTATTCAGGGGCGGACCACAAAAGGTGGATGGTTTTGAGACTAGGTGGCTGGTAGTTTGGCTACCCCAAGGTTGTTCAAGATAGTCATGACTTTGGCGCATGGAGGAAATGAGGGAAACGGTGTGCAAGTGGCCGAACATGAAGTTACTAGTGCGGGAGCACCAAAAAGAGGTTAATAAACTGGCCCAAAAGGGGTCCAGTAGCCTTATCTGACTTACTTGTCGATGAGTGCCTAACAACAGCGAGATGGATGGTTGTTGAGGGGGACGATGACGCTGATTCTTTAGAATTGATTGAGCCTAGGGAGGTTGCTTCCTCATCATCCTCTTTGTCGAAAGACGGTGGAGAAAGGGACAATGAAGAGGTGGATGTAGTGGGAGACGAGGATGCGACAGGAGATGAGGAGGAATAAGGGTGCAAAGGGGAGACAGACCACAAGGGTGCTAACCCTGCCCCTTTTCTTTTTTGCTTTTTTGTTTTGGAGATATACTAGTGGCTTGTTATTTTTTGATTTCTAGAGATGCAACCATTTTAGAGGCTGACGCTGAGTAAAATGGTTGAGTCCTTATAGTGGAGAGAAAAGGCTCGAGAGAAGTCACAGCCATAGATTACCCGTATTCTCCACTTCGAGGAGATTAAGGAAGGGGAGATCCCCTTAGCACAACGAAACAAAAGAGCCAAGGTAGAGGAAGAGGGTATGAGAGCGGGAGGGACGACCATAGAGCCTCTGCTCGGGAGAATCTTCCACCATTGCCACCATCTCTGCAGGCTTCTGGTGGGTATTTTGAGGAAGAAGATCTGTCGGAGCAGCCTTCACCATTGAGCCCAGGGACGCAAGCTGCTTTAGATGTTGCTAGGGCTAAGGAAGCAACAGAAGTAAAAGTCGAGGTACAGCGAGAGTAGGCTCAACTGGAAAGATATCTTCTAATGACCCTGGCCAAGGAGTCTAAGATGAGGGGTGCTAAAAGAATGGATACAAAACTAATCTCAAAAGGAAAACCACAACATTACTATGAACATAAAAATCTACAACCATCTTCTTTGCGTTTATTGTCATTCAACATTCAAGTGCAAAAGATGCATCATATTTTTATAACACATTGGGCTTCTTTAAAAGTAAAGTACATCAAGCCTAAAATACAAAATCTAAACAACTTCTGTAATGACTCGTTAGCAGGTTTCGGCCGCTCGAGTGATACTAGTATGTGGGTGGAATTTTTGCCGTACTTGAAAAATGATTTTTGAGTATATCATGTGGTCTTGTAGGTGGAAAATTAAAGCAAAGAAGAATTAAACTTATGTTGAATAGTCAAGTCAAGGAGGAAGCAAGGAATGTTGAATATGGGAATTGGAAGAAAAGTCAAAATATTGTTATGGGATGTGGGCCCTACTTAAGCAAGGTATGTATTTTCAATTTTAAATTATGGCATTGGAAGTGAATATAAATGGAATTATGGAATTATAGCTTTGGTATTCATATATATATATATATATAAATATGGAATTAAGGAAATAAGATAATTATAAAAGGGAAAGTATGTTAAAGGGAAGAAAAGGAGAAATAGAAGAGGAAGGGGGAGTCGATTGAATTGGGAGAAAAAAGGCTAGGGTTCTTCATCATCTTCTTTGATTATCAAGGCTTCAAGAGAGTGTGTGTGTGCAAGTTGGGGGTTGTTTCATCACCCTCTTCTTCTTCCCTTACTAGATTCTTCCTTGTTTTTTGTGAGGTTAGAGGATTTCATTATTGTGGAAGCTTTTCTCAAGCTTAACTCAAAGGAAAAGCTAAATAAGGCAAGTTCCTCTTGTTCTCTTCTTCTACATGCTAGATCTAACCCCTCTTTTAGCTCCTTAACTCTTGAAGCAAGAAGTCTTTGGGTTTTACTAAATCAAAACTCCCTATTTTGAAAGAAAAGCTCTTGGAAATAACTATGTAGAGAGGATTGTAAATCTCCCTTGATCTTTGATGGATGTTGTTGTTATGTTTTGAGACTCAAAATAGGGCTTATTCTATCCTATAATCCTTTGGGAATGGTGTGATTCTTGTTAGGGTGTAGATCATGCAAGCATTTTTGAGAAACTTGCATGTTGGTGTGTGATTTCAGATGGCAGGGCATTCTGTCGGACGACAGCCCTGGAGATTGTCTATAGTTTGGCCCAATGCAGGCAAACTATCGATCGTTTTTGAGAGGCTGTCGACTGATTGCTTTAAAAAGATGAAACTGTCAACCGTTTCCCCCAAGGCTGTCAATTGGTTCGCCATACTTTTACTATGAACATTGGATTGCTTCTTGAATGTTTCCTTTTTAATTCTACATCCTGAATAGGTGTCCTGGGGTATAAATGTGCATGCTTGGGCATGATAGTGAGCTTGAAATTGGGCCATATGGGGTATGTAAATGGTGTGTATCATATGTGGTGCGAAAACTTGTCTTGGGAATGTTTTAAGAATTCAACTGTGGGGTTGGGTGCATAGGTGCACACTATGGGTATTGACATGGTACCGAGTGAAACAAGTAATGAAATTGATAGAGCTAACATCCCTGTCTAACTGGGGGCATTGCTACGATGGGGCCACTGCAACATTGGTGTGCGGCATCATAGGTATGCCCTGGTATGATAGGGGAGGGTTGAGCGTATTGGGGCCACTACGATATTGCGTGTGGTATCATAGACGTGTGCTAGTGCCGTAGAGATGCGCTAAGCTTATGAGAAGAGGCTTGATGGTCATGCCATATAAGGACTTGTGTAGCTCCAAATGTTGTATGCTATGTTTTACAAGCTTATGTGACAGGAAAATTTTGCTTGGTTGTGCACTATATCTATGATGTGATGGGGTATGACATTGAGTTGGGGTTGCATTGTTTCTTGCTATGATCCTATTGTATATTGTTTTCTATTACCTCATAAGTTTAAAACGTGTTATTCCTTTTGCTCCATTTCATTGTATTATAATTGCTAGGTTTTGTGGCTCATTTTTCCTCTTCTCACCATTCCAAGTAAGGGTAAAGCTAGAGACGAGAGTGGTCCTAGCGGGGCGTGATCTTATTGAATAGACGTGTACAGAGCTCTCCTAAACTGGAAGTGTGGAAGGCATGTGATAACTAGATTTTTGTCATTAAGGTTTGATGTATATCTTTTGTAAAGCCTAATGAGATGTATAGAATGAAGTTTACTTCGGCTTGTAAGAACGAAGTGGGTGTAACACTTGAGCTTGTTTTGGAGTGGATGTTTTTACTTGAGCTTTTTTTGTTTCCATTTTGAGGGGACTTTCTTTCGGAGCTCTTATGCTAGCGGGACGTTCGAGAGCAGGCCCTCACATCTTTAGCATTCACATATGACCCCCACAGATCTTTCATTCAGATGAGCTCTATACACATCTACCCACAAGATCAAGCACTACAAGGACCACCCTCATCTTTAGCCTTGCCCTTACTTGGAATAATGTAAAACAGGAATGAGCCACAAGGCCTAGCAAGTATAATATGAAATGGAAAAGTATAAGATGAAAGACTGCAACAATAAATAAGCTCATAGAAACCAAACTACTAACCACATGAAATGCACCCATGCCATGCACCACTTCCACAAGTTCAATGAATATAGTGTGAAAATCTTGAAACCATACAATCTTATATATATATATATATATACATGTCAAGCGACCCTTGGGGCCCTTTAGCTCAACCCAATGTCTATGCCTTCACATTGCATTAGCTCAACCCAAGGTCCTACCATATCATATGCCAAGAGGTCTTTGGGGCCCATTAACTCAACTCAATGCCTATGCCCTCACTTTGCATACGCCCATTAGCTCAACCCAAAGCCTTGGCACACAAATAACATATACAACATAACAGATAAAAACATGCATAAGAAATGCTTCCCATTTCACAAGCCCCATATGGCCTAACATTAGCTCGTTAGTATCCTCATGCATGCTTATTCATCCCCCAAAAATATCCATTCAAATTGAGGAATAAAAAGGGAAACACACAAAAAGCAACTTAAGTTTCATAGTGGAAATCAATAGCATCAGTCAACAGCCTGAGAAAAAATGGTCGACAGATTACCTCATTGATCGATAGTTTCCTATGCATCTGTCAATTGATGGAATGCTTGGAGCGAATTGTCGACTACTTCTACACCTTCTGTCGACCGATAGAAGGTTCTAAACCTAAAAACAGAATATCAACATGCAAGTTTCCCCAAAATCCTTGCATGATCTAGATCCTACCAAGAAATACATCATCCCTAATGAATTATAAGGTAGAACAAGCCCTATTTGAAGTTCCAAAACGTCTCAACCAAAGCCAACAAGAATCAAGGGAGATTACATGTTCCAAGAGCTTTTCTTTCAAAACAGAGATTTTTGGTTGATAAATCCCAAAGATTTCTTACTTCAAGAGTTAAAGGGCTAAATAAGAGATTAGATCTTGCATGAAGAAGAAAAAAACATGAGGAACTTGCCTTACTATCCTTCCTTTAGAATCCTTACTTAAAGAAAGTAACCACAAGGTTGAAATCTTCCAACCTCCACCAAAACAACAAGAGAGGGAAGAAAATATGTTGAAACAACAACTAACTTGCACACACACCCCTCCTTGGAGCTTTGATAATCAAAGGAGAAGAAGAAAAAGCCATGAAGAACCCTAGCTCTTTTCTTTCACAATCGACCGCCCCCTCACTCTCTCAATTCTCTTACTTACATGCACTACACACACACAACATAATATACTTACTCCCTATATATAAGTGAAATATAAATCCATATATATATATAAATAGAATTACCTTGCAAATTCAATAGCCCCATAACCCCTTACTCAATTTTGACTTTTCCATACTTCCGCTTCACTTCACTTTTCTTCATTTGCCTTTCACTTTCTCCCTAACTTTAAATTTTCAACATATAACTCCCTTGCTTTGGTCTCTTTTTAAAACCTACATTATCACATAATTTTTTTTCAATAGTTGCTATGCATTTAACAATACAAATTCAACTCACACATAATTTTCCTCAATAGTTGGCCCTTACTTTTTTTTATTAATTATGGCTACTAATATTTGATTTTTGTTTTGGCCTTGCTAGTAGGGGATACAACGACAAGTAATTGCAACCATGAGTGCTTGGGTTGATTTGGCTAAGGCGGTCAAGGAAAATTTTATAGAAAAGGGCCAACACCTTCGAGTTGAATGGAGCCATCTAAAGCACAAGGTTAGGGACCTCGAGGGCTATCGAGACCAAGTCTAGGGCCTTGAAAGAGACATTGAGAGAATAAGGGGGGAGAGTAACTCCCTTAGAGACGATCTCGGTAAAAAAAAACATGAGTTGGAGAGGCAGCACAAGATCGATGCAACCATCCTAGATGCCAATGCCTCGCTAATAGAGGAGCACCGTTGTGCCCTGGAGGAGAAGGATTATTTGTAAGCTCAATTCCAGGAGACGGAGAGGAAAGTTGAGGATATTTCTCGTCAGTTAAGAGAGGTGGACATTGATGCCATTTGCACGCTTTTGATGAAGGAGTACCAGTACACTTATTTTAAATTAACTATTAAGGGTGGGTATCCAAGCAAATGTCCTTTGCTTGGATACCCATTTATAAAATAAGTGTACTAGTATTTTATAGAATAAATAGGTTGTCCTTTGTTTGGATACCCATTTGCTTAGATATCAGTGCACTTATTTTATAAAATATTTGGATACCCATTTGCTTGGGTCCTTAGGGGTTAGTATGATAGATAACAATTATATTACAATAACCCTTTGTACAATTATTTAGATCCACATAATGATTTAAATAGATATGTATTGTGGTCTAAACCTTTTATTTCAAAAATGATAAGGATAAGACATGATAAACTTTTGCTGTGACATGATAGATCTTTTAACATAAATCTTGATTTTTCATATGCCAAAGAAGGTTTTTATGAAATTCATTTTGAAATAGATATTTAATGAGAAATGCAAATACTTTGAACATATGAAGATGAAATGCAATTTTCAAAATCATCATTCCATGATAGAATAAATTCATGAGATTTATCAATATGATCATTTATGCACTTACTCATGACAAAAAAATAAGGAAATAGAGACTACCTTCCCTTTTTCACTTTCATTTAAGCACACTTACTTGAATGATGCTTCTCAGGTGAAATGCTTTTATGCTACAACTTTTTTTCAAATAAAACTTAAAATAGATAAAAACATGTGAAAGATTTTGATATATAAAAAAAAATGCTTGGAAATTTATTTTCATAAGAAGATATATAGATATAGCACATAGAAACACAGTTTTATAAAATTATACAAAAATAACCCAATTTATATCAATGAAGCTCATATGATCATATAGATAGAAAGTATTAATGTAATACCTGGTATTTTTGACCTCAAATGTTTGGGAAAAAAGGACATTTCAAGGGATTATGAAAGTTCTGAGATAAAAGTATAGTTTCAGAGCTAGTGGCAAAATTGTAATTTTTGAGCTTGGGTAAAAGTGTAGTTTTTGAAAAACTCGGGGCACAAGTGTAATTTACCAAAATCTTGGGGTATTAACTAAATAAATCCTTTTTCCAGGGGCATAAAGGAAATTTTAGTTGGGGTATTAATGAAATAAACCCTTTCTCCAGGGGTATAAAGGAAATTTTAGGATGACCCAGGACCAAGTTGCAAGGGGTCTAAGTGCAATATTTGAAAAGCTTGGGCTAAAGAGAAATAACACAAAGGTTACGGATGTAAAGTCTTATTCCAATATAGTTTTGGATTTCAAATTTAGTTTTGGACTTCAAATCTTATTAAATCTAGTTTGGATTCCAAATTACATTTCAATTTAACTTTGGATTTCAAAGTTCATTCCAATATGCCTTTGAAAGGTTTGGATTTCAAATCACATTTAAATCTACCTTGTGGACTCCAAATAACATTCCAATTTAACTTTGGATTCCAAATCCTAGTCAAATATGGTTTTGGACATGTGGCAAGATAAGGATTGGGGTAAGTGGCACCATCTCATTTGATGCACATGAATAATAATAGTTGTGCACAAAGATCAAGGCGACAGGTGGCACGATATGATTAGCCCAAAGGAAAGTTCACGATGAGGCATGAGTTGGCATAATATTTGGAAGCCTTTGATTGGTTGTGCATGGGAAGTCATGATGAGGGTGCTTAGGTGTTATAAAACTATTGGCCATTAGAAAAGTAATGATGAAATCTCATTAATAATAACCCCCAAGGTGGAAGAAAACTATGGGCTTATTTGAAAATCATGATGAAACATCATTAATGACCTCGAGGTGGCGAAATGTGATTGGCCACAACTTGTAAGGTGATTATGAGACATGAAGTTCAAGGCATAGGTGGTAAGAAACTATTGTTCATGCACAAATCTCAAAGACACATGGCAAACAACCATTGGCCACTTGGAAGATAAGATAAGGTTAGATGATGGTTCATAATGACCCCTTGAGGTGGCACACGTGATTGGCTAGAAAAGCATACTTAGCCTCCAAGTTTGCTAAAGTCTCCAAACCTTATCCTTAAGGACATGTGACAAGCATTCATTGGCCACTTGGAGATAGGATTTGAAGCCTCATGATGACCTCACAAGGTGGCAACATGTGATTGGCCCGAGAAGTCTATAAATAAAGCCACAGGTTTGTTCACAAATCATTCCAAACATTTCTAAATATAATCTCTGCCAAATTGAGGGAAGCAAAGGGAAGGGTCTTATTCTTGAGAAAGAAGGGAGAGTTCTACAAAAAGAAGGAAGAAAATCAGTGGAGAATCAAGAAAGAACGAGCCTCATCGGAGCTTTCGGGCCTTTCCCAAAATTCAGGCCAAGTGACCAAAAAATCTGTGAGAAAACCATATCCAATAAGCGTGAACGGTACACCCAAAAGGTAAACTGTCAAGGTGAGTGGTTCCTGCATGTTTTATGACACTTTGAGCATTTGTTGCTTCACTTGTGTGTGGGTGTTGGCTTACATATCATGCTTTGTGGCTTGTATGTCATATTTCCTTTGGTTTATGCATATTCCTTCTACTTTGTCATACATCTTGTTGTTTTAGTGACTGTAGTTAGTTGTTGGGACATCATGAGAGATCTCGTGCTCTTACGGTGAGTTACCATGATGATTACGGGACATTACGAGGGATCATGTGCTCTTTAGAAGAAAGTTCATTCGGAAGGAAATAACGAAAGAGAGCAAGATGGTTCTTCAAGACAAACCGTAAGCGTGAGAGAATTCCCGAAGCAAGTGGTCCTATTTATAGCGGATGTGCAGAAGCCCAAACGTCTTGGCAACCGAAGCATGTTCGAGAAGAAGCCTTCGGAAGTAGCTTTTAGAAGTGTTCTTCTGAAGGAAGTTCTATCTTTGATTCTTTAAAAATTATTCTTTATTTTGTAGCTAAAGAACAAAACAAAGAGTGGGGGGAAATTGTTGTACCCCATTAATCAAAAAGAAAAAAAAAAAGTTGATGATGAAAATGGGCTTAATTTAGAAGTTATCTTTGGAAGGACCCTTTGGATGCTTCCCTGCGGGAATGGTTCGGACCCTCAATCTATTTCGAAAACATCCTTCGAGAATGCACTACGGAAGTTTCCTTCAGAAGGAACCTTCCATCTTTCAATGGCCCGACCACGCAACTGTTTTTCTCTCACACGCGTGTAAACTGTCTCCTTCTGAAGGAGGCTTCAGAAGAGTCCTTTAGAAGGACCTTCTGGTTCTTGAAAATCGAAGCACGTCAAGGCCATGTGTCCTTCCAAATCAGCGATACGTGTCCCCTGCATCCATCCTTGATGCTCGAGCCCTATAAAAGCCTAGCTATAGTTCTTAGAAGGGGATCCAGACAATAGTATACCACTTCCACTTTCCTTCAGAAATTTAGCCCATTTTCTTTTCTACATGGTTACATCCTTTCCGTTACTGACTTAAGCATTGGAGGGTCTTTGCGAGAGGAAAATCTCGCGAGCCTTCTAACCCTTGTTTTCTGTTCATAGTCCCTTCAGAAGCATCACATCCGTTCTTTCGGAAGACCTCATTGTAACCAAGTTCTTGCGGAAGGCCTTGCTCGTTCCTTTGGAAATACCACTCTTGAACAACCTTAAGTTCCTTCAGAAGCATCCTTTGGAAGGCCATTTCGGAAGCCTCTTTCTAAAGCGCCATATATAAGGAGCCCTTTTGCCATCCAAGAGATCCTTGCTTGCCACGACACCACACCTTCGAGAGGGAGCTTCGGGAATACCCTTCGGAAGGATCCTTTGGAAACATATCCTATCGAATCCGAGACTGTCGACATCCACACGCATCCCACTCCTAAAACATTCTAATTGTTGTATTTTGGAAACAACACCTGTCTCTTGGCTATATAATTAGAGTGAATATTAAGAAGAGAGGTATTGGCAGAGTGTAACACCCCGCTTTTCCAAGGCGTGTCACTATGCTAGGATTCAACATATAAATACATATTCTCTTTCCATGATACCTCTCTTAAAACCTTAAGTACCGTATTTTAAAGAAAATCCCCAACATATCATCACATATGCAGGAGCAAGAATCGAAACCTAATACGGTATATAACTAAATTCACTTTAATCATAACATAAGAAATCGTACCATTTGTTCAACATGACATTTTCCCATAAATATACATAGTCTTATTTCTCAGTGATAACAACTAAATACCTCTATCATACTCCAAAAATACTTCCAAATGACATTGAAAACAATAACAATATTACATGACCGTTTCTCAAACATCAATCATAATACATAATGTTATTTTATTCTATGAGACTGTTCACCAATGAAACATAAGTTTCTCAACATAACTAAAACATATTTGAATCTTCATGAAAAAGCAAAATATCGAAACAACTTACCAAACCCATCGGACACGTCATTGTTAGTGTTGGTGCTCTAGACCCAATCAGATTGGGCAAATTGTACACTAACATTTTTAATCATATTTATTATTGAAAAAAGAATCATTTAATTTCACAAGAATTCGTTCTATTAGTTTTTTGTTATTATTGTAATGATCGGATGAAACTAGATAGAAGTCCATATGATGTATACTATGATTAATCTATAAAGATGTGAGATGATGCATCATAGTTTCTAGACATCATTAAATGTCCCAAGTCGTAGCAATGTTAATAATGAACATTGACAATTGCGATAAGACTTGTATGTGCTATGTTTTTTCTATGTGATAACAATTGGGGTCTCACACCCATAGGCATAGGGATGCCTAGACAAGTACATAGGTGACCAATGTTGGAGAACGTGTCACTGGACATGACTCTCCATGAGAATCCATTTTGGTTATATGTTGATGGAATTCTTATACAAGATAGGTGTAACTAATCCTTGGATCTGAGGTTATCACAGTCATCTCATAAGAAGACCAGTATGCTTTAACATTGTTTTGATGGGCCTAGACAAAGGTTGCACATGGGCGATCGTTAGGCATATTGTAACACCCTGTGTTACTGGTGTTAAGAGAATGAGTAACTTTCAAAAATGCCCTTGAGAATGTGATGGATCTTTGTGAATAATGGTGTCCTATGAGAGGGGCATTTTGGTAATTTGGATAGTGAAATCCACTAAAGGGTAATTTGGTAAATTGAAAATAATTCCTAGGTGGAATTAAGTGTGGAAGTGAATTAATTTTCCATTTTTGAATTTATCTGGAGATAAATGGGATTGATAATTCACAAAGGGCATTTTAGTAAATTGAAGTGAAATTCCATAAATGAATTAAATTATGAAAAAAAAGAAAAATAGTGAATATTCAATTATGTGTGAAATAATTGATTTTTCCCTAAATGGGTGAATTAATGTGGTGATGCCACATGGATGGCTTGGATGGAAACTTGGAAGCCAAGGTTAGTGTCTAGAGATGACACTTGTAAAAGTCTTGTTCAATTAAAGTTGTGGGATTAAATAAATTCAAATATTAATGGAATTAGTCATTCATGTAATGATGGTATTGGATTAAAAAGAAAATCCAAATGAAAATGGTAAATGGTCACCATTAATGGTTGGAAAATGTGGGATTTACTTACAAGGAAAAGAAAGTGATCATGTCTTTCAAGATGATGGGCTTGAAAATAGTCCAAATTAAATAAATAGAAAAGAAATTCTATTTAAGGATTGGAAGGGTTGATCCAAGGGTAGTGGATGGTTCTTGAAAAATCCAAAGGCTTGCATTTAAAATGAGAAAAGCACATGGATTGTGCTTTCTTGTGTGGCTAAGATCTTGTCTTGAAAAGTGAAAGAAATCCAATGGTGGATATTTAAGAAGACTAAAGCCATAGGTTGTGTTTCTTTCAATGGCTAAGTTGTATTCTTTAAAAGAAAAGTGAATAGCCAAGATTTGTTTTCATTAAAGCACATGGATTGTGCTTTTGGTAAAAGACTAGGATTTATTCTCTTAAATCCACAAAGATCCAAGGGTGGGGATTTAAAGAGAAGAAATGAATGGTTGAGATTTAAGCTTTTAAAAGCACATGGATTGTGCTTTCTTTGGATGGTTGAGATCTAACCTTGTAAAGTGAAATATAATCCAAAGGTGGATATTCCACAAGATTAAGTGGCATGGATTAAGCTATTTGTGTGGTTGAGATTTATTCTCACCAAATAAATCCAATGGCTAGGATTTATTTTTGAAGGATTGGGTGCTAGTATAAATAGACTAGTATATGGAAACCCTAATCCTTTTGGCAAAGTTAGTGAGAGAAATGGAAGAAGTCTCCCATTTTGTGGAGAGGAAGAAGAAGAATGGAGAAAGGAAGAATGTCTTCCAAGGAGGAAGATGGAGAATAAGGTAAGTGTTCTTCCTTTGGGAATATGTAAATTTCTTTTTGTTCCATTTAATGGTAACTTAGTTTCTTTAAAAATTTTGTTTCATGGAATCTCTTAAAGAGAAGAGTTGGAAGGAAGCTTGGAAGAGTTTAAAAGCTTCAAAGAATGGAAAAGGTAAGGGAAGGCCCCATGGGGAGGTGGCCTTGCAATGGGTTGTAAGTGTGGTTCATAAATATAAATGTTGCATTTTGCATGTTTTATTATGTACATGAGACTTATGGCCATAGGATAGATTGGGACATGGTGGGAATGGTGGATTGATGCCTCTAACCTTGGTGGGTTGTGAGGCAAAGAGATCTAGCACTACAACAAATTTTGGTTTTCTCTACGAAATTTTTCGTAGTTAAAAATTCAATATTCGTAGCAAAAACCAATTAGCTACGAAATTTTATTCGTAGCGTGAATCGTAGCCAAAGCCTCGTAGCTAATAGTATTTAGCTACGATTTAAGGTTTCGTAGAGAATAATACACTTTTTGCTACAATCAGGTAAACGTAGAGAAAACATTGATTTTCTACTACGGTATATATCGTAGCTAATTATACTGATTTTCGTAGGTGATGATGTTGATTTTCGTAGTTAATGATGTTAATTTTCGTAGCAAATAACATATATTTTACTACGAATGTGAAATCGTAGAGCAAACACTTATTTTTAACGACAACAAATCGTAACTAATTATACCAATTTTCGTAGCAAATTGATTTTCATATACCAATTTTCGTAATAAATTTTCGTAGCAAATTAATTTTCATATACCAATTTTCGTAGCCAATTGATATTCATATACCAATTTTCGTAGCAAATTAATTTTCTCCACCAATATTTTTGTAATAAAAAATTAAATTTTCATAACTAATTCTATATAAAACTAATAACCTACTACAATATCACTAAATTCAATTTCGTAGCCAAAAAAAATAAAATCTCCCATTTTAGAAATAATACTTTTCTCTAAACCTACACCAACCCTTACAATTTAGATTAAATTTACAACACAATACATAACTTCGAAATCTTTCAATTAATCACATAAAATAAAATTAATGTTAGCCACAATCTCCAATTGTTTTGAATGTGGATAGTACATATAACCAATACATAAAATATTGATAGCAACATTAAAATCTAAAATGAAAATAGTTAAAAATTTGACAATGAAAATTTATCCCCAAGTATCTTTCTTTCTTGCTTTCTTCCTTTGCTGCATCCACTTTCTTCCTCTACTATGCATGGCAAGAACCTGAAAAACAAAAGTGAACATAAATCAAAGGAATAAATAAATAAAATGCTTTTTGAACTCAACTCGTTGATGGAAAAAGAAAGGGTCGTGCATACGTACTAAGAGAATAACTCTAGTAATTCTAATAGAATTAAGATCCCAAAGCAAGAAATTTCGACAGAGTCTCCCCTGTAAATTTGACTTAGCCAACCTGTAGAGGGACACTGCATTCACAACACAACAAAAGACACCTAATCACACTCATCCAACACCTCAACTACCACCAAATAATTCAAGTTTCAATCCCCAACTCCACAACAACAAAAATGTTAACCAAGTAAGTAAATAACTCGGTCCAAATTGTAGATTTGGGTCCAACCAAATCCCCAACCAAACCAAAACTAATTTATTCAAAATTTTAAGATTAAACAATTAAAAGAATGGATAAATAAATGAATAATGAATAAGCGTCTCAAAACTACTAGTCCAAAACTACAATCTTATGTCATGGGTTACTATGTGAGTTTGCCTCCAAGCGATCTCAATTCCTCTAGCTCTCATCACCTGAAACATGGGAAAAATAAATGGGTGAGCTAAAGTTCAACAAATAAACTCCATGCACATGATGCATGCTTATAACATACAAAGTTTGGATAAGTTTAAAAATATGTATCCCCATTTACTTTAACTTCTCAAGACAATACTTGCCTATTTTGTGCTCTTGCTATTTTACATTATGTATCTCAACAACCATCAAATCACTTATCACTAATTCACAACACCACAAATATTCACAACACCACTAATTCCAACATATACAATACACAATTGAAGAATAAATTCCAACATATACAATACACAAAAGGAATAAGATAACATTTAAATCACTTACCATGAGAAATTATTCGATAGAGTCAAAATTAGATCCAAGTAACTTCTTAAAAAGGAGATCATGTTGCTCTAACTTTGCCATAGTAGTGTTCAATTGTTCCTTCAATTGGTCTCGTTCTGCTTCAGATTGTCTAAGGGCCTCTTCCAATTCCAACATTTTTTGTGTATTTGAGCTTGTTGTTCTTGTCGGTTTTGGTCCATATCCGAGTCCCTTGATGTATCCTGACTTTGTGCCAAGAACCATGTCACAAATTTCAGATGGACTTAATGAAGTACCATCAGCAACTGATTGACTAAAAAGTTCTTGCATTTCATTCTGCAAAAGTATAAGAATTAGAATGCTAGAACCTCAAAACTTATGTATCAATTATTGAAATTAGAATGTAAAATTGTTATCCAAAGAAGTAACTTACATAATTTGTTTCTGCTGCTGGACTCATCCATCCTTTCCCTTCACTATAGTAAGTGCGTTTATAAAATGTTATTCGATCACATTCCTCACCATCAAGCTCGTTCAAACTCTACGTTTTTTATGTCAATAAGAAAAAGCTTGTTGTATAAAGGATAAATATTGAATAATAAAATTAATTCTTACAATTTCATTTCGAAGAGTAACAAAGGCTCGTGAACCTTGGTTGTGAGATGTAATTCTTTTTTTCCTATTCTCCTTATTCTTTGCACATCTTTCCTGTACATGAACAAAATCATGTGAAATACCAAAAGGTAAGTGCAGAATTTGAGTTTGAACATTAAGGCAATACACACCTGAACCTTGGGGCTTGACCAATATGCACAAAGATCATCCCAATTCTCTTGGGTAAGCCTAGCGGGAATCAACAAACCGAACTAGGTTACTCTGCCTTCTGGAATGGTTTTCACAAGAGGGAGGGTTTGCACACAGAGAGAGAGGTTTCACGAGTGGGAGGGTGGGAAGGTTTGCACGATTTGCAAAAAGGAGGAGGGTTTGCACGGTTTGCACAGAGAAGGAGGTTGCAGAGGTTGCGCGAGAGAGAGGGAGCGTTTGCACAAAGAGATAGGGGTTTTCACTGAAATTTTAGACGAGAGGGAACATTTGCTACGATTAATTTCTATATTTTTTTATATTTTTTTAAAAAAAATTATTTCCCGCTCTTTTTTTAGTACCAAATGTTCCCCGCTCTTTTTTTATACTTTTTAAATTTTTATTATTTTTAATTTAAAAAAATTAAACTTATCATTTAACTACAATCTAATCATTTTGTAGCAAAATCTTATTTTTTAGCTACGCAATTTAGGATCGGAGATAAACTTTGGTATTAAAATATTATATTTGGTGGCAAAAAATTTAGCTTATTTAAATTGTCTACAATTTGATAATTACGTAGCAAAATATAAACTTTTAGCTACGAAATTTATAGCATAGTAAAAATTTTCGTAGCTAAAAACTATATTTGGTGGGAAAAATTTTAAGTCCTTTGAATACTCTACAATTTATTAGTTTCGTAGAAAAATATTGACATTTTGCTACGAAATTTGATACGTAGAAAAAAAAATCGTAGCAAAAAGATAGTTTTGTTATAGTGTAGCCACACTTGCATGCATTTGGCATCATATATTCTTATTATGTCCATATTTACTTTGCATTGCATCGTTATTGTGCTTAATAGCTCATGAGGTTTTTATCCTCTCATGTAGATGACAAATCCAAGGGATGAAATTTGGAAGTTGAAGGCTTGAGCAAGGAGATTATGTGATGAATCTTGTATTTGTTTTAAAAGCTTAAGTTTATGATTCATATGACATGTGTGAAGCTTTGTATAAGGATTTGGTGGCCAAACCTAGGGATTCTTAATGTATTTTTTTGCAATTTAAATGCTGGAAATTTTAGGTTAAATTGCCAAGAAGTTGAATCTCAAAGTGTGGGATTTGGAAGAAAATGTGCACTTTTGTTTAGTTTAAAGGCATCTAGTTTGGAAAAAATTTTGGCAGTTTGGGAGGCCCAAATTTTTGGATTTGGGGTCCCAATTTCCCAGAAATTAAATCTGGAAATTTTGAGAATTTTTTTTTTTTTTAAAAAATAATAGAGGGGAAGGATAAGAAGAAGATGAGGTTTGAGGCTCGAAATTATTTTCTGAAAAAAAAGGCTATTTTGGGGGGAAATTGTGGTAAAATTCCTACATTTGGAAAAACAGAAAGAACAAGTATTTTTCCTTGAATTTTGGGAAAATTAATGGGAGGATTGAAAATTTAAATTATATAGAGCCCAGTTGAATTCTTGGAAAGAAGAAAAATTAAAATAATAAAATGATGATTGGACAAGTTTAATGGAAAGTAAGTTCGCCAAGTATGATATGGTTAAAACCCAAGTCTGCTAGTTGATCCTGGGATTGAGGGAAGGGAAGGTCGAAGCCTAGTTCCCACCTAGGGCATTTCATGTCGAAACATAGTCTGCCTTTCACATATGGCCGAGCATGTGAGTAGTTCAGATGATTGTTCACAAGTGGGCACTCGTAAATGGGAGCGGGGCGTCACACATATCGTGAGGCTTATGGAGATGGGTGCAAAACTAAGATGGGACTCGTCTATCCGTTGATAGAGGGTGATGTATTTACGTCGTCTTCGATGGACATTCACTTTAAATCTATGGTCATGGTGAACGAGATCAATATGGAGTTATTGATTCATTTTCTACTAAGTGAGGATATCCGGATGACCAAAGGGAACTCATGTGATCGTAATCAAGCAACACATCGCCAGAATTGAGATCACATAAGATACATTGACGAGATGATCAAATTACACGGTAACCATGCTCGTGAAAGGTTGTTTGCAGATTATGAATCCTTTTGAATAATTAAATAGGCGTGATGCCTTCCTAGATGTAATGCCCTGCTCCCACCTACGGGTGTTACAAGTGAATAATCAACCGGATTCTTCACCCATCAACCAGATTCAGAAGGGTTGGAGTATATTTCAACAAGAAACACCCCAGGTCGGCACTAGGTTTTGTTCTTCCCTTCACTCCACTCGAGGAGTTTGTTCTAAGATTTTGAAAAACATTGCAGCGAAAGAAACCCGAAACCTTAAGCGAGTGCCATCCTTCTTTAGCTCGCCCGACTTGAGCCAAGGATGACTACCCCAGGCTTTGGTGATATCTTAGATTGTGTTGCTCAGTTCGACTTTTACTCCTAAGCGAAATCTAATTTTTATTTTATTTGCTCAAAATTCCTTAGCTGGCACGTCGTTACCTCCTGTTGCTGCCGTCACTAGTTGGCCACCACCGGCCATCCCAGCCGGTCTCTCTCTTTCTCGCGCAAACCCTCAGCTTCTCTCTTCTCTCACAAGCTCAGCCCAAGCTTTCCAATGGAAGAAGAAAATCTCATATTTTAATTTCAAACTCGTTGTAGAAAACTTGGGTAGCAAGCTCATGAGACACACACATACAGATATATATATATTACACATTTGCCCCTTCCAATTTCTCCTTAATTGCACTTAGGGATTTATTAATTACATTGGGACCCTCTAATGCCTTAAATTATTACCATCAAGCCACTCACAAACTTTGATTTCTTTGAAATTAATTTGAGTCTCCAACAATTATTCCAATAATTACATATCCGATTTGACCTATGGACGAATATGCAAGCATACGTTTCATGCTTGTTTGAGTAATAGCAATGAGATTTCCCAATATCATGCTACAAAGGATTATCCCGGACCTACACCGAGGTATTAACGGTGATTCTCAAATATCGCAGAGTATTTACTTGATAAGACTAATTTTGTCCCTGCGCCCGTAGAGGACCTTTACTCCACTCGAAAACGCTTCAGGGTTGCCTCATTCACAAAATCAGACCACCCCTAGGATCCCCTCGGCTTATCGAAGGTCTCTTATAACCATTCGATACCGGCAAGCTGTAACACCCCGTCTCGCCAGGCGTGTCACTAAAAGGGGTATTCCTGGGATTTCTTTTTTTTTTTCCTCCAAGTTCAACACGCGCGGTGTATCAAGAACAATCTTCACATGCAGATTCAAACCCCGAGAACCCCAGCCTTGCCCGTTTAACTATCAAGATCAATAATCTTTAACTAAATGAGACATAATACAACACAGAGGATACATTAACATCAAAACATCGTAGTTCTTACATAGTATTTCCATAACAAAATACATAATATAGATCAAATGATGACATTGCTATCATACAACTGTTCATATACAACCTGAAATACATACTAAGGCTTCGAAATGCTACAATAACTAGCAAGCTAAACACCGTTGCTCTCAACTGGCCACGTCCTCGCCCTCGTAGTAGTCCTTGGCTGGAACATTTGAATGTTCTAGGGGCATAACCCAGGTTAGATGATAAAACATCTAAGTGACGGCATGAAACAGTTTACATAATGCATGAAAGACATACGAGCATGGCATACTTAGACAAACGACAACATGTAAGACACATCTAACTTGAGAAATCTCCCTGACATACTCAACCTCCCGTGGTGATATGCCCTGCAAACTTAGAGAATTACAAGACCTAAAAAAGTCATGAGACGTAGACATGAAGCCCAAAGGCCCAACGGGTTGTAGGAGATCAAAGAAATAAGCCAAAGGAGCAAGAGGTCGAGCCGAGACCAAGTGGGGAGGGCCCACTGGGTTATGCCGAGTGGGTACAACACTATTTTTGTTTCTCAGGCATAACTTTCTCATATGAGCTCCGATTGAGGTGATTCAAATTCCTATGGAAAGATAAGAGAATTATATACAACTTTTGTGTTTTTAGTTTTAAGATATTCGAGCTAAATCAAGGGGTAAATCGGGCATGAAATTGATACACCTACACTATGAAGGCTCGGAGTCAAGTATTGAAGGAAGATGGATCCGAACCAAGACAAAAGCCAAAAAGAAGGCATGAACGAGTGGACCCCTACTCGGTGATGATCTGGTGGCCCCCCACTCGGTTATGATCGAGTGGCCCCCTACTCGCCCTGATTCTTGCACGTCTTCTCTTTCTCCTCCGCTATAAATATGAGACCATGCCTTCATCACGAGGTACACAATTTTGAGTAATTGAAGCACGATTTTCTCATTTTCTCTCGAGATCTAATTTAAGCATCAGAGGGTTTGCACAGGGACCCCCACCCGTGCCCTAACGGTGCTCTTGTTTTGTAGGCCTCTAGTCACGATCAAGGCCTCTCGTCACCATCAAGGCCTCTCGTCATTCTCGAGGCCTCTTGTCACGATCAAGGCCTCTCGTCATCCTTGAGGCCACTCGTCATCTCGAGGTCACTCGTCATCCCGAGGTCTCTCATTATCCTTGAGGCCACTCGTCATCCCGAGGCCATTCGTCATCCTTGAGGGCACTCGTCATCCCGAGGTTACTCGTCATCCTTGAGGTCACTCGTCATCCTCAAGGCCACCAGATCACTTTGGGGCCACCAGATCCTTTTAGGTCACAAGATCATCAGCCCACAAGACCATCAGCCTGTCAGACCATCAACACTATCCAATTATCAGACTTGGAACTCTGTCGGATCCAATCGCTCGTCGAGATTCTCATCAGTGAAGACACAACTCCCGAGACTCTCGCATCTGTCCGCAATTAAAAATAGATTGTTATATTTGGGCAACAACAATTGGTGTTGTCCGTGGGAAACGCAAGACAGAAAGTCAACTTAAGAATGACAAACACCCGTGGACATCGACGAACTCTCTCTCAAGGCGTAGAAACACGCCTACCACCACGAAACTCTCAACAACAGGGAGAGCCCCCCATTATTCCCGATTCTCACCCACAAGGAGCACCTCCGCCCCCTCATAATACTCAACCCCAAGGAGGTGATCACTCTGTTTCCTCGAGCTAGCAAGTGGGGAACCAATCTGTCCCAGCACCACTTAACATCGGCTCAAGGCCACTTCCTATTGATCAAGCCGGGACTTCGTGACAACCACCATGCACGGTCCTGTGGGAAGAGTATGAAGCATTGAGACAACAACACGTTGAGGGCATGCAGGCACTTCGAGACATGGCTGGTATCCTCCAAGGAGGATAGGCCTAGATCACCACCACCAAGAAAGAACCATCATTCCGTGCCCTGAAGAAATGAAAACCCAAGAATGGAAAACAGAACCAGAAGCCCTCAAAGGCGAAGGTATCATGAAATAGTGGCCAGTACACCAACAAGGCATGACAATCAGACAACAGTTACTATGCGTGATGGTATGAAAAGAGTAGTAGAAGAGGTGCTTAAGCGGAAAAAGTTAATCCTTGTAACAGAAGAGCACCAATGTAGAAAATGTCCTTTTACTGCAGATATATTGGAGAGACCGCTGCCTCAAAAATTCAAAATGCCACAAATCACCCTCTACTTAGGAAAAGACGACCCATATAATCATGTTCAGAATTATGAGTCATTGATGATATTGCATGGATGGGATGACGACATAATGTGCCAAGCTTTCTCCTTAACCCTGTGAGGGCATGCCCGGACATGGTTTAACAGTTTACCTGAGGCCTTTATCTCTTCATTCGGTCAGCTTAGAACGGAATTTCTTAAGGCATTTATGATTAATAGTCGAAGAAAAAAGGACATCACATACTTGCTCAGTATTCGACAGGGGAACAAAGAAACTCTGTGTCAGTATGTGGATAGATTTTGGAACTCCACCCTCGAAATTCATGATTTACCAATTGTAATGGCAGTATCTGTTATGTTACACGGAACGAGACTAACTACCCTACAAGAATCATTATCTTTGGACCCACCAACATCCCAAGCAGATTTGTTTACTAGAGCAAATAAATACGTGCTCCATACGGAAGTTATGAGAGCTGTAGGTGGGAATGAGGGCAGAGAGCAAAAAAATAAGGAAAGCGATGTTGAAGAGGACTCCAGGCGGGTTAGGGGATCAGATATACCTCAACCCCAGTTCCACCATTACACCAAACTTCTTCAACCTTGGTCAACCATACTTGCAACCATCGAAGGGTCTGGTCTCATTAGACTCCAGAAAAAGGTTAACCATCCCATGGGGAAGAATAGAGAAGAATATTGTAGATATCACAGAACTCGTGGTCATTGCACTGACCAGTGCCGGGAGTTAAGAGATCAGATTGAGATGCTAGTTCGTGAAAGACATCTTCAAAGGTAGGTACAGGTCAAAGATAGTGATCCTCGAAGAGGAGAAGATAGACAGGAAGAGCGGGGAAGATCTAATCAGAGATGTCAAGAGAGAGGAAGGGATTACGGAGAGAATCCACCTCTAGACAATGAACCAGATTATGAGCCCATACATGTCATCTCGGGCGGTGAAACTATGGCAGGGGACTCCTCCTATTCCATCAAGACAAGCCACGAAAGGACATGCCCTTATAAGAAGGTAGCCAGCCACCATTAATGCCCTCAAAGAGAAATCTGGGAGCAAAATTCAGACACATTGAAGAGAGCCTATGTTAAAAACGAGAAACTAAACATTTCGTTCTCAAAGGCAACAATAAGACCCAAAATGAAACAGTGGATGTACTCACTTATTTCAAAAAATGTAAGTGTTTTCATTAC
Source organism: Diospyros kaki (assembly GCA_036245055.1). Lineage (NCBI taxonomy): Eukaryota > Viridiplantae > Streptophyta > Magnoliopsida > Ericales > Ebenaceae > Diospyros > Diospyros kaki. The sequence continues at coordinate 24,620,175 of BSEG01000002.1, forward strand.
ACATTGCTTTGTGAAAGTTTGTTTGCTATGCTCTGCTTACAAGAAAAATAAACTCAAGCCTGTTGCCCCACTCACAGCCCGGCAACGAGGAAAAAATAAACTCAAGCCCGTTGCCTCACTCACGGCCCGGCAACGAGGGAAAAATAAACTCAAGCCTGTTGCCCTACTCACGGCCCGACAACGAGGGAAAAATAAACTCAAGCCCGTTACCCTGCTCACGGCCCGGCAACGAGGGAAAAATAAACTCAAGCCCGTTGCCCTACTTACGGCCCGGCAATGAGGGAAAAATAAACTCAAGCCCGTTGCTCTGCTCATAGCCCGGCAATGAGGGAAAAATAAACTCAAGCTCGTTGCCCCGCTCACAGCCCGGCAACGAGGGAAAAATAAACTCAAGCTCGTTGTCCCGCTTATAGCCCGGCAATGAGGTAAAAGTGCATTTAAGCCCATTGTCCCGCTTATAGCCCAGCAACAAGGTAAAAATACGTTTAAACCCGTTGTCCCACTTATAGCCCGGCAACGAGGTAAAAATACGTTCAAACCCGTTCTCCCGTTTATAGCTCGACAATGAGGTAAAAAATACATTCAAACCCGTTGTCATGCTCACGGCCCGACAAAGAGGTAAAAGTACATTCAAGCCCGCTGTCCTGCTTATAGCCCGACAATGAGGTAAAAGTACATTCAAGCCCATGCCCCGCACATAACCCGGCAACGAGGTAAAAGTACATTCAAGCCTGTTGTCCCGCTCATAGCCCAACAATGAGGTAAAAGTACATTCAAGTTCGTTATCTCGCTTATGGCCCGACAACGGGAGAAAAAACAAACGCAAGCTCATGGTCCTGCTTAAAGCCCAACAACAAAGGAAAATTAAATGCAAGCCTATTGTCCCGCGCATAACGCACTAACTAGGAGCAGAATCAAACTCATTGTTTGATGCATAGTTCGACATCTATCGAAAGCGAACTTACTAGTATATCTACCTCATACTTCTGCAAATGAATTGAAAATCACTAGAGCCCAGAAATTTGAAAGCACGACGTGCAAACAAGCTCGAGAGGATGTGTAGAAGATGAAGAAGCTAAAAGAGAAGTAATGTTCAAAAGTTTACAGGACAAAATACTCTTTCACCCGAACCTTCCGGCTAAAAGAGTAGGGAGCAATTGATATGCCCTACAAACTTGGAGAATTACAAGACCTAAAAAACTCGTGAGATGTGGACATGAAGCCCAAAGGTCCAACGGGTTGTAGGAGATCAAGGAAATAAGCCAAAGGAGCAAGAGGTCGAGCCGAGACCAAGTGGGGAGGGCCCACTCGGTTATGCCGAGTGGGTACAACACTGTTTTGGTTTCTCAGGTATAACTTTCTCATATGAGCTACGATTGAGGTGATTCAAATTCCTATGGAAAGATAAGAGAATTATATACAACTTTTGTGTTTTGAGTTTTAAGATATTCGAGTTGAATCAAGGGGTAAATTGGGCATGAAGTTGAGATATGGGAGCCACTCAGAACCAAACCAAGGAAAAAGGCAAAAGAAGGCATGATCAGGTGGCCCCCCACTCGATCATAACCTAGTGGGCCGCGAGATTCTCGCCCTGATTCTCGCACGTCTTCTCTCTCTCCTCCGCTATAAATATGAGACCATGCCTTCATCACGAGGTACGCAATTTTGAGTAATTGAAGAACGATTTTCTCATTTTCTCTCGAGATCTAATTTAAGCATCGGAGGGTTTGCGCGGGGACCCCCACCCACGCCCTAACGGTGCTTTCGTTTTGTAGGCCTCTCGTCATGATCAAGGTCTCTCATCACCATCAAGGCCTCTCGTCATTCTCGAGGCCTCTCGTTATCCTTGAGGCCACTCATCATCCTTGAGGCCACTTGTCATCCCAAGGTCACTCGTTATCCCGAGGTCACTCGTCATCCTTAAGGCCACTCGTCATCCCGAGGCCACTCGTCATCTTTGAGGGCACTCGTCATCCCGAGGTCACTCGTCATCCTTGAGGCCACTCGTCATCCTCAAGGGCACCAGATCACTTTGGGGCCACCAAATCCTTTTAGGTCACAAGATCATCAGCCCACATGACCATCAGGCCACAAGATCATCAGCCTGTCAGACCATCAGCACTGTTGAATTATCAGACTTGGAACTCTGTCGAATCTAATCGCTCTTCGAGATTCTCATCAGTGAAGACACGACTCCCGAGACTCTTGCGTCTGTCCGCAATTAAAAATAGATTATTGTATTTTGTCAACAACACGTGGAAAACACCATTTCACACATCGTTGGGGTTGAGCTTGCCGTGACATACTTAATCCCTCGAGTGTCCCACTGTGACACCCATTCACTTGGATTAACATTAATCCCTCGAGTGCACGACCGTGACACCCGTTCACTTGGATTAACATTAATCCCTCGAGTGCCCCACTATGACACCCATTCACCTGGATTAACATTGTCCCAATCTCAAGTAGACCCCATCCCATCCCACACGAGCACAACACCGACACGAATATCAATACCTCGATGATATGTGTTGTTGCCAAAATACAACAATTAAAATTTGTGATGTGTGGGGTCCACTCGAGCTTGATGTCGGGTGAAGTTGGGTTGCCGTTAGAGATGCTGTCACAAGGGAGTTTGTTGTTAGTGATTAGTGGTTAATTTTGTAAAATTTTTGTTATAATTATAACCCCTATTTTGATTTTAAATTGGTTTAATTGAATAATTATGTGTAATATATATCTATATATATAATATATAATATATTATAATAAACATGTAAATATAATACATATATATACTCAATGAAATGCATGCATGGATTCTCTATATAATATATAAGCATATAATATCCCATATAATATATCATATCAATATATATATATAATATAATAGATGATTTATTAATAAATTACTTATTTATAGGTATGAAGAAGGTGGACTTGGAAGCCCAAAAAGAATTCAAGCCCAAAAAGAATTCAAGTCCATGAAGAATTCAAGCCTAAAAAGAATTCAAGCCCATGAAGAAAAAAGAATTCAAGCCCATGGAGAATTAAAGTCCATGAAAAAATTAAAGTCCATGAAGAATTAAGACCCAACTTGAGCATCCCATGAAATATATCATTTGAAGAAGGCTCAAGGATTATTTTTAATCTTAATGAAGATTAAAAATCAATTTATAGAAATCTATTTTTATTTTTTATGTGAGTGCTTTATTAAGTGTGTCTTTTAGCTAAAATCCATTTAACTATTAGTTGTGTATTATAGCTAAAATCCATTTAACTTTATGAGTGCTTTATTAGGTATGTATTTTAGCTAAAATCCATTTAACTTTAATTATGTATTATAGCTAAAATCCATTTAACTTTAAGTGTGTGAATGCCCATTAGATATAATTATGTCTAGTTGAATAATTGAAAATTGTGTGGTTTGTATTGCATCTTGTGGCCTATAAATAGGTCACTTGATTGCATTTGTAAGGGTGATTATTATTCTTGAATCAAAGTTTAGTTGTTTCCTTATAATTCTCTCTTTGAGAATTGTTCTTGTTCTTTCTCCTTTTCTTTATTATTTTCTCTTGTGATCTTACTTCATTTCTTTCTTCTTTTAAATTCTTATGTCATTTATTGTTACTTTATTAATCACCTCCTAAATGGCCGGTTAGTTTATGCCTTTAAATTTTTGTAATTTTAATTCTTGTCTTTTAAATATTCACCGCTTAAATGGCCGGTTAGTTTCTGCTATTTTAATTCTTGTCATTTAAATTCTGTCATTTAAATTACGCAATTTAAATTCTTGTTAATTAATTTACAAATAAATATGAGTAGCTAAACCCAATCTTGAGTTAAGGCAAGGACAGTGTCCAACGCCAATGATTCCCAAAGAAAGCTACGCTTTAAAAGAGTAACATTAATTTAAATTTCACTATGAGTGTGTATTTTTAAATTAAGAAATCACTAGGTTTGAATTGAAGCATAAGCCTAACTTAGAGCTTTCATGCCATGTATGAAAGTTACTAGAACTGGAAATGCTATCATACCCAAACCCGGATGATTAATTTAGTTGTTTTGTGTATTAATTGTAATTGGATTTATGGTAGTTGCTTAAACTAGAATCTCACATATCATGTATGGGGATTGCTTAAATTAGAACTATCATCATCTCTAATTGCATTTAATAACAAACCCTCATATCTGAAATTAAATTAATGTTACTAACCTTGTCTATTAAAATTTGGGAATCAACGGGTTGGCACTGAAATTGTTTTAACCCAAGTACTATCCAATTTCTGCTTTGTTTTATTTCAATTTCTGCTTTGTTTTATTTCCTCGTATATGTTGTCTAAAAAAAACCATAAAAAAACCTTGTTGCCAATTTGTCTAAGTGTGTGTGTTTATGTGTGACATTCTTTTTAATTTGCCATAAATAAATCTCTCAGTGGACGACCTGGACTCATCCAGAAAATATAAATTTAAATTTGGACTACAACTGCACTCGTACACTGACGAGTATAAACCTCTCACCAATATAAAAATATATATAAAATTTTTATTGTGTTTTGTTTTGTGTTTTAATTGCAGGGTGAGAGTGCAGCCAGTTAGGATGCTCGCCATAAGGATTCGTCTCAAGTCTTCGCCGCTAGGCTTTGCCACAAGCTCTTGCCACTAGCCTTGGCCACAAGCTCTTGCCACTAGCCTTGGCCACAAGCTCTTGCCACTAGCCTTTGCCACAAGCTCGTGCCACTAGCCTTTGCCACTAGCCGTTGCCACTAGCCTTGGCCACAAGCTCTTGCCATTAGCCTTTGCCACAAGCCCTTGCCACTAGCCTTGGCCACAAGCTCTTGCCACTAGCCTTTGCCACAAGCTCTTGCCACTAGCCTTGGCCACAAGTTCTTGCCACTAGCCTTTGCCACAAGCCTTTGCCATCAGCCTTTGCCACAAGCTCTTGCCACTAGCCTTTGCCACAAGCCCTTGCCACAAGCCCTTGCCACTAGCCTTGGCCACAAGCTCTTGCCACTAGCTTTTACCACAAGCTCTTGCCACTAGCCTTTGGCACTAGCCTTTGCCACAAGCTCTTGCCACTAGCCTTGGCCACAAGCTCTTGCCACTAGCCTTTGCCACAAGCCCTTGCCACTAGCTCTTGCCACTAGCCTTTGCCACAAGCCTTTGCCACTAGCCTTTGCCATTAGCTTTTGCCACAAGCTCTTGCCACAAGCCCTTGCCACAAGCCCTTGCCACTAGCCTTGGCCACAAGCTCTTGCCACTAGCTTTTACCACAAGCTCTTGCCACTAGCCTTGGCCACAAGCTCTTGCCACTAACCTTTGCCACAAGCCCTTGCCACAAGCTCTTGCCACTAGCCTTTGCCACTAGCTTTGGCCACAAGCCCTTGCCACAAGCTCTTGCCACTAGCCTTCGCCACAAGGTTTTGCCATAAGCTTCGCTGCTAGGTTCGCCACAAGATTCGCCGCTAGCTTTGCCGCAAGCTTCGCTGCTAGGTTTTACCTTCGCCGCTAGGTTCGTCGCAAGACTTTACCTTCGCTGCTAGGTTCGTCGCAAGGATTTGAACCTGTTGATGCTCAAAAAATGTGTTAGAGGGCTTGCGGGAATCTTTCCCGCAAAGACCCTCCGATGCCAAAGTCAGTCTCGGATTCCAATGACTATTCCCCAAAAATAGTAAAAGTGTATTCAAAGTGACCAGTTTTACCGAAGTTGGAAGTCCCGTTCATTGTCTTCTAGTTGGGTATTTATAGGGCACAATTTTCAAGGGTACTTGGTGTTGACACGTGGCCTCTCCTGGATGGAGCCCTTGGTTTCCCCAGAAGGCACACATTGCCAGAGGTTGCCGTGAAGGCTTTGAGGTCTGAGAAATGTGCTGCGAACCTATCTCTTTGCCACGAGCACATTCGAGCCGCAAGCACAATTCAAACTTGCCGCTAGCTTGCGGCATTGTACTGCGAGCACATTCAAGCTTGCCGCCAGCTTGCAGCACTGTGCCGCTAGCTTGTGGCACTGTGCCGCTAGCTTGTGGCGTTGTGCCGTGTGCACGTTGGAGCTCGCCGTTAGCTTATGGCGGTGTGCCGCATGCACGTTCGAGCTCGCTGCTAGCTTGCGGCACTGTGCCGCGAGCTTGTGGCATTTTACTGCGAGCTTGCGGCACACTGCCGTTAATTTCCTTTGTTTTTTTTAAAAATATTTTAATTTCTCCCCCCAATTTCTCTGGCACAACAATTGGCCCCCACTCTTCTGTTTTGTCTTTAGACAAAATTGAAGAGTAGAATATCAGTTAAAGAGCCGGGGTCTAGCACTTGAATTCAATCAAAGTTTCTGGGATGCCCGAAGATCTGACGTTAGCCAAGGGCTTTAGGTACCAAATTATCTTCTGGGCAACCATACCCTTAGGAGATAATTTCTATTGTGGAGTTCCCGTCGAGAGTCCGATCTTGCCGGGAGGCCTAGGCACTAGATCAGCCAAGGAGTCGGGTCTAACTTAGAGCATATCACCGGACTCAGTCAAGGGGTCCAGCGAGCCTGCAGGCACAGTCTCCGGAGCATCCGATGATCCTATGATGGATCATAATGCTCGGGCTATTGTGTTCTCCATGTCCGTCTTTTCGGGGCTAGCCTTTTTCAGGGAATCTGGGTTTGGCCAGTGGTCCAGCACGGGATTCCTACCAAACATCCGAGTTTGCCGAGAGACCTAGGCACCGGATCAACCAAGGAGTCGGGTCTAGCCAAAAAGGCACAACACCGAGCTCAAACGAGGGATCTGGGTGAGTCTGCGGGCATAGGCATCGGATGTTCTGGTAATCCCGGGCCAACTTGTGGTCTTAGGCACCAGATTGCAACTGAATGACTCAACTCTGATAAGCGGGGTCATGGCAGAGTTTTCATAGGGTTGTTGTCTTTTCATGTCTTCCTTGGGCCAGTCTACCTCAGGGGATCTGGGTTTGGCCAGTAGGCTGGCGTGAGATTCCTACCAGGGATTCGAGTTTGCCGGGAGACAAGGGCACTGGATCAACCAAGGAGTCGGGTCTAACCAAAAAGGCATAGCACCGAACTCAAACAAGGGATCCGAGTGAGTCTGCGGGCATAGGCATCGGATTCTCTGGTGATCCTCGGCCAACTTGTGGTCATCGGCACCAGATTGCCACTAGGCGACTTGACCTTTGGGAGCGGTCTTGTGCTTGAGCTATCAGGTGATCATTTTGCTTCTTTTCTGCCTTCCTAGGGCCAGTCTACCTCAGGGAATCTGGGTTTGGCCAGTGGTCCAACACGAGATTCCTACCAGACATCAGAGTTTGCCGGGAGACCTAGGTACCGGATCAACCAGGGAGTTGGGTCTAGCCAAAAAGCATAGCACCGAACTCAAAGAAGGGATCCGAGTGAGTCTGCGGGCATAGGCATCGGATGTTTTGGTGATCCCGGGCCAACCCGTGGTCATCAGCACCAGATTGTCGCTAGACGACTTGACCTATTGGAAGCGAGCTGTGCTTAAGCCGCCATACTTGCATGACACATATAAATAATCTAGGCCCACGAAGATTTTACGTGGTTCGGCTTATAGTTTTGCCTACTTCCACGGGAATATAGGGGGTATATTCTTTTATTTATCGGGGGACGTTATTACAATGGAAAATTAAGGACAATTTCGGCCTTCAGCTGGGCTGAGTAATGCTTTAGATGACAGGCTCAACTTTGCGTCTCGCACTTTGTCCGTTCCCCTGGGGCTAAAGTTGGGAAGTACTTCTTGAGGTGCACGGTGTTCCAAGCTTTCCCTACCGCCTCGCCTTATCGTGTCGGCGATAAGTACCTGTTGGGTTCCTCGCACTTCGTGCTGAATTTCCCTCCCTCTTCTATTACTTTCCCCTGCGTCCAAAATTTCCATTTGAGTGATAAACTGTTCTGCTCGGTCAAACAACTCCGTCAAAGAGTTTGGCTCAGAGAAAGCTAAGGATCTTTTAAGCGGGGTGTATGTAGTTCCGTTTAGTAGGGCTGACGTCGCCAATCCGGCTGGGAGATCCCTGACTTCTTGCGTCCCGACTCTGAATCGCTCGATGTATTACTTTAGGGATTCATTCGGCTTCTGTTGCAAGCTCATTAGATATATTGCGCTCTTCTTTTTTGGGAGATAGATGGAGAATGCATTTAGGAATTCTTTCTTCAATTGCTCAAATGATCGTATATGTCCAGCTGGTATTTCAGTGAACCACTGCTGAGCTTGTCCTGCCAGGGAGAGTGGGAAGGCCCTGCACCTGGTGACCTCATTCCACCCATGTAATACGGCTACTGCGACAAAACGTTGTAAGTGCTTCTAGGGGTCTTCCCTTCCGGAGTACACCGAAAGCTGTGGCAGTTCAAACCCTGGTTGCCTTTGGAGTTCATCGGATAGAGGGAACCCTTTCAGAGGAGTTACCTTCGGCACCATCATTACCTGTTTCTGTTCTAGCACTTCTTCTATGAGGCATTTGATGTCAGACGTGCTGAGTGTTTCTGGTTTCGCTTCATTTTGGCAAGGAGATGGGTCATAATGGACTCCCGAGTAGGTGTTTTCTGTTGTCTCTCCATACGTGGGAGCTCTTCTTGCACTCCTGTTATTTTTCCTTCTCGAGTCTGTTACTTCCGGGACTTGGCTATTCAGCCCTGGAGTTTTGATTCTTATCCCTTGGCGAGGGTCCTTTGGAGGGTTGTCTTGGGATCTCTGATGTTCCCTTCTCGTACTGATTTCTCCCATGTGGGGGACGTGAATGTCTGGCATTAGCTCACGTAACAATGTAGTGACTCCCTGCAACCTCCTCATATTCTCTTCATTGTTCATCCAGAGCTCATCATTTTGTTGCTTTAGCTCCTCAAAATTCTTCCGTAATAGTTCATAATCTGAGAGTAAGACTGTGGGTGGAGCTATTCTTGAAGTCCCCATGAGGTTTCCATTTGGAATTGAAGACTGTCCAAAGGAGTGTTGTTCCTGACTAGCAAGCGCTGCATGTGGGACTTGCTTTTCTTGCCTTGTCGCATATCTCCTCAATCCAACCACATGTGCTTCTCCTTGCTCGGAACGCTCCATGCCCTTCGGTCTAGTGGTATGGTTGCATTCGAGCACCGAGAAGTTCCCTGAAGGCACTTCATTGTTAGGGCGTTCTACTGAAAATTCTGGCACTGTAGAGTACGCTTGATGAGGGCCTTTCGTGGCTCTCGTTCTGGTACGAGCGCTCCTTTGGGTGGGGTCAGGCGGGTTCACCCAACTAGCTGATCTTGTCCCTCTCGACATCTTATGTTAAAATTGGCTTTTTGTTGCGTTTCTCACTGACGACGCCAAATTATTGTTGCCAAAATACAACAATTAAAATTTTTGATGTGTGGGGTCCACTCGAGCTTGATGTCGGGTGAAGTTGGGTTGCCGTTAGAGATGCTGTCACGAGGGAATTTGCTGTTAGGATGCTCGCCACAAGGATTCGTCTCAAGTCTTCGTCGCTAGCCTTTGCCACTAGCCTTTGCCACAAGCTCTTGCCACTAGCCTTTGCCACAAGCCCTTGCCATAAGTCCTTGCCACTAGCCTTGGCCACAAGCTCTTGCCACTAGCCTTTGCCACAAGCTCTTGCCACTAGCCTTTGCCACTAGCCTTGGCCACAAGCTCTTGCCACTAGCCTTTGCCACAAGCCTTTGCCACAAGCCCTTGCCACAAGCCCTTGCCACTAGCCTTGGCCACAAGCTCTTGCCACTAGCCTTTGCCACTAGCCTTGGCCACAAGCTCTTGCTACTAGCCTTTGCCACAAGCCCTTGCCACTAGCTCTTGCCACTAGCCTTTGCCACAAGCCTTTGCCATCAGCCTTTGCCACAAGCTATTGCCACTAGCTTTTGCCACAAGCTATTGCCACTAGCCTTTGCCACAAGCCCTTGCCACAAGCCCTTGCCACTAGCCTTGGCCACAAGCTCTTGCCACTAGCTTTTACCACAAGCTCTTGCCACTAGCCTTTGCCACTAGCCTTGGCCACAAGCTCTTGCCACTAGCCTTTGCCACAAGCCCTTGCCACTAGCTCTTGCCACTAGCCTTTGCCACAAGCCCTTGCCACTAGCTCTTGCCACTAGATTTGGCCACAAGCCCTTGCCACAAGCTCTTGCCACTAGCCTTCGCCACAAGGTTTTGCCATAAGCTTCGCCGCTAGGTTCGCCACAAGCTTCGCCTCTAGCTTTGCCACAAGCTTCGCCGCTAGGTTTTACCTTCGCCGCTAGGTTCGCCGCAAGGATTTGACCCTGTTGATGCTCGAAAAATGTGTTAGAGGGCTTGCGGGAATCTTTCCCACAAAGACCCTCCGATGCCAAAGTCAGTCTCGGATCCCAATGATTATTCCCCAAAAATAGTAAAACTGTATTCAAAGTGACCAGTTTTATCGAAGTTGGAAGTCCCGTTCATTGTCTTCTAGTTGGGTATTTATAGGGCGCGATTTTCAAGGGTACTTGGTGTTGACACGTGGCCTTTCTTGGATGGAGCCCTTGGTTTCCCCAGAAGGAACACATTGCCGGAGGTTGCCGCGAAGGCTTTGAGGTCTGAGAAATGCGCTGCAAGCCTATCTCTTTGCCGTAAGCACATTCGAGCCGCAAGCACAATTCAAACTTGCCGCTAGCTTGCAACATTATACTGCGAGCACATTCAAGCTTGCCGCTAGCTTGCAGCACTGTGCCGCTAGCTTGTGGCACTGTGCCGCTAGCTTGTGGCACTGTGCCGCTAGCTTGTGGCGTTGTGCCGCGTGCACGTTGGAGCTCGCCGCTAGCTTGTGGCACTGTGCCGCTAGCTAAGGCGCATGCCGCTAGCTTGCAGCACTGTGCCGCGAGCTTGTGGCATTTTACTGCGAGCTTGCGGCACACTGCCGTTAATTTCCTTTGTTTTTTTTAAAAATATTTTAATTTCTCCCCCCAATTTCTCTGGCACAACAATATGAAAAATCACACGCCATGCACGGACTCTTTTAAGTGAAAGCAGTTGATGCAGTATACCACATGTTCAATATGCAAATGATGCCAAAATTACATAAGTAAAACGCATAAGTAATACATCCCGAGTTCTTGAAGGTACAACCGCTCACTCGAACTGGTTCAATCACGTGTGTCCTAAGCTCAGGAGGGTTAAATCACTCACACAAACCCACTGCACACACTCCAACATATCCTCAAAATAGGACAAAAATAGAATCAAACCACTCACCCAAAAACACTCAAAATCGCGATCGATTTGATGCCAAAATCCTTGAAACTCTCGGCCCCTTTTATACCTGAAAACTCGCCATCTTCCAACCAATCAACGGCCGCAACTTGGTCCCCAAGATTCCTACTACCAGATGCAACCTCCCCCAGCCATTCCTCGACCGTCCCATCATCGAAAACGGCGGCCATGTGCTGTGGCAGTGCGGCGGACGATTTTCTTCACTGTGTTCACATTACCATTTTTGTTTTATTGCACTTTCACCCCCTGACTTCTTCAATTGACATTTCTTCCCTTTTCCTTGAGCCCCTGAACTATCCAAATATACCGCTAAGTCCCACAAGTTTAGTACATCTCATTTGACCCTCGAAATTCCTAAAAAATTACCGTTTTGACCTCTCTCAGGCAAATTTAAAAAATTACACTTAGGCCCGATTGATCATTTTGACCTTAAATTCATTCGTTTCAACCCGAAATCACTTAAGGGTTGTTCTATACATAAAATATTTATCCTTGACGTGCTCCGTTGACTTTTCAGATGTCTCCTACGTCGATTCGATTTCCTCAGCCTGGTCGACAGCTGTACCGAAAACTGTTACTGATCCAATTTCTTTCATCACCAAAAATCATAATTTAAATCACTCGTCGATACTATACCATTTTCCTTGACTATCTAAGGTCCGAGGTACTCCCTCGGGCCATTTCGGTCTCTTAAGACTGCGACAGTGTGTCCTATAGCCTTATTCTTTTGATAATTCCACTTGTACCCTTTATCGAATACTGTTTATAACCTCGAATAATTTCCTAGGTATTACACAAGTATTCGGGCTTATACAAAATTTATTCTGAAAACTATTCTCTATCTGATTGATTTTAGCGTCACCAGCCTCGCCTCAAGATGCTCACCAATCTCACGCCCTCTTCCCTAGACATCCAAGTCCCAAGTCATTTCCTATCATTGATTTGACAATTTTATTAATTAATTCCTCAAACCTGAATTTTGGCCTTCCAGGACCACTCATGGTCCTTTCAAAATAACTGAAAAACTTATATTTTCGAACACCATGTAATACCGATTGCCTCCCTAGCTGCCACCATGCACCCATATTCCATTTTTCAAGCCTCTGACATGCTCCTTGAGCCTCAAATTAATTTCTAAATTTTTTCCCGATTTTTCTAGAATTTCACGACTATTTTTCCCATTTTTTCTTCATTTTTTTCCATAATTTCTTTTTATTTCTTTTCTTTTTTTTTTCATTTTTCTTTCTTCTCATCTACCTTCTTCTTCATTCTCTAACCCATGCACACAGTGGCCCCCTAGGCATGGCATCGACCACCTACTGCTTGGCCTCTGCCGTGGCTGGCCCCCGTGATCGATCGCCCTAGCTTCGCCTTACCCAATTGCCTCCACCGTAGCCACCGTGACTCACGCGCATAGTCGCCGACCACTGCATGCATCCACTGTCGCTTCAACCACTGGTTATCGCCTCAAGCACCACCTCAACCGCATCTGCCTTCTACCGCGAGCACAACGCCAACCACCACCGATGCTGCCTCCATCGCCAGTTAGCCACCGCCAGCCATCCCTGTCAATTTCTCTCTCTTTCGCACAAGCTCTCAGCTTCTTTCTTCTCTCACAAGGTCAGCCCAAGCTCTCCAATGGAAGAAGAAAATCTCAGATTTTAATTTCAAACTCACTGTAGAAGACTTGGGCAGGAAGCTCACGAGATACACACACACACACACATATATATATTACACACTTACCCCTTCCATGGAAAAAATGTGTAATTGAACACACCCTTAAGATTTTATTAATTGCACTAGGACCATCCAATGCCTTAAATTATTACCATCAAGCCACTCACAAACTTTGATTTCTTCGAAATTAATAACCGACATTTACTCGATAAGATTGATTTTGTCCCTACGCTCATACAAGACCTTTACTACACTCGAAAACGCTTCAAGGTTGCCTCATTCACAAAACTGGACCACCCCTAGGATCCTCTCGGCTTCTCGTAGGTCTCTTACGATCATTTGGTACCGGCAACCATTCGGGCTTATACAGAATTTATTCTGAAAACTATTACTGATTTGATTGACTTTAGTGTTATCAACCTCACCTCGAGACGCTCACTAACTTCATGCCCTTTTCCCTAGACATCCAAGTCCCGGGGCATTCCTGCCATTGATTTAGAAATTTTATTAATTAATTCCTCAAAACAGACTTTCGAGCTTCCTGGACCACTCAAGGTCCTTTCAAAATAACTGAAAACCTTATATTTTTTAACACCATGTAATACTGGGTATTACAACCACATGGTATACGGGACTTTTCTGATGAATCCAACTTAAAAGATGTTTGTTGTTTCTTTAGCAACAGCACGCTGCCTTTCTTCTTCTAGCTTTCTTTTTCTCTGGGCAACCAATCTAGCCTCTAGATCTAGCGCCAGTTTGTTTCGGATGATATATGGGCCAATTCTGAGCATGTCGGCGGGTGTCCAAGCAAAGAGGTCGGCATTTTATTGGAGTAGGTTGATCAGCCTTTCTCTTAACTCTTCTGGCAATGTGGAATCGATGTGGGCAATCTGTTTTGGGCTAGGACCCAAGCTCACAGGGTGAAGCTCTTTTGTTGGTTGAGGACGACTATCTGAGAGTTTGCCTCGTTGGTCTAGCTTGTCAGTATTTACACTGTGGTGTGGGGCTTGGCTGTTAGCACCCACGGTTTTGCTACTGTGACCGAAAGCTTGGTTTCCCTCGTTATCCTTGTCGGGTCTGTAACTTTGAGCCCTGAGGTTATCATGGTAACACTATTGAACTTCTTTTTGGTCGGTGTGGACAACTCCAATCTCAGTGGTTGACACCGAGAATTTCATAACCAAATGGGGAGTTGATATAATTACACCCAAAGCGTTGAGAGATGGGTGGCTAAGCAGTACTTTGTACGGTGTCTGGCAGTTAACAACCAGGTTCTAGATAATGATTTTGACGAGAGGGGTGGTTCCAAATGAAGTTAACAGATCAATATACCCCTTGACTCCAACCTGCTCTTTGAAGAAGCCGATTATATTTATGGGGAATGGTTTCAATTCTTCTTTGAAGATTCACATTCTTTATAGGGTCGATAGGTACAACAAATCAGTAGAACTTCCTTGGTCAAGGAGGACTTTTTTCACTAAGAAATTGGCAGCGATGATCGAAACCACCATGAGGTTGTCAAGGTTCTGATCGATCCCCTTAGAATCCCTGTTGGTGAAGGAGATCACAGGGTGTCGGGCCATCTTTCTTAGCCTTCTCTCAACATTATTTATTGACATTACTGCTCAGAGGTGCCGCTTTCTTATCGAGCTTGAATCTCTTCCTCCTGTGAAGCCTTCGGAGATGGTGTCAATGACCCCTGCTATCTAATTAGCTGGGGGCATCCCAACATTCCACCTATCATCTTCCCGAGGTCGTGTCTAGGGGCTGCGACTCCTTTCTTGCCTAGATTACCCTGCGGGGACTACCTTCGATCCATTCTATAAGTATACTGGCGGAGGTAACCCTCTTTGACTAGGTGCTCGATCTGGTCCTTCAGAGCGACACATTCTTTGGTTGTGTCCACAAACATGCGATAGTAGTCACACAGCTTGCTAGTGTCGGCATTACCGCGGAAAGGCTGCTTATTCGAGGTGTTTGGGAGCGAGATTATTCTTGAGTTGTAAACTTCCTGAAGGTTTCATTCTCTCTTGGTCGTGAAGGGAGTGTAGGTATCATAGCGCAGTCAGGGTGGCACGAAGAGCTAGGCTAGCTCCCTTCATCTCTTATTGCGGTCTTTGTTGTCCTGTCCTCGGTTGAAGTCTCTTTCGGGATTTCACTAGTGCTCGGCAGGGGGCCTTGGTTGGTGGACTAGCTGCGGCCTAGCTGACTGTTGGGTGTTTCTGTGTTTAGCCGCCAATGCTTCCTCTATGTTTATGTATCCTATAACTTGTATGCTAAGGTCGTCCAAGCTGGAGGGGGGCTTTCGGGCTAGTAAGTTAACAAAGGGACCTACTCTTAACCAGGCCATAATGGCATGTAAGGAAACTGCTGCGTTAAGGTCTTTGATCTATATGGCCTCCTGATTAAATTTGTTTAGAAATGTCTAGAGCGGCTCATGCTCACTTTGCTTCAAGTTAACGAGATTGGTCAACGTCTTGCAATGAGCTTGGCTTGTGGAAAAATGGGTGAGGAAGCGAGTGGCTAGCTCGAAGATGTCGTGGATGGAGTTTGGCTCCAAGGAAAAGAACCATAACATGGCCAACTTGTTTAACATGCAGGGAAAGGATCAACACATGATTTGTAATACCCAGTATTTAATGTCAAAGATATTTTGGAAGTTGTGGGGTCAAAATAAGATTTATCAATGTTTAGGGCCTATGTGTAAATTTGCAAACATGAACAAAAAGGCAAGTGTCCATGTCGAAGCAAGTTAAGGAAGATGAAAATTTCTCGAATCAATAGGATTTGATAAAACCAAGAGCTTCACAAAGGTTTGGGGTCGAGAATACGCAAATAGGGGCATTCGGGTCAAAGTGTAAAATGCATAAATTGCTCGAGAGAGGTTGAAATGACAAAGTTTCAAAAATTCTTGAGGGAAATGAAGAGTTTGGAACTTGTAGGCGATAGTGGAATTAACAAAAAGTTTAGGGGTATCAAGAAAAGGGTTATTCGAGGCTATTAGGGGCTAGATCTGGTGCTTATGGGATAAGAAAGCCCAAGATTTGGTGGTTTTCGGCATAAACAATGAGTATAAATAGGGGTTGAAGGCCGAGGGTTTCAAAAACAAATCTGGCAAAATTTCTCTCGTTTTAGCTTGATTCGAGCCTCAAGGATAAAGGGCTTTTGTTCTTTGAGTTCTAGGGAGAATTTCTAGAGACTTTGGAGAGGAATGGTATAGGTTTCATCGAGTTTTAGTAAGATGGCCGGAAAATCAAACTTCGTCGGACCGCGACCTACAACTAGCCATTGAGGGCCTTTCTGGTGGGTTTTTCCGATGTATAGTCCACCCATAGGATCACCTCAAGGAGCTCTTCAAGGCCGTATAGTTAGTTTGGCCGTTGGAAGTCGTCACTGATGGCCGTCGTCAGAGAAGCAGGTCGGAGAAGACAGCTCGTGCATGTGCAAGCGGGGACTTGACCCTTAGCCACTCGCCCAACCCGTGAGGGCGCGTGAGGTATAGGTTTTATTCGAAATTAATTTCATAACTTTCCTAAAATTATTTTAGGAATATTTGTGCAAAAATATTTGGAGAAATTAGGTGTAAGGTATTTAATATGAATTTTTGAAGGGAAGAATGATTATGGAAAATAGAGAAAAATAAGAAAAAATGAGAAAATTATGGAAAAATAGAAATATTGATTTCTATAGCCATGACGATAAACAGGAGATGCTTTAACCGTTGGAAGAAAGGATTGCATGACTGTCAAGGCTTAGCACCATTATGAGGCACAAATCGACTTTGTGAGTAAGATGAGTGATTTGATTCCAGTCTTACTCTTTATCTTTTAAGTGGTTTGGTGTGAGGGTAGTGGATTTAGGTGAGCGGTTCTACCCTCCCGAGCTTAAGTTGCACATGTTTGGACCAGTTCCAGGCAGTTATACCCTCCAGAACCTGGGATGTATCGTGTAGGTATTTTACTTAAGTATTTGTGGCATCGTATGCGTATTGAACATGTGGTTTATTGCATCAACGGATTTTACTTATAAAAGAGTTGGTGCATGGCTTGTGATTTTCATATCATTGTGGGGTTGAATTTGTGTCATTGTTATGTCCGTAGGGACTAGATGGGGTCTTCTTAAGAATGGAGCAAGGTTAATCTCGATGATCGGATGACGTGGATGGGCACGCATGGATTAAGTATGTCGTGAAAAGGTCAATCTCAACGAGGTCATGTGGAACAATTTCCACAGGAGATTGAGTATGTCAGGGAGATTTCTCAAGTTAGACGTGTTGCATGTTATCGTTGTCAGTATATGATATGTTTGTAATCATTCATGTATAAAGTAAACTATATCATGCCATCACTTAGATGTTTCATCATCTAATCTGGGTTATGCCCTTGGAACATTCAACGTTCCAACCAGGGACTGCTGCGAAGGTGAGGACGTGGCCAGTTGAGGGCCGATGGTGTTTAGCGTGATAGCTTCTGTATCATTTTGGAGTTGTAATACTTATTTTGATATATGTATGAACCATCATGGTAGTCCACGGTATTGTTATGTTATTATTTTTTGTTATGTAATATTATGACTCCTTTAGTTTAAAACTATTGATCTTGTTAGTTAAACGGGTAAGACTGAGGTTTTTGGGATCTTGTGTGCATGTGAAGATTGTTCTTAGAATCACCGTGGGTGCCAGCTTGTGAGAGCATGTGAAGATTGTTTGTTGAATCATCGTATGTGTCAGGCATGTTAAAGTATGTGAAGATTATTCTTGATGCACAGCGCGTGATGAACTTGGAAAAAAAAAAAAGACTCATGAGAATTCCCTTATAGTGACACGCCTGGTGAGGTGGGGTGTAACAATTGGTATTAGAGCCCTAGGTTAAGATAGGTTGTCAAACTTAGCTTGGTTAACACTATTGGGCGAAAACTTAGAATAGGATTATGGATCCTAAGAGACATTTGAAACCTAGAAGGAATGATATGAAAACTCTAAGAAATATACATTCGAGGTTTCTGAGTTGAATCTATATTTTATTAGCAACGATGGTTGATTAAGTGTTTTTGACGCACTAGGCTCAAAGGATCGAAGCTCGAGGAAATCCGCAAGAGGAGGATGTGCTTGAGTTTGTGAATGCTATGGAAGAAATCATAGATGATGTACCCCCTAGTTACTGTTGGGTTTCTTAAATCCAAACACAATGGAAAAATTAAAAAATTTTGGATCAACCAAACTCTTTGACTAAACGTGAAACCCGAAGAGACCAGATCTAGTTTGCAAATATATAATCTCTTCAAGTATATAAAACATATAACGAAAACCAAACCTTTTGGTTGTCCGATGAAGAATGGATGAATCTTTGTGCCACGAGGTGTTACCCACCCTCTATAAGTGATTCACACCAAAGAGAACCTTCAATCAATATCTATGAGCACGCCCCTTCGATCTCCTTGCATCAACCATGCAAGATCTAATCCAACATTTGGAGATATGATTGGATTTGTCTCAAAAACCATTTTCTCTCTCTAGAAAACAGAAAGGATGAGAGGCAAGAATGAGAGAGTCCTTACTTCAAACCCTAGTCAAACTAGGTATTTAAGAAAGCCCAAGCATGTATTAGACATGATGGGCCAAGGCCTAACCCATTTGTGGGTTTTTCACCTTGTTTTACTTTTTGCTCATTTTATCGACATCTCGTGAATTTATCCACGAGTGCTTGCTCACCCCAAAAATCTATGAATTCTTATGAGCCCCAAGAACATTTTTTGGTCCCACTAAAAATTCCATGAAACTTCTCTTTGTTCGCGTGTGACCTTATAGGTTCACTATGAAGATGGCAAAGGGCAATTTATTGAATCCTACTCCTAATAAAACTCTTTGATTACGATCCTTAATTTATTTCATCTCATGATAAAAAAATTATTATCTTGCCCTTAGACCAAGATTGACGTCTAGTAATGTATCATGGCCCCCATATCATAATGAAATGCAAATGGCAGTTCTAATGAACCTTTTCATGACAAGTTACAGTGTTATTTGATCCCTCTATCATAATGCCCTGGTATAGTCTATAAGTATGGTAAAATGTCAAACTTCTAATAACCAACTCTATGTGTATGAATGTTAAGCCCACAAGTCATATAGTCGAATTAATAACTCTTATTAATTCTCAACTATCCACATTGGCCAATGACTCCTCGAGTTGTGACTTGATCATATACATAAGGCATATACCTTTTAAATCTTACTAAAGTCGATAGATTTCATCTTGTATACTCATCTACCTTCGTATGATTCAGATCATACTCAATAACCACCCTATTAGGGACCCATCTTACTGGACCCCGTATAGTAGTATCCAAGCAAGACACTCCTCATATAAGATAACTGTGGTATCTCAGGAAAAGAGATTACTAGCACCTTTCGCCACATAGAACTCCCAATTAACATTTAGTAAGAATTACCATTTGGGTGTTCTCAAGTTAGGTCATTCAGTGAACTCATTCACCAATGAGCACCTACACACTTGCATTAGTATCACCACACAAGTAGTCAATGAGATCAACTACCCTCTTTACGAGTATGCATAGTGTGTACCGATCTTGACGGTACTATAGAGGCCCCATCTATAGTCTTATGACCAGGAATAGTTTATGAATGAAACATCAGTCATTCGATCTTATTAGTATGATCTCATCATAACTCGATTGACATTGCTACACTATTTGGGATTCATCTAAATAGTAAAATATAAAGATGAATGTATTGCCACGTATTAAAAGAGAAATACTGATATTAATCAAAATATGTACAAGATTAATTAGAAATGTAGCCAACTCACAACTCTTATGATTAGCTCCCAGGTTACAACTCTATCAGTTACCGCCATCTGAAAGATCTGGCAGAGTACTAGATCGACTATCTTATTAACCTGTTGTTGGGGGAATGGAAGACTTATGCCTAGTGGATGTGGCAGAATGAGGAGTTCGAGACCTTGGAGGAGTTTTATGTAAGAATCCGAGTTCAGTATGTGGATCTGTATGAGAAGGCCATAGACGAAAGAGCTCAAGAAGATGCCGCCGCTATAAAACTCGAAGATGAAAAGAACGTCATCAACATCAGTTCTAATGAGGAGTCTCATGAGGATGAGGAAGGACCCTCGGCAGAATCTAACGACGACGTAGGTCATGAGGAGCCATGGATCTGGAGGTCGAGGGATTCGCTGGATGAAAAAAATATATGAAACAAATGTTATGTTTATTTTCTTTTGTTGTGTTAGAATGTAATGCTACATAGTTTGCTTTAAGGAATAAGATTGCGCTTCTTTTTAAGAAACAATCTCATTCGAGTACAACTTATTTTCGTGGTTCACTCCAGATGGTGAATACAGGATGACCCCGAGATCCGATCATCAATGACTATGGGAGGCGAGAGGAAGATAACCTCGAGAGTCAGAGTGACTGTAGAAATCACTTGGCAGGAAATGGGAAGTATGTTGGGGAATCAAGCTTTGGCGAAAATCGGCTCGAATGGATGGAAAGATTTCTAGAGAACATGTGGACCTATGTGAGCAGAGAGGAACCTACTTGACATACGACCATAGCTTTAGAGCGGTACCAACACCTCAGACCCCCTATGTTTAAGGGTAGAGTGTGTGATGATCCTAGCTCAGCTGAGTATTGGCTCAAGTAAACGGAAAAGCTACTTAAGCATCTTTAGTGCAGCGAGGAGGAAAAAGTAAGATGCGGTATTTTCATGTTGGAGGAAGAGGCGGGACAATGGTGGCAATAAACTGAGCATTCGTTATTAAGATCTCATCAAGAGCGTGAGGACGAAGATGAATACGCACCAATCTTTACATGGGTGGGATTTAAAGAAATGTTTAATGACGAGTACTTTCCTAGGAGTTGGAAGGAAGCAAGAATTTGGGAATTCATGAGGCTAAAGCAAACTGACGAAATTTCCATGACCCAGTATGATACTTGATTTATTCAATTGATCAAGTACGTGCCCATGTATGAGACTGACGAAGGTCAAAAGGCACACAAATTTGTATATGGATTGCAAGTGAATCTTCAACAAGCTTTGAGTACGTGGGTGATCGACTCATACAAAGAAGCATTAAGTCGAGCCCTAATCATCGAAAGGAATCTAACGTAATTGAGGATAATTAGGGTTAAGGAGGGAAGCTAGGATAGTAAGACAGGAAATTCAATGTCTCAGCCTAAGATGAAGGGAAATACCCTCAGTACAAAAAGAAACACCCAGGAAATAGATGCTTCATAAGGTGTTATGGTTACGGTGTAGAAGGTCACATCGGGAGAAACTGTCAGAAGAACAAAGAGACTCCCCAAGTTGGGTATCAAGGAAGAATTGTATGCTACAACTGTGGACAACTGAGACACATCTCACGAGAGTACCTGAAGAGGCAAAAGATGGAGCAATTGAGTGGGGGAGCGCAAAATGTTCGTCAAGGTCATGTGTACAATTTGACCTGTGAGGACACTGAGACCGACCCTGCATCATCGAAGGTACACTATTCTTCTCAGATATTCCCATTCATGTTTTAATAGATCCAGGTGCTACACATTCATTTGTCTCACATGCATCAGTAGATAGTTTAAAGTTAGAACCAAGGGATCTAGGCTGTCAAATGATTATAGCTACTCCCATGGGTACAACCCTAGAAATTGTGATAGGTTGTCAAGGATGTATTTTCAGTGTGGGAGGAGAAAATCTCAAGATAGATTTAGCAGTATTGGATATCCAGGATTTTGACGTTATTATAGGAATGTATTTTCTATCATTACATGAGGCTAAGGTAGATTGTAACAATAAAACGGTGAGCCTACTCCAACCTAGCAAAAGGTGGGTTTTTTTTCAAGGTCAAAATAGTAAGGGTAAGGGAAAGTAAGACATGACTTTACAAGCATTACAAATAGCCAAACCCGAATTGAGTAAGAAAAGTCCTAAGTTGGAAGAGGTGAGAATTGTGAATGAATACCCTGAGGTTTTTCCCGAAGACTTACCAGGATTTCATCCACATTGAGAGATTGAATTCTCGATAGACCTTGTACCAAGCACTCAACCTATATCTATACCTCCATAAAAAATGGCCCTAGTTGAGATGAAAGAACTGAATGAGCAATTAGACTGAGTGTATCACCTTGGGGAGCTCTGATACTTTTTGTAAAGAAAAATGATGGTAGCTTACGAATGTGTATTGACTACAGGCAGTTAAACAAGGTAACCATAAAGAATAAGTACCTGCTACCTAGAATTGAGGAATTGTTTGATCAACTTCAAGGAGCCAAGGTGTTCTCGAAAATAGATCTTCGATCAGGGTACTACCAAATGAAGATTAAGCTGGAAGATGTATCTAAGACCGCTTTCCGATCTCGGTATGATCACTACGAATATTTGGTGATGCCATTCGGATTGACAAACACACTTGCTGCGCGATTTGATGAACCTAAACTTTAGACCTTATCTGGACAAATTCATGATAGTATTTTTTGATGATATCCTGATATACTCTACAAGTGAGAGTGAGCATGAAGTACATTTGAGGATAGTAATGTAAACCTTAGCAGACCACAAGTTGTATGCCAAGTTCTCAAAGTGTGAATTCTGACTTACTCAGGTAGCATTTCTTGGACATATAATTTTTGCCGAAGGTATAGTTGTCGATCCAATAAAGATAGAAGCAATTCAAAATTGGCAAGCACCCAAGACCATCGGAGAAATTCAGAGTTTTCTTAGACTAGTTGGAACTACAAAAGATTCATGGAAGGATTCTCAAAGATCTCCACTCCACTTACCCGATTGATGCAAAAGGAAGTTAAATTTGAATGGAATGAAAAGTGTGAGCAAAGATTTCAAGAGCTTAAGACACAATTGACCACGACACCGATCCTAGCAATGCCAATGTGTTGTTGTGCTTTTTGTACATCAATGTTAATGATGTAAAACATCTATTAGTTTAATCTCTAAGTCATGAGTTAAGTATATGGTTTTCAACATATATCAATTTCAATATCAAGTATTACTTTGTGAAAATGAAAACCAAATGGATTTCAAGTATTAAGATTTCAAAAGGTTGTTTTGACTAAGTCTGGAAGGTTAGCACCTTATAAGGAGACATATAAGAAAGAGTCTTCGTTTTAGAAAACTATCTCCCAGTATTTTGATAGCTAACATTCATAAGTGCTAAAACGATTTTTAATGAATTTTTCATTAAATATAAAGTATATACTTTGGAGGTCGTAATATAGCTAAATCTTGAGTTTGTACTAAAACTCAAAATCTACTTTCTTATTCTTTTGGATTTTGATTTTCTAAATATTTTTATTGAATCCAAATAGGGGGTACTTCGTTATTTACATTTATGTATTAAAGTAAATAGAGGTAAAATACAAATAAAAGAAAATGTGGACATTTACTTTAAACTAAAGAAATGTGATGCGAAATGTATACATGCTGTGGATTGTGCTTTCAAGCAAATCATTCTGATTATCTGTCATGTTTCTATGCATGTTTTGAAACCCCTTTGAAAAGGTTTTCAATGTTTTATGTGTATGCTATTTTGAAACATTCATGTTATGCATGTGTTTTCAAATCAAGTTTTGAACTATGTTTTGAAACCTATATATCATGCATAGAAACATGTTTTGCTTGAAAGCATGCATAGAAACATGACAGATAGAGAGACAATAACATGAATGCCCTGCAAACTCATTTATTAATTTGTTAAGTGGAGACCAATTTTATATCTAAATGATCATGAGATTCCTTATGCTTTTGTCTCCCACTTGTCTGTGTCTCTAAGTGCTTTGTCCAGCTGGAAGCTTGTATGTTTCGCAACACACTTTGCATGTTTTGAAACCATTTTTCTATCTTGTCTCTAATGGTTATAAACAGCTAGATTTCTATATCTTGGTATAAATAGCAGGTATTTGAAAACAAGAAGAGATTGATAGAGAGACAATAAGAAAGAACAAGTGAGCACACACTAGAGACACACACTCAAGCACAAGAGGTGATTAAAATGTTTGATTGAGCTTTCAAGAAGATCTACACACATCCTATTCTTGTGCATTGCAAGTGTGAAAAGGAGAAGCAAGCTGAAATCCAAAGTATCATCTTTCCAGCTCTCCTCACCTCAAGCTAAGAGGTTTGTACAACCATGTTGTAAGACATTTATTGCTTATTGGGTTGTAAATGATAAAACTCTATTTATCTTGATTGTTGTAAGGTTTGAGTTTAGCCTAAAACTCATTGTGGTGCAAAGGTTTGAGTTGAGCCTAAAACTCATTGTGTCGAAGGTTCAAGTTTAGTCTTAAAACTCATTTGGTGTAAGGTTTGAGTTAAGCCCATAAAAACTCACTTGGTGCTAGGTTTGAGTTGAGCTCGTAAAAACTCACTTTGTAAGGTTTTAGGGTGAACCGTGGTAAAACCCTTGTTGTGGTGATCACTAGTAAAAGTGATTGGGATTGCAAAATCCTTCAAGTGGGTAATCTTGAAGGTAGTGGACTAGGCGGGGTGCTGAATGATTGATGCTCAAAAATGCCAAAATTTTATTATATTTTCACCCCTATTTTTACCTTGAAATTGGATTTAATTGAATATTTATATGCCTTTCATGATTATATGTTGATTTCTCAAATATATATATAATAATAATAAAATAGTAAATAAATATAATATATAACATACGCAAATATATTACATATATATATATATCATATAAGTGCATGCATGAAGCATATATATAATATAATATATAAGCATATAATACATCATATAATATATATAACATTATAACATAATATAATGTCTTGGTAGCCATGCGTGAAGCTCAATTCGATAAAGCCAACATTCATTTGGATGCTTCACAATACCCATTCGGATGGATGAAGTCCAAGCACTATTGAAGATCAAACTCATTCGAATGACTCGTCCCTTAGCCGGATGTGCCCTCTCCAAACCGTTCAACACTGTTTCGAGCACCATCATCAGAATCCCTTTTTGAAGATTTTGTCAGAGCACACACAAATGACCGTGGTGGCATGCGACATAATTTCTTCTTTAACGAGGGCCATTTGCAAAAGATGAATATATATATATATATATATATCGTCGGCTTCAAGAAGAGAGAGTCCCCATCCGCCATTTAATCAGAATAAGGGGAAGAGAGCACTGTTTACATTTTGTTTTTCTTTTGGTTTTTTTCCATTCTAGTAGTGTTGTTCCTTTACTTTGTTCCATCAATACAGTGTTCATTTTTTTTAGTTACATTCTGTAATTTCTGTTCATGCTCGTTTATATTCTGCAACCTTAATTAACTGATCATTTATGTTTCTGTAATTTCAATTCCTGTATTTACATTCAACAACTTTTATTCCTGTCTCTTTAATTTCTCTTTGGAGATGTGTGGCTAAGCTGAGGCAATGACTATGTCCAGTGCTACTATTTACCCAAGAAAGACGAACTCCTATTGAACTAACAGAATACTGATTTGAGTTGAGAAATGTGTATGTATTGAATCTTTGGGTTTCGATTAAATCATAAGCCTAACTTAGAGTCTCCATGCCATGTATGGAGGTTAGTTAAACTGGAAATACTTTCATACCCAAGCTCGAATGAGTAATCTGAATCTTCGAGTCCTATTTATTAATTACAATCCAATTTATGGTAGTTGCTTAATTTAGACTCTCTCATGGCATGTATGGAGAGTGCTTAACCTAGAACTATCATGAACTTGGATTGTGGTTACTTTCTGGATCTAAAATGTGTGTTAATCTGTATTTCAATTTATGGTAGTTGCTTAATCTAGACTCTCTCATGCCATGTATGGAGAGTGCTTAACTTAGAACTATCATTATCTTGGAATATAGTTAACTGCATAACCTCAATTTTAATCAGTCGATGTTAATATTTTGATATCTCTTTGGTAAATCAGTGGGTTGGTACAGACATTGCCCTGTCCCAAGATTTGTCCATCCATAGTCTCGCTCAGTTGCATTTTTTTTTTTTTGTATTTAGATCATATCAGATGAATTAGCCTGACAACCCAATTTATATCGCATCTCTATTTTCGTTTTATTAACGATCTCCCAGTGAATTGACCTGGACTTTCCCAGAAAATTAAATTATGTTACAGTGCACACTCGTACACTGGCGAGTATAAATGCCTTGTGCCTGCATGCTTGTTTCTTCTTTGTTTATTTTGTATGTGTTTGTTTGAAATAAATGCACAAGGTTAAGTGCAGTCACCGAACGACTATATATCTCGTGTGCAAGTGTTCTTTAGCTTTTGCTTATCATTATTGCTTATTGCACATGATTTTATAAGTTTTGTTATCAAAGTCTAAAATAGTTTTCTTGAGCATAAACTTATACATATACATAGAAAACATATCTTTGATATACAAACATCTTTGGTATACTCTTATTTATGTATATCATCTTTGCCAAAGATCATTAGTTTGAAATACAAGTAAAAAGATTTCCAATCAAGCAAAACAGAGAAGTGTATTTCGAAACATACATTATATATTTCGAAACTAGCAAAACAGTGAGGTATATTTCGAAACATATACAGTAGGTTTCAAAACCCACTTAACAGAAAGTCTTATTTTGAAACATATCCCATATATTAAAAATCTAGTATTCTACTATCAATCAATGTCTTAAATTATTGAAAAACTTGTACAAATCCCAATTCACTCCCCCTCTTGGGATATATTTTCCATCATTAGGAACCAACACAATGGAATCGAGAAAATATGTGGTATATAGTGATGCTTCTGGAATAGGCTTGGGATGTGTTCTAATGCAAGATGAAAAGGTAATAGCTTACAGATCCTGACAACTGAAAAAGCACGAGCAGACTATCCAACCCATGACTTGGAATTAGCAGCCATCATATACGTTTTGAAGTTGTGCAGACACTGTCTATACGGAGAACAATTCAAAATTTTCACATACCACAAAAGCCTGAAATACATATTCTCCCAGAAAGAGTTAAACATGCAGCAAAAAAGATGGATGGAGTACCTGAAAGGCTATGATTGCATCATCTCCTGCCATCCAGGAAAGATAAATGTAGTCGCAGATGCACTTAGTAGAAGGAGTTCAGAAATTTTGGCAAGCATGGTGGTTAAAGAGTGGAAAATGATAGAAGAACTTAGTCATCTGACAGTGAGTGTCAAACCTAAACCAATCAAATGGTATTTGACAAATCTGGCAATCCAACCTAATGTAGTGAATTAGATTAGGTCAGCTTTTTAGATGGATGTAAGAAGGAATCAGTGGATAGATGAAAATGATCAAGAGAAGGCACCTGAATTCAAGTATCCCAATGGTATACTTCAATTTCAAGGAAGGACATATGTGCCGAGAGACAAAACTTGAGGAAAATTATTTTGGGAAAAGCTCATTGAGCTAGGTACACCATACATCCAAGTTCCACAAAGATGTATAAGGATCTTAGGGAAGTTTATTGGTGGCCAGGGATGAAAAAAGATGTGCCTTGGTACGCAATGCAATGCGATACTTGTTAACGCATCAAAATCGAACATCAACAACTAGGAGGATTGCTACAACCTCTCGACATGCTTGAGTGGAAATGGGTCAAAGTCCCAAAGGAAACGATGCTATCTGGGTGATAGTAGATCAATTAACAAAGATAACGTATTTCTTGCCTATTAAGATAGGGTAACCAATTCATGCCTTAGCTCAACTGTACATTGAAGAAATTGTTCGATTGCATGGAATCCCTGCCAGCATAGTATCGGATCGAGATCCACGATTTACATCAAGATTTTGGAAAAGTTTCTAGAAATGTATGGGAACACAGTTGAAACTTAGCATAGCTTACCATCCCTAAACTGACGGACAGTCCGAGTGAACGATTCAAACGCTTGAGGACATGTTGAGAGCGTGCGTTCTAGATTTCTCAGGAAGTTGGAAGAAACATCTAAAACTAGTGGAATTCGCTTACAACAACAGGCACCATAGTAGATTTGGAATGGTCCCCTACGAGGCACTATATGGGCAAAAATGCAGAATGCCACTATATTGGGTAGAAACCAGAGAAACATGATTGATTGGACCCGAGATAGTGCAAACTACCATTGAAAAGATAAAGAGAATTCAAGAGAGAATGAGAACAAGTCAAAGCCGATAAAAGTCATACGCTAACCAACGAAGATGAAATTTGGAATTCTTGATTGGTGATAAGGTATCCTTGAAGGTCTCCCCATTCAAAACAATAATTCGAGGGAAAAAGAAAGGGCCCAAGATTCATCGGGCCATATGAAATTTTGGGGAAAATTGGATCAATGGCCTAATAGCTTTACTTGTAGCATTATCAAATATCCACAACGTGTTTCACGTATACCAACTATGGAAGCACGAGCCCAATCCTACACAGGTTCTTCAAAATGAGACCATTGACGTACAAAATGATCTAACCTACTCTGAATAGCCAATTCAAATCTTAGATCAAAGGGATCAGGTCCTAAGGAACAAAGTCATTCCATTGGTAAAAGTGCTATAGAGAAACCACGACGAAGAAGAAGCCACCTAGGAACGTGAGGAAAAGATGAGAGTTTCTCGTCCACATCTGTTTAGTCGTGGGAGTGAGTGATTTTGAGGACGAAATTCCTTTTTAGAGGGAGAGGATGTAATACCCAGTATTTAATGTCAAAGATATCTTGGAAGTTGTGGGGTCAAAATGAGATTTATCAATGTTTTGGGCCTATGTGTAAATTTGCAAACATGAATGAAAAGGCAAGTGTCCATGTCGAAGCAAGTCAAGGAAGATGAAAATTTCCTGAATGAATATGATTTGACAAAACCAAGAGATTCGCAAAGGTTTGGGTTGAGAATATGCAAATAGGGCATTAGGGCCAAAGTGTAAAATGCATAAATTGCTCGAGGGAGGTCGAAACAATGAAGTTTTAGGAAATTCTTGAGGGAAATGAAGAGTTTAAAACTTATAGGAGATAGTGGAATTAACAAAAAGTTCAGGGGTATCAAGGAAAGGGGAAAAATACATTCAAAAATTAGTTAGGGGTAAAAGTGCAAAAAATAAAAGTATGGGTGTGAAACCGACCGGCTGCAGTATGGCCACCGACCAGCAGCCTCTGGACATCGGGAAGGCCGCCTGGAGGCTCTAGAATAGCCTTCAGGTGATGATGGATCATTGGGTGGTGGCCATTAGCCGAGCACGACAGCGATGTGACTGGATTTTGTGGCGGAAGTGACCGAAAATCTGATTCAGCTTTTCAAGGGATTTTTGGGATGAGCACGCCCAAGATTTGGTGGTTTTTGGAGTCAAAAATGGGTATAAATAGGGGTTGAAGGCCAGGGTTTCAAAAACAAATTGAGAAAAATTTATGTCATTTTAGCTTCAATCAAGCCTTAAGGATAGAGGGCTTTTGTTCTTTGAGTTCTAAGGAGAATTTCTAGAGAGTTTGGAGAGGAACAATATAGGTTGCATCGGGTTTTAGCAAGCTAGCCTGAAAATCAAGCTTCGTCGGACTGCGACCTGCAACTGGCTATTGAAGGCCGTTCCAATGGGGTGTTTCGACATGTAAGGGCACCCCTAGGATCCCCTTAAGGAGCTCTTCAAAGCAGTATAGTTAGTTTGGCTGTTGGAAGCCATCGCCAGTGGTCATCGTCGAAGAAGAAGGCCGAAAAAGATAGCCCGCGCGTGCGCACCCACAAACTTCACCCTCAGCCACTCGTCCAGCGTGTGAGGTACAAGCTTTATTCGAAATTAATTTCATAACTTTCCTAAAATTATTTTAGGAATATTTGTGCAAAAATATTTGAAGAAATTGGGTGTTAGGTATTTATTATGAATTTTCGAAAGGAAGAAAGATTATGGAAAATAAGAAAAATAGAGAAAATTATGGGAAAAATATAAATATTGATTTCTATAGCCATGATGGTAAACAAGAGACGCTTTAACCGTTGGAAGAAAGGATTGCATGACTGTCGAGGCTTAGCACCCATTACGAGGCACAAATCGACCTTGCGAGTAAGGTGAGTGGTTCGATTCCAGTCTTACCCTTTGTCTTGTAAGTGGTTTGGTGTGAGTGTAGTGGGTTTTGGGGAGTGGTTCTACCCTTCCGATCTTAGGTTGCACATGTTTGGACCAATTCCAGCGAGCAGTTATACCTTCTAGAATTTGGGATGTATCATGTAGGCATTTTACTTTAGTATTTGTGGCATCATATGCATATTGAACATGTGGTATATTGCATCAACTGGTTTTACTTATAAAAGAGTCAGTGCATGGCGTGTAATTTTCATATCATTGTGGGATTAAATTCGTGTTGTTGTTATGTTTGTGGGGACAGGATGGGGTCTTCTTGAGAATGGGGCAAGGTTAATCCCGATGATCGGATGACGTGGATGGGCACCCACGGATTAAGTATGTCGCGACAAGGTTAATCCCAACGGGGTGATGTGGAATGATTTTCACAAGAGATTGAGTATGCCAGGGAGATTTCTCAAGTTAGACGTGTTGCATGTTGTCGTTGTCTTCATATGCCATGTTCGTAATCATTCATGCATTTACTAAACTGTATCATGCCATTACTTAGATGTTTCATCATCTAATCTGAGTTATGCCCCTGGAACATTCAACATTCCAATCAGGGACTGCTGCGAAGGCGAGGACGTGGCCGGTTGAGGGCCGATGGTGTTTAGCACGATAGCTGTTGTATCATTTTGGAGTTGTAATACTTATTTTGATATATGTATGAACGATCGTGGTAGTCCACGGTATTGTTATGTTATTATTTTCCGCTACATAATATTATGACTCGTTTAGTTAAAAACTGTTGATCTTGTTTCTTAAACGGGTAAGACTGGGGTTTTCAGGATCTTGTGTGCATGTGAAGATTGTTCTTGGAATCACAGCGAGTGCTAGCCTGTGAGAGCATGTGAAGATTGTTTGTTGAATTGTCGTATGTGTCGGGCATGTTAAAGCATGTGAAGATTGTTCTTGATGCACCATGCGTGATGAACTTGGAAAAAAAAAGTTTCTCGGGAATTCCCTTCTAGTGACATACCTGGCTAGGTGGGGTGTTACATGATTGGGTTCATGCCTCCACTGAGTAACATCACGACATTGAACATGGTAAGGTGCTCCTAAGGGTCAATAGCTGTGAAAACTCGTTCCCACTTGCGGGTGCCACTCGTGAACAATTACTCAAATCGTCCACCTGCCTGGCCTTTGGTAAAGGGCGAATCGTGTTTCAAGACGAAACGTCCTAGGTGGGAACTAGGCTCGTCCCTCCCTCCTCTCATCCCCAGGATTCACTAGCGGAATTGGGCTTTAACCACACCGCATTGGCTATAAAGCAATCACTTTAAGATGCCCAATCGCCATTTTTCTTACTTGATTTAATTTTTCTTCTTCCCTAGAAGTTCACCGGGCTCCATGAATTTCTCAAGCTCAATCAATACATTGATTGTACCAATTTTGGAGGAAAAACTCATCATTTTCAATTTTCCAAAATTTCGCATTATTCTCCAAAATGCCCAAAAAATTCTTTTATTTTGAAAATTCCTCTGGGCCTAAAATCAATTTAGAATTGCCCCTTAATTCCCCAAAAATTTTGATTTTTGAAAAAAAATGGCCAGCGGGGCCTGCTGGAGCGCTCGGGGCCTCGCAGTGCGCCTGCTGAGTGGGTTGCGAGAGCCTGACATGCTCCTGCGCGGCCACCCACCCGCGGTCGCGCGCGTGCCTGCTCCTCCTAGAGCCCCCGCGTGGCCCAGCGCGCCCAGCAGCCTGCTGTTGCCGCCTCTTGCTGCCATCTTCACCTCTTATCTCTTTTTTTTTTTTTTTTATTTCCTTTGGGCTTTTAAACCCATATTTTCCAAAAATCACACCTCAAATGAATGCATTGAAAATCTCCACATTTCACCTCCCAAAGCCTCATTTCACCACAAAAATTCATATTATTTTTACTTCTTTGGTGCTTCCCACAACATACACCAAAAATGAGATTTCACCACAACTTAGACCAC
The DNA here is from genome assembly GCA_036245055.1 of Diospyros kaki. Classification (NCBI taxonomy): domain Eukaryota; kingdom Viridiplantae; phylum Streptophyta; class Magnoliopsida; order Ericales; family Ebenaceae; genus Diospyros; species Diospyros kaki. The sequence continues at coordinate 24,652,104 of BSEG01000002.1, forward strand.
AACATGCCACAAGCCAATATCTCACTTTAAAGTAAAATCAAACACTCCCAAAATATAAAATACACACATGATCTTAGGCTTTAACAAGCCATTCCAACCAAACACATTACATTACATAAATCAAATGTAACAAAATAGGCTACCCTAAGCGATACAATACACTTGAATCTTCCTTTCCCATACTTCCACATGCCATTCCACCATTGCCTTTACTTTACCATGCTTTCACAACCTACATGTGAGGGTAAAAACCTCATGAGCTATTAAGCTCAATAAGGGTGCAATGCAAAATAAATATGAACATAACAAGATTATATGATGCCAAAAGCATGCAAGTGTGGCTAGGTCTCTTTGCCCTCACAACCCTCCAAGGTTAGAGGCATCAACCCACAATTTCAACCATGTTCCCAAACTAACCTATAGCCATAAATCTCATGAACATAAAAGAACATGCCAAATGCAACATATACATTTATGAACCATACTTACTACACATTGCAAGGCCACCCTCCCATGGGGCCATCCCTTACCTCTTCTTGAATCTTTAAATCTTCATTTCAAGAGAGCTTCTATCATCATTTTCTCCCATCTAAGATGGCATCCCAAAAGAAACTTACTTTACATTCAAGCATACTTAAAATAAAGAGAAGAAGGAACAAAGCTTATCTTGATCCCTTCTCTTCTTCTTCACTTTTTCTTCCATGGGAGACTTTCTTATCTCTCTTTCTTTCTTTCCTTCTTCATTTCTTTCTCCAAATGGGCAAAGGAAGACAAGCCCTCCTCACTTGCCCTTAAATACTACCCTTTCCCATTTTCAAGAATGGATCTCCACCATTCATTAAAAGCACAATCCATGTGCTTAAGGAGAATTAAATCTCCACCATTCATTTCAAATAAACAAGTCTCCTCTCTAGGAGAAAGCACAATCCAAGCTCTTTATCTTGATTAATCTCATCTATTGGATTTTTTGCCTTTTCAAGACTTAAGCACAACCATTGGATCACTTGGAAATTTTCTTTTATTTCCAATTAATTTATTTTGACTATTTTCCAACCATCACATGAGAGACCATTTTGAAAGACATAAATACTTTTTTTCCCATTTAAATAAATCCCACAATTTTCAACCATTAATGGGTGACTAATTTCCCATTTCATTTGGATTTATTTAATTCTCCTTAATCATGCTCAATATTAAATGCTTGAAACACTAATTAGAATTTCCTTTGCATTTAATTTAATCTCTTCATTTAACTTGGACCCACTAAGCCATGTGTCATTCCAAGACACTAACCTTGGCTTCCAAGTTCTAATCTCCTCCATCCATGTGGCATCACCACATTTATTCTCCAATATAGTAAAAATTAATTACTTTACCATTTTTCCCATTTTTCATAATTAAATTCCTTTATGGAATTAATTCCAAAATTTCCAAAATATCCTTTGTGAATTTATTAACCCCATATATCTCCACATAATTGAAAAATTGGGATTTAATTTACTTACTCACCTAATTCCACATAGGAATTATTTCTAATTTACCAAAATACCCTTTTATTGGATTTCACTATCCAAATTATCAAAATGCCCCTCTCTTAGGGCACAAATATTCTCAAGGATCTTTCACCTTCTCAAGGGTTTTTTTGAAAATTTCACACTTCCTTTCTTGTTCTCTTAACACGGGGATTACTGGGTGTTACAATAGTGGTGTCGTATGGCTCTAAGGTACTGGGGAGGCGGAAGCCATCCGGCAAAGGGACGATCATGATGAACTCCGAGAAAGGATGGCTTAAAGAATACAAGGACATGGAAAGCGAGGGGAATATGAGTATGGGTAGCCTGATGGTGTTGGTGGTGGCTACCTTCTGCATTTTAGTCAAATCATTCACTACGTTGGTCATGCTGCTAATTTTGGGTCAATTCAGCGACTTGGTTTTGAAGCTGTTGGATAGTCTGAAGGAGGACCTCCATGACAGCTGGGTTTTGTGGAAAGTGGTCGGCAGTGTTTGGTTCCTGGATAAGGGCACTTCTAGTTCACACCATGGTAAGGTGATAGGGTTGGCTTGAGATGCTTTAGTGAGATAATGGGGTAGGTAAGTTTTTTTGGGCCCTATGGTGGGCCCCAGATGTTCCTTCCTAACCAAAGGAATGGTCAGAGGTGGGCCTACAATGATAAGGGGTGGGCTTTGGTGACCGATCCGTAGCAAGGCGGCTAGCACCTGCAAGCACTCCAACGCTTTAGTGAGTAAGGGAGTAAAATGGCAAAGTATAGGTAAGCTAGAAAGGGAACAAACCTTGGCTCTAAAGAGAGCTGGGTTATATATAGGAGGAGAGGTCCTCCTTCATGTATGTGTCGTGTTTGTAACATGATGGGACTGGCTATCCGACGTCGATGGAGGTTCCCAGATGATAGCAGGCTGTCTATGAGACGCCCATTAATGTGGATGGAATCTCCATTAATGAGGATGGGATCTACCATTAATAAGGATGGGAACTGGAGCAAGTGCGGGAACACCCATCATGCGGTTGTAATGATGCTGCTATAGGCTACCGTAGAGCCAAGATCTACTTTTCGTCGAGATTGGGCAATTGGGCTATGGGCCAAAGGCTAAGATTGGGCTGGTTACTATCCACAGCCCCCCAAGTTGAATTCTCAAGAAGTGAGCATTCGAGCTAGAGAAGGGTGAGCTGGACAGATTTTGTTACTTCTAGCCAAGTTCGAGAATTGAGTTGGCATTAGTACTGGGTCGGGATAAATGACCGAGCCGACGTGTAGCTTTGCTTTGGTGGATGTGGGTCTTAAGGATACTTGAAGTCGGGTTGGTTCTTAAGGTGCTTTCAGGGGTCAGTTTGGTCATCCAGTGAACCATGTGGAACAATTTGACTATTCGAAAGAGTTATTCTGGAGTTATCCAGTGAATAACAATTATTGCCTCAGAAGGACATTCAAACTCTTCATCGAATCAAAACTTTCCAGTGAGGTATACCTTCTTACCCCCTATGGATGGTTTCGATTCTTTTGTATTGCATATGGTTGTCGATATCAGGTCTTGCAAGGTGTTCTTGTGTTTATTTTTGTTGCGTTTGTTATGTGTTATCAAAAATGTTTTTGAAAATCGATAAAACCCTTGCATGATACACCAAGAGTTGTTGTTTCCTTTCATGAAGAAGATCTAAAGTGTTTAGAAACATACACCAAAAGGAAACAATCAACTAGTAACAACTTCTTCACCATCAGGTAACCTGAAAAATTACCCAAAAGGGGGGTGAATTGGGTGTTTTGACTATTTTCACAAATAATGAAAATATCATATAATTAATGATGTAGTAAAGTTATTTGAAGAAAAGAATTTTCTTAAACTACAAACAGATGCAGCAGCAGATGATACAAACGCGAATGAGTATGTGACATACAAGATCTTTCATAAAGTTGATTTGAGAAAACTTTATCCATTTGATAAGTTTATATATGAAAATATTAATATGAAGATGTATGCATTTAAGAAATAATATAAGAGATATTTTTGAAAATATAGAAATCAGTTTGAAACATACGAAATAAATGTATACAATGAGAAATGACTGTGCAAAGAGAAAATCTCAAATAAGTTGTTTTTTGTAGTGAAACGAAAGTTCAAAAAATTCTGAAATTTACTCAAAGTTGAAACATAAATGTTTTATGAAAAACTGAATGTAAGATATACACATGGTTTTGGTAAAAAGACAAAGAAAATGTATTTAGAATGAGGAGTTTATAAAATAGTTATGAGAATTTGAAAGTGTATGATTTTTTTTAAGATGATTCCAACCAATGAAACATTTTAATGATAGCTAGAAAAACAAAGCATTAAGCTATATTTAATAATGAAGAACATATGCATAGTGGCTAAAGAGTAATGATGTTAAAACTAGAGTAATAGAAGGAAAGCAACATGAACACAATAGTTTAGAGTGGTTCAACCAACTGCTTAGTCCACTATCTTAGCTCTTCACTAAGGATTCAAAAACATCCACTAAGGATAATAGTTTTTACAGGTTCAACTATAACCTCCATTTTGAACAGGCTAAGTAGGAGCCTCCACTTTTAATGGGCTAAGTAAGAACCCTTACTTCAGGCTTTTTCTTTTTAGGTTAAGCCACAATCACTACCTTTTAAAGGATAAGGCATAACCTATAACATGAGGCTTTTTCATTCTAAGCTAAGACACAACCACTACCTTTTAAAGGATAAGGCGTAACCCTTACAAGTTCACATAATTATGAAAGGATATCTCAAGAGAAAAATATAAGATGTACAAAGATACCACTTTTCTCTTGGACAAAAGAGAGTTCACAAGAATAAAGGAATAAGCACTCAACTCTCTTAAACAATCTGGTTTAGAAAGATAAACAATTAATCTCACTAGATAGTTGCTTTGAAGTGAAGAAGAATAAATATGAAGAATGCTCACTTTAAGCATTTGCTATTGACCTAAAAGGGTATAACTAGTTGAGTTTTGCACAGCATCAGCATCTTGTGTTAATCTCTAAGCGACAACTTCATCTCTTGCTGCTTTTGGCCTTTTATAGAAGCTTGAGACTTGAGAAGAATGGCATGGAAACCTGCACACACTCACAACTTCTTTGATTTGACCACAAACAATTAAATTCGTTAGAATCATATGTAATTTATATAAATAAGCATTAAGCACACTTGAATAAGTATTTTCTAACATTCCTTTTATAAGAGGACACAATTAGATGACTTGGAATAAAGAACTAAAGCTTCAATTGTCAAAATTATCCTTTTTGCTTTCTGAGTAACGACTATAAAATTTAAAATCAGATGCCAGTTAATCAACTAAGTCCTAGTGTAACGACCCATTAGTGGGTTCAGATTGTTTTGTCGTTATTTTCATGTGTGTTATATTTCGGTCAATATGATTAAAAGATATAAGTGTGATAAGTCAAAATGAAATGAAAATCTATGTGTGTTGAAAAGTCTTAAGTCAATGAAAAGGAAAATGTGTGGAAAAGTCAAAAACAAAGAAGGTTGAAAAGTCAAAAGGAAATGAGGACTCTAATTGAGTTGAAAAGTCAAAATCCAAATTGTAGGAATTGGGGGAGTAAGGGCTTCTGAGTATATATACACATATTTATGTTAAATGTTTTATTTAATTGGTTTGTTTAAAGGAGTTGTTATATATATATATATGTAGGGGTATAAAAGGAAAGGACAAAAAGATAAAAGAGGGAGTAGGTGGCCAAATTGGGCTTGGCGTCCAAGCTTCCTCCTCCATTCTTCATCTACTTTCTTCTTCTCCTCATGCTCTTCTCTTACTCCCTCCTTCTTCATTTTCTTTCTTTATGGCTTTAAAGCTTCAACAAAGTGGGGATTTTCATATCTCAAGCGGGTGCTTCTCCAATTCCATCATCAAACAAATCTCTAAGGCAAGTTCTCCTTCCTCTTTTTCTTTTAAGAGGCAAGTTCCTTTACTTCTTATTCTTCTTTTCAAATGCAAGTCTAAAAGCCCCCCCCTAGCGCTCTTTTCCTTTTTTCAATTCAATGATCTTGATTTCTTCATTGGTAGGCTTTAGTTTTTGAAACCCTACTTTCTTCCAAAGTGGATTACATTTTCGCATTAAGTAAACCTTAGGGTTTTTCTTTAAGTGTTGATGAGTCTTATTGGAAGTCTCAATAGGGTCTTGATTCACCCTATATTTTCAGAGGAATAGTGTTTTCTTGATTAGGGTTAGAGTAATGCAAGATTTGGTGTTTTCTTGTATGCATTCTTTTTTATTCGTTCTCGGTCTTTGCATTTTAGGTCTTCGCCGGTTGATAGTTGGGGTTAAGCCTGTCAACCATTTGGACTCGTTGAGTGGGTTGTGGGGAGTAAGCTTTTGTTGGTCGATAGTTAGGCCTTAAAGGTGAGGCTATCGACCGTTCTTGAAGCAAGTTTTGGTTATCGACAGATGCGCCAAATATGCTGACCGATCTTACTTACAGTTTGCCCATTGCTTATTTTAATGCTTGTATTCTACTCTCCAATCTTTATATTAATTATTGTTAAGTTCTTTCATTGCTTATAACTTTGATTACCGTCTTTGGGAGAGTGGGAATAGGAATGCTAACATGAGAATAAGTGAGGCTTAAATTATGATGTTACATGACTTTAGAAATGTGTTGAATTGGTTTATGTGCGTATGATGATGGAATTATATAGAACCATGTTGAGTGTTGGTTCAAAGGAACTGATAAGTACATGATCTTATATGTGTTAATAAAAATTGATTGCATGTCTTTTATATTGATTTAATGCTTTCCTAGGGAAAACCAATGTGTGGGTGGACATTGGTCCATAATGGATTTCTTATTGTTCATGCCTTTTATTCATGATACTACTTACTATTTTATTGTACTTGCTGAGCCTTGTGGCTCACCCTTTGCTTTTGCATCATTCCAAATAAGGGTAGGGCCAAGGAAAGGAGCGAGTCTAGAGGTGTCTGAGTCTCGTGGGTGGCTATGTGTATAGAGCAGTCCCAACTAAAAGATCCATGTGGTGTGTTTTGTGGGCATATAGAAAAAAAGATTTAGTTCGTATTGTATTTTATTGCCCTTTTATTTTGAAGTGTTTGGGCAGTTAAGCCCTAATGAACATGTTAAAAGAATGATGAAGTAAATATTTATTTTGGCACCTATTGTTAGTGAGCTAGTTGGGAATGAAATCATTTGCATGTCCTTAATTGAGTTTTATTTGTGCTAGTGCTTTTGGAGACCTCCTCTTGGATTCTTATACTAGCGAGATTTCTAGGAGAGGGTTGTCACAGCTAGAGATACTCGACTATTAAAGCACACACTTGATTGGACATTTCTCGTAATCAAGCCATAGAGACTTTGCATTTGACTACAAAGCTAAGCTTACTCAATTAACAGAAATATATACTCGAGTACAGATAACTAATACTCGATTAGAATTCAGCACAAAGACTTTGCTAGACTCCATCCAATCTTTACTTGATTAAAACATATAGATAATCAATTATAAAAATAAATTAGTCGATTGAGAGAAAGAATGTACTCGACTAAGGAGATTACTTGGAGTTTTGATACTCTAGAAATACTTGATTGAAAATACTCCTTACTCGAACTGATTTTGAAAATACAGAGAGCTTGTATAAAATACTCGAGTAGGAAATCTTAATAGTTGATTGAAAGAAGGTTTTGGCAAAGCACATTATTAACTGATTTGAAAGTGTAATACCCCATATTGCTTAGTGTTAAGTAAGTTTAAGGAACTGAAAATCGGTTTGAGAATTTAGTTAAGTAATTGTCGAATCGATGGAAGGGAGTACCCCCGAACATAAATATTTAAGGAAAAAGGTATGTCATTGACGAGTGTCATGAGATGAGATTTATGACACTGAAAACAATTGCAACAGAGATAGATTTCAATATAGCTAATTTCAGCCTGGAAAATCGAATGATCATAAAGGATGTAATACCCGAGATTTCTAGATTTAGATATTTGAGGAAATAAGACATTTCAAAGGATTATAAAACTCTTGAGATAAAAATTCAGTTTCTGAGCTAGGGGTAAAATCGTAAATATTGAAGTTCGGGTAAAAGTGTAATTTATCCAAAAGCTTGGGATATTAGAGTAATAAATCCTTTCTCTATGGGAATAAGTGCAATTCAAAAATTGCCCGAGACCAAGTTGAAAAGGGTCTAAGTGCAATTACCCAAAACGTTCAGGCCAAAGTGTAATTCTTGAAACCTTGTTCCTAGGGGCATGTGGGAGATTTAGGGAAAAGCCTCATGATGACTTTAAAGATAAGATAAAGGTTCATGATGACTTTAGAGATAAAGATAAAGCCCCATGATGACTTTAACGATAACATTTGATTGGATAAGATTTGATTCGATGTGATTTGATTTGAATAAAATTTTATTCGGATAAGAATGATTGTAGAAAATCTTAGAAGATTTGGAATGATTAGAGAAGATTTTAGAAGATTTGAAATGATTAAAAAAGATTTGAAATGATTTGGAATGGTTGAAAAAGATTTTAGAAGATTTGAAATGATTAAAAAATGTGACTTACTTAGTGGCCAAGTTTCAAAACCTATAAATAGGGTGTTCATGGCCAAGGGTTTTCTCATTCAAAATTGTGATAAATTCATGTTAGATGATAATGCTTCGAGTTTAGTGGATAGAGGGCTTTTAAAGTGTACGCAAGGCATCACATGTTCAGAACACTTTGGCAGCGCGTGAGGGCATGTAAGAGGGTGGTTTGGTCAAAAGACTTGAGGGGTTGCATGAAAATCGAGGTTGGACACAAGATTTGAGTGTTTTGAGTTACGTTCAAGGTGAGTGTTCGCCCCCAAAACTTGGTTTATTGTGAGCACTTATATTTCAACTTGGTTTATTGTGGCTGGTTTGACCCTATACTTGAATTTGTTACATACAAACATTTTGACCTATGAAGGTTGTTTTCATATGAGAGGTTCATCCCAAAATATTTTATGCATGTGCATTGAATTTTGTGCGATAAATTATGTACATGAAATGTTGTTTTATATGAGGCATCGAGTTGTGGTATGTGGCATTGGCATGTGTTTGTGTTGTTCATATGGGATGTCAACCTGGAATGTTGTCCGGATAGTGTAGCCATAATTCCCCAAGGGTGTTGCCGGAATAACGTACAGGGGTATACCGTACCGGGTGCACTTTTCGGGATGGCTGCCTAGGGTTTCATGCTGGGCTGGGTGGTCAAGGAAGTTATACTAGGGCGACTGGTTGTCCATATTAGATATAGGTTGGGAATGGTAGTGTTTTCGGAATGCTTTTGAGTGGGAATGTAATCCCTGACGTGATTGTGGTGAGCCAGGTTCCTGCGTTGATGTTGACCCTCTTGGATCAGGAGTGGTAACGATTGTTCCTAAGGTGTCAGGGAGACGCGTTGGCTTTGCCCCTCTTAAGCTAGGACTGTGTTATGCCAATGTGTTGGTGTGGTGATGTTGCCTTTAGAGAGATTGCTCTTTCCTCGTGATTGGGTTAAGCGTTGTGTGGGAATCTCTTAGGTTGGGACTTGTCGGGTTATGTCGATTTGTTTCATGTCTTGCATACATTCATGAAAACGTGTTTTGAACTCTCACTTAGATGATTCAACATCTTATTTGGACTTTGTCCCTAAAATATTCAAACGTTCCAGGTGAAGGCAACGACACTCAAGGGAAAGGAGTTACTGAGGATTGACAGCGATTAGTAGATAGTTCGTAACATGTCTTTCAATTATGATGATGTCATGTTAAACAATAAGTATAACTTTCATGTTATGAATAAGATGAGTTCGATTATGTACCATTTAAGGTTACGATCTAGCTTCCGCATTTATGATGATTTACCTGTCTTAGCTTATTGATTCTTATTTTGGTATGCTAAGAAGGTGTAACAGGATTGTCGTGGAATGATTTATGTTGGAAAAAAATATATCCCCGAAATCTTATGTTATCTAACGCCCTGGGAAAAGTAGGGTGTTGTAATTGGTATAGAGTAAAGGTTTTATCTGGTGACTTAGGAAGAAACCATGATTGGAGACTCAGGGGTACTAGTGGGACTTAAAAATGATCGAGTTAGGAATGATTTGATTTGGATTGAGGATCCTATGGATATTGAACTTAGGATGAATAGATAAGTAGTTTTGAGAATAGAGTTTAAGGATTCCAAAGATCAATTTTGATGATAGGGATCTCGAAATAGACATTATGAGAATCAAGGTAAGGTTACCTCGAGGAAACAAATCATGGGAACGAGTCATGTATGCTTAGTCAGTGTTGACTCAATGGATGAAATGGCCAAGATGTAGTCTTAAGCATCGAAAGAGTTTCGAGTTGGCAATTTTAGTTATCCTTGATTTGGGACTTGATTTAACAGTTCAATATGTATAGAGTCATTATAAATTTGGATGGTGATGGTATGAATTTTGTAGATGATATTATATACGTGCAGAGAAGACATGTGACGATCAAAAGTTTGGGTACTATCTTGAGATGAGACGTGTAGATAGGTTACGCCTAAGGCAACCACATGGGACCCAAACCACTAGAAAGATTAAGATTACGTGCGTGAAAGTGTAGTTAAGCAAGGAACAAGAGAAAATGTTGAGTTCTTGATTGAGGATCAAGTATCGACATACTACCTTGAGGATTAAGCATGGCTATAGTTAATTGATATCGAGTGATGTTCTGAAGATTAAAGGATGCGAGGAATAGTTTGATAACAACATACAACAACATATCCAGCTGTTATCCCACTATGTGGGGTTGGCTACATGAATTCTAGACTTCTATGTGGGTTACATCCCAACAGATAGTTTGATAATCCAGAATATTAAGGATCAAATGATGTACGAATTAATTTGATGACAAAGAATGTTATTTGGAGGAATCAATTCAAAAAATGTCTTAGAGATAAGAATTTAAGATCTCTTAATGAAATAGTTATGCAAGAACAACGCAAGAATATTAGTTAGATTTAGGTTGATATTGGAAGTTGAATACAAAATGAAGATTGGAGACAAATGGAATCTATCAATGAATTTTAAGACCTCTTAATGAAATTGTTATATGACATGATTAAAAGATAATTGTGGATAATTAGTAAAAACTATTGAACCGGGAGATGCTATAGCACACACCAAGAGGGGGGTGAATTGGTTATTTTAAAAATAATTCTTTTGAAAAGCAGAGATGTCATCTGTTGAGACCACAGATTCGTTAAACCTCAAGACCTTAAAATAGCACGATGAGGTATCAACCGTGTAAAGACAATCTCATTTTGAGAGAAATGACTATGAAATCTTATGGATGAAATAACAAATTAAGTAGGGATAAAAATGCTAACAGAAACAAGCAAAACAAAAAGCACAGGAGACAATGATTTATAGTGGTTCAGTTTTTCAAACCTAGTCCACTACCTTAGTTACCCACTAAGGATTTTGAAACAAACTCACTATCAACCCCCTACTCAACTCAAGTAGGTCCTCTAGTCCGCGACTAGAAAAATTACAAAACCTCCACTCAAATGGGCCCTCTAGCTACACAAGCTAGGAAAATAAAAACAATACAAATAAAAGAGAGAAGCTAAGAGTTAACACTCTTAGTTACAAGTTCTCTCACAATAAATACAAGGCTTAAGAATATATTAATAATAATTGAACAAAGCCTTGGAGAGAAAAATATAACAATGAAAGCACAAACACTATAAACTTGAATAAAAGGATTCGTAATCTTTAGATTAACTCGTTCTCGTCCATTAGCCTTCTCTTGATCATCCTTGAGTTGTATTTATAGGCTTCCCAAAAGTTTTGCCCGAAACTAGCCGTTTGAGACTGTTGGGATTTGAAAAACTAACCGTTGGAAGCTTTCTACAAAACAAACTATCAACAGACTCAAGAGGTTAGTCAACTATATTTGTGAATAAAATTAAGGCATAGTCGACAGATATGTAAACATAGTCGATAGATGACCAACCAAAACTACTGATAGTCGACAAACACTTTCACATAGTCGACACATCCAAAAATATGAAGAAAATTTATAACATTATACACATAAATAGTCAACATAGAAAATTTCATAGCCGATAGAGCCTGCACAATAGTCAACAAAACACAACATAGTCGACAGAAGCTTGGGCATACTCAACAGATCATAGACCCATAGTCTACTATCCATAGGCATAGTCGACAGAACATAGGCACATAGTCAACTATCCACTTTAGAAAAACTCAAACTAAACTGATAACATGAAGAAGAACACTTGATTGATATAAAACATTACAACATAAATGTAAATGTCCTCATTTTCTTCAATTTATATTTTACCTTTCATTTACTTTAATACATAAATGTAAATAAGAAAGTACCCCCTACTTAGATTCAATAAAAATATCCAAAAAATCAAAATCAATGATAATAAGAAAATAGAATTTTTCTTTTTAGTACAAACTCGGGATTTAGCAAAAATTTACCACCTCCAAAATACATACTTTCTATTTCTTGAAATATTCATTAAAAATTATTTTAACACTAATGGATATTAGCTATTGAAATATCGAGAGATAGTTTTCCAAAAAGAAACATTTTCAAAAATATGTTCTAGTTGGTCTTTTTGTTTAGAACAATTTTAGTTTTATCTTGACCAACGATTTCAAGGCTAATTTTGAAAAACACTTTAGGAGATTATTTTAAATCTTAATACATGTTTTTGCAAATCTCCATATGTATAAGAATGAAATTAATTTAGTTTTCATTTGAAAATAATACTTGATATTGAAATTGATTTATGATGAAAACTATAAGCTTGACCTCAAGACCTAGGGATAAAACAAAGTATTCTTTCTCATCATCAAAACTAAGTATAAGGGTAAAACATCAGAAACTTGAGGTTATATAGGGTGATGAATGTAATACCCCATATTGCGTAGTGTTAAGTAAGTTTAAGGAACTGAAAATCGATTTAAAAATTTAGTTAAGTAATTGCCTAATCAATGGAAAGGAGTACCCTGAAACGTAAATATTTAAGGAAAAAGGTATGTCATTGACGAGTGTCTTGAGATAGGATTTATGACATTGAAAGCGATCAGAATAGAGACAATTTCTCGGTACGAGTAATTTTAGCCTGGAAAATCGAATGGTCATAAGGGATGTAATACTCGAGATTTTAAGATTCAGATACTTTGAGAAAATATGACATTTCGAAGGATTATGAAAGTCTTGAGATAAAAATTCAGTTTCTGAGCTAGGGGTAAAATTGTAAATATTGAAGTTCAGGTAAAAATGTAATTTACTTAAAATCTTGGGGTATTAGTGTAATAAATCCTTTCTCCAGGGGCATAAGTGCAATTAAAAAATAGCCTAGGGACCAAGTTATAAGGGGTCTAAGTACAATTACCCAAAAAGTTCAGGCCAAAGTATAATTCTAGAAACCTTCTTCTCAAGGGCATGTGGGAGATTTAGGAAAAGCCTCGTCATAACTTTAGAGATAAGATAAAGGCTCATGATGACTTTAGAGATAAGGATAAAGCATTATGATGACTTTAGAGATAAGGATGAAGTCTTATGATGACTTTAAAGATAAGATTTAGTTTGGATCAAATTTGAGAAGATCTTAAAGGATTTGGAATGATTGGAGAAGATCTTAGAAGATTTGGAATGATTGTAGAAGATCTTAGAAGATTTGAATGATTGGAAAAGATCTTAGAAGATTTGGAATGATTATTGAAAATCTTCAAAGCTTTAGAATGATTGCAGAAGATCTTAGAAGATTTGGAATGATTATATAAAATTTTAGAAGATTTAGAATGATTGTAGAATATCTTAAAAAATTTGGAATGATTGTAGAAGATCTTAAAAGATTTGGAATGATTTGAGAAGATCTTAGAAGATTTGGAATGATTGCAGAAGATCTTAGAAGATTTGAAATGATTGGAGAAGATCTTAGAAGATTTGAAATGATTATAGAAAATCTTAAAAGATTTAGAATGATTGCAGAAGTTCTTAGAAAATTTAAAATGATTAAGGAATATTATGATATAATATGTTTTACTTGGTGGCTAAGCTTCAAGGCCTATAAATATAAGGCATCATTTGGAGAAGTTGGAGAAGAAATGGAGAAACAAGGATTGAATGTTGAATTCCTTGAATATATACGATGGCCGGTGTACGTTGAGATTTGGGTTTGACAATAGTTAGAAGCCTAGCACGAGAAACAAGGTGGCGTACAAGATTCGAGATGTTCTGAGTTTCGTTCAAGGTGAGTAGTTCTATCCTAAAACTTGGTTTTGTTTCTACCTAAACTTGATTTGATTACATGCAAAAAGGGTTTTTTTGCATATGAATGGTTTAACTTGTGATGGTTGTTTTCATGAGGGAAGTTCGTCCCTAAATGTTTTATGCATGTGCATTGAATTTTGTACGATAAATTATCTACATGAAATGTTGTTTTAAATGATGTATCGAATCATGGTATATGGCATTGTCATGTTTTTGTGTTTGTCCATGTGGGATGCCAGATGTCAACCTGTGATGTGGCACTTAAGTGATGAGCACTAGGGAAGCGTGCCAAGGATTAATATCCACTTGTGACAGGGGCTGAGAATGGACACCACCCTTACGAGTCAACAAGTGGCGGGGTTGAGATTGTACACCACCCTGGATTGGCTTAAGTGGCAGGGCTGCGAGTGGACACCACCCTAGGGCCATTGAGCGATAGCATTGTTTCTGAGGTGGACATGGATTCCCAGGGATAGTGTTGATCATTTTATGGCCAAGGTTTTTGTTGACGTTATTCGAAATGCTTCTAAGTGGGAACGTAATGATGATGGGGTGATTCTCGGGTTCATGCATTGATGTTTCCCCTCTTCAGCTAGGACACTGTTATGCCAATGTGTCAATGTGGCTATGTTGTCTCTAGAGAGATTGCTCTTTTCCCGTTGTAGTGGTTAAGTGTTGTGTAGGATTTTCTTGGGCTGGGGCTTGTCGGGATGCATCAATTTGTTTCATATCTTGCATACATTCATGAAAATATTTTTGAACTCTCACTTAGATGATTCAGCATCTAATTTGGACAATGTCCTTGGAATATTCAAATGTTCTAAGTGAAAATAGCGGCGCCAAGTGAAAAAAGGTTATCGAGATGTAGCTGTTATTTACATAGGTGGTCTTTAGCATGTTTCTGGTGTTGTGGTTAAGAGATGTGTACATATGTATTACGTTTTGATGATGTCATGTTAAGCGATGGTACGATTTCAATATTATGAATAAAGGAATTACAGTTATGTATCATTTGAGGTTTCGATCTAACTTCCACATTTATAATAAGTTACCTATCTTAGTTTATTCATTATTAAGTTTGATATACTGAGAAGGTGTAATGAGATTATTGGAGAACAATTTATGTGTTAAGTTTATGATGGAAAAAAATATATATCCCTGAAATCTTACATTATCTAATGCCCTGGGAAAAGTTGGGGTATTATAATAAATATCTACAAGAATGAGGAAATAATAATTTAGAAGAAACCTCCAATAGATTAGCAAAAGTAAAGATCAAACAATGATTAGGTTTGAGATGACCTAAGGTGAGGCATAGTTAATTTCAAGGACAAAAATCATTTGAGGACTTGATGTAATGCCTTGAGTACAAGTGATTTTAAGGTAAATTGGGATTTGAAATGTTCATGAAATTTAAATTTTCAAAAATCAAAAGTTTGAGTGTTTGATGGAAGACGACTTTATCCCTAGAGATTGCTAATTTCAAGGACGAAATTCTTCTAAGGGGGGAGAATGTAATACCCCACATTGCATAGTGTTAAGTAAGTTCAAAAAACTGAAAGTCAGTTTGAGAATTTAGTTAAGTAATTGCCAAAACGATGGAAATGAGTACCCCAGAATGTAAATAACTAAGGAAAAAGATATGTCATTAACGAGTATCTTGAGACAGGATTTATGAGACTGAAAGCAATTGCAACAAAGACAGTTTTCAGTACAACTAATTTCAGCTTGGAAAACCTGATGATCATAAATGACGTAATACCCGAGATTTTTAGATTCAGATATTTAAGGAAATAAGATATTTCAAAGGATTATGAAAGTCTTGAGATAAAAATTCAGTTTCTGAGTTAGGGACAAAATCGTAAATATTAAAGTTTAGGTAAAAATGTAATTTATCCAAAAGCTTAGGGTATTAGCGTAATAAATTCTTTCTCTAGGAGCATAAGTGTAATTAAAAAATGGCTCGGGGCTAAGTTGAAATGGGTCTAAGTTCAATTACTCAAAATGTTCAGGCCAAAGTGTAATTCTATAAATCTTCTTCCTAGGCGCATGTGAGAGATTCGTGAAAAGCCTCATGATGACTTTAGAGATAAGATGAAGGCCCATAATGACTTTAGAGATAAAGATAAAGGCTCATGATGACTTTAAAGATAAGATTTGGATAAGATTTGATTGGATGTGATTTGATTTGAATAAGATTTGATTTGGATAAGAATGATTGTAGAAAATCTTAGAAGATTTGAAATTATTAGAGAAGATTTTAGAATATTTGAAATGATTTGAAATGATTAGAGAAGATTTGGGATGATTAGAAAATATTTGAAATGATTTGGAATGATTGAAGAAGATTTTAGAAGATTTGAAATAATTAAAAAATATTATAATATAATATGACTTACTTGGTGCCCAAGTTTCAAAACTAGAAATAAGGTGTTCATGGCCAAGGGTTTTCTCATTCAAAGTTGTGATAAATTCGTGTTAAACGAGAGTGCTTCAAGTTTAGTAGATAGAGGATGTTGTAGCCCATAAACTACGGTAATAGAATTTGTTAAGGGTAGGAAAGTTGGAGCCGAGACAGAGCGAGGTGGACAACTGGTAAGAGCCTGCTAGTGGAGATAGGCGTCAGGTAGCTTCGGTCCTCGATGTCCTAATCGGGATCGTAGGTGGACCTTTGAGGGCATCCTTGGGAGCTTTTGGAAGTGGCCTCCTATGTGCTGGGGACATGTCTGCACTCACAGGGACAAGTTAGAAGGCACACAGGGATTCCTCACCCACATATGCCCTATAATGTTTAAGTCAATACGACTAGGAGAACAATGTAATAATGCAATAGATAAGTAAAGCATGCTATCATTAAATAAGGAACAGTTATACCTTTTCCCGACGAGAAAGGGTCAATCTCGGTGCGATTACCGAGAACCAGGGATGGACTTACACGTTAGTAGCATTTTGATGGGCTTAAGAAGAATTCCCCCAGAACACCGGTCAGCCTAGGGGGCCCTTCGGGAGAAGGTAAGCCTCATGGCGGGCTGTCGAAGGAGGGTCTCGACCCCTAAGGGACTTGCTCGAGTGCAGCTCCAGGCTTAATGGGAGATGCCTCAAGGTGACACTTGCTTAACTACTATTTCCTTAAAGGACATATCGCATTCCACGGACATAAACATATTATATTACCTCCTATAAGCATATCACGCATAGGATCACATAAACATAATGTATATCTTATCTTATGCGGCCATAATGTAATATGGGGACTTGAGGGTACACCCTAAGGACACGCGTTCCATTGCATTACATCACACCTCGCAAGCTCACTCACTTTGCTGCCTCTCACGCAAGCATTTATGCTAGATAAACATACATATATGCATATATATACTATATGCCAATGTTCATACACACGTATGAATAATGCATGCCTCTGCCTCTTACATATATACATTTATATAGATATACACGTAGAGGAAGGGAGAGAGAGAGAAAGAGATAGAGCCTCTCAAGAAGAATCCTTCCCGAGAGGCGGCTTCTCGAGAGCAGTAGGCCACCTCCGAGAGGCAGCTTCCTGAGAGCTATCGGCCGCTTCCGAGAAGAGGCTCCCCGAGCTGGCCTCGCTGAGAGAGGAGACATGGCCAAGAGGGACTGCAAAGAGGGGAGATGTGGCTATGGCCATGAGGACTACAACCCTCCCTGACAAGGCTGCTGCTACTACTAACTGAAGGCAGCTCTCACCGAGAGAGTTGTCATGGCCCCCAAAGGGAGGCCATGCATTGCCGGGAATAAGCCACAGCGGCAAGGGCTCCCCCTTTAAGCACATGACATCCTCGTCGTGTGACCTTACAACTGGTCCTAGATCTTCTCCCCTTTGGAGGTTGCTATCCTAGAAGCCTGCCAGAAGCTACTCCTTGTACAGGCCCTCAACAATGTATTACCCCAAGAGCCCAGAGAAGGGTAGTATATATCGAGGATAAGTAAGGAAGGAAAAACAACACCAACTAGATACCTTTTGGGTTGAATGTAGGTAAAGAACTCCTGGGTTAAGCGTGCTTGAGCTGAGGAAGCTCAACAGTGCTCCGGTCCCTTGGGACTAGGATTCTAGTCCAAGCATAACAACCACAGTGCTGCCCAAATTTTGGCATATGACCATCTCCACAGTTCACTATATAGCTCTGACTCATGGGTCTCCCACCCCTACTGCGAGCCAGCCTACAAGCTGCTCTAGTCATTAGTTACGAGCCCATCACTAGTCCTCTGCCTTGGTCACTAGGCTCAAATTCACTATCACAGGCTACACACCCATGGTGTTATTGTTATGCCAAAGTCTCCTTATCCTGTCTTCGAGAGTCGCAATGGTCCCTTCCTCTATCACTTCTGGTACATCTTTTAGTACTAGCCTTAACTCACAATCTCATGAATCCACAATCTTCTAGGTTACCCGTCTTTGAATCAACCCTTAAGATCCTTGAATTACACACTTCATAATCATGGTTACCAAATCAACCATACATTCAAACCATATCATCGAATCCTAACTTTCATACCTAGGTCATTTCGACCAGTAGTTTTGTCACTTAAGAAGGTTAATATCCTCAAATCAAATCACATTACTTGGTTCCAACCATCTTGGATGAACAACCGAACCTCAAGAACCTCCAAGGATTCTTCACCTAAGTATACCTTAAATCTCAAAAATGATTCAAGTCCCCATACGGTTTGCACAAGGCATAACCTATCCATGACTCGATCATTCTAAATTTCCAATAGTACCCCTGAATCTCCAATTAGAGTTTTTGCTAGTTTTCTCTGATAATTACCAAGATCTAATATTCACCAAGCTCTGATACTACCTTATGATGCCCCAGCCCCCACAATCGGGCGTCACCGTAATGCACGGTTACTTCCACGGCCTTTCGCAAAGGACGGTTATGCCTTGTCGGCATAAAGTATCAAAATGATATGGGTGCCCTGGGTGGGATCCAAGCTTTGCCACCTTCGACTGTCGAGAACTCGGGTTTAAAATACACAGGCAACGAAAATTCACTCGATTCTCATGCCTGATTGGGCCCTTAAAATATAAATCCAATTTCCCATAAATAAAAGTAAATACCAACATGCTCAATAAAATGTCCCAACAGTCAAGCATATTCAAACATATTTTACATCTCGACTAGTTCAAACACATACTCTGAGTTACTCATAGCAGGAACCTTAACTTGATCAAATCATAGCCATCTCCCATAGTTAAATACAGAGTATATATAAATGACACAAAACACGACCCACATTCTCACTGTCTGCAATCACTGTTAACCGATGACTCTTCCACCATAACTGCTTTCCCTTTCTTAGACCCCGAGCCATCTATTGGGTTAGTGGGAGTGAAGGGGGTGAGTCTGGGGACTCAATAAAGATAATATGTGATGTAGTAAATTAATGAGCATGACATCATAGATAAAAATGAAGTGCAGCATGCATACAAGCCCGTCCACCGCGCTTATCTTAGGCTCTAAGTGGCCACTAGTGGTTCCTTCTATGACCTCATCCTAGGACTCTCACTGCCAACAATCCACTGCCCCATGTCTAAACACTTCCTCAAGATCTTATGCAAGCCATGACAAAAGTAATCTGCACACAAAGCATATTAAACCCTTATGTCGAGACGTATGCTCGGATAATTTCTTCACTTCGGCATGCTCTTCTAGCCCCAAACTAATTTCAAGAGTTTTTTTGAATTCTTTTTGAAATTTTTGACTACTTTTTTCTCATTTTTCTCTATTTTTTTTCAAATTTTCTTTTTTTCTTTTTTTCTTTTCTTTTTCTTTTTCTTTTTTTTCCCTACCTTCTTCTTCCTTCTTCCTCCCTTGTGCACCAGCAACCACACCCCACGTAGCAACCCCGGTCATCATCCACTGCATGCGCAACTACCATGGGTAGCCGCTGGCCTTTCCGCGCTCATCATCGGTTTCCTCCGTGAGCCATCGAGGCTCGACCGTCAGTCGCACAAGGCTGCCACCGCGACCCTTTTGATTGCTGCCCATTGCCATACTCAGCTGTAAAGGACCACACACGAGGATCAAAGCATGCAACGGAAGCGTTTTTAAATAAAAACTATCCTCGTATTGATTAGAATCTAGGAGACTTACTTTTCCTTCGGATTACCGGACGGAATGGAGCGACAGGAGGAGGAGGCGCGGCAGCTTCTACACGTGGTGGAGATGACGGTTGTCCTGCAATCCGTCGGCTCCTTCGCATCAGATCTCTTGATCTTCCAAGGTATGACTCAAAACTCGTGGCCTCTCTTGGTGAAGAAGAGAAAAATGACTTAGGGTTAAAAACAACTAGAGAGAGAATATATATAGGGAGAACCCTAGGGTTAAAACCCTAGTGGGCCAAACCCTAGTGGGCCAAGTCCATTTAATTAATTTTCTAATTGGGTTAGCCCAATTAATTAATTAAAACCAATGAACTTATTATTTTATTCTAGCCCAATGGACCATTCTGAATAAAATAATTCTCTCTCAATGTAATTCACCCAACAGGCCAAATGTATTAAAAATACATGAGTTATATCGAGCTACCCCGGGGACCAAAAGATAAATTATTCATGGCTACTAAAATGACCAAAATATCCCTGCTACCTAGTAGCTATATTTTGTCATTCTAAGTGTTCCAACTATCACCATATGGTAACACTGACCCCACGAATAATTTTGCATGTGCGATGTCTTTGACCTACTAGTGTAATGACAAAAATACCCCTCTGCGTAACACCCATCATTTAGAAAGGAATAATGTACTAACACCTCTCTAAATGATTTCTACCATCCTTAGATCACTAGTCCAATAATTCGTGACTACTCGAATGTACTTGCTTATCACTGGGAGCTACCCAGAAGCACTCACTCTTAAGTCACGTTCCCAGGGCCCTAGATTATTTGATTATTCTTGGACAATCACAAGGGGGTGAATCACAGAAACTATCTTGTATTAGTCTGTCTTAGCTAATTAGAAACCATACTCCCAACTCACAAGGTTGCTGATCTTTGATAGACCTCACCTATAGTGAATCTAAGAATATAGCTCTAGGTTCACTAGACCACCAACTGATACTCAAGTATTAGAGTACTCATCCATGTAGTAGCAGTGATAGAGTAGCTCCATGATAATTAGTACTTTGTCATTAGCTTCTATCACAGGTCCACTCTACGCATTCCAAATGCGCTTGTACAATTAGAGTAAACGGACTGTTTACTGGCTAAGGCAAGCCATCCTCCATTAGGATCTATTGTACAATGATCTTATCATGATAGAATGTCCAGTTCTATCAAAAGATCAAGAGTAATATTTTTCTTGCTTATTAAGTACCCATGATTCATGCCTAACTGTGAAGAACGACCCATCACATGAATCACTTACTTAATAGCATGGACACTTTTCCAACAATTAAATGCAAATGATATATGTGCCATAAACTGACTAAAAGAAAACATCATTACCATAAATTAAATAAAACGTGTCTTTAGGGCATACATTTCCAACAAGCTGTTGTTGCATTGCTACTCCTCGCGACTACTTCCATGGCTGTCATCGTCGGCCGCTTCAATCGACCGCCTTGGTTGTTGTCTGCCCGACCAGTTATCTCTCTCTCTCAAGCTCACTCTCAGCTTCCTGCTCTTTGTTTCTCTCTTCTATTCTATCCTATTTATAGCCACAATTGCCTTAGACACCACTCCTTACATATACATATTATATTTGCAGCAATCCTCGGCCATGAAGCTTCTCAAAAGCTTGGCTAACACGCACAACATTTTATATATATCTATGCATTATATAGTATATTATATAATACTCCTCAAGTGCACCCACTGATTTCACCCATAGACTTGGCCACGCATATATATACATATTATAGAGCTTATCTGCACACCCATATAATAAATTCCTCATTGCAAACACGCATATATATATATATTATACATATATAATTTATGATATAATGAAAATTACATATAAATCCATAAGTTATATTCTTACTCTCACTTCAACCTTTGCACATTGCAATTACATCCTCAAATAACAATTTCATTTGGATTAAAATACCAAAATTCTAAGATTAATAACTCAAGGTTTACTCAATAAGTACGTGTTTACCCCAATGTCCTCACATGACCTTTGTTTCATCTCGAAACCACTTCAGGGTTGATCTTTGCATAAAATTGTAGCTCCCTTAGGGTTCTGTTAACTTTCCAAAAGTCGCTTACAATCATTCAATTTTTCAAGCTGCATCATAGTTATATCGAAAATTGTCCCCATTTTAATTCTTTCAGCGCCATAAATCTCGTCTCAAGATACTTGTCAATATCTTACTGCTTTCCATAAATTTCCTTAAAACCGCACATAACTTAATAAATCACCTTGAAACCCATAGATTAATTATTTTCAAAGTCAAGGATGTTACATCTACAATTGGATATTTTGTTTTGAGGATTCAGCATTGAACCTATATCTGTAACTAAATATTTTGTTTTAAGTGGTTTAACGTTGTGCCTGCATTCGCAACTAGATGATAAAGTCAAGTAGTAGCTCGAGGATGATGAATATAAGTGTATGGGACTACTCTAAGAGGTCGCGTGGGCAATGCGAGATTGTTAAAGAGGCTTCTAAGAAAGTGTCTCTTACAAGAGGAATGTTGAACTATTTCCAGAGTGTAGACCTCTTTAATGTGGTCTGGGGTGACCCATTTCCGCAATTGTATTGCTCTTCGAAGAGCTGTCACATCTACTAGAAGAGATGGACCCCCTTTTCTTTTCTTTTCTTTTTTAAGGGGGTGCTCGTCTTAATGGAAGTTGGTTACATCTGGGAATGCCTTGGGTGACTGGCTTTAGGATATCTTCCTTTTGAATGGCCTGATGGTAGAGGCAGCCTCATTCTTGGAGCACAGTTAATGCTTGTCTCATAGAGATGCCCTTTTGCTGACAGTTTATCCTCTAGGAGGGGAGGACCATATCTGGTGCCCTTGACTGGTTCTAGAAGGCTAAAGACTATATATTAGGCACTTCCTATAATTACTAGAAAGTTTTACTAGGCGTACTTCTTTAAATGTTCCGTCATCTATTCCCACAATTTCTCTTTGCTTCTTTATTTAGATACAATGCTCTTTTAAAGGAAAGAAAACATGTCTTCCATTCCTTCCGTCTTCTTCCCAAAGTGACAACAAAGAGCCAATTATTTGGGGCACTTAGAAAAGGTATGCTCGCTTGAGGAGCTATGCTTATCAGGTGTTTTCCTCTCGTATTCTTCCAACTAGGTGAGGCAGATAGAATGTTAGATAGGCCTTCATCATGATAGATATCATTCCTTTATGTAAGGTGCATAAACTTGTAGGATGCTGGTGCAACATCCCCATTACAACTCTAAATATGAAGGAGAAATGGTTGTGAGAGACCATAGGGAACCAAAACTTTTGCGAGATGGTTGAAGGTAGGTAACCCCTTTCTTGGCAATCTGAGAGGTGTCAGGGGCCTTCTTGTCCTCCTTCACCATCTTCTCCTTTCTTCTGCCTGACGTTTGCAAGGACAATCTCAAGGGAGAACGGTTGCAGAGCATAAAACTTGATGGCTATGGCCAAGTGCCTTTGCGACAGGAAAGTTGACTGTGAGAAGAAGGGTCAAAAACTTCATCTGGCACTACAAGGCCATTTTTGTGCTTTTTCTCCCATTGAGGGAGATCTTGATGTTCCATGATACATTTTCAGGTTGCCCTTACTTTGGCGATTAAAACATGAGGAGAAGGCATTCCAGGAGGAGATGTGGGAAAAATTTTCATCCTGAAGCTGGGGAGTCTTTCGAAGAAGGTATGTATGGTTGTCTTTTCCTTCTCGAATTCGGTGATGGGAAGGGTGGCCAGAAGCTTGGTCTGCCATGGCAGCTTCCAAGTTTTGGAAATTGCACTTTTGCCTCTTCATTTTGGCTTCTTTACATTTTGGCATTTCCATGAACCCCTGAATTTTCTATAACTTCCATTGAGTCCCTCAAGCTTTGAACTCTTCATTTCATCTTCTAAGATTCTGAAAAAATGTCATTTTGACCTCCCTCAGGCAAATTCAAGAAAATGAACTTATGCCTGAATCTTCATTTTGGTTGTAAATCTTTTTGTTTCTTCCTGAAACCACTGAAGGGTTGTTCTACATACTAAATATTTTCTTGGGGTTCTGTTGACCTCTCGAAAGTCTCCTGCGATAATTCAGTTTTTCAGCCAGAATCATAACTGTATTTTAGTTGTATCGAAAATGATTCATGATCTAATTTCTTTCGATTCTAAAAATCATTTCTTGAGATTCTTAATAGGTATATGCCTGTTTCCTTAAGTATATGAGCCCCCAGGCATTCCCTCTAGTTGATTTGGACATTTTCTCAAGCTATTCTGATACCTATTTCTTTTGAAACCTCATATTTCTTACCCAAAAATTTTTCGGGTATTACATTCTTCCCCCTTTAGGAAATTTCATCCTCGAAATTTTTCTTTTGACCAACCAAATTATCGACTCAATACATTAGTCATTGATTGTCTCTGTAGTCATCCAAGTTCGTACCATTTTACAAGCAATACTGATTAGGCATGCCATGTTTTTTACATAATTTTTCATTGTAACTCCTTATCTATGGTCACATACATCAAGAATAGTTCAACCCTTTCAAAATTATTTCTTTATTTCACAAGATTTTTTATAACATCTCATAGAAAACCATGAAAATATGCTATTTTATTCTATTTCCTCAAACAACTGGGGATATTTTCCCCTAATCGTATCTTCAAGCTCCCACGTGGCTTCTTCCTCGGTGTGATTCCATCATTGAATCTTCACTATTGGAATGACTTTGTTCCTCAAGATTTGATCGCGACGGCCCAAGATCCGTTCAGGCAACTTTGGATACGTTAGATTGTCTCTCAGCTCAATCACTTCTACCCGAATTTCCTGAGTTGGGTCTAGTATATGCCTTCAAAGTTGAGACACATGGAAAATGTTGTGGATGTTGGACAGGCTAGAAGGAATTTCTAAACGATAAGCCAATGGTCCAACTCGCCATATTACTGGATAGGGTCCTATAAACCGGGGTCTTAACTTCCCTTTCTTCTTCCCTCGCGTTACCATATGCTGAGGTGATACCTTTAGGTACACATGGTCTCCCACCTCAAATTCCAAATCCTGTCTTCTTTTGTCTGCGTAAGACTTTTGTCGACTTTGAGAGATTCAGATTCTTCCTTGAATCTGCTAGATCTTTTTCGTTGTTTGTTTAACCATCTCAGGCCCTAATATTTGTCTTTCTCCTACCTCAGTGCAACAGATAGGTGAGCGACATTTCCTCCCGTATAGAGCCTCATATGTGCCATTCCGATGCTACTGTGGTAGCTGTTATTGTAAGCAAATTCCACCAATGGTAGATGTTCTTCCCAATTGCCCTCGAAGTCTAGGGCACAGGACCTTAACATGTCCTCAAGTGTCTGAATGGTTGTTTCAGACTGTGTAACACCCAGTGTTACCAATGTTAAGAGAATGAGAAGGGAAGTGAGAAACTTCCAAAAATGCCCTTGAGGAGATGTTAGATCTTTGAGAATATTGGTGCCCTATGAGCGGGGCATTTTGGTAATTTGGATAGTAGAATCCAACAAAGGGTAATTTGGAAATAATTCTTATGTGGAATTAGGTGTGTAAGTGAATAAAATCCCAATTTGGTATTTATGTGGAGATATATGGGATTAATAAATTCATGAAAGGGTATTTTGGTAATTTGGGGTGATTCCATAAAGGAATTTAATTATGGAAATAGGGAAAATGGTGGATATTGAATTATTTGAGAAATAATTAATTTTCCCTAAATGGTGAATTAATGTGATAATGCCACATGGAGGGAGTTAAAGAAATGCAAAAAAAGAAATGATATTGGTCATTCTTGCATTAATGAGAGACATGATTATATGGATTAAGGAAAATCCAAAAAGAAAATGTGTAATTAGTCACCATTAATGCTTGAAATTATGGTGAATTAAATAAATCTAATGGAAAATGGGAAAATGGTCACCCATTAATGCTTTGGAAAATGGTGGGATTTATTTAAATGGAAAATAAAGGATTATGTCTTTCAAAGTTGTCTCTCAAGTGTGATGGTTATGAAAATGGTCCCATTAAATTAAATGAGAAGGAAATTAAATTATTTCTCTCATGTGATGGTGGGAAAATAGTCAAATTAAATTAATTGAAAATAAAAAAGAAATTTTCAAGTGATCCAATGGTTGTGCTTGAGTCTTGAAAGGGCAAAATAATCCAATGGATGAGATTAATCAAGATGAAGAGCATGGATTGTGCTTTCTCCAAGAGAGGAAACTTGTTTATTTAAAATGAATGGTGGAGATTTAATTCTCCTTAAGCACATGGATTATGCTTTAAATGGATGGTGGAGATCCATTCTTGAAAATGGGAAAGGGTAGTATAAAAGGGCAAGTGTGGAAGACTTGTCTCCCTTTAGCCATTGGTAGAAAGAATGAAAGAAAGAAGAGATAAGAGGAAAGGAAGGAGAAGAAGAGAAAGAAATCAAGGTAAGTGCATTCTTCTTTTCTTTATTTAGTGTTCTTGTATGCAAAGTAGTGAGTTCTTGTTTGAATGCCATCTTAGATGGGAGAAAATGAAGATGGAAGCTCTCTTGAAATGAGGAGTTAAAGGTTCAAGAATGAGGTAAGGGATGACCCCATGTGGAAGAGGCCTTGCATTGCATTGTAAGTAGGTTACATAAATTTTTATGTATCACTTTGCATGCTTTACTTGTACATGAGACCTATGGCCATGGGGGTGGGAAAGAAGTGGTGGGTTGATGCCTCAAACCATGTTGGGTTGTGAGGATAGAATAACCTAACCATGCTTGCATGCATTTGCTATTACATAGACTTGTTATGCTTGTATTTACTTTGCATATGCACCCTTACTGGGCTTTTGAGCTCATGAGCTTTTATCCTCCCCTTGTAGGTTGTTCTTATGTTAAAGGAGAAAAAGGAAAGGTTCAAGCTTGTGGTTGAAGCTCATGGTGTATTATTTGTTTTGTTGTAAATTTATGGCTTAAAGAAGCCTAGGCTTGTGGTATTTAATTTGTGGCTTCATGGCTTGGAGAAGCCTATTTATTGTAAATGCTTCATGTGATGTAATTTAAGGGTTTGCAATGGCTTGTGAAGGCCTAGAACCATGGAGGTAATTTATTTGGAATAAATCATGAGGTTGGAGAAAATGATTTTTGTTGTAAATGGAGGCTATGGGATGTGAAAAGTTGATATTTTAAATGCATTTAGAGGTGTGCAATTTTTTGGAAAAGTGTGGGTGTAGAGGCCTAAGAGAAAAAGGAAAAAAAAAAAAAAGGCTGAAGTGGCAGCAAGCAGCAGCAGCCCTGCGCGCGCAGGCAGGGCCGCATGGGCGGCCGGGTCCGCGCGAGCAGGGCCGCGTGTGCTGACTTTGTTAGTTAGTCTATGACCACCCAAATTGCATCGTTATGCTTTTTATTTTTGGGAAATCCTGTCACAAAATCCATCATGATATGCTCTCATTTCCACTTCGGAATGTCCAACGGCTTTATGAGCCCTGTTGATCTTTATGCTTGATCTTTATTCTTTAACATGTGTCACACTGAGTTACCTTTCTTGCTACACTTGCCTTCATTCTTAGTCACCAATAGACTTCCCGAAGGTCTCTATACATCTTCGTGGCTCCCGGGTGCATTGTATATCTAGTCCTGTGGGCCTCATTTAAAATCTTTTGCCTCAAGCTCTTTTAGTTTGGCACGTATATCCTTCCCCGAAATCTAAGTATACCATCATGCATCTCAAACTCGAGCTTCTTGGGCTAGCCATGCTCATCTACCCATAGAGGCATTAGTTTATCATCCACGTACGCCTCTCGTATTTCATTCAGCAAATCCAGCTAAACTACCATGCCAGCAATAAGGACGGACGATTCTTTCGGTACTATACTCATCATTAGTTGGTTAAAAGCCTCCATCATCTGCCACTCATTGGCCATCATCCCGTCCATAGATATAAGCACGTTCTTACTCAAAGTGTTAGCCATCACATTGGCATGCCCCAGGTGATATTGAATGGTGCAGTCGTAGTCCTTGAGAAACTCCATCCATCGTTGCTGCCTAAGGTTCAACTCCTTTTGTGAGAACACATATTTTAGGCTTTTGTGGTCTGTGAACACCTCAAAGGTTTTACCATATAGGTAATGCCTCCATAGCTTTACAGCATGTATCACAGCGGCCAACTACAAATCATGAGTCGGGTAGTTTACCTCGTGCCTCTTTAACTGTCGTGACCCATACGTGATCACTAGACCATTTTGCATTAATATGCAACCCAAACCTATCTTCAAGGCATCCGTGTATACAACGTATCCACCTGATCCACTAGGCATTGCCAGAACAGGTGCCGAGTTTAGCCTATCTTTGAGCTCTTGGAAGCTTTCCTTGCACTTGGCAGTCCATTCGAACTTGACTTCTTTCCATATGAGCTTTGTCATAGGCGTAGCTATCTTTGAAAACCCCTCTACAAATCTTCGATAATAGCCTGCCAATCCCAAAAATCTTCGTATCTCGATTACAAATGTTGGTTTCTTTCATCCTTGAATAGCCTCAATCTTGGCTAGATCTACCGAGATTCCCTCGGTTGATATCACATGACCCAAGAACGCAACTTGAGATAGCCAAAACTTGCATTTTGAGAACTTAACATATAGTTGATGTTTCCTAAGAGTTTCTAGCACTACTCTCAAGTGCCCCTCATGTTCATTCTCGTTCGAGAAATATACCAATATATCGTCTATAAACACAATTACAAATTGATCTAGGTAGGGTCTGAACACTCTATTCATGAGGTCCATAAATGCTGCTGGAGCATTCGCTAGTCCAAATGGCATCACCAAATACTCAAAATGGTCGTACCTTATTCGAAACGCTACCTTCGAGACATCATCCAGCGTAATTCTCATTTGATAGTATCTGAATCTCAAATCAATTTTTGAGAACACCTTTGTTCCTTGTAGCTGATCAAACAGCTCATCAATCCTTGGGAGTGGATACTTATTCTTGATCGTGGCCTTTTTTAATTGACGGTAGTCGATGCACATCCTCATACTACCATCTTTCTTCTTTACAAATAATATTGGTGCACCCCACAGTGACGTGCTTGGTTGGATAAACCCTTTGTTGATTAATTCCTGAAGCTGACTCTTCAATTCTTTCATTTCTGCTGGAGCCATCCGATATGGTGGAATTGATATCGGTTGGGTTCCTAGTACCAGCTCGATCGAGAACTCGATCTCTCGATGCGGAGGTAATCCCAGTAGCTCTTCTGGGAACACATCCTTGTAGTCTTGCACCACTCGCACCTTGCTAAGTTTTGGTAATTCTCCCTTTTTTAATTGAGCATAGGCTATATACCCATGAGCTCCCTGGCTTATCAATTTTACTGTCTTCATACCTGAGATCATTTTTCTAATCTTGGGGTCACCTTGTCCCCAAAATTTGACCCACCCTCCCTCGGGCTTCCTTATGGTCATTATTTTTCTTCGGCAGTCTATATTGGCATCATTCTTGGATAGAAAATCCATTCCTAAGATTATATCGAAGTCATATTGTAATACCCGGTATTAAATAATAAAAGAATTCTTGAGGATATGGGTTAAAACGATATTTAGCAAAGTTTCGGGCTAAAATGCAATATTCGAAACTTAAGCGAAGGACGAATGACCAAGTTAAGATAAGCCAATTGAGGAAAAATGGCACAATTAGGTGATATTTGATAAAATTAGGGATTTTCAAAGGTTTGAAGTCAAAAGCACGCAATTAGGAGAGTTCGGGCAAAAGTGCAGTTTTTGCAAAATGTCAGTGGGAGGTCGAATCGACGAATTTTTCAGAAATTCCAAAAGGAAATGGAAAATATAGAACTTGAGGGTCATTGTGGTATATTTAGAAAGATCAGGGACTCAAAAGAAAGGGGCCAAAATGTCAAAATAAGAAAATAGGGGTGAAAATGCAATTTTTGAAAAATTGCACATGGGAAACCGACCGGCCGCACATGGCCGCCGGCAGCCGCCTCTGGAGGCGTCGGGAAGCTCGCCTAAGGGTGCTAGCTTGCTCGCCAGGTGATGATGAAGCTCCAGGGGGTGGCCATTGGCCGAGCACGGCGGCGACGTGACTGGAAAATGATGGCGAAGATTTTTCCGTTTGGGCTGAATCTTTCGAGGGATCTAGAGCTCGATTTGTTGTTTTTTGATTGGTTTAGAGGCTAGATTTGGGCTAAAGGGATGAGGACGAGCAAGATGGGGTGAATAATCGAGCGAAAATCGACTATAAAAGGGGTGTTCGGCCGAGGGTTCAAAAACAAAAATCGATTACAAATTCTCGTGTTTTTGCTTGAATCGAGCTTGAGGGATAAGGGGCTTTTGTTCTTGATGTTCTAAGGATCATTTCTGGAGCATTTGAGGTCATTTGGTATAGAAATAGAGGGGTTTTCGAAGTTGGCCAGAAAACTGAGGTTTCCGACGCCGCGACCTGCAACTCGCCTTTAAGCCTACCTCCGGCCACTTTTTTCGACAATCAAGGGAACCATTGAGGTCGCCTTGAAGAGATCTACAAGCCCCCATAGTTGTTTTGGCCAAAGGAAGTCGCCAGAATCGGAGAAGAAGGCCGGAGAAGACGACCTGTGCGGCGGCGCGTGGATCCCACTCGCAGGGCTTCGGGGTGGCGCGTGAGGTAGTGTTTTTGAGTGTTTTTAATTTCATAATTTTGGTTGAATTATTTTAGGAATTATCATGGAAGAATATTTTGAAAAAAATGATGTTTGGTATTTTTAATGAATTTCCAAAGGTATAAATGTTTAAAAATTAAATAAAAATAGAGAAAAATATGGAAAAATAGAAATATTGATTCCAAAGGTCTTAAATGGTAAAATAGGAGTCAATTGGGTCATTGGAAGAAGAATTACATAATTTTCGAGGTATGGCACGTTTTTCGAGGCAAAATCTGGACTTTTTCAGATTGAGGTGAGTGGCTTGATTCTAGCTTATCCTTGTCTTTAAAGTGTTTTTAAATGCAATTGGTGAGTCCTAGTGAGCTTTATACCCTCCTAGACTTAGCCTATTTTACAAGTTTTATGCTTATGGTCATGGTGTCGACATTCGTTACATTGCATAAACTGATTTACTTTAAAATGTTAGTGCATGGCGTGTGAATTTTTATATCATTTAAAGTCTAGTTTCATTACTTCATTGGGTTCATATGGGGCGGTCGGGGTCTTCTTGAAAATGGGACACGGTTAGTCCTGGCGATCGGGTGACACGGTAGGGCATCCGGGGCTGGTACTGGTGATCGGGTGACACGGTAGGGCATCCGGGACTGGTAACCGAGTGACACGGTAGGGCACCCGGGGATTAAGTTTGTCAGGGAAATTCTCAAGTTTGACGTGTCATACATGTTGTCGATTAGTATGCCATGCTCATATATCATTCGCTGCATTACATAATCTGTTTCATGCTTTCACTTAGATGTTTATTCATCTAACCTGGGTTATGCCCCTGGAACATTCAACATTCCAGTTAGGGACAGCTGCGAAGCCAAGGACGAGGTCGGAGAGCCAATGGTGTTCATGTGATAGACATTGTATCATTTGGTAACATAGTAATCTATTTTGCTATATGTATGAACTTTTGTACGTCGGAGATGTAAACTTCTAGTATTGAAGTTATATGTGTGTCGATAGGAAACAACTTGTGTAACACGTGGTAAGCCACGTCATTTTGATTGATTAAGTATTCCGCTGTGTTTGTATTATCTCATTCGGTTGAGATTATGTTATTATTAACTAAACGAGTAAGACTGGAACTCTCAGGGTTTTCATCTGCATGTGAAGATTGTGCTCACAGGCGCCGCGAGTATCAGATTTGGTGAAAATGAAAAAAAAAAAAAAAACCTTGGGAATTTCCTTTTAGTAACACGCCTGTATAGGGCGGGGTGTTACACATATACTTTTAATAAGATTAAATCAATCTGGAATTGAATTTCACTCAAACTAATTTCACACTCTTCTATTATTTCTGATGCGTTCATGTTTTTACCCATAGGTGTTGATACTACCATCGGGCAACCCATAGGTTTGGTCTTTACTTCCAAACTCTCAACCAAAGCACGTGACATAAATGAATGCGTTAATCCAGGATCTATCAATGCATGCATAGGGGTTTCCATTATATAGAGCGTACCTTGAATGAATGCGGGATCTAACCCCACATCTTCTTTTGTCAGGTTATAGACACGTCCCTGACGAGTTCCACAAACTTCTCCCGCTTATTAAGCTGGCTTGTCTGCTTACTCGATTTTCATCCTTTTTGGGCAGTCCCTTGCGAAGTGCCCTGGCTGCTCACATTGGAAACACACGCCATTCACAGGACCCTTCACCAGAGGTGCTACCTTCCTCTTGGGATAGTTTCCCTGCATGTGCCCTGTCTCTCCACATGTATAACAACTAGATGTTCTCGCCAAGCATTTCTGCCTTGGGTGATTTTTCTCGCATTTAGGGCACCGCTTGCTAATTTGGAGATTTTTTTTTCCAGATTTGTGCTTAGTGTTCCCTTTTGACTCTTCCTGATCTTATCAGTTGTAGTCGTAGGAGATTCTTTTCTGTCGTTAGGGCTTTATCCAAGGCTTTCTCAAAAGAATAAACAGTCTAAGTGCTCAGGGCCTTCTATAGTTCTACTTGCAGTTCGGACAAGAATTTTTGTGCCTTTTTCCATTCATTAGCATCATACATTGGCACGTACTTGATGAGTTGGTTGAACTTGGCGTCGTACTGAGTCACCGACATCTCTCCGGTTTGCTTCAAGTTCATGAATTCCCATATCTTTTTTTGCCTCCAGCTTAAATGGAAATACTTTGCGTCAAAGACTTTCTTGAACGCTTCCCAGACTGTTATCGGAGTCTCGTCATCCTCCGATTCCTGCTTGAATCGATTTGCTGCAGAGTTCGCTCCATTGTTTTCCACCATCTCTCGGCATCTTCTTCCAATATAAAGGTGGCACAGTTCACCTTATCTTGGTCATTGTATTGTAAGTGTTGGAGTAGCTTCTCTGTTTGTTTTAACCAGTACTCAGCTATGCTGGGATCGTCGCCGGGCTTCCCTTTGAATATTGGCAGCCCCTGTCATCGGTACTGTTCCAGCAAATTATCCGGTTGCCTAGCCGATTCTCCTCTAGTTACATAGGTCATGAGATTCTCCATGACTCTTTCCATGCGGTCCAATCGCCCTTCGTGGATTGCAGACTCCCTTTCTTGGTCTTCACCATAGATGCCATTGTTACTAACATGGCCGTAGTGGCGAATCCCACTATCTTTGACACTCTCATCCCTCTGATTGGGAGTGACAAAAGCCCGATTCCTTTGTCGCCTTGTGGTTACCATCTGAAAGAAAATAAATGATAGAATCTCATTCTACAAACAAATCTTTTCAAAAGTTTCATTTCATTTATTATGCCAAAGTACAACATTTCTTAACAAAACACTACACTGGCACACTGAGCGAAAAAAAAAAATTGCTAAGACTTCTTTTAGGGGTTGTTCGACTTCCAGACCCAAGTATCATCATTCGTTGCCTTGTCTCCAGACTCGACCTCTAGTCCATCTGGATCATCGAATGTAATTACCCCTTCTTCTTCATCGTCCAAGCTAAAGAGATCAACGTCCATTTCATTAGCCTCGGCAACCTCGTCGGCGTCCCAATCTCCATCCGAATCTTCTTCTTCTATTATGGCTCCCTCGAACATCTCAATGACCTGATCGCGGAATCATATACAGAAGAAATGTAGAGATGCGTAATCACCTTGCTGGCGAATCTCTTCAGCTACGGGTCTCCATTCTTCTTTCATGTGATTTATCAGGAATTCTACCTGGGCATGCATTAGGCTCAGTCTCACGAAGCTATTTGGTGGCACATCCCTCAAGATGCCTTGTATTACGTCTAGGTGGTCAAAGACGTCTCCCATTATTGGCTCATTGTCCACCCATCGACTAGCCCAGTGGGTCACCCAAAATTGCTCAAGGTAATCCCCTACCATGCTGACATTGAAGAACCGATCAGATTTTTACTATTAAATGGTAACCATGTAGTGTCTGTACATGAATAGTACACTAGATAAGTTCCCAGGAAAGAAAGGTGGGTCATAAACGGACACATTTAAATACCAAGTCTTTCCTTAGCCAGAACTTTTCTAGAAATGCACTTTCACTTCAGCACACTTAGGTCCATAACCTCTAAGACTTCAATCATCAATTCTTGAATCTCTAAATAGGGATTTCTAAATCTAAGTTTTTCTAAACCTTGGGTTCATAGATCCCTGATGATCTTTCCTAAGTTTTCTTATAATTCGCTCTGATACCAACTGTAACATCCCAGCCTCTTCAGAGCGTTATATAATATGCTAATTTTTTTTTTTTTTTGAAACCATACTAGAATCTTTAACATGACTCATAAGAATAACACTCCCAAATGATATTAAAGGAAATGAAATATTTAATGCGCGCGGAAGCAGGATCAGAACCTTAATAAACCTTTATAACGAATCATGACATCCATGAGTTCATACATATAACTTAATCAGAATAACATTACAATAACTGAAATAGGAACATCAATAAAACATGATAACTTGTAATAGCCCTGGCTTAGGACCCATCACAATCTCCATCATGCTCATGTCTCGATTACTCCCTTGCCCTTCTGACTTCTCAACTCGCCTGGAACGTGGAATATTCTAGGGATATACATCCAACATTAGAAGATGAATCTTCTAGGTGAGGATTAAAATGACATTTACATGAATGCATGATGTAATAATGTGAATGAACATATGCCCTACTGTAACTTCCCTGCCCCACCAGCCTGGCACGAAACCCTAGACAGAATCCCAACCTACTTTCAGGATAATCCTAACGTTGTTCCATCATTTGCCGTTAGGGAATTTATGGCTACACTATCAAGGCGACATCCCAACCCGACACGAATATCAATATGCAAATAATATCGTGCCATGTAAAACTCATAATATATTGATACAACAATAGATTTATAAATATGATAGGATGCTCATATAACTTAGCCATTTTCATGACTATCATGCTCAACATAGCCAAAATATAACATGTATAAGCCTTTAGGCTAAAACCACTCACCTTTAACAAACCTCGAAAAGCGTGCATCGCCTCAATTTGTGTGCTCGACCTTGATTTTTGTGCCAACCTCAAAAGTTGCAGCAACACTCAACCCTAGGCCTCACAACACCCTAATCATCATTAAAAGATCAAAAATCTGATTTTCTCACAATTTCTTTATTTTCTCTATTTTCTCCCATTTTCTCTCTAAAACTCCAAACAAATATCTACCAAACTTTTTTCTTCAATCTTTCTTCACAACAAATCATAACAGCCTATGAACTTCATGAGAAAATTACTGAACTTACCTGGATGTAGCGTTTTCACGCTAAACGAGTCTAGTCGATGCAAAACTGAGAACTAAGAAAGGTGGCTTCAAAACTAATTGCACACACCTAAAGATCTTGAATTTATAGGAATTTAGAAATTTTTACCAAGAATTTTCAAGCCTTCACGCACCTGCGCATGCTTCTGGAAGATGCCTCACGCGCTGCCACGTGCACCGCTGCTGGGTGCGTGCGATACACGCACCGGTCATCTTCTTTGCGAGATCTCCGACCAGCTCTGGTTTTTTCACAATTTCTCCTCCGTTCGATCTCTGTTTTGCCAACCGTTTGAACCTACGGCTTCCTTTTTTCGCCCTCTACAAGGTAATACCTTAAAACACCTTGATCAGAGCTATTTTCTGACTACTCAAGCTCATTTTCAAGTGAAGCTCATTTTTTCGATGAGGCTTCGGATCTCTCTCATCTCTCAATCAAAATGGCTCAAATTTCCAAAAATGAAGCTCTGGACATGGGTAACAAATGCCCCTTATCCTTGATGCTCAATTCTTTCTCTAACAAGCCCGATTTTGAGCTTCAAGTTTAAGAAAAATTCAGTCACTTTGGTTCTCCTTTTATACACCAAATTGAGCCACAAAATGACGGATCTTGCTTTACCAAAGGCCACTAAGGCCTTCCCATGCCCTAGATCAGTCCAAGATGCACCAAAAGTTTCCCAAAAGATGATTTACCGACGGTAAATTATGGTTGATTTCGGTCAAAAATTTGGCCATTCTCTACCAAGCCAAGGCCGATTGTTGGCGAAGATTGATTCTAAGGCCTTGCCCTGACGTCCCTTACCCCTTTCTTGGGTCTTCTAGCACCAAATTCGATGATGGGAAGGGTGGCCAGAAGCTTGGTCTGCCATGGCAGCTTCCAAGTTTTGGAAATTACACTTTTGCCTCTTCATTTTGGTTTACTCACATTTTGGCATTTCCATGAAGCCCCTGAACTTTCTATAACTTCCATTCAGTCCCTAAAGCTTGAAATCTTGATTTCATCTTCTAAGATTCCAAAAAAATGTCATTTTGACTTCCCTTGGGCAAATTAAAGAAATTACACTTATGCCCGAATCTTCATTTTGGTTGTAAATCTTTTTGTTTCTTCCTAAAACAACTGAAGGGTTGTTCTACATACTAAATATGAACTTTTTTCAGGTTCTGTTAACCTCTCGAAAGTCTCATGCGATAATTCAATTTTTCAGCCAGAATCATAGCTGTATTTTAGCTGTACCAAAAATCATTCTCGATCCAATTTCTCTCAATACTAAAAATCATTTCTTGAGATTCTTAATAGGTATATTCCTGTTTCCTTAAGTATATGAGCCCTCGGGCATTCCCTCTAGTCGATTCGGACATTTTCTCGGCCTATTCTAATACTGATTTCCTTTGAAACCTCATATTTCTTACCCAAAAATTTTTTGGGTATTACAAAGCGTATAATACCCCATATTTTTGTGAAGATGCCATGTATTTTAAGTGAGTTTAAAATATCAAAAAATATGCTTAAAATGGAAACAAGTGATCGAATCGGTCGTAAGAAGTGCCCTGGAGCTTAGATACCTAAGGACAAAGGTATATCTTTGATAAGCATCTCGAGACGAGATTTATGACGCTGAAAGAAATCAAATCAGAGACGATTTTTCAGTTAAGTTAAGTTGTAGCCTAAAAAGATCGAATGATGGTAAGGGCTTCCCAGAAATCGTACATATCATGTTATTTTCAGTTATTAATTTTGAGATTTTAATTATCTCGATAAATTTGATGTTTCAGGGTGTAATTGTAATTAGAGAATTATTCAAATGAAATAAGGATAAAATTATAAGTTCATGTGGTAAAATATTAAAGTTGAAGACTTGAAATAAGGGTCAAAATGTTATTTGGAAGAAGTTGGGGAATTAGCTTGGATTTCAAAAGTTAAATCCATTATAGTTTTGGATTTGAAAAGCCATTCAAATATATTTTTGAGTCTTTGGAGTCCATGGCTTAGATTGTGACAAGTGGCATAATGTAATTGGTTGAAGAAATCTATAAATAGGCACCATGGGTTGTTCTCAAATCATTCCAAGCAAGTTTGAGAGTTGAGGTACTCTAAGAGGACGAGATTGCTCTAGAGAGAGAAGAGGAAGTTCAGCAAGAAGGTGGGAAGAAATCGAAGGAGAAGCCGAGGAGATCGAGCCTCGTCGGAGTTATGAGCCTTCATCGGAATTCACCAAAATCAGTCAGAACAAAAGTGAGTTAAGTCCAATTTTTTTTATAATCCTATAGAAGGGGAAGAGATGGTCGTGTAGGTTCAAACAGGGTTGAATCAGAGTTAAAATGAGGAAATTATGGCTGAAATACGAAAACTACGCAATGCTATCCGAATCTGGTAGCCAGCGCGTGAAATACACGCGCCGAGAAGTGCTACGTCTGAAGGCATGTGGCTCACCTTCTTGAGGCGCGTGAGGGCGCGTGAGAGGTCCTTTTTCAATGAAAGTTTTCAGTTATGCCCCTAATTTAATGCCCCTCAACCCTATATAAAAATATTTGAGATCAGGTTTACCAAAACGTGTGTTTTTTGCAAAAACCTAGGCCATTTGCTATGGAATTATACCGTCAAAGAGATAAACCAACAAGGTGAGACTCCTATACTCCAAATCCTTTCTTTTATTCTCTTATGAGAGACTCCTATTGCATGAGACGTGTTTTGTGAAGTTCTTGTACGTAAACTCTTATTGTTCTCTTACGTGAAATCATGTTGCATATATGAACTGAATTTTCCTGAAAATATATGTTGTTGGCTTTTTAACTGTTGCATTTATAAAATTAATGTGGCTAGATGAGTTCTATTGCATGAGACTCCTATTGTTCTCTAAGGAAAAGTTCGCATGTGGCTAGATGAGTAAAGCCACTGTAAGTTTTGGAAATTAGGTTAGGATTTTTGAAATATTTAGTGGCATACTCTTATTGCTTATTCAAATTGAATTGTGCCACGCCGTGATGATTTAATAGATTGCCCTGTCTTCTTGCCAGATGGTGAATACAAGAAGGAACAGGCGCGAGAGAGGCAATGGCGAAGAAAGCCACACCAACCCGCACCCAAGAGGTGGTGTGGAAGGTCAAAGAGATGCACGAGATGACCTCGGTGAAGGTCAAATTGATAGGATTGAGAGAATCCTAGAAGGCATTGCTGGGAGAATTTTTGAGTTGCAGCCCGAGCAAAGAAGGGTAGATTCCTTGGAGAGGTATCTACAACAAAACCCGCCAGTGTTTCGAGGAAAACCGGTAGACGACCCTGCAATCAGTGAATACTGGTTGGACCTGACCGAGAAGTTCCTACAAAGATTGAGAATCTTGAATAAGGACAAGGTCGAGTGTGCGACCTATATGCTGGAAGAGGAAGCGGCTCAATGGTGGGGATCTATGCAGCGAGCAATACCTAATCACACAGGATCTCAGGGGTCGGCAACAGACATAGAAGTGGGGGAGGCACCCCAGATGTTGTGGGAACGGTTTAAGGAACTGTTCAACGGGAAATTCTTTCCCACTTGCTGGAAGTTGGCTAGAGCTTGAGAGTTTATGAACTTACGCCAAGGGCCAAATATGTCTGTGGCCTAATACGAGGCTGAATTTTTGCGGTTAATCAAATATATGTCGCTGTACGGGATGGATGATGTGGAGAAAGGACGAAAATTCTTACAAGGCTTGCGAATTGAATTTCAACAACTGATGAGTTTGGTCCACGTGGAGTCTTACACGGTTATAGTTTTCAAGGCTATGACTGCCGAGGAGAATATGACGTGGGTGGCAGAACTAAAGGCCACAACGGTTCAAATTAGAGGACAATCAGAGAAATCCCACTCAACTATGGGACCTCGAGATGGGAAGATCGTGAAAAAGGGCAAGGCGTGCTTTAAATGTAAGAAGAGGCACCCGGGCAAGAGGTGCGATGGCCAAAGCGTTATCTGTTACACTTGTGGACAACCCGGGCATACTTCCAGAAATTGCTCAAAGGGAATGGTCTAAGAAGGTAAAGTTATAGCAGCAACACCAGTGAGTGTGATCTGCTACAATTGCAACCATCACGGGCACATCTCGAGGAATTGCCCAAGGAAGAAAAAACAGCCGCTAAAGATTGAAGTGGGAAAAGGGACCAGACAGGGGCAAGTCTATAATTTGACCAAAGAAGACGTAGAAGTGAACTCTGGAATTATCCAAGGTACTATCTTCATTTTGGATACTCCTGTGCATGCATTGATAGATCCAGGGTCTACTCATTCTTTTATATCGCATGCTTTGGCTGGGAGTTTGAGAGTAAAAACTGAGTCTATGGGGTGTCTTATGGTGATTTCGACACCTATGGGTAAAAGTATGAAGTCCTCAGAAATGGTGAGGGGATGCGAAATTAGCCTGAGTAATGTTCAGTTCCAAGCTGATCTAATTCTGTTAGAAGTATATGAATTTGACATAATCTTAGGGATAGACTTCTTGTCCAAGTACAATGCCAACATAGACTGTGGTAGGAAGATAATGACCATAAAAAAACCAGAGGAAGGGTGGGTCAAATTTTAGGGACAATGCGACCCTGAGGTCGTAAAGATGATTTTGGCAATTAAGGCAACAAAGTTGTTGGCCCGAGGAGCTCATGGATTCATAGCTTATGTTCAGTTAGAAGAAAGAGAGGTACCGAAACTCAATAAGGTGTGAGTGGTACAAGAATATGATGACATGTTTCCAGAAGAATTGCCAGGACTACCTCCACCTCGAGAAATTGAGTTCTCAATTGAGTTAGTGCTAGGAACCCAGCCGATATCAATTCTGCCATACCAAATGGCTCTGGCGGAGATGAAATAATTGAAAAGTCAGCTACAGGAGTTGATTAATAAGGGGTTCATTAGGCCAAGCACGTCACCATGGGTTGCACCAGTGCTATTTGTGAAGAAGAAAGACGGGAGTCTAAGGATGTGCATTAGCTATCGTCAGCTAAATAAGGCCATTGTAAAGAACAAGTATCCGCTCTCAAGGATAGATGAATTCTTTAATCAACTACAGGGAGCGAAGGTGTTCTCGAAGATCGATTTGAGATCTGGTTATTATCAGTTGAGAATTAAACAAGATGATATTTCGA
The DNA here is from genome assembly GCA_036245055.1 of Diospyros kaki. NCBI lineage: Eukaryota > Viridiplantae > Streptophyta > Magnoliopsida > Ericales > Ebenaceae > Diospyros > Diospyros kaki. The sequence goes on from BSEG01000002.1 coordinate 24,692,583, forward strand.
AGACGGCATTTCGGTCAAGGTATGGCCATTTTGAGTATTTTGTAATGCCATTCAGATTAACTAACGCTCTAGCAACATTTATGGATCTTATGAATAGGGTGTTCAAGCCCTACCTAGATCGGTTTGTGATCGTCTTCATAGATGATATATTAGTGTATTCTTCGAATGAAAGTGAGCATGAGGAGCACTTGAGAATAGTGCTAGAAACTCTCAGGAAACACCAATTGTATGCCAAGTTCTCAAAGTATGAGTTCTGGTTATTCCAAGTGGTGTTTCTTGGGCTTGTGATCTCAGTCAAAGGAATCTCAATGGATCTGACCAAGATTGAGGCTGTTCGAGGATGGAAGCAGCCAATGTGTGTGACCGAAGTGCGAAGCTTTTTGGGATTGGCGGGCTACTATCAAAGATTCGTAGAAGGGTTTCCAAAGATAGCTGCACCTATGACGAAGCTCATACGGAAGGAGGTCAAGTTCAAATGGACTGCCAAGTGCAAGGAAAACTTTCAGGAGCTCAAGGACAGACTGACCTCGGCACCTGTGCTGGTAATGTCTAGTGGGCCCGATGGATATGTTGTATACATCGATGCCTCGAAGGTTGGTTTGGGTTGTGTATTGATGCAGCATGGTTGGGTGATCGCATATGGATCACGCTAGTTGAAGAGGCACGAAGTGAACTACCCAATGCATGACTTAGAGCTGGTAGTGGTGGTATATGCTCTGAAGCTATGGAGGCACTACCTATATTGTAACACCCAGTGTTACTGGTGTTAAGAGAATAAGAAAGGAAGTGTAAAACTTTCAAAAATACCCTTGAGGAGGTGATGGATCTTTGAGATTGAGGGTGCCCTATGAAAGGGGTATTTTGGTAATTTGGATAGTGAAATCCAATAAAGGGTATTTTGGTAAATTGGAAATAATTCTTATGTGGAATTAGGTGTGTAAGTGAATAAAATCTGAATTTGGTATTTATGTGGAGATATATGGGATTAATAAATTCATAAAGGGTATTTTGGGAATTTTAGAATTTAATTCCATAAAGGAATTTAATTATGGAAAATAGGGAAAATGGAGAATATGCAATTATTTGAGAAAATAATTATTTTTCCCTAAATTGGTGAATAAATGTGGTAATGCCACATGGATGGTGGAGATGAGAACTTGGAAGCCAAGGTTAGTGTCTTGTTGTGACACTTGGCATTTTGTGGTCCAAGTTAAATGGAGAGATTAAATTAAATGCAAAAGAATTGAAATTGGTCTTTCAAGCATTTAAAGAGAGGCATGATGGTTTGGATTAAAAGAAAATCCGAAAAAAATAAAATAAAATAAATTAGTCATGCATTAATGTTTGGAAAATATGAAGATTTTATTAAATGAGAAAGAAAGCATTTATGTCTTTCAAGTGGTCTCTCATGTGATGGTGGAAATTAGTCCCATTAAATTAAATGGGAAGGAAATTAATGATGTCTCTCAAGTGTGATGTGTTGAAATTAGTCAAAATAAATATATGGGAAAATGGCTAATTTTGGTATTGGAAGACTAAATTGATCCAAGGGTTAGGATCAAGTCTTGAAAAGGTGAAATATATCCAATGGCTTGGATTAAGTCTTGAAAATGGCATATAATTGTCTCATTAAAGTAAATGAGAAAGAAATGGAATTTCCAAGAGGGATTCAATGGTTGAGATTTGGCCTTGAAAAGGGGAAAGAAATCCAATGGTTGGGATTTTAGAAGACAAAAGCACATGGATTGTGCTTTGGTGGAAGGCTAGGATTTGTTCTCTCAAATCCATAAAGATCCAAAGGCCTAGACTCATTCTTGAAATATGGAGGCCTGGTATAAAATGGCAAGTGTGGAAGACTTGTCTCCCTTTTGGCCATTTGTTGAAAGAATGAAAGAAATAAGAGATGAGAGGAAAGGAAGAAGAAGAAGAGAAGAGAATTAAGGTAAGTTATATTTTCTTCTTCTCTTTAAATTAAATGGGAAGGAAATTAATGATGTCTCTCAAGTGTGATGTGTTGAAATTAGTCAAAATAAATATATGGGAAAATGGCTAATTTTGGTATTGGAAGACTAAATTGATCCAAGGGTTAGGATCAAGTCTTGAAAAGGTGAAATATATCCAATGGCTTGGATTAAGTCTTGAAAATGGCATATAATTGTCTCATTAAAGTAAATGAGAAAGAAATGGAATTTCCAAGAGGGATTCAATGGTTGAGATTTGGCCTTGAAAAGGGGAAAGAAATCCAATGGTTGGGATTTTAGAAGACTAAAGCACATGGATTGTGCTTTTGGTGGAAGGCTAGGATTTGTTCTCTCAAATCCATAAAGATCCAAAGGCCTAGACTCATTCTTGAAATATGGAGGCCTGGTATAAAATGGCAAGTGTGGAAGACTTGTCTCCCTTTTGGCCATTTGTTGAAAGAATGAAAGAAATAAGAGATGAGAGGAAAGGAAGAAGAAGAAGAGAAGAGAATTAAGGTAAGTTATATTTTCTTCTTCTCTTTAATTAGTGTTCTTGTATGCAAAGTGAATGAATCCTTGTTTGAATGTCATCTTAAATGGGAGAAGATGATGGTGGGAGTTCTCTTGAGAAGTAGATTTAAAGATTCAAAGAGAAGAAAAGAGGTAAGGGATGGCCCCGTGGGAGGGTGGCCTTGCATTGTGTAGTAAATATGTTTCATAAATGTATATGTTGCATTTGGCATTTGGCATGTTCTTTATGTTCATGAGACTTATGGCCATAGGTTAGTTTGGGAACATGGTTGAAATGGTGGGTTGATGCCTCTAACCTTGGAGGGTTGTGAAAGCAAAGAAACCTAGCCACACTTGCATGCATTTGGCATCATATAATCTTGTTATGTTCATATTTATTTGGCATTGCACCCTTATTGAGCTTAATAGCTCATGAGGTTTTTACCCTCACATGTAGGTTGTGAAAGCATGGTAAAGTAAAGGAAATGGTGGAATGACATGTGGAAACATGGAAAGAAGATTCAAGTGTATGTTATGGCTTATGGAAGCCTATGTTGTTGTGTTTGATTTATGAGGTGTAAATGTATTTGGTTGGTGATGGCTTGTTCAAGCCTAAGATCATGTGTGTAATCTATATTTTGGAATGTTTGATTTTACTTTGAAATGACGCATTGCCTTAAGGCATGTTGAAGCATAGGTTGGGTGAAAATCTCATTGTTGGGTGTGTTGTGGGAAGCAACCAAGATGTAAATAAAAATGATTTTGTTGGAAAATAGAGACAAAATTTGGATGAAAGTGAAGTATTTTATTTAATTTATTTTTCTAGAAAATATGTGTTTAAAAGCCCAAAGAAAAAAAAAAAGAAAAGAAGTGAAGAGGCAGCAGCCTTGCGCGCGCAGGCAGGGCCGTGTGGCCTGCCGGGCACGCGCGGGCGACAGTGGCCACGCACGGTCGGCCGCACGCAGCATACGCGCCCAGCGCCCAGTAGGGCCCCGGGCGTGCCAGCGGGCCCCGCCGGCCATTTTTTTTTCAAAAATCTGGAAATTTAGGGATTTTTGTACAATTCCCATTTGATTTTGGGCCTCGGAGGAATTTTCAAAATAAAAGGGATTTTTCAAACATTTTTGGAGAATAATGTCGAAATTTTGAAAAATTGAAAATGATGAGTTTTTCCTCCAAATTTGGTAATCAATCAATGGATTGATTTTAATGGTGATTTATGGAGCCTGGTAAAATTCTTGATCGGAAAAAGAATTTAAAATAATTGAGAAAATGGCGATTGGGCGTCTAAATGAGATTTTCTTTATAGCCAATGCGGTGTGGTTAAAGCCCAATCTGCTAGTGAATCCTAGGGTTCAGGGAAAGGATGGACGAGCCTAGTTCCCACCTAGGGCGTTTCGTCTTGAAACATGGTCCACCCTTCACCAAAGGCCGAGCAGATGGACAATTCAGGTGATTGTTCACGAGTAACACCTGTAAGTGGGAGCAGGGCGTTACATATATGGAGAGACGTTCGATGTATTCACGGACCACAAAAGTCTAAGGTATGTGTTCTCGCAAAAAGAGTTGAACATGAGGTAGCGACGATGGATGGAGTTCCTGAAGGACTATGATTGCACCATCTTGTATCACTTGGGGCGTGCCAATGTGGTGGCTGACACTTTGAGCACGACTATGCATATTGTTATGGCAGAGTTGATGGCCCAGGAGTGGCTGCTGATTGAGGCTTTTAACCTGATGACAGTGAGTGTAGTGCTAAAGGGATCTTCTGTCCTAGTAGCTGGCCTGGCAGTAAATTGGATCTAGAGACCGAGATATGGGAGGCTAGTGGGAGTGACCGGCGTATACGTCTATGGGTAGATGAGCAAGGCCAGCCCAAGAGTTTGGATTTTGAGATGTGAAATGGCATTCTCAGGTTTTGGGGTAGAGTGTATGTGCCAAACCTTCAGGAGTTGAGGCAGACATTTATAGATGAAGCCCACAGAGCTAAGTATACTGTGCACCCAGGAGCCACAAAAATGTATCGAGATCTTCGATAAATCTACTGGTGGCCCGAGATGAAGGCCAGCGTGGCTAGGAGGGTGGCACAATGTGATATATGCCAAAGGGTAAAGATTGAACATCAGAAACCCACAGGGTTGATGAGACCATTGGAAGTTCCCGAGTGGAAATGGGAACATATCACAATGGATTTCATGACAGGATTTCCGAAGAGCCGAAGGGGCTATGATGTCATTTGGGTGTTGGTAGACAGGTTGACAAGGTTGGCGCATTTCCTACCTATGAGAATGGATCAACCGGTACGAAAATTTGCAGAGCAGTACGTGAAGGAAATCGTACGACTCCATGGTGCATCGGTAAGTATAGTTTCAGATCAAGACTCGAGGTTTACCTTGAGATTTTGGGAAAGTTTGCAGGAATGCATGGGGACCCAGCTGAAATTGAGTACGACTTATCATCCGCAGACTGATGGGCAATCAAAGAGGACAATTCAAACACTTGAAGATATGTTGAGATCATGTGCCCTTGATTTTGGAGGAAATTGGGAGGAGCATCTGCCATTGGTAGAGTTTGCATACAATAATAATTACCATGGCACCATCGGGATAGCTCCTTATGAGGCTTTGTATGGAAGAAAGTTTCGGTCGCCCATCTGTTGGACCGAAGTAGGGGAACGACAGATGTTAGGGCGTGAACTTGTGCATCAGACTATGATAAGATTCAAATAATCCAAGAGAGGATTCGAGCTGCGCAAAGCGACAAAAATCTTATGCTAATTAAAGAAGAAGGGATCTAAAGTTTGAGGTAGGGAATCTACTGTATCTCAAGGTGTCACCCCAGCATTTGGTGATGCGTGGAAACGGTAAAGGAAAACTGAAGCCAAGGTATATAGGACCATATCCGATTGTGGAAAGAGTTGGACCTTTGGCCTATCGATTGGAGCTTCCGCCTAGCTTGTCCGGGATTCATAATGTGTTCCACGTCTCCCAATTTCGAAGGCATGTGCCAAATCTAACCCTCGAAGTTTGGGTGGAGACAATTGAGCTAAGGAATTACTTGAGCTACCCGAAGTCACCTGGAGCAATTTTAGATCGCCGAACTCAAGTGTTGCAAAATAAAGAGATCCCGTTAGCAAAGGTTCAGTGGGGAAAGCACTCAGATGACGAGGCAACGTGGGAATTTGAGGAAACAATTAGGAAGAAATATCCTCATCTGTTGGAAGAAATGGAAATAGAGTAGGAAATTTTTATATTTTCTTCCAAAAATTGTATTCCAAAATGCAATAATTATTTAACCTTCAATAATTTCGAGTATGTTTCAAATTTTGAGAACGAAATTCTTTTAAGAGGGGAGAATATAATACCCCATATTTTCGTGAAGATGCCACGTATTTTAAGTGAGTTTAAAATATCGAAAAATATGCTTGAAATGGAAACAAGTGATCGAATCGGCCGCAGAGAGTGCCCTGGAGCTTAGATACATAAGGACAAAGGTATATCTTTGACGAGTGTCTCAAGGCGAGATTTATGACGCTGAAAGAAATCAAATCAGAGACGATTTTTCAATTAAGCTAAGTTGCAGCCTAAAAAGATCGAATGATGGTAAGGGCTTTTCGAAAATCATACATATCATGTAATTTTGAGTTATTAATTTTGAGATTTCAAGTATCTCGATAAATTTGATATTTGAGGGTGTAATTGTAATTAGAGAATTATTCAAATGAAATAAGGATGAAATTATAAGCTCATGTGGTAAAATATTAAAGTTGAAGACTTGAAATAAGGGCCAAAATGTTATTTGGAAGAAGTTGGGGAATTAGTTTGGATTTCAAAAGTTAAATCCATTATAGTTTTGGATTTGAAAAGCCATTCAAATATATCTTTGAGTCTTTGGAGTCCATAGCTTAGATTATGACAAGTGGCATAATGTAATTGGTTGAAGAAATCTATAAATAGGCACCATGGGTTGTTCTCAAATCATTCCAAGCAAGTTTGAGAGTTGAGGCACTCTAAGAGGAGGAGGTTGCTCTAGAGAGAGAGGAGGAAGTTTGGTAAGAAGGCGGGAAGAAATCGAAGGAGAAGTCGGGGAGATTGAGCCTCGTCGGAGTTACGAGCCTTTGCCCGAATTCACCAAAATCAGTCAGAACAAAAGTGAGGTAAGTCCAATTATTTTTGATAATCCTATAGAGGGGGAAGAGAGGGTCACGTTGGTTCAAACGGGGGTTGAATCGGAGTTAAAATGAGGAAGTTATGGCCGAAATACGAAAACGACGCAATGTTGTTCGAATCTAGTAGGCAACACATGAGATACACGCACCGGGAAGTGCTACGCGTGAAGGCATGTGGTTCACCTTCTTGGAGCGTGTGAGGGTGTGTGAGAGGTCCTTTTTCCATGAAATTTTTCAGTTATGCCCCTAATTTAATGCCCCTCAACCCTATATAAAAATATTTGAGATTCAGTTTACCAAAACATGTGTTTTCTTCAGAAACCTAAGCCGTTTGCTGTGAAATTATATCGTCGAAGAGATAAACCAAAACATGTTGCATATATGAACTGAATTTTCCTGAAATATATGCGCTTAGCTTTTTAACTGTTGCATTTATAAAATTCGTGTGGCCATATTGTTGTACTTATTTGTTGTTAGCCGAGGGCAAAAGTCGGATATCTCCCGAGAGGCGATATGCGTGAGCCATCGAGAAAGCTCTCGTGGAGAAGACTGTGAGTCTAAGGAACAATAGATGTGGTGCTTGCATGAGTTCTATGAGGTCGGGCTAAAGTGACATGGTTAGGGACCTCCCGAGAGGCGCTATGCATGTGTCATTGAGAAAGCTCTCATTAGAGGAGGTTAACGTGTTTACAAGGCACTTCGGAGTAGTTCTCGTTGTCTTCTCATACATTTTACACTTGATCATGCATCAATATAAACTGTTTTTTTTTTTTTTTGGAGTTTCTCACTACAAGATTCATCTTCTAATTGGACTATGTTCTCGGAATATTCAAACGTTCTAGGTTCGACAAGTGGCTCTAAGGGAAATGAAGTAGCTGAAGAATAAGTTTAATTTGCTTCTTGTATCATGTTTATCATATCTATATTTATGTGTGAGCCTATGTATGTTTAAGGCGTTCAGTTACCACTTACGAGAGATGATGTCCTTGTAATACATTTTGTAGACATGTTGAACAATTTTATTTATGATAAATAAAGCATTATGGTTGTGAACCATATCAGGTTCGATCTAGCTTCCGCATTTGAAATTTTAACGCCTGTCTTAGCTATTCGATTATTGGGTTTGTTAAGCTGAGAAGGTACAAATTAGGGTTTTTGGGATATTGTGTGATGTATGTCAGCTATTGTTATATGAAAACTTTTTATATTTTTCCAAAATCCTAAGTTATAACACACTCAAGAAATTTGGGGTGTTACAAAGGGGAATCATGCAAATCTGGGAAATTGGTCCTTAGTGAATGGTGGGCGATCAAGGGCTTTCCCAAGGGAGACAGACTTTAACCCTAAGAAGGTCTTTCTTCAGAGGGATCACTTCTTCCAGGATGACAAATGTGCATTAGCTACTTCGAGAAGACTCTCTTAGGGGGATATTCCACAACACAAAAGGATCAAAATATTGTTAAAAGTTAACAGAGGGTCAAGGTGACGTTAAGAGTTAATTGGGATGTCATTAAGAGTCTAAGTTCCATTAAGAGTTAATGGAAGTGCTATTAAGAGTTAATATAGTCTAAGTGCAATTAGACTAAAGTTTCAGTGGAAGACATAAAACTGTAAACCAATCCTTAAAAATAGTCAACAGTATTGTTTGGCAAAGTGTTTAGAAATGAGACCATTCTTTTGTATTTTCAATCTATAGAGCATTTAATGCTCTAAAATCTTCATTAAATACACCAAAAAGTGGAATTAATGAGGAGAGGAAGAAGGAATAATAGAAAAGTAGGGAATGGAGAACGGTTCTCCAATGCTCAAGCAATTTTTAATTCTCGGCAACTTCTTTGAGCTTTCAACTTCTTCTTCTTGCTCTTGCTTTTGTAGACCTTCTCTCCTTCTTACTATATCTTTCTTCTTCTCACTTGATGCTTATTGATGTGATGAGTAGTTCTTCTTGAAAGAACCCAACAACTAGCTTTCTGTTGTGTCATAGATTTTTCAAAAAAGATTTATCTGGGGTGTTTTTAATTAATACATCCAACCGAATGTGTTTTTAATGAATAATTCCAAGTGAAAGTATTTTTTTTAAAAGAATAAATCATAATTAAATGACAAAGAAATAATTAATAATACTTATAATGTAAATATTCATGATTTTGAGGGCAAAATGGTCCAAGAAAAAATGTTGCAGTATTCCCTATAAATTGCATAGTAAATGAGCAGTGGAGGGGAGTTTTTGGCATGGTTCCCAAAGCTCCTCCTTGTCTTCTTGCCGCAACATTCCAACATCTCTTATGTTCCTTGCCGTAGTCTGCTGCTACACTCCTTCTTGCGGCAACATCCTTGTCCTGCATTCGCTCCTGCGGCAATCTACCGCTACACTCTTTCTTGCAGCCACATGCTTGCGGCAACACACTAGTGCCTTGCAGCAATTCATGTTTCTTGTGACACATTCTCTAGCTACAGCTGAATCTTCTTACGACAATTCATCCTCGCAGCACACTAATTCTTCTCCCGGCACTTCATCCTTGCTGCACACTGATTCTTCTCTCGGCATTTCATTCTTACAAGACCTTAAGTTTTCTCCCAGCAATTCATCCTTGTGGTAGTCTGATGGGCAGCACCAAAGTATTATTGCAAAAAATGAAACAACAAAGCAGAAAACGGGATGATGTGATTATTCTTCCCAAAATAGCAGCCTCTTCCTGGACTCTCCTTCTTCCCAACTGGGATCCCATCCCAATGCTACACGCGAAACAGCAAGCTTCACTTGCTGAACATTCTCCTTCCCAGTTGTTTTCTTCTTCCCGGCAGATTTTGGCTAAACGCGTGGCCGCCTGGTCTTTCTCTTGGGTTGCTTCCAACTACCCAGTTTTCTCCCATCCAACCACGTGTGCTCCATGCCACCATTTCATTCCACATACAAGCAATACACATGCTACCACCATCTAATTGCTATCCTTATATAATATACAAATAATATGCATGATTTAAGTTCCAATTCCTCAAGCCATGATGTCCTGCGAGCGCTGTAATAAATCTCTTCGCCTATGATGTACATATAATATGCATATATTCATATAATGTGCATGCAAGCCACTACCTCCCTTAAGCAAGTGCCCATGGGGCCCCACCTCTATGCCTTGTCCCCCATTATCTCCCATTGCAATTCACCCATGATGAACATCCAACATACACCCACGTATGTCATACACTTTGTAATTACCCAATGGGCCCCTGCCATTTCCTAATTGAATTATATAATATATGAATATTACATGAGTATAATTGAATAATTATATAAGGTGTATGCAATTGATTAAGTTAATTAGATATATATATTATACATGTAATTAGCTGAGTTAAGGAGGAGGTGCCAATCAAGTTATAGGGTTTTCTAAGCTACACCCTAACTCTTCTCGCAGGAACTAATTCATATCATGCACAATAAGGATGTAATCTCTTTTAGAAATTGTTGGAAATGTATGCCCTAAAGACACGTTTTATTTAATTTATGGTAATAATGTTTCTTTTAGTCAGTTTATGGCACATATATTATTTGCATTTAATTGTTGGAAAAGTGTCCATACTATTTAGTAAGTGATTCATGTGATGGGTCGTTCTTCACAGTTAGGCATGAATCATGAGTACTTAATAAGCAAGAAAAATATTGCTCTTGATCTTTTGATAGAACTGGGCATTCTATCATGATAAGATCATTGTGCAATAGATCCTAATGGAGGATGGCTTGCCTTAGCCAGTAAACAATCCGTTTACTCTAATTGTACAAGCGCATTTGGAATGCGTAGAGTGGACCTGTAATAAAAGCTAATGACAAAGTACTAATTATCATGGAGCTAGTCTATCACTGCTACTACGTGGACGAGTACTCTAATACTTGAGTATTAGTTGGTGGTCTAGTGAACCTAGAGCTATATTCTTAGATTCATTGTAGGTGAGGTCTATCAAAGATCAATAACCTTGTGAGTTGGGAGTATGGTTTCTAATTAGCTAAGACAGACTAATACAAGATAGTTTTTGTGATTCACCCCCTTGTGATTGTCCAAGAATAATAAAATAATCCAGGACCCTGGGAACGTGACTTAAGAGTGTGTGCTTCTGGGTAGCTCCCAGTGATAAGCAAGTACATTCGAGTAATCATGGATTATTGGACTAGTGATCTAAGGATGGTAGAAATCATTCAGAGATGTGTTAGTACATTATTCCTTTCTAAATGATGGGTGTTACGCAGAGGGGTATTTTCGTCATTACATTAGTAGGTCAAAGACATTGCACATGCAAAATTATTTGTGGGGTTAGTGTTACCATATGGTGATAGTTGGAACACTTAGAATGACAAAATATAGCTACTGGGTAGTAGGGATATTTTGGTCATTTTAGTAGCCATGAATAATTTGTCTTTTGGTCCCTGGGGTAGCTCGATATAACTCATGTATTATTTAATACATTTGGCTTGTTGGGTGAATTACATTGAGAGAAAATTATTTTATTCATAATGGTCCATAATTAATTGGGCTAAAATAAAATAATAGTTCATTGGTTTTTTAATTAATTAATTGGGCTAACCCAATTAGAAAATTAATTAAATGAACTTGGCCCACTAGGGTTTGGCCCACTAGGGTTTCAACCCTAGGGTTCACCCTCTATATATTCTCTCCTTGATTGTTTTTCACCTAGGGTTTTTTTTTACTCTTCTTCACCAAAAGAGAGGCCACGAGTTTGAGTCATACCTTGGAAGATCAAGAGAACATTCAAGTTCTGCTGCGAAGGAGCCGAAAGATTGCAGGACAGCCGTCATCTCCACCACGCGAAGAAGCTCCCCCCCATCCTCCTCCTATCGCTTCAATCCGTCCGGTGATCCGAAGGAAAAGTAAGTTTCCTAGATTCTAATCAATACGAGGAAAGTTTTTATTTAAAAAACACTTCCGATGCATGCTATGTATCCTCGTGATGGTCCTTCAGAAGTATCACGTTAAATTTATAGTAATAGACAACATCTAGAAGTATCTTGTCAACCCAAAGCTTTGTCCGGATAAGACTCTTAGAGGCCAAGAATCTGCTTTGGCAGCCCACCGTAAGGCCCACCTTCTCCCAAATGACTCCCTAGGCAATTCAGTCTTCCATGAGGGATTCTTCTTAAGCCCACCCGAGTGCTCTTGATATGATTAGACGCTCTCTTGTCGGGAAAGGTACACATTAATATTTGTTAATAATCTCTTTTATTTATTACATTATTTTCCTTCTCATACTGACTTAAGCATCAGAGGGCATACGCGGGTGAGAAATCCCCACGTGCCTTCTAACTTGTTCTTGTGAGTGCAGTTATGCCCTGAATACACAAGTGGCTACTCCTAGATGAATTAATTTAGTACCGAAAATACCCTCGATGGCGTATTCCAGACCTCGACCAACTAATTGGAGACCAGAACTACCTGACGCACACTTCCACTAGCAGACACCTGCCAACTTTTCGCCTCGCTCTACTACTGCTCCAACATTCCTGTCTCACAAATTCTAATTGTTGTATTTTTGGAAATAACACTTTCCATCACCTTTATGTCAGTTTGGACTAGCACAAGTGACTAACCAAGGATTTTGGTAGGTGTGCTTGGTGTGGACTAATTTTATCCTTTACATTAGTAAATAAGACTTTGACAGTAGAAGAAATGTAATACCTCCTCTCCTGGAACTACCGAGGAGGAGGTGCTACTAGAAAAGAGATAAAATAAAACTCACAATAAATCTGAAATCTAAAATCAATTATAAGTTGGCTAATCTGAACACATCATAACTGAAAAATATCTCAACTATACTGAACAATTTTAAATCGTCATAAATTGAAACACTAAATACTGACTAAAAAGGAAATCCTTCATCTAAACATATAAAAACTAAAAAAAAAAGTCTCAAGATACAAACAACTCTCAGGCATCTTTTGTTCTTGAGCGACTCCCCATACACATTCTATTGCGCGACACTACTAGGCCCCATGTCTAGAACTCCTCCGCTAGGACCTGGAATGGTGAAGAATACAAGGTGAGGCACAAAACTCAACAAGTAATAATAATGATAGGAAATTATAGCTGAATCAAAGAACATTGATACTCATGAAGTACTAACTATTCTTGTACTAAGGGATTAACATTCACTGTAAGGTTGTATTTATCTAATGTCAATGCACATAAATTGAAAAAAGCAAGTAAGCAACTTCGGCCCCTAGGCCTACATAAAATGAAATACATACCTGCCTGACTGAATCTTGCAACCATAAAAACTATAAGCACATACTGTGGGCCTGGCACCCCTAGCCCCCTAGTTGTCACTAGGCGAGCGACACTGAAATTGATCTGTAACTGAAACTTATGGGATCCCCGCGAACTAAGCTGTCTCGCGCGCATACTGCAATGCAATGCTCATATACATGATCACACACAATATGAAGTGTTCCACATAAAGTCAGCTCCATGCTCATACCAGAATGTATGCACGTAATATCAAACATATCACATAATAATGCTAAGCATGTCATATAATCATTATCAACATATTGGAATATAATGATTTTACGAGTTATGATTCATAGTATGGGCACGTTAGATTTATCACATTTTAGCATTAGAATCCATTATTTGAGAGTATTTAATCTTTTACTTAAATAATATCTTGAATTAGGTTCACTGAAAGACTCATTCGGATTCCCAAAAGGACCATTCGGATATAAGGGAAGACATCCGGATGTAAAATAGGACATTCGAATATGATTTAGGTCATCCAGATATCTCACCAAGACATTCAGATGTTACAGGATTCATTCGAATATGAGATTCAACATTATGAGAAAGGCATCCGGATATGAAATGAGTCATCCGGATATCATTATTAACCTATCCGAATGGATGAAGAAACCATCTGAATATCACACACAAGGTATCCAGATATGAATCAAGGAGATCAAGAAGAAGCTAATGGACAGGAATGAAATAATTTAAGCTTACTATTATTCTCATTTGTCTTTACATCGACTGTGCTTTATTTTTCTCTCTTCAAGGCTTTAATATTTGTTTGTATTAATTCATTCAAACCTTGTTTGTATTTTGAGAGACATTATAACTAAGAGATTTATCTCTTAAATCTTCTCTTTACTGTACACTTCTGGTATTTCTTAGCTTGTTGTATTAGAGGACTTGCTCTTTGAAGTAAGAGGTTGAAATACCTAGTTAGGTGCTAGAAGGCTTACTTGTATAAGCAAGACGTTTGTAATTTTCTAATCTTAAACTAAAGGGCCTACTTGGTTAAGTAGGAGGATTAGTAGATTGATTTACAAAATCCTTAGTGAGGAGCTACGGTAGTGGATTAGGGTTGGTTTAAGTCGAACCATTATAAATCATTTTGTTCTCTTGTACTTGTGTTCTTTGTTTATTTATCTTTTCAAGCATCTTTATATTTCTCACTTGATTTATATATTTAACCTTTTATTGAAAAAGATTTTATATTTTTCAATCTTGTGTTCTTCATTGTCAAGACAAGATTGTCTTTATACAGTTGATATCTCATCGTGCAATTTCAAGGTCTTGAAGTTTAACAAAGTCGTGATCTTTATAAACGACATCTTCTTTTTATCAAAAAATTTTTAAAGAAAAAGAAATTTCATTTATATACCCACTGATTATCATTTTCGTTTCTTTAAGCATCATTAGTGATCACGATTTTATCAAGTAAAATCAAATTTTTTAATTACCTAATTCACCCCCCTCTTGGGTGTGTGCAATAGGATTTCAAACCTATCACTTGGTTTTTCTTATTAAAAAAGGAAAATATACGGATAGTTGAAATATCTAAGTTTGAAAGAGATTTTTTATTACATTTCTACTGCATTTCTTTGTTTTTGAAAAAATATTTTCAAAAACTCCAATAAATCTCTTACAATACACACTTAGTGTATGCGTATCTTTCACCTAACACAAAGTGTGACACCCCGGCCCCAACCCCTGGGTGTCACCGTAACCCAAGGTTACACCAAAAGTCTTCCCCAAAGGTAGACTATGCCCTCATAACAAGGGAATAAAATAGTGTAGGCGCCCTGATTGGGGTCCAGGCTTCGCCACCTCCAGCCATCGAGAACTCAAGGTCTAAAATTCATAAGCAACGGAAGGACACTCGAGTTTCGCATCTGACTGGATCTTACAAGTAAAATCAATCAACTACAATTTAAATGTGTTTATCGACCAATGCATAAGACTTCCATTATCATAAAATTGTTCCAACCAACAAATACAAAACTAAAATAAACACTAGTTAACACTGTCTGTTCAACGCATAGCAAAATATCACAATAATTACAAATCCACTCAACCTATACTCTACCACATGTTGTCAGTCCTTTCAACTGGCTCATCGTCGACACACACCGCCTTTCCTTTACTGGACCCCGTGCCATCTGTGTGGTTAGTGAGGATGGAGGGGTGAGTTTTGGAACTTAGTAAAAGTAATATGCAAAGTAGTAAATTAATAAACATGACAAACATAAATAATGTAAAGTGAATCATGCATGTAGGCCTATCCACCACACCTTCCAAGATCTTGGTGCCCTCTAGTAGTTCCTTTTAAGACCCCTATCTCGAGACTCATACAGTTAGAAATCCATAGTCCCATATCTAGACACTCTCTCAACATCTTATACAAGTTATGAAAAAAATAATCTACACACAAAGCATATTAACCCTTACCAAATTTACGTTTATAGTATTTCTGGCGACGCCTTTTTAGTTTGCCTAAATGATCGATGTCGCATCTCAGTTTCCCTCTAATTAAAATTATAAAATGACATGATTAAGAGCACAAATAATTCTAATAAATATTGACATCAAAATAATTCTAACAATTTATTTTACTTACGTGTCAATTCCCACGCATACAATCTAACAAAGTATCTGTAAATTGCTCTTCACTGCAGTAAATTTCAATAGATGAGACCTTAAATAAGGAGAGGAAATAGCCAAGACGTGGGTTAAAAACTTGGGGGACAAGGCTTCACCAGGTGCTACTACGTGGCAATAAAAAACCAAAGGCAAGTGGCTGGGTAAATGCCTCAGTGGCACCGTGTGGCGTGGCAAGGGCCACGTAGGGCCCTGCATGGCACAACAAGGCTATGTGCACCAATTTTTCTTTGCACGAAAGTGAATTCGATCCCGCTACCAACAAGTTGCCACCCTTGCGGACATGCTAACTCACTTACATGCACCTTCAATTAATAATGTGCACCTTCAATTAATAATGTGCATATCCTATTCTTAAGGTAATATTGTCTCTAGTTTTCATTATCTCACTTACACCCCAGAATTTTCAAAAACTCCTCCAATTCCCTTCACTCATAAAAGATAATAAACTTAATATTTCTTATTAAATTCCTCAAATCTCCAAATACTCAATAATTATAAATAAATTATCTTAATTCCCAAAAATTAATTATTTCTCAACTCCATCAATTATTAATAAACCATAAATGGATTATTTCCCATAAATCACCCAAAATTACTTTTTATTATTATTTTTTTCCTCCAATAAAATTCCTTAAGTAATTTACCACAAATTCACGATTAAATTTAACATCTCCATAAAGATCTTTGATCATATAAAACTATCAATAATTAAATATTAGAATTAATTACCATTCCTCCAAAATACAAGTACGTTACACAAAGGCCCATTTTTCACAAGTTAACACTGATTTTGCAACCTCTTTACTTCCTTTTTCTCTTGGGTTCAAAAGAGGAGCACTTTTTCAGTTTGAATATAAAATTTTGGGAAGTGACATCTTCTACTCTGTTTGGATTGAAAGAAGAAGTAAAAGAAGAGCAGTTTGTTTGTTTGTTTAATTTTTTATATCCATATATATAAGAAATTAAGAATGTGCGGATACAAAGTTAGATTCCATGTAACATGCTGTTTAACTTTGTGTTTTGTTATTAACTTGTTGGTACTTCCCAGTGCGACGCTTGAAACTCAGAAAGAGGAGACAGTCCAAGTACCTTCCCACAAGCAACAACCTTATCCAAGCAACTTCTTCCGCCCTTTGTTACATCTGAAAAGATCACTTGACTTGAATAAGCCAAACTAGTCATCATCTGTTCTTAATTAAAAGGATACAGACTTTCATACATTCATTCATTTATGAAACCCATCAATGTGGTGACATCCCATTAAAAGGGACCCAAAAAAGATAAAAAAAAAGAATTGAAATGAGTGCTTCATCTAGATTATTTTAGTAACATTTTAGACTAGAATATAACAAAAGAATATATAGGGTGGGTTATTCTATTAACAAAGTAATTTTTTTTTTCTTAAAATTACACTTTATATATTTTGCTTAAAAAATTTAAATTAATTGTCAAAAGAAAGTTTTGAAATCGTGACTTTCAAATTACAGTAAACTTAAAAATAATTTTAAATCTTGTTTGTTCAATGCTTCGTCTAAAAACATTAAAAATTAGACTGTAATCATCAATCGCTGTTCGACAATACTTTATTGTAATATTTAATTATTTTTATTTACATATACATAACACGAACCACCTTCTAATATATAGACACAAAAAAATAAAATCCAAACATGATTATAAGAGTTTTTATTTACTTTAAAAGTGAAAATTTCCCTCTACAAGTAGTAAATGACTTATTTGGATTACCTATGCTACGCAAACTACACAAAGCCTAGCCTAGCGTAGCTAGCTATATTCTTTATTTTTTGGATTTATGCCCCATTCTTCTGCCATCTCATCTCTAAACCTAAACTAAAATGATAAATCAACAATATGTCTCCATTGACAAGGGTCAAATATGTGATCAGGGCCATAAAACACCCATGAGTTAGGTTACACGGAAATAGAAATGGGAGACGTTTCTGATAGGAAACGAAAACGAGAAAACGGTATTTTTCTAAAAAAGTAAGAAATGAAAACGTGGGGTAAACTGTAAATTTAAAAAATATAGAAAGCTTTTTGTAAATATAATTTTTAATATGAAAAATAAAAAATACTTAAATATAAATAATAAACATAAATTCTATAATGTATTTAAATAAACATAAATATAAAGTTCATGATACATTCAAAAAACCATCAACAATATTTAAAAAGTTTTATTATCCTTACATGACTTAATAATTAAAAACAAATAATTATATATACTACCAACAATATATGAACTAATATGAACTAATATATATATATTTTCGTATATATATAACTGTTAACTTTTATATATTATTAACTTATATATATTTTTACATATATATATATTGATACGCATAGTTAACTGTTAACATATATATATATATTTATATATATACCTAAATATGCAAACTGTTAAGTGTTAAACATATATATTTTCATATATATATATATATATAACTGTTAACTTATATATATTATTAATTTATATATATTTTTACATATATATATATATTGATACGCATAGTTAACTGTTAACATATATATTTTCATATATATAGATAACTGTTAACTTATATATATTATTAACTTATATATATATATATATCAAGAGAGAGAGAGAAAGGAGGGGGGTTATTTATAGGTACAGTTGCAGAAAGGGAGGGAAGAACAGCAGCGGAAACGGAAGAGCCGGGAAAGAACAATTGGAGGCTGGAAAAACTCGAAAGACGACAGAGAACTGAAGCAGACGACGGCGCGACAAGGGCAATCGAAGAAGAAGAAGATAAAAGAGAAAAATGGAGGAGAAAATTTTTGTAGGGATCCAGCTGGCTGGGCAATTGCTGAAACGCGTTTCTGGGTTGAAAACGCATTTCAGATGAATTCTATAAATTTTGAAACGGTCCTAAAATTTTTAAAAATTACACAAACAACGCGAAAAACATTTCACGTCGTTTTTCCCTTTTCAAAAACGAGAAACGGTTTGAAAATGTCGAAACGACGTTACCAAGCCGTTTCGTGCTTCACTGCCCATGAGGCACTTACAAGGGAAAAAAAAAAAAGCAACCAGAGGGCTGCCTTTTGGCAGCGGAGATGTGCCTTGGGGGCAGCTATATACTTTATTGTTTTAGTTCTATGTTGCTCTCACTGCCATACGGAGTTGGAGAGTTTGAGATTTTTTGGGATTAGAGGTTGAGGAATTATCATCACCACCCACCATCTTACATGTGTGATCTGATGTGTTCGCTGCTTATCAATCAATCATATATATAACCTCCCAACAAAATGAGTAATTAAATGACATCGTCTTTTCCCTATCAAATCAAATAACTATAATTAATAGTCAATTTTTTTTTATCTACATCCTCACACTTTTTAATTTTCAACAAATAACTTCAAATAATAATAATTAAAATGAGACATAACTCGAGTTGATTATTATCTTCAATATGGATTTAGATGATGGTATCACGGAAAATAGCTTTTTGTTTAAATACTATGATAGTCTTATACTCTTTTTTAATTTTATTCTTTTGTTGTTGTTATCGTCATATAATTTTCTTTTTAATTTTATTTTTTAGGACTTTATACATTTTTAATAAACAAGTAATGATTTGGGGATCATTGTCCTTACTCTTTCTTTGCTCATGTTTTCGATTTTAACAAAAAATATAAATTATAGATGAAGACTTTTTCTCACTGTGCAGCGCAAGTAATCGAACTCACAATCTATTAATACGAATATCAATGTATCGTGATCTAATCACTTAATTTGTGTTTTGAAGATAAATAAATAATGATTTATCAATATAATAAGTGAATGAATGACATGGCTAATAATTATATATATATATATAGAGAGATTATTGTAAAGGAAAAAAACAAGTTGGGTTTTATAAAGTTGTCTTCATTCTAGTTTTATAATAAAGTTCCCAACCCAACAACCCTAATCCACAGAAACCAAGGATGGAATGCCTGAATGGAGGACAAGGAAGTGTGATAATCTATGATGCTAAAGAGAAAACAACCCATTTAAAATGGAGACAAAAGCTAATTAAAGTAGATTCCATTACAAAAAGATAGGCCCTTTCAATTTATACCCAACCACAAGATTATATAGTAATAATAATAATAATAATATGAATGCATGTGTAAGACACGACTTCAGTCAGAGGGAGAGAGGGAGAGCTCAACTAATTGCGATTGCATTATTATAAAGATAAGAAAAGAAAAGGAAGCTTTAGGTGTTGGATGGGTGGCCAATCCATTCCACAATATTCAATTACATCACAATCAAAAGCCATTTAAATATATGTGCAAGTCTTTCGCGTTCTCCAACGCTGCCTAACTACATCCTAATCAAGTCGAACATTTTGGCAAATATTATGTAATTAATGGTGTATGATGAAGCATTATTGGTGCCTCTTGCACCGATAATAACATCAAAATAGTGGAGCACAATGCATGTGGATTGAGCCAAGACTAACTATTGGGTGAAAGTCTTTCCCCATTTGGATCATATACAAACTACAAAAGGCGTCATTTGGGACCCAAATTAGGAGATTCTTTCAAGATCCAAAATGGATAGGACAGAGTGATTGTTCGAAACTTGATGGGGTTTGAGCTTTCACCTTTCCCATATGTGGGCTTTTGTTAAAGTTTTCACACTTGGGACATAGAACTTGTTGATATAATATAAATGTGACAATGATTTGTCAGAGAAAAAGTTTTGGCTAATAAATTATTTAATAAACTTTATTAGGGAAAGTTCTTTCGCATGCTTGTTCGTATCAAATAATCTAAAACCAATTTGAACTCTTGTGATTGAGTTGTAATCTTGCTCGATCTTTTGACCCGTTCAAGTCAAACACCCATCTTTTGATTTAGAATTGTTGGTTGGGTGGGGATAGTTAAAACTGTTTAATTATAGTTTCTAGGAGGACTATATATATATATATATCATGTGGTTCTTTCTTTCACGTCATGTATGAGCTTTTACTAGTATGAACATTCACCTATGCTTATAAAAGAAGGGTGATTTTTGTCCCAAAATTAGGACCCAACCCAACTGGAGAGCCTATGGGGTGAAATGGGTATCCCACCACCCCATTTAGATTTCAATCAGTCACTAATTTCTGGACAACAAATCATTTAAAGAGTCCTATAAAAATATTCCTTTTAACATTTTAAAATTATTATTATAGTATTCAAAGCAGCACCGATACCTTATACATACAATGTTAGAAAAAAGGTGTATTTTATAACACACAAAATATATCTTATATCACCACCTCTAGTGTGCATATTTTTTTGTTTTGTTTTACCCAAAGGCATCCCCACGCCCCATGCCAAACCCAAACCCAAACCCAAAGTAAATTAATGAAAGCAGCACTTTTTTGAAGTTTGAGAACATATGTACATACACATATACACAAAACTTCATCTTCCTGTTCGTTGTTGGGAACAGGAGGACCAGACCATCTCTCTCTAACCAAAACAAAGAGTAAGTCTAGGTAGACATATTTAATTAGGTGTGGTGTGGTGTGGTGCGTGTCCACACGTCTTCTATCTAATTTAATTAACCACAGTTCGCTCTCACCACATCAACTACATTCGATTATTAATTAATTAAGTAATTGCTACCAATCAAACCCACTAATCTCAAAACTCTGGCAATGTATGTGGGAAGGGAAACGGAAACCCTCTCATTCTGTTTCTTATATATATCTAAATAACATAAAATACTACTACGGCAGTACTACTGCTATATATACATAATTTACTGTTTCCAAGTCCAAATGCTGCTACCTGTGGGACGCCAAAGAGGACACTTGAACAGGGAACTTTTAATTCTTGTCCCATCTTACCAGATGCCCCGACAAATTTAAAGGAAAAAAATTAAAAAAAAAAAAAAGAGAGCGACCAACTGGCCAACAACAACACTTCCAAGCCTGAAAAAGCCGAAACCTAGCTATAGTCCATCCATATATATAAACAACCTTCAATAATAGTATTTATCAATTTTCAATGGTGTAGAGCGGTATTTAAAAAAAAAAAAAAAAAAAGGCAAATGAAGACTCAGAAAAAGGGCTGATAAAAAGAAGTCATAGGGAATGAGCTTTCTAGGAAAACAAAAAGAGTAATATTAAACCGACTGAAAAGCAGCCAGCTTTAGAAACATTATGCACCAATTTCTTGCTTTTGAACAAAACATGCTACTGGTACCCACTACAGACAACATACAGTCCAAACAAAGACAGACCCAAGCCCAATGGCCTTAGGGTTGGTGTTTAATGCATTTTTTTCACGAGGACAATCTCAATCTTTCCAGGAACTTCAAGCAAATGTGGACTTTCTTTCTCAGCAAAGCTAAGATGAACTAAAAGTAAATAACTCCACCATTGAGACCTCTCTCCTTTTCAGCTCCCTCCATGTCAATAATATCTTAAACCAATGACATGTTATTACATATTTGTGATAAAATTAAACTTGTAAATTAAAAAATTTAACTGTGTCACGATCACATAATAATATGTAATTAGTTTAAGACATTGCTAAGATGATGGCTCAGCCTTTTCAGGATATGGATGCCCCTCACCACCACAATCAATATATATGCCGTCCTCTCTGTGCCCCCCACCGACAAATTAAAGACCACCGTACAACCTTTTGTGCGTGTGTGTGTGTTGGGAGGGGGTGGGAGCTGTTTGTTCAAATGACTAAAATACCCCTGTGTTTTCATGAATCATTGTCGGTAGACCAGACAATAAAGTTGCTTCTGCCCCACATCAGCTATTTGGATGCTCAAAGTTTTATGTTCAACAATTGCAACAACTGGATTCTTTTCTTATCAAATGCTGTTTGATGTCTATGCATGTGAATGAAACAAAGGGAGATGACAACACAAAGTGCCATGCATAAACAGAAGCTGACAAAACAAACATCTTCTTTTGATTACATTTCGCCAAATCTATGTCTATCTCTAAAGAGATACACAAGGAAAAAAGAATAAGCAAACAAAAAGTAGGTCCAAAATCCAATGATATATGTTACAATTATAAAGTTGGCCTGGGCTGGGGCCATTTTGAAATCTGCAAACTTAAGTCATCATATGTGTGTGTGTGTGTGGGTGAAAAGGATCATGTAATATGTGGCGACACCAACAAATATGAATGACAAAATAATATTAAAACGGAAAGCATACCATTTTGTTCTTAATTTCTAGTAGTTTCTGTCCAGACTTCGTTAATTAGGTGGGTTGTCTAGGCGCAGCTTGCTTCAATGCAACGGTGGGAGCTATCCTGCAACTCCTCCTTTGATGCTCCAACATGAGTTGTTCAGCAAACCAGTCAAGTTTCTCAAAATTGCTCTGCTCTGCAATCCTCTTACCACTGAACAGGACAGATTCGACATTCTTTTGTTTCAACATTTCATCACCTATTCCCATGAGCATCTTTACATTGCTGGAACTAGGGTCTGAGACTACATTTGGCCCACAACATCCTAGGCTGGATCCATTTGCCTGTGCAAGCAAAACAATGGTTGAAAAACTGTGCTTCAGAGGATGTCTGGGCCATCCATTTAGTAGGCAGTTAGAAAAAACAGGCCGAAAACCTGTTACATTGTAATGGTAAATGCACGATGCACGTAGCCAATTTAGAAAACCTTCTGCTATGCTATGCACCATAAAAAATTTAAGCCCCTGACCCCGAGAGCTGCCAAAAGTGATTATATAGCAAGCTTAATTTGCTATCATTAGGTTCATGGAAAAAGATAATGCCATAGCTTAATTGTATTATGTGTACTTTAAATAAACAATTCAGAGTACTTACTCCCTATAACTTCAACTTCTCTTTCTTTTCCATTAAATGGGCATCCTTTAACGACAATTATTTTCTAATTTCAGTAAATTGGTGGGGACAAGTGCGAGACCTGGAACATTTAGTAGTTCTGGTAAAGATGTATTTAGGTGACAGCGCACCCCCTAAGTTTGGAAGCAATGCGTTCAGCAGGGGGATGACAGAAAATAGTCTAAGCTTTCTCAGCAACGACAGTAACAAAACTCTGAAATTATATGACAGAAAAGTAAAACTTGCCTTGAGTACATCAAATAGAAAAAGGGGGAATGTACAAAAAATGATAGAAAAACCTCATTCTTATAGACAGCGTTCAGTTTCCTAATTGTAAGGGTAGTACAAGAATAGCAAAACCAGATACCACGACTTGGTCCATTGCCAGCACAAATTTCCTATTAAAACCAACACTCATCATATGGTATCAACAAGCCAATAATGCAAGCCGCACCTTTCTTTTCCTTTTACTGATACAGTGGCCTCAAACTTATCAAGTACTAAAAAAATCACAATTCGAAGGCATCTATACTTTTCCTTCTCTGTCTACGGGTATTTACAGAAATCTAAGGCCAAGTTTTCCAAGCCTGACCACATCCATTACTTCATTGTGGAACAATAGCAGGCCATATTCACTCATATCACTAATTCTTTTTTCTAAAAACTAAAATAATCATATATACCAGAATACAACAAAAAATTTGGGGGGAGGGTTGAATAGATTATTGATTAATGGGTTTTGTTGCCACCTCATCTATCACATTACTTTTTTCATAAAGGGGGCAGTCCTCAAAAGCATCAGCTCAGTTTACTGACAATTGAAAGCCAAAAGGATGACCCTTCCCAAAGTATTAAGAACTTATAATATCTACTCGATAAATAAATTTCACCCCAGTAGTGTAGAACTTGAAGAAGGTGGTTCAACAAACTCCAATAAACTAGAAGGAAACGAGCATTGTCACAGGTTCTTCTTCAGCTAACCAAAATCCTCACGGTTGGCGCAACAACAAAAGAATTCGGCCCAACCAAAGAATCAGGAGGAAAGACAAACCGCCAACTGCCAAGTGCCTTGTTGCCTTTTCCAAGCATCATCTACTAGGTGTGCAATTGCGGAAACACAAAAAATTATCGCCTAGGTAGCGACACATGTTTTCCATTATCTTAATTATGAGAAGTATGGTTTAGCATTTGATAAAACATATTTGCTCCTCGTGAATGGATTTTTGCGTACCAAACACGAAGCACTAAAAACAACTCTTGAGAACCAATGGCTGAGTACTCAAAGCACCATATTAAATTGCATCAACCCAAAAAGGCTTCTAACGCAAACATCCCCATCCCCCAAACAAAAGGCAAAGGACAAAACTCCTCAACCTCCTCCACTCCCCTTCATCCATTGTAACTTGTAAGGCACCAGCCTGGCTAATGCTGTCTCATGCACTCAAAGTAGCAAAATGAAGCCGAAACGTCCAAACGAAATAAAGGCACGCATATATGCCGCCTGGCCCTTAGCCTGTACTGTAAATCAGATAAAATTTTTATCTTAGATGTTCAGTTCAATGCGTTGAAATGCTTTAATCCTAAATCGTTAAACTTTGAACCGTAACTACCCGAAATACTTTTTTCTTCTTGTTATGACGAGGAATCATAGCAACTACCATTTGTGTGCATATTTAGTTAATTCCGGATGTACATAATAACTTATAGATTATGTATACTAAATAAATTAACTAAAAGATAACAAACTCATTTCTCGTAGAGATTTGATCCCTAGTAAATATATCCACCTCACTAATTAACTGAAACCTAGGGCTACTTACTCTAAAGAGTTAAACCATAAGATACTTTGGCATTAGTTCCTTTTTCACCTCGACAAACCCAAGTACATGTTATGCCATATAAAATGTCTAAGGGGAATTAATTATCTTCACAGCTAACAGATAAATGATATCCTGGCCGGGATGGTAATGATAAATAGATGGGTAAGGGACTTTTCTCCTCATCTTTGTATTCGTATCTTTTTTCTGTTCTTGCACTGGTATCTATATTTGTAAGGTATTTTGTTTAACCCCATGCTCGTCCGTAATGAATATCTAACAGGTACCCATATACCCAATATTATTCTAATAAATTCATATTTATAGTTTAAATAACTTAATGAAAATTTAATAACAAAAGAATTCGATGTTAGTGAGGGACATATAGATCATAATTAGGTTAAGTTTCAAGTTTGTGTGAATATGTCTGATTTGAATTCTTTTTAACATATAAATTATAATATATAATTAAACAAAATAGTACATATACATATATATAATTATATCAGTGCAAGAGACACTATCTTGCCACCCGGCCCACCCTACCCATACCCATACCTATACTCAACAAGTATTTTAAATACTTATCTATACCTTTTATGTGGATTTTTTTATATTCAAATCCTTCCTACTAGGATAAAATTTTGGCGTGTACCCGTAGGGTAAAATATTCATTATCATGCCTAATCATCCCAATAAAATTTTTAAATAAAATAATTACATTTTATTTTATTCAAACTCTATTGAAAAAAAAAATCTAATAATTTTTAGCCATAAAAATGTCACAGCCCGTTATGCTTATGGCTTTGAATTTCAGGTAAAAATATCTTTCTTTTTTTCCAAGGTAAAAATATCATTTTGGGAAGATAAAACTCAAACAGCCGTCAAACGGTCAAACTTTTCAAACAAATTTAAAATCAACCAGTTAAAAATTAACTAGCTAGATTACAGGTTAGAGCCAAATGCACACGGTTCAATCCAAGGGCATGACGCATATGGCGCACTTTAGAGGAACGGCGTACCTGGATGCGGACGTAGTTACTGCTACGGCTTTGACCGAAGGCCATGGCGACGGCGTGGTCCACCAAGTCGGCGGAGCCATCGCCGGAGATGCGAGCCATTGGTTGAACCCAGTCTTTGGCCTTCCACCGCTTGACCTTTTCATACTCGTAGGTTCCTTCCAGGACCTGACCGGTCCCCAGTGAAAGTACCAAAAGGTCCTCCACTCCCCTCACGAACGGAAACTCCTGCTTGTTGTGGAGCACGTGCGTGATCGCCGTCGCCGTCGGATTGCTCATCGCCAAACCGCCTTCCACCGCCAAACACCGAGTCTGGCCGTCCACCGACCGCATTAGCACAGGTTCGAACACCGCCGGTTCAGCCGCCGTCGCCCGGCATACCTCCCAGAGCCGGAAGTCGAAGCTATCGGATTCTAGCGCGTCGGCTCGAGAGAACACGAACGACGCCGAGCTAGAGAGATCGTAACAGGGTATCAAAACCGGCTTCAACGTGTCCTTCAACGTCAAGCTCTCTGAAAACGCCTCTTTCATTGCTTTCTCGAGTCCGGCAGCGGCCGAACTGGTGGCGCTGCCCGAACCGCCTTTGAGGAACCGCTTAATAATTCGCCGACCGCCGGAACCTGAAGCTGAAGATGATGAACGGTAGAACTTCTTGCCTTCTGCCGCCAAGAACTGCCACGTCTCCTCCGCCTGGAAGAGAGGCCGGCGGTGGTCTTTGGTGGCGAAGAGCATCGCCGTGAAAATTCCTCCGACGCCGGCGCCCGCCGCTACATCGAAATAGTCAGCGATTCTGGCTTCTGGATTCCCCGATTTCGTTCTGAGGGCGTTTTCGAGGTAGGCTAGGGCTTTTCCGGACAGAATGTTTCGCATTCCACCGCTATCAATGCTGAGCACGCATATTTTGCCCCTCTGATTCTTGATTGCTTGGACGCCGTTGTCCGCGGCCGAGGGTTCAATTGCGGGCGAGATTTGCTTGGGAATCCACAGCTTCTGGTCATCGTAGCCGAAGAGGAACTTGCTCTCGAGGATGGAGAATATCTCGTAGCTCAGCTTATCGGTGTCGATGCTCGGCTCTTGCATTTCCGATGGATTACAAGCCATTTCTCATTCAGTAAATCTCTCAGGAACAGGGCCTTTACGGAGCAACAAAGCTCTGTTTTCTCGTCAATATCAGTAGTCTTCGTGCCTATATACATATACTTATATAATGAATCGAAGCAGCACCTCAATTGGGTATCGGGGAAAGGCTTTTCCTCGAATCTCCCGCCAATAAAATCGGACTTGTAGGACTAAAATTGATTTGAATTGAAAGCAACTTCACTTTCAACGTAGAAATCAACACAAACATCTCACGGATCTCCTCTCAGCATGCAAAACTCGAGTTTGGACTGCAAAAGGCAATCATGACGCTTCTGAAACAAAGAAGACGAAATCATATATATAGAGAAGAAGCTGCTGCTGCTGCTGCTGCTGCTCTTTGCCCAATCCTCTGCTCTCTCTTTGTCTCTCTCTCTCTCTCTCTCTCTCTCTCTCTGTCACACTGTTATAAATACGATTATATATATAAATGGGAATAATGGATATGTATGGGGGGTGGGGGTCAAGAAGAGATGAAGAAATCGCAGACCAACAAGTAGAGAAGAGAAGCAAAAGCGGCCAAAACGCAGCTGTGGCAGTGCATGTCTGTTTGCTTTAAATGCTCCCACAGCATTCAATTTAATTAAAATCTCCATTTTCTAAGATATATATATATATATATATATTATACGTCATTCTTTAACAATTAAATTTTATTTTTTTTTAAAAATAAAGATCAGCTTCATATAATTAGTAAACCGTTAATTTCCCATCCCACTATTAATTGCTCATTTAATTTTTATAAAATTAAAAGAATATGTTTGTAATCTTTTTTATTACTGCAAAATAAATTTTGTGTAAGGCTAACCATTTTTTTTTAGGGTAATACATGTACTTTGTTTTCCAAATAAGGTAGCATTTATTATAGATTATTTTCAATCCCTAAATAATTTTATTGGGTAATAATAGATGCATCATATCTTAAATCATTGGATACTGCTAACAATTGTTGAATAGCAATAAATGCATATTGTTTTCAAATAAAATGTATTTAATACACCTTAATTTTTTTTTTTACATTTTAACCATTCTTTTAGTTGATTAAATAATTCAAATTAAGTTGATAAAATTATTTAGAAGTTAAAAACAAGATGTAATAAATACACATTATTTGAAAATAAAATATATTTATTTCTAATTAACTATTACTATCCCTAAAACGATAATGAAAATTACCCTTACTAAATATATTCATTTGAGTTCCCTAAGGCCAGGGTTTCCCCCAAAAAGAAGACTAAAAATAAATACTGGAAGTGTATATGGATCCCAAATGGCTAGAGTTTATAGAGTAACTATGAGAAGACTAAAAATTGCCATCCTTGCCCTATTTGTAATTGGTTTAATTCCAATGAAATATCATAAAATGATGGCTTGCTAATGCTAGTAATAAATGCTGGAAATCGTAAATTCACCAATAGATTTGTAAATTTAATTCTTTTTATATATTTTAATATAAATAATTTTGTATGCGCAAAAAACAAAAAATGTGGGTATTGTACGTGTTGTGATTCGTTTATCCATGTTTTGGGGGTTTTGGGGGGGGGGGGGGGGTAACTACTAACCATGGGGTGATTTTGACGGTAGAGATTGCGGGGAGATGATGATTTCAGTGGCGCGGTCAACGGTCTAAAGGGGCCCTGTTCCCTTCTTTCACCGTCGCGGGCTTTTTTCACCTGTGGGCCCCCCCAGCCACCGAGCCTACTTGGTCGGCGACACAACCCGATTGAGAGGCACTTATTATTATGACCGTTAATCCTAATTATTAATTAAAATAAACGGTTTTTTAATTTTTTTAAATTAACTAAAAAAGTAATGCTATAAGTAGTAATAAATGAATTTTATTTTTTAAATAAAAAATACATTGTATTTTGAATTGTTTACTTAATTAATAGAATTATTTAATTATTGAAAATAAAATATAAAAAATACACCTTATTTAAAGATAATGTGTGTATTTATTAATACTAAACCATTATCCTTAAAGATAATGATTAGCATTGCCTATTAAAAAACGATAACATTAACTATTGTTTGCAATTGTTAAAATACAATAAATGTATTTTTCTAAGACAATGTATTTTTATTATACTTTATTTTTTAATATTTAATTAATTATTTTAAAATAAATATATTTGTAATTAATAATGATTATTCAAACAATGATTAATATTACTCATTAAAAAGAAATTAAATTTAAGAAATTTGGGGTACGGAAGTGTGGGTATGATTGTGGAGACGTGAGGCTAACTACTATCTATCCAACCGTTTAATTAGACTTGAGAATGAGTGGGGCCCATAACGTACACATTTTTGGTAACTGTGGGCCCACACAGACACCGAGAGAGAGAGAGAGAGAGAGAGAGAGAGCCGCGCCGGGGGGGGGGGGGGGGGGGGGGGGGCCTTGTTTTGGCGCCGAGGTCAAGAGGTGAAGACTGGTATTCAGTGGGGGACTGCCTTACAATGAATTTTCATTTCGGTTTGCTTAAAATAAGATTTATTATTAGCAGGATTGAGTTTGGCTATAACCCTCATTCCCCTTCGTAACCTCGGCCTAGGAGTTGCCTGCACTTTCTCCATCCAGAAATGTTATATTTAAAAATAAATTTAATAAATAATTCTTATAAATTCACATTAACATATAAATTTATAACATTTTATTTAAAATTAATAATAAATTTACTCAATATTATTAACTATTATTAATTTTAAACAAAACTATCATGAATTTGTATATATCACGTCAATCTATGAGGATTATTTGTTGATGAATAAATCTACTTTACTCGATGGAGCTATCGAGGGGGTTATCAAAGAGTGTCAAAAAATCAAAATACCTTCACTCAAATTACAAATTTACAAAATCTACCACTGCCTTGCCTACTACTCTCTCCTTTCTCTTCTTTCCATGGCCGCGGATACAGCTACTAACCGCTGCTACCTTCGCCTCACCACTGTTGCCTCACTGCCATCGCCTTGCCGCCTCGCCTCATCGACCGCCGCTTCATCATCTTTGTGGTTGTTGGTGAGGCGATAGCAACGAGGCGAAGATGACAAGGTGAAGGCAACGATAGTCGATGGTTACATCTGCGGCCATGGAAAAGGAAGAGAGGAGAGAGCAGCGGGCAAGGCAATGGTAGATTTTGAAAATTTACAATTTGGGCGAGGTATTTTGGTCTTTTTGACACCTTTCGAAAACTCCATCAGTTGATCTGTCAGGTAAAGTAGCACTGCTCTTTATTGATATGTCATGACAAAAATGCACACCGAATAAATTAATGGATAAACAATAATAAAAGGGTCAACATAGGTTAATCGGGTTGACCCAATGACAGAGGGTCGTGGGGGAGCAAACCTCCCATGGTAGGCAGCTACCATGGGCCAATGGAAAAGGTCGCGAGAGGCCTTCACAACCCACGAGCTGGCCATGAAATCCATGGGGGACCTTTGTAGAAAACGCCCTTACGAGCCTGCCATGGCAGCCACAAGGGGGCCTTCACAAAAGGCTGCTCTCATTGGCTTATCAAGAGAGAGAGGTAGTCTGTAACACCCATTTTTTCATAGTCTGCGCTTGTTCCTTCCTAACCAAAAAGGGGGGATGATCAGAGATAGGGCGCAGGCTCCGGCGACAGATCCGTCTGAGGGGCAATTGGAACCTGCAAGCACTCCGACGATTAAGTGAGTAAGAGAGTAAAATGAAGCAGTCTATCAGTAGATCAGAGGTCAGAACATACCTTGGCTCTAAAGAAAGTTGGTTGATATAGGAGGAGGAGGTGTCCTCCTGCATGCATGAGACGTGCGCTTGTAGGTGATGGGACTGGCTATCCTACGTCGGTGGAGGTTCCCAGGTGGTAGCATGGTGGCGACAAGACCCTCATTAATATGGATGTGATCTGCCATTAATGAGGATGAGATTTGAGACGATTGCACAGATATCCAGTGGGTTTACAATGATGCCATGACAGGCTAGTGCTAGGCCAAAGGTGGGTCCAAAAGGGAGATCAGATTGGGTTGAGGTCGGGCCTGAGAGGAGGGGCCAAGATTAGGCCTGGACGGTCCACAGCCCCCCAGGTCAGATGCTCGAATAATCGAGCATTCGAGCTAGAAAAGGGGAGCCTGAGTGATTTTCGCTGTGCTCGGCAGTTTTGGAGAGTCGGATTAGGTGGGACTGAGGTGGTCGGTTGAGCCGATTTTGTTTTTGCTAGAGTGACAACTCTGGGTCATTTTGAGGTCGGCCCTAAACGAGTGAGCGGGGTAATATTCTTTACGCGTCAGTTTGCCACACATGAACTTGAGATTTGATGGTGTCGCCCTAGAGGGTGAGGGTGCTTTCTTAGAGGGTGAGGGTGCTTTCTTAGAGGGTGAGGGTGCTATTTGGTCCATAACCAATAATATTCTAGGATGTGTGACAAGTGGCAGCTTGGTGGTGGACGATCTGTGGGATGCATTGTAGGTATTTTTTGGCAGTCCTCATAAGG
Source organism: Diospyros kaki (assembly GCA_036245055.1). NCBI lineage: Eukaryota > Viridiplantae > Streptophyta > Magnoliopsida > Ericales > Ebenaceae > Diospyros > Diospyros kaki. The sequence continues at coordinate 24,724,480 of BSEG01000002.1, forward strand.
ATCCCCCATTTGGGCCAAAGTCTCCTTACTTTCCTGGATGTAGAGAGAAAAAGGGATGGTTGCAGGGGTTTTAGCAAACTTTATCAGCGGCGGCTTACCTAATTGTCATTTGCGCTTGTGAGTTTTACAGGGTGAATGGCTTTCGCATACGATAAGAAAGATATTAGGGAAGAGATGGACATGCTTCGCAAGGAGGAAGATAGGCCTGCATTAGGTTCTGTTTCTGTAAAGAAAGTAGCCGAGAAGGCTCCTGCTGCATCGACACCCACTACTCCTCCGACGCAATCTGCCGCCATGGTTGCTGAGACCACGACTCCGAGTGCAGGCTCTGGGGAACTCACAATTTCTAAGGAGTTGGTTCGACATAGGAAACGTTAGAAGGGTCCTGATGGGGAGGCTCGATTGCCCGGTGGTTCACATCTTGTTGAGAGTGGTGGCCTGGCTTCATTTTAAGAACCTGTGTTTCGAAAAGACCTTTTTATTGACGCATATCTCAACCCATTGGCAAATAGAAGAGGTTTACCAGGCGCTGGCTCACCCGCTATGTTTCATCAAATCGAGCACCAGGTGCTCCAACTTGCCGAGGACTGTCGCCTGCTAGAGGAAGATGTGGTGACTCGTCTCTCCGAGATGAAGGTGGGTCATGAAAAGGAGCTGCGCTGGGTTTGGGGGTTGATAGGAAAAAAGGTTAAGAAAGATGTGGAAGCGGTTGCCCTAGAGGCGAAGGAGTGGGCTGATGAGGCTGACCGCACGATTGGTGTTCTTTAGTTGAACTTGGAGGCTATCGAGGTGGAGTTAAAGAAGTGGGAGGCGGAGGTGGCATTGGCCAAATCTGAGGTGACAAAAAGGGGGGCGAAAGCAAGGGCTGAGATGGAAGCTACCCAGTCTGAGGTTGTGAAAGAAAAGACGAAAACAAAGGGGTTAAGAAATGATGGGTACGAAGCGGCTCTGTCTGACATATGAGCTGCTTTCCCGGAGCTGGATCTCTTAGGTGTTAGGCCTCCCGAGGGGAGTCGGGTCGAACCGTAATTTTGTACGATAGTGTAGGTTTTTGGCGTTTGCAAGCTTTGTAACTTGTTGAACATTTCTTGGTTAATAGCAAATCATGTTTCTTTTCCTCTCTGGATGATTTGTTCTTGTTTTTCTTTCGTGTGTGCCTTGCTCGGTCCTTGTGGCTTTGATGTCCTGGTTAACTTATCGTGACCGTGGTCTTAGTTCGTGGGATGGGGTCGGGTTGCCACTTCCTCAGGGGGCTTGGCGCCCGAACTTTGGGGCTTTTGGCTTTGGTGGCCTTGTTTGATTGCGCGGGGCCCTATGGGTTTCGAGAATTGAGGTGCCCATTCGAGGGTGTAAGGCACCGTCTGAAGACACAAAAATAGGTCTACCATTCCAGGCAGGGTAGGTTCGTCAGAATGCTCATTGGGGGGGCACATGGTGGGGTTTTATTAGCTGCCAGTTGCCTGTTTGACGTCTCTTGTGACAATTATTTGTATGCACTGCCCGGTGTGTGCACGTCCCTTACCTTCATTCACAAACTCGTCTTCTGCCTTGGGATTTTGTTCTAATGTTCAATTACTCTGTCTAGTCGATTAGTCGACTTCGCGATGGTTATTTCTACTTCAAACGTCGCTCGTTCGTACAATTGGGTGCTTGAGGAGGTTACCCGGATTGCGTCGAAGTTCTCTACAAACTTGTCTTTCATTGCGGTAAAAAGGAAGGTCGTCCCTCGGAGCAGAGAGAGGGTGAAAAAGGATGGAGGAAGGGGAAAGAAGTTCGTTTACTTTCCCTGTGGTCGGGACAAACGCGTCTGTCATTCGGCCCCAGAGTCTGGGTTCCTACATATGTACAAGGTGCTCTTCACGAGGTTGCAATTGCAGCTTCCTCTAACAAAATTCTAGAGTTTGGTATTGGAGGCGATGAACGTTGCCCCAACACAACTGCATCCGAACAGCTGGGGTTTCATCTGCGGGTTTGAGGTACTAGCCGAGTTCCTTGGCCGCACACCTAATAAAGTAAAGTAGTCCTCTTCCATTACTATCACTAGAAGGGGGCTTATTAGGGTGGTTGGATTTCTCTAACGAGTAGTACAGGGAAATCGGTGTTGAAGGCCTTTACCACATCCTTCAAGTATTTCATGGAAGGTTTCTTTAAGGTGGGCTCGAGCAAGGAGGAGCTTAGCTTTTTCCTAGATGAGGAGGGCAAGGAGAAATACCCCCTATTCTGGCAATCAGAGTCGAATCCTCTTCTGGAGGTGGAGTATGGGAGTCTTAGCTCGAAGGATTAAGCCTTTTCAAACGCCTTTACACTTTCTCCCCAACTGGAATCAGCGAAGCTCGTGGAACTAGGGGAGGATCCTCAAGCGTTAGTTGAGCATATAGGTATGTTGTTACTGTGCATTCAGGTTTTGGTCTGTTTTTGTGGCAACCCTTATCGGAATGTTATGTTTTAGGAGAAAGGCGACTGGTTTGACGAGGGAAGAAGTAGCAAGGTGCATGGTGGAAAAGGTCATCGGGATATCGTCCGGAGTGTCTGTTACGACTGCGAAACTGAGGAGTCCCGTTCTTGCTTGACCAATTACAACCATTGTCGCTAGCACTCCCTCTCCGCCAGAAGTCGAGGAGGTGCCCTTCTAACAGAAGAGGCGTTGGGTGGCCTTCGAATTAGGGTCTTCCAGCCAAGCTCCTAACGTACCGGACCAAGTTACTAAGGTGCATGGCATTTCGGATCCAGCCAAGCTCCTAATGTCGCTGGGCCCTCGGGTTCAAATCTATTAGTTGATACTGCCATGTCATCGGGCTCAGATCAGGTGGATAGTGAGTTGGAACCTCCTCGATTGGCGCGTGCTCCGCGGGCGAGCTTATGGGGATGCGATGATGCCAAGTAAGATCCTCGGAGTCTTTTGTGCCATTCCTTTCGACGGGGGAAGTTTGTTCAGGACCAACTCCTCGTGGAAGCTGATCGGAGGAGGCTTGCCTCTCTTGGGGAGGAAGGGCTGTACCGATGGGTGGAGACATTACAACTGTGAGCAGCCAGTGCCACTCATTTGTTATTCACGGAGTCGAAGATAAGAAAGGCCAAGGCTAATGGTGACGCCGACAGCCTTTATGGGAGGGTTGCTTTGGCTGGTGAGAAGGTGGGGAGGGTAACGTTCGGATATCTAAGAGTGCACAATCAAAGAGACGAGGCTCGGCGGGAGCGGCTTACCTTTTGCCTCTTTGACCTTGCCTTTCCTTACTGCCACTATGGGTCCGAGATCGGGGTGTTAAGGGAGATCGGTGTTGGGATGCCCAGATTATGGCAATCCGGGTGTTGCGTTGTGAGAACATCTTTGACAAGAGACCTAAAAAGGCAAGATAACTACGTAGTGGTGCAAAACACGTCGCTTTCCAGGGGTGCTTCCCCAAGAGGTGCACCAATTCCCTAGGGTGGGGTATTAAATTCCTGGGTTCGTGGCTCTATTTTGATGGCGGTTCGCCTGCCAATGAATGTAGGGCATTAATGAGCGGCGTTATCATGAGTGGGGTGGACGATGCTCGATGCTCCTACTATACCTATAAAAAGGGGTTATATCCTTTGTGTTCTGCATATCCTCTACTCAATGCTTCACGTCCTCCTTTTAGTTAGGTAATCTGGGGCCAGATGGTTGATGATGTCAAGTTGAGTCAAGACTCTACCAGCGTACGACGTTATTTCTGGCAACGACGTAGTCGATTCAAGTGATGTCTCGATGGCTGTAGCTAGCCATGATTTGTGGCTCGTGGTGTTCGCGATATATGAGTTGGTAACTTTTGGTGGTCGCGATACGAGGACGAGCTTATTTCTTAATCTTGAGGAGTTCGTCCTCCGCCACCTCTACTTTCCTGTCGTCTTTAGTGTTGTAGCATTTATCGGACCTCCCCTTGAGGCTATGCCTACCTTCGCTTGCGTGGATCTGCATCGCTAAGATGTGGTCCCGAGAGAGGAGGGATGAGGGCTAATTGGTGTTTGGCTAAGGGTGGCCATGATGTTATCGTCGATTTTCTGGAGATCCTTGCTGGGAAGCTACAAAGGGCTCTATGGAGGACGATTTTTAACAACGAAGTCAGCTTTGCTGTGCCAAAGCTTAGTTGGCTGCGTTGGCCTAGTCGTGCTGAAGCTTAGTTAGCTGTGTCGGTCTTGTTGTGCTAAAGATTGGTTTGGATAGGACTTTGAACGGGTTCGATTGTATTTGTGTAGGCTGCCAAAAGCGTAATAAAGTTTGGTATTGTGGACATATTTTGTAATGAAATAGAGTAATAAAATGAGAGTTTCCCGAATGTGGGTACCTTGTACTTTTCCTTCGCTTTGTTTGCTGCAAAGATTGGTTGATTAAGTGGTCGTGAGTATTGAGCGATTTTAGAGTTGGCATGTCTACTTATTCCATAATGGGCTTTTAGTGTGCCGGCGAAGCTTGCAATCTCCATTATCTTATTAAACTTCATGCCGCTTTAAGCGAGGTAGCTCAAGGCTAAAGGCAGCAGACTGAGGTAACTCGAGGTCTGCCGAGGCTTCTTTGATACAAAGCTTTGTTGTAGATAGGCCAAGGTAACTTGAGGCCAAAGGTAGCAGACCGAGATAACTCGAGGTCCGTCGAGATTTGTTTGATACAAAGCTTTGTTGTAGATAGGCTAAGGTAACTCGAGGCCAAAGGCGGTAGGCCAAGGTAACTCGAGGTCCGTCGAGACTTGTTTAATACAAAGCTTTGTTGTAGATAGGTCAAGGTAACTCAAGGCCAAAGGCTGCAGATCGAGGTAACTCGAGCTCCATCGAGGCTTGTTTGATACAAAGCTTTGTCGTAGATAGGCTGAGGTAACTCGAGGCGAAAGGCGGCAGACCAAGGTAACTTGAGGTCCGTCGAGGCTTGTTTGATGCAAAGCTTTGTTGTAGATAGGACAAGGTAACTCGAGGTGAAAGGTGGTAAACTGAGGTAACTCGAGGTCTATCGAGTCTTGTTTGATAAAAAGCTTTGTTGCAGATAAGCTGAGGTAACTCGAGGCCAAAGGCGGTAGACTGAGGTAACTTGAGGTCCGGCGGGGCTTGTTTGATACAAAACTTTGTTGTAGATAGGTCAAGGTAACTCGAGGCCAAATGTGGCAGACCGAGGTAACTCTAGGTCCATCAAGTCTTGTTTGATACAAAACTTTGTTGTAGATAGGTCAAGGTAACTTGAGGCCAAAGGCGGCAGACCGAGGTAACTCGAGGGGGCTTGTTTGATACAAAGCTTTGTTGTAGATAGGCCAAGATAACTCAAGGTGAAAGGCTGGAGACCGAGGTAACTCGAGGTCCGTCGAGACTTGTTTGATACAAAGCTTTGTTATAGATAGGCCGAGGTAACTCGAGGCCAAAGGCGACAGAACGAGGTAACTTGAGGTCCATCGAGGCTTGTTTGATACAAAGCTTTGTTGTAGATAGGCTGAGATAACTCAAGGTGAAAGGCGGCAGACCGAGGTAACTCGAGGTCCGTCGTGACTTGTTTGATACAAAGCTTTGTTGTAGATAGGCTGAGGTAACTCGAGGCTAAAGGCGGCAGACCGAGATAACTCGAGGTCCGTCAAGGCTTGTTTGATACAAAGCTTTGTTGTAGATAGGGCGAGGTAACTCGAGGCTAAAGGCGGCAGATCGAGGTAACTTGAGGTTCGTCGGGGCTTGTTTGATACAAAGCTTTGTTGTAGATAGATCGAGATAACTCGAGGCCAAAGGCAGCAAACGGAGGTAACTCGAGGTTAGGCCTGTGATAAGTAAAGAAACTTTTTTGGGGTTTTGTGCCCGTATGAGGATTTTAACAGTTGATAAATGAGTACATATTTTTTGAATTATTTACAAGAAGACAACCATTCAGCTATAATATTTTGGCAGCCTGGCTGCGTTCCATGACCTGGTCAAGGGTCTTCTTGAGGATTCGGTTAAGTGGTAAGCTCCTATGCCAAGGTTATTAGTGACTTGGTAAGGGCCTTGCCAGTTGGCACCCAGCTTCCCCTGTGAGGGTTGTTTCCTTGGGCCTTCGATCTTCCTTAGGACTAAGTCTCCCTCTTGAAATCGTCTAGGCCGAACTCCTTTGTTATATTTTCGAGTTGCTTTTTGCTTTCCAGCCTGTTCATGAATTTGGGCTTGGTATCGGATTTCCTCGACGAGGTCGAGGTCAACACGTTGTTCTTCACTTTTGGTGTCCTCCTGGAAGTACTATAACTTGGGACTGGGTTCCTCAATCTCAATAGGGATCATTGCTTCTGACTCGTAAGTAAGTCAAAAAGGAGTTTCCTTAGTCAAGGTTTGAGCGGTAGTGTGGTATGACCACAGGATTAGGCTCATTTCACGCCGTCAAGTTGTTTCTTTAGTCCTACTAGTACGAACTTATTGGCAGCCTCGGCCTGGTCGTTGGTCTGAGGGTGATCGACCGAGGTAAACACCTGGCAGATACTGAGTTCTTAGCAGAAATCTTGGAGTCTACCGTTGGTGAATTGAGTGTCATTGTTCGAGCCTAGCACTTCAGGGAGGCCATATCGACAAACAATATTTTTCTAAATGAATTTGCGAATCCTTTCAGCGATGATTGTGGCCAGGGGTTCAACCTCGATCCATTTTGTGAAGTAGTCAACTGCTACTACCATAAATTTAAGTTGTCTTGCTGCTGTTGGAAAAGGTCCGAGGATGTCTATCACCCATTTGTAAAATGGCCAAGGAATTCCAAGATTGTGGAGCTCTTCCGGGAGGGAATGATGTGTGTTTGAAAATTTTTGACACTTGTCACAATGTTTCACATAGGTCTTCCGCATTGTTAGCCAATAGTACCCGGCTTTAAGTATTTTTGCTTCCAGGGATCATCCGCTGAGGTGGCTTCCACATACTCCCTCATGTATCTGAGTTATAATGCTGGTGGACTGGTCGGAGTTGACACATTTGAGGAGTGGCAGGGAGTAACCTCTTCTGTGTAATTGGTTCTCAAGCAAAGTGAAGTAGCAAGCTGTTCTTTTGAGTTTCCTGGCTTCCTCAATATCCGGGGGAAGTGTCCCGTGCTGCAAGTATTGGATGATAGGGGTTCCCTAAAATTCGAGCACTGTTCCTATCGTTTGCACGTCGGGAAGGTCGACGGTGGGTACATCCAGGGCCTTTTGTATGACTAATTGGTTGTTTCCAAGTTTTTTAATGCTGGAAAGCTTTGAGAGTAAATCTACTCGTGCATTTTGTTCCCTAGGGATACATTCAATTTCGAAAAAGTCGAAAGATTCAGTTAGGGTTCTAACCTTGTGGAGGTATCGACCAAGTTGTGGTTCTTTTGTCTGAAATTTGCCCTTGACCTAGTTGGCTACCAGCTAGGAGTCACTTTTAGCGATTAAGCAAGATGCTCTGATTTCTTTTGCTAGGCACAAACTGGCTATGAGGGCTTCATATTCCGCTAGGTTGTTAGTTGCCTTTAACTTGAAATGGAGTGACTATTCAAGAATGAGATTGTTGGGTCCTTCTAGGATGATCCGGCCCCGCTTCCTTTTATGTTAAAGGCTCCATCGACAAACAATACCCAGGGGTGGGGCTCTGGGTTGCAGCAGAGGGGGGAGAGTTCGACGCAGAAATCAAAGAGTACCTGGGATTTGATGTGTTTTCGCGGCTGGTACTGTATGCCGAATTCAGAAAGCTCGACTGACCATGCGATCATTCTCCTTAAAAGCTTCAACTTCTTGAGTATTTTTTGGATTGGGTGATAAGTCTGGACCGTGATTTGGTGGCTTTAAAGATATGGCCTGAGATTTCGAGCTATCGTTACCAGCGCTAATGCTAGCTTTTCGATCTTTTGGTATCGTAGTTTAGCTCCTTGAATAGTTTTGCTGATGAAGTATATTGGCCAGTGTGTTTTGTCCTCTTCCCTGACTAGCACCGCGCTGAGAGCATTAGCGATGATGGAGAGGTAGAGTGAGAGTTCCTCCCCAGGCTTTGGTCTTGAAAGGATGGGGGGGTTGTCAGGAAAGCTTTCTGCTCTTGAAAAGCAACTTCGTGCTCTTCTGTCCACTAGAATTCGGCTGACTTTTTTAGATATTAGAAGAAGGGCCTTTCCCTGCAGATCGACTTTGGAAGGAAACGGGATAAAGCTGTTATTTGGCCTGTCAACTGTTGGACTTCCTTCAAGCTGGCAGGACTACGCATTGCGAGGATGGCTTCGCACTTGTCTGGGTTGGCTTCAATTCCTCGATTAGTTAGCATAAATCCCAAAAACTTACTGACTTGTACCCTAAAGGTGCATTTATCAAGGTTGAGCCTTATGCTGTGTTGCCAGAGTTACACGAAGATTTCAGTTAGGTTTGAGCAGTGGTCCTGTCCTTCTGAAGTTTTGGCTACCATGTCATCTACATAGGCTTTGATGTTTCGGCTGATCTTCTTGGCGAATACCTTATTCATCAATCGCTGATATGTTGCATTAACTTTTTTAACCCGAAGGGCATGACTTGATAACAGAAGTTGGCACTCTCCATGATGAACGCTATTTTTTCCTCGTCTTCGAGGTGCATCCTGATTTGATTGTAACTAGAATAGGCGTCCATGAAACTTAATTACCTGTACCCGAAGGTCGCATCTATAAGGCGATCGATGTTAGGAAATGGGTATGAATCCTTCGGGCACGCTTTATTTGGGTCAGTGAAGTTGACGCACATTCTCCATTTTCTCGAGGACTTTTTCACTATGACCACGTTAGCGAGCCATGTGCATGGGACCGCCTTGATGAAGCCGACCTTCAGGAGTTTGGCCGTTTCCTCGGCGGCTACGCGCCGTCTTTCTTCTCCCAATCTTTTTTTCTCTGAGTGACTGGTTTGGCCTCCGGATCCAGTGCCAGTTTGTGGCAGATGATAAGTGGATCTATTCCTAGCATGTCAACGGGAGTCCAAGTAAAGAGGTCAGCGTTCTGTCGGAGTAGGCTGATGAGCCTTTCCTTCAGTTCCTATGCAACGTAGAACCTATGCGAATGACTTGTTCTAGGCGAGGACCTAGGCTCACAGGGTGGAGTTTCTCTGAAGGTTGGGGTTATCTATCTGAAAATTCAATCCATAAGTCTAGCTCGACCATGTGCAGATAGTGTCGCGGATGTTGGCTGTTGACATCCGTTGTTTGGCTGCTGCCCGGGGCATCAGTCTTCTTTTCGTCCTTGGCAAGCTCGAGACTCCGGCTTTCGAGGCTGTTGTGGTAACATTACAGGGCTTCCTTTTGGTCAGAGTGGATAGCCCTGACCTCGGTGTTAGATATTGGGAACTTCATGGATAGATGGGAGATGTATACTACTGCTCCCCGAGCATTGAGAGATGGTCGGCCTAAGAACGCATTCTACGGCTCCCTAAAATGCACCACTAGGTACTGGATAGTGATGGTCTTGACCAACGGGGCCGTCCCAAATGAGGTTGGCAAATCTATGTAGCCCCTAACCTCTACTTAGTCTCTTGAGAAGTCGATCAAGCTTTCATTAAAGGGTCTCAACTTTTGTTCGGGAATGCCCATTCTCCTCAAGGTATACAGGTATAATAGGTTGGTAGAACTGCCTTGGTCCACCAAAACCTTTTTTTATCAAAAAATTCATGACGACAACCGAAACTACCACGGGGTCTTCAGGGTGTGGATTCATTCCTTCGAGATCTTCATCCGTGAAGTAGATCGTGGGGTGTTGGACCATTCTTCTTGCTTTCTTCTTGATGCCATCTATTGTCATGACTGCGTGAGGGTATTGGCTTCGTGCCAAGCTCGACATTCCATCAGTAAAACCTCCAGCGATGGTGTCAACTACCTTAGTTACCCGACTGACCGAGGGTGGGCCAATGCTAGAAAAGGTGCAGCTATTTAAGCGGTGGTGGTCATTGTTTGACCTTTGGGTGTTGGTATCTCCAGCTCTCGTCATGGCGTGCCCGCTGAGAGAGGGGTTTGAAAGGCTTTTTGTGAGCTTATGGGGTAGGTAAGTTTTACCGAGCCCCACAGTGGGCACTAGATATTCCTTTCTGACCAGAAAAGGGGGATGATTGGAGGCGAGGCACAAGCTCCGACGATGGATCCGTCTGGGGGGCGGCTGGCACTTGTAAGCACTTCGATGGTCGAGTGAGTAAGAGAGTAAAAGAGTAAGATGAGACAGTGTATCAGTAGGTCAGAGGTCAGAACATACCTTGTCTCTGAAGAGAGTTGGTTGATATAAAAGGAGAAGGTGTCCTCCTACATACATGAGACGTGCACTTGCAGGTGATGGGAGTGGCTATCCGGCACCGGTAAAGGCTCCCAGGTGGTAGCATGGTGGCGACGAGACCCTCATTAATGTAGATAGAATCCGCCATTAATAAGGATGGGATCTGAGACGGTTAACCAGATATCTAGCGGGTTTGCAATGATGTCATGGCAGGCTGGTGCTGGGCCAAAGCTGGGTCTAGAAGGGAGATCAGATTGGGCTAAGGTCGGGCCTGAGAGGAGGGGCCGAGATTAGGCCTAAGGGAATGGACCAAGATTGGGCCTGAGGGAAGGAGTCGAGATTGGGCCTGGACGGTCCAACGCTCACATGGAATTTTGAGAATATATATATATATATATATTAACATAAATCGTTCCCTGACCATCCCGTTAAACTTTCTCAACATATCAATCTTAGATTCATTAAGACAAGTAACACCATTACAAATGCGGAAGCCTGATCGAAACCTTAAATAGAATATAACTGGAGCCATTTTATTCATAACATGAAAGTCGTATCCTCATTTGATATGATATCTTCTTAACAAAATACATAGAGACTCATGTCTCTATAACAACTGTAACACCCCCTCTCTTAGAATTGCCCAAGAAGAGGTGCTATGAGGAAAATAGATAAAATAAAACTCTCTAATAAACTGAAATCTGATACCATCACTGAACATGTCAATCAAATTGAAATAAAAACTATGACTCAACATAAACTGAAAACCATAAACTTTGTCAAAGAGACAATCCCTTTACTGAAAAAATAAAATAATCCTAAACTGACACGACACTATAAACTAACAAACTCTCAGACATCTTTGATCTTGAGCAGCTCCACGTACACACATTACTGACCATTACTGCTAGGCCCCACATTTGGTACTCCCCTGCTAGGACCTAGAATGGTGAAGAGTACAAGGTGAGCTATAAAGCTCAGTAAGTAATAAGATAGAAAGAATAACTAAATCTAAATCGAAGAATATTGATACTGATAAATTATTTATTGAACTTGTACTGAGTATAATCATTGTTCGTTTGCATTCATAAAAATGAAGTGCACATAAACTATAAACTAAATACAGGTATACAACTTTGGCTCATAGGCCCACACAATCTGTAACACATACCTGACTAATCTGAATCTTGCATACATAGAAATTGTAAGCATATACTGTGGGCAATAAGCACTTAGCCCCCTGGTCATCACCAGACGAACAATACATAAACTAAAACTGAAACTGGTGGGATCCCCAGGACTAATCGCCTGCTGCGCATAATGTAATGCTCATATACATGCTGACACACGATATGTAGTGCTCTATATAAAATCATGTTCAATGCTCATACCAAGATGTATGCACATAATCTCACAAAATAATGCTGAACATGCCATAACTTCACACAAAAGTATAAAATGCACAAGTTGTTCTTACTGTTATTACTCGTATTTTCCCTTGAATTACAGAATTTACTGATATTTATTTATTTATTTAATTAATTATTTAATTTGAGGGTGCAACATGAAAACTTCCTAGGGGGTCACCCATCCTATCACTACTCTGACTTGAGCACGCTTAACTTTGGAGTTCTTGTAATATTGATTGCCAAATTGAATATAGAACATGGGAATTTAGGTGTGAGTGACTTGCACACTAGTTCCATTTGAATGTCTCCAAAATTCATTCGAATGAATTTGAAAGAACTTAAGCAATTGAATGAGAAAAAGAAAGGCCATTCGAATGCAATAGTAACCCATTTGAATGAGATGAATGAACTACACAAGGGTCATTCGAATGATAAAAATTTTCATTCGAATGCTAGATGACACAATGCAAAAGCCATTCAAATATTTCAATGATTCATTCGGATAACACAAAACTCATTCAAATAACATAGAACCCATTTGAATCACACAAAACTTATTCGAATGTCTAAAACATCATATGAATAAAACATACGATAATAGAGACTGCATATTGGATTGAAACTTAACATTACTACACCATTCTGAAAGAAATATTGGAAGAACAATCCCAATTGACATGAACTAACATAAGGATGAATTAAAGATTGTTTCTGAAAGAAAACGCTATAAGAATTATGCGTCACTTATCAAAACTCATTGGATACTGATATAACTACATATATACATATGCGTGTAAACACAACTGATAAAGATTTGTGAACAAGAACGAAGAGTCTTGTTTAATTTGAGAACGTATGCTAACATGATTTGAAAATCATATTTAAAAGAATTGTTATAAGGAATCATGCATATCTTCTTCATGCACTCATTGTTATATGCATATATATATTTACGTATCTGTTGTCTGTTACATAAATCTGAGACTCAATCAAAGAGACTTGAATGAACTGATACGAATGCTAATGAACTCCCGCAAGAAAGGATTACGGGAAGAAGAATTTGCTTTATAAAACTCTGATCGAATTGGGCGAATGCAATTAAGTTCTCCTATGCAAGACTCTCTATTGAAACTTCTTTAATCCTCTGCTTATTCACAGATCTTACTCTCTACGGCATGAGAGAAAACTAAGGCTTTATGGCTAAATATATAGGAAGTCATCTCAATCTCCTATTAAAACTAGGAGACTCTACCAAGTTAAACTCCCGCACAGAAACATTAATCTCCTAATATCACATGATATTCATAATTAATAATTCTAACAATAAGGAATTATTACTTAAATAAATATCCTTCAATTCCTCAATTACCTTCATGCCTTTGCATTTATTTCCTCTTAAACAAATGCCATCTAAATGCTAATTTTTCACTCAAGAAATTTTTAAATTGCCACATTAAATATTTAATTGACAAAATATTTAAACTCAAAAATTAAACATGCCATTAATAAATTCTAGGCGCCCTAACGGGTGGTAACAACAACTACTAACACCTCAAATATAGAAAAAATATATGTTAAAGATCACCAATGTAAAGGATGGCTACATCTCGATAACCTTCTTTCCATTGGTGCCTCTCCTTTCACCTGAAACATTTGAATATTCCAGGGACATTGTCCAAATTAGATGTTGAATCATCTAAGTAAGAATTCAAAACATTTTCATGAATGCAAAACCATGAACAATTGACATATCCTGACATGTCCCAACCCAAAAGAATCCCACACTTCACTTAACTCATACCACAAGAAAAAACAATCTCTCTAAAGGCAATATAAACGCACAAACGCATTGGCATAACATAATCTCGCTAAAGAGGGGTAACATCAGCGCATCTCTCTGACATCTCAGGTGATAGGATTGAAATGCTATGGCACAAACCAAGAGGGGGGTGAATTTGTATAAAAAAAATTATTTTCCTTAAAAAAAAATTCTTTTGAGACACAGAAATGCCGTTGGTGAGGACCACAACTTCGTTAAACCTCAAGAACTTAAAATGACACCATGAGGTATCAACCGTGTAAAGACAATCTCGTATTGTGAACTATGAATATGAAATCTTTATGGATGAGAGGTTAAATATACAAGTTAAGTAAGAGATAAAATGATGCTGATATGAATAAACAAACAAAAGACACATACACAAGAGACAACGATTTATAGTGGTTCGGCTTTCCAAGCCTGGTTCGGCTTTCCAAGCCTAGTCCACTACCTTAGCTTCCCACTAAGGATTTTGAAATAAATTCACTATCAACCCCCTACTCAAACAGTGGTCCTCTAGTCCGTGACTAGGAAATTTACAAACCTCCCAATCTAATGGGCCTTCTAGCTTACGCTAGATCAAGTACAATGAAAATGAGAATGAGAATCTAAGAGTACAACTCTTAGTTACAAGTTCTCTCTAACTGAAAAATAGAGGCTTAAGATGGATGTAACAGTGTAGATACAAAGCCTCGAAAAGAAAGTTACAGAGAGAATAAAATTTAAAGCTTCGTGTAAATTGAAAGCTCTGTAGTTGAAGATATTCAATGTGTTCATCAGCCATCAACAATTCTTCAAACACCTATTTATAGATGATGGTAGAAAAATACAAGAATTCGACCGTTGTAGTAGTTGAGCCAGCATTAAATGCGCCAAAAACTAGCCGTTACAACTTTCTGTGAAACAAACTGTCGATAGACTAAAGAGGTTAGTTGACTATTTTTTTTTAAAAAAATAAGACATAGTCGACAGACATGTAAACATAGTCGACCGATAACCAACCAAAACTACTGATAGTCGACAAACACCTTCCCATAGTCGACACATCAAAATTATGAAGAAAATTTCTAACATCATAAATAAGAATAGTGGACAAAGAAATTATTGTAGTCGACAGGATAAACAAGATAGTCGATTGAGAAAAACATAGTCGACAGATGCCTATGCATAGTCGACAGCTATACGGTACATAGTCGATAGATCAATTATGCATAGTCGACTATTTACTTGGAAAAACTCAAACTAAACTGATAACATATAGAAGAACACTTGATTGATATAAATGAGATTTCAAACACAAAATTCTTAATCAGTGAACTTTCTTAACTTTGTTTCTTTTGAAAGCAAGTTGAGATTATCAAAAAGACATTAATTTTGAATTTAAACACTCAAACTTACTCCTATAGAGTTTAAGATTGATTTTCATAACTTTGTGTCATTATCAAAAATAATTTATATTTCAAGAGTAAAATATCAATCTCCCTCTTTTTGATGATGACAAAACATATAAGAAAATCAATTCATTTTATCTCCCCCTTTCTGTCAAAATCAAAAAGATTGATACTCCCCCATTTTGGAACACACTAAGAACAAATAAAAAGGGGCTCCTCCTTAAACCAAATTCTGATAGAAATCATTCATCTATTGGAGCATGCAGTCAGATGAAAACATTCATTGGCAAGAGTAAAATGTCAATACTTAACCATATTTCAAAACTTGATAAACACTCATCCATAAAGTGACAAAGAAGTTAAAAAAAACACATGATAAAAGCAACGTTCAAGAGTGCAAGATAAGCATGCATATATCAAAAATAAAGTGGAATGTATGATGAGGGAAACATCTAGACATCAGGAGAAATAGACGATGGAGAAGACTGAGCGAATAAAGGAGAAGAAGCTGATGACAGAGAAGGTGATGAAGTAGGAGGAGGATACTGAAAAGATAGCATTTGTATGAGTTATCCCATTTGAGAAGAAAGATCTTCTTGTTGCCTATGACGACTTTGCAAATCTGATCTGACCTCTTCTCTGAACTCAGTCAAGCTTGCTTCTACCCTTGAGATATCCAACTTCATGTCTACTATCCCTTGAATCACCAATTCATCTTGAGACTCATGCTGAGATGAAGAAGCTCCTTCTGATCTTTTTTTTTTCCTAGGATTCTCTGTCTTATCTACCTTGACCCATTCCCCATCCTTACTTGCATAGCCAATCCTAATGGTTGTCTTATCATTAATGTGCTAAGAGGGGTTAAGATAGACTTTCCTGGCACTTTCCATTTGGCCCACTAAATTATCTAATAATTCACTGATTGTCATGCTATAGGGAAGTGACCTTGTCTTTGTTGAGAAGGATTTTATTATCAGGTTGATTATCAATAGACATAGAGTTGGCCTTAATACATTGAAGTAGCCATAAATCGAGTCTAGTAACCAATGAAAAGCTCCCACTCCTAGGATAGATCATCTGACAACAAATGAGATGAAGAAGTCTTGTGTTTAAGTCCATAGCTGTTGTGTCAGTGATTTTAGTGGTGATAGTGTCATCTCCTATGACTTCTTTACTAGCCTGGAGTCTTGGGTCTAGGAAGCATAATCATCACCATCTAACGGAATTCCAAAATGATTATGAATCAATGTCAAGATGACTTCAATATGAGAGTCTCCAATGTTAGTTTTAAACTTCTTGTCCGACTTTCTCTTGTGATAGGTGTTGTTTACATTTGACTAAAATGCCCTAACTGCATCTTCATATATACATCTATGGATAGTTAAGAAATCCCACCAGTCAAACTCCTTAAACGTTTGAATATAGGGAAAATCAGTGGATTCTAGAAACATTAAATCCAAGTAACGACCTTCTAGGACTTCTCGAGATTCAAAGAGAATGGAATACCTTTCTTATTGACCCTCAAAATTGAAAAATTGAATTTGAGGCCTAGGTTGAGATGGTGGACAACATGAAGAAGTCGGTTCCTTCCTTTTTCCTTTATCCTTGCTCAAGTTCTTTATTCTAGCCATAGGAAATGGTGTGAGGAGATGCAACCGAGAGAACGAGAAAGAGAGAGAGCGAGATATAACCAATAATGCAAAAGGAGAGTAAGATAAGTGAGTTCGGCACTTAGAGAGAGAGAGAGAGAGACAGGATAACTCGGCCACACAAACAAGTTAGGGTTTCGAAAAAATTGATAGTCGCCCGTTCTTTAAATAGATGGATCTAAATAGTTGATAGATTTGAATGGTTTTGTTAACTATCACAATGAATATCTAGGGAATAGTTGACAAACACTATGTTGTTGTCGATCGATTTTACTTTAAATAGAGGGCATAGTTGACAAAGGTTGTTCCTTCTATCTACTATCTTGGCAACGATATGACTCCTTAGTCGACGAAAGCATGATTTCTGTCGACTATACTAAAAAATAAAATGAATTTAATTAATAGAGATGTGTCAAACATCATATATAAATTTTGGCCAAAACACATTATGTTAATAGATTATTTCATTTAATTGACAAATTTAAATGCTTAGCCTTATTGCAGGAACATCACAACTATATGAAAAGAGATAAATAAATCAAAAATTCAAATACACACATAGTTAGTCATGTTATAATTAACCCTAGCTCACTCCTAAAATATTCAAACTTTTCTCTATCAAAGGGCTTTGTAAAGATATCTGCTATTTGATGATTAGTATCTATAAATTCAAGATTTATATCTTCTTCTTGAACATGGTCTCTAATGAAGTGATGTTTTACTTCTATGTGTTTAGTTCTTGCATGAAACACTGGATTTTTAGTTAAAGCAATAGCACTAGTATTGTCACATTTTATTGGGGTGTATTGAAGTCTTATGCCATAGTCTTCTACCTAATACTTCATCCACAATATTTGAGCACAAGAATTACTAGCGGCAACATATTCAGCCTCAGTAGATGATAGAGCTGCTATATTTAGCTTTTTACTTAACCAAAATACTAATCAATTTCTTAAGAATTGACATGAACCACTTGTACTTTTTCTATCTATTTTACATCCATCATAATCAGCATCAGTATAAGCTATTAGATCAAAATTGTTTGATTTTGAATAAAAAAATCCAGGCTTGTAGTTCCTTTTAGATATCTCAAAATTCTCTTCACTGCTTTTAAGTGTGATTCTTTGGGATTGGATTGGAACCTAGCACACAAGCATACACTAAACATAATGTCAGGTCTACTGGTTGTTAAATAAAGTAAAGAGCCAATCATACTTCTATAAAGCTTGTTATCTACAGTCTTGCCTAACTCATCTTTGTCTAGACTTTGAGAACTACTCATAGGTGTAGCTATAGGTTTACAATCTTGAAAATCAAATCTCTTAAAAAGGTCGCTTATGTATTTTTACTGAGAAAAGTAAATTCCCTCATTTTCTTATTCATTTTCTTATTTTATTTGTAATCCTAGAAAGTATTTTAGTTCACCCATCATGCTTATTTCAAATTCTCCTTGCATTAGATTTGCAAATTGATCACATAGAGATTTGTTTGTGGATCGAAATATGATGTCATCCACATAGATTTGAACTAATAGTATATCCTTGTTATGGTTTCTTATAAATAAGGGTGCGTCTATTTGTTCTCTTTTGAATCCTTTATCTAAGAGAAATTTACTAAGCCTCTCATACCATGTCCTAGGGGCTTATTTTAGACCAAACAAAGCTTTAGACAATTTGAACACATGGTCTTCATACTTATGATTTTCAAAACCAATGGTGTAATATCCTAGTATTTTGAGAATAATAATAATTAATTTTTGTATTTAAAATATTTTTTGGCATCCATTAGAGATTATAATTGAAAAAACTAATAGGCTTAGAGTTAGTGGGCTAAGTTGAAAAAGGAAAGTCTAAGTAAATAGGCTAAGAGTTAGTGGGCTAAGTTAAAGAAAAGGAAAGGCTAAGTAAATGGGCTAAGAGTTAGTGGGCTAAGTAGAAAAAAGAAAGGCTAAGTAAATGGGCTTAAAGTTAGTAGGCTAAGAAAGTGGGTTTAAAATTAATGAACTAAATGAAAGAATAATCTATTCAAAAGAAATTTTAGTGAAAAATAATTAAGATGACAAAATAATTAAAAATGATGGGTGAAATAATTGAGAAATGTGGGAGACAAAGTAGGGTGTGCACAAATAATCAAAGATAATGGGTGAAATAATTGAGAAATGTGGGAGACAAAGTAAGGTGTGGATAAATAATTAAAAATTATGAGTGAGATTTAGTGGAAAATAATGAAGAAATGTGACAAAATAATTAAAGATGATGGACAAAATAATTGAGAAATGTGGGAGACAAAGTAGGGTGTGAGTGAGATTTAGTGAAAAATAATTAAGAAATGTGACAAAATAATTAAAGATAGTGGGTCACTACAATTATGCTAAGCTTAATTCAATCTTCTATAAATAGAGGAAATTTGAAAGGTTGGAAGACTTAGATTAGAAAGAGAAAGGTTGTAAAAAAGAAAAATTTGAGAGTGAAAGAGAGATTTGAAAAAGAAAAAGAAAAAATATATATAGAGAGAGAAAAATACCAAAAAATTCCTAGAAAAATTTTATAGATTGGGTTTAGTAGTTTGTGTGAAAATTTGTGGCAGAAGGCGTTGTTGGATACGCAAACCGAGGCTTTATCACATTATAGAAGAATACCGAATTGCTCCGCGGGAAAATGAGTTATCTTCAAAAATTTCATCAAAAATTTTAAAAATATGATAATGATATTTTAGAATTTATGATAATGAAATTGGAAGATAAATGCATGATTTATATTTATTATAGATTTTTTTAGGCAATAGATGCTTGAAAATCAAAGAGAAAATGAGAAATAAATAGAATATGGATTCTGAAAATTAAGAGAAAATTTATGGGGCTTAGGAATATTTCTTTAGGAATTATTGAGAAGATAAATTGAGAAAATTTTATGAGGAAGTATTTATTCCATAGTCTTGAAGAAATAATAGGAGGAAATGTGAGAAATTAGGAAAATTAGAGAAAATTATAAATCTAATTTTCTTAAGTAATTATGATGCCCAGGGTACGTTAAAGTTCGTAATTGAGTACAATTGGAAGTCCGGTGCAAATTTTGAGGCAAAATTACGTTAGGGGCAAAATTATCTTTTTGTAAAGTAAATGATACTATTCAACTGGATTTAGTTTATGAAAATGGCTTGTAAGTGGTTCCATTAAAACTTGATTTTATGTAAATATTTTTATCATGTTGTCATGTCTTGATGTGAACATGTCATGTGGATTGCATTTACATGTATTGATGACAAAGTATGCATATGAGCATGATGAGATTCACGGTCATACGTTGCATGGGTTTGAGATTAGGTGTTGGCGTTGTTACTTTTTCCAAGGGTGCACCCATACACCCTGATCTGGCAGGGAGACTGTAAAAATAGCAGGTAATCTTAAGATACAATCGACCCAAACATGAGAGTTATGATGTTATGTGCATTGCATTCATACATATGAATATTATGATGTACTCTTACTTAGATGATTCATTATCTAATGTGGGCTTTGCCTCTGAAACATTCAAATGTTCTAGATGAGGTTTGCAGCGAAGACATAAAAGCGGATGAATTGTAAAGACGCAAGGCATTATGAAGTTAATTTCTGCATTTAGTTTTTGTATAAGGACCCGATCATGTATCAGTTGTGCTATGTTATGCTTTAAGTTATAATATGTTATGTTTTCAAGTTATGTTGGGAAAAAAGAACTTATGTCATGTTTTATGTTATGTTGAAGGACTTAAGTACTATTGTTGAATAATCTTCTGTTACTAATTTCGTTGTGGCGATCATGTAATATTATTAATGTTTGAGGTATGTTGAGGTTCGATTCTTGCTTCCGTTATTAATGATTACCTAGCCTAGCATATGCAGAGTAAGTAAGCTAATAATAGGCATGCAGTAGGGAAATTTTGAAATTATATCAGGATGAGTTATTTAAAAAAAAATAATACAGTCAAAATTTCTCAAGTTATAACATAGCCGTGGAAGTGGGGTGTTACCGTTGGTATCAGAGTGAACTATAAGAAAACTTAGGAAAGATCATCAGGAAATCTATGAACCCAAGGTTTAGAAAAAAAAAAAATTAGATTTAGAAATCCCTATTTAGAGATTTGGGGATTGATGATCGAAGTCTTTGAGGTTATGGACTTATGTGTGGTGTAGTGAAAGTGCATGTCTAGGAAAGTTCTGGCTAAAGAAAGACTTGGTATTTAAATATGTCCGTTTGTGACCCACTTCTCTTTCTTGGGAGCTTACCTAGTGATTCACGTACAAACACTATACGGTTACTATTTAATAGTGAAAAATCTGATCAAATTTCAATGTCAGCATGGAAGGAGATTACCTCGAGAAGTTTTGGGTAGCCCACTAGATCTTTCGTTGGGTCGATAGTGAACCGGTAGCAGAAGACATCTTCGGTCGCCTAAATGTCCTTGAAGATATCTTAAGGGACATACCGTCCAGTAGCTAGCACGACCAAACCTAATTCATGCCCAAATGGAATTCCTGATCAATCACTTGGAAGGTGATTGGAGAGCCTTAGTTGAAGGGATCTGCCACGAAGGCAATCATGTGTCCTTATATCTCTTCTGTCAGCAACTCTGTGATGACGCCACCCTTATCTATGAGGAGGCTATAATAGAAGATTAAGACTCAAATGGGGAATGGGATGCTGACGAGGCAGCCCTAGCCAAAGAGATGGGTATCAACGGCTTCAGCTCTGATGATGAGGAGGAAGGGGCAACTGTACTCGACAATCCTGATGAACCAAAATTTAAGTCTGAAGACGAGGCAATGGACGATGACGCTTGGATTTGGAAAACATCCCGTTCATAGAAAAAGCCTCAGAATGATGTTTATTTAATAATGTGTCGATTATGTATTTTGTTGTCTTGTTACCCTAAGTAATGTCGAATGTTGGAACTTGAAGAACTGAAATTGTTTTTAAGGAAATTTCCATGGAATGAGATATTGTCTTTCTTTTCAAATGATGAATACACAGTAAACAATACAACCTATGACATCAAATTACCAAAGAGGTATTGAAGGATGTACCAACGGCATACCTGAAGGTAGCTCAAGTCAGGAGGAGGAGAGATCAAATGGAAACCGTTTGGATCAAATCGAGAGAATTGTGGGAAGAATGGCAGGGGTCATGCAAGGGATGCAGACCCAAAGCAGGCGTTCATCATGCATGTTGGACCTATACCACCGACAAAACTCACCTGTTTTCCAAGGAAAGCCAGTAGCCAATCTTAGTGAGGGAGAGTTCTAGATTGAATAGATTGAGAAGTTGCTCGACCATCTCCACTGTGGAGAGGACGAGAAGGTGAATTGTGTGAAATTTATGCTGCAAGGTGAAGCTAAACGATGGTGGAAGGGAGTGAAAAGGGCTATGGTCGCCCCAACATCAACAAGGACACCCTATGTCAGCTGGGAGCGATTCAAGGAGCTATTCAATGACAAATACTTTCCGTTTTGCCTGAGGATGGCAAAGGAAAAGGAGTTCATGGATCTGAAATAGGCAGGGGACATGAATGCAACTCAATATGAAGATGCCTTCACCCGACTGATCAAATATATGCCAATATATGAGACTGAGGAGAGAATCAAGGAGCAGAAGTTTTTGGGAGGGCTAAAGCTAAGGATTTAGAAGACCCTCAGTAATATAAGTACGGAGTCTTATATTGAAGTAGTACGATAAGCAATGGCTGCCAAGGCGAATTAGGATCGAATTGACTCTATTCAAGAATCCAATTAGTAAGCCTCCAAGAATAAGCCAAGTACGGGGAAAATGTTGAAGCCCAAAAAGCCTCAGTTCAAGCCCGGAAAGCCTTACGTGAAATGCGGCAAACTACACACTAGAAGGCCTTGCAGGCAAGGAACGAGCGACTGTTACACCTGTGGGGATAGAGGACACCTCAATCGAGAATGCCCAAAAAGAGGAACAATTTGCTTCAATTGTCACTAACTGGGACATTTGTCAAGGGACTGCCTAAAACCAAGACCGTCGGGACAGATTCAGGAGCTAGCATTGAATTTCAAAGCTCAGCAAGGGAGAGTGTTCAATTTGACACGTCAAGACACGACTGAGGACCTGACCGTCATCCAAGGTACCGTGTTTACCTCTGGTTTCCCTATGCATGTTTTGATAGATTCAGGAGCAAGTCATTCCTTTATTTCACATGCATTATCCAAAATACTAGAGGAAAAACCAGAGATTCTAAATTGTCATATGATAGTAGCAACCTCTATGGGGAAGTCTCTAGAAACCTCATTGGGATATAAAAATAAAAAAATTCAAAAAGGGGAAGCTGAGTTCTTGGTGCATTTAATCCTTCTTGAATTTCGAGACTTCGATATAATTCTAGGAATAGATTTCCTAACCAAGTATGATGCGACCTTGGATTGTAAGGCCAAGGAAGTTAGTCTCAAGAATGGAAACTCGATTGTTAAATTTCAAGGACAAGGTGGAATAAACGAAAGGAAATGGGTCTCAACCCTAAAGGCAGATAAAATGTTGCGAAAAGGAGCTTTCAGGTATCTGGCACATATTCAAGAAAATATAGAAGTCACTGTAGGAGTAAGTGATGTGTTAATTGCTAAAGAATTTGGAGATGTGTTTCTTGAGGATTTACCAGGATTTCCCCCTCAATGAGATGTTGAGTTTTCAATAGAAATTGTGCTAGGGGCTAACCCCATCTCCATACCACCCTATAGGATGGCTCCCGCAGAATTAAGGGAATTGAAGATCCAACTTCAAGAATTGTTAGATAAAGGATTTATTAGACCCAACATGTCACCTTGGGGGCGCTAATCCTTTTTGTTAAGAAGAAAGACGGAAGTTTGAGGATGTATGTGGATTATCGGTAGTTAAATAAGGTGACCATCAAGAACAAATACCCGCTTCCAAGGATTGAGGAGTTATTTGACCAGTTGCAAGGTGCGAAGGTCTTTTCAAAGATAGACTTGAGATCGAGGTACTATCAATTGAGGATCAAAACTGTCGATATACCCAAAACAACATTTCGATCTCGATATGGTCATTAAGAATTCCTAGTCATGCCATTTGGATTAACCAATGCCCCAGTGACATTCATGGACATGATGAACCAACTTTTTAAGCCACATTTGGACAAATTCGTAATAGTATTCATAGACGACATTTTGGTTTACTCATCTTCTGAGGAAGAACACGAGAACCACTTGAGAATTGTACTACAGACATTGAGGGAAAACAAGCTATACGCCAAGTTTACCAAGTGTAAATTTTGGCTAAAACAGGTGGCTTTCTTAGGTCATATCATATCGGCCGAAGGAATATTCGTTAACCCAGCGAAAGTATTGGCAGTAAGAGAATGGAGCCAGCCCAACACCGTTACTGAAATCAAGAGTTTCTTAGGGTTGTCCGGGTATTATAGAAAGTTCATAGAAGGGTTCACAAAGATAGCCTCACCCCTTACAAAGCTAACTCAAAAGTGCGTGAATTTTGAATGGAACAAGCAATGTGAAAGGAGTTTTCAAACGCTTAAAGAAAGACTCACAACCGCTCTGGTTCTAGCCATGCCGAATGGGTTTGGAGGTTATAAGGTGTACACTGACGCCATGAAGAATGGATTGGGATGCGTGCTAATGCAGTACGAAAAGGTAATCGCCTATGGGTCTCAGCAATGGAAAAGACATGAACAAAATTACTCGACCCACAATTTGGAATTAGTTGTTGTAGTGTTTGCCTTGAAAATTTGGAGGCATTACTTATATGGCTAGAAGTTTTAAATCTTCACCGATGACAAGAGTTTACAGTATGTATTCTCCTAGAAAGATCTTAACATGAGACAGCGTCGATGGATGGAATTCCTAAAGGATTATGACTGTGTCATTCAGGATCATCCTGGTAAAGCAAACATAGTGCCTGACGCCCTAAGCAGAAAGGAACCAGTATGTATGGATGGAATGATGATGTCTAAATGGGAGCTAGTTAAAACTTTCAGTCTGATGACAGTGGGAGTTGCTCCAAAAGGAAATTCAGTCTACATAGCCAGTCTCACTATCTAGTCAGAAATGATAGAGCATATATGACAAGCTCTCCCTGAAGATCACAGAATAAAATTATGGGTTGACGAGCAGGGTCAAGTAAAGACCTTAAAATTTGAATTAAGAGATGGCATACTCTGATTTCAGGGAAGGATATATGTGCCACGAATGAAGGAACTAAGAGAATCAATTTTGAAAGAAGCCCATCGATCTAGATATTCGATCCATCCAAGAACTACCAAGATGTATAGAAACTTAAAGATTGTATATTGGTGGCCGGGAATGAAGAAGAGCATTGCAAGATACGTTGGGCAGTGTGATATATGTCAGAGGGTAAAAATCGAGCACCAAAGACCAGGCGGAAGTTTACAACCATTAGAGATTCCAAAATGGAAATAGGAGCACATTACCATGGATTTCGTAATAGGTTTACCGAGAAGCCCTAAGGGAAATGATGCCATATGGGTGATTATAGACAGACTAACCAAGTCTGCTCATTTTTTGGCTGTGAAGGTAAGTTAACCTATAAATTAGCTGGCCCAACAATACGTCAACAAAATTGTTAGACTTCATGACGTACCAGTAAGCATTGTCTCGGATCTTGATCTGAGGTTCACCTCGAAGTTTTGGGGTAGTCTACAAAAGTGCTTAGGCACTCAGCTTAGGCTAAGTATGACCTATCATCCCAATTGATGGTCAATTAGAAAGAACCATTCAAACCTTAGAAGATATGCTGAGAGCATGCCCTCTAGATTTTTCAGGAAGTTGGGAAGAACACCTACCATTAGTGGAGTTCGCCTATAATAATAGCCATCACAGCAATATTGGTATGGCTCCCTATGAAGCATTATGTGGATGCAAGTGTAAATCCCCAGTATGTTGGACTGAAGTGAGCGAACAACAAGTATTAGGTCCTGAGATAGTATAGATAACTATCGACAAGATAAAGACCATACAAGATAGAATCAGAAAGGCTCAAAGTCGACAAAAGTCTTATGCTGATGTCAGACGAAGAGATTTAGAATTTTAAGTCGGCGACAAAGTATACTTGAAGTTATCTCCTCTAAGGAAGACAACTCGGGGCCACAAGAAAGGTAAGTTAAGTCCCAGATATATTGGATCATATGACATCATAGAAAGAATCGGGCCAGTAGCTTATCGACTTGCTTTGCAAATGACCTTATCCAATCTACACGATGTGTTCCATCTGTCGTAGCTCCAAAAACATGAGCCAGATCCATCTCAAGTAAAGCAATCAGAAGCCGCCGAAATACAGGAGAATCTTTCTTATCTCGAGAGACTAGTTAAAATTTTGGATCGAAGAGATCAAGTGATGAGGAACAAGTCCATGCCATTGGTACAAGTACTATGGAGGAATCCAGTAAGCGAGGAGTTAACATGGGAACGAGAAGCAAAAAAGAGAAGTTATTTTCCATTTTTGTTTGAAGAATCAGTAAGTAGAATGGATGTAGAATGAACAAATTTCAAGGACGAAATTCTTGTAAGGAGAGGAGAATGTAACATTCTAATATTTTGAGAATAATAATAATTAATTTTTGTATTTAAAATATTTTTTGGCATCCATTAGAGATTATAATTGAAAAAACTAATGGGTTTAGAGTTAGTGGGCTAAGTTGAAAAAGGAAAGGCTAAGTAAATGGGCTAAGAGTTAGTGGGTTAAGTTAAAAAAAAGGAAAGACTAAGTAAATGGGCTTAGAGTTAGTGGACTAAGTAAAAAAAAGAAAGGCTAAGTAAATGGGCTTAAAGTTAGTAGGCTAAGAGAGTGAGCTTAAAATTAAAAAACTAAATAAAAGAATAATCTATTCAAAAGAAAATTTAGTGGAAAATAATTAAGGTGATAAAATAATTAAAGATGATGGGTGAAATAATTGAGAAATGTGGGAGACAAAGTAGGGTGTGGACAAATAATCAAAGATAATGGGTGAAATAATTGAGAAATGTGGGAGACAAAGTAAGGTGTGGATAAATAATTAAAGATTATGAGTGAGATTCAATGGAAAATAATGAAGAAATGTGACAAAATAATTAAAGATAATGGGTGAAATAATTGAGAAATGTGGGAGACAAAGTAGAGTGTGAGTGAGATTTAGTGAAAAATAATTAAAAAATGTGACAAAATAATTAAAGATAGTGGATCATGACAATT
This sequence comes from Diospyros kaki, assembly GCA_036245055.1. Lineage (NCBI taxonomy): Eukaryota > Viridiplantae > Streptophyta > Magnoliopsida > Ericales > Ebenaceae > Diospyros > Diospyros kaki. The sequence continues at coordinate 24,751,121 of BSEG01000002.1, forward strand.
ATACTAACCTTAATTCAATCTTCTATAAATAGAGGAAACTTTAAAGGTTGGAGGACTTAAATTAGAAAGAGAAAGGTTGTAAGAAAGAAAAATTTGAGAGTGAGAGAGAGATTTGAAAAAGAGAAAGAAAAAATATATAGAGAGAGAAAAATACAAAATAATTCCTAGAAAAATTTTATAGGTTGGGTTTAGTAGTTTATATGAAAATTTGTGATAGAAGGCGTTGTTGGATATGTAAACCGAAGCTTCATCGCATTATAAAAGAATACAAAATCGCTCCACGGAAATGTGAGTTATCTTCAAAAAAAATTTCAAAATTTTTAGAAATATGAGTGTTATGTACAAAAAAATAATAATAATTAAAAATAAATAGCAACCCAAGTAAGCGCCACGTGGCAGCCCCTGGGTGACCTAAGGAGGCCACCCAGGGGACGCCACCCCCGAGTGAGGTCACTTGGGGGTGGCAGTCGCGGCCCCCATAGGCAGCCACGCGTGCTGCCAGGCAGCACGCGTGCTGCCTGGTAGGGGCCGCGCCCCTGACAAAAGGGGGGGCACCCCCCTCCCCCGAGTGGCGGTCACTCGGGGGAACAACACCCCCGAGTGACCCCACTCGGGGGAAGGCTGCCGCGCGCACGGTTGCTCGCGCGCGGCCATGCGCGCAAGGCCACGATCGCGCGCGAGACTGCCAGCATGCGGCCGCCCGTGCACACCCTCGTGCGCGACCCCTCGCACACGCAACCGCTTCGCACCCGGCCCCGTGCACCCACGCGTATGGTCCCTCGTGCTCCTCTTCCCCATGGTCACAGATACCCCCGAGTGAGGGTCACCCAGGGATCCACACTCGCCTTCGCGGGCCTCCTATTCTTACGCCACCGCCTCCGAGAAAGTCGGCCTAAGGTTATTCTCGCGAGACTTGGTCAAAGCCTCTCCGAGATTCTTGCCATAAAACTCAGAACACGCGACACATGGATGCCCCTCTCGCTGTTATAAATAGGAGGTCACTTTCCCTCATTCGGTATGCAATCTCTGGCTCTCGCATTTACTCTCTTACTTTTGAATACTCAATTTCTACTACGGTGATCTAATTTAAGCATCGGAGGGTCCGCGCGGGGACTTTCGCCCGCGTTCCTAACCGATTCTTTCTCTAGTAGGTCATCCATCGCTCTGAAACGCCTCCGGAGGCTCATCCATCACTCGGAAACGCCCCACGAGACTCATCCATCGCTCGGAAACGCCCCACGAGACTCACCCATCGCTGTCACGTTATCCCGGGAGACTCACTCATCGCTCAGATACGCCATACAAGGGTCATCCATCGGTGGTTTCCCATTTTATAAATTCATTGTTGTAATCTCGTAACAACAATTGGCGCCGTCTGTGGGAAACGCAAACAAAAAGCTGCAACACTCTGCCGTGGGGCCCAATCACCTAGACGAGAAACCCTCCGTCGAGTGGAAGATCAACATCAGTCTGCTCGCAAGAGCCCGTTACCCCTCATCCATGGGGGGCATCCGCCCCTCACCCATGAGAGACAATCTCCCCTTACCCATGGGGGCCAACCGTCCTTCACCCATCAATCCCCTCGTGAGGGTCACCCATCCCTCACACACCAGCAGCCGCCCCTTCCAGCGCCCTCTCACCCACTGGGGGCCCAACTTCAGGTGCCTTCTCTTACTGCCCCACATATTCTCTCGGGACCCTACTCAGGTATGCAGGTCCCATCCGTCGTTCCTTGGGCTGAGTACGAGGCCCTACGACAGCAACACGCTGAAGGAATACAAGCTCTGAAGGAAATGGCTGGTATTTTGCAAAGTTTGGTCCCCCACGGGACAATCCCAGCTGCTTTGAGAAAGTTCATCCCAGAAATAGTTACATCTCACAGAGCTCGTCAGGAGATACCAAGGAACGACTCCTATCGAGACGCAAGCCCTGAAACCCACGCTCAACATGTGCCAACTAGAAACAATCAACCAAGGTCTCCTTTAAGGGAAGATCACAGCCAAACATCTCCCCCTCGAGAAAATCATGGAGGAACTGACCGTCGAAAGACAGAAAGGCGAAGCCCACAACGAGGAAGATATTCGGAAACAGTAGCCAGCACTCCGATGGAAAGAGGCCGGGATGCCAAGCCCATAACCAAGCAAAATGACGGGCCTGAGGATAACCCTACTGCATTTAGTGCACGAGAGGCTGCCGATATGAAAAAGATGATTGAGCGGGTCCTACAACAGAATAAGTTATTACCTACTTCTGAGGAACAATCTAGAGGAAAGCTACCATTCGTGGCCGAAGTAATGGAGAAACCTTTGCCGAGGAAGTTCAAGATGCCTCAAATAAATCCTAATTCAGGAAGGGACGACCCTTACGATCACGTGCAAAACTATGAATCTTTAATGATGCTTCATGGATGGGACGACGAGATAATGTGCAGGGCATTTCCTTTAACCCTAACTGGGCATGCTCGAGCCTGGTTTAACGGCTTACCCGAGGCATCTATCTCTTCATTCGGGCAGCTAAAAATAGAATTTATCAAAGCATTCATTATTAACAGCCAGAGAAAGAAAGATGCGACATATTTGCTTAGCATTCAACAAGGGAATAAAGAGACCCTACGACATTACGTGGACAGATTTTGAAATGCCACACTTGAGATCTGTAATTTACCAATTGAAATGGCAGTGTCCGCCATGTTCCAAGGGACACGACTAACCCCTTTGCAAGAATCATTATCCCTGGACCCTCCGAAATCTCTGGCAGACCTGTTCGTTAGGGCTAACAGGTACATACTCCATACGGAGATGATGAGAACGGTAGGGGGAAGTGAAGAAGGAGAGAGAAAGAGGAAAGAGCGAGATATTGAAGAAGTATCCAACCAGCGAAAAGAACGGATCAGGAGGTCGGATACAGTGGGACCACAATTCCATCATTACACTAGGCTCAATCAACCCCGATCGACTATATTGGCGGCAGTATAGGGATCTGGTCTCCTCCAGCTTCCGAAAAAGGCAGATCGCCCCATGGGGAGAAATCAAGAAGAATACTACAGGTATCACCGAACTCGGGGACACTCTACTGATCAGTGTAGGGAGCTAAAAAATCAGATCGAAGCACTCATTCGTGAAGGACACTTGCAAAGATATGTAAGGACTGAAGGAAGAAACGACAGAGACCGTCAAAGAAGGGAAGAAAGACCCGAAGGTCAAGATAGACGAAATTTACGGTAAAATGAAGGGATAAGAGATGACAGAATGGTGGCCCCCCTGACAATGAGCCAACTCATCAAGCCATTCATGTTATCTCCGGGGGCGAGACTTTAGCTGGGAATACATCTTCTTCTCGAAAGGCCTATGCCCGTCAGGCCTACCAGGTTAATTCCGTGATGGAGGTGAGAGAGGACGAGGAGCCAATCACGTTCACCCCTGCTGATAGAGGTGATATAATACTCCCACATGACGATCCAATGGTAATTTCTACAGTTATCGCCAAACACCCCATTAGTAGAATTTTGGTGGATAGCGGCAGCTCTGTTAATCTAATATATTGGAACTGTTTCAAACAAATGCACATATCCCAAGACCGATTGAGAAAAGTGTCATCTCCCCTGTACAGCTTCACTGGAGAAGCTGTCTCGGTGGTAGGATCTATTCAACTACCTGTCACATTGGGCGCAGACCCTCAAAGTGTGACTCGACAGGCGAATTTCATGGTGGTCAAAGCCCCTTCTGCAGCATACAACATGATTTTAGGCCGACCGCTCCTCAATGATATGAGGGCCGTAGTGTCCTCTTGCTACTTATTAATGAAATTCCCCACGCTCTCAGAAGTAGGGCAAGTTCGTGGAGATCAGAGGAAGGCAAGGTCTTGTTATGTATCGTCCACAAAAGGAAAAAGAGCATAAGAGACTTTATCTATCGCTGAAAAATCCATACACAAATCCCTGGCAGAAGAGACTGCTCGCAAGCCCCAACCAATGGAAGAGTTAAAAGCAGTGCGCTTAAGTGACACAGATCCCGAGAAGTTGGCGTATGTGGGCACGAAGCTTCCGAAAACAGTAAAAGAAGAAATCATGGGATGCCTTAGAGAAAATTTGGATGTCTTTGCTTGGACACCAAGGGATATGCCAGGGATTAGTCCAGACGTGATATGTCACCATCTGAACGTGGATCCTCAGTTCAAGCCTGTTCGACAGAAAAAAAGGAATATCGCCCCTAATAGACTACTGGCGTTAGAAGAAGAAATTGATAAGCTACTAGAGGCAGGTTTCATTCGAGAGGTGTTATATCCAGAGTGGTTGGCCAATGTTGTCATGGTTAAAAAACCCAATGAAAAATGGCGCGTGTGTATAGACTTCACTGGCCTCAACAAGGCGTGTCCTAAAGATTCCTACCCATTACCCCATTACTTCGGATTGATCGACTGGTAGATGAAACATCTGGGTATCATCTATTGAGCTTCTTAGATGCCTTCTCAGGGTATCATCAGATAATGATGTATCCTCCAGATCAGGAGAAAACATCATTCATTACAGAAAAAGGGACATATTGTTACCAAGTTATGCCATTCGGGCTCAAGAACGCAGGGGCCACTTATCAACGCATGGTGAATAAGGTCTTTAAGGAATTATTGGGTGATACAATGGAAGCATATGTCGATGATATGATCGTGAAAAGTCGGGAAAAGGAATCGCATGTTAAAAAGTTGGCACGAGTGCTCGAAGTCTTTAGGCAATACAAAATGCGCCTAAACCCAGCAAAATGTGCATTTGGAGTTCAGTCTGGAAAATTCTTAGGGTATATGATCACACAAAGGGGGATCGAGGCAAACCCCGAAAAGATTCAAGCAATACTAGATATGTAACGCCCAACATCAATTAAGGAGGTGCAGCAGCTAATAGGTCGAATGGCGGCTCTTGGGTGTTTCCTCTCCAAATCGGCTGAAAGGGAACTCCCGTTTCTTCAGACGTTAAGGGCAGGGAAAACGTTTGAGTGGACGGAGCAATGCCAGAGGTCATTTGAGGCATTAAAAGAGTACTTAAAAGAAGTCCCTCTATTGACTCGGCCCGAGACTGGGGAAATGTTGTATCTATACTTGGGTGTAAGTGACAAAGCAGTAAGTGCGGTACTGATTAAAAAGGAAGGACAGGTGGATCGACCAGTATACTACGTCAGTAAAGTTCTACAAGGGCCGGAAACACGTTATCCCTTCACGAAAAAGGTGGCACTGGCCTTATTGAGCGCCTCCAGAAAGTTGAGGCCATATTTCCAAGCCCACTCCATTAGCGTACTGATAGACCAACCATTGCGGAGCATTTTGCAAAAGCCTGAGTGTTCCGGTCGTCTCACCAAATGGTCCATCGAGTTGAGTGAGTATGACATACAATATCATCCTAGGCAAGCTATAAAAGGGCAAGCATTGGCGGACTTCATTGTCGAATGTACACCCTCTAGGGAGGCCAAGGAAAAGAGCATAACAGAGTGGTTACTGTTTGTTGATGGGGCTGCCAGTTCCCAAGGGAGTGGGGCGGGAATAGTGCTTATCCCACCAGAGGGAGAATCTCTGGAATACTCTCTAAGATTCGCTTTTCTAAGCTCGAATAATGTGGCCGAGTATGAGGCACTAATCGCCGGTCTGAGGTTAGCCCGAAAACTTGAGGTAACACAATTAATAGCCCACAGTGATTCTTAACTGATCGTTCAGCAATACTACGGGCAGTATGAGACTAGAGAGCCGGCCATGGGACAGTATCTCTAGAAAGTCAGGGCACTTGCACAATTGTTCGAAAGTTTTCAGCTAGTACAGATCAACAGATCCCTTAATGGCCATGCAGACGCTCTATCCAAATTAGCATCCACTAAAGAAACTACTGGGAGAACAGTGTATGTGGAAGTCCTTCAACGACCAAGTATAGAAGAACTTGAAGTAGCATGTATTGAGGATAGTAACGACTGGAGAACCCCTTTCTACAAATATTTGACCACGGGAGAATTACCGGTAGACCCAAAAGAGGCTAAGAAAATTAAATTTAGAGGAGCTCGTTTCACAATAATAGATGGGATGCTATATAAGCGAGCGCACACTATGCCACTCCTCAAATGCTTAGGTCCTCGGGAAACCAATTATGCTTTGACTGAGGTTCACAGTGGAGTATGCGGTGAGCATCTGGGAGGAAGGGCCCTCGCGGCCAAAATCCTAAGGGCAGGCTTTTTCTGTCCCACATTACAACATGATGCACAAGCAAAGGTCAAAGAGTGTGATAAATGTCAGAGGCACGCCCTGATTCATTCTGCTCCGATATCGCAACTACAACCCACATTCCAGCCCATTCCCTTCACTCAATGGGGCTTGGATATTCTCGGCCCCTTTCCGCAAGCTACAGGGCAAAGGAAATTCCTTTTGGTGGCGACGGATTATTTTACCAAGTGGATTGAAGCCGAAGCCCTAGCCACCATCAATGCAAGGAAAGTAGAGGCCATGGTATGGAAAGACATTGTATGTCGATTTGGAATCCCACGGATCATTAACACCGATCATGGAAAGCAGTTTGACTGTGATTCTTTTCGAAATTTTTGCAAAGGCTTGGACATTTAGTTAAGGATTTCTTCAGTAGCATATCCCCAAGCTAACGGACAAGCAGAAGCCAGCAACAGAACAATCTTACATGGTTTGAAAACTAGGCTAGAAGGCGCAAAGGGAGCATGGGTGGATGAATTACCTACCGTCTTGTGGGCCTACCGAACAACCAGTCGGGTCTCAACGGGTGAAACACCCTTTAACCTAGTGTACGGAACAGAAGCTTTGATTCCTGTGGAAATTTCGTGCAGGTCACCCCGATTGGATGCTTTTGATAAATCTGACAGTTCGAAAAACTCTGATTCGTTAAAAGAGAGTCTTGATCTCATCGAGGAACAGAGAGATAGGGCGGCGGTGCGAATCGCTGCCTATCATAAAAGGGTTGCCACCTATTACAACTCTCGTGTAAGGAACCGACCTCTTAAGGAGGGAGATTTGATCCTCAGAAAATCAGCCATCACCAATGCACTTCGAGAGGACGAAAAATTTCGAGCAAATTGGGAAGGGCTGTACCGCATCCAAGAAATGATAGGCCCTAGTACTTGTATCCTCCAAACGCTCCAGGGTGAAACCATGGGTAAGACGTGGAGCACAAACCACCTGAAATTGTACTCCCCTCCAGACATGTAACGTAATAATAATATGAACCCGAAGAGGGACCGTGGACGTAGGCACATTTTTCCGAACCACGTAAAATGCTTGTGTTTTCCCCTTTTTTTTTTCATTATTCAAGAAAAACAAAAGAGAACGACCTGCTATGGGTCCCTTCTCGCAAAAAAAAAAAAAAAAAAGGGAGAGAGAGAAAGATAATAATAAAGCCTTTTTTTTGCTTCCCCGCAGAGTAGTATGGCAAGACTTACCCGGAAGTGAAAAGATCAAATGGCATTACCAAGCAAGCCAATGTCCCGCTAGTAGGATACTCTACTAAGCCCGATAATAATACAAAAGGCCCTGCCATATAATACGCTATGAGAAAAGTCCGGCTCAATAGGCCCGACGACTGTGATAGCCGTCCTGCCTCAAAGCCAAGTGGCCCGGTCTAGTGAAATGACAAATATGTTCACCACAACCCATCAACATTGAAATCAAAAGGTTATCCCGCTTGCCTACTTAATTGGCCTGGCCTGATGATAGGGACAATGAATTGCAAGGAATTGCCAAAGGACCATTACGGGCTAAAACGCCCATAGTCCACCTTGTGGCATGAAGAGTCCAAAATCTTAAGGACGGAACCAAACTTTCGATAGGAGATAATAGTAAGAAATCAGCAAGCTGTAGCTACGGTTTAAGAAAAGAGACAAATCTTGTTTAAGCAAATAAAAGCTACTACACTCAAAAAAAAAAAAAAATCTACTGCACTAAAGGGGGAAAAATCTCCTTCAAGTTCGCTTCCTCCTGCCAGAGCTCGGAGCACTGCTACTCGGGGCAGATGGGGGCTCACCCTCCTCCAAGCCCGAAGATGGGATAACCGTATCAGCTGGGATAACTGTATCACCAGTCGAAGGGAGGGCGTCAGTCATCTCCACTTCTGCCGAGGCAAAGGTGTATGGCTCCCATGGGCCCGACAAGTTCTCCAGATCATCAGCCAAGTTGGCATTCAAATAAGTCTTAGGGCTCGTGGGGTCAGGATCATTATATCTTCGCCAGTCGGGGACGTCAGACTCCTCTACCTCATCAGTATAAACCAGCTTAGGAAACTGTTCTCCCGGGCGTTTGGATTCCAGATGTGTGCGTGCAAGGTAGAATCCATACTTGGTGAAGCAACCCCCATAACGGATCTTCCTTTCTTGGCAGTCCGACGATAGGCGATATTCTTTCACAGCCTCCTTGCGTGCCGCGAAAATCTCTTCATTTCTTCGATCCCGGAGCGACCTATTTTGTTTCCTTTGACGAGCAAGGTCATCTACCCTCAAGGAATGCTCTTGTAGCAAATTCTCATGAGCCTTCCGAGATTCTAAGAGTTCCCTCGTCAACGATTCTTTATCCTTTCGGAGCCCCTCTAACTCCCCCTTCATGCCTGAAGACTCACCACGAGCCTCCACTAGCTTGGACCGCGTGTCTTCTCCCTCTCGAGTCAACTTTCTGATTTCGGCGTGTAGCGAGCGTTCATGATCCTACCACTTTACCATATTCTCTCTCGCTTCCGCCTTCTCTTGTTCAGCCTGATGATGATAGGCTCTCCCGATGGCGTTGGATATCACCAACCCTTGGACCCCCTAGACGCAAACAGGTGCATTAGAAGACTAACGACCAAGTCACACAACAAGCACGACGTGCAGGCACAACAAAGATAACTTACCTCAATAATCTTCTACTCAGGAGAATTGGCAACACTAGGCCAAATGCCGAAAAAATTTTGCTCATCTTGAGGAAGCACAGTAGCGTATATCATCCTGGCACCGACCCCTGGGTCTCTTATGGAATCTAAATCGATTAGCCCTGGCTGCACAGTGAAATGGTCACCCCTCACCCGGGTGCTGTTGAGAATTGGCACGGGATTTCGCCTAGGCTCAGCAATGGGAGGAAGGATTGGTCGAAAATCTGGGAGCTCGGCTTTCAACTTCCGCCGGTCCCTGCGAAAGGGGACAAAGGGTTGTCGACTCTCCTCCCTGATTCGGTCAAGCTCGCCACTAAAAGAAGAGCGAGAGCTGCCAAACCCCTTTCTTCGCGAGCCAGACACGTCAGTGGGATTTGGTTCCACAAGGGCGCCTTCGAGGGACGGTGGGTCTAACATGGATACGTCCGACGTGGGGGCCAAGGTCTCGGGGCAAGAAAGACTGGATGAGATACCTGCTTCAGATCTTTTCATTTTCAAGCGTCGTCGGGACGAGTTAGGAACTGGAGGAGGAAGATGGCTGGGATGCGTCAGATGAAAGCCCCTGCAGCAAGCCTTGAGGCGCCTGAGGAGGAGGCTGTGGATCTTGCTCGCTAGACTGTCGTAAATTCCTACCACGACGTCTGAGCGTCTGTTCCTTGAATAGATTCATATCGCCTGCAAAACAAGGGATGAAAGTAAAAGTTAGCCACATAAATTAGTATTTAAAAGGCAATCTCTACAATTCTGGGGGTTTACCCTCAGGGGAAGAACAACCAGGAAAGACCATACTCCCTAGGGAATTCCCCCTTTCTTCTTCCTCGGGGCCCTCGTTCTCTTCCTCGCTGCCCTCTTCCTCCTCAACTTGTAAGGTGTCCTCGGGCATGGCCGATGAAGGCACAAAAGCAAGGGTGGAGGGCCCGAGCATGTCTTCTAGCCGAATGCCCCACCCCGCAGCGGCAATATTTTCTGAGGTAAGAAGGTCAGATAGATTACAAGTGCCAAGGGCACATAATCTCTCAATCACTCGGCAATAGACAGCCTGGGAAATCCCGATGTCATCGAGCTTCTCCAGCCAGAAATCTCGCTCATTATCCCAACACCAACGAATCGGCGCTTTCCAGCTGGAAGGAGGCTCGACCACAATCCATTGGGACTCGAAGTCTACCTTATTTTGAAGCTTTTGAAAAAGGGGGGACAGATCTACAATCCTTTGAAGCGTGAAAAAGACATCCCTCCATTCGACCCTTCTCAACCTATAGAAGCAACCGAACAACTCTACAGAAGGAGGTACTTGGATCATATGACATAGAATGGTGAAACCAACTAACTGAGCCCAGCCGTTAGGATGGAGCTGCCTTGGGACAATGTAATGATAATCAAGCCACTCCATACCAAAGTTAGACAAAGGAAAACGAAGACCCAATCTCAAAGAGGCTAAATATACTCCAAAACCACATCCTACCATGGCTGTACTCGTCTCCTCAGGTGTAGGAAGCCTAATATGGTAGTCGATGGGAATTTGAAAACGAGAGTGGATCCTGGCCAATTCCCTCCCCTTCACTGAAGAACGACGTCCTAAAGATATATATACATTGGGAGCAAGAGAATGAGGTGGTAAAGCATTCTTAAAGCGGACCATGCTGAGCACTAAAACCCTGAACAGACCAAGCACGTGCCTTTCAGACAAACTAGGATTCCTATGGATGAGGGTCACACAAAAGCCAAAAGGAGACCCATGGATGAGGGTCACGCAAAATCCAAGAGGAGACCCATGGATGAGGGTCACACAAATACAAAGACGAGACCCATGGATGAGGGTCACACAAATACAAAGACGAGACCCATGGATGAGGGTCACACAAACGCCAAGATAAGACCAATGGATGAGGTTACAATAGGAAAGGAAGGAGACTCACCAATGGGCTCACGCAAGGATGAGGCTAATGACTAGTCCCATGGGTGAGGGTCAGGTAAGGTAGCCACTAACAACAATTGGACCCATGGATGAGGGTCACTCGGGGGAGAACATGCCTAAAAGTCCCCATGGGTGAGGCTCTCTCAAGGGTAATACAAGACCATGGGTGAGGGGGATATACCGTATAGAAGTCTGGAATGCTGAGAGAATTTCCACGGAAGAGTGGTTGAACAATGAAGAAATGGAAGGCCAAGTCTCCCTTTTATAGTGGTCCTGGGAGACATTATGGAAAGGATAAAGCACGGAAGACCTGAAGATGGAGGAGATGGATACAAAAAAAATCCTTTCAAAAATGAAAACGTCCCCAAGAAAATGGGATTACAGCATAAGCAAAATACTCTTCTTCCCGGTACTCCCGACAGAAAGAGTAGGGAGCAATTGTTATGTACAAAAAAATAATAATAATTAAAAATAAATAGCAACCCAAGTAAGCGCCACGTGGCACCCTGAGAGAGTGCCACGTGGCAGCCCCTGGGTGACCTAAGGAGGCCACCCAGGGGACGCCACCCCCGAGTGAGGTCACTCGGGGGTGGCAGCCGCGGCCCCTATAGGCAGCCACGCGTGCTGCCTGGTAGGGGTCGCGCCCCTGATAAAAGGGGGGCGCCCCCCTCCCCCGAGTGGCAGTCACTCGGGGGAACAACACCCCTGAGTGACCCCACTCGGGGGAAAGCTGCCGCGCGCGCAAGACCGCGCGCGCGACCATACGCACAAGGCCGCCCGCGCAGCTGCTCGCGCGCGGCCATGCGCGCAAGGCCACAACTGCCCGCGAGACTGCTAGCATGCGGTCGCCCGTGCACACCCTTGTGCACGACCCCTCGCACACGCAACCGCTTCACACCTGGCCCCGTGCACCCACGCGCACGGCCCCTCGTGCTCCTCTTCCCCATGGTCATAGATACCCCCGAGTGAGGGTCACCCAGGGATCCACACTCGCTTTCGCGGGCCTCCTATTCTTACGCTACCGCCTCCGAGAAAGTCGGCCTAAGGCTATTCCCGCGAGACTTGGTCAAAGCCTCTCCGAGATTCTTGCCACAAAACTCGGAACACGCGACACATGGATGCCCCTCTCGCTGCTATAAATAGGAGGTCACTTTCCCTCATTCAGTATGCAATCTCTGGCTCTCGCATTTACTCTCTTACTTTTGAATACTCAATTTCTACTACGGTGATCTAATTTAAGCATCGGAGGGTCCGCGCGGGGACTTTCGCCCGCGCTCCTAACCGATTCTTTCTCTAGTAGGTCATCCATCCCTCGGAAACGCCTCCGGAGGCTCATCCATCGCTCAGAAACGCCCCACGAGACTCACCCATCGCTGCCACGTTACCCCGGGAGACTCACTCATCGCTCAGATACGCCATACGAGGGTCATCCATCGGTGGTTTCCCATTTTATAAATTCATTGTTGTACCACGAGACTCACCCATCGCTGCCACGTTACCCCGGGAGACTCACTCATCGCTCAGATACGCCATACGAGGGTCATCCATCGGTGGTTTCCCATTTTATAAATTCATTGTTGTAATCTCGTAACAACAATGAGAATGATATTTTAGAATTTATAATGATGAAGTTGGAAGAGAAATGCATTATTTGTATTTATTATGGATTTTTTAAGGCAATAGATGCTTGAAAATCAAAAAAAAAATGAGAAATAAATAGAACATAGGTTCTAAAAATTATTAGGAAATTTCTAGGGCTTAGGAATATTGCTTTAGGAATTATTAAGAAGATAAATTGAGAAAATTTTGTGAGAAAGTATTTATTCCACAATCTTGAGGAAATGAGAGAAATTAGAAAAATTCGAGAAAATTATAAATCTGATTTTCTTAAGTAATTATGATGCCTAGAGTATGTTAAGGTTCATAATTGAGTACGATTGGAAGTCTGACGCGAATTTTGAGGCAAAATTAGGCTAGGGGCAAAATTATCTTTTTGCAAAGTAAGTGGTACTATTTAACTTGATTTAGTTTATGAAAATGGCTTGTAAGTGGTTCCACCAAAACCTGATTTTATGTAAATATTTTCATCATATTGTCATGTCTTGATGTGAACATGTCATGTGGATTGCATTTACATGTATTGATGATAAAGTATGGATATGAGTATGATGAGAATCACGGTCATACGTTGCATGGGTTTGGAATTAGGTGCTGACATTGTTACTTTTGCCTGGGGTGCACCTATACACCCCAGTCTGGCAAGGAGACTATAAAAATAACGGGTAATCTTAAGGTGCAGTCGACCCAAACATGAGAGTTATGATGTTATGTGTATTGCATTCATACATATGCATATTATGATGTACTCTTACTTAGATAATTCATCATCTAATGTGGGCTTTGCCCCTAAAACATTCAAACGTTCCAGATGAGGTTTGCAGGGAAGACATAGAAGCGGATTAATTGTAAAGACGCAAGGCATTATGAAGTTAATTTCTGCATTTAGTTCTTGTATAAGGACCTGGTCATGTATCAGTTGTGCTATGTTATGCTTTAAGTTATGATATGTTATGATTTCAAGTTATGTTGGGAAAAAGAACTTATGTTATGTTTTCAAGTTATGTTGGGAAAAAGAACTTATGTCATGTTTTATGTTATGTTGAAGGACTTAAGTACTATTATCGAATAATCTTGTGTTACTAATTTCGTTAAGGCGATCATGTAATATTATTAATGTTTGAGGTATGTTGAGGTTCAATTCTTGCTTCCGCTATTAATGATTACCTAGCCTAGCATATGCAGAGTAAGTAAGCTAATAATAGGCATGTAGTAGGAAAATTTTGAAATTATATCAGGATGAGTTATTTTAAAAAAAAAAAATATAGTCAAAATTTCCCAAGTTATAACATGCCCATGGAAGTAGGGTGTTACAAGCGTGTTGTTCTACAGAAACTTCTTCATTGATATATCCATTTAAGAAAGCACTCTTAACATCAATTTGATATAACTTGAAGTTTTTATACCAAGCAAATGCTAATAACATCCTTATGGTTTCTAATCTAGCAATAAAGGCATAAACTTTATCATAGTTAATGCCCTCTTCTTAGCTATATCTTTGAGCTACTAGCTTTACTTTGTTTCTAGTCACTATACCATTCTTATCCATCTTATTTCAAAATACCCATTTTGTGCTTATAATTGGATAATCTTTTGGTCTTGGCACTAGTTTCCAAACTTCACTTCTTTCAAGTTGATTTAATTCTTCTTGCATGGCAATAATCCAATTTTCATCTTCTAAAGCTTCTTTGATATTTGTTGGTTCAACTTGAGATAAGAAGGCGACATATTGACATTCATTTCTAATGGACGATTGAGTTCTAATGCCTTTGGATAGATCTCTTATGATTTCATTTTCTTTGACATATTTCATTTCTCTTGGAAATGTTAGTTTTTTTTCTACTTGATACTCTTGCTCTCCTTCAAAGGGATCATTATCTTGAGTATTTGATTCATTTTACTCTATTGAAAGTCTTTCAAGATTTTGGATTATTTCATTTTCACAATTTTCTCTAGGTTTTGTTACTTTAATGTTTACATCATCAACTATTATTTGAATTGTTTCTTCTACTACTAGAGTTCTTTTGTTGAATACACTACAAAAAAAATTGATTTTTTGCAGTAATTTTTTTAACATTTTACGGCAGTTTTTCAAAATTATTGCAAAATTCATAAAAACATTTAATTTATTGACGATTTTCAAAAAATCATCACTAACATTTAGAAAATTATTAAATAATTAAAAAATAAAATCAAATTTAATGGTAGTTTTTGAGAAACTATAGCTAAATTAAAAAATAATTAAAATTAAAATACATTTGCAAAAAACTGCCACAAAATTGACTAAAAAATTAAATTTAGCGGCGGTTTTCAAGAAACCACCGCTAAATTAAAAAATAATTAAATAATTTAAAATTAGAATTAAATTAACATTTGCGACAGTTTTTAAAATTGCCACAAAATTCATTAAAAAATTGAATTTAGTAGTGATTTTTCAGAAATCGCCACTAAATTCAAAAGTAATTAAATAATTCAAAATTAACATTTACAGCGATTTTGAAAAAACGCCGCAAAATTCATTAAAAATTTGAAGTTTACTTAAGAAAATAATTAAAAATTAAAATAATAAAAAGAAATTTAAAATTTTATTTAAATTAATCGCCAAATTAATTAAAATTTTAATTAAAAAAATAAAAAATAAAAATAAATTTAACAAAATTTTAATATATAAAATTTTAATAATTTTAAAAAATATATAAAATCTTTTTTTATTTTTTAATCAATTAATTTATTTTTAATTTATTCCTTTATTTTTTAAAAAAATAATAAATTATTTAATATTTTTTAATTTATATTAAAAACTATAAAATATAATTAAGCAAAATAGTGGTTGGATTAGTATGTAATTTATATGCGCAGATATATAACAAGAAGGCTTGGCAATCAGACAGTTTCACGCGCATACTAGTTTAGCACGTGCACGCGCATAGTGGAGGTCTTGGGTTCGAAACCAAGGAAGGGGAAGGCCGAAAATTTAATTTCCAGCATCGCCACGTGGCGCGTAGGTCCAGGCATGCGTGTAAACTCGGTATGAGCGGCCGGCCTAGCCGCCCATGCTTGCATGAAATTAAAATTTTATTTTTTTAAATTTTTGCTACAATTCTAAGATCTGTCGCTAAAATTAAAAATTTTATTTTTTTTAATTTTTATCGTAGTTCAAAAATCGTCGGTAAATCACTAATTTAGCAGCGGTTTAAAAACTACCGCAAAAATATAATTTGCGACGGATACTCCAGCGGTTGCTGAAAATTGTCGCTAAATGCTTCGCGATGGTTGATTGAGGGGCAGTTAAAAACCGCTGCTAAATACAAAAAAAATCTGTCGTTATATGCCATTTTTTTTTGTAGTGATACCCTATAACCTTTACTTTGAGATGAGTAATCTAAAAATATACCTTCATCACTTTTAACATCAAATTTACCTAGAGGTTCTTTTCCATTGTTAAGAATATAGCAAGTACTACTAAAAACATGAAAATGACTTATGTTAGGCTTTCTTCCTTTGTATAGTTCATAAGGGGTCCTTTTTCAAAATGAGTCTTATTAAGACTCTATTTAGTATATGTTGTTGCCAAAATACAACAATCTATTTTTAATTACGGACAGACGCAAGAGTCTCGAGAATCGTGCCTTCACTGATGAGAATCTGGACGAGGAATTGGGTCTGATGGAATTCCAAGTCTGATAAACCGACGGAGCTGATGGTTTGTTGAGCTGATGATTTTGTGGGCTGATGATCTGGTGACCCCAAAGTGATCTGGTGGCCTTGAGGATGACGAGAGACCTCGGGGTGACGAGAGGTCTCGGGATGATGAGAGGCCTTGCTGGTGACGAGAGGCCTCGGAGTGACGAGAGGCCTTGCTAATGATGAGAGACCTCGGAGTGACGAGAGGCCTTGCTGATAACGAGAGGCCTTGAAGTGACGAGAGGCCTTGCTGATGAGGAGAGGCCTTGGAGTGACGAGAGGCCTTGCTGATGACGAGAGGCCTCGGAGTGACGAGAGGCCTTGGTGTGACGTGAGACCTCGGAGTGACGAGAGGCCTTGCTAGTGACGAGAGGTCTCGGAGTGACGAGAGGACTTGATGATGATGAGAGACCTACAAAACGAGAGCACCGTCAGGGCGCGGGTGGGGGTCCCCGCGTAAACCCTCCGATGCTTAAATTAGATCTCGAGATAAAATGGAAAATCGTACTTCAATTGCTCAAAATGGCGTACCCCGTGTTGAAAGCTGAGTCTTATATTTATAGTGGAGGAGAGAGAGAGATCTCGCGATATTTTTGACGGGAATCTCGGGGCCCGTGTAACGCCCCGCTCCCACTTACGGGTGTTACTCGTGAACAATCGCCCGAATTGTCCACCTGCCCGGCCTGTGGCGAAGGGTGGATCATGTTTCAAGACGAAACGCCCTAGGTGGGAACTAGGCTCGTCCTTCCCTTCGCTGAATCCCAGGATTTACTAGCAGAATTAGGTTTTAGCCACACCGCATAGGTTATAAAGAAAATCTCATTCCGATGCCCAATCGCCATTTTCTCAATTTTATTTAATTCTTTTCCAACCAAGAATTTTACCGGGCTCCATAAATCACCATTTAAATCAATCCATTGATTGATTATTAATTTTGGAGGAAAAACTCAATTTTTCAAATTTTTGGCATTTTCTCCCAAAAATGCCCGAAAAATCCCTTTATTTTGAAAATTCCTCCGGGGCCCAAAATCAATTAAGAAATGGCCCAAAAGTCTCCAAAAATTCCAAATTTTAAAAAAAATTGGCCGGCGGGGCCCGCTGGCCCACGCGGGCTGGCCACGCATGCCGCGCGCGGCAACCCCCGCGCGCGCGCCTCAGCGCACCCCCGCATGCCCGCGCTCCCTTGCGCCCCAGCGCGCCTGCGCGACTGTTGCCCGCGCCTGCTGCCACTGCTGCCTTCCACTTCTTTTTTTTTAATTCTTGGGAATTTTTCCAGAATTCAAAATAATCAAAAATCCTTCACATTCATTTTGATTTTGTCTCTAATTCTCCATAATCAAGGCTTAAACCATGCTCTTGATGTTTCCATAACATTATCGCACACAAAAATCTTTCCAACAAACCATTTTACTATACATCTTAGATGTTTCCCAAAACATACCCAACAATGAGGCTTTCACCCAACCTAGGCTTCAACATGCCTTAAGCCAATGCCTCATTTCACAATAAAATCAAACATCCTAAAATATAGATTACATACATGATCTTAGGCTTGAATAAGCCATCACCAACCAAACAAGTTTACATTTCATAAATCAAACTAACCTATGGCCATAAGTCTCATGAACATAAAAGAACATGCCAAATGCAACATATACATTTATGAAACATATTTAAAACCCATTGCAAGGCCACCCTCCCATGGGGCCATCCCTTACATCTTCTTGAATATTTAATCTTCATTTCAAGAGAGCTTCCTTCTTCATTTTCTCCCATCTAAAATGGCATTTCAACAAACCACTTACTTTACATTCAAACATACTAAAGTAAAGAGGAGGAAGAAATAACTTACCTTGATTTCCTTCATCTTCTTCTCTCTTTTCTCCTCTTTTCTTCTTTCTTTTCTTTCTTCTTCTTTCTTTCCTTCTTTCAAATGGTCAAAGGGAAAACAAGTCTTCCATACTTGCCCTTATATACTACCATTTCCCAATTTCAAGAATGGATCTCCACCATTCATTAAAAGCACAATCCATGTGCTTAAGGGAGACTCAATCTCAACCATTCATTTAAAACAACAAGTCTCCTCTCTAGGAGAAAACACACTTTTAAATAAGTTGGCAATCCATGCCATTTACTCTCTTTAAATCCCCACCCTTGGATTTATTCTCCTTCTCAAGAATGCATCTCACCCATTAGATCTCTTATATTTTTCATTCATTTCTCATTTACTTAATGAGACTATTTTCATATCCATTTTTAAGACTTAATATAAGCCATTGGATATCTTTCACCTTTTCAAGACTTGATCCTAACCCTTGGATCATTTAGAGATTTCTATTTGTTTCTCATTTAAATAATTCCTCCCATTTTCACTCATAAATGAGTGACTAATTTCCATTTCTTTCCCATTTAAATTAATGGAACTAATTTCACATCTATCACACTTGAGAGATATAAATAATTTATTTCCTATTTAAATTAATGGGACTAATTTCCAACATCACATTTGAGAGACATAAATACTTTCTTATGTATTTAAATAACTCTCATATTTTCCAAGGCATTAATGGTGACCATTTACCATTTTCTTTTGGATTTTCTTTAATCCATATAATTATGCCTCTCATTAAATGCTTGAAAGACTAATATCCTTTCTTTTTGCATTTAATTAAATCATTCTCCAACTCATAAATCCACATTTATAATTTCTCTCAAATTTCCAAGATTATGCCAAGTGTCACTCTAAGACACAAACTTGGCTTCCAATTCTTTATCTTGGTCATCCATGTGTCATTACCACATTAATTCACTAACTTAGGGAAAATATAATTATTCTCCTCAAATAATTTAATATCCACCATTTTCCCTATTTCCAAAATTAAATTTCCTTTATGGGATTAAATTCCAAAATTCCCCAAATACTCTTTGTGAATTTATTAATCCCAATCTCCACATAAATTTCAAATTGGGATTTTTATTCACTTACACACCTAATTCCACATAGGAATTATTTTTAATTTATCAAAATACCCTTCATTGGATTTCACTATCCAAATTACCAAAATACCCCTCTCATAGGACACCCTCAATCTCAAGAACTCATTACCTCCTCAAGGGTATTTTTGAAAGTTTTTCTCACTTCCTTTCTCATTCTCTTAACACACGTAACACTGGGTGTTACAGCCCGTTTTAGAATTCTCGGGGCCTATCTGGCTAGTCAAGAGGATGGCCATGGGCTGAATTCTCCATCACGAAGGGTCATCCGACAGGGTGTCGGGTGACCCCCCACTCGAGTGGGGGGTCTCTCTCGGCAGGTTGCCGAGTGGCCTTGGCCACTCGGTCAGGCCGAGTGGGGCAGGCCACTCGGCCATGCCGAGTGGTTTCCCCCTTGGCTGGGCCAAGGGGGTCTTTTTTGCTTCCTCGCTGCTGCTTCGTCTGCTTCGTCTTTTCGGGTACATCAATTGCTCCCTGCTCTTTTAGTCGAGAGGTCGGATAAAAGAGTATAAGTTTCCCGAAAATTGTAACGTGATTTTTTGCCTTTTTTGCTTTTCTTTAGTAGACCATTTATGCGCTTTTATTTTTCGTTTTCTGTATCTTTTTGGAAGTTTTGGTGTTTTTCACTTTTTGAGCCCCTATAAATAGGGGTTCAAGTCTTCATTCAATTCTTAAGAGTGTCACTTTCAAATTCGAATTCTCAAAGGTCTCGGCACGTTTTCTGGGCCACGTCTCATTTTTATTGATGGAAGGGTGCGATTGGGAGCCACTCGGTCATGACTGAGTGGCCATATGTGCGACAGAGGGCCACTCAGTCATGACCAAGTGGCCGTGGCGGGTGACGAGTGGCCACTCGGTCATGACCGAGTGGCCTTGTTCTCGGCCGAGGCCACTCGGTTATGACCGAGTGTCCCCCCACTCAGTTGTAGTCGAGTGGTTCTGGCCTTCTCTCGTCCTTTTATGCCTTTAATCACTTGATTTTCCTTCGATTACTTCTTTTTTCTGCCTTGTACTGATGTTCTTTGTCTTTTGTGCAAGTGTTTTGTTTGCTGTGACCTTCTGTCTTTTCCGTTGTAACAAGGTAACGGTCTCGAATTTCTTAAATATGTCGAGGAGAAGACCGGCATCACCTCCTGGCCCCGCGCACATCCCTGACACTTCAAGTTCTTGACTTCAATATGATGCTTTTGAGAAGATTTATGACGCCACACCTTCTGGTTTTATGGTGAAGTACCCTCGCCTCGACGAGCCGGATCCTTCTCAAGTAGATGAGGGCTCCCTGGGCATTCACTTTGCTTCGTTTGAAGTGGGGCTCCGTTTTCCCCTTCCACCTTTCGCCATGATATGGTTACGTCATTATCAGATTGTTCCTGCCCAACTTCACCCTAATGGTTGGGCCCAGATGGTCAGTTTTTCTGTGCTTTGCCAGCAGAGGGATGTACCCCCTTCCTTGATGTTCTTCAGTTATTTTTATCGATTGCGAAGAGCTAGCAAGAACCGTACCCTTTATACGCTCCAAAAGGTTTCAGGCTCCGAGCTGTTCGACGCTCTTCCAAATAAGATCAATCGGTTTGAAGAGCGATGGGTAGTGATAGAACCTCCGCCTAGCTGGGATGCACCTCAATGCTGGAACCATCAGGATGCCAGCCAAGGGTTCCCTCATTGCAAGGAAGTTCGGGGTGTATATAGTCGTCTTGTAGAGATGCTGACAGCACAAGGCCCCGTCGATTTGATAAGCCTCTTGACGGTGGAGAATTTCAGAATCACAGGCTGGGGGGTCGTAACGCCAACTGCTCCTCCTCGGTCTTCTACGCTATCCAACCAAGAAATGGAAGGAGTCGAGGAGGAGGAGATGGAAATGCCTGAATCGTCTTCGCATCCTCTTTTCGATCCTCAGGAGGAAAACACTCCTGGGGGTAGAATATCTTTTTGACATTGCCTTCCTTTCTTCTTTATTGTATTTATTTTTCCCATATTGAATGGTTTTGCTTCGCGTTGATTTTTGCAGAGATGGCTTGTAATACCCGAGAAATTCTAAAGGACTCAAGGGTAATTTACCTTGGGGTAAAATTGGAATTCAAGGATAAATTGGGGGTAAAACGGTAATTTATTACTGTATAGATGATTGAATCGACTGCCGGGAGTACCCTGGAGCCGAGATGCCAAAGGAAAATGATATGGCATTAATGAGCACCCCGAGATAGGATTTATGGTGCAGAAAGAAATGAGAACGGGAACG
The DNA here is from genome assembly GCA_036245055.1 of Diospyros kaki. NCBI lineage: Eukaryota > Viridiplantae > Streptophyta > Magnoliopsida > Ericales > Ebenaceae > Diospyros > Diospyros kaki. The sequence goes on from BSEG01000002.1 coordinate 24,772,457, forward strand.
ATTTTTAGTACAGCTAAAAAGACAGCTGCCAATTAGGCTGCAATATCGAATTGTCATAGACGACTTTTCAAAAGTCAACAGAAGCTTGAGGAGGCTTCGGTTTTTCATGAGGAACAACCCTTCATAGGTTTCAGGAAGAAACGAATGGGTTTAAGGCCAAAACGAAGATTCGGGCCTAAGTGCAGTTTTTAGAAATTGCTAGAGGGAGGTCGAAACAAGGTTGTTTTGGAATCTTCGAGGGTCAAAATGATGTTTTAGGTCTAGAGGGGCCTAAATGCAATAAAGGAAAGTTGAGGGGTTTAGTGAAAAGGGCCAAAATGAGATAGCCCAAAAGTTGAGGGGCTAAACTGCAATTTCTCAAAGTTTTGGCCAATGAGAATCGACCATGGGGTCTCTGGTCGCCGATTTCGGCCGTTCCAGCCACTGGGCAAGCACGAAGCTTGGTCGGGGAGCAACTTTTGTAAAGGGGGAAGGCATCATCGACCTATGGGATGGCCGGAAAAAGGAGAAAACCGACCGAAAGTTTTGGTCGGTTGGTCGCGCCTGCAAGTGGGCATTTTTGGTTGGATAAGGCTCGTTCGAGGGTCATTCGAGGGAGGTAGAAGCTCTAAGGGACGTGGGTTGGTCGGCCAAAGGCATTTGGTTGCTCGATTTTGCCTATAAATAGAGCTAGGGCTTAGCCAAAAATGGGGAGAGTTTGAGCTTCAAATTGGCTGCCTTATTGAACGAATTGATGCTCCATTTTAAGGGGCTTTTGAAGCCCATGAGAGGTAGATCGATTCTGGAAACTTTTGGCAATTTTCGTGATGGTTTGATGGCTGATCGGAGCTCGTCGGAGTTTTCGGGCAGACGATATGGCCGAGAGTTCAAGGCCTCGATGGGGGCACTTCCGGACCTCCTTTCGAGCTCAAATTTGTCCAAGAGGATCGACTGGAGAAAGGCTATCGGATGGTGGAGCTTTCGGAGTTCGCCGGAAAAAGTTCGCCGGAGAAGATGACCGGCGCGTGCCGGTCACGCGCTGGCTCCCACGCGCCACCACTCGCCCTAGGCGCGTACAGGCGCGTGCGGGCGCGTGGCTTGGCCAAAAATTCTGAAGAAAATCTCAGAAAATAGAGAAAAATATTTTATGGAGGTTTGTGCAAAAAGTTTGGGATTTGGGATTCCCGATGCCTCGGTTTCTGAGCCAAAGTACCTCGTTTTGCGTGAATACGCAATATCCGGGTAAGTTTAGTATTTTTCCTTGAAAGTTCATAGCATATAATGAATTGTTGTGAAGATAAATTTGAGGAAATAGTCTCTATGGATTTATTGAGATTTTTAGATGGAAAAATGAAGGAAAATGAAAGGAAATAGGAAATAAATAGAATTTTGAGGATATTTAGTAATTAAATATTATTTTATGATTGAGGAGATCGAGATGATGAGGTTGGTGCAACTTTTGAGGGTTGGCACAAGAATCGAGGCGGGCACGCATATCAAGGCGATGCACGTTTTTCGGGCAAAGGTGAGTGGTATTCTCACAAGAACTTATATTCATGATATAATTGTCTTTGGGCAAAGGTGAGTGGTATTCTCACAAGAACTTATATTCATGATATAATTGTTATATATGCATGCTATATATGAATTGCAATATTCATTTGTCATATTGCATTGAAAGTCGTGATATTTACATTGCACAATATTATTGTCATATTGAAACTTGTGCATGGGGATGGGATGATACCCTCAGAGTGTAGCCGTAATTCCCCTCGGGCGTTGAAGGAATAACGTTAGGCCTATCCCGCAGAGGTTCGGGATTTGCCTAGGATTCCTAGCCGGGCTGGGGATGCCTGGGAAGTTACATTATGGGTATATGTTTATTCATGTTATTGCATCATGCATCATATATATGTTTTTGGACCCTCACTAGAAGTTTCATCTTCTAATGGGTTATGCCCCTGGAACATTCAAACGTTCCAGTTGAGACTTGCAGTTAGGGCAAGGAGCAGGTTGAGATATGACGGCACGTGATGGCGTGGCCGATGGATTCAGCAGGAGTTTCCAGTATTTAATTTATTGAGAAATAATGATGTATGTATTCGAGGTTTCATATGATTGCACCTAGGGTTTTAGATGTTATCTCGAGAGATATGTATTAATGTATTTATGTACTTGAGGATATGATGGTAATATATGGTACGGATTTCTTATATTGTTTTAAATATAGTGAATTCAAGTATGTACCGTATCAGGTTTCGATTATTGCTTCCGCGTATGTAATGATTTGCTGGGGTTTCCCTTGGAAATACGGCATTTGATGTATAAAGGAAAGGGAATAGGTATGTATGCGATGGGCCCCAGCATAGTGGCACGCCCTCCGACGGGGCGGGGTGTTACATGGCTAGATTGAGTAGGTTGAGGGAGCTGCGCAGACTCCACCGTGAGGAGGAGGCGCGTGCTACGACGACGTCTGGGGTTCCTCCCCCAAGTACCAAGGGAGCTACAAGCTCTCGTCCTCCTCGATCACGTAGGCCTGCTGGCGTTTCTCCTACAGGGGTGGAAAGGCGGCGTTGCCCGAGAAGCGACCCTTCGAGTACTGAGATTCCTTCTCATACGGAAAGTCCTCCATCGATTCCTCTTTCTCACAAAGAAGCAGTCAATATCCCCTCTCCCGCTCCCAATTCTCGAGGGGGGCGAAGTTCGTCTTCTCGGTTTGCTGGTGATATGGCCCGGGTGGAGGAAGAATGTCGCCATCCTGTAATTTTTAATAGGAAAGATCGTCGCCGTCTTGAAGGCGAGAAGTCATTGAGGCCACCTCTTATACTTCCCCCTCCAGGCGATATGAGACATACTATGATTCTTGGAGATGGTAGGAAACTCACTGGTCGGGACTTTGAAGTTTCTCCGGGCGTTTTAGAGGCAGATTTTGTCTTTGAACCAGGAATTGGTGCTCATCCCATTTATTCCACCATTCTTCCTCGAGAAGAACGATGGTTTATTAGTGGCAACTATGCCCAAACTAGGGATGAGGTAGAGCGGCTTCTGGTGCAAGGGGTCCAGGAGATGGTCGCTTCCAATACTAGGGACAAGGCCTATCGTGAGTAGGTGGAGGCCCAAATGTCAGATTGGAGGCAGCGCCAAACTTCCTGGAATGAGGAGCGTTAAGAGCTAAAGGGTTGTGCTCATCGGGTGGAGCTTAGGAAGAAGAATGCGGAGGAAGAGATTGGGCGTATGAGTGATCGACTGTCCGAGGCTTCCGCTGGTACCTCGAGCCTCCACGGGGAGATTCGAGATTTACGCTCTAAGCTTGGAGCTGAAGAGCAAAAGAATGTGGAGTTGATAGCGCGACATGAAGCGCTTGTGCAGGAACACTCCTTACGCCTGTCCGAACTGAAGATAAGCCGTAGGGATGCCCAGGATATTCGAGCTCAAGCGGTGAAGGAATATCGTCTCTCGAAAGATTTTCAGGATTGGAAGGGAAGATATGCTTCAGGCTTCTTGAAATATGGGTTTTATCTGGCTCGCACCCATCGGGAGTCTCAGCACCCAGGAGAGAGTTTTTCTGAACTTTTTCTTACCCCCGAGGTTGAAGAGTCTCATGAAGTGGATTGGCGTCAATATGAACCAAATGAGCCCCTGAGTCCTTCTTCCTACTTGGATTCTTACTTGGTGGATGATTTGGATAATTTGACGGGCCCCTGGGTTCCGTTTCCTTTTAAGCGTGGGGAAGGAAGCACGTCGGCCGATACTGGAGCCCTTGAAGAGGCTTCTGGCGTAGTTGTTGAAGACCTCCCTCACATGGCCAAGGCTGATGAAGGGGAACTTCCCACAGCGTCTCCTGAGGTTCTTGTTGTGTCTTTTGGATCTACTCGGCGTTTGTCTAGCAGATCTCGCTCCCGCACGTAGGTCCCCATTGTAGTTCGCCTTTCGCTGTTGCGACCCTTTTTTTTTTTGTAGGAGAACTATTGGATTATCAATGAAATGTTTTCTTCTTGGTTCTATCCAACGTGCCTTGTTCTTTTATTGCTTGATTTACTCTTTCATTTTTGAATTATGAACGATGTGGCGATCTTGAGCATATTTTTCCTCATTGCCGAGCTGTAAGTAGGGCAACGGGCTTGATCGAATTTTACCTCGTTATCGGGCCATAGGCGAGGCAACAGGCTTGATCGAATTTTACCTCGTTGCTGGGCCATAGGCGGGGCAACGGGCTCGATTGCGTTTGACGTCGTTGCCAGGCTGTAGGTGGGGCAATGGGCTTGATCGAATTTTACCTCATTGTCGGGCCATAGGCAGCACAACGGGCTCGATTGCGTTTGACCTCGTTGCCGGGCCGTAGGTGGGGCAACGGGCTTGATCGAATTTTACCTCGTTGTCGGGCCATAGGTAGGACAACGGGCTCGATCGTGTTTGACCTCGTTGCCGGGCTGTAGGCGGGGCAACGGGCTTGATCGAATTTTACCTCGTTGTCGGGTCATAGGCAGGACAACGGGCTCGATTGCATTTTACCTCGTTGCCGGGCCATAGGCGAGGTAACGGGCTTGATCGAATTTTACCTCGTTGTCGGGCCATAGGCAGGACAATGGGCTCGATCGCGTTTGACCTCGTTGCCGGGCCGTAGGCGAGGCAACGGGCTTGATCGAATTTTACCTTATTTGTCGGGCCATAGGCGGGGCAACGGGCTCGATTGCGTTTGACCTTGTTGTCGGGCCATAGGCGGGACAACAGGCTTGATCGAATTTTACCTCGTTGTCGGGCCATAGGTAGGACAACGGGCTCGATTGCGTTTTACCTCATTGCCGGGCCGTAGGCGGGGCAACGGGCTTGATCGAATTTTACCTCGTTGTCGGGCCATAGGTAGGACAACGGGCTCGATTGCGTTTTACCTTGTTGCCGGGTCGTAGCCGGGGCAACGGGCTTGATCGAATTTTACCTCGTTGTCGGGCCATAGGCAGGATAACAGGCTCGATCGCGTTTTACCTCGTTGCTGGGCCGTAGACAGGGCAATGGGTTTGAACGAATTTTACCTTATTGTCGGGCCATAGGCAGGACAACGGGCTCGATTGCGTTTTACCTCGTTGCCGGGCCGTAGGCGGGGCAACGGGCTTGATCGAATTTTACCTCGTTGTTGGGCCATAGGCAGGACAACGGGCTAGATCGCGTTTTACCTCGTTGCCGGGCCGTAGGCGGGGCAACGGGCTTGATCAAATTTTACCTTGTTATCGGGCCATAGGCAGGACAACGGGTTCGATCGCATTTTACCTCGTTGCCGGGCCGTAGGCGGGGCAACGGGCTTGATCGAATTTTACCTCGTTGTCGGGCCATAGGCAGGACAACGGGCTCGATCACGTTTCTGTAAATTTAAAATGGCAATCATACTCACACAAGCATTTTTACGTGGTTCGGCAAAGTGTGCCTATGTCCACGGTCCTGTTCAGGACTCATATTATTGCAGATAGTTGCTCAAGTACATCGTTTGTATACAATTTTAGATAATTCAGATTCCATGTTTTTCCTACGGTGTCTCCTGCAAGAGTTTGTAAAATGCAAGTGTTGGGTCCGATCAACTTTAGGATACGATATGGTCCTTCCCAATTGGCTAGTAGCTTTCCTTCTTCTCTTAGCGCGTTGGTTACAACGGATCTTCGAAGTACTAAATCTCCTTCTTTCATGGGTCTATTCTTAACCCGAGAATTGAAATAACTGGCTATTCTTCTCTGATATGCGGCTATCTTCATGGCAGCGTTATCTCTCTGCTCTTCAATCAGATCCAAATTTTCTCGCAATGCTTCAGAATTCCTCACACCATCCTCCTCTTCATATGCCATTAACCTTGGAGACTTCGCAGAGATTTCTATGGGGATTAAGGCTTCTGTCCCATATACAAGATTGAATGGAGTTTCTCCAGTAGCGACTCGGCTAGTCGTCCGATAAGCCCATAAAATGGTGGGTAGCTCATCTGCCCATGTGCCTTTAGCTCCTTCAAGTCGAGTTTTTAAGCCATGTAATATGGTTCGGTTACTGACCTCAGCTTGTCCATTGGCTTGGGGGTACGCCACTGAGGCGAATCTTAGTTGAATCCCTAGATTGTCACAAAATTTTCTAAAAGAGTCACAATCGAATTGTTTCCCATGATCTGTGATGATGATTCTGGGTATTCCAAACCGGCAAACAATGTCTTTCCATACCATTGCCTCTACTTTTCATGCTGTAATAGTGGCCAATGGCTCAGCTTCAATCCATTTGGTGAAATAGTCAGTAGCTACTATTAAAAATTTTCTTTGCCTGGGTGCTTGAGGGAAAGGTCCCAAGATATCCAAGCCCCACTGAGCGAACGGTATAGGTTGGAACGCAGGCTGCAGCTGGGATATTGGAGCAGATTGGACTGGAGCATGTCGTTGGCATTTGTCACATGACTTGACTTTCTTCAGCGCGTCTGACCTTAGTGTGGGCCAAAAGAACCCAGCCCTTAGTATTTTGGTTGCCAGAGCTCTTGCTCCCAGATGCTCTCCACACATTCCACTATGAGCCTCTGCTAGGATATAGTCGGCCTCTTGAGGGCCTAAGCATTTGAGAAGAGGTGTAGTGTAAGCTCGTTTATATAATATCCCATCTATGATGGTAAATCTTGAAGCCCACATCTTAAGCCTTCTCGTTTCTCGTGGATCGTCTGGTAATTCATTGTTAGTGAGATAATGATAGAATGGCGATCTCCAGTCTGTCCCCATCTCAACGCATGATACTTCATTTTCTTCAATACTTGGATGGTGTAACATTTCCACAAATACTGCTCTTCCTGTTATTTCTCTAGTGGATGCTAATTTAGATAAAACATCAACGTGTCCATTAAGGGATCTGTTTATTTGTGTTAATTGGAAGCTCTGGAATGTTTGGGCCAAGTCTTTGACTTTGCGCAAGTACTGAGCCATTATTTGTTCCCTGGTTTCAATTTGTCCCTGAAACTGCTGCACAATTAACTGAGAATCACTATGGGCAACCAATCGTGTTACCTCCAATTTCTTTGCTATCCTCATTCCGGCGATTAAGGCTTCATACTCAGCCACATTGTTGGTACTTGAAAAAGCAAATCGAAGAGAATATTCCAACGTTTCTCCCTCAGGGGATACTAGTACTATTCCAGCTTCACTTCCTTGTGAACCAAATGCTCCGTCAACAAACAACAACCATACTGCCTGCTTATTTTCTCCTACTTTGTTGGAGTGAGTGCATTCCACAATAAAGTCAGCCAGCGCCTGTCCTTTTATAGCTTGTCGAGGTTGATATTGGATATCATATTCGCTTAACTCAATGGACCATTTGGTAAGGTGACCAGAACATTCGGGTTTTTGTAAAATACTTCGTAAAGGCTGATCTGTAAGTACGATAATCGAATGAGTCTAGAAGTATGGCCTCAACTTTCTGGATGCATTTAGCAGGGCCAATGCCATTTTCTCTGCCACGGGATAACGTGTCTCGGGTCCTTGTAATACCTTGCTGGCATAACAAATTGGTCGATACACCTGTCCTTCTTTCCTGATTAATACTGCACTGATGGCTTCATCACTGACCCCCAAGTATAAGTACAATGTCTCTCCAGTCTCTAGTCGTGTTAATAGGGGAACTCCTTTCAAATATTCTTTCAACACTTCGAATGATTTTTGACACTGTTCTGTCCACTCAAATTTTTTCCTTGCTCTTAGTGTTCGCAAGAAGGGTAGCTCCCTTTCGGCTGACTTGGAGAGAAAACGTCCTAGAGCTGCCATTCGCCCTATCAATCGCTGAACTTCTTTAGTTGACACGGGTGGTTCCATATCCAATATTGCTTGAATTTTCCCAGGGTTTGCCTCGATTCCTCTTTGTGTGATCATGTATCCCAAGAATTTTCCAGACTGTACTCCAAATGCACACTTCGCTGGATTTAACCGCATGTTGTATTGCCTAAAGACCCCAAGCACCCGCGTTAGTTTTTCTACATGGGATTCATTCTCTCGACTTTTCACTATCATGTCGTCAACATAGGCTTCCATTGTGTCGCCCAGTAGTTTTTTGAAGACCTTATTTACCATGCGCTGATAAGTGGCTCCGGCGTTCTTAAGTCCAAAAGGCATGACTTGGTAGCAGTATGTCCCCTTTTCAGTGGTGAATGACGTCTTTTCCTGGTCTGGTAGGTACATTCTTATTTGATGGTACCCTGAGAATGCATCCAAAAAGCTTAAAAACTGGTATCCAAATGTTTCATCCACAAGGCGATTGATCCGTGGTAGTGGGTAGGAGTCTTTGGGGCACGCCTTATTAAGATTGGTGAAATTCACACAAACACGCCATTTTCCATTAGGTTTCGGGACCATAATGACATTGGCCAACCATTTCGGATACAATACTTCTCGAATGAAACCCGCCTTTAACAATTTGTCAACTTCCTCTTCTAGTGCATGTAGCCTATCAGGGGTAATGTTTCGCTTCTTTTGTCGAACTGGCTTGAAGTGGGGATCCACATTCAAGTGGTGGCATATTACTTTGGGACTGATCCCTGGCATATCCTTCGGTTTCCAAGCAAATACGTCTGAATTTTCTCGCAGGCATCTGGTGATTTCTTCTTTCATACGCTTCGGAAGCTGGGATCCTGCATACGCCACTTTCTCAGAATCTGATTCACTCAGGTGTATTACTTCTAATTCTTCCACAGGCTGAGGTTTACGTGCAGCTCCTTCCTCTAAGGTTTTATGTATAGCTTTCTCGGCTATGGATAAGGTTTCTTCAGCTCTTTTCCCTTTTGTAGACGACACATAGCAAGTTCGTGCTTTCTTTTGATCTCTGCTAACCTGTCCGACCCCAGCGGGTGTGGGGAATTTCATCAATAGATAGCATGAGGATACCACGGCCCTTAGATCGTTGAGTAATGGGAGTCCCAAGATCATATTGTATGCCGCCGAGGAAGTTTTAACCACCATAAAATTCGCCTGTCGAGTTACAAGTTGGGGGTCTTCACCTAACGTGATAGGTAATTGAATAGATCCTGCAATTGGTACCGCTTCTCCAGTAAAGCTATACAGAGGTGAGGATACTTTCCTCAATCGATCATGGGATAAATACATTTGTTCAAAAGAGTTCCAGTAAATCAGATTGACAGAATTGCCACTGTCTACTAAAATTCTACTGATGGGGTGCTTGGCCACGATTGCTGAGATAACCATGGGATCATCATGTGGGAGTATTATATCACCTCGATCAGTTGGGGCAAAGGTGATTGGCTCTTCATCATCTCTTACTTCCATCACTGAGTTAACTTGGTAGGCTTGACGTGCGTATGCTTTTCGGGAGGCTGAGGTGTCTCCACCTAGGGTTTCCCCCCTAAAACAACGTGAATGGCCTGTTGAGTCGGCTCATTGTCTACACGAGTATCTTGCCAATGATCTCTTCCTCTCTCTTGTTGCCTCGGGTTTGGCCTTTCATGCCCATCACGCCTGTCTTCCCTTTGCCGGGGTTCCCTGTTTTCTTCTTCCTCATGTCTTACATATCTTTGCAAGTGCCCCTCACAGATGAGCATCTCAATCTGGTTCTTCAATTCTCGGCAATGATCAGTGGAATGTCCCCTAGTTCGGTGATATCTGCAATACTCTCCTTGATTTTTCCCCATAGGTCGGTCAACTCTGCGGGGTAGTTTAAGGAGTCCTTCTCCCTCGACTGCAGCTAATATAGTTGATTGGGGCTGTAAAAGCCGAGTATAATGATTAAAGTGAGGTTTAGGTACATCCGAACGCCTAACCCTTTCTTGTCGTCGGATATACTCTTCTTCCCCTTCTCGCTCCTTTCTCTTCTTTTCTTTGTCTTCATTCCCTGCCACATTCCTCATAATTTCAGTGTGGAGGATATACCTGTTTTCTCTGACAAACAGATCGGCCAGGGATGTTAGGGGGTCTAAAGAAAGTGACTCTTGGAGAGAGGTGAGACGCGTCCCTCGGAGCATAGCAGACACTGCCACTTGGGCCCGTAAGTCGGGGACTTCAAGGGTGGCATTACGAAATCTATCCACAAATTGATGTAAAGATTCCTTATTCCCTTGTCGTATGCTGAGCAAATAGGTGGCATTGATCGGGGCTGTCGAACACCAATAGATTAGATAGTATGATGATACGGATTTGCAATAGAGGTGCAACCCTAAGTCGTCTCCCAACGAACCTCAAACGGATCTATCAAAACAAGGCTAAACAAGGGGGGAAGTTTTTGATGAAAAACTGAAAACAAGATAAGCAAAAACACGATAAATAAATCGAGATGCAATCAGTTGCAAACCAATCCTTCTATCCCAGTTTTCATTGCCTTTTCAATAAACCATTTGTTTAGTTTTAATCCTCAAATCAAAAATCAGAAAATTCTTTAACAACCGCCAAAGATTTGGAGAAACCAATAAACAGATTCATAGATTCAAGACTGATTGGAGTACCATCCAAACAGGTTGTTCTCGTTTCCAGTTAAAGCCTCAACCGAGCACAAAAACCTTGGATTCTCAAACAAAGACAATGCATGCATTCATCCAACCGGTATCAACACATACACAGATTTAAGAGAGAACGGAAACAAGAAAACAACAAAGTTAAAACTAAAACAAACAGATTTCCATTAAAATCAAAGACTCAAACCGGGAACAAGGATGGTGTTGCAACTTGATTACAAGATCCTTAGCCTTCCATCTTCACAAGAACAATGGAGAGAAGAGAAGTCGGCCACTGTTCACGCCCTTCCAAGAATGTCCCTTTCATGGCCTCTTAAGGTGCTTAAATAGAGCTTCAGGAGGAAACCCTAGGGTACTGCAACTTGACGGCCGATTTCGGAAAGGTTCTCGTGCGAGATGGGCTTCGGCCTCTTCATAAGAATTTTAGATCAGAAATAGTAGATGAACTTGGAATTTTGAATCACTTGATTTGGATATCGTACGCCCAAGATATGGCCTTTTAAAGAATTAGTATATGTGTAGTTTTCCTAATTTGCCCCCAACTTCTTGGCCCCGACTTTGAAGCGCTGTTTGAAGGCCCAAACGAGCTCGGATTTGGACAAACCATACCATTCCAGAAAGCTCAAGAATTCCCCTTCAATATCTCTGAAGACATCATCTTCATTCTGGAATTTTATCTTGGCCAAAATACTGAAGGAAGTGCAAGAGGTCAAATCTGCCAAAATTGCCCTTACTTCTCTATCTCCAATTTCCAAGATATCTCATTGCCATCAAGATGTATCATGCCCCATCTCATGATCCATGTCCCTAAACCTGGAAAAATAAAATAAAATAGTGTGAAGCCCAATTCCTATAAAATAAAATGAAATAAAATCAAGATGAATGAAATAACACAACTAATGTGCAGAAAGGACTAAATATGAGGGCTAAATAGTATGGAAATATGTGCTCTATCAAATTCCCCCACACTTGGACTTTTGCACTCCTGGGCAAAACACTAAACACTAATATTCACTCTTTCAAATAAATAGGATGCAAAGAATGCAAAATGAGGGGCATGACAAGTTTTATAGGAATTCAACACTTCAAAGATCATCTTTCTTACACTTCCCAAACAAACAAGTAGCATGGCAATTTCACTTGGCAAGGCGAGTCAAAATAAGCAGACCCTGATAGAATAAGAACATGCTTTCAAGTTCCTCAAATGCTATTCCCAAATCCACCCAATCATAATTCCACTACCAGATATGCTCATCTTCTAAATCTCCACTCTCAGTGCTTTATGCATGCAAATCAAAAGGACTTTTATTCATGGCTCAAACATGGTAAGGTGAAAGGGATAGGAAGATAACAATGAAAAGTAAACTTTAGGAAGAAAGGAAACATTCAAGACAATCCCAAGATCAATGAAGAACTATTAAGCAAGCAGAAAATAGAACCATTTTTTTTTTCGCATGGTGGGTGCGTTTTACGCTCCATCCCACCTTGGTGAGTGCGTTTTACGCTCCATCTCACCTTGGCCTTTGGCCTTTCTATCTATATTTTTTTTTTCTTTTGATTCCAAAGGACTTGCTTAATTTTTTTTTTTTTAATCAAGGGATGTAATGAATGTTCTTCAACCTAAAAATGGGAAAATATCACTTTTTTTTTTTTTTTAGGTATGACGAGAAAAATGAAAGAATGCCTTAATCATCTTTTCACATGCATGAGCACTGATAGCTTCAATAAAGAGTCAAAACAAGTTCTGGAATGATACCCATAATTCAGTGGATGCAGGTATAGCATAAGAAAGGACAAGAACATGCACAAATATTCCCACAAAGACTACCTCAATCAACTCACCAAGCCAAACTCATTTCCAATTTACTTGAAAGCCCAAAAAGATAAGATCAACTTTCTAATCATGCTAAATTCTTTCAAACTCAATTTGCCTCATTTTGCAATTTTCTTTTATTTTTTTTATTTTTTTGATTTTTTTTTATTTTTTATTATTTTTTTTTAATTCAATTTTCAATTTTCTAAAACTCCTCCCCCCACACTTAAACATTACATTGTCCTCAATGTAAGCATGCAGCAAGAATCAGGTATAGGACAAGTAAATAATAAAAAGAATAAGGAGAGAGGAATAGCCTGATTTTGTCAATTGTAGGCGGTGTTGAGGAGATGCAGCTCCTCCATAGTATTCTCCTGAAAGCTCTCGTAGAATGGCTTAAGCCGCTGCCCGTTGACTGTGAATCGCCTTGTGGTTGACTCATCCATAAGCTCAACTGCACCATAAGGAAAAACATGAGTAACCACAAAAGGACCAATCCAATGAGAACGCAACTTACCTGGCATTAATTTGAGACGGGAGTTGTATAGGAGGACTTTCTTGCCAACTTCAAACTCTTTCTTGTTGATCAATTTGTCATGAGCAGCCTTAGTTTTTTCCTTGTAAATTCTGGAGTTCTCGTATGCTTCCAATCTCAATTCCTCAAGCTCTTGCAATTGAAGCTTTCGTTGGGAACCAGCCTCTATCATATCCATGTTGCATTGCTTTACCGCCCAATAGGCCTTATGCTCGATCTCTACCGGCAGATGACATGATTTTCCAAAGACCAAACGATATGGGGACATGCCAATAGGAGTCTTCTAGGCCGTGCGGTAGGCCCAAAGTGCATCTTCCAACCTTTTGCTCCAGTCTTTCCTGTTGGGCTGGACTGTCTTCTCTAGAATGTGCTTGATCTCTCTGTTTGAAACCTCAGCCTGCCCATTGGTCTGTGGATGGTAGGGCGTCGCCACTTTATGTAAAACTCCATACTTTCGAAGCATGGATTGCATCGTTCTATTGCAGAAGTGGGATCCTTGATCACTGATGATGGCCTTGGGAATGCCAAACCTGCAGAAAATATGAGATCTAACAAAATCTGCAACCACAGAAGAATCATCAGTCCTGGTGGCTTTAGCTTCCACCCATTTCGAAACATAATCCACAGCCAAAAGAATGTACAAAAAGCCAAAAGAGACAGGAAAAGGACCCATGAAATCAATGCCCCAAACATCAAAGATCTCACAAAATAGTAAGGGTTGCTGAGGCATTTCATTCCTACGTGATATTGATCCTGTGTGCTGGCAACGTGTGCAATTCTTACAAAATGTATGAGCATCTCAAAAAAGGGATGGCCAATATAAACCTGAGTCTAGGACCTTTCTAGCTGTGCGTTGAGGACCAAAGTGACCACCACATGCAAGTGAATGACAGAAATGCAAGACTGAAGCAAACTCAATATCGGGCACACATCTCCTAAGGACTTGGTCACTACACATGCGCCATAGATATGGATCATCCCATACATAGTACTTGGCCTGACTTTTAAATTTACTTAGCTGATCTCTCTTAAGATGGGCAGGGATATCAGATGCAGCTAGAAAATTAACAATGTCAGCATACCAGGGCTCAGTACCATGCAAGTGATAGAGTAACTCATCTGGGAAGTCATCTTTGATAGGCTGACAGTCCATGGTAGTGGCATCTGAAGAGGAAGGAAGCCTGCTCAAATGATCAGCCACAAGATTCTCAGCTCCACTCTTGTCCTTAATCTCAACATTGAACTCTTGAAGTAGGAGCATCCACCGTATCAACCTGGGTTTGGCATCGTGCTTCTTCAAGAGATATTTCAAAACTGCATGATCAGAAAACACAACAACATTAGAACCCAGGAGATAAGAGCGAAATTTATCTAAAGCAAACACAATGGCAAGAAGCTCCTTTTCAGTAGTGGTGTAGTTTGCTTGGGCGTTGTCCAGAGTACGCGAGGCATAAGCAATGACGTGTGACTTCTTCTCCACTCGTTGTGAAAGGACGGCACCAACTGCATAATTGGAAGCATCACACATGAGCTCGAATGGTAAGTCCCAGTTGAGTGGCTGAATGATGGGTGGAGAAGTCAAGCGCCTCTTAAGCTCCTCAAAGGCCATTTTACAAGACTCATCAAATTTGAATTCCACATCCTTCTGAAGTAGGTTGGACATTGGAAGGGCAATCTTGCTGAAGTCCTGGATGAATCTCCTGTAGAATCCTGCATGTCCAAGGAAAGAACGTACCTCCCGCACAGACGCGGGGTAAGGCAAAGAAGAAATGATATTGACCTTGGACTTATCAACCTCTATACCCTTCTTGGACACAACATGACCCAAAACAATCCCCTGCTCAACCATGAAATGACATTTTTCAAAATTTAGTACAAGATTCTTCTCAACACATCTCTCCAAGACTCTACCCAAACTAATTAGACACTCATCAAAGGAGGTCCCATAAACAGAAAAATCATCCATGAAAACTTCCATGCAATGCTCAAGTAAATCTGAAAATATACTCACCATGCATCGCTGGAATGTACCTGGGGCATTACATAGACCAAATGGCATCCTCCGGTATGCAAAAGTGCCAAAGGGGCAGGTGAAGGTGGTCTTCTCCTGATCCTCTGGTGCTATGCAAATCTGAAAATAACCAGAAAAACCATCAAGAAAGCAGTAATGGGACTTTCCAGCTAACCTCTCTAGCATCTGATCAATGAATGGGAATGGGAAATGATCCTTCCTGGTAGCTTGGTTGAGCCTCCTATAGTCAATGCAGACTCTCCAGCTGTTCTGCACTCGCATGGGCACTAGCTCATTCTTCTCATTGGCTACCACTGTGAATCCTGTCTTCTTTGGAACTACCTGCACTGGACTCACCCACTTGCTATCAGAAATAGGATAAATAATGCCAGCCGAAAGTAGTTTACTTACCTCTTTCTTGACCACATCTAGAATGGTGGGATTGAGTCTCCTTTGGGGCTGTCTCACTGGTCGAGCTTCTTCCTCTAAATGAATCCTGTGCATGCATAAGGAAGGGGATATACCAGGAATGTCTGCAAGTGACCAACCTATGGCTCTCTTATGTTGCTTCAACAGATTCAACAACTTCTCCTCTTGGTCAGGATGAAGGTTGTTGGCAATGATCACGGGTAGCTTGTCTCCATCCGCCAAGTAGGCGTACTTCAGATTCTCGGGCAGGGGCTTACACTCCAAGGTGGGTGGCTGTTGAATTGAAGGCACCAGTCTGCTTATGTTGCCACCTACCTGCAATACATTCTCAACAACAAAAACTTCCTCTATGGGAGGCACATCAGAATCGCATATAGTATGAGAAGGTGCACTCTCAACAATACTCAAAAACTCATCTATTTCAGAACAAGCACTACACTTACTGAGTTCGTCATGACACTGAAGGCAATGCATATCATCAGGAAAATTATGAATGGTGGGGAATTCAGACTCAAGATCATACAACTCAACACATGATTTCTCCACCATTAAGTCAATAAAGTTAACATGCAAGGCAGAATGATCTTCTAAGGGATACTTCATGGCATCAATGATATTGAATTGAATAGTATTACCAGCGAACTCCATAGATAAAGTACCCTCATGCACATTAATTATTGTCCTTGCAGTTTTCAAGAAAGGTCTACCTAGAATAAGTGGTGCGTGTCCAGGTGTGTGATCATCCTCCATATTCAAAACATAGAAGTCAGCAGGGAATATGAAATCTTTTACCTTCACTAACACATCCTCTAATACTCCCTCAGGGTATGCTGTGCTCCTATTTGCCAACTGGACCACCACTCCTGTAGATGTCAAAGTGCCTGCACCTGCCTGCAAAGAAGAATACACAGATTTAGGCATCACATTAATAGAGGCTCCTAAATCCAACATAGCATTATGAAATTGAAAATTTCCAATAGTGCAAGGAATGGTGAAAGTCCCTGGATCTTTGCATTTCTGAGGCATGGCAGGTTGAATCAATGCTGACACATTTCTTCCCAAGTTGATCTTTTCATTTCCTTTTAGTTTCCTTTTGTGGGTGCACAAGTCTTTGAGAAATTTTGCATATTTGGGAATCTGTCTGATGGCCTCCAAGAGTGGTATGTTTACCTCAACTTTTTTGAAAGTTTCCATGATCTCCTTGTCTAACTCAGCTTCTGCCTTCTTTTTATTTTGAGTGGCTCGGTGAGGAAATGGCAGTGGATGGCTGTAGGAAGTCTCTCCTCTATCTTGATCAATGGTGGGCTGCTTGTCCTTTTGAATGGAAGGAGGCTGATCTTCCTTTTGGCTTTCTTGTTGCTGCCCAAATTCTGGTTGTGGAGAGGGTGGGCTGCTCAACTCCTTGCCACTGCGGAGAACAATAGCACTTACATTGCCCCTTGGATTTGAAACTGGCTGTGAAGGCAACTGACCCGAACCCTGACTCCGTAGCTCACTGATGTTGGTTGCAAGCTGTCCAATCTGTGTCTCCAAATTTTGTATGGCAGTGTCGGTCCTTTGCTGAAACTGGAGATTGTTGGCAACGAGCTACTTCATGATATCTTCCAAGCTGGATTCGGATTTAGGTGCTGGTTGTTGTTGCTGCATTGGTTGACTTGGTCTTTGTGCATTGAATCTGTGCTGCTGAGGTTGTTGCTGATGTGGCTGGAATGGCTGGTTGGAAGGACCTCCATACCTCAAGTTTGGATGATCTCTCCACCTTGGATTATAGGTGGCAGCATATGGATCATATCTGTGTTGCTGTGGCTGCTGATGTTGTTGATGGAAGGGTCTTCCTGGAAAAATGCCAGCACAAGCTTCTGTATTCTCCTGCAATTGAGGACATTGGTCAGTACCATGGGAAGATAATGAACAAATACCACATACCTGCTGAGATTGGGACTGTCCTTTATCAAGGGCTAGCTGTCTGACCATGGAAGCCAATTCCTCCAGTTTGTTCTCTATCCTCTGTTGGTCATTGATGGCAGCAACACTAATCTCATTGGCCTGTCTCATGGGAATGGCTGACCTGGTACCAAACTGTTGGGCATTCTGTGCCATCTTGGAGATTAGCTCTTGAGCAGCTGCTGGTGTCTTTTCAGAGAGGGCTCCTCCACTAGCTGCATCCACCAAATACCTATCCATTGGAATAAGACCTTCATAGAAGTATTGGATCAGCAGCTGGTCACTGATTTGATGGTGTGGACAACTCGAACACAGTTTCTTGAATCGCTCCCAATACTCATGTAATGTCTCCCCATGATTCTGCCTTATGCCACAAATTTCTTTCCGAATGGCGGCTGTTCGAGATGCTGGAAAGAACTTCTCCAAAAAGATTCTTTTAAGCCCATCCCAACTTGTGATGGCAGCAGGTGGTAGGTAGTATAACCAATCCTTTGCAGCTCCATCCAATGAAAATGGAAAGGCCCTAAGCTTTATCTGCTCCTCATCAACTCCTTGTGGCCTCATTGTGGAGCAAACAACATGGAATTCTTTGAGGTGCTTGTGCGGATCTTCACCTGCAAGGCCATGAAACTTGGGAAGCAAATGGATCAGCCCAGATTTCAATTCAAAGGTTGCATCCAATTGGGGATATTGAATGCATAAAGACTGATAGTGCACATCAGGGGCAGCCAATTCTCTAATGGTTCTACCATCCAAATGACCAAGATTTATATTATTTCCATTATTTCCATTCCCATTACCCGCCATTGTGTTTAAGTCAAGGATAGGTATAGAAACAGAAACAGAAAGAATATCAGATGCAATGGAAGAAGAGGCAGGAGGATTATCAGCTATCCGAAGCTCTAACTCTCTAGCCTTCCTTTGCTTCCTAAGGGTCCTTTCTATTTCAAGGTCTAGGTCAATTGGTATGCCCTTAGAGGATCTGGTCATGCACTAAAGATCAGCACAAAAACACACTCAAGATGACTCACAAAGAACAGCACACAAACTGGCCCTAAGATGATTTTTTTATGCACACCAAAAATGCAAAAACGTAGGGCACATAAAATCTATCAATCAAGAAGCCCTAAGACAATTTTTTATGCAATTTTTCACAAAATTTCAACACAAAAACACTGAGGGACCTAAAAACACTGAAAACCACACAAAATCAGCCACTAAGAAACACAAAATGGCCCAAAAAGTGGTCTAAACGTTGGAATTTGGCCAAAAGAGGGTCTCCTCACTGCTTAGCAGTGACATTGATTCCTCACACCCCCATTTCTTTGGAAACCAAAAATCATCCCAATCGGAGCAAGTGGAAAAATGTGAACAGTAACTGTTTGCCTCAAAATCGTTTTTTTCCTAAAACTGGCTCCTATTTTGCCTCAAAAACCACTCTAAATGCAAGAAAAAATCAAGGGAAGCATATAGACATGAAAGAACATCAAGTAAGGATTTGAAAGGAAGAAGATAGAACCGGTATCTTGATCTCAATCCTTAAATATTGCTATCTGTCATGGAGGCTGTCAAATCTGCTGAATAGGAGTTTGCTGTTTTGCACTTGCTGATTTTGTTGCTATCTCTTGCACTTGGATGCAGCTTGTTGGTCTCCTACAAAACAGAGAATAAGAGTTTTCTATCAGCAACGACAAAAAGAGAGAAAAAAAAAAAGAATAAGAGAAGAAGAAAAGAAGAGAATAAGAGAAGAAGAGAAGAAGAGAATAGGAGTTTTCTATTTTTTGCTGGTCTTCTTGATCTTCTTGATTTATTTATGGCATAAACTTGGTACGTGGCATTGTATCTAGCAGTGCCAAGTATGGTTAACTCGCTTTGGACCAGTAGCCCGCAACCAGCTAGTTTCCAACCTATATACCAAGTAGCAACCACAATTTTTTTAAATCAGTCTTCTTTGACAGAAACGAAATTGGTTCCCCGGCAACGGCGCCAAAATCTGATCGGGGCTGTCGAACACCAATAGATTAGATAGTATGATGATACGGATTTGCAATAGAGGTGCAACCCTAAGTCGTCTCCCAACGAACCTCAAACGGATCTATCAAAACAAGGCTAAACAAGGGGGGAAGTTTTTGATGAAAAACTGAAAACAAGATAAGCAAAAACACAATAAATAAATCGAGATGCAATCAGTTGCAAACCAATCCTTCTATCCCAGTTTTCATTGCCTTTTCAATAAACCATTTGTTTAGTTTTAATCCTCAAATCAAAAATCAGAAAATTCTTTAACAACCGCCAAAGATTTGGAGAAACCAATAAACAGATTCATAGATTCAAGACTGATTGGAGTACCATCCAAACAGGTTGTTCTCGTTTCCAGTTAAAGCCTCAACCGAGCACAAAAACCTTGGATTCTCAAACAAAGACAATGCATGCATTCATCCAACCGATATCAACACATACACAGATTTAAGAGAGAACGGAAACAAGAAAACAACAAAGTTAAAACTAAAACAAACAGATTTCCATTAAAACCAAAGACTCAAACCGGGAACAAGGATGGTGTTGCAACTTGATTACAAGATCCTTAGCCTTCCATCTTCACAAGAACAATGGAGAGAAGAGAAGTCGGCCACTGTTCACGCCCTTCCAAGAATGTCCCTTTCATGGCCTCTTAAGGTGCTTAAATAGAGCTTCAGGAGGAAACCCTAGGGTACTGCAACTTGACGGCCGATTTTGGAAAGGTTCTCGTGCGAGATGGGCTTCGGCCTCTTCATAAGAATTTTATATCAGAAATAGTAGATGAACTTGGGATTTTGAATCACTTGATTTGGATATTGGACGCCCAAGATATGGCCTTTTAAAGAATTAGTATATGTGCAGTTTTCCTAATTTGCCCCCAACTTCTTGGCCCCGACTTTGAAGCGCTGTTTGAAGGCCCAAACGAGCTCGGATTTGGACAAACCAGACCATTCCAGAAATCTCAATAATTCCCCTTCAATATCTCTGAAGACATCATCTTCATTCTGGAATTTTATCTTGGCCAAAATACTGAAGGAAGTGCAAGAGGTCAAATCTGCCAAAATTGCCCTTACTTCTCTATCTCCAATTTCCAAGATATCTCATTGCCATCAAGATGTATCATGCCCCATCTCATGATCCATGTCCCTAAACCTAGAAAAATAAAATAAAATAGTGTGAAGCCCAATTCCTATAAAATAAAATGAAATAAAATCAAGATGAATGAAATAACACAACTAATGTGCAGAAATGACTAAATATGAGGGATAAATAGTATGGAAATATGTGCTCTATCAAGCATCCTTTTTCCTTCGACTGTTAATCACAAAAGCTATGGTAAACTCTGTCCTAAGATGCCCAAATGAGGAAATGGAGGCTTCTGGAAGGTTGTTAAACCATATTTGAGCATGTCCTGACAGTGTTAAGGAAAATGCTCAGCATATTATATCGTCGTCCCATCCATGCAATATCATCAGTGACTCATAATTCTGAACATGATCATATGGGTCGTCTTTCCCTGAGTAGAGAGTGATTTGTGGCATTTTAAATTTTCAAGGCAGCGGTCTCTCCAATATATCTGTCATAAAAGGACTTTTTCTTCGTTGGTGCTCTTCTGTTGCAGGGATTAACTTTTTTCGTTCAAGCACCTCTTCTACTACTCCTTTCATATCATCCCTCATTGTAGCTGTTGTCTGATTGTCATGTCTTGTTGGCGTACTGGCCACTGTTTCATGATACCTCCGTCTTTGAGGGCTTCTGGTTCTGTTCTCCATTCTGGGGTTTTCATTTCTTCGAGGTACGGAATGAGGGTTCTTTCTTGGAGGTGGTGACCTAGGCCTACCCTCTCGTTTAGGCGTAGATCGAGAATGAGAATCAGGAGTAGCTTCTTGATAGGAATCGGCCCCTACCTCGGGTTGAGGTTCTAGGGAAGGCATAAACTTTTTCAGAGTATCAAGTAATGTCCCCACCGGCATCATACCTTGGAGGATACCAACCATGTCTCGAAGTGCTTGTATGCCCTCAACGTGTTGTTGTCTCAATGCTTCATACTCTTCCCGTGGTACCGTACGTGATGGCTGTAGTGAAGCCCCAGCTTGATCAGTAGGAGGTGGCCTTGAGCCGATAAGTAGTGGTGGTGGGACTGATTGGTTTCCCACCTGCGGGCTGGGAGAAATAGAGCGATCACCTCCTTCGGTTTGAGCATTTTGAGGGGGAGGAGGCGCTCCTGTTGTTGAGAGTTCCGTGGCGGTAGGCGTGTTTCTACGCCTTGAGAAAGAGTTCGTCGGTGTCCACGGGTGTTTGCCATTCTTGAGTTGACTTTTTGTCTTGCGTTTCCCACAGACGGCACCAATTGTTGTTGCCAAAATACAACAATGTATTTTTAATTGCAGACAGACGCAAGAGTCTCGAGAATCGTGCCTTCACTGATGAAAAATTGACGAGGAATTGGGCCTGATGGAATTCCAAGTCTGATAAACCGACGGAGCTGATGGTTTGTTGAGCTGATGATCTTATGGGCTGATGATCTTGTGGGTTGATGATCTGGTGGCCCCAAAGTGATCTGGTGGCCTTGAGGATGACGAGAGACCTCGGGGTGACGAGAGGCCTTGCTGGTGATGAGAGGCCTTGTTGATGACGAGAGACCTCGGAGTGACGAGAGGTCTCAGAGTAACGAGAGGCCTTGCTGATGACGAGAGGCCTTGAAGTGACGAGAGGCCTTGGAGTGACGAGAGGCCTCGGAGTGACGAGAGGCCTTGGTGTGATGTGAGACCTCGGAGTGACGAGAGGCCTTGTTGGTGACGAGAGGTCTCGGAGTGACGAGAGGCCTTGATGATGACAAGAGACCTACAAAACAAGAGCATTGTCAGGGCGCGGGTGAGGGTCCCCGCGCAAACCCTCCGATGCTTAAATAAGATCTCGAGAGAAAATGAAAAATCGTACTTCAATTGCTCAAAATGGCGTACCTCGTGTTGAAAGCCAGGTCTTATATTTATAGTGGAGGAGAGAGAGAGATCTCGCGATATTTTCGACGGGAATCTCGGGGCCCGTTTCGAAATTCTCGGGGCCCATCTGGCTAGTCAAGAGGACGGCCATGGGCTGAATTCTCCATCACGAAGGGTCATCCGATAGGGTGTCAGATGACCCCCCACTCAGGTGGGGGGTCTCTCTCGGCAGGTTGCCGAGTGGCCTTGGCCACTCGGTCATGCCGAGTGGGGCAGGCCACTCGGCCATGCCAAGTGGTTTCCCCCTTGGCTGGGCCAAGGGGGTCTTTTTTGCTTTCTCGCTGCCGCTTCGTCTGCTTTGTCTTTCTGGGTACATCAATATATGACAAGCGGTATGAATAGCTTCCACCCAAAAATACTTAGGAAGATTTTTATTATAAAGCATTGTTCTAGCCATTTCTTGTAGGGATCTATTCTTTCTTTCTACTACACCATTTTGTTGAGGAGTCCTAAGTACAAGAGAAGTTATGATCAATTCCATTTTCCTCACAATATAGCTTGAAAGAATCATTTTCAAATTCTCCTCCATGATCACTTCTTATTTTTGAAATACAAAAGTCTTTTTCCCTTTGAACTCTTTTACTGAATATTTTAAATGACTTAAAAGTTTCATTTTTAAATGCAAGGAAGATTACCCATGTGAATCTAGAATAATCATCTATTATCACCAGAACATATCGTTTACCTCCTAAGCTTAGAGTTCTCATTAGACCAAACAAATTTAAGTGAAGTAGTGTTAGTCGGTTTGAATGATACACTAATTTGCTTACCTTTCATGCATGTGCCACAAATATGATCTCTTTCAAACTTAAGCTTTGGCAATCTGTTAACAAGGTCTTGTTTCACTAGTTTGTTAATCAAGTTCATACTAGCATGTCCTAATCGATTATGCCATAACCAAGTATTTTGAGAAGTATTAGCCACTAAACAATTTTCCATCCTAGATGACCCTAGAAAAGAAAGATAAAACATTTCCTACTCTTTTTCCTTTTAGTTTTATTTCCTTTATTTTTGGACATATGACCTTACAAGAACTAGCATCAAAATGAACTTCATAATTCATATCACATAGTTGACTTATGCTTATCAAATTACGCTTTAAACCATCAACAAAAAACACATTATCCAATACCAAGTGTTCAAATGAGATGGAACCCATACCTACGATCTTACATTGGGAGTTATCACCATAGAAAACATTACCTCCCTCCTTCAAGATGATGTTGTTGAGAAGATCTTGGTCTACCGTCATGTGGCTTGAGCACCCACTATCAATGAACCACTTGCTCCTTGAATCATTTGAAACCAAAGCAGCCTACAAAAAGAATAATTCAAGTTGTTCCCTTTGGTACCCACATCATGTTGGGTCCATTCTTGTTAGAAGATACTACATCTTTAGGAATCCAAACTTGTTTAAATCTTTGAGGATAATTTCTTATAAAACATTTATTAATTAAATGACCATTTCTTCCACAGTAATGACATGCAATGCCTCTTTTTGAAGACTTTGGTTTGAATAGAGGTTTTCTTTGAATAAA
This sequence comes from Diospyros kaki, assembly GCA_036245055.1. Taxonomy (NCBI): domain Eukaryota; kingdom Viridiplantae; phylum Streptophyta; class Magnoliopsida; order Ericales; family Ebenaceae; genus Diospyros; species Diospyros kaki. The sequence continues at coordinate 24,796,183 of BSEG01000002.1, forward strand.
CCTATGATTTGAAGCTTTCATAAAAACTATTTTATTGGAACTTACATGGAATGGATCAAACCCAATTCTCTATTTATCTCCAAAATTTCTTTGAGCTCCAAGAATCATTTCTAGTTTCTTTTTCCCTTCAACTAATTTTTCTAGAGACTCATTCATGTCTTTATTTTCTTTTAAGAGACTTTCTTTTTCAACAATCAGTCTGTTTCTTTCATCTTCTAGGATTTTTTTTTTTTTTGTTTTCAAACCATTTACCTCACCTTTTAGTGAACTTAATTTCCTTTTTAAATCAATGTTTTTCTCATTCATATGCTCACATTCAGTTAGTAAATCATTGAATGCATCATGAAGTTCTTTAAATGTAAAATCAAAGATTGAATTAGGATACTGAGAAGTTACCTCATCTTCAAGATTAGCAATAAAGAAAATATTGACAACTTCATCATCGTGTGATTCGTTAATTGATGATAGCTCCTCCTCACCCCATACAGTTAGAGCCTTCTTCTTCAATTTTCTTTCCTTGCAATCCTTCTTTTTCATCTGAGGGTAGTCATTTCTCATATGACCTAACTTTTTGCACTCAAAACATCGAATCTCATTAGAGGGGTTAGTTTCACTTTGATCTTTTTCCTTTTTAAAACTTCTTCTTTGATTAAATCTTCCATTTTTCATAAATTTCCTAAATCTCATAGCTAGTAGTGCAAACTCATCATCATCACTATCCTGAGAGTCTTTTTCCTCATTTTCAACTTTAAAGGCTACATTCTTATCTTTCTTTGGTTCTACATTATCATTTCGTTTCATCATGATTTCATGAGTCATTAGTGATCCTAACAGATTATCAAATTCAAGTTTGTCCAAGTCTTTTGCCTCAGTAATAGTTGCCACTTTAGGATCCCATGATCTAGGTAAACTCCTTAGAATTTTCCTAACCTTTTCACCATTTGTATAAGTTTTTCCTAGAGACTCTAAGGTTGAAATAATGTCATTAAATCTAGTGTACATGTCTTTAATAGATTCATCTTCTTTCATAGTGAATAACTCATAGTCATGAACAACAATATTTATTTTTGTTTCTTTTACTTGATTTGTACCTTCATGAGTTACCTCTAGTTTATCCCAAATTTTTTTAGTGGTTTTGCATGTTGATATTCGGTTGAATTCCTCAGGGTATAATGCACAAATCAATGTGTTCGTCGCTTTTGCATTTGTCTCCATACTCATTCTTTCTTCAGCCGTTCACTTGTCCATTTTTTCCATGTCAGCCGAGGTGACTCCTTTCTTAATAGCTTGCACAAGGCTTGAGGCCTGCATAAGATAGATATTCATTCTTGCTTTCCAATAATTGTAGTTAGTACCTTAAAAATAAGGTGAACGTGAAGTGCTCTGTCCTTCATGATGAGAAGAACTACCAAAGTAAGCCATTGTGTGGATCTTGTCCCTGGGTTATTAAACCTAACTAAAAACAAAGGGAACCAAGCTCTAATACCAATTGATAGGATTGAAATACTATGGCATACACTAAGAGGGGGGTGAATTTGTATAAAAATAATTCTTTTCCTAAAAAAAATTATTTTGAGAGATAGAGATGTCATCGGTGAGGACCATGGCTTCGTTAAACCTCAAGGTCTTAAAACGACACCATGAGGTATCAACCATGTAAAGATAATCTCGTCTTGCGAACTATGAATATGAAAGCTTTACGGATGAGAGGTTAAAATACAAGTTAAGTAAGAGATAAAAGGATGCTGATAAGAATAGACAAACATAAGACACATACACAAGAAACAACAATTTATAGTGGTTCGACTTTCCAAGTCTAGTCCACTACCTTAGCTTCCCACTAAGTATTTTGAAATAAATCCACTATTAACCCCCTACTCAACCCGAGTAGGTCCTTTAGTCTGCGATTAGGAAATTTACAAACCTCCCAATCTAATGGGCCCTCTAGCTTATGCTAGGTCAAATACATAAGAATGAGAATGAGAATCTAACTCTTAGTTACAAGTTCCCTCTGACTGAAAAATAGAGGCTCAAGATGGATGTAATAGTGTAGATACAAAGCCTCGAAAAGAAAGTTACAGAGCGAATAAAATTTTAAGCTTCGTGTAAATTGAATGCTCGGTAGTTGAAGATATTCAATGTGTTCAGCAGCCATCAATGATTCTTCAAACACTTATTTATAGATGATGGTAGATAAATACAAAAATTCAACCATTGTGGTTGTTGAGAGAGCATTAAATGCACCAAAAACTAGTCGTTACAACTTTCTGTGAAACAAACTGTCGACAAACTAAAGAGGTTAGTCGATAGACATGTAAGCATAGTCGATAGATAACTAACCAAAACTACTAATAGTTGACAAACACCTTCCCATAGTTGACACACGAAAATTATGAAGAAAATTTCTAACATCATATACAAGAATAGTCAACGAAGAAATTATTGTACTCGACAGGATAAACAAGATAGTCGACAGAGCAAAACATAGTCGACAGATGCCTATGCATAGTCGACAACTACACGGTACATAGTCAACAGATGCTAGGCATAGTTGATAGATCAATCATACATAATCGATTATTTACTTGGAAAAACTCAAACTAAACTGATAACAAGTAGAAGAACACATGATTGATATAAATGAGATTTCAAACACAAAATTCTTAATCATTGAACTCTGTTAACTTTGTTTCTTTTGAAAGTAAGTTGAGATTATCAAAAAGACATTAATTTTGAATTTAAACACTCAAACTTAAACCTATAGAGTTCAAGATTGATTTTCATAACTTTGTGTCATTATCAAAACTATTTTATATTTAAAGAGTAAAATATCATTAGGAACAATTGTTACCATTCCCGACACAAGAGGGTGAACATCAACGTAGGAACCCAGCTCACTACTATCACATTAGAGCTTACGTTCCCACTCAAAAGCATCCCAGAACACTACTAGTGTCCAACACACATGCCAATGCCATAACCACAACATGCAATGATGCATTACATAAAAATGACATTTCGATGCACGTATTTCAAGGCACATTTAAATAAAAATTTTGGATGAACCATCCTCATAGAATCAACCATTCACATGCCAAAACCATTGCATGTAGCAAAATCAAGTTACGAGAAATAAAGAAAATCGTAGGAGCGAACACTCACCTCGAACGTATCTCAAAACGTCTTGATTTGCGTGCACGACCTCGATTTTTATGCTAAAACTCAAACAACTGTATCTTTGCTCAACCTCGAGCCTCAATGATCCCTAAACATAACATTTACCCAAAAGAATAAAATCCATTTTTCTCAAATTTTTCATAATTTCCACCTATTTTATTCCTATTTTTCCCTTGAAAATTCCAAAATAAATATTTTCTCAAATTTCTTCCCACTATAATCCATAAAATAATTTTAAGAAAATATTAAAAAAAATTCCAAACATACCCTGGGCGTTACGTGCCCTCACGCGCTGGAAGCATGTATTGCTCGTGGATTTTGCACGTGGACTACAACGCCTTTTCTTCTTAAGCGAAACCTTCGCCACCGACAACTTGCAACCTTCTCCGATGATAGATTTTCTTACACCAACATGAAGCCCTCCTCAAGTCGATCTGGATAGCACACTTCTCAGCTTGAAACACCATCAAAAAAATGGCCCAAATAGACGATTAAAGCCTCAGCTCCAGTGAGATCTATGACTTTCCTGCCACCCTCGAAACCTACTCAAAACACCATGAAAACCCACCAAAATATCCAAAATTGCTCCTTGATACCTCAAGAGTAAAAACCCTCTATCCAAACTCTCTAATTTCTCTAAAAACTCGAGAAATTTTGATCCTTAAACTTGAAAACTCTTGGCCCTATTTATAGCAAAAAACCCAGTAGCTCTCGGCTAATCAGAGGCCAAGGCTTGGCCTCTAAGCTTCCCTAGGTCACGATGAACCTCCCCAGGCCACCCTCGATCATCCCATTGTCAAAAAAGTCATCTCTAATGGTGGCAGTGCGAACGGTCAGCCATGGTAGAGTTCACACTGCCAGGCTTTAAAAAATTACACTTTCACCCCTCCTCGAATTCCTTTTGCATTTTGCCCATTTCCTTGAGCCCCTGAGTTTTTCAATCATGCCACTAAGACCCACCGGATCTAAGATCTTCATTTCATCCCCAAAAATTCAGAAAAAAATATCATTTAGACCTTCTTCGGGCAAAATTAGAAAATTACACTAAGGCCTGAATGAACGATTTGATTGTAAATCCTTTCGCTTCAACTTGAAATCACTTCAGGGTTGTTCTACTTATTAAATCAAAGTCTCTTAATGGTTCCTTTGACTTCTTGAAAGTCTCTTATGGCGATTTAATTTTTCAATTTGAATCATAGCTGTATCAAAAATCGTCTTTGATCTAATTTCTCTCGATGTCATAAATCATGTCTCAAAATGTTTGTTAACATCATATCATTTTCCTTCGACATCTAAGTTCAAAGGCATTCCCTTCAGTTGATTTAGTCACTTAATACTGTAAAATTACACTGTTGCCCCTAAATCTTTTGGGAAATTCCATTTATACCCCAAATAAATTACACTTATAACCTTATGAAATTCTTGGGTGTTACATTCTCCCCCTTAAGAAATTTCGTCCTTAAAATTTTTGCTCTTAATAAATCAAATCACCAATATTGAGAACAACTCTTAATTGAAATGTCCTAAATGCCTCAATCACACATTATCCCTAATCTTTGACAAATTTTCTATTTCACACAATTTATACTTACAAGGCATGCCATGATTTCCATAGAATTTCCCATTGTAACTCTTCACAGGTGGTCACACATATCTCAAAATGATCTACATCACTCGATACCACCCATTTTTCTTAGTTTACCTTTAAACTAATGGATATGTTATGATTATGAATGCATCAAAATCTATCTGAACAAAATTGGCGTACATTTCTCCATTGTTAGGTAGGCCTTTTTGTCCTCTCTCGTCAAGTAATAGACTCGTCTAGTACAAAGCCCTAGCGTCATGTTTACCTCCCATATTGCTCTATCTTTTGTCTTTTCGAACATTTATTTGAATAATGACCGGGTTGATTGCACATGAAACATGTAATCCTCTCTCGATTCCTGGTTGGAGGTGCCTTATTAGTCTTAGGGCAGTCTTTCTCCTTATGTCCATCATCACTACATCAATAACAACGGATATGTCTTAGGAAACATTATCTCCTTGGGTGTACTTTGTTACATCGGGGACACGACTAGCTGTCTTTGGAATTCTTTCCTCCCGATTTATGCTCCCCACCTTTCGAATCTCTCTTCTTATCATCTAATCTAATCAATCCTACACATAATAGATTAGTCTCAGTAGTTAGAGCTCTATCTACCACCTCATCGTAAGTGTCCATCACACACGAGCTGAGAGTTTACTGTAATCCCACTTTCAATCCAGTCACAAATTTTTGTGCCTTCTACCACTCATCGGCTTTTTACATAGGCACGTACCTAATTAGTTATGTAAACTTGACATCATATTGAGTCACTGACATCTCATCAGTGTGCCTCAATTTCATGAATTCCCAAGTCTTTTCTTTCCTCCAGTTTCGAAGAAAATACTTTGCGTTAAACACTTTCTTAAATCATGCCTAGGTCACAGGTTGATCTTCCATAGGTCCTGGATACTGTTCTGCTTACCCGGGTGTGCTTTGCAAGGCCTGCTAAGTTGATTGCCACCATCGCCTAACTTCTTCCTCTAGCATGAATGTGGTGCAATTAACCTTTTCTCCATCATTACATTGCAAGTGTTGGAGCTTCTTGGTTTGCTCCATCCAGTATTCAGCCACATCAGGTGTAACACTTGAGATTTTTAGACTCAAATATAATGTAATACTCAAGATTTTTATATTCAAATACTTGAGGAAATAGGACATTTCAAGGGATTGTGGAAGTCTTGAGACCAAAATTCAGTTTTTGAACTAAGGACAAAATCATAAATATTGAAGTTTGGGTAAAAATGTAGTTTATCTAAAATTTTGTGATGAATCACATGATAGATCTATGTTCAAATATAAGGACTTTAGTTTTAATGATGAAAAACATCTTTTGCTTTTGAAAAATCTTCTATTGAAAACGATTTGTCATTAACAAAAACAGAACATCTTCAAAGCAAATTCTTATGAAAATCTTTATTTAAAAGGGCATATGTGCCGTTAGTCAAAATTGGTTCCAAATGAAGCATTTTTCTCTAAAATCAGTAAGGTCATCTGTCGACTAGTTAATGTGAACTGTTGACCATTTTCAAAATTTCGCCCAATTGTTGATCGATGCTTATGCATCTGTCGACCAATAGAATGGGGGTCTATGAGAAGACATTCATCTGTCAATAAATTGATTGTTATTTGTCGACCGACCATTTGCATTGACCTTCATCTGTTGACCGATACTTATGCATCTGTCGACTGGTAGTATATGTTTTCTAAAAGGACGGCTTCATCTGTCGACAAATATATCATAATCTGTCGACCGATCTTATGGAATTGTCGAATGATGCTCTTGCATCTGCCGATCGATAGAATGCCAATCCATGGTGCTTCTATGGTGGACAAGCCGTCTATCGATCGAGGTCTATGCATCTGTCGACCGACAGAATACTTGCACAAGGAACTGTCGACAGTCTCAAATGATCTGTCGATCGGATTTTGAATTTTTACTAATCTGTTGATCGATGCCTTGCATCTATCGACTGTTTACTTTATAGAAACACATAACGACTAGTTTATCTTTTTGACTTGAGTGCTCTCTCAACTTACAATGGCTTGATTCAAACTTGGGCTTTTAAGGGGCTATAAATACAAGTCCTAAGGATATTTCATATTACCCAAGCAATCTATCTACAAGCTCTCAAGTGCTAAAATCATTGTTGTGCTTCATTGGTAAATTCGTTATCTTTTAAAGGCATTGTATTTATTTTTGTGTAATTCTTATTCGAGCCTTGTCTTAATTTTTGAGAGAACTTGTAACTGAGAATATTATTTCTCAAACCCTCTGTTATCTTATAACATTTTGTATTTTCCTAGTTTGTTTCGCTAGAGGGCCTACTTTGCTTGTAGGAGGTTTTATGATACCTAGCTTTGCTGGTGGGCTTGCTTGTTTAAGCGAGAGGTTTGTATCTTCCTATCTTAGTGCTAGAGGGCCTATCTGGTGTGATATGAAAGTTATAGTGTTTTTCTTGAAAATCCTTAGTGAGGAGCAAGGTAGTGGATTAGGCTTGTTTAAGATGAACCATTATAAATCCTTGTGTTCTATTGTGCTTGTGTTCTTTGTTTATTTATCTTTTTAAGCATCTTTATATTCCTCATTTTAACCTTTCATTGAAAATGATTTCAAATTTCTTTTAATCTTGTGTTCTCTATTATCAAGACGAGATTGTCTTTATACGATTGATACCTCATCATGCCATTTCAAGGTCTTGAGGTTTAACGAAGCCGTTGTCTTCATAGACGACATCTCCATTTTATCAAAATAATTTTTAAAGAAAACCAATTCACCCCTCCTCTTGGGTATTGTTGCCATAGCTAATTAATTCTATCATCTTGAGGTATTAGTATAATTTATTCTTTCTCCAGGAACTAAAATGCAATTAAAAAATGGCTTAGGGACCCAGTTGCAAGGAGTCTATGTGCAATTATCCAAAAAGTTTGGGCCAAGGTGCAATTATCAAAATTTTGGGGCGAGAGTGCCATATTTGAAAGGATCGAGTCAAAGAGTAATAACACAAAGGTTGTGGATGTGAGCTTATATTTCAATATAGTTTTGAAAAGCTTTGGATTTCAAATCTTATTAAATATAGCTTTGGATTTCAAATGGATTTAAATCTACCTTCGAATCATTTTGAAATCCAAGCCTTAGCCTCTAAAGTCTCCAAACCTTATCCTCAAGGACACATGGCAAACAACCATTGGCCACTTGAAAGATAAGATAAGGTCACATGATGGTTCATAATGACCCCCTTAGGTGGCATCGCGTGATTAGCCAGAAAAGCTTACTTAGTCTCCAAGTTTACTAAAGTCTCCAAATCTTATCCTTAAGAACATGTGGCAAGCATTTATTAGCCACACATGGAAGGTAATAATAAGGCCACATGATGATAGGACATGTGGCGAAACATGATTAGCTGAAAATACCTATAAATAGGCCTTAAGGTAGTTCACAAGTTTTAGAAGAATTTGGGCAAGTTTGAGACAATAAAAAAAGAGGATTTTATGCTAGAGAGTGAGAGGTAAATTCTGCAAAAAGAAGCAAATTTGGGGTAGAAACGAGAGCAAAATAGCGTCGCTGGAAAATTTGGGTCCTTTTCAACCAAATTGAGGTGAGTACACTATGAACTATCTACGATGTTTAAGCACACGCATGAACTATGTTTATGTGATCCCTCATGTAATGTTTCAAGTAAGTTTCATGTTCTCAAGCAAGTTACGGGACCAGGGTTTAGTAGCGCTACGCACGGAGGTTTTTACCCCCGCAAGTTGGTAAAACCTATTGTGTCTTCTCTTATTATACGTTCATGTCATGTCATGTTTAAATACTCTTGATGGTTCTCTTGTACTTACTGAGATTCACGTAATCTCACCTCTTAAGTTTCCTTCCCCTCCCAGGTGATCATGAATAAGGAGATTAGGTTGTGGACGTGGAGCGTGGTGACTCATTAAAAGGAATTTTCAAGAACTTAGAATATTGTTTTCTCTCTTTTGTTTTAGAAAGATTTCTCAATATTGAACTATTATGTTATATGTACACTTTGGCTTTATCATATGTCTTTAAAGCTTATATAAGTTTATGAAAACGCCAAGTCTTGTTTTTCTACTCTAAACCTTGGAGTTCATATGGATATTATTAATATTAATCATGTTATTAAGTTCCGGGTGTCACCCCAGGGTCATCTCCTACCCTTCCTCTAAACACCGGGGGTCTCTGCTAGCGATATTGATCCAGTACATTGGTGGTGTGCCTTGGTGGCTCATTTCTTACTACACATGTTACCATGCTTTCTAGAATTCTTTCCATTTGATCAAGCCTATTTTCACTTGGATCTGATCCCTCTTCTTGCCATCCATTGCTCGTGGTGCGATTCGCAAAGCAACCATAGTGACTGCTACTATTGTCTTCCTCATCTCAACCATTGAGATCCATGACTCTCCGATTTTCACCATCTACAAAAGAAAAATACTTCCTTAATCATTGCTAAGCTTACTTAGAGGTAATCTCAATTGCACTAATGGTTTTTTTTGTTAGCTCCCACGTGACTATCCTAGGGGTAACCTATCCGTATAACCGAAATCATGAACAGTCGAATTTTTCTCAACTCAACTTTTTCTAGGCCCAAGAATATATCTTGGTTATATCATCCTCTAAGTTGATACTAAACTAAACATACGTGACTCGTTTCCGTGAGTCATTTCCTTGAGGTACCCGTACCTTAATTTCCATATCACAAATTTCGAGATCCTTATCTCACTATCGCTATCATCAAAATCAAATTTCAGAATCTTCAAATTCTATTGAAAAACACTAACCGAACCATCCTAGGTTTCTTATCTTGGACCATTCCTTAGGATCCTTGATCTATACCAAATTATTCCTATACTTGAACCTCGATGATTCATATCACCTATTAACAAACCTATCTTGACAAGTAGGTTAAGTCACATCAAACTAACCATTCATGACTCAATAATTCTCAATTCAAATAATACCTTGAATCTCCAAATGGAGGCTTTTGCAAGTTTGTTCTGATACTAACTGTAACGCCTTGTTTTTTCAAAGCGTGCATTCACATGAAATTTTGAGGATTTTTTTTTTTTTTTAACATAAACTCAACATAAATCGTTCCTAGACCATCCTATTAAACCATCTCAGCATATCAATCTTAGATTCATTAAGCTAAGATAGGAAACACCATTACAAATGCAAAAGCTATATCGAAACCTCAAATAGAATATAACCGAAACAACTTTATTCATAACTTAAAGCCGTATCCTCATTTGACATGACATCTTCTTAACAAAATACATAGAGACTCATGTTTAGACAACAACTACTAACACCTCAAACATAGACAAAATATACACTAAAGATCACCAATGTAAACGATGGCTACATCTGGATAACCTTCTTTCCCTTAGCGCCGCTACTTTCACCTGCACTGTTTGAATATTTCAGGGACATAGTCCAAATTAGATACTGAAACATCTAAGTGAGAGTTTAAAACATTTTCATGAATGCAAAACCATGAACAACTGACATATTTTGACATGTCCCACCCCAGGAGAATCTCATACTGCACTTAACCCATATCACGAGAAAAGAACAATCTCTCTAAAGGAAACATAAACACACTGACACATCGGCATAATGATAAGGCTTAATTGTATACATATTTTTATCTAATTTTTATTTTAACCTTGTGCTATTTTCTTACATAAATGTGCATTTATATGGATTTTACATTATTTTAATCTCTTTTTGTTAAGAACTACCAAATGATATTATTTCAAAGATTTGGGCATAAAAAGAAAAGAAAAAAATATTATAAAGTAAATTTTAAAATTAATATTATAATATAAAATAAAAATAAATATTTTAAATAATTTATTTTATAATATAATTAAAGTTAATATAATTAATAGTATATTAAATATGAAATATTATATTATATATTAAATTATAATATTTATATATATGTATTATATTATATATTATGTTATACTATTTATATTTATATATATAATATTATAAAAAATTAAATAATATATCTATATATATAGTAATGACTAACAGTGGCATGTGAAGGGAGACTAGGGCTCCATGCGCCTATACACATATATTATTATAATATATAAAGGGGAACATGGAATAAAATAGGAGAGGAATGGAATTGGGGGGAGTTGCGGCGCAGTAAGGAAATTAGGAGGCTGCTAGGGATGGCACACTGAAGGAGAAATTGAAGAGAAAACAACGCACAGTGAAGGGACGCCTCACGTATGCCTCACGCACAGGGACGCTTTAAGCATATCCATTGTGACCAAGATCTGTTTCAGATCTAGGCAGGGAGCATCCTCTCTTCTTCATTCAATTTTTTGCTTTTATTTTTTATTTTAATAATGTCTAGTTAATTTATTTTAACTAGGGTTTGGATGGATTTTAATTTTGGGATTATGTGTTTCTTTATTTAATTTGATTCAAAACCCGATTATTATATGCATGAGAATTTTATATTGTTGTGCTTAATGCTTTAAAAGATTGGTCACCTTTTAATGATTTAATGATTTACGCATGACTGACTAAAGGATTGTTATGAACTAGATCCATGGGCAATATAAATCACATACTTGACTATGAGATCAAAAGATGATTAGCTCATGTGTGGGAATTGAGGAAGCTTAGTGAGTCAAATTCCCTTCTAAGATTAGAGATTTCCAAAGAACTTAATGCTTATTTATTTCATTGATATCTATTCAGAAATCTGACAGTAAAATTGAATTAATAAAGGATTAATATGACTTGAGAAAGCTTATTAATTAATTGAGGGAAATCCACCATCACATATAAATAATTATAAAATACTATAAGAGTATTTTTGGTTTTGAATCGGATTGAATAGATAATTACATAACCTAGATTAAATGAAATCTAAACCCTTGTGCATCTATTAATTATTTTTTCTCATAAAGAATTCATTCTTTTCATTCATTTTTCTTTTGATTCATCTAATTAATTAATTAGTTCAACTTAGGCTTAATTAAAATTGTTTTGGTATTGTGATCTAGTTCTCGTGGGATCGACACTCTTTTCATCACTATATGCATATTTGATTAGGGTACACTTGCCCGAATTAATTGTGCATAAATCACACATCATATAACACAATCCTGCTTAAGAGGGGCAACATCAACGCATCTCTCTGACATCTCAGGAACAATCGTTACCACTCCCGACACGGGAGGATTAACATTAACGCAGGAACCTAACTTGCCACTATCACGTCAGAGATTACATTCCCACTCAAAAGCATCCCGGAACACTACCCTTATCCAACACACATGCCAATGCTATAACCACAACATGCAATGATGCATTACATAAAAATGACATTTTAATGCACGTATTTTAAAGCACATGTAAATAAACATTTTGGATTAACCATCCACATGGAATAAACCATTCACATGCCAAAACCATTACATGTAGCAAAATCAAGTTACGAGAAACAAACCAAATCATAGGAGTGAACACTCACCTTGAACGTATCTTAGAATGCCTTGATTTGCGTGCATAGCCTCAATTTTTGTGCAAAAACTCAAACAACCATACCTTTGCTCAACCTCGAGCTTCAATGATCCCTAGACATCACATCTATCCAAAAGAACATAAAAATCCATTTTTCTTAATTTTTTTTTCATAATTTCCACCTATTTTATTCCCATTTTTCTCTCGAAAGTTCTAAAAGAAATATCTCCTCAAATATTTTATCAAAATTTCCCCCACTATAATTCATAAAATAATTTTAGGAAAATATTAAAAAAAAATTCCAAACATACCCTGGACGTCACACTCCCTCACGAATTGGGCACGTTTACTATGCATGGATTTCGCGCTTGCACTGCAAACACCTTTTCTTCTTAGGCGAAACCTTCACAGCTGGCGACTGGCAACCTTCTCCGATGATCGATTTTCTTGCACCGACGTGAAATCGTCCTCAGGTCGATCTTAATGGCACATTTCTTGGCCCAAAACACCACAAAAAAATGCCCCAAACAACCGATTAAAGGCTTAGCTTTCCAACCATCCTCGAAACCCCCTCATAACACCTTGAAAACCCACCAAAATCTCCAGAATTGCTCCTTGCTACCTTAAGAGTAAAAGCCTTCTATCCAAACCCTTTGATTTCTCCAAAAACTTGAGAAATTTTGATGCTTAAACATCAAAACTCTTGGCCCTATTTATAATAAAAAAAATCCGGTAGCTCTTGGCCAATTAGAGGCCAAGGCTTGGCCTCCAAGTTTCCCTAAGTCACGATGATCCTCCCTCAGGCCACCATTGGCCATCCCATCTCCAGAAAAGTCAACTATGATGGTGGCAGTGTGGCGTGTCAGCAATGGCAGTGTTCATACGACGTGTTGGTAATGGCGGTGTTCACACTATCAGGCTTTGAAAAATTATACTTTCACCCCTCATTGAATTCCTTTTGCATTTGGCTCATTTCCTTGAAGCCCCTGAGTTTTCCAACAATGCCACTAAGACCCATCAGATCTAGGATCTTCATTTCATCCCCAAAAATTCAGAAAAAATTATCATTTAGACCTCATTCGGGAAAAATTAAAAAATTACACTTTGGCCTGAATGAACTATTTGACTGTAAATCCTTTCGTTTGAGCCCGAAACCACTTCAGGGTTGTTCTACTTACTAAATCAAAGTCTCTTAATAGTTGCTTTGACTTCTCAGAAGTCTCTTATCGTGATTCAGTTTCTCAGTCCGAATCACATTTGTACCAAAAACTATATCCGATCCAATTTCTCTCGATGTCATAAATCATATCTCAAAATACTCATTAACATCATATCATTTTCCTTTGACATTTGAGTTTCAGGGCATTCCCTTCAGTTGATTCGATCACTCAATACTGTAAAATTACACTATTGCCTCTAAATCTTTTGAGAAATTCCACTTATACCCCAAATAAATTACACTTATAACCTTATAAAATTCTTGGGTGTTACATAGTCTATAATACCTGAGAATTTATAAATGACTCAAGTATAATTTATATTGGGGCGTAAATAGAATTTTAATAAGTTTTGGGGTTGTAGAGTAATTTCCCTAAGTTATGAATGACCGAATTAACTACAGGGAATGCCTTGGAGCTTAGATATTAGTGGAAAAGGATATGGGATTGGGGAGCATCTCAAAACAAGATTTATGGTGTTGAATGAAATCAGAAAATAAACGATTTTTGGAACAGTTATGGTTTAGGCTAAAAAATTGAATAGTCATAAGGGACTTCTGAAAAGTCAAGGAAACCCTGAAAGTATTTGACTTTTGCATGAGGAACAACTCTGAAGTGGTTTCGGGATCAAACAATCAAAACATATTTTTGAACCTAAGTGTAATTTATAAAACTTAGCCAAAAGTGGTAAAACGAAACTTGGGGGATAAAATGTGGAAGAGGAAATTGAGGGGTTCATTGTGGAATTTTCAAAAACTCAAAGGGTTGCATGGAAAGGCCCAAAAGTAATTTTGAAGTTTGAAGGGGGTGGAAGCGCAATTTCGGAAAAACTGGCAGTGTGAACACTACCGGTCATTGGCCATCTCTATCATCGCCGATTTCGACTGTTGGGGATTCCAAGGAGGGCTTAGAGGGTTCAGTGCTAGGGGTAGTGTCATGAGGACCTATTCTCAGTGAGGAATCGACCATGTCAATGGCCGATTTGATTAAAATTTTGGCTGTGAGATGGCCGAAAAATTGAGGCTCTATGAATCGAGCTTGAGGCCATTAATGAGGGTTTTTGGGTTGAGGCAAGTTGAGGCATTAAAGACCTTGGATTAGATAGCAAAGGGCATTTGAGGGCTCAAAATAGGTATAAATAGGGATCGATGGTCGAGGGTTTTCTTCATAGTTTGAGCACAAATTCAAGGCTTTAGAGTGAGAATCGAGGGTTGTGAATAAGGAGCTTTTGTTTCTTGTATTTTGTAGAGTTTTTCTGGAACTTTTGGTGTATTTTTGTGTGAGTTTTATGGGGTTTTGAGGCTTAGCTGGAGAAGTTGACGGTTGTTAAAGCCGAGTCCTTAAACGATCGGTTAAGTCACTTTCAGTGGTTGTTTCAAGCCCAAAGAGGTGCTTTTGGGATTGACTTGGGGTATAGATCAAAGTAAGGGCAAAAATCAAAAGTGACTAGTGGCCGGAACTGGAGAAGACGACTGGCATGTGAGGTGCACACGCCAATCTTCACTCTCAATGCACACGTAGAGCGCGTTAGGAAGCGTGGGCTATAGGTATTTTCTAAAATTTTGTTAATATTTTTGAAAAATTATTTTATGAATTATGGTGTTGGAAAATTTGGGAAAATATTTGTGGAGATATTTATTTTTGAATTTTTGAGGAAAAATGGGAAGAAAATAGAGAAAAATTATGAAAAAATTATGTAAAAATAGGTGTTAATACTTCTTTGAATAAATATGATGGCCAGGGTACGTTGAGGCTCAAAGTTGAGTGATTGTGCAATTTTTTAGGCCTGACACGAAAATCGAGAGTGGGCATGATATTCAAGGTGTTTCGAGTTTTTGTTCAAGGTGAGGGATTTTCCCTAAATGCTTATACGTGATATATTTGCCTATATTTATCCATGATATTCATGAAGGTTGTTAAGTCCTATGTAATTTATGATCATAATGTCATATCTGTACATATATTGTTGCATCGATAGTCGTAATTTTTCACATGGCATGACATTGTTGGCATATCGATACTTGTGAACAAGATGGGATCTCACCCTAATAGTGTAGCCATAATTTACCCAAGGGTGTTTTCGGAATAATGTATAGGAGCATCTCGTGCCGTGTGTGCATGCTGGGATGACTGCCTAGGGTTCCACTCTGGGCTAGTTTGCTAGGGAAGTTACACTAGGGCATCTGTTTATTCTTATCCATGCATTATTCATTCATTCATAAGTGTTTCTTTTACCCTCTCTTAGAAGATTCATCTTCTAATGTTGGACATTTGTCCCTAGAATATTCTACGTTCTAGGTGAGATGAGTAGACAAAAAGGTAAAGAGGTGTCTGAAGCATGAGAGTGGTGGAGGTTGTGGTGGGTCCTATGTGATTGATGCTAAAAAATTCTCAAAATTTGTTATATTTTTATTGCCTCTTAATCCATTTAATAAACTAAAAATTATCAAAGAATACTTGTTGCAGCCCGAAGGAAGAAAAAGAGATCAAGGGTTGAATTAGTTCTCCAAAGGCATGATCGAAAGAGGAAAGGAAGAAGAAGCTAAGAAATGAAGATGTTCTGATGAAGTCTAACACATTCGAATGAAGACTGAGTAATTCGAATGAGTATTCAGAAGATATTCAAAGATGGAACAATTCGGATGGAAGACAGTCAAGATCATTCGAATGAATTCTTCAAAACATTTGAATATGAAGACCATCGGGAATGCATTCGAATGAGGTTGGCCTAATTCGAATAAGAAGAAGCAACTCAAGAAATCAAGGTGATTCGTATTTACCCAAGAGCATTTGGATGAAAATAAGAGCATTCGAATAATGCCTAAGTCATTCGAATGTTTAGAAAAAGTCAAAGATAAAAATTAGAAATTCATTCGAATGGATTCACTGTTGCATTTGAATGATAGAGGAAATCACCTTGCAAATGAACAGTAAAGTATGAAATTCATTCAAATGAGCTTTGAACTCATTCGAATGATCCAAGCGGCTAAGGAAAATCAAGCGCACAATCGAATATCCCTGCTCGCACATTCAAATGAAGATCCAAAAACTCTCTGACATGCACAAATGAACACGGTGGCTCTAAGGTAAATTCAACGAACTTTTTGAACAATTTTACACCAAGTGGTCCCTTCTTCCATGTGCGACAAGCTTAAAAAGGAGCCAACATTCCCCAGAATCAAGGAGGTGGAGAGCACAGAGTACTGAGAAAAACACAAAAATGAAGAGGATCATTGGAAAGTTACAAGTCTTTTCATTCTTTCTATTTTTAGTTTTAGTTCTGGTCTGTACCTTAAATATTTGCACTTAAGTTATTATTCTTCATTCCTAGTTCTTAGTTTTAGTTCCAGATACATTACAAGTTCATTTTCAAGTTGTAGTTCATTTCAGTAATCAATATAATATTAGTTCGTCTTGTTCTCATTATCTGTTATCGCTTACTTTTATTCTTGTCAATATCTGTTGAGATTAGTGTTAGTCGTGCACTTCTCATGAAGATGTCTGGCTAATCCAATCCTTGGGCCAAGGCAAGGACGGTGTACAAAGCCACTGATAACCTAAGATAGTAGAGCTTCAAATATTCAAGTAATAAAAACAAAAATAGCTTGAGAAATGTTCCTAATGAAAACCTCAGGCTTGGATTGGTTCGTATGCCTAATTTAAAGTATCCATGCCATGTATGGAGATTGCTTAACCTGGAAATGTTCTCAAACCCAAGCCCGAGTGATTATCCTGCTAAAATGTTATTTATACACTAATTTATGATAGTTGCTTGACATAGAGTCTCCATGCCATATATGGAGGTTGCTTAAACAAAGAGTTATCATCATCTCAGTAGTGTATTTAATGGTTAAACTCCAAGCTATTTGAACTTTCAGTTGCATCAAAGAAAGCTATATGGGAAATCAGTTGGGTTTGGCACCAGATTTGTCTTGACCCAAGAACTCACCATATCCAGATAACAGTTATATTACATTTAGCTTAATCTTATCTTATCGTCTCATTAATCAAGTGAACTAGTGTGGTTATCTCCTTCCATGAGTAATCTCCCTGTGAATCGACCCGGTCTTGCCTGGAAAAATATATAAATTTCTGCTACAATCCCACTCGTGTACTGGCGAGTCTAAACGCCTCACCCTCTTTGAGAACATAAATAGCTGCTAAATGATCTAAGTTAATCCAAAAAGAATATAAAAAGTGACAAATGCAAGGTGAGTGTTACAGCACTATGCCAAAGCCAGGACTAGTTATCTAGTTAGTTTATGTTTAAATTCATTTACGGTTATTGTAATATTATGATGGATGAACGATATGCACGAACTTACTTATGTATTAATTTACGAGATTTCATGAGGTTCTGATTTTGCTTCCGCTTATGAATAAGTTTACCATTTTTTAGTTTTGCATTGGAAGTGTAAATTTAATGTATGTATGTTAAGGATTTGAGTACAATACGCAAAGATGGAAATGTGAATATGTGTGAGGTAAAAAAAAAAAAAAAATCCTAGCATAATAACATGCCCTGAAGAGGCGGGGTGTTACATAGTCTATTGCCCCGCCAAGTCCGCTGCAGGCCAACCACGGCCTAGGGTTGCCATGCATCGACTGCGGCCTAAGAGCTAGTCCTAAAGATAGGCAATCTAGCCCTCCTCCCCCTGAAGAGCTGTTTTGCCACTAAAATGTTTCCTCGAGTACGAGAGAGAGGTCCCACAATGTGGAGACCAGAACAACCCCAAGATCCATAATTATCTTTGAGACAATCAACACGATTTATAAGAGATGAATGCCATTTGTAAGAATCCTAATCTTGGACTACTTAGGATTACTCCATACCCCTTTATAAATAAGTATGCACTCATCCAAAAAAAAAAAAAAATATATGTTTCTAATACTGGTGAAAATTATGCTCTATAGTTGTAAGCATCCTTAATGTATGACTTAAGCATTAGAGTGTTTGGATGGGGACCTCCTTGCGTCTTTTGACCTTTTTCCTTCCTTACAAACTCAAGCGGCCTGACGATGACATTCCCAATTAAATAAATTCATTATTGTATCTCACTAACAACAATTGGTGCCATTTGTGGGAAACATACGAAAAGCCAACAAGTCAATCTATAATGGCCCAAATGAGAAGCGCTACCAACCAACAGAGTCAAGGAGTGCAGGCTCAGTCTCTAGGGCATCCACTTAAGGCACGAGACGTTCCCTTACGCTCCATGGGACCACCACAAGATAGCTCACTTCAACCTTAGTCTCACCCCTAGGGTTTGTTGTGAATTCACCCTCAGGGTTAGTTGAGAGTTCACTCTCAAGAATAGTTGGGAATTCACCCCCAAGGCTAGCTGGGAATTCACCCCTAAGGTGATTGATAATAAAAAATTTCAAATTTTATCATAATTTTTATTGATTCATAATCAATTTAATGAACTAAAATATTAAAAATACTTGTTTGTAGGATTCAATGGGAGATATGGATCAATGATAAAAAATAATTCATTTGGGGTGTGATCGAGCATAATTAAATGAAAATGAGTGACCTAAGAAAAGAAAGGAAAAAGAAGCAGCCAAGGTACATCATTCGAATGAAATATGCAGTCATTCGAATAAGAGGGTCATTCGGATGAAGATAAAGCAATTTAGATGGACGATAGTGAGTCAAAGAAAATCAAGGACATTCGAATGAGCCCTACAGTCATTTGAAGGGAGGATCACCAAGTACACATTCGAATTAGGATAAAGCAATTTGGATGCAAAGCAGTCAAGGCAAGTCATTCGAATGAATTCTTCAAGACATTCGAATGTGAAGACCATTAGGAATACATTCGAATGAGGTTAGCCTAATTCAAATGTGAAGTAGCAATTCAAGAAGTTAAGGTAATTCGTAGAGCCAAAAATCATTCGGATGAAAATAAGGACATTTGAATGTTGCCAAGGTTATTTGAATGTATAGGAGATAAAAAAGAGCAAATCAGAAATTCATTCGAATTTGGATACTGCTGCATTCGAATGACAGAAGAAATCGCCGTGTAAATGAGTAGTAAACATGAAATTCATTCGAATGAGCCTTGAACTCATTCGAATGTTGCAAGCGGCCAAAGGAAATCAAGTTGTTTATTCAAATGTCTCTGCCCACTCATTCAAATGATTCCCCAAAGCAAGCCTTCAAATGCTCAAATAAATGTGATGGCACGAGTGATAAATTAAATGAACTTTTTGAACAACTTTTCACCAAGTGGTCCCCCTCCTCCATGATAGACAAGTTTAAAAAGAGATGATCCTCCTCGAAATCAAAGCAGTAGGGACAAGAATAGAAATCTATTTTTTTGTGTTTAGAATCAGATAGGAATCAGTAGCGTAGTCTTTACATTCTGCATGTTTTTTTGTACTTTTTAGCACTTCAGTTCTCATTCTTAGTTTTGTTCTTTTAGTTTACTATAAGTTTAATACTAGTCGTAGCTTTGTTCAAGTATTCAATGCAACAATAGTTCATATTCCAATTATTGTTATTGTTTATCCCTATTTTGTTTATTACTTATCTACTGAGTTAAATTCAAGTTATTTTATCTTCCATGAAGATAAGTAGCTAACTCTAAACTTGGGGCAAGGAAAGGATAGTGTCCAATGCCTCTGATTACCCAAGGTAGCTGAACTTCACATGTTTAATAGTAGAAACTAAGAGAGCTTGAGAGTGTTCTTCATTTAAAAACTTCAGGCTTGGATTGGTTCATATGCCTAAGCTTGAATGAGTATCTTTGCAAAACATTATTTACACACTGATTTATGATAGCTGCTTAATATAGAATCCTCCATGTCATGTATAGGGATTGCTTAACTAGAGTTATCATTATCTCAGTCATGCATTTAATGACTAAACCTCAAGTAATCTGAATATTCTGTTATACTTAAGTAAGCTATATGGAAATCAGTTGAGCTTGGCACTTGAATTGTCTTGACCCAAGATTTCTCCATATCCAGACAACAGATAATCATTAACAACCTAAATATTTCTCATATTCTTTAAGCTGATTGATTTGGTGTGATTACCTCTTTCCATGAGTAATCTCCCTATGAATCGACTCGGTCTTACCTGAAAAATTTAATTTTCTTCTACGATTGCACTTGTGCATTGGTGAGTCTAAACGCCTCACTCTTTTTTATAATTGGAGCTATTAAATGATATGTGTTAAAAGTAGAAAAAGGATAAAAAGTAACAATACAGGGTGAGTGTTGCTGTATGAGGCCAATTAGGAGTTCACTCTGAAGAGCAGCGAGGAATTTACCCTCTGGGCCAACTGAGAGTTCACTCTCAATACCAGTTGAGAATTCACACCTAAGGCTAGCTGGGAATTCACCCCCAGGGCCAACTGGGAGTTCACTCTCAAGACCAGCTTAGAATTCATCTCCAAGGCCAACTAGGAGTTCACTCTCAAGACCAACTAGGAATTCACCCCCAAGGACAACTGGGAATTCACTCTCAAGACTAGTTGGAAATTCACCCAACGGTTAACTAGGAGTTCACTCTCAAGACTAGATGGAAATTCCCCCCCAGGGTCAGGTAGGGGATTATTTTCAAGACCAGTTGGAAATTCACCCCCAAGGTTAGCGAGAAACTCACCCCCCAAAACTCACAGACCCAATCGGGCAAGGTATTCCCATGGTGCCACGGGCTAGTACGAAGCCTTGTGATGCTAACATGAAGAAAGAATGCGGACACTCTGAAAAGTTATCGAGTTATTGCAAAATATTACCCCATGTGCGGCATTGACATAAGCCCTGAGGAAGTTTGTGTCTAGCTCGATCCCTCTTCAAGGGGTACAAGAAGAAAGTTCTGAGATTACACCGGAACCACAAAAAACTTGGTCGCAGTTCACTCCTACTTGAAGAACTTGTGCCTGAAACCTTTCTCCTCCCTGAATTTGAGATAATATTCAATACATGCTATTTACAACCTTAAGCGTTATGGAAATCCTTAATCAAATGAAGTAAGGATCAAACCTGAGTAGCTAAATAGCTAGGTTTTCCTCCATGTCTCTTTTATACAAGTACAAGCACCACAATATTTAAGGAACAACAAAGATAGATCCACATCTTACACGGGTTTCCACCAAATAATTTAGTACAAGGCAATACAACCCTTCAAAATTAAAGAAAGATGTAGGACATCCACACACCCCTTACAACTTGAGTATCCTGGCTGCTATTTACAATATAACATTTGGATTACAAATTCATACAATAGTTTAAGAAAACTTAAACTAATCATCCACCACATTCTTTCCTTTGCTTGTATTAGAATCCGGGATACCTGACATGTTTGATATACTTGGAATGTTGAATATTCCAAGGGTATGAAACACCCAAATTAGATAATTACATCTAAGTGAGATGGTTCAGGAAAGAAAATATATGTGTGCAAATGCAATATGCAGTATGAAATCTCCCCTGCAGTAGCCATGCTAGGATATTGTCATGTTTGAACTCCTCGTCCCCCTTACATAGGCAAGAGATAACCCTCTTACACAGGCCCACGTGGTTAACCCCCTTACATAGGCCTCTGTGATAGATCACACATGATAACCCTCCAACTAGCCACAAATGCCGAGATGCATGACAAATAGAGATACAATGCAACTTCAAAGAAACACATGTTATGTAAGGCGCATACCACACACAAATGAAACTAAGAATGGTCAAGATGAAGCAAGACACATGCAAGAATCACTCACCTTGACTATTTACCTTTTGGGTGTACTGTTTTCACTTGTCAGTTTAGGTTTTCTGCAGAAAACACATATTTTTGTAAAAAAAAAACCCAAATATTTTTATAAAAAAATTGTTCTAAATAATTTATACTATTTTTTTAAGAAATTTGTAGGTAAAAAGGAGGTTCCACGCACCCTCACATGGCCCAAGAAGATAGGCCACACGCTTGCACGGGTAACCTTCTCCAGCACATGTATTGCACTCGTCGCTCCTTCTCCATCCATGATGAACAACTGCCTCAAAAAAAAAAAAATGAACTTACCTCACTATTTTTTGGTAGTTTTGGCCCAAATTTTGACAAAGCTTCAAAAACTCTAGCAAGGCCCATTTCTCCCTCGTTTCTCCACTAATTTTGCTCCTTCTTTTTGCAAAATTTCCCCCTTTCTCTCAAGAAGAAGATCCTCACCTTTGATTCCCTTAATTTGGCATAAAATTGCCTCAAACTCATTTAGTATGCTTTGTGAACAACCCAAGGCCCTTTTTTATTAACTTTTTTCACCAATCACGCTTTGCCACATCGAGGTCATTTATGAGGCTTCATTATTACTTCCAATTGGCCAATAGATTGCTGCCACATACCCCGCCACCTATAGGACTTGATTTGCATGCCTCATCATGACTTTCAACATCCCGTTCCACCGGTTTGTTTCTTTAATGATTATGTTACGGGTTTTCAACAATTATATCGTGGCCCAAAGTTGTGCACTATTATACTTTGGCCTTTGTGTTATTGCACCTTGACCCAAACCTTTCACAAATTGCACTCTTACCCTAAACTTTTCAAAAACTACACTTACGATTTTGCCCCTGAACTTCTATGATCCCTTGGACATATCCTCAAAGGTATTAAATCGATAAAATATCCTTTTTCCTCAAATATATGAATTTTAAAAAATTCTAGGGTATTACACCTAGAGGGATCCTAAAAAAGAGAAGTACCTCAAGACTATGGGAAGCAATGTCTATTGACGAAGAACGAGCTTTGCTAAGGGGTTTTGCGAAAATAATTAATGAAGTTGAAAACATATCGACATTTAGAAATATGAATATGAAAAGGATAATCAAGGAATTCTTGGAGCAAAAAAATTTGTTGCTTGCGTCAAAAGACCAATCATGAAGGAGAAGCCTATTGAGTTTTATGTTCTTGAATATTTTGATGATGATTATCTTATGCAAACTTTAATGTATGGATTACTCTATTTTAAGGATGCTTTGAGAATTATCTCAAGGAATCTTGTTTGTTATGTATTCATAGGGTTATTAATATATTTTGTATATGTGAAAAATTGTTTAGAATATTGCTTATGGATATGTTAAGCCTATCTTGATAGGTTATATATTTTGAGATTGCCTTGAGAATATATAAAGTCAAGGAACCTTGTATGATTTATCTATTAATGTTTTCATATGTGCAAAACTTGTTTTAGCCATATATATGCTTTTCGATATGTCTTTTAATATGTCTTTCTTTAGGGTTATCCTAGAGATAATGCATGAATGTTTTGTGGAAGCTCATGATATGCTAAGAGGTATATGTGTAAACATTACTCAAAGTTTAAGAGTAATGTGTTCTATGTTTTATATCTAATGTTTAAGTAAGAGATCATATACTCAAGTGATAGTACTTGATCTTTGATTTATAGAATTTATATTGTCTTATCCTTTATGTTAAGGTTGTGCTAATCACCTTAATATGTTTTAGTTATGATTAATCTTGTTTTGTTCCTTATTTGTCAATATGCTTATTTTTGTCAAATAGGTTCTCAAGGGATATCTTAAGTATCCAAATTGCATGAGTATCATATGATCCTCATGATGCTTAGAGTAAACTTAAGATTAGGAAATATCCTAAGTACTCAAAATATGTGAAAGCATTTCTCAAATCTAGTAGCAATGTGTGTTAAGTATCTATCATCTTTGTTCTTGAGTAAATGCATATATATATGCTTAGGCAAATAATTCTAAGTTCCAAATCATAGAGCCTAAATTATCTATTTGATATTTAGTATCAAATTCCTAAGGTTCTCAATGTTTTGAAAATTAATGGAAGAACTTATAATTTTGAATGCATGTTGCTTGATAAGTAAAATCAGTCAAGTTTTTGAAAGAATTCAAATGTTGTATATGTCCAAGCAATACTTCCTAGTGTTGCTCATGTCTAGCTTTAATGCATTTGAGTAATATAATTTCTCAAAATATGCATTAGTAGTATATATGTATGATGGCTTAGATCTTATAAAATAGAAATCATACATGTCTTGTTCATCTTATATATGATCTTGTTTTCATAAGCACAAGTAAAATATCTTCATGCTCAAGCTAAAGTATCTTTGTGCTAAATGATGTGCTTTGTTGTTGTGTAATACTTGAGACTTTTGTAAAATTCATGTATTTGAGGAAATAGGATATTTTATGAAATTAATACATTTGAGGAAATAGGACATGTCCAAGCGAGCGTGGAAGTTCAGGGGCAAAAATGCAATTCTTGAAAGCTTTAAGGTAAAAGTGTAGTTTTTGAAAAAGTTCAGGGGACAAGTGTAATCTACCAAAAACATTGGGAAATGAAACAAGGGATATCTTCCTAGGGGCATTTGGGAGATTCAAGGGTAGCTAAAGTGTAAAACCCTGCCCCTTCAGGGCCTGTTAATAAGCTAGGATTTTTTTTTTCCTCAGACACATTCATAGTTCATACTAAAATCCTCAACATACCCTCATAAGAATAACATTCCCAAACTGAACTAAGGAACGGTAAACTTATTCATAAGCGAAAGTAGAATCAGAATCTCATGAAATCTCGTAAATCAATATATAAGTAAGTTCATACATACCATTCATCCATCATATCATTACAATAACCGTTAATGCAAATAAACAAAAACTAATTGGATAACTGGTCCTAACCCTGGCATAGGACCCACCACAACCTCTACCATGCTCATGCTTCAATCATCCCTTTTCCTTTCTGTCTACTCGTCTTGCCTGGAACGTGGAAGATTCTAAGGACAAATATCTAACATTAAAAGATGAATCTTCTAAGAAAGGGTAAAAGCAACACTTATGAATGAATGAATGATGCATGGACAAGAATAAACAGATGCCCTAATGTAACTTCCCTAGCAATCCAGTCTGGTATGGAACCCTAGGCAGTCATCCCGATATGCCCACATGGCAACGGGATACTCCTGTACATTATTTCAGTAACACCCTTGGGGAATTTTGACTACACTATCATGGTGACATCCTATCCCATTCACAAGTATTCATATGCCAGTAATATCATGCCAAGGAGTACCACAACTATCGATGCAACAATACATGTATAAATATGTCAAAATGCACATAAATTACATATAACTTAGCAACCTTCGTGAATATCATGCTCAACATAGGGAAAACATAACACATATAAGTTTGTGGGGGAAAACCACATGCAACAAAAGCAGTTTTTGGGTAGAACCACTTGCCTTGAACAAAACTTAGAATGCCTTGAATATTGGCTCTGGACCGTCCGGGCCCAATCTCGGCCCCCTCCTCAGGCCCAGTCTCGGCCCCCTTCTCAGGCCTAATCTCGGCCTAATCTGATCTTCCTTCTGGACCTAGCCTTGGCCCAGCACCAGCTTTCCATGTCATCATTACGACCCTCACTGGATATCCGCGGAGCCTTTTCAGATCCCACATCATTAATGGCGTCGCCACCATGCTATCACCTGGGAGCCTTCACCAACGCCTGATAGCCAGTCCTATCACCTGCAAACACACGTCTTATGCATGCAGAAGGACATCTTCTCCTTCTATATCAACTAGCTCTCTTCAAAGCCAAGGTATGTTCTCATCTCTGACCTGTTGATACACTACCTCATTTTACTCTCTTACTCACTCGACCGTAGGAGTGTATGCAGGTTCCAGCCACCCCCCGAACGGACTCGTTGCCAAAGCTCGCGCCTCGCCTCCAATCGTCCCCCTTTGGTCTGGTGCCCACTATGGGGCCCAGTAAAACTTATCCTTACCTTATCAAAAGCTCACCAAAAGCCTTTCAAACCAACCTCCTCTCACCTTATCATGGTGCGAGCCAGAAACTCCCCTACCTAGGAGCCAAACGACACCAACCACCTCCCGCAAAACCCGACTGTCATGAAGGTCCTCCTCCAGACTGTCCAATAACTTCAAAACCAAGTCACTAAATTAACCAGAAACCAACAACAAGCTCCAGAACTTTTGTCAGGAGCTCGACATCCACCAGGTTTTCACCACAGTCGAACACCCTCAGACTAATAGCTAAGCAGAAGCTGCCAACAAAGTTATCTTAGCCGGTTTAAAAAAGAGACTCGATGGCCCCAAGGGGGCATGGCCAAAAGAACTCCCCATGGTGTTGTGGTTGCACCACACAATAGTTCAAACCTTGACCATGGAAACACCCTTTCAACTCACCTACGGGTTAGAGGCCATGATCCCTCGAGCTTCCTCGGTCTAGCCTCGGCATTGAGTAACCTTAGCCACTCTCCCTGAAGATAGCCTTGTATCAAATAGGCATTGGTATACCTCGAGCTTCCTC
Source organism: Diospyros kaki (assembly GCA_036245055.1). NCBI lineage: Eukaryota > Viridiplantae > Streptophyta > Magnoliopsida > Ericales > Ebenaceae > Diospyros > Diospyros kaki. Next base: position 24,822,993 of record BSEG01000002.1, read on the forward strand.
CATTTAACCCCGGCCTCGAGTAACGTTGGCCACTCTCCTTGAAGTTAGCCTTGTATGAAATAGGCACAACAGAAACAGATCTTTGGTCACCTCAGACTCACTCGACCCACCAAATATAAGGTACCCAAGAATTTTTCATTTTATTACTCGTAACTCATTCAATACAAGTATTAGGTCGACGCGGCAGACACCCCAGACCTAGGTCGACGTGGTCCATCATAGGACCTTGAGCTCACCTCGATCCCTCATTTACAGTGCTCTGGACCTAGGTCGACGCGATACGTCACAGGACCTCGAGCCCGCCTCGACCTTCTCTTCGCAGTGCTCTGAACCTAGGTCGACACGGTCTATCATTGGACCTCTAGCCCACCTCGGTTCTCTCTTTGTAGTGCTCCAGACCTAGTTCAACGCGGTCCATCACAAGACCTCGAGCTCGCCTCGGTCCTCCCTTTGCAGTGCTCTAAACCTAGGTCGGCGCTGTTCGTCGTAAGACCTCGAGCCCACCTTAGTCCTCCATTTGCAGTGCTTCAAACCTAGGTCGACGAGGTTCATCACAGGACCTCAAGCCCGCCTCGGTCCCACCTAATCCGAATCTCCAAAACTGCCACACATAACAAAAATTGCTCAGGCTCCCCTTTTCTAGCTCAAACTCTCGCTTATCGAGCATCCGACTTAAGGGTGTAGGTGCCCCTAACTAGAGACGCACAAGAAAGATGGCATATATGCTAAAACCAACTAAAAACATTACACATTCTCCTTGATATTGATAATGGAAGCCACACTCATACATTCTTACTCATAGACAAACATAATAGTGTCCACATGCTCACATAAAAAAGAGTAACTCAATATTACACACCACATCAGGGTCCATAAACCCACCATATCCCCTTAGGGGTATAACCTAAAATATAAACAAGCTTGACTTAATATTACACACCACAAAACACCCCCAAGGACCTTTGATGGAGATGACTCTATACATACTACTAACCCATGGATCCTAATTCACTTGGTTCGCCCTCTACTTTAGCCTTACGCTTACCTGGAATGATGCAAGCAAACATAAGCCACAAGGCCCAACAAATATAACTGGAAGAAAGTGAGCATAAGAGTCATGGGTATCAAAAAGCAAAAGAGACATGAATTCCATTTAAGGTACTTCCACATGATAAAATGATGAAACATGCATCCATGCTCATATGTAATCTTTTAAAACCATAATCATGGGATCAAAGTCCAAAACAAAGGGACCGAAGTCCGAACCTTGGGACCGAAGTCCATATCATAAACGCGGGACTAAAGTCCATATCATAAGCTTGCGACTGAATTCCAACTTTGAGGTCAACACTTTCTTTGCGGATATATCTTGCGGACTCGTCCGCGTACATCATGAGGCCTTTACATATTTTTAAAAACTACTTTCATGTATATGCTTCATGCATTATCATAACATGCATATTCGTAATAACTTCTCATATATAACTAACATGCAATTAATGAAGCAATATGCACAATAGGGCAACATTCATGCAAGACAAAATCAAACCCTGGCATGCCCACAATAAAGCATTATTCCCAAGGAAAGATAGGGTGATACAAAACCCTATTTGAGATTCAATAGGTATAAATGCAAATCATGGAATAATTTACTAACAAAGGGAAAATAACTTGTAAAATAGAAAAATAACTTGCAATTTAACGAATTAAGAGGTAGGATCTTGTAATAACAAGAGATAGGAAATGGAACTTGTAATTTAAACATAACTTCAGAAAAAAGGAATTGAACTTGTAACATAGGAGAAGAACTTGCAATTTAATAAGAAAACTAAGATCTTGCCTCTTAAATGAAACAAAGAGGAAGAAAGACTTGCAAAAACTAGGAAGAGAACTTGCCTTTAAATGATTGATTCTAGTCATTATCACACTCTCACTTATTGCCAAAATTCTTCCTTAAGCTCACGGCCAATTCCTTTGCTTCTCCTTCACTTCCTCCTTCTATTCTTTTACATCCATGTTCTCTATTTATACTCAATTTTGTACTCAATTCATTACCCTTCACCTAGTTTATTCTCTGCAAAGCTTGGAGAAACATCATCATGCTTATTCCTTCAATTTCCAAGGGTCATCATTCATATTTCTTCAATTTCCAAGGGTTCAATTTCCAAGGGTTATCATTCATATTTGATCGGTGCTGTCAAACAACGATAGATTACATGAAATATAGATTCAGATTTGCAATAAGGGTGCAACCCAAAGTTGTCTCCCAACGAACCTGAAACGGATCTGTCAAAACAAGACTAAACGAGGGGGGTTATGATGAAAATCAAAATATAAACGTTCAAGAATGAAACAACGATGAAATAAAACGTAACCTGCTACAAACCCTACCTCCTTACCACGGTAATCCTCGTCTTATTTATGAAAACAATCTGTTTTGGTTTGATTTTCTTTTGATTTGAAAAACTCTTCTACAACCGTAAAAGATTAAATCCAATCGAGCAATCGCTCATACAAATATACCGTTTCTTTCTAATCAAAGCCTCAACTGAGTACGTCAATTAAAACCATCCAAAGATCATGCATGCATTCACAGAATTGCATAAAAGAAACATACATAAACTTAGAGAAGGAAAAGAAACAGAATCATCAACAAAACATGAAAACCGAGTTCCAAACCGGATTCAACAATATGATCGAGACTCAAACCGGGCAAGGGGTATGAGAATGTAGCTAATCACAAGCCAATTAGCCTTCCATCTTCTTGGTTGAAATCGTGAGAATTCTCCCAAAATCGCCCACCCCCAAAATCGGCCACTTAATGTGCTTAAATAGAGCTTAGGGAGGAAACCCTAAGTTACTACAACTTCATAGCCGATTTTGAATAGGATAACGTGCGTTCCAGGTTTCGACCCCTTCATCCAAATTGTATATCAGGAAGAGTAGATGAAATTTGGCTTTTAAATCACTTGATTTGGTTATCGGACTCCCAAGTTATGGCCTTTTAAAGATTCAGCATCTGTGCAGCTTTCCTAATTCGACCCAACTTTCTGGTCCCGACTTTGAAGCGATGTTTGGAGGCCCAAAAGAACTTGGATTTGGACCTACAATACCATTACAGAAATCCCAAGAAGTCCTCTACAATATCTCTGAAGACATCATTCACATTCTGGGATTATAACTTGGCCAAAAACTTGAAAGAAGCACAAAAGGTCAAATCTGTGAGCACACTTTTGCTTCTTTGTCTCCAATCTCCTTGTTTCCCTTCTTGCCATCAAAATTCCTCATGAAACAGGAAGCCCAAATCTGTCCAAAATAAGATAAAACAGTGTGAAGCTCAATTCCTATAAAATAAAATAAAACAAAATCAAGATGAATAAAATGACACAACTAACGTGCAAAAAGACTAAATATGAGGGCTAAATAATATGAAAATATGCGCTCTATTAAATTCCCCCACACTTAGACTTTTGCACTCCTGGGCAAAACACTAAATGCTAACATTCACTCTTTCAAACAAAAAGGATGCGAATAATGCAAAATGAGAGGCACGACAAGTTTTATAAGAATTCAACACTCAAAGATCATCTTTCTTACACTTCCCAGACAAACAAATAGCATGGCAATTTTACTTGGCAAGACGAGTCAAAATAAGCAGAACCTTATAAGAACATGCTGTCAAGTTCCTCACATGCTATGCCTAACTCCACCCAATCATAATTCCACTACCAGATATACTCATCTTCTATATCTCCACTCTCAATGCTTTATGCATGCAAATCAAAAGGACTTTTATTCAAGGCTCTAACATGGTAAGGTGAAAGGGATAGGAAGATAACAATGAAAAGTAAACCTTAGGAAGAAAGAAAACATTCAAGACAACCCAAGATCAATGAAGAACTATTAAGTAAGCAGAAAATAGATCTTTTTTTTTTTTTTAATGGTGGGTGCGTTTTACGCTCCATCCCAACCTTGGTGAGTGCGTTTTATGATCCATCTCACCTTGGCCTTTGGCCTTTCTATCTATTTTCTTTTGATTCCAAAGGACTTGCATAATATTTTTGCCATAATCAAGGGATGCAATGAATGTTCTCCAACCTAAAGAAGGGAAATGATCTCTTTTTCTTTTTTGAGAAGTATGGCGAGTAAAATGAAAGAATGCCTTAATCATCTTTTCACATGCATGAGCACTGATAGTTTCAATAAAAATTCAAAACAAGCTCTAGAGTGATACTCATAATTAGTGAATACACGCATAGCATAAGAAAGAACATGCACAAATATCCTCACAAAGGCTACCTCAATCAACTCACCAAGCTAAACTCATTGCCAATTTACTTGAAAGCCCAAGAAGATAAGATCAACTTTCTAATCATGCCAAATTCTTTCAAACTCAATTTGCCTCATTTTGCCTTTTTTTTAAAAAAAAAAATTATTTTATTATTATTATTTTTTTTTTGAAAAGAAACTTCTATTCTAAAACTCCCCCCCCCACACTCAAAAATTACATTGCCCTCAATGTAAGCATGCAGCAAGAATCAAGTATAGGACAAGTAAGAAAAGTAAAGAGAGAGAAACAGCCTAGTGGTATCAAGTTGAGGGAAGGTCTAAGAGAGATAGCTCCTCCACTGTGTGTTCTGTAAAGCCCTCGTAGAAATGCTTAAGCCTCTGCCCATTAATTGTGAATTTCTTCGTAGTCAACCCGTCCATGATCTCAACTGCACCATAAGGAAAAACATGAGTAACCACAAAAGGACCAACCCATCTAGAACGCAACTTACCAAGCATCAGCTTTAGGCGTGAATTGTAGAGGAGGACTTTATTGCCAACATTGAACTCCTTCTTGGCAATCAATTTGTCGTGTGCAGCTTTGGTCTTTTCCTTGTAGATCCTGGAGTTCTCATATGCGTCTAACCTCAATTCCTCAAGCTCTTGCAATTGAAGCTTCCACTGGGAACCAACTTCTTTCATGTCCATGTTGCATTGCTTCACCGGCCAATAGGCCTTATGCTTGATCTCTACCGGCAGATGACATGCTTTTCCAAAGACCAGTCGATATGGGGACATGCCGATCGGAGTCTTGTAGGCCGTGCGGTAGGCCCAAAGTGCATCTTCCAACCTATGGCTCCAGTCTTTCCTATTGGGCTGGATTGTCTTCTCTAGAATCTGCTTGATCTCTCTGTTTGAAACCTCAGCTTGCCCATTGGTCTGTGGATGGTAGGGCGTCGCCACTTTGTGTAAAACTCCATACTTTCGGAGCATGGATTGCATCTTTCTGTTGCAGAAGTGGGATCCTTGATCACTGATGATGGCCTTGGGAATGCCAAACTTGGAAAAAATATGAGATCTAACAAAATCTGCAACCACAGAAGAATCATCAGTCTGGGTGGCTTTAGCTTCCACCCATTTTGAAACATAATCCACAGCCAAAAGAATGTACACAAAACCAAAAGAGACATGAAAAGGACCCATGAAATCAATGCCTCACACATCAAATATCTCACAGAATAATAAAGGTTTCTGAGGTATTTCATTTTTGCATGAAATTGAACCTGTGTGTTGGCAACGTGTACAGTTCTTACAGAATCCATATGCATCTCTGAAAAGGGATGGCCATTATAACCCTACATCTAAGACCTTTCTAGCAGTACGTTGCGGACCAAAATGACCACCACATGCAAGAGTGTGACAGAAATGTAGGACAAATGCAAATTCATGATCAAGGACACACCTCCTAAGGACTTGGTCACTACACAAGCGCCACAAATATGGATCATCCCATACATAGTACTTAGCCTCGCTTTTAAATTTATGTAATTGTGCTTTCTTAAAATGTGTAGGTAATTCAGAAGCAACTATGAAATTTACCATGTCAGCATACCAAGATTCAGTACCATGTAAGTGATAAAGCAACTCATCTAGAAAATTATCTCTGATAAGCGGATGATCCATGTCAGACGAGTCGGGAGAAGCAGGTATCCGGCTCAGGTGGTCGGCTACCAAGTTTTTAGCTCCACTTTTGTCTTTGATCTCAATATCAAATTCTTGGAGTAGCAACATCCACCAGATAAGCCTAGGTTTTGCATCGGGCTTCTTCAGAAGGAACTTCAGGGCTGCATGATCAGAAAACACAATAACTTTAGATCCCAATAAGTATGATCGAAATTTATCTAAAGCAAAGACAATGGCTAAGAGCTCTTTTTCAGTTGTGGTGTAATTGGCTTGAGCACTGTCCAGGGTACGTGAGGCGTAGGCAATGACATGCGACTTCTTATTCACCTACTAAGAGAGAACGACACCTACTGCAAAGTTTGAAGCATCACACATGAGCTCGAAAGGCAACTCCCAGTTGGGTGGCTGGATGATCGGTGGAGAAGTCAATCGCCTCTTAAGTTCCTCGAAGGCTTGCTTGCATTGTTCATCAAACTTGAAATCCACATCCTTTTGGAGGAGATGGGATAATGGAATGGCAATCTTACTGAAGTCTTGGATGAACCTCCTGTAAAACCCTGCATGGCCAAGGAAAGAGCGTACTTCCCGCACAGACGCGGGGTAAGCTAAAGAAGCAATGATATCCACCTTGGCACTATCGACAGCGATACCTTGTTTGGAGATAACATGACCTAAGACTATGCCCTGCTCAACCATGAAGTGACATTTTTCATAATTCAAAACAAGGTTTTTCTCAACATACCTTTCCAAAACTTTACCCAAGCTAACCAAGCAGTCATCAAATGAGGTGCCATAAACAGAAAAGTTATCCATGAATACTTCCATACAATGCTCAAGAAATTCAGAAAATAAACTCATCATACACCGCTGGAACGTACCTGGAGCATTACATAGGCCAAATGGCATCCTTCGGTAGGCAAAAGTGCCAAAAGGACAAGTGAAGGTGGTCTTCTCCTGATCCTCTAGTGCTATGCATATCTGAAAATAACCAGAATAGCCATCAAGAAAACAATAATGAGATTTACCTGCTAACCTTTCCAACATTTGGTCGATGAATAGAAGGGGAAAGTGATCTTTTCTAGTTGCTTGGTTGAGCTTCCTATAGTCGATGCAGACCCTCCAGCTGTTTTGCACTCTCATGGGCACTAGCTCATTTCTTTCATTAGCCACCACTGTGAAACCTGTCTTCTTGGGGACAACCTGCACTGGACTCACCCACTTGCTATCAGATATAGGATAAATGATTCCAACCGAAAGTAACTTACTTACCTCTTTCTTGACCACATCTAGGATGGTGGGATTGAGTCTCCTCTATGGCTGCCTCACTGGTCGGGCTCCTTCCTCTAAATGAATCCTGTGCATGCACAAAGAAGGACTAATACCTGGTATGTCCACCAAGGTCCAGCCTATTGCTCGTTTATTCCTCCTGAGTAGGTCCAGCAATCTTTTCTCTTGGTCAGGGCAGAGGTTGTTGGCTATGAGCACTGGCAGCTTCTCTCCGTCCTCTAAGTAAGCATACTTGAGGTTGTCAGGTAAGGGTTTGCACTCCAAGGCAGGTGGCTGTTGAATTGAAGGCAGCAACCTATTTGTGTCTAAGTCAAGAGAACCATCTGCTTGCATGACATTCTCAGCAAGGGAAACATTCGCCATGGAAGGCTCATGAGAGTTGTGTAAGGCATGCTGAAAACTCATGTCAGATTCAGAAAGATTTAAAAAATCATCTATCTCAGAACAAGCGGCACACTTACTGAATCCATCATGATAATCAGGGCAATGCATACTATCAGGAAAGTCATGGATGGTAGGGAACTCAGAAACAAAGTCAAGAAGATCAGCATATGCAACATCAACCATCAAGTCAATAAAATTAACATGCAAGGAGGAATGATCTTCTGAAGGATACTTCATGGAATCAAGAATGTTGAAATGGATAGTATTACCAGCAAATTCCATAGACAAGGTACCCTCATGCACATTAATTATTGTCCTAGCAGTTTTCAAGAAAGGTCTTCCTAGTATCAATGGTGCATCTCCAAGTTTGTTATCATCTTCCATATTCAAAACATAAAAATCAGCTGGGAAGATAAGATCCTTAACCTTAACCAGCACGTCCTCCAAGACTCTCATGGGATAGACTGTGCTCCTGTTAGCTAGCTGGACTACCACTCCTGTGGATTTCAATGGGCCAACCTGCAAGGATGAATAAACAGACTTAGGCATTACATTAATGGAAGCACCTAAATCTAGCAAAGCATTTGTGAATTGCAGCTCTCCTATAGTGCAAGGAATGGTAAACGTCCCTGGATCTTTGCATTTCAAAGGCATGGCGGGCTGGATTAGGGCTGAGACATTCCTTCCAAGGTTGACCTGCTCATTTCCCTTCAGCTTCCTCTTGTGGGTGCACAAGTCTTTGAGAAACTTGGCATACTTGGGAATCTGTCTGATGGCCTCCAAGAGTGGTATATTGACTTCGACCTTCTGGAAAGTCTCCATGATCTCCTTATACAACTCAGCTTCTGCCCTCTTCTTGTTTTGAGTGGCTCTATGGGGAAAAGCCAATGGATTGGTGTATGGGTGTTCTCCCTTGTCTTGATCATTGTTGATATGTTGCTTGGCCCTTTGAATTGAGAGGGGCTGCGACTCTTCTTTTCTACCAGTTTCTTCTTGTGCCTTCTCTGGAGCATTCATTTCTTTACTACTACGCAGCATGATCGCACTCACATTTCCCTTTTGATTGGATATTGGCTGTGAAGGTAGCTGACCCAAACCTTGACTCCTTAGCTCATTTATGTTAGTTGCTAACTGCCCAATCTATGTCTCCAAATTCTGTATGGTGGTGTCAATCCGTTGTTGGAATTTGAGAGTATTGGCAGCCAATTGCTGCACTATGTCATTCAAGCTCGGTTCTGTCTTGGGTAATGTCTGTGCTTGTTGCTTCATTGGTGTGGCATTACTTTGACCCGATGCATTGAACCTCTGTTGGAATGGTTGAGTTGAAGCACCCCCATATCTAAAGTTGGGATGGTCTCTCCAGCCCAGATTGTAGGTGGGAGCATAGGGATCATACCTACTCTGTTGTGGCTGGTGCTAAAACGGTCTTCTAGGGAAGATTCCATTGCATGATTCTGTGTTATCCTGCAATTGTGGGCACTGATCAGTTACATGTGAAGATAATGAACAAATGTCACATACCTGTTGGGGCTGGTTTCGATCAAGGGCTAACTGGCGAACCATTGAAGTGAGTTCCTCCAGCCTATTTTCTATTCTCCTTTGGTCCATAGGTGCAGAAAAACCAACCTCATTGACAGTCTTCATGGGAGTGTTCAACCTGGTACCAAATTGTTGTGCATTTTGAGCCATCTTTGAAATTAAGTCCTGGGATGCAGCTGGTGTCTTTTCCACTAAGGCTCCTCTAGATGCAGCATCCACTAAATACCTGTCCATGGGGAGTAAGCCTTCATAAAAATATTAAATGAGGAGCTGGTCACTTATCTGATGATGAGGACAACTAGCACACAACTTCTTGAATCTCTCCCAATACTCATGCAAGCTTTCTCCATCTATTTGTCGGATGCCACAAATGTCCTTCCGGATGGCTACTGTTCTGGAAGCAGGGAAGAACTTTTCTAGAAATATTCTCCTCAGGCCATCCCAATTGGTAATGGCAGCAGGTGGTAAGTAATACAGCCAGTCTTTGGCAGCTCCATCAAGAGAGAAAGGGAATGCCCTTAGCTTTATTTGTTCTTCATCAACCCCTTGCGGCTTCATGGTGGAGCATACAACATGAAACTCCTTCAAATGCTTGTGTGGATCTTCACCTGCAAGACCATGAAACTTAGGAAGCAAATGTATCAATCCAGATTTCAGTTCAAAGTTTGCCTTCAATTGGGGATACTGAATACACAAGGGTTGATAATGCACATCAGGGGCAGCCAATTCTCTAATAGTTCTGTTAGCATTATTCCCATTATTCCCATTCTCATTGCCATTGTTTTCATTGGCGGCCATATTGATCAGTTTAGGTTGGAACTCAAACACAGTATCAGAAACAATGGGAAAGACACTATTAGTCATTGCCCTATCTTGGGATCTAAGTTCTCTTGCTTGTCGCCTAAGGGTTCTATCAATTTCTGGATCTAAATCAATTAGGTCACCCTTAGATGATCTGGTCATGCATTAAATATCAATAAGAACAAAAACAAAACAAAACACCCAAGGAAAAATCACATAAACACACCAAGAAAACACAAAATGGCCCAAAAAGTGGTCTAAACGTTGGATTTTGGCCAAAATACGCCCTCCGCATTGCATAGCAGTGATTATTTCTCCCCACACCCCCATTCCTTTGGACACCAAAAATCAGGGCATTCCGAGATAGTAGTCAGAGGTGAACAGTGCTATTTATGGCAAAAAATAGAAAACAAGCAAACTGAAAAGAACAAAGAAAAAACACAAAGAATCAACAAAGAAACAAAAGGAAATAGAAACCAACGAGCAAGACACAAAGAAGCAACAAAAGAAAGCAACAAAGAATGAAAGAGAATTAAAAAGAAAAAGAAAGACAGAAAACAAATCTTGTTATGGCAGAACAGTTTGACGGTTCCCCGGCAACGGCGCCAAAATCTAATCGATGCTGTCAAACAACGATAGATTAGATGAAATATAGATTCGGATTTGCAATAAGGGTGCAACCCAAAGTCGTCTCCCAACGAACCTCAGACGGATATGTCAAAACAAGACTGAACGAGGGGGGTTATGATGAAAACCGAAATATAAACGTTCAAGAATGAAACAACGATGAAATAAAACATAACCCGCTACAAACCCTACCTCCTTACCACGGTAATCCTCGTCTCATTTATGAAAAAAATCTGTTTTGGTTTGATTTTCTTTTGATTTGAAAAACTCTTCTACAACTGTAAAAGATTAAATCCAATCGAGCAACCGCTCATACAAATATACCGTTTCTTTCTAATCAAAGCCTCAACTGAGTATGTCAATTAAAACCATCCAAAGATCATGCATGCATTCACTCAATCGCATAAAAGAAACATACATAAACTTAGAGAAGGAAAAGAAACAGAATCATCAATAAAAACATGAAAACCGAGTTCCAAACCGGATTCAACAATATGATCGAGACTCAAACCGGGCAAGGGGTATGAGAATGTAGCGAATCACAAGCCAATTAGCCTTCCATATTCTTGGTTGAAATTGTGAGAATTCTCCCAAAATCGGTCACCCCCAAAATCGGCCACTTAATGTGCTTAAATAGAGCTTAGGGAGGAAACCCTAAGTTACTGCAACTTCACAGCCGATTTTGAATAGGATAACATGCGTTCTGGGTTTCGACCCCTTCGTCAACATTGTAGATCAGGAATATTAGATGAATTTGGGCTTTTAAATCACTTGATTTGGATATCGGACACCCAAGTTATGGCCTTTTAAATATTCAGCATCTGTGCAGCTTTCCTAATTCGACCCAACTTTCTGGTCCCGACTTTGAAGCGATGTTTGGAGGCCCAAACGAACTTAGATTTGGACCTACCATACCATTACAGAAAGCCCAAGACGTTCTCTACAATATCACTGAAGATATCATTCACGTTCTGGGATTATAACTTGGTCAAAAACTTAAAAGAAGCACAAAAGGTCAAATCTGTGAGCACACTTTTGCTTCTTTGTCTCCAATCTCCTTGTTTCCCTTCTTGCCATCAAAATTCCTCATGAACCAGGAAGCACAAATCTGTCCAAAATAAGATAAAACAGTGTGAAGCTCAATTCCTATAAAATAAAATAAAACAAAATCAAGATGAATAAAATGACACAACTAACGTGCAAAAAGACTAAATATGAGGGCTAAATAATATGAAAATATGCGCTCTATCAATATTCCTTCAATTTCCAAAGCCAATTGCATCAAAAAATGAAAAAGAGATATTATCTTCAATTTCCAAAATATTTCCAAGTAAAATAATTAATTACCCATTTCCTCAAATATTCCATAATGACCTCAAATAATTTCGAATAGTTACCAAAACTCACTTGATAATTTTAATTTTTCTCCAATTAATTTCTCACACCAAAATTCACATTAATTCACAAATAAATGGGTCATTATAGGGGGGATGTGGACCGTCCGAGCCCGATCTTTACCCCCTCCTCAGGCCCAATCTCGGCCCAATTTGATCTTTCTTCTGGACCCAGCCTTAGCCCAACGCCAACATGGCACGACATCATTACGATTCTCACTGGATATCCGTGCAACCATCTTAGATCCCATCCTCATTAATGACGGATCCCATCCACTTTAATGAAGGTCCCGTCATCACCATGCTACCACCTAGGAGCCTCCACCGTCGCTGGATAGCCAGTCTCTGCAAACGCACATGTCATGCATACAGGAGGACATCTCCTCCTTTTATATCAACCAACTCTCTTTAGAGCAAAGGTATGTTTTCATCTCTGACCTACTGATACACTGCCTCATTTTACTCTCTTACTCACTTGACCATAAGAGTTGATGCAGGTGCCAGCCGCCTCTCGGATGGACTTGTCGCTAGAGCCCGCGCCCCGCCTTCGATTGTCCCCTTTTGGTTAGGAAGGAGCAGGCTGGCCCTTGATTTTCTTGCCAGGCCTAAAAAATTACACAATCACTCAACTTTGAGCCTCAATGGACCTTAGCCATCATATTTATTCAAAGAAGTTTTAAGACCTATTTTTCCATAATTTTCTCATAATATTTCTCTATTTTCTTCCTATTTTTTCCTCAAAAATACCAAAATAAATTTCTCCTCAAATATTTTTCCAAATTTTCTAACACCATTTTTGTTTCCAAAATACAACAATCTATTTTTTTTTTTCAGTGGGAGAGTACAATGGGTGTCTGTGGTTGATCACAGGAGTCTCATTCAGGCCTTGCCACGGATGTGTTAAGTCTTAGGGACCGAAAGGGTCTGATTAATGTTTGGGTCAGATGATCACATGGGTCTCGGTGATCTAGCGGGTCACAATGATCTGGTGGCCCTTAGTGATCTAGTGGCCTTTAGTGACCGAATGGCCTTGATAACCGAGTGACCCCTGATGAATGAGTGGTCTTGATGAATAAGTGGCCCTTGGTGAATGAGTGGCCTCTAATGAATGAGTGGCCTTGATAACCGAGTAGCCCCTGATGAACAAGTGGCCTTAATGAATGAGTGACCTTTAATGAATGAGTGACCCCTGATGAACAAGTGGCCTTAATGACTGAGTGGCCTTTAATGAATGAGTGACCCCTGATGAACTAGTGGCCCAAGATGACTGAGTGCCCCTTGATGATTAAGTGGCCCAAGATGACCGAGTGGCCCCTAATGAACGAGTGACCCAAGATGACTGAGTGCCCCTTAACAATCGAGTGGCCCTTGATGACCAAGAGGCCTGGAAGATGAACACATGGTTAGGGGCTCGAGTGGGTGTCCCTACGCAAACCCTTTAATGCTTAAGTTAGTTCTTGAGAGCAAGAGAGCAAAAATGTATCCAAAATGTGAGTGTGAGCATACCTAAAGTAGGAGGCATGGCTCCTATTTATAGAGGAGGGAGAGGAGGACACGTGGAGACCATCCCAAGAGTCTTGCGGCCCATTCTGAGAGTTGCGGCCCATCCTGGGAGTCTTGTGGCCCATCCCGAGGGTCTCTCGTCACCTTTTGAACTCTTGGCACAATTTGGACTTTCAGCACATTTTGGACCCTCAGCACATTTTGGAGTCTCGACGCATATTGGAGTCTCGGTGCATATTGGTGAAAGTAAAGCAAGATCGCTACGGGGCAAGCAGCATAGTTCAAAAATTTTCAACCTTACCCCGATCCCGGCGATTGGATCAACGTCGAAATCAAAACAATCACAAACATAATAAAGTAAATCTAACCTTTAGATTTTAAGTCGTTTGCGGATTCAAGCCGTCCAAGTGTCCGGCTCTAACTTGTGATACGCGGCACGCGTCCGTTGGCGAGGAGAGCGGAATGGGAGTGCTAGCTCCTTCTCCTAACAAGGCTTATGAATGGACGGGAAAATAATCAATTTTTCAACTCTTGAAAACCAACAAAATAAAAAGGCTTAATTTGGGCATCCCATAAAGGGCTATTTATAGAGAAACAACTTCCTAGGGTTTCCCAAACCCTAATAGACATGGATTGGGCTAGCTCATTAATCCTAGTCCAATTAAAGTGGCCCAAATCTATTTATAAAATATTTGGTCCAAATCTAATTCAAGCCCAAATATTTAATATTTGTTTTTCTTTAATATTTGACCCAAATCTAATTTAACCCAAATATTTAATTTAATTTAATATTTGGCCCAAATACTTTATTTAGCCCAAGTATTAAATTAAGTCCAAATTATTAAATTAGAAACTTCTTTCTAATTTAATCATTAAGTTAGAAACTACTTTCTAATTTAATCAATTGCTATTTTAGGAAACATTTTCCTTTATAACGACCCCTCGTCATATCGACGTCATTACGTCTGTTTGTTCTTTTCCCGTGAGAACCTATGACGGCACAACTTTTTGCCGAAGTGTCCCACTTAACCATACGTCTGCTTTCCTGGTTTAAGCTAGGGACCGTGCCTATTGCGTATGACTCATTAGGCTCCCGAATATGTTGGCAATGTGTCGGTACGAACACATAAGACAAGATTGGCCTCTAGCAAGGCATCATGCCTACCCAATTATTCAGAAGGATTCATAATCCGCAAATAACCTTTCACGAGCATGGTTACCGTGTAATTCGATCCTCTCGTCAATGTATCCTATGTGATCTCAAGTTGGCAATGTGTTGCTTGATTATGATCACATAAGTCTTTCTTCGGTCATTCGGATATCTTCACTTAATAGAAAGTGAATCAATAACTCCTTATTGATCTCTTTCACCATGGCCATGGATTTAAAGTGAATATCCACCGAAGGTGCCTTAGATACATCATCCTCTATCAAGGGATAAACGAGTCCCATCTTGGTTACACACCCAACTCCATAAGCCTCACGATATGCCCAACGATCGACCAGGTGCAGCCTTTATCTAAGCTCATCGAAACGATGTCAAAGCATATCGGTCTTCTTATGAGATGACCGTGACAACCTCAGGTCCAAGGATTAGTTACACCCATCTCGTATGAGAATTCCATCAACATATAACCAAAATGGATTCTCATGGCGAGTCATGTCCAGTAACATGTTCTCCAACATTGGTCACCTATGTTCTTGTCTAGGCATCCCCATGCCTATAGGTGTGAGACCCCATTACTATCACATAGCAAAAACATAGCACATACAAGTCTTACCGCAATTGTCAATGTCTATTCTTAACATTGCTACGACTTGGGACATTTAATGATGTCGAGAAACTGTGATGCATCATCTCACATCTTTATAGATTAATCACAGTATACATCATATGGACTTCTATCTAGTTTCATCCGATCATTACATTAATAACAAGAAACTAATAGAATGACTTCTTGTAGAATTAAATAACTCTTTATTTAATATGAAATATGATTACAAATGTCAATGCACAATTTGCCCAATCTAATTGGGTCTAGAGCACCTACACTAACAATTGGAGTCTCACCGTATTTTGTAGTCTCGGCACATATTAAAGTCTCGACGCATTTTGGAGTCTCAGCGCAATTTGGAGTCTCGGTGCATATTGGAGTCTCAACGCATATTGGGGTCTTGAAGCCCATCTGTAGAGGTGCAAATTATACCCACTCGATTATGACCAAGTGAGTCATGAAAAGAGAGAGATTTGGCCTAGACCACTTAGTCATGACCAAGTGGTTCTTTTCCCCCTTGGCTTCGACGCCTTCTTTCGTGCTTCCTCTTGGTTCGGTCTTAAGTGGTTCCTATGCCTCAACTTCAATCCACATTTTTTCCTTAATGTAGCCCATATCTCTTGAAACTCAAAACATCAAAGTTGTAGATAATTCTCTTAGATTTATATATATTTTGAATCACCTCAATCAGAGCTTGGACATGAGAGTTATACTCGAAAAACCAAAGTAGTGTCACACCCACTCGGTCATGACCAAGTGGGTCCTTCCTAGTTGGTCTCGACTAATTTTACCCTTGATTCAGTGGGTAACTCTCAAAACTTAAAATACAAAATTTGTCGATAACTCTATTGGATTTCTATAGGATTTTGAATCACCTCAATTGGAGCCTCAATGAGAGAGTTATGCCCAAAAAACAAAAGCAGTGTCACACCTACTCGGTCATGACTGAGTAGGTCCTTCCTGCTTGGTCTTGGCTTGATCTCTTGCTCCTTTGACTTGTTTCCTTGATCTCTTAGAACCCATTGGCCCTTTGGGCTTCATGTCCATGTCTCGCGACTCTTTTAGATCCTGTGACGCTCCAAGTTTATAGGGCATATCAATTGCTCTCTACTCTTTTGGCCAAGAGTTTAGGGTGGTAGAGTATCTTGTCCTGTAAACTTTTGAACATTACATCTCTTTTATGTTGTTTTACTTTTTGTACAATAGTTTTAATGATGAAAAACATATATTGGTCTAATCCCTAAGTTATGAGTCAAGTATGTGGTTTTCAATATATATCAATTTCAATATCACGTTTCACTGTGTGAAAATGAAAACCTTGTTTTTGACTAAGTCTGGAAGGTTGGCACCTTATAAGAAGAGATATAAGAAAGAGTTTTCTTTTTGGAAAACTATCTCCCGGTAATTTGATATCTAACATTCATTAGTGCTAAAACGATTTTTAATGAATTTTTCATTAAATAGAAAGTATATATTTTGGAGGTGGTTAAATCACAAAATCCTAAGTTTGTACTAAAATCCAAAATCTACTTTCTTATTAGTTTGGATTTTGATTTTATAGATATTTTTATTGAATCTAAATAAGGGGTACTTTGTTATTTACATTTATGTATTAAAGTAAATGTAAATAAGCTGTGATGTATACATGCTGTGGATTGTGCTTTCATGCAAATGTTTCTGAATATCTGTCATGTTCATATGCATGTTTCGAAACCCCTTTGAAAAGGTTTTCAATGTTTTCAAGTGCATATGCTATTTCGAAATATCTATGTATTAGCATTTGTTTCAAGTTTTCAACTATGTTTCAAAACCTATATATCATGTTTCGAAACCTCATTTCCAGAGAGGTGTGTTTCGAAACCTATGATAGTATGTTTCGAAACCTATGTCTCTGTTAGCAGAGATCCAAGATGCTTTTTGCTTTGCATTTTTAGTATTTATCTAAAAGCTTCTCAAAACATTTTTTAATGCATTCTCCATGGTTTGCAAAATTCAAATTCAAATTTGAAGTGGAGATCATTATTATATGTTAGTGGAGAATAGATTGTCTCCCACTCTTTGCTATCTCTTGCTGCATATCTAGCTGTAAAGGCTGTATGTTTCGAAACATGAGGAGTATGTTTCGAAACCTATGTGTAAAATTGTGATGTTTCGAAACCTACTTTTATGTCTTGTCTCTAACGGCTATAAAAGGCCAAATTTCTATGTTTTGGTATAAATAGCAGGTATTTGAAGACAAGAAGAGATTGATCAAGTAAGAACAAGTGAGCACACATTAGAGACACACACTCAAGCATAAGAGGTGATTAAAATATTTGATTGAGCTTTCAAGAAGATCTACACATATCCTACTCTTGTGCATTGCCAGTGTGAAAAGGAGAAGCAAGCTGAAATCTGAAGCATCATCCTCCAGCTCTCCTCACCTCAAGTTAAAAGGTTTGTACAACCATGTGGAAAGGCATTTATTACTTTTTGGGTTGTAAAGATAAACTTTATTATCTTGTTAATATTGTAAGGTTTGAGTTTAGTCTAAAACTCATTGTGGTGTAAAGGTTTGAGTTGAGCCTAAAACTCATTGTGTAAAACGTTTGAGTTTAGTCTTAAAACTCACTTGGTGTAAGGTTTGAGTTAAGCCCGTAAAAACTCACTTGGTGCTAGGTTTGAGTTGAGTCCGTAAAAACTCACATTGCAAGGTTTTGGGGTGAACCGTGGTAAAACCCTTGTTGTTGGGATTGCAAATCCTTCAAGTGGGTAAGCTTGAAGGTAGTGGAGTAGGTGAGTGCCGAACCACTATAAATCTTGTGTGCAAGTGTTCTTTAGCTTTTGCATATCATTATTTCCTATTACACATGCTTTCATATGTTTTGTTATCAAAGTCTAAAATAGTTTTCTTGAGCATAAACTTATACATATTCATAGAAAACATATCTTTGATATACACACATCTTTGGTATACTCTTAATTATATAAATCATCTTTTCCAAAGATTGTTATTTTGAAATACAAGGTAAAAGATTTCGAATCAAGCAAAACAGTGAAGTAGATTTCGAAACATATATAGTAGGTTTCGAAACCTACTTAACAGAAAGGTTTATTTCAAAACATAATCTCTATATTTCGAAACATAGTGTTTTACCATCCATCAATGTTTTAAAGTATCAAAAATTTACCTAATCCCAATTCACCCCCCCTTCTTGGGATATATTTGCTATCATTAGGAACCAACATTTTAGCCGCTTCATCTTCTACACATCCTCTCGATCTTGTTCGCACATCGTGCCTTTAAATTTTTGGGCTCTGGTGCTTTTCAATTCCTTTGCAGAAGTAGGAGGTAGATATACTAGTAAGTTCACTTTTCATAGATGTCAAACTATGCAACAGATAATTAGTTTGATTCTACTCCCAATTATTGTGTTATGCACAGGACAATAGGTTTGCACTTACTTTTCCCTTGTTGTCGGGCTGTGAGCAAGACAATGGGTTTGAATTTATTTTTTCCTTATTATAGGGTTGTATGCGGGGCAACGGGCTTGAGTTTATTTTTCCCTCGTTGCCGGGCTAAAACTGGTGCAACGGGTTTGAATCTATTTTATCCCCTGTTGTCAGCCATTAGTAGGACAACAGGGTTGTGTTGGGTTTTTCCCTCGTTGCGGAGTTGCAAGGGGGCAACGGGCTTGAATTTCTTTTTACCTCGTTGTCGAGCCATGAGCGGGGTAACGAGTTTGAATGTAGTTTCACCTCATAGCTAGGCCTGAGCAGGGCAATGGGTTTGAATGTATTTTTACCTCGTTCTTGGGCCGTGAGTGGGGCAATGGGCTTGAATCTGTTTTTTTCTTGCTATCGGGCTTTAAGCGGGACAACAGGCTTGAATTTGTTTTTACCTCATTGCTGGGTCGTGAGCGGGGTAACAGATTTGAATGTAGTTTCACCTCGTTGCTGGACCATGAGTGGGACAACGGGTTTGAACATATTTTTACCCCGTTGCCGGGCCATGAGCGGGGCAACGGGTTTGTCTCGTTGCTTGGCCGTGAGTAGGGCAATGGGCTCGACTGTATTTTTCCCTTGTTGTTGAGCCGTGAGTGGGGTAATGGGCTTGAATATAACACCCCCTCTCTTAGGACTGCTGAGAAGAGGTGCTATGTGAAAAATAAATAAAATAAAATAAATCCTCTGATAAACTGAAATGAATATCACAATCAACTGAATTATCGTAACTTTGTCTAAGGGACAATCTCTCAACTAGAATATAAAATAACCCTAACTGACAAGATACTAGAAACTGACAATCTCCCAGACATCCTTTGTCTTGAACAACTCCATGTACACACACTACGGACCACTGCTGCTAGGCCCCACATCTGGTACTCCCCTGTTAGGACTTGGAATGGTGAAGAGTACAAGGTGAGCTATAAAGCTCAACAAGTAATAAGCTAGAAAGAATAAGTGAAGCTAAACCGAGAAATATGGAAATTCATAAAATACTTACTGCACTTGTAGTGAGTGTAACACTATCTGTTTGTATTCATAAATGTAATGCACATAAACTGTATGATAAATGCAGGTATGTAACTTTGGCTCATAGGCCTACATAATCTAATAAAACATACCTGACTGATCTGAATCCTGCATACACAAAAATTGTAAGCACATACTGTGGGCAATATGCCCCTAGCCCCCTAGTCGACATTAGGCGAGCAACTCATATACTGAGTTATAACTATAACTGGTGAGATCCCCGCAAACAATCCGCCTGGCGTGCATAATGCAATGCTATGCTCATATACATACTGGCACACGATATGCAGTGCTCCATATAAACTCATGCTCAATGTTCACACCAAAATGTATGCACATAATCTCACAGAATAATGCTGATCATGTCATAATTAATTGCTAAACATGGTTTATGATTTTCATTAGCTATATTGAGATACAAAGATTCTAAAATTTTTGAGTATGGCATACTAGAGTTTATCATATCTTGGCATACAAATTCAATATTTGATGTATTGAATATTTATATTAAATTTAAGACTTGCATTAAGAATTTACTGGAAGTCATTCGAATGTCTCAAGAGAGTCATTTGAATGCAACGAAGGTCATTCGATTATAAGAAAGGTCATTCGAATATAAGGTATAACATTGGAGATGTATTTGAATGGAATATGGGTCATTTGGATGCCATATGATACTATTCGGATGACAGCTGAAGCATAAGAGAGCAATTTGATTGAAGTGGCAACCCATTAGAATGAAATAAATGAACTACAGCAAGGTCATTCGAATGGAAGAAACTCATTCGAATGACAGAAGCTTATTCAAATGATAAATGATATATAACAAAGGCTATTCAAATCTTGAAAGAGTCCTCGAAAGATCTGAAAGAGTCCTCACAAAACACCCAAAGAGTCCTCACAAAACACCCAAAATGCCACATTCGAGTTTTCTTGACACTAATACCCACACTTGGGTTTTCGGTTCCTCATTACCCCGACCCGTATAACACTTACGAGTATATCATCTCGACCTATGATATTCTCTTATTCCTATAACAGGAATATCCGAGCACACCATTCAAACCATCACAATCCTCAATGCTTCGACCCAATCCTTAGGGTCTTCAAACCATAGGTCCTTACTTTCGAGGCCATCGAATCAACCTTATATTGAAATCTAAAAATTTCAAACCAATCGTTCTAGACCCCAACTCAGTAGCTAGGACATTCTGACTTACATCCCAATCATGCCAGGCATCCTCTAATCCAAAACTTTGGCAATTACTCACATTAATCACTTAACCGACCATACATGGCATTCCAGCACGCTAGCCTTCCCCACTCATATAGCTAGCCATGCTCTGATACCAAATTGTAACGACTTGCTCCCACTTACGGGTGCCACCGGTAAATAATCGAGCGCATTACTCACTCGACGAACTACCACTAAAGTGTTGGACTATGTTTCAACAAGAAACATCCCAGGTGGGAACTAGGCTTCGTCCTTCCCATCACTCCACTAAGGAATCGGTCCCAACTCAAACAAGAAAAACTCAGCGGACCGAGACCCGAAACTCGAGTGAGATTCACCTCACTTCAGCTCGCCTCATAGCAAGCTAGAGGTGACCCAGGCACAAATCTAGCATAACAAACACTTCACTGAGTATTGGGGATTTATGAGAACATACCTCACTGATCTTTACTCAGTTCGAACTTGGCTTCAACAACTCAAGCCACACATAAATCACGTGGACTCACAATCATCTATCACACTGAAATGATTACAACAATTAGATACATCTAACGCTCAATAACACATACATTTACTCACAAGGGTATACATACATAACACCACATGGCTACATACAAGGGATAATAAAATGCACAACTCGGGCAACACTGCTAGTTGCCACAACAACCTCCCGATGCCATCCCTGCTTGAATTTGGTCTTGCATCATCTACAACATGAGGTAAAACCTCATGAGTCATAAAGACTCAGTAAGGGTGCAATGCATGTAAATATGAATATAACCATGTTTATGTATGCCAAATGCATGCAAAATGAGGCCAGGTCTAACCATCCTCATAACCCACCAAGGTTTGAGGCATCAACCTATCAGCCCCCACAACACTAGTCCTCCATATGGCCATCGGTCCACTAGGTCTTGCATCACACAAGATAACCACTACATGCAAATGCTTCATAAAAATATTATCAAACATATTTACCAACTTGTAAGGCCACTTCCACATGGGGCCATCCCTTACTTGGCTCAAAGTCTCAACTCTGCCTCGGCACGAACTCCAGCCTGAACCTCAAGTTCCTCTAGGATCACTGCCTTCCCGGTCGAACCTAGAGGCAAACAGACAAAACCCCACAATATCAAACATTAACTAATGCTTTCGCTTTTGCTTACACTGCAAAACCACCCGATAACACTCCCAACAATCCCCACCCAAGGATTCAATCCAACTAATTCTTCACATTATGATATTCCACAACATTTCACATAAGCAAATAATTCAAAAATAAATAATTAATTACCTCATCCAATTTGGAAGGAAAAATCGGCCAATCGCCCACGCCGACGTTGCCTCATTAACTGCCATCTCATGCCCAAAATCCTATTCTCGAGCTTCCAGTATGCTCCACGAGCCTCGAAATAATTTCCAAAACTTTTTTGGAACTTTCAGGAATTTTTCTAACATTTTTCCCCATTATTTCTTTTCTTTTCTTTTCTTTTTTTTTTCTTTCCTTCCTTCTTCTCCAGCTCTCCCGCGCGCGCGTCTTCGTCCTCTTCAACGGCTCCCACGCAAACTAGCATCGGTCGATGCCTGCCTAGCCTCCATTGGCCACCGCTTCTACCCGTTAACTCGCCACCCTCGGCTGCTTCTCGCTACCACGCCGCCGTCATGAGCCACTGCGGCCCCCTGTGCGCTACTGCAGCTTCGAGGCTGCCGGCTGCCATAGCCAATCGGTGAAGCTCCTGGCCGCCTTGCCTCGGTCGCCTTCCACTTCCATTGTGAGCCGCGACCTCACCGGTCACCTCTGCTACAACTTGCCGCAACCCACCGATCGTCGACCCCTCCCACGCAGCTGCTTCTTCATCGCTGGCCATGGTGGCTGCTACCATAGCTGATTGGCCATCATGCTCCTTCTCTCTCACACGAGCTCTCTCTCTCTTGCATGCAATCTCTCTCTCTTGATCTTGCGATGCCTCGACCAGCACTCTCCCACGATCTCTCACTCTCCTCAGCTCTCTGCTTTCTCGGTCATTTCAAACTTACAGAGACACGAAGCTTCTCAAAAGCTTCTCACACACACACGGCCATACACACACGCACATAAATATATATGTATATAAATAAATTAAATTACACATTAATCCTATTTAGTCTTATTAATTCCACTCAAAAATTATTAATTGCACTTTAGGATTTTACTAACAGCACTTGGGCCCTCTCAAGGTTCTAATTAATTACTCTTAAGCCACTAAGATTCTTAATTTTCTCAAAATTAATTACCGGCGTTTACTCGAAAATACAGATTTCGTCCTTGCACCTGTGTGGGACCTCTATTCGACCCAAAAGCGCTTCAGCGTTGCCTCACCCGCAAAATTGGACCACCTCTAGGGTCCCCTCAGCTTCCCGAAAGTCCTCTACGACCATTTGGTATGGGCACCCACTCGGGCTTATACAAAATTTATTCCAAAAATTATTCTCCGTCTAATTGCTACCAGCGCCAGAAACCTCGTCTCGAGGCACTTATTAATCTCTTGCCCCTTCCCTAGATATCCAAGTCCTGGGGCACTCCCTGCCGTAAATTCGATAATTTTTATTAATTAATTTCTCGAAATTGACTTTCAGGCTTCCCGGACCACTTGAGGTCCCTTCCAAATAGTCAAAAATTATTTATTTTCAATACCATGTAATACCGGGTATTACACTCTATGACCCTACGGAAAGAAATTTGACTTATCTCTTTAATTTTCCTTCTATTTTTGCTGCTTTCCGATAAGGTATCTTTACCCTTCCTCCTCTTTGCTTTCTTGGATTTCTTTCCTCTCCATGTTGCACTTGTTCTTTTTCTATATTTTTGCTTCACATAGGTCTCTCCTCCTCCACTTTATATAGCCTCTCAAGTCCCCAAATCCCAAGTTAACCCTTAGCCTTTAAGCCACCCATTTTCTTCTCAAGCCATCATTACAATCTTTGAATTTTTCTTCTTTGATTTTATCTTCCAATTCAAGCTTCCATTTCCTTCCAATCCCAAGCCTCCAAATCTCACCTTCACATGGCTTCAAGGATAAGAACCCATCATGGCCCTTATCTCTTCCTTTCCAAGCCAAACTCTTTCTTCCAAGCTAAGCCATTCTAAGACTTTTGGTGTAAGCCAATCTCTTTCTTCCAAGTTAAGCCATTCTAAGACTTTTGGTGTAAGATTAATCATTCATTATTACAACTTCCAAGCTAAGCCACCTTAAGACTTTTGGTGTAAGATTAATCATTCTTCCATAAGACTTTAAGGTGAAGTTCCAAATCCAAGTCATGTCTTCTAGGGTAAGGAATCATCATTGCAATCATTTCCTTTATTATGTTAACGCCCTGAATCAAAATATGATTCATTTTTCTACTATAATTTCCATTATAACATCCAAGCTTTATATCAAGTTCCGAGGTATTATAGGTTCAGCTCACATCGGTGTGTGAGCTTGTGGAAAGGGCCACGACAACATCAAGTTATGATATGTTATGTTATATTATGATGATGATAGGAAAATGTAGGTTATGATAGGAAATCCAAATTAAATAATAAGTAGGTATGTTAGGATTGATATTACGGTAGCCTATAATGGGCCGCTAATAGGTTTGTATGCAGGACTTGGGCGCCATCATGTGTATCTTATGTGGGCTCCAAGGACCCTTTATGTGCACTTTGTTTTATTATGCACTTAGAGATAAGGAACGTATTGAGCATGACATGGTATGTTACTGCATTGACATGAGTTGCATGGGGTGTTATAGGAAGAGTCTATTGTTAAGCCTAATGCCTTTCTTTCTTGAGCTTACTGAGTCTTGTGACTTACCTTTGCTTTCCATCATTCCAAGCAAAAGGATCGCCTGAGTTGGCAAGCATGCTCAGTAGGGTTGGGTCCAAATCGTCGAGTCATGTAGCAGGTGATAAGTTTTCCTGACCTTAGGGTCTTGGGTGTTGTGTGTTTGGTCAGGGTAAAGCTTTTATGTTCTTGAGGTGGGTGTATGTTATGTAAGCCCAAGTGGGTCCATGTTGTGAATGGTTATGTAAGGATGATTATTAAATGTTATGTGATAAAAAGGTTGTGGTTTTAATAAGGGTTGCGTGTGAGTTTTAGGTTGTGTTATTATTCGGTATCATTCAAATGATGACCCTCTCATGGATCCTCTTTGTGCACGGGAGGCTCCAGAAGGCGAATCGTTACATTAGTCCTTCTTTATGTATCAATAAAATTTGGATGGAGGAAAGTCATAAAGCCACTATTGAGCACCAACGCCATTTGAATCCAAACTTGAAAGAAGTGGTAAGGGCTAAAATTTTAAAATTGCTAGATGTTGATATCATTTATCCCATATTTGATAGCAATTGGGTAAGTCCGGTGCAAGTTGTGCCCAAGAAAAGAGGAATGATAATAATAACTAATGACAAAAATGAACTCATTCCTACAAGAATGGAAATAGGTTGGCACATGTGTGTTGATTATCGTAAATTAAATATTGTCACTCATAAAGATCATTTTCCTTTACCGTTTATTGGCCAAATGCTTGAGAGACTTGTAGGTAATGCTTATTATTGCTTTGTAGATGGATACTCAGGATATAATCAAATTCCTATTGCACTTGAAGATCAAGAGAAAACCACATTTACATGTCCTTACAAAACCTTTGATTATCGAAGAATGCCATTTGGTTTGTGTAAATGCACCCGCAACTTTCCAACGATGCATGATGGCTATTTTTCCAATATGGTGGAAAATTTTATAAAAGTCTTCATGGATGATGTAACACCCCCTCTCCTAGAACTACCAAGGAAGAGGTGCTATTAGAAAAGAGATAAAATAAAAACTCATAAAATATCTAAAAATCTGGTGTCATAAAAAATTTGCTAAACTGATCACATCATAATTGAAAAACACCTCAAGCTGTACTATAACAAAATTTTGAACTGACATAAACTAAAATAGAAATCATTGGCCCTCAAGGGATATACATCTAACTGATAATACTAGCTAAAAAGGAAATCCCGCATCTAAACATATAAAAATACTCTAAAAATCTTGAGACATAAATAACTTTCACAAATCTTTTGATTTTTGAACGACTCCCCGTACATACTCTACTGCTTGACACTGCTAGGCTCGATGTCTAGAACTGCCCCGCTAGGACGTAAAATGGTGAAGAATACAAGGTGAGCTGCAAGGTTCATCAAGTAATAACATGAAATAAAACTGTAGCTAAATCAGAGAACTTCGATACTCATAAAGTATTAACTAATCTTACACTAAGGGATTATTCATCAACTATATGGTTGCACACATATGATAAATGTTAATACACATAAATTGTATAATGCACATAATCTGAAACTGAAACTGAACTATGGCCTTGCACCCCATGAAACTAAACAAAGGGCATTGCACCCTGCTAACTAAGCTGCCTCATACAATGCTAAGCACTAGATATAACCTTCATTAAGCTATTGGATTGTATAACTATTAGGACTCTTGATTAATGGCATAAGCATGAGAGATTTATCATATTTTGATGTAGGATTTCAATATTTAGGAATATTTATCCTTGCATTTGGATATACTTAGGATAATGTTCAAATATCATATGGAGTATTCAAATATGAGGTTTTTAGATACAAGGGTACTGAAATATCATATGCTAGTATTCGAATATTAGGCTCACACATTCAGATATGATTCAAGTCATTTGGATGTGAGATAGTTCATATTACGAGACATATTTGGATATCATTAACTTGTATTCGGATATAAGGGAAAGCATTTGGATATTGTATATGACATTCGGATATCACACATATATGCATATTTGAATATTGGTAGATGCATTTGGATATTAGACACAAACATCAAACAAAACCATCCGGATGTGAGGGATTTTATCTAGATACCTGAACCATCTTATGAAATAAAACATACGATATCAGTATTCTTATTTTGATACAAACCTACCATAGGTACACCATTTTGAAAGAAACTTGGGAAAACAAATCCCAATCGATATGAAACAATCTCAAGAATGATTCAAAGATCGTATTGGAAGGAATCGTTGTAAGGAAAAATACAAGATTTGCCTAATAAAATGAGAACTCACTAGACACATATACATATATATATATATATATCTATTAACTGCGATAAAAATTTGAGAACGAAGCTAAACATGAAACCTGTAAAGAAGGATTTCACGGAGAGATACCTACACTAGAACTTGTACTGAACGTTAAAGAACTTGCAACGAATATTAAAGAACTTGCCTCCAAAAGAAAAAAAAGGAGGAAGGACAACTTGCCTCTAAAAGAAAAAGAGGTAGTAGGAACTTACTATGAATATTAAAGAACTTGCCTCTAAAAGAAAAAGAGGTAATAGGAACTTGCATAAGGGAAGAAGAAAAAACTTGCACTAAAAGAACTAAGAACTTGCAATGAACATTAAAGAACTTTCAATGAATATTAAAGAACTTACCTCCAAAATAAATAAAAGGAGGAAGAAACTTGCATAAATCAATGAAAGGAAGGAACTTACATATGTGAATCTTGTAAAGAAAAGGATTACAGGAAGAGAACTTGGCTCTAAAAGAGAAAGAGGTAGTAGGAACTTGCAGAGGGGAAGAAGAAAGAACTTGCACTAAAAGAACTAAGAACTTGCAACGAACATTAAAGAACTTGCAATGAATATTAAAGAACTTACCTTCAAAAGAAATAAAAGGAGGAAGGAGAACTTGCCTCTAAAAGAAATAAAAAGAGGAAGGAACTTGCCTTATAATTATTGACTGGACTCGAATTTTGCAACGCAACTTCTCTTGTTGAAATTCTCACAGTGTTGCAACTTCTTAGACTCTCTTCTTCTTCTTGTGGCGTGAAGAGAAACATGGGCTATATGGGTATATATATAGAGGAGAAACCCATAAGTCCTAATCCTTTTACACTTTCAACTCCTAATCCTTTAACAACTTCACAAGTCCTAATCCTTTTACACTTTCAACTCCTAATCCTTTAACAACTTCATAAGTCTTAATCCTTTTATACTTTCAAACTCCTAATGCTTTATCAATTTCAACTCCTAATCCTTTATCAATTTCAAACTCTTAATCCTTTATCAATTTCAAACTCCTAATCTTTTATCAACTTCACAATTTCAAACTCTTAATATCTTCTTGCACGGATTTATCTTTAAATCCTTTTATTTTTTTCTAATTATCTTCCCATTTATTATTTTCTAAAATCCAAAATTCCACATAATTTAAATCCCTTTTAATACTATCCTCACAATTTAAAATTATATACACCCAAGTCCTAATCCAATTCGGACTCCTACTCCAATTGAAATTCTTACTTGCTCATTATTTTACGTGTAAAATATATATTGTAACGACCCATTAAAGGGTCCAAAATTTAATTAGAATTATTTGGTATTTAGTTATTTCTTGAGTTAAAGGAATTTACCAATTTAAATTTTAATGTGGCAATTTAGAATATTTTTAATTGAGAGAATACCATTTAAATAGCATTTAATTCTTTTTAAATTGTGGGAATTAAAATAATGAAATGTTGGTCTTTCAAGAAGTTCTTACTAGAACTTAATTAATTAATAAGGAGTAGGATTGAGAGTCTTCTAGTTGTATTAGGAGAGGGAGAGATGGCTTTTAGGGTTGCCTCTCTAGTATATATATATATATATATATATATTTATAAACATAGATAATACAAATTTCTTCATGTCATGTGAAGAATAAAAGAAAGAAGAAGCTTCAACAGTGAGATTGCTTAAGAGATTTTCGTTGCAATCGTTCGATCTGGTCACATAGCATAAGGCAAGTATCTTTCCCCTGTAACCTTTCTTACAGGTCTTGATTGAGTTTGATATCAGATTTCTAGAGTTATATCAGTTCCAGTGCATGTATATATATATGCGATACAATGAGTTTATATTAGTTATGCATGATTTCTTCACAACAATTCTTCCAAATATCATTGCTGAATCATCCTTAATGTTGTTTCATACCAGTTGGGATTTATTTTTCCCAAGACTTTATTCGGAATGGTGTAGTTTTGTTAAGTTTGAATCAAGAACAAAGTCTTTGTGTTCGTCGTTTTTGGGTTTAAAGGTTGTAGACATCCAGATAGGTTTCCTCATATCCGGATAGATTTTTCAGAGTGTGTGAATGACATCTGGATGGTCTAGTGGCTATCCGAATGTGTTAAAAAGTTTTATGTGAGTGACATCTGGATGACCATTATTCATATCCAAATGGTTTTAGTGATATCCAGATGCTTAGTTATCGTATCTGGATGTGCCAATGTTTACTTACGAGTGATCTAGATACATCGTGTCGTATCTAGATGTGTCTATTATAAGTAGTATCTGGATACATTGAGTCATATCCGGATGTGTCTAGAGTGATATCCGGATGTCTTTCTCATACATTCGGATGAGTCAAGTTGATATCTGAATATCTCGTTTCATATCCAGATACCCTTCTCTAGTTTTGAATTTCTTATTTGAATATGCTCTAGTTATATCCGAATGCCTCGTGAGATATCTGGATGTCCAAAATCCTATCCGGATGTTCTAGCTTGTATCCGAATACATCCTAGAATACCCGAATAGCCTCGGTGTTAAGCACTAGTGTATCTGGATGTGCTTTCAACGTATCCGGATGTTCATCCTCATATCCGGATATTCCTTCTCATATCTGGATGGGTCCTTCCAGAATTTGAAATACCCTTCAAAATAGTTTAATTCAAGTTTTAATTAAGTTAAATTATCCAATACCTCCAAACATTGAATTTAGATGCCAAAATATAATGAGTTAATCATACCCATACCATAATTCATAGAATATTTGTATTCTAATATATTGAAAATCAGATTACATGGTTAGTTTTTATTATGACATGTTCAGCATTATTCTGTGAGATTATGTGCATACATTGTGTTATGAGCATTTAGCATGACTTTTTATG
The DNA here is from genome assembly GCA_036245055.1 of Diospyros kaki. NCBI lineage: Eukaryota > Viridiplantae > Streptophyta > Magnoliopsida > Ericales > Ebenaceae > Diospyros > Diospyros kaki. Next base: position 24,853,002 of record BSEG01000002.1, read on the forward strand.
GAGAACTATATATCGTGTGCTAGCATATATGTGAGCATTGCATTATGCGCACCAGGTGGCTAATCTGCGGGTATCCCACCAATTTCAGTTTCAGTTTATGTTTTGCTCACCTCATGTCGATCAAGGGGCTAGGGGCATATTGCCTACAGTATGTGCTTACAGCTTTTATGTTTGCAGGATTTAGATCAGTTGGGTATGTATTACAGTTATATGGGCCTATGAGCCAAAGTTGCATATCTGCATTTAGTCTACAACTTATGTGCATTACATTTTGTAAATGTAATCCAGTGATTATTATATTTCTCAGTACAAGTTCAGTAAGTATTTTATCAGTATCGATATTCTTCGATTCAGCTTCAGTTATTCTTTCCAGCTTATTAGTTGCTGAGCTTTGTAGCTCACCTTGTACTCTTCACCATTCCAAGTCCTAGTGAGGGAGTACCGGATATGAGGCCTAACAGTAGTGGTCAGTAGTGTGTGTGTACGTGGATCCGTTCAAGACAAAAGATGTATGAGAGTTTGTTAGTTTATAGTGTTTGCTAGTTTAGTATTAGTTTATATTTGAGTTGAAGGATTTCCCTTAGATAGAGTTATGGTTTTCAGTTTTTGTTAACTCAGAGTTTTATTTCGGTTGATTGAGATATTCTATGGTATCAGATTTCAGTTTATCAGTTAGTTTTATTTTATTTCCCGTATCACCTCTTCTCGGGCAGGTTTAGGAGATGGGTTGTTACATATATAGCTGTCCATTCTCCAACTCCAATTGTAATTCACCTCTCCCAATCCAATCTTCTACTCAACACCTTAATCCTTATCCAATATGCATATATGTAATACTCCTCATTTTACTATCATACAACATCTAACATATATATATATATAAATACCTTTTCAATACAAATCATAATCCCATCTTACTCTGACTTCTCAACACAAATCATAATCTCATCTCACCTTGGTTTTTTAACATAAATCATAATCCCATCTTACTTTGATTTGCAACATAAATCATAATCCCATCTTACTTCGACTTTTCAACATAAATCCTAATCTCATATTGGCTTGGTTTCTAGCATAAATCATAATCCCATCTTACTTTGACTTTTCAACATAAATCCTTATCTCATATTGGTTTGGTTTCTAACATAAATCATAATCCCATCTTAATTTAGCCTTTCAACTTAAATCATAATCCCATATGACTTTGACTTTTCAACATAAATCCTAATCTCATCTTATATTGGTTTCCAATCCTAATCTCAATCGTAATTAATTTGTTTTTCAACAATTCTAATCTCTCACGTATTCGGCCCATTATTTATCTTTCCAAATATAACCTTATCATATCACATGCATATTCCTCTTTTTCCTAATTCTCAAAATTATCTGTAAACCAAAATTCCAAACGAGTATAAATAAACTTCAATAAAGACTCTAGGCTCTCCAATGGGTCGTTACAAATGATGTAATGCCTCATATTTTCATAAGATTGCCACGTAATTTAAGTGAGCATAAAATATCAAAAAATTGGCTTGTAAGGGCAACAAGTGACCGAATCCACTTAAGAGAGTACCCCAGAACTTAGATACGTAGAAGAAGGATATGATATTGACGAACATCTCGAGGCAAGATTTACAACGCTGAAATAAATTAAAATGGGGATAGTTTTTGGTATAACTAAAATACAGCTTGAAAAATCAAATGATCGTAAGGGACCTCCAGAAAGTTAATGAAACCCTAAGGGAGCTCCGATTTTATGGAAGGATCAACTCTAAAGTGGTTTCGAGATGAAAAAAAGGTCTTGTGAGGGCGCAGAGACAAAAATGTACTTATCAAGTACCTTAGAATTATTAATTTTGGATTTTAAGTATCTCAATAATTATTAATTCAATGTTTGAGGGAGTAATTGCAATTAAAGAATTGCCTAAAAGAAATAAAGAAGAAATTTGGGGGTTTAATATATTAATTTCATAAAAAAATAGGTATATGTATATATATATATATATGTATGTGTGTAAAGAAACCGTGGGAAGCAAAACTATGGGTGAAATTCAATGGGTATGCCCAAGACTTGTGTATGTATATATATGGGGGAAAGGAAGAATTAGAGGGAGAGGGAGAAGCAGAGAGATCGTGTGGGAGAGAGAAGGAAGCTAGTCGCGATGACTTGTGGCAGTGGCTGACAGGCGACGATTGAGTGATAGTTGGTGGCATGCGGCGGTGGCTAGTGCACAGGAGGTGGCCGACGATTAGAGGCAGCAGTTTGCTTGGAAGAAGAAGACGTAGGGAAGTGGGAGAAGAAAGAAAGAAAAAGAAAAAGAAAGAAAAAGAAAAAAGAAAGGAAGAAAATTTGGGAAAAATGACAAAAATGGTTAGAAAATTCCAAAAAAAAAGAAAAATTTTGAAAATTATTTAGGGGCTCGAGGTACATTCTAGAGGCTTGAAAATGCATTTTGGGCAGTTAGATTAGGATTAAAGAGGTAGCATTGGCATGGACGTTTTACCGTTTTATGCTTTGACTTTGCTAAGGTATGAAAATTTAAATATCTTCAATTATTTTCATTATACTTGGTAACGTGGAAATGAGCCGAAGATTTGTTGAATAAATTAATGGCTCTAGAAATATTAAAGGAAATAGGAAGAAAATAGAGAAAAATTATGGGAAATAGAATATTGAATTTCTTGAATGAATTTGATGGTCAGGGAATGTCAAAGCATTAAATAATATGATCATTAGAATCCGGCATAGATTTTGAGGTTAAAGCGAGAATTTTAGGGGGTCCTGAGGTTATCTAAGGTGCGTGTTCTTACCTAAAGGGTTATTTTTCAAAATAATACGCAAATGCTTCATTTGTCATATTGTCATGTGTTATAAGGCCTCATACATTTAGAAATGCATTCATATGACGTGTTGCGATGCATATGCACATTCATATTACTTCTTGGCACGTATTACATGTGGAAAGATGAAATCTCGGATGTTGTAATTACATCCTGCCCTTGTAAATAGGGTCAAAGCTAATCTATCACGGATGTTGTAAGTACATCCCACCCTTTTAAGTAGGGTCACAAAATGATGATTAGCATGAAAGAAAATGAAGGAAGATGCATTTTGCATTTGGCTTGTCGCACATGAGATTTTATTAAATAAAACCTCACTTAGATGGTTCATCATCTAATTAGACTTTGTCCCTGGAATATTCAAACATTCTAGATGGAGATTGTAGCAGAAACGAGGATAAAAGAGGCATGTAATGGTACTTCACAAAAGTTCATGATGTATTGGCTATATGAATATGCAACCTACATATTTCTATTCTACTACTTTGAATTCTGAACGTTTTGAAGAATGGTGATGTATAACCTTATTTATGGTTAATGTTATGTTAAGGTTCGATTCTTAACTTTTGCATTCGGTGTTTATGATAATTCTCTTTTGAGATAGATGAATGGTAATTGAAATTTCTTGTAGTTTTGCATTACGTTGGAATTATTATCCCAGAATTGTCCTAAATTAAAACACACCTTGAAAAGTGGGGTGTCACAGTTGGTATCTGAGCGAAATTCTAGTTGGAGACTTAGAAAATATCTGATTTGGAGACTTAAGGATTGTCGATGACATAGAGATTTGTGATTTAGGACAAATCTTGGAGAAGGACGCGGATTTGAGCTATGAAAATTTTGAGTATGAGATGCTACTAGGAGAGATTTGCATGTAATCTTGGAGATTAACTGTTATCTCAGTTTGAGGATGCTTAGAATGAAACTCTACTTGAAGACTTGATGTAACACCCCTTCTCCTGGGACTGCCCAAGAAGAGGTGCTACGGGAAAAATAAAATAAAACTCTTTGATAAACTGAAATCTAAATTATGAATTATGGTATGGGCATGATTAACTTGTTAAATTTATCATTCTTAGTATGAAAATTCAATATTTAGGAGTATTGAATACATTGATTTAATTAAAACTTGAATTAAAACATCACTAGAAGTTAAATTGGATTTCTGGAAAAGCCATCTAGATATCAGGGAGTATATTCGAATAGGAGGAAGAACATCCGGATATGAAGAAGGCTCATTCGGATATACTGGCATTCAAAACAGAAGCTATTCAGATATGTTGGGATGTATTCGTATATGAATTAGGACATCTGGATATGATTCAGGTCATCCGGATATCTTACTGAGGCATTTGGATGCCATTGGAGACTATTCGAATATGAAATTCAACTTTTGGGAGAGGCATTCGGATATATTGGATCTATCTAGATGCACGGAGGAAGCATCCAGATATCATTCACAAAACTATAAGCACATCCAAATATGGACCAAGCGATCCAGATATTACTTATAGAGAATAATAGACACATCCAGATATGACTCAAGGCATCGAGATATTACTCATAGAAAGCCTTAGACTCATCCGGATACAACACAAAGTATCCGGATATCACTCACAAACAATTAGATACATCTAGATATGACTCAAGACATCTCAATACTACTCACAATCACTGCTGGACACATCCAGATATGAATAAGATCTATATGGATACTATTCACAATAGGCATTGTACTCATCCAAATGTGATACAAACCATCCGGATATTTTGCTAAGGCCATCTGGATATGCCTAAGGGCCATCTGGATGTCACTCACAGAACTTGAACCATCCGAATATGCTCAAAGGCCATCCAGATATTAGTCACAAATTGTAACGACCCGCTAGAGGGCCCAGTATTTATTCAAGAATTATTTAATTAATTGTTGAAGTATTTGATTGAGAGATTTTGCAAATTAATTATTTAATGTGGTAATTTAGAGATTTTGAAGGAAAAGAATAACATTTATTCTATTTAATTATGGAGTTAAAAGAATTTGCCAAGGTGGCAATCTAGTAATTTTTAATTGAGAAAATAGTATTTAAAGAGCATTTAATTACATTTATTTATTGTGAAAATTAAATGCAAGTGCATGAAGGTAAATCTAGAGTTTTATTATTATTTGAGAGTTTTAATAATAATTTTTGTATTATTATTAATTAAGTGAGATTATGTATTTAAGGGAGAGTGAGAATCCATGTATGAGATGGATTTGGATTGAGAGTCTCCTAGTTAGATTTCGAGAAGGAATCCAAGTTGTAGGAAGGAGTGTGATCTAGGGCTTTTATGTGTATAAATATAGCCATTAGGCATAGTTTCTCCTCACACCGTGAAGGAGCAGGAAACCAAGAAGCAACACAGAGAGTTCAAGGTTGCTTAGGAGATTTCCATTGTATCATTTGAGCAATTCGATCAAAGCATAAGGCAAGTATTCTTCCTGTAATCCCTTCCATTACAGGTTCATATCAGTTTGATTCCAGATTATTCTAGTTCTCCATTGAGTTCTTAGATTTTATATCAGTTGTAGTGTGTGTACGTATATATATATATATACGTAAACAGTGAATGCATAATCAAGATGTGCATGATTTTATAACGATTCAATCCAATATTATCTTTGAATCATCCTTAGAGTTGTTGCATATCAGTTGGAATTTGTTTTCCCAAAATCCCTTCAGAATGGTGTAGTTTTAATAGAATTTGTTCAAGATTAGAAGTCTCGTTTGGTTCTGGGTTAAAGAATTGCAAATATCTGAATGTGAGTCTTCATATTTGGATGAATTTTTCCAAGTTTGTGAGTAACATCTAGATGGGCTAGAGGCTATCAGGATGTGTCAAAAAGTTCTATGTGAGTGATATCTGGATGGCTTTCAAGCATATTCGGATGGCCCTTGGGCATATCCAGATGGCTTTAGCAATATATCCAGATGGTTTGTATCACATTCGGATGAGTCCAGGGCCTATTGTGAATGGTATCTAGATAGATCTTGTTTATATCCGGATGTGTCTAGTAGTGATTGTGAGCAGTATAGGGATGCCTTGAGTCGTATCTAGATGTGTCTAGTTGTTTCTGAGTGATATCCGGATATCTTGTGTTGTATCCGGAAGAGTCTAAGGCTTTCTATGAGTAATATCCTGATGCCTTGAGTCGTATCCAGATGTGCCTATTATTCTCCATAAGTAATATTCGGATATATTGGTCTATATCCGGATGAGCCTATAGTTTTGCGAATGATATCCGGATGCTTCCTCCATGTATCCAGATAGATCCAGTATATCCGAATGCCTCCTTCAATATTCGAATGCCTCTCCCAAAAGTTGAATTTCATATTTGAATAGTCTCTAATGGCATCTGAATGCCTTAGTAAGATATTCAGATGACCTAAATCATATCCAGATGTCCTAGTTCATATCTAAATACATCCCAGCATATTTGAATAACTTCTATTTTGAATGCCAATATATCCAGATGAGCCTTCTTCATATCTGATGTCCTTCCTCCTATCCGAATATACTCCCTGATATCCGGATGGCTTTTGCAGAAATTCAATTTAACTTCTAGTGATGTTTTAATTCAAGTTTTAATTAAATTAATGTATTCAATACTCCTAAATATTGAATTTTCATACTAAGAATGATAAATTTAACAAGTTAATCATGCTCATACCATAATTCATAATTAATAAAATCTTTATATTCCAATATACTAAAGATCAGATTGCATGGTTAGTATTTATTATGATATGTTCAGTATTATTTTGTGAGATTATGTGCATACATTGTGGTATGAGCATTTAGCATAACTTTATATGGAGCACTACATATCGTGTGCCATCATGTATATGAGCATAGCATTGCATTATGCACGCTAGGCGGTTTGTCCGCGGGGACCCCACCAATTTCAGTTTCAGCTCAATTTATGAGTTGCCCGCCTGGTGGCCACCAGGGAGCTAGGGGCATATTGCCCACAGTATGTGCTTATAGTTTTTCTATTTGCAGGATTCAGATTAGTCAGGTATGTTTTTACAGTTTTGTGGGCCTATAAGCTAAAATTGCATACTTGCATTTAGTTTACAGTTTATATGCATTACATTTTTTGTGAATGCAAACATACAGTGATTATACTCAGTACAAGTTCAGTAAGTAATTTATCAATATCGATGTTCTTCGATTTAGGTTCAGTTATTCTTTCTAATTTATTACTTGCTGAGCTTTATAGCTCACTTTATACTCTTCACCCTTCCAGGTCCTAGCGGGGGAGTACCAGAAGTGGGACCTAGTAGTAGTGGTCTATAGTGTGTGTTCGTTGAGCTGCTTAAGATAAAAGATGTCTGGGATTAGTTGACATCTTATCACTTTAGGTTTATTTTATATTTCAGTTGAGGGATTGTCCCTTAGACAGAGTTTATGGTTTTCAGTTTATGTTGACTCAAGAGTTTTTATTTCAATTGATTGAGATATTCATTATAGTATTAGATTTAAGTTTATCAGAGAGTTTTATTTTATTTTTCCTGTAGCACCTCTTCTCGGGCAGTCCTAGGAAAGGGGGTGTTACACTTAGGGTTTGTGAATTTAGAGCAAACTAAGTTAGAAACTTTGATTAGAAACTTGGGATAGAACTTTGAGTCCTAGGTTGATTGAGAATATTCAAACTTAAATCTAAAAAGTCAGTTGCTTGAAACTAGAACAGATATCCTGGCTTAAGGTTTCTGTTAGTTTAAAGTTTGGCAAATATATCCCAAGAAGGGGAGTGAATTGGGATTTGTATAAATTTTTGCTAATTTAAAACACGAATTGATGGAAGAACACTAGGTTTCAAAATATAGGTTATATGTTTCAAAATAAACCTTTCTATTAAGGAGGTTTCGAAACCTACTACATATATTTCAAAATATACTTTATTGTTTTAGCTAGTTTCAAAATCTATGAGGTATGTTTTGAAATACAACTTACTGGTTTGCTTGATTCGAAATCTTTTAGCTTGTATTTCCAAATAATGATCTTTGGCAAAAATGATTTAGTTAAGTAAGAGTATACCAAAGGTGTTTGAGATCAAAGATGTGTTTATACATATATACATTTAAGGTCAAGGAAACTTTGTTTTAGTCTTTGAAAACAATTCTTTTGAAAGCATGAGCAATAGGCAAAAGAACAATTACACACAAGATATATAGTGGTTTGGCACCCCACTTAGTCCACTACCTTCAAGGTTACCCACTTGAAGGATTTTTCAATCTCAATCACTTTTACTAGTGATCAACCACAACAAGGGTTTTACCACGGTTCACCCCAAAACCTTGTACAATAAGTTTTTACGGACTCAACTCAAACCTTACACCAAGTGAGTTTTAGGCTCAACTCAAACCTTTGACACAATGAGTTTTAGGCTCAAGTTAAACCTTTCACCATAATGAGTTTTAGGCTAAACTCAAACCTTAAAATATTAACATGATAAATAAAACTTATATTTACAACCCAATGAAATTTATAGCAATGAAATGCCTTTCCAATGGCTACACAAACCTCTAAGCTTGAGGTGAGGAGAGCTGAACAAGATGAGACTTCAGTTTTCACTTGTTTCTCCTTTTCACTCACAATGCACAAGAATATGACTTGTAGAAGATCTTCTTTAAGAGCTTGAATAAATGATTTGATCTCCACTTATGCTTATGCATGTGTCTCTAGTGTGTGCTCTCTTGTAGCGTCTTCTTCTTGTCTTCAAACACCTGCTATTTATATCAAGAGATAGAAATTTGGTCGTTTATAGCCATCAGAGACAAGATAGAAAAGTAGGTTTCGAAACATAGCATACATGTTTCGAAACATCACAAATTTATACTAAGGTTTCGAAACATACTCCTCATGTTTCGAAACATACTCCTTATGTTTCAAAACATACAGCCTTTCTAGCTGGACTAGCACTTCCAGACAGCATATAGTGGGAGACAAAATCTATTCCCACTTTGAATATTTTAAAAGAACTCACATTCAAATTCAAATTTGAATCTCATAGCATGGAGAATGCATTAAAAAATGATTGAGAAGCTTGTAGATAAAATACAAAAATGCAAAGCAAAAGCATCTCGGATCTCTGCTAATGGAAATGTCAGAGGTTTCAAAATATAGAATGAAGGTTTCAAAGCATACTTCAGAGGTTTCGAAACATGATATATAGGTTTTGAAACATGGTACAAAACCTAATTTGAAAACATATGCATTACATAAATGTTTCGAAATAGCACACTTAGAAAAAAATTAAAAACCTATTTAGAAGGGGTTTCGAAATATGCACAGAAATACGACAGAGTTTCAAAAGAATTTACTTGAAAACACAATCCAGAGCATGTATTCATTACAACATATTTACATTTCTTTAATTTAAGTAAATGGAAGGTAAAATATAAATAAAAAAAAATGTGAACATTTACTTTAATACATAAATGTAAATAAGAAAGTACCCCCTATTTGGATTCAATAAAAATATCCAAAAAATTAAAATCCATAACAATTAAAAAGTAGAATTTTGATTTTAATACAAACTCAAGATTTAGTAATATTACCAATTCCAAAAAACATACTTTCTATTTCTTGAAAAATTCATTAAAAATCATTTTAACACCAATGGATATTAGCTATCAAAATACCAGGAGATAATTTTTCAAAATGAAAATATTTTCAAAAATATGTTCTAGTTGGTCTTTTGCCCTAGAATAAATTTAGCTTTATTTTGACCAACGATATCAAGGCTAATTTTGAAAATCACTTTAGGATACTCTTTTAAATCTTAATACTTGTTTTTGCAAATCTTCATATGTATAAGAATGAAATTAATTTGATTTTTATTTGAACAAAATAATACTTGATATTGAAATTGATATATGTTGAAAACCACAACCTTGACTCATGACTTAGGGATTAAACTAATAGATGTTTTTCATCATCAAAACTAATATACAAAAGGTGCAACATTAGTTTCTAACTAGATCTTTTACTTGGGTTACAACATAGTTGGAAACAACTAGAGACTTAGAGGGGGCTAATTGCTTATAAAGGATTATTGATTTGGAGACTCAAGAGATTATTGAGTTAAGGTAAAACCCCACTTGGAGACTTAGGGAAAGAATTAGTTGAGCGTCTATTGATATACGTGTGAAAGTCATAGAATTAGCAACGATAAACTAAGCCACCATTTATGTGATGACCTAGACCCCTATTGAGAAATAAGTAGACCCACATCATGTTGCTTGAGGATAAGTAGGCACCCAAGTCATGAGATTCTGTTGGGAATTCCGATAAGATCACCCAATCAAGGGTATGAATGGATTGTGAGGAACAAGAGGCTAGAATTGATTAATTGATTATGGATCCAATATGAAGTCAAATGATCAGTGAAGTAAGTGCCATGGAGGGTGAGACTTATGAGATAAAAGCTAACCTTAAGTTGAGACTGTTAAACGTGTGCAAGGATCTCTAAAAGTGGTGATATGAGTTGTGATAGGCTGAACATGTTGATTTGGCATGGTTACAAAATCTATGAGAGGTTATAGTTGAGTTTGGAACCAAAAATGTGTCATTATGTGATAATGTTGGATGGATTTCTAGTAGATATACATTTTCGATAATGATAGGTTTCTAATTGATGATACTAAATGGACTTCCAGTTAATGATGGATCTCTAGTCGATGACACAAGATCAATTGTCAGGACTCGTCTTGGTAATTAATAATGGGAACATATGGCTCAGGGACTATGAACGTAAAACCTTAGTTGATTTCCTTGACTGCCACCAACTTAAGAGTTTAGCAAGATCTGGAGATTAAATTGGACGAATTTTGAGAAAGTAATCCAAGTCTCAGAAGATAGTTAGCTGGAATAGGGATATATGACTCAAATAAATATTACTTCAAAGATGAGGACAAAGGATAAGCAACTCCAATGTAACTTGAAATGACTTCCCCAAGCAAAATTGATTATGAGAAAGCAATAGTTGATGGATTTCTTAGAAAAATTACAACCACCGTAAGGTACTCCCTAGCAAAAGCCAATGTGATGGCGAATGCCATGAGTAAGGAAATAAGTCCTGTGACATGAAGTGCAACCGTGAGTTCCAAAATTATGGAATTTACATTTGAGGCTAAGATGATTTGAAAGATAATTTGAGTGGCAATTAGATCACCTAGCTATGAATAACATAGCTAGTATATTTAACGACTAGGTTATTAGTTAGTAAGTCTGATGACTTTAGAGCCAATGTGGCTACTGACTAAATGATGTAGGCTCAATGAGGTAAAAGATAGTAGGAATTTGAGAAAAGTTGGAGTTCACTAGGATCAATTATGAAGAAATAATCTAGGATTTGGAGACAGTGCTAGCATGATTAAGGTCAATTGGTGTGAAGATGATTATAGTCAAATAACATGAGATGATGTCCTGAGGAATATTGTATCTGCAAGTCTAGCAACATAGATATAAACAAATGAATTAGATGATGTCGAGGACAAACTTGAGGATTCGTCAATAAAAGCTCAATGGGTAGATGATCGCTTCATAATTACAAGCTATCACGATTATGGATTATAGTCAAAACTATGGTTAACCCTAAAGTAAGAGAGTGAAATCACTTAGGTAAGTGGAAAAGAGATCCAAAATGGGTTGTGAATTTGGGATAGGGTACAAAATGTTTGGAAGAAATTGCTAGTAAGAGTTCATAAGTATGGATTGACAGATAGCATTTATGATGAATGGGAAAAAGAACCCCTAGTTAAGAGTATTGTGGCACATGCATAGTTAAGCTTAGGATATGGACTTAGGGAGTGCACGTTAGTGACAAAGGAATGAAATCACTTATTATGATGGATAAAGGATGTCGATTATTCTTAATGACAAATAAGAGTCAGTCGGTCAAGATAATAGACCTTGTAGGGAACAATCAATTATGGAAAAAAAAAAAAACTAAAACGATATCGGTTGAGGAATATTCTTACAAATAAAGGATAAATAGCCTAAGTAAGATCTCGAGTAGACTAATACGAGGAAATGGCTAAGCCATGGAACGAAGGAATTAAGAAAAGGCTTAAGGATGAAATTTTCACACGTAAAAGAGCGAGGCAAAGAGAGATTCGAGGACAAAATTTTGAGAAATTAATTAAGGATTAAGCATCAACATAAGATATTATCTTGAGGATTAAACATGACTATAGTCAATTGATATCGAGTGACATTTTGAAGATTAAAGGATGTGAGGATTAATTTGATAATGTTGAATATTGAGGATCAAATGATGTACGAATTAATTTGGTGACAAAGAATGTTATTTTGAGGAATCAATTCAAAAAAAGCTTGAGGTAAGAATTTAGGGTCTTTTGATGAAACAGTATTATGACAACGATTGTGGACAATTGACAGAAATTTGTGGTGAAATCGAGTGATGAATGCTTACAAGTATAGGGAAACAATAGTCTGAAATAAACCTCGAATAGGTTAGCACCAGTAAAATCAAGCAATGATTTAATTTTTAAGGTGACTTAAGGTAAGGCATAGTAGAATTCAAGGAAAAAGATTCATTTGAGGACTTGAAGTAATGCCTTGAGTTACATGATGGTAAGTGATAAGTTTCATATGAATCATCAAGGTTGAGTGTAGGTATGATTTGATATAAATCAAGGATCCTAGAGATATTGGCTAAGATGATAAGCCTAGGATGGTTCTATAAGATAGAACTAGAGAAATTTAAGGAGACTAGCAAGTTCAGGGATTCCAGGGATTTGGACTAGTGTTGGTAAAACCACCATAGCTCTCAAAGATGGAATGAGGAGTTTTAGCATATTGATAACACCATAAGTGCATGACTTATAACAACGGGGCTAAGGCTAAGGACCAAGGTAGAGGACTGGTGGTTGGCTCGCAACAAACGATGATCAGAGCAACCATAGTGGAATGACTGTATATAATACCCCATATTTTCGTGAAGACGCCACGTATTTTAAGTAAGTTTAAAATACCAAAAAATATGCTTGAAATGGCAACAACTGACCGAATCGATCGCAAGGAGTGCCCTGAAGCTTAGATACCTAAGGATGAAGGTATATTTTTAACGAGCATCTCAAGGCTAGATTTATGACGTTGAAAGAAATCAAATAAGAGATAGTTTTCGGTTAAGCTAAGTTATAGCCTAAAAAGACCGAATGATGGTAAGGGCTTCCTGAAAATCGTACATATCGAGTAATTTTGAGTTATTAATTTTGATATTTTAAGTATCTTGATAAATTTGATGTTTAAAGGTATAATTATAATTAGAGAATTATCCAAATGAAATAAAGATGAAATTATAAGCTCATGTGGTAAAATATTAAAGTTGAGAACTTGAAATAAGGGCCAAAATGTCATTTGGAAGAAGTTGGGGAATTAACTTGGATTTCAAAAATTAAATCCATTATAGTTTTGGATTTGAAAAGCCATTCAAATATATCTTTGAATCTTTGGAGTCCATGGCTAAGATTGTGACAAGTGGCATAATATGATTGGTTCAAGTAATCTATAAATAGGCACCATGGGTTGTTCTCAAATCATTCAAGAGAGTTTTGAGGAGTGAAGCACTCTAAGTGGAGAAGCTTTCTCTAGAGAGAGGGGAAAAGTTTTGCAAGGAGGGAAGAAAGAGGCGGAGAAGCGGCAGATAACGAGCCTCATCGGAGTTGCGGGTCTTCTCCAGAATTCACCAAAATCAGTAAAAAAAAAGTGAGGTAAGTCCTTTTTTATGATAATCCTGTAAAGGGGGAAGATAGGGTCACGTAGATTCAAATGAGAGACGAATCGGAGTTAAAATGACTAAGTTATTGCCGAAATACGAAAACAGGATGAAGTTGTCCGAAATCTGCTATGCATCGCATGAGTTACACGCGCTGGAAGTGGCTGCGCGTAAAGGCGCGTGGCTAACCTTCTCAGGGTGCATGAGGGCGCGTGAGATGTTCTTTTTCCATGAAATTTTTCATTTATGCCCCTACTTTAATGCCCCTCAACCCTATATAAAAATATTTGAGTTTAGGTTTACTAAAACACGTGTTTTCTACATAAACCTAGGCCGTTTGCAGTGAAATCGTACCGTCCAAGAGATAAACCAACAAGGTGAGACTCCTATACTCCAAATCCTATTTTTTATTCTCTTATGAGAGACTTCTATTGCATGAGACGTGTTTCGTGAAGTTCTTATACGTAAACTCTTATTGTTCTCTTACTTGAAATCATGTTGCATATATGAACTGTATTTTTTCTAAAAAATATATTCTATTGGCTTTTTAACTATTGCATTTATAAAATTCTTATGGCCATACTGTTGTACCTATTTATTATTGACCGAGGGAAAAAGTCGGATATCCCCCGAGAGACACTATGCGTGCGCCATCGAGAAAGCTCTCGTGGGGAAGACCGTGAGTCTAAGGAACAACGGATGGGGTGCTTGCATGAGTTCTATGAGGTCGAGCCGAAATGACATGGTTAGGGACTTCCCGAGAGGTGCTATGCGTGCGCCATTGAGAAAGCTCTCCTTGGAGGAGGCTGACGTGTTCACGAGGCACTTCGGAGTAGTTCTCCTTATCTTCTCATACATTTTATACCTAATCATGCATCGACATAAACTGTTTTTGGAGTTTCTCACTAGAAGATTCATCTTCTAATAGGACTATGTCCCTAGAATATTCAAACGTTCCAAGTTCGACAAGCGACTATAAGGGAAATGAGATAGCTAAAGAATAAGTTTAATTTGCTACTTGTAGCATGTTTAGCATATTTTTGTTTATATGTGAACCTATGTAATTTTGGATATGTTTAAGATGTTTAGTTATCACTTGCTAGAGATGATGTCCATGTAATACATTTTGTAGACGTCTTGAACAATTTTATGATAAATAAAGCATTATGGTTGTGAACCATATCAGGTTCAATCTAGCTTTCACATTTGAAATTTTAACGCCTGTCTTAGCTATTCGACTATTGGGTTTGTTAAGCTGAGAAGGTGAAAATTAGGGCTTTTTGGATATTGTGTAATGTATGACAACTATTGTGATATGAAAAATTTTTATATTCCCAAAATCCTAAGTTATAACACGCTCAAGAAATTTGGGGTGCTACACTGTAAGCTGGCTCGCGATAAGGGTGCAAGACCCAAAGAGTTAGAGCAGCACAGTGTACTATAGGAGAGGTCAGGTACTGGAGTTTGGGTAGCACTGTGGATGTTACGTTAAGGTTAGAATCCAACTTCCAAGAAACCAAAACGATATGTTAAAGATAAAAGGTACAAGGAGAATTACCTAGTGTTGGCAATAATGGTGTAGGCAAAAGCCTTACCCATGTGACAAGATGGTTAAAGAACTAAATGTGAGGTTGCAACGGTAGCTGGAGTTTCCCCAACGACTACAATGATGTTTTGTTACTCGAAGCATGCCAATGAAGTGGCTGATGCATTAAGTAGGAATATGCCCACTAATAGGATTGGGTTGATGGCCTGTAAATGGCATTTGATATAACCTTTTAACCTATTGATGATGATGGTGGTACCAAGAGGATAGTCCGACTTTGTTGCTAACGTAACAGTTCTGCTAAATCTGATAAAGAGATAGAAGAGACATATAAGTCTGTGAGCAAATAAGTATGGGCAGCCTATAATAGGGTAATTCAAGATGCGAGGTAGCATTCTTAGGGTTTGAGGAAAGATATATGTAATTGGGCTAAAAGTTCTTTGAGATTATTGGTATAAGCCAAATTTTGAGCACACAATTTTTCTGAGGGGAGAATGTAATGCCCCATATATTCGTGAGGTTGCCACATAATTTAAGTGAGTATAAAATACCACAAAATTGGCTTGTAAGGGAAACAAGTGACCGAATCCACTGAAGGGAGTACCCCATAACTCATATACTTAGAAGAAGGACATGATATTGACGAGCGTCTCGAGATGGGATTTATGACACTGAAAGAAATTAAATGGGGATAGTTTTCGGTACAGCTAAAATACAGTTTGAAAAATTGAATAATCGTAAGAGATTTTTGGGAAGTCAACGGAACCCTAAGAGGGCTCTAGTTTTATGGAAGAATTAACGCTGAAGTGGTTTCAAGATGAAACAAAGGTCTTGTGAGGGCGTAGAGACAAAAACGTACTTATTGAGTATCTTGAAATTATTAATTTTAGATTTTAAGTATCTCAAGAATTATTAATTCAATGTTTGATGGAGTAATTGCAATTAAAGAATTACCTAAAATAAATAAAAAAGAAATTTGGGGGTTTAATATATTAATTTCATAAAAATAACAAGTATATGTAAATATATAAATATGTATGTGTGTGTAGAGAAACCGTGGGAAGCAAAACTATGGGTGAAATTCAATGGGTATGCCCAAGACTTGTGTATGTATATATATGGGGGAAAGGAAGAATCAAAGGGAGAGAGAAAAGCAGAGAGATCGCGTGGGAGAGACAGTGAAGTTGGTCGCGGTAACTTGCGACGGTGGTTGTCAGTCGACGATTAAGCGGTAGTTGGTGGCGTGCGATGATGGTGCGCGGTAGCTAGCACACGAGAGGTGGCCAATGATTGGAGGCAGTAGTTCGCATGGAAGAAAATGCAGGGAAGTAGGAGAAGGAAGAAGAAGAAGGAAGAAAAAAAAAAGAAAAAGAAAAAGAAAAGAAAAAAGAAAGAAAGAAAATTTGGGAAAAAGGGCAAAAATGGTTAGAAAATTCCATAAAAAAAGATAGAAAATTCTGAAAATTATTTTGGAGCTCGAAGTAGATTCTAGAGGCTCAAAAATGCATTTCGGGAGGTTAGATTGTGATTAAAGAGGTAGCACTGGCATGGACATTTTACCGTTTTATGCTTTGACTTTGGTAAGGTATGAAAATTTAAATATCTTCAATTATTTTCATTATAGTTGGTAACGTGGAAATGAGTCAAAGATTTGTTGAATAAATTGATGGCTCTGGAAATATTAAGGGAAATAGGAAGAAAATAGAAAAAATTAAGAAAGATAGAATATTGAATTTCTTGAATTAATTTGATGGTTAGGGAATGTCGAAGCATTAAATAATATGATCATTAGAATACAACACAGATTTTGAGGTTAAAGCGAGAATTTTAAGGGGTCTTGAGGTTATCTATGGTGAGTGTTCTTACCTAAAGGGTTATTTTCCAAAATAATATGCAAATGCTTCATTTGTCATTTTGTCATGCGTTATGAAGCCTCATACATTTAGAAATGCATTCATATGACGTGTTGCGATGCATATGCACATTCATATTACTTCTTGGCACGCATTGCATGTGGAAAGATGAAATCTCGAATGTTGTAAGTACATCCCACCTTTGTAAGTGGGGTTAGAGCTAATCTATCATGGATGTTGTAAGTACATCCTGCCCTTGTAAGCAGGGTCGCAAAATGATGATTAGCATGAAAGGAAAGGAAGGATGATGCATTTTACATTTAACATGTCACACATGAGATTTTATTAAATAAAACCTCATTTAGATGGTTCATCATCTAATTGGACTTTATCCCTAGAATATTCAAACGTTCTAGATGGAGATTGTTGCAGAAATGAGGATGAAAGAGGCATGTAATGATACTTCCCAAAAGGACATGATGTATTGGTTATATGAATATGCAGCCTATGTATTTATGTTCTGCTATTTTGAATTCTAAACGTTTTGAAGAATGATGATATATAATCTTATTTATGGTTAATGTTATGTTAAGGTTGGATTCTTAGCTTTCGCATTTGGTGTTTATGATAATTCTCATTCGAGATAGATGAATGGTAATTGAAAATTTTGGGAGTTTTGCATTATGTTGGAATTATTATACCAAAATTGTCCTAAGTTATAACAGGCTAAGAAAAGTGGGGTGTTACAGATGACTTCTCTATATTTGGTTCTTCTTTTGATAATTGTTTGGCTAATCTTTCCTTAGTTTTGCAGAGATGTGAAGAAACTAATTTGGTGCTAAACTAGAAAAATGTCATTTCATGGTACAAGAAGGAATTGTACTGGGACATAAAATTTTAGCTAGGGGAATTGAAGTAGATAGAGCAAAAATTGAGATTATTGAGAAATTACTTCCATTTACCTCTGTCAAGGGAGTGAGGAGCTTTTGGGACATGCTGGATTTTATAGAAGATTCATCAAAGAATTTTCTAAAATCATTAAGCCTCTTTGTAATTTATTAATGAAGGATACGCCTTTTAAATTTATTGATGAGTGCTTATGTGCTTTTGATATGTTGAAGAAGGTGCTAATTTCAGCTCCCATTATAATGTCCCCTGATTGGAGTCTTCCATTCAAATTGATGTGTGATGCAAGTGACTATGCAGTAGGAGCAGTGTTGGGGCAATGAAAAGATAAAAGGTTGCACGTTATTTATTATGCCAGTCGCACATTAAATGATGCATAACTGAATTATGCTATGACAGAAAAAGAACTTTTAGCTATTGTTTTTGCCTTTGATAAATTTCAATCATATCTTATTGGGACAAAAACAATAGTATATATAGACTATTCAGCTATTAAATATCTTTTTGCAAAAAAGGAAGCAAAATTGAGGCTCATTCGTTGGATTTTTTTAAAAAAATTTATGCAAATTTGTGATTTTTGAGTCATTTCTGGATTAATTTTTGGCCCCGGAGGAATTTTCAAAATAAAAGGGATTTTTTGGGTTTTTTTGGAGAAAATGCCAAATTTTTGGAAGATTAAAATATATGAATTTTTCCTCAAAATTAGGAAAATCAATGGGTGGTTTGGAAATTTTGAATTATATGGAGCTGAGTGGAATTCTTGGGAAAGAAGAAGAAATATTATAAATAATGGGATTTTAGGCATCTTAAATGGAAATTATTTAGTCAAGTGTGGAATTTCTAAAGCCCAAATTTTCTAGTCGATTCTGGGGTTGAGGGAAGAGAGGGACGAAGCCTGGTTCCCACTTAGGGCGTTTTGTGTTGAAACATAGTCCACCCTTCAAGAATGACCGAGCATGTGAGCAATTCGATTGATTGTTCACGAGTGGCACCTATAAGTAGGAGCGGGGCATCACAACTAATCCTTTGATTATATGGAAAATGAGTACATTCATTGCATGTGTGGTTGTTATGTGTTTCTAGTCATATAATACATTGATATTGAATCCTTATCTCTTAAGTTTTATGACTAATCTTTTTGTCATATTAAGGGGAGTTCTCATCTTAAATAGGAGTATTGCTATATGTCTCTTGGTATAAATGAATGGGTTATGTGCTTATTGATTTTTAATTCTCTAATGACTTTGGTTATGTCATCTTAAGGGGGAGTTAGTAGTGCTAAAGAAACATAATGTCAGTATCCCTCAAACTCAACCATTTTTGAATTGTTAGTTTTAGGGGGAGTTAAATCTTTTCAATGACTTGTTTCTAATCATATCAGTTTAAGGGGGAGTTATTGAATATAAAATGATTGTAAATATTTCCTCCAACTCATTATTCTTTTAAAAGTTTTGATTTATAAAGGAATGTTGAGTTTCATTTTTGAAAACAAACATTTTTTATTTATGACAAAAAAGGGGAGAGATATGCTGAAAATTGATTTTGAAAAAGAAAGGGTCTTGTAATCATCAAAACGATCGAGATTGATATTTTACTCTTATATTTGGTTTTGATGATGAAAAACAAAATCAATTTATCCCCTAAGTCGGTTGTCAAGAATACGGTTTTCAAACAACAAAAAAATAAATTTCAAATGGGTTGTTAAATCAAAATGATCTATGATTTTTTATATTAGTTGGAGTTTAGCAAAAAAATAAGTTTTAAGATTGAAAAGAATCTCCTAAATGATTTTTATAAATTGATTTTGAATCATTAGATAAATGAAACAAAATGTTTCAAAGGCAAAAGACCATGTATGTTCTTGATAGGTGATGTTTTTGCCTTGAATATAATTTTAATGATGAAAATCTTTTAATGACAAAAATCCAATTGCATTTTAATAGTGAAAAATAATTATTTTTTATGATGAAGTTATTTTGCTATGATTATTATCTTGGTGTTTCAAATTATTTTTATGTGATAAATTAAGCATAATAATAATTTATCAATATCTTATTATAAATCTCTTGATGACAATTGAAATATTGTTTGATCAAAATCGTTGAAAGAAAATTAAATCTAATGTCAAAATATCTAGTGATAAATTTCTTAATGGCATTTGGAATATTATGTTTTTAATTGATTTAAAAAAAATTTGTTGAATGAGAATTAACTCTTTTTGCAATCTAATGCCAAAGATCTTATGAAAAATTATTTGATGTCATTTGAAATGTTATATTTTTATTTAATTAAAAATGTTGTACCAAAATTATTTAAAAGCCAAAAAGAAAAATTATTATGTAAAGTGCTGGCCCCAAGACTTGAAACCCATGTTCCAACACACACAAGCACTTATATAAAAGCAAGGAACCACTCCACCTAGAAGCATAGAATGCGATTTTGCATCTATCAATCGTTTTCACTATACTGTCAATCGGCTTTTAAATTTTAGCTCATCTGTCTACTAATGCCTTGTATCTGTTGACCATTTGTGTTGCTGAAAGCCTCGAATGGCTAGTTTTTCAAACTCCAATGGTTACAAAAGACTATATTTCTCTTGAAACTTTTGGAAGGCCTATAAATACAAGCCAAGGATGACCTTGAAGAGGCTAATGGATGGGAATGAAGTGAAGTGAGCTTGCAAAATTTATTCATCTTCTAAACTATGGTTGAGTTTTTTTTTTCTCTCAACAAGGCTTTGTATATCGTATTGTAAAATTAGTTTCAAGCCTTTATATCTTATTTTGAGAGACATTGTAACTAAGAGAGTATACTCCTAGAACCTCTCTATTATACATTTCTTGTATTTCTTACCTTGTGTAGTTAAAGAGTCTACTTGTATAAGTAGGATGTTGTAATTCCTAGTCTTGAACTAGAGGACCTACTTAGTTTAAGTAGGAAGTTTTAATTGATTGAGTTCAAAATCCTTAGTGAGGAGCTAAAGTAGTGGATTAGGCTTGGTTTGAACTGAACCACTATAAATTCTTTGTATTCTTCTCTTGCTTGTGTTATTTCGTTTGTTTATCATTGCTAGCATTTCAATATCCTCACTTGCATTGAATTTTTTATTTTCCATCAAAAGGATTTCAAGTTTCAAATTAACCCTCTTGGGTTGATGCCATAGCATTTCAAACCTATCAAACGGTACTAATTTATGTTTGAAACAACCACCGGAAGTGGCCCAATCGGCCGTTTTAAAGCTTCGACTGAGGCTTCTGTTTCATTTTCCGATGACCCCTCAAAACCCTACAAAACTCACACAAAACCACACCAAAATCTCCAAAAAAAAAATCTGCAAAATACAAGGAACAAAAACCCCTTATCCTCAACCCTCGATTCACACTCTAAAGCCTCGAATTGGAGCTTGAAATGGATAAAGACACCCTCGGCCATCGACCTCTATTTATACCCAAAATCGAGCCCTGAAATGCCCTTGGCCATCACATCTAAGGTCTTTAATGCCCCAACCTACCTTAGATCAACCCAAGACCATCATCATTAGCCCCCAAACTGACTTCTCTGAGCTTTTGTAACGCCCCAAATTTCTCGGGCATGTTATAGCTTAGGATTTCGGGAATATAATAATTTTTCATACCACAATCACTGCCATACATCAGACAAATTCCCAAAAACCCTAATTTTCACCTCCTCAACTTAACAAACCCAAAATTAAATAGCTAAGACAGGTGTTAAAATTTCAAATGCGGAAGCTAGATCGAACCTGATATGGTTCACAACCATAATACTTTATTTATCATAAATAAAATCATTCAAAATGTCTACAAAAGGTATTACATGGTCATCATCTCTCGCAAGTGATAACTGAATATCATATCCAAAATTACATAAGTTCGTACATAAACAAAATTATGCTAAACATGTTACAGGTAGTAAATTAAACTTATTCATCAGCTACCTCCTTTCCCTTAGAGCCGCTCGTCGAACCTAGAACATTTGAATATTCCAGGGACATAGTCCAATTAGAAGATGAATCTTCTAGTGAGAAACTCCAAAAACAATTTATAACGATGCATGATCAGGTATAAAATGTATGAGAAGATAAAGAGAACTACTCCGAAGTACCTTGTGAACACGTCAGTCTCCTCCGACGAGAGCTTTCTCAATGGCGCACGCATAGCGCCTCTCGAGAGGTCCCTAACCATGTCACTTTGGCCCGACCTCATAGAACTCATGCAAGCACCACATCCGTTGTGCCTTAGACTCACGGTCTTCCCCACGAGAGCTTTCTCGATGGCGCACGCATAGCGCCTCTCGGGGGATCTCCGACTTTTTCCTTCGGCCAACAACAAATAGGTATAATAGTATGGCCACACGAATTTTATAAATGCAACAGTTAAAAAGCCAATAGCATATATTTTCAGGAAAATTCAGTTCATATATGCAACATGATTTCACGTAAGAGAACAATAAGAGTTTATGTACAAGAACTTCACAAAACACGTCTCATGCAATAAGAGTCTCTCATAAGAGATTAAAAAATAGGATTTGGAGTATAGGAGTCTCACCTTGTTGGTTTATCTCTTCGACGGTATAATTTCACAGTAAACGGCCTAGGTTTCTGCAGAAAACATGTATTTTGGTAAACTTAACCTTAAATATTTTTATATAAAGTAGAAGGGTATTAAATTAGGGGTATAACTGAAAAATTTCATGTAAAAAGGAAACTTCACGCGCCCCAAGAAGGCTGGCCATGCACCCCCACGCGCAGCCATTTTCTGGCGCGTGTAACTCACGCGCAGGCACCAGAATCCGAACAGTAACGCCTTGTTTTCGTATTTCGACCATATCTCCCTCATTTTAACTCCGATTCGACCACTGTTTGAACCTACGCGACTCTCTCTTCCCCCTCTACAAGATTATCAAAAAGAAATAGACTTAACTCACTTTTTTTCTGACTGATTTTGGTGAATTCCGATGAAGACCCGTAACTCCGACGAGGCTCGTTCTCCGCTGCTTCTCCGTCGCTTTCTTCCTGCCTTCTTGCCAAACCTCCTTCTATCTCTCTAGAGCAAGCTCCTACTCTTAGAGTGCTTCACTCCTCAAACTTGCTTGGAATGGTTTGAGATCAATTCATGGCCTCTATTTATAGAATTCTCCAACCAATCACATTATGCCACATGTCACAATCTAAGACATGGACTCCAAAGACTCAAAGATATATTTGAATGGCTTTTGAAATCCAAAACTATAATTAATCCAACTTTTGAAATCCAAGCTAAAACCCCAAACTTCTTTCAAATAACACTTTGCCTCTTATTTCAAGTCCTCAACTTCAATATTTTACCACATAAGCTCTTAATTTTTATTCTTATTTCGTTTGGATAATTCTCTAATTACAATTACACCCTCACACATCAAATTTATCAAGATACTTAAAATCTCAAAATTATTAACTCAAAATTACTCAATATATATGATTTTTCGAAAGCCCCTTACCATCATTCGATCTTTTTAGGCTACAACTTAGCTTAATCAAAAACCATTTCTGATTTGATTTCTTTCAGTATCATAAATCTCGCCTCAAGACGCTCATGAAAAATATACCTTTAACCTTAGGTATCTAAGCTCTAGGGTACTCCCTATGACTGATTCGGTCACTCATTGTCAATTCAAACATATTTTTGGTATTTTAAACTCACTTAAAATACGTGGCAAACTTACGAAAATATGGGGTATTATAGCTTTGATTTTCCGACCATGTCACGGCCAAAATTTTGATCAAATTGGTCGTGGACGTGGTTGATCCTTGGTTGTAGACAGGTTTTGATGAGGCTAACCATAGCCCTGAACCTTCTGAGCTCCTCTTTGGGAGCCTCCAATAGCCGCAATCGGCGATGAGGGAAGTGGTCGATGGTTAGCAGTGTTCACACTGTCAGTTTTCTAAAAATTACATTTTTGCCCTCTCAACTTTCAAAATAACATTTTGGGCTTTTTGAGCAACCCTTTGAATTTCTAAAAATTCCATAATGAACCCCTAACTTTCCAATTTCATATTTTATCCCCCAAGTTTCGTTTTACCATTTTCGGCCAAGTTCATAAATTACACTTAGTCCCGAAAGTATGCTTTGGTTGTGAATCCCTCTTGTTTCATACCAAAACCATTTCAAGGTTGTTTCTTATACAAAACATGAATCCTTTCCCAGGGTTCCATTGACCTATCGCAAGTGCCCTATGACCATTCAATTTTTCAGCTTGAACCATAGTTATACCAAAAACTATCTCAGTTCTGATTTCTTTTAATGTCTTAAATCTTATCTTGAGATGCTCTTCATTCCCATAACTTTTCCATAAATACCTAAGCTCCAGGGAATTCCCTGTAGCTGATTCGGTTACTCACAACTGTGAGAAATTACACCATAACCCATAATCTTCAAATAATTCTACTTATGACCTAAGATAAAATATGCTTGAGTCCTTTTAGAAAATTTTGGGTATTACACATGGGCCTAAATAACATGGGTAAAGTACAAATATGTGAAACTTTGGGACAATGTGTAATTTTTGAAAACTTATAACAAGTCACTATAGAAATGAACTAGCTTAACCTGCTGTTGGGAGTCATCATGAAACTTGGAAATTGAGGTGCAAGTTGGCATGTTACTTGGTGGCCTATGATTGGTTGAAATTTCTATAAATAGGGCCAAGGGATTGAAGATCAAAGCATTCCAAGTGAGTTTGAGCTAGATTTAAAGCCATTTTAGAGGTGAGGGAGTGAAGGTTGTGTTCTTGTAGGAGAGGGGAGTATTCTGCAAAAAAAAGATGAGGTTTTCATTGAGAAAAGAGAAAGATATCAGCTTCGTTAGAATTTTAAAGCTTCATCGGAGTTTAAGCCAAAGTTACTGATAGTGAGGCAAGTTCAGTTTAAGCTTATAATCATGTAGAGGGGAGAAAGAGGAACTCAAAGGAACAAATAAGAATCAAATCGAAGTTAAAACAAGGGAGAAATCTCAAAAAAATAGAGGGCTGGTCGATTTCGCGTTTGTTGTTGTGTGCCAATTCTGCCTGTGCATGCAAGCGTGTGGCTCATCATCCTAGGGCACA
This sequence comes from Diospyros kaki, assembly GCA_036245055.1. Taxonomy (NCBI): domain Eukaryota; kingdom Viridiplantae; phylum Streptophyta; class Magnoliopsida; order Ericales; family Ebenaceae; genus Diospyros; species Diospyros kaki. Next base: position 24,878,035 of record BSEG01000002.1, read on the forward strand.
TGGATGCTCCTTTCCCTCCGTAATTTTTTAGAAAATTAAAATGAATTATTTAGAATAAGACTATGTAAAAAAGTTTGGTATTTGATTTATGAAAACTCGTATTTTCTGTAGAAAACCCAATCCCACTCTTTATGAACAATACACCAAAAAGGTAAAACAACAAGGTGAGTGGTTCTTGCATACTTTTGTGTCATCTCGGACATTTATAGTTCATTTGTGTGGCTTGATGCTTGCATAACATATACATTTTTTCTCCCATGCATTATGTTCTTGTTGTTTTCATGTATCATTACAATGTCTATGGCTAGCTAATGGGTTATCAAGTGTGATCAGGGAGCAATCATGTGTCCGTGCATGTGGGGCTAAGGAGTTTCGACATGATAACGCGGGAATGATTGCAACATCCTGGCATGGCTTCCATAGAGGGGAAGGTTTCACACTCATTTGCATATTGCATTTGCATGCATAAATTTCCTTTCTTGAATCACTCATTGAGGTGTTTCATATCACATATCAGCATATTCAAACATGCCAGGTGCCCCAAGTTCCAGTACAATCAAAAGAAAGAACGTGGTGGACGTTTAGTTTAACTTTTTCTAAAGTTATTGTATGTACTTGTAAACCAAATAATGTATTGTAAATAGCAGCTAGGATACTTAAATTAAAGTATGTACAGGAGTATGTGCGTGCTTCACTCATATTACAAATGATATGCAAATGATGCCACTATGATACCATAGGATTGTTCGATAGGCACTTTGGGTGCGTGTTCAGGTTGTGTTGTATTAAACTTATGGAAATCCTAACTACTTAACGTTTCAAGTTTGATCCTTCACTTCCGTTATTAAGGGTTTCCCTAACGCCCTTGTGTGGTCTTACATGAAATTTTGTATTGCTGTAATGTGTAGCTTAGCACTGTTGTGTTTTAGAAAACAGGGTGTTACATGTTGAGTGGCATATTTTGTGCTCAACATATTTATAGTATTCTATATGTTTTATTTCAACAAGTAGGAAGTAAGTTATTTGATTTATGTGTGTTTCAAGAGTTTGTATTTGATAATATGAATGAATACATATTTGAGTAATTGTATCTCTATGAAATATGTTATGTTGTGTACCAAGTAGAATGATTCTTATTTTAAACCTAGAAAAGGGAATCTTTCAGTTGTGTAACATATATTTTTCTCAACTTGTTGTCAAAGCCATGAGAATTAATATCTCTTATCTTTTAAGACTTTCTATGTAACCAAGTGAATGTATTTAGAAAGTTAGTTTTAACCAACTATCACAAAACACACTTGTGTTTATATTATTTAGATGTTGATGAGAAAATTGAGTTTTATATTTGAGCTCAATGTTTATAATATCTTAGATGTTTCAATGATATTCAAAACAATATATGATGATTCAATGATTATCGAGTAAGGCATAGAAAATATCGAGTATGTTTGAATAACACTTGAGTAAATGTTCTTAGTAATCGAGTATTTATTGCAAGTTTCAGCTATAGAAAAAGTAATTAAGTGATCAAAAGTTATAGTCGAGTGTTGTACCTTTTTAGTTGACTAAGAGATAAGCATAATTGAGTGAAATCTTGTATTAGTCGAGTATTTCAATTCAATAGTTGAGTGATTATGCTTAAACAATGATTATAAGGTTTTGTTCTTTTTTAATAGAGTATTTTTCATTAGTAATCGAGTAAAAATTGATGTATAATTGACTATTTGTGAGTGATAGTCGAGTATTTAATTCATGTCTTTGTTCAATCGAGTAATTGATGAATATAATCGAGTATCTGTTGAGTATAATCGAGTGCAGTCAAAAGTAAGTCGACTAATAAAATCTAATAGTCAACTAATGAGCTATTTACTTGAGTAAGGACCTATATTAGTTAATTATTTTTGTGCTGAAGCTGAAAAATAGAGTTGTTGAACTACTTGTTACAAGTGTTTTTAATGCATAGTTTTGACCATTTAGGTTCTAAAAAGGCTCTAAATTTCCCTTAATCATTTAGCATGATATTTAAATATTCAAATGATTATTTTATGGGAAAAAGAAGGTTGTCCTTATAGATTTCAGTCTTTTGACAACAACTATAAAAAGAGATGAAGGTGAAGATACAAGGTTATCGTTCTTGAATACTTCCTACTACCTTGAGCTAAAGAGATTCTTTAATCTTTCAACTTCTGTTAGAAAGAAAGAAGAGTGATTATTTTCTTTTTATTCTTTCCATTTCTCTTTTCGTTGTGAGAAGCTAATCTTGTCATTTGTTCTATATTTTGTAAAAGCTTCTCAAGGTATTCAAATTATAAATCTTTCTTATCTTGTTGTGGTTCCGACAAATCCCTAAAAGGAAAGAGGTTATGCCTCATCCTTTAAAAGATAGAGGTTTCGATTGAGCCTTTAAAAACCATTGTAAAGTTTTGTATTAGTAACTGCTGAGCCAGTGAAAAATGGAGGTTACAGCTGCACTTGTGAAAAACTGAGGTTATAACTGAGTTTGTAAAAGCTATAGTGGATTGTTGAAATCCTTGGTAAAGAGTCGAGGGAGTGGAATAGGCTAGTTGAGCCGAACTACTATAAAATCTGTGGTTCAATCTATTTTTTCAACAAGTGCCATTTTTCCTAGAAAATCTATTTTTAGTTTTAATACTCACAACAAAAGTTTTCTAAAACTTTAAGAGGACCAATTTTCTTATATAAAATTTATTCTACACTTTCTACATATCATTTTTTTTGTCAAGGATATATTTAGAGCATTATTGTTCCTGGTTTGAAAAAGTCCAAACTGTCTTATTCAAAGATTAATTAAAATCAAGAGAAGTTTTTGAAAAACCCAATTCATCCTCCTCTTGGTTGTTTATTATTTCTCAAAAATCCCTTTTGCCGCCAGTCATCATGGAGAAATCTCTGCTAAGAAAGTTTAAAATTCCCTAGATATCTGCATATTCAGGAAAGGGCGACCCTCATGATCACATTCAGAGCTACGAACCCCTCATGGTATTACATAGATGGGAAGATGAAATTATTTGCCAGGCTTTCCCTCTGACTTTGATAGATCATGCTCAAGCATGGTACAATGGTTTTCCTGAAGGCTCCATATCCACTTTTGAACAACTGAGTGCTTGTAGTAAGTGGGTACATCAAGCAAGCAATCCATTAAGGAATTGATGTGTATCACGATTTAAACTCTTGAGGCTCGGATTTATTTTGTGAGCAAGCCCATGGTCATTATGGTTATATATTATTCATTTTATTATACAATGGTTATGTGATGGAATGAATGATGAGGGTATGATGAGACCTTAAATAAGAATCCAAAAAATCTTCCCATTGCATCAATATTAGATCTAAATGGCGAATCTGATTCATCGTGGCTGTCCACTATCGTATGGGTTCATCAGTCTAATTGGGTGTGCCCAATAACTAAAATGTGAGAGTTCATTTCATGAAACATTGTTTAATTTTTCCTATTAACCATGAGATGGGGTGGTATTCAATGGGTTTCACCTGACCAAGTAACTAAAATGTGAGAGGGGTGACGTTCAACTTATTACACATAGCCAGGCAGTGGGAGGGATCTAACTAGCCCATCAAGCCAAGTAACTAAAATGTAAGGTTTATGATGGGTAAGACGCCGAAGATCGAGCTCCACATAGATGTGGTGGAAAGTGTTGCCTACTCAATTATGAGCATACTCCAAGTAACTAAAATGTGAGGGGTATTCTCATGAAGGGAATTTGACCACCCGCTGTAGGATCCTAAATATAAAGGCATCATGTTTCTTGCTTGGGAAGTGCAAGATTTGAAAAAGCTAGTGGGACTATCCATTTGTTTAAAGACCATAATAAATGGTGTTTTACGAAGATACAAGCTAATATATTTATTTATTTTCTAGAGATTAAAATAGTAGGACTAAATATGTTATCACATATTCTAGATACTAATAGGCTCATTGGCCCTAATTTTCCTGACTGGTTCCGTAACTTAAAGATAGTGCTCAATATGGAAAGAATTGATGATACTTTATCTTTTGCTCCACCTACTAAAAGTCCCCAGACTGCGACTAAGGAAAAGATGATCACTTGGGATATTATGAAGAGAATGACATGAAAGCCCGTAACTACATTCTTGCATCAATGTCTAATGATTTATAACGTCATCTTGAGCATTTTATGAGTGCTGCGAGCATGATACAACATCTCAATGATCTCTTTGGAGAGCATAGTGGGACAACTCAGTATGAGATTGAAAAAGCTAGTTAGGGCCTAGATGGTTGAAGGTTCAGATGTAATACCCCATAGAAATTAGTTTGAAAATTTAGTTAAGTAATTGACAAATCGATAGAAAGGAGTACCCAGAATATAAATATCTAAGGAAAAAGGTATGTCATTGACAAGTGTCTTGAGACGGGATTTATGACATTGAAAACAATCAGAATAGAGACAATTTTTCGGTACAGCTAATCTCAGTCTGGAAAATCGAATGATCATAAGGGATGTAATACTCAATATTTTTAGACTCATATACTTGAGGAAATAGGATATTTCAAGGGATTGTGGAAGTATGGAGACAAAAATTCAGTGGCAAAATTGTAATTATTGAGGTTCAGGTCAAAGTGTAATTTACCTAAAAACTAAGGGTATTAGCATAATTAATCCTTTCTTCAGGGACTAAAATGAAATTAAAAATTGGCCCCAAGACCAAGTTAAAAATGGTCTAAGTGCAATTACCTTAACAGTTTGGGCCAAAGTGTAATTCTTGGAACTTCGCGACTTCATCATTAGGGTAATGAATTGGGCCAACTAACCATTAGAAGTCATGATAATCCATAATGACTCCCTTGAGGTGGCAGATAAGACTCATGATGATGCATAATGACTTCCTTGAGATGGCAGATAAGATTCATGATGACCTCACAAGGTAGCAATGCGTGATTGGCTATAAAAGTTTGCTTAGCCTCCAAGTTTGCTTAGTCACCAAGCTATGGGCATGTGGAAAGCACTCATGATGATGCATAATGACTCCCTTAAGGTGGAAGATAAGATTCATAATGACTCCTTTGAGGTGGAAGATAAGATTCATAATGACTATATGAGGTGGTGGTATATGATTGGCCACTTGAAGATAAATACTCATGATGATTTTAGGGATAGGATTTGATTGGAAAGATTTGTTATGATTACTACTCAATCCTAGAACTATAAATAGCATGCTCATGGCCAAGAGTTTTCTCATTCAAAGTTGTGGTAAATTCGTGTAGAGATTCGAGTTTAGTGGTTAGAGGGCTTTTGTTCCTAGAGAAGAAGAAGCATGTAAAGCACACACGAGGTATCACACACACAGAGCACTTAAGTAGCATGTGAAGGCGTGCGAAGAGATGGTTTGGTCAAAAGATTTGAGAATTTGCACAAAAATTGAGGCATTCTGAGTTTGTTCGAGGTGAGTGATTCTATCCTAGCACTTGGTTTACTGTACACATTCTTTCTTAAACTTGATTTAGTTACATGCAAATGTTTTTGATGTATGTGAATGGTTGAACTTGTTATGGTTGTTTTCATATGAGAGATTCATCCCAAAATGTTTATTCTTATGCATTGAATTTTGTGCTATAAATTATGTACATTAAATGTTGTTTTCTATGATGCATCGAGTCATGCCATGTGGCATTAATGTATTTTGTGTTTATCCATATGGGATGTGGGATGTCAACTTGTGATGTGCCACTTGAGTGATATCACTAGGACAGCGTGCCAAGGATTAATGCCCACTTATGACAGGGGTTGAGAGTGGACAACACCCTTGCTATTCAAAAAGTGGCAGGGCTGAAAGTGTACACCACCCCAGATCGACTTAAGTGGCGGGGCTGCTAGTGGACACCACCCTAGGGCCTTTGAGAGGTAGCATTATTTCTAAGGTGGAAGTGGATTCCCAGGGATAGTGTTGATCATCATGTGGCCAGGATTTGTGTTGACGTGGTTGTATATACTTCTGAGTGGGAACGTAATGATGATGGGGTGATTCTTGGGTTCATGCATTGATGTTGCCCCTCTTAAGCTAGGACAGTGTTATGCCAATGTGTCGATGTGGTCATGTTACCTTTAGAGATATTGCATTTTCCCCGATTAGGGTTAAGTGTTGTGTGGGATTCTCTTGGGCTGGGATATGTCAGGGGATATGTCATCTTTGTTTTATTTATTGCATTCATTCATGAAAATGTTTTGAACTCTCACTTAGATGATTCAACATCTAATTTTAGACTTTGTCCCTGGGATATTCAAACGTTCCAGGAGAAAGCAACGGTGCGAAAGGAAAAAGGATTACCGAGGACTAATGAAGATTAGTAGGTGGTTCGTAGCATGTCTTTTGATTATGATGTATATCTTGATGATGTCATATTTTGACGATAGTGCGATTTTCATGTTATGAATAAAATGGTTCGGTTGTGTACCGCTTGAGGTTTCGATCTAGCTTCCGCATTTATGATGATTTGTCTGTCTTAGCTTATTGATTCTTACTTTAGTATGCTGAGAAGGTATAACGACATTGTTGAGGAACAATTTGTGTGGATTTTATGTTGAAAAAAATATATTCCCAAAATCTTACATTATCTAATGCCCTAGGAAAAGTAGGGTGTTACATCAGATGTTGGGGAACATGTCATTAGCATGATCAATGCAATTAGTCAACTAGATGCCTTTGAATTTCTGATAAATCCTCAACTTCGTGTTGATCTTATCTTGTAATCATTACGAGAGTCTTTTGGTTCTTTCATAACTTATTTTTGTATGAATAATTATTAGCCAAAAGGCAGATCTTTGGAAGATTTATGTAATGGTTTGAGATGTATAGCTCAAGACCTAGTGAAATTTCATTGGGAGTTGAAATTGAACCTATGGGATGTCTGATGGTGGTTTCAACACCTATGGGAAGGAATATGGAGTCCTCAGAGGTGACTGACTCGAGGATCCATGAGGTTTGGAGTTAAGTCTGGTACAACAAGTAATGCCAGAAGTGACGGAGGAAGAGACCAGAGCTTTGTGATAGGATCCCTAAGCTGTCTGTGAAAAGATTAAAAGTATGTTGAGATTGGCAGGCTTTTGTCAGATATTTGTGAAGAGAATTTCTGGAATAGTTGTGTCCATGTTAGGACTCGTGAGGAGAGTTAAGTAAGAATGGTCTGTCGGATGCAATGAGAGCTTGTGGTACCTCAAAGGTTTAGGTTACATGATAATCAACGTGAATGGTGATCGTATTTGGATCATGTCAAGGCACAAGGTGAACTACCCTATGTATGACTTGGAGCTGACAGCTGAGGTTTGTGCTCTTAAGGTTATGGAGGCACTACCAATATGATGAGACGTATGAGGTGCTCACGAACCACAAAAGTCTGAGGTATGTGTTCTCGCAGAAAGAGCTGAACATGAGGCAACGACTATGGATGGAGTTCCTGAGGACTACGAATGCACCTTTTGTATCGCAGGGGTGTGCCAATGTGGTGGTCGGGTTGATGGCCCAGGGGTGGCCACTGATTGAGGCTTTTAGCCTAATGTCGGTGAGTGTAGTGTCGAAGGGTTCGTCCGTCTTGATAGCTAGCCTGACAGTTTGGCTGGATCTAGAGATCAAGATACTAGAGACTAGTGGGGGTGACCGATATATACATCTATGGATATATGAGTGTGGCCAGCCCAAGGGTTATGATTTTTGAGATGCAAGATGGCATTCTCAAGTTTTGGGGTAGGATGTGCGTGCCTAAAGTTTGGGAGGAGCACCTACCATTGGTTGAGTTCATGTTGCCACGACAACGTCGGAATGGCTTCTTGTGTGGTTTGTGGTGGAATAACACTATCGGTCGCCCGATATACTAAAACTATCGACCGTTGGACCCTCAGTCGAATAGTCCCTGTGGTTGAATCGAGTGGGTCGGGCAGTCCATACCCAAGCTGGGAAAGTTCGGACCACTGGAGGTGAGGAAGCCTCTGCCAGCAGGTCCGTCGGATTTCCTTAGGGGAGGAGCGATCCCACGTCAGGACGATGTAGGGGTGCTAGCTGTCGATTGTTGATGTATGGTTGTTGGTCGTTCTTGTTTGTTCACCACCAGAAAAGTTAGATTAGAAATAGTAGAATTTTGTAGACTATGAGATAGGTCTGGACTGTGAAATGGCTTATTTTGATCTTTAGAGATTGCGTGTATGAGCCAATTTCAAGGACGAAATTCTTTTAAGGGGATAGATTGTAATACCTCATATTTTCGTAAGGTTGTCATGTATTTTAAGTAAGTTTAAAATATCGAAAAATGGGTTTGAGAGGGCAGTAAATCGACTACAGGGAGTGCCCTGGAGCTTAGATACCTAAGGACAAAGGTATACCTTTGACAAGCGTCTCGAGGTGAGATTTATGACGCTGAAAGAAATAAAATAAGAGACGACTTTCGGTTAAGCTAAGTTGTTACCTAAAAAGGCCGAATGATGGTAAGGGGCTCCTGAGAAATCATACATACCAAGTAATTTTCAGTTATTAATTTTGAGATTTTAAGTATCTCGATAAATTTGATGTTTGAGGGTGTAATTGTAATTATAGAATTATCCAAGCGAAATAAAGATGAAATTATAAGTTCATGTGGTAAAATATAAAAGTTGAGGACTTGAAATATGGGCCAAAGTGTCATTTGAAAGAAGTTGGGGAATTATCTTGGATTTTAAAAATTGAATTCATTATAGTTTTGGATTTGAAAAGCAATTCAAATATATCTTTGAGTCTTTGGAGTCCATGGCTAAGATTGTGATAAGTGGCATAATATGATTGGTTCAAGTAATTTATAAATAGGCACCATGGGTTGTTCTCAAATCATCCAAGAGATCTTTGAGGAGTGAAGCACTCTAAGAGGAGGAGCTTGCTCTAGAGAGAGAGGAGGAAGTTCGGCAAGAATACGGGAAGAAATTGAAGGAGAAGCCGGGGAGAATGAGTCTCATCGGAGTTACGAGCCTTCATCGGAATTGGTCAAAATTAGTCAAAAAAAGTGAGGTAAGTTTGATTTTTGTTTTTTTATTTTTTTGATAATTCGGTAGAGGAGGAAGAGAGGGTCGTGTAGATTCAAACGGGGGGTTGAATCGGAGTTAAAACGATGGAGATATGGCCGAAATACGAAAATGACGTAATGCTGTCCGAAATCTGGCAATAGAGCGTGAGATATACGCACTAGAAGTGGCTACTCGTGAAGGTACGTGAGCCACTTTCTGGGGGCACGTGAGGGCGCGTCAGAGGCCCATTTTCCTTCAAATTTTTCAGTTATGCGCCTACTTTAATACCCTTCAACCCTACATAAAAATATTTGAGTTTAGGTTTACCGAAATACATGTTTTTTTGCAGAAACCTAGACCATTTGCAGTAAAACTGTACCGTCTAAGAGGTAAACCAACGAGGTGAGACTCCTATACTCTAAATCCTATTCTTATTCTCTTATGAGAGACTTCTATTGCATGAGACATGTTTTGTGAAGTTCTTATACGTAAACTCTTATTATTCTCTTACATTAAATCATGTTGCATATATGAACTGAATTTTCTTGAAAATATATGGTGTTGGCTTTTTAACTGTTGTATTTATAAAATTCGTGTTGCCATACTGTTGTACCTATTTGTTGTTGGCTGAGGGAAAAAGTCAGATATCCCCCGAGAGGTGCTATGCGTGCGTTATCGAGAAAGCTCTCGTAGGGAAGACTGTGAGCCTAAGGAACAACGAATGTGGTGCTTGCATGAGTGCTATGAGGTCAGGCCGAAGTGACATGGTTTGGGACCTCCCGAGAGGCGTTATGCGTGTGCCATTGAGAAAGCTCTCATCGGAGGAGGTTGACGTGTTCACGAGATACTTCGAAATAGGTCTCGTTGTCTTTTCATACATTTTATACCTGATCATGCATCGATATAAATTATTTTTTTTTTGGAGTTTCTCACTTGAAGGTTCATCCTCTAATTGGACTATGTCCCTAGAATATTCAAACGTTCCAGGTTCGACAAGTGGCTCGAAGGGAAAAGAGGTAGCTGAAGAATAAGTTTAATTTTGCTGTATGTAGAAAGCTTATCATATCTATGTATGATTTGGATATGTTTAACACGTTCAGTTATCAGTTACGAGAGATGATTTCCGTGTAACACATTTTGTAGACGTCTTGAATAATTTTATGACAGATAAAGCATTATGGTTGTGAACCATATCAAATTCGATCTAGCTTCCGTATTTGAAATTTTAACGCTTGTCTTAGCTATTCGATTATTGGGTTTGTTAAGCTGAGAAGGTGAAAATTAGGGTTTTTGGGATATTGTGTGATGTGTGATAGCTATTGTGATATGAAAAATTTTTATTCCCGAAATCCTAAATTATAACACGCTCAAGAAATTTGGGGTGTTATAGTTGGTATCAGAGCTTAAGTTTATTGGAAGACTTAAGTGACTCCTATATAGTTGATATTAGAGGGGAATGTTATTTGGAGACTCAGGAGAAGTTTGACTGGGAGACTCAAGAAGATCCGATATTGATAGAACCAGTTAGTAGGAACCCCAAGTGAAGGCTTAGAGGAAAGAGACTAACCGTTCATAAGACGAAACCCCTATTTGAGATTCTAGGATTGACGATTGAAGTCTTAAAGGCTATGGATTTAAGTGTGGTATAGTGAAAGTCCATGTCTAGGAAAGTTTTGGCTAAGGAAAGACTTGGTATTTAAGTGTATCCATTTGTGACCCACCTCTCTTTCCTGGGAACTTACCTGGTATACTATTCACGTACATACACTATTCCAGTATACAGTTACTATTCTCAATGAATATTGGAAGCTTGATGGAAGTTAGTATAAGCAAAATGATCTAGCTATTGAAGTTAGGATCCAACGATATGATTCGGGTGTAAGGTTGACTCGGTAACCATGATTATGGATCTGAGAGATTTAGAGACTGTTGATTTAAGGTCACTAGACAAAATCCTCACAGTGAAAGATAAGATAACTGGTAGTTATTGAGGATGATGGAATCATGAATGATTAATTTGATGAGGCATGGCTTAGCTGATAAGTTAAGGATTAAATGATAAGGATTTTTCGAGGATCATTTAGTGCCACGGAAATAAGATGTATAGATAAGGTATCCAACGGATTGGATCAAGCGAGAGACCGAAGATGGTCAAGGGACAACGTGTGAGTTACGTCAATTAAATGAGGTGATAGTGGTGCACCTGATGTGACTCGCAAGGACGGGATAAGGAACCTTAACAGCGTGACGGTACTACTGATTCGGTGTTCGCAGTGACAGATCTAGATCTAGGGACCCGCGTGTAGAGGGCTAATGGATGGCCTGCGGTAAGGTACGGGAGGCCTGTCAACTGAAACATCATAAGCAGATTGCATGAGAGACGATCAGATGCTAAAGATTTGGGATAACCTAGTAGGGTCTGTGCCTTGTAGAGGGATTCAAATTCCCAATGGTCTAGGATGCAAGATGTGCCGTTAGCTATGATTGATCGAGGCCGGAAGCCTCGGGAATCTAAATGTGATGAATTAAATATGGACTAAGTGTTCTATTTAAAGAATTGTATCTGGGTTTGTGGTTATCTTGGGAATGGGTGACATGACAAACAGTGCAAGGCTCGAGGAGTAGAATACCTCGATATCTCGTACGACAATGCTAAGTGAGATCATTGCTCATGATTTCTTTCCTAACCATAAGTTAGCTCATTTGGTTCTCTTAACCAATTAGTTTCAAGATATTTTAAATTTCTTACAAATAACTCCTTAGCCCAAAACTTCTTTGCACTTTTATCACTTGAGCCCTAGAACTCCTTAAACTTTCCAAAATCCCTTAAGGTGATGATCCCTTGCATTAGTCTTCATGATCTTTCGGAAAATCCTTCATTTGTTCCTCGGTGATTACCTGGGAACTTCACATGTATCAACCGTATCCTTCGCCTTCCAAGGAAACTCTTTACTTCTTAAACAACAATGCCTAGAAAAACTTTGGGTATTACATCCTCCTCCCCTTAAAAAAAAGATTTCATCCCCAAAATACACTCCTAGGTTTCCATATGGTTGAAGAGGTGTGGGAACTTCTGCTGCATTTCCACTTCTCTCTCCCAAGTGGCTTCCTCAATATTATGGTGTTTTCACAACACTTTCACTAGTGGTATCACTTTACTTCTTAGCACTTTCTTTTTCCGGTCCAAGATTTCAATTGGTTCCTCAGGGTAGGTTAAATTCTCTTGTAGCTCAATCGTTTCTTTTGGAATTCTCTGGGAAGGATCGAGTTCTCACTTCTGTAGACGAGACACATGGAACACATCGTGTACGTCAGACATTGTTGGGGGTAGTGCTAGCCAATATGCTACTGGCCCAATATGTTCCAAAACCTCGTACGATCCAACATAGCGTGGGTTTAACTTTCCTCTTTTCTTCCCCTAGTGCATGATCTTCAAGTACGCCTTGTCTCTAGTTTGAAATTCCAAATCCCTCCTCTGATTATTGGCATATGACCTCTGTCGGTTTTGAGCTTCCTTAATCATCTCTTGAATCACTTTAATCTTTTCATTTGTTCATTGCACCATTTTAGGTCCCAAAAGCTGTCTTTCTCCCACTTCGGTCCAACATAGAGGTGTTCTGCACCTTCAACCATAGAGAGCTTCGTATAGAGCCATACTAATACTACTGTGATAACATGGAGCCATACCAATACTATTGTGATAACTATTATTTTATGCAAACTCGATCAGGGGTATGTGCTCCTCCCATCCTTTTGAGAACTCAATCACACAAGATCGCAACATGTCTTCCATTGTCTGAATTGTCCGTTCTGACTATCTGTCTGTTTGGGGATGATACACCGTACTAGCTGCAATTGGGTCCCCAAACATTTTTGCAAACTCTCCCAAAATCAAGAAGTGAATCTCAAATCCCTGTCGGACACTATACTCACTGGAGTTCCATGCAGTCTGATTATCTCTTTTATATACAACTGTGCTAACTTGCTGATGGGTTGCCCTACTTTCATGGGTAGAAAATGAGTGGACTTTGTTAGCCCGTCCACTATTACCCATATTGCATCGTTTCCCATAGCTCCTTTTGGAAAACCCGTAACAAAATCTACTATGATATGTTCCCATTTTCATTTCAAAATATCTAGAGGTTGCAGTTTCATATCAGGCTATTGATGTTCGATCTTTATCCTTTGATAGGTGTCACATCAACTCACATAACGAGCTATGTTTTTCTTCATCCCCGGCCACCAGTACAAATTCCTCAAGTCGCTATACATCTTGGTAGCACCAGGGTGGATAGTGTATTTGGCTCGGTGTGCCTTTCCCAAAATGGTTTGCCTCAATTCCTTGACCCTAAGCACATAGATTTGGTTCATGAAATGTAATATACGATCAGAAAAACTGAAGTCAGGGTTTTTTTCCCTTCCTTGGTCATCCACCCACAACTTCAACCTCGAGTCTTCCAGATTAGCTTGCCAAATCTGCTCCACTAAATGGGAATGAACCACCAGGCTAGCAATGTACACAGACGTTCTTTTATAAATCGCACCCACTAACAATTGGCTAAAAGCCTCCACCAGTCCCCACTCCCAGGCCATCAAATTAGCTATCAGAATAGGCCTTTTCTTGCTTAATGCATCAGCCACAACATTTTCCTTCCCGAAGTGGTATTGGATCGTACAATCATAATTCTTCAAGAATTCCATCCACCATCATTGCCTCATATTCAAATCCCTTTGTGAAAATAAATACCACAAGCTCTTATGATCTGTGAAGATCTTGAACTTCTCCTCATACAAATAGTGCCGCCAAAGGTTCAAGGCAAACACAACCATAGCCAACTCCAATCATGGGTAGGATAGTGTTGTTCGTGATTTTTCAATTGCCGAGATCCATATGCCACCACCTTTTCGTTCTGCATGAGTACACACCCCAAGCTAGTTTTTAAGGCATCAGCATAAACTACAAATCCTCCTGTCCCACAAGGTATGGCTAAAATGGGTGCAGAAGTTAGTCTCTTTTTGAGTTCATTAAAACTATGTTCACATGCCATATCCCATTCAAACTTAACTTTTTACAACAATTAAAACTCACACTAAGGCCACAGTACAACGCTTTTACAGTCAAAACGTAAAGAAACTAGCTATCCAAGGACCACTTCCTTTTCTTTTCTTTGGCTTGACTCTGGGGCACCTGTCATGACTAACCCACCTGGAATGTTGAATGTTATAGGGGTATGAGACACCCAAGTTAGACAGTTATATCTAAGTGAGTGCATCAAGAAGAGAAAGTATGCATGTAAATGAGTTATGCAAAATGACATGAAACCTCTTGTGTGGAAGTGATGCCGAGGTGTTGCAATCACCCCCACTGATCTATCATGTTCTCACATCTCCATGAATTTTCACCAATCTAACATGAGATCCTGATTTCAACTAGCCGCACACACCAAGTGATGCATGACAAAGAAAGAGAAAATGTTTAGTTTAAAGGAAAATCATGCTTATGCAAGTAATCACCCATACTCTTGTGAAGAAAAAATGTTTGGTATGTATCGTAAGTATGCAAGAAGCACTCACCTTGCTGGTTTGGAAGCGTTAAGGCACTGTTCACAAGGTTCGGGAATGTTTTTCTACAAAAAATAATATACTTTCGTAACTCAAACCTAAAATATTTTTACATAGGGTCCTATGAATAAATTTAAGGACCAAATCTGCAAAATTTTGGGCCAAGGGGGCCCCACATGCGCCCACATGCATTGGGGGAAGGACCCCCATGCGCTGCACTCGTAGCAGAAGAGTAGCGCGTGAGCTGCACGCGCCGCCCCTCCTGTTTTAACTACTTGCTATTTTTTGACCAATTTTCTATCGTTTGGACTCCGATTTGACCCCTGTTTGAACCCACGCGACCCTTATTCAATTCTATATCGAACCATTAAAATAAATTTGACTTACCTTAATGTTTCAATGCTATTTCACTCCTTTTACTTTGGCAGTCCAAATTTCTCGATAAAGTGTTTTTCCACCTCCTTCTTTGGCAAAGTTTCTCCCCTCAAACTCACCTTCATTTTCCTCTTTTTTAATGATGAGAATGTCCCTTCTAACGGCTTAATATTTATAGGCATCCTCGGCCAATCCGGGTGTGCCTTGTGTTGCTTAGATAAGTTAGGTAATCATTGCTTTCGTAGGATCGCGCCACGTGTCCCTAGAGATTTGTGCCCTTTCATGCCCTTACAACAAGTGTCCCTTGAGATGTGTGCCACCACATGCTTAATTAGATTTTTCAAGATCCCCCATCATTGCTCATGATTACTTTCCTAACCATAAGTTAGCTCATTTGGTTCTCTTAACCAATTAGTAACAAGATATGTTAAATTTCTTACAAATAACTCCTTAGCCCAAAACTTCTTTGCACTTATATCACTTGAGCCCTAGAACTCCTTAAACTTTCCAAAATCCCTTAAGGTGATGATCCATTGTTAGTGTAGGTGCTCTAGACCCAATCATATTAGGCATGTTGTACACTGACAATTGTAATCATGTTTATTATTTGAATAAAGAGTTGTTCAAATTCACAAGAAGTCATTATATTAGTTTCTTATTATTATTGTAATAACCGAATGAAACTAGATAGAAGTCTATATGATGTCTATTGTGATTAATCTATAAAGATGTGAGATTATGCATCACAGTTTTTAGACATCATTAAACGTCCCAAATTGTAGCAATGCCAAAAATAGACATTGACAATTGCGGTAAGACTTGCATGTGCTAAGTCTTGAGATCACATAGGATACATTGACGAGAGGATCAAATTACACGATAACCATACTCATGAAAGGTTACTTGTGGATTATGAATCCTTCTGAATAATAGGGTAGGCATGATGCCTTTCTAGAGACCAATCTTATCTTATGTGTTCGTTCCAACACATTGCCAACATATTCAGAAGCCTAATGAGTCATACGCAATAAGCACGGTCCCTAGTTTAAACCAGGAGAGCGAATGTATGGTTAAGTGGGACACTTCGACAAGAAGTTGTGCCATCGTAGGTTCTCACGGAAAAAGAACAAAGGGACGTAATGACGTCGATATGACAAGGGGTCGTCATAATGGAAATAGATTCCTAAAATGGCAATTGATTAAATTAGGAAGGAGTTTCTAATTTAATAATTTTCTATTTGTTAGAGTAGCAAATAGGAAATAATATATATTTGGGCATAAGTTAATATTTGAACTAAATTGAATTTGGGCCAAATCTTAAATTAAATATTATATTTGGACTAAATTAGATTTGGGCCAAATATTAAATATTAAATATTATATTTGGACTAAATTAGATTTGGGTCAAATATTAAATTAAATATTATATTTGGGATTGAATCAGATTTGGCTTAAAATATTTTATTTAAACCTATAATTGGATTTGGGCCACTTAATTATATTTCTAGTTGGATTAGGATAAGCCCACTTAAGATTCTAATTAAATTACAATTAATGGACTAACCCAATCTATTAGGATTTGAGAAACCCTAGGATGTTTATCTATAAATATCCCTTTATGGGTTGCCCAAATATAATGGTTGTATAGTTTTTCAAGAGTTGAAAAACGAATTGTCGTTCACTCTTCCCCGTTTCTTTTTTGCATCGATATGAAATGTGGGCATTCTTTTCCGTCCATACACAAGCCGCGAGAAGGAGAGGAGCTAGCACTCCTATTCCACTCTCCTTGCCAACGGATGTGTGTCGCATATCACGAGTTAGAGGCCAAACGCTTGGACGGCTCGAATCTGCGAATGACTCAAAAATCTAAAGCTTATATTTATTTTATTTGTATGTGAATGATTTGATTTCGACGTTGATCTAATCGCTGAGATTGGGGTAAGGTTCAAAATTTTTTAACTACGCTACTTGCCCCATAGTGATCTTGCTTTACTTTCATCCCTTACATTAGTTTTCATGATCTTTCAGAAAATCCTTCATTTGTTTCTCGGCGATTACTCGAGAACTTCACATGTATCAACTGTATCCTTCAACTTCCAAGGAATCACTTTACTTCTTAAACAACAATGCCTAGAAAAACTTCGGTTATTACAGCGACGGTGAGTCGCGAGAGGCCATGATGGCATGCAACTGCAAGCAACGACCTGTAGAGACGACACTGGCAGCAACAATGACAAGCAGAGCCAGGTGGCTGCAGTCGGTGGTTCTACATGCAAGAGTAGGCATCGCAAGGAAGAAGAAGGAAGGAGATGAAGGAAAAAAGAAAAAGAAAAGAAACGAAAAAGAAAAGAAAAAGAAATAGGAAAAAAATCTTGAAAAAAAGGAGAAAATAGGGAAAAATTCTGAAAAATTCCAAAAAAATCGAAAAAAAAATCTGGAAATGAATTTATGGCTTGAGGAGCATGCCAGTGGCTCAGAAATGAAATCAAGGTGCAAAGGTAGCAACCAAGGAGGCGACGCCGATGTAAGCGTTTAGCCGGATTTCTCTTCCAGATGAGTAAGGTAAATTAATTAATTATTTTTGAGTTATTTACATTATGTGAGATAGTGTAAAATAAGTGTTGGTTGGATAATACCTTTAGTTGGGGTTGTTTGGTAATTGTTGATGGGTGGGTTTTTGTGAGGTATGGCAAAAACATAGGCCATGGTTTAATTTCTAATAGTTGGGTTTTGTGTGATTGCATATAGGTTCGACCGAGGAGGCAGTGATCCTAGAAAAGTTCGGAGTTCAATCGAGCATTCTCGCTCTTAGCAGAAAAGGCTTCCAACCAGGTAAGGGATGGCCCCAAGGTGGTGGCCTTGTGAATGTCTAGTAAAATCGATAAACATATGTTGTGTGCAGTTGCGTGTTATGCATATTCTATAGGTGGCCTAGTGGAGTTCTATTGCCATGGGAGAGACTAAAAGCATGCTAGGGGTAATATTGGAGGTTAATGTCTCAAATAAGTGGGTTCGGAGGGCAATGATGCCTCGTCATTCATGCATACTTACTTGTCATTGCATCTCATATATTATCTTGTTTACATTCATTTGCACCATTACTGAGTCTTTATGACTCATGAGGTTTTACCTTGTGTTATAGATGTTGCAAGTCCACATGCAAGCAGTGATGATATCGGGAGGAAAAAGTAGCGATTAGCATTGTTGCCCGAGATTTGTATGTTGTATATGTTCTTGTATCACATGTGTGTTGAATATATATGTTGTTGGACACTAGATGTATCTAGTTTGTTGTAATCAGCATAATGGGTTGGATGCTTGTGAGATTTCATGTTGTAAGTCATTGTAGTTTGATGAAGCCAAGTTTTCGGATTGTGTAAGGATCAAAAAGGTATTTCCCATAAATCCCCAGTACTCAGCAGATTTTTTTGTTATGTTGTTTGTGCTTGGGTCACCTTTGGCTTGTTGTGAGGTAAGCTGGGGAATGGTGAGGCTCACTTGGGTTTGGGTTCTGTTCAACTATATTTTCTTTAAATGTTTTGGGATCGATTCCTTGAATGGAGCGAAGAGAAGGACAAAGCCTAGTCCCCGCCTAGGGCGTTTCTTTTAAAAACATAGTCCATTTCTTCATTTTCAGCTTGATGGGTGAGTAATCCGATTGATTATTCACTCATGGCACCTGTAGATAGGAGCAAGTCGTTACAAACACGAAGACCGTGTATTCAAACTTACTAAGGCATTATATGGTCTCAAACAAGCACCTAGGGCATGGTTTGAAAGACATAGCAAATTCCTTCTAGAAAAAGGTTTTAGAAAAGGTCAAATAGATATAACTCTGTTTATTAAGACTCCAAGTAAAGACATTATAAGTTCAAATTTATGTAGATGACATCATTTTTGGTTCAACTAACAAATCCCTATGTCATGAATTTGCAAATCTAATGCAAGGAGAATTTCAGATAAGTATGATGGGAGAATTAAAATATTTTCTAGAACTACAAATTAGGTAAGAAGATGAGAGAATTTTCATATCTCAACAAAAATATGTTAAAAATCTTCCTAAGAAATTCAATATTCAAGAAAGAAAACCTATAGTCCTATGAGTAGTGCATCATACCTAGACAAAGATGAGATAAGTCAAGTTATGAATAAAAAATTATGAAGTATTGTAACGTCTCGCCTCCCGAAGCCCCCAAGCATGGAGGATCCATGAGAAGGTCGCTAGTAGTATTAAATAAAAGCCACACAAACCCAAACCATCATAAAAAAAACCATCAAGCATTTACAAGTAACAGGGTCTAAAGATACATCCTCTGAATATGATACAACAAGTCATAGGCACAAACATAATACATCCTCGTGGCGCAAGAGTCTAGCTAACTCTAACAGTACAACACCAAAACACTCTAGCAATACATCCTTCTTTTGGTGAGCTCTGTACACATTTATAGACACGAGATCAACCCCTGCTAGACTCACCCTCAACCCTATCTTTGCCTTCATCTGGAATGATGCAAGCAAAGGAATGAGCCACAAGATTCAACAAGTATAACAATGAGTAAATAAGGCATGATCCATGAACAAAGAAATATCACTAACTCATCATTAGCGACCCAATTCAAAACAAGAGTATAAGCTAATGAATCATGCTAATGTCATGTATAGCAAACATCCCATGAGTTCGTATATAACACAAGCAGTACCATGACATCGCATCTTACACCCACAATCACCACTAACGTTTGGGGCCAGAAAGCTCACTCCTAGGGCCCGGCTCTCTCACCACACAACCCTTGAGGACATTCAGCTCCTATCTAAGGTCATAACCACAACACAAACCACAAGGTCATTAGGGCCAAAAAGCTCACTCCTAGGGTGATGCTCGTGAGTACATACACCCCTGAGGACATTCTGCCCCCACCTAATGCCTCTAACCACCCTTATACCATGCATAAGGAAAAAGGAATGCCAATAAGCCCCCATGCCATGCATATTAACTACATATGTATAAGTAAAACTTGCTCATGTAGTGTCTTCTAATTCTTTCCAAATGCACACAAATGGGTTTAATGCCATGCCAATGAATGCATAACCACTCAAAACATGCAAGTTAAGCACAAACACGTACACCAGCTACATCCTAACAAGGAACACATCATTCCCAAAGGTTTATAGGGCGAAACGAACCCTATTTTTAAACTCAAAGGAGACCAGCAAGATTAAACAAGAGGCTAGGGAAATTTACAATCATTTTGACATAGGCATCAACAAAAGCCAAGCCTTTAGGAAATCTGATTTTTAGACTCACACTTACTGTAACACTCCCTTCTCCTAGAACTGCCCGAGAAGAGGTGTTACAGGGAAATAAAATAAAACTAACTGATAAACTGAAATCTGATACTATAAATGAATATCTCAATAAACTAAAATAAAAACTCTTGAGTAAACATAAACTAAAAACCATAAACTCTGTCTAAGGGACAATCCCTCAACTGAAATATAAAATAAACCTAAACTGATAAGACATCAACTAATCCCAAACATCTTTTATCTTGAGCGACTCCACGTACACGCATTACTGAATACTACTACTAAGCCCCACATCTGGTACTCCCCTGCTAGGACTTGGAATGATAAAGAGTACAAGGTGAGTTACAAAGCTCAGCAAGTAATAAGCTGGAAAGAATAACTGAAGTTGAATCGAAGAACATCCATACTGATAAATTGCTTACTGAACTTGTACTTAGAGATATAATAATTGTCTGTTTGCATTCATATAAAATGTAATGCACATAAACTGTAAACTAAATACAGGTATGTAACTTTGACTCATAGGCCCACATAATCTAATAACACATACTTGACTGATCTGAATCCTGCATACATAAAATTTGTAAGCACGTACTGTGGGCAAAGCCCCTAGCCCCCTATTTGCCACCAGGTGAACAACTCATAACCGAGTTGAAACTGATACTATGGGATCCCCACAGACTAAGCTGCTTGGCGCGCATAATGCAATGCTCTTACATAAATGCTAGCACACGATATGTAGTGTTCCATAAAAAGTCATGTTCAATGGTCATACCAAAATGTATGCACATAATCTCACAAAATAATGTTGAACATGTCATAATAAAATAATGCTGAACATGATATGATCTTCATCTATATATTGGAATACAAAGATTCTATGAATTATGATTTATGATATGGGCATGATTAACTTGTTATATTCTAGCATATAAATTCAATATTTGGAGGTATTGAATATTTTTACTTGAATTAAGCTATTTTGGAAGTTCAATTAGATTTCTGGAAAAGCCATCCGGATATCAAGAAGGATATCCGGATATGAAGAAAGACATCTAGATATGAAGAAAGCTCATCCAGATACACTAGTGCCCAAATAAGAAGCTATTCGGATATGCTGGGATATATTCGGATAGAAACTAGGACATCCAGATATGATTCAGGTCATCCAGATATCTTACTAAGGCATTCGGATGCTACTGGAAACTATTCGAATATGAAATTCAACTTTTGGGAAAAGCATCCGGATACTGAAGGAGGCATTCAGATATACTGGATCTATCTGGATACACGGAGAAAGCATCCGGATATCATTAGCAAAAAAACTATAGGCTCATCCAGATATGAACCAAGACATCCGGATATTACTTACAGAGAATAGTAAATATAATACCCTATATTTTCGTGAAGATGCCACATATTTTAAGTGAGTTTAAAATATTGAAAAATATGTTTGAAATGGCAACGAGTGATCAAATCAATCGCAGGGAGTGCCTAGATCTTAGATACCTAAGGATAAAGGTATATTTTTGACGAGCATCTCGAGACGAGATTTATAATCCTGAAAAAAATTAAATCAGAAATGGTTTTCGGTTAAGCTAAGTTATAGCCTAAAAATACCGAATGATGGTAAAGGGCTTCCGAAAAATTGTATATATTGAGTAATTTTGAGTTAATAATTTTGAGATTTTAAGTATCTCAATAAATTTGATGTTTGAGGGTATAATTGTAATTAGAGAATTATCCAAACAAAATAAGGATAAAATTAAGAGCTTATGTGGTAAAATATTGAAGTTGAGGACTTGAAATAAGGGCCAAAGTGTTATTTGAAAGAAGTTTGGGGTTTTAGCTTGGATTTCAAAAGCCATTCAAATATATCTTTGAGTCTTTGGAGTCCATGGCTAAAATTGTGACAAGTGGCATAATATGATTGGTTGGAGAAATCTATAAAAAGCCACCATGGATTGTTCTCAAATCATTCCAAGCAAACTTGAGAGTTGAAGCACTCTAAGAGAAAGAGCTTGCTCTAGAGAGAGAGAAGGCAGTTCGGCAAGAAGGCGGGAAGAAAGCAGTGAAGAAGCAGCGGAGAACAAGCCTAGTCAGAGTTGCGGGTCTTTGCCGGAGTTCGCCAAAATCAGTTAGCAAATAGTGAGGTAAGTTTGATTTTTTTTTATAATCCTGTAGAGGGGAAAGAGAGGGTCGCGTAGTTCAAATGGGGGTCGAATCGAAGTTAAAACGAGGAGATATGGCCGAAATACAAAAATAAGGCATTGCTGTTCGGATTCTGGTGCCTGCGCGTGAGTTACACGCGCCGAAAAATGGATGCGCTTGGGGGCACGTGTTCAACATTCTTGGGGCGCATGAGGGCTCGTTTTTACATGCAATTTTCTAGTTATACCCATAATTTAATACTCTTCAACCCTATATAAAAATATTTAAGGTTAGATTTACCAAAATGCATATTTTCTGCAGAAACCTAGGCCGTTTGCTGTGAAATTATACCGTCTAAGAGATAAACGAATAAGGTGAGACTCCGTGAGACTCCTACACTCCAAATCCTATTTTTATTTCTCTTATGAGAGACTTCTATTGCATGACACGTGTTTCGTGAAGTTCTTATACGTAAACTCTTATTATTTGCTTACGTGAAATCATGTTGCATCTATGAACTGAATTTTCCTAAAAATATATGTTGCTGGCTTTTTAACTGTTGCATTTATAAAATTCGTGTGGCCATACTGTTGTAGCTATTTTTTGTTGGCTGAGGGCAAAAGTCGGATATCCCCTGAGAGGTGCTATGCATGCGCCATCGAGAAAGCTCTCGTGGGGAAGGCCGTGAGTCTAAGGCACAACCGATGTGGTGCTTGCATGACTTCTATGAGGTCAGGCCGAAGTGACATGGTTAGGGACCTCCCGAGAGGTGTTATGCGTGCACCATTGAGAAAGCTCTTGTTGGAGGAGGCTGACGTGTTCACGAGGCACTTTGGAGTAGTTCTCGTTGTCTTCTCATACATTTTATACCTGATCATGCATCGATATAAACTATTTTTTTGGAGTTTCTCACTAGAAGATTCATCTTCTAATTAGACTATGTCCCTGGAATATTCAAACGTTCCAGGTTCGATGAGCGGCTCTAAGGGAAATGAGGTAGCTGAAAAATAAGTTTAATTTACTGCCTGTAACATGTTTTTGTTTATGTGCAAACTTATGTAATTTTGGATATGTTTAAGATATTCAGTTATCACTTGCTAGAGATGATGTACATTAATACATTTTGTAGACGTCTTGAACATTTTTATGATAAATAAAGTATTATGGTTGTGAACCATATCAGGTTCAATCTAGCTTCCGCATTTGAAATTTTAACGCCTGTCTTAGCTATTCGATTATTGGGTTTGTTAAACTGAGAAGGTGAAAATTAGGGTTTTTAGGATATTGTGTGATGTATGACAGCTATTATAATGTGATATAATTTTTATATTCCCGAAATCCTAAGTTATAACACGCTCAAGAAATTTGGGGTGTTACAGTTGGTATCAGAGCGAACCTAAGGAAAAGTTCACATGTGGCTAGATGAGTAAAGCCATCGTAAGTTTTGGGAATTAGGTTAGGATTTTTTTTGAAATATTTAGTGTCATTCTCTTGTTGCTTATTCAAATTGAATTGTGCCACGCCGTGATGATTTAATAGATCGCCCTGTCTTCTTGCCAGATGGTGAATACAAGAAGAAACATGCGCGAGAGAGACAATGGCGAAGAAAGCAACACCAACCCGCACCTAGGAGGTGGTGTGGGAGGTCAAAGAGATGCACGAGCTGACGTTGGTTAAGGCCGGATTGATAGGATCGAGAGAATCCTAGAAGGCATGGCTGGGCGAATTTTGGAGTTGCAGCCCGAGCAAAGAAGAGTAGATTCCTTGGAGAGGTATCTACGACAAAACCCGTCAGTGTTTCGAGGAAAACCGGCAGATGACCCTGCAATTAGTGAATACTGGTTAGACCAGACCGAGAAGATCCTACAAAGATTGAGAATTTTGAATGAGGACAAGGTCGAGTGTGCGACCTATATGCTGGAAGAGGAAGCTGCCCAATGGTGGGGGTCTATGCAGCGAGCGATACCTAACCGGATAGGATCTCAAGGGTCGGCAATGAACGTAGAATTGGGGGAGGCACCGCAGATGTCGTGGGAACGGTTTAAGGAACTGTTCAACGGGAAATTCTTTCCCACTTGCTAGAAGTTGGCTAGAGCTCGAGAGTTTATGAACTTATGCCAAGGGCCAAATATGTCTGTGGCCCAATACGAGGCTGAATTTTTACGGTTAATCAAGTATATGCCACTGTACGGGATGGACGATGTGGAGAAGGGATGAAAATTCTTACAAGGCTTGCAAATTGAATTTCAAAAACTAATGAGCCTGGTCCATGTGGAGTCTTATGCAGACATAGTTTTCAAAGCTATGTCAGCCGAGGAGAATATGACACGGGTGGAAGAACTAAAGGCCACGACGGTTCAAGCTAGAGGATAATTAGAGAAATCTCACTCAACTTTGGGACCTTGGGATGGGAAGATTGTGAAAAAGGGGAAGGCATGCTTTAGATGCAAAAAGAGGCACCCGGGGAAGAGGTGCGATGGTCAAATCATTGTCTATTATACCTGTGGACAGCCTGGGCATACTTCCAGAAATTGCTTGAAGGGAATGGTCCAAGAAGGTAAAGCCATAGCAGCAACACCAGTGAGCGTGATCTGCTACAATTGTAACCAACACGGGCACATCTTGAGAAATTGCCCGAAGAAGAAAGAGCAACCGCTAAAGATTGAAAAGGGAAAAGGGACCAGATAGGGGCGAGTCTATAATTTGACTAAGGAGGACGTAGAGGCAAACCCTGCAGTTATCCAAGGTACTCTCTTCATTTTGGATACTCCTATGCATGCATTGATAAATCCAGGGTCTACTCATTCTTTTATATCACATGTTTTGGCTGGGAGTTTGAGGGTAGAAATCGAGTCTATGGGGTGTGTTATGGTGATTTCGACACCTATGGGTAAAAGTATGAAGTCCTCAGAAATAGTGAGGGGATGCGAAATTAGCCTGAGTAATGTTCAGTTCTAAGCTGATCTAATTTTGTTAGAAGTATATGACTTTGACATAATCTTAGGGATGAACTTCTTGTCCAAGTACGATGCCAATATAGACTATCGTAGGAAGATAATAACCATAAGGAAACCCGAGGGAGGGTGGGTCAAATTTCAGGGGTAAGGCAACCCCGACGTTGGAAAGATGATTTCAGCAATGAAGGTTGCAAAGCTGTTAAGCCGAGGAGCTCATGGATTCATAGCTTATGCTTAGTTAGAAGAAAGAGAGGTACCAAAACTCAATGAGGTGCGAGTAGTACGAGAATATGATGACGTGTTTCCAGAAGAATTACCGGGACTACCTCCACCTTGAGAAATTAAGTTCTCAATTGAGTTAGTACTAGGAACCCAACCAATATCAATTCCGCTATACCGAATGGCTCCAGCAGAGATGAAAGAATTGAAGAGTCAGCTACAGGAGTTAACTGATAAGGGGTTCATTAGGCCAAGCACATCGCCATGGGGCGCACCAGTGCTATTTGTAAAGAAGAAAGACGGGAATCTAAGGATGTGCATTGACTACCGTCAGCTAAATAAGGCCACTGTAAAGAACAAGTATCCGCTCAAAAGGATAGACGAGTTATTTGATTAACTACAAGGAGCGAAGGTGTTCTCGAAGATTGATTTGAGATCCGGATATTATCAACTAAGAATTAAGCCAGATGACATTCTGAAGACGGCATTTCGATCGAGGTATGGCCATTTTGAGTATTTTGTAATGCCATTTGGATTAACTAATGCTCCAGCATCATTTATGGATCTTATGAATAGGGTTTTCAAGCCTTACCTGGATCGATTTGTGATCGTCTTCATAGATGATATATTGGTGTATTCTTCGAATGAGAGTGACCACGAGGAGCACTTGAGGATAGTGCTAGGAACCCTCAGGAAACACCAATTGTATGTCAAGTTCTCGAATTGCGAGTTTTGGCTATCCCAAGTTGCATTTCTTGGTCATGTAATCTCAGCCAAAGGAATCTTAGTGGATCCGGCCAAGATTGAGGCTATTCAAAGATGGAAGCAACTGACATGTGTGACCGAAGTGCGAAGCTTTTTGGGATTGGCAGGCTACTATCAAAGATTCGTGGAAGGGTTTTCAAAAATAGTTGCACCTATGACGAAGCTCATACGGAAGGAGGTAAAGTTCGAATGGACTGCAAAGTGCGAGGAAAGCTTTCAAGAGCTTAAGGACAGATTGACCTCGGCACCTATGCTGGCAATACCTAGTGGGCCAGGTGGATATGATGTGTACACCGATGCCTCGAAGGTTGGTTTGGGCTGTGTATTGATGCAGCATGGTTGGGTAATCGCATATGCATCACGTCAGTTGAAGAGGCACGAAGTGAACTACCCAACGCATGACTTGGAGCTGGCAGCGGTGGTATATGCTCTGAAGCTATGTAGGCACTACCTAGATGGAGAGAGGTTTGATGTATTCACAGACCACAAAAGTCTAAGGTATGCGTTCTCGCAGAAAGAGTTGAACATAAGGCAACGACGATGGATGGAGTTCCTGAAGGACTACGACTGCACCATCTTGTATCACTCGGGGCGTGCCAATGTGGTAGCTGATGCTTGGAGTAGGACTGTGCCTACTATTATGGCTAGGTTGATGGCCCAGGAGTTGCTGTTGATTGAGGCTTTTAGCCTGATGACGGTGAATGTAGTACCGAAGGGATCTTCTGTCCTAGTAGCTGGCCTGGCAGTTCGACTGGATCTAAAGATCGAAATACGAGAGGCTAATGGGAGCGACCGGCGTATACGTCTATGGGTAGACGAGCAAAGCCATCCCAAGAGTTCAGATTTTGAGATGCGAAATGGCATTCTCAGGTTTCGGGGTAGAGTGTACGTGCCAAACCTTCAGGAGTTGAGGTAGAAAATTCTGGATGAAGCCCACAGAGCTAAGTATACCGTGCACCCAAGAGCCACGAAGATGTATTGAGATCTTTGAAAAATTTATTGGTAGCCTGGGATGAAGGCCAACGTGGCTAGGAGGGTGGCACAATGTGATATATGCCAAAGGGTAAAGATTGAGCACTAGAAACCCACAGGGTTGATGAGACCTTTGGAAGTTCCTGAGTGGAAATGGGAACATATCATGATGGATTTTGTGACAGGATTTCCAAAGAGTCAAAGGGGCTCTGATGCCATTTGGGTGGTGGTAGATAGGTTGACAAAGTCAGCGCATTTCTTGCCTACAAGGATGGATCAACCGGTACAAAAATTCGCCGAGCAGTATGTGAAGGAAATCGTACGACTCCATGGTGCGCCGATAAGTATAGTTTCAAATCGAGACCCGAGGTTCACCTCGAGATTTTGGGAGAGTTTGCAAGAATGCATGGGGACCCAACTGAAATTGAGTACGGCTTATCACCCCCAGACTGACAGGCAATCAGAGAGGACAATTCAAATGCTTGAAGATATGTTGCGATCTTGTGCCCTTGATTTTGGAGGAAATTGGGAGGAGCATCTGCCACTGGTAGAATTCGCGTATAACAATAGTTACCAGAGCAGCATCGGGATGGCTCCTTATGAGGCTTTGTATGGAAGAAAGTGTAGGTCGCCTATCTATTGGACCGAAGTAGAGGAATGACAGATGTTGGGGCTCGAACTTATGCAACAAACTAACGATAAGATTCGAATAATCCAAGAAAGGATTCGAGCTGCGCAAAGCAGACAAAAATCCTATGCTGATCAAAGAAGAAGGGATCTAGAGTTCAAGGTAGGGGATCTAGTGTATCTCAAGGTGTCACCCCATCATTTGGTGACGCGTGGGAGCGGTAAAGGAAAGCTAAAGCCAAGGTATATAGGACCATATCCAATTGTGGAAAGAATTGGACCTTTGGCCTATCGATTGGAGCTTCCGCCTAGCTTGTTCGGGATTCATAATGTGTTCGACGTCTCCCAACTTCGAAGGCTTGTGCCAGATCCAACCCTCGGAGTTCGGGTTGAGACAATTGAGCTAAGGAATTACTTGACCTACCTAGAGTCACCTGGAGAAATTTAAATCGTCGGACTCAAGTGTTAAGAAATAAAGAGATCCCATTAGTGAAGATTCAGTGGGGAAAGCACTCGGATGACGAGGCAACATGGGAACTTGAGGAAACAATTAGGAAGAAATATCCTCATTTGTTCGAGGAAACGGAAATAGAGTAGGAAATTTTTATATTTTCTGCCAGAAATTGTATTCTAGAATGCAAAAATTATTTAACCTTCAATAATGTTGAGTATGTTTCAAATTTTGAGGCTGAAATTATTTTAAGGGGGGGAGAATATAATACCCCATATTTTTGTGAAGATGCCACATATTTTAAGTGAGTTTAAAATACTGAAAAATATGTTTGAAATGGTAACGAGTGACCAAATCAATCGCAGGGAGTGCCCTAGATCTTAGATACCTGAGGATAAAGGTACGAGATTTATAATGTTGAAAGAAATCAAATCAGAAATGGTTTTCGATTAAGCTAAGTTATAGCCTAAAGATACCGAATGATGGTAAGAGGCTTCCGAAAAATCGTATATATTGAGTAATTTTGAGTTAATAATTTTGGGATTTTAAGTATCTCGATAAATTTGATGTTTGAGAGTGTAATTGTAATTAGAGAATTATCCAAACGAAATAAGGATAAAATTAAGAGCTTCTGTGGTAAAATATTGAAGTTGAGGACTTGAAATAAGGGCCAAAGTGTTATTTGAAAGAAGTTTGGGATTTTAGCTTGTATTTCAAAGTTGGATTAATTCTAGTTTTGGATTTCAAAAGCCATTCAAATATATCTTTCATTCTTTGGAGTCCATGGCTAAAATTGTGACAAGTGGCATAATATGATTGGTTGGAGAAATCTATACAAAGGCACCATGGATTGTTCTCAAATCATTCCAAGCAAACTTGAGAGTTGAAGCACTCTAAGAGAAGGATCTTGCTCTAGAGAGAGAGAAGGGAGTTCGGCAAGAAGGCGGGAAGAAAGCAGCGAAGAAGCAGCGGAGAACAAGCCTAGTCGGAGTTGCGGGTCTTTGCCGGAGTTCTCAAAAATTAGTCAGCAAAAAAGTGAGGTAAGTCTGATTTTTTTTTATAATCCTGTAGAGGGGGAAGAGAGGGTCACGTAGTTCAAACGGGGGTCGAATCGGAGTTAAAACGAGGGAGATATGGCTGAAATACCAAAATGAGGCGTTGTTCAGATTCTGGTGCCTGCGCATGAGTTACACTCGCCGAAAAATGGCTGCGCGTGGGGGCGCGTGTCTAGCATTCTTGGGGCGCATGAGGGCTCATTTTTACATGCAATTTTCTAGTTATACCCTTAATTTAATACCTTTCAACCCTATATAAAAACATTTAAGGTTAGATTTACCAAAATGCATGTTTTCTGCAGAAACCTAGGTCGTTTGCTGTGAAATTATACTGTCTAAGAGATAAACGAATAAGGTGAGACTCCGTGAGACTCCTACACTCCAAATCCTATTTTTATTTCTCTTATGAGAGACTTCTATTGCATGACACGTGTTTCGTGAAGTTCTTATACGTAAACTCTTATTATTTGCTTACGTGAAATCATGTTGCATGTATGAACTGAATTTTCCTGAAAATATATGTTGTTGGCTTTTTAACTGTTGTATTTATAAAATTCGTGTGGCCATACTGTTGTACTTATTTGTTGTTGGCCGAGGGCAAAAGTTGGATATCCCCCGAGAGGCGCTATGCGTGCACCATCGAGAAAGCTATCGTGGGGAAGACCGTGAGTCTAAGGCACAACGGATGTGGTGCTTGCATGAGTTCGATGAGGTCGGGCCAAAGTGACATGGTTAGGGACCTCGGGAGAGGCACTATGCATGCACCATTGAGAAAGCTCTCATTGGAGGAGGCTGACGTGTTCACGAGGCACTTCGTAGTAGTTCTCGTTGTCTTCTCATACATTTTATACCTGATCATGCATCGATATAAACTGTTTTTTTGGAGTTTCTCACTAGAAGATTCATCTTCTAATTGGACTATGTCCCTGGAATATTCAAACGTTCCAGGTTCGACGACCGGCTCTAAGGGAAAGGAGGTAGCTGAAGAATAAGTTTAATTTACTGTCTGTAACATGTTTCTGTTTATGTGCGAATTTATGTAATTTTGGATATGTGTAAGATATTCAGTTATCACTTGCTAGAGATGATGTACATTAATACATTTTGTAAACGTCTTGAACATTTTTATGATAAATAAAGTATTATGGTTGTGAACCATATCAGGTTCGATCTAGTTTCTGTATTTGAAATTTTAACGCCTGTCTTAGCTATTCGATTATTGGGTTTGTTAAGCTGAGAATGTGAAAATTAGGGTTTTTAGGATATTGTGTGATGTATGACAGCTATTATGATATGATATAATTTTTACATTCCCAAAATCGTAAGTTATAACACGCTCAAGAAATTTGGGGTGTTACAGTAAATACATCGGATACGACTCAAGGCATCCAGATATTACTCATAGAA
Source organism: Diospyros kaki (assembly GCA_036245055.1). Classification (NCBI taxonomy): domain Eukaryota; kingdom Viridiplantae; phylum Streptophyta; class Magnoliopsida; order Ericales; family Ebenaceae; genus Diospyros; species Diospyros kaki. The sequence continues at coordinate 24,908,906 of BSEG01000002.1, forward strand.
AGCCTTAGACTCATCCGGATACAACATAAAGTATCCAGATGTCACTCACAAACAACTAGACATATCCAGATACAACTCAAGGCATCTGGATACTACTCACAATCATTGTTGGACACATCCGGATATGAACGAGATTTATCTGGTTACCATTCACAATAGGCACTGGACTCATCTGAATGTGATATAAACTATCCGGATATATTGTTAAACTGTAACGACCCATTCCCACTTACGGGCGCCACCGGTAAATAATCGATCGGATTACTCACCCAATGAACCACAACTTAAGGGTTGGACTATGTTTCAATAGAAAACGCCCTAGGTGGAAACTAGGCTCCGTCCTTCCCTTCGCTCCACTCAGGAATCGATCCCAACTCAAATAAGAAAACTCAGCGGACCGAGACCCGAAACTCGAGTGAGCTTCACCTCTCTTCAACTTGCCTCATAGCAAGCCAAAGGTGACCCAGGCATAAAGCTAGCATGATTTATGAGAACATACCTCGTTGATCTTTACTTGGTCTGAACTGGACTTCAACAACTAAGCCACATACAACAAGTAATCTCATAATCATTTATCCCTTGATGATTGCAACAATTAGATCTGACTAACGCTTCATAACACATACATTCATTCACAAGGGTATATATATGCATATCACCACACGGATACATACAAGAGATAATAAAATACACAACTCGGGAAACACCGCTAGTTACCATAACAACCTCTCGGCACAACCCCTGCTCGCATTTGGACTTACATCATCTACAACATGAGGTAAAACCTCATGAGTCACAAAGACTCAATAAGGGTGCAATGCATGTAAATATGAATATAACCATGATTATGTATGCCAAATGCATGCAAATGAGGTTAGGCCATCCAACCTCACAACCCTCCATGGTTTGAGGCATCAACCTATCAACCTCCATAACACTAGTTCTCCATATGGCCACAGGTCCACTAGATCTTGCATCACACAAGATATAACCACTACATGCCAATGCAACATAAAACCATTATCAAACATATTTACTAACTTGCAAGGCCACCTCCACATGGGGCCATTGATGGCGCGCATATTTTATATTATTTATCCCTCTTATTCCATCTTCATTGCACTCTATTTAGGTTATTTCATTTGTCTTGTGTTTATTTTATTTTATTGGGCTTCACACTATTTTTATTCTTATTTGGTAGATTTGGACCGCAGATTTGAGCTATTTCGATAGAGGCGCAAGTGGGCTTTGCAAGGTGGACGGACATCGAGTTTGAAAGAGGCAACCATACTTCATTATGGGTTAAGGGCAAATTTAGAATCCATTGGGCCCTATTAATTAATTAAATTATGGGCTATATGTAATAAAAAAAACCCTAAGCCCATTTAGCCTAGGTTTTTCTTTTCCAAAACCCTAAAAATAAGAGCTAGCTAAGAGGAATTAGGGTGGCCGATTTTGGAGGATTCTCACGATTTCAACCTAGAAGCTATGGAAGGCTAATTCACTTGTAGTCTACTACATTCCCGTACCCCTTGCCTGGTTTGAGTCTCGGTCATATAGTTGAATCTAGTTTGGAACTCGATTCTCATGTTTTTATTGATGATTTCGTTTTTTTTCCTTCTCTAAGTTTATGTATGTTTCTTTTACGCGGTTGTGTGAATGCATGCATGATCTTTGGATGGGTTTAATTGACATGCTCGGTTGAGGCTTTGATTAGAAAGAAACGATATATTATAAATTGTATGAGCGATTGCTCGTTTTGATTTAATCTTTTATGGTTGTAGAAGAGTTTTTCAAATCAAAAAAAAAAAAAAAATCAAACCAAACAGATTATTTTCATAAGTGAGACGGGGATTACCGTGGTAAGGAGGTAGGGTTTGTAGTGGGTTACGTTTTAGTCGGTCGAGAATTCATCTTTGTTTCATTCTTGAGCGTTTTTAAGTTCGGTTTTCATCACACCCCCCCCTCGTTTAATCTTGTTTTGATAGTTCGTTGGGAGACGACCTGGGGAGCATCCTAGCTGCAAACCAGTCCTAATACATACACTAATCTGGTCGGTTCGACAGCCTTGATCAGCCATCCCTTACCTGGATTGAAGCTTCATCCCTACCTCAGGCAATAACGCCAGCCCGGACTCCGAGCTCTTCTAAGATCATCGCCTCCCTAGACGAACCTAGATGCAAACACACATAAATCCAACTCCATTAACCTCCGACATTAACCCAATGTCCTCAACTTCACCACACATCGCCGTCAACAAAATTTCAAATAACCCCAACACAAGGTTTAATCCAACGAATAATTATTAACTCTCTGAATAAATTAATTCAAAGGAAATAACTCATTTACCTCAATCCATCTAGAGAAGAAAATTAGCCAAATACCTACGTCGGCCTTACCTTCTTGACTGCCATCTTATGCTAAAATCTCCATTTTCGAGCTTCTGACACACTCCTTGGGCCCCAAAATAATTTCCAGACTTTTCCCCAATTTTTCTGGAAATTTTCGGGATTTTTCTCTATTTTCCCCTTATTTTCAAGAATTTATTTTATTTTTCTTTTCTTTTCTATTTTCTTTTCTTCCTCTCCACTGTTCACCATCTTCTTCATTTCTTCTCTCCCGCGGCTTCTTCCTCTTCCTTCGTGCGACCAGCTGGCTACACTCCTCACCCTACAATTTAAATAGCCTTAATCAGTTTGGATGTTCAGTGTTGAAATGGTGAAGAGGTTTAAACTCACCAGTGTGTAAGTGTAGTTGTAGCACAAATATAAATTCCGGACAAGTCCGGGTCGATTCACTAGGAGGTTTATTTAATAAAAGAATTGTTCATTCGAGTTGATTTATCCAAAGAGAGCTAAGTTTTCTTGATTTTGAAATGTTTTTTTTTTTTTTTGGAATATTAAAAAGGTTTTGGGTTGAGGTGAGTTCAGAACCAATGCCTAATAAATCTCTTATAGCAATTTAAACAGCAACATTAATCTGAAATAAATAGAGGATCATTTGGTAGTTATAATTCAAGATACGAATGATTCTCAGCTAAGCAACCCTCATACATGATATGAGGGTTCTAGGTTAAGATGTCATTGTAAATTGTATTATGCTATAGACTATGATTTGATTGTCTGAGCATGGGTATATCTCATCTCCAATTCTAGCAACTCTCATACATGGCATGAGAGTTCTAAGTTAGGATGATGACCCAATCCAAACTCACAAAACCATTTACACACTCAACTCTAGTTTAGCTCAGAAAAATCTTGCATTCATCGAGGTTTGCCTTATCTTGAGATTCAAGAACATTGGGCACTGTCCCCGCCTTAACCCAAGATTAGATTTAGCTACTCATTTCCATTTAAAAAATTAATTAATAGGAATTTAAATGACGTAATTTAAATGACAGAATTTAATTGACAGGAATTAAAATAGCAGAAACTAACCGGCCATTTAGGCGGTGGATAATTTAAATGATAAGAATTAAAATTACAGAAATTTAAAGGCAGAAATTAACCGGCCATTTAGGCGGCAGATAATAAAGTAGCAATAAATGACATAAGAATTTAAAAGAAAAAAGAAAGGAAGTAAGATTACAAGAGAAAACAAGAGAGAGAATAAGAGCAATTCTCTAAGAGAAACTCTAAGAACAAAACTAAACTTTGATTCAAGTAATAACAACTTTTTCACAAATGCACCAAAGTGAGCTATTTATAGCTCACAAGATGCAATACAAGCCACACAATTATTCAACAAAACATTCACCTAACTAGTGGAAGAAAATTAGGTAAAAGACAAAAGACTTTAGGTGGTGGACTTCTCATAAGAATACAAAAGACTTTAGGTGATAAAACACTTATAAAAATTCAAAACAAAGAAAAGTCTTCTACAAATTGGGCTTTGTTGGGCCTTTGATTGGTCTTGGGCCTTTGATTGATCTTGAGCCTTTCTTATGTTGGATTCTATTTGATAGTTAGGCCAAGTGCACTTGAAACATCCTCTAGACTCTATAGTTGGCCCATGATTTTGAGCAACAATAATGGGTAATCCAACGTCTTCGATTTATACCCCTAATTAATTGTAGAAGTCAGCTTCCTTGCTTCATCCTGTAATAATATGTAATGCAAATAATTATTTATTTTAAGCATAATTATAAAGTCAAAATGGGGATATAATTCATTAAGATTTAGGAAATATTAACCCCTCATCACACCCCCTAACTTGAATATTGCTAGTCCTCTAGCAATCGGATTATACATCAGCCATGATCTAATCGCAATACTTGCATGAATATAAAAAATTCAAATTCGAAACCAAAATACGTAGAGTAGAACATTCAAAATAAGTCGAACATTCAAAATTAGATTTATGGTTAAAGGTCATACAATCTTAGGAATGGCAATCAGGATGATCAATACACAGATTTACTCTCTTGAAGTTTTGACTTTAAACCTTACTGTGGATTTTCCCTCTAATAAAACGATTCCTTAGGTGTACACACAAGAGAGTGCACCGTTATAAGAGTAAATGTAGAACAAGTTCAAAATTGGTATCATCCCAAATACAAGGAACGTATTGTCATGAAAGAACAGGAAAATTGACATAGCTTCATGATTGGAATAATGCCTTAGATAAATAACTTCTGAATTTAAACATAATTCCTTGCTCTGAACTCGAATCCTGAGATCACATGATTTATAGCATCAAGAGGGACCAAACTGGGTTGTAATGGGGCTATGAGGTTAATACGGGTTGTCAAAGAAAAGTGTAAAGTGTGCAAATGGTGTGTCAGGATTTTTTTTTTTTTTTACACTAATCTCAAACTGGATATAATGTTTTCTCCAGCATTTATTTTGAGACACTTATGCTGAATAACTAAGAGAACTTCCTTTTTTTTTTTTAATATGAAAATACCGAGATAGAATTATTCCTAAAAACACACCAGGTTGGACAAATTTCAAGTGGATACAGTTTAGATGAGGGTAAGAAAATGAATTGTACTAAGAACAACTCAAATGGGCTAGCAAATGTGGCTAATGTAAAGAAAGAAAAAGGTTAATAGGCCCAAATTGAAAGAAATTGATCCCCCTTTCATACTTCTACAAAATAATGTTACTCAGTCAACTAATTCAGAGTTTGAAACCAGCCAAATTCATCCACTATCATACTAGACATTCAAAGCAAATTAATGTTTTGAAGTTATTGAAAAGATGAGATAAACAATAAAGCGCATTTAGAGTAAGTGTTATTTCACTCAGAATTAACGATTATTAGGCTCAAACACTCACTCGGATAATAGTCTCCACTTCTGTTGAGGGATCATGCAGTGTTCTAATCAGCTAATTACCATTGCCTTTGACTTTATGACCGATAAACCAATTTCTAATTATTGAACACCCGATGCATGCAAATCATCTATTCTAATTCCATACATATACGTTTTCCAATAAGAAATTAATGCACTCATGATTCATATTGCAAATTCAACTAGCTATCAGTGTATAATTCCAAAGCTTTAGGGATAGCATTATTTAAAGCACACACATTTTTTTTTATTTTTAATTCACACAAAACTACAAGCACACAATTGCAAATTCACAGTTAAACATAGACCAGATAATTCATAAATATACCTTACTGCCCCCAACTTGAATTGCAGTAATAAAATAGGGTTGTTAGGCATACCTGTAACTTCATAAGTCAATAGATTTACTGTGAACTGCTAAAACTCAAACAAACAAATGAGCATACCATATATATATATTTTTATATTTTCACATCAAAATAAAAATTTCATGCAAGTTATAAGATAAACAAAATGCGTCTCAAGAGTACAAAAAGTACTCCTTACTTAGCCATCTTATCATAGACTCGCCTAACAACATTCCACAGTTTTTTTTTTTTTTTAGAACATAAGAAAATAAATTTTGTACAAGTCATAGGAGATGCGTCTCAAGAGTACACAAAGTACTCCTTACTCAGCCATCTTATCATAGACTTGCCTTACAAGGATAATTCTAAATTAATCGAACCTTTTTGCCACTTGTTTCTGATTGCCTTAGACCAATCTATCCGAGGCTCATAAGGATCGTGCTGTGGAACATAAGCATGTAATTTTTCTAGCAACTCCTCAATGGTGGATGCAGAAATAAGAATCTTTCTTGCTGAATGAGAAATGAACTTTTAGTCCACAGCTTGATCAATAAAAGAGAGCAACGCATCGAAAAAATGATTAACATTTAAAAGTACAATGGGTTTGGTATGGAGATTACTCTTAGCCCAGGAGATTATACAAAAGATTTCTTCAAGTGTTCCAAAACCTCCTGGTAAAGCAATGAAAGCGTCTGACTGATAAATCTTACAAGCCATGCGCTCAGACATAAAAGTCGTTTCTATAAGTTGACCGCATGTAATCCCAAAAATACGTGGTTCAGCCAAAGGGATTGGCATTACACCTACCACATATGATTTTTCAAAAAGTGCAGCTTGTGAAACATAACCATTCAATCCACGACTTCCCCCTCCATATACCAAATTAATCTTTTTCTCTTTTACTTTTTGGCCTAGTTCGCTTGCTGTAAGTGCATAACAAATATCACTCCCAAGTTGAGAGCCACAAAGTACACATATGGTTTTGATTTGACGAACTAACTGGCCTTCCATGTTTGTTTCTTTTGTATGCCTTGGAAAGAGGTTTGGCAATCAAAAGTAGCTATACAACAATTCAACAAGAAATAAATACAAACAAAAATCATGCGTATGTACAAGTAGTTGTGATTGTGGCTCACATCTTCCTCTGGTTTTACGTCCAGAAACGGCTTAAACACTTTCTATGAAGTGGGATAGGCTTCCCATCTAATTTTCTTATAGATTGGCAAATAGGGTCGTTTTTAGTTAGATTCCCAAGACTATAGCGTTGGTGGTCACTTATGAACTGGGTCCATAAAGCAAGAAGTTCTCTTTGTACTATTCCACATGGATGCGTCTCAAGAGTCAATCGGATATCATCCAATGACTCCTTACTCAGTCTATCCTTTATGAAACTAATTTTATCTTCTCGATTTACGGACGTAAACCCCACAGATTTGCATCGAGTGTTACAGGTCCAACGAGCACACTTGTGACAACCATTCACTCTTTTAGCTCTTCGTTTCTTCGCAAAACTACTCTTTCCTAAGCCCAGGAAGTGCTTAAAATTAGGTGAAGTTTCGCCAGCTAATCGAACTCTTGCTTCAATCAACCAGCAAATATCTTCAGGGATGCTATTATACATCAATATCTTAAGTCTTTCACACCTACCAGTATAATTTTTTTTCAAATCATTCATTGGGAGAGATGGATAGCACTTGCAAATTTTTGAAAGCTGAAGATCCTTTTTTTTTTTTTTTTAAAGAAAACTCTAATAAGAAAAAAGGAAATAACTATAAACTTTACAAAAGGGATGAAAGTACCTGATCGGAGGATAACACAAAGGAGAGAGGATTGAGCTCAAGAAGGGTGGCTTGCCTCATACAGATATGGAGTCTCTTATAGAGCAATGGGCATCACTATTCGATACTCGGCTCTAGGTACGCCATAATTGCACTGTCAGGCTTGGCGTCGTTTAGCGTCTCATTTTTCAACATTTAGCAGTGTGCCTCTTTCTTTATAGGGCAGTGTGATTGCACTGCCCGAGAAGAATGGCTACCACCAACGTCAATTTTGTCTCTCTCAAATTTTTTTTTTTTTTTGTATATATATATATTTTTTTATTTTTATTATTTTTTATTTTATTATTATTTTTTTAATTTTTTTTTAGGGGCCCAATAAAATCATATATACCACACAAGATAATATTATCAAGTTAACTGAAATTATTTGCGCAACGGATCAATTTCAAACACCAATAAACCTTAAGTACACCTTACCCCCAACTTAAATTGCGCATTGTCCTCAATCGGTAATAAAATGATAGAAAATAGGCATACTTGGTGGTCTTCAATGCATGAACTCGTATGCAAAATTTTTATTTAGACTGCACACATAGAAACACTATTGAAGTAATGCAGAAAAGAAACAAAATTTTTATATACTTTTTATTTATTTATTTATTTATTTTTTATTTATGTATTTATTTATTATTATTATTATTATTTTAAATCTAGAAACATCCATTTAACCTAAACGGAAAGGTGGTCTCTTAACGTCAGATTCCCAGACAAATGTGTTCCTAAAGGTCACTCAACCACTGATGGTAGATCACCCAACTCCGTCATCTCTTCATTTCCTACAACAAGATCTTTCTCAATTTCGCCTAGATATGGTTTCAGCCTTTAACCATTCACTTTAAAACATTGTCTAGACTCTTTGATTTCAATTTCTATTGCCCCATATTCTGATATGGAATTGATTGTATAGGGTCCTGTTCATTTTGATCTCAACTTCCCTAGGAACAAATGAAGCCTTGAGTTGTAGAGAAGCACCTGCTGACCAACATGAAAATTTTTTCTGTTGATGTGTTGGTCATGCAACTTTTTCATATGCAACTTAGACAATTTGGTATTTCCAAATGCCTCATCCCTAAGTTCTTCAAGTTCATTAAGTTGCAATTTCCTATTGAGGCTCACTTCTATTGATTCCTCATTAATCTTCCTAATGACCCAGTAGGCTTTGTGCTCTATTTCAACTGGTAGATGACATGGCTTGCCATATACCAACCTGTAGGGAGACATGCCTAGAATGGTCTTGTATGCAGTTCTATAGGCCCAAAGTGCATCAATCAACCTCGAGGACCAATCCTTGCGGTTAGAATTGACTGTTTTCTCTAAAATCCTTTTTATCTCTCTATTGGCCAATTCCACTTGGCCATTGGTTTGAGGGTGATATGGGGTTGCAACCTTGTGGACTACTCTATATTTTCTCATTAATTCAGCCACTAGTTTGTTGCAGAAATAAGAACCTCCATCACTTATGATGGCCCTAGGCATTCCAAACCTACTAAAAATATTTTCTTTCAAAAACTTCATTATAACACGATGATCGTTTGTTCTTGTTGGGATTGCTTCTACCCACTTGGACACATAGTCAACAGCTAACAAGATGTACTCGTGTCCACCTGAATTAACAAATGGTCCCATGAAGTCTATTCCCCAACAATCAAAGATTTCTAACACCTGAATGGGTTACAAGGGCATCGTATTCCTCTTGGTTAGGCTTCCTAGCCTTTGGCATCTATCACATGAGCTACAAAACTGATGCACATCTCTAAACATGGTAGGCCAAAAGAATCCACTTTGTAAGATCTTGGCCAATGTTTTTCTTGTGGAGAAATGACCTCCACAAGCAAGAGTATGACAAAAATTCAAAACACTCTGTTGCTCATGCTCGAGGATGCACCTTCTTAAAATTTGGTCAGCACAATACTTATACAAGTAAGGCTCATCCCAGAAATAAGTCATAACCTTCCTAAAGAATTTTTGTTTATCTAGCTTGGTCCAATGATTTGGAATTAGACCGGTGGCTAGATAGTTGGCCAGATCTGCATACCATGGTGTAACAGAGGTTAAGGTATCATTGATAAGGAAGAGTTGTTCATCTGGAAAGGTGTCCCTGATTGGTTCCTTGTCTAGATTAAGGTCTTGGCATGGAAGTCTAGACAAATGGTCTGCCACCACATTTTCTACTCCTTTTTATCTTTGATTTCTATGTTGAATTCTTGGAGTAACAAAATCCACCTAATAAGACGCAGTTTGGCATCTTGTTTCGTGAGCAAGTATTTCAAATCAGCATGGCCAGTGAAAACAATGACCAATGACCCCACCAGATATGATCTGAACTTCTCTAATGCAAAAACTACTGTCAATAGTTCCTTCTCAATTGTTGAATAATTTTTTTGGGCTTCATTAAGGGTTTTACTGGCATAGTAGATGACATAAGGTTTCTTATCTTTTCTTTACCCTAGGACTGCTCCTACAGCATAATCACTTGCATCACACATGAGTTCAAAGGGCAATGACCAATCTGGTGGTTGAATAATGGGGGCTGAGATGAGAGCATTTCTTAACCTCTCAAAAGAGGTTTGACAAGATGATGTCCACTCAAATGGGACATTCTGGGAGAGCAAATTACACAGAGGCTGGGCTGTGCTGCTAAAAGATACTATGAATCTCCTATAAAACCCAGCATGCCCAAGGAAAGACCTGATGTCCTTAACACTCTTATGGACTGGTAGTTTTTGGATGGCTTCTACTTTGGCTTTGTCCACCTCCATTCCCTTAGCAGAAATAATATGCCCTAGGACTATACCTTGTTTGACCATGAAATGACATTTTTCCCAGTTAAGCACGAGGTGGGTTTCTTCACAACGAGCTAGAACTCTCTCTAAATTCTCTAAACATGCCTCAAAACTAGCTCCATAGACAGAGAAATCATCCATAAAAACCTCCACAATGTGTTCTGTCATCTCACTAAAAATACTCATCACACACCTTTGGAAGGTGGCAGGGGCATTGCATAGTCCAAAAGGCATGCGTCTATAGGCAAATGTCCCAAATGGACATGTGAAAGTAGTCTTTTCCTGGTCCTCTAGGGCAATGTCAATCTAGTTATATCTTGAATAACCATCAAAGAAACAATAGAATGCTTACCCAGTTATTCTTTCAAGGACTTGGTCCAAGAATGGCAATGGAAAATGGTCTTTTCTAGTCATTGCATTGAGTTTTTTGTAATTGATGCACACTCTCCATCCGGTTTGGACGGGAGTAGCGATCAACTCGTTCTTTTCATTTCTCACCATTGTGACTCCAGACCTTTTTGGGACCACTTGAGTGGGGCTAACCCACTTTGAATCAGAGATGGCGTATATAATACCCGCATCTAGCAACTTTAGCACTTCTTTCCTAACCACCTCTTTCATGTTAGGATTGGTCTCCCAAGATTTCTTTCGGAATGGTGTAGTAATGTTGAGTTTTTGATTCAAGATGAATCCTCAGTGTTATCGTAAGTTTTTCTCTTATATGTATCAGACATTCGAATGATTCATATGTCGTTCGAATGAATCATGTGTTATCGTATCATTCGTATGTGTTTTTTAAGTTTTGAGTCTGTCATTCGAATCAGTTTTCTTGTCATTCGAATGAGTCGTTGAAGATTTGAGTAAGCCTTTGCCTTGTATTGTGTAGCATTCGAATGAAGTCTCCTTATCATTCGAATGACCCATGAGTACTCCATTCATTCAATCAAATGGGGTATGGTTGCATTCGAATGAGTTGTTTTCTGCCCGTTCAAATGTTGGAAAATTGTCAAATTCATTCAAATGAATTTGTGAGTCATTCGAATGAGTCCTTGAAAGATCTGAATAGCCTTTGTTATATATCATTTATCATTTGAATGAGCTTCTGTCATTCGAATGAGTTTCTGCCATTCAAATGACCTTGTTGTAGTTCATTTATTTCATTCGAATGGATTGCTACTTCAATCAAATTGCTCTCTTATGCTTCAGCTGTCATCCGAATAGTATCATATGACATCCAAATGACCCATATTCCATTTGAATACATCTCCAATGTTATACCTTATATTCGAATGACCTTCCTTGCATTCGAATGACTCTCTTGAGACATCCAAATAACTTCCAGTAAATTCTTAATGCAAGTCTTAAATTTAATATAAATATTCAATACTTCAAATATTGAATTTTTATGCCAATATATGATACACTCCAATATGCCATACTCAAAAATTTTAGAATCTTTGTTTCTCAATATAGCTAATGAAAATCATATACCATGTTTAACAATTAATTATGACATGATTAGCATTATTCTGTGAGATTATGTGCATACATTTTGGTGTGAACATTGAGCATGAGTTTATATGGAGCACTACATATCGTGTGCCAGCATGTATATGAGCATAGCATTGCATTATACGCACCAGGCGGCTTGTCTGCGAGGATCCCACCAGTTATAGTTATAACTCAGTATATGAGTTGCTCGCCTGAGGTCGACCAGGGGGCTAGGGGCATATTGCCCACAGTATGTGCTTACAATTTTTGTGTATGCAGGATTCAGATCAGTCAGGTATGTTTTATTAGATTATGTGGGCCTATGAGCCAAAGTTGCATACCTACATTTATCATACAGTTTATGTGCATTACATTTATGAATGCAAACAGATAGTGTTACACTCAGTACAAGTGCAGTAACTATTTTATCAGTATCCATATTTCTCGATTCAGCTTCAGTTATTCTTTCCAGCTTATGACTTGTTGAGCTTTGTAGCTCACCTTGTACTCTTCACCATTCCAGGTCCTAGCGGGGGAGTACCAGATGTGGGGCCTAGCAGCAGTGGTCAGTAGTGTGTGTACGTGGAGCTGCTCAAGACAAAAGATGTTTGGGAGATTGTCAGTTTGCAGTATCTTGTCAGTTAGGGTTATTTTATATTCCTGTTGAAGGATTGTCCCTTAGACAGAGTTACGATTTTCAGTTTATGTTAACTTAGAGTTTTAATTCAGTTGATTGTGATATTCATTTCAGTTTATCAAAGGATTTATTTTATTTTATTTTATTTTATTTTATTTATTTTTCTCATAGAACCTCTTCTCGGCAGTCCTAGGAGAGAGGGTGTTACAGTATTGGTATCAGAGCTAGGTTTTGAGGAGTCTCCAGTACACACATAGGATGTTGGGTAGAGTTAGGACTTGTGTCCGTCAGTTAGATAAGTTGGCCCAATTTATAGTTTTCTAACCCTAAGTGGTGATGCAAGAAGATGAGTAATAGAGATGGACGACCCCGGACTCGCAGTCAGGCCACTACTACGCCAGTTGAGGTTCCAGTAGCCACACCAGGCTCACCAGGGGAGTCTGGTAGTGACTTGCAACAGGGTATGGCCAAGATGCAAGGCATGTTGGCAGGTTTGATAAGGGTGGTTGATACCCTAGTTACAAATAAGGTGAGACAACTGCAAGTACCCCAAGAAGCAGGAGGCAGTGGAGGTGATCTACCAGTTGCTCCACCAGTTCCAATTGTAGGGGCAGATACCAAGAGCCAAGTACTAAAGGATTTTATGGCCTTCCAACCACCAGCATTCCATGGAGGCACAGATGCAGCAGCAGCAAAGAATTGGATGCTATCGATAGAGAAGCATCTTCGATCTATTGGTTGTTCAAACGATCGAAGAGTGCGACTTAGCACATTCATGTTTAGAGGCGATGCCAAAAGATGGTGGGAAACTGCCCGCCAGAGGTTTGGGAATCAAGAACCCACATGGATCGAGTTTCAACAAGTGTTCAACGATGCTTATTGTCCAGCGTCGGTCAAGAAGCAAAAAGTTTACGAATTCATCGAGTTGGTGCAAGGTAGCAAGATAGTGGCCTAGTGTAAGGCAGAGTTTATAGCCTCGTCTCGTTATGCCCCAGAGTTGGTGTCCACTGAAGCAAAGAAGGCTGCTAAGTTTTAGCGAGAATTACGTGTAGATATTCGTCATGATTTTGGAGGAGCTCTGAGCAAGGGTTATGCTACAGTAGTCCAACGAGCATATACTATTGAGTGAGATCTCAATGAGTGGAGAGTGACACAAGCAACCAAAAAGGGAGAAAATACATCTCAGGGTTCATCCAACAATAAGAAGAGGAAGTGGATAAGCGGACCAGGAAATAATATAGAGAATAAACCACACTATAATCAATGTGGAAAAAAGCATGGAGGACCGGGTATGGCAGGAAAAAATGTATGTTTCAAGTGTGGTCAAGAAGGGCATAAGAAGAATAATTGTCCACCAGAGGTGACCTGTTTCAAATGTGATTAGAAAGGACAAAAAGCTAAAAGGTGTACACAACTACCTCAGAATAGAGGTTAACAGGCGAATCAGAGGCCACCAGCAGTTAGAGGGCCAGGAGCGGCACCTTTACTGGCACAACCAATAGCTCAATATCCACCTCTGGTGGAGAGACAGGTGCAGGGTAGGGTCTATGCTCTCACCACAGTGGATGCGGAGCAAGGCAACGATACTATTCAAGGTATTCTATCTTTATATGGTCATGATGTGCGTGCATTATTTGATACTAGTTCTACACATTCTTTTACTGCACTGAGCACAATATGCTATGTTCTCCATTCCCAGATTTCTTTGCCATAGCATTTGATTGTGTCTACGCTAGGAGATAGGATTATGGTGGCTAGAGAAATGTTTGAGAATTGTGAGATCGAGGTACATGATAAGAAGCTATTGGGAGATTTGGTAATTCTCGATGTTAAGGATTTTGATTTCATCCTTGGCATGGATTGGTTGTCACGACATTATGCAAGAGTTGACTATCAGCAAAAGATTATTAACTTCGAACTACCTCAACAGTCGGTTCTTATTTATAGAGGAGTCAAGCCTATGTCTACGATTCTTATGATCTTAGTGATGAAAGTTGAGAAGCTGATGCATGATGGATGTGAAGCTTACCTAGCTTTTGTTACCATTGACGAGGGAAGCAAAAGAAAGTTATCTGAGGTGCCAGTAGTACGAGATTTCCCAGATGTGTTCCCGGATGAGTTACTAGGATTACCTCCTCGGAGAGGAGTAGAGTTTACTATTGAGTTATTACCTGGTACACAGCCTATTTCTAAGGCTCCATATCGAATGACACCCAATGAATTAAAAGAGTTGAAGGCCTAGTTAGAAGAATTAATAGAGAAGGGATTCATCCAAACTAATTCATCCCCGTGGGGCGCACCAGTACTATTCGTGAGAAAGAAAGATAGATCTTTGAGGCTATGTATTGATTATCGCTAATTGAACCAAGCCACAGTAAAGAATAAATATCCCTTACCTCGAGTGGATGACTTGTTAGATCAGTTGCGAGGAGTTAAGGTATTCTCAAAGATAGATTTGAGATCGAGATACCATCAGGTGTGAGTTAGAGACTGCTTTCAGGACTCACTATGGACACTACAAGTTTGTGGTGATGCCATTTGGGTTGACGAATGCCCCAGCTATTTTTATGGATTTAATGAATCAGGTTTCACGTGAGTACCTAGATCGTTTCATCATTGTCTTTATAGATGATATTCTAGTTTTCTCACCTAATGTGGAGGAGCATATAGAGCATCTTACTCTAGTATTGCAAAGGCTTAGAGAAGAGAAACTGTATGCCAAGTTCAGCAAGTGTGAGTTCTGGCTCACTCAGATTGGATTTCTAGGTCATGTGGTGTCTGGAGATGGTATTTCAGTGGATCCAGACAAGACCAAAGCAGTTATGGATTGGCTGAGACCTACGACAGTGACGGAGATACGTAGTTTTCTAGGTCTTGCAGGCTATTATCATAGTATGATGGGTGATTGTGAGACTGCTGGACGTATTTGGCTTTAGTTGGTGGAGCCGAGTTTCAGATCAGGTAAGGATCGAAAAGGTATGTTCCCATAAATCCCAAGTACTCAATGGATGTTTGATGTGCTAGTTTTGTGCGTGGGTCACCTTTGGCTTGATGTGAGGCTAGCTGAAGAAAGGTGAAGCTCACTCAAGTTTTGGGTCCCATTCCACTGTGTTTCCTTGTCTGTGTTTGGGACCGATTTCTCGAGTGGACCGAAGGGAAGGACGAAATCTAGTACCCACCTAGGGCGTTTCCTATTGAAACATAGTCCAACCCTTCAGTTGTTGGTTTGTCGTGTGAGTAATACGATTAATTATTTGCCTGTGACACCCATAGGTGGGTGTGGGTCGTTACAGACAGCCTACCTCCCAAAGTACCCGCTACCATAGGCAATTCGTGACGAGGTCACTAAAGAAATTGAACAAAGCATCCCAACCATACGTGCAAACCAATTTACTACTACTTTACAAAGATACAACGCTTGTTAAATCATGCAACAACATTCGTTAAGATATTTATTCAAGGCATTACCACCACACACTACAAAATAACATAAATGTTGTGCAATAGACTTACAGCAAAATATTTTTTCTTTTCCTATGCCCTATTTCAAAAGAAAAGAATAAAACACTCCCTAGGATCCTTTACCTGAGGTGACTTTGTACACACTATATATCGCCCAAATCAGGTGTGGCTAGGCTCACCACCCACTGTCGCTTTGCCCTTATTTGGATTGACATGGAATAAACAAAGTGAGTCACAAGGCTTAACAAGCATATAATATGGAAGAACTTAAGCGTTAGAGACTTTGTTAAAGATGGATTAATAGTACATGAAATAAATTAAAATTCACCTGACAATTACACACCTTTCTAGCCATACCCGATTATGTAGTAATATTTTTATTCTCTTTTTCCACCTTAATCATTTGCTCATACTACACACATTAATGTGCATTCCACATGCTATATATATATATATATATATATAAAGATGCCATGATAGTATTGTGGACCATCATCCACCCTCACCCTAGCTTCAACCCAGATGAGTCTGGCGAGCTGTAGCTTCCTCGGTTATTCACCAAGTATACAAAAAGTTGGATATCCCTATCTTGCGATCACACCACCACGTAAAATAATAAGTGCGCTAATATAAGTAGCAATGTACCATACACACACAACAGATATGTGATCATGTCATGTTATCTCGGCTAAACATGTTTATCATTTAATCTTTTTATTACTTACTCACAATTGCACACCATTAGTGGGCACATGATTAGTTAGAGTTCCATAACTTATTTTCCTCCCATTCTCATCGCATAATTCTCCTTTATTCAAGCACATATATTTTTGGTGTGTTTCCTTACAACTTCCAGGTTATGAAGTACTTTATGACACACACGCCCCATTGTTTGAGATTTGCTATATATATAGTCTTCCCATCTCAAAACTTGTATGCACAATTTGGCTCAAAACTAGTGTCAATCCTTAGGAAACACAAGGTAGAGCAATACTAAACAAAGGATTTACACAACTAGATTTTATACAAATACCCGAACTTTTCACAAGATATTCCAAAACCTCAAACGGATTCATTTTTATCGTCCCCACAAGAAAGGAGGGGAATTTTATACATACATAAGAAAAAAAAGGGAACTTGCCTTTTTATAACTGATTCCACTTTTAAATGCTCACACGTTGCAAAACAATATTTTTTTGCCAAAGGTAATCAAATCATGATCTAAAAATTAAATCCAATCCATAAAAAAAATTTAATATATATTTTCCCACATACCTGATTTCATTAAACTTCAATTACATAAATTATTTCCCAATCTTTCCCTTAGTTTTCTCCCCATTACTCATGATTCCTCTCTCCAATTTAATTTGCAATTAAGCTCCTGCCTTGGCCAATTTATGGTAAGGTTTAAGTGGCATTTAAGCCACACAAAAAAAGTGGCTAAGAGGCAGCCACTTAGTAGCCAAGCACTACTGGCTGCCTTGTTGAAACGGTGCCATTTTCGCCCCAAAAGGTTGGAATAAAACCAACCAAAATTCCTCCCAGCAGCCACAAGCCCAACTCAATCCCATGACTATCCTCTCCCCCTTACACACGCGTGCCATCTCACCTAGCTGCTCCTTCAACACATATATGCACATAATTAATTTTTACCATAATTTTTAGAAATTACACCTAAACCCCATAATCTTTATAAATAGCACCAACACCCCTACCTTAATAATACTACTTATATCACTTTTACCTGAAAAATTCAGAAGTTAATTAACGTAATAAATTTTAATTTTTTGGACATATAATCCAATATTTCTCTTTTAAATATTTATTAATTCATGAATAAACGGATTGTTACAGTTTTTTCCCCCCATCAAAAATTTGGTCCCCTAAATTCGTACCTGGTTACTTGAACAAGTAGGGGTATAGATGTCTCATCTCTTCATCTTGCTCCCATGTCGCCTCTTCTAGCAAGTGACGTTGCCACTACACTTTCACAAGTGAAATAAATTGATTCCTCGATCTCATTTCCTTCCGTTCAACAATATATCAGGGTAACTTTTCATATACCATATCTTCCCTTACCGCAATAGTTTGGTAGGCAATAATATGCTAGGGATCTGATACATATTTTCTCAACATTGATACATGAAAGATGTTATGAACACCAGCCAATTGAGGAGGTAAGGCTATCTAATATGCCATAAGCTCATTCTACTATTTCAAACTATCCAATGTATCGGGGACTAAGCTTCTTCGAAATATCGAATCTGCGTGCACCTTTGATAGGCATTAGTCTCAGCAAAACATGATCTCCAACTGTGAATTCCAAGTTACACCATCATCTATCTGCATAACTTTTTCGTTGATCTTGGGTTGTTTTCATCTGAGCCCTAATAATGCAAATCTTTTCTTTTGTTTGCTCTATCAGTTTTGGTCCCATTTCCATTCTAGAATTGGTAACGGTTGCAACAAACTAACTAGCCTTTGATGTTCTGCATTTACTTGTTAGCATACCAGACATCGGGAAACGTATTTTTCTATATCCTTTTTCATACCTTCCCACCAAAATTGATGACGAATGTCTTGATACATCTTTCTTGTACTCGGATGAATGGTGTAACATGCCCGATGAGCTTCTAATAGAATTCCCTATCTGATTCCTTCATCATTCGGTATACATATCCATACCTAAAATAATAATAGCCATCACCCTTCTAACTATAACCCAAGGAGTAAATTTCTCAATACCTACTAAGATCTGATTGAACTTTACATCATTAGATTGTTGGACTTAGATTTGATCATGTACTTCAGGTTGTACTTTCATATATGCACAACACACTATTGGTCGTTTTTCAAAAGTGGAAATAGATAACTCACTTAACTATTCCAATAGTTTCCATTCCTGAACCATTAATGCTACCATCGCTACTCCCCGTCAACTCAATCCATTTGCCACCACATTACCTTTCCTTGGGTGGTAAAGGATCTCACACTCAAAGTCCTTGAATAATTCTATCCACCAACGCTGCCTTAAGTTCAGTTCTTTCTGAGAGAGAAGATATTTTACACTTTTATAGTCTGTGTACATTTCTACCTTCTTACCATACAAATAGTATCTCTAAATCTTTAGAGAAAAAACAACTGTCGATAACTCTAGGCCATGTGTGGGATAGTTCAATTTGTGTCACTCAAATTTTCTAGAAGCATAAGCATTGACAAGCCCATCTTGCATCAACACGCACCCCAATCTTGCATACAAAGCGTCACTATAAATGAAGAACTTCTCCCTACTCCTCAGGATAGCCAAAACTAGAGCCGTAGCCAGCCTTCTTTTCAACTCTTGAAAATTGGTTTCACATGCTTCATTCCATTCAAATCTTACTCATTTCCATGTTAACTTAGTCTAAGGCAAAGAGAGTCAAGCAAACCCTTTAATGAATCTTCAGTAGTACCCGTCCAAACCCAAGAAACTTCGAATACCCGTTACTATTGTAGGTCTCAGCCACTCCACCACAGCTTTAATCTTTTCAGGATCCACCAAGATGCCCTCACCAGAGATTACATGTCCAATAAAACCCACTTGTCTTTACCACAAGTTGCATTTATTAAACTTGGCATACAAATTTTCTTTCCAAAGTTTCTGCAAAATTGTTCAGAGATGGACCTCATGTTCCTCAAGACTTAGAAAGTAGATTAGGATATCATCAATAAACACAATAATGAAGTAATCCAAATACTCCCTGAAAACTTGATTTATTAAATCCATAAATACTGTTGGGCCATTAGTCAGTCCAAATGGCATTACCACAAACTCAAAATTCCCATACTGAGAATGAAAGGGCATCTTTTGGATATTATTTAATTTGATTATTAAATAATAAAATTAACTCTTTTTAATATAAAATTTTATATTAAATATTATTATACATAATATATGTAATACACCTAATAACATACTATATGTTTTCCTATATTTTTAATTATAATATAGATATACTACATTTTCAAATTTAAAATAAATATATAATTTTATTTTCAAAATTTAAGAATAATTTTTTTCTTTTTTGTTCCTTCTTTTCTTTTTTTTCTTTTTCTTCTTCTATTCTCACCAATGCCTGCATCTTCTTTGTCTCCGACGACCACCGTCGGCTGCAGATTCACACAATCAGAGCCTATCATTAGAAATACCAAGTCAAGGACAATCAGAGCCTACCATTAGAAATGGCAAGTCAAGGGGTGTAACGCCCCACTCCCACTTACGGGTGTTACTCGTGAACAATTACCCGAATTGTCCACCTATCCGGCCTTTGGTGAAGGGTAGATTATGTTTCAAGATGAAACGCCCTAGGTGGGAACTAGGCTCGTCCTTCCCTTCCCTCGTCCCCAGGATTCACTAGTGGAATTGGGATTTAACCACACCACATTGGCTAAAAAGAAAATCTCATTCAAATGCCCAACGCCATTTTCTCAATTATTTTAAATTCTTTTCCGACCAAGAATTTTACCGGGCTCCATAAAATCACCATTTAAATCAATCCATTGATGGATCACCAATTTTGGAGGAAAAACTCATCATTTTCAATTTTCTAAAATTTCAGCATTATTCTCCAAAATGCCCGAAAAATCCCTTTATTTTGAAAGTTCCTCCGAGGCCCAAATTTAATTAAGAAATGCCCCAAAATTCTCAAAATTTCTAATTTTTTAAAAAAAAATTTGCCGGCGGGGCCCCGCTGGGCGCTGGCCGCTCATGCCGCCCGCGCTCGTGGCCCTGCCCGCGCCCGCCCAGCTGCCCATGCGGCCTTGCCTACGCGCGCGGGGCTGCAGCTTGCTGCCCCAGCTACTACCTCTTCACTTCTTTTCCCTTTTTTTTTTTTGGGCTTTAAAACCCCAAAATTTCCAAAAAAATAAATTAAATAAAATACTTCACTTTCATCCAAATTTTGCCTTTATTTCTCCATAAATAAGGCTTAACCAATATTCTTGATGCTTCCATAACATACATCAAACACCCACTATTTTTGCAACAAAAACCATATGATTTAACTTCTTAGTGTTTCACAACACACACCAAAATGAGACCTTCACTCAACCTAGGCTTCAACATACCATAGGCCCACATCTCATTTCAAATTTAAATCAAACACTACAAAAATGAAATACACCCATAACCTTAAGCTTAAAAGAAAAGCCAATACCAACCAAATACATTACATTACATAAACCAAACACAACAACATAGGCTTCCATAAGCCATAACAAGCTCTTGGGTCTTCATTCCCATGCCATTCCACCATTGCCTTTACTTTACCATACTTTAACAACCTACATGTGAGGGTAAAACCTCATGAGCTATTAAGCTCAATAAGGGTGCAATGCCAAATAAATATGAACATAACAAGATTATATGATGTTAAATTCATGTAAGTGTGGCTAGGTTTCTTTGTCCTCACAACCCTCCAAGGTTGAGGCATCAACCCACCATTTCAACCATGTTCCCAAACTAACCTATGGCCATAAGTCTCATGAACATAAAAGAACATGCCAAATGCAACATATACATTTATGAAACATATTTACAACTCATTGCAAGGCCACCCTCCCATGGGGCCATCCCTTACCTCATTCTTTTCTTTGAAGCTTTAAATCCTCCTTTCAAGAGAGCTTCCATCTTCATTTTCTCCCCTCTAAGATGGCATTCAAACAAGAACTCACTTTCTTTGCATATAAGAACATTAAATAAAGAAAAGAAGAATGCACTTACTTGATTTCTTTCTCTTCTTCTTCTTCTTCCTTTCCTCTCATCTCTTCTTTCTTTCATTCTTTCTTCAAATGGCCAAAGGGAGACAAGTCTTACACACTTTCCATTTTATACTAGGCCTTTCACATTTCAAGAATGAATCCTAGCCATTAGATTTGTTTGGTGAGAATAAATCCTCACCCTCCAAACTAACACAATCTATGGCATTTAGTCTTGCTTACAATCCACCATTGGATCTTTTCTCACTTTACAAGACAACATCTTAGCCATCCAAAGGAAGCACAATCCATGTGCTTTGCTAGGTTTTAATCCTAGCCTTTGATTTAATTTGGAGATTAAATCTCCACCTTCCAATCATTTCTCTTTAAAATCTCTCCACCCATTTAGCAATCCATGCCAACTTCCAAGATTTAATGGCAACCCTTGGATCATTTTCCCCATTTTTCATTGCATTAATTTAATTCACCATAATTTCAAGCATTAATGGTGACTAATTTCCCATTTTTCATTTGGATTTATTTGACTCCCCATAATCATGCTCAATATTAAATGCTTGAAAGACTAATTAGAATTTCCTTTTCATTTAATTTAATCTCTTCTCCAACTCATAAATCCACATATATATATACATGCTCCCACATTTCTTATATATATATACTTTCTCTCAAATTCCAAGATTATGCCAAGTGTCCATTTCTTTATCTTGGTCATCCATGTGGCAATTTCACACTTATTCGCCAAATTTAGGGAAAACATAATTATTTTCTCAAATAATTTAATATCCACCAATTTCCCCTATTTTCCATAATTAAATTCCTTCATGAATTTAAATTCCAAAATTCCCAAAATATCCTTTGTGAATTTATTAATCCCATATATCTCCATATAAATAAAAAATTGGGATTTTATTCACTTACACACCAAATTCCACATAGGAATTATTTCCAATTTATCAAAATACCCTTTTTATTAGATTTCACTATCCAAATTACCAAAATACCCCTCTCATAGGGCACCCTCAATCTCAAGGATTCATCACCTCCTCAAGGGTATTTTTTTTTTTTTGAAAATTTCACTCTTCCATTCTTATTCTCTTAACACTGGTTACACCGGGTATTACAAGGGGCTTAACATGCACAAAAATGGGCCAAATTTAATGGCTGGATTTTCATAGATTTGATTTTTAATTTTCGGCTAAAACTAAAAAACCATTGTCAATCGCCACTGGCCACCGTGGCTGATGGTTTCTGGCAATCAGACCCCTCTTTCACATCGTCGACCATAGCCTTATACATCGCCATGGCCATTGGTCTTTATTACTCTGCCATGGCCATCATTTCTTACCCTCACCATGGTAATGGATGTTGCTTGGCCATTGCCATCATTAAGCCATCATTGTCAGCATCATGTGGTCGTCAGCGATGAAGGATGAAGGAGAAAAGAAGAGTCTTCAGAGATAGAGATGGTGATGGCAGGCATGGTCGACAGCAGCTTAAGAAGGAAAGTGAGAGAGGAGAAAAAAAAGAAGAAATGAGAGAGAGACAAAGAGAGAGAGAGGTCTGTTGAGATTAGGGGTAGGGGTGGGGGGAGAGAGGTGTTTTTTACGTTTTGGTGTTTTTAATTTGTTTTGGCTGAAAACATCAAAACAACAAAATGTTTTGGGTTTCCTTTACAAAAATTTTCCTCATTTTTAAAATTGAAAATAGCAAAGTAAACGCATTTTTAGTGTTTTGAAAAATTGAAAACTCAAAATGAACTAAAAATAGCAAAAAGAACACAGCATAATATTTTGGCCAATTATCTTGTATGGCAGTACATAGGCTTATTTGTTTGTGATCCATGACTCTTATCGCAACATTGGACTTAATTAGGAATTAAGGTGATGAATGTGTGGTTTGCTTCTTTTAAGAGATAACCCAATCTAAAAACTGATTGAATCATGGTAGATAGTTGCTCACCACTTCTCTTCAAGATATAAAGAAAATAAGGGGTATACCATCTAAGCTTAAAGCTTTCATTCAAGGAAAATAGATCTTTTTGTTCCAAAGTAATCATTATTTGGTTGGCTTTCCTGATTAGTGTAATGATTAATATGGACAATAAGGAGCATTCATATTTCATAGTCAAAGGTGAAATTCTCATATTTATGAAAGATAATTGCAAAAGTATTTGGTAAAGATGTTTTCATTAATCAATAACAAAAGTTGGGTACTCAAAGACGATCAGATATTGTTCCAGTCTCAACCATAAACTATGTCAAATAGGGATTAGCATATTTTACTTTAAGAACTCTGTTGGCACCTTATGAGAAATAAAAGATTTTAGGTCTTGGGGGCAGTATGCATGGTTTTGAGGGGATGGAGTCTGTAACTTAATTTAACTCAATAGGGAAAACTTATTAGGTCCAGATATGGTAAGGATTGGTAGACTAACAACATTTTCTTAATTCTATGGGTGGTGTTGCATGGTCATTCTTAATTAGTAAAACGATTTGTTTGGTTAATTTTGTTAACGAACAAGACCTCAACTTGGTAACTATCTATGTGGAGATGACTCTCCATGGCTAGCTTCTTAAAGGGACTATGGCCTTTCAGGTCATGGAAGCTTGAGACAATAATTAATAGGCCTTTGATGCCTTTAGATGTTCTAGGCCACATACACACTACACTGATGTGTTCAACAAACCTATAGCCTTAGCTAATAGGATGGATAATCTTCGAAATTTCATCATGATGGGCATTGATCAATGCAATTGTTGGTTTTCAATGAGAAATTCCTAGTAAGCATGTCTAATCCCTCTATACACACTACCCATTGCTCTTATAGGTTGAATGGTCTAGTGAAGTGTTCAAATCATGGCGATAATACAAGTACATTGAACCTTCTCATCTAGAGGAAGGAGAAGTCGTAACGAGGTTTCCCTACCTAAACTTGTGGAAGGATCCTTATTGAACCTTGTAAAGTAGAACGATGACAAACCATGATTATTTCATTTACTAAGTTAGATTCCCTCATAATCATTGATCACTTCGGACAACAAGCTACTTTCTAATAATCTAAATCATGCTAACATATAGTCAAGAAATTGACACCGAAGAGCAAATCCGTAAAGGTTTATTTTACAATTTGATAATGTCGACGTTCAGAAATGGTCGACCAAGATCCCTCGGCCCGTACTGATCCAGTAATCACGAATACGAGGGGAAGAAAACAATTACACTATCAACAAACATTGCGCAAGAATTCTTACATGGTTCGATAGGAATGATGCCTAGTCCACGACTGTTCTCTAATTATTTTGGTAGAGTAATAGTATGTATACATTTTTTCTCTATGTACAATGGCTTTTTATCCCCTATTTATAGTGAGAGGTGTCGACAATTTGCACAAAATTCAAAGCAATGGGATCACATCGTGAGGGACAATGTGGCCTTATTATCCCCACAAAACAGGGAGCAAAAGTTCTGCACCAAGTGGGGTTCGGCTTTCCATGGATAAGGATAAGTAGACATCAAATTCGGTTATTCTGCTTCGTGGTCTTCTTTGCGAGCTAATCGGGATGACTAACAAGCTAGAGCCATCGCCAAGAGCTCGCTTGCTATCGTAGTCAGAGCTCGCGCTTTAGCAATTATGCAACCTAGCAAAATCATCTTCGGTCTTGGGCCCATTGGACTTCTAGAGGTTGGGCTTTATCATTGGACTAGTCCCAGCCCAGAGTAGTCCTGTCAATAGCCCAAGGCGGTTCAAGAAATGCCTGTAACACTAACCCCCCAACTCGTGGTGCATCTTCGAAGTGTGAGCTTATAGATGCTGATCGAATTGGGCTATATAAGCTGTCAATCCACCTTCTAGACTTCTTCCCAATCATTTCAAAGTATGTCATTTCATGCTGCACGTCTTGTCTAAGGCACCTTTAATGCACACGTTCCCTATAACCGCTTAATCATTATGTCCGTGGGCCCCATGCTCTCGCGCACCACCATTGGATCTAAGGCAACTCGTCGATCTCTTCATCTAATGGTGGAGTTCCCAAAACTATAAAAGCATGAGGAAATTCCTTCCCCCCTTTACCGTGTCATTTTTTGAAAATATTCTCTGCATTTGCAACCTTCTTCTTCCTCCTGACTCCAAGACTTCATTGCCGACAGTTCCGAAGCTTCTCTGCCCTTTGCCTTTGCTTTCTAGCTGGTTGCTCTTCTCGACTCTAGCAGCAATAGATCAACAATAGTAAATTTCTCGCATTCTTTTAGTCTATTTCATTTCTGCTCCCATTCTGTCCGTCGATTCCATCTCCATGCCTTGCCTCTTAGTGATGGTTGTGCGTCTCTTAGGGCTAGCTTTCGTTTATTTTAGGAGGCTTAACAGGCTTAGAAACTCAATCCCCTTTCTTTTGAGTTATACCCTGTTGCAAAGCACATGACCTGATAGGTAGGAAGCGTCCCTAGGAACTTCAGTTCGCGAGGGCCAATTCATTCTCAGCCACCTGATACGTTTTCTTTTTTTGGTCTTTTCATCTTAGATGTCTGCATCAGGTCTGAAGCGCCACAACCACAGGGTAGAGGATGATGATAACTCTAGCTCTTCAGAGCATAGAGAAAGGATGTTGCCGCGAACTGCTCAGAACGTGGCTTCGTCTGACTCTAAGGTCGCTGAGAGAGTTTCTCAGTGCACCGTCCCTGCAATCACCTAGCGAGCTGTCGAGGAACGCACAACTCGTGAGGTCTTCAAGCATTATCCTTCGAAGCTGACGATCAGAAAGTTAAATTCGTGTGCCTCTACGTATCACCTTCCCTACGGCACATGTCTGATGGTGCCTTCACTTGGTGACCACACTACTTTTCCTCCTACAGGATTCATGGTCTTCAGCCCCCAACAGTTAGAATTTGGTTTTAGGTTTCCACTCCAGCCCTACCTCATAGCCATTTTGAATGACTTGAAACTCGCCTCTTTCCAATTGACCCCCAACTCTTATGCCCAGATAACCTCCTTAGCACTTCTCTTCAAAAAGAATCAACTTCCTCTTCCTACCCCCAAAATCCTTAGATACCTTTACTCTTTTAAAGGTACCAAGGACGGGCTGTATTACATGGCAGCTCATTCTTTGGACTATAAGAAGCTCTTGCCTCAAGGGAAGGCAAAGGGAAAGTCCAACGTAAGGGACTATGAGTCCCAGTGGTTCTACGTTTCCTGCTCTTCCCTCAAAGACCTCAATAATCTCAGCTTTGTCCTTGTACTACGTAAGTAGTTTCCAGCTCGCACTTGTAGTAACAATTTATTTGTTGTAACTTCTTATTTACAAGTGTCTTTTCAATTTCACAGACGTCGTTGGTGGGAAACCCAAGCTAACCATTTCTGAGGCATAGGATCTTCAAACGACTTCAGAAGCAAAGACTAACGAAGACGACTGCGAGTTCTGCAATTCTCTGCTTTATGACTACCAGCTCGCTCCCCCTTTCGGCATCAAGGATATCAGGAAGGAGGACATTGGAGTTCATGGCCAAAGGGAGTTAAAGTCAGTCTTTGATGAGGTTGGCTTCAGTGGGAGCCTAGTCAGGTAGAGTAGTGCTCGCGGAGGAGTTACGATTGTGGCCTTACCAACATCGTCAGAGGCAATGAAGCTCCAACTCGAAAGGCCTGGCACTTCCACAATCTCGAGCTTACCCAAGGTCATCCATGCATCATCGTCTCCAGCCAAAACCCAAAGGGTGGATCCTCGTGCCGGGGTGGCTAGCGAGAGCTGTAGCCTAGTCACTCTGCCTGGTCCTTACCCCGCACCAACTACCACTTCTTCTTCAAATCTTGTTCCGGAAGGTAACTCCTCGCAGCGTGCGGTAGTGATGACTCTAGTGAATCATGCTAATTCTGTGGTTCGTGAGGAAGCCCCTGTTGTTAGGAGCAAAAGAAAAGCTCCTCCTACCTTGTAGACCGTTCAACAGGCCCAGGTAGATAAGAGGAAGAAGTCGACTACTTCTAACGAGCCGAGCAGATCTGAGGTCGCCGCCGAAGGGACGTACTTCACCCCCTTCTTGATAGCTTAGATAGGGTCCCTAGTAACTATACCAAGGTTCTGGACAGGAAGGAAGTGTCGGGCAATTCACTTTACGACTACGTTACTTGCCACAGTCTTTTGGTAAGGTTCTTTACCCACTCTTGTACTTCATGTTTAATCTCTTTCAAATGTACTGACTTATCAAGCCTCATAGGCTTCCCTGGGAGTCTTCAAGCAGATGGAAGAGAGAGCTCAAGCAATTAAGGAAAAAGAGAAGCTCGAGGCCACTGTCAAGGTGCTGAGGAAGGATAAGAAAAAACTGGAAGAGAATCTGGCTTTCGTGACCAGTGAGTCCAAGAAGTACCAAAACATAGTCGAGGGAATGGAGGACCGGGTTAGGGCCAAGAAAGCTAAGCAAGAGGCTATGGACGAGATGGGCCGCAAAAAGAGAATGTATGAGTCGATCTTCTCCTAGGAAACTTCAAAGCTAAATAAGGCTGAAGCAAAGCTGGATACGGTGTGAGGTGATTTGGAGCAAGCCCGGTAGTGAGCTGATGCGGCAGAGAGGGAGGTCGAGAAACTAAAGGTCAATGTCGAGGTTCAGTTCAAGAAGGAGCACGAGGAGGTTGAGTCTGACATCTACAATGCGTTTAT
Organism: Diospyros kaki; assembly: GCA_036245055.1. Taxonomy (NCBI): domain Eukaryota; kingdom Viridiplantae; phylum Streptophyta; class Magnoliopsida; order Ericales; family Ebenaceae; genus Diospyros; species Diospyros kaki. Next base: position 24,937,161 of record BSEG01000002.1, read on the forward strand.
TTTTACTTTGTGGAAAGCGCACCCAGATCTTGACTTCTCCTGCTTTGGTGAGGAAGCGGTGAAGGCGGTGAAGAAATTTGTTGTTGATGCTACGAGCTCCATAGTTGCTGCCACCTCGTCCGAACTTGATCAGACCATGGTCAACCTCTCTGCTAAGGATGCTGGAAATCCTACTCCTCAAGAAGTAGTAGCCCCGAGCTTGACTTCTCTAGGCCATTAGAGTTCCTTCTTTCTTCTTGCTTTATTCTTGTACTTGGATTTTAAAAGAGACACACTTTTGTCATTCAATTGAGTTTCTATTTCTTTATTATTTGTTGCAAACTGAAAGATGAACACAAAGATTGTGCATAAGCTTAATTCTAGTTAATTCAAGAACACATTTAGCTCGCAATTGATGAATCTCAAAAATTAAACAACTTTGGATATTATATTAAGTAAGATGTCGTTAGTTCGAGCCGTATGCCTAGTAGATCATGATCATGGGATCAAATCTAAGCTAACATATGGTAACTCGATGAACGTTAAATTAAATCGCATTTCGTCGTCAAGTTATACGCCCAGGTAGATCATAATCAGATCCCAACTAATGTAACGTGACTTTTATGGGCTTAGCGAGGTCAAGATGAACACCCAGGTAGGTCGTAGTGAAGGACCGATTACGAGAAACAAAGCATGCAACGGAAGCGATTTAACCATTAAATCTATCCTCGTATTGATTTGAGTCTAGGAGACTTACTTTTTCCTCGGATTACCGGTCGGAATGGAGTGATCGAAGGAGGAGGGGCGACAGCTTCTTCACGTTGTGGAGATGATGTCTGTCCTGCGATCCTTCGGCTCCTACGCATCAGATCTCTCGATCTTCCAAGATATGGCTCGAACTCGTGGCCTCTCTTTGGTGAACAAGAGAAAATCGAAAATCTGGGATTAGGGTTTATAACAACTAGAGAGAGAATATATATATAGGGAGCACCCTAGGGTTAAAAACCCTAGTGGGCCAAACCCTAGTGGGCCAAGTCCATTTTTAATTAATTCTCTAATTGGGTTAGCCCAATTAATTAATTAAAACCCAATGAACTATTAAACAATTCTCTCTCAATGTAATTTACCCAACAGGCCAAAATGTATTTAAAAATACATGAGTTACATCGAGCTACCCTGGGGACCAAAAGACAAATTATTCATGGCTGCTAAAATGACCAAAATATCCCTGCTACCCAGTAGCTATATTTTGTCATTCTAAGTGTTCCAACTATCACCATATGGCAACACTGACCCCACGAATAATTTTGCATGTGCGATGTCTTTGACCTACTAGTATAATGACGAAAATACCCCTCTGTGTAACACCCATCATTTAGAAAGGAATAATGTACTAACACCTCTCTAAATGATTTCTACCATCCTTAGATCACTAGTCCAATAATCCGTGACTACTCGAATGTACTTGCTTATCACTGGGAGCTACCCAGAAGCACACACTCTTAAGTCACGTTCCCAGGGCCCTGGATTATTAGATTATTCTTGGACAATCACAAGGGGGTGAATCACAGAAACTATCTTGTATTCGTCTGTCTTAGCTAATTAGAAACCACACTCCCAACTCACAAGGTTGCTGATCTTTGATAGACCACACCTATAGTGAATCTAAGAATATAGCTCTAGGTTCACTAGACCACCAACTAATACTCAAGTATTAGAGTACTCGTCCACGTAGTAGCAGTGATAGACTAGCTCCATGATAATCAGTACTTTGTCATTAGCTTCTATCACAGGTCCACTCTACGCATTCCAAATGCGCTTGTACAATTAGAGTAAACGGACTGTTTACTGGCTAAGGCAAGCCATCCTCCATTAGGATCTATTGCACAATGATCTTATCATGATAGAATGCCCAGTTCTATCAAAAGATCAAGAGTAATATTTTTCTTGCATATTAAGTACCCATGATTCATGCCTAACTGTGAAGAACGACCCATCACATGAATCACTTACTTAATAGCATGGACACTTTTCCAACAATTAAATGCAAATGATATATGTGCCATAAACAGACTAAAATAAAACATCATTACCATAAATTAAATAAAACGTGTCTTTAGGGCATACATTTCCAACACGTAGTCCATAACTTTTGTCAATATGAGAGGACCCCAGCTAGTGAACCATGACTTATAAGTTTTTAGCCGAGGTGATGGCTTAACTGGCGCTAAACCATGACACCCTGATCAAGATGAATGGGCTCTAGTTTACCAACCACGACCTAGGGTAAAGACAAAGATGAATAATTAGATAAGCCGCAAACCATGGCACATTGGCTAAGTTAAATGGGTCCCAGCTCGCAAACCATAACCTTTTATCCCCAAATTATAATTATTTCTTGCCACTTAACATTTAATAAAAAGTGGGAATAATGAGTGTTGAGAGTAATGACAATAAATTCAATTTGTTAACAGGGCGATGTTAGTATAAGTAGAACATCAATCTAACATCATGCAAAGAGAAGATGTTTGTAACACCCCTTCTCCTAGAACTGCCCAAAAAAAGGTGCTACGGGGAAAATAAAATAAACTAACTGATAATCTAAAATCTGATACCATGACTGAACATCTCAATCAACTAAAATAAAAACTCTGAGTCAGTACAACTGAAAAGCATAAACTCTGACTAAGGGACAATCCCTTAACTGAAATATAAAATAGATCTAAATTGACAAAACACTACAAAACTCAACAGACTCCCAAACATCTTTTATCTTGAGCGGCTCGACGTACACACTATAAACCACTGCTGCTAGACCCTACATTTGGTACTCTCCTACTAGAACCTGGAGGGGGGAAGAGTACAAGGTGAGCTATAAAGCTCAGCAAGTAATAAGCTGGAAAGAATAACTGAAGTTGAATCGAAGAATATTGATACTGATAAATAACTCACTAAACTTGTATTGAATAATCACTATCTGATTGCATTCATAAAAGTGTAATGCACATAAACCGTAAACTAAATGCAGGTATGCAACTTTGGCTCATAGGCCCACATAATCTGATAAAACATACCTAACTGATTTGAATCCTATAAACAGAAAAAACTGTAAGCACACACTGTGGGCAATATGCCCCTAGCCCCCTGGTGGCCCCCAGGCGGGCAATTCATAAACTGAGTTGAAACTGAAACTGATGGGATCCCCGCAGACAAGCCGCCTAGCGCGCATAATGCAATGCAATGCTCACATAAATGCTGGCACACGATATGTAGTACTCCATATAAAGTCATGCTCAATGCTCATACCAAAATGTATGCACATAATCTCATCAAAGAATGCTGATCATGTAAAATAATGCTGAACATGAAATTATCTTCATCTATTTATTGGAATACAAAGATTCAATGAATTATATTTTATTGTATGGGCATGATTAAGTTGTTACATTCTGGCATATAAACTCGTTACTGGAAGCTATTGAATAATTTAACTTAATTAAAACTTAAACTATTCTAGAAGTTCAATTAGATTTCTGGAAAAGCCATCTGGATATCAGGAAGGATATCCAGATATGATGAAAGACATCTAAATATGAAGAAGGCTCATCTGGATACACTGGCGCTGAAATAAGAAGCTGTTCGGATATGCTGGAATATATTCGGATAGAAACTAGGACATCCGGATATGATTCTAGTCATCCAGATACACTGGAAGCACACAAAACGATTTATTCGGATATGTTGGATAGTATTCGGATATAGACTAGGACATCCGGATATGATTTTGGTCATCCGGATATCTCACTGAGGCATTCGGATACTACTGGAGACTATTTGAATATGAAACTCAACTTTTGAGGGAGGCATTCGGATATCAGGCGAGACATCCGGATATTATCTACACCTATCTGAATGTATAAACAAACCATATGGATATCATACTCGAAGAACTTTAGACACATCCGAATACGATACAAGGTATCTGGATATTACTCATATAAAGTCTTAGACTCATCCGGATACAACACGAAGCATCCGAATATCACTCACAACTAGGCACATCCGGATACGACTCAAGGCATCCGGATACTACTCTCAATCACTGCTGGACACATTCAGATACGAAAACGAAGCATCCAAATATCACTGGCCATCCGGATTTGAACAAAAGCTATCCGGATACCACTCACAAAGAACAACTGAGACATCCGGATATTTCAACAACCCGTCCGAATGTCACTCACATAAATCTTTTTGATACATCTAGATAGCCTCTGGCCTATCTGGATATCACTCACATACTCTGAAAAACCCATCTAGATATGAGGGAACCTATCTGGATTTTGCAACTTTTAAACCCGGAGACAAACGCTCACAGAGACTCTGATCTTGAACGAATCTTAACAAAACTATACCAATCTGAATTAAAACTTGGGCAACAAGTCTCAATTGATATCAAGAAACTTTAGGGATGATTCAACGATGATATTAACTTGAATCGCTGAAAAGAGATCATGTATGAACTGGAATATCTCATGGTAACGCATATATATTTATATACATACATATCTGCTGATTGATATATAAACTGAAAACTGAACAATGATACTGGATAATCTGGAAATAACTCAAAAGAACCTGTAATGGAAGGAATTACAAGAAGAATACTTGCTTGATAGAACTCTCTGATCGAACCCTAGAGCGATCCTGAAGACTCTAGCAAGCCTTTGCTATCTCTTGGCCTCTTGGTTCTTCACATGGCGTGAAGAAAAGCTAAGCTAATGGCCTCTATATATAGTGGTATAAAAACCCTAGATCCTACTCCCTTTGTAACATGGATTCCTTCTCCTAAGATAACTAGGAGACTTTAAACCAAAACCATCTCATACATGGATATCTTATAACTAGGAGACTTTAAACCAAAACCATCTCACTTATGGATTATCTTAATCCCTTAACCATAATAACTTTAATTAATAATTAAATTCTAATAACAAATCCTTAAATGACCCTCAAGTCCTTGCACTTAATTTCCACACTAAATAACTAAAATTAAATGTTCTTTAAATGTTATTCTCTTAATTAAAAATTACTAAATTGCCACCTTGGCAAATTCCTTTAATTCCAACATTAAAAAGAATTTAATGTTATTCTTTTCCTTTAAAATCTCTAAATTGCCACATTAAATAATTAATTGGCAAAATTGCTTAATCAAATACTTCAATAATTAATTAAATCATTCTTGAATAAATACTGGGCCCTCTAACGGGTCGTTACAATGTTGCTTATCAAAAATATGGTTTGAGATGCTCCGCATTCCAAGCTCATGGGAGGATAGCTCCATTCATATCTACAAGGTGGTATACTTCGTTGCCTAGGTTTTCTTTGATATTATAAGGGCCTTCCCAGTTCGGGCCTAGTACCACATCGCTGGCCTTTCGAGCTCCCGGAAGAATAAGGCGCAGCATGAAGTCACCGTCATTACAGTATCGAGCTCGAACCTTTCGATTATAATACCTTGTGATCCGTTGTTAATAGATAGTTACCCTTATGCGATCTATCTCACTTGTTTCATCAAGTAAATCAAGTTTTGCCGCCATTAACTAGTTAATATCCTTGAGGTTAAAGGTAGCTCTTCGTTGATTGGTCACCTCGTTTTGCACAGGGATCATCGCTTCAGATCCGTAAACCATAGAGAAAGGAGTTTCTCTCGTAGTGGTTCGAGTTGTTGTTCGATAGGCCCAAAGTACTGTTTGCAGCTCATCGGCCCAAACTCCCTTCCTATCTTCTAGCTTTGTCTTCAAAATCTACTTGATTATCTTGTTAACAGCCTCAACTTAACCATTAGCCTGAGGATGATCCACGGCCGAGAAACTTTTATGGATCCCCAAGGATTTGCAGAACTGTACAAACTGTTCGCTGGTGAATTGGGTTCCGTTGTCCGTGACTATCTGTTGGGGAACTCCGAATCTACAAATGATGTTACTCCAGATGAAGTTCTCTACCTTTGTCATGGATATCAGTGCGAGTTCCTTTGTTTCTTCCCATTTAGTAAAGTAGTCCACTGCTACTATGGTGTGCTTGCATCTACCACAAGTTGTTGGGAATGGGCTAATTAGATCCATGCCCCAAATGGCAAAGGGTCATGGGCTACTCATCTGCTGCAAATAGGCTAGTGGAGTTCTTGGGATCTTTCCGAACCTCTGGCATATGTCACATCTCTTTACTAGGTCCATAGTGTCATGCTTCATTGTGGGCTAATAAAAACCCTGGCAAAGTGCCTTTTGAGCCAAGGATAGACCCCCAGCGTGGTTTCCACAATGGCCCGCATGGATTTCCTTAAGTACCGTCTGGCAATCAGGTTCATCGAGGCATCTCAACAATGGGGTAGTGAACCCCCTTTCGTAGAGCATATCATCATAAAGGTAGTATCGGGACGCTCGAGCTCGCACACGATGTGCCTCTATTCTTTCGCCCGATAATTTTCCCTCTTGTAGATAATCGATAATGGGTTTCATACATGACCCCGGGGTCATCGTGATTGCTAAAACTTCGCCTTGGTCCTCCGAACTTGGTGTTGTCAGGAACTCTACTGGTATGGCTCCTAAGGAGTCTGCATCTTGAGCTAAAGCCAAAAGAGCTAGAGCGTTGACGTGAGAATTCTGGCTCCTCGGCACCTAGCTTATCTCGCATGCCTCAAACGTGCGCATTAAATCTTGAACTCTTTGGAGGTAAGCCACCATCTTTGAGCCTTTTACCTGATATTCACCTCGTATTTAACATACCACGAGTTGAGAATCATTGAAGACTGTTAGCCATTCTTCCTTCACTTCCCTCGCCAAGCGTAGCCCTGCCAACAATGCCTCATACTCTGCTTCATTGTTGGTCACTTTAAACCCGAACCTCCGCAAGTATGAGATTGTGTGCCCCTTCGGGCTTATCAAGAGCACCCCAGCTCCAGCTCCATGCTCGTTGGAGGATCCATCCACATATAACTCCCAGATCGGACTCTCTAAAGACTCGTGTTTTTCTTTTGCTGGTCCCATGAACTCAGCAATGAAATCTGCTAGCACTTGTCCCTTTATGGCCGACCTCGGTTTATACTCTATGTCAAACTAAGCGAGCTCGATGGCCCATTTGAGTAATCGTCCTGACGAGTCAAGCTTCTATAGGACTTATTTTAGTAGATATTTTGTCAACACATCAATCCAATGGGCTTGGAAGTAAGGGTGCAACTTCCTTGATGCCACCACCAGGTAGTAGGCGAGTTTCTCCATTTGGGTATATCTGGTTTCCGCATCCAATAGTCTTTGGGTTACATAATATACCGAGTACTGTACTTTATCTTCTTCTCGCACTAGTGTGGCATTGATAGCGTATTGGGACACTCCCAAGTAGGTGATCAACTTCTCTTCTTCTTTTGGCTTGGACATAAGCGGGGCCCGCCCCATATATTCTTTTAGCTGCTGGAAGGCAACCTCACATTCTTTCATCCATTGGAAGTTTTTGGCCTGCTTCAACACATTAAAGAATAGTATGCATTTATTATAGGCTTTAGAGACAAACCTACTGAGGGCAGCGACCTGATCATTAAGGCTTTGCACCTCCTTTATCTTGGTTGGTGACCTCATATCAAGAAGGGCTTGGATCTTTTTTGGGTTTGCCTCGATCCCCCTTTGGTTCACCATGAAGCCCAAGAACTTCCCAGAAGCTATGCCGAACGTGCATTTGAGCAGATTCAGCCTCATCTGATATTTCCTCAAAATCTGGAATATTTCCCCCAGGTCGTGAACATGGTCAGAAACTTGCTGGGACTTTACCAGCATATTATCCACATAGACTTCCATGGTTCTTCCAATCAAATCCCTGAACATCATGTTGACCAGACGTTAGTAGGTTACTCCAGCGTTCTTTAGCCCAAAAGGCATCACCTTATAGCAGTATAACCCTCGATTTTTGAAGAATGAGGTGTGCTCCTCGTCTTCAAGTTTCATAGGAATTTGGTTGTACCCTAAGTAAGCATCCATGAAACTGAGAAGTTGGTGACCAGCCATTGCATCCACGAGCTATTCTATTCTGGGTAAAGCAAAGCTGTCTTTTGGCCACGATTTATTCAAATCGATGAAATCCACACATGTTCTCCATTTCCCATTCTTTTTCTTTACCAGAACCGAATTAGCTACCCAAACCGGGTAATGGGCTTCTCTGATGAACCTGTTCGCTAGCAGCTTGTCCACTTCTTCTTTTAGGGTTGCATAACGCTCTGCAGTGATAAGCCTTCTCTTTTAACGGACTGGCTTGTGATTGGAATCTATGATGAGCCGGTGTATCATCACATCCGGGTCTATCCCCACCATGTCTTCGTGGTTCCAAGCGAACACATCTAGGTTTTCTTTGAGGAAGTCAGTCAATTGAGCCTTTACCTCAGGAACACGGTCCTTACCCAGCTTGAGACACCTCTCGGTATCCGTGTTACTAACCACAACATCTTCCAGTTCGCCTATCGGGCCTGCAGCTTGGTCAATCCACCTCGCGTGGATCCAAGTCGTAGCTGACCCCTTTCTCACTCACAGCCCACAAATCCCCATGTGAGATGATGTTGACTTTCTTTCCTTTGAATCCCATCTTCAACGCTTCTTTGTAGCAATGTCTCGCTGAATATTGTTCGCCTCTCACACATCCAGTCTCATTCAGAGTTGGGAACTTTGTGGTCAATGCTTTGGTCGAGATGACCAGGTTCAAGTCATTCATAGCAGGTCTTCCCATGACAACATTATACACTGAAGGGCAGTCGATAATCAAGAAGTTCGTCATCACAGTGGCATGATGGTCCAACCCCCGATCGTAAGTGGGAGCCTAATGCATCCTGTGGGGGTCACTGCATCTCCAGTAAACCCATAAAGCGGTTCTAGGGAAGCTTTTAGTTGATCAGACCCTAGGCTTATTTAGTTGAAGCATCCTCTATACATTAGGTTCATCAAGCTGCCTGTGTTAATCATAATCCTCTGCACTTCAACATTTCCAATTCGAGCTCGTACCACAAGAGAGTCATTGTGGGGCCAGTGCACCTCTCTTGTATCTTCTTCTGAAAAAACGATGTCGCTGGGGGTTGTTCTGGCTTTCTTTGACGGCGTTCCCTGTTCGCCACGCTCGGTAAGTAGTAGGTAACCGGCCTTGCATACATAACGTTCGTGCAACTTGTTAGAGGTTCCTGGAATATGAGGCCCATCATGAATGGTGAAGATAATCCTTACCATAGGTACCCGATCCTGCTCGGGAGCTTGGCAAGGTTTGGGCTGGACCAGATGTTAGGGTTGTTAATCCCTCAGCCACACCACATAATCATGTAAGCGACCTTTCCTTTTCAGTTCTTCAATCGCATCCTTCAATTCCCAACACTCAGACGTTTTGTGTCCTACCTCGTTGTGGTAAGCGCAAAACTTGTCCTTGTTCCTGTACCTATCAGGGGTCCATATGGGATTAGGTCATCCAAAATTTTACTTTCCCTTTTCGGCAACGAAAATCCTATCTTGCGTGTCAAATAGAACACTATAGTGTTCATAGCGAACTTGGTGTGATGGTCGTTCACTTCTCTGCTCATTCCTTACTTTTTTAGTAACCTGATCATTAGGATTTCAACCTAAGCCTCCTTTATCTTGGTCGTCACAGCCTCACTTTTTGCTCTGGTTATTGCTCTCATCTCCATCCTTTTGGTTGTTGGGCTTCTTTGAGCCAAAGTTTTCCTCCCATCTGATCTCTTTTGTAGCTCGCTCATAGAACTCACCTAGGTCCCTTACGGGGGACTTATAAATGCTCTCATAGAGTTTTCCATCTTTTTGAAGTCCCGCAGATATCGTCATTAGAATACTCTCGTCTGAAGGGCTCTTGACGTTATTGATCTCGCATCTAAACCTCTCTATGTTTTCCTTCAAAGATTCACTGGATCGCTTGAAAACTATAGCAAGGTAACATGTTGGAGCGAGCTGCCTCCGGAACGGCCTGTATTGGTTGATGAATCTTCTTTGGCATTCTTCCAAACTATAGATGCTGCCTGGGGGGGAGACCCCTTAACCATGTCTAAGGTATGTCCCCCAGGATTGCAGGGAATACTCGGCATTTAGCTAGCAAGCTTTGAGGTCTGTAGGTCCATTTAGATGTTAAAGGCATCCAAATGGTAATAGGGATCATCATCTCCGTTATACGGAGGCATGTTCGAGACCTTAAATCTGGGGGGGAAAGGTTCTTGTTCTACTTCTCTTGAGAATGGGGTCCTTTCATCATGGTCTCCCTTCCGATCGAGAGCCCCGTGTCGTGCTTCCAATTGTCAAATCCTCTGCAATAGCTCTTCCACAGTTGGATTTTGGTTCAAAGATCTTCCAGGGTGAGACCATCTTTCCCACCTGCTACCTCGATCTTGCGAATAGCGAGCTCTCATCTGATTTCACCTCCTGTTCCCTAGCGAGTTACAATGATCGACACGACCTGGGCTGATCCTGCCCAAGCTCTCACCTTGGAGCAGATCTCCAAGTCTTTGGCTTCCTTCATGCTCCTCAACAAGGTGATAGTCGCAATAGTTCACTCTAATTCTCCAAGTCTTTGGCTTCACTCCAGTCCCTTCCCCGAGGTTGTCGTTCTTCCAATCTCCCAAACCGCGAGTTTGAAGAATGCACAGATCCAGCCCATCGCAAAGTTTATTTGCCTTCTCTTTCATCTGGAATGAGCCTTTCATCTCGAGGCTATAGGATACCTCTGGGTGGTGCAACTTTCCCCTGATTCTGGATGACCTAAACTTGCGCTTGGGCTAACATCCTAACTGCATCCACGAGCTGCCAGACTATATTCTCCAATGCCTTTTGACATTGCTACCAGGCCAGAGTTGCCTCTATCCCTAGAACAGGGGTCACAAACTAACAGGGAACCCTTGAGGGGATACCTGAGGTGGCTCCCACCAATGCAGGAACAGAAACAGTTGTAGCGGTCACGACTGTGCCTCCTATAGGTGGCATTTTCGGTGATCGATTAACATGATCTTCGGGTTGATTGACCACCACCTCAGAACTTCTCGTATGTCTCCCCCTTACCATTGATGTTCATCAGAACGGCCCTCCTTCTAGCACCAAAATGTCGACGTTCAGAAATGGTTAATCGAGATCCGTTGGCCCGTATTGATCCTGTAATCACGAATACGAGGGGAAGAAAACAATTACACTATCAAGAAACACTGCGTAAGAATTTTTACGTGGTTCGGCCAGAATGATACCTAGTCCACGATTGTTCTCTGATTATTTTGGCAAAGTAAAAGTATGTATATATTTTCTCTCTATGCATAATGGCTTTTTATCCCTTATTTGTAGTGGGGGGTGTCGACAATTTGCACAAAATTCAAAGCAGTGGAGTCACATTGTGAGGGACAGTGTGGCCTTATTATCCCCATAAAACAGGGAGTAAAAGTTTCGCACCATGTGGGGTCTGGCTTTCCATAGATAAGGACAGGTAGACATCAGATCCGGTTATTCTGCTTCGTGGTCTTCTTTGCGAGCTAATCGGGTTGACCAGTAAGTAGGGCCATCGCTAAGAGCTCGCTTGCTATCGTAGTCAAAGCTTGCGCTTTACCAATTATGCGACCTCACAGAATCATCTTCGATCTTGGACCCATTGGACTTCGAGAGATTGGGCTTTATCATTGGACTATTCCCAGCCCAGAGCAGTCCTGTCAATTGTCCAAGACGATTCAAGAAATGCCCGTAACAGATAGAGATTAAAACTAATAGCTTATTATATAAACAAAACACAATTGCAATAAAATAAAACCTAGATAAAAATTCTTCTTCAACTTAGTCAAAGAATGATCTTCTTTGGTCATTCTAATAATATTATTTTATTTTATTTTATTTTCTTTACTAAGAATTTAGTTAATATTAATACTATTTTTTTTTTCACTTTTCTCCTCCCAACAATATTATATATACACATACACATTGTATGCAAGTTTTAATGAAAGAAAGAAAAAGATTTTGCTCTAAGTAATGCTAAATGCAGTAAGTTCAGCTCATTAAGAAGATACGCACATTAATGGATCCATATTAAAATGGATTTTATTTCAACATTTTTTTTTGTTGTGTGTGGGGGTGGGGTGTTTTAAGAAGTTGATGAAGATAGGTTTATATGGGCTATCAACTAAGTTAAGTTATACATGTTGAAAGATTTGAGAAACTTCACCAAGTTATATTTTATAATACTTGGGAGCGTGTTTAAGTCACTAAAAGCATTTTAGGTAAAGTGTCAAATAAATTATTTTATTTAGATTTAGAGTCAAATTGTCTATTATATTGTTCTTCAAAATAGGCCATATAACATAGTTGTTTAAAATTCAATGGTAGATTGATTGATATTTTTGTAAGGAAGGGTAAAATAAGTCACTATATTTTTGGACCCCTAACCATGTTAGCCTCTATATTAGATGTCATTTAATGCTGTCAATGATGTTTTATTTCTATTTAACTTAATTGTAAGCAAGAAAATTTACCTTTGCACTGATTGAGATTTAAATTAAGAATAGTTGTAAAAGCCTAAATCTAGGTTTGGAAAACCTCACATGATTGCAAATATCTAAATTTATCCGAATTTGAAGAACCCTACACAATCCCAAACACCCAAATCAAATCTCAAATTTAAATCTAAGAACCCTCCACAATCTCAAACACCTGATAATTCATGAATGTATCTTAGATTACGATCACAAATGCTCAACTGACACTAATAAGTCTAATTTTTTAATTAATGTTTGATTGGGAATAAAGTTAATAGAATTAAAACATCATTAAGGGTAACTGATATGCCCGGCAAACTTGGAGAATCACAAGACCTAAAAGAGTCATGAGACATGGACGTCAAACCCAAAGGCCCAACGAGTTGTAGGAGATCAAGGAAACAAGCTGAAGGAGCAAGAGGTCAAGCCGAGATCAAGTAGGGAGGACCCACTCGGTCATGACCAAGTGGGTGTGACACTACTTCACTTTTTTGGGTATAACTCTCTAGTATGAGCTTCGATTGAGGTGATTCAAAGTCTTGTGAAAATCCAAGAGAATTATCTACAACTTCCATGTTTTGAGTTTTGAGAGATTCAGGATTTATCAAGGCTGAAATTGGGCTCTAAGTTGATGCAGCTGCACTATTAAGGTTTAGAGACAAGTATTGGAGCGAAGATGGATCTGAACCAAGACAAAAGGCAAAAGAGGACCTCAAATCCAAGGGAATGAAGACCCACTCAGTCATGACCGAGTGGGGGGTCACTCGGTCATGACCAAGTGGGCGAGAGACCAATTTCTCCTCACTTTTCATGACCCACTCAGTTATGCCAAGTGGATACAACACTGCTTTGGCTTTTTGGGCATAACTCTCTCATACGATCTCCAATTGAGGTGATTTAAAGTCCTATGAAAATCTAAGAGAATTATATAAAACTTTCATGTTTTGAATTTTTAGAGATTCAAGATTCATCAAGGTGTAAATCAGGCATGAAATTGAGTTATGGGAACCACTCAAGACCAAACCAAGGAAAATGGCAAAAGAATGTGTCAAAGCCAAGGGGAAGTGACCCCCTACTCGGCCATGACCGAGTGACCCCTCACTCGGTCATGGTCTAGTGGCACCCCACTCAGCCATGGCCGAGTGGGCTTGGGCCAATCTCTCCTCTTTTCCCTCTCAGATGGGCTGCGAAATCATAGAAATGGGTCACAAGATTCTCGGCTCGATTGTCGCATGTCTCCCCTCTCTCCTCCGCTATAAATATTAGGCCATGTCCCCGACGCAAGGTACGCACTATTGAGTGGCTCAAGTAAAATTTTGCATTTTTTCTCTCGTGATCTAACTTAGGCATCAGAGGGATATCGCGGGGACCCCCACACATGTCCTTACGGTGCTCTCGTTTTACAGGTCACTCGGTGATCAAGGGTCACTCGGTTATGAAGGTCACTCAGTTATGAAGGGTCACTCGGTTATAAAGGGTCACTCAATTATGAAGGGTCACTCAGTTATCAAAGGCTACTTAGTTATCAAGGGTCACTTGGTTATGAAGGGTCACTCAATTATCTTAGGCTACCAGATCATCAGCCTCACCAGGGGTCACATAATCATCCAAACCCACATGATCAGCAAGACCCACGTGATCATCTAGACCCACCTGATCACCAAGACCCATGTGATCACCAAGACCCACCTGATCATCAAGACCCACATGATCATCACATTCTCGTCACACCTTGGCGACAAGACTCTCGGGACACTTGACTCTCATAACCCACAAGACTCACTAGTCTTTAGAAACTCCCGTGGTCAACCCCGCACCTTGTATTCTCCCACAAAAATAATAAAAAATAGACTTGTTGTTGCCAAAAGTGACCGAGTGGCCTGAAGGTGACCGAGTGGCCTGAAGGTGACCGAGTGGCCGAAGTGACCGAGTGGCCTGGTGACCGAGTGGCCCTATGGTGACCGAGTGGCCGGGTGATCGAATGGCCTTGTGACCGAGTGGCCTTGTGATCGAGTGGCCTACAAAACGAGAACACCATTAGGGCGCGGGTGGGGGTCCCCGCGCAAACCCTCCGATGCTTAAGTTAGATCTCGAGAGAAAATGCAAAAAAGTACTTCAATTGCTCAAAATAGCGTACCTTAAGTCAGAAATCGAGTCTTGTATTTATAGTGGAGGAGAGAGAGAGTTCTCGCGATATTTTCGGCAGGAATCTCGAGGCCCGTTTCGGAATTCTCGGGGCCCATGGGCTGGACCACGAAGGGTCTCGGGCGATGTCGGGTGAACCCCCCCACTCGGGTGGGGGGTCTTTCTTGGAGGCTGCAGAGTGGTCGGGTGGCCTTGGCCACCCGGTCATGCCGAGTGGCCTTGGCCACTCGGTCAGCTCGAGTGGCCTTGGCCACTCTCTTGCGTCGAGTGGCTTAGGCCACTCGACCATGCCGGGTGGCCAAGGCCACTCGGTCATGCCGGGTGGCCTTGGCCATTTGGTCCTGCCGGGTGGCTTTGGCCACTTGGCTTGGTCACTCGCCATGGCCCCCCTCGGCCTAGCCAAGGGGGTCTTTTTTTGCTTCCTTGCTGCCGCTACTGTCTGCCTTCATCTTTTCGGGTACATCAATTGCTCCCTACTCTTTTAGTCGAGAAGTCGGGTAAAAGAGTATAAGTTTCCCGAAATTTTACATCGTCGTTTTTTGTCTTCTTTGCTTTCTTTGGTAGGCCATTTACGCGTTTTGTTCTTTTATTGTTTGATTTACTCTTTCTTTGCTACCCCTGGCTGTCGTCTCTGATATGAGACCAAGACCTCTTGTTCGTTTTTGAATTATGCACAATATGTTGATCTTGAGCGTATTTCTCCTCGTTACAGGGCTGTAAGCGGGGCAACGGGCTTGATTGAATTTTCCCTCATTGTCGGGCCATAGGCGGGACAATGGGCTTGATCGATTTTTACCTCGTTGCCGGGACATAGGCGGGACAACGGGCTCGATCGCGTTTGACCTCGTTGCCGGGGCCGTAGGCGGTGCAACGGGCTTGATCGATTTTACCTCGTTGCCAGGCTATAGGCGGGACAACAGGCTCGATTTCGTTTGACCTCGTTGTCGGGCCGTAGGCGGGGCAACGGGCTTGATCGATTTTACCTCGTTGCCGGGCCATAGGCGGGACAACGGGCTCAATTGCGTTTGACCTCGTTGCCGGGCCGTAGGCGGGGCAACGGGCTTGATCGAATTTTACCTCGTTGCCGGGCCATAGGCTGGACAACGGGCTCGATTGCGTTTGACCCCGTTGCCGGGCCGTAGGCGGGGCAACAGGCTTGATCGAATTTTACCTCGTTGCCGGGCCATAGGCGGGACAACGGGCTCGATCTCGTTTGACCTCGTTGCCGGGCCGTAAGCGGGGCAACGGGCTTGATCGATTTTACCTCGTTGCCGGGCCATAGGCGGGACAACGGGCTCGATTGCGTTTGACCTCGTTGTCGGGCCGTAGGCGGGGCAACGGGCTTGATCGATTTTACCTCGTTGCCGGGCCATAGGCGGGACAACGGGCTCGATTGCGTTTGACCTCGTTGCCGGGCCGTAGGCGGGGCAACGGGCTTGATCGAATTTTACCTCGTTGTCGGGCCATAGGCGGGACAACGGGCTCGATCTCGTTTGACCTCGTTGCCGGGCCGTAGGCGGGGCAACGGGCTTGATCGATTTTACCTCGTTGTCGGGCCATAGGCGGGACAATGGGCTTGATCGATTTTTACCTCGTTGCCGGGACATAGGCGGGACAACGGGCTCGATCGCGTTTGACCTCGTTGCCGGGCCGTAGGCGGTGCAACGGGCTTGATCGATTTTACCTCGTTGCCAGGCTATAGGCAGGACAACGGGCTCGATTTCGTTTGACCTCGTTGTCGGGCCATAGGCGGGGCAACGGGCTTGATCGATTTTACCTCGTTGCCGGGCCATAGGCGGGACAACGGGCTCGATTGCGTTTGACCTCGTTGCCGGGCCGTAGGCGGGGCAACGGGCTTGATCGAATTTTACCTCGTTGCCGGGCCATAGGCGGGACAACGGGCTCGATCTCGTTTGACCTCGTTGCCGGGCCGTAGGCGGGGCAACGGGCTTGATCGATTTTACCTCGTTGTCGGGCCATAGGCGGGACAACGGGCTCGATTGCGTTTGACCTCGTTGCTGGGCCATAGGCGGGGCAACGGGCTTGATCGATTTTACCTCGTTGCCGGGCCATAGGCGGGACAACGGGCTCGATTGCGTTTGACCTCGTTGCCTGGCCGTAGGCGGGGCAACGGGCTTAATCGATTTTACCTCGTTGTCGGGCCATAGGTGGGACAACGGGCTCGATCGCGTTTTACGTCGTTGCCGGGCCGTAGGCGGGACAACGGTCTTGATCGAATTTTACCTCGTTGCCGGGCCATAAGCGGGACAACGGGCTTGAGTTTATTTTTCCTGTAAGCAGAGCATAGCAAACAAACTTTCACAAAGTAATGTGTAATGGAAATGCTTACATTTTTTTTTTTGAAATAAGTGAGTACATCCACTGTTTCATTTTGGGTCTTATTGTTGCCTCCGAGCATGAAATGTTTAGTTTCTCGATCTTTAACATAGGCTCTCTTCAATGTGTCTGAATTTTGCTCCCAGTTTTCTCTTTGAGGGCATTAATGGTAGCTAACTGCCTTCTTCTAAGGGCATGTCCTTTCGTGGCTTGTCTAGAAGGAATAGGAGGAGTCCCTTACCATAGTTTCACAGCCCGAGATGACATGCATGGGCTCATGAACTGGTTCATTGTCTAGAGGTGGATTCTCTCCGTAAGCCCTTCCTCTCTCTTGACATCTCTGAGTTGATCTCCCCCGCTCTTCCTGTCTATCTTCTCCTCTTTG
Source organism: Diospyros kaki (assembly GCA_036245055.1). Lineage (NCBI taxonomy): Eukaryota > Viridiplantae > Streptophyta > Magnoliopsida > Ericales > Ebenaceae > Diospyros > Diospyros kaki. The sequence goes on from BSEG01000002.1 coordinate 24,954,536, forward strand.
AGGATCACCATCTTTGACCTGTACGTACCTTTGAAGATGTCCTTCACGAACTAGCATCTCAATCTGATCTCTTAACTCCCGGCACTGGTCAGTGCAATGACCACGGGTTCTGTGATATCTACAATATTCTTCTCTATTCTTCCCCATTGGATGGTCAACCTTTTTTGGGAGTCTAATGAGACCTGACCCTTCGATGGCTGCAAGTATGGTTGACCGAGGTTGGAGGAGTTTGGTGTAATGGTGGAACTGGGGCAGAGGTATATCTGATCTTCTAACCCTTTCCTGTCGTCGAATAGACTCTTCTTCCCCTTCTCGCTCATTTCTCTTCTTTTCTTTGTCTTCATTCCCTGCCACATTCCTCATAATTTCAATGTGGAGGATATACCTATTTGCTCTGACAAATAGATCGGCCAGGGACATTGGGGGGTCTAAAGAAAGTGACTCTTGGAGAGAGGCGAGGCGTGTCCCTTGGAGCATAGCAAACACTGCGACTTGGGCCGGCAAGTCGAGAACTTCCAGGGTGGCATTACGAAATCTATCCACAAATTGACATAAAGATTCCTTATTCCCTTGTCGTATGCTGAGCAAATATGTGGCATCCTGTTTCCTTCGACTGTTAATCACAAAAGCTTTAGTAAATTCTGTCCTAAGATGCCCAAATGACGAAATAGAGGCTTTTGGAAGGCTGTTAAACCATATTCGAGCATGTCCTGACAATGTTAAGGAAAATGCTCGGCACATTATATCGTCGTCCCATCCATGCAATATCATCAGTGACTCATAATTCTGAACATGATCATATGGGTCGTCTTTCCCTGAGTAGAGGGTGATTTGTGGCATTTTGAATTTTCGAGGCAGTGGTATCTCCAATATATCGATCGTAAAAGGACATTTTCTTCGTTGGTGCTCTTCTGTTGCAGGGATTAACTTTTTTCGTTCGAGCACTTCTTCTACTACTCTTTTCATATCATCCCTCATAGTGGCTGTTGTCTAATTGTCATGTCTTGTTGGCGTACTGGCCACTGTTTCATGATACCTCCGTCTTTGAGGGCTTCTGGTTTTGTTTTCCATTCTTGGGTCTTCATTTCTTCGGGGTACAGAATGAGGGTTCTTTCTTTGTGGTGGCGATCTAGGCCTGCCCTCCCGTCGAGGCGTAGGTCGAGAATGAAAATCGGGAGTAGCTTCTTGGTAGGAATCGGCCCCTACCTCGGGCTGAGGTTCTGGGGGTGGCATAAACTTTTTCAGAGTATCGGGCAACGTCCCTACCGGCATCATACCTTGGAGAATACCAGCCATGTCTCGAAGTGCTTGCATGCCCTCAACGTGTTGTTGTCTCAATGCTTCATACTCCTCCCACGGGATTGTGCGTGGTGGCTGTCGTGAAGTCTCGGCTTGGTCAGTAGGCGACGGCCTTGAGCCGATAAGTAGTGGTGGTGGGACTGTTTGGTTCCCCACCTGCGTGCTGGGGGAAATGGGGTGGTCACCTCCTTCAGGTTGAGCATTATGTGAGGGAGGAGGTGCTCCCTGTTGCTGAGTGTTTCGTGGTGGTAGGCGTGTTTCAACGCCTTGAGAGAGAGTTCGTCCGTGTCCACGGGTGTTTGCCATTCTTGAGTTGACTTTTTGTCTTGCGCTTCCCACAGACGGCGCCAATTGTTGTTGCCAAAATACAACAATCTATTTTAATTGAGGATGGACGCAAGAGTCTCGGGTGTCGTGCCCTCGCTGATGAAAAATCTGGGCGAGGAATTGGATCTTGATGGAGTCTCAGGTCTGATAAACCGACGAAGCTGATGGTCTGACAGGTTGATGATCTTGTGGGCTGATGATCTGATGGCCTCAAAGTGATCTGGTGACCTGAAGGTGATCTGGTGACCTCGAGGTGATCTGGTGGCCAAAAGTGATCTGGTGGCCCGAAGGTGACCGAGTGGCCAAAAGTGACCGAGTGGCCTGAAGGTGACCGAGTGGCCGAAGTGACCGAGTGGCCGAAGTGACCGAGTGGCCTGGTGACCGAGTGGCCCTGATGGTGACCGAGTGGCCGGGTGACCGAATGGCCTTGTGACCGAGTGGCCTTGTGACCGAGTGGCCTACAAAACGAGAACACCGTTAGGGCGCGGGTGGGGGTCCCCGCGCAAACCCTCCGATGCTTAAGTTAGATCTCGAGAGAAAATGCAAAAATGTACTTCAATTGCTCAAAATAGCGTACCTTAAGTCGGAAATCGAGTCTTGTATTTATAGTGGAGGAGAGAGAGAGTTCTCGCGATATTTTCGGCGGGAATCTCGAGGCCCGTTTCGGAATTCTCGAGGCCCATGGGCTGGACCACGAAGGGTCTCGGGCGATGTCGGGTGACCCCCCCACTCGGGTGGGGGGTCTTTCTTGGAGGCTGCAGAGTGGTCGGGTGGCCTTGGCCACCCGGTCATGCCGAGTGGCCTTGGCCACTCGGTCAGCTCGAGTGGCCAGGCCACTCTCTTGCGTCGAGTGGCTTAGGCCACTCGACCATGACCGAGTGGCTGAGGCCACTCGGTCATGCTAGGTGGCCTTGGCCATTTGGTCCTGCCGGGTGGCTTTGGCCACTTGGCTTGGTCACTCGCCATGGCCCCCCTCGGCCTAGCCAAGGGGGTCTTTTTTTGCTTCCTTGCTGTCGCTACTGTCTGCCTTCATCTTTTCGGGTACATCAAGACTGTTGCATTTTGGCAACAATAATTAGCACCGTCTGTAGGAAACGTAAGACAAAATCAACTTAAGAACGACAAACACCTGTGGACACCAACGAACTCTCTCTCAAGGCGTAGAAACACGTTTACCACCATGGAACTCTTAACAACAGGGAGCGCCTCTCATTATTCTCGATTCTCACCCACAAGGAGCACCTCTGCCCCCTCATAATGCTCAACCCCAAGGAGGTGATCGCTTTGTTTCCCTAAGCCAATAGGTGGGGAACCAATCAGTCCCACCTCCACTTAACATCGGCTCAGGGCCACTTCCTGTTGATCAAGCTGGGACTTCACGATAGCCACCGCATACGGTCTCGTGGAAAGAGTATGAAGCATTGAGACAGCAACATGTTGAGGACATGCAAACACTTTGAGACATGGCTAGTATACTCCAAGGTATGATGCCTGGAGGGACGTTGCCCGATACCTTGAAAAAGTTTATGCCACCACCTGAGCCTCAGCCCGAGATAGGAGCTGATTCCTATCAAGAGGCCACTCCTGATTCTTGTTCCCCATCCATTCCTCATCGGGAGGATAGATCACCACCACCAAGGAAGAATCCTCACGCCACGCCCCGAAGAAATGAGAGCCCATGAAAGGAAAATAGGGTTAAAAGCCCCCAAAGATGGAGATACCATGAAACTGGAACCAGCAAGCCAATAAGACATGATAACCAAAAAACAACAAGTATATAAGATGATATGAAAAAGGTAGTTGAAGAAGTACTTGAACAAAAGAAATTGATCCCAACCACGGAGGAGTAGCAACACAGAAAATGTCCGTTTACTACAGATTTATTGGAGAAGCCACTGCCCAAAAAATTCAAGATGCCTCAAATCACCCCCTATTCTGGCAAGGATGATCCCTATGATCACATTCAAAACTATGAGTCATTGATAATATTGCACAGATGGGACGATGACATAATGTGCTGAGCCTTCTCCTTAACTTTGTCAAGGCATGCCCGAGCATGGTTCAACAATTTACCTAAGGCCTCTATCTCTTCATTCGGTCAGCTCAAAACGGAATTTATTAAGGCATTTATGACTAATACTCAAAGAAAAAAGGATGCCACATACTTGCTCAGTATTCGAGAAGGGAACAAATAAACTCTACATCAGTATGTGGATAGATTTCAGAATGCCACCCTCGAAGTTCATGATTTGCCAATTGCAATGGCAGTGTCTACTATGTTACACGGAACACGGCTAACTCCTCTACAAGAATCATTATCTTTGGACCCACCAACATCCCTAGCAGATTTATTTTCTAGAACAAATAAATACGTGCTCCATATGGAAGTTATGAGAGATGTAGGTGGGAATGAGGACAGAGAGTGAAAAAGGAAGGAATGCAATGTTGAAGAAGACTCCAGACGTGTTAGGGAATCAGATATACCTTGACCCCAGTTCCACCGTTACACAAAACTTCTCCAACCTCGATCGGCCATACTTGCAGCCATGGAAGGGTCAGGTCTCATTAGACTCCCGAAAAAGGTTGACCATCCCTTAGGAAAAAATAGGAAAGAATATTACAGATATCATAGGACACGTGATCATTCCACTAACCAGTGCCAAGAATTGAAAAATCAGATTGAGATACTCGTTCGAGAAGGGCATCTACAAAGATATGTATGGAACGAAGAAAAAGAAAGTAGGGAACCCCGAAGAAGAGAAGACAGACATGAGGGGCAAGAAAGGAAAAACCCAAGACAACAAGAGAGGGGGAGGGATAGTAGGCAAGACCCTCCTCTAGATAACAAACCAACCCACCAAGCCATCCATCTTATTTTAGATGGTGAAACCCTGGCTGGAGACACTTCAGCCTCACAAGAGGGATATGCCTGTCAGGCCTATCAGATTAATTCAGTGATGGAGGTTAGAGATGATGGGGAGCCAATTACATTCACTCTTGCCAATAGAGTTGATATAATACTCCCCCATGATGATTCAATGGTAATTTTTGTAGTTATTGCCAAACATCCCATCAGTAGAATCTTGGTGGAAAATGGTAATTCTGTTAATCTGATCTACTGGAACTGCTTTGAGGAAATGCATATATCTCATGACTGATTAAGGAAAGGCTCCTCCCCCCTATACAACTTCACCGGGGAGGCTGTCCCAATGGTAGGGTCTATTTAGTTACCAATCACATTGGGCATAGACCCCCAAAGCATGACTCGACAAGCGAACTTTATGGTGGTCAAAGCCCCTTTAGTAGCATACAACATGACTTTGGGTCGCCCACTACTCAATGATATAAGGGTCGTAGTGTAACATCCCGCATTGAGCGATAGGAAGGACCGAAACAACTTACCCTAATGGGCCTACACGAACTTCCTAGAGGGTCACCCATCCCTGAGCTGCCCTAGCTCAACACGCTTAACCCCAAAGTTCCTTGCCTCCATTCAACCCAAAAGGTATCCAGCTAGTGTTGTTTCCTTCCTTACTTATCCTCGATATATACTACCCTTCTCTGGGCTCTCGGGATATTACACGTAGTGTCCTCCTACCACTTATTGATGAAGTTTCACATGCTCGTAGGGGTGGGACAAGTTCGAGGGGATCAAAAGAAGGCACGCACATGCTATGTGTCATCCAGAAAAGGGAAAAAGAGCAAAGAGATTGTATCCATTACCAGGACATGCCATTAGAAGAAGGCAGGCAGCCACCATTAATGCCCTCAAAGAGAAAACTGGGAGCAAAATTCAGGCACATTCAAGAGAGCCTATGTTAAAGATCGAGAAACTAAATTGTTTGAAATTGTGCATGACCTGTGTATTTCGTGATCAGAGGAAACAATAAAACCCCAAAATGAAACAGTGGGTGTACTCACTTATTTCAAAAAAATGTCAGCATTTTCATTACATATTGCTTTATGAAAGTTTGTTTGCTATGCTCTGCTTACAGGAAATAAAAATAAATTCAAGCCCATTGTCCCGCTCACAGCCCGACAACGAGGGAAAAACACATTCAAACCCGTTACCTCGCTAATGGCCCGGCAACAAGGTGAAAATACATTCAAGCCTGTTGTCCCGCTCACAGCTCAGCAACGAGGGAAAAACACATTCAAACCCATTGCCCCTCTAATGGCCTGGCAACGAGGTGAAAATACATTCAAACCCATTGTCCCGCTCATAGCCCGACAATGAGGTAAAAGTACATTCAAGCCCGTTGCCCCGCTCATAGCTCGGCAATGAGGTAAAAGTACATTCAAGCCCGTTACCCCACTCATAGCCTTGCGATGAGATAAAAATACATTCAAGCCCGTTACCCCTCTTATAGCCCAGCAATGAGGGAAAAACCCAACGCAACCCCATTGTCCTGCTTATGGCCCGACAACAGGAGGAAAAAATAAATTCAAACTCATTGTCCTACTCATAGCCCGACAACGAGGGAAACATGAACTCAAGCCCATTGTCCTACTTAGTGCCCGACAACAAGGGAAAAGAAATTGCAAACCTATTTTCCTACACACAACACCATAACCAGGAGTAGAATCAAACTCATTGTTTGGTGCATAGTTCGACATCTATGGATAGTGAACTTACTAGTATATCTACCTCATACTTCTGCAAAGGAATTGAAAATCACTAGAGCCCAGATATTTAAAAGCACAGTGTGTGAATAAGATCAAGAGGATGTGTAGAAGATGAAGCAGCTAAAAGAGAAGTAGTGTTCAAAAGTTTACAGGACAAGATACTCTTTCATTCGGAGCTCCCGACTAAAAGAGTAGGGAGCAATTGATATGTCTTGCAAACTTGGAGAATCACAAGACCTAAAAGAGTCACAAGACATGGACATGAAGCCCAAAGGCCCAACGAGTTGTAGGAGATCAAGGAAACAAGCCGAAAGAGCAAGAGATCGAGCCGAGATCAAGTGGAAAGGACCCACTCGGTCATGACCATGTGGGTGTGACACTACTTCATTCTTTTAGGCATAACTTTCTCGTCCGATCTCTGATTGAGGTTATTCAAAGTCTTATGGAAATTAAAGAGAATTATATACAACTTCTATGTTTTGATTTTTGGGAGATTCAGGCTTCATCAAGGCTGAAATTAGGCTCTAAGTAAATGCACCTATACTATTAAGGCTTAGAGTCAAGTATTGGAGCGAAGATGGATCTGAACCAAGACAAAAGGCAAAAGAGGCTCTCAAATCCAAGGGAATGAAGATCCACTCAGTCATGACTGAGTGCGGGGTCACTCGATCATGACCAAGTGTGCGAGAGACCAATTTCCCTTCACTTTTCATGACCCACTCGGTTATGCCAAGTGGATATAACACTACTTTGGTTTTTTGGGTATAACTCTCTCATACAATCTCCAATTGATATGATTCAAAGTCCTATAGAAAGCTAAGATAATTATCTACAACTTTTATATTTTGAGTTTTGAGAGATTCAAGCTTAATCAAGGTATAAATTAGGCATGAATTTGAGGTGCGGGAACCACTCAAGACCAAACCAAGGAAAATGGCAAAAGAAGACGTCAAAGCCAAGGGGAAGTAGCCCCCCACTGGGTTATGACTGAGTGGCCCCTCACTCGGTCATGGCCGAGTGGGTTTGGGCCAATCTCTCCTCTTTTCCCTCTTAGATGGGCCGCAAAATCATCGAAATGGGCTACGAGATTCTCGCCCTGATTGTCGTACGTCTCCCCTCTCTCCTTCGCTATAAATATTAGGCTACGTCCCCGATGCAAGGTACACACTATTGAGTCTCTCAAGTACAATTTTTCACTTTTTCTCTCATGATCTGACTTAGACATCAAAGGGCTTGGGCAGGGACCCCCACCTACATCCTTACGGTGCTCTCATTTTACAGGTCACTCGGTTATCAAGGTCACTCAATTATGAAGGGTCACTAGGTTATCAAAGGCCACTCGGTTATTGAGGGTCACTCGGTTATGAAGGGACACTCAGTTATCTCAGGCCACCTGATCATCAAACCCACCAGATCATCAGCCTCACCAAGACCCACATGATCATCCAGACCCACATGATCATCTAGACCCACCAGCTCACTGCGAAAACTGACCAAACCGCACCGCACCACACCGCGCAATTTTTTTGGGTGAGCAGTTGAGCATGGTTTAAGAAAACAGTAAACCCCACGATTTGCAGTTTGAAAATTTTGCAATTCAGCTTTAAACCAAACCACCCAGGAAATGTTGTATTAATAAAATAAATAAAATATATTAATATAAAATATAAAACACAAACCCTAACCTTCCGCATTTCATTAATCTTCTCCGTTCTTTCTCTACTATTGGTGCAACCAGCGCTTACCACAGCCTCTAATGGTGTAACAGTGAGCTAGCCCTACTTCTTAGCTCGCCACAATTCTTGATGCCACTCTTTCCCCGCTGCTCCTACTTTCAAAAATGTTGGTACAATAGATTCTCTCTCTCTCTCTCACTTCGATTCCTTCATCTGTGATTCTGCATTTCTTTTTCTGGCGCCTTCATTCTAACCTCATCTCTGAATGGTTAATAATTTAATATTTGTTTGTTTTTAATTTATGCAGGTTGCTTCATCACTTCACAATGTTCACATGCTGCTAAAGTGACCAAGTGTGAGAGAGAGAAATAGCACTTTTGCTTGGGTGAATATATTCTTAGTGCTTTTCCTTTTGATGTTATTTTCTCAAACAATTTTCATTTTTGTGGTTGCATCTTCTGGAAACAATATTCCACATCTTGTTTTCTCGTTCCTTGTTTTGTTCTTTTCTTTTTTTAATATTACTTTCTTAGAAGCTATACTAGCATTTGCAAAATAGCCTTTGCTTGCCTTTTGATTTTCTATTTCAGTTTTCTTTTTCTTTTTTAATTTCTTGTTGTTGTTATTATTTTTAATATTTTTAAATTTTAATATTCTTTTGTTCAACAGTGTCCCTAGCTAAGTGTTTTGATTTTTAATATTCAGTTTTCTTTTTCTTTTTCACAGTTTATGTTCTTTTAATGTTTTCAATGTTTTGATTGTTAGATGGAAGAAAATAGTAGCACCAATCCTTCATGTGTGAGGAACCTCAATGAAATGGTTAATACCCATGATTCAAGTAGTGGTTTTAAACATCCATTACCTCTGAAGTCTAAGGTTAAAGCTGTGAAAAAAAACCTAGGCAACTATCTGAAGTATGGGATCATTTTCCAAAAAATGAGGATGACCCTTCTGACCTTAGAGTTGTGTGCAACTATTGTGGTAAAGATTATGCAAATAATAGTAGGAAAAATGGGACAGGTACTCTTTGGAACCATGTAAACAATCAATGTAAGAAGAATCCTTATAGATTAGAAGATAAGAAGCAGAAGATTTTACGTTTTCAAAAGAATAGTGACAATGAGGATGAAAGTGTTGCAGGTAGTAATCTTCTAGCTGTGGGATTTAGTCAGGCAGCTTGTAGGATTGCATGTGCCAAAATAATTTTCATTGATGAATTGCCATTTAGGTTTGTGGAGTAAGAGGGTTTTAAATTATTTTATGGTACTGCTTGCCCTAAGTTTGATCCTCCTTCATGCACTACAATTGCTAGGGATATAATTAGTCTTTACAATGATGAGAAGAAAAAGTTGAAGTCATATTTTTTAAAGAATTCACAAAGAGTCTCTTTTACCACTGATGCATGGACTTTAATTCAAAATGTCAATTATATGGTGCTTACCACTCATTTTATAGATTCTGGATGGAAAATGCAAAACAGAATCTTGAACTTTTGTCAAATTCCAAATCATAAGGGAGAGACAAGTGGTAAAACAATTTAGGCATGTTTGAAACAATGGGGTATTGAGAATATTTTCACAATCACAGTTGATAATGTTGCTTCTAACAATGGGGCTATCACACACATTAAGAAAAGATTTCAGATTTGGAAGAGTGTTGTTTGTGATGGAGAATTCTTACACTTGAGGTGTTCAGCATATATTCTAAACTAGGTAGTAGGTGATGGCTTAAAGGAATTGGACTTCTCTATTATGGTTGTACATAATGCAGTTAGATATGTTAGAGCTTCTTCTTCAAGATTGACAAGATTCAAAAGTTGCATGAAGAATATTTGCAAAGAAGAAAAGGCTCTTGTGTGCTTGGATGTGCCAACAAGGTGGAACTCCACTTATTTAATGTTGAGCATGCACTAAGATTTGTTTATGCTTTTAAATTGTTGGAAGATGAAGATTTGCTCTATTCATAATATTTTTGTGAAGAGGATAAAAATGGGAAAAGGCCTATTGGGCCACCAAATTCTAAAGGTTGGAAAAATTGTGCAACATTCTGTAAATTTTTGAAGACTTTTTATGATGCTACCCTCAAGTTTATTGCTTCTTTGAATGTTACTGCAAATAATTATTTTCGTGAAATTTGTAATGTGCTTGGGAGGCTAATAAAATAGAGTTCATCTTACGAATCAATCTTGAAAGATATGGCTTCTAACATGAAGATAAAATTTGATAAGTATTGGGGTAACATTGAAAAACATAATATGCTTCTTTATATGGCAGTTATGCTTGATCCTAGGTATAAGATGAAATATGTGGCATTTTGTTTGCGCAAACTCTATTCTAAAGATGAAGTTAAAACCATAATGGATTCTATCAAGAGCACTCTAGGGAAGTTGGTGAATTTTTATGCAGCAAATGACTCAACTAGACAATCACCAGAAGATAAACAGGATGGGACAACTTCTGAACAAAAGTTTCTAGTTGTGGATTCTGATGATGATGTTAACATATTTGAATCTGATTTTGAAAAAGAATGTTTTGTAGATAATGCTTTTGAAATGAAAAATGAGTTTGAAAGGTACCTAAGTGAGCCTAACGAGGATATAAGAAATAAGACTTTTGATATATTGACATGGTAGAAGGTAACTTCATCAAAGTACCATATCCTATCAAAAATTGCTTGAGATGTTCTTGTTATCCAAGTATCAACAATAGCTTCTGAATCTGCTTTTAGCACTGGAGGTAGGGTGCTTAATTGCTTTCGAAGTTTATTGAGTCCATCTATGGTAGAAGCGTTAATTTGTTGTCAAAATTAGTTGAGAACCACGTCTTTAACATTAGATATGACCTCAATATTAGAAAAGCATCATACTTAGTGATGAAAGTGAAGCTGAAGCATGCTTGCACCATGAATTATGTGGTGGATTTTTAATGCTATTATGGACAAGTGGTTGTGTTGTAAACTTTGATCTTTTAAGTTTGTATTTTATTTGGATTGTAACTTATGAACTGATTACATTTGGATTGTAACTTATGAACTGATTACTTATGAACTGTTATTATGGACAGTGGTTGTGTTGTATTTCATTTGGATTATAACTTATGAACTTTTAAATTTCATGTTATGTTTTGGACTTTAAATAATTGGTTATGATTAGTGATTGGATTATTCATTGAATAGTTTATTGGCAAAGAAGTTAGAATTTTACTGTAGAAAAGTTTATTGCCAAATAATTAGTAGAAATTAGTAGAAATTTTTACATGTTATCATTCAAACCGCGTTGAACCGCACTAAATCGCACCAACCAAACCGCACACAACCACAAAAAATAAACATTTAGCAAACCGCAGACACCCTTAACCAAGACCCACATAATCATCAAGACCCATGCGATCGCCAAGACCCACCTGATCATCAAGACCCACATGATCATCACTCTCATCACACCTTGACGATAAGACTCTCGCTACACTTGACTCTCAAAACCCACAAGACTCACCAGTCTCTAGAAACTCTCGTGGTCAACCACGCACCTTGTATTCTTCCAAGAAAAAAAAATAGATTATTTATTTTGTCAGCAACAGTAACTATAATAGCTAACGTAACTTTATGTCTAAATGTATAATAATGATTTATTTTATTTTTTAAAATATAATAATCAATTTAGTTCTAAATCAAAATGCAACAATCTATAGCATACCTTGCACAGAGAATTTTAATTGTATAAAATATTATGGCTCAAATCTTGCGGATAATATTTTTTATATTTATTATAATATGTGTAATTTATAAATCATTACTGGTGGTAACGAGTTTACACAAACCCTAAATATAAATGTATAGGTTGACTTAGCAACTAACTTAAATCACACAGCATAATCAAAAGCAACGAGAACTAGAGACGAGGGCGGCGATAATTGGAAGAGAGTCCGTCAACGGCGGTGGGTGGGTGGGTCCACTTCTGTCGTCCGTCCGGGTGATGTGTGGGTTGGTGGGGACAGGACAGAAGCAAACAACTGAATTGGCCGTGACTGACTGACTGACTGACTTGACTTGTTTGTCTTCGAGAGGAAAGAGGTGCTCCATAATGTGGGTCCCCCTCCCCGTAATTTGCTCTCCCGGCTACCGGTCCAGCCGGTCAATGCCAACCCCATCCCCATCTTCCCATGGGATAATAATTTTTAATTCCAACCCATAGACTTAAAATTGGTGAGGGAATTGGCCAAAAAGATTTTAAAGGGGAAATTGCTTTGGATATGCCCCCCCCCCCCTAGACATGGCCAAAATTGAACCGGACCGGCGGTTCAAATCGGAACCGAACCGGCCGGAACCGGACCCGGAACCGGCCGAACCGGAACCGGAACCGGAACCGGACCGAACCGGCGAAATTCGGTCCGGTTCCGGTTCGAGGTTCCGCGGAACCGGAACCGCCGGTTCCGCGGAACTCGAACCGCCGGTTCCTGAACCGGAACCGGAACCGGCGGTTCCGCGGAACCGGAACCGCCGGTTCCACCCCCCCCCCCCCCACCCCCCACCCCCCACGCGGTTCCGCGCCCGCGGAACCGCCCCCCCCCCCCACCCCCCCCCCCCCCCCCCACGCCCACGCGGTTCCGCGGGCGCGGAACCGCCCCCCCCCCCCCACCCCCCCCCCCCCCCACGCGGTTCCGCGCCCCACTCCCCCCCCCCCCCCCCCCCACCCCCCCTCCCCCCCCCCCCACCCCCCAACGGTCCAAAATTGGACCGTTGCAACGGTCCAATTTTGGACCGTTGGCTGCTGCCAACGGGCAGCAGCCCAATTCCCTTTTTTTTTTTTTTTTTTTTTTTTAATCCTATAATTTTATCTATATATACCCCTCCCTCCCCCACTCATTTTTCACACTCTCTCTCTCTCTCTCTCTCTCTCTCTCTCTCTCAAGTCTTAAGCTATTATTCTCTCAATTTTGTCTCTCATTTAATATTTCAATTTCAATTTCTTCAATCTTCTCATTTTATTATTTATCAATTTATTCAATTATATTGTTAATTATTTATTACTTGTTACTATATTATATTATTACTAATATTTTCATTATATTTGTCAATTTTTTACTATATTATTTTATCATTATTATATTTTTTTATTATCATACTTTTTTCAAAAAAATGGCAAGTGAAGGTAGAAATTTTGAAAATGTTGAGTTTGAAACTCAAAATTTTCAAACACAAGAGAGTGAAACTCAACAAAAGGGAGGTGGAAAAATTTCTACTTCTGATATTTTTAATATTCATTTCAAGAAAACACCAAAAGGAGATGGTAAATTTGATGTATCTTGTAATTATTGTAATCAGGTATACAAATTCAAGCAAGGAGGTGGATATGGTACTTTCGCCCGACATTTACAAACAAAGCACCCGCTCAAGGTTGGATTGAGCCGCGATCAAACACAAATATCCGGGTTTGCTACCTCTTCAAACTCTCCTCAATTATTTCATTATAATGAAGCTAATTGTAGGTCTGGTTTAGCTGAAATGGTAGCAATTGATCATTTATCTTTTAGTTTTGGTGAAAAATTAGGTTTTACTCGATTTTGTCAAAACTTTGTTAATCCTAGTTTTAAATCAATTCCTAGAAATACTTTGAAAAGGAATTTGTTAAAATTGTTTAAAAACTCAAAAATTGAATTGATAACATATTTTCAAAACAATAATATTAATGTTTCTATTTGTAGTGATATTTGGAGTGATCATTGGCAAACTCATTCATATATGGGTATTACTTGTCATTGGGTTGATGAAAATTATGTTTTACAAAAAAGAATTCTTGCGTATCGATGTTTTGATGAAAGTCATAATGCTGAAAATATTTGTAGATTAATTCAACAAATTTTACAAGAATATAGATTAGTTAATAGAATTTTTTCAATTTCTTTTGATAATGCATCGGCTAATACTGCTTCTATTAATGAATTGAAAAGAATTTGCCAACCAAATTTTGGTGGAAGATTTTTTCATGTTAGATGTGCATGCCATGTTTTAAATTTATGTGTTCAAGATGGTATTAAGTCACTTAATTCTTATTTAGATCCAATTAGAAATGTTATTTCTTATATTTGGGTACACCCTCGAACTGCAAAAGCATGGGCACATTTTTGCACCTCCAATGGTCAAACCCCAAAACGTTTTTCAAAAGATGTCCCTACTCGTTGGAACTCAACTTTTAAATTACTTAATCAATCTTTTGAATATAAAGATTTATTGTGTTCTTTTGCAGCAAATTATATTCCACAATATCCTATTTTTCCAACTATGTGGAATGTTTGTAGTTCAATTTTGAATATTTTACGAATTTTTAATGATGCTACTCATACACTTAGTAGTGTTTATAAACCAACTTCACATCAATTTTTAATAGAAGCAATGAATGTGGCCGGTGTATTAATGGAAGGAATTAATGTTGAAGAAATTTGTCATGCTGTTTTAGAAATGAGAGAAAAATGGTTACGTTATTATCAATTTATTCCTGAAATTTTTCTTGTTACTATGGTATTTGATCCTAGGTGTAAATTTGATGGTTTAATTGAGTGTTTGTCTAACTATTATTCGTTGTTAGGATTAGAAAATAATGAAGAAATTGATGTGAATATTATAATTTCTAAGGTTAGAACTTTATGCAATCAATTATATGAAGCATATGTTATTGCTCCTAGTAGTGAAGAATCATTTCCATCCATGGCTTCGCATTCCTCTTCCTCCCAACCAATGAAATGGGGTCATAAATTTTTAGATCAAAGGAGGAAAAAACCTAGATCGAGCTCACATTCGGAGCTCGAAACTTATCTAACCACAGTTTTTGAGTTTGGTGATGATACAGGTTTAAATTTTGAAATTTTGGAGTGGTGGAAAAGGCACAAGGAGACATTTCCAACTCTTGCAATTATTGCAAGTCAACTTCTTGCAGTTCCAGCTTCAACTGTAGCCGTTGAACAAACATTCAGTAGTGGAGGCAACATTTTGGACGAAAGAAGATCAAGATTGGCTCCAGAATCATTGGAAGCTCAAGTTTGCCTCGATGATTGGGAAAGAGCTAACATGCGACGTCAAGAAGAACTTATCCATTCATCATCATCTGACGAATGGGTTGATGATGGTTCAACAACGGCGACTTCCGACTCCAATGAAGATGCGTAGGATCCAAGTCCATTTTTTATTTTTTTTCACATTTGTAAAAATTAATTACTTGTATTACATTTTTGTTGTAATTATTTTTTAATGAAATTAAGTCTAATTCTATTTTTTATTTTTTATTTTTCACATTTGTAAAAATTAATTATTTGTATTGTATTACATACTTGTTTAGTTGTTTTAATTATTTTTAATGAAATTATTACTTATATTTCTTCAATTTTTAGTAGTGTTTTTTATTAAAAATATGGTTGAGAATATCTATATTTACAATTACATTTAACAATTAAAAATCGAAACCAAACCGAACCGAACAACGGAACAAGGACCAAAATTGAATACAACAATATTTAAAAAAAATTAAAAAAATTCGGTTTGAACCGGAACCGGAACCGTTGACCGAACCGGCTCAAACCGTTGACCGAACCGGTCCAAACCGTTGACCGAACCGGCACGAACCGGAACCGGAACCGAACCGTCCCAAACCGCCCTTGGGCGGTTCGGTTCAGGTTCAAAGATTTCTTGAACCGGAACCGGCGGTTCATGAACCGGAACCGGCGGTTCATGAACCGTGGCCATGTCTACCCCCCCCCCCCCCTCTCTCTCTGTCTTTCTTCTTCCCATACGGTACGTCTCGACACGACACCGACTAATAAGAGGAAAAGATATTGACAATTTATCAGGTGTTGACTAGCTGAGAGGGGGAGAAAAAATTTAAAGATATTTTTATTATATTAATAATTTTAACAGCAACAAAGAGAAATGAAATTAGAAGAGA
The DNA here is from genome assembly GCA_036245055.1 of Diospyros kaki. NCBI lineage: Eukaryota > Viridiplantae > Streptophyta > Magnoliopsida > Ericales > Ebenaceae > Diospyros > Diospyros kaki. Next base: position 24,970,397 of record BSEG01000002.1, read on the forward strand.
TGATTATCATTTTTCAAATGTTTAATCAAATATGAACTCAGTGTAGTGAGTGCAGTAATTTATTACATTCAAGTAAATAATAATAATAATATTATTATTATTATTATTATTATTATTATAAAAGTAAAATAGAGGGTCCCTCATAATAATAATAATATCATATGATTGGGACCAACGAATCCAATGTTGAGCTGAATGAGTGGTCTCACTCTCACTTCATACTGCAATTCAACTTCAACAACCTGTAATCATATCCGTGTAATTCAATCACATGCCGTCCGTCCGTACTTGCCATTCTTATGTTATTCTTATGTTATTATTATTATTATTATTATTATTATTATTGTTGTTTTTTCACGCTAACAAATCTTAACGTATGAAGTGAAACCATTCAAACGAGATCAAGTACCCAACCCGTAATCCCAAAGTCGCAGGGAAATAAATGCCTTGGACCCCCTCCCCCTACCACTTTACTTAGTAGGTAAAATTTTGCACTTTTTTAAAAAACAAAAAGAAATAATCAAACACTATTTTTCTGCTAATAACAGAAATTTAAGATTCTGAATAAAAAAAAGCCTATAACATCATTCTTTGTGGAGACACAGGCTTTATCCATACTACACACACACACATTGGTTTTATTTCACACCCAACCCGACAGGGAAGATGAGGCCACGTGTCTCTCAATAATGCAGTAATAAGTTGGTCACAACCCTAAACAATTTGAGAAATGGTCTCTCTCTGTAGCTATATAGCCAATAATTGATACAACGCGACGACGAAAGGTTTCGATGTCAGCCAATGCTGAAGATGGTACGGTAACATACACAGGGTGAAAGCATCGTTTCTAGTTATCGCAAGCAGGAAATCCAAGCTTTGAAAAGAGGAATTTAGTTCTACCCAAGGCCTAAGTCAGTTCTTTACTGTCGTCACATGCCTCAGAAGCATCTTCACGATGTCTGGAGAAATTCTTGAAGCCTCGGTCTTCAGGTGATGGATCTTTGCATCTGTTTCGTGCTCGAGACGTTTCACATTGGCGCCTGAATCTCCACTGCTCTGAATATAAATAGAGCCTATTTAGTGCATAAAAAACTTGTAAAAGAAGGGGATTATAGAGATTTTTTGTAATGTTCGGCAAAACAATAATTCACATGCATACTGCGTGGATGGTCAAAGTTCAAGGTGAAAAAGCACTTTCTAAAAGCATTTATTTTAGTCAATGGGTAAGGCTGTCGGGCAGAGTAGATTAATCCTTACCAAATTCATATTAAATGGTGAACTTGAAGTAATGACAAAGGCTCCTTGTCGGGACCTTAGGTTATACATTTAAACTACAAAAAAACCCATCCACATGTGGGTAAGATCGCAAAGTCTTTTACCCTCTCCAAAACCCTAAAGATGCAAGACTAATGCACTTGTAACAGGCAAACACTGGAGAAATATACATTGCCCTTTCAAGCTAATGCGTGAACTTCGAGGAATGAGAAAGGTTGCCCTATTAAGACCTTAGGTCAGTCTCAAACTATGATTGCAAATATTTACCCTCCCCAAAAATGCAAAAGGGGAATCCTAGAACAGTAGGTTGCATGTTTTCATATTTACCAAAATGAAATTATTCCAAGCCAATCAAAGAACTTCATAGATAGGAGTTAGGCAATTCATCAAGTTCATAAAATAATCAGCTGTTCAATTCAAATTTGCTATCAGATTCAACCTGGCAGAGATCCTGTATGGATCGAATTTCAGTGACAATTTTGTTTTGATGGTTACCTCTGCCACCTTTTTCTGAAATTCAAATTCCATTTGAGCACGAAATGCAGCAATCTCCTTCTCGGCCTCCTCTTTTGCCTGTTTCAATCTGGCCATTTTTGCTGAGAACAGAAACCAATGTGGTGTATATCAGGCAATGAAGTGAAAAAAATAAATAAATAAGTGATTTTGCATTTCAGAATCAGGCATTTGAGCACTATGATTTTGCAACTTGCACACACAGGCATGCCCGGGCACAAGATGCACAGAGCAACTCCTCTCCTTCACCGACTCGCCTAGGTGCAAGGCACGCACCTCATGCACCTTAGATCATTACCCTAGAACATAAAAACAAAGAACTTAAGCACAAAACTTCATTTGAGTTTTCAACAGAACTGAGAACTTGAGAAGCCCTGTTTGCCTTTGTACTTACTCTTCATCAGTCTTAGGAGATTTGACTATCAAATCTCCAAGGATTCAAGTCATCAGGTGCTTCAGTCAGGCAGATTTGAGGTGTATATATATGTGTGTGTTCCAAAAGCATTTAGCTCAATTTGTCATCTTAGTATCTATCTTGTCAATATGAAAGCATTTTGATCAGTGAGAGGCGAGCCTGCTGTTGTTGACCGAAGGTTGAATGGAGCTGTCACCCACCAGAAGCTTTTTGCTTGCGAGTCATGCACCAGAGAGCCACTCGCACATTTGAGTGCATGCTCTTTCCTTCAGCAATTTGTTTTCATTGACAGTGTTGCCTGAGCCAGGCTAACACCCTCCTGCAAACCTATCCTGTAATGGTTGCAGTTTACTTTTGTTCAATGAATATTGGGTTTGGAAGCTTCATTTGTCTTACTTTTGGCCGGTCACCACACAACCCCCCCCCCCCCGGGGGCCCTCTAATCCCTGTTATGTCTTCTCCTTAAACATTCACTGTCTCACAGCTTTGGCTGCTCTTCTTCTTCTTCTAATCTCTTGTTCTATTTTATTTTTGCAATTAAGTTCCTATTGTTCCTTCTCCTGATCTCTTGTTCCATAACTTCTACTTTTCAGTTTATGTTTTCTATTCTTTAAATGTTGTGTTGCTTTCCTTTTAACTTTTAGGTACAGCTCTTCGAGACTAATTGCTTATTTGTTTGTGTAACATTTTCGTTTGAATCCCAATTTGATGATGAAGATTGAGAAACAAGTATAATGTGTAATTTTTAACACATAAAATAAGAAGTTTGATTATGATTTAAAAATTATTTGTGATTTGTTATGTTTGTAAATTGTATTTCATTTTATTTACTCTTCATTTTATAAATTTGACTACTTGTGTTGAAATTTGAAGTAATGCTTCTTGTTCTAGAATTCTAGTACTTTGTTAAAATAATATTACTTATTATTCATGACCTTTAAGAGTTTGTATTTCTCTCTTTATAGTTATATGTTGAGAATAGTGGTGTACAAGTATTCTATACACATTTGAAGTGTCAATCAGGCGCACCATGCAGCCTGCAACTTGCGCCTTGAACCTCAGCCTCAAGTATCTTTGTGTCTTTGAAAAATATTAGAGATAGGGGGGTGGGGGTCATTTAATTTTATCTTCAGCTTTAGGTCAAGTCTACACCTAAGTAGCATTCATTGCACCAAATTGTCATCATCGATGTGTATTCATGTATATGTACTCTTAATCCATAATTGTTGCCATAGCCAGTTGTCAAGGTCTATGCTCTAACCAAAAAAGTTAGCCCATTATGCAGAGTTACCAACTTACCACTTTCATTATATGCTCCAGAATCACTCAATACACATCCAATATAGTATCAACTAGGGGTGTGCAGCAGAACTGAGCAAACTGAAAAATCAAACCAAACAGAGGTGTTCAGCTCAGTTTGGTTTCAGTTCATAGTTGTCAGAGAGACAGAACACAAGACCATGCAGCACACGCACACATCGAAGAAACATGCATACTGGCAAGCAGATATTGCAAGGGCAAAAGAAAAGTTGGTGGGAGTACAATAACTTGACATTTGATGTGTGAAGTAGGAGTAGAAGCACTTATAAGGATACAAGGTACGGGCATTACTGAAACAGACAGAGATTTGTAAATTTGAGGAAAAGTTGAGGATAAGGACATGACAGCAATATCACAAAAAGTAAAATGATAAAATACTTCTTAGTAAAAATACTTTTAGTAGTGTTCAAGAATATAGTAACCAAGAAGCAGTGGCTTTTAAATTAAAAGTACCCGTGTCCAATATGAAGACACCGTTGATTTTATAATATAATAAAATAAAACTATTAAAAAAACACTAAACAACATGAAGATACCATTAAATCCATAACAGCGACAATATAAAGATCATTTAACAGAAGAAACAGGAACTTTTTTTATTCTTTATTCAAAAACTTACAATAGATTTAGGCTTTACACAGTATTTGTAAAAACTCAATAAAAACCCAATTCTGTTTTCACTTTCAGGCATGTTCTTTTTCGTGTCCAACTCATGGACACAAGTCCTAGATGTGTTCAAAAACAAAAATAGTAATAACAAATTAGGACATGCCATTTAAAGTGTCCAACACATATTGGAGGTCCCCACAAGCATCCACATTCAATATGCATCAGAGACAAGCATGACCCACAAAAATAGTGTGGATGCTTCCAGCTTCCTTGGTGGTATATATCAGATAATGACCAGTGGATAAATGAAGGTCATAGAGAGAGGCCTGCTTTACATGGACTCTTAATTCCCCTTGCATTCTTGTCTTGAAGAGATGTAGCAGGATGGAATATATGTTAACATTCAACCAGATTAGACACTCGGATCTTCCAACTTTCACTAATAACCAAAGGAAATGAAGCTCCTATTTGATGCTACAGAAGATTTTCGAGTTATGCCATTAACAACAGCTAGACATCTATTTTTTTTCATCGGGTACTAAACCAAAAAAAAAAAAGAAATTGAATGTTTTTCTTCAAGTTGAATTTAATTTCAAATACATTTCTAAATGGTAGCATCAGTATTTAAGAATATTATACAATACAAGTGAGCTCTACTCTTTCACTATGCCACCGCATACTTATACCCAATTCTGGATTAAATAAAAAAACTAAAATTAGAGATTTTCTAGGGACTAATATTTGGACACATTGCTCACACCCAACTCATCACTGAGTGCATGAAACATTGGGTGTGCTTGAAATGGTATTTGGACTGGCGTGGCTGTTTTTATGTGCTTCCATATAAGTCTAAAGATGGTTGTGGTAGTCCTTAATTTGGTAATAATAGCTTAGTGGTATTAATGGCAAGCATCAACACATAAATCATGTAACCAAAATTTTCCTTAAAAGCTCAAAACAAATGTCAATGATGAAAATGGGACTAAATACAAACTGCATAGAATTAGTTTTCCACCGACTCTGACAGTGAATTTGGTGATAAAAGCCCAACAAATGTCAATGACATGTTGGCACAAACTTTTTATCCGTGATTTATTAAAAAGCTTAAAAACTTTAAAATGAGGGAAAATTTGAGACCAAGTACAAACTCTGTAAAGTAATTTTACACAGCTATATTGTTTTAAGATTCTAAAATTATGTGAGCCACTGTTCACAATAACATAGGATTTGGCCCAAAGATTCATGATCAGTGATACTTAGGACCATCACCAAAGTCATGCAAGAAAACTTCTCAGATATTGGACATCTCCCAATACAGCCTCCAACTGGAACACTTATTTCAGCCAGGCAGAAACAGTGCTAATTTTTACCTACCAATATTACTTTAGACAGCACTCCTTTTGCCCAGTCCATTGCCGGAGCATATACCTACATATTACAGTTGCCCGCTCAGGCTCACCCAGACACAGTCAAAATTTCCAACAACTGATAGATCCACAAGAACACCCCCGAACATGGGAAAAAAAAAAAACAAAAGAAAGAAAGAAGAACAAATTCACAAATAAGACAAGAAAAAGGTCTAAAATATAAACAAGGAAAAGGCAGTTATCATCCAAGCATGTAAAAAAATGGAAGTGAATATGACAATGTGCAAGCAATGAAATAGAGATCCTTATAAAAATGTACAAAAATATACATATTAGAAAATTTAGAACTCAAACTAACATGAGTGGTTACCAGTTTTTGCAGCATTGACAATGTGTTGAGCTTCTTGCTCTGCAGTCAACAACATTTGAATCCCATTCTGGCTCCTGTTGGCTGCCATACTTCCTAAAGAGTGCGAATGCAGCTTCTACACTGAAATATAATAAGCAATTGCCTTTATCAAAATGATGCCAAGAATGCATAAACAAGACACTTTGTACATCAATGTAATAGTGAGAAATGCTCTACACCAGAGATAACAATAAGCTTCAGTTTTATTCATAGACATTAGTTGAAAATATGACATTCTATCTTTAAACCTCCAAATGTTAATGATCTAAAGACAATATGTTGCCAGGGAGGTTAATTGTTGTTCTATTCACACCATGACTAGTTTTTGAATTGACACAAATTAGAGTTCTGAAAAATGGAATTCCAAAAAAGGACCTGGTTTGAAGCAAATTCATTCTACAGGTTAAAGAATGATTGTGGTGTTAGTGATAGTACCCTAAAATGCTAGATTTACACTACATGAGATGTAAGTGAGTGGCACTGTTGATGTATTCTTAATATTAATAAAAATTCATATCTTCATTCGTGTCTCTCCATCTCACATTTATGAATGAATCCTTAGATTTCTTGGTAGAGGTCATATTCTTAAGGTGTTAAGATTATGTGACATGGATCTCTAGTTCAACATTTCTTAAAGGTATTCCCGATCTTTAGATTTATTAGAAGGGGAATATGATTTATCGATTAGTGGACCGACACATGGGTTACTACCATTGTTAGCGTGAGATGTTAATGAGAATGGGGTGGTGAGTCACACGCTACATTGAATGGATGCATATAATAGACATGTGGGTGGGTATTGTTTGAACATCCACTGAATATGACGCTTGCGACAGATCACATGGCTTAAGAATTAATGATCTGTTGCTGGCTCTCAGATTGTGTATCTAGTCTTTGGACCAGAGGCGACATAGGTGCATTGATGTCAGGGATTTAACATTGAGCAGAACCATCCAGTGTAAGAGGTGGGGATGCTCTCTGTGTGTTCTTTGTGCAGTAGTGTATAAAGGCAGATGTTCGTTGATGGAATCCACTAACTTCCATTAGATAGGGGCGAACATCCTATGTGATCTATGTTGGTAGTGATTGGAAATTCCTTAGCTAGAGTGAGTTTAAATGGAAATGTGTTTCCGGTGTCGAATTGGATCCAACATGCTACCTCGATCACACCATACTAGATATTTCATAGTTACCGAATCCTATGAGTTTAATCAGACCATAACTCTCAGTCGATCGGAATGTTATTCAATGGAGGGACTATAGTGCACGGTAATCGAAGAGCCTTAATAGGTTCATATTGTCACAACTCATGGGTAGTTAGAAGGGCATTATTGTAATAAGGATGTAGTAGTTAGTAGGAGGTAGTTTGTGAGTTGTTACTAGTGAATAGCCTATAAATAGGCCATTAAAATGTAGAGAAAGGAAGTTAATGAATATGAAGTGAATTCTTATTTCCCTAAATTTCCTATCCCTCTCGTTTCCTCTCTAACCCCTCCCTCTCTTCCTCTTTTGATTTCTCTCTCCCTCCTTTGAAGTCTATCATCCAATTTCTCTCCTCAATTCCAATCACAACCCTAGGTAACCCTAGGTATGTGACAAATGGTATCAGAGTCAATCCTTCCTCGGCTATGATTTTTGATAAATTCGTATTAGCTTGGGTCAAAATTGAGAAGCAAAACAGAGCCGGTTGATTCTAGGTTGTGACCGATGATTACGAGCATTTGTTCCATCGGAGTTTGAAGGACTTGAAGGCAGATCGAAACCGAGCAGAGCTGTCGTTCCTCGGTTTTGATTTCAATCAATCTAGATGCGTAGACGAGGCAAAGGCGATTACGGAAACCGGTAGTTCAGGCGAGTTCGAGCAGCGATTTTGTCCACATTTCTGATCTACGTAGGAAGGAAACAAGGATTGATCGAAATCGAGATCCGTTGGTGACTTTCGATTGACTATTGGCTGTAATTCTAGTTCAGGATTTGAAGGCGACTTGGCTAGGCAATTCCGACTTCTGGTTGAATTTCAGAATTTGATTCCGACGCATGAGGTGGTGAGTGCTAGCTCGGAACTGAAGGCGAAGGAGGCTGATTAATCCTTAGCTGTGAATTTCCAGCGGTACAATTGAACTTTCGAGGAGCTTCAACGGATCAGACCGGCCAACATTTCCGATCTGATTCCGAAGGAACCAAGGGTCGATTGTAACCAAGCGAGCAAGCAACCATCGGTCGATCTTGGAAGGCGAAGCAAGAGGAGAACGTCCGGCTGCGAATTTCGGTAAGACTTGCTCAAGGTGGAAGGGCGAAGCAGATTCAGTGGAATGGGAAAGCCAATTCTGACAGTAAACTAGTCAGGCGATTCAAGGAGCAGCAAATTCCGGGGATTCCGAAGACAGTGGTCGGTGATTGGGTGGAGAAGAAGGCACTGGCCTGGGCGATCACTGAATCCGCTGGACCATGGGTAGATAGCGATCAGTTGCAAGCAAGTCCGATAATCGGCAATTCAATTGCAGATCAGAGGTGTTGATTCGGGAGAATAGGAAGCGTCATAGCCTTGAGCAAGGCGAGAAGGAAGGCGAGGTCACTGCATGTGATCGAGTTGGAAGGCAGGGGCCCTCGGAAACGGTCCAGAGGAGAGTTCCGCAAGTGACGATTCTCAATTGCTTTGATTTTGTTTGTGATCCTCAACTTAAATTTGAAAGTGAATCCTAGGAGAATTCTAACTTGACTCAGGCGAGAAGTGAAGAAGTCTGGCGGCTGTGCATTTCAGCTCGTATTTGAATGGGCAAGGCGAAGCAGGAGGAATCCTCGGCTGTGTGACCAAGGCGACTACTATGAGCTGATTTCGGGCGGAATTTCAGTAATCTTCGTTTGAGATCTGGAGGCTGGAGGCGACTTTGAAGTACTACAATGGAATCGATCATTCCTCATCTGTGAGTCAGGCAGCTCCAAAAGCAAAATTAGCAGTGATCAGTTGCAGTTGAGGCGAAGCAGCAGTTGCAGTCGAGGCAAAGCAGTGACCGAGGCAGAATAGGTTGCTGAATTTAGGCTCCAGCGAATTTAGATTGGTTGAACTTGAAGCTGCTAAGGTTGCGGATTTGGAAGCGATTGATTATGGATAGGCCTTGGGAATTTATCGAGCAATTTCAGTGACTGAATTCTGGTGGGTTTGAAGTACCGAAATAAGTTTCCGGAGTGGTCTTTGGAAGCTGATTAAGAGGCTGTTGCAGGGTGTAATTCAAGGAAGTGAACTGAGGAGATGACCGAAGGATTAACTGCTGCAACAAAAGAAATTAAGGATCTCCCTAGGCAGTTGGATGATTGTTTGATCCTGCATTCACATAAATTTCAGATTGCTAATCGGACTTTGTCAACTTCAATTCCAAGTGCCAATTTGCCCACTCTTGCTCCATTGGCTATTCCGGTATTTGATAGGGATAGGCCAAAATGGTGGATTCGGCAATGTGAACGGATGTTCTACCAACACCGAGTAGCTGAAAAGGAGAAGGTAAAAATGGCTGCAAGTAATTTGAGTGGAATTTCATACGTTTGGTTCCAGAATTGGAGCTGGGGAAGGGTGGAATTGAGCTGGCCGCAGTTTGTAGTTGACTTGTGTAACCGGTTTAGAGAAAGGACCAAAACCTATATGATCAATGGAGCTTCTAAGGCTGTTCATCTAGAGATGCAAGAAGCTGATGAGGAAGAAAAAGAAGCAGTAAAAGGGATCGAAGCATTGGGGAATGGCAGTCCAACAATGGGCAGAATCTCAAGCACCCTCACTGGTACTGAAAATGCAGCCGCTAAAATCCTCAATATGACACCATTGGAGGAGGTAACTATTGAGGATGAAGTTGAGATGTTTGCTAACAGTCCGGGAGCCAAAGATCTTGGAATGGAAACGCCCACAACAGCCTTAGATTGTGGAGATTTTAAATCTCTTTCCCTTGAAAGAATAGGAATGGAAGGAGTGGATGAATTACCTACTCTGAATCAGGTAACTCCAACTGAGAAATCAGTCAATTTGAGGGGAATTTGTGCCTTAATCGAAGTGGATAATCAATGGAGGGCAGTTCGAGAATGGTTAGAGGTTAAGGGAGGATGCTTGCATGATTTTATTACACTAAAACATTCCAGCAATATGTTCCTGATTTGGAGAAATGGAGGAAGCAGAAGAATAAAGCAGAAGAAAGGGAAGGGATTCCTTTTTGAAGGGACCAAGACTCTTCTTGTCTTGCTTTTACATGTTTCTATTGGTGTGGCAGCAAGACAAAATGTTGTTGCTGCTGAGGAGAAAGAACAAAGAAAGCAAAAGAGAAGGGAAAAACAAGATAAAAAGAAGGAAAAACGAAGAAGAAATCAATGGGTGAAGAGGGGCATTGGATGAAGAACCAATGGCTGGGTTGTAATAAGTTTCTTGGGGACAAGAAACCTTTTAAGGGGAGGGGAATGTCACAACTCATGGGTAGTTAGAAGGGCATTATTGTAATAAGGATGTAGTAGTTAGTAGGAGGTAGTTTGTGAGTTGTTACTAGTGAATAGCCTATAAATAGGCCATTAAAATGTAGAGAAAGGAAGTTAATGAATATGAAGTGAATTCTTATTTCCCTAAATTTCCTATCCCTCTCGTTTCCTCTCTAACCCCTCCCTCTCTTCCTCTTTTGATTTCTCTCTCCCTCCTTTGAAGTCTATCATCCAATTTCTCTCCTCAATTCCAATCACAACCCTAGGTAACCCTAGGTATGTGACACATATGAAGTTAGACTTTATTGCCATTAGGATCGTCATGAGTCTTGCTAAGAGGATACTCAGGATCTTTCGGGGTGCGCTGGGAATTTAGAGAGATCCTCTTAGTAGGTCGAATGGTTCAGTCGACGTCAAGGAGTTGACATGTCTTGATTGTTACATCATTATGAACCTAAAAAGTCACACGCTTACTAAGTAATGTATTGGATTATTGATCCATAGCTATTAATGTATTCCTCGTCACTGAGAGTTAGTGATATCTGTTGTGGCTAAGAGTTAACTGTATGGATCTATGGATATGGGAGATCGCTAATAGTTAGCAGCACACTGTCAGGAGTTGACAGGGGCCTTGGTTGCATTAAGTGATAGTGCAAAGGCTATTAAGAGTCAATAGCAGGGCCAGAGTACAATTTATAAGTAGTGGGAGTTGGCATAATTGGTTGGCCGAGTTTAAGACTTCGGTTGACTGAACTCCCGCCACTTTGTCGCGTTAGAACATTAAATGTTCTAACACTGTGCATGATGAGAGGAGGTATGGGGAGAGGAGAGGCGTGCACGAGAAGCTGGGGTTGGCAGATTGGATTGAGAGGGTTTTTGAGAAAGTCTTCTTGGCTACTCCTTTCTCATATGCTTCCTTCTTCTGCCATTTTGTTTGCTGCCTCGTTTCTTCTTCTTCCTAAACTGTTGCCATTGCTTCTTCTTGCTCCAAGCTTGGCTAGTGCAACTTGCTCTTCATCTTGCTCCATCAAGAGGGTCCTAGCATGGCTCCATTGGAGGGTTCCAAAAGCATCTCAAGCATAGACCAACTAGGTCCTCCACACATGAGGAGGCGGGGTGGTCACCCAGATTTGCAGCTTGCTCATGGGAGTTAATCAGGACAAAACGGATAGCAAGGTGGAGAAGCATATCATTGGACAACCGATACCAACATTCACAGAAAAGGTATATCAAAAAAACCCCCCATGGCATGGTTTTATTTGTAGATGCATATGGATGATATATACCAGGTCTTGTAAGGTTATTTTCGGTCCGCTGTTTTTATGTTTTACGCTTCCGCTATGTTGTTTTTCTGTGTTGAAAAATGTCCTTTTATGTAAAACCCTAGCATTGATCCACCATTAGTTGGTGTTTTGGTGCGATTCCTCTGCCACCTTTTAGTGGTATCAAAGCCTCGACTCAGTATTTTCATTATATGCAGGTGTTTGATGTATTGTGTGCTTGTTTCGGCCATTTTGTTCACTGTTTTGTTGGTAGTTTGCATTGCCCATCGTTGCTTGTCCAAAGTTGTTAACCAATTCTAGAGAGCTTCGATCAACCGAACCTTTCAGGTCACTCGATTGAACATAGAGCCTTAGGTTCTAGAAGTCTTTAATTGACCGAACCTATCAGGTCAGTCGACCAAACTCAAACCCAAATCTTTGATTGATCGATTTTGGAGCCAGTCGACTAGACATGTAAAACCAACTTAAAACAAAAGTTTGTCATGAAATTTTGTCGACCGATTATTCTAGTGGGAGGATTAATTGAGTGTATTTGAGACGGTGGACCGATCCAACACCACAAGGGAATGATGGTAGACCGTTTCATGCTTTCGGATTGTGGGTTGTCCAATTTCTTAGGTATATGCCTAGATGTAATAAGGTTACATTGGGTAGGTTTAAACCAAGAGAGGACATAAGATGCCATTGGTCTTAAAAATGTCACACATTACATAGACACAAAAATATTTGAAATTGGATTTCAAATTTTTTATGCCAATTGGTTCAATTAGATTGAATAGGGCGATCATGGGCCAATTCAATTGGATTGAATGCATGTGAATGAATAAATGAATGGTTACATGTATTTGGTCACCAAATATGTAATATTATTTATTCATTCGAATTGTAAAGAGACACAAGTCTCCATGTCCTTTTCATTTTTAGAATTAGTTGTTTTGTACAATTTTTCTTGTAAAATAAAGGAGCATCAAGAGTTGATGTAGATGGAGCGCTTAGACAACAAGAGTTGGTGGCTCGAGGGAGCAAGTTAACTAGATTAATGGCAGCGGATTTTTCTATGGTTGGATGTTCCTTTGAAAGCTTCCTTAATTAGATCCTAAGGGTCGGGTCTAATTAATAGCTTAAGGCCCATGATCATCCTAGATATGCATGTATGTGTTTTGTTTTATTAAGTATTTGATACATTGATTAAAACATAATACATGAGCAAAGTGAGACCTTAAATTAAAGACCAGAAATTCTTCCCAATTGTGCAAATTAATATTAGATTTAAGAGGCGAATTACATTCATCGTGGCCCTCCACCGCCGTAGAATATTGTCACTTGATTGGGTGTACCCTAGTTGCCCATAGGTGGGAGGGTGCATTTCATGGGAGATGATTGATGTTCCTATTAAACATTGGATGTTGTTGTTTACCCCACACGAATATGGCTAGCATACCACCATAGTGTTGAGGCTATAGACGTTGCAAGTGAATCACTAGCTGAGGCAGTGGGTGGAATCTAACTGTCACTATCCTAGAAACCACCATAGCGTTGAGGATTAGGTGGTACAGGGATCGAAGATCGAGCTCCACATTGAATGTGAAAAAGGGGCAAAGAGTTGCCTCATCAATCACCCACTACGAGTCTTCCAACGAGACTCACTTTTACCACCTAAGAAGTGTGAGTTCGGAAAAATTGGTGGGAGGTACCTTTAATTCAAGATCAGAATTAAATAGATTTTTCAAGATAATCAAACTAACTTACTTTAAATTCTTTTGCAGCTAAATCCCTTCTTTTGAAAAATTACAAATCAATCAAACCCTCTTTCTTGCATTTTGGACAAACATGTTTTGATGGGACCTAATTTTAATGACTAGCTCAGAAATTTAAAATCTGTTTTAAATATGGAGAAGATCACATATGTCTTGGATATATCACCCCTTTTAGAACTTCCTGAAGGATCCAGTGAGAAGGAGGGTATGACTTGGACGGAGATGCATGAACATGACTTTAGAGCCAAGAACTACATACTCGCCTCCATGAAAAATGAGCTTCAGAGACAGCATGAGAATATGCAGACTGCTACTGAAATGATCTTAAATCTGAAGGAATTATATGGAGAACAGAGTAGGGACCGCTCAATATGAGATATCAAATGTCACAAGACTAGGAACCAACTTTTTTTGCTGTTAAATTTTGTGCTAGAATCGAATATTACCTATATGTACTACCTTAGTATTTTTTATTCTCTTGCATGCATTTACTTTCTAGTTAGGTAGTTTGTTATGGTTTACTTTCCAGCTAAGAAGATTGTTATAGCAGAATCTGCTAGGTGTCCAAATGCTAGAGCAAGACAAAATAGTTGGTTAGAGGTGGGTGTGATTTGTTGTGGCAGCACCCATGGGCCAAGCTATATAAGCTTATTCTCTCTTCTGTAAAAGGCATTCAAGAATTCAATTCAATCAAAGATTCTATTATTCTCTCTCTTATTTCTCTTTCTCCCTTCATTTCTCTTCTATACTTCCCACTCCCTTCTTCTTCCCTGTTCTAGCTCGCTACCTAGATTCACGCTGAATCAAGGAAGCTGCTAAGTGTCACAGCACCGCCGTGACATCAAAGAGGTTGTTCAGGTCCAAGATGTTGGAGGGCATAGATATGGGAGATCATGTGTTGACCATGATTGATTAGATTAATCAATTGGACACACTAAATTTCTAGATGGACACAAATCTTCAAATTGACTTGATTCTATAGCCACTCCTTGATTCATTCTTCAAATTCATCATGAATTTTAATATGAACAAAATCCAAAGCACGCTCCCAGAGCTACTCAACATGTTGAGGATAGCTCAGGCCCAGCTAAAAGGAACGGGCAAAGAATGAGTTCTTGACATTGCCTCGACTTCTAGATCTTCCAAGAGGAGGAGTTCCTCCAAGAAGAATAAGAAATTGATGGGGCCAAAGAAGGAGATCTCCAAAGGCAAGTCCAAAGCGAAGATTCCCAAGGGAAAGTGTTTCCAATGTGGGTAAGACAGGCACTAGAAGAGGAACTGTCCAGAGATTCAGCAGGGACCTAGAGGTAGGCGTAGCAAAACTCAAGGGGCAAGTACTTCTTCCTTGCTTGTGATTGAAATGATCAATTCTATTGGTCGTTCTTCTGTTACCTGAATTTTGGATTCTGGTGAATCATCTCACATATGTGTTTGCATGCAGGATCTATAGACAAGTAGGCCGTTTCGAAAGTGGGAAGTCGTCCTTAGAGTGGGGAATGGAGCATCTATTGATCTATTAACTATAAGAACTTCTTCTATTACTTTGTCTACCAGGCATGTATTGAAACTTAAAGACTGTTTGTATGTACTGGAAGCCATCCGAAATGTTGGTTCCATTTCTAAGCTTGTTGCTGAAAATTATGAATTTTCATTTTCCAACAATATGTGTTATATTCATTTTGGAAATGAATGCATTGGAATGGGTACATTGGTTAACGGTCTTTATGTTTTGGAAATACATGAGTCAATGAGAGATGAAAATGCAATTGTTGCAACCACGAATACCAGAAAGCATTATTGCGATATCAGTGTAGATCTTAAGCATTTATGGCACCTCAAGTTCGGCCATATTAATAAAAGGAGGGTAAACGAGTTGGCTAAACGTGGATTTATTAATCCAGTGGATTTCGAACTCGGGCCAACTTGTGAGTCTTGCCTACTGGAAAAATGGCCAAACAACTCTTTGTTGGACAAAGTGGAAAGGCTGATGATTTGCTAAGGCTAATTCACACTGATGTTTGTGGGTCGTTCTTTGTAATGGTCAAAGGTGATTACTCTTACTTCATAACCTTTACTGACGATTTTTCGAGGTACAGATAAGTGTACTTGATGAAGTACAAGTTCAAGGCCTTTGAGAAATTCAAGGAGTATTAGGCAGAAGTGGAGAACTAGACTGGAAAGAGTATTAAGATACTCTAATCGGATCGGGGTGGGGAATACTTGAGTACCGAGTTTGGTGACTACCTTAAGGCTTGTGGTATAATCTCTCAGTTGACACCTCATGCCATACCACAATTAAATGGGATTTTTGAGTGTAGGAATCATACCTTATTGGACATGATGCGTTCGATGATCGCTTATACAGATTTGCTTATTTTATTGTGGGGGTATACACTCATAATTGCGATTTATCTCCTAAATAAGGCTCCAACTAAATCTGTCGACACAATGTCATATGAGATATGTTACGAGAAACCTCCCAGTCTTAAGTATGTTAAGGTCTAGGATTGTCCAGCTTTTGAAAAGAAGTTTAAAGCAAATAAGTTGGAGGCACGCTCTAATAAAGTTAGATTTGTGGGGAATATGCTCCATTGTAAGAGATATCAGTTCTATTTTCCTAGCGATTAGAGAATTTTGATCAACAAAGATGATGTATTTTTGGAGAATAAGTTTCTCCAGGAAGGTGGCATCAGGAGGAAAGAAGATTTGGAAGAGGAGTCTTTTAGGGCACATATCCAACCTAGCCAGGAGCATGAGCTACTCAATCCGTTAAATGTCATCCCAGAGACGCTTCGTAGGTTTGGTTGAGTATCTCACCCTTCAAAATGATATGAATTTAGTCTAGAGGTGATGCATGAAATGTTCTTGTATGGTGAGGGTGATCTAGTGGTTGATCCTAACCTATGAAGAGGCGATATGTGGTATCAATTCCAAGAGATGATTGGAGGCTAGGCAATCGAAAATGAAATATATGTATTCCAACCACGTCTGGACTCAAGTGGATCCCCCTGAGGGAATGGTTCTCATAGGTTGTAAATGGATCTATAAGAGAGAGAGAGATCGATGTTGATGGGAAGATGCAAACCTTCAAAGGGCGACTGGTGGTGAAAGGGTATCGATAGCGTTAAGGCATTGACTATGATAATGCCTTCTCGTCAATCGCTATGCTTAAGTCCATCAGGGTGATACTAACCGTTACCGCACATTATGATTATGAGATCTAGCAAATGGGTGTTAAGACAGTGTTTCTGAATGGTTATCTTAAGGAAGATATATTCATGGAACAGCCGTAAGGATCCCAGTCAACCAATCCTAATCAAGTTTGCTAGCTGAAAAGGTCCATTTATGATCTCAAACAGACATCGCGCTCTTGGAATATTTGTTTTGATTCTAAGATCAAAGAGTTTGGATTAGTACATTAGCTCTTCATAAGATGGGAGTTTGTTGACGACCCACGATGATTCGATAGTTGTTACTTGTAAATTAGCATTAGTACAAGTAGGAGTTTGTTAGTGATAGTGCCCTCAAATGCTAGATTTACACTGCATGAGATGTAAATGAGTGACATTGTTGATGTATTCTTGATATTAATAAAATGTATCTTTATTCATATCTCTCCATCTTACCTCTATGAATGAGTCCCTAGATTTCCTAGTAGAGGTCATTTTCTTAAGGTGTTAAGATTGTGTGGCATGGATCTCTAGTTCAAGATTTCTTAAAGGTATTTCTAGTCATTAAATTTATCAAAATGGGAATATGATTTATCAATTAGTGGACCGACACATGGGCTACTACCATTGTTAGCATGGGATGCTAATGGGAATGGGTTGGCGAGTCACACACCACATTGCATGGGACATATATAATAGACATGTGAGTAGGTGTTGGTTAAACATCCACTGAATGTGACACCTGCAACAGATCACATGGCGTGAGGATTAATGATTTGCCACTGCATCTGGTCTTTGGACCAGAGGCAACATAGTGTCTTATGCACTGGTGTCAGGGATTTGTTGTTAAGCGGAACCATCCAATGTAAAAGGTGAGGATGCTCTCTATGTGGTCTCTATGCAGTGGTGTATGGAGGCAGATGTTCACTGATGGGATCCATTGACCTCCAATGGATGGGGGCAAACATCCTATGTGATCTATGTTGGTGGGGATTGGAAATTCCTTGGCCAGGGTGAGCTTAATCGGAAATGTGTTTCCAGTATCGAATTGGATTCGGCATGCTACCTCGACCACATCGTACTGGATCTATCATAGTTACCAATTCTTGTGAGTTTAATCAGACCATGGCTCTCATTCGATCAAGATATTAGTCAGTGGAGGGACTATAGTGCATGGTAATTGATGAGCCTTAATAGGTTCATATAAAGTTGGATTTCATTGCCATTATGATCGTCTTGAGTCCTGACTAGAGGATACTCAGGATCTTTCAGAGTATTCTGGGGATTTGGAGAGATCCTCTTAATAGGTCGAAGGGTTCGGTCGACGTCAATGAGTTAACGTGTCTTAATTGCTACATGGATGTGAATCTAGAAAGTCACACATATACTGAATAATGTATTGTATTAATGATCCGTACCTATTAGCGTGTTCCTCATCAGTAAGAGTTAATGATGTCGATTGCGGCTAAGAGTTAGTTGTATGGATCTATGGACATGGGAGACCGCTAATAGTTAGTGGGGCACACTGTCAAGAGTTGACAGGGGCCTTAGTTGCATTAAGTAATAGTGCAAAGCCTATTAAGAGTTAATAACAAGGTCGGAGTACAATTTATAAGTAGTGGGAGTTGGCATAATTGGTTAGCCGAGTTTAAGACTTTGGTTGACTGAACTATTCAATTTAGTCAACCAAACTCCCGCCGCTTTGTCGCGTCATAACATTAAATGTTCTGACGTTGTGCATGATGAGAGGTATGGGGAGAGGAGAGGCGTGCACGGGAAGCTGGGGTTGGCAAATTAGATTGACAGGGTTTTTCATAGTCTTCTTGGCTACTTCTTTCTCATCTTCTTCCTTCTTCTACTATTTTGTTTGCTGCCTCGTTGCTTCTTTTCTTCCTAAGCTGTTGCCATTGCCTCTTCTTGTCCCAAACTTGGCTGGTGCAGCTTGCTCTTTATGTTCTCCCTCATGGATAGGTTGTTGGATAGCCAAGGTGCAACCGAGAAGGGACTACGACATAGTTTTGGGTCAACTCCATCAAGAGGGTGCTAGCACAGCTCCGTTTGAAGGTTCCAAGAGCATCTCAAGCGTGAATCGACTAGGTCCTCCATATAACACCCCGCCTCGCCAGGCATGTCACTATAAGGGAATTCTCGGGAATCTTTTTTTTTTTCAAATTCATCACGCGCGGTGCATCAAGAACAATCTCCACATACACACACAGGCTGGCACCCGCGGTAATTCCAAGAACAATCTTCACATGCACACAAGGTCCCGAAAACCCCAGTCTTGCCCGTTTAACTAACAAAATCAATAGTCTTAAACTAAATTAATCATAATATTACGCAGCGGATATAATAACATTAAAATACCGTGGCCTACCACGAGGTTCATACATACTGTTTCCATACCAAAATAAGTATTACAACGTTACAAAATGATAACAACACTATCACGCTAAACACCGTTGGCCCTTAACTAGCCACGTCCTCGCCTTCGCAGTAGTCCCTGGCTAAAACGTTGAATGTTCCAGGGGCATAACCCATATTAGATGATAAAATATCTAAGTGATGGCATGATACAGTTTACTGAATACATGAATGATTACGAGTATGGCATATACAGACAACAACAACATGCAACACGTCTAACTTGAGAAATCTCCCTGGCATTCTCAACCTCCCATGGAAAATCTATTCCACACACCATTGGGGTTAACCTTGCCGTGACATACTTAATTCTCGAGTGCCCATCCACGTCACCCGATCACTGGGATTAACTTTGCCCCATTCCCAACCAGACCCCATCCCATCCCCCCACGGACATAACAACGACATGAATTCAACACCATAATGATATGAAAATCACACGCCATGCACCGACTCTTTTATAAGTAAAAACAATTAATGCAGTATACCACATGTTCAATATGCATACGATGCTACAAGTACTTAAGTAAAATGCCTACACAATATAACCCAAATTCCAGA
The DNA here is from genome assembly GCA_036245055.1 of Diospyros kaki. Taxonomy (NCBI): domain Eukaryota; kingdom Viridiplantae; phylum Streptophyta; class Magnoliopsida; order Ericales; family Ebenaceae; genus Diospyros; species Diospyros kaki. Next base: position 24,989,952 of record BSEG01000002.1, read on the forward strand.
GGATATAACAGCTCGCTGGAACTAGTTCAAACACATGCAACCTAAGCTCAAGAGGGTAGAACCACTCACCTGAACCCAGTACGCACACACCAAACCATTTTCAAGACAATGGGTAAGACTAGAATCGAACCACTCACCTTATTCGAAAAGTCGATTTGCGCCTCGTAATGCGTGTTAAGTCTCGAAATGTACATCTGAATAATTTCCTGGCTTTGACATGGTCTTATAGCCCCAAATAAATTCCTAGAATTTTCTGGGATTTTTCCTAAATTGGAGAATCCTTAGCAATATAGGAGACTGGTTGGGAAGTTTAATTACCTCACCATTACACAACCAAACATCTCTTTTACTGTTAGTGTGGTAAGTCAATTCTTGGACTCCTCGTGTTATAGTCATTAGCACACTTTAGTGCGTATCTTGAGATACATTATTAGTGCCCCTAGTAAAGGCTTCTTGTTTGAGAACAAAAGACACAAGCAAGTTGTTGGATATACAGGTGCAGATTGGGCTGGTTGTCCTACAAATAGGCACTCTACCTCAGGCTATAGTATCCTGATTGGAGGAAATTTGGTATCTTGGAAAAGTAAGAAGCAAAATATTGTGGTTAGATCTAACGCAGAAGCGGAATATCAGGCCATGGCTTTAGCCACATGTGAGTTAATTTGGCTCAAGCACCTTCTTATAGAGTTGATTGGAGATTCAGGGCCTATACAACTTATTTGTGATAATCAGGTGGCTCTTTATATTGCCTCTAATCCAATTTTTCATAAGCGAAGTAAACACATATAGATACAATGTTACTTTGTGAGACAGAAATTGATCTTTGGAGATATCGGTACCTCATTTGTTGACTCTAAACCAATCAAAACCCTAAAAGAAATAGTTATGAGAACGAAAGCACAATGGATGAAACAAAATTGTCAAAGATGCCTACAGAAGCAAACCAAGAATTTGACTTAAAAAATAGACTATTGCGTGAATTTGGAAATAAGGAAATCTTGCATGACAAGAACTTAGGTATACTTCACAATATTTCAGTGAAGTGCTATGACTACTAGGAAAGCAACTTGAAGGCAGCACTTGGAGAATAAAGGGAACCTTGGAAGCAGTTTTGCCATTGAATCTGATCTTTGCACCTTTCTTTTTGCCCCTCCTTTTCATTTCACCACTTAATCTTCTTCATTGTAATCAATTATGATTCACAAAAATAATTAAATTCTTAAAATAGAAGGCTTGGCTCAAAAAGCATAAACATTGACCAATCCAGGAAGAAATAAAAGTTGTTTCAAAGATGTGAAACATTTCCTGGATCTACAAATATTGACTGAGCTTGAGGATGAAAGTTTGCTCTACTTCTAGGGCTGTCAATTGGTCGGAACTAATCTATATCCAATGAGGACCAGATCCACAAGATCTTATCTATTAACATTTAGATATGGTCCGGATCCAATAAGGGCCAGATCAATTTATAAAAGAATCTGTGGATCTGGACCTTAATAGATCTGACTTTAAACCCAAATCCATTACATAAATACTTTACTATAAATACATTGTCATAACCATCAACTACTTGCAAAACTTAAAACAGAATCCAATATTTCTAAATTCCAAATTCAATTGCACATATTATTTTAAAATATTTATTCTCATTCATTAGTAACAAGAAGTTGTATACACATATTTGCAGACACACACATATGTACATACATGTACTTTATATGCATATGTAAGTATATGTATGTGTATATGTACATGAATATGTATGTATAAATTATACATGTATGCCAATGTTTATATACATCCACTTAAATACATCTACATAAATGTATATTGTTTATACATGCATAAATATATATAAAAAAACATACATATCTACACATATAGAGATATGCATACATATATACATGTGTATATATTTATATCTATACATGTATACAATATATGCACATGCACATATATGGACACATGTACATATGCATATGCACATGTATGTACGTATGTATACAAACATACATACATATAACATGTATATATATGTATGCATTTTTATTTATATAGATGCATATACGCATAGAAATATAAGTACATGTATATGATACATCTAGATACAAACATGAGTATATACATATGTATATATACATACATATATGTTGGAGAGTCCTAGGATTCTAAGGAGTCTTTCTGTGGGAAAGAGTATGAAACAAAAGAAGAGACTGTTGAAGATATGGGCCTCGGTTATGGGCTGTTGTGTCACGATAGAGAAGAAGAACTAAAGGGATAAACTTCCTAAAAATCAGGACAAATTGTAGGAATAGGATTTTGTACATTATCTTGTAAATAACTTCAAATAATGTTGTATCCTATCTGCTAGGTGTTAGGAAAAGATAGCATTATCAGCTAAAATTTAGGAGAAGATAGTATAGAACCTCTGTATATATTATTCCTTTCTTGGAAATTCAAGGTAGGAGCTTTGATTTCTACAAACTCAATTGTTAGTTTCAGGTTCCACTCCATAGGAACCGATTCTGTTCAATATATTTGCATTACATGCACTTATACATCCAAATATGTACATTTTTTGTAAAACAAAAAAAAAAATCAAAATAAAAACATGAATCCAAACTGGATCTAAATCCATGAGATCCGGAACTATTAGAATCCAAATCCACAAGATCTGATCCAAGTATAAATGGACATAGACTGGACCATTTTTAGTTGAGTCTCTTAACAGATTTGGTCCAAATCTGGACTATTGACAGGCTACCTACTTCACCTCCCAATTCCAGAGGCCACTTCTTTCATCCACTCTGGAATTACTAGCAATATTGCTCGACATTGTCCAACCTCTTCCTTCCTCGATAGAGCATCTGCCACAACATTTTCCTTTCCTCTTCGATACTCGATGGAATAGTCCAACCCCATCGATTTTAATTATAAAAGGGTTAGCTTCCAAGTAGTGCCTCCATTTTTCAATAGCCCCCAATACTGCCAGTAACTCTTTTTCATGCACACTCAAACCCAAATACCTGGGAGCTAGTGCCTTACTAATGTAAGCTAGGGGTCTTCCCTCTTGCATTAACACAACTCCTATTCCCTTGTCACTTGCGTCTGTCTCCACTATGAACTTCTTTGAGAAATTTGGTAGGGCTAGCACCGAGGCCTCTATCATGGCTCTCAAGGGTTAGAAAGGCATCCTCTGCTTGGGGATTCCACTTAAAACAATCCTTCTTGAGGAGTTCTGTAAGGGGCTTGCTAATGAGCCCATAATTCTGCACAAATTTCCTGTAATATCCCGTCAAACCCAAAAAACCCCTTAGCTCCCTTACTGACTGTGGTCTAGGCCACTCGGTTATAGCTGCAATCTTTTGAGGGTCAGTCCTCACCCCTTCCCCTGAGATAATGTGACCCAAGTTGTCCACCTCTCTTTGAGCAAAAGTACACTTCGATAGCTTAACATATAGTTTGTTAGAATTCAGGATCTCAAATGTCATTTTTAGGTGGGTTAAATGCTAGTCAAGGTCTTAGTTATATACAAGGATATAATCGAAGAAAACTATGATGAATTTCCTTAGGTAAGGCTGAAATACTTGTTTCATTAAGGTATGAAATATAGTTGGGGCATTGGTCAGCCCAAAAGGCATCACCATAAATTCGTATAGTCCTTGATGAGTGAGGAAGGCTATTTTGTGTATATTAGGGGGTGATATTCAAATTTGATGATATCCGGATCTTAGGTCCAATTTGGAAAAGATTTTGGCCCCATGTAACTCATCTAAAAGGTCATCAGTGAGGGGTATAGAGAATTTGTTTTTGATGGTCTTAGAGTTGAGTTAACGATAGTCAACACAAAACTTCCATGATCCATCCTTCTTCTCCACTAGTAATACGGGAGATGCAAAGGGACTTTGGCTAGGGCGTATGATAGTTGAGGAGAGCATCCTAGCTACTTGTTTTTCAATCTCCTCTTTTTGTATGAGAGAATATCTATAGGCTCTCAGGTTCACTGGTTCAGAGTGAGGTTTAAGGAATATCGAATGGTCTAAGGTTCCTTGGGGTTGGGGTGGTAAGGTATGGGGTTCAAAAAAAGATCCTGAAATTCCTTTACCAGTAAAGTTAAGCTATCCAAAAGTGGTACCTGAGTGGTTGATTGGAGTAGTGCCCAGCTTCCCATCCATGGAAGATTACTTTTTGTATAGAGGCCCTCTGGTTTAAACTCTTCCATGCTTTGAATGGAGGGCCTACGAGTCAAATCATAAAGGTGCAAGGGCAGGTGGGACCAGTGTTCTAAAACTCGGCTTAGGCGGCCGCCGAGGCGCTAGGCGAACACTAGCCGCCGCGATTATGGCCTAATCGGCCCCCTTAAGCGCCGACCCAGCTAATCGGTACCGGGCGGCGCCTAGTCAGCCAAGGTGGCCGCTTAGCCGCGTGAACCGCCTGGCCGATTAGGGTTTTTGTTTCCCCTTACCTCTAATTTCTCTCGTTGATTTCCCATTCTCTCTCGCATGCACCGCCGCCGACTATCTCTTGCTGAGTCGCTGTCGCCATCGCCGCTTGCCCTTTTTGTCTCAGCCTCTCTCGTCGCACATCATTGTCGTCTCTTGTAGAGTTGTTGTTGCCGCTTTCCATTTCTATTAGCCTTTTCGTCTCACGTCGTCGCCGACAGTCGTGAACGGTGGACTCGCCGCCGAGCTTTATTCCACTCTGCTTTCCAGCGCTCTCTCTCGTCTTCCTCACTCCTCACCCTGCAATAAGTAATAAGCAAGCAGCAGCAATTGTTGCTTCTTTTCTTTTTGTTATTTAATTTATTATTTATGTTAATATTTGTTAGTGTGTGAATTTGTTGTTTGAATATTTATTAATGTTTTAAATATTTTAATATTTATAACTTGCAAGTGAATAAGTTAAATGTTATTTATATTTAATATTTGTTAAAGTTATTTAATATTTATAACAACTTATTATTGCTGCTTCTTGTTGTTGTTGGCTCTTGGCAAACAACAATTTATTTTCTCAAACTTAATTTTATTATTTCACTTGTTGTTTCAACTTTAATTTACTTAAAATAACATCAAAATGTTAAAAAAAAAAAAAAAAAAAAACAATTTTTCTAGTCCCCGCCTAGGCGCCCTAAGCGCTAGGCCCCAATCCGACACCCGACTAGCGCCTAGCGCGTTTTAGAATACTAGGTGGAACAAAAGTGATTAGTAGTATTGATCGACAGTGACAACACCCATAGCTTCTTAAACAAAGTTACTACCCTGGAGTTGAAGTGTAGATTAACAACTACAACTCCTATTTCGGAGACCATGGCTAACAGAAGTAAAATGTATAGCCATAAACGGTGCGAAAGGTTTTGTTGGGAGATGCAAGGACACGCATTCTAAGCTGAATTGGGGGTGTTCGAATTAGGCAGTTGTGACATAATGTTGGGAGTGGATTGGATGAAGACTGTTAGTCCTCTCACCTTTGACTTCAACAAACTAGAAGTCATTGTGGAAAGAGGAAATTCTAAGCTTGTTTTGAATGGTACCATGGAGCAGGGAGAATGCAAATGGATAAAGGGGGCAACATAAAAAAAAATATGAAATACAGCCTATTAGGCTTAAAACTAGTATTATGACCTAATCCCAAATCAATAATATACCTAGAAGTTTTTAGATATAGTACTTTATCTTAGTATTTTTGGGTGAGAATCCATGATATAATACTAGAGTTGACCCAGAACCATAGTGGGGTCATTATGGACCAAATGAGAGTTTTAGAGACTAGCCTGGGTCATAATTATATTGCGATGAGATTTTTTCTCTACAAGGACACTTAAATCTAAAAGGGGAGAAGCTTGTTACAGTCCAATCTCATATCGCTCATCTACTAGAAGGTGTTAGGCATATTACCTAATACCGACAATCAAAACTAAACATCAAGCAATTCAACAGTTACTTCAACTAATACTTTTGGGTGAGAGCTAGTGATATTACAAATGTTATTAGGCTTGATCCAAGATTACCACAATATGGGTGTGTACCAAATAAGAGTTTTTAAGACTAACTTGGGTCATAATTGTATTGAGATGAGATGTCTAACCTAATAAGGACACATGGCTTGAAGGGAGAGGAGTTCATCATGATCCAATTCCATGGTGATGGTCTATTTGGAGCTCTTAAAAATATTACCTAATCTCAAAAACCTAAAACTTAACTTCAAATTAATACTTTTGGGTGAGAGCAACAATTATACAAGTGATCCTAAAGCTAACCCAATATTATTATCATGTGGTGCAGGCAAAAAAAAAAAAAAGCTAACCCAATACCATTATCATGTGGTGCAGGCAAACAAAAAAAAAAAAATGAGACTGACCTAAGTCATGATTGTGTTGAAATGAATTTTTTGCATTGCAAGGGCACCAAGGCCTAAAAGGGGAAAGTTTGTCATGACATAATCTCACAGTACTAGTATACTAGGGAAGTGTTAGGCATATTACTTGACCGCAAAAAGCCTAAAAGTCATCTTTGGTAATGCTTTTGGATGAAGGCATGCAATATTACAACCACTCCAACAAACTTGGATTTAAAGATATGTTGGATGAGTTGAGAAAGAATGACTTCCAGAAGAGGTTTGAAATTTATCATCTGGAACACGCACCTCATGTTTTTGCTCATGATGTACAAAATCAGCATGTGTGCTGCAAAGGCATGCAACTCCCATGGTTATACCATAACATTTGGATCGTAGCACAAATTACATAGTTCTTACAATAACAATTGTTTAGGTGGACATGGCCAGCCTAATTTTGTTGCTTTTATCTGTTTTTCAAATAACTTAAAATTATTTGCAAAAGGACATTACAAGGCGACCGTTCAGAAAAACAGTGAGAAAGTCTCTTGGCGCATTTTGAACAACTTAAAATTATTTCACCTTCCCTTACAAAAGTGTTTGTTCTATTGTTCGTCAGCTATATAATTCCCAGATCATTTTCTAAATCCAAAAGCAGCCTTTTCTTTTCCTTTATTTTTCTCTAACTTTGAGTATTTGAAGAAATAAAATATTAAACGGGGTTCTCTGCACTCAGGAAGCAAAAGGCTTTCTCTTTGGTTAAGCAACATAAAAGTTCCAAAATGAAAACAGAAAAGCAACCCCTCCCGATGGCCCTTAAGCTCCTTCCTTCTGAAACAAAGCAGACTGGAAGTTTTAGGACAATGAATCTTTTATGGTATCATGTGTTACAACCACAAGAAAGTCAAAACCCGTGAAAAAAATAAGTGTCTTGCCTTAAATCTAGCATGAATTTCACAACTCTGAATCGAAATCCAAACAAGAGCCTACCTAAATGATATTCATAGAGATCTAAGCGTGCAACGCTCCTCTGACTTCAAGAATCAATTTAACCACATAATTTGAGTTAACAGCCACCCGAAAATCCTTGTCTATACTCAACGACACGACCACATATGTGATAATCAACGAATTACAGATGAAAAAAATCGCTTTAGACAAATAATAAATAAAAAAAATTCACAATAAAAACCATCAAATCTGGGGAAACTAACACTACCCAGTAATGCTTCTCAGCCAAAGAAAAAAGGGTTACAGCAGATACCCATAAAGTGTAGGATCAGATCAAGAAGATTCCAGTGACCCTCGTTTGAAACCTAATCTAATGTACAAGAAGTAGATATGAAACTGTGCGGTGCAAATATTGAGAGAGAGAGAGAGAGAGAGAGAGAGAGAACGGGGGGGGGGGTGGAGGGAGGTAGAGGAAGGTACCGGCGGAAGAGGAGCTTGATCGGTGAATCAACTTGGAATTGAAGGGCTGAGCGCGTGGACTCCTATTTCAACCAGAAAGCTGAAAGATTTTTACTCTTGTAAGATTGTAGATGTGCAGAGATAATTCTATCCCCATAGTTCACCAAAATTTTCACCCCTGTAGTTACGATTACATTCGACATAATGACAACTATCTCCACTCTGATTTAAAAAATTATAAAATTCCTCATTAAAGTTAAAAATGTATATTAATTAATATTTTTTATTAAAAATGATAATTAATTTTTATAAAATAGCAAAAGTACCCTCTTACTTTAATTTTTCTATCACCAACTTCCCATTACATATCTCTAAGGTATTTTTCACTGATTGAATTTTTTTTTCTTCTAGTGATATTTTTCTCTTTCTTAAATAACTATGACAATATTTTCATCTTTCATTTTTTCTTTCTCACTCGAACCATCTCATTTCTATATTTCTTCCAAAACAAAGAGTCATTTAGATGAATAACACCCAAAAAAAATTATATTAATAGATTAAAAAAAAAACTTAAAAATTAGAATCCTTCATTGATCTAGTTTATTTGATGAAAAAGTTAGAGAAAAAATCAAAATTGACAAAGAATCTAAAGTTTTAGGCTTTTTGTTGGGTTCTTCAATGAATAACTCAGAATATATTAATATTAATAGTTGATTGTAAGCTATTGGTGTTGATTTAATTGTTTATTTTTTATTTTTTAAAATACCAAAAATGTGAGAGAAAAGAGAAGACAAAAAATATAAGGGTGAAATGGTTAATTTAGATATCATTTTTTAGTAACATGGGAAGTTCTTGTAATATTTCCAAGTTAGATGAGAGGCCTTTGTAATTATGTTAAACTTAGGAGTGATTAGTGTAATTTATTCTTTTATTTATTTATATAAATAAATAAATGAATAAATTAAAATACAAAGCCCTATCCAAAAAGAAAAAATTAAAATGCAACTTTTTATGACAATAATAAACAAAATTTATTTCCATAGAGAAATTACAAGAAATCAAACTAAGGAGGAGTACTCATTCAATTGCCCCTATCTATGTCTTTTCTTATTTTTTTCTCAATCCTAATTAGAAAATCTACTTATTGTCCACCCCAAATCACCGCCTAATGGGTAGAAATTCAATTTATATAAATAATTTAAAGGATAAATTATTTCTTATACTTTACTTAAATCACTTAGAATACCACTCATGTTATTAATGGTGTTAATTAAGCTTAATCAAGGAAGACACAAAGATTGAGATTTAATTGAAAATAGTGTTGATTTTTCGGAGATTTGCTAAGATTTGGCGATCTAGTTACGATACAAGTAGGTTGGGCTCCAGAAAGAAGACCTGACCTTACTTTTTCCCTATTCATTGCCAATTTAAAGATAATTAATTACCACGTCACATTGTCCAGAGCACTCCCATTATGCAATTTCAATGTTTAGAACTTAACAATCATTGAAACCTAGGTGGTTTTGGCAAACCCACCATTTGGATTTGGCAAACCTAGGCGATCGTAATATACATAAATATCGTGCATAAAAAGGTAATCATATCGTATATAGGTTATAGGGACAAAACCACTCACCTTTAATTTAGAATTCAAACTTCTTTGAGAAGCGTGTATTGTCTCGTTTTGCGTGCTAAGTCTCGAAAGTAATGTAAATTGTCAAGTTCCTTGGCCAAATCACTTCTTGACTAATCATTTCCAAGAAAAATCAATAATCTAATTTTTACAGATTTTTTTTCTTATTTTTCCTCTATTTTTACTATTTTTCCTCTATTTTTCATAGCCATAAATTCTTTAAAAATTCCTAATAAAATAAGTTCTTCAATTTTTATTCATTACAATTCCTATAATAATATTTCTAATCTCCATAAATTTTCTAGGAATTTTCCAAAACCTCTTCCTATTTTTCTCTAATTAAGTTTCCTTTCGAAAATTCAAAATAATTATTTTATCATACAATTTCCAAAATAAAATTTCATAAAACTAAACTATTCATTTTTCTTGTATTTTTTAATATTTTTACAGAATTTTATCTCTCTTGTTTCTATTTTTACTCTCTTTTTCTTTATTTTTAGCATTTAAAAAATACTAAAATTATCTCCGATCATCGTCTCCGGTGCCAGCACACCGAAAAATTAAACTGACTATACCAGAAGATAGTTTATCTTGAGTTGATCACTCTGACCAAATTTGTGCTTGAAACAACATCCGAAAGATCTCCATCCGAAAAAAAATCAGCCTGTCTCCGGTAAGATTCGATTTTTTTGACGAAACTTCAATCTCCCCTCAAATGAACTCCAAAATTCCTCAAAATCTCCAGAAATGATCCTCACCTCATAGGCAACAAAAGCCCTATGATTTTGCGCCTTAATTTGTTCAAAAATGAGGTCGATTTGAAGCTTAAATCTTGCAAAACCCTTGGCCATTATATCCTCTATTTATAGCCAAATTCGAACCCCAAAAAGATGAATCTTGCTTCACCCAAAGCCACTAAGGCCTCCCCATGCCCTAGATCTGTCCAAAACGTACTGAAAGTTGCCCAAAAGCTGATTTACATAAGGTAAATTATGGTTGTTTTCGACCAAAAATTTGGCCATTTTCGACCAAGACAAGGCCAATTGTCGACCAAGATTGATTCTGGGGCTTTGCCCCGACGTCTCTTGCTACTTTCTTGGGTCTTTCGCCATCAAATTCGGTGATGAGAGGTGGTGGAGGAAGCTTCGTCGACCATGACAGAATTGTTCTTTGTGCAATTTTGTAAAATTGTACTTTGACCCTAACTTCTTCCCATTTTGAGCTTTTGATCCTTTTCTTGAAGTCCATGAGCTTCCAAATAGTGCTATTGCAACTTACAAGTTCTATATTTTCCATTGCATCCCTAAAGATTCTGAAAAAATATCATTTCGACCTCTCTCCGGTAAAATTAAGAAATTACACTTAGGCCCGAATCTTCATTTTGACCGTAAATCCTTTTATTTCTTCCTGAAACCACTAAAGGGTTGTTCTACATACAAAATATGAACTTTCTTGGGGTTATTTTAACTCTCGAAAGTCTCCTACGATAATTCAGTTTTTAGCAAGAATTATAGCTATATTTTAGCGGTGACGAAAATCATGCCTGATCTAATTTCTCTCGATGTTAAAAATCATTTCTTGAGATTCTTAATAGGTATATGCATATTTCCTTAGGTATATGAGCCCCAGGGCATTCCCTCTAGTTGATTTAGACATTTTCTCGGGCTATTTTTATACCGATTTCATTTGAAATCACATATTTCTTACCTGAAAGTTTTTCGGGTATTACATTCTTCCCCCTTTAGGGAATTTCATCATCGTAATTTTTCTTTTGACCAACCAAATTGCTAACTTGATACATTAGTCATAGATTGTCTTTGTAGTCATCCATGTTCGTACCATTTTACAAGCAATACCGACTAGGCATGCCATGTCTTTCACGTAATTTTTTATTGTAGCTTCTTATCATTCATCAAGAATAGGTTATCTTACTTCAAAATTATTCCTTTATTTCGCAAGATTCTTAATAGCATTTCTTAGAAAATCATAAAATATGTTATTCTATTCTATTTCCTCGAACAACTGGGGATATTTTTCCTTAATCGTATATTCAAGCTCCCACGTAGCTTCTTCCTCGGTGTGATTCCTCTATTTAATTTTCACTAAAAGAATAACTTTGTGTCCTCAAGATTTGGTCGCGACGATCCAAGATCCGTTCAGGCGACTCTGGATACGTCAGATTGTCTTTTAGCTCGATTTCTTCTACCCGAATTTCCTGAGTTGGGTCTGGTATATACCTCCGAAGCTGAGACACATGGAAAACATCGTGGATGTTGGATAGGCTAAGGGGAAGTTCTATCTAGTAAGCCAACAGTCCAGAGTCGTCCTTTGACCAGATAGGGTCCTATAAATCGGGGTCTCAACTTACTTTTTTTCTTTCCTCATGTTGCCTAATGCTGAGGTGACACTTTTAGATATACATGATCTCCTACCTCAAATTCCAAATCTCACCTCCTTTTGTCTGCATAAGACTTTTACTGACTTTGTGCAGTTCGGATTCTTTCTTGAATCTTTCAGATCTTTTCAGAAGTTTGTTGTACCAGCTCAGGTCCCAATAATTGTCTCTCTCCCACCTTGGTCCAACAGATAGGCGATCGACATTTTCTTCCATACAAAGCCTCATAAGGTGTCATTCCTATACTGTTGTGGTAACTGTTGTTATAAGTTGAACTCCACTAAGGACATATGCTTTTCCCAATTACCCTCAAAATCCAAGGCACATGACCTTAGCATGTCTTCTAACGTTTGAATGGTCTTTTTAGATTGTTCATCGGTTTACAGGTGATAAGCTGTACTAAGATTCAATTGCGTCCCCATGCACTCCTGTAAGTTTTCCCAAAATCTTGAGGTAAATCTCCGATCTCGATTGGAGACTATGCTTACTAATGTGCCATGAAGTTTAATTATCTCTCCAATATACTACTCCGCAAACTTTCGAACTGGCCTATCCATTCGTGTAAGTAAGAAATGTGCCAACTTCGTTAGCCAATCTATAATAACCCAAATCTCATTATTACCTCTCTGACCCTTGGGAAAACCTGTCACAAAATCCATCGTGACATACTCTCATTTCCATTCTGAGATATCCAATGGTCTCATGAGTTCAACCAGTTTCTGGTGCTCGATCTTTACTCTCTGGCATGTGTCGCACTGTGCTACTTTCCTTGCCACACTTGTCTTCATTCCCGGTCACCAGTAGACTTCCCGAAGATCTCTATACATTTTTGTAGCTCTTGGCTGTACTGTATAACAAGTTATGTGGGTTTCATTTAAAATTCTTTGCCTCAAGTCTTTTTGGTTTGGCACGTAAATCCTTCCCCAAAATCTTAGTATGCCATCATGCATTTCAAAATCGGATCTCTTAGGCTGGCCATGCTCGTCCACCCATAGATGTATTCGCTTATCATCCACATATGCCTTTCGTATTTCGTTCATCAAATCCAGTTGAACTACCATGCCAGCGATAAGGACGGATGATTCCTTCGGCACTACACTCATCGTCAGTTGGCTAAAAGTCTCCAACATCTGCCATTCATGGGCCATCATCCCGACCATAGGAGTAGGCATATTCCTACTTAGTGCGTCAACCACCACATTGGCACACCCCAGGTGATACTGCATAGTGCAGTCGTAATCCTTAAGAAACTCCATCCACCGTCGCTACCTAAGGTTCAACTCCTTTTTCGAGAACACATACTTCACCCTCTTGTGGTCTGTGAACACCTCAAAGGTTTCACCATACAGGTAATGTCTCCATAGTTTTAGAGCATATATCACGACTGCCAGTTCCAGATCATGAGTCAGATAATTTACCTCGTGCCTTTTTAATTGTCGTGACCCATACGCGATCACTCGACCGTTTTGTATTAATACGCAACCCAAGCCTATCTTTGAGGCATCCATGTATACTATGTATCCACCTGGCCCACTAGGCATTGCTAGAACAGGTGCCGAGGTTAGACTATCTTTGAGTTCCTAGAAGCTTTCCTCGCACTTGGCAGTCCATTCGAACTTGACTTCTTTCCATATGAGCTTTGTCATAAGCGCGGCTATCTTCGAAAACCCCTCTACAAATCTTCGATAATAGCCTGCTAATCCCAAAAAGCTTCGTATCTCGATTACACATGTTGGTTGCTTCCATCTTTGAGCAGCCTTAATCTTGGCTAGATCTACCGAGATTCCCTTGGTCGATATCACATAACCCAAGAATGCAACTTGGGACAACCAAAACTCACATTTCGAGAACTTGGCATATAGTAGATGTTTATTGAGAGTTTATAGCACTACTCTCAAGTGCCCCTCATGCTCATTCTCGTTTGAGAAATACACCAATATATCATCTATGTTTGAACACTCTATTCATGAGGTCCATAAATGCTGCTAGAGCATTTGTTAGTCCAAATGGCATTACCAAATACTCAAAATGGTTGTACCTTGTTCGAAATGTTGCCTTCAAGACATCATCCGACTTAATTCCCAATTGATAGTATCCTGATCTCAAATCAATTTTTGAGAACACCTTTTCTCCTTATAGCTGATCAAATAGCTCATCAATTCTCGGGAGTGGATATTTATTATTGATCGTAGCCTTGTTTAATTGATGGCAGTCGATGCACATCCTCATACTACCATATTTCTTTTTTACAAATAATATTGGTGAGCCCCATGGTGACGTGCTTGGCTGGATGAATCCCTTATTGGTTATCTCTTGAAGCTGACTCTTTAATTCCTTCATTTCTGCTGAAGCCATCTGATATGGTGGAATTGATATCGATTGGGTTCCTGATACTAGCTCGATTGAGAACTCAATCTCTCGAGACGGAGGTAATCCCGATAGGTCTTATGGGAACACGTCCTCGTACTCTTGCACTACTCGCACCTCGTTGAGTTTTGGCAATTCTCCCTTTTCTAATCGAGCATAGGCTATATACCCATGAGCTCCCTGGCTTATCAATTTTACTACCTTCATAGCCGAAATTATTTTTCTAATCTTGGGGTCTCCTTGTCCCCGAAACTTGACCCATTCTCCTTCGGGTTACTTTATAGTCATTATTTTTCTCCGACAATCTATACTCGTATCCTATCTGGACAAGAAGTCAATTCCCAAAATTACGCCGAAGTCGTATACTTCTACCAAAATTAGATCCACCTGGAATCGAGCATCACAACCAATTTTACATTTTTCTATCACCTTTGAGGACCTTACACTTCTACCCATGGGCGTCGAAATTACTATCGGAGATTCCATAGGTTTAGTCTCTACCCCCAAACTCCCAGCGAGTGCATATGACATAAATGAATGTGTTGACCCAGGGTCTATCAATGCAGGCACAGGGGTATCTGATATAAAGAGTGTACCTTGTAAGACTGACGGATTTGTCCCCACATCTTCTTTGGTGAGGTTGTAAATGCATCCCTAACGAGTCCTACGAGCCTCTTTTGCTCTTTCAGCTGGTCCCTCTGCTTGTCCGAGTCTTGGCTTCTTCGAACAGTTCCTTGAATAGTGCCCTAGTTGATCACACTGAAAATACACCACTTTCGTTAGGTCTTTCACTGAAGGTTTTTCCTTTCTCTTACGATAGTCTCTACTTATGTGTCCTCGTTCTCCACATGAGTAATAGCTGGATATCCCTACCAAGCATTTTCTCCCCGAATGGTTCTTCTTGCATTTGGGGCATTGCCTGTTGTTTTGGGAACTTTTATTTCCTGTTTTCTGTTCCGAGTTCCCTTTCGGTTCACTAGACCTAATGAGCTTCACTTACAGAAGATTCCTTTCTGTCGTCAAGGCTTCCTCATATGAGTCAATCGACCAAGTGCTCAAAGCCTGCAGCAGCTCCACTCGAAGTCCTGACATGAACTTCTGTGCCTTTTTCCATTCATTGGCGTCATACATTGGCATGTACTTAATGAGTTGGTTAAATTTGGTGTCGTATTGTGCCACTAACATTTCCCCGGTCTGCTTCAGGTTTGCGAGTTCCCACCTCTTTTCCTGCTTCCAACTTAGAGGAAAACACTTCTTGTTAAAGGCTTTCTTAAACTCTTCCCAAGCTGTTATTGGAATCTCATCGTCTTCCGATTTTTGCCCTGAAGTTGTTCGCTGCAGAGTCCGCTCTATTGTCTGCCACTATCTCCCGGCATCTTTTTCCAACATAAAGGTGGCATAGTTCACCTTATCTTAGTTATTGTATTGCAAGTGTCGGAGCAGCTTCTCTGTTTGCTCCAACCAATACTCAACTATGCTGGGATCGTCGCTGGGTTTCCCTTTAAATGTCGGCGGCCGCTGTTGGCAGTACTATTCAAGCATGTTATCCGATTGCCTAATCGATTCTCCCCTGGTCACATAGGTCATGAGATTCTCCATAACTCTCTCCATCCAGTCCAATCGCCCTTTGGGGATTACAGACTCTCTTTCTTGGTCTTCATCGCTGATGTCGCTGTTATCGACATGGTTGTAGTGGCGAATCCCACTATCTTCAACACTCTCGTTCCTCTGATTGAGAGTGACGAGAGCCCGGTTCCTTTGTCGCCTTATCGATACCATTTGAAAGGAAATAAAGAATAACATCTCATTCTACGAGGAAATCTTTTCAAAAGTCTTGTTTCATTAATATGCCGAAATATAACATTTGCTTAACAAAACACCACACTGGCACACTAAGCAAAAAGAAAAATTGCCTAGACTTCTTCTAGGGGTTGTCCGACTTCCAAATCCAAGTATTATCGTCCATCGTCTCGTCTCCAGACTCGGCTTCTGGTTCATTTGGATCATCGAGTGTGATTTCTCCTTCTTCCTCGTCGTCCGAGCTAAAGAGGTCAACGTTCATTTCATTAACCTCGGCTGCCTCGTCAGCATCCCAATCTCCATCCAGATCTTCTTCTATAATTATGGCTCCTTTGAACATCTCAAGGACCTCATCGCGGAATCGTATACAGAAGAAATGTAGAGATGCGTAATCGCCTTGCTGACAAATCTCTTCGGCTACAGGTCTCCATTCTTCTTCCGTGTGATTTATCAAGAACTCTACCTAGGTGTGTAATAGGGTTAGTCTCACGAAACTACGTGGTGGCACATCCCTCAAAATGCCTTGTATGTCTAGGCGGTCGAAGACGTCTCCCACAATTGGTTCACTGTCCGCCCATCGATTGGCTCAGTGAGTCGCCTAGAATTACTCAAGGTAATCTCTTTCCATTCTGACATTGAAAAATCGATCAGATTTTCACTATTAAATAGTAACCGTATAGTGTTTGTACGTGAATAGTACACCAGGTAAGTTCCCAGGAAAGAGAGGTGGGTCACAAATGGACACACTTAAATACTAAGTTTTTCCTTAGTTATAACTTTCCTAGACATGCACTTCAACTTCAACACACTTACGTTCAGAACTTCTAAGACTTCGATCATCAATCCCTGAATTTCTAAATGGGGATTTCTAAACCTAAGTTTTTCTAAACCTCGAGTTCATAGATTCCTGAGGATCTTTCCTAAGTTTTCTTATAATTCAGCTCTGATACCAACTGTAACACCCTAGCCTCTTCAGGGCATTAATATATGCTATGATTTTTTATTTTTTTTATACATCAAATATAAACCAAAGATAAATCCTCAACATAACCTTTATAAGTAACACTCCCAAACATAACGAAGGAATGATACATTTTAAACATAAGCAAAAGCAAGATCAGAACCTGCAAGAAATCTCGAAAACACATCATACGTGGGTGCATACACATCGTTCACCCAACATAATATTATAAATATTGTTAAATTCTAAACAATACAACCGAATGTAATAGATGATCCTAGCCCCACATGGGGCCCATAAAATTTCCATCAAGCTCATGCCTCCATCACTTCCTTACCCTTCCGGCTGCTCGTCTCACCTAGAACATGGAATATTCCAAGGACATAGTCCAATATTAGAAGATGAAATCTTCTAAGTGAAGGTTATATAAGCATGAATAAATGAATGATGCATGGACATTTATAAAAAGATACCCTAGTGTAACTTCCCTGGCCCACCAGCCTAGTACGGAATCCTAAGCAGAATCCCAAAACTCTACAGGATAAGCCTAACGTTGTTCCATCAATTGTCCTTGGAGAATTACGATAACACTCTTAGGGTGACATCCCGATCCCATACACAAGTTTCAATATGATAATAATATCGTATCATGCATACATCATGACTTCCCATGCAATAATATATGGACAAATATGATGAAAATGATCGAAATATACATAAATATAGTGTATAAAAAGGTAATCATATCGTATATGGGTTATAGGGACAAAACCACTCACCTTTAACTTAGGATTCGAACTTTCTCGATAAGCATGTATTGTCTCGTTTTGTGTGCTAAGCCTCGAAAGTAATGCAAATTGTCAAAATCCTTGCCCAAATCACTTCCTGGCCAATCATTTCCACAAAAAAAAAATCAATAATCTATTTTTTATAGATTTTTTTCTTATTTTTCCTATGAAAAAGAGGTCGATTTGAAGCTCAAATCTTGCAAATCCCTTGGCTACTATATCCTCTATTTATAGCCAAATTCGAACCCCAAAACGACAGATCTTGCTTCACCCAAAGCCACTAAGGCCTCCCCATGCCCTAGATCTTTCCAAAACGCATTGAAAGTTACCCAAAAGCTGATTTACATAAGGTAAATTACGATTGCTTTCGGCCAAATATTTGGCAATTTTCGACCAAGCCAAGGCCAATTGTCGACTAAGATTGATTCTGGGGCCTTGCCCCGACGTCTCTTGCTACTTTCTTGGCTCTTTTGCCATTGAATTCGGTGATGGGAGGTGGTGGAGGAAGCTTGGTCGGTCATGGCATAATTGCTCTTTGTGCAATTTTGCAAAATTGCACTTTGACTCCAACTTCTTCCCATTTTGAACTTTTGGTCCTTTCCTTGAAGCCCCTGAGCTTCCAAATAGTGCTATTGCAACCTACAAGTTCCATATTTTCCATTGCATCCTAAACAATTCTGGAAGAATATCATTTCGACCTCCCTCTGGTAAAATTAAGAAATTGCACTTAGTCCCGAATCTTCATTTTGGTCGTAAATCATTTTGTTTCTTCCTGAAACCACTAAAGGGTTGTTCTACATAAAAAATATGAACTTTCTTGGGGTTCTTTTGATCTCTCGAAAGTCTCTTACAATAATTCAATTTTTCAGCCAGAATTATAGTTGTATTTTAGCGGGCCGAAAATCATGCTTGATCCAATTTCTCTTGATGTTAGAAATCATTTTTTGAGATTTTTAATAGGCATATGCCTATTTCCTTAGGTATTTGAGCCCCCGGGCATTCCTTCTAGTCAATTCGGACATTTTCTCGGGCTATTTTTATACCGATTTCCTTTGGAACCTCATATTTCTTACCTGAAAGTTTTTCGGGTATTACATCGTGTTTCCTCAACTGAGACACGTTGAACCCATTAAGGATATTGGATACAACTACCGATAGTGCTATTTTATGAGCTACAAATCCAATTCTTTCCAAGATTTTATATGAACTGATGTACCTTGGGTTTAGTTTACCTCTTTTTAGTCCTCGAATCACTGTTTTGAATGGTGAGACCTTCAGGTATACTCTGTCTCCAACTTAGAACTCCAGACTTTGTCTTCGTTGACCAGCATATGACTTCTAACAACTTTGACTGGTCCTCATTTTTTCTTGAATTCTTTTGATTTTCTCTATTATCTCCTGAACTAGCTCAGGTCCAACTAATCTTGTTTCCCCAGTTTCTACCCAATAGAATGGTGTCCTACACTTTTGTCCATACAATGCTTCATAGGGAGCCATCCCTATACTACTGTGATATCCATTATTATAGGCAAATTCGATCAGCGGTAGGTGCTTCTCCCAACTTCCAGAAAAATCGAGAACACAAGCTCTCAACATATCTTCCAATATCAGGATTGTTCGCTCAGATTAACCATCAGTTTGAGGATGATAAGCTGTACTAAGCTTCAGCCATGTTCCCATGCATTTATGGAAACTTTCCCAAAATCTTGATGTGAATCGCGGATCTCGATCCGACACTATACTTACAAGGATTCTGTGTAATTGTATCAAACCATTCCTGGGTATTACATTCTCCCCCCTAATAAATTTCATCCTCGAAATTTGGTCTGTGATAATTGTATCACCGCTATTGCTAATGACTCCCAATTGAAATGTCCTAAGTACCACTCATAATCCTTAGCAATTATTCATAACTTACATCTTCCTATGATCCGAGCTTACCAGACACGTCTGTTATTTTCTAGAATATCCCGTTGTAGCTTTAAATAGGCGGCTACACAAATCCCATAATAATTCATAATACTTAATATCATTCCCAATCGTGTCCTCAAAACTCATTTTATTTGATAAATAGTTCTCCCAACTAATTCCTATACTAATGCGTATGCCATGATTGCACAGAAATTGATAATATTGAACCTTAACTAGGCTGCCATGATTATGAATGCATAAAAAATCAACCTGAATTAAATTGACATACCTTTGGTCATTATCGGATGGGTTTCTTCATCATCTCTTGTCAAGCCAGGGTAGACCTCTTTATTCTCTCTTGTTAGGCAATACACTCGTCCGGTACGAGGTCCTGGCATCATATTTATCTTCCCGGACTGATCCATCTTCTGTCTCTTTGGACATTCACTAGCGTAATGACCGGGTTGATTGCACGAGTAGCATGTGATCCCCGTTCGATTCCCAGTCGAAGGTACATCTTTCTTCTTAGGGTAGTCATTTTCCTTATGTCCTTTTTCGCCGCATGAAAAACACGTGATATGCCCTTGAGAACAATTTCTTCCAGGGTGTTCTTTATTGCATTGAGGACATGGTTTGCTATCTTTGAAATTTTTCCCTCCTGACTTATGCT
The DNA here is from genome assembly GCA_036245055.1 of Diospyros kaki. Lineage (NCBI taxonomy): Eukaryota > Viridiplantae > Streptophyta > Magnoliopsida > Ericales > Ebenaceae > Diospyros > Diospyros kaki. Next base: position 25,010,220 of record BSEG01000002.1, read on the forward strand.
CCATGCCTTTCAAATCTCTCTTCTTTTCATCAAACCTTATCAGTCCTACACGCAGTAGGTTTATCTCGGTGGTCAGAGCCCAGTCTAGCGCCTCGTTGTAAGTGCTGATAGTACATGAGATGAGGGCTTGTTGTAGATCCACCTTTAATCCACCCACAAATTTCTGCGCCTTCTGCCTCTCGTCCGTTTCGTACATAGGCACGTATCTAATCAGTTGGGTAAACTTGACATCGTATTGAGTTACTGACATCGCATCAATCTGCTTCAACTTCATGAATTTCCAAGTCTTCTCTTCCTTCCAGCTTTGGGGAAAGTACTTAGCATTGAAAACTTCTTTGAATGCTTCCCAGATTATTGGTTGAGCTTGTCTCGACCTTGGATCCTGTGCTGCTTGCCTGGGTGTCCTTTGTAGGGCCCGATGGACTGATTGCCACCATCGTGCAGCATCTTCCTCTAACATGAATGTGGCGCAATTAACCTTCTCTTCATCACTGCACTATAGATGTTGGAGCAGCTTCTCAGTTTGCTCTATCCAGTACTCAGCTGCACTAGGGTCATCTCCCGCTTTTCCTCTAAACACCGGGGGTCTTTCCCGGCGATACTGATCCAACACATGGGGGGTGCACCTTGGCGACTCGTTCCTCGTTACATGTGTCAGCACGCCCTATAAGATCCGCTCTATTCGATCAAGTTTACTCTCACCAGGACCTTATTGCTCTTCTCGTCGTCTACTACTTGCGGTGCGATTCGTCGAACGACTACGGTGATTACTCGTAGCAGAATTCGCAAAGCGACTATGGCGACTGCTTGTGGCGTGACTCACAGAGCGACCACGATGACTACTACTACCATTTTCCTCATCTCGCTCATTGAGATCCGTGATTCTTCGAGTCCTCAGCATCTGAAAAGGAAAACATCAACACTTGAACCTTAATGATTCTAATACTCAAATCTTTGATAAATAACAAATCATTCTAATACTTGAACCTCAATGATTCATATGAGATTGATCTGATACCAACTGTACCCCTGAGTCTCCAATCGGGGTTTTTGCTAGTTTGCTCTGATACCATCTTTGATAAATAACAAGTCATTCTCAATTTCCACTAGTACCCCTGAATTTCCAATCGGGGTTTTTGCTAGTTTGCTCTGATACCAACTGTAACGCCCCGTCTTCCCAGAACGTGCATTACCTTGAGATTTCGTAAATATATATATATATATATATATATATATTTTCAAAATCAAACACAACATAAATCTCTCGATATACATACTCTCATCATAATCAGTTTCTGACAATCCCGATTGTACCTTCTTAGCATATCAAAATTTAATAATTAATAGACTAAAACAGGCATTATCAATCACATCAGCGGAAGCAAGATCGAAACCTTAATGATATATAACCAACAATTCCTTTTACAATAACCAGATCGATGTTTCACATCAAAATATCAAAATATTACATAACCTCTTAACATTGTAATCATAGACAAATACCTATGAAAACTAAGCATAACAGCTACATCTCGATGACATTCTTTCCCTTAGCGCCACTACATTCACCTTGAACGTTTGAATATTCCAGGGACATAATCCAAATTAGATGTTGAATCATCTAAGTGAGAGTTCAAAAACATTTTCATGTAGATATGCAAAACCATATATAAAATCGATAAATCCCAACATGCCCCAGCTTAAGAGAATCTCACATAGCACTTAGCCTTAATTGAGGAAAATGCAGTCTCTCTAAAAGAGACACGACAACATTAGCTCATTGGCAAACCAATCCTGCTTAAGAGGGACAACCTTGACATATGAACCCAGGAATCACCCCATTGTCATTGTTAGGCTTTACGCTTCTACTCAAAAGCATTCAAAAACCCAACGCAACCCTAACCCCAAGAGTGTCACATTAGCACTATCCCCGGAATCCACGACACCTCGATATTAATGCTATTGCTCAAAGGAACCTGGGGTGGTGTCCACTCCTAGCCCCGCCACTTGAGCCAACAACTGGGGTGATGTCCACTCTCAGCCCCGCCACTTGAGTACCGTAGGGTGAAGTCCGTCTCAACCCCATCCCAAGTGGGTCACATAGCATTAACCCTTGGAAAGCATTCCGAGTGCTGACACTCGAGAGCTACGTCATAGGTTAACAACCCACATCCCACATGAGTGAAGTCCGTCTCAACCCCGTCTCAAGTGGGTCACATAGCATTAACCCTTGGCACACATTCCGAGTGCTGACACTCGAGAGCTACGTTATAGGTTAACAACCCACATCCCACATGGACAACACAACATGCCAATGCCGAAAAATCATAAAATCAACATCTCAATGAATGCAATTTATCGTACGAAATTCAATGCATGTGTAAATAACTGTTTGGACAAACCATCACAATAAACCAAGCCATAGGGATGAACACTCATAGTAAACCATTCTCATGCTACTATAAGTCTTTTTGGGTAGAACCACTCACCTTTAGACGCAATTCAAATTCTTCTTGAAAAGCACGATTGCCTCGATTTACGTGCCAGTCCTTGATTCTCATGCCAGGCGCTCTATAGTTCAACCTCGAGCTTCAACGATACCCTAGACATCATTTTTATTCAAAAACATATCAATATCTATTTTCTCCAATTTTCGTAATTTTTTTCCTATTTCCTCTATATTTCTCCTCCAAAAATCTAATAAATGTCTACTAAAGGGTTTTTCCTCAATTTTTCTTTACAACAATTCATAAATAAATATTTCTTAACTTCTAGAATTTTCTGAAAATTTTCCTATACTTCCTCTTATTTTTCATAAGCCTTATTTCCCTTAAAAATTGCAAAATGACCATTTCTTCCAACATTTTTCAAAATTTTCTTCCACCATAATTTCTAATTTATTTTTCTCAAAATAATAAAAAAAATCTAGAAATACCTGAGCCCTCACGCACGGGCTAGTGGTGCTCCGCGTGGCAGCCGCGCGCGCACTGCATGCGCATTTTCTTCTCCGACGAGCTGGTCGCCAATCGACAACCGGAATTCGACCCTGACAACAGCTCCTGGAAGCTCTCTCTTCGTCGATCACAAGGGTACCATTGGGTGCCCGAAACGACCCCCGAAAGGCCTCCGAATCCGGCAAAATCAGGCTTGGCTCGCCACCGTCCGCGACTTTCCGGCGACATTCGAAACCCCTTCAAACCACCTCGAAAATTCACCAAACTTACCAAAAATTATCCCCTCGCCTCAAGGATCAAAATCCCCTTATTAGCTTCCCTTGATTCACCCTCAAACCTAAGCTATTTGGTGTTTCAAAATCGGCCAAAACCTTTGGCTATTTATAGGCCAAAATCGACCCCCACGTGGCCGATTTTCGGCCAAAACTTCTCCTACAAGCCACCAGGACCGTCCTTCCCATCCCCTGAAGAAACTTGGCTGCCAATCCTCCAGATTTTTCAGCCAATTCCGTGGCCAGATCTGCTAAGCTTTGGCAGATTTTCAAAAATTACAGTTTGGCCCTCTTAAATTTTCCTTTTGCCTTTTGGTCCTTATCCTCAAGTCCCTGATCTTTCCAGCACCTTCACTAAGACCCTCAAAATTAGTACTTCTCATTTCCCCCTTGAAACTTTTGAAAAATTACTTTTTTGACCTCCATCGGACATTTTTAAAAAATTACACTTAGGCCTGATTGATCGATTTGACCTCAAATCTACTCGATTCAACCTGAAACCACTTAAGGGTTGTTCTATACATCAAATATTAGTCCTAGACACACTTTGTTGATTTTTCGGTCATCGTTTATAACAATTTGATAATACAACCTAATTGGCAGCTGTATTTTTTTTGCTGTACCGAAAACTGTTCCTGATCTCATTTCTTTTATCACTAAAAATCATAATTTAAATCACTCGTCAATACTATACCATTTTATTTGGCTATCTAGGGTCCAGGGTACTCCCTCTAACTAATTCGGTCGTCCAAAGCTGTGTTAGTGTACCCCATAGTCTTATTTTTTCCAAAATTCCATTTATGCTTTCATTAAATATCGTTTATATCCTCAAACCATTCCTGGGTATTATAGTGGCTCTTGGGTGTACTATGTATTTAGCTCGGTGAGCTTCTCCTAATATAGTTTGTCTCAAACCTTGTTCCCTTGGCTCTTCCTCGAAACTGAAGTATGCCGTTATGGTATTTGAATTCAGGTGCTTTCACTTGGTCGTTTCCATCTATCCATAGATTTCTCCGTTAATCCATTGGAGGAGCTAACCTGATTTGGTCCATTATGTCAGGTTGGATAATCAAACTTTCCAGATATTCGTTAATTGACTTTGGCTTGGCACTTATTATTAAATGGATGAAATCTTCAATCCTTTTCCATTTTTTGATCATCATGTTTGCCATAATCTCAGAACTTTTCCGGCTAAGGGCATTTGCAACCATATTTACTTTCCCTAGGTTGTAGGAAATAGTACAATCAAAATCCTTCAAGTATTCCATCTACCTTCTTTGTCGCATGTTCAATTCCTTCTAGGAGAATATATATTTTAAACTCTTGTGATCCGTGAAAATTTTAAACTACTCTCCATACAAATAGTGTCTCTATAACTTCAAGGTGTAAATAATGGTTGTTAATTCCAAATCGTGGGTTGGGTAATTATGTTCATGCCTCTTTAGCTGTCGGGATCCATAAGCTATCACCCTACCACTTGCATAAAAATGCATCCCAAGCCTGTTTTTGAAGCATCACTATAAACCACAAAATTTCCCAATTCAATTGGCATTGCCAATATGGGTGTCGTAGTTAATCGTGCCTTGAGCTCTTGAAAGCTTTGCTCGCACTTTTCATTCCAAACATATTTAACTTCTCTCTACGTCAATCGGGTAAGTAAGGCAGAAATCTTGGAAAATCCCTTTACAAATCTTTTATAGTATCCGGATAATCCAAGAAAGTTTCGGATTTCTCCAACATTCTTGGGTGCTAGCCAATTTCGCACAACTTCTATCTTTGTCGGGTCTATAGCTATGGCTTCACTTGTGATGATATGTCCAAGAAATGCTACTTGAGTAAGCCAAAATTCACACTTCGAGAATTTGGCATATAACTTATGTTCCTGTAGTGTTTTCATTACTATCCTCAAATGCTCATCATGTTCCATTTCATTTGAAGAGTATATCAGGATATCGTCTATAAAAAATATGACAAACTTATCCAACACTACAACAAATTTTGGATTAAGAGGCATTTAAAAATGCCTTAATAGATAGTTTATTGGGTCATTTTAACTATTAGTGCACTAATAATAATGCCGCGTGTAATTGTGCCCCAAAAACGTATTGAGGCACTTACAAATGGCTCAAAGACAACTATAAAATTAAGTTTGTTGCGACACTTAAAAATGTTTCAAAAATCACTATAAATTTATTTTTCATATCCCCCGCATGGCCTTTTCTTAATTCTAACTTACTTCTCCCTCAGCTCAAACCTTGAACCTTTCCTTCTTCTTGCACATGCGTAACCACCTAATCTACATATCATCTTATTAATATATGTCCTTATGTTTATTTTATAGTATATCTAAGTTTCATTAGAATTATTCTATTGGGGCACTTAAGATTTGTCTATTAGGACACCTCATCAGAGTGTCTTGTTAGAATTATTTTAATGGGGCATTTCAAAACTTCTGCCCTATTAGATTTATCTATTAAGACACTTATATTTGTCTATTAGGGCATTTCATTGTCGTGCCTCATTAGAATTATTTTATTGGGGCACTTCTTTAAATTATGCCTTAAAATGATATTTTATAGGGCACTTAATTATTGTGCCTCGTTAAAGTTATTGTATTGGGGCACTTTTTTAGATTGTGTCTTAAAATGGTATTTTAAAGGACATTTTCTAAAAAATGCCCTAAAAAAGATGCCTCAACAAATCATTTTTGTTGTAGTGCAAGTAGGCCCTGAAAAATCGATTCATCAAATCCATGAATGCAGCTGATGCATTTGTTATTCCGAATGGCATTACCAAGAACTCATAGTGGCCATATCTTGATCGAAAAGTAGTTTTAGGCACATCTTCTAATTTAATTCTCATTTGGTGATATCTTGACTTGAGATCTATCTTGAAAAATACCTTAGCTCCTTGCAACTGGTCGAACAATGTCTTAATCCTAGGGAGTGGGTATTTATTCTTTATGATAACCTTTTTCAACTATAAGTAGTCAATGTGCATTCTCATACTACCATTTTTTTTTCTTAAGAAAGAGTATCGAGGCTCCCCAATGTGACATGCTTGGCCTAACAAATCCCTTATTTGTCAGTGTTTGCAACTGATCTTTTAGCTCTCTCATTTCAGCTGGGGTCATCTTGTATGGCAGTATGAAAATAAGCTGGGTGCCTGGTGTTAAATCTATAGAAAATTCAATTTCTCGATGGGGAGGTAAACCTGGTAAATTCTCAAAAAAACCTTAGGGTACTCATTCACAATCCTTATCATTCCCAATTCTGGATTTTCCTCTACCACAATGGGTGTTGTTGATACTAACGCTTGCAGTGCTATGCCCCGCTTTTCATTTCCTTGCCCTTAGAAAATGACCCATTCCCTGTTTGGTTTTAACAAACTTACCGACTTACCTTTATAGTCTATTTTAACACTATATATGTAATGATAGGAAATCCATACCTCAACAATGTCAAGTCAAAGTCTTGGATTTCTAATAATGTCAGGTCTATCCTAAAATCTTCTCCTCCCAATTTTAAATTACACCCTCAACAACCCATTGTCGTTTCTATAGTTGTACCCATAGGGGTAGCTACGATCATCTGACATTCTAATTTCTCTGGTTCAAGTTTTAAATTACATGCTATTGCGTATGAGATAAATGAATGCGTAAAGCCGGGGTCTATTAGAACATGAATGGGAGTATTGTAGAAAAATAGTGTACCTTCAATAACTGCATGATCAGCCTCTGCATCCTCACAGGTTAAGTTGTACACACATCCATGGCAAACATTCTATGCTCCCCCGCTTGGCTGCTCGATCTTTTGCCTTTTCGGGCACTCTCTAGAAATATGTCCAGGTTAACCGCAACTGTAACATGTGATTCTTCCTTGGTATCCAGCCTGAGGTACCTCATTGTTCTTCGAGCAATTCCTACTAATATGACCCTCTTCCCCGCAACCATAGCATTTCACCACGCATCACCTCTCAAAGTGTTTTTTCTTGCACCGAGGACACTTCCCTTCATCCTTGGGTTGAGATGATGAATTTCCTGTCTTACTTCCTTTGCTTCTTTCCTCAGTTTTAATCATTCTAATCAAATTTCTTTCTGTGATTAGGGCTCAATTTAAAGCTTCTTTATATGAGTCGACAGTTCACGTACTTAAAGTTTGTTGGAGGTTCACTTGCAACCCTGATATAAATTTTTGTGCCTTTTGACCTTCGTCAATTTCGTACATGGCCTCCTCGTACAGATCTGCATACTGAATTATGATTCTCGCATAAAAGTCACCTGAGTTTTTGAAATCCTCAATTTTCCAAGTCCACTGGGTAAAAATCTTCCATTCCCCTACCAACAGGTTGATAAGATAACCAATCTGGTATTCTACCAGATCTTCCAGTTGGTAATAGCTAGGGGGTACATCATCTAGGATATCTTCTATAGCATTCACAAACTCAAGCACATCTTCCTCCTGTAGATTTCCTTGAGCTTCGATCCTTTGCGCTTAGTGAGTCAATAGCACTTGATCAACCATCGTTGCTAACAAAAGATAGATTGTACTCAAAACCTCGAATGTATGTTTCCTAGAGTTTCCACATCATTCCTTTTAAGTTTCAAATGTCTCTTAGGATCCATAATCCAATTCTAAGTTTTCATTCAACAGTTCTAACTAAACTAACCAAGCTAAGTTTAACAACTTAACAAACCTAGGGTTTTGATACCAATTGTAACACCCCGTCTCGTCGAGCGTGCCACTATAAGGAGTTACCAGGATTTTCACAATACATAAGTTCCATTCACACACAATGTTTCCAAAGAGCAATCTTCACATACTAACAAAATCCTAGAACTCCAGTCCAACCTTTGTATTATTAAGACCAACAGATCTAATTAAACAAGACATAACCTCACACAGTGGAAATAACAAAATCTAACATCATAAGATATTACAACCGTTTAAACAAACCATCTTCCAAACAAAATATGGATTACATAACTGAAAGAAAACATAAATATCATCTAACACACTCGAACTTCCTCAACTCTATCCGATCACGTCCTCATCCCTATTGCGACTCTTGTCTGGAACGTTTGAATGTTCCAGGGGCAGAACCCAGATTAGATGCTGAATCATCTAAGTGATGGCACATAAAAAAGTTTTATAGAATGCATATAATGAACGTAAGCATGGGATATACAAAATAATACGATACTTCAACGTTGAGAAATCTCCCTGGCATACTCAACCTCCCATGAAAAATCCATTCCACACATCGTTGGGATTGGTCTTGCTGCGACATACTTAATCTCCGGGTGCCCAACATCGTCACCCGATCAACAAAGATTAACCTTGTCCCATTCTCAAGAAGACCCCATCTCGTCCCTTCGAACTATGACATAATTTCAATATAACAATGCAACGAAAACCACTTGCTATGCAATTTCACAAATCATATCCAGTTGATGCATCACATCATAAATAACTTGATATGCATAGTATGCTTAAAAATAAAAAAGCAGTATAACCACATATAAATCAACCACCTACAAGTGAAACCATAAAATGAACCTCAACCCGAACCACCCACATAAATCATACTAGGTTTTGAAAAGACTGCTTACTCACCTTATTTGAAAGGTCGCTTTGCGCCTCGTAATGCGTGTAAAATCTTGAAAATTGTGCAATCCTTTCTTCTAATGGTTAAAGTGTCTCCTATTTACCGTCGCGACTATAGAAATTAATATTTCTATTTTTTTCATAATTTTCTCAATTTTTCTTATTTTTCTCTAATTTCCATAACATTTCTTTTTTTAGGAAATTCATAATAAATACCTAACACCCAATTTATTTCACCAAATATTTTTACACAGATATTCCTAAAATAATTTTACAAAAATTATAAAATTAATTTCGGAAAAAACCTGCGCCTCACGCATCCTCATGCACTAAGCGAATGGCTAAGGGTGGAGTCCGGGCGTGCACACGCACTGGCTATCTTATCTGGTTGTCTTCTACGACGACAGCCAGTTGCGATGGCTTCCAACGACCAAACAAATTATACAGCCTTGAAGCTCTCCTTGAGGCAATCCTAGGAGTACCCTTAAACGTTGGAAACAACCACTGTAAAAGGCCCTTAATAGCCGTTTATAGGCACGGCTCCGACGAGGCCCTACTTTTTGGCCAAGTCTCTGAAACCTCTTAAATCCTATACCAAAACCTCCCAAATTCTCCAGAAATGCTCCCTAGCACTCAAGGAACAAAAGCCCTATGCTTTCAACGCTCAATTCTTGCTAAAACTCCCTGATTTGCCTTCGATTTTGAATGAAATCCTTGACCCTTTGAACCATATTTATACCCATTTTTCATCGAAATTCCGACCATACATAAGCTTTCCTATACCCTAAGGTTCGAATTTGATCATTACAAGCCTTGAATCGAGCTAAATGACGATGAAATTCCCTCAAAATGTTTGGCTAAATTTTTGATTATTTTGAAGTCGATTTTCTATCCAATCACCGACGATCCTCGCTAATACCCTTGCCCAATCAAGTTATAATGGTTTGGAGAGCAATCCTGACCCCCTTGGAAGCCTCGTCGACGGCAGCCGCAAAGTTGGTCGGTGATTTGCAAGTTTCACACAAATTTTCTGGTTTTTTGCACTTTTACCCCAAACTTATAGTGTTTTGCATTTCTGCCCTTATTTCTCAAGGCTTGGTTTTTTCACTTATTTCATTTGATTTTCACCTACCCCACATCCAGGATAGGTTTCACTTTTCTTAAAATCCAGGGGACAATTTTCATTTATTGGGTTACGACCCGAATTTTTACAATTACCCCAACCCACATGATCATCTGAATTTTTCTTGGAATGATGATTCTGCATTTCAATTTCATGAACCATTCCCTTCACAACCTCTCCAATTTGAGTTAGATCAAGGGTTTATATCTGATTTTTATTAACCTCATGATGAGAAATATTTAAAGGACACATTTCACGAGTTTATGCAAGGTCAAATGAGTTTTAATGCACAAGTGGCCGAATTTCTAGAACAAACCACTAGGGTCATGAATGATATTAATAATCAATTGACTGAGCTACTACAAACCTTGAGCGAGAGTGAGCCTGGCGAGTTTCCAACCCAACCCAATCAAAATTCTATAGGTCAATATCTTAGGGAGGAACTTTCGTCCAGTGATACCATAGGTCATGACCCGATCTAATCTACGCCCATCCCTAGGGGTGATGAACCAATTGAGAGACTTGATGACCCTAGGATGGTATGAGTGATCATAGAAGAAAAACTGGACTAAAATGATGTGAAAATAGAATAAGCCTGTGAGGAAGAAGAGGATAAAACCTGAGAGTCGAAATGTGAAGATATCACGGGTCTATCCAAACTTGAGCCTAAATTCACGTCTTTGAGGTTGGTATATCTAGAGAGGGACCACATAAAACATACATATCCGATGTAATACCCCATATTTTCGTAAGGTTATCACGTATTTTAAGTGAGTTTAAAATACCAAAAAATGGGCTCTAAAGGGTAATAAGTAACCGAATCAACTGTAGGGAGTGTCTTGGAGCTTAGATACCTAAGGAAAAAGGTATGTCATTGACGAGCATCTCGAGGTGGGATTTATTGTATTAAAAGAAATTAGAACCGAGATAGTTTTCGGTGCAGTTGTAATTCAGGTTGAAAAATCGAATAATCATAAGGGACCTTGGGGAAGTCAACAGAACCCTAAGGGGGTGCAGAGACGAAATGTACTTATCGAGTAAACTTGGAATTATTAATTTTAGATTTTTAGTATCTCAATGATTATTAATTCGATATTTGAGGGTGTAATAACAATTGTGCAAAGTCTAAAATAGGATTATGAAATTAATTGAGGGTATGGCCCTTAAGGTGATGTGAGGTATGGTGAAGTGATTTGATGTATGATGAGGTATGGTGAGGTGAGGTGATGTGAGGTACGGTGAAGTATGGTGAGGTGATGTGAGTTATTGTAATACCCCGTTTCGGCATAAGATTGCCACGTAATTTAGATGAGTTTAAAATATCGAAAATTGGTTTGATAGTAAAAATAAGTTGTCGAATCGCCCGCAGGGAGTGCCCTGGAGCCTTGATGTCTAAGGAAAATGATATGGTACTGACGAGTGTTCTAAGATAGGATTTATGGTATTAAAAGAAATCGGAATTGATACTATTTTTGGCACAGTTTCGATTCAGGCTGAAAAATCGAATCATTGCAGGGGGCTTCCGAAAAGTCAACGGAACCTTGAGGGGACTCCAATTTTATGTAAAAATCAACTCTGAAGTAGTTATAGGATAAAACGATAGTTCTGTGAGGATACCAGGGTAAAAAAACGTACTTATTGAATAACTATTGAGTTATTAATTTTGAAATTTTGATATTTTAATCCAAATAAAATTGATATTTGAGGATATAATCGCAATTATATAATGCCTAAAATGGGATTAAAACTGTAATTAAGAGATTTATATATAATTTTCATGATTTTAATATATAATATAATAAATTATATATATATTTATGAGAGCAATGAAGCAATCCATGGGTGTGCATATTGGAAGCTTCCAATGAAGCAAAGTTTAAATTGGATTTGAAGAAGCTACGTGGTGCCCAACTTGAGTTGAAGTGGAACGCAAGCATGTAATAAGTATAATATAATATATATATATAATACTTGGAGCCCAAGATTTAGGTTGTATAAATAGACTTGGACGTAAGGGGCAAAAGGCAGGGAAGAGAAGAGAATAGGGAAGAGAAGAGAATAGAAGGAGGAGGAAGGAGAAGAAAGAGAAAAAAAGAAAAAAAAAGGAAAGAAAAATATGAAAAAATCTCTTAAAATTCTATGAATTAATTTGGGGTTGGAGGAGCATGCTTGGAGGTAAGAAAATGCTGAGTGTATGTAAGGAAGAAACGTCTTCGTGCTGACTCCCAATAGGCTGAAGGGCAACCCAAGCTTTGTGGCCATCCATACAAGAACCTTAGCCGTGTGATGGGGTGAGAGAGGCACTACAAAAAAATCGCCATTTAGTGGCGGTTTTTTTTGCATTTAATCGCCGCTAAGTAATTTAACGGTGATTTTGAAAACCACTGCTAAGTCAGCCGTCGTGGAGCGTTTAGTAGCGATTTTCAGTAACCGCTGGAATAACCGTTGCTAATTATATTTTTTGCGATGGTTTAAAAAACCATCGCAAAATAATTGATTTAGCGGCGATTTTTATAGTATTTAGCAGCGGTTTTGAAACCGTCGCAAAAAATTTTTAAAAAAATTAAAATTTTAATTTTAGCGACGGTTTCAAAACTGCCGTGAAAATTAACAAAAAAAATTAAATTTTTAATTTTAGTGGCGGTTTCAAAAGTCTGGATATCTCCCAAAAGGCGCTATGTGTGCGCCATCGAAAAAGCTATGTGGGGAAGACCGCGAGCCTAAGGAACAACAGATGTGCTGTTTGCATGAGTTTTATGAGGTCGAGCCAAGGTGACATGGTTAGGGACCTCTCGAGGCACTATGCGTGCTCCATTGAGTACGTTCTCGTTGGAGGAAGCTGACGTGTATTTCAGAGTAGTCTTCGTTGTTTCATCATACGTATTATACCTGTTTATGCATTGATATAAACTATTTTGGAGTTCTCACTAGAAAATTCATTTTTTAATTGGACTATGTCCTTGGAATATTCAAACGTTCTAGATTCAACAAGCGGCTCTAAGGGAAAACAGATGGCTAAAGGATAAGCTCGTTTTGCTATTTGTAGCATATTTTAGCATATCTTTAAGTATGTATGAGAAATTTAACTGACGTGAACCTTAGTATGTTTTGGTTATGTTTGAGACGTTCGATTATCGCTTCCGAGAGATGATGTCCATGTAATATATCTTGTAAACGTCTTGAACAGTTTCCTATATGATTAATAAAACATTATGGTTGTGTACAATATCAGGTTCGATCAAGTTTTCGCATTTGTAATAATATCGTCTGTTTTAGTTATTTGATTATTGGGTTTGTTAGGTTGAGAGGGCGACATTTAGGTTTTTGGGAATTTTTGTGATGTGTGTCAGTGATTGTGGTGTGAAAAAAAAAAAGAGAAATTCCTTAAATTCTAAGTTATAACACGCTGGGAAAATTTAGGGTGTTACATCCGAGGTGTTTAAAGAAGTGAGAATTAATATTCCACATTTAATAAAACAAACACCTCTGGTTTATGAGTTTTCAAAAGATGTACGTGTTTTAATTAGAAAAATCAATTTATATCTTCCTGAAAATAATTTTGTAAGTGGTTCACAGTTGATGCTTAACATTTTGATTCGAGGCATGACCACTTATTTGATACTAAATTGGAAAAAGTGGAAAAAATAATATAATACAAAAATAATAATAAGTTTTCTTCCTATCTGTTGCATGTGGTTGTTAATTTTGTGATAATAACAAGGAAGAAAACAATTCTACTACTTGGGAGTCATTTCATGCTATGAAGCATATTCGGCCTTATCTTTTTAATTATGTGCAATTCAAGTTGGGGGAGAATTATCATATATAGGTAGAATGATCCAATTTATGTTAGTTTCACACCTTGTCTCATTTTTAATTTTGTTATTGTTCGTGTTTGCTTTAATTTTGTGCTTTTAATTTTTGTATTTTGTTAAAAAATTTAAATTTAAATTAAAAAAAAATTGGGGATCCCTTGCTATCTTGGTATCTGTTATCTGAATATACTTGCATTTGTTCTAATTATCAAAGGCTTTCTGTTAGAAGTTACTGTGCTTTAATGATGTTAGTCTTATCGCGTTATATTTTTATGTTGCTAGCCAATTTGAGCTTGCAATCTGATGCATAGATGTTTTGATTTTTTATTTAAAAACATAAATGTACAAGACTTACAATGAGTAATCTGCATGCACAGATTGTTCTTTGATTGGAAATTTGCCTGTAAGTCATGAAATCTACCAAGATAAGTGATTAATTGATTAATGCACCGCATAATTCCTCAACTTAAATGGAGACTGTTATCTAGTGTGAACAATTTGAGCCTATTAACGTTCTTTTTGAGTGGATTGACGCTTACTCTAGTTACAATTTTCCATACCTCATGTTTTTCAATAGTTTTAGTACATTACTTTGCTTTGAATGCCAAAAATGTCAATAGAAGACTTAAACTGGTTACAAATTCTAAATCTGATGACTAAGTGAAAGTGTGTTAATAGGATATGACAGTGGGATTCTTTTGTTAAAATTTTGAGCTTGTCAACCTATTTCTTTTATGATTATTTTCCTTTATTAGCCCCATTGAACTAATTAAATTATTTTATTTCATTTACCTTTATCTAACTCCTTAACCCTATAAATTTTTGCCCTACCTAATGTGTTCGAGAAATAGTCTATCTTAGCACAACAAATCTAAAAAAAAAAAAAAATACTGATTTTTTTATATTTCAAGTCAAAATAACATATAAAAATACTCTCTCAACTGCTTTAACCAAACTTTGACGTAGTAATTCAATAAAAATGATGAGAAGATTATATATGATTGTGTGTCTTTATTCGTATTCTTTTAAATTTTTGAGAAAAAAACCCCAAAAAAATTAAAAAACAAAAAAAAAAAAGAGAGAGAAAAGGAAGAAAGAAAGAAAGAGTACATACTTTTGATCAAAATATATTTATTTGCTTAGATAGTCAATTTTTCGACACACATTTCTTGTTGTATCTTTTTTTCATTCTTTGTTAACCCATTCGCCCCTCAGTTCCGTTACAACCTATATGCAATCCCTCTAGATCCTATGATACATTGAAGCTTGGGATTTGAATTTTGTTTAAATTTTCAAGTAATGCATTTGTGCATTATTTCGATCATAAAGTTATGTCAAAGTCTTTCTTTTTTTGTATAAGTTTGTTTTTCATTTTAGGATGACACTGATTGGAACTTGATTTACATTTAATCTTATTACAATGCATCCCTGAGAGTAACTATGAATGATCGTTTTTCATTAGAGAGTATGTCTGAGAGGAATGAAGTCAAAGTTTAGAAGTTGTAATGTGGGTATGCTAATTTATTTAATTATTTTTCTGTGATTGAGTGTCTCATGATGAAAATCCAAAAAAGGATGGTCAATTGTGTGTAAGAGTAACTTGTTCTTGTTTTATATATTTTAATTTTAAATTTGAAATCTATACATTAATGTTGATATTGTGAATAAAAATTAGTCAGAAATCTAATTGTTATGGGATTAGCAACGTTCAAGTTGGGAGTGTAATTAGCAGTCAATTTTGTAAATTTTGTTAATAATTATACCCTTATTTTAATCTTAAAATTAAATTTAATTGAATATTTTGTGATTATATGCAAGTGTATATGAAAAATGAAGATTAAATCAATATCAGGGCATATTCAAAGACTAAAAATATATATATAAATAAATAATAATGATACTAATAAATAAATAAATATAAAATATAATATATAATATAATACATATTACACTTGAATTGGAATGCCATGCGTAACATATATATATATATATATATATATAATATAATATATTAATAACATGTTGGGATGCAGCCATGCCTGGAGAAGGCGAGAAGCAGAGACTTGGAGGCTAAGTGCAATTGAAGTCCAAATTGAAGAATTAAAGTCCACCCGCATGCTACAATTTAAAGCCCAAGACCCAGCCCATTTAGAGCCGAATTGATGCAGCCCAACAGCGTGGAAATAGCGACAGTAGCAAAACGCGGTCCCTGACTGTAATTTCTCTCAAACTTCAAGGGCAATAGGGCTGTGTGAAATATATATATATATATATATATATATATATATATATACACGGAACGGACAGCAAAGAAGGGAAAGCCCCCACAGTCGTGATTTCAGAATAAGGGGGTGGGGAATTTCAGGGAGAGTCGGACAGTGAAGGAGAGAACAGAGTGCGCAGGAGGAAGAAGAATGGACGCACAGTGAGCGCACAGCTGGGTTTTAATTTCACGCACAGTGCCCTTCTATTTTCTGTTCATTTAGTTATTGTTCTGTCATTTTCTCTTGATTATTTTCTGTATTAAGATTATTATTTTTGCTTTAATTTCAATAACTTTAAATTCTCTACTGTTCAATAATTTCATTCTGCCTTCTTTTTTTTTTCTGTTGACATTTTTATATTGTTATTAATTTATGTATTAGAGTTATATTGATACTTTACATTCTGTATTTTTAATTTCAGTACTTTAAATTTTTGCCCCTTCAAATTCTGTCTTTCAATTTCTACAATTTAATTTCAGTATTTTAATTTCAATAACTTTAATTTCAGCAATTTTAACTTCTGCCATTTACATTTCTGTCAGTTAATTTTTTGCAAATGAAGATATTTTTTTGCAAATGAAGATGTGTGACTAATAATTCTCGAATCAAGGCAAGGACACTGTCTGATACCCAAAAATTTTCGAGTTAGCCCAACTTCATTGTAAATTGAGGTGTTTAAATTGATTTTTAGATTTTTGTCAAACTTGAGTTTGAATTGAGATATATGCCTAATCCAAAACCCTCATGCCATGTATATGGGTTGCTCAACCTAGAAATATCATCATCTCCAAGTTTAAGTGTACATTATATATATTTCAGTTTATAATGGTTGCTTAAGTTAGAGTCGGCATGCCATGTATGTCAGTTACTAGAATTAGAACCATCATCATCCTGAAACGTAGTCAATAGTAAATATCTTAAAATTAATTTAACCCGATGATACCATTTTTTGTGATTCTTAAGAAATATTTGGATTGACACTGAAATTGTCTTGACTCGAGACATTTTATTTTTAGTACTAATTTAATAAATTTTTCAATATTAATTAACCTGCTCTGATCCACACACACTCACCATTTCAATTTTCTGCACTTTCATTTCTCGTACATAAATAAATGAATTAGTCTAACAAATCAATTTGTATCGCAGCTTTTATTTCCATATTAGAAAGATCTCCCAGTAAATCGACTTGGACTTCCATCCAATAAATAAATTTGTGTTACAACGCACACTCGTACATTGGCGAGTATAAACGTTCTATGCTTACATGTTTGATTTTTTTTTCTTTATTTGTTTGTGTATTTGTTTAATTAATTACACAGAGTTAAGCGCAATCAACCGTAAGCCAATTGACTGCTTACATGAGGCAGTGGACTCTCAATGCTCCAACATGCTAACTGTTAATGTATTACCGTCATTAACACTTGGTGACATATTCGAGACAATAGATGCATAATGTCAATACCAAATACAACACTATATGGTTTGTGACTTTCTAGATTTGTTGTTCATTAACAAATAGATAGCACAAAAACCCGTTTGGCACTAGACAACACTCTTTGACTTGTCATAGGAATCTTTCCATATCTTGGTGACGATCTGATGGGTCCTACGAAGTGCCTAGCAGCAGTCCTAATCAATATAAAAGACAATGAAGTTTAACTTCAAGTGAGCCTATTATAATTGACAATTACCGTGTGCTATAATCTTTTTGTTAACTAACGTCTCGATTGAGCAAGAGTCGTGAAATGACAAACTCACAAACTCAATAACTATGTGTCAGATTTTATCAATATGACTAGACGACATGACCATTATCCATAATGCCATGTGGTCAGTCATCAATATCACATTCAATGCATTGTTCTCCTACAACTACCCATGAGTTTACTAGAGACATCCCAATTTCATATGGTATGTGACTCACCATCTTTAACCATCAGTAACTCATACTGATCAAGGTAGTAAATTATGTGTCAGTCCATACTTGATTAATTAGAGTCTTCATCTGATTAATCTAAAGATCAGGAATAATTTAAGAAATCTTGTCACTAGAGAATCTCGTCGCATAATCTTAACACTTTAAGAATAAGACTCATACAAGAGATCTAAGAAGTCATTCATATATTAAACTGGAGAGTTTATGAATAATGATAAACTTGTCATTTATAGATATATACAAAGATACATTAAATGTATTTATTACAAGTCTACTAGATGTCATCTAAATCTACCATTAAAACACATATCACTAACATATAGAGGGTGCAGAATGTGGCAGGGACATCGATGAGTCCAACAGGCACAAGTAATGAGACAACCTAAGAAGGTGAGTGAATTGGGTTTTTGAAAATTTTTACTTTTCTCTCGAATGACAATGTAATTTGTGTGTGGTAAATAAAATACAAAAGCAATATAAACACAAATAAATATATTCATCAATTCCAACCCAATATAAGCAAATAAAAAGCAAATACTAGAATTTCAAGAGTAAAGGAAGAGAGAAACAAACTCAAATTTATAGTAGTTCTATTCCTTTTCGATCCTACATCCACTCCTCAAGCTGCACTTGAGATTTCAATGCATTAGGTTTAATTTTCTTCACAAGTGATGATCAAACCTTTACAACGATCCTTTTTTGGGTTCAAGATCACAACTTAATTCTTTTTCTAGATAAAGAATCACAATCTTCAACCCATTAGTTTTTCTTTCACTATTTTTCTTTCACATAGAATTGAAAAACCTAATACCCAAGAGATATGTCTTAAACTCTTTAGCACCCCACTCTATACAATGATAGAAGTTTAGCTCACAAGGTTTTACAACCTTTCTCTTATAACAAATACTCTCTAGGATAGATTTTCAAATGAAGCTCTAAGATTGATAAGAAAGACACTTGAAGTTTACATAAATAATTTCCCAATGTATTCTTGCATCTCATCATCTTTCTAGTGGCCAAGAGACTTGTATTAATAAGCTTCAACCTTCTTTGCAAAAAATTATCCGTTGAAGATTAAAATGGCAAAAAGACAACCTGTAGAAAAGTAGCCATTAATAATTTTTCGAACATAACGAGTTGACTATTTTATAAAGGAGATGATAGTTTGTTTGGGATTTTAAAAACATAGTTGATAGTTTTTTTGAAGTGTAAAAGACAATTGACTATTTTTTTAGATTTGTCAAAAGCAATTGACAATTTGAGAGATACAAGTAAAAGTTTACTCTTCCAATGTCAAAATAGTTTAAGTGGATTAAGCCCAAGATTTAAGCAATATGTATTAATGTTTTGTGAAAATACTCATCTTCAAAATTGAAAGATTAGACAAGAGGGGGGAGTGAATTGAGTGTTTTGGATACTTTAAAAATAATTTGAAATGTGATATAGTAAAGTTATTTGATAAACACATTTTTCTTAAACTAAAAATAGTTGCAGCAGCAAATACTATATACACATATATATGCATCTTAAAAGATTTTTCATAAAGATTATTTTGAGGAATATCTCAAACATATAATAAATAAATATATCCATACAAGATGAATGTATTTAAGAAAGAGCTTGATGAAACCTGTTTGCATTAAGAACAATCAATTTTAAACACATAAGATTAAATGTATGTATTTAGAAATGAGTATGCAATCAAATAGACATGAAAAACTTTTCTTTATGCAATGCAAATTGATGTTTGGAAAAACTTTTATGTAAGCAATGAGACCCTTTTTAGAGACACTTGATAATGATTAAGATGAAATAAGAATACATTGTATAGAATAAAAGGACGATTTAAGAAAAACAAATCTAAGCCTTTAATAGTAGAGAATATATGAAATGGTGAATTGAGGTATTTGAAAATGGGAATGAGCAAAACAATTTTGAAGATATAAAATGCTCATGCTGATGTTTCTGAATATAACTTTAAATTTTCATAAAAGATATATATATATATATATATTTGACAATAATGCATGTAGGTAGAAATAATGTTGTTAAAACAAAAAAGACATAAAAAGCAAGCACTATGAACACAACAGATTTAGAGTGGTTTGGCCAACTGCCCAATCTACTACTTTAACTCTTCATTAAAAATTTGAAAACATCCACTAAGGATATTAGTTTTTATAGGTTCAACTATAATCTTAACTTTTACGGGCTAACTAAGAACCTTAGCTTTTACAAGCTAAGCAGTAACCTTAACTTTTGTTGGTTAAATAGGAACTCTAACTTTTATAGACTAAGTAATAACCTCCACTTTTACGGGCTAAATAGGAACCCCACCTTTTATAAGAGCAGTTGTAACTTTTATATGAGACTTTTTCACATTTGGCTCAACTACAACCAATACACAACCTTTTAAGGCGCAGGTATAACCTTTACAAGTTTCATAATTCATGTGAAAGGATATCTTAAGAGAAAAATATAAGATAATACAATGATACCAAATATTCTCTTAAATAAAAGAGAGTTACAAGAATGAATGAATGAAACACTCAACTCTCCTATCATTTATCTGGTTTAGAAAGATATATATGAAATCTCACCAAATAATTGTTTGGAGTGAAGAGGATAAACATGAAGATCACTTACTCAAGCGTTTTGATATTAGCCTGAAAAGAATAAGGCTTGTTGTGTATAGATTTGAACTCTGTTGCTCAAACATAAGCATCCATAGCTATGGCAGCAACATAGGCTTTCTTGTTGTCTCAATAGCAACAACCATTTTCTCAATCAACAGCAACCTCTTTGAAGCACTTGGCCTTTTATAGAAGGTTGAGACTTTGGCATTTTAGCATTGAGACGTACACATACTCACAGCTTCTTTGATTTGACCAATAATGGTCAAATTTTGTTAGAAACCTTATGCATATTATATGAATAAGCATTTAGCACATTATGCGTAATCACATTTATCAATCTTTTATAAGAGAACACAGTTAGACTTCATAGAATACAAAAATAAAGCTTTAACGATCAAAGTTGTCCTTTTTTGTTTCTCTGAGCAACGACTATAAAATTTTAAATTAGATTTTAGTTACTTGACTAATTCCTAGAGATACTCGACTAATATATGATCATATTTGATTGGATATCTCAAGTAATCGATTATATATAAGCCTCACTCGAGTATGATCAAATCATTACTCAACTGACTAAAAAGATACATAAACTTTGCATTAAACACTCGACTACCAGGCTAAGCTTACTTGACTAACACATGCATATACTTGAGTACAAATAACTTATACTCGATAAAATTTAAGCATGGAGACTTAGCTAGATTTAATCCAATCTTTACTTGACTAATATTTATAGATACTCGATTATAAAAATACTTCAGTCAATTTATAAGAAAGATATACTCGACTAAAGAGATGTTTGAAAATTTGATATAAAAAAGTTACTCAATTAAAAATAGTCCTTACTCGATTGATTTTTGAAATTCAAAGAGCTTTTTAAAATTACTCAAGTAAGAGAACATTAATAGTCAATTGAAAAGGGATTTTGATAAGGTACATAATCAACTAATTTGAATAGCACATAAAACAATACTCGACTAAAAGTATACTCAGATTTTATAACTATAGAGATACTCGATTTTTTCAAAAGTTTACTCAAGTGGAGAAAGATCCATACTCAATTATACAAAGTAGCATACTCAAGTGTGGCTTTTAAAAAACATAGTTTTATAAGAACATACTCGAGTAAGTTTTTATGATAATCGATTGACTAATTTTAATACTTGATTATTTTGAAAAACACACTGAGCAATACTCGATTTATTTAAAAGCAATTTTTCATTGAAAAACAAGTGTAGAAGCTTTAAACAAATATTTGAATACTTTGTCTTTAAAAGCTTCAAAAATACATAAACTTAGTTGAATAAAAGGCTTTTATACTTAGCCAATATTTAACAATCATTTTCTTGAAAGCTTTTCATCATGCTTGATTGACACAAAATATATTTTGGCAATTTTAAAGGAAATAAGAATACATAAGCTTGAAGTTTTTCAATTTATGAAAATATTTTCATAAGCTTCATACTCTTTAATGAATGCAAAACTATACTTAGCTATTTTGAAAGATATACACATATATGAGCATGAAGTTTTCCAACATATAAAAAGATTTTATATAAAATGTTTTGAAAATCATTAATAAACCAAATTTATTGAAAATATATTTTTCAATATTATTTTCTCCATAAATAAAAATAAAAATTTTTGAACAAAAATTAAACCAACACTTGCGACTTAAAGTCCTCGATCAAGTTTTTTCATTACTTGGTATTTTCTTCTATTCTTGGTCTTCCATAAATAGGTGTGTCCTCTTCTTTTGAATAAACAAACATTGAGAGAATGAGCTCAAGTTTTGACTTGGACTCCTCTTCTAACTTTGGTAGCTTTAGCCCTTAAAATAGGTTTCCTATTAAGATGTTTGGGGGTAGTAGTGTCATCTTGGCTATCTCGTGTCGTTGAGAAGAGTTCCAAATCTAACTCGAATGCCTCCCTTATTAAGAAGGTTACCTTATTTAGTAGGAAGTGCCTGAGGAACACATGGGCTGATTCAAGTTACCCGAGGATAACTATACTTTCCTGCATCTGAAAGGTTATCGAGCCTATGAGGTTCCCAAGGGCTTCTTGGAAAACTATGCAGATGCCTTGGGTGCTAGTTTTCACCTTTTCTTCCATCCTCTTACCATTTGAAATCTTCACCATCCTTGAGATAAACCCTTCTTAGCTTGTCCCCAGCACGTGGAGAATTTGTTTCTCCTATCTCATTTGTTGTCAAGCCAAAAATGTCCCCTCTAAGGCTCCAATTTTTTTATCCATCTTCCAGGTTGCTGCTGAAGAGAACAATATACCTTCATGGTTGGGGCTTGAAGGAGGTTTATAGTTGACACCTCTTCCTCAATTAAAGGGTGAAAGAGTAGGTATTTCTTCACCATCCCTAGGTAGGGTTAGTTCCCCTTCCCAACTTTTTGAAGGAAGATGAAGGTCAGTGTTCTTTCCTTTAAGTTAACTAAGGAGGAAAAGATGACTAAAGAAATTAGCCGAGCTTGAGCATGTTAGTGCTTGGAGACTAGTCTGAGACCGCTCTTTAATGTTGAATGGAATCTCTCCATTAAAATGCTTGGAGTTAGGTTCAAGCCTAGTTATTTTCCTCTTAACCTATTTATTTTCTTCTTATTTTTCTTGCTAATTAACATTTTATGGCTTAGCTAACATTTATTCAATTTTTTGCAATAACATAAGAGATGTTTTATAAAGCGTGGATCCTCGAGGACAAGATAACTAGCAAAAAGGCTAAGAAGGTAGATCGTAAGAAGCGTCGCCATGATCCTTTAGAGGAAACACCCTCGAGTAAGAAGGTATCCTTGGGGCCTCCTTCTCAACCTTTCCCCAAAGCTCCTCAAGTTGATCCCATTGCCCCCATTACCACCAATCTGAAGAAATGTAAGGAAGTTTAACCTCAAGGGCAGAGGAGCAAGGAGAATCTAGGGGGCCTCATCTATATCCCCAAGTGGATTGTTTGAGAGAAAGACAAACTTAAAGATAGCTTGAAAGCTAATCTGATGTTCATCCCTTCAAGAGATGTGGGAATCTTCCTGTTGGGATCTCATATGGGTGTGTAGGCTTTTAAAACTTTGCACATCTCATGTATGTTAGAACGGGAGGTGCTATGGCACACACCAAGAGGGGGGTGAATTGGTTATTTTAAAAACTTAATTAAACTTGAAAAGCTTTTTAACACAAATTGAGGTTTTATGAAATAAAACGTGAAGTATATAAAAATGAAAAATGTAAGTTTACAACGATAAATATGTGAACCAAGTGAGGAATAATGAAATACTTGAAAAAATAAATAGATCAAAGAGACAAGCACACGAAACACAAGGATTTATAGTGGTTCGGCTTAACTTAAGCCTAATCCACTACCTTAGTTCCTCACTAAGGATTTTGCAAATAATCCACTAAAACCCCCTACTTAAACCAAGTAGGTCCTCTAGTCCAAGACTAGGGAATACAACCTCTTACTTATACAAGCAAGCCCTCTAGCACTTAGCTAGGAATTACAGTCCCTTGCTTCAACGAGCAAGTCTTCTAGCTCAAAGCTAGGAAAATAAGAGTGATACAAATGTAAATGAGATGCTAAGAGTTGACACTCTTAGTTACAAATTCTCTCACAATGAAAACAAGGCTTGAATGAATTAATACAAGTTAAAATCAAAGCCTTGAAGAGAGAAAAAATTGAAGCCCAATCACTGTAAACACAATCGAGAGTAACAGTAAGCTCAAATTATTTCATTCCCGTCCATTAGCCATTTCTTGATCATCTATGGCTTGTATTTATAAGCTTCCCAGGAGATTGAAGAGAAATGTAGCCGTTTGGAGCCGTTGGGATTTAAAAAAATAGCAACTGGAGATTTCTGCAAAAAGAAATAGTCGACAGAAGAAATACATAGTTGACTATTTTTACAACTAAAGTAAGAAATAGTCGACAGACAAAATGAATAGTCGACTATTTTATAACTAAAGTAAGAAATAGTCGACAGACAAAACGAATAGTCGACTATTTTATAACTAAAGCAAGAAATAGTCGACAGACAAAACGAATAGTCGACTATTTTATAACACAGAAATTCAATAGTCGACAGAAACATTCCAATAGTTGACAGATGCTGAAATATGAAGAAATTTTTGAAACTTATGAACAAAAATAGTCGACAGATCAAAAGGCATAGTCGACTATTTTTACTCGATAGTCGACAGTTGCTAAAATAGTCGACAGATGCTCGAATAGTCGACAGAACATTAAAAATAGTCGACTATTTCAAAGCATAGTCAACAGAATGAACCTGATAGTCGACTATTCTTTTGAAAATCTTGAATTTTCAATATATCCTTATTCGATTCTTTTAAAAACTTATTTTCATTATCTTGGAAGCAAGTTGAGATTATCAAAAGTATATTTTGAAACAAATCACTCTCAACAAGCAAGTTTTTCAAATCACTCTCAACCATACTCAAAATTTCTTCTATAAGTTTTCATTTCTTGCTTCAAAACTTATATACTAAAAATTCATTTTCTTATACATATAATCCACATCCACATAGTAGAAATTGATTTTCATATAGTCATTTCTCAAAACCATTCATATAGACATTTATCAAAACCATTTCATTACTAAGAGTAAAATATTCAAAAGTATATTTATTTTGAGTTTAAAACATACTCAACCAACCTCAATCATTTCTCCTACATAGATTTTCATAACTTTGCTTCAAAGAGATTAAGAGATTGATTTTCTCATTTACATAGATTGAATTTCATATATTGATTTCCATATAGTCATTATCAAAACTATTTTATTATTCAAGAGTAAAATATCAATCTCCCCCTTTTTGATGATGACAAAACAAATATGAAAATCAAATCATTCAATTTATCTCCCCCTTTTTGTCAATATAAAAAAGATGAAGACTCCCCCTTTTTGAAACACACTAAGGCTCCCCTTTGAACCAAGCTGCACATAGATAATTCAACTAAACGATTTAGCCCGATTGAGACATACATTAATAAGAGTAAAATGTCAATATTTAAAGATTCATTCATAAAGTGAAGTTTGAGTTTAACAAACCATATTACAAAAAGCAACTGGTAAATCTGTCAACAAATCTCTCCTCCTTTTTAACATAAATCAAAAAGGTAAATCTTAAAAGAAATAATCTCCCCTTTAGACCAATGTTTTTTTTTTTTAATAGAAATGAGTTAGAGATAATACTACCAAGCAATGATACATATAATTCCCCCAATACATATCTCTCCCCCAACAATAGTTTGAAAAACATCATTTTTAAATAAAAACATTTCAAACGATTTCACAAATCACAAGACTCTTTCAATGCTTCTTTTATAACAACTAGAGATAGCTCCCCCTTAAGATGGCATAATTAGTATCATAGAAGATTTTTGAGCACATGCCATACAAAGAAACCTTATTTATGAGATGCCAAAAAAAATCATACCATATTGCATACTCATGATCATATTAGAGCTGATCTATATCTTTTCAAGAAATCACTCATATTTAAGCAATCAAAGCACTGGATCAATTGCATAGCCATTCATCATATAAAAAAGGCATATACATTAAGTGATCAATATAAGAGTGAAATATATCATTTCAAGCACATAAATTGACTCTCTTAAAAAAAAAACTCCCCCTTAAACTTACACGGGAGATTTTAGCCATAGAGACATTTTTCATATAAAAATAGTAATTGTCTCAATTCAAATGATTTTCACAAGGGTAAAATATGACAATGATCCTATGTGATTACAAGTATGGCTAAGATTATCAAAAGACAAATGTATGTTCTTAAGGCCTATCTTTAATGTCTTTTGCATGAAATATTGATATTTTCTTTTTAAGCAAGATTCCTTGAATTTTTGCCATGGCTATAGCATTTGTATTGGCACATTTGATTTGGAATATTGTGGGGATTTATGCCATAGTCTTTTTGTTCCATCCATAGGATTCGAGCAACTATATAATCACTTTTAGTGAAAGAGAATGGAATGAAAATTCACTTCCTTCTAAACAAAGACACTAGGAAATTTCTTATAACATGTCATGGATCACTAGTGATTCAAGGCATAATCATTAAAGTACCCAAAAACATGACATTCAATCATATATTTAATGCCTTTATAAGAGATCAAACCATAGGTACCATATCCTAAACTTAAGATTATAACATAGGATCATTTTATATAGAGATCTACAATAAGCAAGATGATCCTTTAATTTTTAAAGACAAAGCATGGATTAGAATAATTTCTTACTTAAGCAATACACGAAAGTAAATACTAATTAGCCCAATAAGCATACATGCATGTCATATTATAGCCATAATGCAAAAACAAGCTTGGCTTTTGACAATTTAGATCACAAGATTTTTGTATATTTTCAAGGGATATAAGATTTTGCATATCCAACACAATTTAAAGATAATCATTTAGAAATTTGGAAGGATGGATTGAAACTCTATGAACATTTCCCAGTTAATGTACTTTGGAACCAATGATTGAGATAAGAAGCATGCCATATGGAAGACATCTTTTGTTTGAAGTGAAAGCTCCAATCATTTAAAAAAATAGAATTGTAAACAATATCTCCTTTTATAGATATAAAACAATTAAAGGTGTTAGGGGCATTTCAATATAAAGATCTAATGGCATCTTCATAAATGATTCTATGGAGTGTAAGAAAGTATTTTCA
The DNA here is from genome assembly GCA_036245055.1 of Diospyros kaki. Taxonomy (NCBI): domain Eukaryota; kingdom Viridiplantae; phylum Streptophyta; class Magnoliopsida; order Ericales; family Ebenaceae; genus Diospyros; species Diospyros kaki. Next base: position 25,037,536 of record BSEG01000002.1, read on the forward strand.
AACAATATTTTCTAGATTGATTGTATATGAAAAATTTATAGAGTCTAAGAAAATCATATGTAAGAACTCTTCCTAATAAATGTTTTAATCACACAGCATATCAAGATGCAAACCTCTCTAGGTCACTTGTCTTAGGATTGGATTGAAATCTAGCATATAGGCAAATACTAAGCACAATGTCCTACCTACTTGCTATCAATATAACAACAATCCAATCATACTTCTATAATGCTCATTTTCCACCATTTTGGTATTTCCCATATTTGTCTAGGGTTGATGTACTATTCTTTTGAGTGGCTACTAATTTGCTTTTGAAGAAAATTAGATTTCTTAAGAAAGTGTATTTTTGAAGAGATATATAAATTCCTTTATCTCCTTGCCTAGGTTGCAATCTTTAGAAGAGTTGTTAACTTTCCCATTATGCTCATTTCAAATTTCCCTTGGCATTATATTGACACTTTGATTCCATAGGGATTTATTTGAGGATTTGAATAAGATGTTATCTACATAGATTATTTGTAGATTCATAAAATGTCCTTGCTATGAGACTTAAAGTAATGTTATATCAATTTGAGCTCTTTTTAGGTTTTCTTCTAGAACAAACTCTCTAGGACTTCGATACCATGACTTAGGGGCTTGTTTTCAACAATATAGTGCCTTGGAGAGTTTTGAGCACATGATTCTCATATTGAGGATTCTTAAGATTGGGAGTTTGTTCCGCATACATTTCCTCATTTATAACCACTTATAGAGGCACTCTTAACTTTCTTTTGATATAGCTTAAAGAATTATGGAATGCAAATGCCAACATTCTTATGGCTTCTAGACATGCTATGGGAGCATAGGTTTCATTATGATCTTCCCATTTTACTTGACTATACCCTTAAGCTACTAATCTAGCTCTATTCCTCTTTTATCTATTTTGATTCTAAACAATCATTTGGATCATACAGTTGGGTGATCTTTAGGTCTTAGAACCAATCGCATACACCATTTCTTTCAGATTCATTTAGCCCTTTTTGCATAGCCATAAACCAATTTTCATCCATTAGAGCTCCCTTAATATTTTTGGGTTCTATTTGAGAAAGGACAAGCTACATATTTTCTCTTCTCTAAAATGATGATTTTCTCTTTTAACGAGCTACATTTTCTTCATTAAGCATTTAAACATAATATCATTTGATAGATTTGATTCTTTTGATCTAAAGAGAAATTTTCAAACCTTTATCCTAATTCTTTATCACCACCTTCCTTGGGTTTTGGAACTTCAACCCTCATATAATTAACTATAACTAGAATAGATTCTTCTACTGCAAGAGTTCTTTTGATATATACCCTATATACTTTACTTTGAGTAGAATATCTTAAGAAAATTCTTTCATCACTCTAAACATCAAATCTTTCCTAAAGAGTTTTTACCACTGTTAAGGATAAAACATGTACTTCCAAAAACATGAAAATATGGAATATTTGGTTTAAAACTCATAGGGGTTTTCTTTAAGATAGGCTTTATAGAAATCATATTCAACATATAGCATGAGGTGTTAATGGCTTAGACTAAAAATAAATTTTGTCACATAGCACAATTCTAGCCATTTCTTGTAAAGATCTATTTTTCTTTTCAAGTACCTCATTTTGTTCTAGCACTAGAAAATTATGATCAATACCATTTTCATCACAATAGTGCTTGAATTGTTCATTTCAAAATTCTCCATGTTCACTTTCTAATTTTTGAAATACACATACTTTTATCTTTTGAAAAAATATTTCAAATGGGCTAAATGTTTCACTTTTAGATACAAGACATATTTCCCAAGTTACCTAGAATAGTCATCTACAATGACACAGATATAATGTTTTTCACTTTAGGCTTTTGGGTTCTCATAGGTCCAATGAGATCTAAACAAAGGTTAGAGACCTAGAGATTGTGACTCTATTGTTAGACTTGATAATATATCTATTTATTTGCCTTTCATTCATGCACCACAACTGTGGACTTTTCCATTTTTAAGCTTAGGCAATCCTTCAACAGTATCACGTTGGATAGATAGTAGAAGCATATTCATATTTGCATGACTTAGTTCATTATGCCATAGATAAATAGATTTGAGATGAATGATATTAGGCATTTCCATTATACTAGATGAGAATAAGTCTATGCACAATTTCTATCATATTTCCTATAATCTCTATTTCCTTTGTTTTGAGACAAAATACTTCACATGAATTAGCATTAAAGCATATTTATATCTCTTATCACACCATTGACTTATGCTAGTTAGGAACATCTATCAAGAAAGCATTTCTAGCATATATCAATAAACTTCATTTTTCCTTTACTCATAAGCATATATCAAAACATTATACTTCTCCCTTAATTTTTAGAAATAAGTACAAGTTTTCAACAATATCATAAAGTGAAAACTCATAATTCATTATCACCAAAAACTAATAAGCATAGGGAGGTTAGGGATAGAAACATACCACCAAGATTTTGTTTAATAAAATCTTACTCTTGGATGACAATACATCTTTTGGGGTTGAATCTCTTTTCATCCCCTTTTCCTTCATTCTTGACTCATCCACAAAAATTTCTCTTTAAAGTTCATTTGGATGTCAAGCAACCTACACAAAAAACTATCCACAAGCCTTTGGTGCCCAAACCACCTTGGGATCACCATTGTTAGCATAGAGCTCTACCTTAGGAACCCAAATTTGTTTAAACCTATGTGGACTATTTCTTTCAAAGCCTTTGTTTCTAAATTGATACCAATAGCTAGGATGTGCAGCAAAGGATTTTTGTTTTCTTTTTATGATGATTGCTTGCTTCTGATCCTTATGCACATTCTTCTTAAAATGAGAGTTTTTAAGTTTCAAAACTTGCTTGGATCCTTGGGGTTTAATATGAGAAATATTAGATACCTTAGTTCCCTTAGGAATCCATTTCAAATTAGAACCACTGGATGATTTCCTTTTAAAAGGACAACAAAATGCCATGTGGCCTATCTTGCAACAATAAAAGCATTTAATTTCACGATAGGTGTGTACATGTGAGCTTTTGACTTTTGCTCTTGGACTATGAAAAATTTAAACACCTTTGTCATGATCATAAGAGTTTGAAGTCTCATCTTTTAAACTAGATTTCTCATTTAAGACATTGTTTAAGGATTTTAATTCAAATTCTTCCAGAGCACTTTCCTTTGAAAATTCTTTATTGGAAGCAAGAAAATATTCATTATTTGACCTCAACACTTCCAATTCATTTGACAATAAATCTAATTTCTTTTGAATAGTTTTATTTTTCAAACATAGCTTTTCAAAATTTTCATATAAATCATTCAAAGCATCCAATAACTCTTCCTTTGAAACAATATCATGATTATCATTTTTAGAATTCAAAGAACTAGACTCATGGACATTTTCAATATCAACACTGTCATCAAAATCATAAGTAGAAGTAGAGGTTACCTCATCTTCTTTTTGAGCTATGAAGCACGAGATGGGATTTGAGCTTTCTTCTTCCTCTTTTTGTTGATGATTCAAGTGATTTTTAACCTGTAAATTTTCATCAACATGCTCACAACATTTCTTAGTAAGATAAATTGAATCAAGAGTATTCAAAATATCTTTGGCATTAGTACACTTAGAAATTTTTGCATAAATATTTTCATGCAAAGCTTGATGCAAAATTTTCATGGCTTTGATATTTAAAACAAAATGATTTTTATCATCTTCACTCCAAATGCATTTTGGTTTTGAAACGAATCTTTTATCTACAATATACCACAGATTAAAGTCAATGGATTGCAAGTAAATACAGATTCTTTTTCTCCAAAAATCATAAAATGAGCCATCAAAATAAGATGCCACATTTATAGGATAACCTTCTTTAAGAGCCATGGATCTCTCCTTAGGTTGTTAGACCTTAAAATAAAGAGTTAGGCTCTGATACCAATTGTTAGAACGGGAGGTGCTATGGCACATACCAAGAGGGGGGGTGAATTGGTTATTTTAAAAACTTAATTAAACTTGAAAAGCTTTTTAACACAAATTGAGGTTTTATGAAATAAAACGTGAAGTATATAAAAATGACAAATGTAAGTTTACAAAGATAAATATGTGAACCAAGTGAGGAATAATGAAATGCTTGGAAAAATAAATAGATCAAGGAGACAAGCACATGAAACACAAGGATTTATAGTGGTTCGGCTTAACTTAAGCCTAATCCACTACCTTAGTTCCTCACAAGGATTTTACAAATAATCCATTAAAACCCCCTACTTAAACCAAGTAGGTCCTCTAGTCCAAGACTAGGGAATACAACCTCTTACTTATACAAGCAAGCCCTCTAGCACCTAGCTAGGAATTACAGTCCCTTGCTTCAACGAGCAAGTCTTCTAGCTCAAAGCTAGGAAAATAAGAGTGATAAAAATGTAAATGAGATGCTAAGAGTTGACACTCTTAGTTACAAATTCTCTCACAATGAAAACAAGGCTTGAATGAATTAATACAAGTTAAAATCAAAGCCTTAAAGAGAGAAAAAATTGAAGCCCAATCACTGTAAACACAATCGAGAGTAACAGTAAGCTCAAATTATTTCATTCCCGTCCATTAGTCATTTCTTGATCATCTATGGCTTGTATTTATAAGCTTCCCAAGAGATTGAAGAGAAATGTAGCCGTTTGGAGCCGTTGGGATTTAAAAAAATAGCCGCTGGAGATTTCTGCAAAAAGAAATAGTCGACAGAAGAAATACATAGTTGACTATTTTTACAACTAAAGCAAGAAATAGTCGACAGACAAAACGAATAGTCGACTATTTTATAACTAAAGCAAGAAATAGTCGACAGACAAAACGAATAGTCGACTATTTTATAACTAAAGCAAGAAATAGTCGATAGACAAAACGAATAGTCGACTATTTTATAACACAAAAATTCAATAGTCAATAGAAACATTCCAATAGTCGACAGATGCTGAAATATGAAGAAATTTTTGAAACTTATGAACAAAAATAGTCGACAGATCAGAAGGTATAGTCGACTATTTTTACTCGATAGTCGACAGTTGCTAAAATAGTCGACAGATGCTCGAATAATCGACAGAACATTAAAAATAGTCGACTATTTCAAAGCATAGTCAACAGAATGAACCTGATAGTCGACTATTCTTTTGAAAATCTTGAATTTTCAATATATCCTTATTCGATTCTTTTAAAAACTTATTTTCATTATCTTGGAAGCAAGTTGAGATTATCAAAAGTATATTTTGAAACAAATCACTCTCAACAAGCAAGTTTTTCAAATCACTCTCAACCATACTCAAAATTTCTTCTATAAGTTTTCATTTCTTGCTTCAAAACTTATATACTAAAAATTCATTTTCTTATACATATAATCCACATCCACATAGTAGAAATTGATTTTCATATAGTCATTTCTCAAAACCATTCATATAGACATTTCTCAAAACCATTTCATTACTAAGAGTAAAATATTCAAAAGTATATTTATTTTGAGTTTAAAACATACTCAACCAACCTCAATCATTTCTCCTACATAGATTTTCATAACTTTGCTTCAAAGAGATTAAGAGATTGATTTTCTCATTTACATAGATTGAATTTCATATATTGATTTCCATATAGTCATTATCAAAACTATTTTATTATTCAAGAGTAAAATATCAATGTATGCAGTAGAAATATATATACAAAACCATATGAAGATAGGGAGTTTTAACAATGTGCAATATCCATTCAATGAAACCAAAACTATTCAGTAAATGGTTATCTCTTGAAAAACTAGTGTTTGATGCAGAAGAATCTTCACAAGCTAAACTTATCTTCCTCAAGTGTACAAGGCCTATTTGGTTCACACAAAGTTAGCTTCCAAAATCCCTTAAAGTTCCCTTTAGTGTTAGTTGGAAACTACAAGGGTATATATAGGCTTGTACCTCTTCTTGGTTTCAAAAACCAAAGCTAAACTCTTAAGAAATTTTAGAGAAATAAGAAGAATAACAAGAAGAAAGAGTAATCGAGAAAAAGGAAGAACTATCTATAAACTTCCATAATATTTCAACCAATTTCTTCTTTTTCTTTAATTTCTCAATTTTATATGCTAAAATGAAAGGATAATTAGTGATAACCCACTTCAAATCCATGCAAACTTAGAGATTGACAAATGGCATAAGAGTGAGTGGATATTCCACTAACTCTTGAACTTTCAATATTCATCGAGTAGTCAATAGTTTTTCAAAAATTCAAAAATTGTCGACAATTCATGAAATGAGTCGACAGCTTGGTGTTTGTTGTTTCAAGGCCCTTACTCAATTGCATACAAGTGTCACTAACTCTTAATGACTATTGGACCTTCCACGAACTCTTAATAGCATCGAGAACATGACACAAGCCCTACAATTCTTATTTCGATCACTTTGCTTTTGGATGTGTGATTTTCTAGATTCATCGCCAAATAGCAATTAAGAAATATCAAACTTCTTTGATGTCAATCGAACACCTCAATTTATTATCAGGATCTCTCCATTTTCTCAAAACACCTTAATGATCTTGAGTGAGATCTAGCAACATATCAAGATAATCTAAATAGCATTGAAGTCAATTTAGAATGAACCTATTTTTGTTGATGATTACTATACAATTCAATTCTTCTATTATTAACGTCCTAACCGAGTGAGAACCATAGATTAATCAAGCTTGCTAACTCAGTACTACGGAATATATCTTAGTTGGTGTGATGAGATGACACTGAAAATGCTTTTTCAATCATTGATGCCTTAGTCAAGGACTTTTCTTATTAGAAACTAATAGAAGATCACATAGGACATTCGCCTTATGTTGGAGGTAATGGATCCTATCTAGAAAACACCTACCTCTACATACTAGTCAAATTAGACCACACATTGAACTTTCTCACCTTCCAATTGGATGAGTCTGTATTACTAGCAAATCTCACATACAAATAAACAAGACAACTGTGTTGCTTCAAGTCATAAGATTAGTTACACAATCACAACTGAACACAAATCATTAACCTTCTCAGCCATGTGATTTGTTAACAACATCACATTTGGGCGCATTGTTCAACTAACAGTCACGCACACATTTACTATAAGTATCTCATACTTCATGGCATGTGAGTCACTACCATTTATTATTAGTATCTCATACCAAACAAAGTAGTAAACATTTGTACTAGTTTATACTCGCTTGATTAAAGTCCTTCATCTAAGAAAGCTAATGACTAGAAATAATCTAAGATTTCTTGTACTAAAGAATCTCGTTCTCATATTCATAACAACTTAAGAATAAGATCTCTAAAAAGAAATTTAGGGACTCATTTATACAAAATTGGAGAGTTATAAATAAAGATAAATTGTCATTTTATTACGTATAAGAGCATGTTAAAATGCCCATTTAGATGTCATTTAAATCTAATATTGAGGCATATCACTAATACTTCCTTGTGGGAGTGATGTTTTTTCTGAGACTTTCATTGTTCTTTTTGGGAATGATGTTGGTCATTCCTCCTTGAGTGCCTATATACTGAGAGTGCTCAATTTCTTGGGGAGGGCTTTTGCCTTCTTGTTGCTCAAGGAAGCTCGTTAATGGTTCAATTAGGTGTCAAACTTGGTTTTCAAACTGGGCCACCCAATCTGGAGGGGGCAAGTTTCTCCCCATATTTTCTAGATTTGTTGTGTTGTGATAGATAATAGAGCTTCGAGCCTTGATATGGTTAGAGTTATCTTGGTCATAACTAGTTATGGACTCGAATAACGAGAATGTATGGATGGAGACTATGAAAGTTGGCTCTATAACGAGTGCCAAATGATGATGGTTGGAGTTATCCACCATTGGATTAATTCAAACTCTAATGCATCTAGTGGCTTTTTTCGATCTTGAGCTTATCCAAGACTTTCTCAACTTGTAAAAATGAGGCTCGATCCCTTAGTATAACCTTCGACAATTAAGAATAGAGTAGAAAAGAACCTTAACCATGCTACATGGATGATTAGATCTCAGCCCATGAGCCAACATAAACAAGTGAAGATATGGTTCAAATTGGGGTGGATCTAGTTATTTGGGCTAAGACTTTTACCTAAATTTGGTATACTATTAGGTTAGACCTTAACCTAGATCTGGAGTTTTGGATACCCATTTGCCTTGACCAAAATTTGGAGGCTTGGGACACGTGTCACTTTTAGAGAACTCCAAGAAGAGATATTTATGGTTTCTCCCAGAACAAAAATGTTCTCCATAATAAATACACCAAAATAATGATTGGTGTTAGATAGCTTTTATTTTAATTGGTGCAAGCATTAGATAGAAATAAAACAAAGAACAAAATTCATGAAAATTTGAAAAATTAGGGTTGCAGATGCAACTTGACAGAAAAAAAAAACAAGGGCAATTGCACGCAAAAGGAAAAAGAGAGAAAAGAAAACTGCAACTAGAGATGGGGCCTTCTGGCAGAATGTCCAAATCTTTCTCGGCGAATGTTATCCCGGCGTTTCTTGTACACCATGCCTCCAAAGCCTGCTGCTCCCGCGGCGGCAAGAACGCCGACCGCAATCCCAGCCTTCTGTCCCCCACTGACACCCTTCTGTGGACCTTTTGGTTCCTTCTGTGGTGGCGGGCTTGGAACCGAAGGCGAAGCTGGAGGTGGCGGCGGCGGCACTGGTGGTGGTAATAGTGATGGAGACGACGGTGGAGGTTGTGGTGACGCCGGTGGAGGAGAAGGAGGACCTGGTGGTGTCGGAGGAGAAATTTGTGGCGGCGGTGGCACCGAGGCTTTCGTTGGAGGCGAAGGTGATGGCGGCGAGGGTGGAGTAGGTGGTGAAGGTTGCGGGGCCGGCGGCGACCATGGCAGCAAAGTAGGAGGTGTAGGAGTTGCGTCTTGGTCTGCAAGAGGAGCTGCTGCGACGATTACTGTGAAGCCTCGAAAGAGAAGAAAAAGAAGCAGAAAGAAACGCAGTGGTTCATGTAATGCAGCCATTTTCATCAACCCAGAATTTAAGCCACTTCAATAACCTTGCTCTTCTTCTTCTTCTTAGCAGAAATTAAGATTATATTGATATGTGTTTACAATGGGGTTCAGAGACGGAAGAAATTTATAAGTGAGAGTTTCGATGGAAGCAATGCCGGCGGAAATAGAAATGGCCAGCTAGGAAGATCATCGATGCATCAGAACAGAAAATTAATATATATGGTACGTAGCTTTAAGGATAATCCAAATGCTTCATTCCTTTGCGCGCGCGCAGGTTTCTTGGAACATCCGCCACGGAAACAGAGTGTGTGTGAGAGAGAGAGAGAGAGAGAGCGCGTTGACTTTTCAAAGTAGAAGAAGCCAACGAGGAAGAACTGCCAGTAACTCAAGCCATAGAACCCTCCATTTAATCTCATGATGTCTAATTAATCTTTGCAATTGGTTTGTTGACAACTGCCGCCCAGTCCACAAATTGTACTTTTAGTCTCAATTTTATTCTATTCCAACTCTAATTAACCCTTAAATCTGTTGTAATAAATATATTAGTTACATTGTCGTCTAACCAATTTTACTTGGAAAAATTAATCTAGCTAGAAGCTAGAACCAATCACGCCAGAAATAAGAAAGAAAAACAAAAAGAATTAATTGTGAATACAGAATTTGCTACTTGTTAAATATTCTTTGCCAACTATTAGGATTTGTGACTCAAAATGTATTAGGCCAGTTAAATAAATAAATATATATTTGGCCCAACTCAATTTATATATGGAAGAATTGGGAGCATCTGCTACGCGAGCAGACTGAGAACACCCACTTCTCTCACACTTGCACACCCATTTTCAACACATGAGAAACCCTAATTGAGAGCGAGAGAGAGAGCAGATCCGTGACGTAAGATCGCAGAAGAACAAAGATTGGAAATGAGGAAACGCAAGGTGAATCCGATCTCACTCTCTGTAAGTATGTATTACTTGTTTATTCGATGTTGTTGGGAGAGATTGGTGAGATGAGAGTACTGGGATTGCTCGGGATTTATGGAGCAATGTACTCTGTTATTTGTGTTTTCTAATCTTGATGTAATGTTCTTGAGTGTTGTAAGATCTTGTGAGAGATTCTTGTGTCTCTTGTTGTAATCCTATGTAAATATGTATGTGCATATTCTAGTGGATTGACTAGAGGCGAAATCTCTACCGTGAGTAGGATTCTTTCGAATCCGAACACGTATATCTCTTGTTATTGGGTACGTTGTGTTGTGGTCTTTCGATTTTGCATTGTTTTCTTGGTACTTCTCTTGGTCTTGGCCGTGTGGCTGTGTGTGATTGATTAACAGGAAACATCAACACCAGCCCTTTCTTGATCAACTTCAATGTATACGACACCTGTAAAACAAAGCTAGCAAAATCCAGCTCCACATATATCTATATATGGAGAGAGAGAGAGAGAGAGAGAGAGAGCAATTAATCATCCATAATGGAAGCAGTACTGCATACTAGGAAGTAGCGGGACAAAACTGGTGAATATTGGTCCAATGTCAAGTATATCTTCTCAAGTCAGTCAACAAGGGCATCTACTTGATCTCCCAGCAAATCAACCCATACCCAATTGTAGAAACTTGAACTAAAGAAGACTCATCAAGCTCAAAGAATAAAAGCACATGCGTACACTTTAATTATATTGGAGGCTTGAAGCAATTACCTCAGTTTCAGCCAATCTGAGATTATGACATCTAGTCAAGAAAGCCTTTCTGTAAACCAACTCCATTTGCCTCAGTGTTACCACAAATTGAATGAGTGGATCTATTTGATTTTCCAGTTCTTTAGTAGGAAGTGCCTAAGGAACTCATGGGCCGGTTCAAGTTACCCGAGGAAAACTATACTTTCTTGCATCTGAAAGCTTATGGAGCCTATGAGGTTCCCAAGGGCTTCTTGGAAAACTATAGGGATGCCTTGGGTGCTAGTTTTCGTCTTTTCTTCCATTCTCTTTACCATTTGAAATCTTCACCATCCTTGAGATAAACCCTTCTTAGCTTGTCCCTTGTAGGTGGAGAATTTGTTTCTCTTATCTCATTTGTTGTTGTTGAGCCAACTTGCTCATATTGATTAAGTTTTGATGATTAAGAAAAATATTTTTATGATATAAATATATTTTTTACTCATACAAAAAGTAAATTTATTTTGAATTAAAAATCGGTATAAAGAGTAAATTTATTTTGAATTAAAGGTGGATTATTTTTAACCATGTTTTCTTATTTTAATCATTTATGTCTTAAAAGCTTACATTTGAATTTTCATATCTTGATAAATGTATTTCTCTCTTATGTAAAAAATAAATTTATTTTGAATTAAAAGTGAATTGTTTTTAGACATATTTTCTTATTTTAATCATTTATATTTCAAAAGTTTAATTTAAATTTTCATATCTTGATATATGTATTTCTTTTTTATGTAAAAAGTAAATTTATTTTGAATTAAAGGAGAATTGCTTTTAGACATGTTTTCCTGTTTTAATCATTTATATCTCAAAAGCTTATATTTGAAATTTTAAATTTTGATTTCTCATGTAAAAAGTAATTTTTTTTTAAATTAAAGGTAACTAATGTTTCAACATGTTTCCTTGTTTTGTTCCTTGTTGTTTGAGAAAGTCTAAATAATTTTTGAATTTCAAACTTTATATTAACCTTTTCTTTAATAGTTAGTTTGTTTGGAATATGTATATATATAGGATAAATATGGAGGTTCAAGAATTAGAACAAACTTAATAGAGCATTCAAACAAGAGTGAGAAGATTCGAAGTGTTGGAAATGTGTTGGCTGGTAGAATTTTCAACCGTTGGTTACTTATTTGTAATTATCTCTGGTTGTAAGTTTGTCATTTTTACTCACTTGTTGTGTGGGGGATTATATTTGCTAGTAGTTCTTGTTTAGACAAGGGATTGTATATTGTTTCTAGCTCCAATTAAAAACTAGTATTGTTTTTTCCTAGTGAAACCTCAAACTAAGTCTTGAGAAAGAAGATTAGGTTCTTTAGAGCCGAATCTCTATAAATTTCTTTTATTCTTTATGGTTGTGTGATTTTATTATTATCAATCCTATTGCAATCACCACATATTAAGATCACAAATTTAAGAGTTTTTAAAAGAGTTAAAATTATTTTTAATTTTTAAAAAACCCGATTTAACCCCCTCTTTGGTATTTTTCTAGGCAATAGTTGCTAAGCCAAAAATGTCCCCTCTAAGGCTCTAATTTTTTTGTCCATCTTCCAAGTTGTTACTGAAGGGGACGATATTCCGTCATAATCATGGCTTGAAAGAGGTTTATAGTCGACACCCCTTCCTCAATTAAAAGGTGAAAGAGTAGGTATTTCTTCACCATCCCTAGGTAGGGTCAGTTCCCCTTCCCAACTTTTTAAAGAAAAGGGAAGGTCAGTGTTCTTTCCTTTAAGTTAACTAAGGAGGAAAATATGATTAAAGAAATTGGCCGAGCTCGAGCATGTTAGCGCTTGGAGACTAGTCTAAGATCGCTCTTTAATGTTAAATGGAATCTCCCCATTAAAGTGCTTGGAGTTAGGTTCAAGCCTAAGTCATTTTCCTCTTAACCTGTTTATTTTTTTCTTCTTCTTGCTAATTAACATTTTATGGCTTAGCTAACATTTATTCAATTTTTTGCAATAACATAAGAGATGTTTGATAAAGTGTGGATCCTCGAGGACAAGATGACTAGCAAAGAGGCTAATAAGGTAGATCGTAAGAAATGTCGTGATGATCCTGTAAAGGAAACACCCTTGAGTAAGAAGGTATCCTTGGGGCCTCCTTCTCAACCTTCCTCCTAAGCTACTCAAGTTTATCCCATTGCCCCTACTACTACCAATCTGAAGAAAAAATTTAAGGAAGTTTAACCTCAAGGGCAAATAAGCAAGGAGAATTCACGGGGCTTTTAACATCCCACTTACTCAGGGCGTGTTATAACTTAGGAAATTTGAGACTTATTTTTTTTGAAATCCTTTTCATATGCTAAATTTAATCATTCCCATAAACCTATCTAGTGCAAAACTATACAATTCATACACTAGGTTTAAACAGAATCTTTTATAACGGAAGCTGGAATCGAACCTAAACATGGCATCTCATATATTGGTAACCGAACATGATTTTTGATACAAAATCCTTCAAAACATGGTACATGATACACAATACATAAGCTTTCAAAATATGACTTAAAACATACATTCTTGTCATGACATAGTACATAATACTTGAAATATTTATGTTGTAGCAAAACATGGTACAACTTGCTCATTGCTCGACAACTTGTGTCGTTATAGATCTTCGATTACCGTACCTTCACTACAAGTCCCAACTAGAACTTTTGAATATTCTAGGAGCATAACCCGAGTTAGATGATGAACCATCTAAGTAAAGATACAGCAAATATTTTATCATGCGTGTATACAATGTCTTACTTCCTCGTATAGGCCAACTGCACCTTCATGCTACTCACAATTTTTATGGTCACCTCTTTCAAAGTCAAGGTGTATGGGGGCACCCTTAGTAAAGCAGCGGTGCCAGTCCGTACTCCCAAACGGATACAATGCCCGTGATCAATGATATTAACGTGTACATATGCATTTCATAGTCATGTCATGTATGTAGTCTACGTGATGGATACATATCAGGGCATGTCAATATGATGAAAACATTCCCGAGGATTGGGTTTTGAAACATAAATCACTTACGTAGTACCAAGTACCTACTTAAAGGTATATCACTTATAACCATACAAAGCTTATAGAAGTACACTTGCATTTCAAAAATCAAACTGCCTTGATAAACATGTTAACCTCGAAAGACGTGCCAGACATGCTATTTCTCAATCCTTGGGCCTCTAGGGTTCCTAAACATCAAATTTATTCCAAAATATCAATTTCCTAATCTCTTCATAATTTCCCTTGTTTTCATAATTTCTCCTTATTTTGTAAGCTTTATTTCTTTAAAAATTCATAATAAATATCTAAACCCTCATTTAACCCAATTTTTCTTCACTAATATTCTTAAAATAACAATTCTAAACTTTTGAAATTTTCTTGCAATTTTTCAGATTTAATTCCTATTTTTTCTCTATTTTTCATAATAACAAAATCACAAAATAAATAATTAATTTAGTATTTTCCAGAAAAATTTTCAAAAGAAGCATAAATTAAATTCTAGATTTTCTGGAATTTTTTTCCAAATTTTTTGAAAAATTCTTTTTTTTTTCTTTTCTTTCGTTTCCTTTTCTTTTTTTTTTTTCCACCTGTTGCACGCGTGCAACTCATGCGCTATCTCCCATGCCCCTAGTGCGTGCCCGCCACCCCACTACTGGCGACCTTCCCCGAACCCCCGAACTTCAAAACAACCCCTTATCCCCCCTAAATCCAACCCCTCGACTCCGAATATGGCCTTATAATTTTGAAAGAAAATATCAAAAAATACCTCAAATTGGCGTTTACAGTCTCAGCTCCGGCGATATGCGATTTTCTGGCAAATTTTGATTCCTCGCTTTCCTTTACTCCGATGGGCACCAAACTTTCCAAAATTCTTGCCTACGACTCAAGGGTCAAAAGCCCTCTCACCAAACTCTCAAAACACTGCCTTAACACTCAATTTTTCGAAGTAAATCTTGAAGGAAAACCCTCGCTTGAACTCGGCTATTTATAACCCAAATTCGGTAGTGACTTGTCCCACCAAGGACACTCTCACACCTTAAGCACCATACCAAAGGCCATTACGGCCTTAACCTGCCCTAAATCCTCTGATTTCTTGCTTCAGATGGTGGCCAGAGCATGGCCATGGCATTCTGATTGATTTTGATTTTGATTTTTGATTATTTTTTTTGCATATAATATATATATACACAAATTTATATAATAGCACATCAAAATAATATTTGTAAGGAAATTTTTATATTTAATACACAATTTTTACATATATTTTTTGGTATTTTATACAATAACCATGTTTAAACTCATAATTCATATCAAAATATAAAATATTTCATATTCATTTATTTGAAACTCATTATTTACAATGTACATGTCACCTGCCAAAATATATGTAAATACATATTTATAAGTTTGCTAATACCTTTGTATTTATTTATCCATGTTACATCATAAATCATAACATTATTATTTACTATATATTTTATACAATATAAATACGTTTATATACCTTATACTTACTTATTCATTCCACACAAAACATTTACATATATATAATTTATACATACAATACTATTTATACATAACCTAACTATATTAAATCTACTGATAGACACTAAAATTCTAACAATTTCACTATGCCCCACATATACCAAAAATTTACGTTTCTTAATATTTATTCATGACGTTCTAGGGTATTACAGGCCTCGTCTACATCCCCAAGCGGATTGTTTGGGAGAAAGACAAACTTAAAGATAGGGAACTAGCTCGAAAGCTAATCCAATGTTCATCATTTCGGGAGATGTGGTAATCTTCTTGTTGGGATCTCATATGGGTATGTAGGGTTTTAAAACTTTTCACATCTCATGTAAATGCCCATTTAGATGTTATCTAAATCTAGCATTTGGGCATATCACCAATACTTCCTTGTGGGAGTGATGTTTTTTCTGAGACTTCCATCGTTCTTTTTGGGAATGATGTTGGTCATTCTTCCTTGAGCGCCAATATACTGAGAGTGCTCAACTTCTTGGGGAGGGCTTTTGCCTTCTTACTGCTCAAGGAAGCTGGTTAATGGTTCAATTAAGTGTCAAACTTGGTTTTCAAACTGGGCCACCCAATCTAGATGATGCGAACCCCACGAAGGAAGGTGAGACCCGATGCTCAAAATGGTTCCTTTGCCAAGGATCGTTCTAAAACATATTATAATAAGCAAAACAAAAGAATCTTGACATATTATCTATAAAGAGATAAGAACCAAAGGTATAAGAAGGTTGAATAAACTCCACACTTAAGATAGAAGAGAATGATTGTGAGTGATAAGTCAAGAATGAACGCTACAAGATGAAATCTTGATATATAAGTTTAGAATAATTCGTTGAAGTACCAAAGAGAAAACTCTCACTATTAGTATTGATCAAAGGTGCATTCCTCATAGGGTTACATTGGCTTATATAGCCACAAACAAAGTAGAAAAAAATACAAGATAAAGGGAGTGGTCAAACATTCTCCCAATCAATCACCCACCAATTTGGGCAATCAATCAATTAACCACCAATTTAAATAATCAATCAATCAACCACTAATTTGGACAATCAATCAATTAGCCACCAATTGTGGCAATCAATCAATTAGCCACTAATTAGTGGCTAATTAGTGGCAATCAATCAATCAACCATAAATTTGGGCAATCAATCAATTAGCCACTAATTGATTGATTTGGGCAATCAATCAATTAGCCATTAATTGATTGATTGCCCAAATCAATCAATTAGTGGCTAATTGATTGATTGCCCAAATTTATGGTTGATTGATTGATTGTCTAAATTGGTGAAAAGTTGATTGATTGCCACAATTGGTGGTTAATTGATTGATTGCCCAAATTGGTGGGTGATTGATTAAGAGAATGTTTGACCACTTCCTTTATCTTGTATTTTTTTCTACTTTATTTATGGCTATATAAGCCAATGTAACCCTATGAGGAATGCACCTTTGATCAATACTAATAGTGAGTGTAACGTCCCGTTTGCATGAATAAATAAAGTTTGAAAATTTAAAATAAATGAGACATTAATTAATTTTGTAAATCCATTTTTTTTAATTTTTTCTTTTTCTTTGAAATGAGTTGAGGGTATTATCCTTTTTAATTTTAAAATAGTAAATCTTTGTTCCACACTTATGGAAAGAAGGACTCAAATTGGAAACTTTCAAAATTCATCATTGACATGTACTTTGGATTCCATAACTCATATTCAAATGTCCAGATTTATTTCCCGCAGAGAAATCTCTTTTATAATGAAGACAATTCAAGTTCACATGGTCATATATCTGGTGTATAAAAATGGGAAACCCAATGTGCCAAAATATAAGCCATTGGTCTCTTATGTTGATGACCATAAGAATAATTTGAAATTACGTGACTCCACTCATAAATTAATTCCCACCATTTCCCTTATATCCTTATGAAAATGAACTTCCCAATGACCAATCATTTTTAATAGAAAATGATAAAAGTAATTCTTACTTTGTTTTAATTACTATTATTTCTTTTTAAATATGACTTAAAGACTTGGGATTTAATGACGTTTCCTTTAGGAAATTAAACATGAACCACAAAAACACCACTTATTTACAAATTGTCCACATTCAACTTTCTTAATTTTTCTTATAAGGATTAGATTTCACAAACACCCAACTAGAAGTTTATAAATAAACAAGGCGGTATTTTAGAAACTTAATTAAAATAGCCATTTTTACAAAAATAACTCAAAATAGCGCTAAATTGCTGCTTTCCCTTTGTCCTTGCCTGAGCCTGAGGTTCCTGTAATATCTGTTGCACCTAGAACGTTGAATGCTCCAAGGGTATAAACACCCAAATTAGATACAAATATCTAAGTGAGATAACTCGTTATTACAGTGCATGCAAATGTATTATGCAAGATGTCGTGGAGTAACCCGATGGTAGTGACGCCAGAGTGTTGCAATCACCCCCGTCGACCATTATGTCCTCATAAAGCCATAGCCATTCCTGACTTGGAATGGTGTGATCCAAGACCACATACATGATATAGCTCATCTTAAGTCACTAGCCATGAATGTGGTGATGCATGCTCAAGTATGATAAAAATGTGATACAAAGGTAAAAAAATGATATGCCAACCACCCAAATGTAAATACGACATGCGAGGGATGTGGGAGTTCATAAAACATGAGTCACTCACTTCAGCGATCTGGCTCGAGTGCTATTCACGGCAACTTGTTGCGTTTTCTGCATAAACAATATATTTTCAAAAACCAAATGTTAAATGTTTTTATATGGAATTGTAGGAAATAATTAATTGCACATTTCTGGAAAATTTCAGGTAAAATGGAGCTTACACGCGCCCTCACGCGCCTGCACACGCAGGCAGATCTAGCGCATGCGTTGCACGTGCCGATCGTCTTCTTCAGCAACGTCCGATGCGACAACGACTAACCCTCTGTTTTTTGCATTTTTCTCACTCGTTTTAGCTCCGTTTTGCTCCCCGTTTGATCCTACACCTCCCTCTTTCTTTCCTTTACAAGATTATAACTTAAAATTTGACTTACCGTGTTGTTTCTGATGACCCACGCCCAGTTTCCGGCGAGTGCTCTTGCAGCTCCAGCCACCATTTTTCTCCCTTATTTCTTAGTGAAATCACTCACTCTTGATTTCAGCATACTCCTCACCTTCCTAAGAACAAGATTTTTCCCTCAAACTACTCGGCCATGCCTTAATCTCTTAAGTTCCTTCATCTTCATCCCAAAACTTGAATTTATAGGAGAAATGGTCTAATCTCCTTCTTCCAGCTCTCCTGCCACCTCAAGCCTATTCTTGAGGTTTCATGATGGCCTCTCCAGCCAGAGGTCAGTCCGTTTGGTTACTCCAGCAAGTTTTGTTGAAGTTTTTCAACAATTGCGCTTTGGCCCCAAAGTTTGGTATTTTTATACTTTGCCCCCTCAAGTTTTGAGATTCTAATCGTTCGCATAACTTCTTATTTTAATCCTTGAACTCCTTAAAAGAGGTTCATTTCACCATTTAACGTCTCCTTAAACGTTTTTCTAATATTTGGAGAAATTACATTTTTACCCGATTTTCCTTAAAATAGAGATTTTAGTCCCGAATTCTCGCGATTTCTTGGGACATTTCTTATTTATTAAATAACTAGAGCTTACAAAAGTCTCGGGTATTACATTCAACCGTCCAAAAACAAAATTTCGTCCCAAAATTTCTTACACTTCCATGGCCTCAAAAAGATGTGGATGTTGTCTACGCATCTCGTCCTCTTTTTCCCATGTGGCTTCTTCATAATTATGGTGTCTCCACAGCACTTTCATGAGTGGAATCGTCTTGTTCCTCAAAACCTGTTCCCTTTTGTCTAGAATCTCGATAGGTTCTTTAGGGTAGGTAAGATCTTCTTGTAGCTCAACAACGTCCTCGAAAATTTTCTGGGATGGATCCGGCTTATGCCTTCGCAGTCGGGATACATGGAAAACATCATGAATGTTAGATAATGTTGGGGGCAGAGCCAGTCGATACGCAACCGTTCCAACTCGGTCCAGCACTTCGTATGGCCCAACGTAACGGGGACTTAATTTTCCTTGTTTTTAACTCCGAACCATCAGTTGAGCGGGTACAACCTTTAAATATACTTTGTCGCCTTTTTGAAATTCCAAATTTCTTTGCTGGTTGTCCGCATATGATTTTTGTCTGCTTTGAGCCGCTTTAATCTGTTCTTGGATGACCTTGATTCTGTCATTCGTCCTTTGCACTATTTCAGGTCCCAACAATTGTCGTTCCCCTATCTCTGTCCAACAGAGGGGCGTTCTACATTTTCGTTCATATAGTGCCTCATAAGGTGCCATGCCGATACTGCTATGATAACTATTATTATATGCAAATTCCACTAAAGGCAAGTGTTCTTCCCATCCCCCAAACAAGTCAAGTATGCATGCTCATGGCATATCTTCTAGGGTTTGTATCGTTCTTTCTAATTAACGCCTCTTAGCTTTAAATTTTGAAACTAATGCGTTGGAAACGATCCTGGGATTTACGGGGCGTTACAGTGAGAGTTTTCTCTCTTGTTCTTCAACGAACTATTCCGAACTTATATATCAAGATTTCATCTTATGGCATTCATTCTTTACTTATCACTCACAATCCTTCTCTTCTATCTTAAGTGTGGAGTTTATCCAACCTTTTTATACCTTTGGTTCTTATCTCTTTATAGATAACAGGTCAAGATTCTTTTGTTTTGCTTATTATAATCTGTTTTAGAACGATCATTGGCAAAGGAACCATTTTGAGCATCGGCTCTCACCTTCTTTCATGGGGTTCGCATCACTGAAGGGGGGTAGGTTTTCTAGATTTGTTGTGTTGTGATAGATAATAGAGATTCGAGCCTCGATATGGTTAGGGTTATCTTGGTCATGCTTAGTTAGTGTATAAAGATATCTAACAAAAAGGCATAATGTGTAAAGAGGTTGAGCTAAGCAAAGGCTTGGTAGGCAAGTTGGTGGACTTGAATAACGAGAATGTATGGATGGAGACTATGGAAGTTGGCTCTATAACGAGTGCCAAATGATGATGGTTGGAGTTATCCACCATTGGATTCATTCAAACTCTAATACGTCTAGTGGTTTTTTTCGATCTTGAGCTTGTCCAAGACTTTCTCAACTTGCAAGAGTGAGGCGCAATCCCTTAGTATAACCTTGGACAATCAAGAGTAGAGTAGAAAAGAACCCTAATCATGCTACAAGGATGATCACATCTCAGTCCATGAGCTAACCTAAACAAATAGAAATATGGTTTGAATTGGGATGGATCTAGTTATTTGGGCCGAGACTTTTACCTAAATTTGGTATACTATTAGGTTAGACCCTAACCTAGACCTGGAGTTTTGGATACCCATTTGCCTTGACCAAAATTTGGAGTCTCGGGACACGTGTCACTCCTAGAGAACTCCAAGAAGATATATTTATAGTTTCTCCCAGAGCAAAAAAGTTCTCCATAATAAATACACCAATATAATGACTGGTGTTAGATAGCTTTTATTTTAATTGGTGCAAGCATTAGATAGAAATAAAACAAAGAACAAAATTCATGAAAATTAGAAAAATTACGGTTGGAGAAGCAACTTAACAGAAAAAAAAAAAAACAAAAACAAAGGCAATTGGACGCAAAGGAAAAGGAGAAAAAGAAAAGAAAACTGCAACTAGAGATGGGGCCTTCTGGGAAAATGTCCAAATCTTGCTCGACGAATGTTATCCCGGCGTTTCTTGTACACCATGCCTCCAAAGCTTGCTGCTCTCGTGGCAGCAAGAACATTGATCGCAATCCCAGCCTTTTGTCCCCCACTGACACCCATCTGTGGACCTTTTGCTTCCTTCTGTGGTGGTGGGGGGCTTGGAATCGAAGGTGAAGCTAGACGTGGCGGCGGCGGCACTAGTGGTGGTTATGGTGATGGAGGCAACAGTGGAGCTAGTGGTGACGCCGACGGAGAAGGAGGAGGACCTGGTGGTGTCGGAGGATAAATTTGTGGCGGTGGTGGCACCGAGGCTTGTGTTGGAGGCGAAGGTGATGGCAGCGAGTATGGCGTAGGTGGCGGCGACGATGGCAGCAAAATAGGAGGTGAAGCTAGAGGTGGTGGAGACGACACTGGTAGTGGTGATGGTGATGATGGAGGTGACAGTGGAGCTAGTGGTGACGTCGGCGGAGGAGGAGGAGGACCTGGTGGTGTCAGAGGCGAAATTTGTGGTGGCGGTGGCACCGAGGCTTGCGTTGGAGGCGAAGGTGATGGCGGCAAGGGTGGCGTAGGTGGCGGGGGCGGCGGCGACGATGGCAGCAAAGTAAGAGGTGAAGCTGGAGGTGGCGGCGGCGGCAGCGGCAGCGGCACTGGTAGTGGTGATGGTGATGATGGAGGCGACGGTGAAGCTAGTGGTGACACCGGCGGAGGAGGAGGAGGACCTGGTGGTGTCAGAGGCGAAATTTGTGGTGGCGGTGGCACCGAGGCTTGCGTTGGAGGCGAAGGTGATGGCGACGAGGGTGGCGTAGGTGGTGAAGGTGGCAGGGGCAATGGCGACGATGGCAACAAAGTAGGAGGTGAAGCTAGAGGTGGCGGTGGTGGCACTGGTAGTGGTGATGGTGATGATGGAGGTGATAGTGGAGCTAGTGGTGACGCTAGTGGACGAGGACTTGGTGGTCTCAGAGGCAAAATTTGTGGTGGCGGTGGCACCGAGGCTTGCGTTGGAGGCGAAGGTGATGGCGGTGAGGGTGGCGTAGGTGGTGAAGGTGGCGGGGGAGACGGTGACGATGGCAGCAAAGTAGGAGGTGAAGCTGGAGGTAATGGCAACGACACTAGTAGTGGTGATGGTGATGATGGAGGCGATGGTGGAGCTAGTGGTGACACTGGCGGAGGAGGAGGAGGAGGACCTGGTGGTGTTAGAGGTGAAATTTGTGGCAGCCGTGGCATCAAGGCTTGCGTTGGAGGCGAAGGTGATGGTGGTGTAGGTGATGAAGGTGGCGGGGGTGGCGGTGACGATGGCAGCAAAATAGGAGGTGGAGGAGTTGCGTCTTGGTCCGCAAGAGGAGTTGCTGCGAAGATTACTGTGAAGCCTTGAAAGAGAAGAAGAAGAAAAAGAAAGAAATGCAGTGGTTCATGTAATGCAGCCATTTTCATCAACCCAGAATTTAAGCCACTTCAATAACCTTGTTCTTCTTCCTCTTCTTAGCAGAAATTAAGATTATATTGATATGTGTTTACAATGGAGTTCAGAGATGGAAGAAATTTATAAGTGAAGAGTTTCGATGGAAGCGATGCCGGCGGAAATAGAAATGGCCAGCTTGGAAGATCATCGACGCATCAAAACAGAAAATTAATATATATGGTACGTAGCTTTAAGGATAATCCAAATGCTTCATTCCTTTGCGCGCGCGCAGGTTTTTTGGAACATCCGCCATGGAGAGAGAGAGAAAGAGAGAGAGAGAGAGAGAGAGAGAGCATTGACTTTTCAAAGTAGAAGGAGCCAACAAGGAAGAACTGCCAGTAACTCAAGCCATAGAACCCTCCATTTAATCTCATGATGCCTAATTAATCTTTGCAATTGGTTTGTTGACAACTGCCGCCCAGTCCACAAATTGGACTTTTGGTCTCAATTTTATCCTATTCCAACTCTAATTAACCCTTAAATCTGTTGTAATAAATATATTAGTTACGTTGTCGTCCAACCAATTTTACTTGGAAAAATTAATCTAGCTAGAAGCTAGAACCAATAACACCAAAAATAAGAAAGAAAAACAAAAAAAAATTAATTGTGAATACAGAATTTGCTACCTGTTAAATATTCTTTCCCAGCCTTTTCTTGATCAACTTCAATGTATCCGACACCTGCAAAACAAAGCTAGCAAAATCCAGCTCCAGCTCCAGCTCCACATATGTCTATATATGGAGAGAGAGAGAAAGAGAGAGAGAGAGAGAGAGCAATTAATCATCCATAATGGAAGCAGTACTGCATACCGGGAAGTAGCGGGACAAAACTGGTGAATATTGGTCCAGTGTGAAGTATATCTTCTCAAGTAGGTCAACAAGGGCATCTACTTGATCTCCCAGCAAATCAACCTATACCCAATTGTAGAAACTTGAACTAAAGAAGACTCATCAAGCCCAAAGAATAAAAGCATATGTCTACACTAATTCTATTGGAGGCTTGAAGCAATTACCTCAGTTTCAGCCAATCTGAGATTATGACATCTAGTCAAGAAAGCCTTTCTGTAAAGCAACTCCCTTTGCCTCAGTGTTGCCACAAACTGAATGAGTGGATCTATTTGATTTTCCAGTTCTTTCAACCTGAAATCAAAAGGAAGTACAGCTCATGAAGATCAAATTTTCGTTGGAGAAATGGGTGGTACTGGTTGTTGAAAAGTTATGGGTGAAAGCAACAAAACTCTCTTTTTATTCTAAAACTACATATGAACATCTCATCCGGAATTACAGTTTCTATTATGGAAGATGAAGAAAAGAAGTTCCAGATTATCGCTGTTTAAGAATCAAAATTTAACCTCTTCGGTTTTTTATAACTCCTCTCAAGTACTTGTATGGCATGTGATAATTTCCAAGAACAACTCACAACAGATGCTCCAAGATGCACGAAAAAATCCATTCAGATCTTGTATTTATATATGTTAATGAAATGAGATGAATATAGACAACCCTCAAAGGGCAGGCATAGCAGAATTACGTGTACAAATTCTAAAGAAAAATTTCATCATCAGAATAGAGAAATATATAGTACCTTAGAGAACTGATTCCTAATTGTTGGTGCACCATGCACTCAAAACCCACGAGCATTTGCTGGAATCCTGCGAGAGATGAAAGTATGGGATTGAACGGGATTAGCTGCAAAATTTGATCATCTGGTTGGGAAACCAAGGCTTCTCTGTGATCTGCAATATTGAGAACAGGGTGATCTATGATCTGATCTTGAAGCTTTCCTGTTGTATAGCTAACTGCTATGCCTAAACTGTCCAGCAACTCTCTCAGTAGTTCCTTGCTTGTGGAGAATTGCTGCAGGGCTTCCTGGAGTTTGTTACTCACCGAGCTGAAGGTGGTTTCCTCCTCTGTCAACAACCACTCAATTGCAGCTCGTTCATCCACCTCCTCACATTCTGAGGCCACCAGGTCGTTGTTTAAACTGTGTTCCTTTATCTCAGAGCTTGCTTCCAGCATCAAATCTTCCTGAACCTCAAAATGTCTCGACAAAGAATCCAATTTACGGATCAAGCTCTCCTCTCCAAAGAAGTCTAAACTTCCATCAGACTTTTTGGAAGAAAGTAATGATTCTTCTGCATAATTCTCTTTATTTTGGGCTTCAGATTCTGCTAATGAGTTAAAAGCATCCTTCAGTGCCTCAGTAAGGATGAGATGATATATCTCTTCTCTAACGAAGTTCTCAAAGTCATAAGCATCTCTTTCTGTATTCCATTCCCCAATCATTTCTCTGAAGAAAACCATACAAATTTCCTCCCTCAGTGCACTCTCAATGGCTTCAGTTCCCGTGCAATTTTCTGGAACCCTGACTGGTTGATGCTGGCTTAATGGAGAATTGTCACCAGGCTCTCTAAATTTAACCATCTCATCAACAAGAATTTGGTATGTTTCTTCCTTGATAAGGTTTCCACTGGCATGACAATCCATACCATTTCTCAATTCCTGAATCACTTCCTTGAACAACTCTCCTGACACATCTTCATTTAACCTGCTTCTCAAGCAATTCAAGAGACTTCGAGTTCTAGATTGTGCCAGCTCTTCCATGTGAACTTGAGCACCATTATTTTGAGACACTGCTGATCGGAAGCCATGGCTACAGCAGAAGTCCCTTATTGTCTTGTTGCATACTGTGCAGCATACTTGTTCACCATCACCCTGTCTTTGGTTGCATCTAGTTTCAGAGCTAATATTCGACTCCTTCAACATTTCCTTTAAGATAAGCATGCAAATATCATCCTTTATCCTGCTCTCGGCTTCATAATTATATAACTCAAGTTCCAAATCTTTCATCAAACCTTTGGAAAGGGTAACATAAATATCTTCTACAATCATGGCTTGCAATTTCAAATCATGGCTTTCTTGTTTTAACCTTCTTGTTTCATTATCCAAGTCTACTTGCCTCATGTAAGAAACTGAACTATCGCCAACTTTCTGATCATCAAAACTAGCCAAACTATTGGCAGTTGCTTTCTCTTTACCCTGAGAACTTACTGTCCTGTTAAGACCTTTGAAATCGCCTGCTTTTGCATTCCACTTGATGATATTGTCCAATCTTGAAATAACATTCTCGAGCCTTCTTTTCATGCTGCTGGAGTGGTTGAGTTCCTTGATGGATGAGCTCTCTTTAAGAACCTCCCTCTTAGACAAATTCAACTCTTTGCGCTGCATCCTTATGATCGATTCATGATTCTTTATCATTGTCGCAACAAAGTGACTTCCATCACCATTACCATCCTGGTCCTCCTCGTGTTGTTCTTCTTCCTCATAATTTCCTAATTCTGGCAATGGCTCACTACTGGTTCGGCGAATGTTGCTTGGAGTTTCTGAACTGTTGTTACCAGCCGGAACTCCATTCTGACTACACAGAGCCTTGAGTTCGCGATGCAGCCTAGTGATCTGATCGATGAACTGCACCCAACTGTGCCCGGGGAAGAAGCCAGAAGAAGCTTGACGGTCACTGGGTCTCTTTCCCAGTTCTGCTTCAAATCTGTGTTGGAGACTGCTCAAGAAACCCCTGATTATGATAAAGATGGTATCCTTCTCAATTCTCCACCGCCATTGCTTCTCCAAAGGGCGAGCCTCGGCATTCTGCATCCGGCCAAAAGCAAGATCAACGGTGCCCTTCAAGCAGTCGATATCAGAGCTCATCTGCTCGATCACCACGTTCTGTTCAGCCGGCGTTTCCTCAAGGGCTTCTTTGGCGTAGGCCTCGTTCCCGTTCCCGCCCTCGAGCTTCTGCTTGATGCTCCACACCTGCTGATCCACAGAGTTCTTCAGTTCACAGATACACCCTTCCTTCCCTTGATCCCCGATGGCCTGATCGATCAACAACTCCTCGCTCTTCTTCCTCTCGAGCTCGAACCGCGCTTGCAGAGAAGCCAATTCCCTCTCCCTCGACTCCAATGCCTGCCTCAAGCCAGACTCATTTTCCAATCTGCTGGTGAGCTCCCGGTCTTTGTTAACAATCCCGAGCTTCAATTCGTGGAGGCGGCCTCTAACCACGTCCTCGCTCTCCCTCAAGTCGGAAAGCATCTTGTCGCGATTGCATTCTGGTATGTCCGTCTTCTCTTCGATCAGCTTCGAGCAGCCCAGCACCAGGATCATGGCCAGCTCGTAGAATTTCGATCTGGCGTTTAACAGCTCGACAGGGCCGTCCGTGCACTGCACGTTCTCGTGCGCTTCGTCCATGGCTGATCTTAGAAGTCTCAGCATTACGGAATCAGAGCCAAGCCCGCATCCCAGGATCTCCCCGAAAACATCGTCCATTTTCTCACAGAAAATTCGATCAACACATGATAATCGCAACTCCAGATGATCAATCAAATCACTGTCCAGAAAATGTGATTCTTCTTCTCTTCTTCTCTTTCTCTTTCTGTTCCATTTTCCTTCTCCTCCTCCTCCTCCTCCTCCTCCTCCTGCATTGCATAGGAGAAGAAAAAATAGGCGATGGCGGTGGCAGTGTGTGTTAGTTATTTTTAGTTAGAAGACTTAAAAAGAGTTTATCTCTAACAACGTTTGGTTAGAAAATAAATTCTAATGTTTTCCAAATATGCTCTCTCAACTTAGACGTATCAAATGGGCCCAATCCAGCTTTTCTGAGCATTAATTTTAATTTTATAAGAAAATAAAATTATGAATCATGTAATTTTAAATTTAATTTTTTTATATTTAATTTAATACCTCTAATAATTTAAATAATGTCACAATGACAATTAATACAAATTTATGTAAATATTATTCTTTAGACAATCCATCAATGACTTAGCCAAAAAAGTAAAAGTTCAAAAATTGAATTTTACACTTTTTAAAATACAAAGAAATTTATATCCATACATTAAAAGCCATAATCATCTTAAAAAATATTTTAAATATATATTTTATACATAACTCTTGACGTTTGAATTCATTCGAAACAAGAATTATTTTTTTTATAAATTTTTTAAATATTTATACAAATAGTAATTAAACGTGAAATTAAATTATTAATCTCTATTTTAAAGCTTTTAACTCCTAAATTCTGACGTTTTAGTTTTATTTTAAAAGTAAACTTTGCATTTTAAGAATTATTTTTATTATTTATATCTCATTCATTAATTTACTACGTAAATATATTTATTTTTAAAATAATTTAATGAGCCACCGTCATGCTTGACCTATTAAGTGTAGTGAACTCGACCTGTGTGGGTTCATGGGCAAAGCTAAGCCCTTGGTTTTGTTAATAGGTATGAAGGTCTGAGCTTAAGCGTAGTCCGGACAAATTTGAAAGAATAGGGCAGGGCAGGTCAGGTCAAGCAAGCGACATCATGAAAATTAAGATATAATATCCCTTAAATTTAAACATCATAATACGATGTTATTTTGGTTAAGTTCAGAGAGCAATGCTGTAATGCCACGAAGCATGAGGAGACAATTCAATCATCAATGATAAGGAAATCATTCAGAAACATATAAACTAATTAGAAAGATAAACCAATAACCACAGCTGGGCACAAAGAAAATCTGCGAATAAAGTGCATTCAGAAGCAGCTATACAGCAATACAGACTTAACCCCCCCCCCCCCCCCCCCCCCCCCCGGCTCTCTATCCCTCCTTGCTGGAGCAATGCGATAAGACCTTGTTTGTACAAGCAAATCTCAGAAGGAATACTCAATTTGCTTCTTCATCATCAACACAAGCTGAAAGTAGAGCAGCCAAATGTCAATGATCTAGTCCAAGCATTTCGAACAGCCAATTCAAATGCATGCTTTATTTATTATTTATTTATTTATTTTTATTTTTTTATTTTTTTTTTTTTTGGGGGGGGGGGGAGGGTTGTTCTTAACGAGGTAAGTTTCCAAGAGTAAGATTACTTAAAATACAAAGGAAAATTCATAAATCATTTCTTTTCTTGTCATCAAAAGAAGCACTCTTGTTCACTCCAAATGCAAGAAATTTCAACAATGAAAATCTAAGAGAAGCCCTTACTAATGATATTATCTACATTGTAAGTGTCATAATAATCGGGCTCAGTCTGATAGATTATCTAGGCCAATATGACTGATGGCATGCTTGCATTTTTTTTTTTTTACTGAAGCAACTGTCGATTTCTCGCATCACATTAAAAGTCTCAACTAAATTTCCTACCAACAATGGACAATCTTCTTCATAATTCACAGGATCGAAGTAAAAACAATTTGACACAAAACATCTTCAGACAAACAATTCAAAAATTAAATATACAGATTTATCTTTTATTTCTGGAACACAACTCCAAAGCCCCATTATTTGCGGTATGGCAACAAATCAATCCAATCTTGGAACCTAGAACAATTGACTGTTTCTGCACAGTGGAGACAGGATTGGAAGTCAATCAGCATAGGTAACCCGTGTTGTGGAGTACGAACTCTGGAACAAACCTTAAAACTAGAGGTCTTATATTCAACTCGCTCTAGTAATATAACATGAACTTACCTGCCTTGAGGAAATTCCTCTGCATAAAGAAGGAAAGGAACTGGGAGTTGTGCTAATTTTGGCTACAAGCATAACCATACGCATAATAGCAGTGAGTCCTAAAAGGAACATGCAATCACCTTGGCTCAAGATGAATGCCGGTAGCATGCTTAACATGCGCAAACTAGGTAGAAACTGGTGTTCCCAGTGGCAGACAGGTGTAACAAAAGAATATCTTAACCATAAAAGTATGCACGCCTATGGATAAACAAGAAATACATTAGCTTCCTTGAAGTATTCATTCTAAGAACAGTGAGGCGTATTTAATAGAATTTTGTAGCCTTAAATTCTAAAATATAATTCCTAGCTCATTGCTTTACCATCAATTTGTTAAAAGGGATGGAAAAAAGCACCCAATCATTTGGAAATAGCCAGAAGAGGTTGGATTTGGAACCCAGGATTTGAATAATTAGGGATAAGGCCCAATAAGGAACTTACAAAAGGAGCAACAATCATCTGAAAAAACTATGGGAAAGATATGTGCTCAGATTTATTTTGGCTTTTGAGGAAAATAAGATAATTGCGCTACTCAAGCATCTTAGTTTATCTGGTTAGACTCTCTCACTCTTATTCCATGATGCAAGGGCTTAATCTTGGGAAAAGAGAAACAGAGAACTTCAGTCTTCCTAACAAGACCTCGAGGAGCATGTTTGTGCTTCTCAAATAAGGGAATGAAAACTTATAAAATTATATGTGATTTTTATTGAACTGCTACAATTTCATTAAAACAACTAGAATATCATCTTAGTGCAAACCAGCTGCACAACAAGGCCTTCTTGCACCCCACAACATAAAACTAGCAAATTTAGATTAGGTTCTGGTTGGGTACTGCAATTAGGACTTCTGTGATTGCTACTCTCATCAAAATCACCACTGTTGCCATCCATACTTGCAGTGTATAAGAATGTAACTATAGTAGGCCGAGAGTTACATATTTAGTTTATTTTGTATCTTATGCCTTCAATATAAGCTAGAAAATCAAATGCCCAACAGCATGTATACCCTGCAAATATTATTATAGGTCATAATCCAGAAAGCAGAAGACATGTACAGCCAGTAACAGGTTTACAGGCAAACAAATTCAGTCTAGAATCCAGATTGCTTCATATGATAACTTGATAATCCTCCAGCAAGATGATGATGAAAGATCAATGCCAATTCCTCTCTCACTTGCTGATTCTTAGTTTCTTCTATTTTCAAATTAAGTCAATCACCCAAGCCACTACAGTTCCAGTTGCACTACAAATCAGTTGGTGTTTGATCACTTTGTATCCTAGTTTGTGATCTTGCAGAGTAGCATTTAGCTGTTCCAATTAAATGTGCATGCAAAAAATGTTTAGCACCCCATGAATATGCGAAATGAACACTTACCACATACATGAATATACTACAACTCTACAAGTAAAGGGTCGAAATTATTTTGGCTTCATTTTATAGAAAGGTTTCCATGCAACAAATAGGAACACCAGTTAAACGTTATTGCAATTTGCAACCTTATTGTATCCAAGCCATTCTATATTATCAAACCCTCACTTCCACACAACCTTCTTGTGCTTTTACTTTTTATGCAGAAGTGACTGTTTTGTTTTGTTATGGTTTCCTTTTGTTGATAGTGTTAGTGGACTATGTCTTGCATGCTTCCCTACGGGCAACTTTCATCTCTTAGCGGATTAAGAGTGGTCTTAGAATGTTCATTGAATATTGCTTCAAGCTAGAAGAGTCAGTTGAGTTAGTGAATGTAAATTAAGTGCCAGTGCATGTAAAACGGATGGCATGTTTTTTATTCAGTTAATGCAAGTTTATGGAGAACTCCGCCTGGGGATATTATCCACTGCCGGTCCTAAGCCCGGATAAAGGAGGAGGGTTGTGTTAGGTAGCCGATAGCCAACATAAAACTTAGTCGGATCCAAAACATGAATTCTAGACAAAATATGAAAAATCGTTTGGGCATGGGTATAACCCTTCATAGCGACGCGCTACACTGCCCGCGTGTAGTGTCAAGTGAGCTAGGGCCGCTGCATCGGCGCCCGGATGTAGTGACAAATGAGCAAGGGTCCCCGCATTTGCTTGGACGGATGTGGGTAAAGAAGCTAGTCCAAAATTAAAATCAAAACCAAAATCAAATTCAAAGTCACGGCCAAAAACAAAATCATAGATTAAGGATTGGGTCATGGAACATAGGAACATTAACAGGCAAAGCTATAGAAGTGGTAGATGTGATGATTAGGAGAAAGATTAATATTATGTGCCTTCAAGAGACGAGATGGGTAGGGAAAAAAACAAAAACTTTATCAGACACTGGATATAAAATATGGTACACAGGAAATGATCGAGCGAAAAATGGAGTGGAGATTATTATGGATAAAAGCTTAGTAGATGAGGTAGTGGATGTAAAGAGAATAGGGGATAGGATTATTATGGTGAATGTTAGTTTAGGAAGAATGACTATGAATATCTTTAGTACATATGCACCACAAGCGGGGTTAGGTGAGGAAATAAAAACAAAATTCTGAGAGGATCTAGAGGGACTCAGACAAATGATACCAAGAGGAGAGAAAGTGATTATAGGAGGTGACTTAAATGGGCACGTGGGTAGAGAGGGAAACGGCTATAGAGAGGCACATGGAGGGTATGGATTTAGGGTAATTAATAATGAGAGTAAGTCTATTCTAGATTTTGCTATGGCATATGGGCTCATCATAACCAATACTAGGTTCAAAAAACGGGACGAACACTTAATCACATATAAAAATGTCACATCAAGCACCCAAATAGATTACTTCCTCATGAGACAAGAGGATCGATTATGTTGTAGGGACTGTATGGTGATACGTGGAGAGTGTTTGACTACTCAACATAGACTTCTAGTACTTGACGTCCAAGTAAGAAATTAGAAGAGAAAAAATCACATAAAACAAAATCCAAGAATTAGGTGGTGGGATTTAAAAGAGGAGAAACAACTAATCTTCAAAAAAAATTAAGGGGTAGAAGGGAATGGAATGGAGAAGGACAGACAAACCAAATGTGGAGAGAAATGGCTAATGCCCTGAGAAGCACAGCAAAGGTAGTCCTTGGAGAGACAAATGGTAGAGCGCTAACCTTAAGGAGTCTTAGTGGTGGAATGAAGAGATACAATTGAAAATTAAAAATAAGAAAATTTGCTATAAGGCTGTATATCAGTGCAACAATGAAGAAAATCAAAAAAATTATAAAGAAGCAAAAAAGCCAACAAAAAGAGCTGTTAGTGAAGCAAAGTCAAAAGCATATGAGAATCTATAAAAACGACTTGATACAAAAGATGGAGAAAGGGATATATATAAATTAGCTAAAGCAAGAGAAAGAAAAACAAGGGATTTAAATCAAGTGAAATGCATAAAAGATGAAAATCAAAATGTATTAGTGAATGAGGGAGCGATTGAGGAGAGATGGAAGGAGTATTTAACAAAATTATTCAATGATGGTGGCGACACAAGAGTTAGGTTGGGACATCTTAATAACTCCGAAAAGAACGTGAGCTATACATTTTATCGACGCATAAGTTCAAATGAAATAAGACAAGCATTAAAAAAGATGAAAAATCATAAGGCGGTGGGACCGAATAATATACCAATAGAAGCATGGAAATGCATGGGAGAAGAGAGCATCTCCTGCCTAACAAAATTATTTAACGCGATCCTTAAATCAAAAAAGATGCCAGATAAGTGGAAGAAGAGTATTTTGGTTCCTATATACAAGAACAAAGGAGATGTTCAAAATTGTGAAAATTACAGAGGAATTAAGTTAATGAGCCATACCATGAAACTTTGGGAGAGAGTAATAGAGCAGAGGCTCAAAAAAGAAACAGAGGTCTCAAAAAATCAATTTGGTTTCATGCCTGGTAGGTCAACAATGGAAGCTATATTCCTACTGAGGCGCCTAATGGAAAGGTATCGGGATTATCAGAAGGACCTACATATAGTGTTTATAGATCTAGAAAAGTCTATGATAGAGTCCCTAGAGAAGTATTATGGAGGGTTTTAGAGAAGAAATGAGTCCGAATAACCTATATACAAGCCCTTAAGGACATGTATCATGGTGCAGAGACAAGGGTCAGCACATGTGGAGGGAATACTGAACCGTTTAAAATTACAATAGGACTGCATCAAGGTTCTGCACTAAGTCCATATTTATTTGCTCTAGTAATGGATGAACTCACTAAAG
The DNA here is from genome assembly GCA_036245055.1 of Diospyros kaki. Classification (NCBI taxonomy): domain Eukaryota; kingdom Viridiplantae; phylum Streptophyta; class Magnoliopsida; order Ericales; family Ebenaceae; genus Diospyros; species Diospyros kaki. The sequence goes on from BSEG01000002.1 coordinate 25,070,703, forward strand.
ATATTCAGACAGAGGTGCCATGGTGTATGCTATTTGCAGACGACATAGTGTTAGTGGATGAAATAAAAGAAGAAGTGAACACTAAGCTTGAGTTGTGGAGAAACAATTTAGAATCTAAGGGATTTAAATTAAGTAGAAAGAAAATAGAATATATGGAATGTAAATTTAGTAAGAATGCAAGAGTGGAGGATGTTATAATAAAATTGAAAGACCAAATCTTACAAAGAAAATACCATTTTTGATATTTGGGATTAGTGATTCAAAAAGATGGAGAAATCCACAAGGATGTCACACATAGAATTAAGGCAGGTTGGCTAAAATGGAGAAATGCATCGGGGGTGTTATGTGATGGTAAAATCCCATTAAAACTGAAAGGAAAATTCTATAGGACAGCTATAAGACTAGTCTTGTTGTATGCCTCAGAATGTTGGGCAGTCAAATACCAACATGAGCAAAAGACGAGCGTAACGGAGATGAGGATGTTAAGATGGATGTGCGACCATACAAGAAAAGATAAAATTAGAAATGAAGTTATTCGTAATAAGGTTGGAGTAGTGCCAATCGAGGAGAAGATGAGAGAGACTAGACTAAGATGGTTCGGTCATATGAAAAGGAGATCAAGAGACGCTCATGTGAGGAGAGTTGATGAAATGGAACAATTAGTCAAAAAAAGAGGTAGAGATAGACCCAAGAAGACTTTGGGAGAGACATTAAAGTTTGATATAAAGTGTATGGACCTAAATGAAGATATGACAAAAGACAGAAATATATGAAAGTCTAGAATTCATGTAGCCAACCCCACATAGTGAGATAAAGACTGGATATGTTGTTGTTAATGCAAGTTTTGGAGCAATATCTAATTTATTTCTTCAAAATAGATAAAAAAAAAAAAAGATACGTCTCAAGAGCTTGCTCAAAGATAAGCATCTTGGGTGACTTTAAAAGCCATCAACAACTCGATAAATGAGGGTCGTTTGAGTACTGATTTCAGTAATCTAGTAATCAAGGAACACTATCCAGGACACATTAAATTGTCGGAAATAACAGAATAATGGGGGATAAGCATTCCATGGTTCTGGCAGTTTGGCTTCAGTCCTGAAAATTCATGTGCTTCTTTTACTGATGGAGGAAGAATCTCTGTGGTTGGCCCGAACTTAGTCCACCAGTCAAAGAACCATACCGGAAATGTAGTACAATTTTTGTCATGGTAGAAGAACCATGAGAGATTGCAGTTTTGATTTTGTCCCCTCAGTACTTTTGTCCAGGCGTCAATGTAGTCCCAATATGTGTACTCTGAAGGTTGAAAAGGTTGGGAAAGCTTTTTTGGTGCTGAGGGGTTTCTGTTTCCAGTCAGCCATGGACAGAACTCTGCAAATCTTAACTTTCATAAAAGCAACTTCAGCAAAATTATTTCTCTGTGACTGGAATGAGTTCCCCTCATTTTGTATCGATGAATATAAACTCATAATACTGTTGTGATGGGGCAACCGAAGAAAGGCTATAGGTTCGAGGGTGAATAATGGTCTTGACAGGTTTTATTGGGTTATTATGGTAGGCTCCAGATAATAAAGGTGATTCCAAAGTAGCTATTGGTAAGATGGTAGTCTTATCAACATATGCTGACTTTGCGAGGTTATAGTTTTAGGTTACAGTGAGGAGGTGGAAGAATTAGCTGGAATGGTGCAGATGGACAGATTGAATAAGAGGGAATTAGTGGAGGAAAATCTGTCAAAGGGACATAGTTGTGAAAGGCACGCCTGGTGCTCCTTGTGCCATAGACCCCCAAGGCGAGGCAGCCTTAAAGAGGCACACTCCTATCTGTTGAGGCGCGCACCTCTCATATCTTTAATATATATTTTTTTTAAAAAAGTAAAAAAAGGTGAAAAAACCCAGCCCTACATACCTGATGGAGACAGATCCAAAGCCCTAAAAGCCTCTCTTCCTTCTTGCAACACCAAAGAGCAGTTTACATTTCTTCCTCCGACAAGATTGGCTGGCTGGCGATGGAAAAGGACCAGCTACCACTGAAATAAGTATGTTTTTTCTTTTTCTCTCTCATTTCATCCCCCTCTTTTTTTCTTCTATTTTGGTTCTGCCTCCCTCTCTCTCTCTCTCTCTCTTGATTTTTTCTTCTTAAAAATTAAAGATTATCACAATTATTAAGGGGAAATGCTGCCGAATTTTTTTTAACTTTTGTTTTTTGTTTTTTTTTTTTTTTAATATTATACCTTTTACAACTGTAGGTATTAGTTCATCTGAGTTTCTTTTTTTTTATACATTTTAATTTTCAGGTTTCTTTTTATAATCAAAATTTTATAATCTTCTTCTCAGTCAAAGATTAGTACTCCTCTAACACTTAGAGATGAGAAGGAAGATATTGATTTTGAAGAACAATATGAAGAAAAGGACGAAGAGGAAGACTTTGGAAGTGACCAATATAATTTAGATGATGATGATCAAGAAGATCATCTTATGATTGATGTTGAATGTTATTATTGTTGTGTTTATTTTCTAGAATTTTTTTGTTTGATTATGAATTGTTTATGTTTGAATTTGATGATGAATACTTGCTAATTTATTATATTTTGTTTTTATCCTTTTAATTTACCTATATTTTATTAGATTATATTTTTTTCTCAATAGGCCTCCCCTTTGCCAGGCGCGCACCTTGCACCTTGGGTTCTAGGACCCCTTTGCGCCTTTAAATGCTATAAAAAGGGATAAGTTGATTGGATAAAGGCAATTTAGGTCCAAGTTTTACTGACGAGGAAGAGTCTTGGTTTGACGGGGTTTTTGGGAGCAGAGTGACTGATACTTTACCTGTCATATAGTTGTGGGCATAATCTGATGCTGTTAACTTAATTTTGTTCTTATCAGTACTCATGGTAGTCTTTTTCGAAGAGCTATATTCAAACGCCTGATAAAATCTAATGGCTTGAAGATGTTCACAGAGAGTTTCCATTTGGACAATTATAGTACCAATATGGGGTTAGCAAGGTCAGCTGAAATGTTCAGATTGCTGGGACAAAATTCTCTGACAATCTGTTTTCTTCTTTCCTCGACGATGGAGTAATGGACACTGGGAAATGGAGCAATAATTTCCTTATACAAAAATCTAGGGTATGATTGGGTACCATAGGTGACCAGACATTTATAAGGGCCATCATCATTTAATGGTCCAACTGTTGGATCACCTAATTTGTATCTTTCCCATAGGGATCTTGGGATCACTATTTTACGAGTTTTTGGGATTTTTAGCAAGCCTCCAGCTATAATGGATTTGAGAAGTCTTTACCACGAGCTGTTTGCTGTGGACTAGACAGATCATTCCCCTGGACCTGGTCAGTTGCCTGATTGGCAGTAGACTGTTTATCTGCTAAAGTAAGCTCATACCAATCTGGTTTAGACATAATTTTATAAAGAAAAACTGATAAGGATGGAGTGTTTGAAATAAGTTATTCTTTGTCCTGGAACTATTTTCCGGCAAAAAGCCAGGCAGAGAATTAGCTTCTCCTTTTATATATTCAATATCAAAATCGAAAATAGCTAATGATGCTTGCCATCTGGCAAAAATCTATTTAGCGGCAAGATTTTTAACATCTTTTTGTAAAACTTGTTTAGCTGATATACAGTTCACTCTAAGAAGAAATTTTTTATTTAAAAGATCATCTTGGAATTTTGTAATCCATAAGACAATGGCTAAAATTTCTTTTTTGATAGTAGAATAATTAGCTTGGTTTTTTTTTTCTAAAAATCAGAATAAAATCTAATAATATAATCTTGTGAGTTAATATGCTGTTTGAGGATACCTCCAAATCCTATGTCAGATGCATCTATCTCTACAATCTTCTGTGCTGACAGAGGTGGAGGAGTGGCAGTGATTTTACCTGAGACTTGATACAACAACAACAACATATCCGACCTTTATCCCACAATGTGGGGTCAGCTACATGAATTCTAGACTTCCATGTATTTCTGTCTTTTGTCATATCTTCATTGAGATCCATACACCTCATATCAAACTTTAATATCTTTCCCAAAGTCTTCTTAGATCTGCCTCTACCTCTTTTTTTGACTAATTGTTCCATTTCATCAACTCTCCTCACAAGAGCGTCTCTTGGTCTCTTTCTCACATGACCAAACCATCTTAGTCTAGTTTTTCTCATTTTCTCCTCTATTGGCACTACTCCTATCTTATTACGAATAACTTCATTTCTAATTTTATCTTTTCTTGTATGGCCATACATCCATCTTAACATCCTCATCTCCGCTACGCTCGTCTTTTACTCATGCTGGTATTTGACTGCCCAACATTCTGAGCCGTACAACAAAACTGGTCTTATAGCTGTCCTATAGAATTTTCCTTTCAGTTTTAATGAGATTTTAGCATCACATAACACCCCTGATGCATTTCTCCATTTTAGCCAACCTGTCTTAATTCTATGTGTGACATCCTCATGAACTTCTCCATCTTTTGAATCATTAATCCCAAATATCGAAAATAGTCTTTTCTTTGTAAGATTTGATCTTTCAATTTTATTATAACATCCTCCACTCTTGCATTCTTACTAAATTTACATTCCATATATTTTGTTTTCTTTTTGCTTAATTTAAATCCCTTAGATTCTAAATTGTTTCTCCATAACTCAAGCTTAGTGTTCACTCCTTCTTTTCGTTTCATCCACTAACACTATGTCGTCTGCAAATAGCATACACCATGGCACCTCTGTCTGAATATCTTTAGTGAGTTCATCCATTACTAAAGCAAATAAGTATGGACTTAGTGCAGAACCTTGATGCAATCCTATTGTAATTTTAAACAGTTCAGTATCCCCTCCGCATGTTCTAACCCTTGTCTCTGCACCATGATACATGTCCTTTAGGGCTTGTATAAAGGCTATTCGGACTCCTTTCTTCTCTAAAACCCTCCATAATATTTCTCTAGGGACCCTATCATAGGCCTTTTCTAGATCTATAAACACCATATGTAGGTCCTTCTGATGATCCCGATACCTTTCCATTAGGCGTCTTAGTAGGTATATAGCTTCCATTGTTGACTTACCAAGCATGAAACCAAACTGATTTTTCGAGACCTCCATTTCTTTTCTGAGCCTCTGCTCTATTACTCTCTCCCAAAGTTTCATGGTATGGCTCATTAACTTAATTCCTCTGTAATTTTCATAGTTTTGAACATCTCTTTTATTCTTATATATTGGGACCAAAGTACTCTTCCTCCACTCATCTGGCATCTTTTTCGATTTAAAAATCGCGTTAAATAAATTCGTTAGCCAAGAGATGCCCTCTTCTCCCATGCATTTCCATGCTTCTATTAGTATATTATCTGGTCCCACCGCCTTATGATTTTTTATCTTTTTTAATGCTTGCCTTATTTCATTTGAACTTATGCGTCGATAAAACGTATAGCTCACGTTCCCTTCGGAGTTACTAAGATATCCCAGCCTAACTCTTGTGTCGCCATCATCATTGAATAATTTTGTGAAATACTCCTTCCATCTCTTCTTCATCGCTCCCTCATTCACTAATACATTTTGATTTTCATCTTTTATGCATTTCACTTTATTTAAATCCCTTGTTTTTCTTTCTCTTGCTTTAGCTAATTTATATATATCCCTTTCTCCATCTTTTGTATCAAGTCGTTTATATAGATTCTCGTATGCTTTTGACCTTGCTTCACTAACAGCTTTTTTTGCTGCCTTTTTTTATTCTTTATAAATTTTTTGATTTTCTTCATTGTTGCACTGATATACAGCCTTATAGCAATTTTTCTTATTTTTAATTTTCAATTGTACTTCTTCATTCCACCACCAAGACTCCTTAAAGTTAGGGGCTCTACCATTTGTCTCTCCAAGCACTACCTTTGTTGTGCTTCTCAGGGCATTAGCCATTTCTTTCCACATTTGGTTTGTTTGTCCTTCTTCATTTCATTCTCTTCTACCCCTTAATTTTTCTTTGAAGATTAGTTGTTTCTCCTCTTTTAAATCCTACCACCTGATTCTTGGATTTTGTTTTATGTGATTTTTTCTCTTCCAATTTCTTACTTGGACGTCAAGTACTAGAAGTTTATATTGAGTAGTCAAACACTCTCCCGGTATCACCTTACAATCCCTACAATCCCGGTATCACCTTACCTAAGACTTGATAGTCTGGACAATTTTAGTGTGTTGTTCTGTCCATGGGATTGGGCTTCCTTTTAGGTAGTCAAATAAAATATTACACTGGGGCTTGATATTCTTACAGAAGTCAACTACATAATTTAATGATCCAAGAAATCATTGTAACTGATTTTTGTCTAAGATTTGATCAGGGAATTTATCTTCAAAGTCTACAGTTCATTGTATAGGAACAATAGTTCCATTTTCTAATATTATGTAAAAGAATGTCTTTACATGCTTCCAGTGATCATCTAGATTATTGCTAAGTACTAATACATCATCTATGAAGGCAATTATATAAGTTGTGTATGGGTTGAGGATGTCATTCATGCTGTTTTGGAATTCTGAAGGAGTATTTTTTAGTCCAAAGGGCATTACATTCCACTCGCATTGTCCGAATGAAACTGTAAATGCTGTTTTATAGCAATCCTTTTCAGCAATTTGGATTTTCCAAAATCCTGATTTCATATCAAATTTTGAAAATATTTTTTCTTTATATAATCTATTCAAAAGGTTTTGATTTATTAGGTACAGGATACCTAATCCATTTTAGGCTGTATTCAGGGGCTTGTAATTGATGACTAACTTGGGACTTCCTCTTCAGTTCTGCAGCTTTATTGACATAGAAGGCTGAGCAGGACCATGGGGACTTGGATTTTCTAATAAGATTTTTATCTAATAAATCGTGTATTTCTTTTTTGTAGTATTCTACTAATTCTAGCGACATCTATATAGGTCGTGCTTTAGAAGGGATATTTTTATCTGTAAATCCTGATTCATAGGGCAAGTCTACAATATGTTGGTTTCTATTCCAAAAAGAATTAGGTATTGTAGAACAAACTTCTGATTCTAACATTGTTTCGAAGTGTTGGATTTTTTGGTTGGTTTGAGGCTCATTTAATTGTTCTTCTTTTCTTTTTAGGGTGAATTCTTCTTTGAAAAATAAAACCTGTTTTTGTTTTGAATTTTTTGTTGTTCAATTAAGGCATTTTTTAGGAGATTAATGTCTCCAGTTGTGGCAGGAAAGGAAAATTTAAATAAGATAGGTGTTCCCATGCATTCTGTTCTAAATTCCTTCTTCAGTAACTTCCATGGGAAATAAAAGCTGAAGGAACAGTGTTCCTAAAATGATTGGTGTAGTAGATTTTTGACTAAAAGAAACGAGGTAGAGAAACAAACATTCTGATTACATACATGTGCATGGGGAATTTTATAACGAATTCGTAACTAGTCATTGTTTGCTGCTGTTAAGGTTTCTTTTGTTTTTTTGAAAAAAAATTAGTGGGTACTAAGCTTTCTAGTATGCAGTTCATATTGGCTCCAGAGTCAAAGAGGGTTGTAGTTTCTAATTTAAAATTTTTTATTCTGATAGTAATATCAATATACCACTTTTGTTAAGTTATTCTGCTTAGGAGGTTAACAAAAACAGTGTTCTTCATCATTTTCGTTTGGTTCAACTTTTATAGTATTAGAAGGTTCTTCATCAGTAGTCAAGAGGTGGAGGGTAGAAGGTATCTATCTTTTCTCTTAGATTTGTAATTAGGTTGTCTTGTTCTAATTGGTGTAAGGAGGTCTTCATTATTTCCAGTTCCTGTTTTACACCTGATACTTCTTTTAAAATTTTGATTTCTAACTGCAAGTCTTTAGGGGTAATCTTGTTTCCTAGAGTTACTAGCCAGGCAATTTCTTGAAAATCCGTTCTGGGGGTCTTGTTTTTAGGAAGAGGTTAGTTATTACTAATCATATTATGAAATTGTTGGAGATATTGATGCTTAATTTGGGGGTCTTCACTTTTGTCTATCATGTCCAACATTATTTGGATATTTTCAGTGCCTAGTGGACATACCTTATTATTGCAGTAGCATGATTTTCTTTTACACTCTGATGAAGATGTCCCTGTGTCAGAGGTTTCTAAAGTGTCTGTCTGAGCTCGCTTAGAGTTCTAAATTTTCATTATCAGATAGTTCTTTTTCAGATTCTGATTGACTGTCTTCCCACAGACAGGCCATAAGTTGTTCCTTGTGTTGATAATCTAATTGGCGTTCATTTAACTTCTTTCATAATTTGCAATGTGGGGCTATGTCTCCCTTCTGCCCACATTTATAGCAAGTAATTGTATTTGATTTTGTGGTCTTCTGATATCTTTTATATCCACTAGTGTTTTACTTATGTTTATTTACAGGCTTTTGTTAATAATCTGGTTTATATTTTCTGTGAAACGGCTTCTTATGAAATATGGGGAATCTTTATGACCCTAGATTTGACTTTCTTCTTATTATATTTCAATATATGACAGCCAAATTGTTCACACTAATTTCCTAATTCTCCTTTACTACTAGCCTTTTGTTTTTTAAGTTGGTCATTTAGGGCTAAGTCATTACATAATCTTAGGGCTGTTTTTGTAATGATATGGATTAGTTCTCCATAAGTAAAAAGGTCATAGTTAATTCCCTCTCCTGTGGACCTATTTTCTGTTATTAAGTTATCTTTAACCTGATTGGCAAAGGATCCAGGAAGGCCATTGATAAATTTTTCTTTATAATAACTGGCTGCTGAGTCTTCTCTTCCATATAGTCTGCTAAGAAATGTATCCTTATACTGTGTAAAATCGACATCTAAGGTTATTTAGTAATTCTCCCAATTGTTTACCTAGATCACTGGGACTTCCAATGAAGTGGACCATGATAGAGCACAAGAGTGTTGTAACAATCTTACGAATAGCTGATCCCGCTGGCTCTAGAATGGGCTGATTTGTGGGTTAGCCTATCTTGACTAATTTCAATATGTTATGTCTCTAGAGGGGTGGTTTTAGACCATCCCCGTAATTGTCCAATAAACATTTGGGTTAAAGTGGTAGCTGCTTCCTCTTCTAACTATCCTTCGTTCTTGTAAACATTGGCAATTTGGGTTAAAGTGGTAGCTTCTTCCTCTTCTAACTATCCTTCGTTCTTGTAAATATTGGCAACATTCGCCATCTTATTTGTAGTTTGGAAAATCTGATAGGGGCTTAGTCCATCAGTATTCCACTAGTAAATAACAGTGCCAGTAAAATATTCTGGTGGCTATGGAAAAGGTTGATCTATCTCCAGATATACAAGAGAAGGCCTAGAGTAGTATGGTTGAGTAAAGATAATATATGTTATAGTCCACTGCAAGGTATGGAACTTGTCCCACATCGAAAGTTTAGGCTCTTGGTGTGGGGTTTATAACCTTTAGGGCACATTTCCCTTGACAAGTAGCTTTTGAGGACAAGTTCTACCCAAGGGATGTAACAGTGGCATCAGAGTCGACCCCATGCCTCCTAGTTGCAATTGTGCGGCGATGGAGGTGATGCCGACATTGCAGAGTTCGTCCAGGACTAGTCGTGGCTAGTGCACAATTTATCGTCATGGGTGCCAGATTGCAAAGCATGGTGGTATATTATAGTTCACTGCAAGGTATGGGACTTGTCCCACATTGAAAGTTTAGGTTCTTGGTATGGGGTTATAACCTCTTGAGTACCCTCCCCTTGACAGCTAACTTTTGAAGGTGAGTTATACCCAAGGGTTGTAACAGTACATTGTTTACCAGTGTTATTAGAGGGGCGCCTAGGCACAAAGCACACCTTGAGCACCTTGAATACTTCCAAGCAGGCGCACACTAGCAAGGCACACCCATGATTGTTGAGTTGTTAGACAAGCTTTATGGGGCAACCTACTTCACTAAACTCGATTTAAGGATAAGCTACCACCAAATTAGCATACATCCTCTTGATATGGAGAAGACAAAATGCACCAAGGACACTACGAATATTTGGTTATGTCGTTTAGGTTGACAAATGCTCCATTGACATTCCAATCTCTAATGAATTAGTGGGTGTACCCCTGAGGTTAAAAACTCAGAACAGTTTACCCTTCATTAATAAACTGACACTAAATTGTTTAAAATGCCCAAAATAGCCTTAAACTCCCCCCCCCCCCCCAACCACTCCAGTGAAGGCAATGGCAGTGGCAGCAGCAGCTCTTTGTCTCTATTACACCCTCCTCTACTAACCTAGCCATCCTTGGGTTGCCATTGCTAGGCTCGTTTCCAATGATGGAAACCAAGGCATCGATGGGTTTATTCCTAGCAATTTCTAGGGGAGGCAATCAAGAGGACACACGTTTTTGGGATTAGAAACTTGGGAAAGACTGGAGATGATTGAGTTGACTATGAAGGGGAGGCCTCCATTGGGGATGTTTTCGAGGTCAACGTTGGCAAGAGGCCCCTACCTCGATGTACAATGAACCAGAGTGTCCAACATTGGTGAAAGAGGTCTTGTAACTGTTGCTGCCACTGATAGTGGCCAACCACCACCAATGTTTTTTTTTTTTTTTTTTTTCCCTATTTTCAAAAATGAGAGAGGAGAGAGAGATTGAGAAGGCAGGGGTAAAACTACCATTTTAATTAATTTTTTAACAGGAGTGTTTGCTGTAATTTCCCAAAATGGAGGGATGATCCATGTAATTAGGTCTTACCTTGGGGGTGGTTAGTGTACCTAATTACTCTTTTATGTATAGTAAAACAATGGAAGAACATCTGAATGTATTAGAACACTATTTTTCATTTTGAGATCTCATATACTCTTTGTAGAGAAAGTGAAAGTGCCGCTTTTGACAAAGACTGGTGAAGTACTTAGGATATTTAATTAGAAGTTGATTGGAAAAAAAAAAACTATAGATATACTTGAATGGCCAAAACTTAAATCAGTTAAAGTTTTGAGAGGATTCCTGAGGCAAACAGGATACTACCACAAGTTCATGCAAAATTACGGCAAGATACCTGCTCCTTTAACTTAAATTTTCAAGAAGGGAAGTTTCAAGTTAGAACCTCAGTAGAAGGGGGCATTTGAGCAACTCAAGCAACTGATGACTCGAGCTCTAGTGTTTACCTTACCAAATACTAAGCCATTTATTGTCAAATGTGATGCATCTGGGGCAGGTATTGAAACAGTTTTAGTGCAGGACCACTAGCTTTCTTTAGTCATGCCTTGCAAGGTTAAATTTATTTTTATCTACCAATGAAAAAGAATGCTATCTTTGGTTCATGCAATTCAAAAGTGGAGGCATTATCTATTGGGTCGGCAATTTGTGGTCAAAAAGAAGCTTGAAAGATTTGTGGGACTAGAATATTACAATGTCAGCTCATTAAAGGTGGGTGATCAAGTTCATAGGATATGACTTTATAAATAAGTCTGGGAAACAGAATGTGGCAGCATATGCATTATTAGTAAGGGAAGAACATTTTTCCATATCAACACTTGCCCCATGTTGGGTAACAGCAATCCAGGAGGATGTCGAAACAAATTCAAAGTTACAACAGATTGTGGAATGGTAGACTCCCAGGAATTGTAAGATTAGTCGATTCAATAGGAAAGATTTCCAATCCAATAACAACCGAAAAGATAAGAAAACAGGGCAATTCGAGAGGCCCTTAATCTCTCCTACTCTACTGAAAAATTCTTCACCCCTCCCGCACCTGCCACCACCTCTCTTTTATTCCTCCTTCTCCAACGGAATTGGAATCTGCACATGCAGGTTGTTACACAACCTTGTAATTCCTGTTCTACCCCTCCTCCACCTGGCTGGCTGTTACAACCACCAGCCTAATTCCCAAACTATCCCCGATTCCTTGGATGCCTTTGGTATGTCCAGTGAATCGGGGGTCTATCATGGAACAAGTCCTGAAGGGAGAAGTTGTCAGTCCTTGGAGCTACAAAGAAATAGTTACTTTCTAAAGGCAGAATATTCTTGCTACCTGGGTGGGTCCACTTAAATTCCTACCATTGTGGAGCGATGCACTCAATACAACATGAAGGCCATCACAGGACCCTTCAATTTATCGAAGTTGTTTCCTACTGGTTCATGATGAGAGAGGACATGAGAAACTACATCAAACAGTATGATACTTGTCAACAACACAAGGGCGAACAGACTTCACTGGATGGATTGCTTCGACCTACCCCAATTCCATACCAAGTTTTGACTGAGATATCCAAGGATTTCACTGAGACTTGGCCATGTCCCAGATTCCCTTTCCCAGGCTAACTCAACCAAGTCTACAATTTTTTGTAGCAGTGGTTTGCTTGTCCAAGCCTACACATGTTATGCCCCTTTCTCATCCATACACAACAATATCAGCAGCTCAATTATTATTTGATAACATATTCATGCTATACGGGATGCCTAAGTCCATTGTATGTGATAGAGATAAGGCCCTCACTAGCTAGTATTTGAAGGAATTATTTAATTTTTAGGAAACCAACTTCAATTTTTCTCTTCTTATCACCCTCAAAAGGATGGATAGATTGTGCAATGTGTTATGTGGATTTCTTGGGCTGAGTATTGTTACAATACAAGCACTTACAGTACTACTAAGAAGACACCTTTTGAATTGTGTATAATTAGGAACTTTGCTAACATATGTGCCAGGCAAGGCACAAGTCAAGTCGGTGGAAAACAAACTAACTGGTCAAGTTCACATCTTCAATGAACTAAAAAATTAGTGGCAAGTTGCCCAAGACTGCATGAAAAAAATCTAAGTTCTCATCGGGTAGACAGAAACTTTGAAGTTAGTGAAGTTGTTTATGTATGCCTGTAGCCGTATAGGTAGATATCTGTAACAGTTAGGAGGAATTTGAAGCAATCATGGAGGTTCTGTGGGGTAATGTGGACCCTCCAAGATCATCAAAAAAAATTGGACCCATCACTTATGAGCTTCAAATGCCAATTGGATCAAGGATTCACCTTGTGTTTCATGTATCTTATTTGAATTAAGAGGTTGGGGCAGTTTTACAAGTGCAGCAGGAATTGCCAAGGGTGCATGAAGAAGAGGATATTATCTTGGCTTAGCTGCAACCAGTACTTGTGCAACAAATCTGCATGCTTCACAAAAAAGTTCTTGTTCATTGGCAAGGGCATCTCCTTCAGTGCAACTTGGGAACACCATGAGCAGTTAAAAGATTGTTTTCAAGATTTCCACCCTGAGGGAAAGGTTGATTTTTAGGAAGGCAGGATGTAATGGTTTTATTTATTTATTTACAAGCGTATTTAGGCACAGTATAAATAATATTAAGATTAAAATGTAGTTATAATTTATACGTATTATGTTGTAATAATTTTGCTTGTATTAAATGCTCTACAAAACTCAAACATATAAGACTTATAATGTACACTAATATTGCAAATCAAAATATAAGAGCAAATAAAAAAAAATGGTAAACACTAAACAAAAAATAGAAATTAAAGTTATTGTATACTTATTAACGTTTTATAACAAAAAGAAAAAAACTTATTAAATCTATATAATAAACACATCAGTGAGTGTTTTACAATCTAAACAAATTAAATTTAAAATTAAATATCAAACAATACATACCAGCTACCATGGTCACCATGGCCGCGGCCATCAACGGGGGGGACCCCATCTCGAGGTTGGAGAACCTTGGGTTCCCAACTGTGAGTGGTTAGGAACCCTTGTGTTCCCAAACCTTGGGTTCTCCAACCATGCATGGTCAAGAACTCTTTAATTTTTATATCATTTTAATTTAAAAAAGATTTAAAAAAATAAAATTAATAAAATAAAAATAGAATTAAAAAAATGAATTCTTTTTGAATATTTGCATCTTTAAGTAACTCAATAGGATAGATTAACCAATTTCGCATTTCTTGAAGTATCAAAGATTCAACACCTAAAGATAAAAATATTAAATTTTGATTTAAGTTTTCTACTTTGAATAAAGTTTTACACTAAAAACAGCATTTGATCATCAATGATTTAAAAAAGAGATTTTTATTTCTTTTGGAATTGAATAATCCATGTAAAATTCTTATACATTAAAACATACACAATTGGTGTTTTTTTATTTAAAAAAATTCAAAAATTAAGTATTAAAACTTACATGATATTTCAAAAAATTTAAAAAACTTATATTGTTGATATTTAGAATTTTTAAAAATTAAGTATTAAATGTTTTAAAAATTAAAATTTAAAAAAAAAAAAGAAAAAGAGTGTATAAAAAAAATTACACTTTGGTGTTTTTTTATTTAAAAAATTTCAAATAAAATTAAGTATTGATATTTAAAAATTAAAAATTATATATTAATTTTTTAAAAAAAATAAATTTTTAAAAATTTAAAAATTTAAAAAAAATTTGGAGATCCTGACCACCACTAGTCGAGGGCTCCAAGGGTCCCCCATTTTCGATTCTCTAGCACGCTCTTCAAGGCCCAAAATTTTTTCCAAATTTTCTAAAATTTTTGGACATTTTCTCCCTTTTTCCTAGTTTTTCAAAATTTATTTTCTTTTATTTTATTCTTCTTTTTTTTTTTTTTTCTCCTTCTCCCTTCCATCTTTTTCCTCCTGCTTCTTCTTCCTGTAACGCACAGCCACCGCTCGCGCACAGCACCGGCCACCCGCTAGCCAATGCCGTCTCTGTCGATCATCCTCAGTCGCTACCATCAGGCGTCGCCATCACAGGCCACCTCCCACGCCTCTGCCTGCACACACGGACCGCCACTGCGGCAATCGCCACCGTCCACTAGTCATCGCGGCCACCACTGGCCGCCACCACTCGTCGCCTTAGTCGCTGCTCGCCACTTCGCCCGACGCCACGACTGCCATGGCCTCCCTGCTACTGGCCGCTACAACCTCCATGGCTGCTACCCCCCCCCACACCGCCTCTCGGACCACCATCACCCCCCTGCCAGCCGCTCGCAACGCCTCACCCCTACCCGTTGTCGTCCCTCCCGCCCTTCCTCATCACCGTCACACCTCGCCACTGCTTGCTCTCTGTATATATCTAGAGAGAGAGAGAGGGTGTATATGCGTATGTGAGAAGCAATGAGTGAGGGCGATGGGCTGGTGATCACGCGAGTGTATATGCGTATGTATATATATGTGTGTGTGTGTGTGTGCTTGTGTGTGTATATATATGTATGCGTATGTGTGTGTATACATGTATGTGTGTGTTTGGGGATGACCTTGAGGGGGGGGGGGGGCGATGACGTGGGTGGGGGTTTATGAGAGAGAGAAAGAGAGGGAGAGAGAGAGACAGTGAGTGAGGGAGTGGGTGGGTCTGTGAGAGAGAGGCAGTGAGGGAGGATGGAATGGTTTTGGGGGGAAAAAAATATATTGGGTATTTGATCTTAGCCATTGATCAACATTCAAAATTCATCTCAGCCATAGGATCAAAATGTATCTTAGACATTTTCAAAAACCGTTCTTCTTTATTATATAGATTTATTGGTGAATGTAATGGTTTTATTTTGTTGAAAGTGCTAGTGGATTAATTCTTATTAGTGAACTAAGTCTTGCATCCTTAAGAGCGGCCCTACTTCTTAAGAACGTTTGTTGAATATTACTTCAAGTTATGAGTCAGTTGAGGTTGTGAATGTAAATGGAGTGCTAATAGATGTAACAAGGGGATCTTTTTTTTTTTTTTTTTTTTTTTTTGGGGGGGGGGGGGGGGCGCTCAGTAATGCAATTTTAAGGAGATTACTTTCCCTCAAACAAAACTATCTTTCTCCTCTCTAATTTCTTTTTTTTTTAATTGAAAATAGCTAGAAACAGAAACAAATATGGGTTTTAAGAGGTTGTCTAATTAGCCCTAGATAGTATCTTGGGCGCCTCACCGGATTGGCACATAACCTGCTTGGAATCAAGCAAAGGCATCACATCAAGGTGCTAGTCTATCTTAAGAGTATATGAGCCCCAAATCTGATAATACAGGGAATTAGCTACAGACAAACCGAAACATGGTATAATTACTAGAATAAGTTGCTATGCTGGTAGCTTTAGGAACTGGACCAGAAGCATGAAATTAGGTTGTGAAACCAAGTCAATGCCCAGCCATACAAATTTACGGGCAACTAACAATTGAACCACTCAATTACCATATGGCTTAGTTACCGCATTAATTCACCAAGAGAGTCAAAGCCTAGTTCAAGAACACAAAAGCCCTAAGTACGCAATTTATGTATGTACACCTAAGAAAGAGAAGAGTAGAGTAGTACCTCCACAACAGAAGCAACAGTAACAGCAAGAGAGGATCAGAAGCAGCTCCCGGCACAAGAGCAGGGCCCCACCACCACGTTGCACTTCTGAATCGACTGCGTCTCCTCCTTCACTAACATCCACGAGTTTCTGCTGAGACTGATGCTTCTGTTGCTGCTTCATCCTATGGAGGTTCCATTCCAAATTCTGCAGGTACGCGAACTTGAACGACTCTCTGATCCTCAAAGACGGCCATAGATGCATCCCTTTTAATGCTTTCTCTCTGAATACAATATAAAACTTTCTTTCCTTACTGGATCATCAAGTTTCAGCAGAGCTATCAGCTACGGAGTTCCCTTCTGGGTTGCGTCGGCCGCCGGTCGACCATCTTGCGGCCAATGGCATTGCACCTTTAAAGTTCAATGAAATGACTTCGGCCATCATTATATTTTCCAAAATAAAAGATACATCCCCTGTTGTTATAATATTAAAATAAATTAATTATTTTTTCCTTATAATTTAATCACTTGCCCCCTTCGCTCCCGATAATGACACGTTTGATACGAGCATAAGCTACTCAAATTACCATTTTTTAAGTTAATACCATATTTGGCATTGTTACATAGGTGGGATACATTATACAAAGGATAAAATAATGTGATGGATGTGTGATAAACTTGTCTCATTTTGTCCCACCGTGGAATTTATAATTAACTCAAATTAAATGTATAAAATTATCTTTAATCTTTTTATAAGAAAAAAACATTTTTGTCTCAAGTAAAAAAACTAATTACATTCTATAGACACTTTTATATAAGATACCTAAAGTATCCTTAATGACACTTTTATATAAGATACCTAAAGTATCCTTAATGAAGTTTAAAAATAAAGAGCATGTATTACTCTTAACCTCATTTACGAAAATATCTTTATCTCTTTCATGTTATCTTTCTTTATTTCTTTTCTTCTAACATTCACTCTCTAACTTTATCCGTTGTCGAAACCCTTCAAACTCAATCATTCTTCTTATTTGCTTGTTGGTTGATTCAAACTTGTTCATCAATCGCAACTAGGACCTCATTGAAGTTGCATTCACTAAGTTTTTTTTCTTCAACAAGTATTCTCAATCAATTTGAAGGTATCGATTTTAATTTGTTTTATTTTTCATTATTTTTATTTTTATAACACATTACTTATTAAGCTGTGTAGAATTATTGTGATTATGAGTATAACACATATTTTGGTAATTTTGCTTAAATATCATTCTAGATCTGACTGATTTACGTGAAACAAAAAAATTTCAAAACTTCACATCATAATCGGGTTTAGTGGAGCCAGGAAACCCGATCAGGTTTTGTTGCCCCACCAAACCCGATTGGGTTCTTGATCGGGTTTGGTAGGGTCAAGAAATTGATCGAGTTTCACGGCCCCACCAAACCTGATCGGGTTTCGTGGGCCCACAAAATCCACACCCACCAAGTCCGATTGGGTTTCACATTAAATTTGATGTTATCATATTACTTAATAAAAAAAAATTGACTTTTTAAAAAATTAAATTAAAAACTAAACACTTAAAAGACATAATTTCTAAAGTTTTTCATAAAATTTTTAAAAATTATGAGTGTTATTTTTAATTTTTTTTTCATAAACTACATATTTAGTTAAAATTAGAAGATTATATTAATAATAAGATTGTTGTTTTATAAGTTAAAAATCATGAATTTAAATTTTACAACTCGTCTCTCAAGAAAAAGAAAATAAAATATAAATTTCAAAAAACAAATAAGCCTTACCAATAGTTAGGACCGATTTGTGCACGCGTGTGTGTGTCTCATTGCACCCATGGTCAGACTAATTTCTTCTTTTGAATCTTACAACAACGGATGTAGCGTCGTTGGTTATCGTGTGGAATGGAGAATGGAATGATAATAAGTACGTAAAGGGTAATAAGATGTGTATGGGGGCCTACAAGAATGTGACTTTTATTGAATTGGTTGTGACTGTTTACACAATGACGGGAATTGATAAAATAAGATACGACATCAACATTCATTTTGTAACAAAACCTTCAAGCAGTCTTCCAGCTTGTAAGTTCCTTATCAAGGACAACCATGGCGTCAGGTTTATTATGTTCAATGAAAACAGATATAAAGTGATCTATGTTGATATGATTTGCAAAGATGCTGGAATTTCTAACCTACATAGTCAGCCACAAAACTAATTGCCTTCATAAAGTGGTGGTAATCAGGATACAGGTGTTGTCATTTCACTTACATCCGCACATAGTCTATTGTGAAATGATGATTTTGGTATATATGGTATGACTAGTTTGTCAAATAATGTTGCACACACAGATAACAATGATGGTAATAATGAAATATATGATAATTACATAGATAATGGTGATAATAGTGGTGGTGATGATAAAGAATGAGCCAGTGTGGAGTACCTAGAAGTATGATTTTCAGGTTCATAATTTGAGAACAACCTTTTACAATGGAACTGAATCATTCTTGGTGTAAAAAATTATGCAACTGAGGTAACGCAACCCAAAGTGTTGACTCTCTACCATGGTGATATTTTTTATCAAGGCACACTATTTAAAAGTAAACAAGAACTAATTTTGGTCTTTACACATTATTGTGTTAATCTGAAGATGGACTATCGAATCAGACGTTCACACACAGTTTGATTTGAGCCCGGTTGCAATGATATGAACTGCAAGTTTTTGCTTCATACAAGATGCAGACCCAATTGTTCATTTTGGCATGAGGTGAAGTTTATGCCGAGTCACACATGTACTCTAGACGTCTATGATTCACATTTTCAGAGTGTGAAGGCTATTGTCATCAAAAGTTGGTACTCAGAAAGAGTGGCGAGTGGTAAATATACACCTGGAATGCTAATAAGGGAGTTGCTAAAGCAATATGGTATGCAGATCATATACACTAAAGCTTGGAGGTCATTACAACATGCAAAGAAACTCACTTATGGCAATGCGGATGAGTTATTTCAGCAGTTACCCTTATATTTTCATATGTTAAAAGAAACAAATCCCGACAGTATCACGGCAATAGAGACAGATGAAAATAATCATTTCTTATATTCATTTTTTGTGCTCAAAGTTTTCCTTTAGCGTTTTCGGTCTTACATAAGATCGGTTGTTTCCATTGTGACACCTATTTAAAAGATGAATAAAAATGGGTAATTTTTTTGGCTACCTGCAAAGATGGGGAGGAGATGATTTATCCCATCGCTTTTGGATTCGAAGATGGTGAGTCTAACAAGTCAGGGATTTGGTATTTAATGAAATCGAGAGAGGCTATCGACATACAAGATGATTTGGTCATCGTATCTGATCGTCACCAAAGCATTGCGAACACAATAAGCCGTGTCTTCTCTTCTGTCCCACATGTGTTTTATTTCTTCCGCCTTAAGCAAAACTTGAAGAAACAGTGTAGATAGCGAAAGGATGTGATGGATGCATTCTATCGTGCAACATACAGCTACACCACAGTAGAGTGATACATACTTAGCAGAAATCTAATCGATGCATCCTCAGACGCATCTAACATTGGTAGAAGCAAAATTAGAAAAATGGTCACGTGCATATTCTCCGAGAATAAGATATTCCATAATGAACACCAACATTGTCGAGTCTCTTAATAAATGCATGATGAAAGCATGTCAGTTGCCTATAATAAGTGCATATGAATTTCTGAGACATATGCTTCAGAAATGGTTCAGCGATAGGCGTGCTACTGCTGCCTGACTCGAAACTGATGTTACCTCTGCTGCAGTGGCACATATCAACTTTGTCTATAACAAAACATTAGATCGAGGATGTCGCGTAGTTCTTATAATACACAAGAACAAGTACTTGGTGAAACATGCTAAGGAAGGCAATGGGATAGTTGACATTACTGCGAGAAGATACAATTGTCGTAAGTAGGAACTTGATTAATTGTCGTGTCTTCATGCAATTGCTGCTGGCAAGTATCATGGTTTGACTTTACTTTGTTTATTACGTTCATTATTTAATATAATATATTAAGACTTTGTCTTTCTTTGTCATACGTGATAGTTTAATGCGCATGCACTACTAAACGTTTTGCCATCAATATTACACCGCAGACTAGATTAGGTGCGCATATGCACCTCCCATCAATTCTCTCCCTAACAAGTCCGCTTAGGTTATACCTATATACATCAAAGGTGTGGTTGTACTCTCACCCACACAAAGAAGACAACCGGGTAGATCGAGAAAGGGTCGGATTCCTTCCGTTAGGGAAGCTCATAAAAGGAAATCATGTGAAAAATACTTTGCACAAGGACACAACAATCTTAGTTGCCCTAATGAATGGACTTCCTCCATCGGAAAGTCGAGCATAGCCTCTACTCAGGAATCCAGAGTCGCTGACAGGGCCGTTGTAAAGGCAAGCCGAAAATGCAGCATTTGCAAAAAGACTGGATACACTCGTCGTCGGTGCCCTGTACGGTTGTGCATTCCTATTGATGATAATATTGGAAACGATGCAAACAATCAATAGACATAAAGTCATTCACGCATGGTATAATGTCATCACTTATTTTTTAAACAATAATGTGATTTCTTACTCGCATTTACAGTGTTACTAGATTTCTTAATGACCATATAATCTTTCGTGTTTCAGCAATGCTTAAAAATCATTGCTAAGACAAAAAGAATATGACCAAAAGGCTTTTGACACAGCATGTAATACCCCAAGAGCCCAAAGAAGATTAGTATATATCAAGAATAGTGTAAGAAATGAAACAACACTAGCTGAATACATTTTGGGCTGAATGTTGGCAAGGAACTCCCAAGTTAAGCGTGCTTAACCTAGGGTAATCCAAGGATGGGTGACCCCCTGGGAAGTTCGTGTAGACCCATCAAGGTAAGTTGTTCCGGTCCTTCCTATTGCTCGAACGGGATGTTACAGGTGGTATCAGAGCCGACCCTTGGAGAAGGCGGTTTGATGAGGGCGGGGAGTGGCACCGGGGCGCGAGGCCTGATCAAGGAGCGGCTCCTGACAGGCTTCTAGGATGGCAGCCTCCAAATGGGAGAAGGTCTGGGACCAGTTGTAAGGTCGCATGACGAGGACGTCATGTGCTCAAGGGAGGAGAATGTAATACCCCAAGAGCCCAGAAAAGAGTAGTATATATCGAGGATAAGTAAGGAAGGAAACAATACCAGCTAGATACCTTTTTGGCTGAATATTGGCAAAGAACTCCGGGGTTAAGCGTGCTTGAGTTGAAGCAACTCAAGGATGGGTGACCCCTTGAGAAATTCGTGTAGGCCCATCAAGGTAAGTTATTCCGGTCTTTTCTATCGCTCGAATGGGATGTTACAGGAAATGTAATACCCCAAGAGCCCAGAAAAGAGTAGTATATATCGAGGATAAGTAAGGAAGGAAACAACACCAGTTGGATACCTTTTGGGCTGAATGTTGGCAAAGAACTCCGAGGTTAAGCATGATTGAGTTGAAGCAACTCAAAGATGGTGACCCCCTGGGAAGTTCGTGTAGGCCCATCAAGGTAAGTTGTTCTGGTCCTTCCTATCGCTCGAGCGGGATGTTACAGGTGGTATTAGAGCCGACCTTTGGTGAAAGCGATCCGATGAGGGCGGGGAGTGGCGTCGAGGCTCGAAAACCTGTACAAGGAGCGGCTTCTGGCAGCCCCAAAGGGGAGAAGGTTTGGGACCAGTTGTAAGGTTACATAATGAGGACGTCATGTGCTTAAGAGGGGGAGAATGTAATACCCCAAAAGCCCAAAAAAAATTAGTATATATCGAGGATAGTGTAAGAAAGGAAACAACACCAGCTGGATTCCTTTTGGGCTGAATGTTGGCAAATAACTCCCAAGTTAAGCGTGCTTGACCTGGGGCAATCCAAGAATAGGTGACCCCCCAGGAAGTTCACGTAAGCCCATCAGGGTAAGTTGTTCCGGTCCTTCCTATCGCTCGAATGGGATGTTACACAGCATCACTCAAATATATTTTCTGCTTTAAGAAATAAATGTTGTTTTTTACATTATTATTTAAACTGAGATTTATTCATATTTTAGCAATTGTAATATTTTAGCTTCATTTACCTAATACAGGTTCAATGCCTCGAAAACAAGGGAGACTCTGCCGAAATTTTTATAAAAATTTAATTAAGTAAATGTAAAGAAAGTGAATAAAGAAAGATAACTATAAAAGATGAAATTGTGTGCCTAAAACAAAACTTTTAGTGGGGTCACAAAACCTGATCGTCTCATATGATTTCACAATGCATAACAGTTTCTCTACTTATTATCGAACCTTATGTTGTTTATTACCATTTACTAATTCATATTGAATCTCCCGAAAATAATATAAATCACAAATATGCTTTAATGGTGGCCAAGCATCAAAACAGGATAAGGGTATAATAAACAATCAACCCAAATAACAAAAATATAACAAAAACCAAATAACTTTGAATTAAACCAATAACGAACGATGTTTCACTATTCACCCTAACTATAAAACACCTAGCCCACATGGAAAGTACGAGAGCTAGGAGATTGCTCAATTATCTGTTGAGAGGGGTAGTGGCAAGTCTTATGGCGACATGAGCTGGGCAAACATGGTTATCATAGCCTCATGGTTGGAATGCATGTCTGCTCGAAGTTCATCTAGTCTTACTTGCATGAGTTGGAACTATCTAGATGTGTTCACTCTATCTTGGTGTAGTTAGTTCTGAATGGTTTCTAAAGTAGGGCCAAAATTCACCCTCCTGGTCGTCGTCAGGGTGGTGGTCGAACTACAAGCTGCATCTCTGGTTCATCTCCCTCAGCTTCATCTCCCTTAGCTTCATTGCCCTCGGCTTCATCTGCTAAGCGTGTCGCATACCAGTGCTGAGCAATTTGAGTTTGGGACTGACAGATTGTGTAAAGGCTGATCGTGATGGGCTTTTCCTTCTCAGCTTTAGAGGATGATTGTGGAACTCGAGCCTTCTTGCACAACGCTGATATGAGAGACGAGAAGTATATCCGCCGCTTATTGCATTTGGTATGGGCCAATGCCATAATTTGGTAGAAAAATGTGCTCACCGAAATTCAAATCGTGCCCCATGGCGAATACGTAAAGTAGCAGCATCTGCGAATAACAAATCTCTGTCATATGAGAGACAGGGGCAAGGTTGTAGGAAAGAATGTAGTGAAGCACTTTGAGCTTGAGGTTCAACTCATTATGCATCACTATGTTGCTACGAGGCCATTGCGGGATAATGTCTTCATTGAAACAACAACGGGCAACTTTGTTCCAATCTTCGATGCCTGGCACGTCTGTCCCTTCGACCACTTGATAATACAATTATATCACCGCTGGACTAAATGGTACCCACATCTCCTGAACGTAAGTATGGAATGCTTGGTCGTCGTTGTCGGCCCCGAGAATATTTGGGTTGAAATTTGCCAAAAATTCTCCCACCAAGGCTGGATATACCTTGTGAGGCGTGGAACAAAACTTCTCCCACTTCTTGAAATGGATCAGTTCGATGACGTCGGTGGGTTCAAAATTCAACAGGTCAACCTCCATTTCTTTGTGTAGAGTCCAGGTGGCGATGACACTGGCCCGTTCCTCCACATAGGCAGTGTGGTACATTTGGTATTAAGGTGGTGCGACACGTGCCCTTTTGGAAACACTGAAACACTCAGCTATGGCCTTGCCCTTGCTTGTGGTGTGCAAATTACGGGTTTTGGGTGGCATGTTCAAGCTTGGAAGTGTACCTGACACCAATAGGAGTAAACATAAGCTATGGGTACGAAAATCACAATGAAACAGAGTAAAAATAAGGCCGCCAAACTGCCCTAAATAGAAACCAATCCATTCCCCAATTTATTGTGCCATATGAGTGCAAATGGTAGGTGTGGCATTTCATCGAACACCTAACATGCATCATAGAGATAAACACATGAAATAGGGCATTAAGGGTGCGAGATATCCCAAAAGTAAAAGCCACAAACTCGACTATCAAAGCACACCAAACCATGCCCCAACCCCCATCTATACATCTTTATATGCACAAATGAACAAATATCTTATATTCTTTTCATGAACAAAAATTAGTCAAGGAATACCTGAAAAATCCATAAATACAAGCATAAAAGGAACTACATTGTGTGGATTTGGGACACAAATTGCAATAATGTTTGGTTGGCAATGGTGTCGAAGCGGTTTGGGAGGTTGGGTGAGAGGAAGAAGGGTTTGGGGAAAGAGGAAAGATGTAAAGTGGGAGACAAAAGAAGGATAGGGGCGGCTTTAATAAGCGGTCAAAAATGAGTAAGGCGGGTCATGGCATGCATGCCATGGCTCGCCTGTGAGCGGCAGCCTCACTGCCACTCTCGCCCTTAGCCGCGGCCCTCGCGTGAGCGGCAGCGAGCCTATTGCCTCACGCCTTGGCTGCAATATGCATACCTCGGCCCTCTGCGAGCGGCAACAAGCCTGCTGGCCCGCGCTTTGGTCGCAGCATGCAAGTCGGGGCCCTCCCACGAACCAAAAAAGAAAAAAATAATAAAAAAAAGGGTTAAATTAGGCCAACTAAACCTAGCCCGGGTCTGAATGCCCAACCAAGCCCCATTTTTTATGCTTTTAATGTTTTTTTCTTTTTTTCATACCAATCCGCGGGTTCTATTAGCATTAAAATGATCTTTGGTAATGCTCTTAGCGTTAATTGAATTAGAATGCAAACAAAATTGTGTGAAAGGCTATTATGTGTTACATGATTAATCAAGATCAAGATCAAGTGTTCTAACTTATTAACCATGAACATTGTACCAAGATGACATGAAATGTGATTACACGAACAATAATTTTTTTATTTTGGACCTCTCTGTTCACACCTACATCCACCAAGCCAAGAAAGCCAAAAAAAAAAAAGTAAAATTCAGCCTGGTTTAGTTGGCCAAGTAAACTTGGCCCCAGTTTAGTTGGCCAACTAAACCCGACAGAACTTAATTGGGCATTTAGACTAGACCCGGGTTTAGTCTCCCAACCAAACCCAACCCGGGTCTAAATGCCCAACCAAGCTCGTTTTGGTTGCTTTTATTGTTTTTTTTCTTTTTTTTCATACTAATCCGCTGGTTCCATTAGCCCTAAAATGATCTTTGGTGACGCTCTTAGCGTTAATTAAATATAGAATGCAAACAAAATTATGTGAAAAGCTATTATGTGTTACATGATTGATCAAGATCAAGATCAAGTGTTTTACTTATTAACCATGAACATTGGACCATGATGACATGAAATGCGATTACATGAACAATAAGTTTTTTATTTTGGGCCTCTCCGCTCACACCTACATCCATCGAACCAAAAAATTGCAAAAAAGAAAAAATTAAAAAAAGAAGTGAAATTCGGTCAAGTTTAGTTGGCCAACTAAACCCAGTAGAACTTAATTGGGCATTTAGACCCGAGCCGAGACTAAACCTGGCTCAGGTCTAAATGCCCAACCAAGCCCATTTTGGTTGTTTTTAGTGTTTTTTTTTTCTTTTTTTCCATACCAATATGTAGGTTCCATTAACGCTAAAACGATCTTTGGTGACGTTCTTAGCGTTAATTGAATATAGAATACAAACAAAATTGTGTGAGAGGCTATTATGTGTTACATGATTGATCAAAATCAAGATCAAGTGTTTTAACTTATTAACCATGAATATTAGACTAAGATGACGTGAAATACAATTACACGAACAATAATTTTTTTATTTTGGGCCTCTCTGTTCACACCTACATCCACCGAACCAAAAAAGCCAGAGAAAAAAATTAAACAAAAAAAAAGTGAAATTTGGCCAGGTTTAGTTGGCGACCTAAACCCGATAGAACTTTATTGGGCATTTAGACCAGGCCCGGATTTCGTCTCCCAACTAAACTCGGCTTGAGTCTAAATGCCCAACATAGCCTGTTTTGGTTGCTTTTAATATTTTTTTTTTCTTTTCTTTCATACCAATCTGCGGGTTCTATTAGCCCTAAAATGATCTTTGGTAATGCTCTTAACGTTAATTGAATATAGAATGCAAACAAAATTGTGTGAAAGGCTATTATGTGTTACATGATTGATCAAAATCAAGATCAAGTGTTTTAACTTATTAACCATGAATATTAGACTAAGATGACATGAAATGCAATTACACGAACAATAATTTTTTTTATTTTGGGCCTCTCTATTCACACCTACATCCACCAAACAAAAAAAACCAGAGAAAAAAATTAAACAAAAAAAAAGTGAAATTTGGCCAGGTTTAGTTGGCCAACTAAACCCGATAGAACTTTATTGGGCATTTAGACCAGGCCCGGATTTAGTCTCCCAACTAAACTCGGCCTAGTCTAAATGCCCAACCAAGCCTGTTTTGGTTGCTTTTAATATTTTTTTTTCTTTTCTTTCATACCAATCCGCGGGTTCTATTAGCCCTAAAATGATCTTTGGTAATGCTCTTAACGTTAATTGAATATAGAATGCAAACAAAATTGTGTGAAAGGCTATTATGTGTTACATGATTGATCAAGATCAAGATCAAGTGTTTTACTTATTAACCATGAACATTGGACCATGATGACATGAAATGCGATTACATGAACAATAAGTTTTTTATTTTGGGCCTCTCCGCTCACACCTACATCCATCGAACCAAAAAATTGCAAAAAAGAAAAAATTAAAAAAAGAAGTGAAATTCGGTCAAGTTTAGTTGGCCAACTAAACCCAGTAGAACTTAATTGGGCATTTAGACCCGAGCCGAGACTAAACCTGGCTCAGGTCTAAATGCCCAACCAAGCCCATTTTGGTTGTTTTTAGTGTTTTTTTTTTCTTTTTTTCCATACCAATATGTAGGTTCCATTAACGCTAAAACGATCTTTGGTGACGTTCTTAGCGTTAATTGAATATAGAATACAAACAAAATTGTGTGAGAGGCTATTATGTGTTACATGATTGATCAAAATCAAGATCAAGTGTTTTAACTTATTAACCATGAATATTAGACTAAGATGACGTGAAATACAATTACACGAACAATAATTTTTTTATTTTGGGCCTCTCTGTTCACACCTACATCCACCGAACCAAAAAAGCCAGAGAAAAAAATTAAACAAAAAAAAAGTGAAATTTGGCCAGGTTTAGTTGGCGACCTAAACCCGATAGAACTTTATTGGGCATTTAGACCAGGCCCGGATTTCGTCTCCCAACTAAACTCGGCTTGAGTCTAAATGCCCAACATAGCCTGTTTTGGTTGCTTTTAATATTTTTTTTTTCTTTTCTTTCATACCAATCTGCGGGTTCTATTAGCCCTAAAATGATCTTTGGTAATGCTCTTAACGTTAATTGAATATAGAATGCAAACAAAATTGTGTGAAAGGCTATTATGTGTTACATGATTGATCAAAATCAAGATCAAGTGTTTTAACTTATTAACCATGAATATTAGACTAAGATGACATGAAATGCAATTACACGAACAATAATTTTTTTTATTTTGGGCCTCTCTGTTCACACCTACATCCACCAAACAAAAAAAACCAGAGAAAAA
Source organism: Diospyros kaki (assembly GCA_036245055.1). NCBI lineage: Eukaryota > Viridiplantae > Streptophyta > Magnoliopsida > Ericales > Ebenaceae > Diospyros > Diospyros kaki. Next base: position 25,098,452 of record BSEG01000002.1, read on the forward strand.
AATTAAACAAAAAAAAAGTGAAATTTGGCCAGGTTTAGTTGGCCAACTAAACCCGATAGAACTTTATTGGGCATTTAGACCAGGCCCGGATTTAGTCTCCCAACTAAACTCGGCCTGAGTCTAAATGCCCAACCAAGCCTGTTTTGGTTGCTTTTAATATTTTTTTTTTCTTTTCTTTCATACCAATCCGCGGGTTCTATTAGCCCTAAAACGATCTTTAGTAATGCTCTTAACGTTAATTGAATATAGAATGCAAACAAAATTGTGTGAGAGGCTATTATGTGTTACATGATTGATCAAGATCAAGATTAAGTGTTTTAAGTTATTAACCATGAACATTGGACCAAGATGACATGAAATGCGATTACACGAATAATAATTTTTTTATTTTGGGCCTCTCTGTTCAGACCTACATCCACTGAACCAAAAAATTCAAAAAAAAAAAATTAAAAAGAAGTGAAATTCGATCAGGTTTAATTGGCCAACTAAACCTGGCAAAACATAATTGGGCATTTAAACTAGGCCTGGGTTTAGTCTCCCAACTAAACTCAGTCGGGGTCTAAATGCCCAACCAAGCCTGTTTTGATTGTTTTTAATGTTTTTTTTTCTTTTTTTCATACCAATCCACGAGTTCCATTAGTCCTAAAACGATCTTTGGTGACGCTCTTAGCGTTTATTGAATATAGAATGTAAACAAAATTGTGTGAGAGGCTATTATGTGTTACGTGATTGATCAAGTGTTTTAACTTATTAACTATAAACATTAGACCAAGATGACATGAAATACGATTACACGAACAATAATTTTTTTATTTTGGGCCTCTCCGTTCATACCTATATCCACCGAACCAGAAAAGCCAAAAAAATATTAAAAAATAAAGAAGTGAAATTCGGTCAGGTTTAGTTAGCCAACTAAACCTGGCATAACTTTATTAGGCATTTAGACCAGACCCGAGTTTAGTCTCCCAACTAAACCCGGCCTGGGTCTAAATGCCTAACCAAGCCTGTTTTGGTTGCTTTTAATGTTTTTTTTCTTTTTTTCATACCAATCTGCGGGTTCTATTAGCTCTAAAACAATCTTTGATAATGCCCTTAGTGTTAATTGAATATAGAATGTAAAAAAAATAGTGTGAGAGGCTATTATGTGTTATATAATTGATCAATATCAAGATCAAGTGTTTTAACTTATTAACCATGAATATTGAACCAAGATGACATGAAATGCGATTACATGAACAATAATTTTTTTATTTTGGGCCTCTTCGTTCACACCTACATCCACCAAACCAAAAAAGCCAAACAAAAAAATTAAAAAAAAAAGAAGTGAAATTTGGTCGAGTTTAGTTATTCAACTAAACTCGACAAAACTTAATTGGACATTTAGACCAGGCCCGAGTTTAGTCTCCCAACAAAACCCGGCCCGGGTCTAAATGCCCAACCAAGCCCGTTTTTATGCTTTTAATATTTTAAAATATCTTTCATTCTTCTCTTTATTTACATTTAATTAAAATAAAAATTAAAAATTTCGGCAGGGTATCCTCTATTTCCAGGCCATTGAACCTGCATTAGAGACTCAATCTCTATGTTCAACAAGGTACTACCACTTATCCACAACACAAACCACCACATCAACCTGAACTACACTATTCGCTATGTCTATATACATCATTTGAACCAATGGAATAATACACAACGAAACCCAATGGTTGTCAAAGGAAAAAACATCATAATCCATTGATTTACAAGATATACACACATTAAAAATATACTATACTTTATTACTATGTCTATACAGAAATATTTCAATCTACCTACAGAGGGTATGGACATCATCCAACGTCTAGTGTGTCTGCCAATTATTCTCATTATGCTTCAAAATGTCCTCGACGTACTTTATAATGTAGCACTCGCAGTTGGCCCTGTATTAGACATAATATTTAGTGTCAAAATAGCATGACAACATAACCATTTTTCAATGTAATTGAAAATTGAATCTATAGTCATATTTTCAATTCTAACAACATACCCATCTGGTTGCTAAGGTTGAGGCATTTGTTGAGGATCGATACTCTCCACATTCCATTTTTTGTGTGCATTCATAGGTGCAGTTACATTCTCGTAATATGAACAGCTCCTCAGGATAATGGGTAAGAGATGCACCAGTGGTTTTACAGATTCTACCCTCATCCTCGTACTGTCTTCACTCTTTGCGTGGGAGTCGTATATCACAAGTTTCCTCTCTTTCAAGTAAATCTTTACGAGGATCCAATGATAATTCCCTACATTGCACAGGAGCGACACCTGCATATTTTTCAATACGTTAGCCATTAGAAAATAAATCCATCAATAATAAATGAATAGGACTTACATAGTCGACCGTCCACCAAGGGAGATTCTTGTCAATACCCTCGTCGATGAAACCGGCCCAATCTTTTGGGACAATCGCCTTAGAAGACGTGAAATGTAACATCCCACATCGAGCGATAGGAAGGACCGGAACAACTTACATTGATGGGCCTACGCGAACTTCCCAGGGGGTCACCCATGCTTTCCTAGCTCATGCATGCTTAACTAGGGAGTTTTTTGCCAACATTCAGCCCAAAAGGTATTCACCTGGTGTTGTTTTCTTTCTTACTTATTCTCGATATATACTACACTTCTCTGGGCTCTTGGAGTATTACATTCTTCCCCCTTTGAGCACATGGCGTTCTCATCATGCGATCTTACAATTGGTCCCAACTCTTTTTCTTTTTAGAGGTTACCATCTTAGAAGCCTATCAGGAGCCACTATTTACTCATGCCCTCACACCCTTATCGGACCACATTCTCCAAGGGTCGATTCTGATACCATCTGTAACATCCTGCATTGAGCGATAAGAAGGACCGAAACAACTTACCCTAATGAGCCTACAAGAACTTCCTAAGGGGTTACTCATCTTTGAGCTTCCCTAGCTTAAGCATGCTTAACTCGAGAGTTCTTTGTCAACATTTAGCCCAAAAGGTATTCAACTGGTGTTGTTTCCTTCCTTACTTATCCTCGATATATACTACCATTCTCTAGGCTCTTGGGGTATTACATGAAATGCCTCACGTTGGCCCCGTATTCATCATTCCATAATCTTTCTACACACTACTGCAAAATAAAATAAAAACATTGATCACATACTAAATTGAGATGCAACAAAAAAATGAGTAATTTAAGAGGTGTGCAGCACTCACAAAAAGTGTGGTCGACATGATAGCGTAGTTTGTGTCATATAGCAGATAAGACTGTTTATATAAAATATTTTTTGAGGCAACACAAATAACTGTCAATGTGATAATCCTCCAACCACTTGGTCTCGTCCTCTATCCAATGGAAGTCAATCGAGTATAGGTTATCAATGTAACCAGTGTGAAGACTACAATAACTAAGATTTAATTTATAAGGGAGAGAATATAAAAGTAAATAGACAAAAATATGGTATTTGTTACTTACCAAATTTCTTCCGTTGGACCTATGAACTCAGTGTAACCTTTAGGAGGGTTAGGATCATCATCCCCCACTTTCTCGGGCACTGATGACACTGTCTCCACGTTCGCCATTAAAACTGAGTCTAGTACGGGCAACCCTATCTCCACATCCGGCACTGAGTCTAGTACGGGCAGCCCTATTTCCACATCCGGCACTGAGTATAGTACGAGTAGCTCTGTCTCCACATCCAGCACTGAGTCTAGTATACGGGCTGCCTTGTCTCCATATCCGGCACTGAGTCGAGTACCGGGGGCACTGAGTCGAGTACAGGCGACACTGTCTCTAAGTCGGGTCCCTCTAACGCAACATCCTTCTTTCTTCTCTTCTGTTGGGTGGGATCAGTGAAAGGTGGCCAATGAAACTGCAATGGTAATCGGTCTCACATAGTTTGTCTGCTAACCCTATCCACTTCCTCCTGCAATTGTACAAAAACAAACCATTACAAATTGGTTTTTCAAAATGATGTGTGTAATATGTATAAACGTGAATTTAGAGCTTACTCGAGATGTAGATGCTTAGTCCTCCTCATCGTGATGATCAGGATCTATCTGATCACTACCACGATGCTGATGATCGCCATCATCACTGTGATCTGGGGAATCATCAATAGGCTGGACGCGTAAATGAATGAATAGTGTTGCCTATCCCCTCTCTAGTCGCCTCAGTTGTAAGCTCATTTGACTCATTTCTTTGTCAAAACATGTCCTCATTTCAACCATTTCCCTGTCAAACCTTCCACTCATTTGACTGATTTTCCCGTCCATCCTCTGCAACAGCTCCAACATTTGAGTCAGCATCTCGGTGATCTGTAAAAGACAAAAATTAAAAATAAAAAATAATTACAAAAAAATTAATATCAGAAACATTATTATAATAATCATACCCCAGCATCATATCCGCGATACGGACTGCGAGGAAGTCCTGCCTCCTGCCTAGCCTCCTCTCCCTCCTCATCCTCTTTCTCCTCTACCTTCTCATTCCCATGTATCCTTTGTGCCTCTTCCTCATCCCCATCCTTCCTTCATCCACCCTCTTTCTCTTCCTCCTCCTCGCCACCTCCATTGCCTAATTTGTGTACATTAACACCAACTGAATGTTGAGGGTTAAAGGACCTCCAAAAATCTGTGTCCCGCTCAGCATTGGTGGGCTCAAGCGTCGTACTCAATCCTCGTGCCTACAAAATTATATTAGTTACATACATATTATATGAAAAAAAATACAAAATTTTAGGATTTGGTTACACACTTACATTCATAAGGCATTCATTGTAATTCTTTATTTGTGGCCTTTTCTTAGATAATTATTTTCTGCACTTGGGAATGATTATTGGGTCGAATAGTCTGATGGCCCATTTATGCTCAACCCATTGGAGTTTCAATCAACTACCATTATAAAGAGCAAAAAAAAAATTATAATAAAAAATAAAAAACAAACATTTAGTTAGTATAGACAAATCATCATACATATATTTAATATAGTAGGGAGAGTAACATATATTAATTGTACCTGAAATGCCAACACAAGACCATAAAGGTTCACTTTCTTCCCAACCTAACCAATCAGCTGCTCCTTGCTCATGGCTAGACAGAGGTAATGTAGACTCTAGTTATAGACATGTGTCCCCTAAGGGAAAGGCTCAAATGCTTGTAAATCCTCAGCCAAAGTTCACATGAAATTGTCCACAAGTGCGCGTTCATCGTGCCTGAACAATATCATATTGACCACAATAAGGAAATAGTCACGCACGTAAACTATTCGACTCAATGGGCCACGCTTTAAAGATTGTCTTATCAATCGGCCCAAATCGGATTCCACTAATAAGGATTAACTCCTGCTTCCCGTACCTGTATAGAATACTGCTAATCTCAAACCACATTTCATCGTGGTGAGCACTCGAAAATGTCACCTCCCTAACTAGAACTTGATATATCAATTGCGGTGCACTCAAATGGAGGGACAGAAGGATCTCCATGAAATGTCCTGGTGGATTTTGCACAAATCTATTGAACAACCCATATTGGATGAGAGCCTCATGAACTACCCTAAGGTTTTTTATTCCACAATGAGTAGTGACCCGTGTTCTTGGTCTTCGGTTAGCATGAATATAAGTAAATTACCTTTGTTTGTCATCCATTTGTAGGAAAAATAAAAACATAATACATCCACAGCAATTGGATTAGTAAAGAGAAGCAAAATCAGGCTTTGTAGCCCTTCTATCGGGCCTAGCATGACTTGGCTTCGAGGAGGAATGAAGTCCAATTGGTCTTCACAGCTACAATCTTATCGAGTTTCGTCCCTCCACGAATCTCAGTCGAGCTTTGTCGCCGGGCTTCGTGGAGGGATAAAGCTCGGTAGGCTTTGTTGCCAGGGTCCATCCCCAATCGGACCTTGTTGCAAACGAAGCCCGATTGGATTCGTCCCCGGGCTTCGTCCCAACACTAAGCCCGGTCGGGCTTTGTCTCTCACGTAAAGTTTGGTTTGGCTTCGTCCTCGCGTGAAGCTCAGTAGGATTCGTCGTTGGGCTTCGTTGGACGAAGCCCATTACCAATTGGGCTTCGTCTTCGTGCGAAGCCGGTCGGGCTTCGTTCGCAACAAAGCCCACCACCGAGCTTCATCGGGTCTCACTATTGCCAATAAAGCTTCGTCGTCAGCAACCATTTCTAGCAGAAAAACTCCTTACTAAAATCACGCAAAAAACTCTAACCTCGTTAGCAATGATGAGATCGACGCTAGTGGTAACAGCGGTGGTCACGATGGCGATCAGGTGGCTGTCACGGCGGCGATGGGGCTGCAGTAGTGAGTTCTTCAGGTGGGTGGGTGAAAATGGGTAATGAGGTTGGGTGGGGGTATTTTAGTATTTGCCTATTGTTGTGGGTTTAATGTGGAGAGGATATTTTGGTATTTAGTTATTTTTATTTCTTTTTGATTTTTTAAATAAAATGGTGGTCAATTCTGGTAAAGTGGCTATATCATGTAATTAGTTTGTTTGAAATGTTAAAAATATTTTTTTTAAAAAAAAAGTGGTTAAACACGAATTTTGTATTTGAGTAGTGGTTACTTTTTGCCATTTCCACATAAATCTATTGCTATACTAGCTTAATGTAAGCACATCTTTCATAACTAATCTTCGAAACTAATGTCTTGAAAACTAAAATAAACGAGTCTAAAAGATGTGGATATTCTCTTATCTATCAACTTTAACCTCTATAAATAGGGAATAACCTCCCATTCTATAGGCATGTGAAAAATTTTACATAAAACACACTACTTTTCTCTTCTAATCTCCAATAGATCTAATTTAAACATTGGAGAACCCACATAAGAGACACTTCACGCCCTCTAACTGTCTTCTATTTTACATTGGAAAACTAAAGACTCTCACCCAACCCCATTTCTATCAATGCAAGTCTTTTATGAAAACACCACTTCATGACCAACTTGTTAATCAAATGCACATTCTAATACATACAACTAGGACCACTGAACAATTATAAAATGAATAGGTCAATGATGAAGATCTCAATCAAAGAAACAGATTGCAAGCAAAATGGTGGATTCAGCGGCAAAGATGGTGTCGGCATCAATGCCACCACCGAGTCACTGCTAAGACAATAAATAACGCATGGCGACTTGCAACGAAGGGTCACATTTGCGGATGAAGATGATGAGCCATCATGAACGTGGAGATCTAGCGGCCTAATTAAGATCGAGAAAGAGGCGATCAACATGCAGAGTAGACCAACATCTAGAAAGAAACTGTGATACATCACAGAGATAATTCTAAATTAAAACTTGCCCAGAAATGCAACGAAGTTAAAGGTCACCTTCTTTGTTACCAACTATTAGAGAGAGAGAGAGAGATTGAAAAAGAAGATTATTGGTCTCTTTATCTTCGGAACCATTAGCTGGCGATGGTTGGGTAGTTCCCAAACCCACCGACCAATAAATTCTTTATTTATTTATTTTTTAATTTAGCATAATTTAACACGTTTGTAATAGAAATAGTATGTTCACAATTATGGGTTGTTTGGTTCTAATGATGGAATAAAGTTAAGAACGAGATAAAACAATGATGAGTCCGATTGGTATTTTTATGTGTTGTTTTTTTTTTTTTAATTAAAAGGTGAATATGTATAAGATCAAAAGAACATGTACAATGTATACGGGGCATATACAGGTAATACAAACAAAAGTCTAAAACTATAGACCTAAGACTTGAGAATCTCCTTGAACTAAAACTTGAGGATACAAAGTGTAGATAACCTATATACGTGAATTTTAATCTTAAGAATAATGTTAGAGAGACACATGGCCTTAGGCCTTCAAAAATCTTGCTATTCCTAACAGACCACATATGGTAGATAGAACTAGCTAGGGCAATCCTCTTAGCTTTGCTAAGCCAAGAAATGCCCTTAGCCTCCTCCTTAATTCATTTGATAGCACTAGAGACAATGGACATGTATCTTGAAATGCCCAGCCAGCCCCTAATATAAGCCCAAACCACAACACTAAACGGACATTAGAAGAACAAGTGGGAGATAGATTCTTTCGCTACATCAAAAAAACAACACCTGCGATCAATGTCCAGAAACTGGATCCTATCTTTGGTGAGGAGCTTAGCCTTCAGGCACAACCAAAGAACAAAAGAGTGGTTCGGGGTGATACACGCTGACTACACAATGGGGGCCCAAATAATTTTGGGCCCTTTGGGACGAAAATAATCATATGAGCAGAAAATGCTAAGCTGGCCTTGAACACTCCAAGAAGAAACCCTCTGGATAGCCCCCAACATAGATCCTTCAGAATGCCTTGACTGATAGCAACCAGACGTTTAATAAGGGTAGAATCCTCCCTTTTCGGGGACCACTCCCAAACGGAGGCCCCTCGAAAATAAACATGATGGACCCATCTCACCCATAGTGAGGATTTCATATTAGTTTACGTAATAAGTGTTCTATGTTTAGTTTGCCAAAATGTGAATGAGGAATTATTTCATATTAAATGGCAAATGACCAATTTGCCCTTTCTCATAAAAGTATGCTTAAAAGCTAATTTCAAACCCCCCCAAAAAAAATTATTTTTAGAAATATATTCTTATTACAAATTATATTTTTAAATACAAAAAAGTATGCTTTATTTTCAAAATATGTTTTCTAATGCTTATATATTAGGGAAATTCTATTTACAACCATACTTTTTGCTCTTCACAACCTACTTTTAATATTCCTAAAATGTCCTAAGATAAAAACTCATATTTGCCCTTCGTTTAAATCTTTGACACTCAATCACCCACCATTACTCCTCAAGCGCGTGCACCCACTTTCTCATCCATCATCGGCACAACAACTTTCCTTATCCACAATTAAACATCGCGCAATCACTATTATTCAATATCGAGTATTATGCAACCACTATTATTAACACTGAACATTGCTCAACCTAGTTCTCTTCGCCATAGCCAATTACCAGTTATTGTCAGCGATGTCGATAAAAAATTATTATCTGCAAATATTTACGCCAGAGTTTTACGAAGAAGATAATGATTTCGACGAAAAACAACACAATTTACAACATCGATTACATAATTTACATACACGATTTACATATACGATGAATTAAAAAATAAGATTAATTAAAAATAAAAAATACCCCTGCCTTAAAGCTCCGAACCTTGAGATTCGGGAGTTGGGGATGTCCCGAATGCCAGGGTTCGGGCAATTTGGGATTCCCCGAATCCTGAGATTCGGGGAGGCTTTCGAACCCCGAATTCCAAAATTCAGAGAGACTTTCAAACCCCGAATCCCGAGATTCGGGGACTTTAAAAGCCCTCGAACCCATGGATTCGGGACAAATTAATTCTCCCGAATCCATAAATTCGGGAGAATTGAATTCTCCCGAACCCATGAGTTCGGGAGACTATATATATAGTTATATAATATAATATTATATATTATAATATTCTATTATAGAATGATGGATTGCTATATTATAATATATTATTATAGAATTATAGAATGCTATAGAATTGCATTCTCGGGAGAATGTATATAGTTATATAATATATTATTATAACTATATTATATAATATACTATTATAGTGATATATTATATTATAACTACAAACTATTATATACATTACATATTATAAATATATATATAACATAGACATGATTTTATACATAAATTATTTTAAATAAAAGAGTTATCATGTAAGAGTTATATACATTACATATTATAACTATATATATATAATATAGACCTGATTTTATATATAAATTATTTTAAATAAAAGAGTTATATATAAATTATTTTTCTCAGAGGGACAGGGTTACCCGAACATCGCTGTTCGAGGAACCCCCTCCCCCCGAACATTGTTGTTCGAGGGAAAATTTTTCTCCCGAACATCAATTTTCGGGAGAGCGGGGCTTCCCGAACAGCGAGTTTCGGGGAACCCCAACTCCCCAAAATTCGATGTTCGGGGGTTCAACTCCGATCAGTGGCGTCTACCATGAAATAAATCAAATTAAATGGCTTAACTGTTATGCGATTTCGATTTCAGTGACTTCAAAGAAAAGGAAGAGGCTGGACAACGCAAGCAAAGTGGGTGATGGAGAGAGGTCGACGGTGCTGTCCAGAAGAAGAAGACTAGGGTTTGAACGCATGGGTGTGTCTTCGAATTTCGAAGTTCGGGACATCTCCCAACCTCCGAACCCCAAAAATTCAAGAAATCCAAGAACTCCGAATTTATAAATTCAGAGAACATGAAATCTCCCGAACACTGAAGTTCAGGAGAATTCAATTCTCCCGAACATCAGTGTTCGGGAGATTTCAATTCTCCTGAACACTGATGTTCGGGAGAATTCAAATCTCCCGAACATCAGTGTTCGAGAGATTTCAATTCTCCCGAACACTGATGTTCGGGAGAATTCAAATATTATAATATATATATAATAGTTTATGTAATATAATTATATATAATTATAATTATGCATATTATACATATAATATGTATATATATAGTTATATTATGAGTATTATGTATATAATATGTATATATATAGTTATATATATATAGTTATATTATGAAATCTCCCGAACATCAGTTATATATATAGTTATATTATTATACACATATATAATATGTATATATATAGTTATATAGTTGTATATATATAGTTATAGTTATATAGTTATATAATATATATATATATAATGTATATAATATGTATATATATATAGTTATATTATGAAATCTCCCGAACATCAGTGTTCGGGAGAATTCAATTCTCCCGAACACTGATGTTCGGGAGAATTAAAATATTATAATATATATATAATGGTTTATGTAATATAATTATATATACTTATAACTATGCATATTATACATATAATATGTATATATATATATATAGTTATATTATGTATGTATATATATAATAAAATTTTAACTTTCATATAAAATATAATTATAATATTATAAATACTATGAGAATAATTTCATATTATATAATCATATATATATATTAAATACATATATATGTTGCTGCTATTTTGCTTTAATCTTAATAATCATATATATATATGGATCCTTATAGATGTATTTCATATATATGTTGTTGTTCGGGGAACCCAGCCCTCTCCGAACATCGCTTTTCGAGGGGGGCTGGGTTCCCCGAAAAGCAATGTTAGGGGAACCCCACCTCTCTCAAACATCACTTTTCAAATATATATAAATTAATTTTGTATGTAAATTATTAATTTTATATATAAATTATTTCAAATATATATAAATTATTCTAAATTATTATGTTCCGAATCTTTGGATTAGTATTATATTTATTTTTTCTTAAATTAATGTTGCTTTAATCTTAATTTTTTTTGAGTTAATTTTAATTTTTGATACCAATAACTCAAAAATTAAAGCAATAATTTTAATTAATTTTAATTTTTGAGTTAATTTTAATTTTTTATACAAATAATTTTAATTAATTTTAAGATTAATGCAACATTAATTTAAGAAAAAATAAATATAATATTAATCCAAAGTAACATAATAATTCATAATAATTTATATATATTTGAAATAATTTATATACAAAATTATTATATATATGTATATAATTATAATATAATATATAATAATATAGAATTATATAATATATTATATTGAACTTCGGGAGAAACAATTTCTCCCGAAATCCGGAATTCGGGAGAACAATTTCTCCCGAATTCCGGATTTCGGGAGAAATTGTTTCTCCCGAATTCCGGATTTCGGGAGAAATTGTTTCTCCCGAATTCCGAATTTCGGGAGAAACAATTCTCCCGAAATCCAATATAATATATTATAATATATTATATATATAATATATTATATAATTCAATAATATAATATATTATATAATATTATACTATACTATTATATGTTTATTATATTATTATATATTATATTATATTATTATATATATATATATTATAACTATATACACATATATAATAATTTTATATATAAATTATTTTAAATATATATAAATTATTCTGAATTATATATAAATTATGTTTCGAATCTTTGGATTAATATTATATTATTTTTTTCTTAAATTAATGTTGTTTTAATCTTATTTTTTTTTAGTTAATTTTAATTTTTGATACCAATAACTCAAAAATTAAAGCAATAATTTTAATTAATTTTAAGATTAAAGCAACATTAATTTAAGAAAAAATAAATATAATATTAATCCAAAATTCGTAACATAATAATTCAGAATAATTTATATATATTTAAAATAATTTATATACAAAATTATTATATATATGTATATAGTTATAATATATATAATAATATAATATAATATATTATAATATAATAAACAAAATCCGAAATTGGGGGAAGAATTTCTCCCATTTTCCCTCGAACATCGCTGTTCGGGGGAACCCCACCCCCCCGAACATCGCTGTTCGGGGGAAACACAGCGATGTTCGGGGGGGCATTTCCCCCGAACAGCGATGTTTTGGGGAAAAATTTTCTCCTGAACAACGATGTTCGAGGGAAAAATTTTTTCCCGAAAATCTGGGCTTCTCAAACTGGAAATTCTTCTGCGAACGAAGAGATCGGTTGCCTCTACATGAAATAAATTAAATATGGCTTACCTGCGATTTCGAGGTCGGCGGTGCTGTTCTGAAGAAGAAGAAGACTAGGGTTTAAGCGCGTGGGTGTGTATTTTGAGAGATGGGTGTGTGGAGGATATATTTAGTATGTAAATGGTTGCAAAGAGTAAATTCAAGGGTTGCAAATAGTAAAATTTAAAATTTTTATTACAATGATTGCGATGAGTAAATTGGATGGTTACAAATAGAATTTTTCTATATATTAAACTAAAAATACATAGCACTGTAAATGACAATCAGTTGTCATGGAAAATGAGAGAGAGAGAGAGAGAGGCGATGGCAGTGATGGTGAGAGATGGGTGATGGGGTGGCCAACGGGGGCGGTCGTCAGTCGTCACGGGCATGGGATTACTTTGTCCCTCCTGGGTCCTCACTTTTGGTTCTAAACAAAGTGTTCCCACTTAATACTATTTCTTAAGACAACGAATCAAACATGCCGTTAATAAGGACAACGTCTACATGGACGTTTTCGTTTGAAAAAAATAAAATATAAAAAGAATATATTCTAATTAAAAACTTAAAATTTAAAAAGCCAAGCTTCAAGATCATTGACTCGTGACCCATGGCAGGCCCACCCCCACCCACTACTCAAGTCATTAATTTCCTTGGAAGGAAGAAGGAAAGCCAAAGCGATGTAGGAGAAGAAGTTTCAAAGGTAGGCTGTTTGGTAGGGATTGAAATTCGGGCTGATGATGCATTTATTGTGGGGGAAGTCAAATAAAGTAGCAGTTGTAGCTACTGCTGATGCTGCTACGTCTTAAGTGTCTGTTTCAATCCCAATGCAATTATGCAAAGGCTTGTTTGTTGGCACCATGTCTTGTTGGGATTCCCTTAAGCTTGTCACGCCATGGCATAATGGGGTGCCAAACCAGCTTTCTTTTCATGCCTTGATCGGACCACTCCATGTTTTTCTTTTTGTATTTTGCTTAACGCACATTCTCTCAACCCCATTCGCAATTTGGAACCTTTTGGTATTATTATATTAATAAATGCACATAGTACATGCCCTTATGATGGGTGTCTCATTACACATTTTAACCTTCTCCCCCACATAATAATAATTCTTCATTTATCACGCATGTGTATACACCAAAATACTAATCTTCTTTAGTTACGAAATTGCTAGTCTTTAAATACTCTCATAATTATCCTATGAATTAGAGATTATTAATTTGATTGTTTGTGGAGGACTGAGCTCCAAAAGAATTCTAAAGAATGGGGTAGTTTTTTAAGCACACATCTCGACTTTTAAATTAAAATTAATTTACAGTCAAATAATAACCAATCACATCAATAATAATAAAATTAAATTAAAATTCTCACTATAGTTTTAATTCATTATAGAATTATAAATTAATGTCCCATGAGTTGGGACTCATGAACGAACTTGAGTAGAATCACTGCGCATGGCATTCAAGTCTAATCAATACTTTATATTTGCGTCCCAATATCATATAGAAAAAAAATAATTATAAATAACAAACTTTAATAGTTATCGTAACATAATCTTTTGTGCTTGTACTTTCACAGTTAACACTAAACACTAACATTGTGGCAATAAATTAAGAATTAATAATTAATTTATTAAAAATAAAAATTTAATAACTTCTTAATTTATTAAAAATAAAAATTTAATAACCGTGCTAAAATTGGACGACCACAGGATGCTGTGTTAATCCCGAGGAGAACATAAATTGCAGTATTGCAGGATGAATATGATGGACACATCCGCAACATAAAGGACGGCAATAAAAGTAGAGGAGGAGAAATTTCTACCCAAAAAAAAAAAAAAGAAATATTCCAAAGAAAAGAAAGATGAAACTATTATTATTAAAAGATACAGATACAGGAAAGGCAAATTAAGCGAAGAAACAAACACAAAGGGTAACAGATCACCCAAAAGGGAAAAGAAGAAAAGATAAAAAGCTTTCCCTTTCTCTTCTGTGGGTATTGGATTGGGATTTTCTATCTACATTTTCTTGGCGCCCAAGCACTCTCCCTCTCCTCTCCACACCATTAATCTTCAACATATTGATGGGGAGGGAAAAGGAAAGAGAGAGAGAGAGAGAGAGAGAGAGAGACGTGCAACTTTACTCCTCTATTATTTCAGTTTCCTAGGATATAATTAAAGATCCATCTCCTTCCCAACCCCCCATTTTCAGACATGGGCGGAGCTCCTGAAAGAGCTCAGAGCTTTGACGGCGGCGGCTCTCAGGATGAACTGGTGGTAGAAGGCCGCGATGGCTGCTCCGATGAAGGGTCCAACCCAGAATATCCACTGCAAAACAACAAAACACACTTAATGGTCGAACAGATGGAACAATTAATGACACCAAAACATTCCAAAAAACATCAACGCAATCGATTTATGTATAAATATATATATATATATATATTTATATAGAGAGAGGTTCAATAATTTAATGATTTTTAGGGAATGAGATGAAATACTAACCTGGTCGTCCCAAGACTTCTCCTTCTTGTAGATAACGGCGGCGCCAAGGCTCCTTGCCGGGTTGATGCCAGTGCCGGTGACCGGGATTGTGGCCAGGTGAACCATGAACACAGCAAACCCAATTGGCAGTGGGGCCAAAACCTTCCATATTCAAAACAGACACAACATTCACATCACTAAATCATACATAATTAATACCAAACTACCATCAAATCATTTTCCCTTGCTTTAAAAGGAAACGGGAAACGTATTTAACTGACGGGGAAGAAGAAAGTAATGGATACCGACCGGAACATGGGAGTCTCTGGCGCTCCTCTTGGGATCAGTGGCGGAGAAGACGGTGTAGACGAGGACAAAAGTTCCGATGATCTCCGCCCCAAGTCCGGTGCCTTTGCTATAGCCGACGGCCAGCTGGTTGGCGCCGCCGCCGTATTCGTCGTAGTACGACTTCTGGAAGGCCTTCACCAACCCCACCCCACAAATAGCCCCCAAGCACTGCGCCACCATGTACAACACCGCCCTTATCAGCGACACCTTCCTCGCCAGGAACAGCCCGAACGTCACGGCCGGGTTTATGTGACCCCCAGAAATTCCGGCGGTGCAGTAGACAAGGACAAAGATCATGCCGCCAAAGGCCCAGGCTATGCCCAGAATGCCGACGCCGCCGCACGCGTCGCTGTTCTTGGCCGGGTCGGTCTGGCTCTTGTACCCGATGACGGTCAGCACCGTGATGTAAAGGAACAATAGTGTGGCGATGAACTCTGCAATCAGGGCCCTGTAAAAGGACCACTTGGTGAGCTCGACGGCGTCGATCAGCGGTGCCGGCGGCGGGTCATGGTAGTCCTTGGCTGAGAAAGGGCCGTGCTCCGCCACCTCCACGTCCTTGGCCATGTGATGAGAATGCAACCGAATTTTCCCGGAAAACAAACAAGAGAAAAGTGAGAGAAGCTTAAGTGCAGAGAGTGGGATAGAAGACTGACTTGGGTGGGGGCTATATATCGAAGAGGTGATGGATCAGCAGCAGCAGCATCAGTGAAATTATTTTGGACGCGTGGAAAATTTTAGTAATAACTAATGTTAAACCGTGTGATGCACGGAGATGTAATTAAAATATATTTATAAATTTAAAAATAAAAATTTAAATTCATCATTTTAAATAACCTTGGATCAATAATTATAATTTTTTCTTTTTCATACTCAATCTTTTATTAAAATTTAAGTTTAATTAATTATCTATTATTCAATGTACTAATAGAGAACACCCTTAATTCAATATATCATCATTTAATGTATTAAAGAATAATTAATATATTAAATAGGTTGTCACATTTTTTCGTTTGTCCTTCTACAAGATTCTTAACACTTAACATTGTCTTTGCTAATGACTTTTCCAATTATATCTTTAATAAAATTAAAAATATATTATCAGTTATAAATGCATAAATAATTACATAATCAACTTTATACTTACAAAACAATTTATGTTCGTCAAGTTCAACTACACTTAAAATATTAGTAAATGACGTAAAACTAAAATTTTGTATTGAAAAACTTTCATTCATATCATCTACAATAGTAATCTTTGACATTAGGTTTATCTTGTACTTGTAACTTGTAGTCTTATATTTTATATTACTGTATCTAAGTATAAAATTGAGCATAAAATATAATTATCATTCACAAATCAATATTTTGAACGATCGAACCAACTAACGTTTGATTTTTGTATGAATCCTTCCACCCTATAAATTTGATTGCAAAATTTATATAAATAATTAACAATAAAATTATAAAGAAAAAAATATGTTAATCCAAGAAAATTATCTCAATAGTAATGCTATAAGTTTATGACTTATTTTCAAAGCATGGAATCTCTCAAAATCTCTCGACTTGAACCTTTAACGTCCATATTTTGAAAAATTATTTTAAAAAGGTTTTTATTAAATTACACAATGTTATATAAAATGAAAAATCTTGACATGAACTTCCAATTTATACACATAAGCTATTATATTAGAACAACAAATCATTAAATATTTACACTAAATGCAGTGATTAATTAATTATTAAAGTAAAATTATTTATTATATTATATAGTTATTTATAAATTAATTACTCTTGAAATTTTTAATTTCTGCTCTTGAAAGTTAATTTTTGCAATGATAACAAAATATTGAAAATATGAATTTTAACTTATTTTTCTTTCATAATACATTAATTTTCTTCTATGGTCTTGAAAATATGATATATTAAATCTTAATTAGTATTGAAAAACCCATGCATTAACCTTGAAAATGTGATATCTTAAATCTTACTTAGTATTGAAAAACTCATGCATTAAATTAAAGGTAATGATTAAAGTAAAATTATTTATTACATTATATTTTTATTTATAAATTTATAATAAATATAAATATAAATTAAAACTCCTAAATGTAAGGAAGTGTGGTTTTTCCAATGTTAATTAAAAATTCTCTTAAAATTTTTTATTTCTGATCTTGAAATTTAATTTCTGCAATGGTAACAAAACTTTAAAAATATAAATTTTGACTTATTTTTCTTTTACTAAGCATTAATTTTCTTCCATTGTCTTGAAAGTGTGATATTTTACATCTTAATCAGTATCGAAAAACCTATGCATTAGTCTTGAAAATGTGATACCTTAAATCTTAAATAGTATTGAAAATCCATACAGTAGTCTTGCATTAAATTAAAGTAATTAATTTATTATCAAAATAAAACTATTTATTATATTATATATTTAATTAAAAATTATAAACATAATATAAATTAAAACTAAAAAATATGGGGAAGTATGGATTTTTCAATACTAATTAAAAATTCTCTTGAAATTCTTTATTTTTTATATTGAAATTTAATTTCTGCAATGGTAACAAAACTTTAAAAATATGCAAATTTTAAAGGCAAAAAACAATTTGACAGATTAATTTTTAGAGGAAAAAAATATTTGCAAACTATTCTAGTTTATTTAATATATTATATAAAGAAAAGATAAGATTTTATACAAATTGACGATTTTGTATAAAAATAATTCATATTTTTCAAAAATAATATTTATTTTTGATTGATTGAGGGATTAATTGATGAGAAGATATGACATAAAATATTTATTTTTGATTAATTATAGCATTGGAAAACCTATTAAAATTTAATGCAAATTTTAGAGGTAACTTTTTGGAGAGAAAATGTGTGCAGGAATTCTGCTACTTTAATATATATTAAGATGCCTCATCTAATTATCTCAAAATGTATGACTGTTAGGAAGTCTGAAAATCACATTAAAAACTAAATGATATCTCATTTTAATAACAACATAAATTTAAAATATTAATTATTTGAATAATTAATGTAATAGCATAGAAGTTGCACCTGATTAGTGATTATTCCAAAAAAATTACATATACTTTTTAAATGAAGTGTTATTTTAAATAATAACAATAGAAAATTTAAATATTAATTTATTTTAAATAATAATAGCTAATTAATGTAATATTTTATTTCTTGAAAAAAAATTAAACCAATAAAAAAAACAAAAGAAGAGCAAAAAAAAAAAAAAAATTGTGAAGCTATTGGACTTAAGAGTTGTTTACTTTTCTAGTGCTTTAGCTTTATATAGAGCATACTTTTTTTATGTTTTCATTTTAATAATAATAGAAATTTAAAATATTAATTATTTAATTGCATAGAAGTTGCTCAAATTGTGTAACTGTTAGGAAGTATGAAGGTTACATTAAAAATTAAATGATATCTTATTTTAATAATAATATAAATTTAAAATATTAATTATTTAATTGCATAGAAGTTGCTTAAATTGTGTAACTGGTAGGAAGTATAAAGGCTACATTAAAAATTAAATGATATCTTATTTTAATAACAACATAAATTTAAAATATTAATTATCTAAATAATTAATGTAATGGCATAGAAATTGCAAATGACGAATGATTATCTCAAAAAAATTGTGTATACCTTTTAAATGAAATATTATTTTAAATAATAAGAGTAGAAAATTTAAATATTAATTTATTTCTTAAAAAGAAAAAAGAAAATAGAAAATTTTATGCAACAATTCTGTTAGTTTAATATATATTAAGATAATATATGATGTTGACGTCATTTTATTAGAATTTTTAAATTTGTAAATTAAAAAGTTTAAATTTTTTAATAAAAAAAGTTAATTACCTTTGCCGCCCGCCCTAAACAGTGGGGCATGGCTCGGGCATTGCGTTGCGTGTGAGGGTTTCGCTTTCACCGACCCGGAAGACGGTGCCCCTACCACTGCCCGCATTTTATTTTCACATCCCATCCTTATTTATTTCTTATTGTTAACGAAAGATTGCCAATTTAAGTTATAACCATATGTTTATATAGGAAACTCCTGCAGTTTACTTTATGCATTCTATGAAATATTAAATATTAATCACTATTTCTTGGACGGACCACTCTTAGAAACATAAAATTATTTTTTATTATTATTAAATATGGATAAACTTGTATTTGGAATGTCATATTAATTATTATGAAGTAAAATAAGTTTAAAAGAGAAAAAGAAAGTAAGTAATAAAAGATATGAACAAATACTTAAAATCAAGTAGGATGTGACACAGCACTCCATTCTCCAAGCACCTAATCAAACTACTACTAATAGTAGTAGTAGGCCATGCCTATGCCTATCCTAGGCCACGACTCTTAACCGCACAATAATTGACTCCTTTGGCCGCATCTATTGCCCCCTATTCAATACTAAAGTATTTATTTATTTATTTATTTATTTATCATAATAGTGACATTTTATTTAAATAATATAACACGCATGCTGTGACACAAATGATTAATAATATTACTTGCAGGTTTGTTTTCCGATGAGACACAAGAGGAGGAGGAACTGGGTACAAGTTTCCTCTTCATACTATAAATTAAAACATCACAAAATTTAAGAGGAGCTTTATTAAATGATAATAATTAGTAGTTGTAATTTAATTTTTATTATTTAGGTGAAATTAAAGTAAAGATTAAATTTAGCGTGATAGCATAACTAAGTATGTTATAATTTGAGGGTTGTGAATTCAGATTTTGCTCATAGATTTTATTTTTATTTTTTAAATAAAATATATGATAGATATTTTAAAATTTTATTTTATTGACAATATTGCAATACTGTTAACTGTGTTTACCATTGTATAGATGTACAGATTTACCCTTTGCTCATCGGGTTGCTGTGATTAAAGATAAATTGAGTGGAAGACGTGGCCAATAATTAATCGTCCTACCGTTTGATTAAAGAAGTGACACGTGGCAGAGATGGGCTGGCAAGTGAACGTTAACATTGACAGTGCTAGCGGTTGTGTAACACGTGGACTGAACATTCCGGCTGGCCGGCGGGCGGTGGAAGGTCTAGATCCTTCCTTCGCCGGCCGAGTTAGAAATTAAAGAGTCACGTGCTTGGAAGGAAGGGAGCAAGCAACGCGTGGCCCTGGATGAATTGGCGGTTTGACTTTGAACGGCGGGAGATCATGGGGAGTCGAGATCAGCCATCCGATGGAGGTGACGCCACCTACAGCTGGTAAGACGCCATTGGCGGAATCATTTGTTCTCAAAACACGTGCAAAGAGACAAAAAGGGATTGCGCGGGTTCCGTCGGCCTGTGGAAAAACACGCACAGTCAATGCAACTTCCCCCGTCAATGTAGTCCATGGTATATAGCATATAGCATAATATAGTATTAACAATTATTAAAATATTTTATTACATATACATGTGACAATTGATGAAATGCTTTAAATATTATTAATTGTTATATATTCAATTTATAAATGTAATATATTTAACGGGAGATAAAAATAACAAGAGATTCAATATAAAAAATTACTAGAAATCTTAGAATATTTGGGTGAGTTATAAAATTAGGCTAGTTGGGTCTCTTGGATTATTATAGGATTAGTGATAGGATAAGATAGATTTAGCTAGCCAGAAGAGAGCCTAACATTACTCGCGTTGAAAGTATTACCCCCATCAACACAACAGTCGTCAACTCGACTATGAACTATAATGTGAGAAGAGAATAGATAATCATTCTTATCATTATGTTTGATTATTATTTTTTTATATTTTAAAATAGTACTCTTAATTCCTTCAAAGTGTGTAGTGCAAATTATCATTTAATTTTTAATGGTAATTATTAACCACTCCCCTTTTCAATGAGTTGGACTTTGTTGGTGATGACTTTTATTAAAAGTAGAAATAAGAATGTTGTCATTAATATGTACTAGAATTAATATATTGAGTTAAAAATAAAATTATATTTGCAGTAAAGTTAGATTAACAATCATTGCAAGCATAATAGATGGGAAGGAAGAAGATTTAATTTTATGTAAAAAAATTCATGTAATTTTCTTTAGAACATCTCAAGATAAATCACATCAAAAATCATAAAATTTTGATCTTTTTTTTTTAATTTGATCACTAAACTTTAATTCCTTGTAAAGTGATAACAAAATTTTAAAATATTTTACAATGTAATCACTAAAGTAATTTTTTGATGATTCTTAATCGAAATTGCTGACGTGACGATAATGTGGCACTGACGTGGCGATGATGTGGCCATTGCCATGTCAGTAATTTTAGTAAAAAATTATCTAAAAATCACTTTAGTGACTATATTACAAAATATTTTAAAATTTTGTTATCATTTTACAAGGAATTGAAGTTTAGTGACCAAATTGAAAATAAGGCCAAAATTTTATGACCTTTAATGTGATTTACCTGTACATCTCATGATAAATATGAGATTATGAATTTGAATATTCTCAAATATCTTAATTCAATATTTTAAAATAATCCTACTCACAACTAAATGTATCCATACTTGTAGAAGTATCAATTCATTTGCCTTAACAAATAAAAAAAAAAATATTCTATTTGCGGTCAATTTTTTTATTTTTTTTAATCAGTAAAAATTTATTTTTCCTCCTTTACCCTTTACAATTAATATTTTTTAAAAATATCATTTTCTATTATAATCGTACACAACTACAACCATCCTCACGTAGTTATCCCTAAAACACATGCTCAAACCCCAATAACTTAAATCAATAAAATGAATTTCATAAGAGAAGACTACAAAATTAAGGATACATATATTTACATACGTAATTTTTCTCTTTACATATGTGTGTTATGTAGAGAGAGACTATGTACATATGTGTATATGTGTCTGTGTATGCATTCGGAAGCATTGTTATTATATTTTTATTTTGTGACTGCATTTTTATTTATTTTTTGTTTTTATCTCATCATATTCAGTGTTTTTGATCATAGTCTCTGGTGTGAATGGACACCCTATATGCTGATTGGCGGACAATTAATTGAGGAAAAAAATGATTGTTATAAGGGGAGTAAAGATAAATTTTTAAACGAGAATGATTTAAATATATTAAATGATGATTATGACGAATAAAATGGATGACTGTAAATAAAAAATTTTAAAAATCAAGGGCATAAAATGATCTGAAATGGCTCTTCGTACATTAATATATTATAATTTTTTATTATTATAATATAAAATATAATATAATAATACAAATGAGTGTTGAGAATAGTGTTTCCGTAATTTTTTTTTCTGGGTCCAATTCAGAAGTGACAAAAAAGAGGGAGGATTGGTGGATAAGAATGCAAGGGAAGTTGCACACGGCTGATAACCTGACACCCCAGCCAGGCTCAGAGAAGCCCTCGACAAGTTATGGAATTGTCCCCATCTCAAGCACCCACCTGCTTGCTTTCTACTACTTATGCACAGAGAGAGAGAGAGAGAGAGAATTTTATTTGATTAAAAAATGTGCGTAGACCCACGTCCATGACATGACCTAAATCCGATATGAACAAGACAGGTAAAGGAAGACAAGAAATGTGATTATATATATATATATAGAGAGAGAGAGAGAGAGGGGAATTTTAAGTAGCCTTTCCGTTGGAGTTGAATAATTCAGTAGTAAAATTTGTGAATTAGATTTAATGATGGAAGAATGTGTGACACTTTGAATTTTCCCTCGAAAGCTTGAGCAAATAAAACAGCCCCAAACATGCTTCTTTCCAATATTTGTTAAGTGTAAGTAAGATCCATTTCATGTGCACTCCACCTACTTAAGAGAGCACCATCCTCCAGCTCAGCTTAGTTAGTTAAGAGTAGCTCTCTAGCTCTGCTCAGGATGCTGAATATGTTGTCAATTGATCTTTCCATACGTGATATATAAGCTATTAGGACCACTCCGCTTCTTTACTTTACTCACTTCACTTCAACAAGATGGATAAAATATTCAAAATAGTACTTCTGCTCCAACAAAATAGGAAAATTGACGATTTTGTTCTCCAACGCCACAAGCCAACCCGCCGCCCCCTATCACTTTAGGTTACTTACTTCCTTGGAACTTATCCCTGATCAAGCTTTGGACAATTACTTACTAGGCCTTATTCGATAGGCCTATATGAAAGGTCACTTAGGTCACCCATTAAGATGCCCTTAGGCTTATGGACAGATTTGAATTTTAATCCATAATACAAGTTAGGGTTTATGGGCAAACTTGATTTTATATATATTTATATTTGCCTTTGCAAAGGTTTCCAAGAAAGTTAATCTATGAATTTCCCTTTCTTTCTTAAGCTTTTTCAGCGCTCTCCAACGGAGGTAGATGTTGGGACCACTCTTAAAATGGTATTTATATCCTCTCATAATTAGGGTTTTAACCTACTATATAGGAGATGAAACGGGAGAGCTAACCCACCTTTATGCAAGAAGTCTACAAGTTGTTCCATCACTAATTATGAGTTTTTGCAGACTTGCACTAATTTAGCTTGCATGATGTATCAACTCACTCATTTATATTAGCCAATATAAGATCACTCATTTATATTAGCTTGCTTTTAAATATCTCATAATAAAATCAATATATCTTACCTTGATTTAATTTAATACGAACACCGCATGAGGTGTTGTAGATGTTGGCTAAGATCATGAATGTTATCTACAGCACAACCAAACTTCTCTTGGTGCATGATGGTTGATGCACACATGGACCTACACCTATTTGACGGAGCCCACAAAACTCAAGCCCAAAAATTAAGAATAAAGCATAAGGGTGAAAGTAGAGGAGAAAACCTCACAAAAAGGGATCTAGAAGACCCTCTTGGGTGATGGGTCTCTAGGTGACCCTCTCAGTAAGCTCCAGCAAGGGAGGGCTAAGATGCTCCGGGGAAGTCCATGAGGTCTCCCAAAAGCTACCCTCGTGAGGTAATCCCATTACAAATACATGCAAACCTACCTCTAAAGTCTTCTCCAAAAATTGTGTAACAAATAAAAATTATACAAATCCAAATGAATCTCAAAATATCAGGGACCGTTATTACAAATTTCTAAACTCAACTATAAATTAGTAAGCTCTCACTCTTCAAAGATAAGGGTTGTTTCTAAAATACAACAATCAAAATTTATAATTCGAGAATGATCAGACCAAGGTAGATCAAAACATAGAACAGACAGGTGACCATTAGTTCGAGAGAGAACTTTATGAGTTGATGTACTCTGAAGAAGCAACTGTTGGCTTGAATAAACAGCAGGTCTTCCATTGAAGAGAAGTAAAAAGTTGTCCAAGAGAAGTCTTTCATTTTGTTACATGTGACTTGTGTTAGTGATGTGTCATAATACTAAATTTACATGGCGTATAGTGTGCATGTAAATACATGTGATGTATCATTGTATATATTAATAAAGACAAATTTTTATCATTAATTACTCTCTAGTTTTTCGTATGAATAAGTACTTGGATTTCCTATGTGAAATTCTTATTCTTAAGGTATTAAGAATATGTGACGAAATTCTTTAATAACGGGATTTCTTAAATGTTCATGTCCTTAGATTATTCAAATGGGGACTCTAATTAATCAATTACGGATATGCTTATAGTAAACTCGTGGGTCGTTGTTAAAGAACAACGCACTGAACGTGACACCGATAACTGATAGGGATGGCAATTGCAACTGAAATCGTGGGGAACCGAACTGAAACTGAACCGGTCAACATAGTTAAAAACCGTTTGACTGGATCAGGGCCGGACCTTCCATGAGGCCCATGAGGCAGCTGCCTCAGGGCCCATGGAAATGTCATGGAAACTTCACTACTTAGGGGCCCATAAATAAAAAACATTTCCATTTGTAAGGGCCCATTTCCCAGCCGCCCACCCTCTTCCCGTCTGCAAAGTTTCTCCCTCCCTCTCTTTTGCTCACTGCCCAGCTTGCCCTAACCCTACCTCTCTCACTTCGTCGCGCCTCGCCCTCACCCTCGCTCTCGCCTCTCGCTTCTCGCTGCTGCTCCGTCGCCGGTCGCTCGCTGCCTCTCTCTCCTCTTGCTGAGCCGTCGCCCTTCGCCCTCGCTCTCTCGCCTTTTGCTGCTCGGTCGACGGTCGCTCGTCCTCACCGGCTCGCCTCGCCCTCGTGGCCAGTGGCTCGCTGCTCAGTCGCTCGCCCAGCAAGCATCGTCTTTCGCTGCTCTACTCGGTCGCTCGCCCTTATGGGTTGTGGTCGGCCGGTGGCTCGCTGCCTCTTGCTTCATTGCTCGCTGTCACTGATGGCTCGTTGCCTCTAGATTGCCAATTGGCTCATTAGTTTCACTTTTTCAGATTTCCTTCAACTTTCAGCGGTTACATTTGGGGGCTCATTTTTGACCTTTCGCCTTAGGGCCCCAAAAACTCAGGTCCGGCACTGGACTGGATAATGGTTTGGTTTGAGAAAAAATCGAATATTGTTTCAATGAGTATGGTTTGGTTATAGTTTTCACTAAATCTAAAACAAAACCTGAATCGAAACTGAACTAAATGCGTGGGTAATCAAACCAAACTGAACCAAATATATATATATATATAATAGATATTTATTTATTTAATATATTATATATACACATAATATATATATTGACTAATGCATTTTTTTACAAGTATTTTAACTAATGCATTACAAATATATAAAATATTTAACATTTATAAAGTAATTAATAAAAAAAATAAAACATAATCTTAAATTATTTTATTTTTATCAATCAAATAATTATATCCAAGAAGTTTGAAGTTAATTTGTAACTTTATGTAAGAAAAATGTAACTTTATTAGAGTTTGTCTTTGTTTGTTGTGGAGTTATAAAAACATTTTATGAATGCTATTTGTAAGAGTTTGTCTTTGTTTGTTGGTATGGATCAAACTAAAAAAAATCATGATTTAAACCGAAGTCAAATGGTTTGGTTATAGTTTTTAATTTTTAAAACCAATGGGTAATGGTTTGGTTTTGGTTTTAATAATTTAAGTTTGGTTTGGTTTGCTAATGATTTTGGCAAAAATCGAAACCAAATTGAACCATTGCCAACCCTAATAATTGATCACATGACATGGTGGATAATGATCTTGTCATTAAGTTATAATTGTGTAATTGATCCTTTGACTTGAAGTGGCATGATTGTCATGTATTGGTGTGTGACATTTACTAATATGCCAAACCATCCAATTGTGAAGTGGAGACGTTCATTTATGTGGTCATGTATTGCTGGTGCATGGAGGTAGGTAGGTGTTCACGGATAGGATTCGTCAATTTAAGTTTGGTTTGGTTTGCTAATGATTTTGGCAAAAATCGAAAT
This sequence comes from Diospyros kaki, assembly GCA_036245055.1. NCBI lineage: Eukaryota > Viridiplantae > Streptophyta > Magnoliopsida > Ericales > Ebenaceae > Diospyros > Diospyros kaki. The sequence goes on from BSEG01000002.1 coordinate 25,125,278, forward strand.
CAAATTGAACCATTTCCAACCCTAATAATTGATCACATGACATGGTGGATAATGATCTTGTCATTAAGTTATAATTGTGTAATTGATCCTTTGACTTGAAGTGGCATGATTGTCGTGTATTGGTGTGTGACATTTACTAATATGCCAAACCATCCAATTGTGAAGTGGGGACGTTCATTTATGTGGTTATGTATTGCTGGTGCATGGAGGTAGGTAGGTGTTCACGGATAGGATTCGTCACCCTCACTAAGTTGGGGCGAATGTCTTTTATGGTCTACTATATTAGTGTGACGAGAAAATTCTTAGCCAAGACAATATAATCAATCAGGAAAGAGTTTCATGAGGTGTCATCTAGTCACTCTAATGAGATTGGATACATAGTTATTAAATTTGTGAGTTTATCATACCATAACTTTCACTCAGTCGAAACATTAAGTGATTGAATAATTGTATTACACGATAATCGATAATTGTAATAGACTCACTTAAAGTTAGACTTCATTGCCTTCTACATTATTCTAGACCATTGCTAGGTGTTATCCAAGGCCTTTTAGAACATGTCGAGAATATGGAGAGATTCTCAAGATGGGTCAGAGTATTCGGTCAGTGTCAAAAGGGTTTGATGTTTTCTAATTGCTATTAGACAATGAATCTAGAAAGTCACTCACCATATAGTGTAGCGTCTGGTATCAATACTTTGCACCTGTTCTGTTCTCATCGACATTAATAGTTAATGATGGTTTAGCATATGTCATTAAGAGTTATTAGCGCAGTTTGTTAAATGTTAAGGAACTGGTTGTAACTAAATATGGAACCATGCAGCATGTAAGTCAAAATTGTCGACTGGTTTTCCTTAAAAGAGAGAAACAGTCGATAGTTTAGGGAGTCGGTCGATCATTTTTTCCAAAGAGTTGGGAAATAGTTGACAGCTTGGATGAAACAATCGACCATTTTTGCCACCTTAGCTCAAATTGGTGGCTTACACGTATCGTCTCGGTGGGTATCCTTTGGGTGACACGTGGGGGTCACAAAAGGCTTCATTAAAGGCAAAAATCGAGGAATAATGAGTTGGAAAATAATAGAAGAACTTTAGTTTCTTCCTCTTGGTTGTTCTCTTCTTTTCTTTCTTCTTTTCTGCTTCTTGCTACAAGTGGCTCAATCGTTGAGTTTGGAATTTTCAGATAGTTTGAGAGAGCAATAAGTGTAAGTGACTCAGCGTCCTCTAGCTAGCACAAGACGAGGGCAAAGAGTTGATACCAGAAGGCTTGCTAGGTATGGACAAATTATGCCCTCCATAATCTGAGGAAGATTCAATCTCAATGTAGAAATAATTTCTACACCTACCTGACATCAAGCTTTCAATTACATTGTTTATTGCATTACTTATGAAGTCATATCGTGTTGCATAAATACCTAAACTACATATTGTTAGTGTAAAAATTTTAAATTCACACATACTATCATATGACTATTCCAACAACTTGTCCACAAGAACTGTTAGTGTTGTGTGCCCTGATGCTTGATTTAGATAACATCTAGCGGGCTCGTTTTAATGCATTAATTGTATTTTTATATAAATTTATAAAAGAAAATGTTTTCTTTATTCATTTTTTCTCCAATCGATTATATGAATGAATTCTTAAATCTTCTGTATGAGAATCTTATTCTCAAGGTGTTAAAACTGTGTGACATGATTTTCTGGTAACAAAATATTTTAAACTATTCTTAGTCCTTAGATTCTTTAGATAGGGACTCTAATTAATCGAGTATGGACTAGCACAAGGATTACTGTCTCGTTCAATATAGGGATACTAATGAAAAAATGGTATGTTATGCGTCATATAACATGAGATTTCGCTAGTAAACCTGTGGGTGGTCGTTGGGGAACAATTAGCCGAATGTGACACCAATGATTAATCACATGGGTTGGTAGATAATAGTTGTGTCATCAAGTTGCAATGATGTGTTAATCTTTAGACTTGAACTGGCATGGTTGTGTTTGTGTATTGGTGTACGAGATTTGCTAATGAGCTGAACCATCCAATTGGGAGGTGAGAACGCTCATCTATGTGGTTCCGTATTGCTGGTATATGGAGATAGGTGTTGGGAATATGATCTGTCACTCTTATCGGTATTTGATGGGGTGAACGTCCTATGTGATCTATTATTAATGTGACGAGACAGTCCCCGGCCATGGCAGATTGCAAGTCAGGAAAGATATTTTCTGAGATGTCATCTAGTCACATTAATGAGGTCTGACACATAGTTATTGAGTTTGTGAATTTGTCGCTCCATGACTCTTACTCATTTTGGATGTTAGGTGATGAAATGATTATACACGTAGTAATCGTTAACTGTAATAGATTCACTTGAAGTGAGACTTCACTACCTATACTGTCCTGACCTACTGCTAGGTCAAGAGGTTGATCGATACTGGAAAGAGTTTCAGTGTTATCTGATTGCTAGTGGGTAGTAAACCTAGAAAGTCACACACCATATACTGTTACGTTTGATATCGACATCGTGTGCCCAAAATGTCTCTGGAATTAATTGGTTAAAAACTGACCATTGGCCCTCTGCCAATAGTGCATAGTAATAATGTATAGTGCATAGTATGAAATCAATTATTAATTGCATAGTAAGAGATGACAGTCAAAATTGCACAATGCATAGTGCATAGTAAAAATGCACAGTAACCTCTAAATTATCGAGAGAATAATTGAGGGGGGGTTACACGGATTTCAAAAAAGAATTCAATTTAGGGAGAAGAAGAAGAAAAAGAGGTGGCAGAGGGAACTTATTTTATAAAAAGGGCAGAGCCTTCTGCCCTTTCCTCTGGCCTCTCTTTCTCTATTTGATTTTCTCATGTAGCTTCGTCCTTTCTTCTTCCTCTGAAAAATCATAAAAATTATACATGTAATTGTTACGTGTATAATTTTGAGACACGAAGACCGGTGATACGTAGATCCTCTATGTCTAGTATGGGAGGAGATGACTAGAACGATACCCTACTACATACTAGATGTGAACCGACTAGAACTACCACATCTTGAGGTGGACTCTATCTCAATACAGAAATCGATTCTATATTTCATTCCTTCATCAGACAGCAGATATGCATTTATTTATGTATTCAATTATTGAATATGCATGTTGCTTAAATACCCAAACTATGTATGGCGTGAATGTTATATTTCACTGCGTGTAATACATAGTAATTTTTTTTTTTTTTTTGTCTATACCCTTAGAGTTCCCCAAGAATGTGTTTTTTAAGAGAATGTGTTTTTTAATTCCTAAAAACAACTTACATTGTAATTGTTGCCTTCTCAAAAGAACGACATCTTCCCTCGAAGGTTACACTACAACAATGGCTCCCCACTCTTTTCTTGGGCTGAAAGTCAAAGGAAAAAGTAGTGCTTTTTAATCAAGATAAAGTTGTCCCCTAGAACTATTTTTTATGTTGTCCTAGATAGTATACGGGTCTTGTAGGGCGGTGACCAAATTGTCACATTTAATGCGAGATGACATTTGTCAAAAGTTGCTATGATTTCATGGGCATGCACAATAGCTGGCCTCTCGCTAAAGTAGAGGTATAAAAGAGGGTCAATCAATCGTGGACTATACTTTCATTTCATACTTTCACAAGAGTGGTTTGAGCATTTCGTGTTATCCCAGATAATGACTTTCATCTTTCAAAGAGACAAGATTCACCTATCCCAGAGGAAATGCTTGAGTGTTGTCTTAGAGAATGATTCCCATTGTCCTAGACAAGCTTTTGCTCCAGATCTTTCTAAGTGTTAGGTAAACTTCGAAGATGGTGAGAACTAGACAAGTAGATCTTGTCTTGGACCAAGAAGAAATGGGAGAAGAAGCAACTCTCTCTTTAGGCCAACCCTTGATTCTTCGAAAGGCTAATGTTGAGAGATTGAGGATTGATTATGGTATCCCCTCATCTCAATTGGTAAAAGGACTGCACAAGAGAGAAGTGTGCACAATTGAAGTGGAAGTGGTTGTGCATGAGGATAGTCTTAGGGCTAGACTCTACTTTCATCTCTACCAATTTGGCATGGAGTTTTTGAGTCAGAAGACTCCATCCAAATGGATGGGCTTTACTGGTGGGCTTTTGTGTGCATTGTAAAGAGAGAGAGGTGCTCCATCCTTTGACTCCCCCAGACAGAGGGTCGAGCCCTTCAGCTACTAATCTCTTCCAACAATCCCTTACTCTTCTGTCTTACCTGGCCTTGTCGACTATTTGTCGAGCTTCCCCAACATGTAAATTCTAATTGTTGTATTCTGGCAACAATAGCTGATTTTTTGAAACGATTGACCAATTTAGCTAAATATTCAAACCTGACGATCAGTTGTCTTCAATGTTCAATTGTTTCTTCAGGTTAGCTTCGTACTCGCGTGCCATTCTTTTGTCAATTTTGACGACAAAGCATTTAATGCTATGTTGCCTCTTCATTTAATGTTTCACAGAGTATTTATGAGGAGAGAGAGAAGGGAGACAAATTGGAGACAAGAAAGGAGAAGGGTTTCTCCATTCAAATAAGAGAAGTGCCCGAGATCGATCATGCAAAGCAAGCTTCTCTCTCAATTTGTTTGTTACACTGTTCATCTTCTTCCTCCTTTGCTTCACCTATTCTCCTTATTCTCTAACTCCCTTCTTCTTGTTATTGATCTCTTGACTGTGAGATGACCACCATCCTTGTTAAGATCTGAAGCACAACCTTGCATCACCTTCACTCAAGACTTAACTACCACAAAAGTCTAGCAAAGGGTTTCGATGGTTGCCTAAGTGTGGGCTGACTTGGTCCCCTATGCTTGTAGGGGTGTCTTAGTCAGCTAAGGATAAGTAAGGGAGCTAGTTTGGGTAGCTACTCGTGAAGCTATTCGCAAGAGCATAAAGGAGATTGAAGGGTCATTGAAAGCAACAGGTATCTTCTCTTTCTTGAGGTAATTGTTGCCTATTATGCTTTCCATATTGTATGGGTTGTGTATGCATATGGCTGTCATCATTGTTTTTGTAAGAAATCGATCCGTTTTCGTTGCTTCTTTGTTTGATTTTTTAAAATGTTTTGAAAATCAATTTGATTTCTTACATCTATCACTAAGTGCACCTTTCACTGTGATATCGACCTACAACTCATGTACTTCCAAGGTGGCATTTCTAAAGAGGTCAACAAACTATCTTAGCGTCTTGTTAAGGCCTTCAACGACTGTTGAGCAAGTATGTAAGATCTTTCTTCCTTAGGACATCGACAGTAAAAGCTATAATGAATTTCTTTTGCAGTTGGTCAAAAGAAACAATGTACCCCTTGAACAACTCATTATACCACACGTGAGCCTGATCTATTAGGGTTAAGGGGAATGCACAACACATTATTGCATCGTCTTACTTGTGCAAGAGAGCAAGAGATTCATATCGCTGCATATGAAGGTCAAGGTTCACCTTCCTAGAGTACATAGGTAGTTGCGAAAGTTCAAACTTTAGAGACAGTGGTTGCCTCAGCAATTCAACAAAAAATGGGACTTCTCTCCTATGCATTTCATCATAAAAGGTTATCACCCTCTTTTGCTTGAGAATCTCTTCCACAATTTTCTTCACCTCAATTGATATCAAAGGATTCTGCAAGGTAGCCTCGATCGTGGTAAGCTTCAAACAGATAGCCTTGGTAGGATTTTCGTTGCCCTTTGAGGTTGTACTTTCCACGGTCTCCTATTGGGACAATTGCGTTTCTAGTTTTCCTATGCCTTTTAACCAATATCTTTTCAGAAGTAGGCTTGTATGGCCATGGTTCTTGAGGATTAGTTGTAAGCCGCTTGGAAAAATGAGGGTTTCGAGGGAGAGGATGCCATATTCTCAAGGGAAACTAAGGTCTGTTTCCTCTTGAGGCCAAATGCCTAGTTGATTGAGGCAGTTCAACATGAGGCAACAAAACTTGTAATAATACGATTAGTCCTTCAAAGTTTTAGCGTTCTCTTCATGACTTTTCTTTAATTCATCATAATTCTTCTTTAAATCTTCATATCCTACAAGCAAAACGATTGGAGGCACTCCTCTCGAGGGTCCCAATACCCATGTAGTCACTTAAGGATTCTTCCTAGGAGTTGTAGAATGCCCGAAAGAGTTCATATCTTGGACCTCATTTGGGATGGGTAGTTGCTCGGGAGAATGATGTCTTCATCCAAGAGAACGACAAGATGTCAAGCCAAGTTTCCAACCTTGTTTAGGTGAATATTGCTAGCTATTTTTAGGCTTCATCAGGCCTTGTCCCAAAAAAGTACGATGTTATCCAGGAGAACCTCCTTTGCGTCCAGAAGAATTGCGCATTCAACCAGATGAGTGTTCTCTCAAAGAAAGTAATTGGCATTGTTCTTCAAGGGAACTTGCGCTTTCCTTGAGAGCTTTGATGGGGTTTAATTTTATACATATTTTTATATAATTTTATTTTTAAATTTATGTTATTTTTCTTACTTAAAGTGAATTTATATAGATTGAATTTCTTTTTGCAAGAAATGAGCAAAAGAAATAAATTCAAAGAATTGAACTTTAAAGAAGATATTATAAAGAAATTAATATGATAAATTAATTGAAGATTAATATTATATAATTAATATTAAAAGGAGAAGAAACCGAAGGAAAAAGATGGAAGATAAAGATAAAGAGAAGCAGGAGGGAATTTCGCAAGCAGAGAAGATGAAGATATATGGAGAAGAAAAAGATGAAGCAAGAAGAAGATTGAGAAGAAAAGGAGTGGAACGGAGAAGCGGAAGTGGAGGCCACGTGGGGTGGCTGCAAGCAGGTAAAGGCAGCAGTCGTGGGGCGCAAGGCCAGGCAGGCACAACAGCCGCAAGGCAGCGCAAGGTTGGCCGAAGCAGGCGAGGCAGCAGGCCAGGAACAGGCGAGAGAAGGCGGACGAAAGCAGCAGGCGGCGGAAGAGAGAAGGAAGCAGAGGAAACAAATCTGGTTGCGAAAAGAGATCTGAATCAGGGAGAAACTTATTTATTTAATTAGTTGATTTATTTAAATACATAGATTATGCCCTCTATTTTCTTGAGACTTGTCATGTCCGCAATTTTGATTTGGGTTTTGATTAATTTTGTCATGAGCTAATTTTAAGAACTAGGGCTACCGTGTAGCCAAATTATAATAATAATATAATGTCTTTAAATTTTATGTTATTCAAAGATTATTTCTACTTCATGATGAGTATCTGTTGGGTTAGAATGTCTTTGAAGTTCAAACATAGTTAACTTTCATTAAAGATTATTCAAACACCATTTAATAAATATGTTATGCGTATTTTTCGTGCTACTCCTTATGAGTTGGACTTAATTTAGCAGGCTGACCAAATCATCTCAAAGCCCATTAGGCAAAATCGAGCTAGTCAGAGCGAGCTTATACATCACTAAAATTTGAGCTCAAATCGCGGAACCCAACAAGGCTTCTAACGAGCTCCCAACGATATATCCAACAAGCTTCCAGCAATGACCCTAGTTCGTTGACATAACCATTCAGTTCACTGGTCCAAAATCCCTAAACTCACATGGACAACAAAGCTGCTGAATAGCCGGAAGTAGAGACCTACTCACTTTATTTGAGGCAAGCCATATCTCTCGTACTGAAAATCTCACTCCCAATTTTATGCAAAGAATAAGGACTGTTTGTCCCCCATTATATCATCTTTATATTTTTATATCTTGTAAAAATTGTAAACGCCTCTCATGATAAATAGGGGTCAGAAATATCATTAAAGGGTAGAGTAACAAGAATAATCACATACTGTCACTCTGCCGGAATATTCAGAGTACAATCGTGGAGTAGGCATCGTTCTGGTCGTACCACGTAAAAAATTCTCTGTCCTTTTTGTTTTGTTATTCCTTCTTGTATCTTGGACTCAGTCATTCACTGCGGGCCTAACGAATCATGGTCGAATAAAATTAAACGTCGACAAAAGATTTAATTATCTAAAATAAAAAAATATGCACATTTAGTGAAGTATGTAATGACTATAAATTTGAATTTTCACGTAACATTAGTTGAGTAAAACAAGCTTTTACTCGAGTAAGTTAATTAAGATAGACATTACTTGACTACTGAATAATTTTATTCGATTAAAATTATCAATTGCTTAAGTCATTATTCGACTAAAAGAATTTGTTACTTGATTAAAACTGTTATTACTCGATTATAAGTACTTTTTAATTAACCAACATTTTAATCACTTGTTGATTCAAATCTATTACTTAATTAAATAATTTTATTACTCGGCGGAGTATCATTACTTGATTAAAAATTTCTTAGTTGATTAATAATTCAAATACAGAAACTTGACATTCTGTCCAACAATTATTACTTGATTAATTCTTTGGTTACTCAATTAAGACTATTCCATCACTTATTCCAATAATACAAGTTAACAATCGATTAATCACTTAAGTGTTCTAGTCTTACTCGATTAAAAGGATAACTCAATCAAATAAGATACTTATTACTCAACTGATAAATCTCTTTACTCGATTAAACTTCACATCCTAAAATATATTACTCGATTAATAATATTAAATTCAAGTAATATTTGAGAGTTAGTTAAAACTGAATTTCCCAAACATAATTACTCGATTAACAACCTATTTTTAGATTTAAGCATATATTTGAAACATTTTTCCTTTAAACCTTGAATAATGTTGTCTCTTAAAGTAAGAGTAATGTTTGTAATTTTAGCTTACCTTATGTATTGCTCGATTGACACATTTTTAAATATTTAGAATATCATTTTTAAGTCATTCAAGTATACTCTAAATATAATAAATCATTTTATTTCACTTATGTGCTATTAACCCTTAGATTTATCTTTAAAACCCTAGAGCAACATAATAAAATTAATCTTAGATTATCATCATAAAAAACATCCTAATAAGGCATTAAAATTTTACATTTTAACTTCTTATCCTCAAAACATTTTCAAAATCAAACTTAATGGTTCCTATCATGGACTACCAATGCCCCCCACATTAAATGTTATCATTAAAATAAAATATTATGTCAAGCTAATATATATATAATAAGCTAGACAAGGAGATCCCACCCTTGTATAAATGACAAAAATTGATAAAAACTAAATAACACTGCACAAAAACAAGTGTAACAAAAAAAATAATCTGTCAACTCATGTCTTGACTCTTTCTGCATCACCTTGTCAAGTAATATTTCAATGGTAACATCTAACTAAGGTGGGTGAAAGTCCATAAATGAAACAAAATAATAATAATATGATGTTACTATTAACAAAATGAAAAATTTTAATGTAAAACTAAAAACTCAGTTAAAGCTTAATTGTTTTTCTTTTTTTTTTTTGTTAATTAACCGAAAGCATAATGAAACAAAAATAAAGAATATAACTGTGCAGGCAGTGACACACTACCAAAGAAACACAAACATTGACCAAAAGAACAGAGCATATATAGCATTCATACGTCACTTCTGGCTAGTACAGGCCAGCCAATACGTAAGCTACTATGATAGCACTGGTCGACTAATAATTGGAAATGGCATCTATTTTTTGCTTTACAACATCAAGCTCGAAGTTTTCGTAACATGTAATAATAATTCATTATAATAGCCATTACTACTACTACTACTACTACTTGCAAAACCAAACCTTAAAATCAAGTAATATAAGTAGCAAACAGTTCCACAATCTAGAAGGAATATTAATAAAATGTCATAGACGAAATTAAGAACGGATAACAATACATATTATTTTCAATACAAGCAAGTACTAACCAGTAAAAATCTATGTAATCTGTAGTGGAGGTGCAAGCTCCTCTATTGAAAATTAATAGCTGCACCAATGAATCAATTATACTACTAAATTTGTTTCATCACTCAGAGAGAGAGAGAGAGAGAGAGAGAGAGAGAGAGAGAGAGAGAGAATGCCAATCTTAAAAAGCTAGGAATCAAATGAGCAGAAACAGAGACAATTGTAGAAATAAAAATATACACAAACGCCATGAAAATCATAGGCACGAGCGAAAGATTAACAAGGACCTACGCTGCCATTATCCAAAGTCAAGCTTGGGAAAAGTTAACATCCATGAAAAGTTGTATTCATAAATCTCAAGAGTATCAATTGACCAAAAATTAGTACTTACCTATAATAACAGTTCCACAACTAATTGTCAAGTCTCGGGGTTGAGATTTGGATAATTTCCGGAATTATAGAAGAACCGAGAGGAAGAATAGAAATGGAGGGAGGATTTGAAAGGAAGCAAGAACGAGAAAAGATAGGGAAAGAGAAATTTGGAGTAAAAAAAAAACTTTGTATTACTTTCAACATAGCTCTCATCCTCTACACTTAGCCTATTTATAGGCTACTTTTCAGTTTTAATGTCTACTAAAAGGTACAATCGTTTATAGCACTAATTAAAATGTGTAACACAGCTTATGCATTAATAGCATAATAACTAGGTTATCCCTGGCATCATGATAATTCCCTCACCTTAAGAAAATTTTTGTCCCCAAGAACTTGTAGCGACAAGCTACGGTTCAAACAATCCTTGCTTTCAATACTTGTTGTATCCTTCTCTCTTTCTTTTTCCTTTGCTTTTTCCCCTTGAGAAGTAGAAGTGTAGCAGTGTTCGGAGCCTTTGAATGTTCTTCCCCCGCCTCAATCCTTTCTTCAAACTTAACAGCCTGTATAGAATGTAGCTGTGACTCTTGAGCCCCCTTTTGTAATAATTTCTTCTTCTTCTCCCCAATGATCACCTTGCACTCATCAGTTTCTTCTTAGAGAACAACCTCTTCTTCTTCTTTTTCATCTAATCCTTCCATGTTCAATAACAGCCTTCTACATTGGTGGCCTACATGGAATTTATCTCCACATTTATAGCATGACCCTAGTTGCCTCCTCTGCTCTGGCAATAGAATTTTTTACTATATTCAAGTTAGAGTCAACCTCGAGATTTCCTTCCAACTACTAACTAGTGGGAGGGTTATTACTCGATGAGATTCCGTGCTCTTTGAAGATTACTTCTAGAGTAAACTCCTGTAACCTTGCCTTCTCAACAGTTTGTTTTACTATTGTAGGCATCATCATCTTAATCATAGGCCTCAATTCATCTTTTAAACCACTAATAAAACTCGATACAAAGTATTGTTCTGTTAGGCCTAGTTGTGAGGTTCACATTATTGACCTAAATTCCTCAAATTTCATTTGATACTCCACCATCAAACCATCTTGTTTTAACTTGTTAAATTTCTCAATCACATCAGTCATATTTCTCACCAAAATGGTCACACAATTCTCCAAGAAACTCCGCCCAACTAACCTCATTTCCCTTGGCTTGAATCCACCCTTGGTACTACCACGAATTAGCCATATCATTTAGATAGGTTGCTGCCAAGTTAATTCTCTGCCCTTTGGCCATACAATAAAATTAAAAGAATCTTTCACAACAACGGATCCACCACCTTGGCTTCAATCCCTCGAACACCAAGATCTCTAACCTTGGCATTGGTGTGTGAATAGGAGTTTGAGAGAAGGATCCCCTCACCTGAATCTCGAGTTCCAAGGTAGGTTGATCCTTTGTTTCTTGCACTTTGTTGGCCCTAGGAAGGATGCTATTGCAAGGCAAAATTAGATTGGCAATGGTTTGCGGTGGAAAGTCCAGTGACAATCTAAATTAAGGCAACGATACTAGTATGTTGAACATGTTAATTCTTCGGCCATACTAATACATGGCCTCACTGTTCTTCTCCAATTCTCTTTGCATGCTTTCTCAAGTTGCAACAAGATCTTGACGTAGTGTGTAGCGCGTGTAAAAAAAAATACACTAAAATAAACCATTGAAATAACAAATTTCAATAGCCAAAACTTGACTTTCAAGAATACGCAAAAACAAGACTGTTTTGCTAAGAAACCCAAATAGGTTGCTGAAATTTGATTGAGAAAAACTTGATTACAAACTTTAGATCCTAGGCATATTTATAGTATTTGGCTAATTCAAATTTATCTAATATTTGTAAACAAAATCCAACTAAAATCCTAATAGAAATAAATCCTAAATAAAAGTTAACTAGAATCCTAATAAAAATAAAATCTTAATCAAACATGAAGTAGAATTCTAAATCAAGTAGAAACATGAAGTAGAATCCTAAATTAAGTAGAAACATGAACTAGAATCCTAAATCAAGTAGAATTCTAAAACTTAAAAAGTATTAAAATATTATTCCGACGCTACTATTCCGGTGATATTGTTCCGGTTTGGTCAGGTTGGCCTTGGTCCGAGTCTTGATTGGTGACTGCATCATTCCTGACGCAGTGTGTAGCGCGTGTGTGAAAAAAACACACCAACATAAACCCTTGAAATAACAAACTTTAATGACCGAAGCTTGGCTTTCAAAAAGATGCAAAAACAAGACTGTTTTGCTAAGAAACCCAAATAGGTTGCTGAAATTTGATTGAGAAAAACTTGATTACAAACTCTAGATCCTAGGCACATTTATAGTATTTGGCTAATCCAAATTCATTTAATATTTGTAAACAAAATCTAACTAAAATCCTAATAGAAAGAAATCCTAAGTAAAAGTTAACTAGAATCCTAATAAAAATAAAATCTTAATCAAACATGAAGTAGAATTCTAAATCAAGTAGATACATTAAGTAGAATCCTAAATCAAGTAGAATCATGAAGTAAAATCCTAAATCAAGTAGAATTCTAAAACTTAAGAAGTATTAAAATATTGTTCCGGTGCTACTATTCTGGTGATATTGTTTCGGTTTGGTCGGGTCGACCTTGGGCTAGGTCTTGATTGATGACCGCATCATTTACCTCCACTTGAAAAAAAATTCGACCTCAAATTTTGATCCGAGTAGGACAAATCCACATTCGGCAAGTATAAAGAGAGATTAGCCACATTGAATGTTTAGAAATACCCATATGATTAGACAAATCCACAACATAAGCATTATCATTGGTCTTCTTTGGAATCTTGTAAGGACCATACTTCTTTGGCTTGAACTTGTTCTACTTTCCTGCTGGAATCCGTTCCTTCTTCAAGAATATCATGACTTCATCTCCAACCTCGAATACTTTCTGCTTCCTATGTTTGTCAATTGTTGCCTTGTACTTCTTATTTGTGCAATTTTTGCTTGACATCTTCTTGAACCACTTGAACTTTTCTGCAAAGGGAACATGAGTAAAGACATTCCTCCCCTTTTTGGCCCTATCTTCATTGGCACGAGTCCAACCATCACCATGTTTGTTGCCCTCTGCCTCCACTATATTATTACTGTTAGATTGAGGATGTTGAACCTTCCATCTTGAGCGTTTCTCTAATCTGGTAGATCTTATCATAGGTTCTTCTCCTCTCATCAGCTTTCTTGATTTTAATTCCTCAACAGCTTCCGAATTCATCCGTAGATTTTTCTTGCCTGAAGAAGCATTCTTTTGCAACTGTTTTGAATAGAGATTTATTCCATGACTACCAGCAGTCTCTCCATCACTTAAAATACAGATGCTTGTATCCTTCTTTAGTCCAGGCACTTGTTTAGCTATAGTGGTAACTGCTATAACATTCTTAGTTTCAGAATCTAATTTTAGATTAATATCCAAAGTAGTTGTGCTACCTGAGTTAACTAGCCTGGGAGATCCAACACCCCTATCCACAAAGAGACCCCCGTGACTATCTTGCTTTTGCAATCGCAAAGGTAAATATGTTCCTATTGCCTTCGATTCAACCATGCCAAAGCCTGAATAAACTGTAGAAGAATCTGTTACCATGGCCTATATCTTCTTTATAGTAGCAAGCTGATCAAAAGAAACATCACCATTCTTGGATTGCGAAGCAATGCTTGAGCCCTTAGAACTAAAAAATACCCTAGTATGAGTTAACAACCTTGGAGTTTCTGTCATGTTAGCAGCATAAACCAAACCTGAGTTTGCAAATGTTGATGCTAAAGCATTTGTTCTAGATTAGGGCTTGTAATATGAGGGGTATTTTATGTAATATGTTTGCTGTTAGGTTTCTGGAAAGTTTTTATTATTTTTCTTAGGGCTGACCAAGGTTGTTATAACTGCTTATGGACAGTCGATCAGGTAAGTCTCCCGGCTTCTATTGCTTATATATATAGAGGCCGAAGGGAAGGCTAGATGTATGCTTTCTTTTCACGGGTTAGTGATCTGTCTTAAGATAAGATTGAACAGTGATGAAGAATGTATATCTTTCTTGTATCAACTCTATATAGCTTTCAGGTTTATGGGCTAAGTGAGAGTTGAGTTAGAGTGCTTGTAATCTTGTATTAACATTCAAGATATTGGAGAAAGTAGGGGCGAAAGCCAAGCTAGATGTAGGTCTTTCATTGAGATCGAACTAGGGTAAATTCTTGTGTGTTGTGCAGTTCTTCATTGGTTTTTGATTGGTATTCATTTGCGAATTAGAGAGAGATTTCGTTTGAGTGTTTGAGTGATCATACAAGGGTGAGATCTACGCTAACAGTTGAGGTTGCTAGGACAACACAATGTTCGCAATCAAGCTCCAAACTCACCGAAAATCCATTCTTTAATTTATACTCATCGTTTTCCCAATGGTTGTGTTGCTGCACATTCTTCCTAACCCCTTTACCACTAGGGTTGGCTATCATACGACCAAAATCATCCTCATCGTGGCTATCATCCATCATTAGTCTTCTAGGATAAATGAGGACAGGATTAATAGCTAGTCTTCCCGGTTTAACGTAGCCGGCTTGATTCAGACCATTAGTCCGGTTCCGGTTATCCTTAACTTGTTGTAAAACGCCCAATTGATTGCGGATTCGCTCCAATTGCTGCTCTATTGTACGAGTTATTTCCCGTTGTTCTTTGATTGCTCTCCAAACTACGGGCAACCCCCGATCACCATCACAAGGCTAGTTGCTACTGTTACCTTCAAGATTGGCCATCTGATTTGTTGATGAACCGCTCTGATATCACCTGACGCAGTGTACAGCGCGTATGTGAAAAAAACACGCTAAAATAAACCCTTGAAATAACAAACTTCAATGGCCGAAACTTGACTTTCAAGAAGACGCAAAAACAAGATTGTTTTGCTAAGAAACCCAAATAGGTTGTTGAAATTTGATTGAGAAAAACTTAATTACAAACTCTAGATTCTATGCATATTTATAGTATTTGGCTAATCCAAATTCATCTAATATTTGTAAACAAAATTGAACTAAAATCTTAATAGAAATAAATCCTAAGTAAAAGTTAACTAGAATCCTAATAAAAATAAAACCTTAATCAAACATGAAGTAGAAATCTAAATCAAGTAGAAACATGAAGTAGAATCCTAAATTAAGTAGAATTCTAAAACTTAAGAAGTATTAAAATATTGTTTTGGCGCTACTATTCTGGTGATATTGTTCCGGTTTGGTCAGGTCGGCCTTGAGCCGAGTTTTGATTGGTGACCGCATCAGATCTCCACACACTCTCCCTAATGGTTGAAATGTCTTCACTACTTTGGATCATGGCCTCCCAAGTCTGTGACATCCCAAATTCCAACACCTCTTCCATCCTTGATTCAAGTTGTTTCATCCTAGTCCCATTGACCATCCTTCAATACTCGATTCCAAATGCATCTTACTTCTTCAGATAACTCTTGATCTAGACCTAGCAATGTGTGACAAACGACCAAAGTTGCTCCTTGGCTCAATCGCAAATTCTAATCCAAATTGATGTAGATTAGCAATCATGAATTCTGATCCAAATTGTGTGACAACTTCCAAGGACGGCAAACTACTTCCATTACTCGATTTAGCACCCGAATCCGCAAAAAAAATTACTTTTAGGGGTCGCCAGTCAACAACCTAGAATCAGTTGCTATAGATTGACCACTACAAATTGCCTCAATTGCAGTCGCTAATGAATCTGCTTCCTAAGAATCGACTCTCTTGTCACGACTTCATGCTTACCTTCCAAAATTCAAACTTGAATCAATGTCAAAGATTACCAACCAAGAATCGACTGTCAGAAATTAATAGTTAATGACCATTGGCCTGTTCCGCTTCAAAGTCAAACCTAAATCAAGAGCAAGAGAAGTCGAAGATCACAAAACAAGAGTTCTATATAGTTACAGTGACTCTGTTCGCCCTTCAAAATTCACCTAGATCTCCTGACTCAACTGAGAACTGCCTTTGATTTGCAGCTAGGATTTATCGCCTCAAAATGAATGGCTTCCAATAGTGGCCTTGGTATTCAGAAACTTAATCCACCTCAAGAACTGAATCTGCCTAGATTTGTTGGATAATCAATCACCTCAAGGTCATAGTCAAGAATTCCTCTGTCAAAATCATTGAAATTGAATTCGCTTGAATTCTTCGTGCAAGAATTGACAGAATCACAGTCGAGAATCAACCGACTCTAATACCAAAATGTCAAGTCTTGAGGCTGAGACTTGGATAATTTTCGAAATTATAGAAGAACCGAGAGAAAGAATAGAAATGGTGGGAGGGTTTGAAATGAGGAAGAATTGAGTGAGAGAAAAGAGAAGGAACAAGAAGTTTAGAAGGAAAAGAAAAAAACTTTGCATTACTTTCAACATAACTCCCTTCCTCTACACTTAGCCTATTTATAGGCTCCTTTTTAGTTTTAATATCTACTAAAAGGTAAAATCGTTTATAGCACTAACTAAAAGGTACAACACAGCTTATGTATTAATAGCACAATGACTAGATTACCCCTAGGGTCGTGACATTAATTTTGGACAAAATCTCCTTACATGCTCTCTAAAAACCACATTTTGCCATAAAATTCCACTCTTGCTCAAATGGAACCTTTCCCTTATTGGGGTAGTGCCCTCCACCTCTAAACATGCTAAACCATAATATAATGAGTATTAAACAATCAAGAATGAATTCTCAATGCAAAATTGACCATGCAAGTAGGAAACATGCCTGAACTATAGGTTACTACTTATCATGTTTTTTTTTTTAATACAGAAAGATCATACATTTCATGCAAGGACATAATTTCAGCTCAAGCATAACCACAAAAACATTTTTAGACAAGAAAACATTTCACAATAGGCTTCACACGTTTAACAAAACCATCAAAAGAGTAAAATATGCCTTCTTCATGAAAAACATTAGTGAAAACCATTATATAAAGCCTTTATATTCTTTAAGAATAATGAGCCAACACCTTCACACATAGAAGAACCCCTTTGAGAGTGGTGAGACTTGCTTTGTCTAGGACTCAAAACTCTTGCACTTCTCTCACATTTTTCTTCTCTTTCTTTTTTATCCTTTCACCTAAGCTAATAGCTAAAGTTTTCTCCTATCACATTCCTAGGGTTAGCTAGGATTGTGATAGGAATTAGGAGAGAAATCAAAATTGAAAGAAGGGGGAAATCAGTAGAAAGAGGGAGAGATATTGAGAGAAAATGGGAGAGAAACAAGAGGAACGTGAGGGAGATTAGAGAGAGTTTTAGAGAGAAATGAGAATTAAGAATTCATTCAAATCAAGCATAATCTTTCCAACCTCAACTGAGGCTTATACATAGCCTAACAGCCTCTCACATATTCTCATGTGCAATATAACAACTAGTCTAATTGCTTATAGAATAAGACAAAATACTATAACAGAAAGATATAAAAGAAATTACAATTATTGTATATTGTATGCCAACTCCTACTATTATATTTACTAATATATCCTTGTGTAATTCCTAGGGTCATGACAATTCCCTCTCCTTGAAATGTTTCTTGTCCCCAAGAAACTTATTACCACCTAACCGTTGCTTCTTTATCCAATGCCCATTTTCACCCACTGGTCTCTTCGCCTTTTCTTGTTCTTATCTCTTATTTCCCTTGTCTCTAGCTTCCACTTTTCTTTTTCCTCAACATTAACATCAATATGATTTGCTGCAACACCAATTTCAGCCATCTGCCTTTTCCTTAGTGCCGTTAAAAATGGTTCCAAATGTGTCGTCAGCCCTACAACCCCATTTTTTTCAATTATGGACAAAATTTCAATCCTCTCTACAGGTAAAAATCTGTACATTACCTCCAACTCTTTTTGTTGCAATGTAACCTTTGCTTTGTCTTGTGTGCTCGTGCCAATGACATACATGTGAGATGTTCCAAGCAAGATGCCCGGTGCAATCATTTGTTCCTTCTCTTTAGACTCGTTATTATCCTGTTTTAGGAGATCAATGGCATCAGGAGTCTCAGCACCAGTGGCAATGCTTGAGAAGTTGCCAACTGATTGAGTGCCATCCTTCATTTCCTCCTCCCCAATCTCTTCTTCCATGTACTCCTCAGCCCTGTCCACAACCAAGACCAAGGGAGTAGTATGTTTAGACCCTTCCATATCTTCAATAGGGGCCTCCTCAAGTGGAAATACTTTTACTTGCTGGTAGTTAGAGTACACCAGGGATTTACTTTCAGCAAGGTTGTCCTTCTTCGACTGCTTCACTTTAAGGAATTCCTCCTTATTAAAACTTCCTTGATAATCATCGAAGTATTATGCAGGAACGTTGTAATGATACTTCTTAGTCAGTATCATTACAAAGTTCTGCAGCTTCTCGCGGAACATTTGACTGAATTCCTTGCACTCGTCATGTATCCCACTGGTTGTTTCCTTGCGCCTTAGATTGAACTGCTCCTTATCCTTCTTGTTGCCAACTGAAAATGCAGCCTTCTTTAGCTGCCATTGAGGCTTCATTCTAATCGAAAATGAAGCATTCTTTTGCTACAGTTGAGACTCGATTGGACTCCTTCGTGCACTACTCCTCCTGGCCGAAATCTCACTGGCTGGAAAAGCAATAAGCTAAGAAACTGCAGCTCTTTCCATCCTAATTCCCTTCTGTAACTGCCTCACCCAATCACCTCTAAAATTGATCCAATAAGTGGCAAATTGTAGCCACTGTTATGCTTCAATGTCAAGTCTATTGTAATAGCGGAAGAAATCACACATTTACAGCGACTTGATCGACCTTCTAGAGTCCTCTAGATCGTCTAACTGTCAGCTAAGAATCACAATCGAAATCGCAGCAATTGAGAATCACTAGAACTGCTCTAGGAGTCTCCTTCAAATTCCGAATAGAGATCACAACCAATAATCGATTTGACTGCACCCTAGACAACTTGGACTGCTCACTATCAATTTCCGATCAACCTTATTTCCTTCTAACTTAAATCTCAAACATAGAAAATCCACTGCTCAGTTCTTCAGCAAGGTTCACCACATTTTTGTTGCTCTGTCACACTTCTGCCACTCAATGGCTAAGGCTCACTGGCTTAGGACTGCCTTCAAAACTCCACTCCTAGTTGCTACGAGCCTTACTGGAATTAGATATCAGAATTGTCTCACTTCTTAGCCGAGACCTAGACCTATTCTGCCACCTTTAGAGCCACCAAGAATTGGTCAGAGGACTTGCTTAACCTACTTCCCCTCCCAGCGAGTGTCAAAATTCACCGCCTAATTAGAATCGACAAACGCAAGGGATAACACCCTCCGAACTTGCTCGCGATAGCTATAACTTCTAGATTGCTGGAATTGAAATGGTTCAGTGATCTTCCCAACTGCACCTCTTCTTTCGGCCTCAGCTGTCTGCCTTCCTCTTCAAGACTCGGAACAGGAGTGCCTGTTGCGTCTTCCAAGTTTGAACTGAGGGTGCTCACCTAGATGGCCAATATCAACCCTACTCGCGATTGTTGCGGAATCAATGATCGTCTCCCGCTAACTATTTTTTTCTCACCCAATCACCGACCACGGCTCGAGGACCACCGCACTCCTTGAGTTCGCCTTGATCGACAATCGAACTCGCTGGAATATTTTCTTCGCCTTACTAACGCACCTGCAACCTCGAAAAAATCAATCACAAATCAACCTACTCTTCTGCTTCTATGAATCATCAGAGCTTCTTTCAGAGACGTCTTGTCTACTCATCCATAATCTCCGACCAACACTTACTGAATTTCAACCTAAGAGTCATCAACAGCACTGTCGGAACCAATTGGCCAAGTCACCTCCAGCACAACCTCCCGAATGGATTGACTCAATTATTCAATCCATTCTTTGTTGTGTCTAGGATCACTTCCTACGATCATTTCCGTTCTGCAACCAATTCACCTACTTCTCCTCCAAATTCGAGCTAGCATTCCCTTCCTCGTGCGTCAAAATCAATTGAATCGTCTCTAGCCTCCTCGATTTGGGGCCTTAATCACCAGAAATAATTTCACTAATATTCAACTCGAATCAAGACCACAACCAAGGATGGACTGCTCTGATACCATTTGTCACATTCCTAGGGTTAGCTAGAATTGTGATAGGAATTAGGAGAGAAATCAGAATTGAAGGGGGAAATCAGTAGAAAGAGGGAGATATATTAACAGAAAATCGGGGAGAAACAAAAGGAACGTGAGGGAGATTGGAAAGAGTCTTAGAGAGAAATGCGAATTAAGAATTCATTCAAATCAAGTATAATCCATCCAACCTCAGCTGAAACTTATATATAGCCTAACAATCTCCCACATACTCCCATGTGCAATATAACAACTAGTCTAACTGCCTATAGAATAGGACAAAACACTATAACAGAAAGAAAGAAAAGAAATTACAATTATTATATATTATATGCCAACTCCAACTATTATATTTACTAATATATCCTTGGGTAATTCCTAGGGTCATGACATCTCCCAAATGAGCCTTCTAAGTATTTGTAGAGGAGGTCATAGAGGAGCACATGGCCGACAACTTCATGAGGATTCTTGCCTCCCTAATTCAATTATTCACATGCATGGGGCCATTATCACCCTGTATAGTCAAATTTGACTAATTCCTTCTCTAACAATAAAAAAAAAAAAAAAAAACATTGTAGCAAGTCTTAGTCTCACTAATTGGAGTTGGTTACCTTCCTTTTTAAGAAGAAAATTCAAGATAAAATGTTCTATGCATTGACTTATTTGAGAGGCAAGAAAATTCAATATTATTTGATAGCTAGGATGAGGCATTTAGCTAAGCTAAACCCTAACCACAAAGGTTAATCCCTAACTAAGGTTAGAAAACTAATCTCAATGTTTTTCATTAACCCACTTTACAACTTTGTTAGATTCGATTATGTCTAAGTCTATTTATAAGTTTAATAAGACTTCTATAACAATTAAAATTCTTCTACAGCTAATCCTACCTAATATAAAAATCACATGCCACATAAATTCTTTCATATAATGAATTAAAACATAAGCTAATACTATATACATCAAGAAAAATCAAAGACCCCCAAGTGCATAAAACTGACAGCTTATATTATTCGCTTAGAGGTCCAATTATCTTGATGGCATCTAGTGTGACCTTTCTATAGTTAAGTTCAATATCATTCGCTTCAAAGGTAAGCGCTCATCTATTGCTTGTGATACCAAGTTTCCTCTACTGCTAGTATAGAATATATAAAAACATATATGAAAACATGAATATGATTGCTTTACAATAATTTTGTGCATATCCTTTAGCAATAGGTGTGTGAGCCATATAATGTTGGGTTTTGATCTCTAAAAAAGGGAAAGGAGGCGGATAATGTAACTAGAAGGTCAAATTGGATAGAGAAGGCATGAGTCAAGTTCCATAGTTATGAAACTCATATGGCCCAGATCCTTCATGAATTTCATTGAGGATTCAAACACTTAAAATTAAGTCAGGGTGAGAAGGTGCTTTCATGAAACCCCATCTAAACCTTCCAAAACATGTTGAAAGAGAGTCGTAGTAGCATCGGTAGATGAAACTATTACACCCTAGGAAGAACTCACTCATTACACATCATCATTTTCATTGCTAAGACTACATTGAAACCTCATGGCCATGGTTATCATATAAAAGAGTAAACAAAATATTGGGACAAATTACTTATCATGTAACCAAAGTACTGCAATGGAGCAAACAACGAACACTAGAGTCAATTCATGAACTCCTTAAGTAAATATAAAGTGAAAAGCTAGCCTGAAATTAAATTGACAAATCAAAAAGAGGCATAGCTTAACTATCATAGATCATAATATTCTTATTAGAAACGGAAAAGAAATATCAATCATCTATAGCAAGCATATAATAGCCCAGAAAAGGTCCGTTCAAGACTTGCACAACCAAATACCTACACTAAATAGACATCATGACGTTAAAAAAAAATAAAACATCATACAACCAAGATAAATATTCATTCAACTCAACGTCGAATCAAATGCATGAAACAAACGCATAGCCAAAATTTAACCTCTAATACTGCGATATATTTAATCTTCGGGAATCTCGACATCACCATCGGTGATCTCCTGCTGCAAATCCTTGGGGTTTTTACCGTCGACGGTGCATCCAACGGACACGCAGGTGCCGAGGATCTCCTTGACGGTGCCTTTCAAGTCCTTGGCCATGGACCTGGGGCGCATGACCTTGGAAATCTCGATGACGTCATCGAGGGAAATGTTGCCGGTGTGCTTGATGTTCTTAGTCTTCTTGCGGTCGCGCTCGGGCTCTTTAAGGGCCTTGATGACCAGCGCCGCGGCGGAGGGCACGACGGAAACCTTGGCCTGGCGGTTCTGGACGGTGAGCTTGACAGTGACTCGGAGTCCTTTCCAGTCCTTGGCGGTCTCTTTGGCGATGTCTTCTCCGATTTTCTTTGGAGATAGACCCAACGGTCCGATTTTGGGGGCGAGAGAGCTCGCCGCTCCCACTTCGCCGCCAGTGACGCGCACGTAGACGTCGACGACTTGGGTAGGGTCGAACTTGGGCGGCATTGTGGTGCTTGTCGCGGCGGCGGCGGCGGCAGCTGCTCCCGAGGCTCGGGTAGGGGTGGTGTTGTGAAGTGAGACGAGCGCCGCAGGCGAGGGAACGATGGGTTTTATAAATCTAGGGTTTTTCCACCACCCGGGCCTCGCTCGCTCTACGACTACGCGTTCCCGCTATATTTTATTTTTGTTCCTTTTATCCGTACAAGCATGTTATTATTTTTAGGGTAAATTTATTAAGGCCTCCCACACTTTATTTGGGATAGAGCTGCGACGACAGAGAAAAGTCTCTAGTAAATAAAATAGAGTTGAAAATAAGTTAAAAGCTAATTTGAGAAATATATGTTATTTATTTTATTAACTAATTTAATAAGTCGAGCAAGATTGTTAAAATCATAAAAGGGTTTTTGATATATAAAATCATAAAATTAAGTGTAATTCAACTTCAAAATCGTAAATTCGTAAGAATTTTTGGTGTAAAAAATTATAAAATCATACTCATAAAATCAAGAGTTTAGAAAACCATGAAGTCGAGTACATAAATTAAATGACTTGAATATAAACTAAAGAATTAATACATATGACATTCCTTTAATAATTAAAAAATATAACGTTTGATCTTTAAAATACTAAACATCAAAATTTGATATCTAATTGTCAAGGAAAATGCCTTTTGGCATCATAATCACACTTATCATGAGCAAAACTCAAGAATCTCTTCAATATGAAAGATCTATTCCATTCTCCCCATTCGATGCTTACTCCAAACATACCCTAACTAGAATAAAAATAAAATATGTTAATGAAACATGAAAGATGTCTCCAAAGGCAAGCCAGATAGAAAAAAGAGAAAAAACAAACCCATCTCAAATTGTTTCTACAAATAATCTATCTACATCAAGTCAAGGTGGTTCACATTTCCAGCTAGCATCCCCAAGCCAAACTACAACTCAAGAAGATCACAATCAAGTCCTCCTAAACAATTTTGCAAAAATAATATCTCAACAAAATGCTCTAGAGGAAAGGATGATAAAATAGAAGAAAGACTAGCAAAAGTGGAGAAAATCCTAATAAGGCCAAGGAGATACAAGATTGAAGCTTAGAAGTTCAAACACCAGAAGACAACTAAACCTACTACACCAATTGATCTTGATGACACTCAAGAAGATAGAGCAATCATTTAAAGTGTATTTGATAGCATGAAAAATATATAGAAAATGTCACATCTAAGAAATTGAATTTCATCTTTGGTATTTGACACACTATATTTTTCATAGAATTGAATTTTATGGTATAATCATTAAAGCAAGTTTTTACATCTTTTTCATGAAAAATTCCATATAAAGGGGAAATGGTTTTTGTTTTTCATGTAAGTTGGAAAATATTTTTTTTTCCAACTAAATGCTATCAAACACACCATTAGAGTTGAAACTTAGGATTGAAAGTAAACTTTTATTGAGATATTATGATGTAAATTTTTTTTAATAATATGAATGATTTCTTGATAAGTTTCTATGTTTTCTTTAAATTCATGAATCCAATACTTTTTGAATTATATATTCTTGAAATCTTCAAGGGGGAGAGATATTCTTTGTAGGGGTAGAAGATTTAAAAGAATTACCCTTAAAAACAGGGGGAGCAAATGATCTTATCATATCTTTCTACAAAATTATCAAGAGGTATAATCTTTCAAATGATATAACTTTCCTATGAAGAGGAACACCAACATTTGATGTATCAATGCAAGAGTTTTACCTTTCTTAAAACTTTTTTGAAAACATACAATATACATAGTGGAAATAAAAGCAAGATCGCCTTGCAAGACTCGATATTATAAACCATAGGAATGAAACAAAACCATTCCATAGGGCGTTAGAAATATTGTTGGGTTAGGTTTTGTATAGCAATGAATGGCACCACACACCTAAGAATGGGGGCTGAATTAGGTCTTTAAGAGTTAAAAAACTTTTTAAGAGGTTTTGAAAGATAAACAAGAAAACAATGTAGTACAACCAAAATAAAATCAAGAGGAACACAAGCGATTTATTGTAGTTCAACTACATTCAGTCTAATCCACTTCCTTAACTTCACACTAAGAATTTTAAATAATTCACTAAACCTCCAACTCGATCCCAAATAGGCCATTTAGTAATAAGGTAGGAAAATACAGACCTCCTACTTATACATAAGTAGACCATTTAGTTCACAAGTTAGGAAATACAAAAATTGAACAAAATATGTATTTTAAGAGTAGGACACTCTTAGTTACAATGTTTCTCAAAATCAAATATGAGGCTTGGAATCAAATGAAACAAATTAAGTATAAAGCATTTGAGAGAAAATTAAAGCACAAACTCTTGTAAGAAGATGAATCTCTTTTTGTAAGCACAACTCAACTCATTCCCATCTATTAGGCCCTGTTCTCTTTGTTGTTTTTGGGCCGTTTTCTGTTTTCAGTTTTTCAAAACACTCAAAACATGTTCTCTTTGTCATTTTCAAAAACGCATTTTTAAAAACAAGAAAAAATTTTGTTAAGGAAATCCAAAACAACAAAAAACCGTTTTGGCTGTTTTCAGCCAAAACACGGTGAAAAATTTGAAACACGGAAAACAACTGCGTTTTCCTTCTCACACAGTGCAGCCGCTTCCAAGTCCAAACCCAATCTCTCTGCCTTTTCATTTCCTAAAGTCAAGCACTCCATCTTCCATCTTCCTTCTCTCTTCCAAGCTCCAGCAACCCAGATCTCTGCCTTCTCATTTCTTAAACTCAAGCACTCCATCTTCCTTCTCTCTTCCAGCAACCCAGATCTTCTTGGCCCTCTTCCAGATCTGCAGTTTTGAGCAGATCTTACTCCATCTCAGCCATCGATCACGCCTCTTCTTTGTTGGCCGTCGATCGTTACTCTTTTCTCCCTTCCAGCCGTCGTAGACTCTTTCTCTTCCTTGTTGGCCGTTGCAGCGCCTTCCATCGTCATTGCCGCCGCTGCACATCGTCGCCACCAGCAGCCCAGATCTGCGGCACCTCGCCTTCGCCTACGTCGGTCGTTTCTTCTTCCTATTGGTTGTTCGCTTACGTTGGTCTTATCTTCTTCTCCATCAGCGTTTGCCTACGCCGTCGTCACTTCCTCCTACGGATCTTGTCTTCAGGTCAAACCCATTGTATTCTGATTTCAGTAATTTTATGAGATTTTTGGAATGGTTGATGGGTTGTTTGAGTTTGTTTTGTGATTGTTGGTATGAGATTTTTGGAATGGCTGTTGGGTTGTTTGAGTTTGTTTTGTGATTGTTGGTATGAGATTTTTGGAATGGCCGTTGGGTTGATTAAGGTTGTTTAAACATGCTCATTTGTAACAGCTTTATCTCCTTTGTCTGATTTTCCATGCATTTTCCTGTGATCTTTTGCTTTTGTTAACTTGTAAACCTACAAAATTTATCATCCAAACTGCATTTCTTGCAGTCTGGATCTGTGTCTTGAACTTAAAAAGAGTTATTATGTCTCATTCCTCTGAGGTTACAAATTACAATGTCTAATAACTACAATCTTCTGTTGTTAAATGTTTGCTAGAATAAAAAATTGATCTCGCTTGGGTGTTTGTTATTTGTCATTCTCATGAGCCATGTTAACTTTAGTTCACCCAGAAAGTTATCACACACCATGCTGCCTCTCACCTGGCGATGTATAAACCTATTTTTGGATAATGTGAATGTGTGAATGATAGATGATTCTTTAGGACATTCTAGCCTTTTCACTTCATGAGAGTCAGGACAGTGTTGTTCTCGTCTTCAACCTTTGTCGCAATCAAATTCAGATAAGTAGTTTGCTGGGCAAACTCTTGGATATATTATTTGTTTTTATGAATCTAGTAGTCACCTTCAAATTCAAATTTGATGATTGTTGGTATAATAGATGGGATTCTTATTGACAATTTTTTTAAGTGCAATTCTATTTTTAATATATTCAAAATGTAATATATATATATATATATGGAGTTGCAGGCAGGGCTTTGGTTTGTTGTTGGCGAGTCATTTGGAATGTATGTCACTTTATATATTCCTTCCATTCCTTTCCAGAAGAAATAGTAGCCAGCTTCTACTGGCTTTCATGTTTTTTATTTAACCCACTTCCCGTGTTTTGTGTATTATCATAAATGAATAATCTGAATAATCTTGTGCCTAGCTATCATAATTACATCATATCTCTAACAAAATATGTATGATTTTGGTTGACAAAATGAATTCACGACTTCACAATTAGTATGTTATTTTGTTGTATTAGGACAAAGTTTTGCTTTTTTTGTTTTTTGTTTTAATTAAATTAACTTTCATTTGCTTATACGTGGATGTTGTATGCCATATAACCCTAGTTTTGTTTAGAATTAATGCATATTTGACTTGTAAACTATTTGGAATAACTTGTAGTTAAGAGTTACAAGATACGTTTGAATAGGCTTGAAGTTGTTGGCAGCAAAATTGGGCTTCATGGACTGTTAATTGAGTATGGGCTGGCAATTTACTAAATATATATATTCAAAATGTATGGTGAAAGTGAATAATATCTACATATATATGTGTGTGTGTGTATTTTGTTCTTGTTGAGTTTTGTATATTTTCCTTACATATTTGGGTCTTTAAGGCTCTTCCTCAACTTCTTGAATTAAATCTGATTTTTTTATTTTCTTTGTAAATTGATGGTTTAATCCGTATTTAAAGTCTTTCTTAGAAGTTATTGTTCATATATCTTTTCTTAAAACCTTTTCCAATAGCATGTTTTGGTGATGCATTACTAGTGAAGGTTTATTTCACTTAACCTTTTTCAACAACATGTTTATTCACTGAAGTTGTCTTAAAAAACTTTTCCTCACTTATTATGGTCATGCATTAATGCATTATGTTCCATTGACCATGACATGAAATCTAGGTGACCAATGCTAAGGCCCCCACAACACAAACTGGGCTTTTACTCTCGGTATGCATATTTAAAAAAAAAAATGTTGATGGTGGTATAATAGCTAGTGCCCTTTTTAAAATTAGATAAGTCATTTGAAGTTTAACTAGAGATCATGAGCTACCCAGTTTTTGAATGAAAGGCATCAAGTTTTCTAAATTAAAATGTAAACATAAAAATGTTTAGAATACGGGATGCATTTATGATTAGAAAAATTTTATGGCACACATATGGGGGGTTGCAATATATATGGTAAGATTTCTTGCATTGAGCCTTGAGTTGAGCTTGGAGTAATTTTGGGAGCAGTGGGATCCTAATCCAATAACATTAAATTATTTTTTTCTAACATTGTTAGAATTAACATTGATTCTAATTTTGGTATTGTTACTACCTATTTCTTTTTGCTATTAGTGTTGCATTTTTTTTCTTGTGTTTGTTTTTGTTTTCCTTTTCTTTTCCTTGGTCTAGGGGTGGGTCTATCAAATTATGATGTTGAATTATTTTTCATGTCATGTGGAGTATATTTTGGTAAGTTGGAGTATATTTTTCATGTTGTTTTCATATTTTTTTATTATCTTCAATATAGATTATGGGTGGTCACAGAGGTAAAACTAAGGAACCAATGTCATGGTCCGATGAGAACGAACACGCATTTATCGGTATTCTTTACGAGAATGTGAAATCAGGGATATTGCAATGTTCTACATTCATGAAAGATGATTGGGGGAAGATCAATCAATCCATGATTACTCTCACAAAGACGGATTACGGCATAGATTGATTAAAGGGGAAATGGAATCGTTTACGTAAGGTACATCGCTTATTCTCTGAACTTTTAGGACATACAGGTGTTACATGGGATTCAATTACCAACAAAGTTAATGCTCCAGAGGAAGTTTGGCAACACTTTTATACGGTATATATCTTTATTAAAGAATATTTTTACCATCATTTTTTATCATATCAATCTTACCCATTTTTGCTATACAATATGATAATGTGTCTTCTTTTTACTATTGTAGATTAACAAGTCTGAGTACAAAATATTCAATAAGGAAGGAGGCAAGCATTATGAAACTCTTGGGGAGATATCTAGTGGGACTACAGCTACTGGAGGATTAGGCAATGCTTCCACTCAGCTTCCTCCAACATCTGAGGAAGAAAGACAGTTAGAAGATGATTTTTTGAACAGAGGAATTCATGTACGTGTGGAGAATACTAATGAA
The DNA here is from genome assembly GCA_036245055.1 of Diospyros kaki. Classification (NCBI taxonomy): domain Eukaryota; kingdom Viridiplantae; phylum Streptophyta; class Magnoliopsida; order Ericales; family Ebenaceae; genus Diospyros; species Diospyros kaki. The sequence continues at coordinate 25,154,214 of BSEG01000002.1, forward strand.
GTTACAAATACTCGTCGGCGTGAAGAAATTGGTGAATCTAGCGAACGTCGACGTAAGGAACCTAAGATCAGTAAAACTGATAAACTTGAAGCTTGCATGGCGCAATGGTCATCTACAGTTAGTATGAAGAACGAAGAAACTGAACTTAGGACACTTTACCTAAAAGAAAAGCTTGCAAAGCTTCAAGAAAAATCATGCAATCAATCAGATAATGAAGCTACTAGTATGGATCCTTATTCAAATGTGGCTTGCATGGACCTCTTAAACAATATGGAAGAAGTGTCTAATGAGGTTTATATGAAAGCAATAAAGGCTTTTAAGGATCCAGATTTTGGAGTGTCATTTGTGAAGATGCCAAAAATTAGAAGAAGACCTATCTTAGAGCTTTTTTGATTTGGTTGGTTGATTGCGTAGTTTCTAATACTGTGGTATTTTCATTGGTGATGTTGTAACTGAAGGTACTGTGTTTTATTACATTAGTTTCAAGTACTGTTTTATCTTCATAGTTTGATGTTGATGGTTGTAGAACTGTGTTCCAACTGGAACTGTTTGATGTTAAATTTATTTAGAATTGAATGCTTGTTATATTTTGGGGATTTAATTATGCTTAATTGTTTTGTTGCTGTCTTAGTTGATGTTGAATTATTTCTTTACGTTGATTATAATAAATGATGAATGATATGACTACTGATGGTGATTATGAATATATTTATACACAGGATGTCATCAAATGTGGTTGGTAATATGCGTACCAATGATTCGACTGACGAAGATGCGAGTAGTGATGATTTTTTATTTATGGATGATATTGTTACAAATTTTGGGAATGTAATAATGCTTAATTGCTTTGTTGCCAGCAACAGTAGTGTCATTGGCAGGGTACCTTGTAGAACGTCATTACTTACAGGAAAAATGTACATATTAGAGATTCTGAATGGACATCCAGATGCGTGTTATCGTAATTTTCGTATGCAGAAACATGTGTTCATGAATTTTTGTGCTACTTTGAAACAGAAGCAGCTGTTGAAAGATGGAAAAAAAGTGAGTGTCGAGGAGGGCGTTGCTATGTTTCTGATGATTGTAGGGCACACTACACGATATAGTATTATTGGTGATAGGTTTCAACATTCTAACAATACGATACACAAGTGGTTTAAACGAGTATTACGGGCTGTTTGTTCACTTGGCACAGAGATAATATGTCAAACACATCAAAATGTGCCACATGAGCGGATTTTGCGCAAATTTCCTTACTTTAAGGATTGCATAGGCGCAATAGATGGAACACATGTTACAGCTTGGGCACCTACATCAAGACAAACATCTTTCCGTGGAAGGAAAACCAATATAACACAAAATGTGATGTTGACGTGTGATTTTGATATGAGGTTCACATTTGTGTATTCTGGATGGGAAGGTACTGCTAATGATTCACGAGTATTCATTGATGCAGTCACAAGAACTTCAAACAACTTTCCAATGCCATGTGGAGGTATATTCTAATATTTCAAATAATTTGTCAAATATTTTTATAATATTTGGGTATTTAGGTCTTGTTTTTCTTTTTTTGTGCAGATCAATTTTACCTTGTTGATTCTGATTATCCAAACATGCCTGATTTTCTTGCTCCTTATCGAGGACGAAGATATCATCTACGTGATTATTTTGGACGAGGAAGACCACATGGAAAGGAAGAACTGTTCAACTGTAGACATTCCTCGTGTCGTAACATTATTGAACGTTGCATTGGAGTTTTAAAGGCAAGATTTCCTATTTTAAAATTAATTACCAATTATCCACTTAGTAGGCAAAGACAAATCCCTACTGCATGTTGTGCAATACATAATTATATTCGCCAGGAGCATGCTTTAGATAGCTTGTTCGCTGAGTTTTCATAAGAGAATATGGTATTTCAAGATATGCCGGAGTCAAGTCAAGATCAAGAAGCCATACAATTTGATGCTAGTCAAACAACTCAAATGGGACAAGTCAGGGATCAAATTGCTACACAAATGTGGAATGACTTTTCAAGGAGTCGTACATGATTATGTAGACTTATTTTAATGTTTAGTGTCCGAACTGTTTTGATTTCTGTCATGATTAGTTAAACTTGTTATTGTAATCCATTTGTTATTGAACTGTGTAATGTAAAATTATTTATCATGAACAACCATATTTTCTCATTTTCATTGAATTAATTTTTTATTTTTATTTCTCCATTTACTATTTTTTACCAAAGTTGTTTTATTTCTTGATTGTATTTATTTATTTATTTTTTGTAATGAAAAAAAAATTACAATATTTCAGTAATTTCAAAATGTATTTAATAGTATACTAGCATTAAATTATTTTAATTTAAATAAAAAATATTTTATGAATAAAATATTTTTTTCTCAAAATTTCAAAGTAAACGTGTTTTCAGTTTTGAGAAACTGTTTTTCAGAATGACAAAGAGAATGCGTTTTCAAAAATCTCAAAACAAAAACTCAAAACACAAAACTCAAAATGAATTCAAAACTCAAAACTCAAAAATGAAACACAAAGAGAACACAACCTTAGTCTTCTCAAGTGTATTCATGAGTTGTATTTATAGCCTTATCCAATACTTTGAATAAAACTAGTTGTTTGTGACCGTTGGAGCCTACAAAACTAGCTGTTGGAGCAATCTACAAGGAAAATAATTGACTGAAAAAATGAATCGATCTATTGGTTAGTTTAAAAATTCAAAAGACAATCAACAGGAGAAGCAAAAATGGTCGACATGACTGAAAACAATCAATCAAAAATGATGCAGTAGTTGTGAATCGCACTTGGCTGAGAGCTTGCATAAGAGCAATCAACACTTTAAGAAAAAATGGTTGACACGTTGGCCTTAAAAACTAAAACATGGATTTGAAATTCAAATGCAATATGACCAATTTTGATATAAAAAAGATTCTTTTGACAAAAAAAAACTTATTTTTCCAAACCAAATGCCATCAAGAATTTGAAGACAAGATTGTTGGCATATGATGAAATTGATTTTCATGATTGGTGCTTATAGAACTTATAGCATGATTTAAGAGCACCAAGTGTAGAACTATTTATAAAATAATTTTATTATAAAGATAATATTGTTTTTCATCATCAAAGCCATATCAAAGGTAAAACATTAATCTCTCTCTTTTTTATGATGACAAAACTACTATGAAATACCCAAAAATCTCTTCCTTTTTGTTATACGTCAAAAAAGACATATTTGATAAAATTTTACCACAAGACAAGTTGGGAATTAGGCAAAACAACTTGGGGGAAGATGAAAATTTTAAAACTCCCCCTTAATAGCATATATCAAAAATATTATTCTTCCCCTTAATAAAAAATTTAAAAACCATTTTGACACTATAACACCCACTTAATTTGAGAAACTAATATGATTAAACTTTTAGATAGAAATTTTCAACAAAATCATATAGGCAAACTCATAATTCAAAATCATAAAAACTCATAAACATGGAGAGTTTAGAGATAGAAATGTACCACTAAGATTTGATTTAACAAAAATCTTCCTTACTTTTGGTTGGCAAAAAAAATATTCATTTGGGGTAGAATTTCTTCTTTATCCCCCTTTCTTTCATACTTGATTCATCCATTGAATACTTGACTTTGAACTTCATTTGGATGTCAAGAAAACCTGCCAAAAATTATTCATGAGCTTTTGGTGCCCCAACCTCTTTGGGATCATCATTATTAGCATAGAAAGTTCCCTTAGGAACCCATACTTGTTTAAAAATTTTGGGATAGTTTCTTATAAAACCTTTATTAATAAAATGATACCAATAATTAGAATGTGAAGTAAAGGATTTTTGTTTCCTTCTTATGAAAATTGTTTGCTTTTTATCCTTATGCACATTTTTATGAAAATGAGAATTTTTTAGTATCAAAACATGTTTGGATCCTTGAGCATTAGTATGAGAAACACTAGAAATCTTATATTGGGTTTTCTTTGTTGTTTTCAATCCGTTTTCAGTTTTTCAAAACACTGAAAACGCATTACTTTGCTGTTTTCTAAAACACATTTTCAATAACAAGGAAAAATTTTGTGAAGAAAATTTTGTTGTTTTGGATGTTTTCAAGAAAAACACACTAAAAACACCCAAAACGCATAAACACAACACCCCATACCCCTCCCAAATCTCGCAGACCCACATCTCCCCCCTCTCTCTCTTTTCTCTTCTCTTCTCTCCAAAACACCCAAATCTCGCAAATGCAGAAACACAACACCGCCATCGCCATCACCGCTATCGACCTCACTCTTCACCACTGCCACCATTGTTGATTGTGCTCGCCACCGGCCTTGAGAGCCACCATCGATCGCCCATCGTCGCTCCCCTTGCATCGTGTCCGACATCATCGCCTCCTTCTGTTCGACTGCCAAACTATCGAGCATTGCACCCACCACCGCCTATTGCCGTCGACCGACAACCCCAGCCACCACTGTCGTTCAAATCGTGGCTCGCCTCCCCTTCACTGATCATTACTTTCTTCTGTGATTGATTTCTTACTGCTATGGCTCCTCATCTTCTATGTTTTGATTCCTAATGTGATTTGTTTTTTTTTATTTGAATGTTAAACTGAATATGTAATATGATTTTTCTGTATTGATTTTCCTTTTTAATTATATTTTTAAGATTTTGAATTCTTTCTATGATAAACCAATGTTCTGTTATTTTGTAATTTATAATTCATTTCTTCAATGTCTCATGTTGTGGGTAATTTAAATTTCAAAATTAATATCAGATTTTAATTTGTAGGCAAAAATAAATTTATCATGGAACTAATAGTTAAACCAAATCGAAAATTGCTTTAAAAAGCATTTTGTAATTTTAATGTATTACATACGATTAGATTATCAATTATCTCTTGTATTATAGTTTAAAGCGTTTGAATCAAAATTTTAATTTATTAATAACTGTTTACAATTTACTTTGAATCAAATTTATTAAATAAAATATCACAAAATAGTTTTTTAAAATTACAAAGTAAACATGTTTTCTATTTTAAGAAATAATTTTTCAAAATGACAAAAAGAATGCATTTTTAAAAATTTCAAAACAGACACTCAAAACACAAAATTGAAAAAGAATTCAAAACTTAAAAGTAAAACACGAAGAGAACACCACCTTAGTTTCCCTAAGAATCCATTTTATTTTAAGACCACTAGATGATTTCCTTTTAAAAGGACAACGAAATGCAATGTGGCCTATCTTGCAATAATAAAAACATGTAATATCATGAGAGATGTATAAAAGTGAGCTCTTGACATTAGCTCTTTAACTATAAGAATTTTGAATACCTTTGTCATGATCACATGAATTTGAAATCTTCCTATTTAAAATAGGTTTCTCATTCAAAGTACTATTAAGAGATTTAAATTTAGTTTCTTTCAAATCTTTTTTCAATAAAAACTCCTTGTTGGAAGCAAGTAAAAATTCATTCTTTGATTTTAAAACTTCCAACTCATTTTATAAAAAATCCAATTATTTTTAAAGAGTTTTGTTCTTTAAGCAAAGATTTTTTTATTTTTATGGGGTATTTCATAGTACTTTTGTCATCATCAAAAAAGAGAAAATTGTTGTTTTGCCTTTGATATAGTTTTGATGTTAAAAAAAATATTATTTTTATGATGAAAATATCTTATAAATTGTTCTACACTTGGTGCTCCTAAATCATCCTATAAGTTCTATAAGCTCCAATCATAAAAATGAATTTCATCATATGCCAAAAATGTTGTGTTCAAAATTCTTGATGGCATTTGGTTTGGAAAAATAAGTTTTTATTGTCAAAAGAATCTTTTTTATATCAAAATTAACAAATAAATAATTGAAAACATTTAATAACTTTTCTTTTGAAAAATCATTATCAATATCATCAAAAACATATGTAGTAGTAGAGAATACCTCATCTTTTTCCTTAGCCATGAAGCATGATTTGGAAATTGATCTTTCTTCTCTAGAGATATGGGTGCTTTCTTTCTCATCTATTTGTTGATGATTCAAAAGATTTTCAACCTGCATACTTTTATCAACATGCTCACAACATTGATTAGTAAGATAAATTGAATCAAGAGTATTTGTCGACGTTCAAATTTAGCCGATCATGATCCGTTAGGCTCACAGTGAATAAGCAAGTCCAAGATGCAAGGAGGAAGAATAAAATAGAAAGAACACAAGAAATTTTTACGTGGTTCTGCCAGAAAGATGACTACTCCACGACTGTACTTTGAGTATTATGGCAAAGTGATAGTATGTGACTATTCTTATTATCCCCTCTTCAATGATATTTTTGACTCTTATTTATAATAAGAGGTGTTTATAATTGCATAAGATATAAAAATATAAAGATGGTATAATGGGGGACAAACAGTCCTTATCATCTGCATAAAATCGGGAGTTGGATCCTCATTACGAGATATGGCTTGCCTTAGATAAAGTGGGTGGGTGCTCACCTCCGGCTGTCTAGCAACTTTGTCGTCTGTGCGAGCTGAAGGATTTAGATCATCGAGTTGAATGGTTAGGCAAGTGAGCTAGGAGCATTGTTGGAAGCTCGTTGGGAAGCTCGTTGAATATATCATTGGGAGCTCGCTAGAAGCCTTGCTAGGAGCTCACTAGGAGCTCGCTTGATTTCGCAATATGAGCTCGGATTTTAGTGGTGTATGAGCTTGCTCTGATGAGCTCGCTTGGGCCTTCTGGGCTTTAGGTGATTGGGCCAGCCTACTGGACTGAGTCTAACCCATAAGAAGTAGTGTGAAAAATATGTATAACACAAGCCCCCTAGCTCGTAGTGCGATCTTCGAATTGGGAGTTGACGCGTGCTAGCTATTCTAGCTGTTAATCCACCTTTCAGACTTTTGTCCAATTGTTTCAAATCACATCATTTCATGCAACAAGTCTTGTTTGCGGCGTATTTAATGTGCACGTCCCCCTATTATTGCACATGATTATGCCTATGGGACCCATAAGCTATCATGCGTCCGATGGATGCGGAGCATACCATAAGCCATTTTGATCTGACGGTTGAGATCGATTGAGCTAAAGGTATAAATGATAGGGAAACCTTTACTATTTCCCTCTTCACGCCATTTCGAATTTTCTTTGCTTTTGCATTCATCTTCGTCTCTGAACCTCTGAAGCTCATTCCGACTACAACCGCTCAGGCACCCATCTGCCCCAAGCTTTCACACTGGCAGGAGATTCAGTGATTGGTAAGTTTTTTGTGACCTTCATCTTTTTCTTTCGTTAGACCATCGATAGTCGGTTAGTCGTCGATGGTTTTTTTAATCTTTTTGATTCTGTCAGCATTGCCACTACTTTCTGGGGGGACCGATTTGAATCGGTCTGTTAGGTATTCACCGAGCCTTTGAGCTGAATAACCCTAGGATTAGTTTTTCGTGGAATGTCGGGCTTGTAGCTATAGCCCTTTTGCCTTAGGTGGCACCCTGTTGCAAAGAGCATGACCTTTTTGAATAGGGAGTATTTCTAGGGTTTTTGGTTTGCGAGCTGCGGCCTAACTCACATTCTCTTTCTCTGTAGATGTCCTATTTTGTCCAAGAGAACTCAGGTCAAAAGCACTGCAACCATATCATAGAAGAAGACGATACCTCGAACTCTGAACACTATCTTGTGATAGAGATGCATAACTTTGAGGGGATGAGCTTGCGAGTTAGGGAGGCCGTAGATGTGACACCTTTCAAAGTCGACATGGCTGTCCACGAGCAGGTCGCTGAAGGAAGCATGGAGCGCGAGGTTTTTGAGCAGTACCCCTCTAAAGTCAAATTTCACAAGGTGGCGACCTACGCCAGGGGGTTCCGTTTCCCAAAGGGTTGCTGAGTGTATATCCCTTCTCTAAGCTACTACGTGACTTATCCTCCAACTGGCTTCATTTCCATTAGCCCCCAGCACTTCGAGTTTGGGTTTAGGCTTTCCATTACACCCTATCTTCTCAACCTTTTGAACGAGCTCAAGCTCGTACCATTCCAGTTGACCCCGAACTCGTACACACAACTTACTTCTTTAGCTATCCTATCCTTAAGAACGAGATTTCTCCCCCATCTTTGAAACTTATCAAATTCCTTTTTTTCTTTAAGAGTGCCAATGACGGGTTGTACTACTTGATAACTCGTCCTTCTCAACACAAAGCTATTCTTCCCCAGGGCAGGGCAAATGGGAAATCCAACGTGGGCGATTACAAGACCAGTTGATTTTTCGTTTCCTACCCTTCCCTTCTGACACTCAAAAGCTTTAGTTTCACATTGACTCTGGGTAAGAGCATATCAGTTCACGTCAGTTCTTTTTTGCCTTATGTATGTTTCTTGATATCTTTACTTTGTTGTACAAATTTCAGAAGCAGGAGGCCAAGCTTATCGAATGAAGAGATTGAAGTCCTTGACAAGCTTGATGCCATGGGATCAGGCTTGGAGGATTTTGAGCTCGCGGATGAATTACTTAGGGATTTCTGGCTCGCCCATCCCTTTGAGGCTGAGATCTTAATGGAAGAGCATATCGTGGTTTGAAGCTCGAAACTCATTCCTTCCGCTTTTGAGCTTGCCGAGACCAGTAGTAGGAGAGAAGAAGATTGAGCCGCTGATATCGTGGATCTCGACCTCACCATGCTGAAGAGATTCGGGGCCAGATCGGGTGGTGCTTCATCCATGACTCCGAGCTCAGACTCACGAGGTGAAAGGTCGGAGCAGCAACAACCGACGTCATGATCTCAACAGCAACAACACCCTCAACATCAACAGTAACAAAGGCGCCAACACCAGCCGCAACAGTCACGACAAGAGCAGTGATCCCAACAGCGATAAGAGCAAAGAGCTCTTATTCCCTGCGTCTAGGGTTCAAGCGAAGCTCGCGGGAATGACGTCGTGAGGGAGACTTCCAATGCTCCCCCTACTGGGTGGAAAAAAGGACCAGACCAGCAGAGGAAGAGTGATAGAGAAAAAAGGGCCATAGTCCCCAAGGAAAGGGCAACCCCCATGTAAGAGCCGATGGCTGGATTAGTCTACTTTCACGCCCTTATGGATGAGATGCCCGAACTCATATGCATGTCTTCCAGGACCCTGGATCAAGACGAGGTGAAATGTACCGCTTTATACAACTACATAGCTTACCACAACTTTCTGGTAAGTTACTTCTTTATTCCTTAGCTTCGTTATTTTTGTCGGGCTAACCCTTCATATCTTGTAGACATCTCTTGCTGTTATGAAGGCCAAGAAGCTAGAGCAAGATTTTGAGGGGCGGCTCCAGGCAACATTCACCTCCTTTAAGGGCGAGGTAGACAAACTTGAGAAGGAGATGGAGTCTTTCACCGCCGAATTGCTGGAGGCCCGCAAGACCATTGATGGCCTCGACTTGAAGCTGAAAGAGGTGTATTAGAAAAATAAAGATCTCGACAAGGAGCTCTGTCGGGCGAATGATACGTGGGAGCTTACCAACTCCAAGCTCACCGGCGAGCTAAATAAGGCTAGGGAAGAACTATGGAAGGTCTAGGATAAATTGAAGTTGGCCGAGGCGGAGCTGCAGAAGGCCAAGGATGAGCGGAAGCAGGCTGACAATCGAGCTGACCAGTGCGAGCAGATCACAAATGCAGCCATTGATGATATTAAGGTGGGTGTGGAAGCCCGGATAGATCAAGCATGCAAGGAAACCAGGTCTGACACGTACTCGGGGTTCCTTTACACCTTGTGGCTGAACCATCTCGAGATAGATTTCTCCTTCTTTGGGAAACAGGTCATCAAAGAGGTGAAACTGTATGCGACTGAAGCTGCTGGGAACGCCGAGGTTGCCACCCCATTGGATTCATTCGAGGTCGCCTCATGCTGAAGTCCAGCCACCCAAAGCTGTCGGGGTTCTGCTTGCTGAAGTTGCTGAGGTTCAACCCATGGAACTAGCTGAGGTCCAGCCCGCCACAGCTGCTGCTCCTCCTAGCTAGGCTCCTTTTTGTTTTCCTCTTTTTACTTTGCTTTGTAATAGGTGTATTTCATTAATGAAATTCCAAATTTTTTGAACTCGCATTTCTTGCTTGAATTTTCTTCATAAACTCAAGTCAATCAAACTTGAATTTTATTGAAGTCTTGACAAAATAATTTTTGAACTAATCTCCATGATATAATTTGATACGAGCTTCAAAAAGCTTTTGCATATCAAAATAAGCTTGAAATTATAACTTAGAAGAAGTCTTCAAGGATATAACTTGAGAATGATAACTCCACATAGATCTAGAGAATTCCTAGCTCGCGGATTAGCAAGCCTTAAATTGGTCATCAACAATAGACATAATAACCATCAATGCGTATCTAGTAAGGTGTAATCTTCCATGCTTTAGACAAATTACGACAACCTTTAGATAACACGTCTTTGATAAGACAATACTAAAAACCTTGTCGAAATGTACTTTCGGGTAGATCATCTTGCGATCTCAATTTGTACCACGGCTAAACAACTCATGATTAAGAAGCATAATAAGTGACAATCAAGATGCGTGTTCTGTAGGTTGCAAATAACCATACTTAGAAAAATTAAGGCAAACTTCAGCTGGCTCATCCCAACGAAATATCATATAAGTTATAACGAAAAGCTTGCTAAGATACTTGTTAGGGTAAATCATCCTACGACTTTAGCCAACATACCATGGCTTGCATTTGACTAACTTGTGTTACCAAGCTATATGTCCAGGGAGATCATAGGTTGACCCCAGCTAGCATATCATGGGTTTTCACAAGTTTGGTTAATTAAGAAGGAACACACAGGTAGGTCGCAGACCATAACTTAAGTCAAGATAAAAGTACCCCAGCTAGTGTACGTTTGACTTGTAGAATGGAAGTGATTACTCAATAGGTGCCAAATCATGACATTAAGTCAAGAGGAATGGTTCTCAGCTCACAACTTTAAAGACATTCAATCGAATATCAATAAAAATAATTTGGTCGAGAGGGAACACTTAGATAGGTCGCAGACCATGACTTGAGTCAAGATGAAAAGACCCCAGCTAGTGAAACCTAACTCGAGATCATTTAATAGAAGCAGTTGCTTAGTAGGTTCTTGTTGACGTTCGGAATTGGTTAATGGTGATTCGTTGGCCCGCAGTGGTGTAATAGGTCTGAGAGGGTGAGGATGAGATATTTGGTTCGATTTGCTGACCCGCCAGCCCGTCCCTGCAAGGTACTCCAAAGCTCAAGTCAATGAATAAGTAAGTAAGTGTGCAGGTTATTAGTAAGTTGGCCGAGGAAGGAAAAACATACCCCTGGCTCTCAAAAGAGTTGGCTATATATAGGAAAAGATGTCCCCTTGCATGTGTAGTACGTCTGCTGCAGAAGATGGGACAGAATACCTAGTGCCGGAGAGAACGTCCATGCAACAGCAAGGTGCTGACGGAACCTTCATTAACGTGGATGGCATCCGTTATTAATGATGAGGGGATCTGTCATTAATGAGGATGGAATCTTAGGTGAACGCGCGAAAACCCAGGCGTGGCTACAATAATGTTGTTATAAAGGGCCTGGATGGGACTGGCATGGGCTAGTCAGATGGGCCGAGAGACTGGGGTCAAGCTAGGCTCGAACAACCCAGCTGGGTCGACCCCTAGCTCGCTTATATTCCCTGACATGTAACCTTTCGTTGCGCGACCTGATCAGCTAAACTGGCGAATCTGCAAAACTGGCTGGGAGCTCATTCGAAGTGCAGTTCGGAACTCACTTGGATATACTAGCGAACTAGGGGGTATTTTGGGAACTCGCTCCTACCTGCGATCTGAGCTCAGGCTCTAGCTATGTATGAGCTCGCTTTAACGAGCTGAGTTCGGTGCCTGTTGGGCTTCACGTAATTGGGCTGGCCTGCCGGGTTAGGCCCAGCCCACAAGAAGTAGAGCGAGAAGTGCCAGTAATAGTTCCAAACCTTGACATTAAGTCAAGAGGAATGGTTCTTAGCTCGCAAACCACGACCTGAAGGGGGTACCAAGATGAATGCTCAGTCAAGCCGCAAACCATAACACGGTGGCTAAGTTGAATGGGTCTCAGCTCACAAACCATGGTTTCTTGACCCTTCATTTTTGTGATATTCAATTCAATAAAGCGTCATGCACAAAGATTCATAAATTCCAATAAAAATTATGCACGTAAATTGCAATAAGAATTCAGAGCATAAGTCAAAATAATTACATTCATTAGAAGTAAGGACGGAGGTGCTCTGCATTCCAAGCTTGCGAGAGAATAGCTCCATCTATATTCGCCAGATGATATGCTCCGTTACCCAAATTTTCTTTGATGATAAAAGGGCCTTCCCAGTTAGGGCCTAGTGTGCCATCACTTGTCGTTCGAGCTCTTGGGAGTATCAGGCGCAATACTAAGTCTCCCACATTGTAGTGTCGAATTCGAACCCTTCTGTTGTAGTACCGCGCCACTCTTTGCTGATAGACGACGACCCTTATACAAGCTATATCTCTCGCTTCCTCGAGTAGGTTAAGGTTTGTCGCCAGTAATTCGTTATTGTCATTTGAATTGAAGGTGGCCCTCCGGTGGTTGGTTACCTCATTTTTTGCTAGGATCTTAGCCTCGGACTCGTACACCATCGAGAATGGGGTTTCTTCTGTGCTGCTTCGAGTTATTGTTCGATAAGCCCAGAGCACTGTTTACAGTTCGTCTACCCAAACCCCCTTTCTAGCTTCAAGCTTTGTCTTTAAGATCTGCTTGATTATCTTGTTGACAGCCTCAACCTGTCCATTGGCCTGGGGGTGGTCCACGGCCATGAAACTTTTCTGGATCCCCAGTGATTCGCAAAATTGGATGAATTGCTCGCTGGTGAATTAGGTTCCGTTGTCCGTCACTATTTATCATGGAACTCAGAACCTGCAAATGATACTATCCCATGTAAATATTTGTACCTTTGAGCTGGTGATCTGTGCAATCTCTTTGGCTTATGCCCATTTGGTGAAGTAGTCAACTACCATTATGGCATACTTGCACCCTTCGCGGGCTATTGGAAGCGGCCCAATTAGATCCATTCCCCAAATAGCAAAAGGTCATGGGCTGCTCATCTGCTGTAGGTAGGCCGGTGGAGCTCGCAGAATTTTAGCAAATCTTTGGCACCTATCATATTTCCTGACTAGCTCTACGGTATCTTTCTTTATGGTAGGCCAATAAAACCCCTGCCAAAGTGCCTTCTGCGCCAATGAAAGTGTCCCGGCATGATTATCGCAGTGGTCCATGTGAATCTCTTCTAGCATGGTCTGACAGTCAGCGCCATTGATGCACCTCAGATGCGGGGCTGAGAACCCCCTCTTGTATAGTCTATATCATAGACACAATAGCGAGCTACTCAAGTTCGTAAACGACGTGCCTCCAACTTATCCTCTGGCAGTTTATCATTTTGCAGATAATCCAGTATAGGATTCATCCATGAGTCTTGGGGCACATCTATCATCAACATTTCAGCTCGCTGTTCTATGCTTGGGGCAGTTAAGAACTCCATGGATATGGCCTCCAAGAACTCCACATCTCGTGCAGTTGCTATGTGGGCTAATGCATTAGTATGAAAGTTCTGGGAATGGGGAATCTGGCATATTTCGTACTTTTCGAAAATAGCTAAGAGCTTGCGTACCTTCTGTAAGTATGCCACAATTTTCGTGTCTCTGGCATAATATTCTCCCCGTATTTGATTGACAACCAGTTGAGAGTCGCTGAAAATTACCAGGGCCTTAGCTCGTACCTCCTTTGCCAGGCAGAGTCCTACTAACAAAGCCTTGTACTCAGCTTCATTATTGGTGGTGGGAAACCCGAATCTTACGGCGTAGAGGATTCTGTGACCCTCGGGGCTTATCAACATGACCTTAGCTTCAGCTCCATGCTTGCCTGATGATCTGTCCACTTATAGCTCCCAAGATGGCCCTTCCAGGTTTTCTGTTTCCTCATCAACTAGCCCAGTGAACTCAGGAATGAAATCTTTCAATGCTTGCCCCTTTATTGCCATCATCGGTTGGTATTCTATATCGAACTGAGCAAGTTCGATAGACCACTTTAGTAGGCGACCCGAGGTGTCTGGCTTTTGCTAGATCTGCCTCAGCGGGTGCTTGGTCAAGACTCCAATCTGATGAGGTTGAAAATAAGGTTGTAACTTTCTTGATGCCATTATTAGACAGTAGGCCAACTTTTACATTGGGTTGTACCTTGTCTCCGCATTGACTAGGCTCTTGCTAACATAATATACGGGGTGCTGGACCCCTTGCTTTGCTTGGACGAGGGTCGCACTAAGAGCATGTTGGGACACTCCCAAATATAGGGTCAACTTTTCTCCATCTTTGGGCTTGGCGAGGAGTGGAGCTCGTCCCATATACTCCTTCAGCTGCTGGAATGCGGACTCGCATTCTTTTGTCCACTGGAAGTCTCGCGCCTTTTTTAGCTTGCAAAATGGGGCGCATTTATCAGTCGCCTTAGAAATGAATCGTCTTAGGGCTACGACTTGGCCATTGTGGCTTTGCATCTCTTTTTTCCGTACGGGCGACCTCATGTCGAGTGGAGCCCTTATTTTCTCTGGATTGGCCTCAATGCTTCTATTATTTACCATAAATTCCATAAATTTTTCAGAGGCTACCCCAAAGGCACATTTGAGCGGATTGAGCTTCACCTGATAGCTTCTAAGGACTTCAAACATCTTCCCCAAATCGGAAACATGATCGGCTACCCATTCTGACTTTACTAGCATGTCATCAACGTAGACTTCCATGGTTTTGCTAATAAGTGCTTCAAAAATCGTATTCACTAGCCTTTTATATGTCGCATCAGCATTCTTTAATCCAAAAGGCATGACCTTATAACAATAAAGCCCCCGATAGGTAATGAACAAGGTGTGCTCTTCGTCGTTGGGGTTCATGGGAATTTGATTGTAGCTCAAATAAGCATCCATGAAGCAAAAGAGTTGGTGACCAGCTATTGCATCCACGAGCTGATCGATTTTGGGAGAGGAAAGCTGTCCTTAGGGCAAGCCTTGTTCAGATTAGTGAAGTCGACACAGGTCTTCCACCTCCCATTTTTCTTCTTTACCAAGATTGGATTAGCTAACCAGACTAGGTAGTGGGCCTCTCTAATGAACCCGTTTTCTAAGAGGTTGTCCACTTCTTCTTTAAGAGCGGCATAGCACTCAAGAGTCATTGGCCTCCTCTTTTAACACATTGGTTTGTGGCTAGGATCCACATTAACCCTGTGCGACATAACCTCTAGGGCTATTCCTACCATATCCTCATGATTCCATGCAAATACAATGAGGTTAGTTTTAAGAAAATTGGTAAGTTGGGACTTTATCTAGGGAGCCAGATTCCTCCCTAGCTTGAGGCATCTTTCCTCATCTATCTCGTTGACTGGAAAGTCACTCTTTCCTCAGCTAAAAGGGTGTTAGCCATGATTTAAAGTTCTCGTTGACTGGTGGTCCTGTCACAGTCCACCTCGTAGAGGTTCAAATCATGGCTAACACCCTTTTAGCTGGCAAGTCGTAGGTCGCTTCTTATAATGACATTCACCTTCTTCCCTTTGGCCCCTATTTTTAGGGCATCTTCATAGCAGCACCTCGCGAGGTTTTGCTCACCTAGTATGCATCCTACTCTATTAGGGGTCAAGAACTTGATTGTCTGCGACTTGGTCGAGGTGTCCAGATCCAGGTTGTTCATTGTCGGCTTCCCGAGTACGACGTTGTACGCCAAAAGGCAATCTACAATCAGGAATTCTACCAACGTGGTGGCCTGGTGATCTGCATCTCCAACAGTAAAAAGGAGACTAATCCGTCCGACAGGGACCACCGCATCACCTGTGAACCCATAGAGTGGCTCCGGGGATGAGTTCAACTGCTCTAGGCCCAGTCCCATTTGATCAAAGCATGCTCTGTACATTACATTGACTGAGCTGCCTATGTCCACCATTATCCTCCGTACTTCAGAATTTCCGATCTGGGCCCGTATAACGAGGGAGTCATTGTGTGGTCAATGGACGTTTTTGGCCTATTCTTCTGAGAAAATGATCTTCTTTGCCACTGCATCATCCCTAGTTCGCTTCACGGGTGCAACCTGTTCGTTCGACCCTGCCAACAAGACATCGTTGGCCTTATGCACATGCCTGTCGTGGGACCTATGGGAAGTTCCAGCGAGGTGAGGTCCACCATGAATTGTGTAGATTGTTTGAACTGCAGACGAGCGTTCATCATTAGAGGAAGGCAGTTGCTGCGTCAGTTGTTGGGTCGGATGATTGGTTGGTCGCACCACATAATCCCTCAACCGACCTCTTCTAATCAGGTCCTCAATGGCATCCCTCAAGACCCAATAATCAGAGGTGTTATGGCCTACCTCGTTATGGTATGCACATAATTTTTCTCTCTTTCTGAATTTGTTGGGAGTCCTTAGCGGGTTGGCCTTCCTGAACTCCTCTCTGTTTCTCTCCATGGTGAAAATCCTCTCTTGGGGATTAGATAGGACACAGTAGCTGTTAAAACCCCCTAATCGAGTAGGCCGCACTTCCCTCTCCGCCTTGCGAGCTCGCTTGGAGACTTGATTGTTCAAGCGTTCTCCCCGAGCTTCCCTTCCATTGTCTCCGTTATTTCTTTTCTTATTCTGGTTGGAGCCCCAGCCTCTTCTTTTGGTCTGGTGGGCTTTTTGAAGCCAAAGGCCTCTTCCCACCGAATCTCCTTAGCAGCTTGTTCATAGAATTCCCCTAAGTCTCTAACTGGGGTCCTATAGATGCTCTCATAGAGCTTCTCATCTTTGTGGAGGCCCACGGAGATCGTAGTCAGGACGCTTTCATTGGAGGGATCCTCGATATTGCTCACCTCGCGCCCAAACCTGGCGATATAGTCTTTCAAAGACTCGTTTGCTCTTTGGAGAATTGTGGCGAGGTGACATGGAGGGGCGAGCTGCCTTCTCAACGCCCTGTATTGATTGAGAAATCTCCATTGACACTCCTCCCAGCTGCCGATGCTGTGAAGTGGAAGGCCCCTGAGCCAACCTTGGGGAATATCACCCAAGGTCGTTGGGAAGGCGCAACATTTGACCAGCGAGCTGGTTGTCTGTAAATCCATCTGAATATTGAATGTGTCTAGGTAATAATATGGGTCGTTGTCCCCATTGTACTTCGGCATACTCGGGCCTTTGAATCTTCAGGGGAGAGATTCGAGCTCAACTTCTCTTGTGAATGGTGTTCTATTCCCACAACCATTATTCTGGTCGTGAACCCCTTGTTGTGCCCCCAACTGCCAAACTCTTTGATAGAACTCCTCCACGGTTAAGTCTGGGTCCGCAAATCGTTGGGCCTGCGATCGCCTGCTTCTTTCCCGTTCCAGAGAATGATGATTTGGCAGCGGATAATTATCTCCGATATCCTCATCTCCCAGTGAAGGTCTCTCTTCCCGCGATTAGCGAACCCTTCGAGGCGAAGTTGGTAGATCATGGATAGCCCGCGCTTGAGCTTGGGTCAGGACCCTGACCGTGTTAGTGAGCTGCGTTACTGTGTTCTCTAATGCCTCTTGGCATTGTTGCCAGTCCTGGATCGCCCTTATCCTGGTTGTTGGAACGGTTGGTTGGACATGAACTCGTGGGGGCATACCGGCGGTGTTTCCGGTTAGTGGTGGCAAAGGGGCACCCGCTGCCAAAACAACAAGCCTTTCATTTGGTGGAAAATCTTGCGGTTTTATCGTAGTGATTCTTTGGTAAGTCAACCGCGCGCGTTGGAGCTTCATGTGTTCCTTTCTCTTGCCATTGCTAGTGATTAAAGTGGGCCCCTTCCTCTAGCGCCAAAATGTCGACATTTAAATTTAGCCGACCGTGATCTGTTAGGCCCGTAGTGAATAAGCAAGTCCAAGATGCAAGGAGGAAGAACAAAATAGAAAGAACACAAGGAATTTTTACATAGTTCGGCCAGAAAGATGCCTACTCCATGACTGTACTCTAGGTATTCCGGGAGAGTGGCAGTATGTGATTATTCTTGTTGTCCCCTCTTCAATGATATTTTTGACCCCTATTTATAATGAGGGGTGTTTACAATTGTATAAGATATAAAAATATAAAGATGGTATAATGGGGGACAAATAGTCCTTATCATCTGCATAAAACTAGGAGTGAGATCCTCATTATGAGGGATATGGCTCGCCTCAGATAAAGTGGGTGGGTCTTCGCCTCCGATTGTCCAACAGCTTTGTCGTCTATACGAGTTGAAGGATTTAGACCATCGAGCTGAACGGTTAGGCCAGCGAACTAGGAGCATTGTTGGAAGCTCATTGGGAAGCTCATTGAATATATCGATGGGAGCTCGCTAAGAGCCCGCTTGGTTCCACGATATGAGCTCGAATTTTAGCAGTATATTAACTTGTTCTGACAAGCTCGCTTGGGCCTTCTGGACTTTTGGCGATTGGGTCGTGATAGGATTTAATTGTTTACATATTTTTATTTAATTTTTACCTTAACCATTTGCTAATTTTCCTACATAAATGTGTGTTTATATGGATTTTATATTATTTTAATTTTGTTTTCTAGAAATCCAACAAAAGAAATAAATTCGAAGATTTAGGCGTAAAAAGAAAAAAATATTATAAAGTTAATTTTAAAATTAATATTATAAATTAATAAATAAATGAATATTTTAAATAATTAATATTATAATTAAATTTATTATAATTAATAGTATATTAAATATTATATATTATATTATATTTTAAATTATAATATCTATATATAAGTATTATATTATATAATATATATTATCTTATATATATAATGTTATTTGTTGCTCGCAGTGGCATGAATATGGAGAATAAGGCATGCCATGTGCGTTTGTGTGTGTGTATATATATATATATTTTATTAAATGAGAGAAGGAAGGTGGCTAGAATTGGATGGCTAGGGCGTTTGCGCTTGATATATATATAATAATAATTAGGGAAGGTGGGGGGATTGGAGAATTGAATACGGCGCCACAGCAAGGGACAAAATTGAAGATTGGAGGCTGTTGGGGACGGCGCCACAGAAGAGAAAATCGAAGGGACGCCTCACGCACACATCACCCACGGGGACGCCTCATGAGCAGCAATTAAAGCATATTTATTGTGACTCAGATCTATTACAGATCTGGGTAGGATCATTCTCTCTTCTTCATTTAATTTTCTATTTTTATTTTATTTTAATAATCTCTAGCTAATTTATTTTAGTTAGGGTTTGGATGAATTTTAATTTTGAAATTATGTGATTATTTATTTAGTTTGATTCAAAACCCGATTATTATTTGCGTGAGAAATTTATATTGTTACGTTTAATGCTTTAAAAGATTGGTCACCTTTTAATGATTTAATGATTTATGCATGACTGACTAAATGATTGTTATAAATTAGATTCAAAGGCAATATAAATCACATGCTTGACTATGAGATCGAAAGATGATTAGCTCATCTGTGGGAATCAAGAAAGTTTAGTGAGTCAAATCCCCTTCCGAGATTAGAGATTTCTAAAGAACTTAATGCTTATTTATTTCGTTGATATCTGTTCAGAAATCTGACAATGAAATTGGATTAATAAAGGATTAATATGACTTGAAAAACCTTATTTATTAATTAATTGAGGAAAATTCACCATCACATGCAAATAATTATAAAATACATTAAAGATATTTGTGGTTTTGAATCGGATTGAATAGATAATTCTATAACCTAGATTAAATGAAATCTAAACCCTAGTGCATTCATTAATTAATTTTTCTCACAAAGAATCCAGTTTTTCATTTATTTTTATTTTTATTCATCCGATTAATTAATGAGTTCAACTTAGGTTAAATTAAAATTGTTTTGGTATTGTGATCTAGTTCTCGTGAGATTGACATCTTTTCATCACTATATGCAGATTTGACTAGGGTACACTTGCCCGAATTAATTGTGCATAAAATCACACATCAAATTTTTGCCGCCGTTGTCGGGGACTAGTTTATTACATATCGAAACTACATAAGTTAATCTTAGATTGAACATCTATATATTTTAGTTTAGGATTTAAATATTTTAATTTAATTTAATTTTTTTCATCTTTAATTTTTAATTTTTACTTCTTTGTTTTTTTTATAGGTTTTCTTTTTAGGATTTATTTTTTTTATTTTTATTTATTTATGATTATTTTTATTTTACTTTACCTTGTAGGATTTTTTTTTATTTGTAATTTTTAATTCTTAACTTTTTTAGGAGATGGCGCCCAACGATTATCAATGGGGCAATGAGAGAGTAAATACAAAGGGAGTTAACTCTTATAACTTTGATCCTATCACTGCCTTATCTGTTCAAATAGCTACATTAAATAAGAATGTGAAAAATTTGAAAGTTTCAACAATGAATGTTTCTCCTCCTTATTTTCTTTCTTGTGAGCTTTGTGGGTAAGGGGGACACATTAGTGTTGATTGTCAAGCAAGAAATCTTTTTTGTTCTTCCTCTAAACAAGCTGATTTTATTTCTTATGGTGGCAACATATTTGATTTCAATCCTTACTCCGACACTTACATTCTTGGATGGTGGAGCCATCCTAATTTGGAGTAATGATCAACAACAAGAGCCTCCATGTTTTCAACAACATCAAAATCCACAAGAAGAAAAGTCAAATTTAAAGGATATGTTGGAAAAATTTATCAACAGTACGAAGGCAAGACTTCAAAGCATGGAAACTCAAATTGAATAACTTGTTCAAACAATTTTGGAAAAGCCACAAGAATGAGCACTTAACAATATTGAGGAGAATCCAAGGGAACAAGTACAAGCCATCATTTTGCAAAGTGAAAAAGAACTTGAAAAAGAAGAAAAAAATTATGAGCATACAAAAGAGGAAGAAAGTCAAGATGTTGAAATCAAGGAAGAAGATCGTGGGTCATCAATGGAGAAAAATGGGAGTTTTTCTACTCTTAATTTAAAATCTTTTTGAAACCCCTAATCATTTTTCAAAAATATTTTTTATGGCTATTTTGGTTCAACAAGCTACTAAATTTTTTAAGAGGTTTAAAAAGTTTCATATTAACATCCCTTTGCTTAATGTTATTTCTCTAATGCCCAATTATGACAAAGTATTGAAGGAAATAAGGGCAAAGAAGAGAAAATTGGAGGAATTTCAACCTCCTTGAAGAATGAGATATAGTCAAGCTAATGACTATAAAGAAGCACTTGATGGGAGGCAGCCCATTCGAAATATTATTTTTTTCTCTTTTTATTTCTCTTAATTTTTAGAATATTCTTGGATTGATTTCTTATTTCAATTTTTTTTTTCTTTTTAGGACTTGTTGAATAAAGAAATCTAGCCCATCTTCTTCAAAAGAATAAGGCCAACAATCTTCAAGTATTTCAAGAAGGTCTACATCAGGGGGAGTATTGCTTTTCTTTTCCTCTTTTCTTATTTTTTAAACATTGAGGACAATGTTTAATTTAAGTGTGGGCATGGGAAATTCAATAATTTTTCTCAATTTTTTTTTTAAAAAAAAGAAAAAGAAAAAGAAAGAAGAAATATATAATGTGCATGAATGATGATTTTCTTTAGAAAAATGTTTTATTTTCATGTTTAGACTGATTTCATGTTTCTTATATTAACTTTGGTTCAATGCATAGTTAATTCAAAATTGGGAATTGTTCTATTGGATTATTGATTCTACATTCAACAGTGTTAAGGAAAATGAATTGATTATGCCGAATTATCATGATTGTTGAAATATATGCTTCTTGATAAAATTCATAAAATTTTTTGATTATGCATGATTGATTATGTAAGAATAATATTGTGATTATTTCTCGAAACTAGGCTTAAACAGAGTTGAAGTAAAATGGGATGATGAAAAAAAAAGCAAAACAAAAAAAAAAGAAAAGAAAAAAATTGTTATTGTTTTCTATCTACTCCTATGTTTTGAGCTACTTAGTAGTAACTGTGGGTTGACAGTGTGCTTTTGAATCATACTTCATGTCAAACGGTAGTTCAAAATATGAGTATATAAATGCATTCTAAGCAATTATTTAGGGGAATAACTAGGTGTCTTCATCACAAAATGTCGACATTCGTGTCATAAGCTAAGTAATGCTTAGAAAAGATTGATTCAAAAAAAAAAAAAATCATCCCTATTACTCCTTATGTTTGTAGTAGTGGAGAGAAGTAATTGCAAGAAGGCTATTGCATGATTTAATTGTGTTAGTTGCAAGATTTCATGAATTAATTTTGAAGTATGCATGGTATCAAAAGTGATGATTTTGTATAATTAATTTTTTCAATTAATGTTTTGGATTTAGAGTTGATTTGATAATATAGATGGTAACCAATTTTGTGATTGATTATGCGTTGATATGTTATTGAAATTGTTGATTTTGGCCTAGGATGAAAATGAAATGTTTATTTTTTAATTCTTTCTTTTCTTTACTTGAGGACAAGCAAAAGGCTAAGTGTAGGGGGATTTGATAGGGCTTAATTGTTTGCATATTTTTATTTAATTTTTACCTTAATCTTTTGCTAATTTTCCTACATAAATGTGTGTTTATATAGATTTTACATTATTTTAATCTTGTTTTGTAGGAATCCAACAAAGGAAATAAATTTGAAGATTTGAACATAAAAAGAAAAAAAATATTATAAAGTTAATTTTAAAATTAATATTATAAATTAATAAATAAATAAATATTTTAAATAATTAATATTATAATTAAAGTTATTATAATTAATAGTATATTAAATATTATATATTATTTTATATTTTAAATTATAATATCTATATATAAGTATTATATTATATAATATATATTATCTTATATATATAATGTTATTTGTTGCTAGCAGTGGCGTGAATATGGAGAATAAGGCATGCCATGTGTGTTTATGTATATATATATATATATTATATTATTAAATGAGAGAAGAAAGGTGGCTGGAATTGGATGGCTAGGGCGTCTACGCTTGATATATATATATATATATATATATATATTATCTTATTAAATGAGAAAAGGAAGGTGGCTGGAATTGGATGGCTAGGGCGTCTACGCTTGATATATATATATATATATAATAATAATAATAATAATAATTAGGGAAGGTGGGAGATTGGAGGATTGAATACGGCGCCATAGTAAGGGACGAAATTGAAGATTGGAGGCTGCTGGGGACGGTGCCACAGAAGAGAAAATCGAAGGGACGCCTCACACACATGACGCAAGGGGATGCCTCACGAGCAGCAATTGAAGCATATTTATTATGACTCAGATCTGTTATAGATCTTGGCAGAGAGCATTTTCTCTTCTTCATTCAATTTTCTATTTTTATTTTACTTTAATAATGTCTAACTAATTTATTTTATCTAGAGTTTGAATGGAATTTAATTTTGAGATTATGTGATTATTTATTTAGTTTGATTCAAAACTCGATTATTATTTGCGTGAGAAATTTATATTGTTGCGTTTAATGATTTAAAAGATTGGTCACGTTTTAATAATTTAATGATTTATGCATGACTGACTAAAGGATTGTTATAAATTAGATCCAAAGGCAATATAAATCACATGCTTGACTATGAGATCGAAAGATGATTAGTTCATTGTGGGAGTCGAGGAAGCTTAGTGAGACAAATTTTCTTTCGAGATTAGAGATTTCTAAAGAACTTAATGCTTATTTATTTTGTTGATATCTGTTCAGAAATCTGACAGTGAAATTGAATTAATAAAGAATTAATATGACTGGAGAAACCTTATTAATTAATTGAGGGAAATCCACCATCACATACGAATAATTATAAAATACATTAAAGGTATTTGCGGTTTTGAATCGGATTGAATAAATAATTCCATAATCTAGATTAAATGAAATCTAAACCCTAGTGCATTCATTAATTAATTTTTTCACAAAAACTCCAGTTTTTTCTTTATTTTTATTTTTATTTATCCAATTAATTAATTAGTTCAACTTAGGTTAAATTAAAATTGTTTTGGTATTGTGATCTAGTTCTCGTGAGATCGACATCTTTTCATCACTATATGCAGATTTGACTAGGATACACTTGGCCGAATTAATTGTACATAAAATCACACATCAGGCTGGTCTACTAGACTGAGTCTAGCCTATAATAAGTGGTGTGAGAAATATGTATAACAGTATTCAATATATCTTTAACATTAGAGCACTTGGAAACTTTAACATAAACATTATTATTTAGGGCATGTTGTAAAATATGCATAGCTCTAATATTTAAAGAAAAATTCTTTCTGTCATGATTATCGTACTCAAACTTTGGTTTTAAAACAAATCTATTTTTCACAATATTCAACCAAAAAAAAAAATCAATAGATGTCATGAAAACACAAATTCTTTTTCTCCAAAATTCATAGTATAAGCTATCAAAATAAGATATAATATCGATAGGATAAGCTTCCTTAGACATGGAAGACTTCATGAATACCATGGATCTTTTCTTAGGCTGTTAGACTTGAAAAATAGAGAATTAAACTTTAATACCAATTGTTGGGCTAGGTTTTGTATAGCAATAAATGGTACCACACACCCAAGAAGGGGTGAATTGGGTGTTAAAGAGTTTAAAAACTTTTTAAGAGGTTTTGAAAGATAAACAAAAAAACAATGAAGTACAACCAAAATAAAATGTAAGAGGGACACAAACGATTTATAGTGGTTTGGTTAAACCCAATCTAATCTACTCTCTTACCTTCCCATTAAGGATTTTAAGCAATTCACTAAACTTCCTACTTGATCTCAAGTAGGTCATTTAGTAACAAGATAGGAAAATACAAACCTCCTACTTATACATAAGTAAACCCTCTAGTTCACAAGTTAGAAAATACAAGTATTGAACAAAAGAGATGTTTTAAGAGTAGATACTCTTAGTTACAATGCTTCTCAAAATTAAATACTAGGCAATCAAATGAAACAAATTAAGTACAAATCATTTGAAAGAAAATTAAAGCATAAACTCTTGTAAGAAGATGAATATTTTTTTGTAAGCTTAGCTCAACTCGTTCACATCCATTAGTCTTTTCAAGTACATCCATGAGTTGTATGTATAGCCTTTTCTAATGCTTTGAATAAAATTATCTATTTGTGATCGTTAAAGACTATAAAATTAGTCATTGGAGCAATTTGCTAGAAAAATGGTTGACTAGAAAAATGAATCGGTTGACCCATTAATTCAAAAATTCAAAAGGTGGTCGAGAGGAGAAGCAAAAACGGTCGACATGACAAAAAATAGTCAACCAAAAATGATGCAGTAGTTGTTGGCCACACTTGATTGAGAGCTTGCATAAAAATGGTTGACATGCTGGCTTAAAAAATTAAAACATGGATTTGAAATTTAAATAAAATATGACCAATTTTGATATAAAATAGATTCTTTTGATAATAAAAACTTAATTTTCCAAACCAAATGCAATCAAGAATTTTTAACACAAGATTTTTAGCATAAGATAAAATTGATTTTCATGAATGGTACTTATAAAACTTATAAGATGATTTAAGAGCGCCAAGTGTAGAACCATGTACAAAATATTTTCATCATAAAAATAATATTATTTTTCATCATCAAAACCATATCAAAAGCAAAACAACAAATATACCTCACTGGAGAGTTTCCTTTCGATGGAAAGTCTGAAAGTCCTCCTATGATAGCATGTAACACCTCGTTTTTCCAAGGTGTATCACTATGTTGGAGTTCAACATAAAAATATACATCCCATTTCCACGATACATTTCTTAGGACCTCAAGTACCGTATTTCATAGAAAATCCCCAACATATCATTACAAATGCGGAAGCAAGAATTAAAACCTAATATGGTACTTAACCGAACTCACTTTATTCATAACATGAAAACTTTTTCATAGTACATCATATATTGAAACAAAATACATGGAGAGCCATCTCTCGAAAGTAACAATTGAGTACCTCAAATATAATCAAAAGATACGTCAAAATAACATTGAACAATAACAGTATTACATGATCGATTCTGAAAAATCATTCGTAATATGTAACATTCTTACATTTAAACAAGACTGTTTACTAACAGAATATAAGTTTCTCAACATGACTAAAACTTATCTGAATCTTTATAAAGAAGCAAAATACCAAAACAACTTGCCAAACCCTATTAGACACGTCATCTCAACCACTTTCTTGCCTCTGCTGCAAGTCTCAACTAGAACTTTTGAATGTTCTAGGGTTATAGCCCAATTAGAAGATGAACCTTCAAGTGAGGGTCTAAAAACAGTTATATGAATGCATGATGTAAAGACATGAACGATCATATGCCCTAGTGTAACTTCCCTATCAATCCAGCCTGGGACGAAACCCCAGGTAGTCATCCCGAGATGAACACAAGGCAACGGGATACTTGTATACATTGTTCCGGCAACACTCTTGGTAAATTACGGTTACACTATTAGGGCAACATCTCATCCCATTCACAAGTATTGATATGCCAATAATATCATGCCAAGTGAAAAATTACGACTTTCGATGTAACAATACATGTACAAATATGTCAAGATGCACATAAATTATATATAACTTAGCAACCTTTGTGAATCACATGCTCAACATAGGCAAAACATAACATGTATGCGTGCCCAAATAATTTCTTGATTTCGGCATGCTCTTCTACCCCAAATTAATTCCTAGAATTTTCTGGAATTGTCCTATTTTTCCCTATTTTTTCCTTTTTTTTTCTTTCTTCTTCCTTCATCCTCCATGCTACTCCTGTGCACGGACAGCTTCGCGGCCACCCCCTTGCGTGCACCAGCTACCGACCACCTTCGCCACCACCGCTCGCGGCTATTGCACTGCCGTCCTCGTCGATTGCCGCCATGGCCATCGCTGGCTCCCTTCGGGCACATCTTCAACTTTGTCGTCGCCCTTGCTCACCATCCAACTGTTAAAAGCTTGCGACTATGGCTGTTGCTTGCTATTGCGACCAATTCCGGCCGCCTCTAGCCACCTTCACGACTGTTGCCGGCTGCACATGGCCTCTTGCTGCCCAGCCTCTGTTGCCGCCATTTGCTTCATCTGCTGCGATTCATTCTTCTTCATTTCCATTTCTTTTCCCCCTTTCTCCTTCCTATTGCTTCCTATTTATAGCCATCCCACCGACTTAAACTGCCTTGTCCATCACTCTTTCACACACACACACACACACATATATATAATCCCACTTACAGAAGACTTAGCCATTAAGCTTGCAGAAGCTTGGCCACGCACACATGCATATGTATATATATATATATATTTATATATCATATATTACACTATGATATAGAGAAAATCATACATTTAAACCCCAAATTTCTCCTTCCTTTCATTTGGGCATTCCTTTAATTGCAATTACACCATCAAACATTAAATTAATTTTCAATGAGATACTTAAAATCCAAAATTAATAACTCAAATCTTACTTGATAAGTATGTTTTTACCCAGTGTCCTTATCGGGTTATTATTTCATCCTGAAACCACCTCAGAATTGATCATTCCATAAAATCAGAGGCTTCTCAAGGTTCCGTTGACTTCCCAGAGGTCCCATACAATCATTCGATTTTCTAGGATGCATTTTAGCTGTACTAAAAACTATCTCTGATCTAATTTCTTTTGACGCTATAAATCCTATCTCGAGATGTTCGACAACCCCATATTATTTTCCTTGGATATCTTGGTTCTAGGGCATTCTCTACAGTCAATTCAGTCATTCATAATTGTGAGAAATACACTATAACCCCAAATTATCTGAAAATTTCACTTATGACCCAAGATAAATTACTCTTAAGTCTTTTTAAAATTCTCGAGTATTACACAACGACGATTGCTCGCCAGACAGCTCTCGAATGACTTCTCGAATGGGTAGTTTGACCCCCAAAAGCACGAAGACCCTAGTTAGTCCATACTCCGAATAGGGGCTGAGTTTTGCAAGGTAGCCTATGTGCTAGCCAAGCTACTTGCATAATGATAAGGCTGAAAATAGATTAAAATGAATGATCTCCAAAACCAATACAGACCCTTTATATGGTTGGATTGATACTCTTACAATGAAGGAATCCAACCAATAAGAATCCAAAACCAATACAGACCCTCTATATGAGGTTTATAAGGCTTTGGAAGAAGAGAGAATACACTAGCTGAGAGAGAAAACACAACCAACAACAAGCCAAAAGCCTTAATCGTTCTCCTCTTCATTCCCTTATATGTTAAACACTAAAACCTTGACACCGACCAAACACTTTGGTCTACAACAAAGATCTCTCCATTTTTTCGATGTACCCCGAAAGATCCTAAGTGACAACTAGCATTATCTCAAGCGATTCTACTAGTAATGAAGTTATACTTCAAAGAGAACCTATTTGTGATTTCAATTCCTGTGTATTATAATCGCTCCATTGACTAACATCCCGATTGAGTGAGACTCGTGGACTGATCAAACTCACTAAGTCTATAACTTTGCCAAGATTTAGCATGACGTGATCGAGATGACACATTGAAACTCCTTTTTGACATTGGAAATACCTTTCCAGTCATGTGTACCTTGTCTAGGGGTTTATACAATCATAACCACCACTGATCACATAAGATATTCACCTCACGCTAGAGATTAATGAATCCCATAAGCAATCATTTGCCACCATATACTACTGGACAAAGGCCACACAGTGCATCTCCCACTCGGTAACCGGACGGTTCTTAGTAAAGACAAATCTTAGGCACCAACATACAATACAATTGCCTTCGGTTTAAGGACTAGTAACACAATCGAAGCTAGTGATAGATCATAAATTCTCTCAGCCATGTGATCTATCACTTGCGTCACATTCAGTAGATGTTCAACTAACATCTACTCACATGTTTACTATATCTATTTCATGGATTATGGTATGTGACTCACCATCCTTTTTCATTAGTATCTTATATTAATCAAAGGTAGTAACTCATGTGTCTGTTTCTAATAGATTAATTATAGCCATCTTCTAAAAAATCTAAGGATTGAGAATCTCTTTAAGAAATCCTTAATCTGAAAGCCTTTGTCATATATTCTTAACACTTAAGAATAAGACTTGTATTAGGAAATCTAAGAACTCATCATAAATATAGATTGGAGAGGTATGAATGAAAATATGATCTTAAAATATGAAAATAGATTTTATTATATATTTGTAAGATTTACATAATTAGTCTCATAATACAACTACTAGATATAATTTAAATTTAGCATTTAGGGCACTAACACTAACAATCTCCCACTTACACTAATGTTGATTTACAAATTACATGTACCTATTCCAGATTCGCTTGGTATCTAATACCCCTCCTTTGTAGGTGGCGATCATGGTGAGCCTGAGATAGTGGTTTGGTCAGTGGGTTCGCAACATTCTCCAATGATGTGATCTTTTGCAGCTATATGTGATCTTTTGCGCTGCTCTATGTGTTTGGATTTTTAGTGAGACTTGGGTTCCCTAGCTTGCTTAACAGCCCCATTATTGTCGCAATATAAAGATATCAACAACTCAATGGACGGAACCACCTCAAGTTCAGCTAGGAACTTCCTCATCCAAACAACTTCCTTTGTAACATCACATGCCGCAATATATTCGTCTTCCATAGTGGAGTTCGTAGGTATTTCTTGCTTGGAACTCTTCCAGCTAACAGCCCCTTCATTATAGACAAACACAAACCTGGATATAGACTTTCTATCATCTATATTAGATTGGAAATCTGAATCTTTGAATCTGTCAACAAGGAGATAACCTTCTTCATAAACCAATAACAAATTTTTAGCTCTTCTCAAGTACTTAAGGATACACTTTACTATTGTCCAGTGTTCCAAACCTAGATCGGATTCATACCTACTCTTGACACTCACAACATATGTGATATTAAGTCTAGTACATAGTATAGCATACATAAAACTCCTAACAACCAAGGCATAGGGAATCTTTTCCATATCCTGTCTCTCTTCGGATGTCTTGGGAGACATGCCTTTCGAGAGATGAACTTCATGGCTGAAAGGCATAAAACCCTTCTTAGAATTCTCCTTGTTAAACATCTTTAGCATCTTTTTTATGTATAGACTATGGGAGAGACCTATTTATTAAAATAGTTAGCTTAAGAAGGGGGTGAATTAAGCTTTTTCACATTTTTTTTAAGAAATAAACTTAATCGAAAGAAATCAAAGAAGTAATGTTGTAAATTAATTTAAGAAAACAATACACAAGATGTAGAGTGGTTCAGCCTCAACTTCTTAGTCTATTGCCTTGATCCATGACCAAGGATTTTTCAGTCACACCCACTGGTGTATTATATTACCTTGTAGTTTTAACAGTCTTACTACAAACCTTTACACTTGGCTTTTTACAAATGGTTTAGCAACAACCGCAACCTTTTTACTGGACAAGGTTTAACCAGTACAATTTGGCTTTTCAAATAGGCTCAGCCAAAACCACTACCTTTTAAAGGCTAAGGCATAATCTTTATACAAGTTCACGATGAGTTTGTGACAAGATAACAAAAGAAAAGGATGAATAGAACAATAAGCTCAATGACTCTTCTCTTGACCTAGAGAATTACAAGATTTAAGATAAAGCTCACTCTCAAACAATTTCTTACAGAAAGATTTTTGAATAAATAGCTCGTGAAAAGCAAGATTAAAAAGTAGGAGGAACTCATGAAGCTCATTTGAAGTAATATATGTGCGTGAATAGATTAGTTAATCTTCTTCAAGCAACTCCTTCTCCTATTAATAGATTTCCGACATTGAATGTTAGTTGCCATGGTAGATTTCAAAATGAATGTTCCATTTTGTCTCACAATTATCACTTTTTGTCTCTAATGACTTCAAATTACATTTATTAATTTATATAAGAAAGCTTATGTCATCTGATCAGCATTTAATGAACTCAAAAGTGTAAACTGTGAAACATTGAATGCGCTTAACAGCTATAAATTTCAAATTCAAATGACAGTTATTCGACTGAATTAAAAAGATACTTGCCTAATGAAAAATCTTCCAATCGATTGAATAAAACAGCTAATTGATTATGTAGAGTTTACACGAGTATGACCAAGCATTACTTGATTAACTCATAAGCCACAGAAAACACATATAAAATACTCGACTACCAAGCTAGACTTACTCAACTAATGGAAATGTATACTTGAGCACAAATATACTATACTTGATTAATTTTGAAGCGTTGAGACATAGCCATATTTAGTCAAAACCTTACTCGACTAACTCAAGACTCAAGAGAACACTTGACTGAGTTTAAAAGATACAGAGAGCATGCATAACTCACTCGACTAATAGATTCTTAATAGTCGATTGAAATATATCTTTAGAAAGCATATATTTGACTAACTTGAAAATCATAGAGAAAAATACTTGAATGATTTTTCAAATAATAAAAACAATTATGTAAAGCTCTTAACCGATAGATATGCGATTGATTCAAGTATATTAGTCGATTATTCTAACAACTTTACTTTATTCAATATATGCTCAAACTTTGATGCTCATGTAGATATAAAGTTAATCTCAGGGCATACTCGAGTATAAGAATGATTTTCTTATGATTATATGAAGTACCAAACTTGATTGAAACATTTAGAAGAGTATCTTGTCTGAAACACATACATATCACAATAGCATCATGCATAGGCCGTAAATACCAAGCCGAGACTTTGATACCACTGAAGAGGAATGCCAAAATTTGGTGTATCAATACAAAGGTTTTATTGTTTTCAAAACTTTTTGAAAACATACAATACTCGCAACGGAAATAAAAGCAATATCTCCTTGCAAGACTCAGTATTATAGACCATATGCAATACGAAATGAAACCATTCCATAGGGCATTAGAAATATACCTCACTAGAGAGTTTTGTTCTGATGTAGAGTTTGAAAATCCTTTTCTGGCAACAATGGTTGCTCATCGGATAGCCCCCAAATGACTTCTCAGATGACTAGCCCAGCCCTCAAAAACACGAGGGTCTTAGTTAGTCCATGCTCTAAATAGGGGCTGAGTTTTGCAAGCTAACCTATGTTAACTTTCAAGTACCCCATCAATCTCAGTGGCCACATGGGAAAGGACCTGATACACACCTTGGGGTGGTTATTCCATTGAGATAGGATCTTGTACACAAGATTCACCCAGGAGTTGAGGATGTAGGCATGACGTCGAACTGCCAAAACAAAAATGTGGGTATCTCTATGGTTGCGAATGTAAGCGTTATGCCAAATCGCCAAAACAAAAGCTCTTATTTCCATGATTGCAGATATAGGTGTCCTGCTGAACCACCAAAATAAAAACATTTATCTCTATTGTTGTGAATGTATGCATTTGGCCGAATTGCCAAAACAAAAACATTTATCTTTATGGTTGTAGATGTAGGCGTTCTGTTGAACCGTTGAAACAAAAACACTTATCTTTATGATTGCAGATATAGCCATTCTATCGAACTGCCAAAACAAAACACTACTATTGGCATTTATCATTGCGGAGGTGGGCAATACGCTGAATCATTAAAGCAAATGTATTTTCCATAACAAAAATGTGGGTACTCTGATTGCTGACATAAGTGCTCTATTGAACCGTCATAACAAACATATTGGTATTCTGATTGCAGACGTAGGCAATCTGTTGAACCGCCATAAAAAAATATGGGTGTTTTGATTGTAGACGTAGGCTCTATCAAACCGCCATAACAAAAATATTGGCATTTTGATTGCGAATGTAGGCATTGCACTAAATAGGGCTAGCTTAAGGCATAGGCCACTAAGGCCTATGCCTAAGGCCCCTAAAAAATGAGGGGGGTAGAAACTTTATTGCTACTAGACACTGCCAAATCATTAACCACCCAGCTGAAATGTAAGAAAAAGATAGTAGACTGTGAAATACGTTGTGAAAATGGAAACGATGCAAATAACACAAACTCAAATTCAATTTGAAAGTGGAGAAATGGATTTAGATTTGAGACACAAACCTTGGAGTAGTGACAAAGACAGTAGAAGAAAAGGTAGGAGTAGGATATCCAAAATCCAAATCCTTGTTTTATATATATATATATATATAGAGAGAGAGAGAGAGAGAGAGAAAGAAAGAGGGAGGGAGAGAGGATTCTGGTTCTGGAAGTAGAGGTTGGGGCCCCCAACAGTCAGTTCCATAGGTAGGTTGGGTATGTTTATTGGTGATGAGAAGTGAATTGATATGACCTCGGACTAGGATAAGGAAATGTCGATCGACCGACTGAGATGAGAGGAAATCGAGGATGCCGACAGGATGAGATTGTCGGTGAGTGGAAAGAAATGGCGGCGGGTGGCAAACGACGAGAGAAAGAGAGAGGGTTGCTGCTCTACTACCCGTTGCTGACACTGACCGTCAACCTCCGGACGCTGTACTACTTAGGGCCCCACTAACCCTTAAGATGGCCATGACACTAAATTTTAGAAACAAAATAGATTCGTGGACGTAGCCACTAGGTTGAATTGCTGAAACAAAATAGAGTGCCTCAGTGCATGCCCCGTGCCATTAAGTAGGGCATGTATCCTCTTAACCCAGAATTCTCTTTCATGTGGGCACATAATATAGCTTGCGAGACAATTCCATTTGTCTTCAGATGCAAAGACTAGGGTTGTTCCTTCTTATGACTACATCTCTTACCCTGCACAATCATGCACCAATCGGTAGAAGAAATGACGTTTAGGAAATATTTTTTGTAGGTCCATTAGTACTCACCCCCTCGACTGTACTAGGGTGTCCCTGTCATGCGTCTGCTCTCTACTATCAAACCTTTCCACAAAGGGACTTTATGGGTTTTGGTGTCCTCCATCCCATTTGGCCCTAGGGAATAGTGGCGATGACCAATCTATGGGCACTCGGGCACATTCATTACCCCCCGTTGATTCCAGATGTGGGATGATTTATATATCTTATTTGAGATATATATTGGAATTCTATCTATATATTTATCAAGGCCTTGTATTTCATAATGCCTTGGCAGGTACATCGTTACCCTTAAAGTCATTTCATTCTTTCCATAACTTTATGTATATCCCTACTTCACCTCTATAAGGTGGGATAGACTAGTATGCCCAGAACAATTACACTAGGGAGTCGAGTTTTTTTTGTGTGCCCAAGTGTGTGCACAAGAATACATGTACAAGCGAAGTGCACAGTCCCTGCTTAAGGTGAAGGCACGCCTTTAATGGTAACTGAGTACCGTTTTTCATACTTAATCATTTTATGTTCTTGCATCATTCCTATTTGTGTTACATGCATACACGAGATTCATACATATGCTAGGTCCATGCGCTTAGCAAATCAAATGTCAGTCCATAATGTCAATCCATCCTCTAAAAGAATGCCCATTCTATTAATATTAATGTGTGTAAGTTTTAGAGTACAACAAATAGGGTGACCTAAAAAATCTCAAAAGGGGTAAAAAAAAACATAGGTTAAAGCAATACCCTAGGAAAACAACCCTCTTAAGTAGATCTAGTAGCCTATTCTGTAAAATCTAAGTCCGTAAAGTCAATATCGACCAAAGCATCGATCGCTTCTATCCCTTAAAGGGTTGTAGGATTTGCTTGTGTTATAGAATCAAAGTCTGGCTTCGACACATATGGGCTCCATGAACTTTTAAGATTAGGTAAATCCCCCACTGTAGTGTCTAGGTAATCCTTTGGCATTCAAGTCTAGATCTCTATACTCTCGTTAATTGTTGACACCTTCTTTAAACGTTTTAGCCAAAAAGATAAGATCCAAATAGTCATCCCTAAGGCGCGTTCTCTTTAGATACCCCCAAGCTAAGTAGGATCCATATTTTATAAAGCTCATGATATACCTCTCCTTTTCCTTAAAACACGTCAAAGAGAGACGATATTGCTTTACCGCTGTAGCATGGCTGGCGTCAGTGTTTGCCTCCCCAAATTGGTGAGCGATCTCCTTGACTTGACTCCTCGCCTGCTGGAGTTGAGTCGTTAGATCATTCCTCTCCTCCATGGTATAGTGATGTTCCACTATCACCAAGGCATTGGCTGCCTTAACTCCCCACTACTTTCTCAGCTTACCCTCAAGTCGCTCAACCTCATTCTTTAGGGAATCTATTTATCCCTTTAATCTTCTAACATCCTGCTTGAATCTGTGGGTTCGGTCCCTATAATCTTCAAGGTCCTTAACCTTGTGCCCTAAATCCCTTTGCCTATTTCTGAGGAACAAACAATCCTAAACTAATTTATCCTCGTCTTCCCCCACTTTGGCTAAGTCAACCCGAGCATCTGTCGTTGGCTGTGAAACCTCTCCAACTCAGCCTGCACCCCAGCTTCCTTCTCTGCCACCCTAACAGCCCTGACAGCTTCCAAAGAAGATTGCATTCTCGGGCTTAATGGTGACGATAGGGCTGGTATTTCTTAAGTCTTCTGGACTTAGACGAATTTATCCCCGTCTGCCCCCGCTTTGGCTAAGTCAACCCGAGCATCTACCATTTGCTGTGAAACCTCTGCAACTCAATTTGTGCCTCAGCTTCCTTCTCTGCTACCCTAACATCCTTGGCAGTTTCCAAAGAAGATTGCATTCTTGGGCTTAATGGTGACGACGGGGCTGGTATTTCTTAAGTCTTCTGGACTATGGTCTCAAGGAGGTTCGGTTAAAAAGGTTTAGCCCAAAAGATCTCCAAAAAATGTTTATTTTCCATGGAATAGATGAGTAGTTGTAGACACTTTGTGGGGACCATAGATGAGAGTCTATTGACTCTTTGGGGAAGATGCACCTGGTGAGGCTGGAGGGCTTGGAGGTGTTTTTGAGGTAAAAACTCCTCGATAAGTATCCTCTGGGTGGGTCCAAACACTCTTCAGAGCCACTGGGTGAGTTGGGCCTAGAAGACTCTGGGTAAGTCTTTGGGCTAAGCATGATGAGGCTTGACTGCCTTAAAGACTCTCTGAAGACTCTGGAGGACTCTTATCCAGGAGAATCTTTGGGGTCATCCATGTTTATGCAAAATACTTCTTTGATTTTGAGATTTTTAGATTTTCTTAGGGTATCCCATAATAATAGTTCCACACTCTTGCCTTTGGCTGCAAGGCAAAGGGAATAGTATAATGTGAGGGCCTGATATTCGAGAATTAGGATACAGGCTGACCTGAATAGATGCTGGATATGAGTCACCAGGGGACTCTTGGCGACTTTTGGGCTTATGAAGACTCAAATTATAAATAGGTAGTGGTCCTAGATAAGCTAACCTTTTGCCTTTCTCCTAAAGAGCTAGAGTCATCCAGAGCACCTAGAGAGTCTTTTGATTCTCTCAGAGACATACGCTGCTTGTAGCCACGAAGACTCTTAGTCTCCGTAAGACTTGCACTCCTGAAGACTACTTCATTCCAACTAAAAATCGTACACTTTGAGGTAAAGACCCTAATGGCTTCTTCCCAACCTTCTACCGAAATTACCGTTTCTCCATAGATGCAACCCTCGGTCCTAAAAGACGAGATAGTTGATGGCTTTGCATAGTCTTTTTGCATTCCACAATCATGGAAACTGGGGGGTCCTAAGGCAATAGAATATATGAGCATTGTTGAGGGAGACGGGATAGCAATTCATTTAGACAACTTAAGAGTGGGGCTTAAATTTCCATTGCACCATTTTAGGTTGCAATTTTTAGAGGAGGAGATGTTGGTGTCGACCCAGCTACATCCAAATGGCTGGGCCGTGTTGGTAGAATTTTTTACCCCATGTAAAGAGTATAGGGTAGAACCCGCTACCTCCCCGTTGCACTACTTTTATTACGTCCGGACTATGAAAGGAGAAAAGCAGTTTATGACACTCCAAAAATGCTTATCAAGGTTAGGTTGTTTAAGGGCGGACCTTAAAAGTTGGATGGTTTTGAGACTAGGTGGTTGGTAGTTTGGTCACCCCAAAGTTGTTAGAGGTCATCACAATTTTGGCACATCGAAGAAATAAGGAGCGCAAGGTGTAAGTGGCTGGACGTAAATTCACTAGTGAAGGAACACTAGGCAGAGATGAATAAACTGGCTTAAAGGGGTCCATTAGCCTTGGCTGACGAAAGTTTCTCCCCAGTGTGAATCAAGATAGATTCCTTAGTTTCTTATTGAGTTACTGCAAGATAAATAAAGGCACACATATAGACATATATAATACACACCCGCTACAACTACTCCATCATTTTCTATACAAATGTATTTTGTTTATGTTGTTCGATACATGCATCTACATACACATATTACAATGAGTGAGCTTTCAGTTAGTATGGTTTTCACACGAGTGCTTTGCTTGTAAGCTGGTGACTTCTGGCTAGCAATTTGGAGTATTTTGTCTTGAACTCTTCAAGTATGGTGTTTTTGAAGTGATCAACATAACGCTGTTAGTGGTTCCAACATTCTTTTCCTTTGAAGCATTTATGGCAAAGGCATATGAGAAATTGTCGTTATCGTTGATTGCTTAGTCTCACTTGCGTAGGGCTTGAGGGGATTGGTGCTAAATGTAAAACATTTTTCGACAAAGGAGGCAGATGCAGCGATTGAGAGACAAGAGTGGTTGCAAAATAAGCTACTGTAGATAGTACTGATAATTAATCTTCTTTCGTCGGCACCTCATGCAGCTCACCAACTTCTGCTTCATCTACTGATGAACTAGTAGGCACCCATTTTCTTTAGAGTATGCTCGGTTATGAATAAAACATATATGAGAAAACTGACAAACCCGAGGCACTGTCCATTCGGTTCATAAAATCCTTTTGCAAACATACCTTCAAGGAAACTTTACCCAAGGAAAAGACTGCTTTAATTCCAAACTTTGAAGCAACGCTCTTCCATGGGAATTAGTAATGCTTAGGGAAATGGCCTTCATCATCAAGTTCAACCTTAAGAGGCAACAACCCCCTAAGCTTGGTCTTTAAAGAGTGTAATAGGTGGCACAATCCCCTGACCTTCCCACTTTCCTTGACTGGTTCTTTATTTTGGATAACACTCATGACACATAGTGGGGAGGTACGTTTTTCCCCCAACGACTGACATAATAGTAGGGGAAAAGTCTTGGAAGGCTCATAATAGTAGGAGAAAAGTCTCACGGAAGCTCCACAGTGATTCTCAAGAGGATTTGGAGATTGAGCCACGGGGAGACATTACATGTCTAGGCATGAATATTGCTAAGGATTGCCAAACTGGAGTGACATGCTTGCTTTAGTCGTCTTCATAAATTTTCTTGAGGTGAATGAACTTTCGTTTATTTACCATATACGACGTCAAAATTATTATTGACAAACTACAACAATTAAATTTACTTGTCTTATGAACAACCAAATAAGAGTATAGGCAAGAAGGCGAAGATCGGATACCACTAGAGGAGACGGGTAGTGGGAGTCTTAACCGGTTGGCTAGGAGAGCTAAAAGGTGAAGCATCATAGGAGCAATAGGGTCTGCAAAACATAAGACAATTAGGAGGCCCCCAAGAATTGAATTTAACTCTTTCTTTGGTTTTCAATTTTTAATACAAAAAAAATACACATTATCAATGCTAATGACCTATTACTCTTTACTAGACTAGTGCACATTACACATTGTGAGCAATGCTGGCCAAGTGTTCTTATGGAGTGGAATTAGCTGGTTCATGGATGCAATTGGGACTAAGTAAAATTGAGAGTGCCACATGGGTGAAAGTTGTGGAGTGAATTTACATTATATTGACTAGTTCATAAATGCAATTAGGATCAAGTAAAATTGAGAATGTCATAATAAAAAAAGTAAAAGTTAAGAAATGAATTTAATACGAAGACTTATATTTTTTATGTATTTATGTTTATATATATATGTTTGTTTGCGTACAAATAGGTATATGTATTTTTGTGTTATGCATAAATAAATTCAAGCATGCATATATTTATATGCTCATATACAGTTGTTGTAAAAAATAACAAAAAGTTTAAAAAAGGGATTTGGATCTAGTGTAGATCCAAGATCCAATTCAATTATAAATGGATGTATACTGGATCACATTCATCTATCGAGAGGCCTATCCGCATTGAAACCCATCCTCAAAGAGCTATGTGGATTTTTAGTTTATTTTTTATTTATAGTTAAATTTAAAATTAATATTGTTCTTGACAGATAAAGAGTGCTTGAAGAAAAAAAAATCGTAAAAATGTTTAAATTTTTTTTTTAAACTATCCAAAATCTAAACGCAAATAATCAAAACCACATAGCATTTGGTTTGGTTTGAATTTATTTTATATATTTTAAAAATATATTAAAATGTAATTTGAACATTTTATTTACATCTAAATAAAAATAAAGAAATAATATGAGAATGTTATGTTATCTGTGTTAGATAACATTTTGCTGCTCAATACAGACAAAAATGAGAGAAGAGACGTGGCACCCACCCCCTTTCATTCCCGTATTGGATAAATTTGATGCAATTAAGAGAATAAATCTCTCTATATATATAGAAATGGAAAGTGGAAACGATCTTGATCGTCCTCCTCCTCTGCTCTCGTTACTGTATATCTCTTTCTCGCCTTTCGGATTTCTTCTCTGAACTCTGTAAAACAGATATAGAGGGGAGAAGGAAAAAAAAATTAGAAAAACGAAAGACTTCTTCAGATTTATCCGGTAATATTTAGCTGTACTTGAATTTGTGCTTCAGAAATCAGATTAGGTACACTGTATATATATATATAGATATAGATAGATAGATAGATATATGTATACACGCTTGGATTGCTCTCAAGATAGCTGTACAGACGGTCTCAATTAGAGTTTTCATCTTTTTCGGGGGGTTGTGTCTTTGTTGGGTATTTTTTTTCTTCATCAGCTCATGTCTGAAACTGTAGGTTCACTTCTGGAACTGTGGTTAGGAGATTAACGAGCTCTGATTTTGTGAGCTTGAGGTTGAATTTTGTTTGAACGAATTTCTTGTGATTCTATTGAGAAGTGATATAATTAAGAGTGGTTAGAAGTGGGTAATATAGGGATGGTTTCTGGGAATGACCCTGTGGAGCCCTTCTTTAATTCAATTAAAGTTGTTAAGGATGCCCTTTTGCCACTTGAATCTGGAATAAGGAAGGCAGCCAAAGAGATTGAGTTTTGTTGGCCGGGACGGGAGAATGGGACTGATAATAATAGCCTTGAAGTGTTTGCAAAACAGTCCATTTGCAGTGGTGCCGAGAATGGGAGTATGGTTCAGATGTGTTCTGTGGAGAAAAAGAGTTATCACACTGTCGCTAGTGATGAGAAAAAAAAGGGTTTCGGTTTCCTGACAAGGGTTTCTATTAAGGCTCCCTTGGGAATTTTTTCACCAAATTGTGGAAGTAATGGCCAAAAGATTGACGCACCCAACAGAGGGTTGAAAGAGGATGTTGGCAATGCAGATGGAACTTGCCCCAGTTGCTTGGAATTTGCAGTCTCATTGTTGTTGCTGTTTAATGGCTTTGTTCAGGCTTTTCCGAGTCCTTTCAGAGCTAGTAAAAAGCGGCTTCACGCAATTGGTGAAGAGGTCAAAGTTTTTACTTGTTCATGTCCATACATGGCTGAACAGAGTATTTCATGTGAAGTAAAGCAGAAGGAATCAAAGGGGCAGCTTGTTGCTACATTACAGACTGAGGATTTAAAACATAAAAGACATAATTTGTCAATTCATTACTTTATTGGATTTGTATTTGACCAATTGGCTCAAAATCTTCAGAAATTTGATTCGGGTAATAGGGAAAGTGAGTCTGGAAGCAATGATCCATCTCCTTCTCCCCATTCTATCGATCAGGGCAATCATTTGAGGATACTCATGAATGTTTTGGCAGGTCAAAAGGCTGATGTGAATGAATTTCCGGTAAATTTGAGGTTTGCCAAAGTGGGAGGTGTTCCATCAATTATGGTCGGAGTTACTCCTGTCAAAGAAGAGAGTGACGATAGTGTTAGTGCTAGTGAGAGAGAAGAAACTGGCAGTTCTCCTCAGAACCTGGCCAATGGATTACTTAGTATTCCTTTGTCAAATATTGAGCGATTAAGATCCACACTATCAACTGTTTCATTGACAGAACTGATTGAACTTGTGCCGCTGTTAGGGCGATCTTCAACAGAGTATCCTGACAAGAAGAAGCTATTCTCTGTTCAGGATTTCTTCAGATACACAGAATCAGAAGGTATGCCTTTCAACTAGATTTATAACTGTTGATATATGATTCAAAATATATTGATACGTTATATGTGTTATTTGATTAATTCATGTAAGTGACATATGGTATATGGTATTATATTTTATGTTAAATAAAATTGACAAATATATAGTTCATGTGCATTTCATTTGCATTGCGTTTGGGTTAAATGTGCTTATACATATATGTATAATGACTGGTTATATATGGGTCATTGATCATCACCTTAGAAACCCTTGATCCAAGGGCTGCCAGCTATTCTCACCTTTGTATATAAGCCCCCCTTGGCATTTCAATCGTCACTTTTACACACACTGTTTTTCGCACACCCAAACAGATCTGAGAACAGAGAACCCTAGAAGCAAGAACCGAAGAACTCAATGATCAGAAAGACGAACAACACAAGGTAAATTCAATGTTTACTCTCTGTAAGTGTGTATCACCTGTTTATTTGATTGGTGGGTGAGAGATTGGTGAGTTTGAGAGTGCTGGGAATAGCTCCGGGTTTTGTGAGCTTTGTACTCTATTTGATTTGTCTTCTTGATTTGGTAAGACGGTTTTGTTTCATCTTGTATATCTTTGTAATCCATTGTTATATATTTCTAGTGGATTGACTAGGGTGAAGCCTTGCCGTGAGTAGGATTCTTTCGAATCCAAACACGTACATGCCTTGTCCATTTTCTATTTTTGTTGCGTTGTGTTTGTGTGTTCGTATTTTTCATTTCTTCATTTTTGTTTGGATATTCGTGAATCTTGGTACTGCTGTAGGTTTTGGTTGTGTGTGTTTATTTATTTCACAGGTATTCTTAACAATAACTATTCTCACATTCTTCAAAATTTAATTGGCAGGCAGAGCACCTTAATTTTGAGATGGAAATCCCTTTCCCATAATTTATTTTCTGCCATCAACATTTCATGTGCAAGTTTCCTTTGTTAATCACAGCTTTACATTGTAAACTTGAAAGATGATCCCACTTTGCATTAGCTGTATTACAATCAAGTGTGAGGATAAGTTTTTTTTATTGGAATTAGACATGATTGATTGTTGTCTGATAAACAATTTTGTACACTTCAAGCATACATCTAACACATATAGTTATTTATGTTTTCAATAAGAGAAGAAAAAGAAAAAGAAAAAGAAAAAGAAAATATTTATGTTTTCAATAAGATTGTTGTCTGGAATAATTTACACTATTAAATAAGAGAAGAAAACGAAATGTCATTATATAGTTATTTATGTTTTCAAGAGATATAACCCTTTGTAAAGTTATGACCATTTACAAAGAAACATGTCTTTTGGTTTAAGTCAAGTGACTTGTCTTTTGACGTTCTAGGGACACAACTTTTATAAAGTGACGTGTCCTTTGATTTTGAAATCAATAGGTATATTGAAGAATAATATCTCTCATAATACATTTCTTGGATTCAAGAACAATATATAGATAGAGGGAAGTAGAAATTAAGGAAATTATTGACTACACAATCTCTAAACTAGGAAATGATAGAAAAAAGAAATCAAACTATGAATGGAAATACCAAAAAGAGAAACATAGATAATCTTCCCGATCTAATTTTGGGTTTTCCAATCTTCTGGCACTCCTCCTCAAGCTGGTGAATAAATATCTATTATTTCCAACTTGCTAACATTTGACTCAAAGTTTGTCTTTAGCGGGGCTTTTGAAAGAATGTCAGTTTCCTGCAACTCTGTTGGCACATAGTGCAAGGTGAAGGTGAATGTCCCACTGTCCATTTTTGACTTGATGAATTTTTTGTCAATTCTCACATGTTTCATTGTATCGTGTTGAATAGGATTATGAACTATGCTGATGGCAAATTTACTATCACTATATAACTTCACAAGTTCTTCTATTGGAATAGATAGGACTTGCAGTAACCTACTAATCTAGATTAATTCACACACTCCTGGAGCGATTGCCTTGTATTTACACTCAGCACTACTTTTTGCAACCACTGTCTGTTTCTTGCTTCTGTCACCACATTTCCCATGCTTTTGTGCAATACCCAATAGTGGATTTTTTTTCTTCAATTAAGCCTGATCAATCTACATCTGCATAGCACTCAACACCCCGTTGGTCAATTTTCCTGAATAGTAAATCCTTCTCGAGAGTAGTCTTTAAGTAGCGAAGAATCTGACTTGCTACTTACCACATTGACATTGTAAACAATATCGGATTTGGTGAGAGATAAGTAGATCAGTTTCCCCATTAGGTGTTGATATCTCTTTCTTTCAACTAGTGGATCCTCTTTGGTGATTTTGTGCTTCCAATTTCGGTCTAGGGGAGTCCCTGCAGGTTTGCATCCTAGTTTCCCTGCCTCCTTCAGTAGATCAAGGGTGTACTTCATTTGGGAGATAAAAATGCCCTTCTTACTCTTAGCAATTTCCATCCCAAGGAAG
This sequence comes from Diospyros kaki, assembly GCA_036245055.1. NCBI lineage: Eukaryota > Viridiplantae > Streptophyta > Magnoliopsida > Ericales > Ebenaceae > Diospyros > Diospyros kaki. Next base: position 25,197,823 of record BSEG01000002.1, read on the forward strand.
TATTGTTGGTGCTCAAGGTCTTTTACTTTAAATTATGTCTGCAATTGACCTTTAAGTTTGATAATTTCTTGTGTGTCATCCCCAGTAATCACCATATCATCTATATAGACTATAAGTATAGTCCTTCTCTCATCCTTAAGACTTTTTTACAAAGAAAGTATGGTCAACTTGACTTTGAGTGTAACCGAACTGCTTCATAGTTTTATTGAATTGGGTAAACCACACTCTATGGGATTGTTTCAGTCCATATAAGGATTTTCTCAACTTACATACCATGCCTGTTCTATCCTTTTCGAACTTGGGAGGAAGTTTCATATATACCTCTTCTTCCAAGCTTCCATTCAGGAATGCATTCTTTACATCCATCTGGTGTAAATCCTAGTCCAGATTGGCAGCAAGAGAGATAAGGACTCTAATTGAATTCAACTTGACAACATGAGAAAACATGTCCTTGTAGTCTATGCCATAAGTTTGAGTGTATCTCTGAGCAATCAGTCTTACCTTGTATCTGTCTATATTTCCATCAACATTCAATTTTATGGTAAATATCTACTTACACCCCACAGCCTTCTTCCCTTCGAGAAAAGGAACAATATCCCAAGACTTGTTCTCATTAAATGCTATCATTTCCTCCATTACAGCTACCCTCCAATTTTGATCCTGGAGAGCTTCATACACATTATTAGGAATCTCCAAATGGTCAAGTTTTGAGGTAAATTCCCTATACTTTGGAGAGAGCTTAGAGTAAGTAAGATAATTGGGTATGGGATACTGGGTGCAAAACCTTACTCCTTTCCTCAGGGCAATATGGACATCAAGATCATCACCTGTATATGTACTTTCCCCAAACTATGTGTCTTCCACTTGATTTGACTCTAGATTTGGTGGTTTGCTTTGCTAAGGAATGTGGTCTTCTAGAGTAAATCATAAGTTCCTCTTGAGATTTTTTTTAGCTTCTCCCCCTTAATCGGTCACCAGCCTGGGTTCAGGCTCAAATTGTTGAATAGGGAGGTCTTGAGGTGTTGGGTTAGGAAGTGGAAGGGAGGTTGGAAGGGAAATAGGTGGATTCCAATGATTTTCTTCGATTGAGATCTCCCCCTAAAGAGAAGCATTGGGGAAAAGGGTTGATTTTCCAGAAAGGTGGTATCATAGGAAATGTAGAAGCGTTTGGAAGTAGGGTAGTAGCACTTGCACCCTTTTTGAGTAGGAGAGTAGCCAAGAAAGATGCATTTAGGGCTATGGCACTTGGCTTATGTGAATTGCTATGGCTACGAATTGTTCTAGAAGACCTAAAGATTGTTGTTAGTGAGCCAATAAGGTTATTTTGTGATAACCAATCAGCCATAAGCATTGCTCATAATTATGTGTAGCATGACAAGACCAAGCACATTGCAATTGACCGACATTTTATAAAGGAAAAGCTTGAGAAAGGTATAATTCAAATACCCAATGTTCCATATGAGAAACAGGTAGCTGATATTCTAACAAAAAGTTTGGCAACTAGAAGATTTGAAGACCTAGCATCCAAGCTGGGAATGATATATATTCATTCACTAACTTGAGGGGGAGTGTTGACGTGAGAAAATCAAGAAGAAAAAGAAGACATCTTTCAAGGAAAAAGGGAAAGGAAAGCAGCATTCAAGGAGAAAAGGAAAGAATCCTTTCCCACGTCTGCTTCCATCATGCTGTTAGGAAGTTTCTAAAAAATCTTCTAAATCTTGTTCTTTTGGATAGTTTCCTAATCTCAAATTAGGATACTTTCTTAAATGTATTTTATGGTAATCTTCTCTATTGTAATATTTCCTAAAGCTGTAAATATTCTACCCTATAACTAGGGCTGTTTGTGAATAAGATTATTAAGATTTTCGCCCAAAGTTTACATGGTATCAGAGCCAAGATTTTGAAAGAATTTAGGCCTTCATTGCCCTTCTAGTTCTGTGTGCTTCGTTTGGCCTTCATTGCCATTTTCCTCAAGTAATACCTCCTGTCCTGCCTTCACTACCCTACTCTACCCTATCTATCTCTTTAAAATCATGTTTGAGATTTCTGAGATTGCCCCATTAGTAACCTCGGGAGAAACAACACATTTGATACTCCATCGGGAGGTCTACCTACTGGCGATCTACTCGAGATGCACCCATCTTACCGGTTGGATGGATGGAACTATCTACAGTGGAATTAGTTGGTAAATACCTTTCTAAAAGGAAGGGGAAAGCTTGATCATCTAACTGCTCCAGGTCCCAGTGCATCGGATCCAAGATTTCCAGCATGGGATATAGAGGACTCTATGATCATGTCGTGGCTATGGAATGCTATGTAGCCGGAGGTTAGTAGAAATTATATGTTTTTATCCACTGCTAAGGATATATAGGAGTCAGTTAGACGTACCTACTCTAAAGCCCAAGATGCTTCGGTTATTTTTGAAATCAATATGAAATTGAGTAGTACTAAGCAAGGGGCTCTAACTATTACTGAGTATTATAACAAAATGAATGGCTATTGGTTGGAACTTGATCACTACCAAAACATTAAAATGGTATGTGGTAAAGATGCAGTCACTCTCAATTCTATACTTGAAAGAGATAGGATTGTAGAGTTCTTGACTGAACTAAACACTAAATATGACCAAGTGAGGGTTTAAATTCTTTGAAGAGAAAAGCTTCCATCCTTCAATGAAGTGTTTTTTGCTGTTCAGAGTGAAGAGAATAGGAGAATAGCCATGTTGGGAGTAATAAGTTCCGAAGGATTTGCCATGTTAATAGAAAAGAGGGATCAAAGTTCATATTTCAACAAGGAAGGGCAGATGGGCAATCTAAATCACAAGGGAAGGAAGGCCTGTGGTGCTCCTATTGCAAGAAACCTAAGCATACTCGAGAAACTTGCTTCAAGCTGCATGGGAAGGAAACTGTGCTACAAAAGATAGGAGGGTTCAATAACATACCCTCTCGGAATCAAGCATATCTCTCCAACAAACAAGAAGAGGTTGTAGAAAAGATGATGCAGTGGCTGAACAGGAGCTTAATGTTGAGGAAATCAGCAAACTAAAGGAGTTTTTGAAGACTATCCAAGATGGGTCGTGTTCCATTGTCCAATAAGGTAGTCCTTCAGGTAACAACTTTTAGTTTTGTTCTTTAATTGCCACAAAAACTACAAAGGATGATATTTGAATTCTGGACTTAGGGGCTACCGACCACATGTCCCATAATTCCCATTTTTTTTATACCTATATAGCTCTTGAAACCCCCAAACAAATCCTCATTGCCAATGGGACATCTATACCTATAAAAGGCCAAGGTAGGGTTACTCTTAGCCCTAATCTTTCTGTTCAACAGGTTTTGCATGTTCCAAACTTATCAATCAACTTAATTTCTGTCCATCAACTCACTAAAGATCTTAATTGTCGTGTCATTTTCTCTCCTTATGCGTGTGAGTTTCAAGAAATGGACACATGGAGGATGATTGGTGCTGCTGAGGAAAGAAATGAGCTGTATGTTCTAACGAGGAAGACTTTGCTTCCTAGTGGGACTGAGCCTAAGCTAGCCTGCACATCTTAGTTTCACTCAGCTCTCACTCAAGTTTGGCTTCATCACTATTGGCTGGGACATCCACCTTTTCAACTGTTGAAATCTATGTTTCCTGAATTATTTAAGTACTTAGACTCTAGTTCTTTGCATTGTGATGTATGTGAAATCTCGAAGCATCATAGGGTTTCTTATCCTATTAGCAATAAACTGTCTTTGCACCCTTTTGCCTTAATACATTATGATGTTTGGGGGCCATCTAGGATCCCCAATTGTTCTAGGGCTTGATGGTTCATTTATTTTATCGATGATTGCACTCAAATAACCTAGGTATTTCTTCTAAAGTACAAGGTTGCTATCAGTATAGTTTTGCCTCAATTTTACTCAATGATTTTGATTCAATTTGGCACTCCCATTCAGAAAATTAGGACTGATAATGCGAGGGATTTTTTCAATCATTCTTTGCATGATTTTTTCCAAGAAAAAGGGGTTATTCATGAGTTTTCTTGCATCAACACTCCACAATAAAATGGAGTGGCTGAGAGGAAGGTGAGACACCTCTTAAATGTCACTAAATCTCTCCTACATCATCATCATGTCCCTAAGAATTTATGGGGTGAAGTAGCGTTGAACCCACAAGTTGCAGCCACTACGGCCGAGGTTCCCATTGTGCCAGCAATTGGCTACAATCTGCCGTAAGTGACTACCACAACCCAACACCTGCTGCAGCCTGGTGCGCAGGCCAAGCCCATGGCTGTCACGCCTGCCATAGACCAGGCCTTACTGCTGCATGCAGGGCCAGTCAAGGCCACATGTCCTGGTGCAGCCCACACAATGAAGGCACAAGCGCTAGTAGGGGCACCTGAAGGTAGGCCGTCTGCACCATGCAGCGCCATGCAGGGCCACAGTGTGGCCATCACAGGCGCACAGGCACAGAAACGCGTCCACTGCTGCTCACTCTGTGTGCCCATTGCCAGCAACCACCCATAACTGCCAATAACTGCCAAGGCCAAGGGTTGCGTATTTTCATTTCTAGCAGTCATGTCTTTTCTTTTACAAGTTGTATCTCTTTAAAGGGTCACGTACAACCACTATATAAAGGGTTGGCCTAGCTCATTTGTATTCATCAAATAAATCAATACAAAGAGACCTTTATTTCTTAATATCCGATTTTCCCTTCTATTTTCGCAATAGCAAGGCGTTAATCACCCATTGAGGATCAGCGCATCCATCAGGTAGTCCTTACAGCAGCCTATCTAATCAATAGAGTTCCTTCCAAAATTCTAGGTCATCTAAGTCCTTTCCAGTGTCTTTCCTCCCACTTTCTCGATCTCAATCAGCATACATCTCTTCCCCTTCGAGTCTTTGGTTGTGTAGCCTTTGTCTACATTCCTAAGCAAAACCGAGACAAGTTGGATCCTTGGGCCCTTAGATGTCTCTTCCTTGGCTATTCTCCTACCGAAAAAGACTACAAATGTTATCATCCTCCTACTAGAAGATTCCTTGTTTCGAAGGATGTCACATTTGTTGAATCTCAATCCTTCTTTGGCCCCTCAGTCCTTGGTCACAGTTGCACCTATTATTTCTATAAAAGTAGATCCTATTCCTGACCATTTTGATTAGAATTCTACCAATCAAAACAGCCTTGATCAAGTAGGTAAAACTGAGGCATAAATCCCCAATCAGGTTTAAAGGCTCTCCCTTTGTGTATCAGAAGATAACAACCCATTTCTCAAGCCCAACAAGGATCAACATCTAATTCCCAGCCAGGTACTGAAGCTATTTCTCCCTTAATTCCTATTCCTTCTAATCCTGATCTTGTTTCTTCTAGCCTGGATGATTTGGACATGCCTATTACTCTTAGAAAAGGGGTTAAACGTTACTCTCAACATCCTCTAGCCCATTATATATCCTATCACAGGCTGTCCCAAACGCATAAAAGCTTCCTGACTTCCTCTAGATACCATCGTCATCCTTAAGTCACTAGATGAGGCCTTAAAGGATTAGAAATGGAAGCTGGCTATGCAGGAGGAAATGAAAGCATTGGAGAAAAATAACACATGGGATCTGGTGCCAAGACCAAAAGGGGTAGTTCCAGTGGGCTGTAATGGGTTTTCAACTTAAAATACAATGCAGATAGGACTTTGGAGAGGTACAAGGCTAGTTTACTGGCTAAGGGCTACACCTAGACGTTTGGGATTAGCTATTTGGAGACTTTTACTTCGGTAGTTTCCGCTTATTTTATCCCGCAAGTGGACGGATTGTGAGAAGTAATATAGTGATGAATAGAGTATTGTTCTCACAAGGACTGGCTAATGATTTATACTTTAACCACTCTCAACTTCAACGAAACACACACAATTAATAATGTTATTAACAGTTGGCGTTTAAATAACTAGAACTAAAACACTAATTGGAAAAACACAAAAACAACTCTTTTGGTTTTGGAACTTAGAAATTGAAGTCGCTAGGGTTCATGAATCCACCGTTGTTCTTTATATGATTTAATCTTTCATTACTCGGATTTGCTAACTCTTGCGTTGGGTTGAAAATCAATGATTCTATGACAACCAAAAGCCTCTCTCGATGGCCATTCGATTCTATGCCTATATATGAGATTAATTATCTCTAATCAACCTGCGAATATATAAGCATGCATTTATTCTCATTGATCATCTCATACGATTTCACAAGGCATAACGGTATCTTTACCTATTATCGGACCTTATGTTGTTTATTACCATGTGCTAATTCATATTGAATCTCTCGAAAGCAATATAAATCATAAACACGCTTTAATGGTGGCCAAGCATCAAAACGGAATAAGAGTATAATAAACAATCAACCCAACAACAAAAATATAGCAAAACCCAAATAAATTTGAATTAAACCAACAACGAACGAGGTTTCATCATTCTCCCTAACTATAAATCACCTAGCCCAACATGCTTTCAATCAATATAGGAACATAAAAACGAAAGTCATGATGTAGGATAGAAGGAAGAACAAAAAAATAAAACCAAAACTTGAGTTCCCCATAAAACTTCTTCTTCCTCCTTCAAGCTTCACTTTGTCTTTGGCCAAAAAAAACGTCCCCAAATCCTCCAAGAATCAGTCTTTAAATAGTCCTTTTTAGGTTTTCAGAGTGACCCTTGAAGGAGTCCATTCCCATTCGATTTGGAAGGAAATGGGCTCGGAATGGCCTTTTTGCAAAGCTTTGAGCCCTACTGTGGAATGCATTCCAAGGCAGGACCGTGAGCTTTAGCAAAGATGTCCAACCGCGGTCTTACCGCAGAATGCATTCTGCGTTCGGATCGAGAGCTCCAACAACTTCCTTCCACAGCGGTCCTACTGTGGAATGCATACTGTATTAGGACTGTGAGCTCCAACAACTTGGCCTCTCAACTCTTCAACTTCTATATTTTCATCTCACCGCTTTGTGACTTCCTCAACATCGACCCTGAATAGATGTCCATCCATGCCTTCCATACTGGGTTCATCTCCAATCATACACTAAAATAATCATTTTTGCTCCAAATATCTTCAAATGAGTTTATCACTTACATAACCACATATAGAACCAAATTAAGTCGAAATCATGCCCATTAAATGAATAAATGCTAAGTTATAGGCCAAAATAAGTGTATAAAAAACACTTATCAGGTAGCTAAGATGACCACTGTGAGGATTATCTTATCCCTAGTAGCTTAGTATGGATGAAGATCACAACAACTAGATGTGAAGAGTGCATTTCTTCATGGTGATTTAAAAGAAGAAGTGTTTATGGAATAGCCATCGAGATTCAAAGAAGGAATAGTAGATGAAGTATCCAGACTTAAAAAGGCCCTCTATGGCCTCAAACAATCATCGAGAGCCTGGTTTAATAGGTTATCCAAAGCTATGAGGTTGATGGGCTACCAACAGAGTATGAGAGATCACACTCTCTTCTTTAAACACTTAATGAAAGGAAAGGTGACTGGACTTCTAGTATACGTGGATGATATCATTGTGATAGGAAATGACATTGAAGAATAGAGGGTGCTAAAAAATCAGCTGGCTCAGAATTTTGAGATTAAAGACTTGGGATCACTTAAATATTTTTTGTGAATAGAAGTTGCCTACTCCAAAATAGGTATATTTCTATCCCAACGTATGTATATATTGGATCTCTTGAAGGAGACTGGTTTTCTAGGAGGAAAATGAGTGGCTACTCCAGTGGAACCTAATATCAAGTTAGGAGAAGAAACCAACAGCCTACCAGTAGATAAAGGGAGGTATTAAAGGTTGATAGACTTGCTGATTTACTTGTCACACACCCGGCTAGATATTGCCTATGCGGTGAGCTTGGTAAATCATATGCATGTTGTGAGAAGGATATTATGCTAGCTGAAAACTACTCCAGGCAAATGAATTTTATTCAAAATAGGTGATTTTTTGGATATACAAGGCTATATAGATGCTGGTTATACAAGATCATTGGTGGATAGGAGGCCTACTACTAGGTATTGTGTGTTTCTAGGTGAAAACTTAGTCTCGTGGCGAAGTAAAAAGCAGAGCATAGTGGCAAGATCAAGCGTGGAAGCTGAATTCAGGGCTATGGCACTCGGCTTATGTGAATTGCTATGGCTACAAATTGTTCTAGAAGACCTAAAGATTGCTGTTAGTGAGCCAATAAAGTTATTTTGTGATAACCAATCAGCCATAAACATTGCTCATAATTCTGTGTAACATAACAGGACTAAGCACATTGCAATTGACCGGCATTTTATAAAGGAAAAGCTTGAGAGAGGTATAATTCAAATGCCCTATGTTCCATCTGAGAAACAGGTAGCTGATATTCTAACAAAAGGTTTGGCAACTAGAAGATTTGGAGACCTAGCATCCAAGCCGGGAATGATAGATATTCATTCCCCAGTTTGAGTGGGAGTGTTACGTGAAAAAATCAAGAAGAAACGGAAGGCATGGAAAGGAAAGCCACGTTCAAGAAGAAAAGGAAAGAATCCTTTCCCACGTCTGCTTCCATCATGCTGTTAGAAAGTTTCTAAAAAATCTTCTAAATCTTGTTCTTTTGGATAGTTTCCTAATATCAAATTAGGATACTTTCCTAAATGTATTTTATGGCAATCTTCTCTGTTGTAATATTTCCTAAAGCTGTAAATATTCTACCCTATAACTAGGGCTGTTTGTGAATAAGATTATTAAGCTTTTCGTCCAAAGTTTACACAACTACATGAACTATTTAAAGTTAAAGTAGGGTTAATAGGGTACTAGAAGGGGTTAGGGTACTGAAATTAGGGTTTTGGATTGAAAAAGTTTAAAAGATATACTGCTGATAGTAGATATCACAGAAACTTGCAGAGGAGGAATTTCTAAGAATATTAGGCTTGGTTGCGTTATGGAATGCTTCAAACTTTCGTTCTGAATTCCGTTGATGGAATATTAGAATATAAATAATTATTGGCTGATGGACATCAACAAATTCTTCTAGGATTTGGGATTTAAAAAATAAGAACTGATAATGTACTATTATGGTAATTTAAGATCATATTGAGGATCCAGTAGGCATCTGAACCAGAATAAGACTGATGGACTAGCAAGTTCTCTATATTTATGTTCATGTGTAAGACACTTGGGTTTTGAAACAAAGAACACCATAAATGAAGTTGAACTAGTTGCTGATAGACCTTAGATAAATATTCAACCAATATTGGTAGATAAACTTGATGAAAGAAGGTCTTAAGCTAACTGCTGGTGAGATTAAAATATCTGCATCAGAAATTAAGATATATGGATGGGAAGATACATGATGACAGTGGGAGTAAGTAATCCTGCCACTGGTCTATTTCATTTAACATTCAACCAGTCATTTAATTTCAGAATATGTAAATAACTAAAACGCCTGTTCAATTTTAATAGCACCAGGTTCAAGTCTATATTTCCCCATCAAACAATCCTTACAGCTGTTTGACATTTCTGTAAGCCAGTAATGTCACCATACTTAATGTAGATTTTTGTTGCCTTCCTATTGAAATGCATCCCTCACTGGTCCAGTCACATGTAGCTACAGTTTGATGATAAAAAAAAAAAAAAATACATACCGACATGCATGTGCACGCGCACACACAAAAAGAAAGGTAACAAATTGGTTTCCTATCTATTGATAACTTGTTATCATTTCACTACATTGTATTTAACAATATTCACTGTCCTACATTATTCATGTAACATTGTTGATTTTCACCTGTAAAATGGGAAAAGAGAAGTGGTAATGTGATTGGTTATAGGCCAGTGAGATTTCAATTTTCTCATTTTCTATGAAAATTTCGTTCCTAAATAAAGCTTGCATACTTATAGGAAGGAGGTTCTTTGAGGAGCTGGATAGAGATGGCGATGGCCAAGTTACAACGGAGGATCTTGAAGTTGCTATGAGAAAAAGAAAACTGCCTCGGAGATATGCACGTGAATTTATGCACTGTACAAGAAGTCATTTATTTTCAAAATCTTTTGGTTGGAAACAATTCTTATCATTGATGGAACAAAAAGAACCAACAATTTTGCGGGCTTATACGACTCTCTGTTTGAGTAAGTCTGGAACACTAAAAAGGAGTGAAATCTTGTCGTCATTGAATGATGCTGGGCTTCCAGCAAATGAGGAGAATGCTGTTGCCATGATGAGGTTTCTAAATTCAGACACAGAAGAATCTATTTCTTATGGACATTTTCGGAATTTTATGCTTCTACTTCCATCTGATAGGCTTCAAGACGATCCCCGGTGAGATATTCTTTCAATAGGATGATCTAGAGTTGTGGAACTGAAGCTCAGAAGTTAGTTGCATTACCTTGTGTTCATTTTGCGTAGAAATGAAATAATTCATAGCTAATTGGGCACATTTGAGTAAATCCTCAGAAGAGTGGGAGTTCAGAAGAAATTTGGTTTGACATATTTCTACGGTGTCTAGTGCTCCTTTTCTGCAACAACCGTTCTCACATTTTGGTCATTGGTGCATTTGGGTCAGGACTGTAATCATCCTCTAAGATTAGGGAACCAGGGTGATGCTATTAGATCCAAATGGCTTTAAATATTTTGGAGCTTTATATATACCCTTGTTTGAACTTTAATATCATTTTCTTACGTAAAATATATCTGATTCCTTTTTGCATTGTGCCTATCAAACAAGTGCATGCAAAAAATATTTTGATATGATATGATATGAAATGAATATTTATGATGCATGATAATTTTATTTGTTATTGAGAAATAGAATATATATTCTATAACTGAAAACTAGTGTTGTTAAGTATGGAGAAGATCTTAAGATGTAATGCGTAGTTTAAGTACAATGTTAGGCTCCTTTGTCACTTCGAATTTAAGTCATTCTACGGCTGCAAGATCACATTGTGTTGTTAAGTGAGCTAAATATCTGAGCGGTAATCTGTAATTTGTATCTGAGGTGCTTTATTTGCCTTTTACATTCTACTTAAATCTGTTTTGTTCTATGCCTGAGGTTGTGCTCCTCATTCATTGAAGAAAGTCTGGCATCACATGCCCAACATTGCAATGGGAGTTTGTTTTAGACGTTTTGTAGTTCTTCATAAATAACTTAGTAATAACTTCATTTATATAACATGCAGGAGCATCTGGTTTGAAGCTGCTACTGTTGTTGCTGTTGCACCACCTGTGGAATTACCTGCTAGCAGTGTTCTTAAATCTGCTTTGGCAGGGGGTCTGTCTTGTGCACTGTCTTGTTCTTTGATGCACCCTGTTGATACAATAAAGGTGAAGATTTCAGCTTTGTGCATTTGTCTTATCTTCCTCCCTTTCCTTGCCAAGGCCACTTATCCTATTTTCACTTGCTTCAATAAGTGATAAATCCATGAAAGGAGAGCTGTGATGGTTACATTAATTCATCGCCTACAATTCATGCCAGAATGTGCATTTTTTGACTTATCCAATTACAGAAACATTCTATATGCAAGCTACAGATGATAATGATGATGCTCCCCATAGGCCAGACCTTCTATTGTGTCTACATTGAATTATGTAAGCGTTTGTAGTGAAGGTCTTGTCTGTTGGCAGCCGAAGCTGGATGATACTTTGTCATTGAGATATCATTATAATCTTGCATTGCAAATATTGTCATGTTGAAACCAATTATCCAAAGTGAGGAGGTAGGAGGAAATACCTGGTGGGGTATCTGTATCTAGTGGCTTGATAACTTTCAGCATGACAATTAAGAAATAAATATGTGCTATTTTTGGTGGACAGGGTCTTTTTGGTTGAAAATCTTCTAGTTCTAGGTCCATTATGAACATGCAAATAGTTCACCAGTTTATACAAGTACATACTGCCTATGACATTGGATACCAATACTGTCAACTTCACAGAGAAAAGGTTGTGGCTTCTCTAGAATTGTTCTTGCGTTGTCTTTCATGGAGTGGAAGGATCTTTATTTTTTCTCCTCAACAGAAAAACAGGTCCATCTTCCTTTGATTTCTGGCTTGTTTTCTTTCTAAATAGCATACTAGTGAGTGAACTTGAAATAAATGGAGAAATTAGCCTTAGGCAGATTTGGATATCCTAGTCAACAGATTTGGAAATAGATGATAATCATTAACCTTAGGTCGACCACTAACAAATTGCTGATGTAATCCAGCTTTGTATTTTTGTAGTTTTTATGATAATTACCGTTCTTCCGCATAAGCTTGAGATACTTTGGTTTGTTGCAGGACAAGGACAAAGAAAAAAATGCAAAAAATGCAAAAAAAAAGAAAAGAAAATAATATAATTCAAAACAAATGAAAGGATGTCCGCAAAATTGGCCTTGGTATAGTGTTGTTTCTTTTCCAGTCCTTCATTTGTGACAGACAATTGTTTAGTCGTTTTCCAGACCCAAGTACAAGCATCAATGTTTACATTTCCTGACGTTATATCAAAGCTCCCACAAATTGGAATCCAAGGGTTATACAGAGGATCCATCCCTGCAATTCTTGGACAGTTTTCGAGGTTATATTGAATTTGCTTCCCCTTTCGTTGACTCTCTTAGTGATTGTCCTACTTTTCTGAGTAATCTGTTATTCTGCCATTGCAGCCATGGGTTGCGAACTGGAATTTTTGAAGCAAGTAAGCTAGTTTTACTAAATGTTGCCCCAACACTTCCTGACTTACAGGTACTACCTATTTTTATATTATTTGGTAGTTCTCAAAGCTTTATTTTTATTTTTTTTTTCATTTTTCCTTCAACTCTGCTTTATTTTATGCATACCATTTTGTATAATCTTTTAGGAAATACTTACTCTTTTGATCACTCTGATAGAATGGGAAGTTCTCTCTCTCTTAATCCCTCAACCCAAATGGTCGGCCTGGTAGTATGAATCTTATTTTATTATCACATTGTCTTTTGTTAAGCCTGAGATCTCTAGCTTTTATATGTCTCTTGTCTTCAAGTTCTTGCAGTTTTTTATTTTTTTAATGCGAGCATCTCAACTTCCTTCCTCAATCCACTTGTTATTTTTTATTTTTTATTTATAGAAAGGCAGTTTATTTATAAGAATAAAAGCTAACATGAATGATGGACCCTAGATTATTCTTGCGTATTTTTTGCTTTTGATGCTAGGTTTGCTTGTACATTCATCCTTTATTCTTCTTTGGTGAACCTAGATCATTCTTGTGCATTTGTTGCTTTTGATTCAAGTTTAGTGTGTTCACCATTTTTGTAGTTTTTTTTTATCCATTTTGTTGGAGGAAGCTAAGGATTTATAAAAGACTCGGGATTACAGTTTCATGTAATCCAGAAGTTCAAACAGCAAGATAAGGATAGTTTAGTCATAAGTTATCTTAATAATTGTTGATCTAAATCTGTAAAGTAGATAGCAAAGTGTTGTAATCTATTCCTATAAAATAGGAGAATAGTTAGGAGGATTTTAGCAGGTTTTTCAGGACTTTTGTGTATATATATTTTTCAGATCAATGAAATTATTTAGTGTGGTTTTCCGTTAATTCTTCTCCCTAGTTTCTTCATGGTATTAGAGCGAAGTTCTTGTGGCACCCAATAGCTAGTGTTCTATTTCAGATATGACTCTTAAAGCTCTCACAATGGTTGAGATTCCAACAGCAAACGAGACTTCAACCACTAATCCTTTTCCAATGAAGAACAATCAAGTTCCAATTACTCCAACAGTTCTTGACAGTCATTCTCTCCAAATTACTCTACACAAGTTGGATGGAACCAACTTCCGAGAGTGGTCCCAATCAGTTATGTTTGTAGTTAGAGGGAAGGGCAAAGTAGGCTATCTAATAGGAGATATTGCAAAGCCAAGCTTCGAGTCAACAACTTATGGAGTATGGGAAGCTGAGAATGCTATTGTTATAGCCTGGTTAGTAAACTCTATGAAGCCCAAGTTTGGAAGAACTTATTTATTCTACAAGATTGCAAGTGAGATTTGGAAGGTTGTCAAGGAGATTTACTTAGATCTTGGAAACACAATCCAAAGTTTTCAAGTCTGGTCTATCATCTGAACCACAAAGTAAGGTAATAACTCTGTTACTGAGTATTATAACACCTTGACTGAATTATGGCAGAAGATGGACATTTTCTATGAGATCACATGGGTGTGTCTTGCGGATGGAAGAAAGTATGATAAGATGGTGGAGAAAGAAAGAGTTTTTGACTTCTTATATGGTCTAAACTCAGATTTTGATGAAGAGGCAGATTACTCGGGATTAAGCCCTTCCTATCTATGAGAGAGGTGTTTGCTGAAGTAAGAAAGGAGAGTAGGAAGAAAGTGATGCTGCCTACTTCTAGTCATTCAAACAACGAGGTATATACTTAGAATTCTGCCCTAAACATATCTCGAGGAAAGTTTCCTATCAAAACCAAAGGTGAGATGCAAAAAGATAAGTAGTGGTGTGACCACTGCAATAAACCCTATCATACTAGGGAAACATGTTGGAAGCTACATGGAAAGCTAGCAAATTGAAGACCCAGAAATCAGCGAAAGGGAGGTCAGTCCACACACACGGTTGAAGCTGAAAAAGGGAATTCAACTATGTTTTCTCTAACAACAGATCAATTGGAGGCCCGTAACTGTTTCTAAGCCAAACTAAGGTGCATAAGGCGGCTAAAAGTGCAAACAACAATCCAATGGTGTCTTTGGCAAAACAAGGTAATACAAGTCACTCTTTACTTTCGCAATAGTTTTCTACAAACTTTTGGATCATGGACACTAGAGTATCAGACCACATGACATGTTCCCTCAAAATTTTATCCAATTATGAACCTTGTGATCAAGGCATTACTGTGTTTATGGTTGATGGCACAACCTCCTCAGCCTAAGGGAGAGGAACAACTTACATAGCAGGCTTAACCCTAAATTCAGTACTTTATGTTAGTGTTCTAAAACGCGGGCTAGGCGGTTACCGAGGCGTTACGTAGCCCCTTGTTACCGCGAATACATGCAAGTTAGCATCTTAGGTACAGGGCCTAATGGGTCGCCTAATTTTTTTGAGGACGTCATTTTGGCTAAAGCACAAAACGACGTCGATCCCCAAAGAAATCCCCCCCTTCCCTACTTCGTGTGATACTTCAACCTTCTCCTTAAAGAAATCCCTAATTCTCCTCACTCTTCCCGCTTTGCTGCTGCCGTTATAGCCTATAGCTATCGTCTCTTTCCCCTACTGCCACTGTAAGTAAGTCTGCAACCCATTGTCATTTTCTTTTCTGAATCGTTCTTGTCGTCGTTCTCTTCTTCGAACCCAACCCAACCCATCTTCGTTGTCATTTTCTTGTAGTGTGCGGAGTCTCCAACCTAATCCATCATTGTTCTCTTCTCCAAACCTAACCCGGTGTCACCATTCTGTTTGTAGGCATATATGTTCTGCAATCAATCGTATATATATATATCTACACCTGCAACTAGTCCGATCTCTGATATGTTTTTATATATATATATAGGTATCTGTTGTAGGCCTATTCGATTATAGGTGTATATATATAAATTAATGATGTCGGATGGGAGTATGAAATGTTAATTGATCCGACGAATATGGATAAAGTTAAATGTAAGTTATGTGGTAAAGTTATGTCTGGAGGAGTTTACAGAGTAAAAGAACACATCGGCCACATTTTCGGAAATGTTTCTGCATGTCCAAAATCTTCTTTGGATGATCAAGCCAAATGCAAGAATGTTATTGCCGAGGCAAAGAATAAGAAGAATAAGAAACACAGTTAAAAAATTACATGATACATCAAAAAGTTAAAAAAAAAAAAAAACATAGTTTTTCTAGGCCCCACCTAGGCGCTAGGCCTAGTCTGGCGCTCGATTAGCGCTTAGCACGTTTTAGAACATTGCTTTATGTACCAAATTCAAGATGCAACCTGCCATCAATAAGTAAAATAACTAAAGAAAGGTTGCTCAGTGACATTTTTCCACTCTCATTGTGTTTTTCAGGACATATCCTCAAGGAGGATGATTGGCAAAGTTGAGGAGAAGGGAGGACTTTATTAACTTTCAAGATTTGATCATCCTATAGAATTTAGGTGATTTTTTGAATCTTCTTTAATTTGAACTAATGTTATGGCATCAATGGTTAGGAAATCCTAGTCTAGAGTATTTGAGAGTTTTGTATCCTTCTCTTCCTAGCAAAAAAATTCAGAATTTCTATTATGAGCATTGTATCCTTGCAAAGCAAACCAAGAGTTCTCATCCTAATCATACCTATAAACCTTCAAAACCATTTCATTTGGTTCATAGTGACATTTGGGGACCAGCTAGGACTCCCAACCTAACAAACACACGATGGTTCATCACATTTATTGATGATCACACGAGTATGTTGAGGGTTCCTAATGAAAGATAAATTTGAAACCTATCTTGTATTAAAAGGTTTCATCAAATGATAAAAAATGTGTTTCGATCTCTTATTCATATGCTGAGATTTGATAATGGTTGAGAGTATTTCTCTAATGAATTAAACCAATACCTAAATCAGCACGATATTATTCACCAAAACTCATATCCCTACAATCCCCAACAGAATGGGATAGCTGAAAAAAAGAACCGACATCTTTTTGAGACAACAAGGGCCCTAATGTTTGCTCAATCAAGTCCAAACATCTATTGGGGGGAAGTTCTCCTTACAACAACTTATCTCATCAATAGACTTCCTTAAAAAATTCTGGAGTTTAAAACTCACTTGAATGTGTTTCTTGAATCCTTTCCCCACCATACTAGGGTCCTAAATTCTCTTTCTCCTTAGGTTTTTGGATGTATTGTTTTTGTACACAAAAAACTAACTCACTCAATCTAAATTGGACCCTAAAGCACTCAAGTGCATATTTGTTGGTTACTTTCCTACTCAGCAAGGATATAAATGTTATAACCCTACTAACTGAAAGTTCATTATTTCTTGTGATGTCTCTTTCACTGAGCATCAACCATTTTTTCAAAACATTCCTCTGCAGGAAGGTACCTCCAAAACTGAAGATATTTGGAGTACAATCATGCCTATACTTGATCATTCCTCTCCTACTCCCCTCACTGATTCATTACCAAACCCTGTCCTTAATTCTGAAAACCCTCAGATCAGTCATGAATTCAGTTCAGATTCTATTCCTCCAGCCCTAAACCATCAAGGGGGAGAGAAAGAGAACACCAAAATTCAAGAAGATGGTCAAGTCCAAAATAAACCACCACTAATGGTTTATTCGAGAAGGCCTCTTGATCCTCAGCCAACTAAATCATCTAATCTGGAGATAAGTCCAGAAAGTGTGGCTGCAAGAGATACTAAAGTACATAACAAATTTCAAGATGATCTAGATATTCCAATTGCTCTAAGGAAGGGGGTAAGATCTTGTACAAAACATCCTATTTCAAATTATCTTGGATACTCAAGATTTTCGCCCCAATATAGATCATTTACTGTCAGTCTTGATAGTGTGACTATTCTTAGAGATATTTATCAGGCACTACAAGATGAAAAATGGAAGGTAGCAGTCATGGAAGAGATGAAAGCTTTGGAAAAGAATAATACATGGGAAGTTATGGAGCTATCAGAGGGAAAGAAAGCAGTAGGCAACAAATGGGTTGTGAAGCTTAGAGAGAAAGAAAACCCTAGCTTTAGGTATGTATATTCAATTAATTAAACTCATAGACCATACACCTATGCATATACAAAATACGAAATGGGTCATGGGCCACGAGCTCTAACATAAGATTAACCCTAGGTGTACTATATACACATAACCATACAACTCAACACTCCCCTTTAAGCTGGAGCATATATATCACATGCATCAAGCTTGCTACAAATATACTCAATTCGAGGACCCCTGAGAGACTTAGTGAAGACATCTACTAACTGGTCATTGGAATTGACAAAATCTGTGGTAATACAGCCAAATAAAATTTTCTTTCAAATAAAGTGACAATCTATCTCAATATGTTTGGTCCTCTCATGAAAGACTGGATTGGAGGCAATATGTAATGCAACTTTATTGTCGTAAATTAATCTCATCTGTGATATCTCCCTAAACTTGAGCTCCTGAAGCAATTGTTTTAATCAGATAAATTCACACGTTGCCAAGGCCATAACACGATATTCTGCTTCTACACTCGACCTTGCAACAACCTCCCGCTTCTTACTTTTTCAAGATATCAGGTTTCCTCCAACCAGAACACAATATCCTGAAATAGACCGTCTATCAGAGGGAGAACCTTCCTAATCAGCGTCAGAATATCTGACTCCTTGAGTATGACCTGTGTCCTCATACAATAGTCCTCTACCTGGGGCTCCGTTAATATACTTGAGAATCCGGATTATCATGTCCCAATGACTATCACAAGGAGACTGTAAAAACTGACTGACAACACTGCCTGAGAAAGAAATGTCAGGCGGAGTGATAGTGAGATAATTAAGTTTTTCGACTAGCCTGCGGTATCTCCCAGGATTTGGAAGAGGCTTCCCCTGTCCTGATAAAAGCTTTACATTAGGGTTTATAGGAGAATCTGTAGGTTTACAATCAAGCATCCCAGTTTCTTCTAGAATGTCTTAACACATACTTTCGCTGAGAGATAACAACACCATAATTGGACTGAGCAACTTCAATGCCAAGAAAGTACTTAAGTAACCCCAAGTCCTTAGTTTGAAAATGATGGAAAAGATGTTTCTTCAACTGAACAATACCATCTTGATCATCACCTGTAATAACAATATCATCCACATAGACAACCAAGTATATACACCTCCCATGTGATGTGTGTTTATAAAAAACCGAACGATCAAACTCACTAAGAGTCCTGCCAAAATCCTAAATGACAACACTAAAGTGACCAAACCAGACTCGAGGAGATTGTTTCAACGCATATAGTGAGCGACAGAGTTTACAAACCAACCTAGACTCCTCTTGAGCAACAAACCTAAGAGGTTGCTCCATAAATCTCCTCTTGAAGCTCACCATGTAAGAAAGCATTATTAATGTTCAACTGATACAATGGCTAGTGACACATAGTTGCTATAGAGAGAAACCAACACACAGAGGACATCTTAGCAACAGGGGAAAAAATGTCACCATAGTCAAGACCATAAACCTGAGTATACCCCTTGGAAACCAAACGAGCCTTAAGGCGATCAACTTGCCCATCAGGATCCACATTGACAGTATAGATCCACCGACATCCGACAAGAGATTTCCCTGGGGGTAAAGGAACCAAATCCCAAGTACCATTGGAATGTAAAGCAGGCATCTCATCGACCATTGCTTGTCGCCACCTCGGATTAGAAAGTGCCTCATGAACAGTCTTAGGGACAGAAATAGAGGATAAGGAAGACACAAAAGCACAAAAAGGAGATGAGAGACGGTGATAACTAAGAAAATTATAAATGGGGTGAGGATTGCAAGAAGAATGGGTATCTTTCCAAAGGGAAATAGGAAGCGGATCCTCAGAAGGCAGGGCTGCAACAGTTGGAGAGACTGGAGCAAGATGTGAGGCAACAGGAATCACTAAAGTAGTAGGAGACATTGGAGAAGGCTCAGTAACAACATCGCCACTGGGATGAGACCGAGGCTGATGGCGCCAATGATAAACCTGCAATGGGGTAGAAGAAGGAACAGGGAGAATAGGAGCAGGAGGACTCGAGGGAAGAGGGATTGCCTCAAAAATGGGTTGACACTCAGAATGAGGCGAAGAGTAGAAAGGAGATGACTCAAAGAAGGTAACATCAGCCGAAACAAAATAGCGGCAGGTGTCAGGAGAATAACACCGATAACCCTTCTTAAGGTGAGAGTAACCAAGAAAAATGCACTTGATGGACCGAGTAGACAATTTATCTTGATTAGGAGACAGGTTATGGACAAAGCAGGTGCAACCAAAGACACAGGGAGGAAGAAGATATAATGGTTGATCGGGAAACAAGAGAGAGTGAGGAATCTGATGCTAAAGAATCGAGGAGGGCATCCTGTTAATGAGATAGCAAGCAGCGAGGACATCATCAGCCCAAAAGCGAAAGGGGACATGATGATGTAGAAGAAGAGTGTGAGCAGTTTCGATCAAATGTTTATTTTTACGCTCAACAACCCCATTCTGCTGTGGTGTATAGGCACAAGACGACTGATGCAAGATCCCCTGAGAAGACATAAAGCTAGTAAAGGGAATAGAGAAATACTTAGGAGCATTGTCACTGCGCAATACTTGAACAGAGATATGAAATTGCGTTTTGCTTTCAGCACAAAAGGATTCAAAAATTGAGAATAATTCAGAACGATTTTTCATTAAATATAACCATGTGTAACGAGAATAATTGTTAATGAACGTTACAAAATATTGAAAACCCAAAACAGATACAATACAACTAGGACCCCAGACATCGGAATGAACTAAAGCAAACGGGGACACAACCCGATTATTGACACGCTTTGGAAAAGAAGCGCAAGACTGTTTCCCAAATTGATAAGACTCACAATGAAAAGACGACAAACTAGACAAATGGGGGACCATCTTCTGAAACTTAGCCAAACTGGGATGTCCCAGACGATTGTGGAGAAGAGCAGGAGACTCTGTCACCGAGCAAGCAATAGGAGTTGCAGGAAGGTTGAGATGATAGAGACCCTACGACTCACATCCGACGCCAATCATTTGTCCCGTACCGCAATCCTGAATAGTTACAAAATGGTCATCAAAGGTGATAGAACAATTTAAGGCACACTTAAGTTTACTAACAGAGACAAGATTAAAGGGACAACGAGGAAGATAAAGAACATAATCTAAAGGTAGAGAAGGTAAGGGTTTGGCAATGCCAACTGCTTTAGCAACTGCTTTGGACCCATTGGCTAATGTTACAGAAGGTAGAGAAATATAATTAGTAAAATGAGAGAACAAATAGGGATTACCACATATATGGTTAGAAGCACCTAAGTTCAGGACCCACAGTCCTAAAGAGGATGACTGAGCAAGATAGGTAGTGGAATCACCAGAGTGGGTGATAGAAGCAATTGTGAATGAGGATTGTTGGGATATCTTGTACTTGAGATACTCATCATAGTTAGCCCTAGTGAGAAGGACAGATTGCGATGGATGACCATCAAATGACTCAGATCGAGAACCATCAACATGAGCAACATTAACATGAGGAGGGCGGCCATGCAACTTATAACACTGTTCCTTAGTATGCACCCACTTGTGACAGTAGTTACACTTGGGGTGTTTGCCCCAATTACCACGATCTCCTCCCTGTTCGCCACTACTTTAAACCTGTGAAGCCATAATTGAATGATCACTTGCAGAAGAGGGAGGCACTGTAGGAATAGATGAAACTTGAAGAAGACAAGAATACACTTCATCCATGGTAGGTATAGTGGGACTAGTAAGAATCTGATCACAAACAAGAGCAAGCTTAAGACCAATGGCAACAAGAGTACACACCACGAAGAACTTATCTCGCTGAGCGAGATCCTCTGCAGCGGTTTTACCGGCAGGTAATAGGGAGTTAAATTTAGCTTTAATAGAGGCCATCCGACTAAGAAAATCAGGAAGAGTTAAGACCCTGCTGTCGTAAACTAAGCAAATTAGACACCACTGAATACAGACGTTGAATGTCATTTGTATATAGCGCCTTGACCTAAGCCCACAATTCATAGCATATGGTATAGTTAGTATAGATTGGATGAAGAGGAGGATCAATTGACTGCCACAGGAGATTGCACAACAAAGCATCAGCTCTCTGCCACTTAGTTTTGTCTGTGGTCACATTCTCAACCTTGGTAGTCAGATGATCCTGTAAACCTTGACCCATACACCATAGTTCAACTGCCTTGGACCAGGAGATATAATTGGAACTACCCATCAGCTTTTTAGTAGCAATGGCGGGAGAGGGAGACAGAATACCAAAGAATGAGCTAGATTTACTTGTACTAGCCATGTTGGATGAAAGGGAGCCCTACAAGATCAACAGATCTGAAACAAAAGAGGGTAAATGAGCCAAAAAAAGAAAGGCTGGATGATCCAACCCAAAGAATGACGTAGTGTAGGTGCGTTGGAGAGACGATGGATGGCGGAGGCTGGCGACCGGTTATGGAAGATGGCGGCGAAATCACCAGGACTAGGATGAAATGAAGGAGGCGAGTCCAACGCTGAAGATGTCGTTGCAATCAGAGCACTGGAGAGAGAGATCAGAGCAAAAAAGTCTCCGTGAATAGTGCGAGAGAGGCGACGCGTGGCGGCGGCGGCAACAATGATGGGCCTTAGGGGGTTGACAGATCGGAGGTCGGCAAACGCAACTGCGGTGGTTGTGCGTGTGATCGGTGGCCAGATGGTGGAGAACTGCTGCAAACTAGCAGCGGGAACAAGGTGGGCGACGACGACGGTGACACAAGCAGCTGCGGCGGTTGGTGGCGATGCGACCGATGGTGGTTGCCGGTGATGTGGGCAGCGGCGGCGGCTAGGGTTTATATTTTGGCTCTGATACCATGTGAAGCTTAGAGAGAAAAAAAACCCTAGCTTTAGGTATGTATATTCAATTAATTAAACTCATAGATTATACACCTATATATATACAAAATACTAAACGGGCCACGGGCTCTAACATAAGATTAACCCTAGGCGTACTATATACCCATAACCATACAACTCAACATGGGTGTTCAATATAAGTTACAAATATGATGGGGGTATTGACAAGTACAAGGCAAGGCTTGTAGCTCAAGGATTCACTCAAACTCAATGCTTGGACTACGAGGAAACATTTGCTCTAGTGGCTAAATTAAATTCCATCTGGGTTCTATTGTCATCGGTAGTAAATCTAGACTGGAGACTACATCAATTGGATGTCAAAAATGCTTTATTGAATGGAGAGCTAGAAAAGGAGATCTATATGAAAATACCACCAGGTTTTGAGGGAAATGACATGAGGAAAGGTATGCAAGCTAAAGAAATCACTATATGGTCTCAAACAATCTCTTAGAGCTTGGTTTAAGAGGTTTAATGACACCCTACACAAGCTTGTATACAAGCAAGGATAGGCTGATCACACTCTTTTTACCAAGATTGAAGAGGATGGAAGGAGAACAATCTTGATAATTTATGTGAATGATATCATCATCACAGGAGACAATAACCAAGAGATTGAGAAATTAAAGCATCAATTGAAACAAGCATTCGAGGTAAAAGAGTTGGGGGAATTAAGATACTTCCTTGGATTGGAAGTGGCAAAAAGTGTAATGACCCAGTATTTTGGAAAAAAAAGAATAATGAAAGGGAATAAGTCAATTGCTTCTATGTGGGCTTAATTGTGGCTCGCTAGCTGTTTGTGGGCTTGGAGGAGTATCGCATGTGGAGTTTGAGGATTTAAGTAGCTAAACTTGATGTTGGAAGTTCAAAATTTAAGGTGGAAAGAAATATAGAAAAGCCAAGCAAAAGGGAGTTATAAAGGAGTGGGATGTGGAGTAATCGAAGGCAAAGGAGGAAGCAAAGATGTTGAATATCGAGGGGTCTAAGTTAGAGGTGTTGGGAGGTAGGTTACTAAGGATGTTGGAGGAAATTGGGATCGGTCGGTCGACAGATGGAGGGAAGGCTGTTGACAGATTGGTAGGAATTCTGTTTGTCGACAGATGGGAGTGATTTGTTGATTGATTGTAGGGAAAAGAAGGAATTTGTTTACTGATCGGAGTGGATCTGTCGACAGATTGGAAATGATGGGTTTCGGTAGTTGTTACGGGTATTTTCTGCCCTACTCTATAAGGGCTGGGCCCAACTCATTGGGCCGGTCCAACTGTCAAAGGAGCTGATAGGCTTCAAGCTGAGACCCTCAAAGCGAGCTCGCACATGGCCGAAACTCGGCCTGGAATAATATCATCTGGACGAGCTCCCGGTGACCTCACTGGTTACCGGCTCAGCCAACCAGCTCGCATGATGAAAAGGCTAAAGTCCTGATGAGTTAACAGGCCAGGGGCCGCCCCCAGCCATGTGGTCCAGGCCCATTTTCTCAGCCCATCTGGCCAGTCCATACCAGTCCCATCTTGGTCCTTTCATAACGACATCATTACCGTTGTGCCTGGATTTCCGTGCGTCCGCCCCAAATCCCATCTTCATTAATGACGGGTCCTCTCGCCGTTAATGACGAGTCTCGTCCACATTAATGAAGGTTCCATCGGTACCTTCCTGCCGCATGGACATCCTTCACCGGCACTAGGTATTCTGTCCCATCTCCTAGGGCAGACATGCTACACATAAGGAAGAACATCTCTCGATATATATGGGCTAGCTTTGGTAAGAGAGGGTAAGACACTTTTTCCAATTAAGACATTTTCTCTCTTTTCTCTCTACATACTCGCTTATTGACTAAAGCTTCGGAGTACCTTGCAGGGACGGAGACGAGGCTCAAGAGATCAAAATCAGACATCTCGTATATATTTTTCGGATCCATTGCGTCAGGTGGGCCAAAGAATCATAGTCGACCAATTCCGAACGTCGACATTTTGGCGCTAGAAGGAGGGCCCGCTTTGGTCAATACATCAATGTTGAAAACCAGAAACACGAGAGGTTCTGGAGCGACTATCAACCGACCAGTAAATCATCTCGGTCGCTTACCGGGAATCCTGCAAGTTGGGGATGCCATGGCGTCCGCCTCCAGGCCCCCTCCGATCGAACCTACTTGTGACATCCCCGGGGAATGCTCCTACCCGCCCGTGGCTCCTGCCACCGATGCAGAAATGACGCGAATCTGGCAGCAACGTCAAGAAACTTTGGAGAACACTGTTATACAGCTCGCTGATGCGGTCAAGACTCTAGCACAAGTACAAGCTCATACAGCGCAAATGTAAGCAGCCGCTTCTCGGCCCTTAAATGAAAGACCCCCCCCCAGAAGAGAAAAACAAGGCCGGAAGGCACCCCCGACGAGCTGGCTCGGTCCGCTCCTCCAACCAGCGCTCTCGGGAGGTGGAAGAGCGGCGCCACCACGATAAAGGGCCAAGGACGCACCTCACCGAGCAGAAGATCGGAGTAAGCCCAGTTCGGAGTGGCCACGAAGACCCCCGTGGAGGGAGTCGCCAGCCTGGAAACCGACGGCAAGGGAACCCCTTGGTGAAGATCAGCAGCAGCCATGCCAACCACCACCGTACTCCTGATCACGAACACAGGATACGGCCTACCCCGCGAGATTGCTGCCACTCGGAACGGGACACCGCACCAGAAGAGCAACTCACTACCAGGCGGTCGGCAAATCAAGACCCCATGGTGGGGGAATTGCTTCTAAGAATTCAGCAACTGGAGGCCAGGCATGGAGCGCACAACCTGAGGGGGAGCTGCGAGGAAAGAACTCCATTCTCCCGAGAAATCGAGATGGAGCCCCTACTTCGCAGATTTAAGGTCCCCAGCATTCCTCAGTACAATGGAGATAGTGACCTTTACGATCACCTAGACTCTTTCAACGTCCAGATGGACCTGCAAACGTCCAATTCATTAGCCAAGTGTCGAGCTTTTCCCGCGACACTGGGAGACATACCCCGAGCATGGCTACGAAGGCTTCACCCCCGCAGTATTGGCAGCTGGGAAGAATGCCAGAACAAATTTGTGGATCAATATAGGTCGCTTCGAAGGCAGCTCGCCCCAACATGCCACCTCGCTACCGTTTTCCAACGATCCAACGAGTCCCTGAAAGATTACATTGAGAGATTCAGGCGTGAGGTAAACAATGTGGAGAACCCTTCTGACGAAGGAATACTGATCGCGATCTCCGCCGGGCTCCGCAAAGATGGGAAGCTCTACGAGAGCATTTACAAGTCCCCGGTGAGAGACTTTGGCGAATTTTTCGAGCGAGCTGCGAAGGAGGTCCATTGGGAAGAGGCGTTCGGTTTAAAGAAGCCCAGCAACCAGAGAAAGGAAGGGGGCCTCGCCAGCCAGAACAAAAAGAGGGGTGAAGAAGAATCTCGCAAGGAGGGGCAAGGGCGGGCTCCCGATGATCAGGCTGCTAAGAAGGCGAAGTTTGCCCAGGGAGTTGAACGACCGGCCCGTCAAGGTCGTTACGAAAATTACAGTGTCTTGTCTGACTCCCGCGATAGAATCTTCGCCACAGAGCGTGACAGAGAAGATTTCGGAAAGCCTAATCCTCTGAGGACTCCTGACAAATACAGAACAAAGAGCAAGTTTTGCGCCTATCACAACGAGGTGGGACACACAACATCCGAATGCTGGGCGCTGAAAGACGCGATTGAAGAATTGATCAGGAGAGGCCGGCTACGTGAATATTTGGTGCATCCCAGGGAGCAGCAATCCAAGCAGCCAGCCCAACAGAGTCCACGTCGAGCTCCCGAGCCGGACCAGGCGCCCGCAGTAAGAACCATCTTCACCATTCACGGAGGGCCTCATATCGTAGGGACCTCCAACAGGTCGCATGAACGGTACGTACGAGAGGCCGACCACCTTCTGCTCGTCAGGGACAGCAGTCGAAGGGAACCTTCCAAAAAGGCCAGAATCGCCTTGGCCGACGTTTCCTTCACCGAGGACGATTCCAGAGACGTGCACTGGCCGCACAACGACGCCCTCGTAGTCCGAGCTCGCATTGGTAACATGGAGGTACGGAGAATCATGCTAGATACTGATAGCTCAGTGAACGTCATGTACATGGCATGTTTCGACTAGATGGGGCTAAAGATCGACCAGCTGATATCTTCTCCGGAACCGTTGTACGGGTTCACTGGCGACACTGTAACACCAAAAGGGCGTATAAGGCTCCCATTAACGGTTGGAGAATCAGATCTCCAGGCCACAGTGATGGCAGATTTCCTCATCATCGATGGCCCATCCGGGTACAACGTCGTCATGGGGAGGCCTGCCATGAACGACCTCAACTTCATTATCTCGACTAAGAGCCTGACAGTTAAATTCCCAACGCCAAAGGGCACCGGATGCATAAAGGGCGAGCAGCAATCAGCAAGACGCTGCTACGAAGAAGCATTAAAAATAGGGTTCAAAGCGAAAGGGGTAAATATAATCACCGAAGGAGAAGTTTCAACCCCCAGTGGCCTGGAAGTCAACCACGATTTGGATCCGCGCGATGTGGACTGCGACCGCACCGCTAGCCCGGCCGACGAAGTGGAAAAGGTAGAAATTAGTTATCATGGCACCAAAAGACAGCTCCAGATCAGCAAAGGCCTTTCCCTTGGTATAAAGGCCCAGCTGACCGAATTCCTCAAGGCAAACCTGGATGTGTTCGCATGGAGTCACGAGGACATGGTGGGAATAGACCCGAGGATAATGCAGCACCGACTTAATGTCAGCCCCAATTACAAACCGGTGCGGCAGAAGAGGAGGTCGATGACGACTGAACGGTATGCAGCATTAAAGGAAGAGGTGGATAAGCTCATGGCCAGCGGGCTTATCAGGGAGGCCCAATACCCGACCTGGGTGTCAAACCCGGTCGTAGTAAAGAAAAAGAGTGAGAAATGGAGGACTTGCATCGATTTTACGGACTTGAACAAAGCTTGTCCGAAAGATAGCTTCCCTCTACCAAGAATTGATCAGTTCGTTGACGCCACCGTTGGCCACCAGCTCCTGAGTTTCATGGATACCTATTCAGGATACAACCAGATCTCTATGAACCCTGATGAAGAAGAGCATACCTCCTTTATGACGGATCGGGGGCTATACTGCTACAAGATGATGCCCTTCGGGTTAAAGAATGCGGGAGCTACATATCAACGGCTCGTCAATATGATGTTCGGAGATCTGAGTGGAAAAATCATGGAGGTATATGTAGATGACATGCTGGTAAAGTCCAGACAGGCCAATAACCATATCAGCGACCTCACGGAAGCATTCCAAATTCTAAGGAAGTACCGGATGAAGTTAAATCCACTCAAATGCTCATTCGGCGTGGCTTCCGGGAAATTCCTGGGATTCATAGTCAATAAGAGAGGGATCGAGGCCAACCCCGAGAAAATCCGAGCTTTGCTGGACATGCGGTCACCCACCAAGACTAAGGAAGTCCAAAGCCTTAATGGACAAATTGCAGCCCTTAGCTGGTTCGTCTCCAAGTCATCCGACAAGTCCATCCCATTCTTTAACATCTTGAAGTAGGCGAGAAGTTTCGAATGGACAGAGGAGTGTGAAAGCGCTTTCCAGCAACTAAAAGAATACTTGGGACGAACTCCCCTTATGTTTAGACCAAAAGAAAGAGAGGAACTAATTCTCTATCTGGGAGTATCTGAATACGCAGTTAGCGCCGCACTTATACGAGAAGAAGACCGGGTGCAATACCCAGTCTATTACGTCAGCCACAGGCTCCTCGATGCCGAAACAAGGTACTCCCCTATGGAGAAGCTCGCTTTCTCTCTGGTTGTCGCGTCCAGAAAACTACGCCCTTATTTCCAAACTCATCCAATTGACGTATTATCCAAACATCCACTAAAACAAATCCTGCAGAAACCCGACTCATCTGGCCGCTTGCTCAAATGGGCTATTGAACTCGCCCAATTCAACATTGAATACAAGCCCAGAACGGCCATAAAAGGGCAAGCGCTGGCTGACTTCGTCGCGGAATTCACGGGACCAATGGAAGAGCCCCCTCCTTCATTCTCTCCCATCTGGGAACTGTTTGTTGATGGTTCTTCCAACGAGCACGAGTCTGGGGCTGGCGTCCTCCTGATAAGCCCAGAAGGACACAAGATACCCTATGCACTAAGGTTCGGCTTCAAGGCCACCAACAATGAAGCAGAATATGAGGCACTTCTGGCCGGTCTACGCTTAGCAAAAGAGGTCAAGGCAGATCGACTGAAAATTTTCAGTGATTCTCAACTCGTGGTTCGCCAGGTACGAGGAGAATATCAGGCAAAGGGTCGGAAGATGTCAGCATACCTCCTCAAAGTCCAAGGGCTCCTTCACTCCTTCGAAGAGTACGACATGAATCAAGTCCCGCGGGACCAAAACTCTCATGCTGATGTGCTAGCTCGTCTGGCATCAGTCGGTGATGCAAACTCGTTGGGGGCAATCCCCATAGAATTCCTAGTAGCGCCAAGCACGGAGGATAAAAATGAGATTTTGCGGATAGAGCCAAGGCTAGGTTCATGGATGCAGCTGATCGTGAACTACTTACAAGACGAAAGGCTGCCGACCGATAAGCTGGAGGCAAGACGCACTCGAGCTCGCGCGGCCCGATATTGTATTTTTGATGATGTGCTGTACAAGCGAGGATTCTCGGCCCCATTACTTAGGTGTATTGACGAGCCTGACTGCCAAGTGGTCCTCACTGAAATTCACGCTGGACATTGTGGCAATCACGCTGGGGGAGTCTCCTTAGCTCAGAAGGCATTTCGCCAGGGCTTTTACTGGCCCACCATGAAGCAAGATGCTATAGACCTGGTGAGAAGATGCGACGCGTGCCAAAAATTTGCTAAAGTACCACTAGATACTATATCAATTATCTTCATTCACCACCATCTCATGAAATTTCTCCATGTGAAGATGGTGTTCAAACTTCATTTCATCATTACTCCGCCAGGGGATATTATCCACTGCCGGTCCCAAGCCCGGATAAAGGAGGACGGTTGCGTTAGGTAGCCGACAGCCAGCGCAAAACCTAGTCAGATCCAAATATGAATTCTAGACAAACTATCTGTTGGGATGTAACCCACGTAGAAGTCTAGAATTCATGTAGCCAACCCCACATAGTGGGATAACGGCTAGATATGTTGTTGTTGTACCACGAGTTCCCCCTGCCTACCTACAACAAATGAGTAGTCCTTGGCCATTTGCCATGTGGGGGATCGACCTGATCGGGCCACTCCCAACAGCTCGCGGTGGCTGTAAGCATGCTATTGTAGCCGTGGACTACTTCACCAAATGGGTAGAAGCGAAGGAGCTCGCACAAATATCCGCTGCAAAGGCAAAAGGTTTCGTATGGAACCACATCATTTGCAGGTTTGGAGTCCCTCAGCAAATCATCACCGACAACTGAACGCAATTTACTAGCGAGCAATTTGTCCAATTTTGTGAATCACTAGGGATTAAGAAAAGCTTCACAGCCGTAGACCATCTAGCGAGCAATTTGTCCAATTTTGTGAATCACTAGGGATCAAGAAAAGCTTCACAGCCGTAGACCATCCACAAGCCAACGACCAGGTTGAAGCCGTCAACAAGATAATCAAGCAGATATTGAAAACAAGGTTGGAGGCCAGCAAAGGAGCCTGGGCAGACGAACTACAGACTGTGCTCTGGGCCTACCGAACTACTGCTCGTTCGACCACGGGAGAAACCCCTTTTTCCATGGTCTATGGATCTGAAGTAATGATCCTCGTGGAAAACAAAGTAATAAGTCAGCGGAGGGCCACTTTCGACCCAGAGAACAACGACCAGCTACTTGCCTCACATCTCGACCTGCTTGAAGAAGCGAGAGAGACAGCTCAATTAAGAATCGCGACTTACCAACAACGCGTGGCGAGATACTACAATCGGCGGGTCCGAGTCCGACAGTTCAGTAAAGGAGACCTTGTGCTGCGCCTTGTCCTCCCCGGAGCCTGCAAAAGCAGTGAAGGGACTTTAGGCCCAAATTGGGAGGGTCCATACACGATAAAGGAAAACCTTGGCAACGGGGCATATCATCTGGCAGATCAGGATAGGGCAATTCTTCCGCGGGCATGGAACGCAGAGCATCTGAGACAATATTTCCGATAAGAAAGCACTCCTCCCTCTCTCGTGTATCTCTACTTACTGGACAAATGCTTCACTTTTATTAAGTGCCACTTTATATGAATATTTCGCTTCGTGTATGGGCGATGAACCTTTCATACTTGAATCCTATTTCACGACTACGCTTCGGTAGTAAGGAATAAGAAACAGAAGACTTTCAGGGTAAGAAGGCTATGGTCTGCGAGCTGGGGCCCATTCAACTTAGCTTTTATGCTATGGTTTGCGGCTTACCTGAGCAGTCATCTTAGTTTTTTCCCCCAGATCATGGTTGACAAATTTAAAATCATTCATCTTGACCCTAGTGGCATGGTTTGATAATAAGTCACCACGTAATAAGGCTATGGCCTGCGAGCTGGGGCCCATTCAACTTAGTTTTCATGCTATGGTTTGCGGCTTACCTGAGCAGTCATCTTAGTTTTTTCCCTAGATCGTGGTTGACAAATTTAAAATCATTCATCTTGACCCTAGTGGCATGGTTTAATAATAAGTCACCACGCAATAAGGCTATGGCCTGCGAGCTGGGGCCCATTCAACTTAGTTTTCATGCTATGGTTTGCAGCTTACCTGAGCAGTCATCTTAGTTTTTTCCCTAGATCGTGGTTGACAAGTTTAAAATCATTCATCTTGACCCTAGTGGCATGGTTTGATAATAAGTCACCACGCAATAAGGCTATGGCCGGCGAGCTGGGGCCCATTCAACTTAGCTTTCATGCTATAGTCTGCGGTTTACCTGAGCATCAATCTTAGCTTCTCCCCTAGAGCCATTGGGTATACGGCTCGAACTAACGATGCCTTACCTAACATATTGCCTAAAGTTGTTTGGCTTTAGGGTCCGTCATTATCGATCTAAGGGGGTTATTGCATTGTTTGGATTCAAGCACATCCTTATGTTCGACTTTCAGTCTGCAGTAAAGAATAACGAATAGAGAAACGAGAAATTCAAGCAATGAGGAAACTTTATTATTTTAGGAGCCCGAGTACAAGATTGAAGAAAAAGAGAAACGGAAATCTAAGGGCCTAGAGGGTTTGAGGTCGGGGCTGCCGCATCTTGAGGACTTGGATCGGCGGCGTCTTCGGCAGATAAGTCGACCACGACCTGGAAAGGTTCGGGCTCAGGGACTGCAATTTGGGAGGTCGCGGCTTCGGCGGCATATTTCTTCACCGCCTCTATCGCTTCCTCGCCAAAGCAAGAGACGTCGAGATCCGGGTGCGCTTTCCACAAAGTGAAAAGAAACGCACTGCAGATATCGGACTCAACCTCCTCGCGCTCCTTGGAGACTCGAACCTCGACGTCGACCTTCAGCTGCTTGATCTCTTCCTCCGCCGCCTCGGCCCGTCGAAGAGCCCTGTCCAAGTCACCCCGTGTCGCGATTAGCTCCGCTTCGGCCTTATTCAGCTTCGAAGTCGCCTGAGAGAAGGTCGATTCATGCATCCTTTTCTCACGGTCCAGCTCGTCTTCAGCCTCCTTCTTGGCCCTCTCGGCGTCTCGCGCCCGATCCTCCAGACCGTCGACCATGTTCCGATACTTCTTGGACTCATCGGTCACAAATGTCAGATTTTCTTCCAGTCTCTTTTTCTCCTTCTTCAGCGCCTCCACGGCGATCTCAAGCTTCTCTCGTTTCCTCGAGAAGCGAGCTCTCTCCTCCTTCTGCTTGAAGACGCCCAGGGAAGCCTACAAAGTTCGGAGGTCAGCACGTTCAAAAAAAAAAAAAAAAATTTTTTTTCAAGGAGAGAGCAAGTCCCTTACCAAAAGGCAGTGGCGCCGAACACCTCCCTCCTATCCAAATTCCTAGCGTAGTTGCCAAGAACATTGTTTAGATTGTCCAGGAGGGGGGTGAAGTATGTCTCGCCGGCCGTAACCATAGAGGCGCTCGGCACAACAGCAGTGTCCGTCTTCTTCCTCTTATCGGCTCGAGACTACTGAGCGACCTGCGGGGCCGACAGAGCTTTCCTCTTTCCACTCGGAACCTCCTCGCGGACCACTTGTTTTCCGCGGTTCGCCGCCACCACATCAGCCCCAGATCGCGAGGAGGTGCCAGCGGGAGCCGGTTCCGAGGAGCCCGCCGCCGTTGATGCGGGATTGGGGCCGGGCAAGTTCGCGAGGTCGCGGCTCACACCTTCCGCATCATTAAGAGTACCCGCTGCTTGAGCCTTTGCTGGAGAAGAGACCGCGCGAACAGCCTGAGGTATGCTCGAGATCGCAGAAGCTCCGGGGCGCTGGAGTTGAAGCTTCATCACTCCCGGCAATGGTGGCGGGGCTGTAACAGTGACTTCTTCGCGAATTCGGTCTTCTCCAACCGGATCCACCTCGAGATCGGCAATGTCTAAAGCCGACCCTATCTCCCTTTAGCCCCGGATCCCTATGTCTTCCTTCCTGATTTCTTTAAATTCTAGAGGAGGAGCGAGCTGATAATCTCTAAGTAGGCAATCGGTGAACTCACAGTCGTCCTCGTCAGTCTTTGCCTCGGAAGCCCTTTTTAGTCCGGCCGCCTCAGAGGTGGTCAGTTCGGGTTTCCCACTAACAACATCTGCAAAATCAAGACAGAAGAAGATTCGTAAGCACAGAGTATACAAACGGTTCACGGTCATAGGGACGGGTTGAAAGACCACTCACTCGGCATAAGGACAAAGCTGAGGTTGTTAAGGTCGTGAAGGGAACAACAAGAAATATAGAACCAATGGGACTTATAATCCCCTACGTTAGACCTACCCTTTGCCTTCCCTTGTGGCAAGAGTCTCTTATAGTCAGACGAACGAGCTGTCATGTAGTACAGCCCGTCCTTGGTATCCTTGAAAGAGTAAAGGAACCTAAGGATTTTGGGAGTAGGGAAGGGGAGCTCGTTTTTTCTAAAAAGTAAGGCCAAGGAAGTTATTTGGGCGTAGGAGTTAGGGGTCAGCTGAAAGGGGGCAAGCTTCAAATCGTTTAGGATGGCGACGAGGTAAGAATGGAGTGGAAACCTAAGGCCAAATTCTAAGTGCTGAGGGCTAACGGCCACGTATCCTGCGGGAGGGAAGGCTGCGTGGTCGCCAGGTGAAGGCACCATCAAGCAAGCGCCGCAGGGGAATCTGTATTCTGAAGCGCACGACTTCAGCTCGCCAAACGTCATCCTCGAAGGATAGCGTTTGAAGACCTCGCGAGTCGCACGCTCCTCGGAAGCTCATGTAGCCACTGCTAGGGCGGTGCATTGAGGAATTCTCTCAGCGACCTCGGAGTCAGACGAAACCACGCTTCGTGAAGCTCGTGGCAGCACCCTCCCTCTGGTGCTCTACGAGCTGGAAGTGTCGTCGTCTTCTACCCCGATGTTGCGGCGCTTCCGACTTGATGTAGACATCTAAAAAAAAAAGGGGGAAAAGAAGGTCAAATCAGAATGGCGAATCAGGAGCACCTAAGAGACTTCCTATGTATCAGGCCGCGCGCTCCGCAACAGGGTATGACCCAAAATGAATCAAAAAGAGACAGGAAAGGGGAAGACAAGAGCTGAGGCTTCTGAGTTTAGTGAAACCCCTTGAGATTGGCAGGAACCATTCCTATGAGACGAACCACCATCGCCGAATGGCGTGATATGGAGGCCGAATAAAAAAAAAACGAGGTCGAAGACAAAATATACCAAAGGGGTACAAGGGACTTACAGTTATCTGATGGATGGCTGCTAAGTTTGAATGTAACAAGAAAAAACCCGTCGAAGGATGAGGATGAGGGAATCGCAGAATCAGCAGCGATGGAACCTTGGAGTCGGGAAGGAAGTGGTTTCAGTAGCTAGGGTATTTTCGAAATGATGCAGTAGAAGGAGAAGAGGGTAAGTTTCTATCCCTCCTTTTATAGTTCGGGATATGCCACCGTCAGATGGAAAGACCGACGAGCTTCCCCAGATCCAACGGCGGTGCACAAAAGTGTGGGACCTACGGACATGATGATTGAGCGGTTATGGGAAACGTGCGCATTAAATGTGCCGCAGACAAGACGTGTTGCATGAAACAGTGTGATATGACGCGATTGGGCGGAAAGTTGAAAAGGTGTCTTGGTTGCAGGGATAACCGGTACATATCAGCTCTCAGACCGAATATCGTACTGCGAGCTGGGGGGCTTGATGTTACGGGTATTTTCTGCCCTACTCTATAAGGGCTGGGCCCAACTCATTGGGCCGGTCCAACTGTCAAAGGAGCTGATAGGTTTCAAGCTGAGACCCTCAAAGCGAGCTCGCACATGGCCGAAACTCGGCCTGGAATAATATCATTTGGACGAGCTCCCGGTGACCTCACTGGTTACCGGCTCAGCCAACCAGCTCGCATGATGAAAAGGCTAAAGTCCTGATGAGTTAACAGGCCAGGGGCCGCTCCCAGCCATGTGGTCCAGGCCTATTTTCTCAGCCCATCTGGCCAGTCCATACCAGTCCCATCTTGGTCCTTTCATAACGACATCATTATCGCTGTGCCTGGATTTCCGCGCGTCCGCCCCAAATCCCATCTTCATTAATGACGGGTCCTCTCGCCGTTAATGACGAGTCTCGTCCGCATTAATGAAGGTTCCATTGGTACCTTCCTGCCGCATGGACATCCTTCGCCGGCACTAGGTATTCTGTCCCATCTCCTAGGGCAGACATGCTGCACATAAGAAAGAGCATCTCTCAATATATATGGGCTAGCTCTGGTAAGAGAGGGTAAGACACTTTTTCCAATTAAGACATTTTCTCTCTTTTCTCTCTACATACTCGCTTATTAACTTAAGCTTTGGAGTACCTTGCAGGGACGGAGACGAGGCTCAAGAGATCAAAATTAGACATCTCGTATATATTTTTCGGATCCATTGCGTCAGGCGGGCCAAAGAATCATAGTCGACCAATTCCGAACGTCGACAGTAGTCGACAGAGGTTTTCGAAACTGTCAACTGATTGTGGCTAGGCACAATTTTCTAGGCTATTTGGCTTATAAATTCAAGAGGGGTGAGGGAGAGAAGTTGATGGAAGCTTATAGGAGGGAGAGGGCCGAGAGGTGGTGGGTATCCTTCTTCTTCTCCTTCTCTTCTTCTTTCTTTCTTCTTCTTTCTTTCTCCTTGTTCTTTCCTTCTTCTTAGTGTATTTTCTAATTTTGGAGTCTTTAGGTGAGGGAAAGCAAGTCCAACAGGTAGCTTCTTCTTTTGGTTCGACCATTCGAGGAAGAAAGTAAGGCAAGTTCTTCTTCCTCTTTTCCTTTTAAGAGACAAGATCTAATCTTTCTTTGAGCTCCTAACTCTTGAATCAAAGATTCTATGTGGCTTAATAACCAAAACCTCCTATTTTTGGGGAAGAGTTATTGAAAAGTATCTATGTAGGAAGGATTGTAAATCTCTTTCGATCTTTGTTTATTCTTGTTGAAGTGTTTTGGAACTCAAAATAGGGTTTGTTCTACCCTATAATCCTTTGGGAATGGTGTGGTTTTTGTTAGGGTGTAGATCATGCAAGCATTTTTGGAGAAACTTCCATGTTGGAGTGAAATCTCAGGTGGCAGGGCATTCTCTCGATCGACAGATGCCTAGGAACTGTCGACCGATTAGCTAAAAATATTGAAACTGTCAATTGATTATGGGAGGCCGTTGACCGATTTTGTTATTCCTCTTCTATAAAAGTCAAGTTGTTTTCTAAGTGTTATTCTCTTGAATTCACCTCTTGGATAGATGTCTTTGGGGAATAAATACGCGTACTTAGGCATATCATCGGGTTAATATTAGGGTTGTTCGTAGTTGTGAAGTGGAACGTATTTAATGTGCATGTTTTCATTTGATACGTTTTACATGCTATGTCACATACATGCTGTGGTGTTGGGGTTTGGGATTGCATTCACTAGGAGAAACATATATTATGAGTGCTTGGACATGGACATCTTAGGTTGGCTAGGGTGTGGTTAAACACTAGCATTGCATTGGGTGTGATTTCCTATATGGGTAGAGCATGGCCTGATGCCTGGTTTTATGGAGGCCTTATATCATGTTTATGCTCATATTGCCATGCATTTTTCTATGTGTTGCATTGTATGGTTATCGATGTGCTCGATGGATTTATCCATAGGGTACCTTCAAGCTTGGCTCGCTATGTTATGATGATATTATACGAGCATTAGCTCGAGATTGTGTTGAGAGCTTCAACTCGTGCTTTTGTTATGGTGTTGCGGGGGTTGTGGTGGTTTTGATATGAGAGCTTCGACTTTTGCTTTTGATGTGCTAGCCTGTTTATGGTTGCTGCAAGTTTGTATGTAAGACCTTGGGTGCCATTGGATGCATACCTTATGTGGGCCCTAAGGACCATATGTGTGCATTTTTGTATTTATATCGTTGATTTGACATTGTGGTTCATTTTATGGCATGATGCATTGAGCATGACCTGAATTGGATAAGGTTTAGTTTGTGAGTAAGCTAGCTTCTAGCTCTATTATTCTTTTCTTCTAGATATACTTGTTGGGCCTTGTGGCTCATATTTGCTTCTCACCATTCCAGGTACCGGTAAGGGTAAGGATGGCCTGTAAGGGGTTTGCTTGTTGGGATAGCAGTGTACAGAGCTCACCAGAACAAAAGACCTTGGGGTGTCATCTTGTTCGTTTTGAAGAGGCTAGCCGATCTTTTGTGGCCTAGGCCGATCGTACTCTCTGTTTGGAGCCTAGTGTGTTGTAAAGAATGTCATGTATTTTATTTTAAACGTCAAAGATAGTATATGGAGGAAAAATGGTTGTGGATTTCTATTATGTAGTATTATAAAGTTGAATGTCCTTAATAAAGTTCTTATTTTTGTTCCCATTCTTTAGCTCTCCTTCCTGAATTCCTCGCTTTTGGGGTCTCCAGGAATGGGGTCACTACAAGAAGCAAGCAAAGAATATTCATATCTTATAGGAAATACATCCTAGATTTGCTACGGGAAACATGCAAACTGGGGTGTAAACCAGCAAGTACTCCCCTAGAGCCTAATTGGAAGAATAAGGAAGAGAAAGATGAATATCAGGTGGACAATGGAAGATATCAACGCTTAGTAGGAAAGCTTATCTATTTATCTCACACAAGGCTGGATATTGCCTATGTTGTGAGTATCATCAGCCAATTCATGCATTTACCAACTAAAAGACACGTTGAAGCAACTTACCACATTCTCAGGTATCTCAAAGGAACACCTGGAAAAGGGTTGTTGTTTAAGAACAATCAAGATAGAGGAATTACTGGCTATGTTGATTCGGATTGGGCAGGTTCCATTAAAGATAGTAGGTCCACATTAGAGTATTGTACCAAACTGTGGCAAAACTTAGTGATTTGGAGGAGTAAGAAACAACAAGTTGTTGCTCGTAGTAGTGCGGAAGAAGAGTATCGAGCCATTGCTCAAGGGATTTGTGAGATAGTATGGATAGAAAGACTGATGAAAGATCTTTCTATGCCTATATCATCTTCTAAATTACTCTATAGTGATAGCAAATCAACTATCAATATTGTAAACAATCTGGTTCAACATGACTGAATGAAGCATATCAAAATTGACAAACGTTTTGTCAAGTAAGAGATGAAAGAAGGATACATAAGACTCACTTATGTTTCTACTGTAGGCCAGGAAGCAAACATCCTAATTAAAGCTATGCAAAAACAAGATTTTGAAACACTTAAGAGGCAAGTTAGGAATAATTGACATCTATTCCTCAACTTGAGGAGGAGTTTTGGAGGAAACTAAGGATTCATAAGAGACTTGGGGATTACAATTTCATGTAATTCGGAAGTTTAAACAGCAAGATAAGGATAGTTTAGTCATAAGTTGTCCTAATTATTGTTGGTCTAAATCTGTAAGCTAGATAGCAAAGTGTTGTAATCTATTCCTATAAAATAGGAGAGTAGTTAGGAGGATTTTAGCCGGTTTTTCAAGACTTTTGTGTATATATATTTTTTAGATCAATGAAATTATTTAGTGTGGTTTTCCCTTAATTCTTCTACCTAGTTTCTTCGCATTCATTATCCTAAAAAACAAAATATGCAAAAAGAAATTGCCGCTGTTTCCACTGCTTGAGATCTCATGTGAACCATTTTGAAGACAACGCCAATTGTTGTCGCTTGAACACAAACTTCCCTACAAATGTCCCACCATTTCAGAAAACCTTGGATTCCAGACCGCTAGGGGCACCCCTTCGCATCTTAACCAGGTGAAAATGCAGAAAGATAGATCCTTTGGACTTGCCACATCAAAATTGTCAAACTAGGCGGAGATCTAATCATGGCTTCCAGATAGCAACTTGTTCCGTTCAGCTTTGCAACTTAGCATTAAGAGAACCAAATTTCCTCCAAGCAGAAGTGTGCAAACCAAATTTCCTCAACCCACCTTGCTTATCTATCTGGTCCCTCTGCATCTCAATTGTTCAAACTTCTTAATTACACTAGTCCCAAGTAATTTATGTTTAATCTTAATAATGTTTTCTGAAGTCTGTCAACATCCTAGTCTCCTTGACACTTGTTCAATACTGCAGCCTATGGCAACCCAGATTTAGTCCCAGGGCATGTGTTTGCATTCCAATCTTGTCTCATAAGCTTTTATTACAAGCTTTTTGTACCACTAATTAATTAGGATGCTTTTTGATCTGTCCTGCATGCAATGACAATTTTTGTAACATACATTCTATATGTTTGAGTAATGGGCGCGTTATTATTTCCAGAGCATCTCCTATTCCAGTTGAAAGTAGAAGAATAGTGTTTGTTGCTAAGTAAAATGAACTCAAGCAGTGACCTTCCACCCTCGCAGAACTACTTGTCACTGACCTTATTCCAGTTGAAAGTAGAAGAATAGTGTTTGTTGCTAAGTAAAATGAACTCAAGCAGTGACCTTCCAGCCTCGCAGAACTTACTTGTCACTGACCTTATAAGTGGTGTTGTACACTTCCATGCACTATATTAACTTGTAGATTGTAAATACGAGGAGAAGGGACTTTTTTAGGCAGATGCCAAATCACATTTCCCAGGTGTAACTTTGCACAGGGATGTGTATGAGTCTTTGAAATAGATAAAAATTTAGACATTTAATTAGTTTGTAATTTCTGTTACATAGGTTCAATCCGTGGCATCATTCTGTAGCACTTTCCTGGGAACAGCAGTGCGGATACCATGTGAGGTACTGAAACAAAGACTGCAGGCTGGCATTTTTGACAATGTTGGGGAAGCAATTGTTTGTACTTGGAATCAAGATGGTCTCAAGGGTTTTTTTCGTGGGACTGGTGCCACACTATTCCGTGAGGTGCCCTTCTATGTTGCTGGCATGGGGCTTTATGCTGAATCCAAAAAGGTATGGTCTAATTAGATAATAAAAATGCTTTCACTGTTATTTTTAACTTCCCAGCATTTCACTTTTAGTTCTCATTTTTCTATAATTTGTTTATGGTTATTATTACTCTCTGCCCTCAAAATTATTGCTACCATGCACAGTCAATTTATCATTGACAAAGCGGACACAAATAATTAAACAGTTTTTCTCTTTAATGTGCACATTCAAATCAACAATGTTCTGAGAAAATATTTAAGTTTTTTTTTACTGCTTCTTTTTTAATTAAGTATATAACCACTTAATTGATGGAACTTGTAGAGTCCAGTTTGAAATGCAAATATGCTGTGCTGGTAATCGTACTTCTGTTTGTCCTGCCTTCTTTCTTGCAGTTATAAATGAATAGTAATTTATAAAGCAATAGGTAAATTATTGTGTTCTTATGCTGCAAATTTAATAGAAATGGAATAGATGAAATATAATTTCAATAAAAGTAGATGCGCGGATGATGTTATGGTGATTTGAAGATCAAGTCAATATAAGAAAATATTTGTTCAGATATTTCAAATCAATTTTTCAAAAAAACAGGGAGATTATTGAGGATTTTATCACCAAATCAAGGCATGATGTTTATAGTGAAGTACTTTTAGCATTTTTCTGTGATGATAAGATCTCTTCTTAGTTAAAATGGAAAATTTTGTTGACAGATAAGACTAACTTTATTGTGTCGCTCAAAATGTTAGGTAATTAAGCACTAATATTTTAGTAAATGGGCATTTATATTGTGCTTGGGAATTGTAAATGTTGCTTTAGGAGGATCTTTCATTCAAGAAGGGTCTAAGGAAAGCAAGCAGGAAGATTGGCAGTCAGTAGAATAGTCGACGGTCAAGTTAGTTGAATGCCTAGTCAATGGTGGAATGATTGTCAAGTCCCAATAAGCCAATGAGTTGATTAGTTAAGAGAACAATGGGCCTATTTGTTGCAGCTTAAAAGTTGTAACTTTTAGGTTCTATTTTTAAAAAAGTGGAAATGTAGTGTTTGTTCTAACTTATAAAATTCTAGCTTATAGTTTTTACTATCTTTTAGAAGGGGTAGAAACTGGCTTTTTCAAAGTTAGGGTATCCCAGCTTTTACAATTTCTGATTAAATAGTCAGATTTTAATGACATTTTTGTGATAATTTTGCCCATGTTTTTAACAAAGAATTACTCTCCTGTCCACGCAATCAAACGTCTCTCTTCTCCATCGCTATCTCTATTTTCAGATCTCTTCCTTTCTCTCGCCATCTCCCTCTCTCTCTATACATTAATTAATTTTTTTATAACACTCGAAACTTATACATATACACTAATTAATTTTTAAATTATCATTCTATAACTATTAAGGGTATTATGGACAATTATACAAAAATAAGTTATTTTATAGCTTATGGTATCAAACACCACAACTGCTTAACTACAACTTCTGAGAAGTTGTAACAAACAGGTTCACAACTTATTCTAAGTTTTAGAAGTTATAATATGAGAAGTTAGAAACTATAATTTCTCTAATTAAGCTGTAACAAACGGGGTCAATCGACTATTGGGATGAACTTACCAAGTTTGAGATTTGAGTGGTTGGAAAATGACACTGGAGAGATGAGTAAGGCCCCATTTGGCTTTGAGTTTGGACCTGTGTTGAGTTGAGTTCATGGCCAAACACAGTAAATAAGGTGTTTGGTAACTTCCATTCAACTTATTTCAACTCATATTAGGTGTGTTAGAGGTACCAAACTCAACTTGAGTATTTTGGTGCGTTAAATGAGTTCAAAGTGTTTTACCAAACAATTATAATTGAAATTCAACTCAACTTGCCAATTTACCAAACAGTTTCAATACACTCAAACTCACCTAACTCACCTTGATACCAAAACAACGCCCAAATGATCTCACAATTGACGAACACGAATTCTGTGTGCATTGATGAGTCCAATGGTGTGATTTGCATTGAAATGGGACATGGTTAGCCAATATTACTATTATGACTGAAGGGTACAAAAATGTAATGCATCTTCTTGCTGTGTTGGGTATCACGCATACTGTTTTAGGCCGCCCAGCATCTTTTAGAACGGGATCTGGAGCCCTGGGAGACTATTGCTGTTGGGGCATTGTCCGGTGGGCTAGCTGCCGTTGTGACAACACCTTTCGATGTCATGAAGACTAGAATGATGACGGCTCCAGGGGGACGCCCTCTGTCGATGTCATTTGTTGCTTTATCCATTCTCCGCCATGAAGGGGCTCTTGGATTGTTCAAAGGAGCCGTACCCAGGTTCTTCTGGATTGCTCCGCTTGGAGCCATGAATTTTGCTGGTTATGAACTTGCTAAGAAAGCCATGGTGAGGAAGGAAGACCAAACTGCTGACTAATAGTAAGCCACTTTCCATCTGGGTAATCATCAAATGTTGCCAATTTTTCCAGAAGTTCTGTTTGATGCTCTGCATATTCGCTATAAGATTCATTTGTTGACATCTCTCATATCCGGTAACTTTTTCTTTTACATGTTTTGATCTGTGAATTGCCTGTGATGGCATGCATACAAGTTCTTTTGTTCCTTCTTTTCTTTTTTGGTGTAATTTTGTATGTTGATGTAACAGTTAAGAAAATTATATTTTCCTTTTCATGGCATGAACATTCTATTTCCTTCTTGACTCGATTGAAGTTACTTGTTGTATTATGTGTTAAATTGGCTGAATTGAATATCAAAACTACATTTTGACCATTCATGATCGCAATGAGATTTGCAAGCAATAGTCTCCTTATAGCATTATTGTATGTGAGATAAAAAAAAATTGGTGTAATCGACTACTTGTGGTAGTTAGGAGTGTGCAATCAATCTAATTACTTGTGGTGGTTAGGAGTGTGAATTGGACCAAGATTGAATTTTTTTTTTTTAAGTTAAAGACCGGACCGATTACTTAGCGAACTAGATCGGATTGGACAGACGTGGATTGGACTCGGTCCAAGTTAGTCTAATTAGTTAGTTTAATATGAATTAAAAATAAATATATACACATTAATATGTAAATAAATGTGAACAAAATTAATAATAATTTAACATTCGATTTTTGACTCAACAAAACAATTCAATCGGATCGGGATCAAGACTAGATCAGAAACCAAAATTGCTATTTTTCAGATAGAAGACTAGATTAAGATCATTTGGTCTTGGACTATATCGATGTTTTAGGTTCAATTTAATTCGATTTTTTGATCTGAACCAAAATTGATATGCCTATAATCATAATTGATATTTTTGATCAATTATTTTTAATTTTATATCTAATCTTCTATAAGATTATTATAATTGATGTTACTTTACATGACTTCACTAAATATATATTTTTTTGATCTTTCTGTATTTTTGTTGCTACAATTTTTTCCATTCTAAATGACCTTGAAGAGAAGAGTTTTATATTGGTGTTTTCCTTAAACCAACAAAATTATTTCACTAATGTTTTATGTATTTTATCCTGCTCTTATTAAAATAATATTGTTTTAATAAGAACAAAACTAAATTTATAGCGGTTTAATAATTTTTTAACTATTAATGGTGTTGTTTTATAGATAAAAGTCTATTAAAAGATCAAAAAAGCATAAAAGGTCAGGATAACTTTTTAAGTTAAAAAGGTGTAATTTTTTCTTAAAGCCTGGCTTGAGTTCAACTCAGTCTCTTCTCGTCAACCTTTGAGCTCAAGCATCTGCTGATGAGAGGTGACAGTAGTGAGAAATGGTGGCGAGTGGTAGTGTTAGTGGAAAGTGTAGACGGTTAAAGAAGGCAAATATTAGTAGGTGGATTCTGGCTACGAAGAAGGTGATGGTTGCAGGCGTTA
This sequence comes from Diospyros kaki, assembly GCA_036245055.1. NCBI lineage: Eukaryota > Viridiplantae > Streptophyta > Magnoliopsida > Ericales > Ebenaceae > Diospyros > Diospyros kaki. The sequence goes on from BSEG01000002.1 coordinate 25,241,627, forward strand.
TTTCAATTGAAGAAGGCAAATGGTCGCAATCTTAAGCGGTCGCCCTCATCGGAGAAGGCAGACGGTTGCAGGCAAAGAGTTGCATGTCATTGTTGGAGAAGATGGACGGTTGCAACCATCATTGGCTTTTCTTTTTGACACTAGTAGGGGCAGGAGTCAATTGGCCAGTGATTCAGGCGATAGGAAGATAGGAATAAGCGAAGATAGATAGCTACTACTTGGAGAAGAAGATGAGATGTAGGCAAGAGGTAGAGAGGAACAGGTGAAGGCCATTGCTAGGGTTTGCTTGAGTTTTCCCTGCCCCCATTTAATTTGATACAAGCATGATACCTTGATATGTATTTATGTTAAATAATAAATTTATAAAATTATGAATAAATTTATTAATATTTATAAACAAGACTGTTCGCGAGCTATTTATGAACTTCTAATCGAGCTAATTCGCGAGCTAACGAACTGAGTTTTATTGAGTTCAAACTCAACTCATTTACAAATCGAGTTTTAAAGTTAGGTTCAAGTTTAGTCAGTTTACCTTAACGAATGAACTCGAATAAGTTTTTATCAAATTGAACATCGAGTTACTTATGAATGGCTTGGCTCATTTGTAACCCTACATAAGAATGCTAATCCCAATAGTTTTAAAATGTCAAAATAGACATTATCCATAATAATCTTAATTTTAGGGGGTTTAGGAAAGTTCCATACTCTTTTATAAATAAATAAGTTCTCATTAAAGAAAAGAAACGTTTTTCATACTATCTTTAATGTGGCATACTTTAGTGTCTAATTTAAATATTTGAGTGTTTTTAAGAAAATTTTTCTATATTCTCTAATCGTTCTCTTTCTTGCAAGGTTCAAGCTGCTTGATGACAATATTTTCACTTTATAAATTCATTATTCTGTTTGAGCAATAACAAATACAACAACAATAACATATTCAACCTTTATCTCACTATGTGAGGTTTGTTACATGAATTCTAGACTTTCATGTATTTATGTCTTTTATCATATCTTCATTTAGATCCATACACTTTATATCAAACTTTAATATCTCTTCCAAAGTTTTCTTGATTCTGTCTCTACCTCTCATTTTATTTGAGCGATAACAAATAACATTTTAAAATCATAAAAAAGGAAGAAACATTTCTTTATTTTAATTATATAACCTTAATTAATTTATGAATAACATCCTTACAATTTTCCTTGCTGCTTTGAGCCATTGTTTAAGATATCGTAATAGATTTTTTTTTTTTTTTATAAATATCTTACTTGTAAAAACTAGTTCCCATTTTTTAATTAATAAACAAGTCACCTATTAAAAACTAAAAAACTTAGTTTTTAAAATTTTCAATTTTATAACATGAATTAAAAAATATTATTTTTGATATTTTTCTAATTTTATGATTTTTAGAAAAATAAAATGTTAGGATATCTTTAATTATAAATTAGACTTAAAACTAAAAAAATATTTTCTCAATGGGATCTTAAAATTTTAAATCTTACCATAGCATTTTCACTTTTATTTAATTCTATTATATAAGCAAGCACTTTGGTTTAGTGTTTGAAGTTCTATCAATAAAATGTTCTTTTAAGGGCTCATTTGACTGTAATTTTGTTTTTAATTTTTTATACAATTTTTGTTTATAAAATATTGAAAACTAAAAAATATTAAAAATAAAATGGCAATCAAATGAGCCCTAAAATACTTAGGAGATTTGAACATATCAACTTCTAAAAAATAATTTTAACATTACAATAAATTGATGCCATCTTTTATACAATTTTGTCAATAGAAAATGGAGACTAATTAAATACATTAAAAATTTTCTATTATTTTACTTATACAAACATAGTACAAACCACCACCTAACTAGTTTGTACTAAATTAACTTACAGTGAAGAAGCCCGTATGGGCAGCCCAGTTGGTCAAGAAGGGGCACAAAGTGTCTCCATGGTGAATCTTAGAACAATGACCAGGGATCGAGTCTCACAAGCGGCAGAGTGGGGGTAACTTTTTCCAAAGTGAGGGAGGCTCCTTGTGCGCGGTGGGCATGGGTCTAGCCACTGCGTCTGGCTGGGTTACCATGAATTTACCTCCTCCCCACGTACTGTTAGGCCGGTTGTGGGGGGACACTCGGAGTGAGTGATTTCACTTTTTGGAACAAGGAACAAACTTACAGTGAAGAAGTCTTATGAAAGATTGGGACACGGTTTTAGAGGAATATGTTAACCTTAATTAATTGTTCTTCCTCATCCCCTTTTCCAAAACTGACGAAAATGACATTAATCTTATTAACAATTACACATTAAAAAAAAGAAAAAGAAAATATCCATCAAAATAATTTGTTATCATAAAAATAATTAAGCTGGCTGGTAATTAGCTACATTATTATTTCAATGAAATTTTTGCATAATTAAGTAAGAGCACAACTCAGTGAACATGTCATGATGGACATGGACGTGGACTGGCTCTTCAAGCACCGAAATGGTGCGAGCTTAGTGTCCCGAATGACTTTTGATGACATTAAATTAGCCTTCGGGGTAACCTTATTATGACCCTAGAGACAATCCCTCAAACCCCCCAACAGACCCTCACGTAACGTAAGAAGAGCAAGAGAATAACGAACGCTTCTATTAATCCCCATATTCTTACACTCGAGCTTCTCTAAAGCTCAAGTCTCAAAACACTACTCCATAAAAAAATCCGTTTCATCAAATGAGAAGGGCCTTGGCCTATTATATATTTATTATAGGCCTAGCCCATGGATCTAATTAAGTGAAAAAATCTCAAGAAATTAAGTTGACAGAATATATTATAGGTTGGAGCCTTTGCATTCGCACTAGATGTGTCTGGAAGCTTCCACGCACACCTCCCTTGTCCGGCCTTTCAATGCTTCTCTAGAAGCTTCTAGCTAGCTAGCCATGCCTTAATTACCACCTTGACGGACATCCTCACCACCCTGACAGCCGGCCATGTTGCCTCGTGCAACCCAAGTCCTCTATGCCTTGAGCTTATTCCTCGTGCACATTTTCCCTGGTAACGTGACTTGTCTTGACTTGCCTTCCTGACTAAAAGCCTATCATGTAGCCTTGACATGTTGCCTCCTCATTTGTGTACGTTTCTCGATCGCTTAACTTGTGCCCTGTGACAAACACCAAATGTGAGTAATTAACAAACATGCACAAATCACAAATATTGCGACGCATCTACATGAATGCATGAAGCTAACTACATCGATGGGTTGATTTCTTGTCTTTTGTAGTGTAGAACACATATATGCATGTCCCTGTCATCATCACAAACTTTAATCCCACTGAATAAAGTCACCAACTTGGATTCATAGATCAAACTAATTTTCTGTTAATTAAGTGTGCCATGATTCATGAAGGTAAACCCCCATCCCCATCAGCTTGCTTTCAAGATCCTGATGCGCCAACAATATATATATTAATATATATATATATATATATATCGATCTATGTTGCAGGGAGATATATATGTAGAATACTTAAATGATTGGCTTGTATGAATTTAAATACGTAGAGTTAAGGTGGAGATTTGTGATAATTATGACTCAAAATCATAATTCATCCGCGATTAAATTTTCTAATTTGACCGTAATTAGAACTTTGGATTTGATTGTGATTAAAATGTTATCAAATTTGATTTTGAGTGAGATCTATCTCATCTAAAGTAATATTCTCATGAATCATCATTTGACTTAGATATAATTTTCTGTGTATATTCATAAATAATTTTAAGTTTATAAATAGGTGCACAGGTAACTGAAATTAGTGTGCTAATATCAATTTTATTGTAACAATATTTATTTAGTGGTATTTTGTTCTTTCTGCTTGCAGTTTTTTTTTGATTTGGGTTTTTCTCATAAAATTATGTGTTCGTGTATGTAATTGATAGTTTGATCGTGGTTTATTTTTGATCTAATTTTGTAACAAACTATGACAGTTATAAATATGGATCTCAAATCAAAATTGATCTTAGACGACAAGATCTTCCTCCCATTACTTTTTAGACAAATAATCGTTCAATTGGACAAGCATATAATACGTAGGGCGTCAAAAACCCTGACCCAACATTATTATTTAAAGTAGTGGAGAGGGAACCTAGTTGTAAATAAAATATTTATCTAATAACCCTTCCAATTATGGGTTAATTAGATAATGGTCTACACTCTGCCTTAAACCACACCTAAGTTCAAAAAATCGATGCGCACATCTTACTAACAATTTAGTTAGATTGCTATCAATAATAGAAATGTCGTGCATGTCTCTTAGAAAATAATTGACCATATTATCGGTTCAATTTTAACAAAATAAAATCATTACCAATTAATGGTAGGCTAAAAAATATTTCCAACATTCTCTCACTTGGGCAACATTAATTGCAATAGTTTGATTTTAAAAATATTTTATTATAAAATAACTCTTAGCCTGAGAAACCAATTTTGCAAGGCAACCACAATTTAATAAAAACAATATGATTGAAAAGACAACATCAAATATGAACCCGTCTAATAAAATTTTCAATGTTAAACCACGACAATCATTGCATTCTTAATTTCAACACAACTCTTATTCATGATTACAAATATTATAAACAATATCAACATGAGTCAGGGTCTGGTAGTGTAGTAAGAATAACATCAAACACGTGGTCACAAATATGCTATCTTCATTAGGATCAAGAGTAATTAATTTCTCATCAAAATAGGCTCAAAATGATAAGAGTAAGAGAAATTTCACAACCATCATTAAGATGATAGTACTCTCATATCTAAACACGATATCAATGATGAGACAACAACATTAGGCTTGAGGCTGATACCTTACCTCTGGCATAGCCAATAAATAAAACAAACAAACAAACAAACAAATAGATTAAACATTCTTCATGTTGAAAACATGTCTAGTAAAATTTTGGGATAGATCAAACACAAGAGCAAAATAATAGAACTCCATTAACCAAGTACATCAAAAGAACTTAGAACACCCATGTTGAAAACATGTCTAGTAAAAAACAATGGGCCTAAGTCCTTTGGTTAAGAGATCCACTAATATCAAGCTAGTATCAACATGCTCTATTATTATGTCTTCTTTCTTAACTAGGTCTTTGACAGTTAAATATTTTAACTCTAAATGCTTAGACCCACTAGACATTTTATCATTCTTAGAAAAGAACACCGCAGTAGTATTATCACAATAAATATGCAGTGGTCTAGAAATAGAGTTGTTGTTGCCTTAATACAACAATAAATTTATAACGCATGAGTGTGTGATGTGAGTGGCCCAACAAGATGCGAGTAACTCTTAGGATACTTGTGATTCTTAGAGCACAACAAGAGAGTCCTAGAGTGACGAGAGAGTCTCAGATTGATGAAAGAGTCCCTTTTAACCAAGAGACTTGCAACCTGTTGAGAAAGAAGTCTGTTAGGGGGATGGGTGAGTGTCTACTCATGGACTATGAAGACCCTAACCTTAGAGACCCCACCTGAGGGAACCAAGGGAGAAGTGTTAAAAAGGAATGGTATCTGCTAGAGTCATAATGGAGAATACCACAATCATCTTATAGCCAACAACAAGGTTATATATATAAACCGAACATAAAGTACTAACATATACAACGGGACCATACACCCATAGCATTACAAAACAAAAGTAACTAAAGACCCTCAAAAGAGCTAAACATTTACAGACAGGCACTATGCCAATATCCCCCAAGAATTTTTATTTGGAACATCTCTGTACACGTCTAGACACTGGACCCCACATTGCTAGGCTCTCCATCTTCTTTAGACTTGTGTTTACTTGGAATGATGCGAGCACAAGTAAACTACAAAGCTTAGTAAGTAATATAAAATAAAAGACAATAATAAGAGTATCAGGGTCTGAACCATAGATGATAATGAATATCCCCACTCATTACACATAGGAAAGAAAGGAACTGAGCCATATGCACCATGATCATGTACAACATGCACCACATTATGCTAACATCAAGCCACAAATAAACATGTATAGAGAAAAAAGTGTGTAACGCCCAGTATTCTTAATATATTAAGAAGCTAAATACAACTATTACATGCTATATACATCACTCGGGTGTTATGGGAAATCCTTTATCGATGGAAGTAAGGATCGAATCTGAGTAGCTAAATAGCTAGGATTTCCACTATGTCTCTTTTATACAAGTACAAGCCCTACAATATTTAAGGAGCAACCAAGATAGATTCACGTCTTACATAGGTTTCCACCAAATAATTTATTACAAGACAATAAAACACTTCAAAATTAAAGAAAGATGTAGGACATCCACACACCCTTTACAACTTGAGTATCATGATTGCTATTTACAATACAACATTTGGATTGCAAATAGTTTAAGAAAGCTTAAACTAATCATTCGCCACCTTCTTGCCTTGGCCTGTATTAGAATCTGGGGTACTTGGCACGTTTGATATACCTAAGACGTTGAATATCCCAAGAGTATGAAACACCTGAGTTAGATAATGACATCTAAGTGAGATAGTTCAGGAAAAGAAAAATACATGAGTGCAAATGTAATAAGCAGTATGAAATCTCCTCCATGTGGCAGCAATGCTAGGGTGTTGCAATCACCCCCGTAGTCATCATGGTAACACACTGGCTCACCGTAAGAGCATGAGATCACCCATGATGTCCCAACAACTAACCACAATCACCAAAACAACATGATGTATGACAAAACATAAGGAATATGCATAAACCAAGGAAAATATGACATGCAAACCACAAACTGCACACAAATGAAGTTAAGAATGATCAAGATGAAGTAAGAAGCATGCAGGAACCACTCACCTTGATTTCTTACCCTTAGGTAGTACTGTTCACAACACGCCTACTGTTCACATAGGGCTATTTCTGCAAAAAAACATAAGTTTCGGTGAACTAAACATCAAATATTTTTGTATAGGGTTGTAGGTAGTTAAAAAATGATTAAATCTGGAAAATTTCAGGAAAAAAAGGGCCATTCAAGCGCCATCACGTGCCCTAAGAAGGTGGCCCATGCGCCTGGACGCGCGGCCAGCACTGGCGCGTGTGTACTGCATGCGCCGGTGTCTTCTCTGGCGATGATGAAGCTATAATTTCGTTTTTCGACCATATCTCATTTGTTTTAGCTCCGATTCGACCCCCGTTTGAACTTACGACTCTCTCTCTTCCTTCTCTATGGGATTATAGGATTAGATTGGACTTACCTCGCTCTTTTCTAGTAGGTTTGACCTAGATTCCAGCGAGGCTTTGAAAACTCTGGCGAGGATTGTTTTTCCTTCGTTTCTCCATCGTTCTGACTCATTTTTCCAGAATCTCGCCCTCACTATGAAGAATAGATTCCTCACCTCAGCCTCTCAACCCAACCCGAAACTCACTTGAATGGCTTTTGGAAACCTTAGTCCTATTTATAGAACTTTTTGGCAAATCCTGTGTCACCATGTGTCATCGTTATCCCCTTAATATGTGTGCCTCATGATTACCTCTAACCTCCGGTTCATCCAGTTCATTTCTCTAGTGACCCCATTGCGAGTTTTCAAGAATTACACTTTGGCCTGAAGTTTTATATATTTGCACTTTGACCCCTAAATATTTTAGGACTTTGGCTATTCATGAGGTTCCTTATTTCAATCCCAAATATCCTTAAGAAGGGGTTTCTTGCGTCTTTTATCAACCCCTAAACAACTTTTCAATATTTTTAAGAAATTACATCTTTTCCTGAACCTTTCTGAAATTGTACTTTTATCCTTAAATTCTCGTGATTTCTTGGACACATTCCACTACCTTGAACGCATGAGTTTCATAAAGATATCAGGTATTACAAGGTGCATGCTCCTACAATACTCCCATAGCAGAAACTGTAACACCCCACTCCCACCTACGGGTGTCACGAGTGAATAATCAATCGGATTGTTCACCCATCAACAAGATTCAGAAGGGTTGGACTATGTTTCAACAAGAAATGTCTTAAGTTGGCACTAGGGTTTGTCCTTCTCTTCACTCCACTCGAGGAGTCAGTTCCGAGATTTCAAAAAACATTGCAGCGGAAGGAATTCGAAACCTCAAGTGAGCGTCATCCTTCTTCAGCTCGACTGACTTGAGTCTTGGGTGATATCTTAGGTTGTATTGCTTTGCTCGGCTTTTACTCTTTAGCGAAATTAAATTTTTATTTTATTTGCTCAAAATTCCTTAGCTTTCACACTTTTTGAGAAAACCCATTTATTCATTTTCTCTTTAGAAAATATCTAAGATTTTTCAGGTTTCCAGAATATTGGGTTATTTTCCCAAGGAAAATTCCTCACATATCTATATTTTTTTTCAAAAAAAATAGATTTTTTCATCGAAATTGCCCAAAAATCCGTTTATTTTCAAAATGGCCCAAAAACCTCCATGATTTCAAAATTTTAAGAAAAATTGGTCGGCGAGGCTTATTGGCTCTCCCAAAACCCGCACGAGGCCTAGGGGTGTTCTTACAATGCGTATTGGCCGCGGGTTACGCGTGCTAGCCACGCGCCCGTGCGTTGGCCACACCTGTTGCGTGTGGTGGCCCCAGCTGCATGCTTGCGCGTGCGCCTGCGCACCAGGTCGCACCAACCGCGCACGCCTACTGTAGCCCTTGGTAGCTACCTACTGCCTTCCTTCTTTTTTTTTTTTTCCTTTGGGCTTCTTAACTAGAGGTGTCAAAAGGTCCGGGTGGCTCGCGGGTCGCCTGGCCCAGCCTGGGACAGGTCGGGCCAAAGAAATTAGGCCCATGGCCTGACTCGGCCCGTGGCCCATTGGGCCCTTATGGGCCGGGCCCATGAGGCTTTTATGGGCTGGGCCCAGGTTCTTACTCATTTTTTTTAATTATGTTATTCTTTAGTAATTATTGATATTGGATACTAAAAAATTTACATTTCATAATATATATAAATAATAACCATCAATTTATTTAAAATTTTTAAGTTAAATTTTTTATATATTTAAATTATAAATAAACATTCTCCTTTTTATATGTACATTATTTTTCATATCAATTCACAAGAAAATTTATAAAGCATATAGAATTTTGAAATATAAAATGATGAAATAATATTTAAAACTTAAGAATTAAGATAGAAAATATTTTAGAAAGAAAACAATTGATTTTTATATATGTATTATTTTGATATTTATATATGTATATATTATATGCATTATTTTTAAAAAAATTATTAAAAAAAAAAGAAAAAAGGTCGGGCCCTGCCTGCTAGGCCCTATGGGCTAAGAGCCCGGCCCGACTCGGCCTGGCCCCCCTACAGGGGGGCCATGGGCCGGGTCGGCCTTTTGGACACCTCTATTCTTAGCTTAAATTTTTTAGAATTAATGCTTAATAAATATACATAAAAATCTCCATTTTTCCACAAAATACATGAAGGGTTCGCCCATTGCATGCCATGGCTACATCACAATATTTATACAAATTTAACACAAAATTACAACAAAATCACCTTGATGCTTCCAATGCCTCAAGCTTCCAAAATCCCCTTTCTCTTGGCACATGAGAGACATATAAAGTGAGGAAAAAACCTCATGAGGTACAATGCTCAGTAAGGGTGCAATGCAATGTAAAAATGAGCATAAAAATATTCATGTAATGGAAGTGATGCATATGTGGTTGGTCTTCTTGTCCTCACACCCACCTTGGTTGAGGCAATAACCTACCCTCTTTACCCATACTCTAGTCCTCCTTATGGCTAAAGGTCTACTAGTACTCAAATGCATGTATGCTTGCAAACACATAAAATCTCATATCACATACTTACAAAGCTGGCATGGCCACACACCTATGGAGCCATCCCTTATCTTTTGGAGCTTTTTGGACTTGAAGCAATCATTCTAGCCTCCAACTTTATTACTCAAAGGAAGTCTTAAGAAGACAAAGTGGCTAAGCCACCACTCAAAGAGAAACCAAAAGAAAGAGAAACCATAACATGGAAGAATGCTTACCTTTTCTTCCTCCCTCTTTCTTCTTCTCTTTTCTTTCCTTTCTTATCTTTTCTTTCCTTTCTTCTATTTTCCTTTCTTCTTCTCTTTTCTTTCCTTCTTGTTGGAAGACTACTTCCAATTCCTCTCTTGAAATTTCCTTTTTATATCTCTCAATTCCAAGATCCAATCCTAACCATTGGATCTACTTTTTGAGATTAAATCTCATCCACACAAACAAACACAATCCATGCCATTTTATCTTCTTAAATCTCAACCCTTGGATCACTTTTCCTTTTCCAAGACTCAATTTCCATCACATAAAATGCCCCTCTCCTAGGGCACCATTGTTTCCATATATCTACTTCTTCCTCAAGGGAACTTTTGGAAGTTTCAACCATCCTTCCTTATTTTATAACACCAATAACACAAGGTGTTATAGAAACATATCAAGGGATCTAAGTCCCACACAAGTCTAGCATTACAGTCCACTAGAGCTTATGGCATAACATTGTAAAGGATATATTCTAGTGGATCTCATCCGTAGTGCGCATCAAGTGTAATATGCTTTTCCATAGCCATGCCATGCATAAACATAAACATCACGTTTCACAAAACCCATGCGCAAGACCTCTTATAAAAACATGGTCCATGTCAAGCATAATCATATAACCATGTTTGGAATGCATGGGACACTCTCAAGAATAGGGAAACATGATTCAAAAGGGAGAAATGAGGTTTCCAAGCTTGCAAGAGTCATTTGGGCCAAATTAGGGGAAAATGGTCGATAGATGCATTGGCATCTATAGACAGATTACCCTCGATCAATCGACTGGTAGAGGCAAAAATCAACCCAACCCTTTGCTTCTTGTACCCGAACCTTGGCAAAATGGATCAAACTCTTGCCAAATCTTCACCATATCAAAAGAGGCATCATTCCCAAACAAAATAGGGAGAACAAGTCCCTTTGGAAGCATTTACAAGGAGATTAAATAAAAGGAAGAAAGTAAATTACAACCATGTAGCAACCTTGCTCTCAAAACAAAGAGTTTTGTAAAAATCATTTCAAAGTCTGAAATTTCAAGGCTTCCAATCAATAGAAAGGAAGAGAACTTGCCTTAGCTTCCTTCTTTATCAATCCCTAACCCTCTTTTACCTTCAACACAACTTATAGGCTGCCATACATAAAGATTTACATATCTTTTTAGCTACAAAACAAAGGAAAAACAGAATCCTAAGCTAAGGAAGGCTAGAAGATGAGTTTCCTACCTTGTAATCCCTTCCTTAAGATCCATAGCAGCCACAAGAAGAAGAGAAATGGAAATGAGAAGAGGCCTAGCTGTTGGAGAAGCTTCTCCCAATCTCCATCGCCTCAAATTTGCTCACTCTTCTAGCTTTTCTATATATACTCAATGTTTTGGATTTATTTTATTCTCCCATTTTCCAGCCCATTCTAATATCTTAATCACCCTTATTTAACACTTAATCTCCCATAATTTGGATATCATTTGCCTTATTTTTCAGCATTTCCACCTTAGCCCATAATTTTAACTTGCTTCCTTCTCATTTGACTTTGAATATTCAACCCCCTTTGCTTGCTCTTTTAGTTTTTCAAACCTTTCTCTTTGACCTCCTTAATCTTCCTTAATGATTTAAGCCTCACTTTGCACCTATCAAATAATTCACCAAGTCATTTTTTGGAGGGACCATGTAATGCCCCGTTAGTGTGTTATGGTTACTTAGACGGTATTAATCTAGGAAATTTCTTTTGAATTTTTGGAAAAATAAAATAAGGGAGTATTTTTGTGGTGACCATGGCTCAGCCGGGACGGACCCAGGCACTGTGCGCAGTAGCCCACCTCAGGGACTTCTCGCTCCTGCTCGGGCAGCCGGTACGGATCCAGGCACTGCGCGCGCGAGATATGAGCTACATAGCCCAGTGGTACCAGGCTCACTGAACCTTGGGTACTTTACCTGTAGGTTCCGGGTTCGAGTCTGGGGAGGAGCACATATCTCGCGCGCGCAGTGCCTGGATCCGTACCGGCTGCCCGAGCAGGAGCGAGAAGTCCCTGAGGTGGGCTACTGCGCACAGTGCCTGGGTCCGTCCCGGCTGAGCCATGGTCACCACAAAAAAGGGCGCCCTTTTGGAGAACCGGGGCCAGGCCGACCTGGGTCGCGCGCTGGAGCCTCGCGGAATCACCGTCCAGTCCTCTCGCCCCCCCCAGCGAGAGTGTACATTACCCTCCCCAGCCTCGAACCCGGGACCTAGGGGATAAGTCCGCAACATTCATCACAAGGCCGGTACCACTGAGCTATGTAGCTCAGTGGTACCGGCCTTGTGATGAATGTTGCGGACTTATCCCCTAGGTCCCGGGTTCGAGGCTGGGGAGGGTAATGTACACTCTCGCTGGGGGGGGCGAGAGGACTGGACGGTGATTCCGCGAGGCTCCAGCGCGCGACCCAGGTCGGCCTGGCCCCGGTTCTCCAAAAGGGCGCCCTTTTTTGTGGTGACCATGGCTCAGCCGGGACGGACCCAGGCACTGTGCGCAGTAGCCCACCTCAGGGACTTCTCGCTCCTGCTCGGGCAGCCGGTACGGATCCAGGCACTGCGCGCGCGAGATATGTGCTCCTCCCCAGACTCGAACCCGGAACCTACAGGTAAAGTACCCAAGGTTCAGTGAGCCTGGTACCACTGGGCTATGTAGCTCAGTGGTACCAGGCTCACTGAACCTTGGGTACTTTACCTGTAGGTTCCGGGTTCGAGTCTGGGGAGGAGCACATATCTCGCGCGCACAGTGCCTGGGTCCGTCCCGGCTGAGCCATGGTCACCACAAAAAAGGGCGCCCTTTTTTGTGGTGACCATGGCTCAGCCGGGACGGACCCAGGCACTGTGCGCAGTAGCCCACCTCAGGGACTTCTCGCTCCTGCTCGGGCAGCCGGTACGGATCCAGGCACTGCGCGCGCGAGATATGTGCTCCTCCCCAGACTCGAACCCGGAACCTACAGGTAAAGTACCCAAGGTTCAGTGAGCCTGGTACCACTGAGCTACATAGCCCAGTGGTACCAGGCTCACTGAACCTTGGGTACTTTACCTGTAGGTTCCGGGTTCGAGTCTGGGGAGGAGCACATATCTCGCGCGCGCAGTGCCTGGATCCGTACCGGCTGCCCGAGCAGGAGCGAGAAGTCCCTGAGGTGGGCTACTGCGCACAGTGCCTGGGTCCGTCCCGGCTGAGCCATGGTCACCACAAAAAAGGGCGCCCTTTTTTGTGGTGACCATGGCTCAGCCGGGACGGACCCAGGCACTGTGCGCAGTAGCCCACCTCAGGGACTTCTCGCTCCTGCTCGGGCAGCCGGTACGGATCCAGGCACTGCGCGCGCGAGATATGTGCTCCTCCCCAGACTCGAACCCGGAACCTACAGGTAAAGTACCCAAGGTTCAGTGAGCCTGGTACCACTGGGCTATGTAGCTCAGTGGTACCAGGCTCACTGAACCTTGGGTACTTTACCTGTAGGTTCCGGGTTCGAGTCTGGGGAGGAGCACATATCTCGCGCGCGCAGTGCCTGGATCCGTACCGGCTGCCCGAGCAGGAGCGAGAAGTCCCTGAGGTGGGCTACTGCGCACAGTGCCTGGGTCCGTCCCGGCTGAGCCATGGTCACCACACTACTTAGTAGTGAAGCTAGAAGATTACACGCATATCTGGGCATGATGGTTGATTAAGCAATTCTTATTAAAACTTAACGGATCAAATTAAATGATTAATTAATAAGGAGGAATCGTGAAAGAGTTGAAGTGCATGTCGTTAAGAGTTAACGGGGGCCTTAGTGTTATTATGGGACAATGGAAGTGCTATTAAGAGTTAATAACAAGCCTAAATGCAATTTCTTGAAGTTTGTATAAAATGCCAAAATCAATTGACAATTTTTTGGAAACTGTTGACAGATCGGGCAAAACTATCGACATTTTCTGTCGATGATGCTGGCAGAATGCACAACCATTTGTCATCTTCCACAATGAAAAGGGGATGTGTGGCAGTGTCGGACGATGGGAGGATGATGACAGAAAGCGTGCATCCTTGGCACGCCCTCTTCTTCTCTCTCCCTTGTCCCCTCATGATTCCTTTATCAGATTTTCCCTTTTTTGTATGTGCCCTAGGGTTTCCAATTTGAGAGATATATATGTTTGCATTTATACTGAAAAAGAGGGAGTCATTTTTTTGTGTGTTGGCTCATTTTCCTCGCCCATCCTTGATGTTCATCTCCCATCTAAGAAACCCTAGCTTCCATTATTGCTCTTTTTGCTTCTCTTATTCATTGTTCTTGATAGTGAGACTATCAAGTTTGAGAAGCCCCTCTGATTTGTAACCCATTTCCATTTCCTAGCCTTAATCTCCCTTACTCTCTATGTCTAGCACAAAGAGAGAGTTGAGGGATTCAGCATCTCATCGGAGCACGAACTTGATAGGCCCCTCGTAATTTTGGGGGACGATTTAGTCTAATCGAAAGGTTGATTGGGAGCTATTCGAAAGCAACGAGTTGTTGCCACCGGAAGGATTTCAGCCTCTTCATCAGCCTTCAAGAGTTGAAAGGTATATACACTAAACCCTCTATGGCATGGTTTAGTTTTGGTTAGCATATGGACATTGAAAATGAGTCTTATAATGTCATTTTTGGTTTGTATTTTTGCTGCTCTCTTTCACGTTTTTGAGAAATGTTTTCTAAACTGATTAAAACCTTGCATTGGTACACCTAATAATGGCATTCTTCATCACCAGACAAGTGGAAGAAGAAGAATGGGCAGAGATGCTTATAAATAGGCCATGGGATTAACACTCAAAAATCCAATGAAAATTAAGCTAAATCCAAGCCAAATTGAGGGGATTGGGAGTGAGGATTAAGTTCTTGAGGAAGAGGGGAAGATTCTGCAAGAAAAAAGAGTGAATTTCGTCATAAATTGAGGGAGAAACAAGGTTTTGTCGAATTTTTGAGCTTTGCCATAATCTGGTTTGAAGTTGCTAACAAACGGACATGAACGGGTGGCTTTAGGCTAAATTATGGTACAGGGGAGAGAGAAGAAGGTGTAGGAACAAACGAGGAGTGAAACAGAGTTGGAATGGAGAAACAACCAAAAAACAGAAGGCCTGCCGAGTTCACATCACCGTCACTAGAGAAGACAATCAGTGTGTGTGATACACGCACTAGATCAAATTGCACTTGAAGAACCTTCCGGAGGTGCGTGCGGGTGCGTGGTAATGTAATACCCAGTATTACATGGTGTTGGAAAGAATATGATTTCTAGCTATTTAAAAAAAAAAAAAAACTTGAGTGTTCTAGGGAGCCTGAAAGTTGGCTTCATGAAAAGAAGTAATAAATTGTTGAATCGATGGCAGGGAATGCCCTGGGACTTGGATGTCTAGGAAATAAGGCATGAGATTGACAAGTGTCTCAATGGGAGACTAATGAAGCTGAAAGCAGTCATATTGGGAATCCTTTCTGTGCAAGCTTGAATTGTGGCCAAAATCGAATGTTCGTAAGGGACATTCAAGAAGTCAGTGGGACCCTAAGAACGGTTCGATTTTGCAAGTGGGATAATGCTAAAGCGTTTTCGGAAGGAATAGAGGTTTCGTGCAAGCGTATGGACAAAATCAATTTTTATCAAGTAAGGATTAGTTATTAATTTTTGGAGAAATCAAGTCTTGGGGTGGTTTGATGGTAATTTGTTCTTCCCTAAAATGGAGAACTAATGAGAAATAATGGATTGCCAAGATGGAGGATTGAAAGCCAAGATTAGTGTCTAAGAGTGACACTTGGCAAACTCTTACCCAAGAGAATGTGAGAGTTAAATTAATGCAAAAAAAAAAAAAAAGAAAATGGTGATTCTAGCATTTATGAGAGGCATGATTGTGTTGGAATAAAGAAAATCCAATTGAAAATAGAAATTAGTCTCTTGAAAATGTGGAGATTTATTTAAATTGGAAAATGTTGAAAATGGTCCTTCAAAGGTTATCCTTGAAATTAGCCAAGAATTAATTAATTGAGAAATTTGATATTTTATGAGAAAGTGAGACTTGATCCAAGGGTGAAGATTAAGTCTTGAAATTGGAAAAGATCCAAGGGTGGAGATTTGAGTCTTCAAATGGGCATGGATTGCCAAATGGGTTTAGTATTCCTAAGGAAGAATGAGGTGGATGGTGGAGATTTAATCTCCAAAGAAATCCATGGATGTGATTTAATCTTCCATAAGCACATGGATTGTGTTTCTTTGTAGGGTGGAGATTCTATCTCCATTTTTAACCAAGGGTTGAGATTAAATAAGACTAATGGATTGGATTGTGCTTCTTTGGAGGGATGAGATTTGCTTTCATAAAGTTGAATCCAATGGCTAGGATTTAATCTTGAAGCTATTAGATATAAAAGGAAAATGGAAGAGAGAAATTGGAAGAAGTCTTCCAATGTGAAGGAGAGAAAGAAGAAGAAGAAAGGAAAGGAAAGAACAAAAGGAAAGAGAGGAAGAAAGGAAGCAAGGTAAGTCTTCATGCTTTTCTTAATCTTTTATCCTTCTGAGTCTAAGGAGTGTAACATTTTTAAGAATTTCTCCTTAGGTGGGGAGAAGGATTTTGGAAAGGATCTTTCTTTGAAGCAAAAGCTTGCTAGCTCCTAAAAGATTAAGGTAAGGGATGACCCCATGGGAGGGTGGCCTTGCATGTCTTGTAAGTGGTTCATATAAGTTTTTATGTGGTTGCAAGCATATGCAATTTTTGTGCACTAGTGAACCTATGGCTTTAAGGAGGACTAGGAGATTGGGAAAGGGTAGGTTGTTGCGTCAACCTTGGAGGGTTGTGAGGGCAAGAAAGACTATCTATACCATGCATGCATCTTGCATTTCATGATTATTAATGCTTACATTTACTTTGTATTGCACCCTTATTGAGCTTTAAAGCTCATGAGGTTTTTGCCACATCTTGTAGGTCTCTCATGTGCCAAGAGAAATGGGATTTTGCAAGCTTGGAGCTTTGGAAGCATTAAGATGGATTTATAATTTTTGTAATTGTATTTTAATGTATGTTGTGCATGCATCAAGAGGGTTGTGTAAGCTTTTTTTTTTTTTTTTTTTGAAAAAAGGGGATTTATGATGTATATTTATTATACTTAATTTCTCGAAAATTTGGGTTGAAAAGCAAAAGAGAAAAAAAAAAAAAAAAGGTGAAGGAAGGCAGCAAGCAACAACCAGGCGCGTGGCAGGCGCGACCTGACTCACAGACGACAGGTGCGATCAGTGTCCCGCCGGGCCCCGGGTGAGCCAGCAGGCCCCGCCGCTTAATTTTTTTTAAAAAAATTGAAAATTTGAGTTTATTGGGCCATTTTTGGAATAATTTTGGGTCTCAAAGGAATTTTTGAAATAAATGAATTTTTTGTGGAAATTTTGAATTTTTGGAAAAATAAAATAAGGGAGTATTTTCTCTTCGAATTGGGGAATTTGATGGGTTATTTTGGAATTGTTGGCTAAGGAAAAATTTGGAGAGTTTTTCGAAGGAAGAGATTTGGCCCGAAATTTTCTATGGATTTTTGGGAAAAGAAAATGGGTTTGGTGTGTGGTAAGCTATAATATTTCCTGTAAGAATCAAGAATTTGGGCTATTTTGTGAAGCTAAAATTGAGACCCAAAGTATTTTAAAATGAAGGTAAATTCGACCTTTTTCCAAGGTGGCCATAAGTCTCAAGTTGTTGAGCGAGATGCGTGCATTGTTTTGAGGGGTTCTAGGCAAGTTGTCCTTGGCTCGTTTTGCTCTGAGCTAAAGAAGAATGATGTTAACTCAGGATTTTGGATTTTTTCGATGGGTTTCCTCGAGTATTCTGTTTTTGAATCCTTGAGTGGAGCGAAGGGAAGGACAAAGGTTAGTGCCCACCTAGGGCATTTCTCATTGAAACATAATTCATCCCTTCATTAATGGCTTGATGGGTGAGGAATCCGGTCGATTATTCACTAATAGCACCCGTGGTGGGAGCGAGGTGTTACAAGTAAGCCCAAAAATTATGGAAAAAATACCAAAAAATAGAGAAAAACAAAATAAAAAGGTTTATGGAAAGAAAATAGGGTGTACTTGCTTTACAAAAATTCTCGTTCATTGCACAAAAAAAAGCCCCGGTAAGTGTGAACGTCTATGCAGATAAACCAGCAAGGTGAGTGGTTCCTGCATATAACTTGCTTCATCTTGGCCATTTGTAATTTTATTTCGTGTGGTTTTGTGGCTTGCATATCATGTATTTCCTTGGTAGAACATATTACTTCCATTTATCATACACCATAGTGCTTGGCTAGTTGATGTAGATCATCATGTGTGATCGGGAACGATCACATGCCCGTTGTGGTGGGACTGGGAGTTTGGACATGATAACTAGTGGGGATGATTGCAATATCCTGGCATGCCTGACGCATAGGGAGATTTCATACTACCTGTTAAATTCGCACTCACAAAATTTTATTCTGAACTCTCAATAAGATGTTTCATATCTTACATCGGCATATTCAAACGTGTCAAGTACCCCCGAGTTAAGTAAAGGAAAAGGTAAAGAGGTGGCTAAAGTTTAAATTGATTTTCTGTTATTCTTTACTAAAACATCTATTACAGATTTTGTATAAAAAGGGACTACTATGAATCTTAGTTTTCTGTCATTTTCTTAAATTAGATGGATATATGAAAAACTTGTATTTGTACCAAAAGTATAGTGAAAATCCTAGTTAATAGGCTTTCAAGTTCGATCATTTACTTCCGTTGATTAAGGATTTCCCTAACGTCCTTGTGTAATAATAGCATGTATCTAGCAATATTGTAATATTTAGAGATAGGGCGTTACATTTCTTGTTCGAAAGTAGAGAATTAATTGGCTTTAGATAGAAATCAAATCTATCGATAGTTGATTTCAATATGATATAATGGGTCCCAAACCATATTAGATTAAATAGATTTTAGAAATTAACTTTGAAAAACCCATAATTTCTAGCTGCTAATCACTCTTTCTTTTTAATTAAATTTTTATTTGTCATTTATTTTAATCTAATTTAAATTAATTAGAGTTTAAGTAACAACATTAACATTGCAAGAGTGTTTTAGAAAAATAATTAAACCACATGAATATCTAAAATCATTTTAAAACTATTAGAGTTTTCATGCAAATAATCCAAAATATAAAAAAATACAAGTACAATTTACCTAAAAGATGAATGTAAAGTGGTGTTATTCAAAATTTTGGGCTTGTTATAAATTATCTTTACAAGTGAAATTGCAGTGAATTGATAGCCACTTATAGCACAAACTAACATTAAGTAATAACCGCTCATTATATTGTACACACACCCCTTGAAAATTAATTTAAAAAAATGATAATTTTGGGAAAATCTATTTAATTGCTACAGACGTGTCATTGTGCATGCACATTATTTAAATGTGGAGTTGGGTTGCTGTAACACCCTGTCTCGCCGGGTGTGTCACTATAAGGCAATTCCCGAGATTTTTTTTTTTTTTTTTCCAAGTCCATCACGTGCTGTGTCTCAAGAACAATCTTCACATACAGAAAACATGCCCCGGGAACCCCAGTCTTGATCGTTTAACTAACAAGATCAATAATCTTAACAACTAAACGAGACATATTATAATGCAGCGGATTAAACAACATCAAAATATCGTGGCCTACCACGAGTCCCATACAAGATGTTTCCATACCGAAATATGTGTTACAAAACTACCAAATGATAACAATATTATCACACAACCGTTCATACATAAACCAAAATACATACTAAAGCCTCCAAAATAATACAATGTCTATCAAACTAAGCACCGTTGGCCCTCAACTGGCCATGTCCTCGCCCTCCCAGCAATCCCTGGCTGGAACGTTGAATGTTCCAGGGGCATAACCCAGATTAGATGATAAAACATCTAAGTGATGGCATGAAATAGTTTACTGAATGCATGAAAGACATACGAGCATGGCATATACAGACCACAACAACATGCAACACGTCTAACTTGAGAAATCTCCCTGACATACTCAACCTCTGTGGAAAATCCATTCCACACACCATTGGGGTTGACCTTCCTGCGACATACTTAATCCTCGAGTGCCCTATCGTGTCACTCGTTCACCTGAATTAAGCTTGTCCCATTCTTAAGAAGACACCTTTGCAAAACAACCCAAGTTCTGGAGGGTATAATCGCTCATTAGAACTGGTTCAATCATGTGCAACCTAAGTTTGGGAGGGTAGAACTGCTCACCTAAACCCACTACACACACTCCAACACATTTTCAAGACAAGGTAAGACTAGAATCAAACCACTCATCTTGAACGTATTCAGATTGCCTTGATCCTTGTGCACTACCTCGATTTGTGTTCCAAATCAAAAAATTTGAACTTGTATTCAATCTCGACTCACAATACTTCCTAAACACCAAATTTAATTAAGGAAGCATCAAAATTCATTTTTCTCCTAATTTTCACCTCAATAATTCAAAAATAATTATCTCCTCAAACATTTTCCCCAATTTTTCAACATGATAAATCCTAAAATAAATCAAGAAAAATTATCAAAATAACCCTTGTCACGTGCCTAGCATGTGGGTGCAAGTGGAATGTGGTGCGTGTAGCCACGCGCCACCTTCTTCCCCAAATTTTCGATCGCCGATGACATCTCTGATGGCCGATCTAAAGCCACCCTCTTCAAGCCCTCACTTAATCGATCCTATTGGCACCGATTTCTGGCCGAAAGGCCACCGAAAAATGCCCTAAACAGGCTATTGCAGGTCGGCAATGGTGGTCCACCTCGTCTTTCCATCCAAGCTTCAAAGCAGCTTCAAACGTACACAAAACGATCCCAAATGCTCCAGATTTTCTCTCCTTGATGTAAGGGTCAATAGCCCTCTATCCACTCTTTTCGATTCTTCCTTTAACCCCTTTGATTTGAAGCTCCATTTTGCAAAAACCCTCGACCATTTTTGCTTCTATTTATAGGCAAAATCCGATCGTTTTGCAACAAATAAAAGGCCAAGACTTGGCCCCCAACTCTCCTAGCGCCAGATACGACCTTTCCTAGCCCTCCCTCGGCCTTCTCATTGCCAGAATCAGCCCCCATGTCCGGCAGATGGCCGCAACCGACTTCTCTGAGCATTCATACTGCATTTTTCTTTTATTTCACTTTGGCCCCCTAATTTCTTCAAATGTCATTTTGGCCCTTTTCCTTGAGCCCTCGAAGTATCCAAATATACCACTAAGTCCCAAAAGCTTGGTAATATTCATTTCATCCTCAAAATTCTCAAAAATTTACCTTTTTGATCTCCCTCGGGCAAAATTAGAAAATTACACTTAGGCCCGGCTGGTTGATTTGACCTTAAATCCATTCGTTTCAACCCGAAATTACTCAAGGGTTGTTTCATACACAAAATCTAAGTTCTCAAGACACTCCGTTGAGTCTCCAGATATTCCCTAAGTCGATTCAATTTTCTCATCCTAGTTGACAGCTGTACCAAAAACTGTTCCCGAACCAACTTCCTTCATCACCTAAAATCATAACTCGTATTACTTTTTGATACCATTACATTTTCCTTGGCTATCTAAGGTCTGGGGTACTCCCTATGATCGATTCGGTCGCTTAAGACTGCGATAGTATACCCTAAAGCCTTATTTTTCTGAAAATTTCATTTATACCCTTCATTAATTTCCATTTATAGGCTCAATAAATTTCTCAGTATTACAATTGCCACCAAAACCAAGAGCAATTAAAAGAGTTGCATCTTGAGAGAAGAAGGTTTATCGAAGACAAACAAAAAGTTAGAGAGTTAGAGAGAGAGAGAGAAGATGGTTTATTGAAGATTTATAATTGTTAGGGGTCATCTCCTAATTTTATAGTGGCTTTTTAATTGATAGGCATTGGTTTTATATACAACTCAATACTAATGACATTTATGCTGTTAATTTGAGAAATGATTAATCTTTAAATGTCAATAGTAAAATAAAATATAAAAAATAACAACAAAAGTTTGTTATCCATCAATTAAACCTCCACAATTTGGGTGACCCAAGAAGTCTCTAAATTTTAATTATATTTAAAATTAATTAATAATCAATTAAGTAATGGATTTGGGCAATCATATAAAGAAAAAAAAAGTAACACATTTGAACGTGGGTAGAATGGTGAGTTCAAAATGCTTGCTAGGTGTCATCTTATGATTTCATTTCAGGTTCACTATTCAATTATAAGCTATGGTTGGTCTCGTGAATGCAACTCACAATTTAAGAAACAAATTGAAGAGAGAAATCGAGAGAGAGAGAGAGGGAGAGA
The DNA here is from genome assembly GCA_036245055.1 of Diospyros kaki. NCBI lineage: Eukaryota > Viridiplantae > Streptophyta > Magnoliopsida > Ericales > Ebenaceae > Diospyros > Diospyros kaki. The sequence goes on from BSEG01000002.1 coordinate 25,263,948, forward strand.
GAGAGAGATTGTGCGCGACAAAAGGGTGAGGAAGGAAGATGAGGGTTTATTGCAGAAAGAAAGCTACCAAAGATTGATCTCATCGAAGAGAAAAGCCACTGAAGAAATTGTTAGTTGAAGAAGAAGAAGACGACCCTTCCTCCCCCTTAGGTGATTTCTTCCTTTCCTTTCTCTTTCCTTTTCTCTAAGATTTTGCACTATACTAGGGTTACAACCACATATGGTTGGAAGATCAGAAAGGGCTCTTCTTTTTGGAGCCTGAAATTAAACCTTATCCAAACCTAAACCATAACCAGATTAGCAACATATCCTAAAGAAAACATTAGACTCTATCGTGACTAGACTTTAAAATCTGATGAATGGTTATTAATTTAGATTCGATTGTTATTAGTTTATTCAAATTGATATGAAAGAGAATAGGTAAATTAATAGTTTTGCTTTGTTATGTGTATGCTTTTGAGATCTTGTACCATGTTGCATATCCATCGTGATTCTTTTTCAATTGTGAAGTAGTTTATTCTACAATAACATGCCATGAATTCTTACCTTTGAAGTAATGTTATTACTTGAATTAAAATGGAAAATTTTTTTTGTGAAAGATTCATAAAGAACATTTATGAAAATTGATTGACAAATATTACTTTGCGTCTAGATTCTTAGGCATGTTAACAAATCTAGAAAAACTTCCTCAGAGCTTCATGCTCATAGGGAAACTTAACCAGAATCTCAACCTCACCCTTCTTTTTGTTATAAAAAAAACTAGGTTATCAAAATTTTTTCTCATCCTCGTAATGTCTTTCTAGAACCCAATAATATTCCTTAACAATCGTTACTCTTTTCCAATATAATGCGAATCTCACTCCTGAAAATGATGTTACACTTGCCTGAATAATCTCACATTTGAAACTAAAACACCAGAGAGAAGAAGACAATAGAAGAAATGTTGTGGAAGCAAAAGGGGAGAATAAGCTATGTACAAAGAAAATAAAAAGGAAAGAAAAATTCCTCCTATTTGAGCATAAACCCAGCTATTAAACAACCTTTCCACAATAATAACTATTGTTTTATTGAATTTTCTTTGCTAATTGAATCATAATTCTAACTGCCATCTTGATGGATTGGTATGACATCAAATTCTAAACAAGTTTACAAATTTTTTACTTAAAAAGAATACTATTTTGATAAACAAGTACCAAAGTAGCATCCAAGACAAGATATTTCTCAATCTAGCATACAAATTGCCATAGTAGTAGCCTTAACATGTAGGGGCATAGACTCACTGTTCAAGTAGCTAGCGGTTCAATCCAATAATTAGGAAATTTTGCTAAGCATTGGATAATTAAGGACATGTTAAAAACCAATTTTTATTAGATTCAAACTAACAATTTAATCAAGGATTTTAAATTGAAAAAAATAAAGAAAAATAACAAAAAATGAACCTGTTATTGAACTTGTGTACAAATAAACAAGAAATGGCACAAAAAATATAACAAAATAAAGAAGAGATCAACATGTTGTTTCAATACAAACTAGAATAACATGATACAAACTAAAATACATTTTATACAAATGTGTACGTGGATAAAGTTTATACGTGAATTCTAAACATGTAAAATGTTGTGGGGATGTGCTATCTTTCTCTTATATTGTCGATTGGGGTTCAATTAATTCATTAGCAGCTAGGGGGGTCCTTAATGTCATCTGCCTTTGATGACATAACCTTTGCCTCTACCTAGTCCTCAAGTGCCTTTATGTCATTGGTCCTACATTGAACCTCATTTATGATAGTGATACACCATTTGGGGTAGTTGGATGTGTCTCTCTGGCCTGTGTGTAGTGTTTTGATGGCATGGATAACCTTCCATCTCAATTGACATGGATAACATTCGTCTCAATTCCTCATCCTTTATATTACTTAGAGGTGCACTAACTGTGGTCACAATTGGTTGGTAACTTTCTCATTGGATAATTCCTTGCAAAAATTGCTTTGGTTTCATATCAACCTTCCACTTGGGTAATTTATAGCCACTTTGATGATTTCTCATCACAAATTTCAGTTGTAATTTCTAGGAATGTATCATATTGTATTGTGAAATACTTGTTCACACCATCTCCAACCTGAAGAAATACAATCACTATTTTAATGTCATAGCATTCAAACTAAATTCCCACTATATTACTTGTTTTGTCAAGGAGTTCCTTATGTGTTCCCCCATCTTATTCTCAAATTGGTTTGTTGTTCACCAACATATATCATTGATCCTTCGTCAGGAATCATAGAGATAATTAGGAGCAGTTGTGGTAACAAAGATCAGGAGTAGTTGGATATTATTTATAGTTAATTTATAGTTACGGGAAAGTACTAGAGTAGTGGCAACTGCTGTTTAAAAAAGTGCTAGATAGCTTTATATATTAAGTTATGCCAGATTACCAAGATTATCAAGTAAATTGTGGAAGTATTTTCTCTCATTTTCTCCCTACAAATCTCTGCTTCCCTCTCTTATTCTCTCGGCTTTCTCCCTAAAGTGCTCTATTTTCTATCTTCATTTCTTTTTCTTCTTTTCCCTCTTTGTCATTAGAAATCATAGATTAAAAACCTAGGATCTTGACAATTTGGTATCAGAGTGGTTAGCTATTGAATTGTAGCTTGCAATTATAAGTCTTGAAACTATGGCAGATGGTGTTAGAAACCAGGCAACCGTGAAGAGTAAATTCTGCCTTGATTGATCCGTAGAGCCGAAAACACAAACTCCTCCAAGTCGGTCCACACGATCGACCGTTTCCACAAACGCCTTGAGTAATGCTAGTAACCCTAGGTGCCTATGAGAGAGATCCGAAATTTTCCTCTTGTTTTTCCAACTTCTTAAGTGGCCTATTTATAGAGTAAAAACCCTAATTATGCCTTTGGAAAAACCCTAAATGATTTAAGTCTGGCCCATAATCATATTGGGTTGTATCTTTCTTTTAATTTGTGGAACGGGCTCGACCCAAGTGTGTGACCCCTTTGGTCCACCATTGGGCTAGATGTAGGGCCAAATCTATTGGGCTATATGAAGGCCCAACTCATTAGAATAATTAAACTCTTTAATTAAACTTATGGGCTTCATAATTAACTCATCTCATGGGTTTCTTAATTAAACTCTTTAATTAATAGTTTTAGAATTAATCATATTAATTCTAAAACCCTACATATCATGGTTAACGCCTAGCAACATGCCATGAACGCCTAGCCAACGATGAAAAATGGACCTTTTCGATTGTAATTACCATACAGTAAAATCCTTTCATCAATCTATGTTCCAGTTGAATTTAGGGTATGGTTTTATGACGAAACCCTAGTCATCCAACAACTATGTATCCTTTCCAGATTTATGACTTGTTCGATGAAATCAAAACACCTTTTGATTTTCACCTCACCTTGGCCAAGGATTTCCTTAGTCATGAAATCATCAGAATACATAGGACATCTTCTCATCTTATCGATAAGTGATGAATCCTATTTCGACATTCACAAGCCTTCATATGTGATAAGGTTACGCCTAGTGATAATTTGTTAATGACTCCATTGGAATCTAAAAAAGAACCAAAGCGTAACCAGTCAAATATAAGACTACCATGATGTCTCAAGTCTAAGGACCAATCTGCACTATTGCAACACAGAAATTCCAATTCGACAATAAACAATTACCATTAGGAATTCTGTAGCGGGTCAATTCAGTGTACTTATTCTTATAATAAGCACCCACATATATGCACTAGTGTCCACACACCAATGTCAATGAAACAAGACATTCTCCTAATTGAGCATGCATCATATATGCTAGTCTATCCGAGTTATTAGCGTTCAATCCTAATAACTCTACGACTAGGAACATTTAAGATCAAGGCTTATAAGGAATATGTTTTATGATCGTCATCTCTATGCACGACCATATTCCATAAGCCTATCTGATCTGTGGACTTAGTCAAATATGGAAATAATAAAGACAACCATCAATGACAAATAAAAACATAATGCCTTGCAATAATAATTGATTAAAGATAAAGAGTCACAATATAAAATATGATCAATTACATGTAAATATAATTGGCTTGTGAGGCATATATCTAACAGATGGTACTTAATGATGCAATTAGAGGCACAAGTCAATCAGGTTAACACAACTTAACAAAGAATTTGAGATGAAAGATTTGGGAGTAGGGAAAAGATACTTGGAAAGCAGATTTCAAGAGATAGAGAGTCGGGTAAATTATATCTAAGTCAATAGGGATACATTGAGAAAGTTCTAGCTAAATTGAATATGCAGAAGGCTAAACCTATATACTCTGTTGGTTGCACATTTTAAACTTTCATCTAGCTTGTCTCCTCAATCAGATGATGACATTATAAGATGTCAAAAATTCCCGACTCTAGCATAGTGGGTTATCTTATGTATACTATGATTTGTATACACCCTGATTTGACTCATGTAATGAGGGTGGTTAACAGATACATTGCTAATGTAATACCCGAGAATTTCTTGAGATTATAAATGGCATTTTATGAAAGGCAACAATGAAATTTTTTGAAAAATGAAGCTATAGGGTACACTAACGCAGCTTTAAGCAACGAAATCAGTCGAAGGGAGTACCCCAGACCCTAGATGATTAAGGAAAATACAATGGTATTGATGAGTAATACGAGTTATGATTTTAGGCATGAAAAAAATTTGGATCCGGAAGAGTTTTTGGTACAGTTGTCGACCGAGCTGAGAAAATCGAATCAACATAAGGAACATTCGAAAAGTCAATGAATGTCTTGAGGACTTAGATTTTGTATATAAAACAACCATTGAGCGATTTCGGGTTGAAACAAAGAGGTTTAAGGTCAAAATGACCAACTGGGCCTCAGTTAATTTTTCCAAGAGGGAGGTCGGAAAGGTAATTTTTTATGAGTTTCGAGGGTGAAATGAGAAATAATAAGCTTGTGGGCCTTAATGGTGGTATTAGAAAGATCAAGGGTAATATGCATTGGGCTAAAATGGCATTGAAAGAATCTAGGGGGTCAAAGTGTAATAAAACAAACCTGCAGTGTGAACACAAAAGTCTGCCGCTGCTTTCTTTCGCACGTGGCCGCCATTTTTGAGGATGGGACGACCAAGGGAGGGCTGGGGGAGGTGGTATACGACGTGGGGTAGCTTCGTGGCCAAGGCTTGGCCGGTGATTGGTGGAGAGATGGCTGAATTTTGCTATAAAATGGGTAAGGGTTTGGCCAAATTTTAGCACATAATTGGCCGCAATCTTGAATGTTTTTGAGGGATTTGATAAGGGGTTTTTGATCCTTGCATCAAGGAGAAAGATTTTGGAGATTTTTGGAGGAGTTTTCATCATGTTTGAAGGCTGTTCGTGCGTCACCGAAAAACTTGAGGTGTTTTGCCATCGTCGACCTGGCTTTTCCAATGTCCTTTTGGCTGGATATTGGTGGCATTGGGATCGAATGGTCGAGGGCTTCAATTGGGTACCCTCAGATTAGCCATTGGAGCCGTCTCCAATGGCTGGAAATTAGAGAAGATGGTGGCGCGTGAGTTGCATGCGCCACACCCCACGCGCAGACACACGCTAGGCGCGTGAGGGCGTGTGAGAAGGGGTATTTTGGTAATTTTTTTCCAGTATTTTTATATATTTATTTTAGGAATTATTTTGTTGAAAAATTTAGAAAAATGTTTGAGGAAATAATTATTTTGGAATTATCGAGGTCAAAATTAGGAGAAAAATATAGAAAATTATGAAAAATTGAGGAAAAATGGATTTTGATGCTCTTTAATTAAATATGGTGTTTAGGGAGTGCCGTGGCTCGAAGTTGCGTATAAGAAAGAATGTTTGTGATTCGACACGTAAATCAAGGTCATGCACGAGGATCGAGGCAATTCGAATAAGTTCAGGTGAGTGGTTTGATTCTAGCTTTACCTGTGTTTGGAAGTGTGTTGGTGTGTGTATAGTGGGTTCAACTGAGCAGTTTTACCCTCCCGAACTTAGGATATATGTGATTGAACCAGTTCAAGTGAGTGGTTATACCCTCCAGAACTTGGGACATTATGCATTGGTGTTTTTCTTATGTACATATGGCTTCATTTGCATATTGAACATGTGTTATATTACATCAACTGTTTTTACTTGTAAAAGAGTTGGTGCATGGAGTGTGATTTTCATATTATCGGGGTATTCGTTTTCGTGTGATATGTCAGTGGGGACAAGATAGGGTCTTCTTGAGAATGGGGCAAGGTTAATCCAGGTGAACAAGTGACATGGTAGGACACTCGAGGATTAAGTATGTCGTGGCAAGGTTAACCCCAATGGTGTGTGGAATAGATTTTTCATAGGAGGTTGAGTATGCCAGGGAGATTTCTCAAGTTAGACGTGTTGCATGTTGTTGTCTCTGTATATGCCATGCTCATATGTCTTTCATGCATTTAGTAAACTGTTTCATGTTATCACTTAGATGTTTCATTATCTAATTTGGGTTATGCCCCTAGAACATTCAACATTCCAGCTAGGGACTGCTGCGAGGGCAAGGACAAGGCCGGTTAAAGGCAACGGTGTTTAGTTTGATAATCGTTGTATCATTTTGGAGGCATTAGTATTAATTTTGGTATATGTATGAATGGATGTATGATAATATTGTTATCATTTGGTAGCTTTGTATTACGTATTTTGTTGTAAAAATACTATGTAAGAATCTCATGGTAAGCCACGATATTTTGGTGTTAATATATCCGCTGCGTTATGTAATGTCTCGTTTAGTCTTAAGATTATTGATCTTGTTTGTTAAACTGGTAAGACTGGGGTTCTTGGGATCTTATCTGCATGTAAAGATTGTTCTTGAAATCACCACGGATGCCGGACATCGTACGTGTCGGGCGTGCAGTCCAACGGATTCTCTGATATTTGCGTGGTACCGTTGATGACTGTTTATAGTTCAGAAACACTAAAAATAGAGTTAGTAGTTTATTGATTTTGATTTTGTAGGTGATCTTGACAAGAAAAGATTGCTTACTGGGTATGTATTCACCATTGGAGGTTATGCTATTAGTTGGCAGGTTACCTTACAGTCCATCGTTGCCTTGTCTACTAATGAAGTTGAATATATGGCAATTAGTGAGGCTATTAAAGAAGCCATTTGACTTGAAGTGTTGATTGGTGAAATCAATCAGAATCTTAAAAATAGTACGGTCTATTGTGATAGTCAAAGTGTTATTTTCCTCACTAAAGATCATATGTTTCACGAGAAAACAAACCACACTGATGTGCAATATCATTTTATTCAGAATATTATTGCTCATGAAAAAGTTATTGTGAGAAAAATTAGCACTCCTAATAATCTTGTAGATATGTTAACCAAGTCCCTACCTACTACAAAATTTGAGCATTGCGTGGATTTAATTGGTATTCATCAGGGAGATTAATTCTCTGTGATTTCGTTTGAAGAAGGAATTCTATATAATTTCATATTTGGATTTAGATTTAAGGTGTAGATTTGTGATAATTATGACTGAAAATCCTAATTCATCAATGATTGGGTTTCCTTAACTAGATCGAGATTAGGACTTCAAATTTGATTGTGATTTGGATGTTGTTAAATTCAATTCTGATTGGAAATTATCTCATTTGGAGAAATATCCTCTTTGCTTATCTCATCTAGAGAAATATTCTCATCAATTATCTTCTGATTAGGATAGAATTTCTAATGTACATCTAAGGTCTATAAATAGGTGCCCAAGTCACTGGATTTATTTAGCAATATCCGATTAGTGATATTATGTTCTTTAGGACTTCAAATTTGATTGTGATTTGGATGTTGTTAAATTCAATTCTGACTGAGATTTATCTCATCTGGAGAAATATCCTCTTTGCTTATCTCATCTAGAGGAATATCCTCATGAATTATCTTCTGATCAGGATAGAATTTCTTGTGTGCATCTAAGAGATGATTTTAGGTCTATAAATAGGTGCCCAAGTTACTAGATTTATTTAGAAAAATCTGATTAGTGATATTATGTTCTTTTTGCACGTGATTTTTTCCAATTTGGGTTTTCTACATAAAATTTTGTGTTCATTTGTGTGATTGATAGTTTGATTATGGTTTGTATTTGATCTAATTTCATAACATTGAAAGATAATGAATGAAATTTTCCATCAAAAACTAAGGATGTAAGTTTTGGGGAAGAAATTTTGAGGTTACTGAAACTAAGATTTTGCAACATCCAAGTTTTTGCTTTTCAAGTCTTGGGTAACTTGAGATCAATGTAGAAAGGACCTTGGAAGTAATGGCAACATCCTGAAACTCTAAGGAAAGAAGCATGCTAAATCCTCCAAATCTAGGAAGAGGATTAAACGTACAAAAATGGAGTTCCAAATGTTTAAGCTAAAGACCCACAAAACAAAAATGAAGATGGCAATTTATACGCTTCACCTCTATAAATAAGAAGGATGAGTTCTTGGATATCATTGTTTGACACAAAATGAATCAAATGATCGATCTCGAAACAACTTTCAGTGCGTACAAGGATAGTTTGAACTTGACTATTAGACCACAATGATGAAGAAGAACTTGATACATTGCCATGAGAAGCTCATTTTTAGGCATTGTCCTTGCTTTCCTATAGAAATCATTATTAGATACAAGTTGGGGAAGCCTCTCCCTACTATATCTCCATTTCTTTGACCAAATACTAGTCCTCACTACATCCTGTATTGGCAAGCACATTAGAATTTTTTTTTTCTTTCACATGTGCAAGAAGGTGACTAATTATGTCTGAACTTGATCTTTCCATTTTCTTTATATAATCAATCTGCAAATTACTAGTTATTCTATCGAGGCTTTTATACAATTTGCTAGCAAAAAAGTAAAAGAACATCAAGAAGTATCCCTTTATGATATATCCTTTTATAACATCATTACTAACCCAAATCTAGATCAATATAAAGAAAAAGATAAGAATATTAGAGAAAGATTTTTGGAAACCCAGAAATCTTTCACTAATACTTTTATCTTTTTCTTTATATTGATCTAGATTTGGGTTAGTAATGACGTTATAAAAGTATATATCATAATGGGCTATTTCTTGATGTTCTTCTAATTTTGTGCCAAGAAATTCTATAAAAGCCTTGACAGAATAGCTAGTAACTTGTAGATTGATTGTATAAAGAAAATGAAACGATCAAGTTCAGATATAATCAGTCACCTTCCTGTACATGTGAACTAAAAAAATTCTAATGTGCTTCCCAATAAAGGATGCAGTGAGGACTAGTATTTTGTCAAAGAAATAGAGGCATAGCTAGGTGACCCTTCCCCAGCTTGTATTTAATAATGATTTGTACAAGAAAGCAAGGATAACGCCTGAAAATGAGCTTCTAATGGCTATGTATGAAGTTCTACTTCATCATTGAGGTTTAATAGTCAAGTTCAAACCATCCTTGTACGTATTGAAAAGTTGTTCTGAGATGAATCATTTGATTTGTTTTGTGTTGAACAATGATATCCAAGAACTCATCCTTCTTATTCAAAGAAGTGAAGCATATAAATTACCATCTTTTTTTTATTTGTGTGCATGTGTCTTCAGCTTAAACATTTGGAACTTCATTTTTGTACGTTTAATCCTCTTCCTAGATTTGGAGGACTTAGCATGTTTATTTCCTTAAAGTTTCTAGATTTTGCCATTACTTCCAAGGTCCTTGCTACATTAACCTCAAGTTTCCCAAGACTTGAAAGGATGAAGCTTGAAAGTTACAAAATCTTCAGTTTCAGTAACCTCAAAATTTCTGCCCCAAAACTTACATCCTTAGTTTCTTATGGAAAATTTCATTCATTATCTTTTAATGCTACGAATTTGAATCGAATACAAATCAAAATCAAACTATCAACCACACAAATGAACACAAAATTTTACGTGAAAAACCCAAATAGGAAACCACAGGCAAAAGGAATGAAATATCACTAATCGGATATTGCTACAATAAATCCAATGAGCTTGTCACCTATTTATTGATCTAAAATCATCTCATAGATGTACATAGGAAATTCTATCCTTATCAAAAAATGATTCATGAGGATATTTCTCCAAATGAGATAAGCTAAGAGGATATATTTCTAAATGAGATAAATTTCAATCAAAATTGAATTTGACAACATCCAAATTATAGTCAAATTTGAAGTCCTAATCCCGGTCTAGTTAGGACTCCCAATTATAGATGAATTAGGATTTTGAGTCATAATTATCGCAAATCTCCACCTTGACTCTAAATCCACATATGGAATTATCTGGAATTTTTTCTTCTAATGAAATCATGGAGAATTAATCTCCCTGATGAATACCAACTAAATCCACACAATGCTCGAATTTAGCAATAGGTAGGGACTTGCTTAACATATCTACAGGATTATCACGAGTGATGATTTTTCTCACGGTAACTTCTCCACAAGGAATAATATTCCAAATAAAATGATATCACACATCAATGTGCTTCGTTCACTTATGAAACATATGATCTTTAGTGAGGAAAATAACACTTTGACTGTCACAATAAACTGTATTATTTTAAAGATTCCCACTGATTTCTCCAATTAACCCTTTGAGCCAAATGACTTCTTTAATAGATTCAATACTCACTATATATTCAACTTTAGTAGTAGATAGAGAAACAATAGACTATAAGGTAGCTTTCCAACTGATAACACAACCACCAAATGCAACTACCCAAATTTTCAAGGCAAAGAACAAGGTGGCTAAGTGTTGTGCTCAGAACAAGGTGGCTAAGTGCTATGCTCACAATAGTTATCTTCGAAAAGAGATAGAAGAATTAAGTGTGGTTCGAAGGAACTTCAATGGAAGAAGCTAGCCCAGAGAAGGTTGGAGATTAAAAGAGGTTCGAGTTAGGGGATGATTGGCGGTCAATTTTGTAAAATCTTATTATAATTATGCCCATTTTTTAATTTTAAAATTGGTATAATTGAATATTTATGTGTAATTTGTAGTTATATGCAGATTTAGATGGAAATAAAATTTAAAGAGGAATTAGGGGTGAATTGGATGCCTGATGGTGGAGTTGAAGACAAGTTCACTTTAAAGCCCACATGTTCAAGCCCAAATTGAAGTCTAGTATGAAGGCCTACTCTTTGGAATTAAAAGGTCAGCCACATGTGTAATTGTGAAGCCCAATTTGAGGTAGCCATGAAGAATTAAATTGAAGAATTGACCCAGCAAGTCAAAGCCCAGCAATTGAAGCCCAGCAGCATGGAAGCAGGCACACAACAGCTTGAGAAATGCGGTCCCCTCACTGTAAATTCATTCAAGTGCAAGGGCATTTCAGAGGTGCATTATACATATATATACACGGCTACAACGCTGAAAAAGGAAGTCTCCCAGCGGCATTTTCACGGTAATAAGGGAGCACAGTGCGTAGGAAGGAGGAGGAATTCTCGATAAAATTAATTTTTAGATTCTTGCCAAACACTTGAGTTTGGATTGAGATATATGCCTAATCCGGAAACCTCATGCCATGTATGTGGATTGCCCAACCTGAAAATATTTTCATCCCCAAACTTAAGTGTACATTATATACATTTCGGTTTATGGTGGTTGCTTAAGTTATAGTCAGTATGCCATGTATGTGGGTTATTAGAATTAGAACCATCATCATCTTGAAACGTAATCAATAGCAAATGTCTTAAAATTAATTTAACCTGATGATACCATCCTTCGTGAGTCTTGGGAAATATTTGGATTGACACTGAAATTTTCTTGATTCGAGACGTTTGGTTTTCAGTCGCACATTTAATTCCCTTTTTTCTAAAATCAGTTGAATTGATCTGATAATCCCATTCAGCATATACAAATTTTTGCTGCTTTTATTTTCGTCTTAATAAAGATCTCGGAGTGAATCGAGCTGGACTCCCATCTAGTAAATAAATTTGTACTACAACGCACACTCATACATTGGCGAGTATAAACGTTCTATGCTTGCATGTTTGATTTTTTTCCTTTATTTTTTTGTGTATTTGTTTAATTAATTGCACAGAGTTAAGCACAGTCATGGGATTTTAGAGCTTGGCATGGGATGTATTCGGATATGAGAAGCTGGGTATTCAGATATGTGAAGCTTTATTCGAATATGAAAAAGCTATATCCAGATATGTTAAGATGTATTCGGATATGTGAGAAGGAGAAAAGGACTAATCCGGATATGCTAGGGGATATTAGGATATGTTAATGGAAAAGAATAATGCATGTATTCAGATGGTGTGAGGGGTGTTCAGATATGAGGGGTTATGTATTCGAATAGCAATAAGCTTATTCGGATATGTGAGAGAAGGGGAAGAACCATATCCATATATGCTAGAGGGTATTTGGATATGTGAGAAAAGAAGAGGAAGGCTTGTTCGGATAGCTTGAAAGGCATCCGGATATATTAAGATGTATATTTGGATATGAGGGCATATATTCGAATATGTGAGACAAAGAAGAAAGAGTTGTTTCTAGATATGGGGGATTCTATTCGGATATGCCAAGGGAGAATGAAAGATATCCAAATACCTTAAAGTTATATTCGAATATCACTCTGTCAAGAAGAAAAATGGCATCCGGATAGCATAGAAAGATTTAGATATCAGCCACGCGTCTTATCTTTATGCTTACTTTCTGGCCAAACAAGGCATTAATCAAGAGCAGGGCATGGAAAAATCAGAGAAAACATGGCTGGGAGAGGGTTAATATACTTAATGTCTTCATAAATTAATTAGAGGGATGGTGTGATGGTGAGGATGCAATCATATGAGGCTGGGCAGCTATAAATAAGAGAAGAGGGTTCAGGAAAAGAAAGAAAAAGAAAAAGAAGTCTTAGGCTTGAAGATAGAGGGAAGACTAGTGGAGATTCAAGGAAGAAGAAAATGTCGTCAGTAGCGAAGGATAGAAAGCAAGGTGGGAATGAAGGTCAAAGAAGATCATCGTAAGAGAAATTTTAAGGAAAGCTCCCTCCCCTATTCTTTACGTAAAATCCATCATTTTATCTTTTATCTTCTTGACTTTGTTGTAACCTCCATCTTGAGCATGAAATAGGGTTTGTCTCACCTTATTACTCCTTGGGAATGATGCTTCTTGGCTAGGTTCAGGCGTATGCAAGATATTGGGTCATCTTGCAAGAATATGGTATATGGGTTGGGTTTTGTGTTCTGAGTTCATTGAGTTTAATGTGAGCATGTTAACGTATTGAGGGTTTAAGCAAAGAGGGTGATGAGATCAATGGAGCTGTAAAAGATGCCAAAGATCCTCTAAGCCTACAAGGAGGTCCAATCACTAGAGCAAAGGAAAAGAAAATGAGAGAAACACTCAATGGGCTAATTGAAGACATTCGAGCCAAACAAGGCTTTACTGATGCATCTACCAATTGGAAGACAACAAGTGGAAGTCAAGCCTATGTCTATTTAATCAGCATGCTAGCCCATTAGAAAATGACACGTGGCACCCAAGATTAAATATAAACAAGGAAAAGAAAATGTGGTTGCAGATGCATTATCTTGCAGGTATGCCCTTATTTCAACTTTGAATGCTAAACTGCTAGGATTTGAATTTATTAAAGATTTGTCTCCTAGTGATCTAGATTTTGCTAATGTCTATGGTGCTTGTGAGAGGTATCTATTTAGAGAGAACAGAATGTGCATGCCTATAAGTTCTTTGAGAGAATTACTTGTGCGAGAGGCTCATGGGGGTGGCCTAATGGGTCATTTTGGAGTGAGAAAAACATTAGATGTATTAACTGAGCATTTCTTTTTTCCACATATGTGACGGGATGTTGAGAGGGTTTGTGGAAAGTGTATCACTTGTAAGCAAGCCAAATCAAGAGTTTCACCCCATGGTCTATATACTCCTTTACCTATTCCAAATGAACCTTGGGTTGACCTTTCTATGGATTTTGTATTGGGTTTACCTAGGTCTAAGAGGGGAAAAGATTATGTTTTTGTTGTTGTTGATAGGTTCTCCAAGATGGCACATTTCATTCCATGCCATAAATCAGATGATACCAACAACATTGCAGATTTGTTCTTTAAAGAGATTGTTCGCTTACATGGCATGCCAAAGACTATAGTCTTGGATTGAGATGCTAAATTGTTAAGCTACTTTTTGAAGACGTGGTGGGGTAAGTTGGGAACAAAACTTTTATTTTCTACTACTTGCCACCCACAAATGGATGGACAAACTGAAGTAGTGAATCGCACTTTGTCTACTCTATTGCATGCCATCATTCAAAAGAATTTGAAGAATTGGGAGGAATGTTTACCGCATGTGGAATTTGCATATAATGTAGTGTCCATTCCACCACTAACCATTCTCCATTTGAGGTAGTTTATGGTTTTAATCCACTAACTCCATTGGATTTATTACCTTTACCACTTGTTGAGTGTGTCAATTTAGATGGAAAGCAAAAACCAGAAATGGTGAAACACATGCATGAGAAAGTTCGGGAGCAAATTCAAAGACGAACCAAGCAATATGTTACTCAAGCCAACAAAGGTCGAAAGAAACTAGTTTTTGAACCAAGTGATTGGGTTTGGGTACATATGCATAAGGAGAGATTCCCAGCTCAAAGGCGTTCTAAGTTGCATCCTAGGGGTGATGGACCATTTCAAGTGATTACTAGGATAAATGACAATGCCTACAAGTTGGATCTACCTGGTGAGTATAATATTAGTGCTACCTTTAATGTTTCTGATTTAACTCTTTTTTATGTAGGTGATGATTCGTGGACAAATCCTCTTGAGAAGAGGGGGACTAATGAGATCAAAGGAGCTATAAAAGATGCTAAAGATCCTCTAAGCCTACAAGGAGGTCCAATCACTAGAGCAAAGGAAAAGAAAATGAGAGAGACACTCAATGGGGTAATTGAAGACATTCGAGCCAAACAAGACTTTACTGATGCAATTATGTCCATGTGTAGCTGGCCAACAAAATAGTTGTTTAATTTGTTAAATTGTATTATGGAGAAAGAGGGGACTAGCCATTAAGGTAGTGGGGTGTGTGTGTGGCTGGTAGTTATTGAGCATTTGGGTAGTGGTAGTTATTGGGTTTATGGGTAGTTATTTCAGATTGGTAGTTATTTCATATTTGTTCTTCTATTTAAAGGAAATTGTAAACACTTCAAGAGGCTGGTTAATTTTCGTGATTATTGAAAGGAGAACTTTCTCACTTGGTTTTTCCAAAAACTTAAGACTTATCAAGATTGTTCCAATCTTGTGGCGTCCAATTTCCAAGGCTTATCACTCCCAATTTCTTTTCTTATTCTAGAGTGTGGTGTCTATATCATTCTTTTTCGTATTTTGTTTTGTTTGCTTGAATCTGGTTTAGCTTTCTTAGGATGAAACTCATCTTGTTCGTTTAATAAGTGCATGAGATGGATTTTATGGGGTTATGTTAAACGTTTTAATGGAAAAGATAGCAGGAAGAGGCATGAAAAGCTTATGAACTGTCAAGTTTAAAGTATATACTAATGTTATCTATGTGGGATTCTGCCCTTGAACTACTTAAATAAATATTTTCATAACAACTGTGTAAAGACCCTTGCATATACATGATGATGTGAGTTGCATATGATCATGCATGATATTGTATATATGATTATTAAGTGCGGTTTATGATGGGTATTTGCTCTCTTGGCCTCATAGCAATAGCATTACTATCGTTGTGCCGGTTACGTTTGGGCACGTTAGGCGTGTGCTGCCATGCCAAAGAGGGTGACGTATAGTTGATGAACATTATGGGCTTTGATTTTGCATATGGTATTATTAAATATATTGATAGGCATGAGCCTTGTTATAGGCATTTCCCGCATCACTCCTTACGGGCCAGACTCGATCTAATGGGCTGGCCCAATCGCCCGGAGCCTAGAAGGCCCATGCGACCTTGTCAAAGAAAGTCCATACACCACCAAAATCCACAGCTCATAAAGCGAGCTCTTCACAAGCTCCCAGTAAAACCCTCAGTTCACTGGCCTAAATACCTCCAGCTCGCACAGATGGCAAAGCTGCTAAGAAGTCAAAGGTGGGGTCTATTTACTTTATCTACAATAGCCCATACTCCTCGAGATGAGGATCCCAGTCATGGTTTTGTACATATGATAAGCACTATTTGTACCCCGTTATATCATCTTTATATTTCTATATATTATCCAAATTGTAAAGGCCCCTAATTATAAATAGGAGTCAGAGATATCATGAGGGGTACACACAGAGACACATATAAAAAAAAGGCAAACAGAAAGAATAATCAGACACCGCCATTCTGAAAGAATGATCAGAGTGCAGTCGTGGAGTAGGCATCGTTCTGGACGAACCACGTGAAAATTGCTTGTGTGGACTCATATCTGGGATCTTTGTTTTCTTCTGCTTGGCATTGGAGACTCACTGATCGCGGCCCAAAACGAATCACGGTCGGCTGAAATTGAACGTCGACATTTTGGCGCTAGAGGAAGGGGCTGCTCTAATCAATAGCCATGGCAAGAGGAAAGAATACTCGAAGTTCCGAGGCGGCAGTTGACCCACCAAAAAATCACCGTGATCGACCGCGAGATTTTCCACCAAATGTAGGGCCCGTTGCTTCGACAGCATATATCCCTTTACCACTGCCAACCGGAGACGCCACCGGCATACCACCATGATTTCCTATTCAAACCACGAACCAAATGATCAGGACAGGGGCGATCCGGGACTGGTAGCAATGCCAAGAAGCGTTAGAGAATACAGTGATGCAGCTTGCTGACGCGATCAGAATTCTGGCCCAAGCTCAAGCGCGGGCCGCCCATGATCCACCGGCTTCACCTCGAAGGGTCCGCCAACCACAAGAAGAAAGACCTTCGCCTGCGGAAGAGGATATCGGGGATAACTATCTATTCCCAGTTCACCACTCCCTAATCTGGAAAAGAAGTAGGCGATTGCAGGCCCAGAAATCAGCAAGCCCAGACTCAACTGTGGAAGAGCTATATCAAAGAGTCTGACAGTTGGAAGAACAACAAGGAGTCTGTAGCCAGAATAATGGTCGTGGGGATAGGACGCCGTTCACCAGAGAGGTTGAAATCAAACCCCTCCCCTAGAGATTCAAAGTCCCAAGTATTCTACAGTACAATGGGGACAACGACCCCTATGATTACCTGGATGTGTACAACGTGCAAATGGATTTGCAGACAACCAGCTCGCTAGTTAAATCCTGCACCTTCCCAGCAATCTTGGGTGATATTCCCTGAGCTTGGTTTAGGAGCCTTCTGCCTCGCAACATCAGCAGTTGGGAGGAATGTCAACAGAGATTCCTCAATCAATACAGGGCCCTGAGGAGGCAGCTCGCACCACCGTCTCACCTTGTCACAATGTTCTAGAAAGCAAGCGAGCCCTTGAGGGATTATATTGCCAGATTCAGACGTGAGGTGAGCAACGTCGAGGATCCCTCCGATGAAGTGTCCTAACGACGACCTCCGTCGATCTTCGAAAAGATGGAAAACTCTATGAGAGCATTTATAGGACCCCAGTTAAGGATTTGGGGGAATTTTATGAACGAGCTTCCAAGGAGATCTGATGGGAAGATGTCTTTGGGCCAAAGAAACCCATCAGAAAAAGCTGGGGGCTCCAACCAGAATAATAGAAAAAATAACGGAGACGCCGGAAGGGAAGCTCGAGGGGAGCGCTCAAACAACGAAGTGTTCAAACGAGCTCACAAGGCAGAGAGAGATGAGTGACCTCCGAGGCTACGGCGTTTCAATAGCTATTGTGTCCTGTCTGACCCCCAAGAAAGGATCTTCGCCATGGAAAGGAACAAATAGGAGTTTGGGAAGCCCAACTCGCTAAGAACTCCCAATAAATTCAGAAATAAGGAAAAGTTTTGTGCGTCTCACAACGAGGCGGGCCACAACACCTTCGAATGTTGGGCCTTAAGAGACACCATTGAGGATCTGATAAGAAGAGGTCGCTTGAAAGATTACGTGATGCAACCAACCAATCAACCGAGCCAACCACCGGCATAGCAATCGCCCCCTTTGATAATGAACGCTCATCGGCTGTGCGAACTATCCGCACGATTCATGGTGAACCTCACCCTGTGGGATCTTCCCATAAATCTCGCGACAAGTACATAGGTGAAGCTAACCATGTCTGGTTGGCAAGATCAGACTAGCAGTTGCTTCCCGCGAAGAGGGCTAGGGGTGACCCGATTCTAGAAAAAATGGTCTTCTCAGAAGAAGAGGCCAGAAATGTCCATTGGCCGCATAACGATGCGCTCGTTATACGGCCCCAGATCGACAATTCCAAAGTGTGAAGGATAATAGTGGACATGGGCAGCTCGGTAAATGTAATGTACAGAGCGTGCTTCGATCAGATGGGTTTGGGACCAGAAACATTGATCTCGTCCCTAGAACCACTCTACGGATTTACGGGTAATGCAGTGATCCCCATCAATTGGACTAGCCTTCCCTTTACCATCGGGGATGCGAATCGCCAGGCCACCACTTTGGTGGAGTTCCTAATTATAAACTGCACCTTAGCATTTAATGTCATGCTTGGAAGGCCGGCAATGAATGACCTGGATCTGGTCACTTTGACCAGATCATTATTAGTGAAATTCCTGACCCCCAATGGAGTAGGGTGTGTACGAGGTGAACAGCACCTCGCAAGACGTTGCTACGAAGATGCCCTAAAAATAGGAGACAAGGGAAAGAAAGTAAATGTCATCGCAAAAGATAACCCGCGATCTACCAGCCAATGGGGGGCTAATCATGACCTAGATCCCCGTGAGTTGGATTGTGACAGGCCCACAGGTCTAGTGGAAGAGCTCGAAGATATCTCTGTCAGTGAGGTGGACGAAGAAAGATACCTCAAGCTAGGAAAAAATCTAGCCCCCAAGGTAAAATCCCAACTTACCAATTTCCTTAAAGCTAACCTCGATGTATTCGCATGGAACCACGAGGATATGGTAGGAATCACCCCAAAAGTTATGTCGCACAGGCTTAACATAGATCCGAGCTACAAGCTAGTATGCCAAAAGAGGAGGCCAATGACTCCTGAGCGTTATGCCGCTCTCAAAGAAAAAGTGGATAAGCTCTTGGCAAACAATTTTATTAAAAAGGCCCACTATCCGGTCTGGGTGTCTAACTCGGTCCTGGTGGAAAAGAAAAATGGGAAGTAGAGGACTTGCGTCGACTTCACCGACCTGAACAAGGCTTTCCCTAAGGTTAGCTTCCCTCTCCCAAGAATCGATCAGCTCATGGATGCCACAGCTGGTCACCAGCTCCTCAGTTTCATGGATGCCTATTCGGGCTACAATCAGATCCCCATGAACCCCACCGACCAAGAGCACACCTCGTTCATTACCGACCGGGGTTTTTACTATTATAAGGTCATGCCTTTTGCCTTGAAGAATGTTGGTGCGACCTACCAAAAGTTGGTCAACACGATGTTTGAAGCTCTGATCGACAAAACCATAGAAGTATATGTGGACGACATGCTGGTAAAGTCTAAATAGGTAGTAGACCATGTTTTCGATCTGAGAGAAATGTTTGCAGTCCTCAGGAGCTATCAGATGAAGCTCAATCCACTCAAGTGTGCCTTTGGGGTAGCCTCTAGAAAATTCCTCGGGTTTATGGTGAACAACAGAGGCATCGAAGCCAATCCAGACAAAATAAGGGCTTTACTAGATATGAGGTCACTCGTGAGGAAAAAAGAGGTATAAAGCCTCAATGGAAAGGTTGTGGCTCTGAGCCGTTTCATCTCTAAAGTAACTGATAAGTGTGCCCCATTCTTCGAGCTCCTAAAAAAGGCCCAAGACTTGAGATGGATAGAAGAATGCGAGTTCGCATTCTAACAGCTAAAGGAATATATGGGACGGGCCCCACTGCTCGCCAAACCTAAGGAGGGGGAAAAGTTGATCTTATACTTGGGAGTATCCCAACACGCTCTCAGTACGACCCTCGTTCGAGGGGAAAAAAGGGTGCAGCACCCCATATTTACGTCTTCAAAAGCTTGGTCAATGCGGAAACAAGGTACGGACTAGTTGAAAAACTGCCTTACTATTTAATAATGGCATCCAGGAAGCTACAACCTTATTTCCAAGCTCATGAGATAGAAGTCCTGACCAAGTACCCACTAAAACAAATCTTGCAAAAATAGGACACCTTGGGTCGCTTACTAAAATGGTCTATCGAGCTCGCTCAGTTCGATATTAAGTACAAGCCGAGGACGGTGATAAAGGGTCAAGCGTTGGCAGATTTCATTACTGAGTTCACTGGACCGATTGACGAAGAAATGGAAAACTTGAAAAGGCCATCCTAGGAATTATACGTCGATGAATCATCAAATGAACAAGGAGCGGGAGTTAGGGTCATGTTAATAAGCCCCAAGGGTCACAAAATCCTCTGCACCCTGAGGTTCTGATTTTCGGCCACTAATAATGAATCTGAGTACAAGGCCCTACTAGCAAGGCTCTGACTGGCAAAGGAAATACGAGCTGAATCCTTGGAGATCTTCAGTGACTCTCAACTGGTTGTCAATCAAGTACGGGGAGAATACCAGGCCAAAGATACAAAGATGGTTGCATACTTACAAAAGGTATGCGAACTCTTAGCCACTTTCAAAAAATATGAAATGCACCAGATTTCTCGCTCCCAGAACTCTCATGCAAACGTGTTGGCCCGCCTAGCAACTGCCCGAGATGCGAAATTTTTGGGAGCTATACCTATGGATTTCTTAGCCACTCCTAGAATAGAATAATAAGCTGAAATGTTGGCAATCGCAGTCTCCCAAAACTCATGGATGATTCCCATTTTGGGTTATCCGGAAGACAAATTGGAAGCACGTCGTCTGCGAGCTCAAGCAGCTCGATATTGTATCTATGATGATAGATTGTATAGGAGGGGGTTCTCGGCCCCACTCTTGAGGTGCATTAACCGCACCGACTACCAAACCGTGCTGGGAGAAATTCACGCAGGCCACTGCGGTAATCATGCCGGGGTACTTTCGCTGGCACAAAAGACACTACGGCAAGGGTTTTATTGGCCCACCATAAAGCAAGATGCTATAGAGATAGTAAAAAAAATGCGAGAAATGTCAAAAATTCACCAAGGTTCCACGAGCTTCGCCAGCTTACTTGCAGTAGATGAGCAGCCCATGGCTTTTTGCCATTTGGGGGATGGATCTGATCGGACTATTTTCGACAGCTTGCAGAAGGTGCAAGTATGCCATAGTGGCAGTTGACTACTTCACCAAATGGGCAGAAGCCAAAGAACTCGCATAGATCACCAACTCAAAGGTACAAACATTTACATGGGATAATATCATCTGCAGGTTCGGAGTTCCATAACGAATAATAACAGAAAAAGGAACCCAATTCACCAGCGAGCAATTCATCCAGTTTTGCGAGTTGATGAGGATCCGAAAAAGTTTCACCGCTGTGGACCACCCCCAAGCCAATGGGCAGGTCGAAGCTGTTAACAAAATAATCGAGCAAATCCTGAAAACAAAGCTTGATGCTAGAAAAGGGGGCTTGGGTGGATGAACTACAAACAGTGTTTTGATCTTATCGAACGACAGCACGGGAGAAACCCCATTCTCAATGGTGTACGGATCCGAAGCTATAATACCTGCAGAGAATGACCTGACCAGCAACCGGAGGGCCACCTTCAACTCCGAGGACAATGACGAGCTGCTAGCGACAAACCTCAACTTGCTCGAAAAAGTGAGGGATGTAGCTCGCATAAGGGTCGCCATCTATCAACAAAGGGTGGCACGATACTACTATAATACCCCATATTTTTGTGAAGATGCCACGTATTTTAAGTGAGTTTAAAATACCAAAAAATGTGTTTGAAATGGCAACAAGTGACCGAATCGGTCGCAGGGAGTGCCCTGGAGCTTAGATACCTAAGGGTAAAGGTATTTTTTTGATGAGCATCTAGAGGCGAGATTTGTGACACTGAAAGAAATTAAATCAGAGACGGTTTTTCGATTGTAGCCTAAAATAGCCAAATGATGATAAGGGACTTCAGAAAATCGTATATATCGAGTAATTTTGAGTTATTAATTTTGAGATTTTAAATATCTCGATAAATTTAATGTTTGAGGGTGTAATTGTAATTAGAGAATTATCCAAACGAAATAAGGATAAAAATTAAGAGCTTATGTGGTAAAATATTAAAGATGAGGACTTGAAATAAGGGTCAAATGTCATTTGAAAGAACTTTGGGGAATTAGCTTGGATTTCAAAAGTTAAATTCATTCTAACTTTGGATTTCAAAAGCCACTCAATTATAGGTTTGAGTCTTTGGAGTCCATGGCTAAGATTGTGACAAGTGGCATAATATGATTGGTTGAAGAAATCTATAAATAGGCACCATGGGTTGTTCTCAAATCATTCCAAACAAGTTTGAGATTTGAGGCACTCTAAGAGTAGGAGCTTGCTCTAGAGAGAGAGTAGGAAGTTCGGCAAGAAGGCGGGAAGGAATCGAAGGAGAAGCCAAGTAGAACGAGCCTGGTCGGAGTTACGAGTCTTTGTCGAAATTCACCAAAATCAGTTAGAAAAAAACCAAGCTAAGTCTTTTTTTTGATAATCCTATAGAGGGGGAAGATAGGGTCACGTAGGTTCAAATAGGGGTCAAATTGGAGTTAAAATGAGGAAGTTATGGCCGAAATACCAAATCGAGGCGAAGCAGTCTGAAACTGCTGTGCAGCGCGTGAGATACACGCGCCGAAAAATAGCTGTGTGTGAGGGCGCGTGGCCAATATTCTTAGTGTGCGTGAGAGGGCGTGAGGGGTCCTTTGTCCATGAAATTTTCCAGTTATGCCCTTACTTTAATGCCCCTCAACCCTATATAAAAATATTTGAGGTTAGGTTTATCAAAACGTGTGTTTTCTGCAAAAACCTAGGCCGTTTGCTATGAAATTATACCGTCCGAGAGATAAACCAATAAAGTGAGACTCCTATACTCCAAATCCTATTTTTATTCTCTTATGAGAGACTTCTATTACATGAGACATGTTTCTTGAAGTTCTTATACGTAAACTCTTATTGTTCTCTTACGTGAAATCATGTTGCATATATAAACTGAATTTTCCTGAAAATATATGCTATTGGCTTTTTAACTGTTGCATTTATAAAATTCGTGTGGCCATACCGTTGTACCTATTTGTTGTTGGCCGAGGGTAAAAGTTGGATATCCCCCGAGAGGCGCTATGCGTGCGCCATTAAGAAAGCTCTCGTGGGGAAGACCGTGAGTCTAAGGCACAACGAATGTGGTGCTTACATGAGTTCTATGAAGTCGGGCCAAAGTGACATGGTTAGGGACCTCCCTTGAGGCGCTATGCGTGTGCTATTGAGAAAGCTCTCGTTGGAGGAGGCTGACGTGTTCACGAGGCACTTCGAGTAGTTCTCTTTGTCTTCTCATACATTTTATACCTGATCATGCATCGATATAAACTGTTTTTGGAGTTTCTCACTAGAAGATTCATCTTTTAATTGGACTATGTCCCTGGAATATTCAAATGCTCCAGGTTTGACAAGCAGCTCTAAGGGAAAGGAGGTAGCTGAAGAATAAGTTTAATTTGCTGTCTGTAGTATTTTAGAATATCTTTATTTATGTGCGAACCTATGTAATTTTGAATATGTTTAAAATGTTCAGTTATCACTTGCTAGCGATGATGTCCTTGTAATATCTTTGTAGACATCTTAAACAATTTTATGATAAATAAAGCATTTTGGTTGTGAACTGTATCAGGTTCAATCTAGCTTCCGTATTTGAAATTTTAACACCTGTCTTAGTTATTCGATTATTGGGTTTGTTAAGCTGAGAAGGCGAAAATTAGGGTTTTTGGGATATTGTGTGATGTATGACAGCTATTGTGATATGAAAAATTTTTATATTCCTGAAATCCTAAGTTATAACATGCCAAAAAAATTGGTGTTACAATTACAACAGGAAGGTTCGAATCTGACAATACGACGTCGGAAGCCTGGTATTACGTCTGATACTCCCAGGAGCTCGCACGGCGAGCGATGACACCCTAGGCCCCAACTGGGAAGGTCCATTTATCATCAAGGAGAATCTGGGTAATGAAGCATATCATTTGGAAAACGTGGACGGGACCCTTCTCCCTCAAGCTTGGAACGCGGAACACCTTCGTCCTTACTACCAATGAATGTAACTGTTCTTACCTATGCTTCGTCTTTTTATTGCAAGTAACTTTCGTAGATCTGATTAGAATCTATGAATTTTTTCTGGTATTCGATTGAATATCTTTGAAATGAGGGGTCACAAAATCTTCGTTTGCGAGCTAGGACCCATTCAACCTAGCCACTACGCTATGGTTTTCGGTTTAACTTAGCATCCATCTTGGGACCCCCCCCCCCCAAGCTGAAGGATTCACTAGTTGAGGTCCTTTCATCTTGACTTAAGTCATGGATTGCAACCTACTTGAGTGTTCCTTCTCGACGAAGTTATTCTCATTGATATTCTATTGAGTATCCCTAAAGTTGCAAGCTGAGAACCATTCAACTTGACTTAAAGTCATGGCTTGAGTTCTATTAGGTAACCTCCTCCGATAAATAAACAAACCAATCGAAGAGTCTCTAAGACAAGGTCCTTTCATCGTGACTCAAGTCATGGTCTGTGACCTACCTAGGGGTTCCCTTTCGGTTCAATTAAAAACTTGTAAAAATCATGGTATGTTAGCTGGGATCAACCTATGATCCGCCTAGACATATAACTTGGTAATACAAGTCAGTCGAATGAAAGCCATGGATTGTCAGCTAAGGTGGCAGGACAATCTACCTGGACATGTATCTGTGCAAGCTTTTCATCATCACTTATGTTATATTTCTTTGGGAAGTGTTAGTTGAGGTCTGCCTAAATTTGTTTAAGTATGTCCATTTACGACCTACCAGACACATCTTGATTGTCAACTATTGTGTTCATTAATCACGAGCTGTTTAAGCCGTGGCATATTAACTGAGATTGCAAATGCATCTCAACAAAGTTTTTAGTATCATATTGTTAAAGACGTGTTATCTGGGGGTGGTCCTCATTTAAGTATGGATGATCGCACCTTACTAGACATGCATTGATGGTTGATACGTCTATTGCTGATGACCTGTTTCAAGCTTGCTAATCTGCGAGTTGGGATTTCTCCAGATATATCTGGGCTTATCGATCTTAAGTTATATACTTTTAAAAGACTTCTTCAAAAAGTTATACCTTTAATGCAAGAATCTCTTGGAGCTCGTGTTAAAGTCAAGTCATGAAGATCGACTCAAATTATATTATGAAGGTTCGTTCTCGTTAAGTTCTTTTAACTTTGAGATTGATTGGCGTGAGTTCGATGCAAGATGAAAACAAGAAACAGGAGTTTAGAAAATTTTGATTTCATTAATGAAATACATCTGTTACAAAAAGAAAAAAAAAACTAAGAAGTCTAGTTAGGAGGAGCGATAGCCTCAGCAGGACAAGCATAGACAGCTTCAGAGGGCTGAGCTTCGACGGCCCTGGAGGGATCGACCTGGTCACAAGCAGCTGCTACAGAAACCTCTAACGACTCAAGTGGGGTGGCAGCTTCGGTAGCCTCAACTGTGTACCATTTCACCTCCTCAACGGCCAGCACACCAAAGAAAGAAAAATCCATCTCGGGATGATTCAACCATAAGGTGTACAGGAATGCCGAACAGGTGTCAGACCTGGTTTCGCTTGAATCTATCCGAGCTACCACTTCTACCTTGATGTCTTCGATGGTCTGCTTCGCGATCTGCTTGCACTGATCAGCCCAATTGTCAGCCTGCTTTCGCTCATCCCTAACTTGCTATAGCTCCTCCTTATCCTTATTCAGCTCATCAGTGAGCTTGGAGTTGGCGGACTCCCACAAATGCTTTGCACGACCAAGCTCCTCGTCGAGTTCCCTGTTCCTCTGAATCGCCTCCCTCAGGCGCACCCTTGAACTCTCGACCTCTTTCTGGGCAGCAAGGAGCTCGGCCTGCTGGGCCTCTTTCTCCCCCTTGAGTTTCCTTATTTCGCCTTCGTAGGTGACCTTCGCTGCCTGGAGCCGCCCTTCAAGATCCTGCCGACATTTTTTGGCCTTCATGGCGGCAAGAGAAGTATGCAATACACAGAGGATTAAAAAAAAATAATAATAAATAAATAAAAACTTGAGGAGAAGAAGCTCGAGCATACTAGGAAACTAGTGCAAGCAATGTAGTTATCGAGCACCTCCCCCTTCACCTCGTCCTTATCCAGGGACTTGACAGACGTGCCCACGATTTTGGACATCTCGTCCATAAGAGCATGGAAGAAGATTGATCCAGGCAACGGGTCCTGTGTAGGCTCTCAATTTGCCCCTTCCTTAGAGGCTTTGGCCCTTTTTTCCCTACCGGTCTCCCGCTGCTATTGCTCCGGTCCTCTTTTTAGCCTGGTAGTGGGGGGGTTGGGGGCCTCCCTAGCAACCTTCTTTCCCCGAGTTTCGATTGAACCCTGGTTGTGGGGAACAAGGGCTCTTTGCTCTTGTCACTATTGGTGAGGTTTTTATTGCTGCTGATGTTGTTGGGTGGGCTGCTGCTATTGAGATCACGGCCGAGGTTGTGGCTACTCCAATCTCCCCTCTCGCGAATATGAAGTGGCGGACAAAGTGGCACTCGACCTAGCTCCAGGCCTCTTCGGCATGACGAGATCGAGGTTCACCATAGCCTCAGTTTGGTTGCTTGACGCGGACGTTTGAAAGGCGGATGGAAGGACCTTCACACCCAGGACCCCGATGTAGTTCCCTTTCATAACCCCAATGTTAAGAGGGGGCGTGAGCTCGAGGTTTCTGAGCAGCTCGTGGGTGATCTCTAATTCTTCCGAGCCCGAACCTGCAGCAACGAGCTTGTCCAGAACCCCGATCTCCTCGGTTGACAAGTCTGGTCTCCTACCCGCAAGATCTGCATAGCAAAGAAAAATGTTAAAGACGTGAGGCAAAAAGAAACAACCTAGGTCAACCCACATGCCTTTACCTAGAGCAAGCACGAAGCTAGTACTTTTGAGCGATGAAAGCGAAGGGCAAGTGACAAAGAACCAACTGGATTTATAGTCACCCACGTTGGATTTGCCCTTTGCCCTACCTTGAGGAAGGAAGAATTTGTATTGCGAAGGACGAGCTGCCAAGTAATACAGCCCGTCCTTGGCATTCTTGAAAGAGAAGAGAAACCTAACTAATTCCGACAATGGAGGAGGAAGGTCATTTGATAGAAGTAGGGCGGCTAACGAGGTAAGTTGGGCGTATGAATTTGGCGTCAACTGGAAAGGTGCAAGTTTGACATCGTTCAAGAGGTCCAGAAGGTAGGATTAAATGGGGAACCTAAAGTCGGACTCGAGGTGCTGGGGGATGATGGCTATATAATCGGATGGGGGGTAGGTCGCGTGAGAAGTTGAAGCAGGGACGTATACTTGACAGCTCGCTGGAAGGCGAAACTCCCATGTATAGGTCCCCACCTCTAGAAACTTAGCCTTAAAGGGAAATCTCTTAAAGACCTCATGCCCCTCTCTTTCATCAGTGACCTGATCTTGACCTCCAGATCGGCTCCAAAAGAGGTCAAGCTAATGTCCTCCCTAGATCGTGCGCTCGTTTCCTCGAAGTTTTGCATCTCCATCACGAGGCAATCCTCATAATTCGAAGTATCGTCTTCTCCTACGATACATTTGCAGCACTTTTGGCCTAAGTTCTCTTGAAAAAAATTGGACATCTACAAAAAAAAAAAAAGGGAGGGGTCAGGTTCCAAGTCGCGAGCCAGATCTCAAAGAAGAAGAAAAGCCCTAAAAACACTCCCTATGTTTATAGGCCATGCGCTCTGTAAACAGGAACCACCTAAAGCGGGGGGGGCTACAACCATGAGCCCCGTATTCCATGGAAAACTAATCCTAAGGTCATTATGTTCGAAGACTCAATAGATGCCAAACCAACCGATTCAAGTCGCTCCACCAGAGAATGGAAGCGACACTAACTGAATCAGGAAGACTAAAGAGACCACCAACAGCTAACCGACGATGGATGGCCTTACAAAAGAGAAAATAAAGAAGAGTCACAGCGAACTTACCAAACACTGAGCCTGATGTCTGTATCGAAAGTTGGAGCAAGCGTCGAACAAGAATGGTCAGCTACTGAAAGCATGGTAGCGATGGAAGCCTTGAGAGAAGGAGGCAACAACAAGAAAGGATTTCGAAGTAGTGTGAAAGAGGGAAAATGGAGACACCCCCTGCCATTTCTACCTCGAGCCCAATCAATCCCAGCCATCGGACTAAAAAATGACTTACCACATGCTCCGCATCCAGAGGCCGCACGATAGCTTGCAGGTCCCACAGGCATAATCATGCGTAGTAATGGGGGAACGTGCACATTAAATATGCTGCAGACAAGGCGTGCTGCGTGGAGTGACGAGATTTGAAGTGATTGGGCAGAAGTCAGAAAGGTGGGTTAACAGCTGGCACACGTCAACTCTCAGTCCGAAGGTCGCATTGCGAGCTGGGGGGCTTGTGTTATAGGCATTTCCCGCATCACTCCTTACGGGCCAGACTTAGTCCAATGGGCCAGTCCAATCGCCCGGAGCTTAGAAGGCCTATGCGACCTCGTCAAAGAAAGTCCATACACCACCAAAATCCATAGCTCATAAAGCGAGCTCCTCACAAGCTCCCAATAAAACCCTCAGTTCGCTGGACCATCAGGTCGCTGGCCTAAATACTTCCAACTCGCACAGATGGCAAAACTGCTGAGAAGTGGGGTCCATATCTAATCGAAATTGTAAAGGCCCCTCATTATAAATAAGAGCCAGAGATATCATGAGGGGTACACACAGAGACACATACAAGAAAAAGGCAAACATAAAAAATAATTAGACATCGCTATTCTGAAAGAATGATCAGAGTGCGTCGTGGAGTAGGCATCGTTCTGGACGAACCACGTGAAAATTGCTTGTGTGGACTCATATTTGGGATCTTTGTTTTCTTCCAGTTGGCATTGGAGACTCACTGACCGCGGCCCAAAACGAATCACGGTCGGCTGAAATTGAACGTCGACAAGCCTAATGACGATTTGTATTTTGTTGAGCATGTGCATGTGTTGCATTATTATATGAAACCTTTCATGGGGTACATGATACAAAAGGTAATGTGAACGTGAATGTGAACGTGCATAATGGTGCATAGCATACAATATGAACTGGGTCCGAATAGCCATTTGCATAATTATGAATACGTGCCATACAAACCTGGAACATGACAGGGGCACTAATTTAAAGTGTAATGAATATGTGTTGTAATGCATAGCATGACGTAGGAATGTATATGGGAAGCCTTGTTGTGGCTAATCATGGTGATTCCTTTATGATATAATTTCATATGATGCCCCTTTATTTCAGTTATGCTTGCTGAGCCTTGTGGCTCACCTTGTTTTTAACATCATTCTAGGTATCTGTGCGGCGGAAGCCAAAGGCCTAAGGGAATCGATGAATAGGTTCTTGCATGCAGGGTCGTCCCGACCTTAAAGATGCCAAGGTTGTGTTGAGGTGTGGGATTTAGGGTTCTATTTCTTTTGATTAAGATTATATATGAGAGAGGTCATGTTGTAACCATTACATTCTTATTATGTAGAAGAATAGTAGGAAGATGTAAGGCATTTCTATTTAAATTTTTGGTTGCAGCCTCCTGAATTTGGGGTCGTGACAGCAAATGTGAATATATACCTAGTAAATCTTTTCTTTTTAGGATCACCTGTAAAATTCAAATCAACAAAACTAATAACTCCACCTCTAATGTTTCTGAACTATAAACAGGGATCAACAATACCACAGAAATATTGGAGTGTTAGTGTAGGTGCTCTAGACCCAATCAAATTGGGTATGTTGTACATTGACAATTGCAATTATATTTTTTATTGAGTAATGAGTTATTTAATTTCACGAGAAGTCGTTTTATAAATTTCTTGTTATTATTGTAAAATCGGGTGAAACTAAATAGAAGTGCATATGATGTATACTGTGATTAATCTATAAAGATGTGAAATGATGCATGACAGTTTGTACACATCATTAAATGTACAAAGTCGTAGCAATGTCAAGAATGTACATTGAAAATTTGACAAGTCTTATATATATGTGCTATGTTTTTGCTATCTGATAGCATTAGGGGTCGCACACCCATAGGTATGGGGATGTCTAAACAAGTACATAGGTGACCAATGTTGGAGAACGTGTTACTGGACACGACTTGCATGAGAATCCATTTTGGTTATATGTTGATGGAATTTTTATACGAGATGGGTGTAACTAATCCTTGGACTTGAAGTTGTCACGATCATCTCATAAGAAGACCGGTATACTTTGACATTGTTATGATGGGCCTAGATAAAGGTTGCACATGGGTGATCGTTGGGCATATCGTGAGGCTTATGGAGATGGGTGCATAACCAAGATGAGACTCATATATCCCTTGAAAGAGGATGATGTATCTAAGGCACCTTCGGTGGATATTCACTTTAAATCTATGGCCATGGTGAAAGAGATCAATAAGGAGTTATTGATTCACTTTCTATTGAGTAAAGATATCCGGAGGACCGAAGAAAACTCATTTGATCATAATTAAGCAACATATTGCTAGACTTGAGATCACAGAAGATACATTAACGAAAAGATTGAATTGCACAGTAACCATGCTCGTGAAAGGTTGTTTACGGATTATGAATCATTCTAACTAATTGGGTAGGCATGATACCTTGCTAGAGGTCAATTTTGTCTTATGTGCTAGTATCGACACATTGCCAACATATTCGAAAGCCTAATGAGTCATACGCAAGAGGTACGATGAAATTTTGGCAAGATCGCTACAAGTCAAGTAGCGTAGTTCAAAAATTTGAACCTTACCCCGATCCCAACAATTGGATTAACGTCGAGATTACAACATTCACATACAAAATAAAATAAATCTAACTTTTAGATTTTTCTAGTCGTTTGTGGATTTAAGCCATCCAAGCATCCAGCCTCTAACTTGTGATATGCGACACGCGTCCTTTGGCAAGGAGAGCAGAATACGAGTGCTAGCTTTTTCTCTTATCGTGGCTTGTGTATGGACAGAAAAAGAATAATTTTTCGACTCTTGAAAACCATAAAATAGAACCTTAATTTGGACAACCCTTAAAGGGATATTTATAGAGGATCAAACCTCCTAGGGTTTCCTAAACCTTAATAGACATGGGCTAGCCCATTTATCCTAATCCAACTAGGATCATAAGTGGGTTTATCCTAGTCTAACTAGAAACTTAATTAATGGGCCAAATTCAATTATAAGTTTAAATAAAATATTTAGTCTAAATCTAATTCAAACCCAAATATAATATTTAATTTAATATTTGGCCTAAATCTAATTTAGCCCAAATATAATATTTAATTTAATATTTGACCAAAATACTTTTATTTAGCCCAAATATTAATTTAAGCCCAAATATATTTTATTTCTTATTTGCCTCTCCAACAAATAAAAAATTATTAAATTAGAAGTTTTTTTCTAATTAAATCAATTGTCATTTTAGAAAACTCTTTTCTTTATGATGACACCTCGTCATATCGACGTCATTACGTCTATTTATTGTTTTCCTTAAAAACCTATGACAGCACAACTTCTTACCGAAGTATCCCACTTAACCATACATCTGCTCTCTTGGTTTAAGCCAGGGACCGTACCTTTTACGTATGACTCATTAGGCTTCCGAATATATTGGCAATGTGTTGATACGAACACATAAGACAAGATTGGCCTCTAGTAAGGCAGCCTATCCAATTATTCAAAAGGATTCATAATCCGCCAATAACCTTTCATGAGCATGGTTATTGTGTAATTCGATCCTCTCATCAATGAATCTTATGTGATCTCAAGTCTGGCGATGTGTTGCTTGATTACAATCACATGAGTTTTCTTTAGTCATCCGGATATCTGCACTTAATAGAAAGTGAATCAATAATTCCTTATTGATCACTTTCACCATGGCCATGGATTTAAAGTGAATATCCACCAAAGGCGCCTTAGATACATCATCCTTTATCAAGGGATAGACGAATCTCATCTTGGTTATGCACCCATCTCTATAAGCCTCACAATATGCCCAACGATCACCCACGTGCAGCCTTTATCTAGGTCCATCAAAATGATGTCAAAGCATACCTATCTTCTTATGAGATGACTGTGACAACCTTAGGTCCAAGGATTAGTTACACTTATCTTGTATGAGAATGCCATCAACATATAACCAAAAAAGATTCTCATGGCAAATCATGTCCAGTGACACGTTCTCCAACATTAGTTACCTATGTACTTGTCTAGGCATCCCCATGCCTATGGGTGTGAGACTCCCATTGCTATCAAATAGTAAAAACATAGCACATACAAGTCTTGCTACAATTGTCAATGTCCATTCTTGAAATTGCTATGACTTGGGACATTTAATGATGTCTAGAAACTATGATGCATCATTTCACATCTTCATAGATTAATCATAGTATACATCATATGGACTTCTATCTAGTTTCATTCGACCATTACATTAATAACAAGAAACTAATAGAACGACTTCTTGTAAAATTAAATAACTCTTTATTTAATAATAAATATGATTACAAATGTCAGTGTACAATTTGTCCAATCTGATTGGGTCTAGAGCACCTACACTAACATACGATCCCTAACTTAAACCAGGAGAGCAGACATATGGTTAAGTGGGATACTTCGGTAACAAGTTATGCCGTCATAGGTTCTCATGGAAAAAGAACAAATAAACGTAATGATGTTGATTTGACGAGGGGTCGTCATAAAGAAAAGAGTTTCCTAAAATAGCAATTGATTAAATTAGAAAGGAGTTTCTAATTTAATAATTTCCTATATTTGTTGGAGTGACAAATGGAAAATAATATATATATATATATATTTGGCCTTAAATTAATATTTGGGCTAAATAGAGTATTTGGACCAAATATTAAACTAAACATTATATTTGGGCTAAATTAGATTTGGATAAAATATTTTATTTAAACTTATTATTGGATTTGGGTCATTTAATTAAGTTCCTAGTTGGATTATGATAAACCCATTTAATTAATTACTAGTTGGACTAGTAAATGGCCGACTCATATCCATTAAGGTTTAGAAAATACTAGGAGGCCTTACTCCTCTATAAATATCCCTTTAGGGGTTGCCCAACATAGGAGTGGTTTTTCAAGAGTTGAAAACATTGGCCTTCATTCTCTCCCTTTTTCCTCTTCACATCGATTTGGAATGAGGAGATTCTTTCCATCCATGCACAAACCACGAAAAGGAGAAGGAGCTAGCACTCCCATTCCTTTCTCCTTACCAAGGGATGGGTGTTACGTATCACAAGTTAGAGGCCAAACACTTGGACGACTCGAATCTGCAAATGACTTAGAAATCTAAAGATTAGATTTATTTTATTATGTATGTGATTGTTTTGATTTCAATGTTGATCCAATCCCCGAAATCTGATTAAAGTTCCAATTTTTAAACTACACTAATTGCCCCATAGCGATCTTGATTTACTTTCACGAAGAATTCGTTGGATTGCCTCCCAATGTTCTTTATATGGGTTTGTTATGTATCTACTAACCATGCTCACTGCATGAGCCAAATCAGGGCGTGTACAAACCATAGCATACATAAGACAATTCACTACGCTAGAGTATTTAATTTTCGACATCTTTCCAATTTTATCATTTGATTAAGGAGACAAGATGGATGAAAGTTTAAAATGTGCAACCAACAGAGTACTTATAGGTTTAGCCTTTTGCATATTGAATTTAGCTATAACTTTCTCAATGTATCCCTATCGACTTAGATATAATTTACATGCCTCCTTGTCTTTTGAAATTTGCATTCGAAGTATCTTCTTCGTGCTCCCAAATCTTTCATGTCAAATTCTTTGTTTAGTTGTGTTTTCAAGCTCCTTATCTCTTTTTTTTCTTTTGATTCTACTACCATATCATCAACAGATAGAAGCAGATATATAAAGGACCCGCTCTTGTTTCTTTTAAAATAAACAAAACTATCATAACTTCATCTATTAAAATTATGCTTAATCATAGAGGAATCAAACTTTTGTACCACTGTCAAGGAGATTGTTTTAGGCCATATAGAGATTTCTTTTACAAGCACACATAATCTTCTTTGCCTAGAACTTCAAAACTCTATAGTTGATGCATATAGATATCCTTATTAAATTCCCCATGTAAAAATGTTGTCTTGGCATCCATCTATTCAAGATCAAGATCTTGGATAGCCATAATACCAAGTAGTGCCTTGATGGAATTGTATTTTACAATTAGAGAAAATACGTCAGGCTGTACCCCTTAGCTATGAGTCTAGCTTTGTTCCTCACTTTTTCATCTCCTGGTGTACCTTCTCTCTCCTTGAATATCCATTTTTACTTAACTATTTTCTTATCGTTGAGTAGTTTCGTCAATTTCCAAGTACCATTTTTATTTAAGGATTCCATCTCTTCTTGTATCGCTTTGATCTATCTCCCAGATTAAGCACAATTAACTGCTTCAGAATAAATGGAAGGCTCTTCACTATAGTCAATATTTTCAACCACACTCAAAACATAGGCAACAAGATTAGCTTCAACATACCTTTAAGGAGGTCTAATATTTTTTCTGGATCTATCTTTAGTAATACAATAATCTAATGGACTACCACTTACTTTCAAACTTGACTTGGGGCAGACTTAATCTAAGATGATGATGGCTCAGATGTTTGGCTCATGTTAATTTCAAGCTCCACCTGAATATCAGAACTCTGGTGACCTGTAGAGTTAGAATCTCTTTGCAGATGAACCACTAAGCATAGCAATTTCATAAAAAATAACATCTCTATTAATTATAACTTTAGATGCTTCTTGATCCCATAACTTATACCTTTTGACATCAGATTTATAACAAATGAAGAGACACTATTTAAACCTTGATTCTAATTTTCCATTATCAACATGAATAAATGCAGGACATCCAAAAATTTCAAATCAAAATAATTTGCAGAGGTACCTAACCGTAAATCTTATGGAGTTTTCTTATCAATAGCAAACGAAGGAGATCGATTAACCAAAAACCATGCCATATTTATAGCCTCATCCCAAAAAGACTTAGATAAATTGAAATTAGATAGCATACATCGTACCTTTTCCATCAAGATTCCATTCATCCGCTCGGCTATACCATTTTTCTATGGCTTACCTGGAACTATTAAATGCCTTAGAATTCCTCACTACAAGAAAAATTAGTTTTAGTGACGAAAAAATCTGTCACTAAATTTTTCTGTGACAGGTTTAGTGACGGGGTAACGAACCGTCACTAAAGGGGACATGAAAGAATTTTAGTGACAGGGTGAGTGTTACCCGTCGCAAATCTGTGACGGGATAGCAATTCCGTCACAAATTTGTGATGGAAACCCATCACAGATCTATAACGGGAATTACCCCGTCATAGATCTGTGATGGGGAACTGTCTGTCACAAATCTGTG
Organism: Diospyros kaki; assembly: GCA_036245055.1. Lineage (NCBI taxonomy): Eukaryota > Viridiplantae > Streptophyta > Magnoliopsida > Ericales > Ebenaceae > Diospyros > Diospyros kaki. The sequence continues at coordinate 25,299,529 of BSEG01000002.1, forward strand.
ACGGACAGGACAAGTCGTCACAGATCTGTGACGGGAAGTACTGCCCTGTCACAGACCTGTGACGGGCGCTACCCGTCACCAATATTCTTAAAATAAAAAAAATAATTAATACGAACAATCTGTGACGGGCAGTACCCCGATCACAGATCTGCGACGGGAGTACCCGTCATAAATATTCTTAAATATAAAAAAAATAATATTAAATAAATAATTTTATTTAAAAATAATAAAATTAATATGATCAATCTGCGACAGGACAGCCCGTCGCAGATATTTTTTAAATAAAAAATAATTTTGAAAAAAAATATTAAATTAATATTACCCACATTCACATTAAAAATAAAACAAATTTAACATTAAAAAGAAAATTAAAATTTAATATTAATATTAAGATTACCCACGTTTACTTCAATGTTTACAACATTCCACTACAATCAATCGTCATTATTATTAGCATTTTCATCTTCATCATTGTCACTCTCGTCTTGATCAGCTACCGGGTCAGATCCACCTAGAACAGTCGACGGTTCAGCATCTGCAGTAGATTGTTTTGTCAATTTACTTATTACTATATTCATTTCTGACTGTCACGCTGTCACTTGTTCTTGCCACTGTCGTAATTGCCGATTCTCAGCCCGGGATTCAAGCAACTCATCAGTTAATTGGGTGACTTTAAGTCTCATTTGTTCAAACTCTGGTGACATATGTGAAGATGATTGGCTAGAACGATTGGTGGTAGATGGATATAACAAATTAGCTTGGGAGATCAGCCCGTATATTCGACCCTTTCTATTCCGACCACTAACAGCTTGATAGAAGATGTCGTGTTCATTAACTGTAAGCGATGAGGACTCTCCGGTACTTGCGGATGATGAAGATGCCTCCACACTCAATCTTTCATATTTTTCCTATAAAATTAAAACATTCATGTAAATGAATTAAAAAATTATTTTAAAATAAAAATTTTAATTTAATTTATAAAACACACTTACAGCGACGGCCCTAGATTTGTCATCGACCCACTCTTCTTCTCCTTGATTATCTTTCCTGGTGTGAGTTCTCCTGAAGAATTCAAACTCATTGGGCTCACGATTCAATTCAGTTGCCCGTATAAGAAATTAATAAATAATATAGTAAATAATATAATAAACTTATAATTTAAATAAATGAAAATATATATATAACTTAGAATAAGTAATTACCAGCCTTCTTTGAGTCAAGGAGAATGGAATGGACCCGCCAGTGTGGAGCGACCCACCGGTCTCAGAAGCATGATTTTTTTTATTTTGTGTGGCAATTTTTTTGTTGCTTTCTTTTGCCCACTTTGCATCAAGTGCCTTACGCACGTCGGGATCCATCCACATTACTTCGTCTTCCCCGTTCCTAATTCGATGCAAATGGCTCCTAAAACTTCGTCTACTAGACTTATTCCATGTGAGCCATATGCGATCATTCTCCTCGAGTTGCCAGAAATACGTCTTCTACATTAAGTTAAGAAACATATATATATATATAAGAATTTAAATACAAACTTATATTAATAAAGAATTATAAATTAACTTACGTTAAATTCTTCAAGCCACATCCTTCATATTATTTATGGCACTTCATCCCAATGAATCCACCGTTTAGTGTATCGTGCCTTCCAAATCTTTCCCAATTTGCTTGGTGGGCCATTCTCAGGGATAAAACTGTCAAACACAAAAATATATATATATATATATTCATTTGAATGTATAATATAATTGCAAATAATAAGTTTAAAATAATAAATACGATACTCACTGATTACACTGTTCATCGCAAGATAAGTGTTTTCAACCATCTCCTCGGCTGATGCCAACCGGGTCAATTGGAATGGGCTCAGAGTGTTGTGCAGAAGCAGATGATGAATTGAGTCCTTACGGTGTCGGCATGAATGTGTATGGGGAACGTCTATCTGGCACATGAGAAGTTCCCCCAACATATTGGCCACTCGGTGGTACAACATCTGGTGGGTAGAAAGTAGGTGGAACACCATAATAACCCCATGGTGGCATCGTGGTTCCAGGATATGGAAATTGATGAGGCATGGGAGCAAAAGGTTGTGAGGGTGGTGGTGGGGGTGGTGAATGGAGATTGAATTGTGTGGATTGGACAACAAGTGTGGAGTCAGGAGAAGAATATTGCGAACCAGAATTGGCATTTGGAGAAGGTGTGGTCCTATAAGATGTTTTACTTCTATCTCTTCCCCTACCCAAAGGTGTTGAATGTTCTGACATCTATTTCGATAATTACATATATATGAAAAAAGAATTACATTAACATCAAAGTCATCATACTAAAAGTGTAGGTACACAAATTATTAATATTCATATTTTAAAAATACAAAGGTTATTAATTAGCATGCACAAACAAAAAAAAAAAAAACTATCAGTCATCTTCTATATATTCATCAATGTCTTCTTGGTCACTATCTCTGTCATCAGATAATATATCTTTCTCGTCTTCTTCTGAAACAAATTCTTCATATATATCATTTTCTTCTTCCTCAACAATATTGGAGACATCAACTTCCTCTTCTAGCCCATTATCATCTTATAAAATGCCTCCAAGGTCAATATTTACATCAATTACAGGCCGTTGCAATATTTCATCCTCTTGAAAAGGCTCTTCCATGTTAGCTTCAGGAGCATTTATTGTACCTCGTGCCTTTGTTTTAATTACAACCATCCAACCATATTTTTCACTATAGTAATCAGGGTAAGGCGCGTAATACACTTGTTCAGCTTGTTGGGCAAATATGAATGGATCATATTTCCTATATCTTCTTGATGATCGAATGTCTACAATTCCATATTTATCATGAATTTTAGTTGCTCGTGGACTTGGATCATACCATTCACATTTGAACAAAATTACTCTTTTTATTGGTAAGCCTGCATATTCTAACTCAAGTATATTTATAAGTTTTCCATAATAATTCATATGTTAAGCTCCACCTCCTGATGCAGACACGCAAACACCATAATTTTCTGTCGACCTACTCTGACTCCATTCAACAGTATGAAATTTGTATCCATTAACGAAATACATTAGCCAATGTTTTACGTTGGGAGTTGGCCCCCACCCTATGCTCTGAATTAGTGGGTCTGCAATAACTTCACCACTCAAATTCACCTAACCAAATATTTTCATCACTTTATGTATACATAATTAATATTAAATTAAGAAATATCTTAAACTTTACAAACTTACATAATTATGGAACCAAACACAAAAATGCTCCTCGATTTGTTTGTCTAATTCTTCGTCACTAATTACTGGTGATAATTCACGTAACATGTTTGTGTACATGCTGAAACATTAAAATATATATATCAACATAATATGAAAAAATTATTAATATGAAGTCATAAATATATTAATATAATTAAGTTTAGGTTCTTACTCAATATAAGGTTCGACCTCTGGCGTATTTATCAAGACATATAACTTTGCTGTTTGGAACTCATTCACATCTAACCATCTTTTTTCATTGGATCAGCTGCACAACCTAGATAATTGAAGATAGAAATTTGTGGATGCGAAGATTCTCCCCCATCATCATTTTGAGGGGCTCTCGTCCTCCTTGATTGAATATTTGATTCAAAATAATATGAACCAAATGTGGCTGTCTCCTCAATTAAATATGCCTCACAAATAGATCCTTCTATGCGAGCCTTATTCCGAACTTTCTTCTTTAAAGTATTGAGGAACCTAAATCATTTTAAAGTTATCTTAATTTATGAAAAAAAACATAATAAACTATACGACAAAATCAATAAATTATATGAATATAAAATTTATTACCGTTCAAATGGATACATCCATCTGTATTGGATTGGCCCTCCGACTTTTGCTTCGTAAACCAAATGTATCGGGAGATGTTCTATTGAGTTAAACCATCCAGGCTGAAATACACGCTCTATTTTGCATAGAATGATTGGGATGTTCTGTTCCATAACTTCCAAATGTTCAGTTCTTAACGTTGTTGAGCATATTTCTTTGAAAAACTAGCATAATTCAGTTATTGGACTCCAAATTCGATCTGGTAATCTTGAAAATGTTGTTGGAAGTAACCGCTCCATAAGAACATGACAATCATGACTCTTCAAGCTAAACAATTTTCCATTCTTCATATCAACACATCTGCCCAATCTAGATGCATACGTATCAGGGAGTTTAAGTTCTTTTATCCATTTCAAAATACTTAACTTTTGTTCTCTTGTGAAAGTATATTGAGCTTTAGGTTTCCAATATTTACCTCTACCACGTTCTACTAATTCCAACTTCTTCCGCCTGCAATATTCTTTCAGGTCCATTCTAGCTTTGCTATTATCTTTAGTTTTACCTTTCACATCCATGATTGTATTGAAAAGATTATCAAAAATATTCTTCTCGATGTACATGACATCTAAATTTTGTCAGATAAGATTATCTTTCCAATATGGCAAGTCTCAAAAAATACTTCTTTTTGTCTAATTGTGTTGCACACCATATCCGATCATAACACAATTTTGTTGTTCTAAGATAGACGGGACATTACATACTCTACCAAATACGTTTTCTCCACTTAAATGAGGAGGTGGACAAGAATTATCAACTTTATTTTTTCGAAATGCAGTTATATTCCTTCGAAAAGGGTGATCTATTGGCAAAAATTGTCGGTGACAATAAAAAAATGATGTTTTCCCACCGTACTTGAGATTAAAAGTTTTTGTGTTTTCCATACAATACAGGCATGCTAATCTACCTGATGTCATCCAACCAGATAACATTCCATATGCAGGAAAATCATTGACAGTCCACAACAAAGCTGTTTTCATCATAAAATTTTGCTTTGTGGATATGTCATAAGTTAACACTCCTTCGTGCCAAAGCAATTTCAATTCATCAATTAAAGGCTGTAAAAATACGTCTATCTTACTTTTGGGATTTGAAGGACCCGGAATAATAACCGTTAAAAACATAAACTCTCTTTTCAAACATAATCCAGGAGGCAAATTATATGGAGTCACAATTACTGGCCAACAAGAGTACGGACGACCCAATTGACCATATGGAGTGAACCCATCTGCACGCAAACCAAGCCTTACATTTCTAGGATCAGTAAAGAAGTCAGGATGTGTCCGATCAAAATATTTTCATACTTCACCATCAGACGGGTGAGACAATACCCCAAACTCTCTTCGATTTTCATAGTGCCATCTCATGTTCGAATCAGTAATGGTTGAAGCATAGATTCTTTGCAATCTTGGTATGAGGGGCAAATACCACATTCTCTTAAAAGGAATTTCTTTAAATTTTCCTGTGCCACTTCTTGCAGACTTAATATAACATACAACTATTTGGACAACAATTGATCTTCTGACAACCAAGTCCAAGCTTAGAAACCAACTTTTTAGCATGATAAAAGTCATCGGGCATACGATTACCAGTTGGCATTGTATGTTGCATAAACTACATGATTTCATTATAACAACCTTCAGGCATGTTGTAATCAGATTTAATGCTCAACATCCTAACAGCAGCAGAAAGTTCACTCTCTGCATCACAACCCGAGTATAGTGGGGATTGTGCAGCAGATAACATCTCATAAAATGCTTTTGCATTTTCATTAGGTGGTTCCTTAATATTGTACGACTGATGACCACTTTCGCTAAACGCTCTTTGCATTGTAGCAGGCGCATGTGACGATCCTGCCGCATCCATTACCATTTTCTCATACGGATTAAACTGATCTCTAAAACTATCTTCTCTATAATATTTATTTACAATAACATTTGGAGGCATTATTGGCATTTCTTCTCCATAGTTCGTCCAATAATAATACTCTTTCATAAACCCATGCTTACAAAGATCCATTTTCACCTCATTAACTGGTTTAAACTTCAAACACTCACATTTCATACAAGGACATTTTATGAAACTTTCTTGAGAAGATGCAAGTTGAATAAACTCATCAACACCAGCATAAAATTCAGGAGTGATCCCACCCCTTCTTGGCATACACCGATTATCAATCCATCGACGATGCAACGGAGCTTCCATTTTCAATTCAAAATTGTATAACAAGCACGATTCCTAATAGATATTTTATCCTGAAAACTAACCAAATTATATTTCATCATTTCAGACTGTCATAAGTAATTGATAAATATAAACAAAAAATAAATATAATAATAAATAATTTATTGAGATAAATTTTGTATCTTTTTTATAAATTGAGATTATAAATAATTAAGATAAATTTTAATATTTTTACTTAACTCTACATGTTTGAATTGAATTTTTCTTAAATACTTATTTAAATTTGTATTTCCTTTAATACTTAAACAATTATTAAAATTTTTAATTGTTACATTTTTTAATTTATTTTGATTTGAGTAATTAAGAACAATATGATTAAAATAATGTATCTAATATATTTTCTAAGTTAGTTATAAATGTCTCACTTTGAAATTTAAAATCCATTAGTGTACTTATTTTATTTTATAACAATAAATTATATTACTCATTAATAGTATTTTATTTTTAATATTGTAATAAATAAATATTTCAATTTAAATATTTATCTAATTTATTTCTCATGTAATTTTTAATTTTTAGTGTTTTATTTTAAATAAAAAATTAAAATTTAAACCTTTTTAAATTCTATTTTAATTTTTAAAATAATTATCTAATTTATTTCGTACATTATTTTAAATATTCTAATTTTACTTTTATTTATTATTTTTAATGTTTTCACAAAAAAAATTTAGTTTTTAATGTCTATATTTAATCTTATGGCAACAAAATATATGTTTTCATAAATATTGTATTTACTTTTAGTATTTTATTTTTTTACGTATTTTATTTAAAATTAATATATTTTAAATTAAAAATCTGTTTTAAATTAAAAACAAAAAAATAAATGTTATTAATACAATTACATAACAAAATAACTAAAGAAATAATTTATAAACAATTAATAAAGTTCACATTTTAATTTCTAAACATTACAAATAATATAAAAAATTAAAATAAAACCTAAACTAATTTAAATAAAATAATCATTAAACTCAACATACATACTAAACACAAAAATAAATTAACTATTAAACTAAACTAACACAATTTAAACTTTTATTTCCTTTACTACTTAAACAATTATTCAAATTTTGATTTGTTACATTTTTTATTTTATTTTCATTGAGTTATTAAAAATATTATAGTTAAAGTTATTGTTATAAAAAACTAATAATTTTTCACGGTAAAATTTTATTTTGTATTTTTAGTGCTTAATTTTTAAGAAAATATTAAAATTCGGTAGTGTATTTTTAGTGTTTACTTTTTTATTGTATTTTATTTTTAATATTGCATTTCTTATATATTTTAATTTAAATATTTATCTAATTAATTCCTCATATTATTTTTCATTTTTAGTGTTTTATTTTAAATAATAATCTTAATCTATACCTTTTTAATTTTAAAAATAATTATCTAATTTATTTCATATGTTAGTTTTAAAATTTTTAATTAAAATTTTATTTATTATTTATTATTTTTTATATTTTAAATAGAATTCTTTTATAATTTTAATAGAATATTTTTAATTTTTTAATGTATACACTTAAATATTTTCTTATGAATATGCTTTCTTAAATAGTAAGTTTATTTTTAGTATATAATTTTTTATGTATTTTATTTAAAATTACAGTATTTTTCATTAAAAATATATCTAAAATTTAAAATAAAAAAATAAACATTATTTACGTGTATGCACGGGTTTCCTAGTCCAATTATTAAATATCAAAATAACTAAAGAATTAATTAGTTGTAGTTTAATTATTTAATTATAGTTATTTACATTTTAATTTTTAAGCATTACAAATAATATAAACAATTAAACTAAAACTAAACTAATTAATATAAAAATAAACTACTAAACTAACACAAAAATAAAATAACTACAACTAAACTAACACAAATAAATTATAATTAAACTAACAGAATATAATTAAAATTAAAACAAAATAAAAAACATAAAATACTTACCTTGAGAGCACCGAAGATAACTAAAGAAAAAGAACCAAGGACGACCGTGAGATAGTGAGAGAAAGGGAGAAGGGGCGTTCAAATGGTGTGGAGGAAGAATGGGGAAGAGGGAAACGATGGGGGGGGTTTTAAAGGAACAACTGCGACGGGACAGCTCTTTCTTGTCGCTGATTTGCGACGGGGGATTATTTTCATCACTATTTTGCGACGGGATACACCACCCCGTCACTGATTTGAGACGGAAATTGATATCCCATCGTAATTTTGTGACATTAATTTCAAACCGTCACTAAACCACTTTAGTGACGGCTTTCCATCACTAAACCCATCACAAATTAGTGACGGGAGCATCCCCGTCACAAAACCCATCACTAAAACTGATTTTTCTTGTAGTGTTCTTTCATGTAGAAATCATTAAATTCATGTGAATAAAATTTAAACCATTATCAATGCCAAGATGTATAATCTTTCGGTTTGTTTCGCAATCATAGTCTTGCACAATCTGAAAGTAGTAAAACATTGGTCTTTTGTTTTTACATGAATATCCTGACTTTACTGGAAAATTATCAATAAAAGTCAACATGTATATGACACCACCTGTAGAGGGTACTCTAGTCGGACCCTAGAGATCAAAATGGACATAGTCCAATATACCTTTAGTATTGTGAATGTCTTTATTAAATTTGACCCATTTTTGTTTATCAAAGACGCAATGCTCACAGAACTCCAATTTTCCAATACTCTACCTTTCAAGAAGTCATTTTTTGCTCAATTCAGCCATACCTATTTCACTCATATATCCAAGATGCATATGCCATAACTAAGTGATATCGGTATCAAATAAAGAAGAAGTAGAAATAGAAGCATCACCTATAACGATAGAACCCTATAGAACATACAATCAACTATACTGTTTGATACCTTTCATCATAACAAAAGTACCTTTATTGATTTTAATAACTCCTCCTTCACCAATGAACTTGTACCCATTCAAATCAAGACCACTAAATGAAATAAGATTTCTTTTGAGATCGGGAACATGTCTAACATCAGTCAAAATTCAAACAATATACCATCAAACATCTTAATTTTAACTATTTTAATGCCTATAATTTTACAAGAATAATGATTACCCATCAACACATCACTAGAAGTCAAAGTTTTATATGTCAAAAGCTACTGAGAAATTTATATTTTGATTTATGGAGAAAATAATTTTTGAAAAATATATTTTTAGTAAATTTGGTTTATTGTTGATTTTCAAAATATTTTATAAATTCTCTTTAATTGGAGAACTTCATGCACATTTATATCTCTTTCGAAATAGCTAATTATGGTTTTGTATTAGTCCAGTATGATAGGAAGCTTGTGAGAAAATATTTTTGAAAAATTGGTTAAGTATGAAAAAATCTCTTTCAAAATCAATCGAGTATATTTTTGTATTAGTCAAGTATGCTATAAAGCTTATGAGAAAACCTTTATAAAATAGCTTTTGATCTAATCAAGTAATTGCTCAGTATGTTTTAAAAAACAATCGAGTATTAAAGTGATTCAATCGACTATCATAAGTTCCTACTCTCGTATGTTTTGCAAAAGTTTTGTTTCTTAGATCTAAATCGAGTACGGTACTTTTACAATCGAGTAATGATCCTTCACCACTCGAGTAAGGCCTTGAGAAAATCGAGTATCTCTATAGCTATGAAATTTGAGTATATTTTTAATCGAGTAAAGCTATTTGAATCGACTAATGTATTTGGATAATTGAGTACATATATGTGTTAGTTGAGTACTTTATACAACTCTGTTTTCTCAAAATCAATCAAATGAAGTCTCTTTGATAATCAACTAACATGATTTTATACTTGAGTGAACAATCATATTAGTCTATTACAGAAAGGTTGATTTTTTGGTTAAGTCTTTGATCTTAAAGTTAATTGAGTATCAAGTGTTTGTACTCGAATAAATATATATGTTAGTCAAGTAAACTTAGCCTAGTAATCAAGTTAGAAATGTATAGTCTCTATGGCTTCTGAGTTAGTCAAATATTGAATTGATCATACTCAAGTAAGCCCTATAGATAATTGATTACTTGAAATGTCCAATCGAATAAGCACTATATTAGTCGAGTAACCTTATAAGTTAGTCGAGTAACTGTTGTTAGATTTTGAAAAATATAATCGTTACTTAGAGAAGAAAAAGAGGTAGTTTTGACCTTTAGAGCTTTATTTGATTATTTTATGAAGTCTAACTATGTTCGCTTATAAAAGAATGATAAATATGTTTATGCATAAGGCGCAAAATGCTTATCTTTAAAATATGCACATTTCTCTCAACTAAAGAGGTCATCATCTTATCCATAACCCATACGAGTCTCATTAACTTTCCCCCATCTTCCAAACGAGAAAATGGGGAAGGATTCATAGTCTTTTTATCAATACCACCAATGCCTGGGCCACACCACGGAGACCTTCCAACAGCTTCATGACCAAATTGAGAAGTTGGCCAGGGAGGGCAAACTCAATTGATTCCTCCCAAACTAACCTAGACCAACCCCTACTCAACACAGGGGTCCTCATTATAACAATCTGTTGCGACATGACAGATTCCTTAGAGAGGACCGGTGACCATGAAGGGGGCGACCCTAGGGTGGTGGAAATCAATAATATAAGGCCCTGCTAGAGTAGCAAAGGAGGCCCCAAGAAGGTGAGACCTTTATGCCCCCAAAAGATAATCAACCTATGCGAGAGCATATCCATGTTATCTAGTGAGGGGAAACCTTGGTTGGCAACTCTTCTTCAATCAAAAAATCATATGCATGTGAAGCGCTACATGTGGACTTTGTGGCTCACATTGCACTGGATAAGGAGCCCATTGCCTTTACTCCCACAGACTAGGGGAATATATGATGAAATTCACGTATGGTGGTACTTGTAAAATTAAAATTTTTACGTTCACTAGACATACACAACAGAAGCAATAAATACACACCATACACAGGTTGGATAATTAAGCAACACGCTATTTCATTACATGAAATATAATAAATAATATACCTGATTCCCAATCTCAAAATGAGTATAGAAACCATTTTTATACAGAGATCGACTCCACCTCGAGTTATAGTGGGCCTACTTTGTCCAAACTTAGCGTGCAATCTGGTACCTCTTGATGTGTGTTTTTATGCACAATTAATTTGGGCAAGTGTACTCTAGTCAAATATGCATATAGTGATGAAAAGAGTGTCGATCCCACGAGAACTAGATCACACTACCAAAATAATTTTAATTTAGCCTAAGTTGAACTAATTAATTAATTAGATGAATAAAAAGAAAAATAAATAAAAAAACTGAATTCTTTGTGAGAAAAATTAATTAATAAATGCACTAGGGTTTAGATTTCATTTAATCTGGATTATATAATTATCTATCAATCCGATTCAAAACCAAAAATACCATTACAGTATTTTATAATTATTTGTATGTGATGGTGGATTTCCCTCAATTAATTAATAAGCTTTCTTAAGTCATATTAATCCTTTATTAATTCAATTTCACTGTCAGATTTCTGAACAGATATCAACGAAATAAATAAGCATTAAGTTCTTTGAGAACCTCTACTCTCGGAAGGGGATTTGACTCACTAAGCTTCCTCGATTCTCACACATGAGCTAATCATCTTTCGATCTCATAGTCAACCATGTGATTTATATTGCCTATGGATCTAATTTATGACAATCCTTTAGTCAGTGATGCATAAATCATTAAATCATTAAAAGGTGGCCAATCTTTTAAAGCATTAATCACAACAATATAAATTCCTCACACAAAAAATAATTGGGTTTTAAATCGAACCAAACAAATACTCACATAATTCTGGAATTAAAATCCATCCAAACCCTAGCTAAAATAAATTAACTAAACATTATTAAAATAAAGACAAACACTAAAATTGAAAGGAAAAGAAAGTTCTCTGCCCAGATCTAAAACAGATCTAGGTATGCGTCGCTTCAATTTCTCCACTGTGAACAGATCAGAAAGAAGTTCGCTTGTGCGCCGGTTCAACTTCCAGGATTCACTGTGCGCATCCAATCTCAATTCCTTTCCAATCTCCTTCCGCCGCACTGCCGAGAGTTCCTTTAATATCCCACAGCCTCCAGCCCTCCAAAAACATGTTCTTGGCCTTATTATAATATATATATATGTGGGCATGGAGTTAGCCCTAGCCAATTCCAATTCACGCCCCTATTAACTTCTTATTTAATAATATAATATATAAATGCACATGGCATGCCTTATTCTCCACATTAACGCCACTGCCAGCAACAAATAATATTATATATATATATATATAAATAATATAAGATAATATATAATATTTAATATACTATTAATTATAATAACTTTAATTATATTATAGTTATAATATTAATTATTTGAAATATTTATTTATTTATTATATAAATTTTAAAATTAACTTTACAATATATATTTTTTTTCTTTTTACACCCAAATCTTCGAATTTATTTCCTTTGCTGGATTCCTACAAAAAAAGATTAAAATAATATAAAATCCATATAAATACACATTTTATGTAGGAAAAATAGCACAAAGTTAAGATAAAAAATAGATAAAAATATATATACGATTAAGCCCTATCACCTTTACATGCACTTCTTCTCGTGCTAGCTAGAGGATTTCGTATCACCTACACTTATGTGTCAATTTTCCCCCCGTGACAATCACACCCAATTAATTTCCAGCAGCAGAATAGAAGAAGACATAAGAGAACAAAGAACAATAGAAGCCAAGTCGAATGTTCTGCCAATTCAATTTCTCCACTTCACTTTCGACCACCCCCACCGCATCCTCCAATTTCATCCCACCTAAATCACACCAAGAGAGGTTGAGGTGACACTAGCAGTTGACTCTCACCCACTGGCCCTAAAATTGAGGCAGTCGACTCTCAATGCATCGGCTTGCTAACTTTTGACGTACTATTGTCATTAATACTTCATGACACATCCAAGACACAATGGGTGTATAGTGTTGATACAAAACACAACACTACGTGGTGTGTATATTCCTAGGTTCACTGTCCACTAGCAAACATATAACACCAAAACCCGTTCGGCACCAACCAACACTCCTTGACCAATCACAAGAATCTCTCCATATCCCAGTGATGATCTGAGAAGTCCTGTGAAGCGCCTAACAATGGTCCAGGACAATATAGAAGATAATGAAGTCTAACTTTAAGTGAGTTTATTATAGTTGAGAATTACCATGTGCTATAATCCTTCCATCACCTAATGCCCAAAATGAGTGAGAGTTATGGAAAGATAAACTCACAAACTCAGTAACAATGTGTTAGATCTTATTAGAGTGACTATATGACAACTTATGAAATACCTTTCTTGATAATCAATCTTCCCTAGGAACTATCCTTTCACACTAACCATAGACCACAACAAGATGTTCACCTCATCAATAACAATGAGGGTGACAGATCCTATCCCTGAACACTTGTTTCCATATACTAGCAATACAGAACAACATAGATGAATATTGCCACCTCACAATTGGATGGTTCTGTGCATTAGCAAATCCCACACATCAATACACAAGACAACCCTATTAGTTCTAGTTTAAGGATTAACTACATTGTCGTAACTAGACGACATGATCATTATCCGCAATGTCATGTGGTCAATCATTAATGTCACATTCAGTGAGCTATTCTCTAACAACCACGCATGAGTTTATTAGAGACATCCCTATGTTATATGGTATGTGACTCACCACTCTTACTATTAGTAACTCATACTAATCAAGGTAGTAAACTTTGTGCTAGTCCATACTCAACTAATTAGAGTCCCCATCCAATTAATCTAAGGACCATGAATTATTTAAGAAGTCATTTCACTAGAGAATCTCATCACATAGTTTTAACACTTTAAGAATAAGACTCTCAAACAAGAGATCTAGAGACTTATTCATATAACAAACTGGAGAGTTTATGAATGAAGATAAACTTGCCTTTTATTAACATATACAAAGATACAAGAAATGTAGTTATTACAAGCCCACTAGACATCATCTAAATCTAGGATTACAACACACAACAATAACAATCTCCCATTTGCACTAATGTTAATTTATAACAAATATATAACTCGTGCTTTACTATCAGCTGGTATCAGATACACATCTTCTCTAGATGTCGATCCAACTGTGACTGAGTCATGGCCTTGGTGAGTGATCAATTACATTATCTGTTGAATCTACTTTAGACCAATTATGCAATACCTACTTACTAGGGAGCTTCTCGTTAATCCCACAAAGGCCAAAGTACTGAAGGTACGGACAACTCGTTTTGTAATCATAAATGGTATTTTATACAAGCGAGCCTTCTCAATGCCACTATTAAAAGACCTTGATCTTAAGAAGCACGACAAGCATTGACTGAGGTACACAAATGAGAGTGCAGAGAACATCCTAGGGGAAGAGCATTAGCTGCTAAAGTCATGAGGGCAAGATTCTTTTGGCCCACACCACATATGGGCGCTTCCATAGGGGTTCGAACTTGCGATAAATGCCAAAGGCACATGCCGTTATCTTCCGCGCCCACATCGGGTATCTAGCAAATTTTCCAACCCATTCATTTTGCACAATGGGGGCTAGACATAGTTGATTCCTTTGGTATCACTTCTGGACAAAAATTCCTACTCGTGGCTATCACTTATTTCACCAAATGGGTGGAGGTAGAACCCTTAACGACCATCATAGAAAAGAAAGTGGAGAACGTCGTATGAAAGGACATCATTTGTCGATTCAAAATCCCCAGGATCCTAAACACAGACCGTGGCACGTAGTTTGATGCTGATGCCTTCTATGCCTTTTGTAGTAAATGGGGAATCCGCCAACGTATGGCATCGATTGCTTACCTACAGGAGAATAGCCAAGATAAAGTAGCTAATAAGATTGTTCTCCATAGCCTTAAAACTTGGCTAGAAAAAGAAAAAGGTTTATAGGTAGAAAAGCCTCCAATCGTCCTATGGACCTACCGCACCACCAATCGGGTATCTACCGGTGAAAATCCATTCTTATATGCGAGACTAAAGTCCTAATTCATGTTGAAGTTGACATCCAGTCCCCATGAGTATTGGCCTTTGATAAGAAGATAAATATAGAGTAGCTATTTAACAACCTGGACCTAATTGACATGTTAAGGGATCAAGCTGGCATTCAATTGGCAGCCTACCATTGAATGCCTGGGTCCAAAATAGGCCACTACAATCAGGCTATTTCATACTTAGAAAGTCTGTTATAACGGACGCTTTCCGTAAAAAAAAAAAAAACAAGTTATGGGCAAACTTGGAAGGCTCTTATAGAATCTAGGAAATGTTGGGCCTAAACACCTACATCCTCCAAGCACCCCAAGGGAAACACCTAAGATGCACCTGAAGCAATATTTTATTATGTAAATTGTATCATGTTGTATTTCCCTCATTAAAATGCATAAATACCCCATGTATTCCTATGGACGCAAGCCAAATGAGCTTAACCACGTGAAAACCCCCAGTAGGCTAGAAGTGCATACATATACTAATTATAGATATACTTTGCTTGTCTATCTTGTCTTATAAGAAGCACTACGCTCCCATTAAAGCACATATGGAGTAGAATGTTAGGAAATAATAACTCACATACGCCGACATGGCTATGAATGGTCAAGTACAATGTTACAATCATTTTTACAAATGAGGCAAATGGGGGGAAGAACTTAAGCCTCATATACTGCGTTGGGGTGAGTAATGGACACTTTCGTGCTTCCTCGAGGATTGTTCTTCCTTAGAAAAACTTTACAGGTCCTCGTGACCTTCTTCCAACATTACGCGAGAGTATGCGCTAGACGGACAAATTCCTAGGCTCTTCAACGATTCATAAGCCAGGGAACAATGGTGACAAATAATAAACCCTGATAATATCTGTAATACCCAGAAACTTTGGGTTGCTTTTAGAATAGGTATTGGGAAGAAAACGCGAAATTTCAAAGGAATCGGTATCAGAATAGTCCGAGAAAATGATCGAATCAACTAGAGATGATGCCCAAGAACTTAGATACCTAAGGAAATAGGTATGTCACTAACAAACATCTTAAGATATGATTTTTAGCTTCAAAAGAAATCGGATCAGAGACATTTTTTCATACAACTTCGAATCAGGTTGAAAAACCAAATTATTGTAAGGGACTTCTGAAAAGTCAATGGAACCCTTAAAATAGTCAATTTTTTCATGAGAAACAAGCCTTAGGTGGTTTCGGGATGAAACAAGGGGTTTCGCAATCAAAGCATAATTTTAGGCCAAAGTGTAATTTTTGAAATTTCTTGAGGGAGGTCGAAATGACATTATTTCTAAATTTTCGAGGGTCAAATGAGAAGTTTAGAATATGAGGGTGTCAATAAAATTTTTGGAAAGCTCAAGGGCTTTTTGGAAAGGGCTGAAATGGAATTTTTAAACTTGAGAAGGGAAAAAGTGGAATTTTTGCAAAAGCTTGGATAGCTATGGCCGACTAAGCTGCCGACCATCCCTGATTTCGGCCAAGATTTGTCAAGGAAGTAGGCAGAGGGGCCTTAGGTCTAGGCCTAGGTCGTTCCGTGGCTAACAAACAAGCCGTGTCGATGGAAAACATGACTGAAAATTTAGCCAAAAAGTGGTCAGATTTTGGGGACTTGGATCGAGGTGTTTGGACCGATCTAAGGCAAGAGGAAGTGTTTATGGCCTTGAGTTAAACGAGATTGGACGTGTGGGGGCTCGGTTTCGAGTATAAATAGAGGTTATGGGGTGGCTAAATTCTTCAAAAATTAATGTCTTTGTTGTTGCCTATACAACAATCTATTTTTTTTATTACAGTCAGACGCAAGTATCTCGGGAGTCGTGCCTTCACTGATGAAAAATCTGGACGAGGAATTGGATCTGAGGGAGTCTCAGGTCTGATAAACCAATAGAGCTGATGGTCTGATGGGCTGATAATCTTATGGGCTGATGATCTGGTGGCCTCAAAGTGATCTGGTGGCCTAGGAGTGACGGGTGGCCTCGGAGCGACGGGTGACCTCAGAGTGATGGCGACCTCAGAGTGACGGGTGGCCTCGGAGTGACGAGAGGCCTCAGAGTGACGGGTGACCTCGGAGTGACGGGTGGCCTCGGAGTGACGAGAGGCCTCGGAGTGACGAGTGACCTTGTGATGAACGAGTGACCTGGTGACTGAGTGGCGTGGTGACCGAGTGGCCTGGTGACCGAGTGGCCTGGTGACCGAGTGACCTGGTGACCTAGTGACCTTGTGACCGAGCGGCCTACAAAACGAGAGCACCGTTAGGGCGCGGGTGGGGGTCCCCGCACAAACCCTCCGATGCTTAAATTAGATCTCGAGAGAAAATACCAAATCGTACTTTAATTGCTCAAAATAGCGTATCTCGGGATGAAAATTGGGTCTTGTATTTATAGTGGAGGAGAGAGAGAGAACTCGCGATTTTTTCGGAGGGAATCTCGGGGCCCATGGGCTGAATCATGAAGAGTCTTCTTGACGCTATCGGGTGACCCCCACTCGGGTGGGGGGTCTTTCTCACTTGTGGCCGAGTGGCCTTGGCCACCCGGTCAAGTCGAGTGGTGGTCACTCGGCCTGACCAAGTGGCCTTGGCCACTCAGTCAGGCCGAGGGCCTGGCCACTCGTCCATTATCGAGTGGCCGAGGCCACTCGGTCATGCCGAGTGGTCTTGGCCACTCGACCATGCCGAGTGGCCTTGGCCATTTAGCCACACCGAGTGGCTTCGGCCACTCGGTTTGGTCATTCGTCATGGCCCCCTTGGCCCAGCCAAGGGGGTCTTTTTAGTTTCTTTACTGCTGCTTTGTCTACCGTCATCTTTCTGGGTACATCAATTGCTCCCTACTCTTTTAGTCGAGAGGTCGGGTAAAAGAGTATAAGTTTCCCGGAATTTTACATCGTCGTTTTTTGTCTTCTTTACTTTCTTTGGTAGGCCATTTACGCGCTTTTATTCTTCATTTTCTGTATCTTTTTGGAAATTTCGGTATTTTTCACTTTTTGAGTTCCTATAAATAGGGAGTCAAGTCTTCATTTGATTCACAAGCACGTCACTTTCAAACTCAAATTCTCTCAGGTCTCGGCGCGTTTTCTGGGCCACGTCTCGTTTTCATTGAGGGAAGGGGGTGATTTATAGGCCACTCGGTCATGACCGAGTGGCCATGTTTTTCGGCCGAGGCCACTCCACTCGGTCATGACCGAGTGGCCGTGTTTTTGGCCGAGGCCACTCGGTCATGACCGAGTGGCCTATTACTCGGTTGTGGCCGAGTGGCTTCAGCCTTCTCTCGTCCTTTTATGCCTTTAATTGCCCGATTTTCTTCGATAGCTTCTTTCTTCTGCCTTACACTGATGTTTTTTGTCTTTTGTGCAGGTGTTTTGTTCGCTGTGACCTTTCGTCTTCTCTCTTGTAACCAGGTAACAGTCTCGAATTTCTTGAATATGTCGAGGAGAAGACTGGCATCACCCCCTAGCCCCGCGCACATCCCTGATACTTCAAGCTCTCGGCTTCGATATGATGCTTTCGAGAAGATTTATGACGCCACACCTTCTGGTTTTATGGTGAGGTATCCTCGCCTCGACGAGCCGGATCCTTCTCAAGTAGATGAGGGCTCCTTGGGAATTCATTTTGCTTCGTTTGAGGTGGGGCTCCGCTTTCCCCTTCCACCTTTCGCCATGGCATGGCTACGGCATTATCAGATTGTTCCTGCCCAACTTCACCCTAATGGTTGGGCCCAGATGGTCGGCTTTTCTGTACTTTGCCAGCAGAGGGATGTACCCCCTTCTTTGATGCTCTTCAGTTGTTTTTATCGGTTGCGAAAAGCTAATAAGGACCGTGCCCTTTATACGCTCCAAAAGATTCGAGGCTTCGAGTTGTTCGACGCTCTACCAAATAAGATTAATCGATTTGAAAAGCGATGGGTAGTGATAGGACCTCCGCCTATCTGGGATGCACCTCTGCATTGGAATCATCAGGATGCTAGCCAAGGGTTCACTCCTTGTAAGGAAGTTCGGGGTGTATATCGTCGTCTTGTAGAGATGCTGTCTGCACAAGGCCCCATTGATTTGATGAGCCTCTTGACGGTGGAGAATTTCAGAGCCGCGGGCTGGGGGGTCGTAACGCCAACTGCTCCTCCTCAGTCTTCTACGTTGTCCAATCAGGAAATGGAAGGGGTCGAGGAGGAGGAGATGGAAATGCTTGAGTCGTCTTCGCATCCTCCTTTCGATCCTTAGGAGGAAAACACTCCTGGGGGTAGAATATATTTTTGACGTTGCCTTCTTTTCTTCTTTATTATATTTATTTTTCTCATTTTGAAGGTTTTGCTTTGATTTTTGCAGAGATGGCTAGAGTGAGTAGGTTGAGGGAGGTGCGTAGGCTCCAACGTGAAGAGGAGGCGCGTGCTGCGGCGTCGTCCGAGGTTCCTCCTCCAAGTATTGAGGGAGCTACAAGCTCTCGTCCTCCTCGTTCTCGCAGGCCTGCCGGCGTTTCTCCAACAAGGGTGGAAAGGCGGCGTCGCCCGAGAAGTGATCCCTCAAGTGCTGAGTTTCCTTCCCAAACGGAAAGTCCTCCATCGATTCCTCTTTCTCATGAAGAAGCAGTCAATATCTCCTCTCCTACTCCCAATTCTCGAGAGGGGTGAAGTTCGTCCTCTTGGTTTGCTGGTGATATGGCCCGAGTGGAGGAAGAATGTCGCCATCCTGTTATTACAAATAAAAAAGATCGTCATCGTCTTGAAGGCGAGAAGTCATTGAGGCCACCTCCTATACTTCCCCCTCCAGGGGATGTGAGGCGTACTATGATCCTTGGAGATGGTAGGAAACTCATGGGTCGGGACTTTGAAGTTTCTTCGGGCGTGTTGGAGACAGACTCCGTCACTGAACCAGGAATTGGTGCTCGTCTCATTTATTCTACCATTCTCTCTCGAGAAGAACGACGATTTATTGGCGGCAACTATGCTCACACCAGAGATGAGGTAGAGCAGCTTCTGGTGCAGGGGGTCCAAGGGATGGTCGCTTCCAATGCCAGGGACAGGGCCTATCGTGAGCAGGTGGAGGCCCAGATGTCAGATTGGAGGCGACGCCAAACTTCATGGAACGATGAGCGTCAGGTGCTAAAGGGACGCGCTCGTCGGGCGGAGCTTGGGATGAAGAATGCAGAGGAAGAGATTGGGCGTATGAATGAGCGATTGTCTGAGGCTTCCGCTGGTAGCTCGAGTCTTCATAAGGAGAATGAAGATTTACGCTCTAGGCTTGGAGCTGAAGAGCAAAAGAATGTGGAGTTGGCAGCGCGACACGAAGAGCTCATGCAGGAACATTCCTTACGTTTGTCTGAATTGAAGATAAACCGTAGGGATGCCCGAGATATTCGAGCTCAAGCAGTAAAGGAATATCGTCTCTCGAAAGATTGTCAGGATAGGAAGGGAAAATATGCTTCCGGTTTCCTGAAGTATGGGTTTTACCTTGCTCGCACCCACCTGGAGTCTTAGCGTCCGAGAGAGAGTTTTTCGGAACTTTTTCTTACTCCCGAAGTTGAAGAGTCTCATGAAGTGGATTGGCGTCAATATGAGCCAAATGAAACTATGAGTCCTCCTTCTTACTTGGACTCTCACTTGGTGGATGACTTGGATAATCTGACGGGCCCTTGAGATCCGTTTTCTTTTAAGAGTGGGGAAGGAAGCGCGACGGCCGATCCCGGAGTCATTGAAGAAGCTTCTGGGGCAATTGCTAAAGACTTTCCTCATGTGGCCGAGGCTGAGGAAGGGGAACTTCCCACAGGGTCTCCTGAGGTTCCTGTTATGTCCTTTGGATCTACTCGGCGTTCGTCTCGTAGATCTCGCTCCCGCGAGTAGGTCCCCCTGGCTGTCGTCTCTGATATGAGGCCAAGACCTCTCGTTCGTTTTTGAATTATGCATAATATGTTGATCCTGAGCGTATTTCTCCTCGTTGTAGGGCTGTAAGCGGGGTAACGGGCTTGATCGAATTTCACCTCGTTGCCGGGCCATAGGCGGGACAATGGGCTCGATTGTGTTTGACCTCGTTGCTGGGCCGTAGGCGGGGCAATGGGCTTGATCGAATTTTACCTCGTTGCCGGGCCATAGGCGGGACAACGGGCTCGATCACGTTTGACCTCGTTGCCGGGCCGTAGGCGGGGCAACGGGCTTGATTGAATTTTACCTCGTTGCCGGGCCATAGGCGGGACAACGGGCTCGATCCCGTTTGACCTCGTTGCCGGGCCGTAGGCGGGGCAACGGGCCTGATCGAATTTTACCTCGTTGCCGGGCCATAGGCGGGACAACGGGCTCGATCATGTTTGACCTCGTTGCCGGGCCGTAGGCGGGGCAACGGGCTTCATCGAATTTTACCTCGTTGCCGGGCCATAGGCGGGACAACGGGCTCGATCTCGTTTGACCTCGTTGCCGGGCCGTAGGCGGGGCAACGGGCTTGATCGAATTTTACCTCGTTGCCAGGCCATAGGCGGGACAACGGGCTCGATCGCCTTTGGCCTCATTGCTGGGCTATAGGCGGGAAAACGAGCTTGATCGAATTTTACCTCGTTGTCGGGCCATAGGCGGGACAACGGGCTCGATCGCATTTGACCTCATTGCCAGGCCGTAGGCGGGGCAACGGGCTTGATCGAATTTTACCTCGTTGCCGGGCCATAGGAGGGACAACGGGCTATATCGCGTTTCTGCAAAAATAAAATGGCATTCATACAGACACAAGCATTTTTTACGTGGTTCGGCAAAGTGTGCCTACGTCCACGGTCCTGTTCAGGACTTCATATTATTGCAGATAGTTGCTCAGGTACATCGTTTGTATACAACTTCAGATAATTCAGATTCCATGTTTTTCCCATGGTGTCTCCTTCAAGAGTTTGTAAGATGCAAGTGTTGGGTCCGATCAGCTTTAGGATACGATATGGTCCTTCCCAATTGGCTCGTAGCTTTCCATCTTCCCTTAGCGCGTTGGTTACGACAGATCTCCGGAGTACTAAATCTCCTTCTTTCATGGGTCTATTCTTAACCCGAGAATTGAAATAACTGGCTATTCTTCTCTGATATGCGGCTATCTTCATGGCAGCGTTATCTCTCTACTCTTCAATCAGATCCAAATTTTCTCGCAATGCTTCAGAATTCCTCGCACCATCTTCCTCTTCATATGCCATTAACCTTGGAGACTTCGCTGAAATTTCTATGGGGATCAAGGCTTCTGTCCCATATACAAGGTTGAATGGAGTTTCTCCAGTAACTACTCTACTAGTCGTCCGATAAGCCCATAAAATGGTGGGTAGCTCATCTGCCCATGTGCCTCTGGCTCCTTCAAGTTGAGTTTTTAAGCCATGTAATATGGTTCGGTTACTGACCTCAGCTTGTCCATTGGCTTGGGGGTACGCCACCGAGGCGAATCTTAGTTGAATCCCTAGATTGTCGCAAAATTTTTTAAAGGAGTCACAATCGAATTGTTTCCCATGATTCGTGACGATGATTCTGGGTATTCCAAATCGACAAACAATGTCTTTCCACACCATCGCTTCTATTTTTCGTGCTATAATGGTGGCCAACGGCTCAGCTTCAATCCATTTGGTGAAGTAGTCAGTAGCTACTATTAAAAATTTTCTTTGCCCGGGTGCTTGAGGGAAAGGTCCCAAAATGTCCAAGCCCCACTAAGCGAAGGGTATAGGTTGGAATGTAGGCTGCAGCTGGGATATTGGAGCAGATTAGACTGGAGCATGTCGCTGGCATTTGTCACATGACTTAACTTTCTTTAGCGCATCTGACCTTAGTGTGGGCCAAAAGAAACCGGCTCTTAATATTTTGGTCGCCAGGGCTCTTGCTCCCAGATGTTCTCCACACATTCCACTGTGAGCTTCTGCTAGGATATATTCGACCTCTTGAGGGCCTAAGCACTTGAGAAGAGGTGTAGTGTAAGCTCGCTTATATAATATCCCATCTATGATAGTGAATCTTGAAGCCCGCATCTTAAGCCTTCTATTTTCTTATGGATCGTCTGGCAATTCATTATTAGTGAGATAACAATAGAAAGGTGATCTCCAATCTATCTTCGTCTCAATGCACGACACTTCTTTTTCTTCAATGCTTGGATGGTGTAGCCTTTCCATAAATACTGCTCTTCCTGTTATTTCTCTGGTGGATGCTAATTTGGATAAAGCATCAGCGTGCCCATTAAGAGATCTGTTTATTTGTGTTAATTCGAAGCTCTGGAATGTTTGGGCCAGGTCTTTGACTTTACACATGTACTGAGCCATTATTTGTTCCCTAGTTTCGAATTGTCCCTGAAATTGCTGCACAATTAACTGAGAATCACTATGGGCAACTAATCGTGTTACCTCCAATTTCTTGGCTATCCTCATTCCGGCAATTAAGGCTTCATATTCAGCCACATTGTTGGTACTTGAAAAAGTAAATCGTAGAGAATATTCCAACGTTTTTCCTTCAGGGGATACTAGTACTATTCCTGCCCCGCTTCCTTGTGAACCAGATGCTCCATCAACAAACAACAACC
Organism: Diospyros kaki; assembly: GCA_036245055.1. Lineage (NCBI taxonomy): Eukaryota > Viridiplantae > Streptophyta > Magnoliopsida > Ericales > Ebenaceae > Diospyros > Diospyros kaki. The sequence continues at coordinate 25,323,205 of BSEG01000002.1, forward strand.
ATACTGCTTGCTTATTTTCTCCTACTTTGTTGGAGTGAGTGCATTCCACAATAAAGTCAGCCAGCGCTTGTCCTTTTATAGCTTGTCGAGGTTGATATTGGATATCATATTCGCTTAACTCAATAGACCATTTGGTGAGGTGACCCGAACATTCGGGTTTTTGTAAAATACTTCGTAAAGGCTGATCTGTAAGTACGATAATCGAATGGGCCTGGAAGTATGGCCTCAACTTCCTGGATGCATTTAGTAGGGCCAATGCCATTTTTTTCGCCACGAGATAACGTGTCTCGGGGCCTTGTAATACCTTGCTGACATAATATATTGGTCGATCCACCTGTCCCTCTTTCCTGATTAACACTGCACTGATGGCTTCATCACTGACCCCCAAGTACAAGTATAACGTCTCTCCAGTCTCTGATCGTGTTAACAGGGGAACTCCTTTCAAATATTCTTTTAATGCTTCAAATGATTTTTGACACTGTTCTGTCCACTCAAACTTTTTACCTGCTCTTAATGTTCACAAGAAAGGCAGCTCTCTTTCGGCTGACTTGGAGAGAAAACGTCCCAGGGCTGCCATTCGTCCTGTCAATCGCTGAACTTCTTTAGTTGACGTGGGTGGTTCCATATCCAATATTGCCTGAATTTTCTCAGGGTTAGCCTCGATTCCTCTTTGTGTGATCATGTATCCCAAGAATTTTCCTGACTGTACTCCAAATGCACACTTCGCGGGATTTAACCGCATGTTGTATTGCCTGAAGACCGCAAGCACCCGTGTTAGCTTTTCTACATGGGATTCATTCTCTCGACTTTTTACTATCATGTCATCCACATAGGCTTCCATTGTGTCGCCCAGCAGTTTTTTAAAGACCTTATTCACCATGCGCTGATAAGTGGCTCCGGCGTTCTTAAGTCCAAAAGGCATGACTTGGTAGCAGTATGTCCCTTTTTCAGTGATGAAGGACGTCTTTTCCTGGTCTAGAGGGTACATTCTTATTTGATGGTACCCTAAAAATGCATCCAAAAAGCTTAAAAACTGGTATCCAGATGTTTCATCCACGAGGCGGTCGATCCGTGGTAGCGGGTAGGAGTCTTTGGGGCACGCCTTATTAAGATTGGTGAAATCCACACAAACACGCCATTTTCTTTTAGGTTTCGGGACCATAACAACATTGGCCAACCATTCTGGATACAATACTTCTCTAATGAAACCTGTCTTTAGTAGTTTGTCAACCTCCTCCTCTAGCGCATGTAGCCTATCAGGGGCAATATTTCGCTTCTTTTGTCGGACTGGTTTGAAGTGAGGATCCACATTCAAGTGATGGCATATTACTTCAGGACTAATCCCTGGCATGTCTTTCGGTTTCCAAGTGAACACGTCTGAATTTTCTCGCAGGCATCTGGTGATTTCTTCTTTTACACATTCCGGAAGCTGGGATCCCACATACGCCACTTTCTCAGAATCTGATTCACTCAAGTATATTATTTCTAATTCTTCAACAGGTTGAGGTTTACGTGCAGCTCCTTCCTCCAAGGATTTATGTATAGTTTTCTCGGCTATGGATAAGGTTTCTTCAGCTCTTTTCCCTTTTGTAGACGACACATAGCAAGTTCGTGCCTTCTTTTGATCTCCTCTAACCTGTCCGACCCCAGCGGGTGTAGGGAATTTCATCAATAGATAGCAAGAGGATACCACGGCCCTTAAATCATTGAGTAATGGGCGTCCCAAAATCATATTGTATGCCGCCGAGGAAGTTTTAACCACCATAAAATTCGCTTGTCAAGTTACAAGTTGGGGGTCTTCGCCTAACGTGATAGGTAGTTGAATAGATCCCGCAACTGGTACCGCTTCTCCAGTAAAGCTATACAGAGGTGAGGATACTTTCTTCAATCGATCGTGGGATAAATGTATTTGTTCAAAGTAGTTCCAATAAATCAGATTGACAGAACTGCCACTGTCCACTAAAATTCTGCTGATGTGGTGCTTGGCCACGACTGCTAAGATAACCATGGGATCATCATGTGGGAGTATTATATCGCCTCGATCAGTTGGGGCAAAGGTGATGGGCTCTTCATCGTCTCTTACTTCCATTACTAAGTTAACTTGGTAGGCTTGACGTGCATATGCCTTTCGGGAGGCTGATGTGTCTCCTCCTAGGGTTTCCCCCCCTGAAATAACGTGAATGGCCTGTTGAGTCGGCTCATTGTCTAGATGAGTATCTTGTCGATGATCTCTTCCTATTTCTTGTTGCCTTGGGTTTGGCCTTTCATGTCCACCATGCCTATCTTCCCTTTGTCGGGGTTCCCTGTTTTCTTCTTCTTCTTCTTCCTTTCTCACATACCTTTGTAAGTGCCCTTCACAGATGAGTATCTCAATCTGGTTCTTTAGTTCTCGGCAATGATCAGTGGAATGCCCCCGAGTTCGATGATATCTGCAATACTCTCCTTGATTTTTCCCCATAGGTCGGTCAACTCTACGGGGTAGTTTAAGGAGTCCTTCTCCCTCAATTGCAGCTAATATAGTTGATCGGGGCTGTAGAAGCCGAGTATAATGATTAAAGAGAGGTTTAGGTACATCTGGATGCCTAACTCTTTCTTGTCGCTGGATAGACTCTTCTTCCCCTTCTCGCTCCTTTCTCTTCTTTTCTTTGTCTTCATTCCCTGCCACATTCCTCATAATTTCGGTGTGGAGGATATACCTGTTCGCTTTGACAAATAGATCGGCTAGGGACGTTGGGGGGTCTAGAGAAAGTGACTCCTGTAGAGAGGCGAGGCGCGTCCCTTGGAGCATAGCAGACACTGCTACTTGGGCCGGCAAGTCCGGGATTTCAAGGGTGGCATTGCAGAATCTATCCACAAGTTGTCGTAAGGATTCTTTATTCCCTTGTCGTATACTGAGCAAATAGGTGGCATCCTTTTTCCTTCGACTGTTAATCACAAAAGCTTTGGTGAACTCTGTCCTAAGATGCCAAATGAGGAAATAGAGGATTCTGGAAGGCTGTTAAACCATGTTCGAGCATGTCCTGACAGTGTTAAGGAAAATGCTCGACACATTATGTCGTCATCCCATCCATGCAACATCATTAGTGACTCATAGTTCTGAACATGATATATGGGTCATCATTTCCGGAGTAGAGGGTGATTTGTGGCATTTTGAATTTTCGAGGTAGCGGTCTCTCAAATATATCTGTCGTAAAAGGACTTTTTCTTCGTTGGTGCTCTTCTGTTGTAGGGATCAACTTTTTCCGCTCAAGTACTTCTTCTACTACTCGTTTCATATCATCCCTCATAGTAGCTATTGTCTGATTGTCATATCTTGTTGGGGTACTGCCCACTGTTTCATGATACCTTCGTCTTTGAGGACTTCTGGTCCTGTTTTCCATTTTGGGGTTTTCATTTCTTCGTGGTACGGAGTGAGGGTTCTTCCTTGGAGGTGGTGACCTAGGCCTACCCTCTCGTCTAGGCGTAGATCGAGAATGAGAATCAGGAGTAGCTTCTTGGTAGGAATCGGCCCCTGCCTCGGGTTGAGGTTCTGGGGATGGCATAAACTTTTTCAGAGTATCAGGTAACGTCCCTACAGGCATCATACCTTGGAGGATTCCAGCCATGTCTCGAAGTGCTTGCATACCTTCAACGTGTTGTTGTCTCAATGCTTCGTATTCTTCCCACGGTACCGTATGTGATGGCTATCGTGAAGCCCCAGCTTGATCAGTAGGAGGTAGCCTTGAGCTGATAAGTGGTGGCGATGGGACTGTTTGGTTCCCCACCTGCAGGATGGAGCGATCGTCTCCTTTAGGTTGAGCATTTTGTGGGGGAGGAGGTGCTCCCTGTTGCTGAGTGTTTCATGGTGATAGGCGCATTTCTACGCCTTGAGAGAGAGTTCGTCGGTGTCCACGGGTGTTTGCCATTCTTAAGTTGACTTTTTGTCTTGTGTTTCCCACAGACGGCGCAAATTGTTGTTGCCTATACAACAATTTATTTTTTTTATTGCAGTCAGACGCAAGTATCTCGGGAGTCGTGCCTTCACTAATGAAAAATCTGGACGAGGAATTGGATCTGAGGGAGTCTCAGGTCTGATAAACCAACAGAGCTGATGGTCTGATGGGCTGATAATCTTATGGGTTGATGATCTGGTGGCCTCAAAGTGATCTAGTGGCCCCAAAAGTGATCTGGTGGCCCCAAAAGTGATCTGGTGGCCTAGGAGTGACGGGTGGCCACGGAGCGACGGGTGACCTCGGAGTGATGGTGACCTCAGAGTGACGGGTGGCCTCGGAGTGACCGGTGACCTCGGAGTGACGGGTGGCCTCGGAGTGACGAGAGGCCTCGGAGTGACGAGTGACCTTGTGATGAACGAGTGGCCTGGTGACCGAGTGGCCTGGTGACCGAGTGACCTGGTGACCGAGTGACCTTGTGACCGAGTGGCCTATAAAACGAGAGCACCGTTAGGACGCGGGTGGGGGTCCCCACGCAAACCCTCCGATGCTTAAATTAGATCTCGAGAGAAAATACCAAATCGTACTTTAATTGCTCAAAATAGCGTACCTCGGGATGAAAATTGGGTCTTGTATTTATAGTGGAGGAGAGAGAAAGAACTCGCAATTTTTTCGGAGGGAATCTCGGGGCCCGTTTCGGAATTCTCGGGGCCCATGGGCTGAATCATGAAGAGTCTTCTTGACGCTATCGGGTGACCCCCACTCAGGTGGGGGGTCTTTCTCACTTGTGGCTGAGTGGCCTTGGCCACCCGGTCAAGTCGAGTGGTGGTCACTCGGCCTAACCGAGTGGCCAAGGCCACTCGGTCATGCCGAGTGGTCTTGGCCACTCGACTATGTCGAGTGGCCTTGGCCATTTAGCCACACCGAGTGGCTTCGGCCACTCGGTTTGGTCATTCGTCATGGCCCCCTTGGCCCAGCCAAGGGGGTCTTTTTAGTTTCTTTACTGCTGCTTTGTCTACCGTCATCTTTCCGGGTACATCAGTCGTGAATCCACGTGTTTGAGAAAAATTGAGGGAGAATGATAAGGGGATTTTGTTTCTTGTGTCTTTGGGAGAATTTTTTGGAAAGTTTGGTCAGATTTCGTATTCATTTGAGCAGGATTGAAGAGTTCATCGGAAAATTAGGTAGTCGTCAAAACTGGACTGTAATTGGCCGATTTAAGGCACTTTCAATTGGTTTTCAAACATCCAAGGGCACCATTGTGATTGGCCTGAGGAGATCTTCCAAGAAGTGAAGTCGGATTGAGCATCGGAGTAAGTTGCAAATTGCCGTTGCCGAATAAGACAATCGGAGAAGGTGAGAAAAATAGAAAAAAAGAAGGAAAAAGAAAATTTTTTTGAAAAATTCTCAAAAAATTAGGAATATTGTTTTATGAATTATTTTGGAGAAAACAATTGAGAAAATACTGGAGGAAATAATTTTTGTGCAATTTCGAAGAAAACAAGGTTTATGGAAAATAGAGAAAATAGGGAAAACACAAAGGAAATTGTGGAAAAAAATTAGGAAAAATCATAATATTGATTTTCCTTGGAAAATATTGGCCAGGAGGTGATTCAACCAAGAAGTTTAAGGTTTTGCATAACTTTCGAGGCTGACACGCATTTCGAGGAATGAGTCAAATTTATGTTCAAGATGAGTGGTTTTATCCCAAATGCTTATATGTGACGAGATTTTCCTTTACTATGCATGCTATTCCCGAAAATTACTAAGTATTATGAAATTTACAAACATATTGTCATATTCGTACATATATTATTGCATCGATAAACATGACTCATCTCATGGCATGACATTGTTAACATATTGATATTTGTGTATGGGATGGGATGTTGCCTTGATAGTGTAGCCATAATTCCCCAAGGGTATATGCTGGAACAACGTTACTAGTACCTCGTAAGTAGGTCAGGACTACTGCCTAGGGTTCTGTGTCGGGCTAGTTAGCTAGAGAAGTAACATTAGGGTGTCTGTTATGTGACTCCATGTACCATGCATACATGTTATTTTAATCCTTTCTTTGAAGATTCATCCTCTAATGTTGGACATCTATCTTTGGAATATTCCATGTTCCAGGCAAGACGAGTAATTGGAAAGGTAAGGGAGTGATCAGGGCATGAGCATGATGGAAGTTTTTGTAGGTCCTATGCCAAGGCTAGGGTCAGTATTTCAGTTAGTTTTAACTATTATTGTAAGATTATGTTGGACGAAGTGATATGAATGTATGAATCTTTTATGTATTAATTTGTAAGATCTTTAGGTTCCGATTTTGCTTCCGTTTATGATTAAATTTACTGTTCTCTAATTCCATTTTGGGAATATTACTCTTACATGATTATGTTGGGGATTTTAGTATGATTCAAGTATGTATGAATAAAAATAAAAAATCCTAACATAAAATACAACACCCTGAAGAGGTGGGACGTTACAGTATCTACAAGTCTAAGGTAATCCAGGAAGGCAAAATATGACCAATGCCTCCAGTAGTGATTGAAACAGTAATACCCCTGTAACGCCCCCACTTTCTCGGGCACGTCATGACTTGGGACAATTCTAGGACGATAAATTTTTTTCCTTTCAAACTAATCCCAAATAACATCATTCCTCGCATCCATCCCAAAATTTTCATACATTTACCTATAAAGAGATAATTATCATATACATCAAATGCGGAAGCTAGAATCGAACCTGATATCTTACTTTAAATCAAATCTTCACATCACCATTTCTCGAACTTAATCCTCAATACAAGGCTATTCATTAATGGAACAAAAATCCTCTACATGACTTAAAACATAGCATACATTCTCAACTTAACATTAATACATAACATACGTCCTCGATTAACATCAATCCTAAATAGGGTTCTACATCATCATTAACCATAAAGTTAAACATCATCATTCCTCAAAACGTTCAGATTTCAAAGTAGCAGAACTTAAATACATGGGCTACATTACATACATTCATCTCTTCATTTATTCATTGTGCACTTTGCTAAGTGCCATTTTATGTCTCATTCATCCTCGTTCCTGCTACAATCTTTATCTGGAACATTTGAATATTCCAGGGGCAAAGCCCAATTAGATGATGAACCATCTAAGTAAGGGTACAAAATCATTTTCGTACATGTATGCAAAATGCAAAATATCATCATTCCTCATTTCATTCCGTGAATCGACCGCACCTTATGCTATCTCCCATTGCTACGGCTTCCTTTCCATGCCGAGGTCAATGGGTGCAGTGGTGCCTGTCGGCATTCTCGTTTGAACCTTAATGCTACCCCTCATTGCTACGGCTTCCTATCTATGCCAAGGTCAATGGGTGCAGCGATGCTATCCTGAACTCATATGCAATGCATGATCAATAACATCATCGTGAATATATGCACATTTCATCATCAATGTATGTAATTGCAATCTACATGATGCATCGCATATCAAGACATGATAACATGATAAAATTGTTCACATAAAATCGGGTTTTGGGAAACCACTAACAAATCAAGCATTTTCATAAAACTAAATTCAGTTTGGTAAGTACCACTTACTAATCAAACATTTTCATAAAACTAAATTTATTTGGGAAGTACCACTTACCTCATTTGCATCTCATAACATCTTGATTCTTGTGCTAGGCTTCTAACGTACTCAACTCGGATCCTCAACATACCCTTAACTTAGCCTCTCATGTTGCCTCGATATGCATGCCCTGATCTCTAAACAAGTGTCTGACCTCGATTGCAGTGCAAATCCTCAATTTTCACACACTACATCGATTCTCGCATATTACCTCAATCTTCACGCATTACCTCAATTTTTGTGCGACTTCTCAATTTTCGCGCACCACCTCGAAACGCGTGCTCGAACCATTTTTCTCTCCAAATTCTCTGGAATACCAATAAATCATTATTTCCTATTTTTCTAGAATTTTTGGGAGCTTCCTCCTATTTTTTTCCTTATTTTTTCTTATTTCTTCCATTTCTTTTCTTTTCTTTCTTTCCTTTTTTTTTTTTCCTTTTTATTCATCTTCCTCCTCGTTCCTCTCCACCTTCTTCTTCACCCGAGACCTGCGCATAGCGCACCAGCGCCTCGCCCGTCCGTCCCTTGCCGCGGGCCACTGCCTGGCCGACCTCACCCGCCGTCGACCGCTACCCCACGTCTGTCGCGACTGCCACCCGACCCCGGCCTCCCGCGCACAGTGTGAGCGCTGCTGCCCGCGGCTGTTTCTTCTTCCTCATCCGCTATAGCCGCGCACAGAAGCTCGCGCACACCCGCCCATGGCTGTTGCCGGCCACCTCCGACGCCACTGGTCACGGTCCGGACTTCCACCGAGCTTCCTCAGCCGCTCTTGCTTCGCATCGGCTTGCTGAAAGCACACCCACCTGAGCTGCCATGGCCGCGGCTTGCTAGAAGCTTGCGGCCATGGCCGCCTCCTTTGATCGGCCTCCTAACCCTCTTCCGATCTCTCACACTCGGCCCCTCTATCTCTCAACCTCTGATCTCTCTAGCATTTGCTCGGCAAAGCTTGCTGCCGAGGCTGCCCCTGCCTTCTTCCTTCCTCTGCTTCGATCTCTCTTTCTCTCTCTATATATATAGCCGAACCAACCCTCCCTTCTCTCGACAATCCTCTCAAACTTTCTGCGATTTCTCTCAGCCCGATTCCAACATCCCCCAAGCTTGCCCCATCACGCGAACAGACAGAATTTTTGGGAGCTTCTCCCTGCCCCTCACGCATGCATATACTTATATATAATATGTATATATATATATTTTATATATATTTACACTAATAAAATTATAAAAAAATACACATCTAATTCCCATAATTATTCTATATTACACTCAGGAGTTTCTCCAACTGCAAATATACCGTCAACGTTCAATTAATTTGCATTATAATACTTTAAATCCATAATTAATAATTTTGAATTTATTCGATAAAGACCGATTTCTTCTTAGTGTCCTCATTGGGCCCTTGATTAATCCTGCAACCACCAAAGGGTTGATCCATTCGAAAAATCGAAACCCCCCTAGGGTTCTGTTGACTTCCCAGAAGTCCCTTACAATGATTTGATTTTTTTTAGCCAAATCATAGTTGTAATTTAGCTGTACCGAAAACCGTTTCAATTCTGATTTCTTTTAATTCCATAAATCCTATCTCGGAATGTTAATCGAGACCATATTATTTTTTATGACCAATTCTCATTTTTTAGTATTCTAAACTTGCCTAAATGACGTGGCAACCTTATGCTGAAACGGGTTCTTACAACCCCCATTAGTCTTGAAGCTTTGAATGGGATAACTTATCCAGCAACATAATATCATTGTCATATTTATCTCTTATTCCTATACTACTTTACCCCCACAAGTTGGGATGAGCTGGTGTAACACCTTATTTCTAAATATACTGTGATGCTAATTATAAGCTAATACCACACACTGGTGTTATGGGAAATCCTTATCAACGAAAGTAAAAGATCGAACCTAAAAGCTAACTAAAAGCTAAATAACAAGGATTTCCATCATGTAGTCTTGATACAAGCGCAACTGTGACATACATTCCAAAAATTAATTTTGTTGCCTAAATACAACATTCTATTTTTTTTTTCGTGGGAGAATACAATTTGTGTGTGGTTGATTGCGGTAGTCTTGCTCAGGCCTCGTGAGCGTTTTGAGAGTTTTGTCACCAACACGCACTGAGAGTCTCGTCACCACCGCGTTGAGAGTCTCGTCACCAATGCGCTGGGAGTCTCGTCACCGTGTGTTGAGAGTCTAATAAACGAGTGGGTCTGATAAACGAGTGGCCCTTGATGATCGAGTGTCTTTGATGAACGAGTGGGTCTGATGAATCAGTGGGTTTGATAAACGAGTGGTCCTTGATGACTGAGTGGGTCTAATGAACGAGTGACCCTTGACGACCAAGTGGCCCTAGATGACCGAGTGCCCCTTGACGACCAAGTGACCCTTAACGACCGAATGACGTTGATGACCGAGTAGCCCTTGATGACCGAGTGCCCCTAGATGATTGAGTGCCCCATGATGACTAAGTGAACTGCAAGACGAGAGCACCGTTAGGGGCATAGGTGGGAGCCCCCGCACAAACCCTTCGATGCCTAAGTCAGTTCTTGAGAGCAAAAGTGTGAAATCAAGCTAAGAGGACCTAAAAGTACATACCTTATGTTAGAGGTATAGCCTCTTATTTATAGAGGATGGAAAGGGGAGACGTGTGGCAATCGCGACAAGAGTCTCACGGCCTATTCCATATATTCCAAGTGGCCCCCCACTTTGTCATGACCGAGTGGGTCTTTTCCCACTTGGCTTCGACACCTTCTTTTGCGCTTCCTCTTGGTTTGGTCTTGAGTGGTTCCCATATCTCAACTTCAATGCACATTTCCACCTTAATGGAGCCTGTATCTCTCAAAATTCAAACATAAAAGTTGTCGATAATTCTCTTATATTTCCACAAGATTTTGAATCACCTTAATCGGAGCTTTAACGCAAGAGTTATGCCCAAAAAACTGAGTGGGTCGTCCCTAGTTGGTCTCGGCTGATTTCAACCTTGATGCAGTCGGTATCTCTCAAAACTTAAAACATTAAAGTTGTATATTATTCTCTTGGATTTCTATAGGATTTTGAATCACCTCAATCAGAGCCAGGACGAGAGAGTTATGCCCAAAAAATCGAAGTAGTGTCACACCCACTCGGTCATGACCGAGTGGGTCCTCCCTGCTTGGTCTCGGCTCGACCTCTTGCTCCTTTGGCTTGTTTCCTTGATCTCTTGCAACCCATAGGCCCTTTGGGCTTCATGTTCATCTCTCACGACTCTTTTAGGTCCCGTGATGCACCAAGTTTGCTGGGGATATCACTAATAAATAATCCCTAGCACGACATTTTTCTCATACAACATTCACATTGTATCATTCAAGATATATACATAGTGATTACATCACACAACCTTTAAAAGAAAAAGACATACCCAGGCTTTACACAAAATCCCAAGTATCTAACAAATAAACCTCTCTATGTGTTCTTACAAACACTAAGCCACCAATTTCCCCTTAGACAACATTTATCGTGCAACACTTGCGACAACTACACAAAGATTACTCGAATGAGGCATAACCCTCGAAGGATAAAGATAGACCCAAGTTTTAGAATAGCTCATAGCATCAGTAGCGCGTTCCACTACATGGCATTGACACGAGTACAAAATACAACATACAATCTTGCAAAACTAAGAAAGGTAAGGAATGGCCCAGACTCAACAAGGCTTTTATTTACATAGTGTTTGCAATACAACTCGTAAGGCATAAAGATATACAAGCTCGGGATACATCTACAATGGGAACTAAAGAAAAAGCTAGTTGATGGCCACCTCTTTGCCCTTTCTTTTACTCATCTTTGGGGTACTTGGCACATTTGAATATGCTGATATAAGATATAAAACATCTTAGTGAGTGATTCAAGAAAATAAATAAGTGTGTGTAAATGCAAAATGCAATATGTCATGAAATCTCCCCTATATCTATCATCCCCACCAATCATCATGTTCAAATTCCAGCCCCACTGGACCGACATGTGATTGCTTCACAACCCCGTTGCATGGGCAAGATCACACATGATGACCCACCAACTAGCCATAAAAATGCCATGATGCGTGCAAAAATAGAAAGAATATGCTTGGAACAAAGGAAACAAGAGATGTAAGTCCCAGCCACAAACAAATGAAATCAAAACTGATCAAGATGAAGCAAAACACATGCAAGAATATCTCATCTTGTCGTTTTACCTTTGGAAGCACTGTTCACGATTGTTGGGTTTGGGTTTTCTACAATAAACACGAGGTTTTGCAAACCAAACACCAAATATTTTTAGATAAACATTTTCTAATTATTTTAAGCTATTTTTATGGAAAATTTTAAGGGAAGAGGAGGCCACATGTGCCCTCATGTGCCTTGGGAAGGTGAGCCACGTGCTTACACACGTTGCCTTCCCCAGTGCATGTACTGCATGAGCAACCGTCTTCTTCAGTGAAGATGCGATAACTTCTCGATATTTTGGTTGTTTCTCCCTTGTTTTGGCTCCGATTCAATCCTCGTTTATTCCTATGGATTCCTCTCTCTCTCTCCCCTACCCGATTATAAGCTTAAACTAGACTTACCTCACTGTTTTTTTGCAATTTTAGCCTAGATTCTGGAGAAGCTTTGAATTTTTCTAGTGAGGCCTGTTCTTCCTCGTTTCTCCACTGATTTCACTCTTTTTTGCAGAACCTTCGCCTCTCTCTCAAGAACACAATCCTCACCTCATATGCTCTCAAACCCACCCAACTTTAGCTTGAAACCCACTTGGAATGGCTTTGGGTTAGGTTTTGGGTCTATTTATAAACTTTCCTGGCTAATTGCGTGTTGCCACCTTGGAGTCATTACTAAGGCTTCATCATAACTTCCAAGTGGCCAATAGTTTCTTGCCACATGTCTCACCACCTATGCCCCTTGATTTGTGTGACTCATCATTACTTCCAATGGCCCATTACGTCGGTTCATTTCTTGAATGACCCAGTTACAGGTTTTCAAAAATTATACCTCGGCCCATAGCTTTGTAGTATTACACTTTGGCCTGAGCCTTCATGTTATTGTACTTTTCCATGAACCTTTCAAAGATTGCACTTTTGCCTCAGACTTTTCAAAAACTACACTTTTACCATAGTTCAAAAATTGCTTTTTTACCTTAGAACTTTCAAAATCCTTTGGGGAACCTTATTTCCTCAAATATATGATTTTATGAAATTCTCAAGTATTACAACCGGCATCCCCAGAGGCAATCACACTAAGAAGCTGGGTTTTTGTATATCTGTGTGTGTTTATATGTGTGCAGGTGCTTGCAAAGAATACAACCCTCAATCCTGCACACAACCATCAGGGTAGTGAGGTTTTGCTCTTATACCACGCTAGGGTGCTTGATAGACGTTACCACGGCCATTTGGGGTCGGACCTTTCTCAAAGAGACTTTATAGGCTCCAGTATCCTCTCTTCCGCATTCCTCCAGGGGATGCACTAGATGTACAAATTCTCAGGCTCTTGCAGTGACAAAAAACCAAGGAATAGTGGTGACAACCATCAACCAACAATATCAATGAGTCTAAGGTGATCCCAAATACCAGGATACGTTTATCCCCCTAGTTGTGGTTGTAAGGCCCCCACCTAGGTCCCTAAAGAACTAGAGCAGGTGCCTTACTAAATAGAGATAACCTGATCTAGAAGAACCTGTCATGCATGCCACTGATAAATACTAAGAGAAAACTGATAAAGGAAACTTGCCATCCTAGCATGTATATCAAAACCTCAACCCGTTATACATTAACTAATCTCTGGGCTTACATAGCCCAGGCATGCATAACATACATCACTGGCATGCCGGCCACAAAATAACCATAAACCATATAGACCCAGATAAACTAAAGAAAAAAAAAATACAGTCTGGAAGCGGCAAAATGCACAAAAGACCCTCTAGGATGACAATTGATAGGTCTACATGGCCCTATACACCGTCTAACCTGGAAGTTGGGACCCACTAGACTCACCCACAACCGGGTCCTTGCCTTTACCTGGAATGAAGAGAAAACAATATGAATCCAAATGACTCAGCAAGCTCATAAAGAAATGATGGATGGATAGAGTAAGTGCTAAGAGTAACCCTGCATCTCAAATGCATAACCAATCAAAACTCATGCATAACATGCTACGCAATCTCATAGACTAATGCAGATACCAACTGTAAAAGTAACGATGCTCACATATAGGATCTTGGAGCCCAAATAAGAAATGTACTAGCACCCAAGTCCTTATAACAAACCTGTTACTACCTTGAAGGCAGACTGTACCTATACTATGTGCTAAAACTCGCTCAGAAGGGAGCTACCACACCCGCTGGTACGTATAAGCATCCAAGATAAAAACTGGGCATGTCGAGGCATCCCTAAATAACTCGATTCAGAAACTCGACACCATACAACTATATCTCAACACTGATGCCATGACTCATGTAGATGCAACAAATAAGGGGTGGCATAGTAGACTAGACAAGATACAAAGCCCCTATAAGCCAAGCATCCTACCAAGCCTCACCCAACTAGTAAAACACACACCAAATGCAAATGCTCGTGCTAACAACTAATAAATAAATATCATGGTTGCGTGATAAGCACTCAAGTCACATGGAACCCCCAATGCAAATCCCAAGCTCTTTCATGTATACAAACTAACCATGCACTGGAAATAAAAGGAACATATAAAAATACTCTTAGCCACAACAACCTCAACGAGAACATACCCACAACAACCTAGCTTCATTCCACAATAAAAAGAAGTGAGAACCAAACCCTTTGAAGCTCACAAGAATAAACCTCACAAATGTTGTCCAAATGGGTTGAATTCTATACCAAAAAGAATCCTATCGAGTCTAGTTTATAATGCTTCAAACAGTTTATCGATTAGACATCTACACAAAAAGTTATGGCTAAAATAGTATGGGGTGCGTAATGTAGAGTCGACTGACGAATAGTCAACTAATGAGAGCATTAATCGATTATTGAAATGATTAGTCGACTAGGCCAAGACCTAATCTTTCGAAGGTCAACTAACCTACTAAAGAGTTGATTACTTGTAATACCCCACATTTTCGCGCGGTTGCCACGTAATTTAAACGAGTTTAAAATACCGAAAAATATGATTGAAATGGAAACAAGTGATCGAATCAGCTGCAGGGAGTACCTTGGAGCTTAGATACCTAGGGACAAAGGTATATCTTTGACGAGAATCTCAAGATGAGATTTATGACGCTAAAAGAAATCAAATCAGAGACGATTTTCAAGTCAACTAAGTTGTAGCCTAAAAGACCAAATAATGGTAAGAGACTTCCGGGAAATCAACAAAACCCTGAGGAGGCTCTAATTTTATAAATAAAACAACCCTGAGATAGTTATGGAATGAAACAAAGGTCCCGTGAGAGCCCTGGGATAAAATTGTACTTATCAAGTAATTTTGAATTATTAATTTTATATTTTAAGTATCTAGATGAGAATTAATTTGATATTTGAGGGTGTAATTGTAAATTAGAGAATTATTCAAACGAAATAAGAATGAAATTAGGAGTTCATGTGGTAAAATATCAAAGTTTGAGAACTTGAAATAAGGGCCAAAGTGTCATTTGGAAGAAATTTGGGGTATTAGCTTTGGATTTCAAAATTAAATCCATTCTAGTTTTAGTTTTGAAAACCCATTCAATTATAACTTTGAGTCTTTGGAGTCTATGGCTTATCTTGAGACAAGTTGCACCATGTGATTGGTTTAAAGAATCTATAAATAGAGACCATAGGTTGTTCTCAAATCATTCAAGGGAGTTTGAGGATTGAGGCATTCTAAGTTGAGGAGCCTGCTTTTGAGAGAGGGGAGGAAATTTTGTAAGAAAATGGGAGGAAATCAAAGGAGAAGTGGGGGAGAAATGAGCCTCGTTAGAGTTACGGGTCTTCGCTAGAGTTTGCCAAAACTAGTCAGAAAAAAAATAGGTAAGTCCCTTTTTCTGAAATGACTGTAGAGGGGGAAGAGAGGGTCACGTAGGTTCAAATGGGGGTCGAATCAGAGTTAAAATGAGGAAGTTATGGCTGAAAAATCAAAACAAGGTGAAGCTGTCCGAAACTAGTGGGCCGAGCATGAGATACACGCGTCGGGAAGTGGATACCAGTGAAGGCGCATGGGCCACCTTCCTAGGGCACATGAGGGGCCCATTTTTCTTCAAATTTTTCAGTCTTGTCCCTAATTTAATGTCCTTCAACCCTGTATAAAAATACTTGAGGTTAGGTTTACCGAAACGTGTGTTTTCTGCAGAAACCTAGGCCGTTTGCTGTGAAATTGTATCTTCCAATAGATAAACCTTCAAGGTGAGACTCCTATACTCCAAATCCTATTTTTTTTATCTCTTATGAGAGACTTCTGATAGAGCACATATTTTCATACTATTTAGCCCTCATATTTAGTCATTTCTGCACATTAGTTGTGTTATTTCATTCATCTTGATTTTATTTCATTTTATTTTATAGGAATTGGGCTTCACACTATTTTATTTTATTTTTCCAGGCTTAGGGCTATGTGGGAGCATGAGATGGGGCATGAGACATCTTGATGGCAATTTTAGCAGATTTGGAGATAGAGAAGATTTTAGCAGATTTGACCTCCTGCGCTTCCTTCAGCATTTTGGCTAAGATAAAATTCCATAATGAAGATGATGTCTTCAGAGATATTGTAGACGACTTCTTGAGATTTCTGGAATGATATGGTTTGTCCAAATCAGAGTTCGTTTGGGCCTTCAAACAGCGCTTCAAAATCGGGGCCAAGAAGTTGGGGCAAATTAGGAAAACTGCACAGATACTGATTCTTTAAAAGGCCATATCTTGGGCGTCCGATATCCAAATCAAGTGATTCAAAAGCCAAAGTTCATATACTCTTTCTGATATAAAATTCTTATGAAGAGGCCTAAGCCCAGAACGCACGTTAACCTTTCCAAAATCGGCTGTTAAGTGGCGGTAACCTAGGGTTTCCTCCTTAAGCTCTATTTAAGCACCTTAAGAGGCCATTAAAGGGACATTCTTTTTGAGGACGTGAACAGTGGCCGACTTCTCTTCTCTCCATTGTTCTTGTGAAGATGGAAGGCTAAGGATCTTGTAATCAATTGCAACACCATCCTTGTTCCCGGTTTGAGTCTTTGGTTTTAATGGAAATCTGTTTTGTTTTGTTTTAACTTTGTTGTTCTCTTGTTTTCGTTCTCTCTTGAATCTGTGTATGTGTTGATACCGGTTGGATGAATGCATGCATTGTCTTTGTTTGAGAATCCAAGGTTTTTGTGCTCGGTTGAGGCTTTAACTGGAAGCAAGAACAACCTGTTTGGATGGTAATCCAATCAGTCTCGAATCTGTGCAATAAGGGGAATCAAAACTGATAGATTGAATTAAGAGGTTTCTGAAATCTGTTTATTGGTTTTCTTCCAAATCTTTGGCTGTTGTTAAAGGATTTTTCTGATTTTCGATTTGAGGATTAAAACTAAATAAATGGTTTATTGAAAAGGCAATGAAAACTGGGATAGAAGGATTGGTTTGCAATTGATTGCATCTTGATTTATTGTGTTCTTGTTCATTTTGTTTTCTGTTTTTCATCAAAAACTTCCTCCCCCCCCCCCCGTTTAGCCTTGTTTTGACAGATCCGTTTGAGGTTCGTTGGGAGACGACTTAGGGTTGCACCTCTATTGCAAATCTGCATCATCATACTATCTAATCTATTGGTGTTCGATAGCCCCGATCAACTTCTAATGCATAAAACGTGTTTTGTGAAGTACTTATACATAAACTCTTGTTGTTCTCTTACGTGAAATCATGTTGCATATATGGAATGTATTTTTCTGAAAAATATATATTGTTGGCTTTTTAACTGTTGCATTTATAAAATTCATGTGGCCATACTATTGTACCTATTTTTTGTTGGCCAAGGGCAAAAGTCTGATATCCCCCGAGAGGCGCTATGCATGCGCCATCGAGAAAGCTCTTGTGGGGAAAACCGTGAGTCTAAGGGACAACGGATGTGGTGTTTGCATGAGTTCTATAAGGTCGGGCCAAGGTGACATGGTTAGGGATCTCCTGAGAAGTGCTATGCGTGCGCCATTGAGAAAGCTCTCATTGGAGGAGGCTGATATGTTCACGAGGTACTTCGGAGAAGTCCTCGTTGTTTTCTAATACATTTTATACCTGATCATGCATTGATATAAATTGTTTTTTTTTTAATTTCTCACTAGAAGATTCATCTTCTAATTGGACTATGTCCCTAGAATATTCAAAAGATCCAGGTTCGGTAACCATGGTCGTGAAAGGTTATTTGCGGATTATGAATCCTTCTGAATAATTGGGTAGGCATGAATCTTGTCTTATGTGTTCGTACCGACACATTGCCAACATATTCGAGAGCCTAATGAGTCATACGCAATAGGCACGGTCCCTGGCTTAAACCAGGAAAGCGGACGTATGGTTAAGTGGGACACTTCAGCAAGAAGTTGTGCCGTCGTAGGTTCTCACGGGAAAAGAACAAACAGATGTAATAACGTCGATATGACGAGGGGTCGTTATAAAGGAAAAAGTTTCCTAAAATAACAATTGATTAAATTAGAAAGTAGTTTCTAACTTAATGATTAAATTAGAAAGAAGCTTCTAATTTAATAATTTGGGCTTAATTTAATACTTGGGCAAAATAAAGTATTTAGGCCAAATATTAAATTAAAATAAATATTTGGGTTAAATTAGATTTGGGTCAAATATTAAATAATAAATATTATATTTGGGCTAAATAAGATTTGGGCCAAATATTAAATATTTGGCTTGAATTAGATTTGGGCCCCATATTTTATAAATGGATTTGGTCCACTTTAATTTCTAGTTGGACTAGGATTAATGGGCTAGCCCAATCCATCTCCATTAGGGTTTGGGAAACCCTAGGAGGTTGCCTCACTATAAATAGCCCTTTATGGGATGCCCAAATTATGCCTTTTATTTTTATTAGTTTTCAAGAGTTGAAAATTGATTATTTTTTCCGTCCATTCATAAGCCTTGTTAGGAGAAGGAGCTAACACTCCTATTCCGCTCTCCTTGCCAACGGACGCGTGCCGCGTATCATAAGTTAGAGGCCGGACGCTTGGACGGCTCGAATCCGCGAACGACTCGATTATCTAAAGGTTAGATTTATTTATTTGTTTGTGAATGATTTGATTTCGACGTTGATCCAATCGCAGCGATCGGGGTAAGGTTCAAAATTTTTGAACTATGTTGCTTACCCCGTAGCGATCTTACTTCACTTTCACCAGGTTCGATAAGCAGCTCTAAAGGAAAGGAGGTAGCTGAAGAATAAGCTTAATTTGCTACCTGTAGCATTGATCGGGGCTGTCGAACACCAATAGATTAGATAGTATGATGATGCGGATTTGCAATAGAGGTGCAACCCTAAGTCGTCTCCCAACGAACCTCAAACGGATCTGTCAAAACAAGGCTAAACAAGGGGGGAGTTTTTGATGAAAAACAGAAAACAAAATGAGCAAGAACACAATAAATCAAGGTGCAATCAGTTGCAAACCAATCCTTCTATCCCAGTTTTCATTGCCTTTTCGATAAACCATTTGTTTAGTTTTAATCCTCAAATCAAAAATCAGAAAATTCTTTAACAACCGCCAAAGATTTGGAAAAACCAATAATCAGATTCACAGATTCAAGACTGATTGAAGTACCATCCAAACAGGTTGTTCTCATTTCCAGTTAAAGCCTCAACCGAGCACAAAAACCTTGGATTCTCAAACAAAGACAATGCATGCATTCATCCAAACGGTATCAACACATACACAGATTTAAGAGAGAACGGAAACAAGAAAACAACAAAGTTAAAACTAAAACAAACAGATTTCCATTAAATCCAAGACTCAAACCGGGAACAAGGATGGTGTTGTAACTTGATTACAAGATCCTTGGCCTTCCATCTTCACAAGAACAATGGAGAGAATAGAAGTCGGCCCCTGTTCACGCCCTTCCAAGAATGTATCTCTAATGGCCTCTTAAGGTGCTTAAGTAGAGCTTTAGGAGGAAACCCTAGATTACCGCCTGTTCACGGCCGATTTCGGATAGGTTAAAGTGCGTTCTGGGCTTTGGCCTCTTCATAAGAATTTTAGATCAGAAAGAGTATATGAAATTGGGCTTTTGAATCACTTGATTTGGATATCGGACGCCCAAGATATGGCCTTTTAAATAATCAGTATCTGTGCAGCTTTCCTAATTTGCCCCCAACTTCTTGGCCCCGACTTTGAAGCGCTGTTTGAACGCCCAAACGAACTCGGATTTGGACAAACCATATCATTCCAGAAAGCTCAAGAAGTATCCTACAATATCTCTGAAGACATTATCTTCATTCTGGAATTTTAACTTAGCCAAAATGCTGAAGGAATTGCAGGAGGTCAAATCTGCTAAAATCTTCTCTATCTCCAAATCTACTAAAATTGCCATCAAGATGTCTCATGCCCCATCTCATGCTCCCACATAGCCCTAAGCCTGTAAAAATAAAATAAAATAGTGTGAAGCCCAATTCTTATAAAATAAAATGAAATAAAATCAAGATGAATGAAATAACATAACTAATGTGTAGAAAGGACTAAATATGAGGGCTAAATAGTATGAAAATGTGTTGTATCAAGCATGTTTAGCATATGACTGCTACACTATCCTGCACATTTATTTATCAAAACTACAACCAAATTCATCCGACGTCAATCCTCTTATTAAAGTAGGTGTAGGGCGATTATACTTGCCAGTGTGCGAGTGTGCGTGTAGTACAATTTTAAATTTATATTTCGGTGAGTCCGAGTCGATTCACAGGGAGATTATTTATGGATGAAAATGAAGATCACAAAATATTTGATTTTAAGAGGTAATTAAGATGATCTAAAGACAATAATTAAAGCTAAACTAATACTGAATTTAAGTAGCTTGGGTTAAGACAATTTCACTGCCAAAACCAATTAATTCACAATTTGATAGAAAAGATCAGCAATATTCATCTGAATTAAGTTTTACAGCTCTGTTAGTAAATTTAGTTCAAGATAATGGTAATTCTTGTTTAAGCAATATCCATACATGGCATGAAAATTCGAAGTTAAGCAATTACCATAAATTGAACTATATTCCATAGACATAATTTATAGATATAGATTAATCATTTAGGCTTGGGTATGAAAACATTTCCAAATCTAGCAATCTCCATACGTGGCATGAAAATTCTAAGTTAGGCTTATGCTCCAATCCAAACTTAAAGATACACTATACACACACTGCTCAAAGTGAATTAGATTAATATTACATATTTTAAGCGCAGCTTTCTTTGGGAATCATTAGCGTTGGACATTGTCCTTGCCTTAACCCAAGAATGGATTTAGCTACTCATCTTCATTTTAAAATAAATTGGTAGGAATTTAAATGACAGGAATTAAAAGACAGTATTTAAATGACTATTTTTTAACCGACCATATAGGCGGTATATAATGAAAAGACAATAATTGAAAGAGTATTTTTTAACCGACCATATAGGCGGTATATAATGAAAAGACAATAATTGAAAGACTATTTTTTAACCGACCATATAGGCGGTATATAATGAAAAGACAATAATTGAAAGACTATTTTTTTAACCGACCATATAAGCGGTATATAATAAAAAGACAATGTGAATAACATAATACAACTATATGGAAACAAAGTTTAAAGATTTAAGAGAGAAATTCTAAGAACAAAACTATATAGAAACTAAAATTGAAAATTTAAGAGAGAAATCTAAAGATCACAACTATACTTTCATTATAAGAAAATCCAATCCTTACAAATGTACCCTAAGTGCTCTATTTATAGAGAAAATGTAATGGAAACTATTCAATTATATAATTTAATAATATAAAATATCTAATTAATGATGTAAGCGATGATGTCACTCCAACCCATGATGTAAGCAATGATGTCACTCCAACCCATGATGATGTAAGCAATGATGTCACTCCAACCCATGATGTAAGCAATGATGTCAGCAATTTGTGGGACTTGGGCTTTCTTTGTGTTGGGCTTGGGCCTTCCTTGAGCTTGGGCTTGGGCCTTCTTTGTGTTGGGGTTTGAGCTTGGGCTTGGGCCTTCTTTGTGTTGGGCTTGAGTTTGGGCTTCATAATATTATAATATTATATATTATATATTATATTTTTTTATATTTTATATATATTTTTATATTAATATTTTTAAACTTGCATGCAATCACAAAATGCATAATAATATTCAATTTAAACCATTTTAAGATCAAAATAAGGGTGAAATTATAATAAAAATTTTACAAAATTGATCGCTAATCACACCCCCAACTTAAACATTGCTAGTCCCATAGCAATTAAACTTTACACTGGCCAGATTTATTCACAATAATCACATGAATATAAAAATGTCAAATTCAAAACCAAAATGCATAGAACAAAACAAGTTACCTATCATACAGTTGAATATTCTAAATCAGATTTCGGTCAAAGGTCACACAATCTTAGGAACGGCAATTAGGATGATCATCATTCTACCTTATTCTCTCGAAGTTTTGACTTTAAACCTCACTGTGGATTTTCCCTCCAATAAAAACAATTCCTTAGGTATACACACAAGGGGGTGCACCGTTAGAAGAGTAAATGCAAAACAAGTTCAAACTCGGTGTCATCCCAAATACAAAGAACGTATTTTCATGAAAGAATAGGGAAATTAACATAGCTTCATGACTGGAATAATGCCATAGATAAATAACTTTTGAATTTAAACAGAATTCCCTACTCCGAACTCGAATCCTGAGATCACATGATTTTTAGCATCAAGAGGGACCTGACTGGGTTGTAATAGGGCTATGAGGTTAATACCGCTTGTCAAACAAAAGGGTAAAATGTGCAAATGGCGTGTCAGGATTTTTTTTTCTTTTTCTCTTTTTTTTTTACACTCATCTCAAACTGGATATAATGTTTTCTTCAGCATTTATTTTGAAACACTTATACTGAATAACTAAGAGAACTTTCTTTTCTTTTTTTTTTCCTTTCTTTTTTTTTTGGCTTCTTAAAAACACACCAGGTTTGGACAGACTTCATGTGGTTACGGTTTAGATGATGGTAAGAAAAGAAATTGTGCTAAGAACAGCTCAAATGGGCTAGCAATGGAGGTTAATGTAAAGAAAGAAAAAGGTTAATAGGCCCAAACTGAAAGAAATTGATCCCTCTATCATACTTCTACAAAACAATATTACTCAGTCAACTAATTCAGAGTTTGAAACCAGCCAAATTTATCCACTATCATACTAGACATTCAAAGCAAATTGATGTTTTGAAGCTATTGAAAAGATGAGATAGACAATAAAGCGCATTGAGAGTAAGTGTTATTTCACTTAGAATTAACGATTATTAGGCTCAAACACTCACTCGGATAATAATCTCCACTTCTGTTGAGGGATCATGCAGTGTGCTAATCAGCTAATTACCATTGCCTTTGACTTTATGACCGATAAACTAATTTCTAATTATTGAACACCTGATGTATGCAAATCACTTATTCTAATTCCATACATATACGTTTTCAAATAAGAAATTAATGCATTCATAATTCATATTGCAAATTCAACTGGCTATCAGTGTATAATTCCAAAGCTTTAGGGATAACATTATTTAAAGCACACACATTTTTTTTTAAATTTTTAATAGGATTAGATAAAAGTAAATAATTCACACAAAACTACAAGCATGCAATTGCAAATTCACAGTTAAACATGGACCAAAATATACCTTACTTCCCCCCAACTTGAATTACAGTAATAAAATAGGGTTATTAGGAATACCTGTAACTCCACAAGTCTGTAAATTTACTGTGAATTGCTCAATCTTCAATAAACAAATGAGAATATTCTACATATATTTTTTATTTTTTTCACTGAAATAAGAAAAATTCATGCAAGTCATATAATAAAGAAATGTGTCTCAAGAGTACAAAAAGTACTCCTTACTCTGCCATCTTATCATAGACTTGCCTAACAACATTCCATAATTTTTTTAAACAAAACGTAAAATAAATTCCTACAAGTCAAAATAAACAAATGCGTCTCAAGAGTACAGAAAAGTACTCCTTACTCAGCCATGTTATCATAGACTTGCTCTCCTCAGAGGGATAAATCTAAATTAATCGGACCTTTTTTGCGCTTGCTTCCAATTGCCTTAGACCAGTCTATCTGAGACTCGTAAGGATCATGTTGTGGAACATAAACTTGTAATTTCTCTAGCAGTTCCTCAATGGTAGATGCGGAAATGAGAATCTTTCTTGCTGAAAGAGAAATGAATTTTTGTTCCACAGCCTGATCAAGAAAAGAAAGCAACCCATCAAAAAAATGGTTAACATTTAAAAGTCCAATGGGTTTGGTATGGAGATTGCTTTTGGCCCAGGAGATTATACAAAAGATTTCTTCAAGTGTACCAAAACCTCCTGGTAAAGCAATGAAGGCGTCTGACTGATAAATCTTACAAGCCATGCGCTCAGACATAGAAGTCATTCTTATAAGTTGACCTCGTGTATACCTGAAAATCTGTGGATCAGCCAAAGGGATTGGCATAACACCTACCACATATGATTGATTAAGATGTGCAGCCTGTGAAACACATCCATTTAATCCACGACTTCCCCCTCCATAGACCAAATTAATTTTTCTCTCTCCCAATTTTAAGCCAAGTTCGCTTGCTGCAAGTGTGTAACAAATATCGCTCCCAAGTTGAGAGCCACATAGTACACATATGGTATTGATTCGACGAATTGACTGGCCTTTCATTTATATTAGTTCTTTATATATGCCCTAAAAGTAGAACTGGTTAAAGAAGTTTGGCAATCAAAAGTAACTACATAGAAATTCAACAATAAACATAAACAAAAATCATGCGTATATACAAGTAGTTGTGATTGTGGCTCACATCTTCCTCTGGTTTTACGTCCAGAAACGGCTTAAACACCTTCTATGAAGTGGGGATAGGCTTCCCATCCAATTTTCTTAAAGATTGGTAAACAGGGTCAATTATAGTCAGATTCCCAAGACTATAGCGTTGGTGGTCACTTCTAAACTGGGTCCATAAAGCAAGAATTTCTCGTTGCACTATTCCACATGGATGCGTCTCAAGAGTCAATCGGATATCATCCAAAGACTCCTTACTCAGCCCATCCTTTATGAAAATAATTTTATCTTCTCGATTTATGGAAGTAAACCCCACAGATTTGCATCGTGTGTTACAATTCCATTGAGCACATTTGTGACAACCATTTAATCTTTTCGCTCTTCTTTTTTTCGAAAAACTACTCTTTCCCAATCCTGGAAAGTGCTTAAAACTAGATGAAGTTTCGCTAAGAAATTGAACTTTTGCTTCAATCAACCAGCAAACATCCTCAGGGATATTTTTATACATTAACATCCTAAGTCTTTCACATCTAGTGGCATAAATCTTTTTCAAATCATTTTGTGGGAGAGATGGATAGTACTTGCAAATTTTCGAGAGCTGAAGATCCATTTTTTTTTAAAAAAAGACAACTATAGTAAGAGAAAAGTAAAACAAAATTATGAATCTTACAAAAGGAACGAGAGTACCTGATCAGAGAACAACACAAAGGAGAGAAGACTGAGCTCAAATAAGTGTGGCTTTCCTCATGTAGATACGGGGTCTCTTATAGGGCTGTGAAAGTCACCATTCCAACAACCACACTTGGCTCGAGGCGTGCCACAAGTGTAAGGTTATGTCTGGCATCTCTTTTTTCAACGTTCGACGTCTCCTTTTTCAACTTTCAGCGTTTCTTTTTTTAACACTTGACGTTTCTTTTTCTTTATAGGGTAATGTGTCCTTTTTCTTTATAGGGTAGTGCATCCTTTTCTTTATAGGACAGTGTGATTGCACTGCCCGAGAAAAGTGGTTGCCTTTGGCGTCAAGACTGTCTCCCTCTTTTCTTTATTTTATTTTATTTTATTTTTTTGTATATATATATTTTTATTATTTTTATTTTTTTAAAAAAAACAAGTTTTATTTTATTATATATTTTTAATTTCTTTTTTTTAGAATTTTTTTCTTTTCTTCCAGTTAAGGATCAAATGAGTGATTGCCCACCTAATCATATAATAACTTCCATTCATTACACCACTTTTAAAGTTATTTTCAAAATTATGTAAATTAATTTTTCTCATAAATGCACATACATATTTTGAAAATATGTCATCCAGGGGTGTTGATTTTATTACATCAGAGTACGACACATCAATTCGCAGAAACAACTCACACATATCTGGTTTAATTTGATCCCCAATAATATAGACTAGCCCAAAAGACATAAATTTAGGCTCAAGTTTGACTAGGCCCATGGTATCTTCACATTTGGGCTCTTGGGTTTTATCCTCTTCTTTCTCCCAGGCTTCTTCTTTTCTCACATCATTTTGGCCCATTTTTTCTTCTATGATTGCTCGTACCATCCTAGGGTCATCAAGTCTCTTAATTTGCTCATCATTCCTAGGGATGGGTGTAGATTGGACCGACTCTTGACTTATGGGTGTATTGAATGACGATTCCTCCCCAAGACATTAACCTATGGAATTTTGATTAGGTTGGTTTGGAAACTAGTCAGGTTCACTCACGCTCAAGGTCTGTATAAATTCGGTTAATTATTCTAAAATGTCACCTATGGCCCTAGTGGTTTGTTCTTGATGTTTGACCACTTGTGCATTAAAACTCATTTGACCTTGCATAAACTCCTGAAAGGTGTCCTCTAAAAATTTTTCATCCTGAGGTTGATAAGCATCAGATCTAACCCCTTGTTCTAACTCAAATTGGTGAGGTGGTGGAGGAAAAAGTTCATGAGATTGGAACACAGAGCCATTGTTCCAAGGATAATTCCAACGGTCATAGGAATTAGGGTAATCAGTGTAAAGATCTGGGTCATAGCCCGACAGATAAGAATTCTCCCTCTGACTCTGGTTAAAAGAAAACTTTCCCTCACTGGGATCAGGATGACCAAATGTATTAGAAGTCACAGACATGCTGAAATACTGAGACATAGAGAATATGAAAATGACAATTCAACGGCAGATAATGATAATGAATCAATTAATGTTTCAATAATCATACATGACCGTAGTCTCTTGCACTTTTTAGTAACTAAAAGTTATCTAAATATTTTTTTAATTATTATTTTTTATTTAATTTTTAATTATTTTTTAATTTATATTTTTTATTATTTATTATTTTTTTTAGTTTTTCTTCCAATATATATTTTATATATATATTTTTGAAAATAATTTTTTAATTATTTTTTTTATTTTTTTTTTAAAACTATAAAGCAACAACAAAATTCAACCAAATTTAATCTCCCCGACAACGGCGCCAAAAACTGACTGCTACGCTACCCTGCACATTTATTTATCAAAACTACAACCAAATTCATCCGACGTCAATCCTCTTATTAAAGTAGGTATAGGGCGATTATACTTGCCAGTGTGCGAGTGTGCGTGTAGTACAATTTTAAATTTATATTTCGGTGAGTCCGAGTCGATTCACAGGGAGATTATTTATGGTTGAAAATGAAGATCACAAAATATTTGATTTTAAGAGGTAATTAAGATGATCTAAAGACAATAATTAAAGCTAAACTAATACTGAATTTAAGTAGCTTGGGTCAAGATAATTTCAGTGCCAAAACCAATTAATTCACAATTTGATAGAAAAGATCAGCAATATTCATCTGAATTAAGTTTTACAGCTCTGTTAGTAAATTTAGTTCAAGATAATGGTAATTCTTGTTTAAGCAATATCCATACATGGCATGGAAATTCTAAGTTAAGCAATTACCATAAATTGAACTATATTCCATAGACAAAATTTATAGATATAGATTAATCATTTAGGCTTGGGTATGAAAATATTTCCAAATCTAGAAATCTCCATACGTGGCATGAAAATTCTAAGTTAGGCTTATGCTCCAATCCAAACTTAAAGATACACTATACACACACTGCTCAAAGTGAATCAGATTAATATTACATATTTTAAGCGCAACTTTCTTTGGGAATCATTAGCATTGGACACTGTCCTTGCCTTAACCCAAGAATGGATTTAGCTACTCATCTTCATTTTAAAATAAATTGGCAGGAATTTAAATAACAGGAATTAAAAGATAGTATTTAAAAGACTATTTTTTAACTGACCATATAGGCGGTATATAATGAAAAGACAATAATTGAAAGACTATTTTTTTAACCGACTATATAGGCGGGATATAATAAAAAGACTATGAATAACATAATACAACTATATGGAAACAAAGGTTAAAGATTTAAGAGAGAAATTCTAAGAACAAAACTATATAGAAACTAAAATTGAAAATTTAAGAGAGAAATTTAAAGATCACAACTATACTTTAATTATAAGAAAATCCAATCCTTACAAATGCACCCTAAGTGCTCTATTTATAGAGAAAATGTAATTGAAACTATTCAATTATATAATTTAATAATACAAAATATCTAATTAATGATGTAAGCGATGATGTCACTCCAACCCATGATGTAAGCAATGATGTCACTCCAACCCATGATGATGTAAGCAATGATGTCACTCCAACCCATGATGTAAGCAATGATGTCAACAATTTGTGGGACTTGGGCTTTCTTTGTGTTGGGCTTGGGCCTTCCTTGTGTTGGGCTTGAGCTTGGGCTTGGGCCTTCTTTGTGTTGGGGTTTGAGCTTGGGCTTGGGCCTTCTTTGTGTTGGGGTTTGAGCTTGGGCTTGGGCCTTCTTTGTCTTGGGCTTGAGCTTGGGCTTCATAATATTATAATATTATATATTATATTTATATTTTTTTATATTTTATATATTTTATATATATTTTTATATAAATATTTTTAAACTGGCATGCAATCACAAAATGCATAATAATATTCAATTTAAACCATTTTAAGATCAAAATAAGGGTGAAATTATAATAAAAATTTTACAAAATTGATCGCTAATCAGCATATCTTTGTTTATATGCAAACCTATGTATGTTTTGGATATGTTTAAGACATTCAGTTATCATTTGTGAGAGATGATGTCCATATAATGCATTTTGTAGACGTCTTGAACAATTTCATTTATGATAAATAAAGTATTATGGTTGTAAACTATATCCGGTCCGATCTAGCTTCTGTATTTAAAATTTTTAACACCTGTCTTAGCTATTTGATTATTGGGTTTGTTAAGCTGAGGACATGAAAATTAGGATTTTTGAGAATTTATGTGATGTATGGCAGTGATTGTGATAGGGAGAAATTTTCATATCCGAAATCCTAAGTTATAACACGCTCGAAAAATTTTGGGTGTTACACTATTAACCAAAATAGTCAACTTATGGGACCAAAAATACACAGAAACATCCGGGAACACCCCAAAACCATCCCAAATCTTCCACTACTCCATCAAACTTAAAACAAATCATTTTCCCTCATCGCATAGGATGTAACAACCACTATTTCACAACCCAAACAAAATTAATGGAATCACTTTGAGAAAATGAGGGATTTACAAAGATTTTGACATAAGTTTTTCTGCACAACCATCTTTTGAGGAAGCCTGAGATCTTTCAAGACTAAAACCACCATATCTCAAGTTCAATGCCTTAAAGAAGGAATAGGAGAACTAGAAATTGCATCCAATATAAAAGGAAAAGAAGAAGAACAAGAAGGAGCTTGCCTTTGCTTCAATAGGTATCTTAAGAGGAGAAGAAGATCCACCAATTCCAATCAAAAGACCTCTAATCTCCTCCACCAAATCTTTCCTTGGAGCTTCAAATTTAAAGAAAGTGAAATTGGAAATTGAAGAAAGCAAGAA
This sequence comes from Diospyros kaki, assembly GCA_036245055.1. Lineage (NCBI taxonomy): Eukaryota > Viridiplantae > Streptophyta > Magnoliopsida > Ericales > Ebenaceae > Diospyros > Diospyros kaki. The sequence goes on from BSEG01000002.1 coordinate 25,352,695, forward strand.
GAGGAGAAGAACGAGAGATTGGAAGCAATCTTGCAAGCTAAGGCTTGCTTATATATCCCTCTATTCTCCCCATTTTGCCCTTGCCTTTGCACCATTTCACATTTTTTCCATTTCCTTTTTCTTTTCATTTAAAAATAATGAAAAATCATATATATATATGAGTATATATTTACACTAAGCTAAAATAAATATGAGTAATGGCATAGACCCGATAACGGATCGTTACAAATTCTCCCCCCTTAAAAGAATTTAGTCCCCTAAATTCATACCTGGTTACTTGAAAAGCTGGGGATACTCGCGCTTCATTTCTTCTTCTAGCTCCCAAGTTGCTTGCTTGGGCCCGTGCCGCTGCCACTGGATTTTCACATAGGGAATAGAGCGATTTGTAAGCACTTTCTCCTTTCTATCCACAATACAAACCGACGATTCTATGTATGAGGAGTTCTCTTTCACTTGGAGGGGATGATAGTCTATAACTTGACTAGGATCCATGATACATTTGCGTAGCTTGGAGACATGAAAACATCATGTACGAGAGCTAACTGCGGTGGCAAAGCTAGATGGTATGCTAACGGCCCAACACGCTTTAAAATCTCAAATGGACCTATGTAGCACGGACTCAGCTTGCCTGAAACTCTAAAACGTTGAATGCCTTTCATAGGCATGACATAAAGAAATACGTGGTCTCCAACTGAAAACTCCAAGTCCCGACGCCTCCTGTCTGTATAACTCTTCTGATAATCTTGGGCGGTTTTCATTCGGGCCTTTATTAACTTGATCTTGCTCGTAGTTTCTGCCACGATGTCTAGCCCCAACAAGGAACTGTCACCAACCTCCACCCAACACAATGGAGATCAGCAGGGTCTGCCATACAAAGCCTTAAAAGGTGTCATCTGAATGCTAGACTGGTAGCTATTATTGTAAGAAAATTGTATCAAAGACAGGTGCTCATCCCAACTACCATGAAAGTCTAACACACAAACCCGGAGCATATCCTCCAAAATCCTGATAGTCTGCTCCGTCTGCCCGTCTGTTTAGGGATGAAATGCAATGCTAAAAGTCAGCCTAGCCCCCATGGCACTCTGCAACGCCTCCCAGAAACATGAGGTAAAACGTGGATCTCGGTCTGACACAATGCTGGTTGGCACTCCATGTAGTCTCACTATTTCATCCACATACAATTTGGCTAAGCGATGCGTAGGGCAGGTCTTTTTGATCACTAGAAAATGTGCAGACTTTGTAAACCTGTCGGTAATCACCCATACTACGTCGTGACCCCTGCTAGTACGTGGTAGTCCCGAAATAAAGTCCATAGCAATCCTATCCCACTTCCACTTGGGAATGGATAATGGTCGAAGCAACCCGACTGGTCTCTGGTGCTCAACCTTCACTTGTTGACACATTAAACAATGAGACACAAACTCTGCTACATGCCTCTTCATACCATTCCACCAGTACCGGCAGCGCAAGTCTTGATAAATCTTGCCTGCTCCCGGATGGATGGTATAACGTGAACGATGTGCCTCTGATAGTATCTCTTGTCTAATTTCTTCATCCACTGGCACACAGATTCTGCCCTAATATAGCAACAAACCGTCATCCCTCAGACAGTATCCCAAAGGCCCAAATCTATCCATGTTTGACATGATATGCATCAACCTCTCGTCATACTACTGTCTGTTACAGATCCGATCCTCCAAATCTGAACGAATAACCATGAAAGCACAATAAATATCAGGAGCACTACCTAAATATGAGATAGTAAACTCGCTCAACTACTCCAATAGAGACCACTCCTGAACTAGCACCGTTGCAGTGGACGCTCCTTGGTGGCTCAAGGTGTTAGCTACAACCTTTGCCTTACTTGGATGGTAGAGTTTTTCACAGTCATAGTCTTTGAGTAGCTCCAACTAGCGCCTTTGCCTCATATTTAATTCCTTCTAAGAGAACAAGTGTTTTAAGCTCTTGTGGTTAGTGAAGATCTGTACCTTCTCTCCAAATAGATAATACAGCTATATCTTCAAAGCAAGCACCATGAACAGCAAGCTCTAAGTCATGGGTAGGGTAATTCATATCGTGTTTCTTTAACTGCCTAGAAGCATAGGAAACAACATGTCCCTCTTGCATCAGTACACAACCCATACCTAAGTATGAAGCATCACTACAAACGGTAAATAACTAGCCACTCCTAGGAATAGCCAATACTGGGATAAAGGTTAAATGCTGCTTCAACTCCTAAAAACACTACTCATAGGCGTCATCCCAAATGAAAGGAACTCCCTTGCGCATCAACTTGGTCATAGGAGAGGCTAAGCACACAAAACCCTCAATAAAATGCCTGTAGTAACTAGCTAGCCCTAGAAAACTACGTACCTTAGTCACCGTAGTAGGCCTTTGCCAATCTAATATTGCCTTGATCTTCTCAGGATCCACTAATATACCTTCCCCAGATACTATGTGACCTAGGAATATCACTTGAGACTGCCAAAAATCACACTTGGAAAATTTGGCATATAATTGCTTCTCTCTGAGTCGTTACAACACCATCCTCAAATGAATCTCATGATCTACTAGGCTAGGCGAATATAACAAAATGTCATCAATGAAGACAATGACAAACCTATTTAGATAATCCTTAAACACCCGATTCATTAAGTTCATAAACATCGCTAGCGTATTAGTCAGCCTAAATGGTATGACTACAAACTCATAATGTCCATACCTAGTACGAAAGATAGTCTTGGCTATATCTTTATCCCTCACCCAAACCTGATGATACCCAAAATGTAGATCTACTTTGGAGAATACTGAGGCGCCCTGAAGTTGATCTAACAAGTCATCCACACGAGGCAATGGATACTTGTTCTTGACTGTTACCTGGTTAAGCTGCCTATAATGCATAGACGCATGGAGCCATCTTTCTTACGCACAAATAACACTGGTGCTCCCCCACGACGAAGTACTGGGTCAGGTAAAGCCTTTATCTAAAAGGTCTAGCAATTGCACCCTCAACTCTTTTAATTCGTTGGTAGCCATGCGATAGGGAGTCTTAGAAATGGGTTGAGTGACTGGCAATAATTCAATGGAAAAATCAATCTCCCTATAAGGTGGCACGCTTCACAACTCGTCCGAAAATATGTCCGAAAATTCCCAAACAATAGGAAGGTCGGCCAATTCCTTCCTCTCCCTAGCACCAAAGTCACAAACGCCAAATATGCTTCACACCCTTGCCTTATCAACTTCTCTACTTGCATAACTGAGATCATCCACATTGCCACAACTGGTTTTACTCCCCTATATATCATCTCTGACTGATATGGAGGCTCAAAGGTAATAACTTTGCATCGACAATCAACCTTAGCATAATGGCGAGACTGTCAATCCATGCCAATAAAAGATCAAAGTTCTAAATAGCTAACACCACTAAATCACCAGGCATAGCTTTATCATGGACTACAATCTCACAATCTGGCACTACTTCACTTCCTAACAGTATACTACCACCTGGTGTTGTGACAGACAAAATGTACAGTAGATGACTACTAGCAATAGGTATAAAATGCAGAACATGTTGTGTGATGAAGGAATGGGTGGAGCCTGTGTCAAATAAAGAACAAACATCCGATCCATAGAGTGAGAGAATGCTTCCCTCAGCCTGCTCCCCGCTCTCTAGTCACTGCAAATCTCTGTGCTGGACTCTGACTTGAACCCCCAGTCCTCATTCCCTCAACTGGTGCTGGCTGTGTGCATACATTGGACATGTGACCTAGCTGGCCACAACGATAACATATGATCTCCTGCTGGACTCCGCATCTGATCTTTGCGGACAATCTTTCCTCATATGACCTAGCTGCTCACAATGGAAGCACACATTACCTTATGCTACCTTACACTGTCCTTAATGCCATCTCCCATATGTCTTGCACTCTGTAGCCTTAACTGATCTATTACCAGAATTAGACTCCCATCTCCTATTTTTGTTAATGCTTCCTTCTGTCTTTCCTATAACAACTACCTTCTATAACTACTCCATCATGGCTTCTTGAATATTCCTTTCTATTGCATGAGCGCGTCTCACCACCACAGGAAAATCATCTGCCCGAACACCAGCCATGGCTTGTCTAATCTATGATCTCAAGCCGCTCTCAAACTTACTTACCTTGTGGGCCTCCAGTGTCACCATCTCAAGGGTGTATCTGGACAAAGCGATGAACTTCACCTCATACTGAGCAACTGTCCTATCTCCTTGGTGCAAATCAATGAATTGGTACACCTTCTGCTCGTGCACCTAGTCTGGTATGTGCGTCTCACAGAACAATACCTCAAACTCTGCCACATGGGTGCTCGATCCCTAAACTATCGTCTAGTGGTCTCCCACCAGTGCCCTGTGTCTCATTTCAGTAAAAAAGTACCCAATTGGACCTTTTGATCTTCTATACAGCCCATGGAACGCATAAGCCTCTCAACCTCAAGTAGCCAATTCTCTGCCTCAACTGCATCTACTCCCCCTTTGAATTCTATCAGTGCTATAAAGGTCTTCAGAAGAGCTGCCCCAAAACTACCCTCACCTGCTGATGCTACTAGCTGAGATGTCTCACCTCGCCCTTGTTGCCCCTGCCTCCACTAAGCAGCAGTCAAAGCCTTCACGGCATGTGCTTGACTCGCCAGGGCAACCTGCACGTCAGGAGTACCCCACTATTTTGCCTCCCCCCGCATCTTTGGGAGCCTCAAGAGAAGGTATACTCGGCTCACGACCTCTTGTAGGCAATCATCCTCGTCCACTACACGTATTCATACTTCCTACATAAAGAACAACACTTAGAAACAGAATGCAGCCTTAAAGATTAACTCAACAATAAAACAACCTAACTCTACCTTCATTACTCTCAACTTTTGTTGTATGAATGAGTCCCTGGATTTACTATTTGAGACTCTTATTCTTAAACTTGTTAACAAAATGTGATGAGATTCTCCTGTAATAGTATTTTTTAAATATTCTTAGTTCTTAGATTAATCGGATGTGGACTTTGATTAGTCTAGTATGGACTGACATAATGTTTACTACCTTGATTAATATGGGATACTAATTATAATACCCCATATTTTCGTAAGATTTCCACGTATTTTAAGTGAGTTTAAAATACCAAAAAATATGCTTAAAATGGAAACAAGTGACCGAATCGGTCGTAGGGAGTGCCCTGGAGCTTAGATACCTAAGGACAAAGGTATATTTTTGACGAGCGTCTCGAGACGAGATTTATGATGTTGAAAGAAATTAAATCAGATACGGTTTTTTCGGTTAAGCTAAGTTGTAGCCTAAAATAGTCGAATGATGGTAAGGGGCTCCGAAAAATCATATATATCAAGTAATTTTGAGTTATTAAATTCGAGATTTTAAGTATCTCGATAAATTTGATGTTTGAGGGTATAATTCTAATTAGAGAAATTATCCAAATGAAAGAATGATGAAATTATGAGCTTAGGTGGTGAAATGTTAAAGTTGAAAACTTGAAATAAGGGCCAAAGTGTTATTTGAAAGAAATTTAGGGTTTTAGCTTGGACTTCAAAAGTTGGATTAATTCTAGTTTTGGATTTCAAAATCCAATCAAATATGTCTTTGAGTCTTTGGAGTCCATGGCTAAAATTGTGACAAGTGGCATAACACCATTGGTTGGGGGATTCTATAAATAGGCACCTAGAATTGCTCTCAAACCATTCCAAGCAAGTTTGAGGAGTGAAGCACTCTAAGAGGAGGAGCTCACTCTAGAGAGAGAGAAGGAGGTTCAGCAAGAAGGCGGGAAGAAAGCGACGAAGAAGCGGCGGAGAACGAGCCTCATCAGAGTTGCGGGTCTTCGCCGGAGTTCACCAAAATCAGTCAGCAAAAAGGTGAGGTAAGTCCGATTTTTTTTGATAATCCTGTAGAGGGGGAAGAGAGGGTCGCGTAGGTTCAAACGGGGGTCGAATTGGAGTTAAAACGAGGGAGATATGGCCGAAATACGAAAACGACGCGTTGCTGTTCGGAATCTGGTACCTGCGCGTGAGTTACACGCGCCGGATAATGCTGCGCGTGGGGGCGCGTGGCCAGTCTTCTTTAGGCGCGTGAGGGCGCGTTAGGGGTCCTTTTTACATGATATTTTCCAGTTATGTCCCTAATTTAATACCCTTCAAGTCTATGTAAACATATTTGAGGTTACGTTTACCAAAATATGTATTTTCTGCAGAAATCTAGGCCGTTTGCTGTAAAATAATACCGTCGAAGAGATAACCCAATAAGGTGAGTGCTCCGACTTAAAAACCTAGTTTTGTGTGACAAATTGGTTTATGTGAGACTCCGTGAGACTCCTATACTCCAAATCCTATTTTTATTTCTTTTATGAGATACTTCTATTGCATGACACGTGTTTCGTGAAGTTCTTATACGTAAACTCTTATTAATTGCTTACGTGAAATCATGTTGCATCTATGAACTGAATTTTCTTGAAAATATATATTGTTGGCTTTTTAACTGTTGCATTTATAAAATTCGTGTGGCCATACTGTTGTACCTATTTGTTGTTAGCCGAGGGCAAAAGTCGGAGATCCCCCGAGAGGCGCTATGCATGCGCCATCGAGAAAGCTCTCGTGGGGAAGACCGTGAGTCTAAGGCACAATGGATGTGGTGCTTGCATGAGTTCTATGAAGTTGGGCCGAAGTGACATGGTTAGGGACTTCCCGAGAGGCGCTATGCATGCGCCATTGAGAAAGCTCTCGTTGGAGGAGGCTGACATGTTCACGAGGCACTTCGGAGTAGTTCTCGTTGTATTCTCATACATTTTATACCTGATCATGCATCGATATAAACTGTTTTTGGAGTTTCTCACTAGAAGATTCATCTTCTAATTGGACTATGTCCCTGGAATATTCAAACGTTCCAGGTTTGACGAGCAGCTCTAAGGGAAAGGAGGTAGCTAAAGAAGATGTTTAATCTACTACCTGTAATATGTTTAGCATACTTTTGTTTATGTGCGAGCTTATGTAATTTTGGATATGTTTAAGATGTTTAGTTATCATTTGCTAGAGACGATGTATATTAATACATTTTGTAGACGTCTTGAAGAATTTTATGATAAATAAAATGTTATGGTTTTGAACCATATCAGGTTCGATCTAGCTTCCGCATTTGAGATTTTAATACCTGTCTTAGCTATTTGATTATTGGGTTTATTAAGCTGAGAAGGTAAAAATTAGGGTTTTTGGGATATTGTATGGTGTATGACAGCTATTGTGATATGAAAAATTTTTATAATCCCGAAATCCTAAGTTATAACACGCTCAAGAAATTTGGGGTGTTACACTAATGGTTAAAGGTGATGAGTCACATACCATATGACATTGGGATGTTTCTGGTAATCTCGTGGGTGGTTGTTGGAGAACAATGCACTGAATGTGACATCGATGATTGATCGCATGGAATTGTGGATAATAATCTTGTCTTCTAGTTGTGATTGTGTAATTGATCCTTAGAGTTGAACTGCGATGGTTATCTTGTGTATTGTTGTGCCCTATTTGCTACTAAACCATCCAATTGTGAGGTAGGAACATTCATCTATGTGGTTCTGTATTGTTGGTGAATGGAGGCAGGTGCTCATGAATAGGATCTATCACCCTTATTTCAGTGTGGCAAACATCCTATGTGGTCTATTATTAGTGTGAAAAGAGTCCTTGGCTAAGGCAGTATAATTAATCAAGAAAGTGTTTCTTGAGGTGTCATCTAATCACATTGATGAGATTTGACACATAGTTACTGAATTTGTGAGTTTATTATACCATAAGTCTCCCTTGATCGGGACATTGAGTGACGAAATGATTTATTACATGGTCTTCGTCAGTTGTAATAGGCTCACTTGAAGTTTGACTTCATTGCCTTCTATATTCTCCTGGACAACTACTAGGTGCTTCCTAGGACCTCTCAGGCACTATGGCTTGAGGAATTGGAATGTTTGAGAGGCAACAATTGTGGTGGACAATGCACTTGGCCAAAAGAGAGGACCACACATGGCCTTGGCATGGGGAAAATTAATTTTTGAATGAAGGAGGCTTGGGAGCGTGACAAGCAAAGTGCTGGAGCAGATTGCACGTGAAGAAAAAATCAGTAAGCAGCAGTTGGGGGCTTGCATGGCACTTGCGCGGGGGCAGGTGACCATTAGCTGGATTGCTAGAAGAAGCTAAAGAGATGCCATATGGTCACATGGCTGGTCGAAAGTAGCACTGGTTGGAAGCAACTAGGGAAGGAGCATGCCATCCGAGAAGGAGAAATGGCTCAGAGAGACTTTTCAGGAATAGAGACAACTACGGAAAGAAAGGTGTTGTAGAGAGAACTTACGAAGATAGGGCAATAGAAAAAAGAGCATGCGAATAGAAGCTTATTGTTATGGCCTTATAGAGAGGAATTTACGAGTGTGGCCTTATAGAAAGAACCATGTTACCATGTGTTGAAAGAAGATGGCCTTGCGGGAAGGGCATGTAGAGAAAAGGTGGCCTTGTGGAAAAAGCATTCTATAGCTTTGCAGAAAGACAGAGATTGCAGGGAGAACCACTTAGCCGACATAAAATCATGTTGCTGAGAGGGTTGTTGCCGAGAGAAAATATGGTTGGTTAAAGAAATGAGACTACCGAAAGGATTCTGGCTAATGAGACTGCCGAGAGGGATGTGCCTTACCGCAAGGGAATGTTATCGTAAGAATGTGATTACTGCAAGGAAATGTATTGCCAGAAGGATGTGATTGTAGCAAGGAAATATGTTACTGCAAGAAAATTCTCATTCTTGGGATTTTTCCCAAAGTCCCTTACTATTCATTTTACTATGCTATTTATAGGGATATGTGCCATTTTTTTCCTTGGACAATTTTGCCTAAAAACCATGCTTATTTACATTATTAACATTATTAATTATTTATTTTTCATTTATTTATGATTTATTCTTGGAAAAAATATGCCCACTTGAATTTATTTATTAGAGATACGCCTTCTTATATTTATTCGTTAAAAACACCTTCAGGTGGACGTTTTGAAAAATCTATGGCACAACAGTAGCCCCCCACTCTTTGCTTTGACTTTTAAGTTGAAGGAAAGAGTAATTTTCGTTCTCCTGCATCAACTTGGGTTGATTGGAAAACCAATTTTTCTTGGCTTGTGCTGACACAAAAATGAGATCTTTTACTAGAGTAAGGTTGGGAAGCTGTACAAGGGCAGAGCTCAACATGCCGAGCAGGTGGCGAAAGATTTTAAAGGCACAACTTGAGCCATCATAAAGGATGAACCATTTGGGGAAAAATACAAGCGTGCCTTTAGGGTACAATAAATAAAGCTTGAGCAAGTATGGGCCTTATTAGCGTCGTAGCGCCAGGAAAATAGCCAAATGGCCTAACAATTGGATACGTCAGGATTGCGATAAGATTTTTTCCTCGAGCATGGGCATAAACATAGAGAGATTAAAGTCAAGTGCTTAAGGGTGCTAATAGGCAATTAATTTTCTTAGGGAATGTTTTTAGGTGCTAAGAAGTTTATGCAAGTGATTTCGTTAGATTTGGGCTTTTATTTAAGCTGGTTTTTTTGGGATCGAAGTGCCTTTGTAATACCTGAGATTTTTAGATTTAAATGTTTGAGGAAAAAGGATATTTCAAAGGATTATGAACTTTAGATAAAAGTTTAGTTTTAGAGCTAGTGGCAAAATCGTAATTATTGAGCCCGTGTAAAAGTGCAATATCTGAAAAACTTGGGTCACAAGGGTAATTTACTAAAATCCTGGTATTAGTGTAATAAATACTTTCTCCAGGGGCATGAAGGAAATTTTAGGATAACCCAGGGACCAAGTTACAAGGGGTCTAAGTGCAATTATCGAAAAGTTCAGGGTGAGAGTGCAATTTTAAAAAGTAAAAGGGCAAATGAGAAATTTAAATATTTCGAATATGAGCCCACATTCCAATATGGTTATGGATTTCAAATTTAGTTTTGGACTTCAAATTTTATTAAATCTAACTTTGTATTCCAAAGTTCATTCCAATATGCCTTTGAAAGGTTTGGATTTCAAATCACCTTTAAATCTACCTTGTGGACTCCAAATAACATTCCAATTTAACTTTGGATTCCAAATCCTATTCAAATATGGTTTTGGACATGTGGCAAGATAAGGATTGGGGCAAGTGACACCATCTCATTTGATGTACATGAATAGTAATAATTGTGCACAAAGATCAAGGCAACATGTGGCTCGATATGATTAGCCCAAAGGAAAGGTCATGATGAGGTATGAGTTGGCATAATATTTGGAAGTTTTTGATTGGTTGCACATGGGAAGTCATAATGAGAGTGCATATTTGGAGGCCTTTGATTGGTTACAATGGGAAGTCATGATGAGGGTGCTTAGGTGTTATAAAACTATTGGCCATTAGAAAAGTAATGATGAAACCTCATTAATAATAAACTCTAAGGTGGAAGAAAATTATTGGCTTATTTGAAAGTCATAATAAAACATCATCAATGACCTCGAGATGGCGAAGTGTGATTGGCCACAACTTGGAAGGTGATTATGAGACACAAAGTTTGAGGCATAGGTGGTAAGAAACTATTAGCCATACACAAATCTCAAGGCACAAGTGGCAGGTCATAATGAGATTAGAATCTTGTGGCGACATGTGGCGGAAGATAATTCGTCAGAGATATCTATAAATAAGGCTTTTGGGAATGGTTTTGGGGCATTCATTTTAGAAGGAAATGTGAAGATTTCTAGTAGAAATATTCTAAAGAAAAAGAGGGGGAAGATTCTATAATAAGAAGGAGAGAAATCGGTGAAGAAACAAGGGAGAAACAAGCTTTGCTAGAAAGTTATGCCAAAACTGCCAAAAAGCAGAGAGGTAAGTCCAGTTTAAGCCTATATTCCTGTAGAGGGGAAAGAAAGAAAGCCATTCTTTTCACTTGAAATTTCCAGAAATCTTGTTTAATTAAGTTAGAACAATCCTATGTAAAAATAATTAAAGTCTAGTTTATAAAAATACGTGTTTTCTACAGAAAATCCATTCTGGTATACTGTGAAAAGTACACCCGAAAGGTAAACAACCAAGGTGAGTGGTTCATGCATATTTTTGACACATCTTGAGCATCCTTGGCTTCATTTGTGTGAGGTTTGTGGCGTTATCTCATGTTTCCTTCATATCAAGCATGCTTTGTTTCTATTTTGTTTACCATGCATCATAACATTTGTGGCTATGGCAAGCTTGTGGACCAATATGTGTGGTCAAGGACCGCGTGATGGAATTGAGGTGTGTGTGGACATGTTGGTGCGGGGGTGATTACAACATCCTAGCAGGGTTTCCACAAAGGGGGTGGATTTCATGACATTGACATACTTGCATACACATGCATGCATCCTCTTTCTTGAACCATCTCACTTAGATGTAATTATTTAACTTGGGTGTTTCATACCCCTGGGACATTCAACATCCCAGGTATGTCAAGCATGCCAAGTACTTTGGAAACAAATAAGGGGATGGGTAAGAAAGTGGTCGAAGTTTAGTTTATTTTCTATTATCCTTGTACTCTAGATTTTGTATAAAAGAGCTATTGTAATTGTTAAGCTTTTCTGTGTACTAGATGTCGTATCAAGGGGAGCTACTATTATGGGTTTCAAGGTTGTGTGCCATGGTTGTACTTGTATCAGTATGTACATATCTCGAATGATGCACTATGGATGTTGTATAAAGAAGTTATGTTGATACTAGAGATATATTTGATAAAATTGAGGATTTATGTTTCACAGTTATACTTGTATTAAAGACTTTATAGTATAAATCCTTATTATCTAGTTTTAGCTAGCTCTCAGGTTCGATCCTTCGCTTTCCTCAATAAGGATTTCCATAACGCCCTTGTGAGATTTTAACTTGTATTTAGCATCACCTTATATTTGAAAAAGGGACGTTACAGCCTTGGTGAGTCTTATCCCGAGATGATGTACCTATATAAGGTAACTTCCCTCAATGTTCTGGACTAGCATCTATATGACCCTAGTCTTCAGGATTTCTAACGAGCATCTTGACTTGAGGACAAGGAATGATATTGCCTCCATAGGTTATAGACTCGATATGTGCTTAAGAGAAGATTATTTCTTCAGGCATCATAGGGGTAGTCTAGGAGGTGGAAAATGGTATTGCAAGAGAGTTGGAAGAAAACCTTAGGGGCATTCTAATCGAGGCAACGAGCATGGCTTTCTAGTAGCCCGTTATCCCACTTTAGCCATCAATATATGTAAGGCCTTACTCTTTTGATTTTTGTTGTATGTTTTGTATGTAATTTTCGTTCTTGAATGTAATTGTTTTAAAGAAACTAAAGGAGCAGTACAGTTTTTCTTATGTCTATGATTTTTTTTAATTTTCTTGCAACATATGCTGCTAATTTGTGAGTCTCATACCATCCACTTCTGAATAAGTAGGGATGCATGTACCAAGAAAAAAAAAATCAAATCAAGTAATGGTACCTGGCAATGCCCTTTCATGTTTCCTTAGATTTGTGAACCATGTTAGTCAAGAGGTTAAATATAGAGAGACTAGATTAGTTGACATAACACCTTGGCTTTTGTAAGAGTGTTCCGCCATCCATTAGCTAGAGCTATTTTCTTGCCATACTAGCTAGTGTATTAGGAACCTCCCACATGGTCGATGTGGATCCGTTTAGACAGGGCATACTATTTGTCTTTCCAGATCAATGCTCGTGGAACTTTCCTCGAGTCTGTTCATCATAGAGAATCTAGGTTAGCCATTAATCCCTCATCTTGGAGCATATGTCCTGTGTTTTCCTTGAGACATAGCGTCGAATCATCACAAGGAACCCAGGTTAGCTTTAGGGCTTAGCACAAGGTTATAACAAGGGATCTAGGTTTGTCTCCTGGCATGGCACTGGGACATTTTGGGTGGTCCAAGATGGTCTAATGGCTTAGCACTAGATTTCAATAGGGTGAAGTAGAAACAGGTCTCGGGCTATTGAGCTTGAGTTTTTCTACTAACTGGGTTTCCATCGAGTTGGCTTGGTGCTGGATTTCAATTAAACGTTCAGGTCTGGAAAGAGACTTAGCACTAGATCTACCCGGGAGTCAAGGTTAGCCTGAGGGCTTAGCACTGGATCTACCAGGGAGTCAAGGTTAGCCTGAGGGCTTAGCATCGGACTCAAATGAGGGATCCAAGTTAGTCTGCAGGCATGGCACCTGATCACAACAGGGAATTCGGGTTAACCAACTAGTTCAGAGATAGCTTGTTGTATCAGTGCTTTACTCTTTACTCCATCTTCCCGAGTTTGCTCACATTAAAGAATCTAGGTTTGTCTAGGGGCTTTACGCTAGAGTTCTACTAGGTGTCCAAGTTCGCCGGGAGACTTGGCTCTAAATCTACCAAGGAGTCAAGGTTAGCTCGTGGGCTTAGCACCAGACTTCAATAAGGGATCCGCGTTAGTCTCATACCATAGCATTGAAACACAACAGGGAATCTGGTTTAGTCCATAGATGTAGCGCCAGATTGCTATTGGGCGACTCTCCCCTCAGGGGTGGATTAGCAGCTTTGTAAACTACTAGGCTGATTGTAGCATAGTCCTTCTGCATAGTCTTTCCCAAGTCATGGTACCTACATAAGATTTCACAACTCACAAGTAAAAATGAGCACACGTACAAGATATTTTACGTGGTCTCCTCCTATCACACTGGATAAGCCCTCTAGCAACAAGCTAGGAAAATACAAACCTCCTAGTTAGACAAATAGGCCCTCTAGCTACCAAAGGTAGGAAATACAAGAAATGTACAATAAGAAAGAATCTAAGAGATGAATCTCTTAGTTACAAGGTCTCTGCTCACTTCACTTCATTCCCATCCATTGACCTCTTCTAGATCATCCTTGATTTGTATTTATAGGCATCCCAAGAGCTTCAAGAGAAAACTAATCGTTTATAGCCGTTGGATTTTGAAAAACTAGCCGTTGGAGGCTTTCAACGATGATTTTGGTCGACAAATGAAAAGAATCGATCAACAGATTAAATTTAAAGATTCTGTTAGTCGACAGATTGAATGACTTAGTCAACAAATTCAAGTGTTAGTCGACAAATGAAAATGAGTTAGTCAACAAATTAAAAGCATTAGTCGACAGATTAAAAGAAATATAAGTTTGTGTACATAAACGAACAAATGGGCTTCCACCTGGAGTGGTTCCTTATGTGCACTTGGGTTCTTAGGTATGCTAGTGGCTTGGGTTCAAATCTTGGGGGCAGTAATGCTGGTTTTATTTTTAAGCTATTTGAAAAATAACTTTTTGGAGCATTTTTAATCAAATAAAAATCGTAATATTTCAAATACAAATTTATCACATGATGAAATTAATTCTTATAATTTTTTAATCAAATAAAAACATAATATTTCAAATGCCATTAAGAAATTTTTAACAAGATTTTTGACATTCAATTTTATGATAGAATTAATTTTTATTTTTGGTGCTTAATAGAAAAATAATTTAAAGCACCAAGATAATAAACATTAATAAAATAATTTTATCACCAAAATTCAATTGATTTTTATCATCAAAATGATATCAAAGGCAATCATCATTAAAATAGAAGTTGTTGCAAATCTCTATTTATATATATATATATAGAAAATTAGTATTCATTTGATTTTCATTTTAATAAAGTACTTGAAATTGATTTTTATTTAAAAACCATATACTTTACTTATGACTTAGGGTGTAAAACTTATTATTGTTTTTCATCATCGAAACCAATCACCATAGTAAAACATCAATCAGGTGGCATGAGCCTGGGAGACTCTGAATGAGTCTTGGGCTTTGGCGATGCTGAGGCTTGACCTTCTTGGAGACTCTTGGGGGTCATCCAGGTCTACTCGAAATTCTTCTATGAACTTTGGGATTTTTGATTTTGATTTTCCTTTGGTACCCTTTGCCTTTGGTTACAAGGCAAAGGGAAGACTAAAAACGTGGGTGCCCGATATCCAAAAATTGGGCCAACAAGTGATACATGATTGCCAATGATTACTTATGTGCATAGGGTTTAATAGCCTCATTTGCATCATGAATACTTGCATACTTTGTTGCCAATGGGTGGTAATGACCCGTAATCGGGTCTGTGCCATTACTAATATTTATTTTAGCTTGGTGTAAATATATGCTCATATATATATATATATATGATTTTTCATTATTTTTAAATGAAAAGAAAAAAGAAATGGAAAAATTGTGAAATGGTGCAAAGGCAAGGGCAAAATGGGGAGAATGGAGGGATATATAAGCAAGCCTTAGCTTGCAAGATTGCTTCCAATCTCCTCTCTCTCGTTCTTCTCCTCTTCTTGCTTTCTTCAATTTCCAATTCCACTTTCTTTAAATTTGAAGCTCCAAGGAGAGATTTGGTGGAGGAGATTAGAGGGCTTTTGATTGGAATTAGTGGATCTTCTTCTCATCTTAAGATTCCCATTGAAGCAAAGGCAACCTCCTTATTCTTCTTATTTTCCTTTTATATTGGATGCAAGTTCTAGTTCTCCTCTTCCTTCTTTAAGGCATTGAACTTGAGATATGGTAGTTTTAGTCTTGAAAGATCTCATGATTTCCCCAAAAGATGATTGTGTAGAAAACCTATGTCAAAATCTTTGTAAATCCCTCATTTTCTCAAAGTGATTCCGTTAATTTTGTTTGGGTTGTGAAATAGTTGTTGCCACACCATATGGGATGAGGGAAAATTATTTGATTTAAGTTTGATAGAGTAGTGGAAGATTTGGGATGGTTTTGGGGTGTTCTTGGATGTTTTTGTGCATTTTTGGTCCCATAAGTCGACTATTTCGATCAATAATCGACTATTAAGTGGGTTAGCTGACCTTCAAAAGATCAGATCTTGGCCCAGTTGACTAATCCTTTCAATAGTCGACTAATACTCTCATTAGTCAACTATTCGTAAGTCGACTCTACACTACACACCCTGTACTATTAGTTGATTGTTCTTGATACACTGCGTGTGTTGAACTTGGAGGGAAAAAAAAAAAAAGAAATCCCGAGAATGCCCTTATAGTGACACGCCTGGCGAGGCAAAGTGTTACACTAATTGAGCGCCACGTGGCACAAAATTGGGAGAGGGATAGGGGATTGGCAATGGTTGATTGTGGGTTGATTAAAATTAGGAGAAGCAGTATTTGTTGCTTCACACTATTGTCTCCTTCTACTTCTGTTAATTTCTAATGCTACCAAAATTTAATATGCATAATTGTTATGTGAAAAATTTGAAACGTGGGTACGAGTGAGATGGGTACCTCTATGTCTAGCTCAAGTAAAGGAAACTAGAATGGTACCAAATAGCGTACTAGGTGTGGACCGACTAGAACCACCACAACGTGAGATAGAGCAGTCTCAGTATAGAAATAGTTTATGTACCAACCCTACATCAGGCTATAGGTATGTGTGTATTTATGTTCATATGATGGATATGCCTATTACTTAAATACTCAAGCTGTGTGTATGGTGCGTGTTATTAATTTTACTGCACATATCTGATGTGTATAAAAATTTCAAAAAACTAACCAATAGGACCATACTCGGGTTTTCCATATATGGTATCTAAGCCTTAGCTTGGTATTTAATACATATACACGATTGTATGTGTCAAATATATCATTAAATTGGCATTAAGTAGACTTCAGAGCATTGGTTAATTGAAGAAAACAATTTTGCGTTACAAAAGTTAACTTTCCTGGTTTGGAGAGTCGACTCTCAACCAGCCCAGAAATCGACTCCTAGTGCTGCAGAAGTTAACTTTCGCCAGTTCCAGCAACCGAACAGGATACTCCAATTGCTTCGTTGTTAATGATTATGTGGTAATTCACATTGGACATTGACACGAGGGATTAGATATGGATGTTTGGATGCTCAGTTGTAATATTTGACATATGCATATACTCACCTTTTCAAAATTGTTTTGAAACAACAGCAGAAGTGGATGTATGTTTAGGATGAGCATAGGCTTGGTGTGAATGAATGAATGTTACAAGGCTTTAATTGATTTATTTTGATATATAATAATTATTCATTCAAGTATGTACTGAGGCATAAGTCTTGAGTATCTTCTTTTAGTCTTTATTTTACAAATGCTATAATTTGAAGACAGCATCATGGAGTTGGCAACAGCAAGAAGTGATGAAGCAAGCAGCCCATCAAGGAGTTGATGTGTACGATGGTTTAAACTCTTGAGGCTCGAGTTTATTCTGTGAGCAAGCCTATGGTTATTCTGGTTATTTATTATTCATTTTATTATGCAATGGTTGTATGATGGAATAAATGATGGGTGTATGATGAGACCTTAAATAAGAAGCCCAAAAATCTTCCCATTGCATAAATATTAAATCTAAACGGTAAATCTGATTCATCGTGGCTTTCCACTGTCATAGGGGTTCACCAGTCTGATTAGGTATATCCAAAAACTAAAATGTGAGGGAGTATTTCTGTAACACCCTGCTTTTTCAAATACGCAATAACTTGAAATATAATTAAGACATCACCTACGGGCATTATGGAAACCCTTACCAACAGAAGCATTGGAACGAACCTGCAAACTTAACCAAAGCTAAATAAAAGGGTTTCCACTAGATTTCCTTTACAAGCATAAGAAATGCATACGACCTTCAATACTCCATAAAACACAACACATCATAGCAGGTACAATTGTAGGACACCCACACACACCCTTTACAACCTTAAGTATCCTAGCTGCTATTTACAATACATCACTTGGGATACAAGGGTACATAATGAAACCAAAAGTCCTAAGCTAGCTGAGCATCACTTTCTCACCCACGCTTGAAATGGAACCTGAAACACCTGTCACTTCCAATATACCTGGAACGTGGAATGTTCTAGGGGCATCAACCCAAGTTAGATATTACATCTAGGTGAGTGACTCAAAAAAGGAAAGCGTGCATGTAAATGAGTTATGCAAATGATATGAAACCGCCCGTGTGGTAGTGACGCCGAGGTATTGCAATCACCCCCGCTGATCTGTCATGTTCTCACATCTCCATGACTTTTTACCAGTCTAACATGAGATCCTGACTTCAGCTAGCCACACACACTAAGTGATGCATGACAAAGAAAGAGAAAATGTTTGGTATAAAGGAAAGTTATGCTTATGCAAGTAATCACCATTACCTGTGTGAAGACAAAATGATCAGTATGTAACATAAGGATGCAAGAAGAACTCACCTTGTTGGTTTGGATGTGTTAGGGTACTATTCACAAGGTTCGGGAATAGTTTTCTCGTTGTTTTGATGTTGTTTCACTCCTTTTACTGTAGCAATCCAAATTTTCCGACGAAGTGTTTTTCCACCTCTTTTTTTGGCGACGTTTCTCCTCTCAAACTCACCTTCCTTTTCCTCTTGTTTAATGGTGAGAATGTCCCTTCTAAAGGCTTAATAGTTATAGGCATCCTTGGCCAATCCAGGTGTGACATGTGTCGCTTGGATAAGTTAGGAAATCATTGCTTTTGTAGGATCGCGCCACGTGTCCCTAGAGATTTGTGCCATTTCATACTACAAGTGTCCATTGAGATATGTGCCACCACATGTTTAATTAGATTTTCAAGATTCCCTATCATTACATCCCACATGGTAAATTACATTTTCTACATTTCCCATCATTACACCTTTAATTAACAACTACATCCCATATGGTTAATTGCATTTTCCACATTTCCCATCATAAGACTTCAAATCCTATCTCTAAGTGGCCAATTAATGCTTGCCACATGTCCTAAAGGATAAGGTTTGGAGACTTTAGCAAACTTGGAGACTAAGTAATCTTTTCTTGCTAATCACGCGATGCCATCTTAGGGGGTCATTATGAGCCATCATGTGACCTTATCTTATCTTCCAACTGACCAATGGTTGATTGCCATGTGTCTTTGACGATAAGGTTTGAAGACTTTTGGAGGCTAAGTCTTGGATTTAAAAATGATCCAACAATGGATTAAATGTCATTTGAGATCCGCAATCATGACTTAACTATATTGGAATAAGTTTGGAATCTGCAATCATTACTCCCAAATGGTTTAGTTGGCCCAATTCATTATTCCAATGATCAAGCTACAGGTTTCAAGAACTACACTTTGGCCTAAACTTTTTAGGTAATTTGCGCTTAGGCCCTTGCAACTTGGTCCCCAGCCCATTTTTAATTGCACTTTTTGGTCCCCTAAAAATGGATAAATTACTCTAATACCCTAAGATTTTTAGGTAAATTACACTTTTACCTGAACTTCAGTATTTATGATTTTGCCACTGGCTCAAAAACTGAACCTTTGTCTAAAGGCCTCTATAATCCCTTGAAATGACCCATTTCCTCAAGTATTAGAACCTAACAATCTCAGGTATTACCTCATTTTTTATTTTGAAAATCTGGGGTATTACAATTTCATAAAAGATTGTTTGACTTCCCTATTAACTATGAGATGGGGCAGTGTTCAAAAAGTCTCACTTGACCAAGGAACTAAAATGTGATAAAGGGTGATGTTCAACTCATTGTATTTAGCCAGATAGTGGATGGGATCTAACTAGTCCATTAGGCCAAATAACTAAAATGTAAGGTTTATGGTGGGTTAGAAGCAGAAGGTCGAGCTCCACATATAATATGGTGGCAAGTGTTGCCTACTCAATTATAAACATACCACGAGTAACTAAAATGTGAGGGATATTCTTATGAAAGAGAATTTAACCACCTGCTATGGGATCCTGAATAAAAAGGGATCACATTTCTTGCTTGGGAACTGTAGGATTCAAAAACGTTAGTGGGAGTACCTATTTAATCAAAAGTCCTTAATTAAATGATGTTTTACAAAGATACAAGCTGATATATATTTATTTTCTTCAGATAAAAATGGCAGGACTAAATCTATTATCTCATATTCTATGTTTGAAAATTCCCCAATAGGTTAGGTTCACTGGCCCTAATTTTTTTGACTGGTTTTGAAATTTGAAAATTGTGCTCAATATAGAAAGGATATATGATACTTTGTCTTATGCCCCACCTTTGGAAATTCCCCAGACTACAACTAAGAAGGAGATTATCACTTGGAAAATTTTGAAAGAGCGTGATATGCGAGCCTGTAACTATATTCTCATATCGATGTCCAACGATTTGCAGCACCAGTTTGAGCATTTTACGAGTGCTATGAGCATGATACAACATTTAAGGGACATATTTGGAGAGCATAGTCGGACAGCTCAGTATGAGATATCAAAAAAGATGTTTCAAGGTCGGATGGTTGAGGGTACTGACATTGGGGACCATGCCATCAGTATGATCAATTGGATTGGTCAATTGGATGCCTTGGATTTCCCGATGAATCCTCAACTCCATACTGATCTTATCCTATAATTATTGCCATAGTCTTTCAATTCTTTCATTACCTATTTTTAGATGAATAAAATTGAGTGTTCTCTCCCAGAGTTATTAAATATGTTAATAACCGTCCAGTCGTAGATGAAAGGAAAAGGGCGAGAAGGAGTTCTTATTGTTGCCTCACCTTCTTCCCAAAAGAAACCTAAATCTAAGAAGAGGAGTGCAAGGAGGAATGAGAAAAGTGATAGGTAGACAAAGTCAAAGGGTAAAAAGGTTCAAAGTAAGGGTAAATTTTATTTTTGTTGTCAGAAGAGACACTAGAAGAGAAACTATCTGGATTATTTGCAAAGCTTGAAAGAAATGTGCCTAAAGGGTCAAGGTATGATTCTTTCATTGTGTTTCATTGAGACTAATCTTACGATTAGTCGCTTCTTAGATTGTAGATTCTAGTGCTACTTCTCATGTTTGTTTATTTGCGTTGGATCTCAGTTGAAGTAGGGTGCTTGGGAAGCGCAAGGTGGTATTGAAGGTTGGCAATAGGGCAACCATTGTTGCATTAACCATGGGGACTGCTTTTGTATCTTTACCTTCTGGGCATGTGTTGGTATTGTATGACTATTTACTTATTTCGAATGTGATTCAAAATGTTATATCTATTCCACAGCTTGTAAGACATGGTTATACATTTTCTTTTGTATGCAATGAATGTCATATCTTGTATAATAATGTGTATATGGGAAAAGGTGTGATGGTAAACGGTTTGTACTTTTTGGAAACACGTGTATGTGAATATACTTAGCAAATGGTTGCTACACCTTATACCACAATAAATGACAAGCATTCTCCCAAACAATTGTGGCACCGTAGGCTAGGTCATATGAGCAAGAATAGACTTATGAAGTTGGCTCATCAAGGTCTTATTTGTGATTTGTGTGCTAAACCCGGGCCAACTTGTGATTCATGTATTCTCAAGAAAATAACCAAGTCTCCTTTTGTTGGACAAGGAGAAAGGGCTACTGTGTTGGACCGAGAGGTACTATGACACACACAAAGACGAGGATGAATTGGTTATTTAAAAAATAGCTTGAAAACCTTAAAATCCTTTTGATGGAAAATAAAAATTTAATGCAAGTGAGGATTGGATAGGTGCTTGGCAATAAAGAGAATTTAACGAATACAAGCACACAAGAACACCAAGATATGTAGTGGTTCGGCTTAACCCAAGCCTAACCCATTACCTTAGCTCCTCACTAAGTATTTTCAAAACAATCCACTATCAACCCCCTACTTAACCCAAGTAGGTCCTCTAGTCCTTGACTAGGAAATTTACAAACCTCCCAATCAAATGGGGCCCTCTATCTATACAAGCTAGGAAATACAAGAAATGTACAATGGAAGAGAATCTAAGAGATGAATCTCTTAGTTACAATGTTTCTCAAAAATGATATAAGGCTTGAAGTAAATAATTACAAGTGAAGATCAAAGCCTTAAAGAGAGAAAATTAAAGCACAGTCAATATAAATACAAATGTGTATACGATGTAAGCTCAAATCATTTGCTTTCCATCTATTGGCCTCTTCTTGATCTCCTTGATTTGTATTTATAAGCATCCCAAGAGCCTTGCCCAAAACTAGCCGTTATTAAGCCGTTGGAGAATGAGAAACTAGCTATTAGAGATTTTCAGAGACACAAACTGTCGACAGACTAAATAGGTTAGTAGACTATATTTTCAAGTAAAACTAAGACATAGTCGACAGACAAGAAAGCATAGTCGACTATTGTCCAACAAAATCTAGTGATAGTCGACAAACTCATTCACATAGTTGACACCTTCAAAATATGAAGAGAATTTCAAATATCATGCACACAAATAGTCGACAGAAGAAAAATCATAGCCGACAGACCCTTCATAATAGTCGACAGAATAGAATACAGTCGACAGAAGCCATACATAGTCAACAGAACATGCAAGCATAGTTGACTATCCTTAGGTATAGTCGACTATCCTCAGGCACATAGTCGACAACACTTATGCACAGTCGACTATCCATAGGTATAGTCAATGGAACACAAACACATAGTCGACTATTCTTTTTATAAAAACTAAACCGTTAAATGATAACATGAAAAAAGAATATTTGAATCATAAAATTCTTTAACATTGAACTCTTTTAACTTTATTTCATCATTAAAATATAATTGTTTTTCATCATCAAAATTATATCAAAGGCAAAACATCAATCTCCCCATTTTTGATGATGACAAAACATTTTATGAAATACCCAAAAGTCTCCCCCTTTTTGTCATAAATCAAAAAGGATATATTTGAAAGAATTTTAACACAAGACTAGGAAAGGATTGGGCAAAAACATCAATGGGGTAAGAGTACATTACGATTGATACATCAAATGTATCAAGATACTTCGATTGGATCAAGGTGGTAAATACTTAAGTACTGAGTTTGTTGATTATCTTAAGTCTTGTGGTATAGTTTCACATTATACACCACAGTTGAATTGTGTGGTTGAATGTAGGAATCGAACCCTGTTAGACATGGTTCGATCTATGTTGAACTACATGGATTTACCTATTTCACTGTGGGGATATGTTATTCTTACCGTAACTTATTTGATAAATCGAGTTTTGACTAAATCTGTCTCGACTACTCCATATGAGATATGGGTTGGGAAACCATCGAGTCTTAAGCACATTAGGATTTGGGGTTACTCGATGCATGTAAAGAGGTTGAGGACAAAGAAGTTTGAGAAATTATGTTTTATGGGGTATCTTAAAGATAGTTTAAGGTATTATATCTATTTTCCAGTTGACCTAAGAGTTGTGGTTGTAAGGCATGTTATCTTCTTGGAATAAGAGTTCATCTAGGAAGGTGGCATAGGGAAGAAAATAAATTTAACAAAAAAATGGTGAGGACAGTGACAAGTTAGTTAACCCTACCACCTATGAGGAGGCGATATTTGATATAGATGGCTCGAAGTGGCAGATAGCTATGGAATTTGAGATAGAGTCTATGTACTTCAACTAAGTCTATGTCTTAGTGGATCCATTTGCGGGAATTATTCCTGTAGGATGTAAATGGATCTTCAAGAGAAAGATTGATCCTGATGGACAAGTTTCCACACATAAAGCTCGATTGCTGGTAAAAGGATATTGTCAGCATCAAAGAGTTGACTATGACGAGACTTTCTCACCTGTCACGATGCTCAAGTCCATTAGGATGATGTTAGCTATCACTATTTACTATGACTATGAGATCTGGTAGATAGATGTCAACATTACTTTTTTAAATGAATTTCTTTAAGAAGATATCTATGTAGAACAACCGCGTGGATTTGAGTCCGTCGATCCATGTCAAGCATGTTTGCTGAAGAGATAAATTTATGGTCTAAAGCAAGCATCGAGGAGTTGGAACATCTGTTTTGATCACAAGATCAAATAGTTTGGTTAAGTGAGAAATCTGGATGAGCCATGTGTATACAAGAAAGCTAGTGGGAGTGACATTGTGCTCCTAGTCTTGTATGTGAATGATATTTTAATTTTGGATAATAGTGTGGACAAAATGATGTCTACTAAGGTCTGGTTGTCTAGAGTATTCTCCATGAAAAACTTGGGAGATGCCACCTGTATTTTAGAGATACAACTTTATAGAGATAAGGTCAGAAAATTGATAAGTCTCTCCTAGAGCTTGTACATAGAGAATATGCTGAAGAGGTTCAACATGTTGAATTCCAAGA
Organism: Diospyros kaki; assembly: GCA_036245055.1. NCBI lineage: Eukaryota > Viridiplantae > Streptophyta > Magnoliopsida > Ericales > Ebenaceae > Diospyros > Diospyros kaki. The sequence goes on from BSEG01000002.1 coordinate 25,376,837, forward strand.
AAGGTCAGTTACTTGTCCAGATTGGAGTTCATCTCTCTAAAAGGATGTCCTCGAACACTCCTAAAGAGATGGATCGTATGAGTAAGGTACCCTATGCTTTAGCGATTGAGAGCCTTATGTATACGATGATATGTATGAGATCAGATATTGCATATATTGTGGGCATTGTAAGTCGATATCAGTCTAATATTGGTGAGAGTCACTAGATCGTAATGAAGCATATTGTAAAGTATTTGTGTAATGACCCACCCCCTCAAGACGTGTCACTATTTTGGGATTTTTTTTTCAAAATACCATCTCTAAATTCCCAAAATACCAAACATATATATATATTTAACATTCCAAATGATAAGCCAAGAAATGGTAAATTAAACTCTTATGGAAGCAGAATCAAAACCTAAAGGAATATTGTAATTGCAAAGAAAATTAATCCGTAAAAAATCGTTTTTAATAACCACAAAAATAATATCCGATAGACAAATTTAACAAAAAGAATAGCTGAAACAAGTCATTTATCAAGATTCTCACAACTTGTCTTAGCACGGGCGTAGGACTTATTACATGACTACAATCTCTTTTCCTTTCCCACTACTCGTCTCGTCTGGAACGTTGAATATCCCAGGGACAAAGTCCAAATTAGAAGATGAAACTTCTAAATGAGGGTTTAAAACAATTTTCATGAATGTATGATGCATGGGCATAAAATCAACCAACACCCTAGAGTAGCTTTTGTTAGCATTCTAGCACAAAAACCTAGAGTAGTAGCTTTTATGCTCACAAACTTCCACGTATACCACGTATACACATGTAGCTTTTGTTAGCATTCCATGTTTTTTATAAACTTCCACAATTTTATGCTCATTTTTGGGCGAATCACTCACCTTGATTTAATTGTTTAAGCTTCCTCGAAACTCATGCCTTACCTCAAAACACATGTCTAGGTATTTTTTTGACCAAAATTTTAGGGAAAATTAATTAAAATTAATTTCCTGATTTTTTCCATTTTTTTATCTTTTTTTCCTTTTTTCTATTTTTTTTTATTTTTCCTTACCTCATGCACCTGTACCCACATGCCTTGCACGATCTTCCCATGGGCCTTTTTCGGTCATCTTCTTCGATTGCCCTCTCGCTAGTCGTCCACTGTTTTGCCTCGATTTCTTAGGTTTTCTTCTCCTTTTTCGCTCTATTCCTTCTTCCAAACACGATGGACCAACCCTTAGCCCGAAAATTCAGTCAAAACACCCTCAAATTAGCCAATTACAGTGCATCTTCGGCCAAGCTTGATTTTTGTGGCGAGGCTTCAAAACACCCTCAAAACCACACCAAAATGTCTCAAACTCTTCAGAAATCTTCTCACTCACATAGAGAACAAAAGCCCTCTATCCATTTCCCTTGATTTGTTCCCAAATGCTCAGATTTTCAACTGAAAACTTGACGAAACCCTCGGCCAAAATTTGGCTATTTATAGCCTTTTCCGACCAACCCACCAGCCAATAGGGCTCTACCTTACACCGGTGGCCATACCCTAGGCCATAATGGCCCTAACTCTGCCTGAAATAGCGATTTGAAGCCGATGGTTGGTGGCTACAGTGCGATTATCAGCTGTTACAGTGTTCGCACTGCAATTTTTGTTGTTTGGTCCTTCTTCTTTCATTCTCTAACACTTTGGCCCCTTGCCCTCAAGTCCTCAGGTTCTCAAAAATTATACTTTAGCCCCCATAACTTTGAAAAATTACATTTTTACCCCAATATCTTTGAAAAATTACATTTTTTCCCTAATAAAAATTACACCTAAGTCCACAAAAATTTCAATTAAGCCATAAAATTTTTTGGGTATTACAACTTGAGAAGGACTAAAGATATGCTCCTGATTTATGGAAGGAGTGATATCGATGTGGATGGATTCACTCATTCGAATTTTCAATCAAATGTTGACAATCGCAAATCGATGTCTAGTTTTGTGTATCTCTTGAATGGTGGTGTTGTGAGCTGAAAGAGTTCCAAACATGAAATCACAACCCGTTACTGAAGCCGAGTATGTGGCAGCAGCACGTGATGCTACTAAGGAAGTTGTTTGGATCCGAAAATTTCTCTCAGAGGTTAGTGTGGTTCCATCTATCGAGTTAGCACTCCTGCTATATTGTGATAATACTGGGGTTACTGCTCAGGCTAAGAAACCTTGATCTCATCAAAAGCCCAAACACATTGAACATCAATTTCACTTGATTCGAGAGATTATAACACGTGGAGACGTGCAGCTGCAAAGAGTAAATTCAACGAAAAATGTTGTTAACCCACTCACCAAGGCTATAACTCAATCACGGCTGGACCGCCATCTTGAGAATATGGGAATTCGATACCTTCAAATAGTGAAACACTAGATGTAAATGTGATGTAAATTAGTATTAGTGCACGTGGGAGATTATTAGTGTTGTGTGCTCTAATGCTAGATTTGGATGACATCTAGCAGGCATGTAACTAGTCACATTTATTATATCTTTGTTTATATTTATAAAATACTAGTTTCTTCATTCATGTGCTCTCCAGTTTAACACATGAATGAATCCCTAGACTTTCTGTTTGAGAATCTTATTCTCAAGGAGTTAAGACTGTGTGACAGATTTTCTTAAATTATTCCTAGTCCTTAGATTCTTTGGATGAGGACTCTGATTAGTCGAGTATGAACTAGCATAGGGGTTAATTCCTCATTCAGTATGAGATACTGATGGGAGAATGGTGTGCCACACACCACGTGACATGAGATGTCACTAATAGACTCGTGGATGGTTGTTGAGGAACAACCAATTGAATGTGACGCCGATAACAAACCACATGGCATGGTGGATAATAGTCTTATCATCAGGTTGCGATAGTGTGTTGATCCGCAGACTTCAACCAGCATAGTTGTTTTGTATATTAATGTGCGAGATTTACTAATAAGTCAAACCATCCAATTAGGAGGTGGAGAGGTTCATCTATGTGGTTATGTATTATTGGTATACAGAGACAGGTGTTGGGGATAGGATCTGTCACCGTCGTAGGTAAACAATGAGGTAAACATTCTATGTCATCTACTATTAGTGTGACAGGATAATCCCTGGCTATGGTAGATTGAGTATTAGGAAAGGAGTTTCCTAAGGTGTCATCTAATCACATTGATGAGATCATACACATAGTTACTAAGTTTGTGAATTTATCACTCTATGGCTTGTGCTCAGTTGGGGCTTTAGGTGATAAAAGGATTATAGCACACAATGATTGTTAGCCATAATAGATTCACTTGAAGTGATACTTCACTACCATCTATATTGTCTTGAACTGTAGTTAAGTACTATTCAGGAACTCTCCAATCGTCATCGAGATATGAAGAGATTTTGAAGATGGATAAAAGGTTGACCGATACCAAAAGGGGTTTTAGTGGTATCTGATTGTTAGCAGGTAGTGTCGCATTTGGTATTGACATCGTGTGCCTGGAGCATCTCAGGGATTTGCAGGTCAAACGCTAACTTGCTAGCCTAGAGAGTCAACTTTCCTGTGGCAGAAGTCAACTTTTGAGGCAACAAAAGTCAACTTTTGCCCTTTGGAAAGTCACTTTCAGTACCACTCAGTCAGCCCAATTGAATGCCACTTGGCACGTGGCACGAAATTGGGAAAGTGTTGGGGGCTTGGTAGTGGTTGATTACGGGAAAATTAAAATTGGGAGAAGCAATATTGTTGTTTCACACTGCTATCTCCTTCTGCTTCTACTTTAGTTAATTTCTACTACTACCAAAAATTTAGTACGTGTAATTGTTACGCAGAAAATTCGAGACGTGGATACGGGTGATACTAGGAGCTCTATGTCTTTCTTAGGAAGAGGAAACTAGAATGATACCGGACAGCGTACTAGGTATAGGACGACTAGAACCACCACAACGTGAGGTGGAGCAGTCTCAATACATAAATAGTTTTTGTACCAACCCTACATCGGGCTACAGGTATGTGTGTATTTATGTTCATATGATGAATATATGTCTGACTTAAATATTCAAGTTGTGTGTATGGTCTATGTTATTGATTCCTCTGTGCACTTCTGATGTGTATAAAAATTTTAAAAATTAACTGACATGGCCATACTTGCGTTTTCCATCAAACAAATAAAAACTAGCATTTCAACCCCTTGATTAAGGAAGAGGTGTCAACAACAGGTAATGGCAATGAAAGAATATCGCCCTCACCAACAAGTTACAGCTCAAAACAAAGAAAGAAAAATCTTAGTTGGTAGAATTTGCTTGGCCATACAACAAATGAAAAAGGAGGAAAAAATTCTCCACCTATTTGGAACCAACTGAGAGGGATTTATCTCGAGGAGACAAAACACCTCGGCAACAACAAGGTGAATGAGGATGCGAAGGTTAGCCTCTAGGGCATCTGCATAGATTACTAGGGTGCCCCTGGGGGCTTCTAAGCTTAGCAGAATTTCATATAAGATTAGGAATATTCATTCTTATCAAGTTTGTAATGCCCCATAAAGGCCTAGACTATCTCTTTACCAAGGTAACTAACCTTATCAATCAGGGCACCATTTGAGTCCAAGCTAGAGCTCTTAGAACTCTCTTCTTTGCCCTAAAAGACACCTCTACCCCCTCCCCCATGGACAACAACATTAGATTGGTCCCTAAAATTGAAAGAGATTGAGCTTAATGAAGAGCCCGAGCTCGCCCCACTACTTAAGCGTGTCCTCTCCGTATTTATAAAATCGGATGAAGAAGACTTACCTAGTTTGATCGAGAAAAAGGATGTCGAGGAAGGAAACTGAGGACTCTGATGCTTGAAGCTAAAAGAATGAAATGATAAGTGTGGGGTAAGACGAGAACACCCTTCTCATACGTGATTTATGCACAATTAATTCAGACAAGTGTTGTAACACCCCGTCCTTCCAGAGGGCGTCACTATGTTGAGGCCCATCATATAAATACACATTCTCTCTCCTTTATACATTTCTTAAACCTCAAATACCATATTTCAAAAAGAAACCCCCAACATATCATTACAAATGCGGAAGCAATAATCGAAACCTGATATAGTATATTCACTTTAATCATAACGTAAGAATCCATATCATAGTTTAACATCATATCTATAATAGCCTTAACACATGAAGACTCGATTCCCGAGGTAACAACTAAACACCTTAGGCGTAATCAAATGATACCTCAAACATATATTGACATTTCTCAACTTAACTAAAACATATTCGTATCTTCATGAACAAATAACATATCAAAACCACATGCCGAATCCATCGGACACGTCACCCCGTGTCGTCATATCTTAATCACCTCATTGGCTAAGCTACAAGTCTCAACTGGAACGTTGAATGTTCCAGAGGCATAACTAAGTTAGATGATGAATCATCAAAGTAAGGGAACAATAAACATATTTCATGCATGAATGCAGAATGCAAAATGTCATTTTTCATATCATTTCGATTTGAGTCGACCGCACCCAACTACTACTCCTCATTTTTACAGCCTCCTTACCAAGCCAAAGTGTATGGGTGCACCATTGGCAGGGCAACGATACCAAGCAGAGGTGTATAGGTGCACCATTGGCAGAGCAACGGTACCAGTCCTAGTCTCAAACCCAACATGCGATGCATGATCAATAATATCATCATGTACATACACATATTCATCATCAATACATGTGAATGCAATCAACGTGATGCATAACATATCAAGACATGACAACATGATAAGACCATTTACATAAATCAGGTTTAAAGTCGGACCACTTATCTTGTAAAAAGATAATTTTGCCCCTAGCGTAGGTTTGCCTCAAAATTCGTGTCGGACTCCCAATCGTACTCAATTATGAATATTGACGTACCCTAGGCATCATAATTACTTAAAAAAATTAGATTTCTAATTTTTTCTAATTTCCATAATTTCTCCCATTTCTTCCTATTATTTCCTCAAGATTGTGAAATAAATACTTTCTGATAAAATTTTCTCAATTTCTCTTCACAATAATTCCTAAAACAATATTCCTAAACCCTATAAATTTACTCATAATTTTTAGAATCCATGTTCTATTTATTTCTCATTTTCACTTTGATTTTCAAGCACCTATTACCTCAAAATCCATAATAAATACCAATCATGCATTTCTCTTCCAATTTCATCATCAATAATTCTAAAATATCATTATCATATTTTTGTAATTTTTGAAAATAACTCACTTTCCCATGGAGTGATTCGGTATTCTCCTATATTGCGACGAAGTCTTAGTTTGCGTATCCAACAACGCTTTCTGTCACAAATTTCCACATGAACTACTAAACCCAGCCTATAGGATTTTTCTAAGATTTTTTTGATATTTTTCTCTATTTTTTTTCCTATTTTCTTTCTTTTCTTTTTCTCTTTCTCTTCCTTTTCTTTTTCTTTTTCTTTTTTCTTTTTCTTTCTTTTCTCCTTCACTTCTTCTCCTTCTTCCTTCCTCCCTACCTCCTGCAACGAACAGCCCCCAGCAAGCCCTCTGTGCGCCATCTCTCGACTGTCGTTTGGGCTTCCTTCGACCATCGCCGACCTCCTTTGGCCTCACCGACCGCCGCACCACCGCTAGTAAGTCACCCCTCACCGCAAACCACCGTGAGCGGCTCCATTGCTTCACCGCCATGCCACCCAGCTGCTGGAATCTTGGGCCATGGCTGCTGCAAATTGTTGCGGCCCGTTCCAGCTGCCTCCGGCCACCCTCGATCTCACTTTCTCGATCTCTCTCTTGCTTCTCTCGGCCATTTTGATTTCAAGAAAGGAGGCTGTTACTTGCTCTCCTCTTCACTTCCATTCTCCATTTGCTACCTATTTATAGCAAATTCATCACCAACTCTCCTGCCTTGCGTGCAAATCCTTCACTTGTAGCCATGAAATTGCAGGAAATGGAGTAAGTTGCAGAGGCATGGGATAACAGGGTATGGCCATACACACGCGCATTGATACACGCACACATATATATATAATTATATATATTACATTATAATAATAGAAAATTTATATATTTAAATATCACTTTCCATCTTTATTTCACTTGGCCAATTCCCTAATTGCAATTACAACCTCAAACATATAATTAATTTATATTATAATACCGAAAATCCAAAATTAATAACTCGAAGTTTACTTGATAAAGACGATTGCGCCCCAGTGTCCTCCCTGGGTTATCGTTTTATCACGAAATCACTAAAGGGTTGCTCATTACGAAAAATCAGAACCCCCTCAGCTTCTGTTGACTTCCTAGAAGTCCCCTACGACAATTTGGTTTTGTAGCCTAAATAGCAGCTGCATTTTAGCTGTATCAAAAATCGTTCATGATCCAATTTCTTTCGATGTCATAAATCATGCCTCGAAATACTTGTCAATTTTGTATTATTTTCCTTTGGCATCTAAGCTCCAAGGCGCTCTCTACAGTCGATTCGGTCATCATAAATGCTATCAAGCTAATTTTTCAGTATTCTAAATTTACTTAAATTATGTGGCAACCTCACGAAAATATGGGTTCTTACAAGTGTATCATTGTCAAATATGCATATAGTGATAAAACAAATCTCGATCCCACAAGGACTAGATCACAATACCAAAATAATTTTAATTTAGCTTAAGTTGAATTAATTAATTAATCAGATGAATAAATAAAAAAATAATTTTTTATAAGAAAAATTAATTAATGAATGTACTAGGATTTAAATTTCATTTAATCTAAGTTATGTAATTATATATTTAACCAGATTCAAAACTAAAAATATACTTATAGTATTTTATAATTATTTACATATAATGGTGGATTTTTCTCAATTAATTAATAAGTTTTCTCAAGTCATATTAATTTTTTATTAATTCAATTTTACTGTCAAATTTCTAAGCAGATGTCAAATGAATAAATAAACATTAAGTTTTTTGAAAACCTCTAATTTCGAAAAGAGATGTGACTCGCTGAGCTTCCTCGATTTCTACATATTAGCTAATTATCTCTCAATATCATAATCAAACATGTAATTTATATTATTTATGAATCTAATTTATAACAATTCTTTAGTCAATTATGTAAAAATCATTAAATCATTAAAAAGTACCTAATCTTTTAAAATATTAAATACAACAATATAAATTTCTCATATAAATAATAATCGGTTTTGAATCAAACTAAACAAATAATCATATAATTCTAAAATTAAAATCCATCCAAACCCTAGCTGAAATAATTTAGTTAAATATTATTAAAATAAAAATAAAAATTGAATGAAGAAGGATGTTTAGTGTTCAGATCTAAAACATATATGAGTTGCAAGGATTTGAATCACGTACACTTGCACGCCTCTGCATCCGTTCCTTGGTGTTGCATGGCTGCTTCTCTTATTTCAAAAGGTGAAATCGCTTACCCCGGGCACCCCCCACTCCTGGCCCGACAAGACATGGGGAGTTTAACTATGGTGACCTAGTCGGACGCAATAACTAGACCGTTCTTACCGTGTATAAGAAGCTCTCATTCACTTTGGAAAGAAATTACCCTCACATTATCACTTACGAATTTTGATCCTTAATTCTTATTTCAAAATTCACCACAAAAGATACTTTATGCCCCCTTCTTGACCAAGTGAGCTGCATGGCTGCTCCTCTTCAATCTGCTTGTTGTGCGCTGCTTGTGTCTCTCTGCTCACTGTGCACCGCTTCTCTTTATTCCTCCCAATCTCCTCCTTTTATTATAATTTAATAATATATATAGGTATGCCATGCGCCCTAGCTTGAGGCCTCCTCCAATTCACGCCACTGTTACTATAACATATAATACATATATATAAATATTATAATTTAATATATAATATATAATATTTAACATACTATTAATTATAATAAATTTAATTATACTATAATATTAATTTTAAAATTAACTTTATAATCTTTTTTTCTTTTTTTATGCTCAAATTTTTGAATTTATTTTCTTTGTTAGATTCTTACAAAAAAAATTAAAATAATATAAAATTTATATAAAACACACATTTTATGTAAAAGAAAAGCACAAAATTAAAATAAAAATTAAATAAAAATATGCATATAATTAAGCACTATCACCTTTCTTACATTAGTCTAAAAGAAAAGCGAATCGACACCCTTTTCTCCAGCCCTGATAAGGTGGCACCCCCTTTGTTCATCTTCTCCTAGAAGCAAAAAGACATGAAGAGTTTCCTGTCCCTTAATTAGAAAAGGCCAACTAATGGATGAACTAGACAATAAGTATTAAAGAATAATGGGTAAAATTCAAAAAGATCGTACTATATACACAAATAAGATGTACAAATCTAATGACCGAATCAAACTTCATCCAATGATGATGTCTGATCGGACTTTATCATCAATCATGAAGCCCGATTGAGACACTGTTTTTCACCAACATCAATAATACCACTATTTTTCAAAAAACTATATTTCAAAACAGTTTTGTTAAACACACAATTCACCCCTAGGTGTGTAGTTCCACACAAGTAAAGATTGTGTAAGACAAACGACTGGCAGATGAAAGCAAAAGAGGACCCCTAGCTATTCTCTAGCCTAACCCAATACTTTGGACAAGGAGTTGGGGCAAATGGTGGTGATCATGGTTACAAAGCCTAGAATAGCCCAACTTTAAAGATTGGGCCCTGGGATAGGCCTACCTCCAAGCCCAGCAATAGAAAGCCTAAATTGGCCCTAAGACAAGTCAAGGCCCAAGTTGGGACACGTAACTTGTCCACCCGACCATCTAAATCATCATATCTGGCTATTCAAGTGGCCTCATCTTGGCCACCCTTACTGCACAAACTACCTATATAAAGGCACAAAGTCCAATAATATAGATACAAAATTGTTGTGCATTTATTGCATTACTACTATATTATTTCCAAGTATAATGACCTTGAGTGTCGAAAGATCAATTGACGACTAGACCCTACCCTTATTTCTTGTAAAAAGAGCCACTTTGACACACGTTCAGGTTTGAGGATTGCTAGGATGGCCTCAGAGCTAAGGAGAACCCGAAGAGAGCAGGAACACAATGTGGATCGAGTGGTAGCAGCCCTCTAAACATCATCAATTATTATATAAAATATATACTAATATTTTTTATTTTATAAAAAATGGCATTTATTGATTAAAACTATCAAACACAGTAGACAAATACATAATAATGTTGATGTATTTGACATATTGGTACATTAATATATAATATAATCATATATTTTATATCATATTTCGTATATTATAATATTATATTATATGTATATTATGATTTTGTAATATAAAATATTTTAATTTAGTATATAATTATGAGTTTGACTGCATTTTTTAATTATTTTTAAAAAAATTGGTTATAATATATTAAGTTACAAGTTATAAGAAGTAGACAGCGTGCCAGAAGTAAAATTCAATTTAATAGTTGCCACCATATTCCTGTCCTTATATTTGCAACTTTTTCACCTTCAAGATAAGTCAAGTGGCCTCCCATTTGTCAAAAAATCATTAAAAATCTTTTTTGAAACACTTTTGAACTGGAGTTGAATTATTTACTGCAAAATGAAAGAGACAACGTGTACGTATGAATTGATTTTCTTAGGCTTAGAAAAATTTGTGGATATTGAGGTTCAAAACAGCGTGTTTATAAAATGAGTTCAACATATTGATAATAAATTTATTTATAATAGAAGAATTTCTTATGTGTAATCTTTGAAAAATTTGCAGAGAAATAAACTAATTAAGGGCGCAAATGAGTCTCTCACACAGACTCTTCGATGCTAAGTCAGTCTTGTGCCCAAACTATGAGATAAAGAAAGCAAGTAGAATTATAGTTTAAGTAGAGTTGTGATTGTCCATTTGTTAGAGAAGGAGTTTCCTATTTATAGGGAAAAAGAGACTAACAAGTAGAGAGAGAGTCATAATTCTTGGCGGACATTTCAGGCTCTCTTCTAAATTTATAGGCAAGAATATTAGATATAAGATTGACTCTTTTCTTCATGGTCTCATGTGAATACTATAAGAAGATCAAGTCTCATAGGATTTGTAGTCTATCAAAAGAGTCTCTCACGTAATTAAGAGAAAGACGTTTGGATCTCAATGGCCCGAAAGAGTCGTAGTTGTCGAGTGATGCATGAATTATCAAGAGGATGGGTCTCTCGAAGATCTCAAGAGAGGTTATCGATTGAGGCTACTCAATTATCTCTTGATCTCAATAATTTGGTCTTGATCACTTTGGTTTGTGTCTTTCAAATCTTCTCTCTTGAGGCTACTCAATCATCATCTTAATAATTTGGTCTTGATCACCTTGGTTGGTGTCTTTCGAATCTTTCGATCATCTGATATTTCTTACACTTGTGACTTATTTTCGTATATATTTTCTTTCGATAGGCTTTAGACCTCTTTTTGAGAGTACTTTCTTGGATAGAAGAGTCATTAAATAGGATAATTAATAAAAAATAATAATTCTATATTTTAATTTAAAATAAATAGGTAAATAATTAATAATTACGGTAAAAGAAGAGGGACAGCGGACCTTGCATTCTGGATAGAGAGACCTACTTGACGTTGGTAGGCCAAAAATAGAAAGCGGAGTTCTATAATTAAAGGATTATTTACCCACCCAAAAAAAATCTATTTAAACTTTTTTGGAACCATAAATACATATGTATGTATATTATTTATTATATGAACAAAGAACCTATTTTTTACTCATGATAAGTTGGGATTTGCACTAATAAATCATATGTTTGATCTTTTATCTTACACAGTAAGATAAAATTTTCACCTACGATTTAATTTATCTGTCGAAATTGAGAATACAAGTGGCAAGGGATCACGTAAGTACGATAATGCCAAAAACTTATTTTGGTGTTATTATAAAATTATGCTAATAAAATAAATTTTAAAATATTTTTAATTAGCACGGTGCACACTTCTAATTATTTTATAAACAAACATCAGATTTTTGCATTAAAAAACTTTATTAATAAAATATTTTTTTAGATTGTCCTTTATATATTTTACTTAAAAATAAAAATTAACATTAAGAATATTTGAAATCATGACCTCTAACTAGTAATCTTAATATTTATTAAAGTAGAAGAGTAACTGCACAAAACTTTTTCACTTAAAATCAGCTTCTATTTTTTTTTTAAGAAATAAATTAATATTTAAAAGGTATACATAATTTTTTTGGGATAATCACTAATGAGTTGCAGTTTCTATGCTATTACATTAATTATTTACTACCATTATTAATAAATTAGAATAATTAGATAATTAATATTTTAAATTTATATCGTTATTAAAATGAAATTTCATTTAGTTTTTAATATGACCTTCACACTTCCAACAATCACATATTTTGAGATAATCAAATAAAATTAATTTAATTACAGCTTCTATGTAATTAAATAAATTATTCACTCTCATTATTAATTAAATAATTTATATTTTAAATTTCTATTGTTATTAAAATGAAAACATAACAAAAGTATGCTCCATATGAAGCTAAAACACTAGAAAAGTAAACACAGCAATAACTCTCACGTCCAGTAGCTTCACAATTTTTTTTTTTTTGTGCTCTTTTGTTTTTTTATTGGTTTAATGTTTTTCTTTTTCAAAAAATAAATTAATATTTAAATTTTTTACTGTTATTATTTAAAATAACACTTCATTTAAAAGGTATACGCAATTTTTTTGGAATAATCACTAATTAGCTGGATACAGTTTCTATGTCATTACATTAATTATTCACTACCATTATTAATCAGTTGGAATAATCAGACAATTAATATTTTAAATTTATAATGTTATTAAATGAGACATCATTTAGTTTTCAATGTAACCTTCACACTTCTTAATAGTCACACATTTTGGAATAATCAGCTGGGCAACTTCTATACAATTACATTAATTATTCACTATTATTATTAATAAGATAATTAATAATTAATATTTTAAATTCCTACAGTTATTTTAATATATAAAGTAACAGATTTCCTACACAGTTTTTCTCCAAAAAGTTGCCTCTAAAATTTGCATTAAATTTACATGAGTTGTTCAATACTATTAATTGTTCAAAAATAAATATTTTATGTCATATATTCTCATCAATTAATCTCTCAATCAATCAAAAATAAATATTATTTCTGATAAATATAAATAAACAACTTAAACTATTAATTAAGTCATAAAAAATCGTCCAATATAAAATCTTATCTTTTTTTATATAATATATTAAATAAATTATAATAGTTTACAAATATTTTTTCCCTCCAAAATTAATCTGTCAAACTATTTTTTGTCTCTAAAATTTGTATTAAACTTGCAAGGGTTTTTCAATACTATTAATTAATCAAAAATAAATATTTTTTGTCATATCATCTCATCAATCAATCCCTCAATCAATCAAAAATAAATATTATTTATGTGAAATATGAATAGACAACTTAAACTATTAATTAAATCATAAACTATGATAGTCACTATTAATTAAATCACTATTAATTATCCTATATAATATATTAAACTATGATAGTCAACAAAAGTATTTTGTCAAGTGACAATCAATAGTGAATTTTTTTCCTTCAAAAACTTGCATCAAATCAAAGGTAGTGATTAATTAATTATTAATTTTAATTTAATAAATATATTATAGTTTTAGAAATATGATACCTTGGGTTTTTTAATGCTAATTAATTAATATTTAAGGTATCACATTTTCAAGACTATAGAAGAAATCAAAATCCATATATTATATTTTCAATACTAATGCATGAGTTTTTCGATACTAATTAGGATGTAAGATATCATATTTTCAAGACTATAGAAGAAAATTAATACATAGTAAAAAAAAAAAAGTCAAAATCTATATTTTTGAAGTTTTGTTATCATTGTCAAAATTAAATTTTAAAATAAAAAATTAAAAATTTTAGGAGAATTTTTAATTAGTATTAGAAAACCTATGCTTCCTCACATTTAGGAGTTTTAATTTATATTTATATTTATTATAAACTTATAAATAAATATATAATATAATAAATAATTTTACTTTAATAATTAATTAATCATTACCTTTAATTTAATGCATAAATTTTTCAATACTAATTAAGATTTAAGATATCATATTTTCAAGAACAATGCAAGGATTTTTCAATACTAATTAAGATTTAATATATCATATTTTCAATACCATGAAAGAAAATTAATGCATTGTGAAAGAAAAATAAGTTAAAATCTATATTTTCAATATTTTGTTATCATTGGATAAATTAAAAATTTTAAGAGAACTTTTAATTAGCATTGAAAAACTCATACTTCTTTATGTTTAGGAGTTTTAATTTGTATTTATAATTTATAATTATAATTTATAAATAAATAAATAATATAATAAATTATTTTATTTTATTTTAATAATTAATTAATCACTACATTTAATTTAATGTAAATATTTAATGATTTGTAGTTCAAATGTACTAGCTCTTGTGTATAAATAGGAAATTTATGTCAAGATTTTTCATTTTATATAATGCTGTACAATTTAATAAAAGCCTTTTTAAAGTAACTTTTCAAAATATGGATGTTAAATGTTCGAGTTGTAAGATTTTGGGAGATTTTTATGCTTTGAAAATATGTCAAAAACTTATAACATTCCCATTGAGATGATTTTCATGGATGAACATATTTTTTTCTCTCTAATAAATTTAGGCTTAATACATCTTAAAGTCCCTCAACTATTACAAAATATGACGTTGAGTCCTCACTTAAACAACCTCAAGATTTGGTCTTTAAATAATTAAAAAGATATCTTTTTAGTTCTTACCATCAATGCAAGTAAACAGTTCTGTTATGTTTGTCTCAAACCTATATATACACATATATATATACATATACACCTGGCTCTGTATTCATATACATATATATAGACATAAACACACACAAAACTGTGGCCATGGCAGTCACCGTTGGCCGCCATGGCTGCGGCCATCACCCATCCCCCCAACCATGGTTGTTGCCATCACCCACCCCCCAATATACACAAACACAAGCACACATATGGCCGCTATGAATGCAATTGTCATCCACCCGCCATGGTAGCCGCGATGAACGCGGCCATCGTTGCGAGAGAGAGAGAGAGGTGGGCGGGGGGTGGGTAATGAGCTGTATAATATATATATATATATATATAAAGAGAGAGAGAGAGAGAGCGAGAGAGGGGGCTGCAGCCATGGGAGGGGGTGGGTCTGTGCAGACTTGCAATATATATATACAAAGAGAGAGAGAGAGGGTCGTGGCCATAGCAGTCATCGCCAGCTGCCATGGCCGTAACCATCACCCATCCCCCAACCATGGTCACGACCATCACTTACCCCAAATATACAGAAACACACGTACACATATGGCCGCTATGAACGCAGCCGTCACACACCTGCCATGGCAGCCGCGATGAACGCGGCCATCATTGCGAGAGAGAGAGAGAGAGAGAGAGAGAGAGTTGGTTAAGGGTAGGTGATGGGCTGTATATATATATATATAGAGAGAGAGAGAGAGAGGGTCGCAGCGATGGGAGGGGGTAGGTCTGTGTAGACTTGTAGTATATATATATATATATGTATATATATATATAGAGAGAGAGAGAAAAAAGGCCACGACCATGGTGGGAGGGGGTGGGTCTATGCACACAAAATATTAACAATATTATATAAATAAATTTGTTATATCATGCACCTTAAACGATGCGTGATGTCACACACAAACGGATGTAAACGGTAAAAACTAAAAATGTATCTTTTTAATTGTTTAAAGATCGAATCTTGAGGTTTTTTAGGTGAGGGACTCAATGTCATATTTTGTAATAGTTGAAGGACTTTAAGATGTATTAAGCCTAATATGAAATATAAGACTACAAATCATAAGTACAAACTAAATTTAATATCAAATACTATTGTTGTAGATGCTATGGATGAAAGTTTTTTAATACAAAATTTTATCTTTAGGTCATTTGCTAATATTTTGAGTGTAATTGAACTTGACGAATATAAATTATTTGGTAAGTATAAAGTTGATTATACAATTATTTATGCCTTTATAATTAATAATTTTCTCTTTTATTTTTATTAAAGATATAATTGGAGAGGTCATTGACAAAGACAATGTTAAGTGCCAATAATCTTGTGAAATGACAAGCAAAAAAATGTGACAATCTACTTAATGTGTTAATTATTCTTTAACACATTGAATGGCGATATATTAATTTAAGAACGTTCTTTATTAACACATTAAATAATGAATAATTAATTAAACTTAAATTTTGATAAAAGGTTGAGTATTAAAATAAAAAAAATTATATTTATCAATTCTATTATAATTATTTAAAATAACAAGTTTAATTTTTTATTTTTAGATTTATAAATTTATTTTAATTACATCTTCCATGAATCGCATGGGTTTAACACTAGTTAACTTCTAAACCAATCCTACAAATTAGATCAAAACTCATTTTGTCTAAAGAAATTAAAATTTAAACAGTTATTATGAAACGTTACTTAATAAATTTTTATTTAATTTTTTTTTTCTATATACATAACATGAGCAATGTATTAAATAAACAACTATATTTACTTCATTGTATCCGTAATTAGGCCTTTTCTTTTCCAGCATTAAAAACAAAAAGAAACATTCATAATAATTTATTTATTTTACTTAATGGGAAGTGGTCACTTCTATTTTGATTAATAGTGGACCGTACTGATCCATTGGCGCCGTGTCCCAACGGCAGGCTTTCACTTGGCACTTAACCTGGTCTCTAAGTTAGGTTTTGGCCCAAGAGTTTGGATAGCATTTTCATTCAAATTGAGATTTTTACACAAGTAACGGATCTCATCAACCCCAAACAACTTGTGTAGTAATTTTTATCAACTTATAATACTCATCAAATCTAAGATTCTAGAGGATAATCGCTATTACTATCGTACATCTCGGCCTTTTATCCTTTCCCGATAGTCGCTAACACGCAAGATACCTTCATATTTATATAAACCAATATGATCATAGGTCAAAGTATGTTCTTTCTAATCCTTACCCATACTTTGACATTTTAAACCCCTACTAATTTGAGCGTTGGAGTGTTGTAGGTGTCGACCACCCCCCACTACACAGATTGCCAGATCACGACGTTCCGCTGTCATTGCAACTAGTTCGATCAATCCCATTGGCCTGGAAGGAACAAATAAGATGATTTTTCTTCTTTTTTTAAATGAAGGGTTGAGCTCAATTTGAAAGGATACTTTAAAGTTTGCTTAAATCACTTCCGGCATTATATTTATACCTTGATGTGGACTTAATTAACTTTATGTAGAACTATGTTTGATAATAAAACTTGTCCTAAAGAGACTTTCAAAAATATTGAATAACTCTGCCTTTAAGTCTTAGTTGTAGTGAACTATGTTTGATAAAGAACCACACAACACTTAAATAAGAGATAACTTAAATACCACTTGAGGTTTTGATGTTGAGACCTCTAATATTTACTACCACACATTCAATTAACTTGCGGGAAATGCGCGATTAGGGAGGGGGCTTTAGTTTTGACTTTTTCTGTATAATATATAGAATATTCTACATTTAATTAACTAATTATTAGGTTTGCTTGTTTTGATAAATTTCAAAAATAAAATAAAATGATGTTAAACAACTCTCTTGCCATCGTCAGTCAGTAAACTAGAAGTATTTCAATTAAGATGTTTAAAAATTAACAATAAATTTAATTCCTAATATGAACTATTATATATTAATTTTGAATAAAATTATTATAAATTTGATTAGAACTATTATGAATATGTATATGTCAATTTAATTTGTGAAGATTATTTATCAAATTTATATCAAAAGTTGCTCTAATTTCAAACGTCTCTGTCTTCCAGTTCCATCACAAACTGTTAATTAATTTGATGATCACCAGTGCCTATATTTAGTTTAATAACAATCTCCTCGATTAATTATTGAAACAAGCACAAGCCTACTAGAAGGATGTATTTTCAAACATTCCCTCTAATCAATTTGCAGTTTCTTATTTAACCTCAAACCCTAATTACTTAATTTCATATTGACCAATAGCTCAATTAAACATAGCTTGCTGCTTAACTGGTGCACCCTCTGTACAGACTAAACAGTTGTTTACATATATTTGGCCAAAAAGTCTTGTAATTTCAACTATTCCCTTATAATGTATAGGCTTTCATCATTTTGTGCGTGAGTGATTCCTAGTTGCTTGAATTTTGAATAAAATTCTATATGGTCTACAACCACAAGGGCTAGGACAAAATAATAGTCAAACAAGTATAAATTGATATCTTGCTCTAGAATTACAAACATAGGTGGAGGGTCAAAATTAGACCATAAAGATGCTCGTATATTATCTGTACACATAGAAGAAACTCGGCTCTCCAATGTAATTGTCCTGGGGTCATCTAGACCTTTAGAGGATAACGCAGTTGTATATATAAAATTATGAAAATAGTAAAAGTATGAAATGTCTGTGTTAGTATGGGATAATCATGATGACTTCAAAAAAAGTATCAACTAGACGTATTATGAGATGAAGAATCATGTCAAAGTTTTTAGGTTAATGAGGGGTTGCTTTTTCAGTCATGATTGGGGGGATTGGTCATACATCGCCTTCCTGGGCTGCCTTATACTTTCAGATATCATCAAGACTGACCAGTTGTCGCCACTATTCCCCATCTTTTTCTTCGTTGAGGAGTTTGGAAATTTATACGTCTGGCGCTTCCCCTCATGGAATGCAAGAGGGAGGGCACTGGAACCCATAAAGTCTCTATAATAAAGGGTTAATCTTGAGAACGTACGGTAGTGCCCATTACACATTCCAGCGTAATAAGTAAGAGTTAGGTTCTTTCCCCATTACTTATGAACCAATTGCCAGACTTATAGATTGTCGGGCGTACAGGCTTCCGAGTATATAGATTATCAGGATTACAAATTGTCAGGTTTACTCCACCTTTCTTTAGGGTGCAATATATGTGTATGTCTACACAATTGATATATTCAAAGATGACAGTAAATAGCACAAGGTATGAAACAAGATAGCGATACCTCAAACTAGCATGCAAGTGGATATTGGCTTCCCAATTTCAAGTATGAGGGGAGCTAATTGTTTTTCAGGTACAAAAAATAGATGCACGCTAGAGCATGCAAGTGATTCTTGATTACTCGCGTTTTGCACAAACTCCTATATAATCTTCACACAAGGAGAAGCCCAGCCCCCTAGTGTGATGGTATAGAGGGAGCCCGGCTATCATAGGTCGTGAGATAAACGGGACTTAGACCAACCAAATGGGCACCATCCACTAGCTCCTCAGTGCAACTTGAGCTCAATCCTTGGTTTATTTTCTCGATAATGTTGCACTATTGTAAGCAGAACATGAAAGTAAGAGTTAGCAGCGGGCATCGCACGTGAACACGTCAATGTCCATTATAATTTTTTATACATATGTTTTTGTTCATGCGATTCAGTGCATTTCACCTACGTTTGCGATCAACATGAAATCTAGCTCCCCGAGTGTCTCTTTGGGTTGTAGCCATTCTCTAACGTGTATTAACTTTGTCCTTCTTATCATGGAGGTTGACTTTTTATATGATTTCCATAGATAATACTAAATTGTTATTACCAGACTACAACAATTAACATTTGTTTGTCTTGGGATTAGCCAAAGTAAAGTGATCTAGGCAAGAAAGTGGAGGCAGAGCACCACCGGAGAAGACGAACAGTGGGGGGCTCGACCCATTGGTCGGGGGAGCTAAAGGGTAGAAGCATTACAAGAGATATAGGGTCTGCAAAACAAAAGATAGTCAGAGGGCCCATAGGAGTTTCTCCCTCGTTGGCTTTCCGATGCCTAAGTCAATATAGGTTGTGATAAATTAGATATAGAGTATGATACAATGTGCTTATGTATATGAGTGTATCATGTAGGTGGAACTCTCATGTATGTGATCTAGACAAATATATAGATAGAGACTACATTGCTAGGATGGCATGATTGGGACGTGCGGTTAGCACATGGCACGCAGATGCAGGAAGTACAATTCTCCTACTACACTCGGTGGTCCCGAGGTTAGGCATACTTGGAGGGCCTTGAGAACCCCCCCCCAGCCAGAATGGTCCTGTGAGAAAGGAAAGCCTTAATGGGTTGGATTGGGCGTTGTGGAGGCAACAAGGGGTAAGATCTTTAGAGGGGCTTCGTGTAACCTAAAAGGTCACCAAAAACTTGACTGAATACTTATGCAGATGTCCAAGAAGGTCATCCGTATATACTTGTTTAATATTAAGCTCGTGACGTGACTCAAGGCTTCTTAGGAGTCATAGAACTCTCAGGGGTCTCAAGACTCTCAAGAGTCTGAGCAGTCTCCATGGTACTAGGAGTCTTAGGGGTCTCCTTGGGATTAGGAGTCTTCTGCATCACCCAAAGACTTCTCTCTTGCGCAGCCAAAGGGTTAAAAAAGTCCTCAACAAGGCCATGGCCACCCTATTTGTAAGGCTAGCTGCTTTACCTTATCTTCCTTCCTTCTCCCTTGGCTTCTAAGTGTGGTACCCCGATGAATGGATGTCTAGCCACGAGCACACTTCTTGAGGACTATGGCACGTCTCGCGAGAATTATGGGCATGCATGCCAATGACTTCTACGGGGAACTATCTTGGGAGCTACCCCACAACAATTATGAATATGTGTATGTCACTTTAATTCGTGAAGATTATTTATCAAATTTATACCAAAAGTTGATCTAATTTCAAACATCTCTGTCTTCCTGTTCCATCACAAACTGTTAATTAATTTGATGATCCCCAGTGTCTATATTTAGTTTAATTACAATCTCCTTGATTAATTATTGAAACAAGCACAAGCCTACTAGAAGGATGTATTTTCAAACATTCCCTCTAATTAATTTGCAGTTTCTTATTTAAGCTCAAACCCTAATTACTTAATTTCACATTGACCAACAGCTCAATTAAACATAGCTTGCTGCTTAACTGGTGCACCCTCTGTGCAGACTAAACAGTTGTTTACATATACTTGTTCAAAAAGTCTTGTATTTTCAACTATTCCCTTATAATTTATAGGCTTTCATCATTTTGTGCGTGAAGATGTCTTGGCAAAAAAAAAAAAAAGGTAAAATAGAGCAAGGAAAAAAATAAATAAACACAGGATTTACATGATTTGATCATAGTGTGTGATCTATATCTACAACGAGAGTTAAATAGTTTCATTTTAAAGAAATTGAAACGACACAATTTTTTCAGATCTTATAAACCCATAATATCTCAAATCTACGTGTATCTCTTTATACAATTGTGAAATTAAAAGGCAATAATGCATCTAGAAGAAATTGTCTTCTTAGGACTTCTTCATGCCACCATGAACTCTTCAAAAAATAAAAAATAATATTACATTTGAGGTTTTTCTTCTAAATTATGCAAGTTAGGTCAAATTGTGATATAGATTTAAATTTAAAAATAAGACATCCTTCAACAACCTATATATATATATATATATATATATACAGCGTGGGGGCATGTACCATTCAAACATGAAGAGCCAATTAGACGTGCCTGGACTGCATATTGTTGGCATAAGTCTTCACCAGCCCTTGTGATATATATCCTTGTTATCAACTTCATTGTCATTTGAATCAAATTCTGTATAAATAATTAATTACTATATATATATGTAGTGACCCTTCGAAGAATATATTTTAGACTAAAGTCAAGAGGGTATAGTGTGATAGATGTCAACAAGTTGGACATTTTGAGATTATGCCTTCCAATCATAAATAAATGTGCTTTTAATTTGGTTTTCTCTCTTGTCAGTCAATCAATGGAGTTTAACTAGGCCTGTTTTAAATGAAGAAAAACACAACACCTAGCTAGGAAGAATATTTACAAATGATGGATTATATATATATATATATATAGAGAGAGAGAGAGAGAGAGAGAGAGATAAATTAGAACTGTTCATAAGGAAATTAAAAGTTTCTCTAATTAGTTGCAATTAGGTAATTAATATCTTCTGGACCTGTCCTAAATTAGAAAGTTCGTTTACTAAACAAAGAAAACAAATGTTAATTAATATCTTCTTGACCCGTTGAGTTGGGACGTACCAATGTGTCCAATAAAATAATAATAAAAATCCATTTCCACATGGGATGTTAATCAAGTCGTCGGATTATACAGTAAACTGGGAATGGGATCTGTATCTAATGACCACTGCAGGAAATTAATTAATGGTTTTACCCTTTTCATGCTTTCAATATAAATGTGACGGAGAGTGTCACTCTAGGTATTAAAGTTAAACATCAAAGTTATATTTTTGATTTTTTTTATAAGTAAACTGTCGCTAAAATAATATGTGATGGTGCTTGAGGATAACATTTATTTGTGAATAAAAATATCTTCAAATATGTTTATGGAACATCAATTAAATTTCATATTTTTAAGCTGTGTCATTCCAAACTTAATAATTCAATTGTAAATGAATTTTATGTAGAATTCATTAATTGCAAATAAATTACGAATTTGAGGTTCATTTATTCCGAATGGAGCCCCAATCATTATTCTTTCAATTGGAAGGTGTGGCTAATTAAGCTTATAATGAGTTGATTTGGCCCTCCTTTTCTTTTTTTATCTTTTCTATCTCCAATTATTGATGTTCCATTGCGTTCCTTCTTGGCTGACATATTGGGCTCTCAACAAGGCTTGATTGTGAGAATAGATTCTTCTATGATTTGGAGCAACCTTTACTGAATGTTAATTAATCTACCTCTTCTGTTAAAGAAAATTATTAGGTTAATTTTTATTATGACGCTGACCATGAGATTCAAACAATTACTAACGGCCTTGAGTCTTCGTCTTTACATAGGGGATTGGGGTTTGTCTTTACTATAGGATGATAAAAGATAACATAGGTGTGTTTTCTCCCTTGAAGGGCCATGTAATTCAAGTTTTGATTGTTGTTTTGAGTTAGTCTTTTAATCTTTGGTTGATGTTTTTCTGATCTATTTCACTAAAACTTTGAGAGACTCAAGTTTTTTGTCTAATGTTTTGGGGACTAATTTATCAATTTACATGTAAGTTTAGTTATTTACCTATTTGAACTTGCCTCTAAGAGTCCTATTTTTTATTTAATTTTCAACTTAATAAGCTCTCTAGTCACAACCATTATATTTAGGTTTTCATATTACGTGTATAACTAAAAAACAAAAACAAAAACAAAAAGAATCAATAATAAAGTAAAATATTATATAAAAAACAAACTATATACACTTAAACAGGGCGGTTGAATGATAGAACCACTAAGAACTATGTCTAGGGTCCTCAAAAAAGAGGGATTTCAAAATGTTTTTAAAAGTCAATCTTATCTGCTATAAAAAATAAAAAATAAAAAATAAAAAAATTTATTTTATTATATTTTAAAACGTCCCTAAATTAATAATAACTTAGAGCTCCCCAACCCCTTGAGCCGACCCTACACCTAAGGTAACACTTTTTTTGTTTTTTGTTTTATTTTTTTCTCTTCAACAACCACAGCTGGTCTAATTGATCATGTGTCTCCTTCTCCCCTAACCCCTCTTTATCTTCTGAAACTGCTGAGGTGCCTTTGGGTGGGGTGGGGTCTTTTCTTGAAGCCTTAATTTCAACGTTCAAAGGCTCTTGTTCCAACAACCCAAATTGCTAGTTCTTCTTTTGGCAACCTTATTTCACTAGTCTTTCCGTGGCCTGTCTCACTTACTGATTGCCAGCCATTCTTAATTTGGCCTGGGCTAGCTGGGGTTTGGGAGACTCTCTCTGCGTACTACTCTCTCATTCTCTTCGGCCATTGATGCATCCATCCCTTAAAGCCATTATTAGCCTGACTTCTCTCTCTGTCTCGGTGCATTTCCCACTGCGGCGGCGTTGATGAACATGATGTTGTCTTATTCGTAGTACAAAACTTTTCCAAAGCCAACGCCTTTGCCTTTGCTACAAATATCGCTTTCAGGCAAATACATAACACACAACAGTGGTTGTTCGTTGAGGCGTGAGCGGATGTCAAACAAAATTTCCACCTTATACGCTTTAGAATAATTATTATTGATAATGGTCAGTCATATTTATTACCATATACTTCTGAGTTACAATATATATATATATATATATTTGCAGTTGATGTTTAATTTTTTTAAATAATATTTGTATAAGGATAGACTTGGATATAGCAACTACCTAATAATATATAAGAAGTCATGAGTTCACATTTTGTTTACGTAATAGTATTATTAAAATTTAAGAGAACACCATCCTAAGTGGATGTTCACTTAAATATTTGATAATATATATATATATATATATATATTAATGTTTTAGCACATAATATCATAATATAAATTATTAACCACTTTTAAAAAAAATTAAAAAAACTTTTACAAATTGAAAGTATTCCTTCTAGCCCAAAGTGGTGGTCAGCCGAAGAGCTTGAGGCAACGGCAAGTCTGGTCACAACAGTCTGCGCAGTGGGAATGACACTTGCAAGCACTTTGACGCTCAAGTTAGTTGGGATTCAAGATGATAAAGTTTCTTTAAGTTTGAAAAGAACATACCTCCACTAGTGGCAAAGCGGGCTTATATAGTGGAGAGGGAGAGAGCCCGTCCAGCCGTTACAGGAGGACGAGGAGCCGGAGATCCCAATGTTGCTGAGGATGTGGGTCAAGATGAAGGATCGATAATCTCGGGGCCGTTGAGGATGCCTCAGCTAGTGTGAGTTGAGGCCGAGTCTAGAGATCGGGCCTGATGCTAGGTCATGGGCCTAATGTTGAGTTGGGCTTCTTGTGGTTACTATGGTCCATAGCCCCCCATGTCAAATATTCGAAAGGGCGACCATTCGAGCTCGGGATGCATAGTTTGAGGTCATGACGTGTTTCAATGTTAGCCGTACTCGAGCCGAGCTTTAAGGTTGGCTGATGATGGTGTGAGCACTTGGGGTCATTTTGATATTCTGTCGGGTGATGCATGTGGTCTCGAAATTATAAATGTCAGGTCTAGGAGATGGGATGTCGTGGGCAGGTGGGGAGCCCCCCCTCCCGCGCTTCCACTCAGGGCATTGAATGCTTGGCAGGTATCATGACAAGTGGCGTGATGTTAGCGGAAGATTTATGTCATTTGAATCCTACCTGCCGAATGCATCTTGCAATGACGACCTATCTTCAGTGATGGGCCTGAATCATGACCGTTGAGTGAAGCCGATATAAAGGCTTCTTCTCCCACTTCCCTATCTTATTTTTTGCCTTTATTTCTGACTTAGGAACTCTCATTTCTCTGAGAATTCCTTGCCTCTCTACTGTTTCCATCTCTGATCGTTCATCATTTTCCATTCAGGAACTTTGCTCAACTTCATAGGCAATCTCTCGAATCTAGCTCTTTTCATTCTTTTCTCTTTCATGTTTTTCTTATTGTCATCATTTGTTGGTTGTCGAGTGTTATGGTGAGATTGGGGACTGAATCTGGGTCTGGGAGGGATTTTGTGATTCTCATAAGTGAACTCTTGGCGATAAACCTGACACCTATACAAGGGACTAGCCGTCGGGCCTTGTTGGCTGGACTTAGGAAGGCAATTCAAAGGGTAGATCGAGGTATTCAGAGTGTAGTTTAAAATAGGCGTCAGGTGCCAACTTCTAATAGTTTTATTCATGGCTAGGGAGATCATTAGGACCGATCTTAGTGGCGGTGAGGAGACTGGGGTCAATCAAGTAAGGTTATCTTCAGGTCTTCCCCTTGGCTTGAGCACCGCGTACAACTGGTGAGTGAGAAGGTGGCCAAGTTCGCCTTAGTATATGACTCTCCCAAAGGGATCATCAAGCTAAGAACACGGATGTCTTTGTCGACTACCGAGGATGAATGTATGTTTGTGTGCCGTCCATGTGGGGAGGAAGAGCAAGTCTACATGGACTTGGCCTCGGATGCAAATTCGGGGTTGATCTATGTGTACGAGACATTCTTCACACGTCTTCGGCTGTGACTCCCTTTCATCGACTTCCAAAGCTCGGTGCTGGCGATGCTGAACATCACTTTGACCCAACTGCATCCAAATAGTTAGGCTTTTGTTTGAGCCTTCGAAGTTCTCTCCAACTTCCTAGGCCAGGAGGCGAGTACAAGGGTGTTCTTCTACTTTTTCCAATCGAAGGGGGTTGGCAAAGGGAGCTAGGTTTGCCTGAGCGACCATTCGAGGAGGCGATTGCTAAAGCCCCTTCATAGCTCTTACAAGGGTTTCAAGGCCAACTTCTTCAAAATGGCTTCTTGGGAGGACGAGGTTTCTTTCTTTCTAAATGAGGGTGGCGCGAAAAAGCATCCATTGTATTAGAGGAAGGAGCCAAGTTCCATCATGGGACTAGAATATTGGAGCTTAAGCCAAGAGAACCAGGTGATGGAAGACTTGCTTAAGTCTTGTCCAATATTGGAGACGTCGGCTCTTCTCAAGCATGACAACGACTAAGAGGGCTTGGCTAAGTACATTGGTCGATTTTTGTCTTATCCTTCCTTTTTAGGTTACCATTTGTTGTTACCCACATTGTTTGTTTATTATTTCAGGCTTAATGGCTCCAAAAATGTCAACTGATGAGGTTAGGAGACACTTGGAGAAGAAGCAAACTGATGCGGTTAATAATGGGCTAGTCAGAAGGGTTGTCGAAGGCTGTCGCCACTTTTAGGGGTCTTAAGCCAATTTCTTGGGTCACCACCAAAACACCATCAAGGGTTTCTGCATTCTCCCAGGTTGAGGAGCCAGTGGGTTTCGAGGTGGCCCCGCTGACCCTAAAGAGACCAAGGGTTGCCTGAGAGAAGGAGGCAAAAACGTATAGCACCCCAGGTGTCGCTAGCGATCAGTCGTCTAGTGCTGAGTCTAACCTGGAAAGCCTCTGGAGCACTCAGTTTCTCCCCGAGGCATTCATTGACAAGCATCTGTCTGCCCCGTTAAACGAGAAAACGATGCTGGATATTGGAAAGCTCAGAATGTGCCGTTAGGCCAAGCTATAGGCCCTCCACTTCACAAGTGCTTTCCAATCGATAGAGGTGGAGTGCTAACTCAATGGAGAAGGCACGATTGGGCTCTTAAAGAAGAGGTTGATTAGGTGAAGGGGCAACTAGCCGAGGAGATGGCACAGTTATAGAAGCGGGTTGAAGCCGTGAAAGCTTCGGCTCATAAGGTGTCTAGGCTTACCAAGAAGCTGCTAGACTAGCGAGATGCCACATGATAAGAGTTGGACAAGCTAAAGGGAGAGGCCTTGGCGGTCGAAGCTAGGGCCCATAAGAAAGAGAGGAAGTTTGATGCTAATCTTGCGACTACACTATTTCAGGTTAACCAGGTTAGGCACGAGGCTGTCAAGATGAAGGACAAGGCCTACAAGGATCGGGCTAAGGCGGAGAGCCTAATGAACGAGGCTACTGACCAGTTCACAGTGAGCTACAAGAAAGCCTTGTCCCATGCTTGAGCATTCTTCCCTGATGCTGACTTTTCGGCATTCGACCCTTTCAAAGAGATCAAGGATGGCCAACTTATGGATCCAACCATAGCGGACCAAGCCAGTCAGGTCAAGGTTAAGGCAGAGATGCTAGAGATCGTGGGGAGCTAGGCTGGGGAAGATGTCAATCAGCTTGGTTAGCCCGTGGCTGTTGACCCAACTTCTGAGGCAACTATCATGATCGCGGTTGGGCCTTCTTTTGGACCTTTTGTAGCCTAGGTTTGAACTTTTGTAGCTTTGTAGTATAGGTCAGCATAAACTTTGTAATTTTGGCTACAATGTATTAAGTAATTTTTCTCAATTACCTGTGTTGTTCGATGTTTGCTCTCTACCAAATGGACTATCTTTTCATGCGCAACCTTTTCCCTTTAGTTTGTTGTTTTCATGAATATACGAGACTGTGTATGACTCGCTTCGTTGTGTGCTTGTTTCCTCTATCGCTTGTTTTACTTCTAATGCTTAGGTCGGTTAGGTGCGTTTTCTTCAAGAGAATTAAGGGGACCGGGATAACTCGAGGTCCACATGCTAGGTTTGGTCAGGGCTTAGAGTGTGGACTGACAGAGCTTGTTTGGTTTAAGGCATCTGTTAAGTTGACCAAGATGACTCGAGGATATTTCTTTACATATTAAAAATAAGGAAAGGTGAGCAAGTCTCCCGAATTCCATCTGATTTTTTTCATAGACTGTGTAATGTGTCAGCATATAGTTGGATGATACATCGCCCAATAAAGACCATGGCTATGTAAATACAGAAGTAATGAAGATTGTAATGAAGAAAAGGCACAAAATCGGGCTTAAGCCCATGATGGCGTAAATGTAGACATAATAAAGACTAGAATGAAATAAATGGACATATCGGGCTAATCTTAAAGCAATACATGAAACAAATTTGAGGTGATTATCACTTAATTGAAGTATTTCCTTAGGCTGGCTGCATTCTATGCTCTTGATAGGGGTTACCCTAAGAGTTCGGCCAGGTGGTAGGCTCCATTGTTGAGGTTGCGGGTGACTTGATAGGGGCCCTCCCAGTTAGCATCGAGCTTCCCTTCTCCACATTGTTGTCTTACTATTTCGATCTTTCTTAGGACCAAGTCTCCCTTTTGAAAACTTCGAGGTGTGACCCTCGTGTTATATTTTTGGGCTACTCATTATTTAGCTATTTGTTCATAGATGTGTGCCATGTCATGCACCTCTTGGATAAGGTCGAGGTTAGCTCTTCACTCAACCTTGTTAGTTCCCTCCTGAAAATGTTGTCTTCAAGGGCTCAACTCTCTGACCTCCACTGGAATCATAGCTTTGGATCCATAGGTGAGCTTGAAGGGGGGTTTCCATCGTCGAGGACTGTGCTATTGTGTGACATGACCACAGTACCATTGGGAACTCCTCTACCCATGCTCCCTTAGCTTGGTCGAGCCTCCTCTTAAGCCCGGTGAGGATGATCTTGTTAGCGGCTTCTGCTTGCCTGTTCATCTAGGGATGTTCAACGGAGGTGAAGACCTGGCTAATGCTAAGTTCTTTATAGAATTTTTGGAGTTTCTTATTGGTAAACTGAGTGTCATTATATGAGATAAGTGTTCCAGGGAGGCCGTTCCTGTACATGACATTCTTCCAAACAAATTTTTTGACCTTTTTGGTTATGATAGTGGCCAGGGGTTCAGCTTCAATCCATTTGGTGAAGTAGTCAATGGCCACGATGATAAACTTGAGTTATCCAGGGGCAGTTGGAAAGGGTTCGAGCAAGTTTATCCCCCATTTGTAGAAAGGTTATGAGGTGCTAAGGTTGTGCAACTCTTCCAATGGGGAGTGGTGTGCATTTGTGAACTTTTGGAACTTTTCACATTTTTTCACGTAGTCCAAGCAATCACTCCTCATGGTCAGCCAATAGTAGCTAACTCTTAGGATTTTTACTTCTAGGGATTGACCTCCTAAATGGCTTCCACAGAATCCTTCGTGTACCTCAAACATAGGTAGATTGATCAGTATCTACACACTTGAGGAGCAACATCGCAAAGCTTCTTCTCTATAGTTGATTCCTGATCATGACATAGAAGCTGACCAACCTTCTTAGTTTCTTGGCCTCCATGGCTTCATTAGGTAGTATTCACTTTTTCAAAAATTGGATGATAGGGGATCCCTAGAACTCAGAACCTATCTCTATGACTTACACATCGACCAGGTCGAGGTGGGTGAATCCATGGTTTCTTGTATGACAGATCAGTTGTTTCCTAAATGCTTGTTATTGGTGAGCTTGGAAAGTAGGTCTACTCTTGAGTTCTGCTCCTTTGGAATGTACTTGATATAGAAGGATTCGATTGCCTCGGCCAGGGTTTTGACTTTGTTGAGATATCGATCGAGCTGGGGGATCATTTGTTTGGAACTTGCCTTTTACCTGATTTGTCACCAACTGGGAGTTACTTCTTGCAATCAACTAGGTGGCTCTTATTTCTGATGTCAAGCTTAGGCCAACTATGAGGACTTCATACTCGGCCTAATTGTTACTTGATTTGAAGTGGAAATGGAGGGATTGCTCTATTATCAATCCATTCAGTCCCTCTAGGATTACGCCTGCTCCCCTTCCCTTAATATTGGAGGCTCCATCCACAAATAGAACCCAAGGGTCGCTATCCGAACTATGGGAGTAAGAAGACAATTCAACGCAGAAGTCGGATAATACTTGGGATTTGATGTGTTTGCAGGGCTAATATTGTATGCCAAACTCAAAAAGTTCAATTGACCATGCTATCATTCTGCTCGAGAGCTTGGATTTTTGGAGCATTTATTGAATCAATTGGTCGGTTCGGACCGTGATCTTGAGACTCTAGAAGTATGGCCTAAGCTTCTAAGTTGTTCTTACCAAGGTAAGGGCTAACTTTTCTATCTTTTGATATCAGACCTAGGCCCCTTGTAGGACTCGACTAGTGAAATATATCGGTCTCTATACCTTGCCATATTTTTTGACCAATATCGAGCTGAGTACGTTCTCGATAACGGAGAGGTAAAGTAGAAGTTCTTCTCCTAGCTCTGGTCCTGTTAAGATATGAGGGGTTGTCAGGAAGCATTTTAGTTCTTGAAAAGCCAGTTCACACTGCTCAGTCCACTGGAACTTTGTTGGCTTCTTTAAACACCAAAAGAAGAGAAAAGCTTGATCTGCCCACTTTGACAAGAACCAAGATGGGGTTGCTATTTATAGCCGGTTAACCATTGGACTTCTTTCACACTACAAGGGTTATGCATGTCAAGGATGGCCTTGCACTTGTCTGGGTTTGCATCTATACCTCGGCTTGTTAGTAGGAAACTGAGGAATTTTCTGGCCTATACTGCGAATGCACATTTCTTTGGGTTGAGCCTCATGTTATGCTTTTAGAGTTGTTTGAATATCTTGGCCAGGTCTGAGTAGTAGTCTTCCTCCTCTAACATCTTAGCCTCCATGTCGTCCACATACGCCTTGATGTTTTAACCTATCTGCTTTGCAAAACTTTGTTCATCAACCATTGGTATGTGGCCCTTACATTCTTCAACTCGAATGACATGGCCCTGTAGCAAAAGTTTGTGTTTCTATGATGAAAGCCATTTTCTCTTCATCGTTGGGATGCATCTAGATCTGGTTGTATCTAGAGTATGCATCCATGAAACTAAGGTATCTGTAGTCAGAGGCTCTGTCTGCGAGTCGATCGATATTTGGCAAGGCGTAAGAATCTTTTGGGCACGTCTTGTTAAATCTGTGAAGTCAACACACATCTTCCACTTACCCAAGATCTTTTTTACCATGACTACGTTAGCCAACCAAATAGTGTACGGGACTTCCCTGATGAATCTCTCTTTGAGGAGTTTTGTAGTCTCCTCGGTCATTGCTCTTTGTCCTTCTTGCCCTAACTTTTTTTTTCTTTGCATGACGGGCTTTGTGCTTGGATCCAATGCTAGCTTATGGTATATGAAGGATGGATTAATCATGGGCATGTCTGTGGGTGCTCAAGTGAAGAGGTTAGGATTCTTTTGGAGTAGATTGGTCAGTTGCTTCCTTAGGTCAGGAGGGAATACGGTGCCGATTTTAGTGACTTGCCCAAGCAAGGGACCCAGGCGTACTAAGTGTAGCTCTTTTGTGGCATGTGGTCAATTATCAAGGAGCTCGCTCCGAAGATCTAACTCAGCCATGTTCACATTGTGACAGGGGGTCTTGTTGGTGTTTCTATCAAGCTTAGGGGTTTGGATCTTCAATGTGTCGTTATAGCACTACTGCGCTTCCTTCTGATCGGCATGGACAACCCCAACCTTGGTGGTAGAGATTGAGAACTTCATCACCAAATCAAGGTAGACACAATTGTGACTAGGGAATTAAGGGATGGCCAACCGGGCAGGATACTGTATGGGGTTTGGCAATCAACTACCAAATACTTGATACTGACAGTTTTGAAGAGTGCGATTGTCCCGAATGTGGTCAATAGCTCTACGTACCCCCTAACATATACCTATTCTCCTGAAAAATCAATCAGACTCCCATGGAACAGCTTGAGTTCCTCCTCCGAGATTTGTAGTTTCTTTAGGGTTGACAGGTATAGCAATTGATCGAGCTTTATTGATTAACCAGGACCTTTTTGATAACGAAATTTATGCCAACAACAAATATCACCATAGGATCATCCAAGTTTTGGTAAACCCTTTCAAAACCCCTATCGATGAAGAAGATCATCGGGTGTCGGGGTTTGCTTCTCTGTCCTTGCTTGGTATTGCTAACCAACATTACTGCCTTGAGAT
Organism: Diospyros kaki; assembly: GCA_036245055.1. Lineage (NCBI taxonomy): Eukaryota > Viridiplantae > Streptophyta > Magnoliopsida > Ericales > Ebenaceae > Diospyros > Diospyros kaki. The sequence continues at coordinate 25,409,172 of BSEG01000002.1, forward strand.
GCCATTTTCTCATTGAGATAGAGTCTTTTCTACCTGCGAAGCCTCCAGAAATTGTATTTATGACTCCCATGATCTAATCTATGGGAGCTAGCCTGACATCCTGACCTTTCCTTGCTCTTGACCTCTTTTGTGGATTGCAGCTTCTTCTTCGACCCAGGTCCCCCTACGGCTCCCTACTCTGGCTTCTCATTTTATAAACATACTGGGTAAGATGGCTTTGTCTGACAAATCACTCGATCTGGTCTTTGAGCACAACACACTCATCAATGATTGTGTGACCGTACATTTAGTGATAATCACAGTGCTTACTGGCATCTACATGGGCTTCGGGGTTCTATTGTGCTATAATGTTAGGGAGAGGAATGATCCTTGAGTTATAGACTTCTTGGAGGATTCAGTCCATTATTATTGTTAATGGGGTGTATGTCTTGTACCTCAATCTGGGTGGTTCAATCACTCGCCCTCATTTCCTTCCTCTTCTAGCCTATTCTCTATTTTCCCTTCTTCAGCTGGAGTCCATATTCGGTTGGTGTGGACACTCGATCGATGGGCCCAATTGCGGGATCGCCTAGTGCTGGGCTCTTGGCTAATGATCTTTACTCCAGCAACTAAGACTTCCTTAACGTTGATATACCCTGTTGTTTGCATTTTGAGGTCATCGAGATCAGCAGGGGGCTTCCTTGCTAGGGAGTAGACAAAGGGCCAGGGCTTTAGCCCCATCATGATGGCGTGTAAAGAGACTGTGGGGTCGAGGTCTCAAATTTGAATGGCCTCTTGGTTGAACTGGTTCATTAATGCGCGGAGCGACTCTGTTTCACCTTACCTAATGTTGATGAGGCTGGATGAGGTTTTGTGGTGAGCTCAGTTGATGGAGAAATGTGTTAAGAAGCAGGTGGTGAGTTTGGAGAAGTCATGGATGGAGTCCAGCTCGATGGTGGAGAACCATAATTGGGTATTTTTTTTTAGGGTGCTGGAAGATGCTCAGCACATGATAAGGTTAGTGCCTCCAGTTAATAGCATCAATGAATTGAACATCAAGAGTTGTTCTTAAGGGTCAGTGGTTCCATCATACAGATCCAAGGTGCTGGGGAGACGGAACCCATCTGGCAGTAAGGGTTGGGTTGTGGAAGATGCTGTGGCAAGGGTAGTTTTAGGCTGGTTCTGATTGCTACCTTCGGTATCATCGTTGGCCCACCCATTACATGGATTGCGCAATTGGGTGTGGGTCAGTTCGACGACTTGGCTCTCAAGCCACCGAATAGTCCGGAGAAGGACCTCTATGGTTATAGGGTTTTCTAGTTAGTGAGGGTTGGTGTTTGGGGACCATGTTATTTTGGCTTTTGGTTCTGGCCATAGTCGACTTTCAGATGGGGTTTTGGGATGTTTCAGTGAGGTTATGAGGGAGGTAAGTTTTACCAAGCCCCACAGTTGTTGTCAAAATGTTCCTTCCAGCCTAAAGTCATGGTGGACCAAAGAGCTTGAGGCAACGACGAGTCTGGACACGACGGTCTGTGAGACAAGGATAGAACCTACAAGCACTTCAATTCTCAAGTTAGTGGGGGATTCAAGTTTACGAAGTTTCTTTAAGGCTGAAAAGAACATACCTCCACTGGTGACAAGGCGGGCTTATATGGGAGAGAGGGGGAGAGCTCAATCCCTACGCAATCTCCAACTGTTACAAGAGGATGAGGAGCCTAGGATCCTGGCGCTGCTGAGGATGTGGTTGAAGATGAATGACCGAGAATCCTGGGGCTATTGAGGCTTGTTGAGGGTGCAAGGATCTCAAATGACATTGACGGGATGGGGATGCCGCTAAGCTAGCGTGAGCTGAGGCTAGGTTTACAGATTGGGTCTGGTGTTAGGTCATGGGCCTAATGCCGGGTTGGGGTTCTTATGGTTAGTACAGTCCAAAAAGTTTACGGAGAATGTTACTTATATTTTGGCTCTTGTACTTTTATATTTTTTTGGTGTAACATCTATATTTTCGAGTCAATTTAATACCTATATTTTTACCTTTTTTTTGTATAACAATCCAAACTTTTTATTGTTTTGATTACACTCCTATACCTACAATTTCAAGTCAATTTAACATCTATACTTTGATGTGTAAAAAAAAAAAAAGGATTATATTGACTTATCTTAATTTACCTTTTTTTTTTACATATTAAAGTATAGAAATTAAATTAATTTAAAAATAAAAATATATATGTGTAATAAAAATAACGAAAATTTTATGTTGCTACATGAAAAAAAGATCAAGATACAAAAAGTTAAATTGATTCAAAAATGTAATTAAAATAAAAAAATTCAAATAACTATATGAAGTAACGTAAAAATATAGAAATAAAAATATAAATTTAACCAAATTTAAACTCTGCGGTCATCATGTTTGGCACCCAAACAAAAAGATGGTTATCCTTTCTTATAACAATATTTGGAATCTAAAAATATGAGACAAAATAAGCCTAAACCTATTTTATTGTACACAAAAATGGGATAAATTAGTTCCAAATTCACTCAAGATTAATTTAATAATTAATTCACTACATGAGAAATCTAATGTGTTGTTTTATGGATTATCTTAAAACAAAAATACATGTTGTTTTATGTTATAATTAGTATTCTTAAAATAATTCTTATTTTTATGATTTAAAATTTAAACTATCAAAACAAATTGAAAATTGTTAAATCACGTTATCATGATAGTAATCGGTGGCGAAGCCTTGGCCCATGGGAAAGGCAAAGGCCTTAAAAACTTAAGCGCTGTTCTCTTTACTATTTTCAAAGCATTTTTAGCTTTTAATTTTTTAAAATAGTGAAAACGTATTTATTTTCATATTTTTAAAAACTCATTTTCAAAATAAGAAAAAAATTTATAAAGGAAATTCAAAATAATAAAAGTCATTTTGACTGTTTTCATTATAAATACGCTCAAAATTTCTAAAATACGAAAAATATTATAGAAAAAATGCATTTTTAATAATTTCAAAACAGATACCCAAAGCATAAAAATGAAAATAAATTCAAAACTAAAAATTGAAATATGTAGAGAACAACCCCTTAAGTTTGGGACTTTAATCATTATATATATTCACATTGTTGATTGAAATGTAGATATATATATATAAATAAAAAAATCTAATGATTCTATGTATTATAAAGAAAACAACATATCAACAATTTTAACAAATAAAAGCTATCTAAATGTAATTTTTGAATTATGGATATAGTTAATTATACTTTGACACAAATTATAATATACATTCACAACATTTATATAATAAATTTGATATGTTAAGTTTATTTTTAATTATCAAATTTAGATATTTCAAATTAGAGTAAATTTCATAGATCACCAATAAAGTGTTACTAAATTATATTAGCTACCCTTGTGTTTTCAAAAATGTCCCTTACCGCCTTTATTGTTAAAAATTCAAATTAACTATTTTACCCTTATTTTTACATTAACCAAGCCCTTTCTTTCTACTTTTTGTTCTCTTTTCTCTTTCATCCCTATTTCCCTTTTCTTCTCTCTCACTATGATGTCTCCAACAAGCTCACTGGTATGCCATTAGCATTGATGAAGCATGATGGCGCGAGGATAAAGCCTCAAGGCGAGATGCTGGTGGCAGATGGCTCAAGTGTTGGATGGCACAGAGTTATCGTGCCAAGGGGCAGCAAGCATGCGGGAGAATGGGCCACGAGAACTGAGACACTCGCAAAAAAAATAGTGTGTGGCATGGTTATGGTGCACAGATGTGATTAGACGCGGTCCTATGCAAACGGATGACCGAGAAATACAGAAGCCACGGGGCAGGTCATGTAAGCCGAGAAACACAAGACGAAGGTGGGCTAAATAGGCCAACATATGCTGGACATAGGGACAATTCGCGTAGCCTTGATGGGGTTAAGGGCAACAAGCGGGAACGGTTGCAGCACCATCACAGACACAACCAATGCAATCCTGCAATATACGGCTCATGTCCACATGATGCACTCCCACATCCACATGATGCGTGCCTATGGAGCCTATGCGTGCACACGATCGAAGTAGTTAAGCCAAGTGGTGGCTTGGCGAGCCATGCGACCCACAAAGACAGTTTTCCCACCAGATGTTTACGGTCCAACTGAGTCAGATACGACAATTATGTGTGATAACCACTTGTATTTTTGTAACCTATATATACATATATGTGTGGCTAGAAGGGCATTTTTGGTAGCTTAGAGGGCATAACCCAAGCCACTATTTTTGTATTCTTGGATCTAAATATAAAGTTGGGAGTTTTCCTATATTTCCTTGTGCGTGCTTCCGTTTTTACTATGCTTAACCTAGTAAGGTTGTTGGCTGACCTAAGGAGAGACTTAGGCCCATCACAAGTTTGTCTGCCAGATTCTGGGAAGGATAGTCTTGTGATAAGTTAGTATCAGAGCAGGTTGGTAGTTGTGCACTGAATCGGGTAAAATAGATGGCTAGAGGAAACAAAGATGTTTGTGACTGTGTCTCTTGTCTGGAAGCCTATGTGGGGGAAAGGAACCCCATTGATGAAGTCTCGTTGAATCAGAAGGTGACATCTTTAGCCTCGTCTATAGAGGACTTACAAGCCTTTGTGGACGATTTGTGCACTTCTTTGAAGGAAAGGGACATGGTTTGGAAGGAGATGTTTGCGGCTAAGATTGCTGAGCTTGAGGTAAACTTGAGCTCGCAAGCGGAGGCACGCTTGAGCCCAAGGCCTTCACATGTGTGTGTGAATTGAAGACCCTTGAGAATTTCTTATGGGACATGGAGCAGTATTTTAAGACTGCCTGTATTTTTGATAGCGAGAAGGTAGATCTTGCATGTATGTTCCTTGCTAGGGATGCCAAGTTATGGTGGTGCACCAGAGTGTTTATAGATGGCAAGGATAAGATCTAGATGTGGGAAGAACTAAAGGCAGAATTAAAGGCTTAGTTCTTTCCTTCACACGACTCATGGTTGGCTATTGAGGCACTGGAACTGTTAAGGCATATCGGATCAGTGTGGGATTATGTCAAGCAGTTCAGCTCATTGATACTGGATATCGAGAAAATGACTGAGGAGGATTGCCTCTTCAACTTTATGTCGAGTCTCCAAGCTTGGGCCCAAACAGAGCCTAGGAGGCAAGATGTGAAGGATTTATCATCTGCTATAGCTATTGCGGATGCCATAACCAGTGTTGGCAGCAAGGCGAAGGATAAGGGGAAAAGAAGGGACAACTGCAAATCTAAGCAAAGAGGTAGCTATAAAGGCAAGGGTAAGGCTACAGTGGGCGACTCAAGCAAACCAAAGACAAAGGGATGTTTCACCTTCATCTGTGATGGGCCACACAAGGCACGTGATTGCCTAGGGAGGGAGCGATTGAATTACTTAGTTGCTGATAAAAAAGTAGGGCCCTGATGGCGAGGAGGAGGAGGAGCAAGTTTGAGTGAATCCTCTCCAAGTGTTGGTGCAGTACAAGCCTCTACTCCTGTCGAGGGCTTGATTCGTGTACAGATCGTTGTTAAAGGTGAAGACTGTTGTGCGTTAGTGGACAATGGAGCCTCGCACAACTTCATGGTGGGACGGATGGCAGTAGCACTGAGGTTGTAGGTTGAGCCATGCCAAAACCACATAAAAGCAGTGAACTCCATGGCTCAGAGTGTGTTGGGCGTGGCCTCATAGGTCGCTATCTTTGTTGGTCCATGGAGGGGGACGTTGCCCTTCATGGTGGTGCAATTGAACAATTTTGATGTCATCCTTGGTTTGGACTTCTTGATGAAGGCCACGGCAACACCAATGATACACCTAAGAGGTATTTTCATTTTTTATGAAACGCAACCAAGTTTTGTTAGACAGATCGTGTTTAACAGGTTGCAAGAAAAAGGTAAGGATAACATGCTCTCTGCTATATAGGTGGAGTAAGGCCTCAAGCAAGATAGAGGCTACTTATTTGGCAGCACTGGTCGAGATGAAGTAAGACCAGTGGGTGGAAGTCCCAAATGCGGTGGAAGATGTGGTGGTTGAGTTTGCAGACATGATGCTGCTTGAGTTGCAAAAGGGCTTTGTCACCTAGATGCATAACTGATCATCACATCGAGTTGCAGTCTGGTGCAAAGGCCCTAGTGAGGCCCCTTACAGGATGAAACCACCCAAGTTTCCAGAGTAGGATTAATCCAGCCATCGAATGCACCATATGGAGCGCCTGTTCTATTTCAGAAGAAATAGGATGGATCCCTTCAAATGTGCGTTGATTACCGTGCCCTCAACAAAGTGACCATGAAGAACAAGTACCCAATTCCATTGATTGCATACTTGTTTGATAGGCTGGCAAGGGCCACCTACTTCACCAAGTTGGATTTGTGTTCAAGGTACTAGAAGGTTAGGATTGCTGAGGGGAAAACCACATGTGTAACTAGGTATGGGGCTTATGAGTTTTTAGTGATGCCATTTGATTTAACTAAAGCCCCTGCTACATTCTGTAACCTGATGAATGATGTTTTAAATGAATACATCGATCAGTTCATTATCATGTATCTTGATGATATTGTGATTTATAGTAATATGTTGGAAGACCATTTGGTGTAATTGAGAAATGTGTTTTCTTGGCTAAGGGAGCACCAGCTCTTTGTGAAGAGGGAGAAATGCGAATTTTTCCTTGAAGAGATCATGTTCTTCGGGCATCGTGTTAGCAAAGGGTGAGTCCAGATAGATGAGAAAAATGTGCATGGGATAATCAATTAGTTTGCTCCTACGAAGGTTTTAGAACTTAGATCATTCCTTGGATTGGTGAACTACTATCGGAAGTTCATCCCAACCTACTAGAAGAAGGATGCTTCCTTGATCGATCTGTTGAAGAAGGACAAGGCATGACAGTGAACTGTCGAGTCTCAAGTGGAATTTGACTAGTTAAAGGCAACAATTGCTTCAAAACCCGTCCTGAAGTTGTTTAATTTTGAGCAACCATTTGAGTTACATACTGATGCTTCTGATAAGGACATTGGTGGCGTCTTGATCCAAGATGGGCATCCTATGGCATTCGAGAGTTAGAAGTTGAATGAAGTTGAGCAGCGGTGCTCAACTCACGAGAAGGAAATGCTGGCAATAGTGCATTGCCTGCAGTTGTGGTGTGTATACTTACTAGAGACAGCGTTCGTGGTATGCTCTGATAATGTGGCTAATACATACTTCTCAACACAGAAAAGTTGAGAGCCAAATAGGCACATTGGCAACAACTGTTGTTTGAGTATGACTTTGTGTGGCAGCACAAGGCAAGGGTTAGTGTTGTTGCCAAAAATACAACAATTAAAATTTGTGATGTGGGGTCCACTTGAGCTTGGTGTCGAGTGAAGTTAGGTTGTTGTAAAAGAAGCTGCCTCAAGGGAGTTCACCGCTAGATGCTCATAACAAGGGTTTCGCCACTAGCTCCTTCGCTATAAGGTTTTTCCACAAGGCTTCGCCACTAGCTTTTTTGCCATAAGGGTTCACCACTAGCTCTTTCTCCACAAGACTTCTCCACTAGTTCTTTCACCACTAGCTCTTTCGCCACAAGATTTTACCAAAAGCCTTTACCACTAGATCTTTCAGCATAAGGTTTTGCCACAAGGCTTCGCCACTAGCTCTTTTGCCACAAGGTCTCGCCGCAAGGTTTTTCTTTCGCTGCAAGGTCTAGCCGCAAGATTTTGCCTTCGCCATAAGGTCTCACCACAAGGTTTTTCCTTCGCCGCTAGGTTCGCAGCAAGGTTTTGCCTTTGCCGTTAGGTCTCGCCGTGAGGATTTGGCCCTATTGATGCTCAGAAAATGGGTTAGAAGGCTCGCAGGAATCTTCTCCTGTAAATACCCTCCGATGCCAAAGTCAGTCTCGAATCCCGATGAATATTCACAAAAACCATAAAGATACATTCAAAGTTTCTCGATTTTATCAAAATTGGAAGTCCTCCTTGATGTCTTGTAGCTGGGAATTTATAGGGCACGACTCTCAAGGATGGCTGGTGTTGACACGTGTTGATTACTGAATGGGTCAAATTTAACAAACGATGTTGAAGGTTGCCACTAAACCGTGCGGGCTTGGCACCTGGGCCAGCTTTGACTCGCGATAGGTTGCCGGGAGGCCCGCCTTACAGCGAGGCTGGCCTTCGCGACTAGCACCTATCGCGAGGCTGGCCCTCGCGACTAATCTTTTTATTTTATTATTTTGGGGAAAAAATCCTCATTTTTTCCCCTACCAATTTTGCATGGCACCACAATTTCTCCCCACTCTTCTGTTTTGTCTTTAGATAAAATTGAAGAATAGAATATCAGCCAAAGAGTCAGGTCTAGCACCTAGACTCAATCAAGGGTTCCATAATACCTAACGATCTTACGTCGACCGGGGGCTAGGGTACCAAATTGTCTCTTGGCAACCAGGCCCTCGAGAGATAAGTTCCGCTGCAAAATTCTTGTTGCGTGTTCGAGATTGCTGGGAGGCCTAAGCGCCAAATCAGCTAAGGAGTCGGGTCTAGCTTGGGAGCATAGCACCGGACTCAGTCAAGGGATCCCAGCAAGCCTGCGGGCACAGGATTCTGAGCGTCCGATGATCCCAAGATGGATCATAGAGCACTGACTATTATGTTCTCCATGTTTGTCTTTTAGGGTTAGTTTACCTCAGGGAATCTGGGTTTGGCCAGTGGTTTGACATGGGATACCTACCAAACATCTGAGTTTACCAAGAGACCTAGGCGCCATATCAACCAAGGAGTTGGGTCTAGTTAGAAAGGCATAGTACCTAACTCAAGCGAGGGATCTGGGTGAGTTTGCGGGCATAGGCATCGGATATTCTGATGATCCCAGACCAACTTGTGGTCACAGGCACCAGATTGCAACTGGGTGACTCAACTCCGATAAGCGGGATCATGGTAGAATTGTCATATGGTTGCTCCATCTTTATTCACGCCTCCCTTGAGCCAGTCTACCTTAGGGGATCTGGGTTTGGCCAATGGTCCGGTGCAGGATACCTACTAGACGTTCGAGTTTGCCAGGAGACCTAGGCGCTAGATCAACCAAAGAGTTGGGTCTAGCCAAAAAGGCGTAGCACCGAACTCAAATGAGGGATCTAGGTGAGTCTGTAGGCATAGCCATCGGATCTTCTAGTGATCCCGGGCCAGCTCGTGGTCATCGGCACTAGATTGCCACTAGGCGACTTAACCTTTGGGAGCGAGCTCATACCAGAGCTATCATGTGATCACTTCACTTCTTTTCGCCTTCTTAGGGCCAGTCTACCTTAGGGAATCTAGGTTTGGCCATTGGTCCGGCGTAGGATTCCTACCAGACATTCGAGTTTACAGGGAGACCTAGGCGTCAGATCAACCAAGGAGTTAGGTCTAGCCAGAAAGGCATAGCACCTAACTCAAGCGAGGAATCTGGGTGAGTCTGCGGGCATAGGCATCGAATGTTCTGATGATCCAGAGCCAACTCGTGGTTATAGGCACCAGATTACAACTAGGCAACTCAACCTTCGGAAGCAGGCTGTGCTTGAGCCGTCGTACCTGCATTGTGTTCTATAATGACACATCATCTGGGCCCATGGAGTTTTTACATGGTTCAACTTATAGTTTTGCTTACTCTATGGGAATACAGGGGGTATATTCTTTTATTTATTGGGTAATTTTATTACAATGAAAAATTAAAGACAATCTTGGCCCCCAACAGAATTGAGTAATGCTTCTGGAGACAAGCTCGACTTTGCGTCTCGCGCTTCGTCCCCTTCCCTGGGGTTAATGTTTGGTGAAGCTAGGAAGTACCTCTTGAGGTGCATGGTGTTCCAAGCTTTTTCTCTCGCCTCGCCTTGTAGCATCTGTAGTATGCACATGTTGGGGCCCAACACTTTTTGAATTTTGTAGTGTTCTTCGTAATTCGGGCTGGGTTTTCTTTCCTCTTCTATTACCTTCCCCTGCGTCCAAAATTTTCATTTGGATGATAAACTGTTCTACTCGGTCGAATAATTCAATCATAGAATTTGGCTTGGAGAAGGGTAAGGATCTTTTAAGCGGGGTGTATGTAGTTCCGTTTAGCAGTATGGATGCCACTGATCCGACTGGGAGATCCCTTACTTCCTGCGTCATGGCTCTAAATTGCTCGATGTATTGCTTTAGGGATTCATTCGGCTTCTACTGTAAGCTCATTAGATATATTGTACACTTCTTCTTCGGGAGATGGGCGAAGAATGCATTTAAGAATTCCTTCTTCAACTGTTCAAATGATCATATATGTCCTGCTGGTAATTCAGTGAACCACTGCTGAGCTTGTCCTACTAGGGAGAGTGGGAAGGCCCTGCACCTAGTGACCTCATTCCATCCATGCAATATGACCACTGTGACAAAACATTGTAAGTACTTCTCGGGCTCCTCCTTTCCTGAGTATACCAAAAGCTGCGACAGTTTGAATCTTGGTTGCACTGGTTGCCTTTGGAGTTCTGCAGATAGAGGAAACCCCTTTGGGGGGAGTTACCTTTGGCACCATCATTACCTGCTTCTGCTCTAACACCTCTTCTATGAGGCATTTGATGTCAGATGCGCTGAGTGTTTCCTGTTTCGCTTCATTTTGGCAAAGAAATGGGTTATATGGGACTCTTGAGTAGGTGTTTTTTGCTGTCTGTTTATACATGGGAGATTTTCTTACCCTCCTACCATATTTCCTTCTTGAGACTGTTATTTTTGGGACTTGGTATTTAGCCCTGAAGTTCTTATTCTTATCCCTTACCGAGGGGCCCTTGGAGGGTTGTCTTGGGATCTTCGGTGTTCTCCCCTCGTATCGATTTGTCTAATGTGGGGAATATGAATGTACAACATTAATTCACGAAACAAAGGAGTGACTCCTTGTAGTCTTCTCATATTCTCCTCATTGTTCATCCTGAGTTCATCATTTTGTTGTTTCAGCTCTTTAAAATTCTTCCGCAATAGTTCACAATCTGAGAGAGTAAGACTGTGGGTGGAGCTATCCTTAAAGTCACCATGAGGTTTCCATTTGGAATTGAGGACTGCCCAAATGAGTGTTGTTCTTGACTAGCGGGCGCTGCATGTGGGACTTGTTTCCCTCTCCCTGTCGTATGTCTTCTCAATCCAACTATGTGTACTTCTCCCTACTCTGAAATCTCCATGCCCCCCAGTCTGGCGGTTTCCCTCTCCCTATCGTATGTCTTCTCAATCCAACTATGTGTACTTCTCCCTACTCTGAAATCTCCGTGCCCCCCAGTCTGGCGGTCTGGTCACCTTCGAGCATAAGAAAGTTCCCTGAACGCACTTTGTTGTCAGAGTGATCTTCTAAAAATTCTAGTACTGTAGGGTGCACTTGATTGGGGCTTCTTGTGGCTCCCGTCCTGGTACGAGCGCTCATTTGGGTGTGGTTAGGCAGGTTCACTAAACCGGCTGATCATGTCCTTCTTGGCATCTTGTCTTAAGATTAGCTTTTTATTGTGTTTCCCATAGACAGTGCCAAATTGTTGTTGCCAAAAATACAACAATTAAAATTTGTGATGCGGGGTCCACTCGAGATTGGTGTCGAGTGAAGTTAGGTTGCCATAAGAGAAACTGCCTCAAGGGAGTTCGCTGCTAGGATGCTTGCCGTAAGGGTTTCACCACTAGCTCCTTCGCCACAAGGTTTTGTGATAAGGCTTCGCTACTAGCTCTTTCACCATAAGGTATTGCCACAAGGCTTCACCACTAACTCTTTCTCCACAAGACTTCTCCACTAGCTTTTTCGCCACTAGCTCTTTCGCCACAAGGTTTTGCCACAAGGCTTCGCCACTAGCTCTTTCGCCACAAGGTTTTGCCACTAGTTCTTTCGCCATAAGGTTTTTCCACAAGGCTTCGCCACCAGTTCTTTCACCACAAGATCTTAACGCAAGGTTTTGCCTTCGTTGCAAGGTTTCGCCGCAAGGTTTTGCCTTCAACCCAAGGTCTCGTCGCAAGATTTTTCCTTTGCCACAAGGTTTTGCCTTTGTCGCTAGGTCTCGCTGCAAGGTTTTGCCTTCGGTGCTAGGTTTTACCTTCGTCGCTAGGTTTTGCCTTCGCCACAAGGTCTCACTGTAAGGTTTTGCCTTCTCCGCTAGGTCTCGCCGTGAGGATTTGGCCCTGTTGATGCTCAAAAAATGGGTTAGAAGGCTTGTGGGAATCTTCCCTCGCAAAGACCCTCCAATGCCAAAGTCAGTCTCGAATCCCAATGACTATTCACAAAAATCGTAAATATGCATTCAAAGTGTCTCGATTTTACCAAAATTGGAAGTCCTCCTTGTTATCTTATAGCTGGGTATTTATAGGGCACAACTCTCAAGGATGGCTGGTGTTGACACTTATCGATTACTGAATGGGTCAAATTTAACAAAAGATGGGGGGAGGTTGCCATGAAACTACCGCAGGGCTGGCACCTGGGCCAGCTTTGACTCGCGGCAGGTTGCTACGAGGCTGGCCCTCGCGGCCAACCTTGGCTCGCGACAGGTTGCTACAAGCTAGCTCTCGCGGCTAGCTGAGCCACGAGTCTAGCCCTCGCAGTTAGCATGGTTGCGAGGCTGGCCCTCACGACCAGCCTTGCCTTGCAACAGCCTAGTCGCAAGTTAGCCCTCATGGCTAGCCTTGCTTTGCGGTAGGCTGCTAACAGCTAGTCCTCGCGGCAAGCTGCCTTAAGCTGGCCCTTGCAGCTAGCACTACATCACGGCAGGCTTCCGCGAGGCTGGCCCTCATGAATAAACTTTTTATTTTATTATTTTGGGTAAAAATTCCTCATTTTTTTCCCCTACAAATTTTCCATGGCATCACAGTTAGCAATGGGATAGCTGATGCTTTGACTAAGAAGCATGCATAGATGGTTGTGGTAGCCATTAGAGAAAACCATACTCAGTTCTTGGACCAAGTTCAAGAGCAGGCGAAGGTTGACAGTCAGTATCAAAAGCTGGTGCAGCAAGTGACTAAGGGAGTAGTGCAGCGTTATTGGCTTAGTGAAGACTTGCTATGTGTCAAATGGGATTGACTGTATGTGCCTTGTGGCTCAAGTTTGCTGTAGATGCTGTTGAGGAAGACCCATGACATGACATGGGCTGGTCATTCGGGGAGAGCATGAGTGAAGGCATTTCTTACACACAACTACTCACAGCCTAAAATGGACGATAACATAGAGGCTTATGTTAGGACCTACATAGTGTGCTAGCGAGATAAAGTCAAAAGAGAAAGGGAAGCAAGTTTGTTGTAGCCTTTTCCAACCCCTAAGAAATCGTGGGTGTCGGTTTCAATGGATTTCATAACAGGTTTTCCCAAGGTGGATGGGAAAGACATAATCATGATGGTGGTAGATCGGTTCTCCAAATATGTAGTGTTTGTGGCTACACATAAAGCATGTAAGACCGCTAGCATTACTAAATTGTTTCTCAAGCACATGGTAAAATATTTTGGGCTGCCTGATGATATTGTCAATGACCGGGATGCGAGATTTACAAGCTGATTTTGGACTTTGTTGTTTAACATGATGGGCTCTAAACTGAAGTTTTCAACAACAAACCATCATCAAACTGATGGTTAGACAGAGAGAGTGAATGCATTGTTGGAAGAGTAACTCAAGCATTATATGACAACAAGCCAAAGGAATTGGGTAAATCTCTTGGGCACTGCTCAGTTTCGCTATAATTTGCATAAGTCTTTAGTAACATGTCGGAGTCCGTTTGAATTGGCCATGGGCCAATAGCCTTTGGCACCTCATGAGGTGGTTAGAACGGAGGCAGCGATTCGGTGCCCTGCTACATACTGATTTTCCAAGGAGCTCGAGGCATAACTTGCTTGAGAAGGCACAAGACATCTTGGACAAAGCTTCTCGCCGTATGAAGAAATATGCTAATCAAGGGAGGAGACCATTGGAGTTTGAGGTGGGAAATAAGGTGTGTTAACGCTTACTCCCCAAATTTGGAAGAAAATCACCAATAAAAAGGGGTATCATGGGTTGATTATGAGATTTGATGGACCCTTTGAGGTATTGTAGCGAGTTGGTGCTATGGCATATAAGCTGCAATTGCCCAAATGATTGAAAATTCATCTAACTTTTCATGTGAGTTTCTTGAAGCCTTACTATGAGGACAATACACCTGGTCCGATGTAGGCCAAAAGGGTTCATCCAACCATTTGAGTGCAATATGATCGTGAGATTGAGGCAATCTTGCACCATCACACATTAGGGGTAAGCAAGAAGAACATACGTATTCAATACTTGGTAAGAAGGAAATGAGCTTTAGTAGGCGAATAGAGTTGGGAGATTGATACAATTCTATGGCAGTTTGAAGGCATCATACAACAATATTTATCTTCACTATCGACGGGGTCGTCGAAACCTTCTAGTGGGGATGGTTTGTGATGTCTTCAGCAAGCTCACCGGTGTGCCATTAGTGCCAGTGAAGCATGTTGGCACAAGAATGGCGTGTCAAGGCGGGATGTTGGTGGAAGATGGCTCAAGTGTTGGATAACACAGGGCTGTCGTGTTAATGGGGTAGCAAGCAAGCATGAGAATAAGCCACGAGCCCATGCGAGTGCATTACTGAAGCAGTTAGGCATGTGGAGCCTGGCGAGCTACACGACCCACAGAGATGGTTTTCCCACCAAATGTCTATGGCCTAACTAATTCTGATGCCACAGTTATGTGTGATAACCACTTGTATTTTTGTAGCCTATATATATGTGGCTAAAAGGGCATTTTTGGTAGCTTAGAGAGCATAGCCCAAGCCATTGTCTTTGTATTCTCAGATTTGAATATAAAGTTAGGAGTTTTCTCGTATTTCCTTGTGCATGCTTCCATTTTTACTGTGCTTAACCCCGTAAGGTTGTTGGCTAACCTGAGGAGATAATTTAGGGTCATCACAAGTTCGTCGGTCGGATTCCAAGAAGGATAGTCTTGTGACACTCACTTTAATGGTTAGCTAATCATTTTCTTTATTATTTATTCTTTATTTTCACTCTCATCTCTTTTTACTCTTTCTTCTATCATATTATTGTCTCTTTTTTTTTATCCAACAAAAAATGAACATTGTAAAACCCCATCGCAAATGCAATATCCCATTATTGATGTTGTATTAGTGCATAATGGTGAGGAAAATGGTGGCAAGTCAATGGTAACATACATACACACACTATCTCTCTTTCTCTCTTATCGCTAATGGGGTTGCAAAAAGCCACGAACAGTGATGGGGTTGCATAAACCCTATCAATGATTATCTCTCAAGTCTTCTTTTTATTTATTTATTTATTTTTATCCATCTCTTATGTATGAATCTCTGTCTAATTAAAACCTAGACTCAAACTAGGTTTCATTCGATGGAAAACCAAATTTGAAGAATTAGGTTTAGTTCAAATCTAAGTTTGATTCCAATTAAACCTTTTTGTTCAAATTTGGGATTTGTTTTAATTGATGAAACCCAAATATGAAGAATTGGGCTTCAATTCGAACAAAACCCTTTTGTTTGACTATTGGTTTCATTTGAATCGAAGAAACCCATATTCAAACGCCTGGGTTTCGATCCAAATGACTCATTTTCATTTGAATTTGAGTTTTATTCAAATCAAAGCAAACCATATTTGAAGAATTGGGTTGTTCGAATTCAGTCAAAACCCAAATCTAATCTACATTTAGTTTCTTGGGGCATTGGTGGTTGACATTTGGTGATTGACATCTTTCATCAACCACCATAAGTATTTTTAATTTTTTTTTATTAATTATAGGTTTATTTTGGGATTTTTAATAAAATTAATTGTTATTACTTAATAGTAGAGGGCATTTGATGCAAGCTAACTAATCTCAAAGGGGTCAACACAATTTAAATAATCTTCAAAGGTGGTGCATGAAATTTGGTTTTTAAATTATTATATTTTTATATTTAAAAATAGTTATATATCTATATACATGCTTTAATTTGCCAACACTGAAAAATTTTATTTTCAGTGATGTTAGGACCACGACCCACTTGATAAAGAGAGAAGAAAAGTGTGAGGGAAATGTTACAATGGTGAAAAATGAAGATGACAAGCAACTACCATTAGAAGCGTCAATTAAAGAAATCACAAAAACAAATCAGCCATCAGAGTGACAACCATGGCAAAATGGTGACAACAACGAGAACAAGGGGTGGGGATTAGAGAGTTTTGATGTAAATTTTAGACTTTTGGACTTATAAATTATATAATTTATAAGTTCTTTTATTTTTCAACTCTATGAAAAATTTTGGAAAACTCAAAGCATGCCAATGGTAGTTTATCTAAAATCGCAAGCCAAAGAGGCTTTTAAAAGAGAGAGAGGAGGGTCTTCCAATGAATTCAATGCTGGTTTAATTAAGGAACTTAATTAGTAGGAGAATCTATGGCAACTCCAATTGGCAGTCTATGGGCAGTCATGTTGGACTCATGCACGGCTATTGGCTATTCCTACGGCCTAGGGGCTGCCGACACAGAAGTTTCCGCTGCCCATACATATACGTATTCGTTGCCCATGATCTCATAAATGATGTAGTTTACAAATATAGGTGTATTTTGCTTATTGAGATTGTTTTTTTAAGAAATTTATTAAGGTGTATTTAATATATTTTATTTTTAATATTAAATATTATTATTAATTAATAATAACTGTATCGTATTTTAAATTTTTTTATTAATTAATAAAAATTTAAATATTAAAAATAAATTAAATATATCATGATTACTATTGAACATTTGTAGTAAAACCTATTAATAATCAATAATTTAGAAACACCACTATATAAAATGGTTAATAATAACAAAAAATCAGTAAAATAATGACTTTTCCTTCTAATTGAAAAGGGTATGATCGAATTTTCACGAAATCGGTGTTACACCCTCCACTTAATTATTGTTTTATTTGTGAAGCTAGGCATATGGTGATTTATAATCTAATCGAAATAATAATAATAATAATAATAATAATAATAATAATAATAGGGTTCAATCACACCTAGATATTATTGGGAAAATTCAACTACACTAAAACAATCATTACACCTAAATTATATATATAACTCTAATTCAAATAGTTGCATCAAAGTGACTTTTTTTTTTATTACTCAAGTTCTGAGTTTCGTCCAACTAGTTTTAGGAGAGAGTGGCTTTGCCTCCGCTTTCGCTCTTCGAGTAAATTCAGATCCAATTATAATCTACACACTCAGAGTGGACATTCAAAAAGCGGTTACCCTCCTCATAAACCCCCTTTCATGTCGTGTGAACGAGATCCCTAAAGGGACGACAAAGTATACCATGATTCTATCTCCATAAATATTTGATTCTCCTTAAGATAAACCCTTAGTGCTTAAGTGGGCACAGGGTAGCATTAGTAGCATCCTAAATATAATTCTTCATGCTGGTCAAAAACAAGATAAAGCAATGAGGAAAGCATGAATGAATGACAGTAGAGGAGTCCTTTTTCCCCTGGGAAAGGTCAGTCTCTAGGAAGCCACAAAAATCTAATCTAGGAAGAAGAAAGTGGCAATTGTGTCAAGCACCTGTTTGACAAGGAAGCCATGCATATATATATGGAAAATCACTTCGTGGCGGTGGTGTAGAATTAAGTCACCCATAATTTGTTTTAATATATGGCAGTCAGTGTTGGAAGTGAGTGTGTGTGTGTGTGTAGTTTTTATTTTTTTATTTTTCTTTCTTGCTTGGACCCCAAGATATTCTAGAAGAACTTGGCCCCCAAGTTCTTCTAGATATACTTGGCCCCCAACCACTTCTTGATTGGCTTGGTCTCCAAGTTTGCTTCATTGTTAAGATTGGTGGGTGCCTATATATATTGGTGTGTTGGCTCATTTTTGGGTGTATTAAGTTTTCCATTCCTCCATAAGCTTTCATGTTGTTCTCTCTCATGTCGATTTTTTTTTTCTTTGAGCTTTGGAAGAACTTGTTTTTCTCGAGTTTTCTTCATTAAGAGCAAGCCCATCCTGAGTTCTGCTAGCTCCGGTCATTCGTGGCTGCCGTTCACTGGAGAGGTCGTTTCATCCTGCTGAGACAGTTGTCGTAGTCTGCTTATTGTTGGTGCATTCAGGACAGTGCAAACAGAGACTTGACCTACTTTTGTACCTACCTCTTCACATTCCAGAAGTTTTGATCATGTTTCCTTGCCATTCCAGCTGCAAGCGTTGCTGTTCAACTGTCTTCTCTTCTTTGCTATTTTAGTCTGGTAATCTCTATTATTATTCCTTTGTTGTTGCTGGTTATAAGCTCCTGTTGCCAATAATATCAGCTATTATAATAATGGCCAAGTATTGTAATTTACGTTTCTTGTACTATAAAAAGTTATAACTGATTTTCTTGTGTCGTGGATCACTACTTTGTAAGTTTCGCATTCATATATTCTCTCTGTATCCCTAACAATCTAAAGACAGTTAGTAAGAGAGACTAGAAAAGATGGATGCCCCTATTCTTGTTGATGGTTCTGGTGCTGCTATTGCTGCCGGTATTGCCTCGGGTTCAAACCTACCCCCTATTACTATCTTGGGTCTTCGCTCGCCCATTGCCGCTATTTTTGCAACAGCTACTATGCAAGGGCTTGGTTCAGCCGTGGCCAAGCCAACCCCACATGTTGAGAAGCCACCACTATTTAATGGTGAAGATTTTAAAATGTGGCAACAGAAGATGTTATTATATCTGACCACGTTGAATCTAGCCCACATCATCAAAGAGGATTGCCCTATTGTCTTGGAGGAGAATATGACCACAGAAACTGTGACTGCGAGGGAGGTGTGGATGCACTCAGATTTTCTCTGTAAAAATTATATTCTGAGTGGCTTGGCCGACCCGTTGTACAATGTGTCCTACACTGCATATGCTACTTTCAAGCAACTGTGGGAGCCTTGGAAAAAAAATATAAGCTTGAGGACGCTGGCACCAAGAAATTTCTGGTGGACAAGTTCCTAGATTACAAGATGGTTGATACCAAATTGGTGGTCAACTAAATGGAGGAACTGCAAATAATTATTAGTGATTTGCATAGTGAGGGATTGGTCATTAATAAGCCATTCCAAGTTGCCGTTGTGATTGAGAAACTGCTGCCTTCCTAGAAAGATTTCAAAAACTATCTCAAGCACAAGCGCAAGGAGCTGTCTATGGAAGATCTGGCTCTTTGTCTTCGTATTAAAGAAGACAACCGTAAAAGAGATAAAGTCTCAGATAGATATGAAGCTAAGGCTCACTTAGCTGAGGCTCTCAAATCTCGGCCTAAGAAGCAGTAAGGCAAGAGTGTAAGCGGGTCAGTGGGATCGAAGAAGACCGCTGCCAACAAACGCATTCAAGGCACCTGTTGGGTATGCGATAAGATAGGCCATAGGGCTGTGGATTGTAGACACAAGAAGGGTCAAAGCTCTGGTAGCAACCAGCGCAAGTCTAAGCTCGTTGCAGTCATCACTAAAGTCTGCATGGTTGATAATGCCAAAGGATGGTGGATTGATACAGGTGCTTCAACGCACATTTGCAAGGATAGATCCTTGTTCTCTACTTATGAGAAAATGGATGGCATCAACAAGGTGTACATGGGAAATGCTGCAGCCTTGACTGTGGAAGGCAAGGGCAAGGTGTTGCTAAAGTGGAGGAAGATCCTGACCCTCACAGATGTCTGGCATGTGCCCGAGATTCACAAGAATCTGGTTTCTAAAACACTGTTGAACAAAAATGGGTTTAAACTCGTTTTTGAATCTGATAAATTTACTTTTACCAATGGGGGAATGTATGTGGGTCAGGGATATCTAGATAAGGGTATATTCAAGTTGAATGTACAGGCTCAAGTGCCTAAGAAGAATAATAAGAATGCCTCTTTTGCTTATACTGTTGAGTCGTGTGATGTTTGACATTCAAGATTAGGACATGTCAATTATCGTTCCCTCCAAAGAATGGTTAATCTAGGGTTATTACCTAGTTTTAACATTGATAAGGGACACAAATGCAAAGTTTGTGATGAATCAAAGTTTACAAGAAAGGTGTTTCCATTTGTGGAAAGGAATAGTGAATTCTCGACCTAATTCACAGTGACGTTTGTGACATGAAAAGTACCCCAACTAGAGGTGGAAATAATTATTTTGTCACATTTATTGATGATTGCAGTAAATGTTGCTATGTATATTTACTACGTAGTAAAGATGAGACCTTTTTAAAACATTTAAGGCAAAAGTTGAAAATCAACTGGAAAAAAAAAATTAAGGTGCTTAGATCAGATAGGGGTGGTGAGTATGAATCATCAGCTCTATCTGAGTTTTGTGAATCTCATGGTATAATCCATCAGACGACAGCACCTTATACACCACAACAAAATGGTGCAGCTGAAAGGAAGAACCAAACTTCGAAGGACATGATAAATTGCATGTTAAATAGTTCGGGTTTACCCCATAATTTGTGGGGGAAAGCTTTACTTACTGCAAATTTCATATTGAATAGAATTCTAAGTAGTCTAGCAAGTCGCCTTATGAAGTGTGAAATGGTAAACAACCCTCTTACAAAATCCTAAAAGTGTGGGGGTGTTTGGGTAAGGTACAGGTTCATTTACCTAAAAGAACTAAACTTGGTCCAAAAACCATTGGCTGCGTCTTTATAGGCTATGCCTTGAATAGTCCTGCCTATAGGTTCCTGGTAACGAAGTCAGAAATTCCTCACATTAATGTCAATACGGTTCTAGAATCTATAGAAGTGGAGTTCTTTGAGAATATCTTTCCTTTTAAGGAAGACAAACCAAGTGAGAGTAGTTCTAAGAGAACACATGAGGCAAGTTCCTCAAAAGGCCCAGATGGGAAGGAAACTGACATCGAGCCTCGAAGAAGCAAAAGGGCAAGGAAGGCCTATTCCTTTGGCCCAGATTTCCTAACCTTTGTGTTAGACGATGAGCCGCAAACATATGGTGATGCAATGTCATCTCCTAATGCTCCTTATTGGAAAGAGGCTATTAATAGTGATGTACCCGAAAAGATAGCGGCAGACAAAGCAGTAGTGAAGAAGCTAAAAAGACCCCCTTGGCTGAGCTAAGGGGGCTATGCCGAATGACCGAGCCGAGTGGCCGAAGCCACTCGGCATGGTCGAGTGGCCAAGACCACTCGGCAATGGCCGAGTGGCCGGGCCCTCGGCATGACCGAGTGGCCAAGGCCACTCGACAATGGTCGAGTGGCCGGACCCTCGGCCTGACCGAGTGGCCAAGGCCACTCGTTGCAAGCAAGTGGCCAAGGCCACTCGGTCAGGCCGAGTGGCCACCACTCGGCTTGACCGAGTGACCAAGGCCACTCGGTCAGATTGCGTAAAAAGACCCCCACCCGAGTGGGGGCCAGCCGACATCGCTAGAAGACTCTTCATAATTCGGCCCATGGGCCCTGAAAATTCTGAAACGGGCCCCGAGATTCTCTCCGAAATTATTGCGAGATTTCTCTCTCTCCTCCACTTTAAATACAAGACCTGATTTTCGACTCGAGGTACGCTATTTTGAGCAATTCAAGTACGATTTGATATTTTCTCTCGAGATCTAATTTAAGCATCGGAGGGTTTGCGCGGGGACCCCCACCCGCGCCCTAACGGTGCTCTCGTTTTGTAGGCCACTCGGTCATCAGGCCACTCGGTCATCAAGTCACTTGATCATCAGGTCACTCGGTCATAGGGCCACTCGGTCACCATCAGGGTCACTCGATCATCAGGCCACTCGATCACCATCAGGGCCACTCGGTCACCAGGCCACTCAGTCACCTTCAGGGCCACTCGGTCACCAGGCCACTCGTTCGTCACAAGATCACTAGTCACTCCGAGACCTCTCGTCACCTTGAGGTCTCCCGTCACTCCGAGACCTCTCGTCACCTTGAGGTCTCCCATCACTCCGAGACCTCTCGTCACCTTGAGGTCTCCCGTCACTCCGTGGCTTCCCGTCGCTCCGAGGCCTCTCGTCACCTTGAGGTCTCCCGTCACTCCGTGGCTCCCCGTCGCTCCGAGGCCTCTCGTCACCTTGGGGTCTCCCGTCGCTCCGAGGCCTCTCATCACCTTAAAGCCACCAGATCGCTCCGAGACCTCTCATCACCTTGAGGCCACCTGATCGCTCTGAGACCTCTCGTCACCTTGAGACCATCAAATCATTTTGAGGCCGCCAGATCATCAACCCACAAGATTATCAGCTCATCAGACTATCAGCTCTGTTGGTTTGTCAGACCTGAGACTCCATCAGATCCAATCCCTCGTCTAGATTTTTCATCAGTGAAGGCACGACTCCCGAGATACTTGCGTCTGTCCGCAATAAAAAATAGATTGTTGTATTTTGGCAACAACAATTGGCGCCGTCTGTGGGAAACGCAAGACAAAAAGTCAACTTAAGGATGGCAAACACTCATGGACACCGACGAACTCTCTCTCAAGGCGTAGAAACGCGCCTACCACCACGAAACACTCAGCAACAGGGAGCACCTCCTCCCCCACATAATGCTCAACCTAAAGGAGACGATCGCTCCATCCCGCAGGTGGGGAACCAAACAGTCCCATCGCCACCACTTATCAGCTCAAGGCTACCTCCTACTGATCAAGCTGGGGCTTCACGACAGCCACCACATACGGTACCGTGGGAAGAATACGAAGCATTGAGACAACAACACGTTGAAGGTATGCAAGCACTTCGAGACATGGCCGGAATCCTCCAAGGTATGATGCCTGTAGGGACGTTACCTGATACTCTGAAAAAGTTTATGCCATCCCCCGAACCTCAGCCTGAGACAGGGGCTGATTCCTACCAAGAGGCTACTCCTGATTCTTATTCTCGATCTACGCCTAGACGAGAGGGTAGGCCTAGGTCACCACCTCCAAGGAAGAACCCTCATTCCGTACCACGAAGAAATGAAAACCCCAAAATGGAAAACAGGACCAGAAGTCCTCAAAGACGAAGGTATCATGAAACAGTGGGTAGTACCCCAATAAGATATGACAATCAGACAACAGCTACTATGAGGGATGATATGAAACGAGTAGTAGAAGAAGTGCTTGAGCGGAAAAAGTTGATCCCTGCAACGAAGGAACACCAACGAAGGAAAAGTCCTTTTACGACAGATATATTAGAGAGACCGCTGCCTCGAAAATTCAAAATGCCACAAATCACCCTCTACTCCGGAAAAGATGACCCATATGATCATGTCCAGAACTATGAGTCACTAATGATGTTGCATGGGTGGGATGACGAAATAATGTGTCGAGCATTTTCCTTAACACTGACAGGACATGCTCGAACATGGTTTAACAGCCTTCCAGAATCCTTTATTTCCTCATTTGGACATCTTAGGACAGAGTTTACCAAAGCTTTTGTGATTAACAGTCGAAGGAAAAAGGATGCCACCTATTTGCTCAGTATACGACAAGGGAATAAGGAATCCTTACGACAATTTGTGGATAGATTCCAGAATGCCACCCTTGAAATCCCCGACTTACCAGCCCAAGTGGTAGTGTCTGCTATGCTCCAGGGGACGCACCTCACTTCTCTACAAGAGTCACTTTCTTTAGACCCCCCAACGTCCCTTGCCGATCTATTTGTCAGAGCGAATAGGTATATCCTCCACACTGAAATTATGAGGAACGTGGCAGGGAATGAGGACAAAGAAAAGAAGAGAAAGGAGCGAGAAGGGGAAGAAGAGTCAATCCGACGACAAGAAAGAGTTAGGCATCCAGATGCACCTAAACCTCTCTTTAATCATTATACTCGGCTTCTACAGCCTCGATCAACTATATTAGCTGCAGTGGAAGGAGAAGGACTCCTTAAACTACCCCGCAGAGTTGACCGACCTATGGGGAAAAATCAAGGAGAGTACTGTAGATATCACCGAACCCGGGGGCATTCCACGGATCATTGCCGAGAACTGAAAAACCAGATTGAGATACTCATCCGTGAAGGGCACTTACAAAGGTATGTGAGAAAGGAAGAAGAAGAAGAAGAAAACAGGGAACCCCGACAAAGGGAAGACAGGCGTGATGGGCATGAAAGGCCAAACCCAAGGCAGCAAGAAAGAGGAAGAGATCATCGACAAGATACTCGTGTAGACAATGAGCCGACTCACCAGGCCATTCACGTTATTTTCGGAGGGGAAACCCTAGGCCACACATCAGCCTCCCAAAAGGCATATGCGCGACAAGCCTACCAAGTTAACTCAGTAATGGAGGTAAGAGACGATGAAGAGCCCATCACCTTTGCCCCAACTGATCGAGGCGATATAATACTCCCACATGATGATCCCATGGTTATCTCAGCAATCGTGGCCAAGCACCCCATCAGCAGAATTTTAGTGGATAGTGGAAGTTCTATCAATCTAATTTATTGGAACTGCTTTGAACAAATGCATTTATCCCATGATCGATTGAAGAAAGTATCCTCACCTCTATATAGCTTTACCGGAGAAGCAGTACCTGTTGCGGGATCTATTCAACTACCTATCACGCTAGGTGAAGACCCCCAACTTGTAACTCGACAAGCAAATTTTATGGTGGTTAAAACTTCCTCGGCGGCATACAATATGATCTTGGGACGCCGATTACTCAATGATTTAAGGGCCGTGGTATCCTCTTGCTACCTATTGATGAAATTTCCTACACCCGCTGGGGTCGGACAGGTTAGAGGAGATCAAAAGAAGGCACGAACTTGCTATGTGTCATCTACAAAAGGGAAAAGAGCTGAAGAAACCTTATCCATAGCCGAGAAAGCTATACATAAATCATTGGAGGAAGGAGCTGCACGAAAACCTCAACCTGTTGAAGAATTAGAAGTAATACACCTGAGTGAATAAGATTCTGAGAAAGTGGCATATGTGGGATCCCAGCTTCCGGAGCGTGTGAAAGAAGAAATAACCAGATGCCTGCGAGAAAATTCAGACGTGTTCGCTTGGAAGCCGAAAGATATGCCAGGGATTAGTCCCGAAGTAATATGCCATCATTTGAATGTGGATCCCCACTTCAAACCAGTCCGGCAAAAGAAGCGAAACATTGCCCCAGATAGGCTACATGCGCTAGAAGAAGAGGTTGACAAACTACTAAAGGCAGGTTTCATACGAGAAGTATTGTATCCAGAATGGTTGGCTAATGTTGTTATGGTCATGAAACCTAATGGAAAATGGCGTGTTTGTGTGGATTTCACCAATCTCAATAAGGCGTGCCCCAAAGACTCCTACCCGCTACCACGAATCGATCGCCTCGTGGACGAAACATCTGGATACCAGTTTTTAAGCTTTTTGGATGCATTCTCAGGGTACCATCAAATAAGAATGTATCCTCCAGACCAGGAAAAGACGTCATTCATCACTGAAAAAGGGACATACTGTTACCAAGTCATGCCTTTTGGACTTAAGAACGCCAGAGCCACTTATCAGCGCATGGTGAACAAGGTCTTTAAAAAATTGCTGGGCGACACAATGGAAGCTTATGTTGACGACATGATAGTGAAAAGTCGAGAAAATGAATCCCATGTAGAAAAGCTAACGCGGGTGCTTGGGGTATTTAGGCAATACAACATGCGGTTAAATTCAGCGAAGTGTGCATTTGGAGTACAGTCAGGAAAATTCTTAGGGTACATGATCACACAAAGGGGAATCGAGGCTAACCCTGAGAAAATTCAAGCAATATTGGATATGGAACCACCCACGTCAACTAAAGAAGTTCAGTGATTGATGGGACAAATGGCAGCCCTGGGACGTTTTCTCTCCAAGTCAGCCGAAAGAGAGCTGCCCTTCCTACGAACATTAAGAGCAGGTAAAAAGTTTGAGTGGACAGAACAGTGTCAAAAATCATTTGAAGCATTAAAAGAATACTTGAAAGGAGTTCCCCTGTTAACACCACCAGAGACTGGAGAGACGTTATACTTGTACTTGGGGGTCAGTGATGAAGCCATCAGTGCAGTATTAATCAGGAAAGAGGGACAGGTGGATCGACCAATATATTATGTCAGGAAGGTATTACAAGGCCCCGAGACACGTTATCCCGTGGCAGAGAAAATGGCATTGGCCCTACTAAATGCATCCAGGAAGTTAAGGCCATACTTCCAGGCCCATTCAATTATCGTACTTACAGATCAGCCTCTGCGAAGTATTTTACAAAAACCCGAATGTTCAGGTCGCCTTACCAAATGGTCCATTGAGTTAAGCGAATATGATATCCAATATCAACCTCGACAAGCTATAAAAGGACAGGCACTGGCTGACTTTATTGTGGAATGCACTCACTCCAGTAAAGCAGGAGAAAACAAGCCAGCAGTATGGTTGTTGTTTGTTGATGAAGCATCTGGTTCACAAGGAAGCGGAGCGGGAATAGTATTAGTATCCCCTGAAGGAGAAACGATGGAATATTCTCTGCGATTTGCTTTTTCAAGTACCAACAATGTGGCTGAATATGAGGCCTTAATCGCCGGAATGAAGATAACAAAGAAATTGAAGGTAACACGATTAATTGCCCATAGTGATTCTCAATTAATTGTGCAGCAATTTCAAGGACAATTCGAAACCAGAGAACAAGTAATGGCTCAGTACTTGCGTAAAGTCAAAGACCTGGCCCAAACATTCCAGAGCTTTGAATTAACACAAATAAATAGATCTCTTAATGGGCACGCTGATGCCTTATCTAAATTAGCCTCCACCAGAGAAATAACAGGAAGAGCAGTATTTGTGGAAATGCTACACCATCCAAGCATTGAAGAAAAAGAAGTATTGTGCATTGAGACGAGGACAGACTGGAGATCGCCCTTCTACCATTACCTCACTAACAACGAATTGCCAGATGACTCACAAGAAACGAGAAAGCTTAAGATGCGGGCTTCAAGATTCACTATCATAGATGGGATATTATATAAGCGAGCTTACACTACACCTCTTCTCAAGTGCTTAGGCCCTCAAGAGGCCGAATATATCCTAGCAGAAGCTCACAGTGGAATATGTGGAGAACATCTGGGAGCAAGAGCCCTGGCGACCAAAATATTAAGAGCTGGTTTCTTTTGGCCCACACTAAGGTCAGATGCGCTAAAGAAAGTTAAGTCATGTGACAAATGCCAGCGACATGCTCCAGTCCAATCTGCTCCAATATCCCAGCTGCAGCCTGCATTCCAACCTATACCCTTCGCTCAGTGGGGTTTGGACATTTTGGGACCTTTCCCTCAAGCACCCAGGCAAAGAAAATTTTTAATAGTAGCTACTGACTATTTCACCAAATGGATTGAAGCTGAGCCATTGGCCACCATTACAGCACGAAAAATAGAAGCGATGGTGTGGAAAGACATTATTTGTCGATTTGGAATACCCAGAATCATCGTCACGGATCATGGGAAGCAATTCGATTGTGACTCCTTTTAAAAATTTTGTGACAGTCTAGGGATTCAACTAAGGTTCACCTTGGTGGCGTACCCCCAAGCCAATGGACAAGCTGAGGTCAGTAACCGAACCATATTACATGGCTTAAAAACTCGACTTGAAGGAGCCAAAGGCACATGGGCAGATGAGCTACCCACCATTTTATGGGCTTATCGGACGACTAGTAGAGTAGCTACTGGAGAAACTCCATTCAACCTTGTATATGGGACAGAAGCCTTGATCCCCATAGAAATTTCAGCAAATTCTCCAAGGTTAATGGCATATGAAGAAGAAGATGGTGCGAGGAATTCTGAAGCATTGCGAGAAAATTTGGACCTGATTGAAGAGCACAGAGAAAACGCTGCCATGAAGATAGCCGCATATCAGAGAAGAATAGCCAGTTATTTCAACTCTCGGGTTAAGAATAGACCCATGAAAGAAGGAGATTTAGTACTTCGGAGATCTGTCGTAACCAACGCGCTAATGGAAGATGGAAAGCTACGAGCCAATTGGGAAGGACCATATCGTATCCTAAAGCTGATCGGACCCAACACTTGCATTTTACAAACTCTTGAAGGAGACACCATGAGAAAAACATGGAATCTGAATTATCTGAAGCTGTATACAAACGATGTACCTGAACAACTATCTGCAATAATATAAAAGTCCTGAACAGGACCGTGGACGTAGACACACTTTGCCGAACCACGTAAAAAATGCTTGTGTCTATATGAATACCATTTTGTTTTTGCAAAAACACGATCGAGCCCGTTGTCCCGCCTATGGCCCGGCAACGAGGTAAAATTCGATCATGCCCGTTGCCCCGCCTACGGCCCGGCAACGAGGTCAAACGAGATCGAGCCCATTGTCCCGCCTATGGCCCGGCAACGAGGTAAACTTTAATCAAGCCCGTTGTCCCGCCTATGGCCCGACAACGAGGTCAAACGAGATCGAGCCCGTTGTCCCGCCTATGGCCCGGCAACGAGGTAAAATTCGATCAAGCCCGTTGCCCCGCCTACGGCCCGGCAACGAGGTCAAACGAGATCGAGCCCGTTGTCCCGCCTATGGCCCGGCAACGAGGTAAAATTCGATCAAGCCCGTTGCCCCGCCTACGGCCCGGCAACGATGTCAAACGAGATCGAGCCCGTTGTCCCGCCTATGGCCCGGCAACGAGGTAAAATTCGATCAAGCCCGTTGCCCCGCCTACGGCCCGGCAACGAGGTCAAACGAGATCGAGCCCGTTGTCCCGCCTATGGCCCGGCAACGAGGTAAAATTTGATCAAGCCCGTTGCCCCGCCTACGGCCCGGCAACGAGGTCAAACGAGATCGAGCCCGTTGTCCCGCCTATGGCCCGGCAACGAGGTAAAATTCGATCAAGCCCGTTGCCCCGCCTACGGCCCGGCAACGAGGTCAAACGAGATCGAGCCCATTGTCCCGCCTATGGCCCGGCAATGAGGTAAAATTCGATGAAGCCCGTTGCCCCGCCTATGGCCCGGCAACGAGGTAAAATTCAATCAAGCCCGTTGCCCCGCTTACAGCCCGGCAACGAGGAGAAATACGCTCAAGATCAACATATTGTGCATAATTCAAAAACGAACAAGAGGTCTTGGCCTTATATCAGAGACGACAACCAGGGGTAGCAAAGAAAGAGTAAATCAAATAATAAAAGAACAAGGCGCGCCGGATAGGACCAAGAAGAAAATATTTCATTGATAAAGCATAGTTTTCTTACAAAAAAAAAAAAAGGGGAAGTAGCAGCAATAGCGAAAAACAAACTACAATGGGGACCTACTCGCGGGAGCGAGATCTACGAGACGAACGCCGAGTAGATCCAAAGGACACAACAGGAACCTCAGGAGACCCTGTGGGAAGTTCCCCTTCCTCAGCCTCGACCGCATGAGGAAAGTCTTCAGCAATTGCCCCAGAAGCTTCTTCAATGACTCCGGGATCGGCCGTCGTGCTTCCTTCCCCACTCTTAAAAGAAAACAGATCCCAGGGGCCCGTCAGATTATCCAAGTCGTCCACCTGGTGAGAGTCCAAGTAAGAAGGAGGACTCATGGTTTCATTTGGCTCATAGTGACGCCAATCCACTTCATGAGACTCTTCAACTTCGGGAGTAAGAAAAAGTTCCGGAAAACTCTCTCCCGGACGCTGAGACTCCAGGTGTGTGCGAGCAAGGTAAAACCCATACTTCAGGAAACCGGAAGCATATTTTCCCTTCCTGTCCTGACAATCTTTTGAGAGACGATATTCCTTTACTGCTTGAGCTCGAATATCTCGGGCATCCCTACGGCTTATCTTCAATTCAGACAAACGTAAGGAATGTTCCTGCACGAGCGCTTCGTGTCGCGCTGCCAGCTCCACATTCTTTTGCTCTTCAGCTCCAAGCCTAGAGCGTAAATCTTCATTCTCTTTATGAAGACTCGAGGAACCAGCGGAAGCCTCAGACAGTCGATCATTCATACGCCCAATTTCTTCCTCCGCATTCTTCTTCCCAAGCTCCGCCCGACGAGCACGACCCTTTAGCACTTGACGCTCATCATTCCAGTCAGTTTGGCGCCGCCTCCAATCTGACATTTGGGCCTCCACCAGTTCACGGTAGGCCCTGTCCCTGGCATTGGAAGCGACCATCCCTTGGACCCCCTGCACCAGAAGCTGCTCTACCTCATCTCTGGTTTGAGCATAATTGCCGCCAATAAATCGTCGTTCTTCTCGAGGGAGAATGGTAGAATAAATGAGACGAGCACCAATTCCTGGTTCAGTGACGGAGTCTGTCTCCAACACGCCCGGAGAAACTTCAAAGTCCCGACCCATGAGTTTCCTACCATCTCCAAGGATCATAGTACGCCTCACATCCCCTGGAGGGGGAAGCACAGGAGGTGGCCTCAATGACTTCTCGCCTTCAAGATGACGACGATCTTTTCTATTTGGAATAACAGGATGGCGACATTCTTCCTCCACTCGGGCCATATCACCAGCAAACCGAGAGGACGAACTTCGCCCCCCTCGAGAATTGGGAGCAGGAGAGGGGACATTGACCGCTTCTTCATGAGAAAGAGGAATCAATGGAGGACTTTCCGTTTGGGAAGGAAACTCAACACTTGAGGGATCACTTCTCGGGCGACGTCGCCTTTCCACCCCTGTTGGAGAAACGCCGGCAGGCCTGCGAGAATGAGGAGGACGAGAGCTTGTAGCTCCCTCAATACTTGGAGGAGGAACCTCGGATGACGCCGCAGCACGCGCCTCCTCTTCACGTTGGAGCCTACGCACCTCCCTCAACCTACTCACTCCAGCCATCTCTGCAAAAATCAAAGCAAAACCTTCAAAATGAGAAAAATAAATATAATAAAGAAGAAAAGAAGGCAACATCAAAAATATATTCTACCCCCAGGAGTGTTTTCCTCCTGAGGATCGAAAGGAGGATGCGAAGACGACTCAGGCATTTCCATCTCCTCCTCCTCGACCCCTTCCATTTCCTGATTGGACAGCGTAGAAGACTAAGGAGGAGCAGTAGGCATTACAACCCCCCAGCCCACGGCTCTGAAATTCTCCACCGTCAAGAGGCTCATCAAATCAATGGGGCCTTGTGCAGACAACATCTCTACAAGACGACGGTATACACCCCGAACTTCCTTACAAGGAGGGAACCCTTGACTAGCATCCTGATGATTCCAGTGCAGAGGTGCATCCCAGGTAGGCGGAGGTCCTATCACTACCCATCGCTTTTCAAATCGATTAATCTTATTTGGTAGAGCGTCGAACAACTCGAAGCCCCGAATCTTTTGGAGCGTATAAAGGGCACGGTCCTTACTAGCTTTTCGCAATCGATAAAAACAACTGAAAAGCATCAAAGAAGGGGGTACATCTCTCTGCTGGCAAAGCATAGAAAAGCCGACCATCTGGGCCCAACCATTAGGGTGAAGTTGGGCAGGAACAATCTGATAATGCCGTAGCCATGCCATGGCGAAAGGTGGAAGGGGAAAGCGGAGCCCCACCTCAAACGAAGCAAAATGAATTCCCAAGGAGCCCTCATCTACTTGAGAAGGATCCGGCTCGTCGAGGCGAGGATACCTCACCATAAAACCAGAAGGTGTGGCGTCATAAATCTTCTCGAAAGCATCATATCGAAACCGAGAGCTTGAAGTATCAGGGATGTGCGCGGGGCTAGGGGGTGATGCCGGTCTTCTCCTCGACATATTCAAGAAATTCGAGACTGTTACCTGGTTACAAGAGAGAAGACGAAAGGTCACAGCGAACAAAACACCTGCACAAAAAACAAAAAACATCAGTATAAGGCAGAAGAAAGGAGCTATCAAAGAAAAATCGGGCAATTAAAGGCATAAAAGGACTACAAAAGGCCGAAGCCACTCGGCCGCAACCGAGTAAGGGGCCACTCGGTCCTGACTGAGTGGTCTCAGCCAAAAACACGGCCACTCGGTCATGACCGAGTGGCCATGTTTTTCGGCCGAGGCCACTCGATCATGACCGAGTGGCCTCGACCGAAAATTATGGCCACTCGGTCATGACCGAGTGGCCTCGGTCGAAAAACATGGCCACTCGGTCATGACCGAGTGGCCCCTTTGTTGCACACAAGGCCACTCGGTCATGGCCGAGTGGCCTATAAATCACCCCTTCCCTCAATGAAAGCGAGACGTGGCCCAGAAAACGAGCCGAGACCTGAGAGAATTCGAGTTTGAAAGTGACGTGCTTGTGAATCAAATGAAGACTTGACTCCCTATTTATAGGAGCTCAAAAAGTGGAAAATACCAAAATTTACGAAAAAGATACAGAAAATGAAGAATAAAAGCGCGTAAATGGCCTACCAAAGAAAGCAAAGAAGACAAAAACGACGATGTAAAATTCTGGGAAACTTATACTCTTTTACCCGACCTCTCGACTAAAAGAGTAGGGAGCAATTGATGTACCCGGAAAGATAGCGGCAGACAAAGCAGCAGTGAAGAAGCTAAAAAGACCCCCTTGGCTGGGCTAAGGGGGCTATGCCGAATGACCGAGCCGAGTGGCCGAAGCCACTCGGCGTGGTTAAATAGCCAAGGCCACTCGGCATGGTCGAGTGGCCAAGACCACTCGGCCTGACCGAGTGGCCTCGGCCACTCGGCAATGGCCGAGTGACCGGGCCCTCGGCATGACCGAGTGGCCGGACCCTCGGCCTGACCGAGTGGCCAAGGCCACTCGTTGCAAGCAAGTGGCCAAGGCCAATCGGTCAGGCTGAGTGGCCACCACTCGGCTTGACCGAGTGACCAAGGCCACTCGGTCAGATTGCGTAAAAAGACCCCCACCCGAGTGGGGGCCAGCCGACATCGCCAGAAGACTCTTCGTAATTCGGCCCATGGGCCCCGAAAATTCCGAAACGGGCCCCGAGATTCTCTCCGAAATTATCGCGAGATTTCTCTCTCTCCTCCACTATAAATACAAGACCTGATTTTCGACTCGAGGTACGCTATTTTAAGCAATTCAAGTACGATTTGATATTTTCTCTCGAGATCTAATTTAAGCATCGGAGGGTTTGCGCGGGGACCCCCACTCGCGCCCTAACGGTGCTCTTGTTTTGTAGGCCACTCGGTCATCAGGCCACTCGGTCATCAAGTCACTCGGTCATCAGGTCACTCGGTTATAGGGCCACTCGGTCACCATCAGGGCCACTCGGTCATCAGGCCACTCGGTCACCATCAGGGCCACTCGGTCACCAGGCCACTCGGTCACCTTCAGGGCCACTCGGTCACCAGGCCACTCGTTCGTCACAAGATCACTCGTCACTCCGAGACCTCTCGTCACCTTGAGGTCTCCCGTCACTCCGAGACCTCTCGTCACCTTGAGGTCTCCCGTCACTCCGTGGCTTCCCGTCGCTCTGAGGCCTCTCGTCACCTTGAGGTCTCCCGTCACTCCGTGGCTCCCCGTCGCTCCGAGGCCTCTCGTCACCTTGGGGTCTCCCGTCGCTTCGAGGCCTCTCGTCACCTTGAAGCCACCAGATCGCTCCGAGACCTCTCATCACCTTGAGGCCACCTGATCGCTCCAAGACCTCTCGTCACCTTGAGACCATCAAATCATTTTGAGGCCGCCAGATCATCAACCCACAAGATTATTAGCTCATCAGACTATCGGCTCTGTTGGTTTGTCAGACCTGAGACTCCATCAGATCCAATCCCTCGTCTAGATTTTTCATCAGTGAAGGCACGACTCCCGAGATACTTGCATCTGTCCGCAATAAAAAATAGATTGTTGTATTTTGGCAACAACAAATAGTGAAATGGAGTCCATCTTGCAAAATAATACTTGGGTATTGGTCAATTTGCCACCTGGGTGTAAATCAGTTGGGTGTAGATGGATTTTCTGAAAGAAATTAAAGGTTGATGGTACTATTGATAAGTTCAAAGCTCGACTGGTAGCTAAAGGCTATTGCCAGAAAGAAAGACAAGACTTCTTTGACACGTATTCTCTAGTGACGAGAATCATGTCTATCAGGATGCTGATTGCTATTGCAGCGTTATATAATTTGGAGATACATCAAATGGATGTAAAAACAGCATTCCTGAATGGAGATTTAGAAGAAGAAGTCTATATGGAACAACCTGAAGGGTTTGTTGTAAAGGGACATGAAACGAAGGTTTGTAAACTAATAAAGTCTCTTTACGGGTTGAAACAGGAGCCCAAACAATGGCATGAGAAGTTTGATCACACAATGTTGTCAAATGGATTTAAGATAAATGAATGTGATAAATGTGTTTATGTGAAAGTCATAAACCAAGAATGTGTCATTGTGTGCCTGTATGTGGATGACATGCTAATAATAGGCACAAATCGAACTGTCATACAATCCATAAAGTAGATGTTGAACTCGCATTTTGATATGAAAGACCTTGGTCTTGCTAATGTTATTCTTGGAATTCGAATAATGAGGAATTCCGAATATTTGGTCACTTCAAGAGTAAGCCAGCAATTACTCCGTTTGATCCAAATTCAAAATTAAAGAAAAATCATGATGAAGGTGTATTTTCTCTGGAATATGCCAGAGTTATTGGGAGTCTGATGTACATCATGAATTGTACTAGACCTGACATCGCCTGCTCCGTGGGCAGGCTAGCGAGATACACAAGCAATCCTGGGCATGACCGTTGGGGTGCATTAGTCAGGGTACTTAGGTACTTGAAGTACACCCTAGACTATGGATTGTACTATACAAAATATCCACATGTACTGAAAGGATTTAGTGATGCTAATTGGATCTCCGATAGCTTAGAGACTAAATCAACCAGTGGGTATGTGTTCACTCTAGGTGGTGCTGCTGTATCATGGAAGTCTTCGAAACAGACGTGTATAGCACGGTCAACCATGGAGTCAGAGTTTATAGCTCTGGACAAAGTAGGCGAAGAAGCTGAGTGGCTTCGCCATTTCCTCGAAAACGTTCCATTATGGCCAAAGCCTATTAACGCCATTTGCATATATTGTGACAACTTAGCTGCCTCAATGAAGGCTAAGAATAGTGTCTACAATGGGAAGTTAAGACACATTAGGCTCAGGCATAACACTGTTAGAGAGTTGCTCACAAATGGAATAATCTCCATTGACTATGTGAAGTCAAAAGAAAATCTAGTTGATCCTTTGACGAAAGGAATGACTTGTGAGCAAGTCAAAATTTATATCAAAGGGAATGGGGTTAAAGCCTTTAAAATGACTTTTCTGATGGTAACCAAATCTGGTTGACTGGAGATCCCAAGATCTAGGTTAAATTGGCCAGCTAGTTGGAATAAGTCATAGTTGACACACTAAGAAACTTCTTGTTTCTCCCCATGTCTTAGAAATTGAAGAGTGTGTCCTGTCGACGTTAAAGGGAAGGTTGATATCTTGATATAAGAGGAGTAGTGATAGGGTACTCTTAGTCAATGCTTCCCTATATGAGAGTAGAAGTGGGGTCGTTTCTATGAGAACTGTTCAATGGCTTGGATTTTCTAGAGCTCTCATGAAACCCAAGACGTTGTCCAGAACTAAAATGGACACAATCGTATAGAACTCAGTGGGTCAAGACATGTTGTGTGTGATGTCTATTGTCTCGATTTACCTTCAGAAGGATAGTTCAAGAGTCAGTCTCACTATTTCTTCGGTAAATTCGATAGATATTCACTAAGGAAGGTTCAAGTCCAAAAGACACATTGTTGATGCATAACTTGTCTATTTGCTCTCAGTGACTCCGTGTTGTTTTGTATAATTTTAGTTCACACACAATCATGTGGGGGATTGTTGGAAGTGAGTATGTGTGTGTGCAGTTTTTATTTTTTATTTTTCTTTCTTGCTTGATCCCCAAGATGTTCTAGAAGAACTTAGCCCCCAAATTCTTCTAGATATACTTGGCCCCCAACCACTTCTTGATTGGCTTGGTCTCCAAGTTTGCTTCATTGTTAAGATTAGTGGGTGCCTATATATATTGGTGTGTTGGCTCATTTTTGGGTGTATGAAGTTTTCCATTCCTCCATAAGCTTTCATGTTGTTCTCTCTCATATCGAGTTTTTTTTTTTCTTTGAGCTTTGGAAGAACTTGTTTTTCTTGAGTTTTCTTCACTAAGAGCAAGCCCATCCTAAATTTTGCTAGCTCCGGTCGTTCATGGCTGTCGTTAATTGAAGAGGTCGTTTCATCTTGCTGAGACAGTCGTCGTAGTTTGCTTGTCGCCGGTGCAGGGCGCTAACTGTCTTCAGGACAGCGCAAAGAGCAACTCGACCTACTTTTGTACTTGTCTCTTCACGTTCCAGAAGTTTTGATCCTGTTTCCTTGCCATTCCAGCTGTAAACGTTACTGTTCAACCATCGTCTCTGCTTTGTTATTTTAGTCTGGTAACCTCTATTATTGTTCCTTTGTTGTTGCTGGTTATAAGCTCCTGTTGCCGATAATATCAGCTGTTATAATAGTGGTCAAGTATTGTAATTTGCGTTTCTTGTACTGTAATGGGTTATAACTGATTTTCTTATGTCGTGGATCACTACTTTGTAAGTTTCGCATTTATATATTCTCTTTGTATCCCTAACGGTCATTATTACTACGTTGGTATAATTCACAACAGTGACTACTACTACTCACCCATTCTCTCACTTCATCCTTTATATATTTTCATAATTACATTTCATTTTTCTACCTTAATGCATATATATAAATGAGAGCCATGTTATTTTCAAAATAGATATGTATCTATATATTTTCGCCAATTTTGATTAAGAATACAAGGTGCGGGGTCTGGTGGTGAGTAGTATTGCTTCGGATCCCAACTTAATAAATGATAGTGGAAGTATTTAGAAGACAAAACTTATTAAGTTATCATTGAAAAATAAATAGTAATTTATCACGTGTTTCTATTGTTAAGTAATAAGAAAATGATATATGACTTTTATTTAGTCTAGATTTAGATCTGAAAGATTAACTTAAATGTAGCTCCTAGATCTAAATTCACAAAGTCTTGGTTCAGATATGGTAAATTTATTTGAATTTATATTCAAGAGATCTTGTTATTCAATGGCATTCAAAATAGATAATCTTGGAGAAAATAATGAGAATTTGAATAAATCTTAGAAATAATTTTAAATATTTAATAACAATGAAATTTGAAAATCTTAAAAGAATTTCGAGAATCCCAATAAATCTCAAGAATAACTCCAAAAATCTCGTCTTTCTTAATCTTTATAAAAGGGATGTTTACATATAAAATCAACTGATTAAAAGTTCATTATTACTTTTTCTAAGTTCTATCACTAAGAGCTCTAGAGGCAATATTGGGGGATTTCATATCGTCTCATTTTCTTGCAAGTACAGTTCTTAAAGAGTCAATCTTGATGGTGCAGACCTCGAAATTTTTATTTTTAAAATGGTACATGGTCATTGAGTTTTTTTTTTTTATTCAACTGAATTTGAGTTTTTCCTTTTTTTCAAATCGAAACTAAAACTTAAATTGATAAAAGAAAAATCCGTTTTGACTATCATGGGTTCATTGGAATACAAATCATTCCTAATTTTGAATAATACTTTTACTAAAAACTTCTATTTATATGTACAAAATCCTTTTTTTTTTTCTAAAGAAAGGTCAGAATTTTAGGGTTTACTACCCAATCTCCCTATTAAATTACTCATCTAATCTAAAAGTCTAAATTGATACATCAACGGAATTAAATTTATTTTTAACATGTCCCACGCACTACTCATGAATATGTACTTTGATCTCAACACCACTTAATAGTCCATGCACGCGCTTTGATGACCCAAACGTGAATTGACTCTTGTGATTTATGATTTTACACCAACCAAACTAACTTGTGGGATTATACATATGTATATATTTTGGCGAACATATATATGATTCTTTTTCTGTTGTTCTTAATTTAAAGATTACAAGGTAGGCAAATGTCTGCAAGCAAGCATCGATGAAATTGATCTCTTCAATTAATTATTACAGTTCTTCCGAGTAATTCATCAGGTGAAAAAGATTCGTAGAGTTGTGAATTTTGTGTAACATCACGAGCCGGCTCATGTCCAAAGAGGTTCCCAAGCCTGGGCAAAACTGATATCATCGAAGGAGAAGCCTGCAACATCACAGCCACTGCCAGCCGGCTGTTCGTAGTAGGCTTGTTCTTGATCATCCGACACTGGAGAGTTGCCGTTGCAAATAAAAGCGAGCAAATTAGCATGCTGGCATTGTATGTTAGCAAGTTCGCCTTGTGCCCTGGCCAACTCCGCTTGAAGCTCGCTAACTTGCTGCTGGAGATGGCATATGGCGCCGGCGGAGCCGTACACTGGATCTCTGATCCTCGCATTCGCTTCGTACACCATGCTGCTCACTGCGTCGGCTCTCTTCGACTCCGGCAGCTCCTGCAGGAAATTAATTAAGAGTTGGATCGCAGATGATATATATAGTTATATATTAATAATTACTAATTAACTACGTAAAATTTGTTAATTAATTAAGTCGATTTTTGAAATATAGTGATGCATTAGCTAGGGTTCACTCAACCATCCCCATGCATTTTGAATACGACGAGATAACATTTATTTAGAGCATCTGCGGCTTAATTAATTATATAGTACGGAGGAGATTACATTTATTAATTATTTTTTTTTATTTTAATTAGTAAGGTGTGGAAGGTCAGCTTTGACCAAACAAGGCAATTTGTCCCAAAAGTGACTTGAAAAGACAATCCAGTTACATTGATCCAGATGATCATCAAGCGAGTGTGAACTCATCATCAATTAACAACACAAAATAGAGATGAGTTAATTAAATAATTAAATTAATTACCTGCAAAAACTTGATGATGTTGCTTGCGCCGAAGACTCTGTGAGCAATGGTGAACCTGAGAGGGTCAGTAGGCGGGAAGTAGGGCGCCAGAACGCACTTGTCGACGCACCGCCGCCGGAGGATCTTGCACGCCGCGCAAGGGGATTGAATCGCCGCCGCTGGAGGTCTTGGAACGCCTCCTCCTTGCGGATCGGCCAGCGGTGTCGTCGGAGCTGAAGATGAAGAAGATGTCGACGGAGTTATTAATGTCGACAATGGATTAACGGTGCTGCTTGAAGTGGACATGCCGATCAATCAAGAAGCAGCCAAGAGAGAGAGAGAGAGACAGGGGAAGGAAGAACGTGAAACGAGTGAGAGAGAGAGAGAGAGAAGGGGGGGGGGGGGGGAGGAAGAAGAAACGAGTTGGGCGTGGGTTTGTCGGAGGGTGCAAGCAGGCAGAGGCTTTATATAGAATGTGGGGGCCAGTAAAGACATTCCACCGCTATTCCACGTTCGGGAACTACTACAACTAGAAAATTTCACTTCAGATCCTCAATATTTTTCCAATACATTTTTTTTAAAAAAATATTTAATATTACGTTATTACAGTAATATGACATGACAATTTATTAATAATTTATTACACATCCATGAAACGAGTAAATAGATAGCAGTGTTGGTCTCTTGGCCGGGAAGTTTCGAAAATGCCAACAAGTTCGCCGGAACGAAACAAAATTAAGGTCGCAAATCGAGGGGCTGGAACCCAGCGGCAACGATAACTCTTGACAGCAACACAACGCTCGCTCCTTTACCTAATATTTTTCTTATGGTTATAAATTTTATTTATTATAATAATAATAGTAAAAATTTATTAGTATTAATATAAATATTAATTTGTTATATATATATATATATATTCTTGTTGACTTGTATTATTTAGTTTTTAACTTTTAACGTTTACATGTAAAGCTTATAAATTAAAACGTAATTTGTACAAATAAAGGAAAGATAATCTCTTTCTTTTACTTTTTTTTCAATTCATTCTATTTTTGTAATTTGAAAGATTATGAATGATAAGCGGGACTTAAACCAACTGAAGGGGCACTATACACTAGTTCCCCAGTGCGACTCGAGCTTGATCCTTAGTTTATTTTCTCGATAATGCTGTATTGTTGCAAGCAGAACATGAAAATAAAAGTTAGTAACGAGTATTGCACGTG
The DNA here is from genome assembly GCA_036245055.1 of Diospyros kaki. Classification (NCBI taxonomy): domain Eukaryota; kingdom Viridiplantae; phylum Streptophyta; class Magnoliopsida; order Ericales; family Ebenaceae; genus Diospyros; species Diospyros kaki. The sequence continues at coordinate 25,448,975 of BSEG01000002.1, forward strand.
CGCATGTCACTATCCACTATAATTTTTGGTATATATATTTTTTTACGTTGTTCGATGCATTTCACCTACACTTGCGATCAGTGGCGGAGCCACGTACAGTCAAGGGTGGGCAGTTGCCCATTCTGGATTTTTTTTAAAAAAATTTATATATAATAATTTAATATTTTAAAAAAAAAATCTAAATGCCAAATCTGAATTTTAAAAAAATTCTGAATTTTAAATATATTAGTCAATGAATATAAGGGTATAAGATGATTGCCTCTGATTACCAAAAATCACTAGTCATGGTGGCTGGTGGTTATTTTTAGTACGTTTACCCGCATTGAATTTGGTTAAAAGTTTAAACTTAAATTTATAAAATTTGGTCGTTAAATTTTATTGGTTTTTGGGTATATTGGTCTATGGGAATAAGGGTGTCGAGTGTTTACCTCTGATCATTGAAAACCACCGATCATGGTGGTTGGTGGCAATTGACAATGCTTTTACCAGTATTGTCCGAAAATTAGAAATAAGATATATAAAAATTTGACCCACCTTTTTTTGTGTATGTTAACCTCCCTTGACCATTTCTTTAACTATATTTTAATTAAAGGGATTTTTTTTTCATTTTTTCTTACAAATTTGTCAATTATATATTTAAAACTATGGTATAAAACATATTTTTTATTATGAAGTTTGTCAATATTCGATTACGTAATTGAATTGAAGATCAATGATTAAATGACAATCTATCATGAAACTTATCAAGACTCAATTGGGCGATCGAATTGGAAATTAATGATTGAATGGTAACTTAGTTATATATATTGAAAAATATATATTTAATAAAATTGATAATGATGTTATTATGCGATGTTATTAAAATATGAAAATACGTTGATTGTATAATTTATTGATATATATTTTTTAATATTATATTATTTTAATTTTTTTATATTATTTAATTTTAAAAAAAATTTAAAGTTTAAGGTTTAATTTTAGCTTACTCTGCCTAAAATTTCTGACTCCGCCACTACTTGCGATCAACATGAAATCCAGCTCCCCAAATGTCTCTTTAAGATTGTAGTCATTCTCCGACATGTATTGACCTTGCTTTTCTTATCATGGAAGTTGACTTTTTATATGATTTTCATAGATAACACTAAATTGTTATTACCAAATTACAATAATTAATATTTGTTTATTTTGGGATCAGCTAAAATAGAGTCCAGGCGAGAAGGCGGAGGCTAGGCACCACCAGAAGAGACGAACAACAGGGGGCTTGACCTGCTAGCCAAGAGAGCTGAAGGGTAGAAACATCACAGAAGCTATATGGTTTGTAAAACAGAAGACAGTAAAGAGACGTTTTACCCTCGTGGCCTCTCCAATATCTAAGTTAGTTAGATAGTATAGGTCTTGATAAAGTGAGATATAGTATGATGCAATGTGCTCATGTATATGAGTGTATCACGTAGGTAGAACCCTCATGTATGGGATCGAGACAGATATAGAGATCGAGACTGCATTGCTCTAATTAATTATGAATAAGAACTATTATATATTAATTTTGAACAAAATTATTATAAATTTGACTAGAATTATTATAAATTTGTATATGTCACTTTAATTGAAGATTATTTATCAAATTTATATCAAAAGTTGCTCTAATTTCAAACATCTCTGTCTTCCAGTTCCATCACAAACTGTTAATTAGGTAATTAATATCTTCTTGACCTGTCCTAAATTAGAAAGTTGGTTTACTAAACAAGAAAACAAATGTGTTCCCCGTTGAGTTGGGACGTACCAATGTGTCCAATAATAATAATAATAATAATAATCCATTTTCACATGGGATGTTAATTAAGTCGTCGGATTTTACAGTAAACTGGGAATGGGATCTGTATCTAATGACCAATGCAGGAAATTAATTAATTAATTAATAGCTTTGCGCTTTTTATGCATTCAGGAGAATGAAAGAGGAAAGTTAGAGAAGTAGCTTGTTTTGGCAACAGGAAAATTATATTTTTCTAAAATCCTACTCTTTACATTTAATTTTAATATTTAGAGTAACATAACATTGTTGTATTTATATATTAATCTCTTGTGTATTATATCAATATAAATGTAATGCACAGTGTGACTCAAAATATTATATATTTTTTATTTTTTTTATAAGCAAACTGTCATTCCAATCTTAATAATTCATTTTTAAATGAATTTTATGTAGAATTCATTAATTGCAAATAAATTACAAATTTGAGGTTCATTTATTCCAAATGGAGCCCCAATCATTATTCGTTCACTTGGAACGTGTGGTTAGTTGAGCTTATAATGAGTTGATTTGGCCCTCCTTTTCTTTTTTTTTATCTTTTCTATCTCCAATTATAGATGTTCCATTGCTTTTCCTTCTTGGCTGACATATTGGTCTCTCAACAACGCTTGATTGTGAGAATAGATTCTTTTATGGTTTGAAGTAACCTTTACTGAATGTTAATTAATCTACTTCTTCTAAGGAGAATTATTAGGTTAATTTTTATTATGACGTTGACCATGAGATTCAAGCAATCACTAACAACCTTGACTTTTCGTCTTTATATAGTTTTGTGGAGAAACCTCATGTGATTGTGATAGGGTTTGGTTTGGTTTTGAATTTTGATCGACCGCGTAGATTGGGGCTTGTGTTTGTTATAGGATGATAAAAGATAACATAGGTGTGTTTTATCCCTTGAAGGACCAATTCAAGTTTTGATTGTTGTTTTGAGTTAGTCTTTTAATCTTTCGTTGATGCTTTTGTGATCTATTTCACTAAAACTTTGGGAGAGTCAAGTTTTTTGTTTGACGTTTTGGGAGACTAATTTATCAATTTTTATGTAAGTTTAGTTATTTACCTATTTGAACTTGTCTCTAAGTATTGTTACAAAAAATACAACAATTAGAACTTTTATAAAATGAGAAAGACTGCAATGGAAGATTCTAGCCAGCCAAAGGATCAAGGGCTTCCTGAAGGGGTTTTTTCGAAAAGATCGAGGACTTCCTGAAAGGGTATTTCCGAAAGGACTAGGGGCTTCTCGAATGGGCCTTTTCGAAAGGAATGAGGCCAAAGGGGCCTCTCTGGAAGTGTATGTTGGTGCCTCTTGGAAAGAAAGTTAAAAGAGTTCGGGACCTCTCTCTCAAAAATGTGTGGGACTTTCGGAGAGAGTTTGGGACCTCTCTCGAAAAGGATGATGCAAGGCTTTCGGAGAGAGTTTAGGACCGCTTGTTAGTGTAAGTGCTCTACACCCAGTCAGATTGGGAATGTTATATATTGACAATTGCAATCATATTTATTATTGAATAAGGAGTTATTCAATTTCAGAAGAAGTCGTTCTATTAGTTTCTTGTAATGACCGGATGAAACTAGATAGCAGTCCATATGATGTATACTATGATTAATCTATAAAGATGTGAGATGATGCATCACAGTTTTTAAACATCATTAAATGTCCCAAGTCGTAGTAATGTCAAGAATAGACATTGACAATTGCGGTACGACTTGTATGTGTTATGTTTTTGCTCTGTGATAATAATGGGGGTCTCACACCGATAGGCATAGGGATGCCTAGACAAGTACATAAGTGACCAATGTTGGAGAATGTGTCATTGGACATTACTCGTCATGAGAATCCATTTTGGTTATATGTTGATGGAATTCTCATACAAGGTGGGCATAACTAATCCTTAGACCAAGGTTGTCACAGTCATCTCATAAGAAGATCGATATGCATTGACATCTTTTCAATGGGTTTAGACAAAGGTTGCACATGGGCGATCGTTGGGTATATCATGAGGCTTATAGAAATGGGTGCATAACCAAGATGAGACTTGTCTATCCTTTGATAAAGGATGATGTATCTAAGGTGCATTTGGTGAATATTCACAATAAATCCATGGCCATAGTAAAAGAGATCAATAAGGAGTTATTGATTCACTTTCTATTGAGTGAGGATATTCAGAAGACCAAAGAAAACTCATGTGATCGTAATCAAGCAACACATCGCCAGACTTGAGATTACATAAGATACATTGACGAGAGGAAATAATTACATGGTAACCATGCTCGTGAAAGGTTATTTGTGGATTATGAATCCTTCTGAATAATTGGATAGGCATGACGCCTTGTTAGAGGCCAATCTTATCTTATGTGTTTAATTCGACACTTTGCTAACATATTCGAAAGCCTAATGAGTTATACGCAATAGGTATGGTCCCTAACTTAAACCAAGAGAGCGGGCGTATTGTTAAGTGGGACACTTCGACAATAAGTTGTGTCATCGTAGGTTCTTATGAAAAAAGAACAAACATACATAATGACGTTGATATGACGAGAGGTTGTCATAAAAGAAATAGTTTTCTAAAATGACAATTGATTAAATTAGAAAGATATTTCTAATTTAATAATTTTCTATTTGTTAGAGTGACAAATAAGAAATAAAATATATTTGGACTTAAGTTAATATTTGAGCTAAATAAAGTATTTGGACCAAATATTAAATTAAATATTATATTCGGGATAAATTAGATTTGGACCAAATATTAAATTAAATATTATATTTGGATTAAATTAGATTTGAACCAAATATTTTATTTAAACTTATAATTGAATTTGGACTACTTAATTAATTACTAATTAGACTAGGATAAATGAGCCGGCTCATATCCATTAGGGTTTTGGAAACCCTAGACGGCCTTTGTCCTCTATAAATATCCCTTTATGGGTTACACAAAAAAGATAGAATAGTTTTATGGTTTTTCAAGTGTTGAAAAATTGTCGTTCACTTTCTCCTGTTTCCTTCTGCATCGAATCGAAATGGAAGGTTCTTTCTGTCCATACACAAGCCGCGAAAAGAAGAGGGAAATAACACTCCCATTCCGCTCTCCTCGCCAACAGACGTGTGCCGCGTATCACGAGTTAGAGGCTGGATGCTTGGCGGCTCAAATCTAGAAAAGACTCAAAAATCTAAATGTTAGATTTATTTTATTTTGTATGTGAATGATTTGATTTCGACGTTGATCCAATTTCCAGGATTGGGGTAAGGTTCAAAATTTTTGAACTACGCTGCTTGCCCCGTAGCGATCTTGCTTTACTTTCACCTCTCTTAGAAAGGACAGTGCAGGGCTTTCGGAGAGAACTGCGAACAACCAACGAAAGGTCAGAAGGCTTGCGTGAGATTTCCACCCGCGAAGACCCTCAAATGCTTAAGTTAGCTATCGAGAGAAAATATATTACTGAAAGAAAACCAAAGATTCGGAAAGAAAACTTAGGGTGACGAATGATTACCAAAAGTCTTTTCCTGAGTGTTGTAATTTGGCTTTTATAGGGCTCATTGTGATTACAGGTGCCAATGGATTTGGGGGGCATGTACAAATAGGTCCTACTTTCTTTTGGAGACAAAGACCCTTTTCCAAAAGAATCCTTTCCGAAAGAATCATTTATGAAAGAACTATTCCTTTCAGAAAGGTCTTCCCAAGAGAACCTTTTTTCCAAAAAGAATTTCCAATCTTGGGTACAACAATTGCCCCCCACTATTTATTTTTGTACTTTTAAGTAAATGAAGAGTAATTTTGATTTTTCCACTAGAACGCTTCGAAAAGGCACGCTTTACGAGACATTCCCCCCTTCAAAAACACTTTGCTTTCTGAAGAGCTGCTATAAATTGAGGCATTTAGTGCGGTAATCAGTTTACGCTTGTCTTTATCTAAGAGAGATTTTGACTTCTGAAAGAATTTTTCTTCGCAATCCTTTCCGAAAGAATTCTCATCGCTCGAATTTTCTTTTTGAAACAATCTTCTAGGTAGGTGATTTCTTTCCAAAAGGAGTTTCTTTACTTTCCTTCCTTTGTAACATCTTTTTGAAAGGAAATTTCTCCCTTGGTCTTTGTCTTCGTGTGTAACACTACTCTTCTTGAAAGGAAATTTTTACTATTTCCGTTAATCGTGCTTTTGAAAGACATTTTCTTTTTCGAAAGATATTTCATTTTCCTTTCCGAAAGGGCATTCGTCACCCAAAGAATTTCTTTCTGAAAGGATTTTTCTTTCGGGATAGCTTTTCTTTCCGAAAGATACTCCTTCCTGAATTCTTCCCCTTCTCTTAAGGCTCACTCAGTTTGATATTTTCTCCTCCTTTTATTTTGTTCCTTTTCTCTTTTCCACTATGGCGAGTGGAAAGATTTATCACCATGACATCGATCCCGAGGGGGTCACCCATTCCCTCTTGAAGGGTAAGCATTCTTGTATGACCGAGGACGATGTTGCCCTTCTCCGTCAAAACTTTGGGATTCCCTCTGACTATCACACTAGGCTCCCTCTCCTTGAGTGTCCATGAGGCTAGTTTTCGCCTAGGTTTTCACCTTTCTCTCCATGACTTTGGTCTTAAGTTTTTCGGTATAGCAGGCTAGCTCCGGACCAGCTACATCCCAACGGCTGGGCCTAGCTAGTCGTCGTCTTCGTACTCTGCCAAGAAACTAGTGTAACTCCCTTTGTAGACTTTCTCTTCTGCTTTTTTCATCTACGCCGGGTGAGAAAGCGTTACCACATGTATACCCTTCATTAAACTCGGTGGGAGGATCGTCTCTTCATAGATTCTCCTCTTAGAAAGGCTTCATTTGACTCTTAGTGGTTCTTGGTCCAGCCACCAAATGGCATATTGAATGCCCCTCACTCATGGCGTACTAACCCCAACAGGGTAGCAAAGCTAAGGCTAAGTAAACCGATCACTAAGCTTAGGCAACGGTACGCCGATAACCATTGCGTCCTCATTCAGGGTGGTTCGAAGCATCTCTTTAACCTTCTTACAATGGATAGATTGATAAAGGCTGGATGGATCCCTGAGCCAGGAGAACCATCACATTGTAGAATGTTAAGGGAGCCATCTTCACAGCCTCCCGCTAACCCGACAACTATAGCTACAGCCAAAAGGGCTATCCCTCAATAGGAATGGCCTTCTCTTGAGCGTGTGGACCTCCTGATTGCTTATGTTTTCTTCAGTGTCGCATTTTTCTTTCCTTGCTTCATCTATTTGCACTTTCCTTTTTCTTTCCACGTTTCCCTTTAACTCTAATCTTGTTCATGTTTTTCTTTTTTGTAAAGATGCATCGCTTGATTAGATTTTCGCAGCGAAGCATCACATGGTCAGGGGCCCTGGCCTAGATTCCGCCTCCTCTTACCCCCTAAGACGAGGCCCATTTCCCAGAAGCTCAAGCCTATGAACAGGTGGAGGGGGTAGGCAAGACAACGACTCCTCTACGACGCCATAAGAGAAGTCATCGCCAAGAAGCAGAGGCAGACCCCGTCACGTTCCAGCTCGTCACTGATCTTCTTGTTAGCCCTTCATCAGATCCACGACCAGTAGGGGAGCTCGACTTAGTCCCTTATTTTTCTATTGAGAGGGACGCATCAGTGACCATGAGTGGGGTTGACCTATGGATTGCTGGGTGCAGTGGTGATGAACCTGCCCAAGCTACTCACGGGGTCACGAGATATGGAGCAAGTGCGGGTTATTGAGGCGTCTTGGATATAGAAGTAACTTCACGCCTATGTTGAGCCAAATTACTCCAATTAACCTATTATGTATTTTGATACTTAAAAAACATAATTTTAGTAAAACTATTTTTGGTATATTTAAATCCCCTAATGAATTTTTGATATATCTTACGGTGGATAACATATTTTAAGTATTATAGTATTTTGTGTATCAAAATGAATCAAGAAAATCTATTTGTTATAACTGGAAAATTAGTGCATTATAAGGGGACATATAAGAAAATATTTTATTTTTGAAAAACTATCTCTAGGTATTTTAATAGTTAATATTCATTATTGTTAAAATGATTTTTAATGAATTTTTCAAGAAATAGAAGGTATGTCTTTTGGATGTGATAAAATCATCAAATCCCGAATTTGTTCTAAATCTAAAATTATACTTTCTTATTAATTTAGATTTTAATTTTTTAGATATTTTTATTGAATCCAAATAGGGGTACTTTCTTATTTACATTTATGTATTAAAGTAAATGGAAGGTAAAATATAAATTAAGGAAAATGTGGACATTTACTTAAACTAAAGAAATGTAAATATCTTACAATGAATTCATGCTATGTATTCTATCATCAAGTAAATCTCTATTTTTTTTGAAAATCTGGACTGAGAGTTGACTCTCGGTGAGGGACAGTCGACTGTAAGTCAAATGGAAGTCGACTGTGGATGTGCATCAGTTGACATAGCTGAACATTATTTAGCAGAGTCGAGATAGCTGAGAGTGGGTTTTGGCTAGTCGATTGTCAAGTCAGCTATTGTAACATCCCGAAATTTGCAGACAAGTAATAATAATTAATTTCGGTAGTTGAAGATATTTTAGAATATTTGGAGAAAATATTTATTTATGATATTTTGAGGAAATGGGAAATTAAAGTAATTAATTAAATTATTTGAGAATATTTATGAAAATAATGATAAAATTAAATCAGTGGATTTTTGGGAATGTTCGGGGTATAAGTGTAATAAAGGGAAATGAGGTGTAGGGGTGTGTGTGTGTGAATTTCGGAAGTTCTGGGGCGTTAATGTAATTCTGGAAAGAAGTCAGGAAGATTGCTTAAATAGAATAAAAGGCGTATATAAGTTGAAGGCAAGTGGCAGCGCGGGCGGTCGCGCGCGAGGGTGGCCAGGCGAGGAATGCGGGTTTGATTTGCGGGGGGAGGCATGTGCACTGGGAGGAAAAAAAGGCTGATTTTAATCAGCCAAGGAGCCCCAAAATGGCGTCGTTTTGGGGAGGCCAGCTACTGGCCTTGAGCGGTCCAGCCACGCCACGTGGCGTACGTTGGTGCTTCCTCACCACTCGTCCGTTTTGCCTTCAATTTAGCTTTACAATTTTGCCAAATTGCAGCCACATTGCAGGAGCAAATAAGAGCATTTATTAGCCAATTTGGTGGGTAAATCCATGGGTTTGATATAGAAATCAAGGGATAAATGAGGCTATAAATAAGAGAAGATGAGAAGCATGCTCAGCAATGAAATTTGCAAAGGAGAACCAGAAGCTTTTGGGAGAAATCGGCAGTGAGGTAAATATTTAGATTAATTAGTTAATTAGTTAGCTAAATTAAATTAGTAGATAATATTTGGAATTAGTTAAATTAGTAAATTTAATTTACGATTAGTTAATAAATTACTTAGCCTTATGTATAATTGTGATAAAGGTGTTGCGGGTACATTACTAGTTTGTGCAACAAACAGAGTTAATCACCAAATGAATCAAGGTAAGGGTTTAATATGTTGTGTGAGTAAATTACTTTTGTTATGGCTTGCATAAGATATTGAGGAAGTGCCTCGGTATGGGACAGTGGGTTGTTGACCGTGAGAGTCCTAGGACAGGGTCATAGAGGGAACCACTAGGGGCCACCTAGAGCCTGGGATAGATGCGGAGGACGGGCTTGCATGCACGCAGCACTTCATTTTTATCTATGATATCATGCTCATTAATTTACTGCATTGCATATTACTTTTACTAAGTCCCTAGACTCACCCCTTTCACTCCCACTAACCCAACAGATGGCTCGAGATCTAAGAAAGAGAAAGCAGTAGTGGTGGAAGAGCCGCCGATTAACAGTGATTACGGGCAATGATTAGGGAAGCCTGGACCCCACCTAGGGCGCCTATATTATTTTAATACTTTATGATGACAGGACATAGTCGTCCTTCGAGATAGGCTGGGGTTGTAATCACGGGTTACAGTGACACCTGTTAGTGGGGGCCGGGCCATTACAAGGTGGTATCAGAGCGGGGTTAGGGACGGGTTGTTAGGTCAATAAATTTTGAAGTTATGAATGCATACCTTGAGTAGGGTAGGTCATACCTTGAGTAGGCATGTGATATGATATGAGTTTGCTTAGGGAAATGTGTTTCCGGGATAACAAGTAGTAAGATGTGTGTCTTGATTTTTGAGCCTTTGTGTAGGGAAAGGTAACTTGTTTGAGTTATGGACCTGATCCTTGATTTTGTGTATGCAGATTACTCTCTTGGAGTTTGGAGGACCTAGCTATGTCATACCCAACCCTGAACCCTCTTTGCCACTATGGAAATTTTATTTAAGCAATGGGAGTATGAGTTGCTCACATAAATGGGAGGTGGGAAGCACGAGGACGAAGGATTGATTAGCTATTTATGCCGCATAAATCAAATTTTTGGAAATACAATACGAGCAGATATATGGGGGATAGCCGAAAAATAGGTTTTATTTGCTAAGAAATATATGAACGAGGCATGGAGACAGCTGCTTGATAATTATGTTTGGGACATGAACTTTTTGTTCAACTATGGTAGTTTCATCCGAGCTATCGAACGACAGGCAAATGAATGGGACCCAATATAACGCCCTATGATGTGACGGGGATTGGGGCATTTCCCACTGCATTGCCAGTCGAGGCAATCATATGGGGACCTAAGGAAGAGGTGCCACTAGGAACCCATTCCAGTAAGGATAGTAACAGGGACTTGAGTTACCTAGCTGATGAGGCGACTTCGTGGGCAGTGGGAGATAACGCAAGTGCAACCTAGTCAACGGTAGATATTAGGCATAGCACCCAATTTTGTATTGTAGAAATGTAACACCCCACTTTTCAAAAATACGCAACAATGCGAAATATAAATCGACATCACCTACGGACGTTATGGAAACCCTTAATCAAAGGAAGCATTGGATCGAACCTGAAAGCTTAATCAAAGCTAAACAAAAGGGGTTTCCACTAGATTCCCTTTACAAGCATAATAAATGCACATGGCTTCCAATACGCCAAAAACCCAACACACCACTACAGGTACAACTGTAGGACACCCACACACACCTCTTACAACCTTGAATATCCTAATTGCTATTTACAATACATCATTTGGATTATAAGGGTACATAATGGAATAAAACCCGAAGCTAGCTACAAAACCCAAAGCTAGCCCAACCCCACTTCTTTACCCTTGCTCGAACTAGAACCTAGAACACCTAGCACTTCTGATATACCTAGAACGTTGAATGTTCCAGGGTATAAAACACCTGAAGTTAGATAATAACATCTAAGTGAATGGTGAGAAAGAAAGGAAACAATGCATGCAAGAGAAAAAATGCAATATATCACGAAGCTTTCCCCCCGAGCCTCCATCATCCTTGCTGACACTTGTGTGAAACGCCTTATGCCACTTGTAGGCACTTGATCGGAGTCCAACCCCTCATACCTCACTTCTAGGCACGATCCCACCTGTAGGCACGAAATTGCCCCCTCGATCATCGTGACGATTCTCTAACAAGCGACCAACCATCATATATAAGTTCCCAATCCACAAATAGCCACTGTCACCAAACAACATGTTGAAGACAAAACAGAAAGAATATGCACAAACTAAGGAATATCAAGTAGGCATGATCCTACGTGTAGGCACGGTGGACAAATCAAGGAAAATATGATGTGCAAACTCCGTGATGCAAGCAAAATAAGAAAGAAATGCTCGGAAGCAAGGAAACATGAGATACAAGACACCAACCCCACACAAATGAGACCAAGGGTAATCAAGAAGAGGTAAGAAGTATGCGAAAACTACTCACCTTGGCTGTTTACCTTTCGGGTGTACCATTTACACGCAAAGTGAGACTATTTACTGCCAAAATATGAGTTTTTGTAAGGTAAATGCCAAATATTTTTATACAGAGTTGTAGGGAATTAAAAGAGGAGTATGTCATAAAAATTTCATGGAAAAATAATGCTAAATGCGCCATCACGCGCCCTAGGAAAGGGCGTCACGCGCTTCCACGCACAGCCCCTTCTGGCGCGTGAATCTCACGCCTCGCCCCCTATTTTTGGCCAGCTTTGCGTAGTTTCTGTATTTCGACCATATCTCCATCGTTTTAACTCCAATTCAACCCTCATTTTTTCCTACTTTCTCCTATTTAATCCCTCTACCTGATTATAGAAAGAAATTGGACTTACCTTATAGTTTTGCTAAAGTATGGAATGCTTTAAGGTAAAGACATGAACTTTCCGACAAGCCTCGTTTCCTCTTCGATTTTCTCCCCCGATTTTGGAAGAACCTTCCTTCTACTTTTGTAGCGTTTCCTCTCTCCAAAATCTCTTCCTTTCCCCTCTTGAAGAATGTCCAAAAGAAGGCTACAAAGGCCTTATATTTATAGAGTTACTTGATGAATCAAAATTCGTCATGTGTCGCAAAGTGATAAGGTTCATCATTTCTCCCATGTGCATCCAACCAAAACACGCCATGTGTCCCACTTGGAGGCTAAGAAACTTGGGGGCTAAGCAAAAGACTTTGGACTTGGACTTTACCCAAAACTACATTTGATTTGAGTTTGAAATCCAAGATATTTTGAAGAGATATTTTAAAGTTTCAACAAATGGCACTTTGGCTCGATTTTTTCACTAAATTGCGCTTAGACTCTTACAACTTGGTCTCTGAGCTATTTTTAAATTGCACTTTTTGGTTCCTGAAAAATGGATAAATTACACTTAACACCCCAAAATTTTAGATAAATTACACTTTTACCCGACTTCAATATTTATGATTTTGCCACTGGTTCAGAAACTGAACCTTTGTCTTAAGGCTTCTATAATCCTTTGAAATGACCTATTTCCTCAAGAATTTGAGCCTAATAACCTTAGGTATCACCTCATATTTGAGTTTAAAAAATCTAGGGTAGTACAAGAAACTTGTACAGTAATGGGGTTCAATGTGGCATATGGAGTTGACTTAACTAATGTGATGTACATCTTGGACATATAATAAATAAAAGAAGTTGTTCCTACATTTAAAAAATTTGTGTTACTATACCTTGGTAATGTGAAATTGAAAAGAAAATGGTGGCGATGTGCAGATGGCTTCTGTGACACGATGAAGTGCTCGTATGTCAAATACCTCCCAGTCGGAAAATGCTACACGAAGACCCTCGGCAGAAGTATCGAAACATTCTGAAGACGCTTAGAGTCACCGTGTGAGGGAAGAACCACCCAATGATCTACAAGTGGACACTGAGGCAGCTACCTAGTTAAAGGTGTTCATGGACTTGCGACCTTTGGCATTCAAGGGGCAGCTTGAAATTGACCCGAGTGTGGCCGAATATTGGTTGGAAGACGTTCACCAGTTATTAGAATTCATGGATTTCCCAAAGAGGCAGTCCGTAAGATGCGCCACTTTCATGTTAACTGAGCAGGCCAGACTATGGTAGCGGTCTACGGCTAAGACATTAAGGGAACAAAACGCTTCATTGGTAGCGCTTAGGGGACAACCACGTGTAGTTGATTGGGAACAATTCACAGAGGCCTTCAATGAGAAATATTATCTGCATGACTGGTAGCTTCAAAAGAAACGAGACTTTATGGAGTTGAAGCAGTTGTCTCATTTGATAGTATCGTAGTATGAGGACGAATTTGTGAACTTGTTGAAGTATATGCCGACTTACATGTTGACAGAAGCTGACAAAATCGAGCGGTTTATCCAAGGTCTAAGCCCCGAGATGCGACGGAGAATGAGTAATGTAAAAACAAACACCTTTTGGAATGAAGTCATGAAAGCGATAAATATTGAGAAGAAGTTAATGAGTTATAGAGAAATTACTCGGGGAAAAGAAGCAACTGAGGATGGACAAAAGAAAGTCGCGATGAGGTGGGGGTATCAATTTAGCCATCCAGAGGCAGGCAAATTTAAAAAGAAACAAGAGTATGCTCCTACTGTCACAAATCTCACCATTGGAACTCTCCATGTAAGGCTATCAGGACTGCAAAGGGATGTTATTGTTATGGTGAGATGGGACACATTGCAAGAAATTGCCCAAAAGGGACAAAAATGATTGTGGCCACGCTTACTCCACCAACCAGTGGCACTCAAAGGAGGCCGGTTGTATGCTTCAACTGTAATGCTCTAGGGCATATCGCTTCTGGATGCCCACAACATAACAAGGTCAAGCGAGTAAGGCAGACTGAAGAAAGCTACCAATGATTACTGGAAGGGTGTTCAATCTCACCAAGACTGACGCAACCACCGACCCACAAGTGATTGAAGGTACGCTTTTGGTTTAGAACACATGCATTCATGCATTGATAGACTCAGGGGCTACACACTCTTTTATATCATAAACTGCCATAGATTTGATAAATTTAAGTACCAAGGAGTCATGTGTGCCTTTGAGCGTGCAAACCTCGATGGGGACTTGGTCTCATTCGCACCGGGTAGTGCCAGAATGCCCAATTTTGATAGATAGAGCTATGTTTCCAGTGGATTTGAATTTGTTAGAAATATGGGATTTCGATGTCATACTAGGTATGGACTTCTTGTTCTGATATCAAGCCCAATTGCACTATGGGAAGCGAATAGTTAAGTTGACAAGGCCTGATGGGCAGGTTAAAAGGTTTGTCGAAGATCAAGTGGGGCAACCCTTAAAGATTATATCCGCCTTGGGAGCTAGAAAATATTTGGATAAAGGAGTAGGGTATGCAGTGCAAGTGGTGGCCAATGAAAAACCTTAGAAGAAGGTAGAGACTGTGGAAATTGTAAAAGAATACCCAGATGTATTCCTAAAAGATCTACCGGGCTTACCCCTAGACAGGGAAATTGAATTTACCGTTGACTTGGCACTTGGAGCCCAAATGAACCCAATATCTATACCGCCTTATAGAATGGCCCTAGCCGAGATACGGGAGCTCAAGACCCAGCTTCAAGAGTTGCTGGACAAGGGCTTTATTCTCCCTAGTGTGTCACCTTGGGGGGCGCCAGTGCTGTTTGTACGCAAAAATGATGGGAGTTAGAGAATGTGCATTGATCATCGTGATATTAATAAGGTGACCATTAAGAACAAGTATCCGTTACCTAGGATAGATGACTTGTTCGATCAACTACAAGGGGCTCGAGTGTTCTCCAAGATTGATTTCCTATCAAGGTACTACCAATTGAAGATAAAAGAAGAGGACATCCCTGAAATGACGTTTCAATCACGGTATGATCACTATGAGTATCTAGTGATGCCATTTGGTTTGACTAATGTGCCTACGACCGTCATGGACTTGATGAATCGGACATTTTGACTGTACCTAGACAAATTTATCATTGTAGTTATTGATAATATATTAATATACTCACCAAGTGAGGAAGCTCATTGTGAATATCTAAGAATTACTTTATCCATGCTAAGGGACCATAAGTTATATGCAAAATTCAGTAAATGTGATTTCTGGTTGAAGGAAGTTTCCTTTTTAGGGCATATAATATCGAGGCAAGGCATAGCAATGGATCCTACAAAAGTGAAGGCGGTAGAAGAATGGCCACAACCCACTACTGCCTCTGAAGTAAGAAGTTTTCTTGGGTTAGCAGGGTACTATCGTAAGTTTATAGAAAAATTCTCGAGCATTGTTGCTCCGTTAACACAATTGACCCGAAAAGGAGTTAAGTTTGTTTGGAATGAGCATTGTAAAAAGAGCTTCCAAGATCTTAAATCCAGACTGACAACATCCCCAATTTTAGGGATACTTGATGGTTCTGGAGGATACGAAGTGTATACAGATGCTTTAGGAATAAGCTTGGGATGTGTGTTAATGCTACATGGAAAGATGATTACATATGGGTCTCGACAGTTATGCCCCCATGAGAGAAATTACCCACTGCATGACTTGGAGTTAGTAGCTGTGGTACGTGCTCTGAAATTGTGGCGACATTATCTATATGGGGAGAAATTTGTTATATATGTGGATTATCAAAGTTTAAAGTATATTTTCTCCCAATGGGATTTGAACCTTCATTAGCGTCGGTGGATGGAGCTCCTAAAGGATTATGATTGTACCATTCAGTACCAGCTTGGGCAAGCAAATATGGTGGTTGATGCACTAAGTCGGAAGAGTTTTATGTTGGGGACTTGTCAGGTAGTTCGTAAAAAAAACTTGATCGAGGAATTCGCAGGTTTAACTCTCAATGCGGAGCTGTATGGTGAAACAACAGTAGTAGCGCAGATGCGGTTACAAGTAAGCCTATGGGATGAAATTAAACAGGCTACGACCTAGGAAGGAAACTTGGATCGGTGGATAGATGAGAATGGACAACCCAAGAAGCCAGGGTGTAACACCCCGTCTCACCAGGCGTGTCACTACAAGGAAAAACCCGGGGTTTCTTTTCTTTTTTTCAAGTCTACTACACGCGGCGCCTGTGAGCACAATCTTCACATGCAGATGAAACACTCGTCGCAAAACTATAACCAGCGCCCGCAAACCCCGAGAGTTCCAGTCATACTCGTTTAGTAAACATTATCATAATCCTAACCGAACGAGACAATATACTCACAGCGGAAATACTTAATTAATCAAAATGACGTGGCCTACCACGTGATACACGAAAATTGTTCCCATACCGTCATACGAATACAACATCAATACTAACTATTACAACATCGTCAACGATATATAACGTCAATGCTTCCAAAGTAATATATAACAACAACAAGTATCAAACATACACCACTGGCTCCTCGGTCGTGTCCTTGACCTCGCTGCTATCCCTGGCTGGAACGTTGAATGTTCCAGGGGCATAACCCATGTTAGATGATAAACCATCTAAGTGAAGGTATGAACAGTTATACAATGCATGAAAGACATACGAGCATGGCACTATATGACAACCTGTAAGACACATCTAACTCGAGATATCACCTTCACATGCTTAATCCCTCGAATGCCCCACTGTGGCACACGTTCACCTGGTCCAATGTTAATCCCTCGGGTGCACCGTCGTGACACCCGTTCACCTGGTTTAACATTATTCCCTCGAGTGCCCCAGTGTGACACCCGTTCACCTGGATTAGCATTATCCCAATCTCAAGTAGACCCCTCACCCCACGCAGACCCAACGATGCAATTAAACATGACTCCTCATGATATGAAAATTTACACGCCATGCACCAACATTTTAAAAATAAAAAGTTAATGCAATGTAGTGATTATCGACACAACGAACGTAAGTAAAAAGCCTTGTAAAATAAGCTAAGTCTAGGAGGGTAAAATTACTCACTAGAACTCACCAAAACACTTTCAAGACAAGGATAAGCTAGAATCAAACCACTCACCTTATTCGAAATGTCAATTTTCACCTCGTAATGTGTGCTAAGCCTTTAAACGCGCGTCTGAGTAATTTCCTGGCTTTAACATGCTTTTATAGCCTCAAATTAATCCTCAGAAATTTCTGAGATTTTTTTGAGAATTTTCTCAAATTGATTCCTATTTTTCTTCTTTTTTTCCTCATTTTCCTTTTTCTTTATTCTTTTCTTTTCCTTTATTTTTTTCCACTGTTCATCTTCCTCCTCTGTTTTTCACACCAACACCTGCGCATGAAACATGGCACCGCGGCTGCCGGCCTTGTCGCTGCCCACGCTGGCCGCGGCTGCTCTCGCCGGCCTCTCCCGGCCTTGTTGGTCGCTGCCGTACCGCCCCAGACGCAAGCCTCCGCACAAGACTCCTGCACGATCAGCTTCAATCGCGGCCAGCCATGGCCGCTGGCTGTTGCTTCTACACGAACAGCAGCGTTGTCGGTCGCTGCTGGCCACTCCTCGACCACCTCCGCCTCGGATGATGCTTGCTACGACCTCCTGGAAGCTCGTTGGTTGCTGCCATGGCCGAAACCAGCCTCCTCACGACTGCTCCAGCTCCCAAACGTGCTGCCATGGCCGCGGCTTGCGACCATGGATGTTGTTCGCCTGCTGCGAACAGCTTCGGCTACCATTTTAGCTTCTCTTGTGGCTGCCTCCGGCCACCGGCATTGCTCCTAGCACTCACCCTCGATCCCTCAAGCTCTCAGTTGTTTGCTCACTCTCGGCCAACGTCTCTGTTCGGCCATAGCTTGCACCCTTCTTCCTTTCCATTTTCAGCTTCTCTCTTCTTATTTATAGGCTAAGAACCGACTAAATTTCCTTGGCCACCACTCCTTGCTCCCACTTGCAACAAAACTTGGCCACTACTCCAAGGAATTTCGGCCATGAAGCTTCTCCGAAGCTTCCCAAAAACCAGCCACGCGCATGCGTTATATATGTATAGCTATATATATATTACACTATTAATATATATAAAGGAATTACACATTAACCCTCAAATTTCCATTTTAATTTCGCTTGGGTGAATCTCTAATTGCAATTACATCCTTGAACCTCAAATTAATTTTCATTATAATACCGAAAACGCAAATTTAATAACTTCAAAGTTACTATATAATAACGATTTTGCCCTAATGTCCTTACCGGGCTATTGTTTCATCCCAAAACTACTGAAGGGTTATTCCTTATGAAAAATCAGAGCTCCCTCAGGCTTCTGTTGACTTCCCGAAAGTCCCCTATAATAATTCGATTTTTGAGCCTAATTTGCAGCTGCATTTTATCTGTACCGAAAACTGTTCCCGATCTCTCTTCTTTCATCACTAAAAATCACAATTCGAATCACTTGTTAATACTGTATAATTTTCTTTAGCTATCTAAGGTCCGGGTTACTCCCTTCGACCAATTCGGTAGCCTAAAGCTGCGTTAGTGTGCCTTAAAGCCTCATTTTTCCAAAAATTCCAATTATACCCTTCATAGAATTCCATTTATATCCTCAAATAATTTCTTGGGTATTACATTCTCCCCCCCTTAAGAAATTTCGTCCTCGAAATTTGGCCCGTGATAATTGTGTTACCACCATTACTAATAACTCTCAATTGTAATGTCCTAACTATCATTCCTAATCCTTTGCAATCATTCTTAACTTACAACCTAACACAATTCATGCTTACCAAGCATCTTACTTATTTTTCAGAATATCCCGTTATAGCTCTATACCAGTGGCTACATGAATCCTGAAATAATTTATAAAACCCAATATCACTTCTAATTGTGTCCTAAGAACCTATTTTATTTACCTAATAACTTTCCCAACCCATTCTTAAACTAACGCATATGCCACGATCACTCAGAAATTGATAACATTGAACTAATTCATCTGCCATGATGGCATAAAAATTGATAACATTGAATTAACTCGGCATACCTTTCTCAATTATTAGTACCTCGATTGCACATTAACTTTAGAGACAGTTTCTTACCCCTTTGTGGCTTGTCACGCAAATCATCAATGTAGGTTTATCAAGTACACAATTTTTTTTTATAGCAACCTAATATCCTGGCATGTCACTATTTTTCTTTCAAACACTGACCATTAATCATGACCTGAATTGTCCTAACATATTATTCTTCATTTTGTTTTAATTCCTTATTCCTCATTACCACAACTTTCCATAATCACACTATCAACTCGAGCACTTTAAACACATTCGTCATTTGTATCACCTCAACCTAGTACTGCCAAACGCTCTATCTCAACTAAATGGTGCTTTCCATGTACTTCTCACATGAGAAACAATCTCTCTATTGAGTTAAACAAGATCCCTATTATCCCCGATTCTAGGAGTAGATATAATCTCATCTTTCATAGGCGATCTAGTTTTCACACAACTCCTTAAATGGAAACCTTATTGGACAATTTTTTTTTTTTTGGTTCACACCGGGTCTTTAGCAACACTTAGCATAACTTTAATAGCTTAGCCTACTGTCTTACAACCCAAATAAAATTTCCATAGTGGAACTAGAAACTCTCGTCTTTCATTATAACAACTTATTCATATGTTTTCTCAAATCACAACATGTCTCTCGAGAAGAAAAACACTTTCAATTACCTATCAACATATAACTTACCATATCCCTATGTTGATTTTGTCTCTTTCAATCCGTCAACTCATGTTTTCAAGGGTACCTAGGTATACTTACCATTGCTCCAACCCTTTTTATATCACCAAAAGTAAGGTTTGAAACAACTAAATTGCAGCCAATTGCTAACAATTCCTAAGGTGTGTAATATTAAATACACTAAACTAAGAGTCCAGTCGGTAACAATAATTAAATTCCTCCCAAAGCTATATCTAGAAAAGAATCGTCCCACCTCTTGCTTAACACATTTTTCCTAAGCAACTCCACGGCACATGCTTATACCAAGGATTTTTCCATTCCTAGTTAGGAGCTACCTCGACCTAGGAGCAATACTACTTTTTCACCACAACTCCTGAATTCCCAGGCCCACTCATCACTTCTTAGTAACCACCATTCTCACGAGTTTCTGTCGTGGATGCGGCTATCCTAAAAGAATCCTTTACAAATTTCTATTAACAACTCGCCAAACATTATTTTGTCGCACGATATTACATTTCCTTCTTCCGATTCTCTTTTGGTTTTATCATAATCCACATAGCAATTAACTTGCTTATCTCATTTTCCAATTCTTCAACCTTTTTATAATGGTTAGGGATTCTACCACAATGCTCCGGCCCTTAGAACTGGGACTCTAATTCGTACATAACATCCATGTTGTCGCCCAAACTTTGGTACCTAACCGTCTCCACAGTTCACTGTGTTGCTCCGACTCATGGGTATCACACCCCAAACCGCGAGCCAACCACCAATCCTCTGCGTTTGTCCCTAGGCTCAGAACCATTGTTACAGGCCAAACACCAATGGTGTTATCACTGCGCTAGAATTCTTCATTCCATTTCCGAGAACTATAGTGGTTCTTCTAATATTAGCCTAAATCCATGATCTCTTGGATTCCTAATTTTTTTTTTTCAAAATTATCAGTCAATTGAGTGGTGCATCCTTGTCCTTACCATTCACAATACCTCGTATCTAATCTCCTTTCGTTTCCAACTTATCATGGAACCTCACTTCCTTATTGTTGCCATCATAGGCGCAATAGTCATTTCCTCCATAATTATTTGAAATCTATCTAGCACTACTATCGTATCAGAAAATTATACTAGGTTGCCTAACCGTACTTTCCTGTAGACTTATGTTATAATCATAGGCTCCGTCTATCACAAATCTTGTTTTAAGAGTTCTGCCCTCTTGTATATGTTTCCAACATCCTAATTCAACTTGACACCTCACTTTTTGAATCACCAATCCCATTTCTCTCTTTGAATCTATTAGGATCAACTTCAACTTGTTAAGATCTAATCATGTCCCAAGTTATCTTTATGAGCTTAACCAAGCTTTAGCAAGCCTATCTCACTGCTTAGTGCCTTAAAACCTGAGTCAGGACTTTTATGATTATCCCTTAGTCCTTGACACTCATCGTTATGCTAACTCTTTTGAGTTTGAATCTTCTTAAGTCGGCTAGGGTCATTTCAAGCTTAAAACAACATTGTCTCCATAAGTTGAAATATCTTTTTATCTCCAAGTGTATACGGTATGCGTAAATCATAGTCAAACTCGTAATTCTCTTATCCCAAAATTTTTTTTCTAATCTCCAAGATTCGTCCTAAATTACCTATCTTTAGTTTATCATTGATCCTTATATTGTTTGCAATCCCCTATAAGCCAAAGATTCTTTCAACTTCCAAGGGAAAATTCTAATCCTCGAAACATGCGAACTTTACGTTTTACATCCTAATAACTTTCGGTCGTAACTTGATCCTAACTATAACTGATTTACGGTCGATCCCTCTTTGTCTCGTAGTCACTATTCGAAATTCCAAAATCCTAAATCATCAAGATTTCACTCAAAAGAAAAATTCCCACTATAACCTAGAGCATTTTATTCAAGCCAATTACTACCGAGAAAACTTCTAAACACCTCAAACAAGAATTCGATCCTCAATTAGTTCCGATTCATTTTCCTCGTCCAATCCTAAACTAAAATCCTCGATGTAGTTCTTTCTTTTTTCATCTCCCAAAACTTCCACAAGACCTGAATCTATACCTTGACTCTCTTTGTCATATGAAACCATACGCATACGTCTCGTTCCTATGAGTCGTTTTCTTAAGGTAATATTTTCTTATTTCCTCTGTCATCAATTTCGGTTTCTCTATCTCAATATCCCCATAGACAATTTCGGATTCCTAAAGTCCTCAAATTTTATTCTCAGAAGCTTTTATCGAGTCATCCTGGGTTTCTTATCGGGTCGTTCCTTAGGATTCTCGATCTATACCAAGTCATTCTTTCCCTTGAATCCTTATACCATTCGATCAAAATTGATTTACAATTAGGTTATGTCATATCGTACTAACTATCCACAACCCACTTATTCTTAATAACCACCAGATATCCCAATATTTAGTAAAAGTGGTTTTGACTAATGATCTCCAAACTATGGTTTCCAGATCTTACGAATGATTTATTAAACCATCCTTACATCCGAACCATTTTGTTGAATGCTAACTCCCAATCCAACGTTCTATCACTTAGCAAGGTCTAGTATTCTTCAATTAATATCCTCAAAGACTTTAATCGAAAATCCCCAAATCTCTAAACAAGGGTTTGTCTTTATGTTCTATCAGTTCCTTTCCCCTAAGTCTCCATTCGGGATTTTCATTAGTTAGTCCTAACTGAATTTGTTCTTCTTAAGTCCTCAATTCAGATATCCAACTTAATCTTAAGATCTTCAAGTCGTTCCTTTTTCTCATGCCCTCGACAGGTTCTCCTAATAACTTCTGTCACTTCACTTATCTTTGTCAGGGCATGACATCACCATCATTTAACATGTCCCAATATGGAGGGTATTAAGACAATTCACTAAGATTCTTCCGAAAGAGATTTTATACTATACTTCAAGTTGTACTGGAATCACCAAAGTATTTATTCCTCAAAGGTTTTGGATCATATATCTCTTTCATTTCGACAACCCTCTTCACTAGCTTCCTAATTTCCAAAAGATGTGACTAGAACTTGTTCATCTCCACTTGACGCTGAAAGTATATTCAAATTGAAAACCTCAAATTTCACATTTCTAGAGTCTCCATACCATTTTCGACTATGTTCTGTATGTCTCCTAGAATCCATAATCCCGTTCTAAGTTCTCATTCAATAGTTCTAACCATGCTAAGTTCAACAACCTAGCCAAATCGTCCTAGGGTTTTAACCTAGGGCTCTGATACCAATTGTAACACCCCGTCTCGCCAGGCATGTCACTATAAGGAAAAACTCGGGGTTTCTTTTTTTTTTTCAAGTCTACTACACGCGGCGCCTGTGAGCACAATCTTCACATGCAGATGAAACACTCGTCGCAAAACTATAACTAGCGCCCGCAAACCCCGAGAGTTCCAGTCTTACTTGTTTAGTAAACATTATCATAATCCTAACCGAACGAGATAATATACTCACAGCGAAAATACTTAATTAATCAAAATGACGTGGCCTACCACGTGATACACGAAAATTGTTCCCATACCGTCATACGAATACAACATCAATACTAACTATTACAACATCGTCAACGATATATAACGTCAATGCTTCCAAAGTAATATATAACAACAACAAGTATCAAACATACACCACTGGCTCCTCGGTCGTGTCCTTGACCTCGCTGCTATCCCTGGCTGGAACGTTGAATGTTCCAGGGGCATAACCCATGTTAGATGATAAACCATCTAAGTGAAGGTATGAACAGTTATACAATGCATGAAAGACATACGAGCATGGCACTATATGACAACCTGTAAGACACATCTAACTCGAGATATCACCTTCACATGCTTAATCCCTCGAATGCCCCACTGTGGCACACGTTCACCTGGTCCAATGTTAATCCCTCGGGTGCACCGTCGTGACACCCGTTCACCTGGTTTTAACATTATTCCCTCGAGTGCCCCAGTGTGACACCCGTTCACCTGGATTAGCATTATCCCAATCTCAAGTACACCCCTCACCCCACGCAGACCCAACGATGTAATTAAACATGACTCCTCATGACATGAAAATTTACACGCCATGCACCAACATTTTAAAAATAAACAGTTAATGCAATGTAGTGATTATTGACACAACGAACGTAAGTAAAAAGCCTTGTAAAATAAGCTAAGTCTAGGAGGGTAAAATTACTCACTAGAACTCACCAAAGCACTTTAAAAACACTTTCAAGACAAGGATAAGCTAGAATCAAACCACTCACCTTATTCGAAAAGTCAATTTTCACCTCGTAATGCGTGCTAAGCCTTTAAACGCGCGTCTGAGTAATTTCCTGGCTTTAACATGCTTCTATAGCCTCAAATTAATCCTCAGAAATTTTTGAGATTTTTTTGAGAATTTTCTCAAATTGATTCCTATTTTTCTTCTTTTTTTCCTCATTTTCCTTTTTCTTTATTCTTTTCTTTTCCTTTATTTTTTTCCACTGTTCATCTTCCTCCTCTGTTTTTCGCACCAAAACCTGCGCATGAAACATGGCACCGCGGCTGCTGGCGTTGTCGATGCCCACGCTGGCCGCGGCTGCTCTCGTCAGCCTCTCCTGGCCTTGTTGGTCACTACCGTACCGCCCTAGACGCAAGACTCCTGCACGATCAGCTTCAATCGCGGCCAGCCATGGCCGCTTGCTACTGCTTCTACATGAACAGCAGCGTCGTCGGTCGCTGCTAGCCACTCGTCGGCCACCTCCGCCTCGGATGATGCTTGCTACGACCTCCTGGAAGCTCATTGGTTGCTGCCATGGCCGAAACCAGCCTCCTCGCGGCTGCTCCAGCTCCCAAACGTGCTGCCATGGCCACGGCTTGCAGCCATGGATGTTGTTCGCCTGTTGCGAACAGCTTCGGCTACCATTTTGGCTTCTCTTGTGGGTGCCTCCGGCCACCGGCATTGCTCCTAGCACTCACCCTCGATCCCTCAAGCTCTCAGTTGTTTGCTCACTCTCGGCCAGCGTCTCTGTTCGGCCATAGCTTGCAGCCTTCTTCCTTTCCATTTTCAGCTTCTCTCTTCTTATTTATAGGCTAAGAACCGACTAAATTTCCTTGGCCACCACTCCTTGCTCCCACTTGCAACAAAACTTGGCCACTACTCCAAGGAATTTCGGCCATGAAGCTTCTCCGAAACTTCCCAAAAACCAGCCACGCGCATGCGTTATATATGTATAGCTATATATATATATATTACACTATTAATATATATAAAGGAATTACACATTAACCCTCAAATTTCCATTTTAATTTCGCTTGGGTGAATCTCTAATTGCAATTACATCCTTGAACCTCAAATTAATTTTCATTATAATACCAAAAACGCAAATTTAATAACTTCAAAGTTACTATATAATGACGATTTTGCCTTAATGTCCTTACCGGGCTATTGTTTCATCCCAAAACTACTGAAGGGTTATTCCTTATGAAAAATCAGAGCCCCCTCGGGCTTCTGTTGACTTCCCGAAAGTCCCCTATAACAATTCGATTTCTGAGCCTAATTTGCAGCTGCATTTTATCTGTACCGAAAACTGTTCCCGATCTCTCTTCTTTCATCACTAAAAATCACAATTCGAATCACTTGTTAATACTGTATAATTTTCTTTAGCTATCTAAGGTCCGGGTTACTCCCTTCGACCAATTCGGTAGCCTAAAGCTGCGTTAGTATGCCTTAAAGCCTCATTTTTCCAAAAATTCCAATTATACCCTTCATAGAATTCCATTTATATCCTCAAATAATTTCCTGGGTATTACATTGGGTTTGAGTATCATAATGGAATACTCCGAATGAATGGGCGGGTGTATGTGCCGACCTTTAGGAAGCTATAACAAGAGATTCTGAATAAGGCACATCGGACCCCATAAACAATACACCCAGGAGCCACCAAGATGTATCATGATCTACGGGAAGTGTAATGGTGGTCTGGGATGAAAAAGGACATAGTTGGATTTGTGAGTAAATGTGACACTTGCCAGTGGGTGAAAGCGGAACATCAAAGGCCGTCAGGAAACTTACAACCACTAGAGATTCTTGAGTGGAAGTGAGAGCATGTGACAACAGACTTTATCGTAGGACTACCTCGAACTCCGAGAAAGGTTGACGCCATTTGGGTAGTTGTGGATTGATTAACGAAGTCAGCACATTTCCAACCTATGAAAAGTACTATAAGCGGAGAGCATCTTGCCCTAATTTATATTCAAGAAATTATCCGATTGCACAGAGTCCTGGTGAGTATTGTGTCAGACAGAGATAATAGATTTGTGTCTAAATTTTGGAAAGCTATATAGGAGGAATTGGGAACCCAACTAAACTTTAGTACAGCCTATGACCCCTAGACAGACGGTCAAACAGAACGAGTTAACCAAAATTTGGAAGACATGCTCAGAGCATGTGTGCGGGATTTTGGTGGCAGCTGGGATGAATATTTAAGTTTGGCTGAATTTGCCTATAACAACAACTATCAAGCAAGCATAGGAATGGCACCATATTAAGCACTATATGGACGATGGTGTCGATCACCAGTATGCTGGCTTGAGGTGGGAGAGAAACAACTTGTTTGGATGGATCTTGTAGATAAAGCAACACAATAGATAGAGATAGTTCAAAAAAATATGAAAGAAGCTCAAGATGGACAGAAAAAGTATGCGGACCGTCAGACTTGACCTTTGGAGTTTGCAGAGAGAGACCTAGTGTACCTTTAGGCTACCCCAATACATCCAGCATTTAGAGATCAGCGAAGCAGAAAATTGGGATCTCGATATTTGGGGCCATATTGAATTTAGGGCCAAGTTGGGCCACTTGCCTACCACTTGGAGTTGCCAGAATCATTAGTTGGATTGCATGATGTATTCCATGTTTCATAGTTACAAAAGCATACATATAATCCAGACATAGAAGTGCATGTTGAGGACGTTGAACTTCAACCTGATATAACCTTTGAAGTGCAACCTGTACGGGTGCTGGAACGCCAAGATCGCCAGCTAAGACATAGAACTCTACCTATGGTAAAAGTGCAATGGAGTCAGCACTCGAAACGAGAGGCAACTTGGGAGATGGAAGAAGAAATGTGGAAAAGATACCCTTATTTGTTTGAAGGCCATGGTTAATATCGTAATGTATTAAAATTTCGAGGACAAAATTCATTAAGGGGAGACTGTAACATCTCGAAATTTACAGACAAGTAATAATAATTAATTTCAGTAGTTGAAGATATTTTAAAATATTTGGAGAATTTGGAGAAAATATTTATTTATGATATTTTGAGAAAATGGGAAATTAAGGAAATTAATTAAATTATTTGAGAATATTTATGGAAATAATGATAACATTAAATCAGTGGATTTTTGGGAATGTTCGGGGTATAAGTGTAATAAAAGGAAATGAGGTGTGAGGGTGTGTGTGTGAATTTCAGAAATTTTTGGGCACTAATGTAATTCCGAAAAGAAGTCAGGAAGATTGCTTAAATAGAATGAAAGGCGTATATAAGTTGAAGGCAAGTGACAGCGCGGGCGGTCGCGCGCGAGGGTGGCCAGGCGAGGGATGTAGGTTCGATTTGCAGGGGAGGCATGCGGGCTAGGAGGAAAAAAAGGATGATTTTAATCAGCCAAGGCGCCCTAGAACGAATCGTTTTGGGGAGGCCAGCTGCTGGCCTTGCGCGGCCCAATCGCGCCACATGGCGTGCATTGGTGCTTCCTCGCCACCTGTCCGTTTTGCCTTCAATTTGGCTTTACAATTTTGCCAAATTGTAGCCACGTTGCAAGAGCAAATTAGAGCATTTATTAGCCAATTCGGTGGGTAAATCCATGGATTTGAGATAGAAATCAAGGGACAAATGAGGCTATAAATAGGAGAAGATGAGAAGCATGCTCGGTAGTGAAATTTGCAATTGAGAAACAGAGCTTTTAGTAGAAATCGACAGTAAGGTAAATATTTAGATTAATTAGTTTATTTTAATTAGTTAATTAGTTAGCTAAATTAAATTAGTAGATAATATTTGGAATTAGTTAAATTAGTAAATTTAATTTACGATTAGTCAATAAATTACTTAGACTTATGTATAATTGTGATAAGGGTGTTGCGAGTACGTTACCAGTTTGTGCAACAAATAAAGTTAATCACCAAACGAGTCAAGGTAAGGGTTTAATATGTTGTGTGTGTGAATTACTTTTGTCATGGCTTGCATAAGATATTGAGGAAGTGCCTAGGCATGGGGCAGCTGGTTGTTGACCGTGAGAGTCCTAGGACAGGGTCATAGAGGAAACCACTAGGGGCCACCTAGAGCCTAGGATAAGTGCGGTGGACGGGCTTGCATGCACGCAACACTTCATTTTTATCTATGATGTCATGCTTATTAATTTACTGCATTGCATATTGCCTTTATTGAGTCCCCGGACTCACCCTCTTCACTTCCACTAACCCAACAGATGGCTCGGGGTCTAAGAAAGGGAAAGCAGTAGTGGTGGAAGAACCGCCGATTAACAATGATTATGGGCAATGAGAATGTGGGTTATGTACGTGTCGTTTATGTAAATTATATATGCTTTGTACTTGACAATGGAAGATGGTTGTGATTTAAATAAAATTTACTTTGGATCAAGTTAAGGTTCCCGCTATGAGTAATTCAGAGTATGTGATATGCTTAACTATTAAAGTATTTTATTGAGTATGTTGATAATCAATTTGATTTGTATTTTTAAAGGCCTAGTCAAGTAAATTTCCACTGCTTATGTGCTTGAACCCAAATACTCAATAGTCGGAGGCGACGAAGCCTGGACCCTTCTTAGGGCGCCCATATTATTTTAATACTTTATGATGATGGGGCATAGTCATCATTCGAGATAGGCCGAGGTTATAATCACGGGTTACGGTGACACCTAGTGTAACACCGGTGTAACCGGTGTTAAGAGGATGAGAAATGGAGTAAGAAAACTTCCAAAAATGCCCTTGAGAATGTGCTAGATCCTTGAGATTGAGGGTGCCTTATGAGAGGGGTATTTTGATAATTTGGATAGTGAAATCCAATAAAAAGGGTATTTTGATAAATTGAAAATAATTCCTATATGGAATTAGGTGTGTAAGTGAATTAAATCCCAAATTGGCATTTATGTGGAGATATGGGATTAATAATTCATGAAATGAGAATTTTGGTAATTTGGAGTGATTCCATAAAGGAATTTAATTATGAAAAATAGGGAAAATGGTGGATATGAAATTATTGGAGGAAATAATTAATTTTTCCTAAAATGGTGAATTAATGTGGTATTGCCACATGGATGACCAAGATAAAGAAATGGAAGCCAAGTTTGTGTCTTAGAGTAACACTTGGCATAATCTTGGAAAATTGAGAGAAAAATATATATTAGAAATGTGGTGCATATATATATATGTGGAATTATGAGATGGAGAATGAATTAATTAAATGCAAAAAGAAATTATATTGGTCTTTCAAGCATTTAATGAGAGGCATGATTATATGGATTAAAGAAAATCCAAAAGAAAATGAGAAATTAGTCACCATTAATGCTTGAAATTATGGAGAATTAAATAAATCCAAAGGAAAATGGGAAATTAGTCTCCCATTAATGATGGAAAATTGTGAGATTTATTAAATGGGAAATAAATGTTTTATGTCTCTCAAATGTGTTGGGTGAAAATAGTCCTATTAATTTAAATGGGAAAGAAATGAAAAATTGGAAGGATGAGATTGATTCTTGGGATTGGAAATGATCTAAGGGCCACCATTTAGTCTTGAAAGTTGGCAAGGATTGCCAACATATTAATGATTTAATTTAAAGACTAATTTTGGAGGGCTAAGATTAATTCTTTGAAAGGCATATGGATTGTGCTTCCTTTTAATGGTGGAGATGAAGTCAAAAGTAATCCAATGGGTGAGATTTAAATGGAGGAAATCGCATGGATTGTGTTTCTTCCAAGAGAGAGATATGTAATCTAAAGAGATTGATGGTTTGGATTTTCTCTCAAAAAGCCATTGAAAATCAAAGGCTAAGATAAAGTCTTGAAATGGAGATTTCAAGACAAGGTGAGTATTTAAAGGGAAAGTAAGCCTTTGTGTAAAGTTTTGCCATTTCAAAGAGAGAAAGAAAGTGAGAGGAAAGAAAGAGAAGAAAAGAAAAGTAAGAAGATGAAGGTAAGGGTTCTTCCTTAGTTTAATAATCTTCTTATTTCTCTTGAATAGTAGTAAGTTTCTTCTGGGATACCATCTTAGGTAGGAGAAAATGAAGATGAAAGCTCTCTTGAAATGAAGATTTAAAGGTTCAAGAATGAGGTAAGGGATGGCCCAATGTGGAGGAGGCCTTGCATTGCATTATAAGTAGGTTGCATAAATTTTTATGTATCTCTTTGCATGCTTATTTGTTCGTGAGACCTATGGCTATGGGGTGAGAAAGAGATGGTGGGTTGATGCCTCAAACCATGTTGGGTTGTGAGAATGTAATAACCTAATCATGCTTGCATGCATTTGCATTACATAGACTTGTTATGCTTGTATTTACTTTGCATATGCACCCTTACTAAGCTTTGTGGCTCATGAGGTTTTATCCTCCTCTTGTAGGTTGTTCTAATGTCAAAAGAAGAAAAGAGAATGTATTACATAGACTTGTTATGTCAAAAGCTTGTGGTTGAAGCTCATGGTGTATTATTTATTTTGTTGTAAAGTTATGGCTTTAAGAAGCCTAGACATGTGATTATTTCATTTGTGACCTTATGGCTTAGGAAAACCTATTTGTCGTATTGATCATGTGTGGTGTTAATTTGGAGGTTGTTATGTGAGCAACAATAGGTGGTGTAAGGCTCATGTGTGAAATTGAAGGAAAAATTGATGTATGTTGTGTAATTATCAAAGAGGTGGTTGTAATACCCAGTATTACATGGTATTAAGAATAAATAACTTTTGATTATTTTGTCAAGACCTCGGGTGGTCCGGGAAGACCAAGGGTCAATCTTAAGAAATTAATTAATAAAATTTGCCGAATTGGCTGCTGGGAGTGCCTCGGGACTTGGATATCCTGGAAAGAATGCAAGAGATTGATGAGAGTCTCGAGATGAGGATAGTGACGCTGGAAGCGGTCCGACCAGGAATAATTTTTGAAATAAATTCTGTGTAAGCCTCAGTGAGTGTCAATACCGAATAATCGTAGGGGACCTCCTGGAAGCTGAGGGGACTCTAGGGGTGGTTCGGTTTTCTGAGTAAGTCAACCCTTAAGTACTTTCGGGTCGAATAAAGGTCCCGTGCAAGCGCAGGGACGAGATCGGTATTCCCAAGTAGTGGTCGGTTATTAATTTCGAATAAATCGAGATTTTGAGTGGCTTAAGAGTAATTAATTAAAGCATTGGAGGGTCCAAGTGCTATTTATAAAA
Organism: Diospyros kaki; assembly: GCA_036245055.1. Classification (NCBI taxonomy): domain Eukaryota; kingdom Viridiplantae; phylum Streptophyta; class Magnoliopsida; order Ericales; family Ebenaceae; genus Diospyros; species Diospyros kaki. The sequence continues at coordinate 25,480,127 of BSEG01000002.1, forward strand.
AACCTTAAGTGTAATAAAAATTTCTAAGTGAAATTAATATAATTATGGGGGTTAATATGTAATATATATATATATATATTTATGTATGTATATAACCGTGTGAGTAAGGAAGCTTCCTTGAAGCTTCCTAGTCTCTGTAAATTTGAAATGGCCGAGAGCCTTCGCGATGGAGAGATTGTGAGAGGGAGAGAGTTGGGTCGAGAGAGCTATGCCCGAGAGAGAGAGAGAGAGCAATGCGTGAGAGAGAGTGAGAGTGATGAGAGATTGAGAGAGAGGGGCTGATGATGGAAGAAGAAGAAGGCAGCGGCCATGGCTGCCATTTGATGGCCGAACCAGAGAAGGGAGAGGCAGAGCTGGGCCGAGGCATTGCGAGAGAGATGGAGCGAGATCGTGAGCAAGAGATGCTGGTTGGAAGCGACCTGAAGTGGTGGTGTTGCTGGCCGGTTGCAGCGGCATCGATGGAGGCAGCGAGCGGAGCCGAGCGGCCATGGCGGTAGCCGGTCAGTGGCAGGGGGCGGGCGGAAGAGGCCGGCAGCGAGCGCGATGGTGCGAGGAAGCGTTAGAGGTGGCTGGAGGCGCGACCATGGGCCGCGAAGCTGCTGTTGCAGCAACCAAGCACTGCCATGGCAGTGCGCAGCAGCTGCAACAGCGAAGCGGGTGGCGCTGGCCGTGGGTTCACAGCAGGTCCTAGACGGCGTGGTGCGGTCGGTAGTGGCCGTTGATGGCAGAGCCAGCAGCGGGAGTGGCCGGCAGGGGCGGTAGTACGGCTGCGTGCTGGTGGCCGTGCATCGTGAGGAAGAAGAAGAGGAGAAGGCGCACGCGGGAAAGGATGGAGAAGATGGTGAGCAGTGAAAGAAAAAAAAATAGAAAAAAAAATAAAAATAAAATATGGAAAATTGGGAAAAATAGGAGAAAATTCCAGAAAATTTCAGAAAAGTTCTGGAAATTATTTTGAGGCTCGTGGAGCATACCAGAAGCTCGAGAATAGGATTTCGGGCTTGAAATGGTAGTCAATGAGGCAGCGTCAGCGTGGACGATTGATCGATTTTTCCTTCCAAATTGGATGAGGTAAATAATCATTTCTTTTTGAATTATTTGCTTATGTGAGATGTTTTGAAATATTATAATGTGAAGAATTGGTTGGATTTAAACCCATGGTTGGGGTTGGTTGTAGTTGTTGGCGGGTGGTTCTTGCGGTGAATAATAAACGTGTAGGCCCTAATGTGATGTTGATAGAATTGGGGTTTTGTGTGTTTGCCTCTAGGTTCGACCGGGAAGACAGTGATCCTAGAGGAACTTGAGGTTCAGGCTACAGTTCGTGTCGAGGTAGAGATGAGGTTTCGAGCCAGGTAAGGGACGGCCCCATGTGGAGGCGGCCTTGCAAGTTGGTAAATGTGTTTGATAATGATTTTATGTTGCATTTGCATGTAGTAGTTATCTTGTGTGATGCAAGATCTAGTGGTTAACTTGTGTGATGCAAGACCTAGTGGACCTATGGCCATATGGAGGACTAGTATGGTGGGGGCTGATAAGTTGATGCCTCAAACCTTAGTGGGTTGTGAGGATAAGTGGGCCTAGCCTCATTTGCATGCATTGGGCATACATAATTATCTTTATATTCATATTTACATGCATTGCACCCTTACTGAATCTTTATGACTCATGAGGTTTTACCTCATGTGTAGATATTGCAAGTCCAAAGGCAAGCAGGGATGGCGCCGGGAGGCTGTTGTGGCAATTAATTTTGTTGCCTGAGATGTGTTGTTGTGTATTCCCTTGTAATTTTTTATACGTATTCATGTAATTGAGTGTAAGCGATATTGAGCACTAGATGTATTTAATTGTTGTAATCATCATAGTGTGATAAATGATTGTGAGATTGTTCTTTGGATATGGCTTAGTTGGCCAAAATGAGTTTCGGACCAAGTAAGGATCAGCAAGGTACGTTATCATAAATCCCCAATACTCAGCGAAGTGTTTGCATGCTAGCTTTGTGCCTAGGTCACCTCTGGCTTGCTATGGGGCGAGCTAAAGAGAGGTGAAGCTCACTCGGGTTTCGAGTCTCGGTCCACTGTGTTTCTTGATTGAGTTGGGACCGATTCCTGAGTGGAGCGAAGGGAAGTACGAAGCCTAGTTACCACCTAAGGCGTTTCCTGTTGAAACATAGTCCAACCCTTCAGTCGTGGTTTGTTAGGTGAGTAATCCGGTCGATTATTTACCGGTGACCCCCGTAAGTGGGAGTGGGTCGTTGCAGTGGTGTAAGCCTTAATTAAGGAGAAATAAAGGCAAAAATTAAAGGAATGTGGAGTATTTTTATTTATTTTAATTTCTGAAAAATTTGGGCTTTTAATGCCCAAGAGAAAAAAAAAAAAAAGAAGAAAGGGGAGTGAAGGAACAGCAGGGGGCTGCCAGCAGCAGCAGCAGGCTGCAGGGCAGCCAGGCGTTCACAGGCGGGCCACGCTTGCAGCCGACCGCGCGTGCGGCTAGCGCCCAGCGGGCCCTGTCGGCCAATTTTTTTAAAAAAATTGGATTTTTTTGGGGAATTTTGGGGCATTTCTTAATTGATTTTGGGCCCGGAGGAATTTTCAAAATAAAAGGGATTTTTCGGGCATTTTGGAGAATAATGCGAAAATTTTGGGAAAAATTGAAAAAGATGAGTTTTCCTCCAAAAATTGGTAATCAATCAACGGATTGTTTTAAATGGTGATTTTTATGGAGCCCGGTAAAAAAAATTCTTGGTTGGAAAGAATTTGAAATAATTGAGAAAATGACGTTGGGCGTTTAAATGGGATCTTCTTTTTAGCCAATGCGGTGTGGTTAAAGCTTAACTTCGCTAGTGAATCCTAGGGATGAGGGAAGGGAAGGACAAGTCTAGTTCCCACCTAGGGCGTTTCATCTTGAAATATGGTCCACCCTTCATCTAAGGCCGGGCAGGTGGACAATTTGGGTAATTGTTCATGAGTAACACTCGTAAGTGGGAGCGAGGCGTTACACCTAGTAGTGGGGGCCGGGGCGTTACAGCTGTAGGCCAATGAGAATCGATTATTTGTGAGAAGTCGACTATGGGTTGAGTGAGAGTCAACTGTCGACAACAAGAGTCGACTATGGGTGTCAAGGAGTCGACTGTTAATTAGAATAGTCAATTGCTAGACTCCAACAGTTGGATTTTTCGACCGTTTAAAGATCCATTGGAAGCTTCACTATAAATATCAAGAAGAGAAATCTGGAGACGGCTATTGCTATATCATTTCCTATCTTCCTAAAACACACCCAAGCTCTCAAGCGCTCAAGGAAAGCAATCCAAAGCTCAAGCTCAAAGATATATCCTTTGGAGCTCAAGGCAAAGGAGAAGAAGATATCCTTTCCATTTGTGGTAAATTGTATTTGTATTCATATTTGCCTTGTATAATTGTTCTTGTTTTCGTGTCCATATTTGTCTAAGATTGTTGGACTTAGGATTACATTATAACTTCTTTAATTGTGGATTGTGAGTGGCCTTCTGAAGCCCAAGTAATCTCGGTGTGTTGTTGTATTAGTTTCTGGGGTGAGCTAATGGGAAAACCTCGATGTTGTGTAAAAGTTTCCTAGGTGAGCTCGTTGAAAACCTAGGTGTGATTTTAGTGAAACTTCAAGTGTCGAGTTGACCTTGAGATAGTGGAGTAGGTGTAATACCCCATATTGCGTAGTGTTAAGTAAGTTCAAGAAACTAGAAATCGGTTTGAGAGTTTAGTTAAGAAATTGTCGAATCGATGGAAGAGAGTACCCCAGAACGTAAATATCTAAAGAAAAATATATGTCATTGACGAGTGTCTTAAGTCGAGATTTATGACACTAAAAGCAATCGGAACAAAGATAGTTTTTGGTATAGCTAATTTTCAGCCTGAAAAATCAAATGATCATAAGGGATGTAATACTCGAGATTTTTAGATTCAGATACTTGAGGAAATAGGTTATTTCAAGGGATTGTGGAAATTTGGAGACAAAAGTTCAGTTTCTAAGCCAATGGCAAAATCGTAATTTTTGAGGTTCGGGTAAATATGTAATTTATAAAAAAATCAGGGGTATTAACATAATTAATCCTTTCTTCAGGGACTAAAATGCAATTAAGAATTGCTCGAGACTAGGTTGAAAATGGTCTAAAAGCAATTACCTGAAAGGTTTGGGCCAAAGTGTAATTCTTAGAACTTCACGACTGGATCATTAGGGTAACGAATTCAGCCAATTAACCATTAGAAGACTCATGATGACTTTGGAGATAGGATAGAAGCTCATAATGATCCTTGAGGTGGCAGATAAGATGTATAATGACTCTCTTGAGGTGGTAGATAAGACTCATGATGACCTCGCAAAGTGGCAACACGTGATTGGTTATAGAAGTTTGCTTAGCCTCCAAGTTTGCTTAGTCTCCAAGCTAAGGACATGTGGAAAGCACTCATGATGATGCATAATGACCCCCTTGAGGTGGTAGATAAGATTCATACTGACCTTACAAGGTGGTGACATATGATTGGCCACTTGAAGATAAAACTCATGATGGTTTTAGAGATAGGATTTGATTGGAAAGATTTGTTATGATTACTACTCAATCCTAGCACTATAAATAGCATACTCATGGCTAAGAGTTTTCTCATTCAAAGTTGTGGTAAATTTGTGCAAGACGAGAGAGATTCGAGCTTAGTGGATTGAGGGCTTTTGTTCCTAGAGAAGAAGAAACACATAAAGCACATGCGAGGCAGAGCACTTAGGTACGGTGTGAGGGCATCTGAGGAGATGGTTTGGTCAAAAGACTTGAGAATTTGCAGGAAAATTGAGGCGTTCTGAGTTCGTTTAAGGTGAGTGTTGTACCGAAAAACTTGGTTTTGATTTTACCTAAACTTGATTTGGTTACATGCAAAGGGTTTTGTTTCATGTGAACAATTTAACTTGTGATAGTTGTTTTCATATGGGAGGTTCATCCCAAAATGTTTATGCAACTGCATTGAATTTTATGTGATAAATTATGTAAATGAAATATTGTTTTATATGATGCATTGATTCATGGTATGTGGCATTGGCATGTTTTTGTGTTTATTCATGTGGCATGTCAACTTGTGACGTGGCACTTAAGTGATAGCATTAGGGAAATGTGCCAAGGATTAATGCCCACTTGTGATGGGGGCTGAGAGTGGACACCACCCTTGCAAGTCAACAAGTGGCGGGGTTGAAAGTGTACACCACCTCGAATTGGCTTAAGTAGCGGGGCTAAGAGTGGACACCACCACTGGGCTTTTGAGTGGTAACATTGTTTCCGAGCTGGACGTGGATTCCCAAGGATAGTGTTCATTATCATGTGGCCAGGATTTGTGTTGTTGTGGTCCGAAATGCTTCTGAGTGGGAATGTAACGATGATGGGGGAGATTCCCAAGTTCATGCATTGATGTTTCCCTCTTAAGCTAGGATGGTGTTGTGCCAATGTGTCGATGTGGTTGGATTACCTTTAGAAAGATTGCATTTTCCCCAGTTGGGGTTAAGTGTTGTGTGGGATTCTCTTGGGTTAGGTCTTGTCATGATATTTTAGTTTGTTTTATGGTTTTGCATACATTCATGAAAATATTTTGAACTCTCACTTATATGATTCAACATCTAATTTTAGACTTTGTCCCTAGAATATTCAAACGTTTCAAGTGGTTGCAATGGCGTAAAATGAAAGGGAATTGTCGAGGAGTAACAGTTGTTAGTAGATTGTACGTAGCATGACTATTAGTTTATGATGTATTTTATTTTGGTGATGTCATGTTGAAACGTTGGTTCGGCTTTATGCTATGAATAAAGTGGTTTCGGTTATGTTCTATTTGAGGTTTCAATCTAGCTTCCGCATTTGAGATGATTTATCTGTCTTAGTTTATTAATTATTAAGTTTAATATACTGAGAAGTTGTAACGGGGTTGTCGGGGAACAATTTATGTGGTGAGTTATGTTGAAAACTTATATCCCCGAAATCTTATATTATCTAATGCCTTAGGAAAAATGGGGTGTTACAGTAGGTGTTGGAGACACCGAACCATTATATATTCTTGTGTTGCTATTGTTGTTTGCATATTTATATTGCTATCACACCAAACAACATATATATATATATATATATTTATAACAAGTATTTTCTTTGTATAAGAAAAGCTTAAGAGTTTTAAAAAGGGAAGAATTCGATTTAAATAAGTTTTTAATCCTCAATTCACCCCCCTCTTGAGTGGCCATTGGGTGTCAAGGGACCAACAACTTAGACCAAGCAGCCATTGAGGTAGCTAAAGGAAGCGGTCGTGGGTGGTTATTAACCCATAACGGGCTGATTGTCACGTCCTTCATACAGAGGAGATGGTAGCCGCTAGGGGATTGGTGCCCATCTTGCTTTCTTTGTCTTCTCCTCGCTAAGAAGCAATATAGCTAAATGGTAACTGTTGGGTGCGAGGAGAAGATTTTAGAGTGCAACCCTGTAACAACCCACTTTTTCAAAGGCATGTCACTATGTTGGGATTTTTTTTTCTTTAATCACAAATGATTTCTTCAATATAAAAATTTTCATAAATACATCACAATTTCCTCAATACAAGAACAATATCTTAATGCCACGAGCATCGTACTTGAAAATCCTTAACATATACACATTTAACATTCTAGATGATAAACTAAGGAATGATAACTTATCATTTACGGAATCAGAATCGAAACCTAACGAAATATTATAATTTCAAGGAAATAAATCCATACAAAATCGTTCAACAACCACAATATTACAATATCCATCCAACATATTAAAGATAAAATAATTGAAACAACTTGTCCTAGCCCCGGCGTAGGACCTATCACACGACTGCCAACACAATTAGACTTTAGCAACCCGTTTACCTCTTTGTCTGCTCGTCTTGTCTAGAACGTTGAATATTCTAGGGACAAAAGTCCAATATTAGATGATGAATCTTCTAAGTGAGGATTAAAATAAATTTCATGAATGAATGATGCATGTGTTGAGCCAACTTGCTTCAATCAACCTATTGTGTATTTTGATGTTTAATAAAATATAATTTTAGTAAAATTATTTTTGGTATATTTAAATCCCATAATCAAATTTTTTATATGTATTAAGTATTATAGTATTTTGTGTATCAAAATAAATCAAGAAATGTCATTTCTTTAAGTCTGAAAGATTATCACATTATAAGGATACATATAAGAAAATGTTTTCATTTTGAAAAACTATCTTCCGATATTTTGATAACTAATATTCATTGATGTTAAAATGATTTTCAATAAATTTTTCAAGAAATAGAATGTATGTATTTTGGAGGTGGTAAAATTTCTAAATCCCGAATTTGTACTAAAACCAAAATTCTATTTTTTTATCGTTTTGGATTTTGATTTGTTAGATATTTTTATTGAATCCAAATGAGAGGTACTTTCTTATTTACATTTATGTTTTAATGTAAATGGAAGGTAAAATAAACTAAAGAAATATAAATATTTTGTAATGTATACATGTTATATGGATTAACCTTCAAACAAATGCTATTTGTATAAAATCTATTTTACGTAAAATTGGCCTCAAAAGTCGACTCTTGGTTCAATGGAGTCGACTCCCTTTAAGCTGAAGTCGACTCTTGGTTTAATGGAGTCGACTCCCTTTAAACTGAAGTCGACTCTTGCAAAGTTAGAGTCGATCCAACCGAGAGCATGTTATGTAGAGTCGATCTGGCAGTAGTGGTGTATTTCGAAGAGTCAACTCTAGCATTAGAGAAGTCGACTCCTAGACTCCAATGATCGAATTTTTCTAGTCGTTACAGATTTGTTGGAAACTCCACTATATATATTAAGAGGAGAAATCTGGAGAAGACTAATGCTCAATCAAGATCCATCATCCTAAAGCACACCTAAGCTCTCAAGCATCCATTTCAAGCAATCCAAGGCTCAAGCTTAAAGTCAAATCTTTAGAGCCCAAGGCAAATGAGATATTCTCTCCAAGTGTGGTAAAAATTGTATCATTATATTTATTTATTTGCCTTGTAATATTTGTTCTTGTATTCATATCTATATTAGTCCAAGTTTGTTGGACATAAGATTGTTTATTTGTATTAATTGTGGATTGTGAGTAGCCTCCTAGAGCCCAAGTAATCTAGGTGTATTCATTGTATTAGTTTCAGGGGTGAGCTAAGGGGAAAATCTCGGTTTGGTGTAAAAGTTTCCTAGGTGAACTTGTTAGAAAACCTAGGTGTGGTTATAGTGGAACCTCAAGTATCGGGTTAACCTTGAGAGAGTTGAGTAGTTGTTGGAAACACCGGACCACTATATATTCTTGTGTTGTTATTATTGTTTGCATATTCATATTGCTATAGCTCCCAGACAATATATATATTTATAACAAGTATTTTCCTTGTATAAGAAAAGCTCAAGAGTTTTTAAAAGGAAAGAATTCGATTTAATAAGTTTTAATCACTCAATTCATCCTCTCTCTTGAGTGGCCATTGTGTGTCAAGGGACCAACAACATGGACATGAATAAACAGACACCCTGGTGTAGCTTTGACCTGCATTCTAGCCTTGACACGAAACCCTAGGTAGTCACCCTGGCACTTAGCCTTGGGGAAATCCATCCCCAACACGAGAGACTTCTGTGGTATCCAACAACACTCGTTGGGTAAATACGGCTTCAATACGAGGGCAACTTCCAACCCCATCACAAGTATCAATATGCCAACAATATCATGCCAAATGAAAACATCTCATTTATCGATGCAATAAAACATGTATAGATATGACAAGATGCAAATAAATTGCATATAATTTAACAACCCTTGTGAAAATCATGGTTAATATAGGCAAAATATATCATGTATAAATTTATGGGGAAAACCACTCACCTTGTTTATGCTTATTGGGCTACCTCGGTATGTGTCTTGCCTTAAAATGTGTACATGGGTATATTTCTTTTCACACACTTGCCATGCACTTGGCGCGTTCCTAAACGCGCCCAAAGGCCAGTTGTCTTCTCTGGCCATTCCTTCACCGCCGCGAAACAATCGGCCGAACACCTTTGTTTTGGTCGTTAAATGCCCAGCTCCGGCGACTCGCTACTTTTCGACCAAGCTTCATAACCTCCTCGAAACACCTCCAAAATTCCCATAATTGATACTTGTGGCCTCGAGAGTAAAAGCCTTCTATCAACTCCTAACAATTTCTCCCAAATCTCTCGGTTCACACTATTGAAACTTGCTAAAAACCCATGTCTCATTCCATCTATTTATAGCCACTTCCGGCCACACCTTCAACCAATCACGGCCACACCTTGCACTGCAAGACCTCAGCCTAGGCCATGATGGCCGTAGGTAGCCTCGACCGATTAAGATATGGCCTTCCCAAGGGTGGCTGCTTGGCAACTAACAGCCATGGCAGGTTTCACACCTGCCTTGCTATTCGGTCCCTCATTTTTGCCTCTTTGCAATTTGGCCCTGCCTTCCCAAGCCCTCTAGTTCTCTAATTTTGCACTTCAACCCCACAACTTTGAAAACTTACACTTAAAACCCCAAAATTTTGGGAAAATTTCACTTATGTCCCAATAAAAATTACACTGAAGTCCTAAAAAATTCTCAGGTATTACATCCACCCTTCTTTAAAGAAATTTCATCCTCGAAATTCATACCTGCCTGGTTAAGTAACCAAGGCAAAACACAGCTCATTACCTCACTTCAAATTATCCTATATGAACCAAGATATAGCCATTGGTTTTTTTGTCCTCAAGTAAGTAGATACCACCCTTAACATTTGATAATATCATCCCCTAAGTACCTCAAACACATATCATTTTTACCCTTATTCGTGTTTACCACACGTCCAATACTTACAAGATATGATTTGTTTTTCACAGAATTTCCTATTGTAGCTCTTCATAGGCAATCATACACATCTCAAAATGATCTGTACCCCTCAATGAGTTCATTCTATGAATATATCTTCTATAACTATCTCTTTATTCACAAGACCTCTGCTCGAATTTCACTGTGTATCTCGGGTTCCGACCCGAGATTATATTCACTGATGTGTCATAGAGCCCCAATTATCTCTCTTATGCATTATTACAAACTCTCATGCCGACTTATCCATTAGGAAATAAGTGTACTAATTACATGAGTCAGTTCATTACGACCTAACTAGCATCATTATTCATCTGATTCCTCAAAAATCCTGACACGAGGTCCATTTCCATTTAGGAACGTTTAAGGGTTTATTAACCTTACTAGTCTTTGATGCTTGATTTTCACCCTCTGGCATGCATCACAGAGTGCCACCCTCCTAGCCACACTAGCCCTCATACCTGGTCATCAACAGGTACAACTTTGTGGCTCTTGGGTGCACTATACATCGAGTCTTATGTGCCTCATCTAAAATCCTTTGCCTTAGTTCCCAAAGGTTAGGCACGTATATCCTACCCTTAAACTTGAGAATACATTCCTGCATCTCAAAAATTAGAATTCTTGGGCTGGCCAAGCTCATCTATCCATAGACATATATGCTTGTCACCCACATATGCCTCATGTATCTTGTTCACTAGATCCAACTAAATCATCAGGCCAATGATAAGAATAGACGATCCCCTTGGCACTACACTCACAGCCAATAGGATAGAAGCCTCCAACAACTATCATTCACTGGCCGTCACCTAGTCACAACAGTAGGCACATTCCTACTTAAAGCATCAGGCACCTCATTACCACGTCCCGGGTGATATCAAATAGTGCAGTTGTAGTCCTTAAGGAACTCCATCCACCATTGATGCCTCATGTTCAGCTCCTTCTACGAGAACACATATCTCGACTCTTTATGGTCTTGTGAGCACATCGAATGTCACACCGTACAGGTAGTGCCTCTATAGCTTTAGAGCATATACCACAGATGCCAGCTCCAAGTCATACATCAGGTAGCTCACGTTTTGCCTCTTCAATTAGCATAACTCATATGCAATCACTCGTCCATGTTGCATTAACACGCAACCCAAACCTACCTTCGAGGCATTAGTATAACAACATAATCCTACAGGCCCACTAGGTATTACCAAAATAAGTGTTGAGGTCAACCTGCCTTTGAGCTCTCGAAAGCTCACCTAGCATCTCCTCACAAGTCCCATCATGGATGTAACCATTCCACAAAATCTCTTCATGAGTCTCCAATAATAGCTTGCCAATCTCAACAAGCTTCTCATCTTGGTTACTTTAGTTGGCTGCCACTTTGCCAAATCTACCACTATTTCTTCGACCAAGATTACATGTTCTCATTTTTCTTTTGACAGTTATAGTCAACATAGCAAATATCTAGGTTAGGTCATCTCCAAAGCTTCCAACCATTTATAGACAGTTAGGGATCCTACCATAGTGCTCTGGTCCCTTGGGACTTAGACTCTAGTCCACACATAACAACCACGGTGCTACCTAAACTTCAACATTTGATCATCTCCGCAGTTCACTATGTTGCTCTGACCCATGGGCCTCATACCCCTGCTGCGAGCCAGCCCACAGTCCTCCAACTGTGCTAGCCATGTTGCTCCGGTCATCAATCGTCACGAGCCCATCACCAGTTTTTTGCCTTAGTCCCTAGGCTCAGGTCCGTTGTTATAGGCTATGTAACTGTGGTGTTATCGTTATGTTAGAGCCTTTTATCCCATCTTTGAGAGCCACGATTGTCCCTCTCTTTGTCACTTCTTATACGTCTTTAGTACCAGCCATAATCTCCAAATCTCATGGTGCATATGATAATCAATTTAGATTTCATGTTCACAGACATGGAGCCTCATGCTCTCATCATTTATTTTACTATTGTTACGACCTAGGAAGCAAATCTTGGTCATAAAATCCATCGTGATGCTCCCGAAAATGCCACTCAGGATTGCCAAAACTCACGCTTGAAGAATTTGGCATACAATTGGTGCTTCCTAATAGTTCCCAACATTATCCTCAATGTTCCTCATGCTCATCTCTTTTCGAGGAATACACCACTATGTCACCAATGAATACGATCATAGATTTGTCTAGATAAGACTTTAGATGCCCGGTTTACTAGATCCACAAATGTAATTGGTGCATTGGTCAAACCATAAGGCAATATCAAATCCTCATATTTGCCACATCATGACTTAAATGTCGTTATAGGAATGTCTCATTCCCTTATCTTATCCTTAACTTCACATTAATTTTAGAAAATATTCTAGCCTCTTGCAGCTGGTCAATAATTTATCAATTCTACGTAAAAGATACTGACTCTTAATTGTCACCTTATTCAAAGCCTGATAATTTATACCCATATTAATTACAATCAAGCCATACATAGCTAAGCGACCAATAACCTCAAACTATCAACAACAAGTTCAATCTCATTATTAAGAAATAAACCTAACAAATTTTTTGAAAATGCACCCTGGTATTTCTTTCACTATCTTAACTTTCCTACGGCTTTTCATTGACTACATGTGCCTGCACCACATATCCATAGGCTCCTTATATTCACAACTTGCTGATATGATCTTTAACGATTGTCCAGCTATACATCTCACAATTTGTCCACCAAGGCTAACTAGACTAACTGTCTTTTTCCCAAAATCTCACGATACATGAATTCCATTCAAAATCGAAATTTTGGATCTCTAACGGATTCAAGTCTATTAAGAACATAGCTTCTGCCTTTTCTAACCCAACGTCCTAACACATTTGCTATCACCTATCTCCCTTAAGCTTATAAAAGATTTTCATAACCACAAAGACAACAATCCATAACCCTACCACTAGCTAGAGCATGTAGATACTTACGTCACCTATGGTACTCCAATCCTCGCTGGACCATTAGCAATATCCGGCATGGTTCTCATAGCTTAGGAGATTCAAACCCTATTTCCTCAACGTTATTTCCGAAAGACCCACTAGATTTCCTTTTTAAAAAACTCTAAAGATTTACCATGAATCCTTGGATTCTCAATGACCGTTAATTAAAGTCAACCCCTCAAGGAAACTCCTTAGGAATCCGAAACCGTTTTATCTCTGAGGATCCCATATCCTTAATCAATCAGATCACATTTACCTAGTTCTTCCCAACCATCTTCTATAAGCTCAAAAACAACCCAACCTCAGAAAGCTCAACTCACCTATATGAGTTATGAGACTCAATTGGACTAAGTTGATCTTCCAAGACCCCCTCTTCGAGTTCTCCTCATGCTTCGAGTTTTTGATTAGGCATACTAGTTTAATCAGTCCCCATTCTCAATCATTGTCGAACCTCCAGGGATTCTTTACCTATGTAAACCTTAAATCTCAATAATGATTCAAGTCCCCATGCGGTTTCACAAGGCATAACCTACTCACATGTCCCTTCTCACAGACTTTCAAATCCCTGAACCCTCTTAGCACATTGTATAGTGGTCATAAACTCTGTCGCCTAGGTCTCTCCTTGCAGCCTCATCCTCAACCAAGAATATTCTATGTCTCGAAATCAATAATCCCTAAGTCTCCAAGTATGGTTAGCTCTGATACCAATTGTAACACCTTGCTTTTCCAAAGGTATGTCACTATGTTGGGAATTTCTTTTTCTTTCATCACAAATGGTTTCTTTAATATAAAAATTTCCATAAATACATCATAATTTCCTCAATATAAGAACCATCTCTTAATCCCACGAGCATCGTGTTTGAAAATCCCTAACATATACACATTTAACATTCCCAATGATAAACTAAGGAATGACAACTAATCATTTGCGGAAGTAGAATCAAAACCTAATGGAACATTGTAATTTCAAGGAAGTAAATCCATAAAAAATCGGTCAACAACCACAATATTACAATATCTGTCCAACATATTAAATATAAAATAACTGAAATAACTTGTCCTAGCCCCGACATAGGACCTATCACATGACTGCCAACACAATTAGACTTTAACAACCAGTTTACCTTTTTGTCTGCTCGTCTCACCTAGAACGTTGAATATTCCAGGGACAAAAGTCCAATATTAGAAGATGAATTTTCTAAGTGAGGGTTAAAATAAATTTCATGAATGAATAATGCATAGACATGAATAAACAAACACCCTAGTGCAGCTTTGACCTGTATTCTAGCCCTGGTATAAAACCCTAGGTAGTCACCCCAACACTCACCCTTGGGGAAATCCATTCCCAGCACGGGACACTATTGCAGTATCCGATAACACCCATTGGGGAAATGCGATTACACTACAAGGGAAACTCCCACCCCATCACAAGTATTGATATGCCAACAATATAATGCCAAATGAAAATATCTTATTTATCGATGCAATTAAACATGTATAGATATGACAAGATGCACATAAATTGCATATAATTTGACAACCTTTGTGAAAATCATGCTCAATATAGGCAAAACATATCACTTATAAATTTATAGGGAAAACCACTCACCTTGTTTAAGCTAATCGGGCTACCTCGGTATACGTGTCTTACCTCAAAATGCATGCTTGAGTATATTTCCTTTCATGCGCCTGCCAGGTGCCCACAACCACTCACTTAATGCGTGCCTGCACGCGCCTGAAGGCCGATCTTCTTTTTCGGCCATTCCTTCACCGCTGTCTACCAAGCTTCATAACCTCCTCAAAACACCTCCAAAATTTCGAGAATTGATCCTTGTTGCCTCAAGAGTAAAAGCTCTTTATCAACACCTCACAATTTCTCCCAAATCTCTTGATTCACACGATTGAAACTTGCTAAAAACTCTTGTCTCCTTCTGGCTACTTGTAGCCACTTTCGGCCACACCTTCGGCCAATCACAACCACTCCTTACACCGCAAGGCCTCGGCCTAGGCTATAATGGCCCTAGGCAGCCTCGACCGGTCGAGATACCACCTCCTTGACAGTGGCTGCTTTGTGACTAACTGCCATTGTAGGTTTCACACTTGCCTTTCTTTTTTGTCCCTCAATTTTTGCCTCTTTGCACTTTGACCCTACTTTCCCAAGCCCTCAAGTGCTCTAATTTTGCACTTCAACCGATAGCCTTGAAAACTTACACTTAAGCCCCCAAAATTTTGGGAAAATTTCACTTATGCCCCAATAAATATTACACTTAAACTTATAAAAATTACACTTAAGTGCTCATGAAATTCTCAAGTATTACAAGACTGGTGTTCTAGACACGAATTCCATTTACATGTCTGGCATCAATGCTTTTCTGCTCTACTTTACTATCCTCCCACGTGGTGAGAATTGGTACTTCCTGATTTCCCCGTAGGACATGGATGAGTTTGAGCGTTATCTTGCGATAGTAAGTTCTCTCTTTGCTTCCTTCTGTAAGGGTCCCATTTGCTGATTCTTTTGTTCCCTTTTGTAACACCCCGTCTCGCCAGGCGTGTCACTATAAGGGTATTCTCGGGATTTCTTTTTTTTTTTCTCTTCAAGTTCAATACGCGTGGTATATCAAGAACAATCTTCACATGCAGATACAAAACCCCGCGAACCCCAGCTTTGCCCGTTTAACTATCAAGATCAATAATATTAAACTAAACGAGTCTTAATACAACGCAGCGGATACATTAATACCAAAACACCATAGTTTCTTACATTATATTTCCTTAGTAGGATACGCAATACAGATCAAATGTTAACATTGCTAATGTACAACTGTTCATTTACAACCTGAAATACGTATTAAAGCCTCCAAATATTACAACGACTATCAAACTAAACACCATTGGCCTTCAACCGGCCACGTCCTTGCTCTCACAACAGTCCCTGGCTGGAACGTTAAATGTTCCAAGGGCACAACCCAGGTTAGATGATAAACATCTAAGTGACGGTATGAAACAGTTTATATAATGCATGAAAGACACACGAGCATGGCATACTCAGACAAACGAAAATATGCAAGACACGTCTAACTTGAGAAATCTCCCTGACATACTCAACCTCCCGTGGAAAACACCATTCCACACACCGTTGGGGTTGACCTTGCCGCGACATACTTAATCCTCGAGTGCCCTACCGTGTCACTCGATCACTAGCCCCGGATGCCGTACCATGTCACCCGATCACCAGCACAAGCCCCGGGTGCCTTACCGTGTCACCCGATCACCAGGATTAACCTTGTCCCATTCCCAATTAGACCCCATCCCGTCCCACACAGAAACAACATTGACACGAATATCAATACCCCGATGATATGAAAATCACACGCTATGCACCGACTCTTTTATAAGTAAAAACAGTTGATGCAATACATTACATGATCAATATGCAAAGGATGTCACATATACATAAATAAAGTGCATAAGCATAGCATCCCAAGTCCTGGTGAGACCGCCCACCTGAACCCACTACACTCTCACCAAGACATTTCCAAACAAGGGTAAAACTAGAGACAAACCACTCACCTCGAACGTAAACAGATCGCCTCATTTCTTGTGCTACACCTCGATTTGCGTGCCAAATTCCAAATACTTGAGCTTATACTCAACCTCTATCCACAACACATCCTAAACATCATATTTAATTAAGGAAGCATTAAGATCCATTTTCCTCAATTTTTCCATAATTTTCTCTATTTTTCTCCCATTTTCACCTCAGTAATTCCAAAATAATTATCTCCTCAGATATTTTTCAAAATATTTTAACACAATAATTCCTAAAATAATTAAATAAAAATATTCGAATTAAAATTATCGAAATGGCCTATTACATGCGCTCTCACGCGCCCTGCGCGTGGCTGCGCGTGAAAGCTGGCGCGTGCAGCCACGCGCGTCGTCTTCTTCCTCAAGACCGGCCGGCGACGACCCCTCTGATGACCGATCTGAGCATACTGCCTTCAAGCCTTTGATGATTCGATCCCATTGGTGCCATTTTTTGGCCGAAAGGATGCCGAAAAAGCTGCCAAATCAGCAGTTGCAGGTCCGGCGAGGCAGACCGCTTTGTTTCTTCGAACAGCCTCCAATTGCACATGAAAACTCACAAAACTCTCCAGAATGGCTCGCCTTGATGCAAGGATGAAAAACCCCCTATTCACTGTCCTCGATTCACACCAAATCGCGGCCTATTTTTGTGCAAAGTTTCGGCCGAAATCCTAGGTTTTTATAGTCGTTTTCTGGCCAAAAACGGACCAATCAATGGCCATTCCTTGGTCACCAAGCACCCTAGCGCCGGATACAGCCTTCCCTGCACCTCCCTCGGCCGTCCCATCGCCGAATTCGGCCTCCACGTGAGGTTGATTGTGTTCACACCTAGCTTTTGGTTTATTTCACTTTCACCCCCTATTTTCTTCAAATGCCATTTTTCTCCCTTTCATGACATCCCTGATAAATCCAACTACACCATTAAGACCCTCAAGATTAGTATTCTTCATTTGGTCCTTGAAACTTCTGAAAAATTACTGTTTTGACCTCCCTCGGGCAAAATTAGAAAACTGCACTTTAGCCCGACTGATCGTTTTGACCTTAAATCCATTTCATTCAACCCGAAATCACTTAAGGGTTGTTCTACACATTAAATATTGGTAATTGACACATTCCGTTAACTTTTCGGATATATCTAACGTCGATTTGGTTTTCTCAGCCCAGTCGACAGCTGTACCGAAAACTGTTTTTGATCCAATTTCTTTCATCACTAAAAATCATAATTTAAATCACTCATCGATACTATACCATTTTCCTTGGCTATCTAGGGTCCGGGGTACTCCCTCGAGCCACTTCGGTCTTTTAAGACTGCAATAGTGTGTCCTAAAGCCTTATTCTTTTGATAATTCCACTTGTACCCTTCATCAAATATTATTTATGATCTCAAATCATTCCTGGGTATTACATTCTCCCCCCTTTAATAAATTTCGTCCTCGAAATTTGATCCGCGATAATTGTATCACCATTATTGCGAATGACTTCCGATTGCAATGTCCTAAATACTATTCTTAGTCTTTAACAATCATTCATAGCTTATGTCTCCATATGGTTTGAGTTTACCAGACTCGTTTCTTATCTTCCAGAATATCCCGTTGTAGCTCCATATCGGCTGCTACTCAACTCCCAAAATAATTTATAAACCCTAATATCATTCCCAACTGTGTCCTCAAATTACTTTTTATCTGGCTCTTAAATCTCCCAACCCAATATCAAGATCACACCAAGATTGAGCTAACTCGGCGCCATGATGGCATAGAAATTGATAACATTGAACTTACTCAGCGTATCTTTCTCTCAATTATCTCGATCGCGTATTATCTTTAGGGGTAATTTCTTGGCCTCTTACGGTTGGTCATGCAAATTATCCACTTAGGTTTCCCAAAAAAAACACAATTTCTCTTACAACAACCTAACATCCTGACATGTTACTATTTCTCTTCCAAACACACTCCATCAATCAGATCAATTTATCTCAGCTCAAAACTCCCGTGTCGTTTCAATTTATCGACAACCTTCCATAATTATACACGTCCTTCATTTGTGGCTCCTCAACTTAGCACCGCTAAGTGTTCCATTTCAATCCAACGGTGCTTCCCATATTTCTCCACATGAGAATAATCTGTCTATTGAGTCAAACAAGATTCCTGTTATCCCCAATTCTAGGAGTTGACCTAATCTCGTCCTTATTAGGCGATCTAGTTTTCACACAACTCTTTAAGAGAAAACCTTTCTGGTTAGCTTTTGATTCTCACTGGGTCTTCAACAATACCTAGCATAATTATAACAGCTTAACCTACTGTCTTGCAACCCAAATAAATTTTCGTAGTGGAACTAAAAACTCATGTCTTCCTTTATAACAGCTTAATCATATGTTTTCTCAAATCATAGCATGTCTCTCGAGAAGAAAAACACTTTCAATTACCTATCAACTTATAACTTACCATATCCCTATGTTGATTTTGTTTCTTTTAATCCATCAACTCATGTTCTCAAGGGTGCCTAGGTATACTTACCATTGCTCCAACTTTTTTTATATCTCCAAAAACAAGGTTTGAAACAACTAAATCGCAGCTAACTGCTAACAATTCCTAGGGTGTGTAATATTAAATACACTAAACTAAGAGCCAAGTCGATAACAATAATTAAATTCCTCCCAAAGCGATATCTAGAAAACAATCATCCCACTTTTTCCTAAGCAACTTCACGGCACATGTTTATACCAAGGATTACTTCATTCCTAGTTAGGAGCTACCTCGACCTAGGAGCATTATTACTATTTCACCACAACTCCTGAATTTCCCGAGTGTATTCATCACTTCTTAGTAACCTTACTTCACGAATTTCTGTCATGAACGTAATTATCCTAGAAGAATCCTTTACATATCTCTGTTAACAGCTTGCCAAACATTGTTTCGTCACTTGAGATTACTTTTCCTTCTTTCGATTCTTTTTTTGATTATCGACTACCATAATCCACATAGCAATTATCCTGCTTAGGTTATCTTCCAATCCTTCAACCTTTCCATAATGATTTAGGGATCCTGCCACGATGCTTTGGTCCCTTGGAACTTGGACTCTAAACCATACATAACATCCTCAGTGTCGCCCAAACTTTGGCACCTGACCGTCTCCACAGTTCACTGTGTTGCTCCGACTCGTAGGTATCACAACCCAAACCGCGAGCCAACCACCAGTCCTCTGCCTTGGTCTCTAGGCTCAGATCCATTGTTACAGACCAACACCAATGGTGTTATGTTATGCTAGAATTCCTCATTCCATCTCTGAGAGCTACAGTGGTTCTATTGGTGCTAATCCAACTCATTGATCTTTTGGATTCCTAATGTTCTTTTCCAGAGTAACACTCAATCGTATCGAGCACCCTTATCCTAACCATTCCTAAGACTTCGGATTTCTTTCTCACAATTTAATCTCTTTTACTTTCCAAATTTGTTACGCATGTGACAGAACCTCGCGCTCATGTTGCTACTCTTGCAGACGTTCATAATTTATCAAACACTCCAACATCAATTGTATTTTCAGTTTATCATTTTCTAAACTTATACTAGATCGTTCAACCATATTCTCGTCACTGCCGTATGCTTAATCTATCACAAGATTAGCTTAGAAATTTCATTCTCCTTATATGTTTATTCCACGATTGACTTTCAACTAACACTCACTATGCAGGTCATTATGTCAATCATTCCTATTTCTTTGAATCTATTAGGACCAACTTCAAGTTTGCTAAGACCTAATCAAATCCCAAGATATCTTTACGAGCTTAATCAAGCTTTAGCAAGCCTATCTCATTGCTTGATGCCTTAAAACTCAAACCAATACTTTTATGACTACCTCTCAGTCCTTGGTAATCATCGTTATGCTAGCTATTTTCTTTGAGTTTGTATCTTCTTAAATCGGCTAGAATCATTTCAAGCTTAAAATATAATCGTCTTAAAATATAATCGTCTCCACAGGTTGGAATACCATTTTATCTCCAAGTATATACGGTACACGTAAATTTTCTTTTAGCAACCTCAATAGTCATACGCATAATTCCCTTATCCCAAGATTTTTCTAATTTCCAAGGTTTGTTTTAAATCACAAATCTCTAATCTATCGTTGTTCCCTATATTATTTACAATCTCAAAATAATCAAGTAAGGTTCCATTTTGCAAATTCTCTATAAGCTAAAAGATTCTTTCAACTTCCAAGGGAAAATTCTAATCCCCAAACATGCGAACTTTACGTTCCGTAACCTAGTAGTTTTCGATCGCATCTCGACCTTAACTATAGCTGATTTATGGTCGTCCCCTCTTTGTCTTGTAATGACCATATGTAAGGGAAATAAGTTTAGATCATACTCCAAAATTTTACTCGAAAGAGAAATTCTTATTGCCACCCAAAATTTGCTACCTAAATCTCCAATTGCAACCAAGAATATTTCTAAAGCTCCGAAACAGGAATTTGATCCTCAGTCAATGCTGATTCGTTTTCCTCGTCTGATCCTAACTAATATCCTTGATAAAGCTCTTTCTTCTATAATTTTCCAAAACTTTCATAAGACTCAAATCTACACCTTAACTCTCTTTGCCCTTGAATAACATATGAAACCATACACATACAACTCGTTCTTATGAGTCGTTTTCTTAAGGTAATATTTCCTTATTTCCTCTGTCATCAATTCCGGTTTCTCTATCTCAATATCCCCATCAACAATTTCGGATTCCTAAAATCCTCAAATTCTATTTTCAAAAGCTTTTGTCGAATCATCCTGGGTTTCTTATTGGATCGTTCCTAGGATTCTCGATCTATACCAAATCATTCTTTCCCTTGAATCCTTATACCATTCGATCAAAACCTGACTTACAATTAGGTTGTGTCATATCAAACTAATCGTCCACAACTTGTTTCTTCTTAATAACCACCAGTTATCACAACATTTAGTGAGATAGATTTTAACTAATGATCTCCAATCTACGGTTTCCAAATCTTACGATTCCTCAGTTATGGTTTATCGAACCAACCTTACATTCGACCCATATTGTTGGATGCTAACTCCCAATCCAACATTCCATCACTTAGATAAATCTAGTATTTTCCAATTAATAATTTCAAAGACATCAACCGACAAACCCCCAAATCTCCAAGCAGGCATTTTGTCTTTATGACCTATCGGCTTCCTTCCCCTAAGTCTCCGTTTGAGATTTTCACTAGTTAGCCCAAACTGAATCCGTTCTTCTTAAGTCCTCATTCAGATATCTAACTTAACCTTAAGATCTTCAAGTCGTTTTCCTTTCCCACGCCCTGGACAGGTTCTAATAATCTTCATCGTTTCACTTATCTTTGTCAGGGCATGACATCACCATCATTTAACATGTCCCAATTGGGAAGGTATTAAGAAAATTCCCTAAGATTCTTCCGAAAGAGATTTTATACTATACTTCAAGGTGTACCGGAATCACCAAAGTATTTATTCCTCAAAGGTTTTGGATCATATATCTCTTTCATTTCTACTACCCTCTTCACTAGCTTCCTAATTTCCAAAAGATGTGAATAGAACTTGTTCATCTCCCCTTGACGTTGAAAGTATATTCAAATTGAAAACCTCAAATTTCACCTTTCTAGAGTCTCCATACCATTTTCAACTATGTTCCGAATGTCTCATAGAATCCATAATCCCGTTCTAAGTTCTCATTCAATAGTTCTACCATGCTAAGTTCAACAACTTAGCCAAATCATCCTAGGGTTTTAACCTAGGGCTCTGATACCAATTGTAACACCCCGTCTTGCCAGGCATGTCACTATAAGGGTATTCTCGGGATTTCTTTTTTTTTTCTTTTCAAGTTCAATACGCGCGGTATATCAAGAACAATCTTCACATGCAGATACAAAACCCCGTGAACCCCAGCTTTGCCCGTTTAACTATCAAGATCAATAATCTTAAACTAAACGAGTCTTAATACAACGCAGCGGATACATTAATACCAAAACACCATAGTTTCTTACATTATATTTCCTTAGCAGGATACGCAATACAGATCAAATGTTAACATTGCTAATGTACAACTGTTCATTTACAACCTGAAATACGTATTAAAGCCTCCAAATATTACAACGACTATCAAACTAAACACTATTGGCCTTCAACCGGCCACGTCCTTGCTCTCACAGCAGTCCCTGGCTGGAACGTTAAATGTTCCAGGGGCACAACCCAGGTTAGATGATAAACATCTAAGTGACGGTATGAAACAGTTTATACAATGCATGAAAGACACACGAGCATGGCATACTCAGACAAACGAAAATATGCAAGACACGTCTAACTTGAGAAATCTCCCTGACATACTCAACCTCCCGTGGAAAACACCATTCCACACATCGTTGGGGTTGACCTTGCTGCTACATACTTAATCCTCGAGTGCCCTACCGTGTCACTCGATCACTAGCCCCGGATGCCCTACCATGTCACCCGATCACCAGCACAAGCCCCGGGTGCCTTACCGTGTCACCCGATCACCAGGATTAACCTTGTCCCATTCCCAAGTAGACCCCATCCCGTCCCACACAGAAACAACATTGACATGAATATCAATACCCCGATGATATGAAAATCACACGCCATGCACTGACTATTTTATAAGTAAAAACAGTTGATGCAATACATTACATGATCAATATGCAAATGATGTCACATATACATAAATAAAGCGCATAAGCATAGCATCCCGAGTCCTGGTGAGACCGCCCACCTGAACCCACTACACTCTCACCAACAAATTTCCAAACAAGGGTAGAACTAGAGAGAAACCACTCACCTCGAACGTAAACAGATCGCCTCGTTTCTTATGCAACACCTCGATTTGTGTGCCAAATTCCAAATACTTGAGCTTATACTCAACCTCTATCCACAACATATCCTAAACATCATATTTAATTAAGGAAGCATTAAGATCCATTTTCCTCAATTTTTCCATAATTTTCTCTATTTTTCTCCCATTTTCACCTCAGTAATTCCAAAATAATTATCTCCTCAGATATTTTTCAAAATATTTTAACACAATAATTCCTAAAATAATTAAATAAAAATATTGGAATTAAAATTATCGAAATGCCCTATTACACGCACTCTCATGCGCCCTGCGCGTGGCTGCGCGTGAAAGCTAGCGCGTGCAGCCACGTGTGTTGTCTTTTTCCTCAAGACCGGCTTGCGACGACCCCTCCGATGACCGATCTGAGCATACCCCCTTCAAGCCTTTGATGATTTGATCCCATTGGTACCATTTTCTGGCCGAAAGGACGCCGAAAAAGCTGCCAAATCGGCAGTTGCAGGTCCGGCGAGGCGGACTGCCTCGCTTCTTCGAATAGCCTCCAATTGCACACGAAAACTCACAAAACTCTCCAGAATGGCTCGCCTTGATGCAAGGATGAAAAACCCCCTATTCACTCTCCTCATTTCACACCAAATCACGGCCTATTTTTGTTCAAAGTTTCGGCCGAAACCCTAGGTTTTTATAGTCATTTTCTGGCCAAAAACGGACCAATCAGTGGTCATTCCTTGGTCACCAAGCACCCTAGCACCGGATACAACATTCCCCGCACCTCCCTCGGCCGTCCCATCACCAAATTTGACCTCCACATGCAGTTGATTGCGACGGCCGATTGTGTTCACACCTAGCTTTTGGTTTATTTCACTTTCACCCCCTATTTTCTTCAAATGCCATTTTTCTCCCTTTCATGACATCCCTGATAAATCCAACTACACCATTAAGACTCTCAAGATTAGTATTCTTCATTTGGTCCTTGAAACTTCTGAAAAATTACTGTTTTGACCTCACTCGGGTAAAATTAGAAAACTATACTTTGGCCCGACTGATCGTTTTGACCTTAAATCCATTTCATTCAACCCGAAATCACTTAAGGGTTGTTTTACACATTAAATATTGGTCATTGACATGTTCCGTTAACTTTTCGGATATATCTAACGTCGATTCGATTTTCTCAGCCCAGTCGACAGCTGTACCGAAAACTGTTTTTGATCCAATTTCTTTCATCACTAAAAATCATAATTTAAATCACTCATCGATACTATATCATTTTTCTTGGCTATCTAGGGTCCGGGGTACTCCCTCGAGCCACTTCGGTCTTTTAAGACTGCAATAGTGTGTCCTAAAGCCTTATTCTTTTGATAATTCCACTTGTACCCTTCATCAAATATTATTTATGATCTCAAATCATTCCTGGGTATTCCACCTTTCCTCACATGGTGCCTAGAGCACAGTGGTAACCAACACTATGAATTGGGCGTGCCTTGCTCGTTAGGAGGCAGAGACCTATGAGTGGATACAAAAATCCAACCACTGGAAGGAGGAGCGACAGGTTTTAAACATGAGGATCCGTCACTTAGAGTCAGATAAGGTGGGCCTACAAACCTAGCTCCAGGATCTCTCCATCAGTCACCTAGCTATCGAAATGGATGCCATGAGGTGGAAGGAGGAGTTAGAGATCCAAGAGAGAGCCTACTAGGAAAAAGTTACCTCTTTGTTAGAAGCTCAAGAGGAAGTCTTCGCCTGAAGGGAGAGCTTGCGAGCGTTGAGGAATGGGCAGCTGAGGCATTTTAAATGGCAGCATGTGTGCAATTAGAAATTGACAAATCACAGAGAATTGGAGATTGAAGAGGCTATTATCGATGCGGTGAAGTAGTATCAGTTGTCCAATGACTATTATCATCGTAAAGATAAGTATGCTAACTGCTTCTCCAATTTTGGCTTCTACCTTAGTCGTAGCTTCTTAGAATCCTGATGCCTCGAGGAATCACTCTCTGAGATGATATTTCTTGATGCCTTGTACTCTGTCATTCCTCTCATTTAGCGCAAGTACGAACCCAATGACCCTGGTCCTGGCGAGTGTGTGCGATAGGCATTGAAAAATGATCTAAGCAACTTGTTGGGCCCCTGGAGTCCCTTTACCCCCAATGCCAAGGAGGGCGAGGTCATGCCGGAGATGAAAAATATGATCCAAATGGTTGAGCACAACTTAGAGTTAGACCTAGCTACCGACGCTTCTCAAGGTTCGCCTCAAGGGGGATCGAAACTTCCGACCCATCAACCATCTCAGGATTAGCATAGATCTTCTCCTTTGTATTTATTTTAAATTTGTGCTATAAACAATGATATTTTTTACTTGTTTTTTGAACTACCCCCTTTTTGGATGCATGGGTTTTTAAAATACATTTTTTTTAGGCTTGTTTTATCATTGTCTTTAATGCATAATGATGAAAGATTGTCATTTTTGTTGTTTTCCTTGCTTCTTATTTGTTTTCTAGTTTTGTCTATTGTATTTGCTTCTTTTATTTTATGACCTGACCATGTTACAACTTGGGATGATGAGGTGCTTGCCATTCATTTCTTTATTCTCGTTGTGTGTGCGGGCTACCCACAATAGAAGTTTACCTACCCATCTTATTGCGTACTTGGATCTTTCTGAGAGGTACTTACAACCTTTGTTTCTACCATTCTGAGCCCATGTTAGGCATTGGATCTCAACTATAAAGCTGAGACCTGAGTTTGGTAGGGAGTCTGTGTCTGTCTCACCCTAAGGCTTCAAGGCTTCCATGCAGATCACCAAAATCGCGACACCCCGCCACGAGTCTCCCCAGAAGCTGCTCCTCAATAAATGGCTCTACATCGGATGATCACCGTGTATCCAAGTTTGACAAGAGTCCTAGCGCCAGATTCCAACCACGTGCTTGTTGGAAATGTATGCCCTAAAGACACGTTTTATTCAATTTATGGTAATGATGTTTTCTTTTAGTCAGTTTATGGCACATATATCATTTGCATTTAATTGTTGGAAAAGTGTCCATGCTATTAAGTAAGTGATTCATGTGATGGGTCATTCTTCACAGTTAGGCATGAATCATGGGTACTTAATATGCAAGAAAAATATTACTCTTGATCTTTTGATAGAACTGGGCATTCTATCATGATAAGATCATTGTGCAATAGATCCTAATGGAGGATGGCTTGCCTTAGCCAGTAAACAGTCCGTTTACTCTAATTGTACAAGCGCATTTGGAATGCGTAGAGTGGACCTGTGATAGAAGCTAATGACAAAGTACTAATTATCATGGAGCTAGTCTATCACTGCTACTACGTGGACGAGTACTCTAATACTTGAGTATTAGTTGGTGGTCTGGTGAACCTAGAGCTATATTCTTAGATTCACTGTAGGTGAGGTCTATCAAAGATCAGCAACCTTGTGAGTTGGGAGTGTGATTTTCTAATTAGCTAAGACAGACTAATACAAGATAGTTTCTGTGATTCACCCCCTTGTGATTGTCCAAGAATAATCTAATAATCCAGGGCCCTGGGAACGTGACTTAAGAATGTGTGCTTCTGGGTAGCTCCCAGTGATAAGCAAGTACATTCGAGTAGTCACGGATTATTGGACTAGTGATCTAAGGATGGTAGAAATCATTTAGAGAGGTGTTAGTACATTATTCCTTTCTAAATGATGGGTGTTACACAGAGGGGTATTTTCTTCATTACACTAATAGGTCAAAGACATCGCATATGCAAAATTATTC
Organism: Diospyros kaki; assembly: GCA_036245055.1. Lineage (NCBI taxonomy): Eukaryota > Viridiplantae > Streptophyta > Magnoliopsida > Ericales > Ebenaceae > Diospyros > Diospyros kaki. The sequence goes on from BSEG01000002.1 coordinate 25,507,129, forward strand.
GTGGGGTCAGTGTTACCATATGGTGATAGTTGGAATACTTAGAATGACAAAATATAGCTACTGGGTAGCAGGGATATTTTGGTCATTTTAGCAGCCATGAATAATTTGTCTTTTGGTCCCCAGGGTAGCTCGATGTAACTCATGTATTTTTTGATACATTTTGGCTTGTTGGGTAAATTACATTGAGAGAGAATTATTTAATAGTTCATTGGGTTTTAATTAATTAATTGGGCTAACCCAATTAGAGAATTAATTAAAAATGGACTTGGCCCACTAGGGTTTGGCCCACTAGGGTTTTTAACCCTTGGGTGCTCCCTATATATATATTCTCTCTCTAGTTGTTATAAACCTTAATTCTGATTTTCTCTTCTTCACTAAGAGAGGCCACGAGTTCGAGTCATATCTTGGAAGATCGAGAGATCTGATGCGAAGGAGCCGAAGGATCGCAGGACAGCCATCGTCTCCACAACGTGAAGAAGCTGTCGCCCCTCCTCCTCCTGTCGCCCCATTCCGTCCGGTAATCCGTAGGAAAAGTAAGTCTCCTAGACTCAAATCAATACGAGGATAGTTTTGATGCTTAAAACGCTTCCGTTGCATGCTTTGATCCTCGTTGTCGGTCCTTCAGTGCTCAGGTTTGCTAGGAGACCTAGAGCCAAAATGTAATACCTGGTATTAAATAATAAGAGAATTTTTGAGGATATGGGTGAAAATGATATTTAGCAAAGTTTCGGGCCTAAGTGTAATATTCAAAACTTAAACGAAAGATGAATGACTAAGTTAAGATGAGCCAATTGAGGAGAAATGTCACAATTGGGCAATATTTGATAAAAATCAAGAGATCTAGATGGGTTGAAGTCAAAAGCTCGCAATTAAGGGAGTCCGGGCAAAAGTGCAAATTTTGAAAAATATCAGTGGGAGGTCGAATCGACAAATTTTTTAGAAATTCCAAAAGGAAATGGAAAATATAGAACTTGAGGGTCGTTGTGGTATATTTAGAAAGATCAGGGACTCAAAGGAAAGGGCCGAAATGTCAAATGAAGAAAATAAGGGGGTGAAAATGCAATTTTGTAAAACTTACATAGTGGGAACGCGACAACCGCACATGGCCGCCGGCAGCTGCCTCTGGAGGCGTCGGGAAGGTCGCCTGGAGGTTGCTAGAGTAGCGTTAGGTGATGATGAAGCTGTTAAGGCTTGCTATTGGCCGAAAATAGCCTCGATGCGATCGGATTTAATGGCGAAAGTGACCGTCGATTCAGCCAAAATTTTTAAGGTCCAAATCTCATGATTTAGGGCTATTTGATCCATTTAGAAGCTAGATTTTGGGATAAGGAGATAAGATCAAGCAAGATTTGGTGGGTTTTTGCGTCGAAATCGAGTATAAATAGCTAACCAAAGCCGAGGGTTTCAAAAGAATCGAGAGAAATTTAGGGCGTTCGGGCTTGAATCGAGGCGCAAGGATAAAGGGCTTTTGTTCTTAGTGTTCTAAGGATCGATTCTGGAAATTTTGGGGGTGTTTGGTGTAGACTTGGAGAGGTTTTAGAAGCTTGGCCGGAAAGTCGAATCACTGCCGCCGCGACCTGCAACTCGATTTTAAACCAACCTCTGGCCACTTTTTTCGATGATTGAAGGTTCCATTGGAGTCGCCTTGAAGAGCTCTACAAGCCCCTATAAGAATTTAGGGCATTGGACGTCGCCGGAATTGAGGAAGACGACCGGAGAAGACAACCAGGCAGCGGCGCATGGCTCCCACTCGCGGGACCTCTAGGTGGCACGTGAGGGCGCGTGAGGTAGGGTTTTTGTGTGTTTTTAATTTCAGAATGTAAGTAGAAATATTTTAGGAATTATCATGGAAGAATATTTTGTAAAAATTAATGTTTGGTATTTTTAATGAATTTCTGAAGGTATAGATGTTTGAAAAATAAATAAAAATAGAAAACAAATTGTGGAAAAATAGAAACGTTGATTCCAAAGGTCTTAAATGGTGAAATATGAGTCAATTGGGTCATTGGAAGAGGGATTACGCGATTTTCAAGGTGTGACACATTTTTCGAGGTGAAATCCAGACTTTTCCTAATTGAGGTGAGTGGTTTGATTTTAGCTTTATCTTATCTTGAAAGTGTTTTTAAGTGCATTTGGTGAGTTCTAGTGAGCAATTATACCCTCCTAGACTTAGCTTGTTTTACAAGGTTTTTGCTTATGGTCATTGTGTTGACATTCGCTACATAGCATTAACTGATTTACTTTAAAATGTTAGTGCATGGCGTGTGAATTTTCATATCATTTGGGGTCTAGTTTCATTACATCATTGGGTTCATGTGGGGCGGGACGGGGTCTTCTTGAGAATGGGACACGGTTAGTCCTGGCAATCGGGTGACACGGTAGGGCACCCGGGGCCGGTACTGGTGATCGGGTGACACGGTAGGGCATCCGGGACTGGTAACCGAGTGACACGGTAGGGCACACGGGGATTAAGTATGTTGAGAAATTTCTCAAGTTTGATGTGTCTTGCATGTTGTCGTTTAGTATGCCATGCTCATGTGTCTTTCATGCATGATATAAATTGTTTCATGCCTTCACTTAGATGTTTCATCATCTAACCTGGGTTATGCCCCTGGAACATTCAACGTTCCAGTTAGGGACAGCTGCGAGGTCAAGGACGAGGCCGGAAAGCCAATGGTGTTTATGTGATAGTCATTGTATCATTTGGTAGCATAGGAACTTATTTTTCTATATGTATGAACATTCGTACGTTAGTGTTGTAAACATTTAGTAACAATGTTATATGTATGTTTGTAGGAAACATCCTGTTTAACATGTGGCAGGCCACGTTATTTTGATGGTTAAGTATTCCGCTGTACTTGTAATGTCTCGTTCAGTTGTGATTATGTTATTGTTAACTAAACGAGTAAGACTGGAACTCTCGGGGTATATATATTTGCATGTGGAGATTGTCCTTGAGATCATCGCAGGTGCCGACTGTAGTTTTGCGACGAGTGTTTCATCTGCATGTGAAGATTGTGCTCACAGGCGCCGCGAGTAACAGACTTGGAGAAAAAAAAAAAAAAAACCCTGGGAATTTCCTTATAGTGACACGCCTGTATAGGGCAGGGTGTTACACAAAACCTCATGGGGAGTCTAGGAAAATCTTATCAACTTGACGCAAGGGATCTAAGTTGGTCTCTTACTTCAACACCGAACTACACTAGTGAACCTAGGTCAGTTCATGGGGCATTGCACTGGATCACCTTCGGGTATCTGAGGCGGTCATTCAGCCTTGCACGCGCTTCCCTTATTTCATGCCCTTTGTAACAACCCAGATTTTCAAAATCAAAAAAGAGGTAATACCTAAGGTTATTAGGTTCTAATACTTGAGGAAATAAGCCCTTTCAAGGAATTGAGGAAGCCTTGAGGGAAAAATTCAGTTTTTGAACTAATGGCAAAATCGTAAATACTGGAGTCGGGTAAAAGTATAATTTACCTAAAATCTTGGGGTGCTAAGTGTAATTTATCCATTTTTTGGGGACCAAAAAGTGCAATTAAAAATGGCTCAGGGACCAAGTTGCAAGGGCCTAAGTGCAAATTATCCAAAAAGTTTGGGCCAATGTATAGTTCTTGAAACCTTAAAAATATCACCCATGGGCAAATCATGAACGGCCAAGTGTCCCCCCTAGGTATCACAATTGGATTGGTTGAAATCTTATAATTATGGGTGTAATGATGAGCATAGTGTGAACACTCAAAACAAATGGAATTTTGGATTCCAAACTCTATTAAATTCAATTAAGAGACGAGAGGTGCATTTGAGTTGGAATACACATGGGAGAAATGATGAAGCCTTATCTTTAATGACACATGGCAATCAACTATTGGGTTACTTGGAAGTTAAGTTAAGGTCACATGATGGCTCATAATGACCCTTTGAGGTGGTATTGCATGATTGGCTAAGGAAAAGCTTACTTAGCTTCCAAATTTGCAAAAGTCTCCAAACATTATCTCTAAGGACATGTGGCAAGCATTCATTGGCCACTTGGAGATAGGATTTGAAGTATAATGATGAGAAATGTGAAAAATGAATTAAATCATGTGGGATGTAATGATGGGAATATTGGAAAATCAAATTAAACATGTGATGGCTCATATCTCAAGGGAGACTTGTCGTAAGGGCATGAAAACTCACAAATCTTTAGGGACACATGGCATATTTTAATTGGATGCTCATGGGTGGAATGATGACGCGACACGTGGCGTGATTTGGTTCGCCGAAGTTTCCTATAAATAAGGACTTTGGGGTTATTCATTTGGGCACCAAGAAAGGAGGAAAAGGAAGGGAGTTTGAGAGAGGAAATGCTACCAAAAAGAAGGGAGAAAGTCGAGGGAGAATAAGCCTTCACAGAATTTTCGGGTCTTTCTCGAAGTTCGTGCCAAACAGTAAGAAAAACTACGTGAAAACCCATTCCGCTCGTTTTAAACCATGTTTCCTAAGGTAACCGATTAAGGTGAATGATTCCTGCATGTTTTGTGGCATTTTGAGCATTTGTTGCTTCACTTGTGTGTTGGCTTACACATCATGTCTTTGTGGCTTACATCTCATATTTTCCCTTGTTTATGCATATTCCTTCTGCTTTGTCATATATCATGTTCATATTGGTGACTGTGGCTAGTTGTTGGGATATCATGGAAGACCTCGTGCTCTTGTGATGAGCGAGGAGTGACTATGATGATCGCGGAAGTGATTGCAACACCTTGGCATTGCTACCACAGGAGTGGATTTCATAATGGCATTATTGCATTTGCACGCATGTACTTACCTTTTCTGAGTCACTCACTTAGATGTTAATATCTAACTTGGGTGTTTCATACCCCTGGGACATTCAACGTCCCAGGTATATCAAATGTGCCAGGTGATGCAGGTTCTCGTTCGAGCAAGGGTAAGGTGGTGGAGCTTGGCTAGCTTTGGTTTTTATTCCATTATGTACCCTTGCATTACGAATGATGTATTGTAAATAGCAGCTAGGATACTCAAGGTTGTAAGAAGTGTGTGTGGGTGTCCTATAATTGTTCCTACAATGATGTGTTACCTTTTTGGAATATTGGAAGTCGTGAGCATTTCTTATATTTGTAAAGTAAATCTAGTGGAAACCCATTTATTTAGCTTTGGTTAAGCTTTCAGGTTCGATCCAACGCTTCCGTTGGTAAGGGTTTCCATAACGCCCGTGGTGATGTTAGCTTATATTTTACATTGTTGTGTATTTGGAAAAGTGGGGTGTTACAGTTGGTATCAGAGCTAGAATATTTGGTTCTTACTTAAGTGTGATTGATTAATTTTGAGGATATTTTAGGTTGTGGATGCTTTGAAGTTTTGATTTAGATTTGAATTGACTAACTTTGAGGATGTTTTGATCTATGACAGGAATAGATCCGAAACCAAGGAAGAATGATTTTTGGTTTTCGAGGTAAAGGATTGCGTTTAGATGTACCTGGACAGACAAAATAGTGAAATGAGGAGTCTATATACGTCTATAAATGTGGGTAAATGTAAATAGCATTGTATGATGTTCTCCTGTTACTGATCATTGAGTTTTGATGACATGATAGGCTACTCATTGTTTGAGGTTATCCCTATTAAGGACAATAGGATCCGATGAGTACGTAAATTAGGCAGAATGTGAGTAAGTATTAGGTTATGTGGTAAACCTTGGGAAGGACTAATTAAATTATTGAAGGAAGATAAAACCCTTTATATGGGAGTTTATTTGAGGTCTATTGGGTGCTAAGGAGATCGTTTGATCATTTTGGGAGATGTGAAATATTTATTAACAAATATTTTACGCAAACCTGGTGGACCTAGGTCTCGAGGATTTCGAGAGGTTATTTTGTAAGTCAAATTATTTATGAGAATTCTTGAAACTTGAGGAGTGTATGGAATCAAGGTCATGAAGACATTGTGTCAATTTGAGGATTTTGGGGGTTTCTTTGGAAGATTATTTTATTTTTTACAGAAATTTTGGGATTCAAGAGATACACCTGATGGTATTAACTTTAGAGTTCCTTGGTGACATGATAGATTATATGGTTGTTTTGAGGATCCTAGAAGGTAAAATAGTAAAATGAGATGTTTTAATTGATGTTACTAATCTTTGGGGTTTTGGTGACATGATGGGTTACATGGAATTTGAGGTTGTCTCAATGACTATGGTAAAGTCCAACGAGTAAGTACTTTGATTTGAGGATTGTTAGACTTACTAAATGTTTGCAGATATTTTAGGTACTTGAAAATCTTGAGGATTTTGGACAATAAGTACATGAGAAATCATCCTAATGTCTATGTTGTGAAATGAAAAGCCTATATACATGTACACCTATGCACAAATAAAGATAAATAGTGATATGTGGAGTTTATGGCAATTAACGAATTTTACTAACTTTGAGCTTCTTGGTGTTAAGATAGGACATGAAGCAAGTTTATGGATGACTGTCAGAAGAATCTGAGGTATTCTCATTATTTGGTAAGGTTAAACCCTTAGCCAGAAGCTTGGATGACTCTTGAGATCTTTGGAGACATTCCCATATGTGGGTTGTTAGAAGTTTTTATTCACAACTATCTTGTAGAAATTAGATGAGTTTGAAAATCATAAGTGACTTGCGGGATTTTGGGAGACATCCTCCTTACTTGAAGATTACATGGGGATATTTTATATGAAACTTATTTGAATTGTAGGTATTTGATAAACTTGGAGTTTTCAAGGATTTTGGAGGATAACAAGCACTTGGGAAACTACTTTATCGTCTATGGAAATTTTGGAGTTTGGAGGATTATTTGGTCTTATAAAAATGTTAGTAATTTCCCGAGTCAAGGTTATGAACCTGATAAAGGTTTAGTGGACACCTAATGCGTGAAATCCTTATACAAATTTGAGGATATAGGTAACTGGAATTTATTGGATTAGAAATCAGCTTGGTCCACAATGGTCAGGGAATTTGAAAAACTTATGATTTTTGAGTTTTTGGTTAGTTGGTTACATATGTTTCGGAATTATTTTATTGCTAAGGTTTACTTGTTAACCCTATGATTTTGAGTGTGGTTATTCCAGATGAAGAATACCCGATGTTCTCAAAGTTTTGGGAAAAAACATAACTTGGGGGTTCGAGGAAGAAACTTCAAGCTAAAGAGAGATTGCCCCGAATGTCAGAAATTTCACCCTGGCAAACCATGTGAAGAAAGAACCCAAGGATGTTACACCTGTGGAGTGAGTGATCACATTGCACGAGACTGTCCGGAAGGACCGAGGTGTTTCAGATGCCATCAAATCGGCCACTTCTCCAGGGACTGCCCACAGAAAAGGAAAGTCAATAAGCCAAATGAAAGAAACCAAGGACACAATTTGGGAGCACGGGGAAGAGGTTTCAAGCTGAAAGGTAATTGTCGTAGGTGTCGAAAGTCTCATGTCGGAAAACCCTGTGAAAAGAGAAGCCAAAAATGTTACACCTGTAGGGAAAAAGGCTATTTGTCCCAATATTGTCCGGATGGGCCCATATGCTTTAATTGCCAGCAGATTGGCCATCTCTCTAGGAATTGCCCGCAAGGGGGAAAGAATCAATCAAAACGAGATGAGCAAAGGATGGTCAGTAAATTCATTCAATTATGTATTTAAGGTATGGATTGATAATACATTTTAAGGATTTGGTGGTTTGAGGAAGCTAAAGAAAATTTAAATTTGTTATGTTCATGAATGGGGAAAATGTCCCAGTAATCTGGTAAGATAATTTCTTGGAGCTAATGAGTCTTACAGGAAAATGATGATATGATGTGTTAACTTATAGTTTGACAGGAAATGGAATGTTCAATAGTGGATTAGGTAATTAAGAAGATTAATTATTCCTTTATGGTTGTTGTGGGACTATAAAGATATGTGGTATTTCCATTTGGGATAATTTTATGGATTCGAAACCTAGGATGTTCAAAATCATAGTAGGATTGGTTTATGATTATATTGGTTGAGTATATTTACTTAGCCGCAGGCAAATCGAGCAATACTCGAGGATTGTCCTATAAGGCGTTGCAAGTAATTTTTCTAAGTTATGAGAAATAGGTTAGCCGTGAGTCTTTCAAGGATCGAGGCAAGACAAGATTGAAAGCGACGATCGAGCGAAAAGGAAAAGATCATCTGTTCCACTTTATGCTTTTGACGAAGCGGGCTATTGGTGGAAAGCAATGATAAAAATTTTTCCAGATCATGAAAAGCAAGGTACGTTGAATATAGAGTGGGTATGATTTAAAGAACTTTTAAAAGTTAAGTATTTTCCTTTGTGAGAGAAAATGGAGGAAAGCTTTGGATCATGGGTTTAAGTCATTGATCTGAGGGAAAAGACTTAGGTGCCAAGAGAGTGACTACTACATGGTATGTTATGTGGGCTTGGAGATTCAAAAGTTTGTGTGTGAGGAGGGTGATGAAACTGTGGTTGCATACGTGGATAGGGTAGGTCGTAACTATGAGTGGTATGTTTCCTCAATAAAGGCATGTGTTGTGATGTCATCTTGCTCAGGGAAGCGTGTTTCCCAGAACAATAAGCATGGGGATGCGTGATCCCTAGATTTTGCCTTTGGGGGAGAAATTTATTCTGGTTACTGACCTGACCTTCGATTTAGTATGCAGATAGTTGTACATCCCAATAGTTATGAGCAGCTGGCTCTGGTTTGATTATCTTGAATCTTACCCTGTTGGAAAATTGGATGATGTGGTAGTAGATACACTCTGGTACACTTGGGAGCATGGGTTCCAATAGAAGGGAAATTGTGAGTAGTGTTGTGTTACTCATGATTTGGAGGTTTGGGCTGGTACTGAAAGAAGTATAAGAAGTGACTAGAGTCGGGTCAATTACAACTCTCAGAGACGGGATAGGAGGCTCTAGCCTAACAATAGCATCATGGGTGTGTGGCCTATAACAGCAGATCTGAGCCTAAGGACCCAGGTAGAGGACTAGTGATGGGCTTGTGACTGATTACCGGTGCGGCTTGAGGGCTGGCTCGCGGTAAGGGTGTGAGACCCATGAGTCAAGGCTACTTAGTGGACTGCAGAGACGGTAAGATGACAAAGTTTGGGCAGCACCGTGGCTGTTATGTTGGAACTAGAATCCAAGTCCCAAGGGATCGAAGCACTATAATACGATCCTTAACTGTCTGTAGATGGTTGAAAGCTTTTTAGATTGACAATCTATTCGGAATGGGATTCCCAAGAATAGTAGTGTTCGTGATAAGACTTATGAAGGAAGTCAGTCGGGAATGGGTCAAAAACACTAACGCCGTTTTGTGGATAAAATACTTTGATTTCTAAGTCGAATTCAGGTGCCTACGTCAAAAAGTTGAGGCAACCATGCTGGGCGAGACACACCAAATCGGGTACATTATCCATCCTGATGTGAGTCTTGAGGAAGTGAGATGATATCTTTTATGGAAGGTGTTATAGGGATACCATAATCTTGAGGAATGATGTGGAATTTTGAGGACGAAATTTATTTTTAAGGGGGGGGAGGATGTAACATCCCAAATTTTCAAAATAAAAAAAAAGGTAATACCTAAGGTTATTAGGTTCTAATACTTAAGGAAATAAGCCCTTTCAAGGAATTGAGAAAGCCTTGAGGGAAAAATTCAGTTTTTGAACCAATGGCAAAATCGTAAATACTGGAGTCGGGTAAAAGTATAATTTACCTAAAATCTTGGGGTGCTAAGTGTAATTTATCCATTTTCTGGGGACCAAAAAGTGCAATTAAAAATGGCTCAGGGACCAAGTTACAAGGGCCTAAGTGCAAATTATTCAAAAAGTTCAGGCCAATGTATAGTTCTTGAAACCTTAAAAATATCATCCATGGGCAAATCATGAACGGCCAAGTGTACCCCCTAGATGTCACAATTGGATTGGTTGAAATCTTATAATTATGGGTGTAATAATGAGCATAGTGTGAACACTCAAAACAAATGGAATTTTGGATTCCAAACTCTATTAAATTCAATTAAGAGACGAGAGGTGCATTTGAGTTGGAATACACATGGGAGAAATGATGAAGCCTTATCTTTAATGATATATGGCAATCAACTATTGGGTTACTTGGAAGTTAAGTTAAGGTCACATGATGGCTCATAATGACCCTTTGAGGTGGCATTACTTAGCTTCCAAATTTACAAAAGTCTCCAAACATTATCTCTAAGGACATGTGGCAAGCATTCATTGGCCACTTGGAGATAGGATTTGAAGTATAATGATGAGAAATGTGGAAAATGAATTAAACCATGTGGGATGTAATGATGGGAATATTGGAAAATCAAATTAAACATGTGATGGCTCATATCTCAAGGGAGACTTGTCATAAGGGCATGAAAATTCACAAATCTTTAGGGACACATGGCATATTTTAATTGGATGCTCATGGGTGGAATGATGACGCGACACGTGGCGTGATTTGGTTCGCCGAAGTTTCCTATAAATAAGGGCTTTGGGGTTATTCATTTGGGTACCAAAAAAGGAGGAAAAGGAAGGGAGTTTGAGAGAGGAAATGCTACCAAAAAGAAGGGAGAAAGTCGAGGGAGAATAAGCCTTCACAGAATTTTTGGGTCTTTCTCGAAGTTCGTGCCAAGCAGTAAGAAAAACTACATGAAAACCCATTCCGCTTGTTTTAAACCATGTTTCCTAAGGTAACCGATTAAGGTGAATGATTCCTGCATGTTTTGTGGCATTTTGAGCATTTGTTGCTTCACTTGTGTGTTGGCTTGCACATCATGTCTTTGTGGCTTACATCTCATATTTTCTCTTGTTTATGCATATTCCTTCTGCTTTGTCATATATCATGTTCATATTGGTGATTGTGGCTAGTTGTTGGGACATCATGGAAGACCTCATGCTCTGGTGATGAGCCAGGAGTGACTATGATGACCGCGGAAGTGATTGCAACACCTTGGCATTGCTACCACAGGGGTGGATTTCATAATGGCATTATTGCATTTGCACACATGTACTTACCTTTTCTGAGTCACTCACTTAGATGTTAATATCTAACTTGGGTGTTTCATACCCCTGGGACATTCAACGTCCCAGGTATATCAGATGTGCCAGGTGATGCAGGTTCTCGATTTAGCAAGGGCAAGGTGGTGGAGCTTGGCTAGCTTTGGTTTTTATTCCATTATGTACCCTTGCATTACGAATGATGTATTGTAAATAGTAGCTAGGATACTCAAGGTTGTAAGAAGTGTGTGTGGGTGTCCTATAATTGTTCCTACAATGATGTGTTATCTTTTTGGAATATTGGAAGTCGTGAGCATTTCTTATATTTGTAAAGTAAATCTAGTGGAAACCCATTTATTTAGCTTTGGTTAAGCTTTCAGGTTCGATCCAACGCTTCCGTTGGTAAGGGTTTCCATAACGCCCGCGATGATGTTAGCTTATATTTTACATTATTGTGTATTTGGAAAAGTTGGGCGTTACACCCTTTTTCAGACTCATCTACCATGGGGGATCTAGGTTTAGCCTGGGGTTACCATCTAGAATTCTATTGGACTTTCCAAGTTCGTTGCGAGGCTTAGCGTCGAATCTTCCTAGGAGTCAAGGTTAGCCCATAGGCTTAGCACCGGACTCACGCAAGGGATCCAAGTTAACCTGCGAGCATTACATCAAAACGCATCCGAGAATCATGGAGGGTCTGGGGCCATTGCGCCAGATCACAGCCAGGCGAGTTTGTCATATAAGGCTGACCACGGGGATGTCCTATACACCAAGTTAAAAGGCGTTTCCCCTGTAAACAGATGACTGGTCGTGCGATAACCCCATAGAATGTTAGGGAGTTCATCAGCCCATCTGCCTTTTTGCCTTTTCTAATCAAGTTTTCATCTCATGCATGATAGTTTTGTTGCTCACCTTTTCCTGCCTGTTAGCCTGAGGATATGCTATGGATTCCATTCTCAAACTAATTCTACATCTCTTATAAAAATCCCAGAAAGCTTCGAAGTCGAACTATGTCCCATTGTTAGTGTTGAGAATTCAAGGAACACCAAAGTGGCAAATTATATCTTTCCACACCATTCCCTCTACCTTTTTCTCAGTTATGGTTGCTTAGGGTTCTGCTTCAACCCATTTCATAAAGTAATCTGTAGCCAACAACAAAAAATTTCTCTATGCTGATGCCATTGAAAATGGACCCAAAATGTCTAACCCCCACTCTACAAATGGAAATGGCTAGAATACTGGTTGGATCGAGGAAAGAGGTCGTGCTGTCAAAGGGGCGTGCTTCTAGAACCTGTCACATGTTCACACTTTTTGAGCTGCATTCTGTCTCAAGGTTGGCCAAAACAAACTAGCCCATAGAATTTTTCCAGCCAATGCTCTCCCACCAAGGTGTTCTCCACAATCCCTTTCATGCACTTCTTCCAGGGCCTGTTATGCTTCTTGAGGCCCCAAACACTTGAGCAATTGTGTGGAGTACCCTTTCTTGTACAACTCTCGGCCAATAACCGTAAAGCAGGCTGCACTGGTCTTCAACCTCTTGGCCTCTGAAGGTGTTGCTAGGAGCTCTTAATTAAGCAAGTACTTTAGTATTGGCATTCTTCAATCATTAGCCATAGCAATGTAATGCACCTCTCGTCTTTTTCATCTACACTTGGTTGCTGCAAGACCTCCACTTGAATCAACTATCCTGGAGTATCCCGAGCGGAGGCCAGCTTGGGCAACACATTAGCATGTTGGTTGAGGGACCTATTGATCTGAATTAGTTCGAAGCATCTGAATTTGTGTGCCAACTCTTTCACTTTCTATAAATATCAGGACAACATTAGCTTCTTTACTTCATAGGTCCCTTGAAACTATTGCACAACCAACTATGAGTCACTATGAGCCATTAAATCAGTTACCTCCAATTTTTCAACCAACTTCATCCTTGCCAACAACGCTTTGTATTCAACCATGTTGTTGGAGTGGGAAAAGTGAAATGCAAGGAGTACTCCAAAACTTCTTTTTCAGGGGACATCAACACCACTCCTGCTCCACTCCCTTTGGTGTTGGACGTCTCGTCTACAAACAACATCCACTCTTTTTCCCGAGCTTCTTTCATTGTTGGCAAGTGAGTACATTCTACTATGAAGTCTACCAACACTTGCCCCTTTATAGCCTTTTTAGGCTCGAAACTGATATCGTACTCACTGAGTTCAATGGCCCATTTGGTTAGCCTTTCCAAATATTCAGGTTTTTGTAAGATTTGCCTTAATGGTTGATTCATTAATACTGTTATGGCGTGGGACTGAAAATAGGGTCTTAATTTCCTCGCTGTTGTCACCAATTATGCCAAAGCTATTTTTTCAGCGTAGGGGTATCGTGACTTGGCTCCTTATAATACCTTTCTTACATAATAGACTGGCCTATCGACCTACTCTACTCGTCTAACAAGAACTGCCCTCACAGTATGATTGTTGACTCCTAAATATAGGCATAGCTTTTTTTCGGCTTCAGGTCGAGTTAATAGGGGAATCTCGTTTAGGTACTCCTTTAATTCTTGGAAGGTTTTTTCGCACTCAGTTGTCCACTGAAAATTCCAACCCCCTTTTAAGGCTTTGAAGAAGGGGAGGCTGCCCTCGAAAAATTTCAAGAGGAATTTGCTCAGAGTTGTAAGGCGATCTATTAACCTTGGACCTCTTTCGTTGAGGAAGGGGACTACATGTCTATTATCGCTTACACCTTTTTTGGGTTAGCTTATATCCCCTAGTGAGTAATCATATATCCCAATAATTTCCCTCACTTTACTCCAAAGGCACACTTGTCAAGATTCAAGCGTATATTATTCTCCCTGAGTACAGCAAAACTTTCTCCAGCTGTTTGGTGTGTGACTCACCTTGCTTACTTTTCACTATCATGTCATCCACATAGGCCTCTATCACCTCCCCTAGAAAATCTTTGAATACTTTGTTAACCATTCTCTGATAAGTGGCCTCTGCATTCTTTAAACCAAAAGGTATCACTTTGTAGCAGTATGTCCCATTTTTTGTGATAAAGGGCATTTTTTCAACATCAGGATGATACATACTGATCTGATGGTAGCACGAGAATGCATCAAGAAAACCCAACACGACATATCTGGAGGTATCATCAACCAACCTATCTATCATGAGGAGTGGGTAGGACTCTTTTGGGTAGGCCTTGTTAAGGTCGGTGAAATCAATGCATACTCGCCATTTTCTGTTGGATTTTTTCACCATCACGACATTCACTAGTCACTCGGGGTATTAGACTTCTCTAATGAATCCCGCCTTAAGGAGTTTGTTTACTTCTTCTTCCAAGCACTTCAATCTCTTTGGGGCAATATGTCTCTTCTTCTGTTTGATAGGTCGGGCTTCTGGATGAACGTTCAATTGATGGGATATGACCTTTGGGCTAATCCCAGGCATGTCGGTCGGTGTCTAAGCAAATATGTCAATATAGGATCGTAGGCACTTGATGACCTTTTCTTTTTCTGGATCCTCCAATTGGCAACCCACATGCACTTGTCTTTCACTATCACCAGGGCTTAAAGGGATTGCTTCAGGTGTTTCTGCTGGTTGAGATTTATTGGCCTCGAGAGTTTATTCATTGATCATTAAGGTCTCCCTTGTTGTTGACTTTTCCTTTCCCTTGGCGCTCTTAGTGGAACTTACTTAACATACCCTCACCTACTTCTAGTTTCCCCTTACTTCGCCCGTACCCTGAGGTGTGGGGAACTTCATCAGAATGTACCCCGACGAGATGACTGCTCTCATGGTGTTCAGTAGGGATTGCCCTAGGATCACGTTGTAAGTAGGGGAGAAGGTCTTAACCACTATAAAGCTCACCTTCCTGGTAACCACCTGAAGGTGGCTCGTTAAAGTGACAGGAAGCTAGACCAACCCTACAACAAAAATCGCTTCCCTCGTAAAACTGTATAACGACGATGTGACCGTCTTGAGTCGATCATGTGTGATCTACATCTTTTCAAAGCGGTTCCAATACAATAAATTCACAGAGCTCCCATTATCCACCAAAATGCACTCGATAGGGTGTTTAGCAATCATGGTTGAGATCACCAACGGATCATCATGGGGCAAGAGCACATCCCATTAGTCCTCGGGCATAAAACAATGGGGTCTTCGCTCTCTTACACCTTTTCCACTGAGTCCACATGTAGCACCTAGCATGCATAAGCCTTCCTGGCAGCAGAAGAGTCGTCAGCAAGATTCTCCCTCCTTGAAATCACATTGATTCTATCCATGGTAGGTTCACTATCTCTTGTTCCAATACTCGATCTTAGTTGATCCCTTTGGAGGCTTCGTTCCCCTTCTTCCTAACGGGGTTGTCGGTTATCCCTCTATTTAGGGCATCATTTCTAGGGCAAGGGGGCCTCCTCTGATTATCTTTCCTAGGTCTATCCCCCCTCCCTACTTGTTTTCAGCTTATCTAATATAAATCGATCAAGCTTCCCATCTTTGATCAGCTACTCTATCTGTTACGTAACTCTCGGCACTGCTTCGTATTATGGCCTGGGGACTCATTAAACTTACAAAAGGCTTCCATATTTCTCCCTAGGGGCTCTTTGGAATGAGGAGGAATGTTGATGGGCCTTGTGTTAGTGTAGGTGCTCTAGACCTAATCAGATTGGGCATGTTGTACACTAACAATTGCAATCATGTTTATTATTTGAAAAAGGAGTTGTTCAAATTCACAAGAAGTTATTCTATTAGTTTCTTGTTATTATTGTAATAACCAAATGAAACTAGATAGAAGTCGATATGATGTATACTGTGATTAATCTATAAAGATGTGAGATGATGTATCACAGTTTCTAGACATCATTAAAGGTCCCAAGTCATAGCAATGTCAAGAATAGACATTGACAATTGCGGTAAGA
Source organism: Diospyros kaki (assembly GCA_036245055.1). NCBI lineage: Eukaryota > Viridiplantae > Streptophyta > Magnoliopsida > Ericales > Ebenaceae > Diospyros > Diospyros kaki. The sequence continues at coordinate 25,523,020 of BSEG01000002.1, forward strand.
CTTGTATGTGCTATGTTTTTGCTATGTGATAGTAATGGGGGTCTCACATCCATAGGCATGGGGATGTCTAGACAAGTACATAGGTGACCAATGTTGGAGAACGTGTCACTGGACATGACTCGCCATGAGAATCTATTTTGGTTATATGTTGATGGTATTCTCATACAAGATGGGTGTAACTAATCCTTGGACCTAAGGTTGTCACGGTCATCTCATAAGAAGATCAGTATGCTTTGACATCGTTTCGATGGGCCTAGATAAAGGCTACACGTGGGCGATCGTTGGGCATATCGTGAGACTTATGGAGATGGGTGTGTAACCAAGATGGGACTCGTCTATCCCTTGATAAAGGATGACGTATCTAAGGCACCTTCGGTGGATATTCACTTTAAATCCATGACCATGGTGAAAGAGATCAATAAGGAGTTATTGATTCACTTTCTATTAAGTGAAGATATCCGGATGACCGAAGAAAAACTTATATGATCATAATCAAGCAACACATCGCCAACTTGAGATCACATAGGATACATTGATGAGAGGAGCGAATTACATGGTAACCATGCTCGTGAAAGGTTATTTGCGGATTATGAATCCTTTTGAATAATTGGGTAGACATGATGCCTTGCTAGAGGCCAACCTTGTCTCATGTGTTCGTACCGACACATTACCAACATATTCGGAAGCCTAATGAGTCATATGCAATAGGCATGGTCCCTAGCTTAAACCAGGATAGTGGACGTATGGTTAACTGGGACACTTCGGCAAGAAGTTGTGTCGTCGTAGGTTCTCACGGAAAAAGAACAAATTAACGTAATGACGTCGATATGACGAGGAGTCATTATAATGGAAAAATTTTCCTAAAATGGCAATTGATTAAATTAGGAAGGAGTTTCTAATTTAATAATTTTCTATTTGTTAGAGTGGCAAATAGGAAATAAAATATATTTGGGCTTAAGTTAATATTTGAACTAAATTGGATTTGGGCCAAATATTAAATTAAATATTATATTTAGACTAAATTAGATTTGGGCCAGATATTAAATATTATATTTGGGCTAAATTAGATTTGGACTAAATATTAAATAATAAATATTTGGGCTAAATTAGATTTGGACCAAATATTAAATAATAAATATTTGGGCTTGAATTAGATTTAGGCTAAATATTTTATAAATAGGTTTGGGCCACTAATTATATTTCTAGTTGGACTAGAATAAGCCCACCTAAGATTCTAATTAAATTAGAATTAAGGGGCTAAACCAATCCATTAGGGTTTAAGAAGCCCTAGAGCTCCTTATAAATACCCCTTTATGGGTTGCCCAAAATAGTGAAAAGTTTTTGGTGTAGTTTTTCAAAAGTTGAAAAACGAATTATCATTCATTCTTCCCCGTTTCTTTTTTGCATCAATTTGAAACGTGAGCGTTCTTTTCCACCCATACACAAGCCGCGAAAAGGAGAAGGAGCTAGCAATCCTATTCCGCTCTGCTTGCCAACAGACGCGTGCCGTGTATCACGAGTTAGAGGCCGAACGCTTGGACAGCTCGAATCCGTGAACGACTCAAAAATCTAAAGGTTAGATTTATTTATTTGTATGTGAATGATTTATTTTCGACGTTGATCCAATCACTGGGATCGGGGTAAGGTTAAAAAATTTTGAACTACGCTGCTTGCCCCGTAGCGATCATGTTATACTTTCATCCCGTGTGTGCAATAGAGGAAAGGATCGCCACCCTCGGCTCATTAACAGGGGTGAAGCTTCGAAACTGCATCTTTGAGGGCTCTTCCCTTCTTTGAATTTTAACCGTTCGGTTGGACTCCGAGTCTCTTGGTCTTCCTCTTCCTTTCACCTCCTAAACGTCCAAAATTTCCATCTGGACGATGCATTGTTATACTCGGTCAAACAAATCAGCCACGGAGCTAGGCTTAGAAAAGGCCAAAGATTTTCTAAGCGGTGTGTAAGTAGTCCTGTTAAGTAAAGCATATGCCGCCAACACAATCGGGAAATCCCTCACTTCTTGAGTGGCTGCCCTAAACCGCTCCATATATTGTTTCCACCGCTTGCTAGGTTTCTACTATAGGCTTATTAGGTACATCACACTCTTTTTCTTTAGCACGTAGTTCGGGAATGCCTCTAAAAATTCCTTCTTCAATTTCCCAAATGATCGTATGTGCCTTGCCAGCAAATCCGTAACCATTGTTGAGCCTTCCCTACCAGAAAGAGGGGGAAGGATCAGCACCTGGTTACCTCATTCCATTTGTGTAGTACAGCCATGGCTACAAAATACTGCAAATGCCTTTTCGTATCTTCTTTCCCAAAATAAACAAGAAGCTAGGGCAACTTGAATCCCCGGTTGGACTGGTTCTCTCTGAAGTTCTTTTGACAGGAGGAAACCCTAGGCGAGGGCTTCTCTAGGTGTTGTCATTACCTGTTTCTGCTTTAACACTTCCTCTATAAGCCTCTTAATGCCTTCCACCTCTGGTGTTCCATGCCCCACATCTTCCCTCTGAGGAGGAGAGAGATAGAAAGCCCTAGAATGGGTGCTCTCCATTGTTTCTTCATACATCGGGGCTTTTCTCACTCGTATACCACTTCTTTCAGGTGGGCTTGTCAATCTCAGAGCGCAATCATTTTGCCTCAATATCCAAATTCTTATCCCCTCTTGTGCTACTCTCAGGGGTTAACCTCGTGCTCCAGGTCTTCTTTCTCTAACATCTACATGTCTCGTATAAGAGATGTGTATGTCAGGCATCAGGTCTTGCAAGAGGGTTGTGATCCCTTTCATTCTCTCCATTATTCTTCTGAAGCTCTTCATTCTGATGTCTCAACTCCTCATAGTTCTTTTGGAGTCTTTCATAGTCGACGAGCGACACTACAAGAGGCGCTATTCTGGACGGCCCCGAGAATTCTCTTAGGGTTGTGGTTGGATTCTCCCGGGGAATCGATGATCGTCCCAAGGAGTCCGCCTCTAGAAATGTGGGGGCTGGGGGTGGAGCCTATTTTCCCTGTCTTGTCACTCTTGCCCCAAGATCAGCAACATGTATTTATCCCTGCTTCGACTGTTCTCGAACTCCGATCTAAGATATAGGATTCTCTTCTAAACTGGTAATCTGATTGCCCCCCAGTCTGACGACCTGACTGTCCTCTGGTTGGGGTATACACCCTGAGTGAACTTCTTAGTCCTAATGATGCTCCACTAGTATTAGCTACAACGGAGGCACTAAGTTGGGCTCTCTAGTAGCTACTGTTCTGGAACGAGTGTTTCTTCATTTTTGGTGGGGCGGGCTTCCCAAGCCAGCCGATCTAGTGTTTCTAGTCATCTTGGCTTTTTGTCAGTTTTCCACAGACAATGGAAAATTGTTATTAGCAAAAATACAACAATTAGAATTTTTATGAAACGGGAAAGACTATAATGGAATATTTTGGCTAGCTAAAGGATCAAGGGCCTCCTGAAGGGGTCTTTCTAAAAGGACCAGGGACTTCTTGAAGGGGTCTTTTTTGAAAGGACCGGAGACTTAAGGGGTTTTTCGGAAAAGACCAGGGGTTTCCTAAAGGGCCTTTCCGAAAGGGAAGGGGCTTCACGAAGGGGCCTATTCGAAAGGGTTTATTGGTGCCTCTCGAAAAGAAAGTTCAAAGGCTTTAGAAGAGAGAGTTTGAGACCTCTCTCAGAAAGGATGATGTGGGGCTTTCGAAGAGAGTTTAGGACCTCTCTCGAAAAGGACAATGTCGGGCTTTCGGAGAGAGTTTGGGACCTCTCTTGGAAAGGACGATGTTGGGTTTTCAAAGAGAGTTTGGGACCTCTCTCGAAAAGGACGATGCAAGGCTTTTGGAGAGAGTTTGGGACCTCTCTTAGAAAGGACAATGCCGGGCTTTTGTTGAGAGTTTGGGACCTCTCTCAGAAAGGACAATGCAGGGCTTTCGGAGAGAACTATAAACAGCCAACGAAATGTCAGAAGGCTTACAGGAGATTTCCACCCGTAAAGACCATCCGATGCTTAAGTTAGCTACCAAGAGAAAATGTATAATCGAAAGAAAACCAAAGACTCGGAAAGAAAAGTTAGGGTGGCGAATGATTACAAAAAGTCCCTTCTTGAGTCCTGTAATTGAGCTTTTATAGGGTTCATCGTGATTATCTGTGCCAATGGATCTAGGGGGCATGTGCAGATAGTTCATTCTTTCTTTCAGAGACAAAGACCTTTTTTTGAAAGAATCATTTCCAAAAGAATCATTTCAAAAAGAACTAATCCTTTCGGAAAGGTTTTCCCAAGATAACCTATTTTCCGAAAGGAATTTTCGATCTTGGGTACAACACTAAGAGTTCTATTTTTTTTTATTTAATTTTCAACTTAATAAGTTCTCTCATCACAACCGTAATATTTGGGTTTTCATGTTACATATACAAAAAAAATAAATAAAAGCAAAAAAAATAACATTATAAAGTAAAATTTTATATAAGAAACAAACTATATACACCTAAGGTAATACTTTTTTATTTTTCCCTCAACTACCGTAGCTAGTCCTATTCAATATGTATCACCCCCTAAACCCTTTTTATCTTCTGAACGTCCTTATCTTCTAAACCTCCTAAGTGTTGAGTTGCCTTTGGGTGAGGCCTTAGCCCACTGAAAAGACAAAGGCCTTAAAAACTTGGGCCTTGTTTTCTTTACTAGTTTCATATCGTTTTTAGTTTTTAATTTTTTAAAATAATGAAAACGTGTTTATTTTCATATTTTTAAAAATGGATTTTCAAAAATAATAAAAAAATTTGCAAAAAAATAAAAAATAAATAAATAATTATTTTGGTTGTTATCATCATAAATACGCTAAAAATTTCCAAAATGTGAAAAACATTATAGACAAAAAGAACGTGTTTTCAGCAATCTCAAAACAAATACTCAGAACATAAAATTAAAAATGAAATCAAAACATAAAACTCAAAACTGAAATACAAAAAGAACAACCCCTTAGGTTTGGGATTTAATGATTATATATATTCGTATTGTTGATTGAAATGTAGTTATATAATAAAAAAAAATCTAATGATTCTATATATAATGGTTTATGTTAGTTTTTCTTTTAAAAGTTTATTTGATAATAACTTGTTAAAGTGTTTGGATGTAATTAATCAGTAAAATAATTATATGTTTTGTAAAAGAACAACTTATAAACTGATAGAATGGTTAAAATGACAAAAGAAGACGTATCACTCCTTTTTTTTTAATAAAGAAAATAACATATCAACAATTTTAACAAATAAAAGCTACCTAAATGTAATTTTTGAATGATGGATCTAGTTAATTATACTTTGACACAAATTATAATATACATTTGCAACATTTATATATTAAATTTAATATGTTAAGTTTATTTTTAATTATCAAATTTAGATATTTCAAATTATAGTAAATTTCATAGATCACCACTAAGGTGTTTCTAAATTATATTAGCTACCCTTATGTTTTCAATAATGTCCCTTGTCTCCCTTATTGTTAAAAATTCACTTAAATTAAGTATTTTACCCTTATTTTTACACTTGCCAAGCCCTTTCTTTCTACTTTTTGTTTTATTTTTCTCTTTCATCTTTGTTTCCTCTTCTTCTCTTACTTTAATGGTCAACTAATCATTCTCTTTATTATTTATCCTGTATTTCACTATTTATCTCCTTCTACTTTTTCTTCTATCATCTCCCTTTCTTTTTCTCATCCAACAAAAAATGGACATTGTAAAACCCCATCACAAATGCAATATTCCATTATTGATGTAGTGTTAGTGCATAATAGTAAGGAAAATGGTGGCAGATTAATAGTAACACACACACACTTTCTTTCTCTTATTGCTGAAGGGATTGCAAAAAGCCACTAATAGGGATATGGTTGCGTAAACCTTATTAATGATAAAGATTCTCTCTCTCAGTCTCCATTTCCTTTATTTTTTTCTTTGTATCCATCTCTTTTCTATGAATCTCTCTCTAATTAAAATTGTTGTTGTTAAGATACAATAATAAATTTGTAAGGTAGAAAAAAATACTCTTGACATTCTTTAGCAAGGATGATCAGGAGATCTAAAATAATCAAGAGGCCCAAAATGATCAAATGGCCTTGAGAGATGATGACTTGCTGATGCTGGTGAGCGGTTGCTTGTTGATGACCGGGAGGCCTCAAATAACCAAGAGACCTCAAAGAACTGAAAGACCTCCAAGAATTGAGAGGCCTCCAAAAATCGAGTGAGTTCGGAGAACTGAGTGGCCTCCAAGAATCAACTACCCTCTTTAGAACCAAGTGCCCTCCTTGAACCGATTGCCTTCTCTAGAACTAAGTACCCTCATTGAACTGAGAGATCTATCAAAACCAACAAACAGTGAGAAGCGCGAGATGTAACGACTCGCTCTCCCAATGTGTGTCATTATTTCAATTTTTTTTTTCATAATAACATTTATAAATTCTCAAACTACCATATTTCATAAAAATCCCTTAAAATATATATATATATATATTTAGCATTCCAAATGATAAGTTAAGGAGTGGTAAATTAAATACTTGTGGAAGGGAGACTTATAACCTGGGGTTAGCAAGGACCCTCATCCGGTGTCGTGCAATAATTCTGAGTGTAAAGATCCAGGGCTCAATGTAAAGCCCCAAGAAGAGGCTTGCACATTTCAAAAGTCCGCTTTGCGTTCGGAAGAGCAGTCAGTCCAAGAAGAAGTCCTCTTCTAACTAGTGAATAGGAAGAATAAGAAGGCCAGTAAGTAGGAACCTTCAGATGTTGAGACCATCCATGAGGCAGATAATTCTTCTAAAGCTGTCAAAGAAGTTAAAGGCCATAAAGGCAAGGGAAAATGAGCTAAAAAGCCTTCATCCTCAACAAAAGGTATCAAGAAGGTTCATGCCCTTCTTATACATCCATGATTATCGCATGCTAGAACATTAGGGGCTTCAATCTACCCCTGAAGCATAATGGGGTCCGAGGCCTCATAAAGCAACACAAAATTGATGTTTTGGGTATTCTGGAATCCAATATTGATCAAGAGAAGCTTCAAAAAATCATGCATTTTAAGTTCCATGACTAGGCCGAGATTAATAATTTTCACACTCATGTAGCTAGGAGGATTGTGATTCTTTGGAATCTTCTCAAAGTTATTCTTGACCCAATTGAGATAACAGATCAGGTCATCCATTGCAAAGCCACCTGTAAGGTAACTTTGATTTCTTTCAACTTAAGTTTTGTCTATGGTCTCCACTCTATAGTGTGCAGAAGGCCCCTATAAAGAAGCATTGTCAAGTTCCATAAGCATTGTTCGGAGCCTTGGATTTTGTTAGGAGATTTTAATAGCATTCAAGGATGAGGAAAGGTGCAATGGTGGGGCTGTCTCTCCTTATGAGGTCAAAGACCTTCTTGAATGTTGCATTGAGGCTGGGCTTTCTGATCTTCCCTCCATCAGATTCTTTTACACTTGGACCAACAACTCTGTGTGGAGCAAGATTGATAGGGTCTTGGTGAACAATCGATGGCTTTTAGTGGATTTCATGGGTCTTGCTAACTTTCTGACAGCAGGATACTTATCTGACTATTCTCCTTGCATTATCTCATTGTTCTAGCAGTAGAGACCCTCTAATATGCCCTTCAGGTTTTTTAATGTGTGGGTGAGTCATGCAGATTTCCTATCCCTCATTAGGGCTAAATAGAGACAGTGTATCTAAGGGAATCATTAGTACGCTCTCTGTATGAATCTGAGGCAGCTTAAAAAGCCCCTTAAGTAGCTTAATTTAAAGCACTTCTCTCATATATCCTCCAGAGCTGAGAGAGCTAACAAGCAACTCAAAGAAGCGCAATTAAAGCTCCATGATAGGCTAAACAAAATTGACCTTCAGAGTAAGGTGGAAAAGCTGAGAAAGGTTTTTATGTTCCTCAATGAGGCTGAGAGGATGTTCTATGCCCAAAAGGATAAAAGCGTTTTCCTCATGAATAGTGACAAATGTTCCAAATTTTTCCATGGCCTGGTGAAAAGAAATCCAAGAGGAATCACATATCTGTCGTATGTAGGGAGGATGGATTAGTTACCTCGTCTCAACAACAAGTTGTAGAGGAATTCATTAAGTTCTATGAGAGTCTGTTGGGTACGTCTAGCAAATGTGCCCCTGTTGATCAATGTATTTTGAGATTTGGACCTTTGGTATCACAAAAGCAGGCTGCTAGTCTTTCCAGGGATGTTTCGAGCCATGAGATTAAGGAGGCTCTTTTCAGCATCACTGAGGAGAAGTCCTTGGGGTCCAGATATTCATCCTTTTTTTTTCAAGAAAGCTTGGGCTGTGTTGGGTGACCAATTTTGTGATGCAGTGAAGGAGTTCTTCTTCACTAGTTCAATCTTGAGACAAATCAACCATACTGCTATTGTTCTTGTGCTCAAGTCAAGTCACTCGTCAATGGTTGGGGATTTTAGGCCAATTGCATGTTGCATTGTGGTTTACAAAGTTATCTCCAAGATCCTTTCAGCCTAAGTGGTGCCTATTTTGAGATCCTTTATTGATCCAACGCAGTCCGGCTTTGTGGAGGAGGGTAGCATGGTGGAGAATATCCACATTGCATAAGAGATTTTTTGTAAGTATAACCAGAAGAGCGTATCTCCTCGTTGTTTGCTTAAGATCGACTTATCTAAAGCCTATGACTCAATCAATTGGGAATTTCTTCAAGTTGTTCTCTACGGGCTTGATTTCCCCCCTAGGTTTATCCAATGGGTGATGGAGTGTGTGTCTGCCCCCTCCTATTTGATTATGTTAAACAGTAATTTTCATAACTTTTTCAAAGGCAAGAAAGGTTTATAACAAGGTGATCATCTCTCCCCCTTCTTTGTCTTGTGCCTTGATTACTTCTCTAGGTCCCTCAAGTAAGTTACAGTGAACTCGGAGTTTAATTTTCATCCCAAATGCATCGAGCTTAAGATTACTCATCTAGCATTCGCTGATGATCTGCTCCTCATAGCTTGTGGTGATGTTACCTCGGTTAAGATTATTATGGATTCTCTTTCTAGCTTTGAAAAATGTTATGGGCTAAGAGAAAATGATAGAAAATCTAACATCTTCACAACCAAAATTGTTGGTCAAGAGGTAGATGATATTTTAGCCTTGATTGGATTTTCCATAGGCACTATGCCTTTCCGGTATTTGGGTATTCCTCTCATTGTGAAGAAGCTCAGGGTCATTCATTTTGCTCCATTTGTGGATAAGATTGCAATGTATATTAATGTTTAGACTTCAGCTTATCTCTCTTATACGGGTTATGTGGAGCTTATTCGCGTAATCCTTCAAGGGGTTGAATGTTTTTGGTTGTCCATCCTCCCTATTCCTGCTACTGTCATTGAAAGGGTCTATCAGATTTACAGGATGTTCCTTTGGAACTTCAAGAGTTCGTTTGTTTCCTGGAATGATGTATGCCTTCCTAAGGAGGAGGGAGGTCTGGGATTCAAAGACATTAAAGTCTAGAATGATACTTTGTTATCCAAAACCTTGTGGAATATTCATCCAAAAAAGGACTCCATGTGAGTTAAGTGGGTCAGCCATGAGTACCTTAAACACGCATCCATCTGGGAGAGGATGGTTAGGAGGGATGACTCTCCTCTTCTCAAGAAGATCCTCCTTATTAGAGACCGAATTATTCAGGCAAAGGGGTTCATTTCAGAAGCCATCCATAAGCTTTCGACTTGGGATAGTTCAAGGAGCTTTTGTATCCAAGAGGCATATAACTTCTTTAGAGTTAAGAGCCCCAGTAGACTGTGGGTTGCAAACATATGGAGCAGCTGTATTACGCCAAAGCATGCCTTTATTCTCTGGGTATGCGCCAAGTCCAAGCTCTTGACAGAAGACAGGCTCCATTTCCTAGACATCGATAGCACATGCCTTCTCTATGGGGCTGGGGAGGAATCTGTAAAGCATCTGTTCTTTCAATGCACCTTCAGCGCTACAGTTTGGGCGCACATCAAAGCCTAGCTAGGTATCTCTAGGGCCATGTCTACCATTGCTAGCGCCTTAAAATGGATTAAGAAAGAAGGCCGAGGGACCTCTTGGCACAACAAAATGAAGAGAATCGCTCCTGCCTTCTCTGTTTATCAAATCTAGAACGCGTGAAATAGGAAGATTTTTGAAGGCTCAAGGACTCAAGTGGACTATTTTATTCATCAGATTAAAACACATGTATACAGAGTTATCTTTTATTTGTATCCCCATGTTTTAGTCCAGTACGAGTCTTCTATTTTGGGGCATTAACCTAGCCCTTTTGTTTTTCCTAGGTATGCCTAGCGTATCCTATGTAGTTTTGATCTTTATATATATTTACCTTCAGATAAAAAAAAAAAAAACTTATGGAAGCAGAATCGAAACCTAATGGGACATTATAATCACAAATGAATTCAAACCATATAATATTGTTCTCAATAACCATAAAAATTACAATATCCAACAAATAAATCAACATATAATAATATACCTAATATCATCAGAAATCTCACGACTCGTCTTGTTATGGGTGTAGGACAGAAATACAATTGAAATCATGTCTCAACAATCTCCTTTTCCTTTCTACTACTTGTCCTACCTAGAACGTTGAATATTCTAATGACAAAGTCCAAATTAGAAAATAAATCTTCTAAATGAGGGTTTAAAATAATTTTCATGAATGTTTGATGCATGGACATGAATCAACCGACACCCTAGAGCAGTTTTTGTTATCATTCTAGCCCCGACACAGAATCCTCAACAGTCATCTCGGTAATTACACATGGCACAGGATACTCTTAGTTATTTCGACAAAACTCACTTGGGGAAATACAGGTCTCGCTACTAGGGAAATATCCTATCCCACCATGGTTAACACAAATGACAAATTATCGATATGCCAATAATTTCATACCTAATGCAATATCACAAATACCGAGGCAACATAACATGCACATATATGACAAGAAGCTCATAAATCACATATATTTCGACAAACCCTCATGAAATTCAAGTTCAATTCAGGCAAATCATTTTTATGGATAAATTTTTGAAAAAGAAAAACCCACTCACCTTACTCTAGTTTTTGAAATTTTTTCATAATTTGTTTTTCATTTTTTCTCTATTTTTTTTCTTTTTTTTCTATTTTTCCTTACCTCGCGTGCCTTGCACGCGCCCGCACCCACACGCCCAAAAGCCAGTCGTCTTCTTTAGTTGCCTTCTCACCGTTGACCACTAGTTTTTGCTTCAAACTTCTTGTTTTCTTCTTTTGTTTTGCTCTATTCTTCCTTCCGAACACAATGGACTCAATGGTGGCTCGAAAATTTGGCCAAAACACCCTTAAACTCACCGATTACAATGTGTCTCCGATGAGTACCCCAATTTTTTGATAAGGCTCGAAACCTCTTCAAACTAACACCAAAATCCCTCAAATGCTCCAAAAATTCTCTCCCTCACTTGGAGAACAAAAGCCCTCTATCAATTTCTCCCAAGTTTTCCCCGAATGCTTGAATTTCTTGGTTGAAATTTGGTGAAAAGCCTCGGCCATAACTCACCTATTTATAACCATTTTGGATCGATTTTCTAGCCAATCTGGTCGCTTCCTTGCACCGGTTATCTTCCCCTAGGCCTTGATGGCCTTATCCCTTTCCCCATACGTCGATTAGACATCTTATCATCAGCTGCTTTGCAATGTTCACACTGCTATTTGCTATTTGGTCCTTCCACTTCTTCCTTCTTTCATTTTGACCATTTTCCCTCAGGTCCTTAGGTTTCAAAAAATTATACTTTAGCCTCATAACTTTGACAAATTATACTTTTGCCCCAATAACTTTTAAAAATTACACTTTTACCCCAATTAAAGAAATTACACTTAAGTACACCAAACATTTTGGGTATTACACAGGAGACTCTTCCCGCGTAAACCATTTGATGTTTAAGTTAGTCTTCTAGTGCTTGAGCACAAAACTAAAATTCCAATATCAGAGTAAACATACTTGAATGAGGAGGCGAGCCTCCTATTTATAGAGTAGTATGAAATAATCATAATTAAACTGAGATTAGGATTCTTTGTAGATAGCGCTTATCTTGATTATCTTTAGTTCGCCTGAGACTAGAATTGCTAGGGATGGCATCTATCTCTTACGAATGACACTTATCGCGAAATTTTTCATGGAGGGTATTTATTTCAATTGTTTCAATGTTCTTGAAAAATTAGAGTTCTTTTATGGACAATCGACTATTTTCTCGAAATACTCAGGTCGAGGAATGCCCCGAGAAAGTCCATTGGCTTCGAGGGAGACTCCCAAGGGTTTGAAAGCATTTATGGCCATGAGGCCACTTAAAACCGAGAGGAAAAACTATGATATCTAGGGCCCCATTAACCTTAAGAAAATTTGAATTATTTGTTAGTATTCTTTACTGCAAGGTTATTAAAACACTCTTATAAATTATAAATAAATATTATTGATGATGTAGAAATTAATTTCTAATTAAATTTATAAATTTAGATGATATTACAACCGCGTGCATTGTTGATCTAGATTGGAAAATGTCTGCACGTATAGAAATTAAGAATGATTATCCCAAAACTCGATGGAGATAACATCACTCTAATATTTAAGTCAAAAAAGGATTATGAAAATTAAAAATAATAAGAAATGTAATGAATTGTCATATCATTTTGGTCAATCTCTAAAGATGTTTTTATACCTTTTGATATAGAAATGATGATAAAATTAGTGGACCTCACGTTTATTTGATAAGATTAATTGATTCCCCCTTGATTAGCGAGTCTAGGATTGAGTTGAACTATGATTGTTGTGAGAATTATATTAACTTAGATTTATGTAAGTTCGCACGACATAAAAAAAAATTAGAATTTTCATCTCTTACTTTGTCCAAAGTTAGTTTTTTTCATTGCTGAGGAGATTGGGAATTTATACATCCGGTGCTTGCCCTAGTGGAATGCAGGAGGGAGGACAATGGAACCAATAAAGTTTCTATAAGGAGAGGCTAACCTCGAGGAAGTACAGTAGTGTCCATTACACACCCCAGCGTAGTAGGTAAGAGTTAGGTTCTTTCCCCATTACTTATAAATCAATTGCCTAACTTATAGATTGTCAGGCTTATAGGCTACTGAGTTTATAGATTACTGGGCTTACAAATTGTCGAATTTACTCCATCTTTCTTTAGGGTGCAATATAAATGTATGTCTACATAATTGATATATCCAAGGATGACAATAAATAGCACAAGGTAAGAAACAAAATAGCGATACCTCAAACTAGCGTGCAAGTGGACGCTGGCTTCCTAGTTGTAAGTATGTGGGGAGCTGGTTGTTTTCTAGGCACAAGAAAGAGATGCACACCAGAACATGCGAGTGATTCCTAATTACTAGTGTTTTGCACATACTCCTGTATAATCTGCACACAAGAAGAAGCCCAACCCCCCAATGCGATGGTATAGAAGGAGGCCAACTATCGGTCCTGAGATAAGCAGGACTTAGACCAAGAATAAGGCACCATACACTAGCTCCCCAATGCAGCTGGAGCTCGATACTTGGTTTATTTTCTCGGTAATGCCGCATTGTTATAAGCAGAACATAAAAGTAAGAGTTAATAGCAGGCATAGCACGTGCACACGTCACTGTCCACTATAATTTTAGGTACATATATTTTTTGTTCATGTGATTCAGTGCATTTCATCTATGTATGCTATCAACATGAAATCCAGCTCCCCAAGTGTCTCTTTGGGTTGTAGCCATTCTTTAACATGTATTGGCCTTGCCTTTTGTACCATAGAGGTCGATTTTTTATACGATTCCCACAAATAGAACCAAATTGTTGTTGACAGACTACAACAATTAACATTTGTTTGTCTTGGGATTAGCCAAAACAGAGTCTAAGTGAGAAGGCGGAGGCTAGGCATCACCGAAAGAGACAGGCAGCAGAGGGCTCGACCTACTGGCTGGGGGAGCTGAAGGGTAAAAGCATCATAGGAGCTATAGGGACCAAAAAATAGAAGATAATCAGGGGGCTCACGACAATTTCTCTCCCACGGGGCTCGACCTACTGCCTAAGTACAGGTTGTGATAAAGTAAAAATATAGTATGATGCAATCTACTCATGTATATAAGTGTATCATGTAGGTGGAACCCTCATGTATGTGATCTAGATAGATATAGAGATAGAGATTGCATTGCCAGGATGGCGTGATTGGAACGTGCTATTAGCACATGGCACACAGATGGAATTCCCCTACTACACTCGATGACCTCGAGGTTAGGCATACTTGGAGGGCCTTGAGAACCCCTTCTCTTCGGGGAATGGTCCCAAGAGGAATGAGAGCCTTAATGGGATGGCCTAGTCGTTATGGGATGATAAGGGGTAAGATCTTTGGGGGCTTCGGGTAACCTGGAGGGTCACCGAAGACTTAACCAAATACTTATGCAGATACCCAAGAAGGTCATCCACAGATACTTGTTTAATATTAAGCTCGTGGCATAACGCAAGGCATCTTAGGAGTCTTAGGACTCTCAAGGGTTTCAAGACTCTCAGGAGTCTCCCCAGGACTAGGAGTTTTAGGAGTCTCTTCGGGACTAGGAGTCTTTCGAAGCTCCTGAAGACTTCTCTCTTACGCGGCCAAAAGGCTAAAAAAGTCCTTAGCAAAGCCATGGTCATTCAACTGGCCGCCTTACCTTATCTTCCTTCCTTTTCCATTGGTTTTGAAGGGCAGTACCCCGATGAACAGACGATCGGTCACGAGCACGCTTCTCGAGAATTATGGGCACGCATCCCGAGGACTTCTAGGGGGAACTATCTTGAGAGCTACCCGGCCCCACAACAATTATGAATATGTGTATTTCACTTTAATTTGTGAAGATTATTTATCAAATTTATAACAAAAGTTGCTCTAACTTCAAACATCTCTGTCTTCCAGTTCCATCACAAACTGTTAATTAATTTGATGATCACCAATGCCTATGTATAGTTTAATTACAATCTCCTTGATTAATTATTGCAACAAGCACAAGCTAGCCTCACTAGAAGGATGTATTTCCAAACATTCCCTCTAATTAATTTGCAGTTTCTTATTTAAGCTCAAACCCTAATTACTTAATTTCACATTGACCAACAGCTCAATTAAACATAGCTTGCTGCTTAACTGGTGCACCCTTTGTGCAGACTAAACATTTGTTTACATATACTTGTCCGAAAAGTCTTGTATTTTCAACTATTCCCTTATAATTTATAGGCTTTCATCATTTTGTGCGTATAGATGTCTTGAAAAAAAAAGAAGGTAAAATAGAGCAAGTTAAAAAAAAAAACAAACACAAGATTTACATGATTTGATCATAGTGTGTGATCTATATCTACAAGGAGAGTCAAATAGTTTCATTATGAAGAAATTGAAATGATAAATTTTTTTAGATCTTATAAACCCATAATATCTCAAATGTACGCACATCTCTTTATATTCAAAAACAAAATTGTGAAATTAAAAGGCAATAATGCATCTAGAAGAAATTGTCATCTTAGGACTTCTTCATGCGACCATGAACTCTTCAAATAATAAAAAAATAAAATTACATTTGAGGTTTCTTCTAAATTATGCAAGTTAGGTCAAATTGTGATATAGATTTAAATTTAAAAATAAGACATGCTTCAACAATATATAAATACAGCGTGGGGGGCATGTACCATTCAAACATGAAGAGCCAATTAGATGTGCCTAGACTGCATATTGTTCGCATAAGTCTTCACCAGCCCTTCTTATATATATCCTTGTTATCAACTTCATTGTCATTTGAATCAAATTCTGTATAAATAATTAATTACTATATATGTATGTAGTGACCCTTTGAAGAATATATTTTAGACTAAAGTCAAGAGGGTTTAGTGTGACGAATGTCAACAAGTTGGACATTTTGAGATTATGCCTTCCAATCATAAATAAATGTACTTTTAATTTGGTTCTCTCTCTTGTTAGTCAATCAATGGAGTTTGTCTAGGCATGTTTTAGATGAACACAAACACAACAGCTAGCTAGGAAGAATATTTACAGATGATGGATTATATATAGAGAGAGAGAGAGAGCGCGCGCGAGAGAGAGAGAGATAAATTAGAATTGTTGATAAGGAAATTATAACTTTCTCTAATTAGTTGCAATTAGGTAATTAATATCTTATTGTCCTGTCCTAAATTAGAAAGTTGGTTTACTAAACAAGAAAACAAATGTGTTCCGCGTTGAGTTGGACGTACCAATGTGTCCAATAAAATAATAATAATAATCCATTTCCACAATGGATGTTAATTAAGTCGTCGGATTTTACAGTAAACTGGGAATGGGATCTGTATCTAATGACCAATGCAGGAAATTAATTAATTAATTAATAGTTTTACCCTTTTCATGCATTCAGGAGAATGAAAGAGGAAAGTTAGAGAAGTAGCTTGTTTTGGCAACAGGAAAATGATATTTTTCTAAAATCCTACTCTTTACATTTAATTTTAATATTTAGAGTAACATAACATTGTTGTATTTATATATTAATGTTTTGTGTATTATATCAATATAAATGTAATGCACAGTGTGACTCAAAATATTATATATTTTTTATTTTTGTTTTATAACAAACTGTCATTCCAGTCTTAATAATTCATTTGTATCTCCTTTTACGAACTATGAAATTCAAGCAATTACGAACGACCCTGACTCTTCGTCTTTACATAGTTTTGTGGAGCAACCCATGTGATTGTGGCAGGGTTTGGTTTTAGATTTTGATCGGCCACGTAGATTGGAGCTTGTCTTTATTATAGGATGATAAAGTGTGTTTTCTCCCTTGAAAAACCAATTTTGGGAGAGTCAAGTTTTTTGTCTGGTCCTATTCATCATGTATCACCTTCTCCCCTCCCCTAACCCCTCTTTATCTTCTGAAACTCCTAAGTGCTGAGGTGCCTTTGGGTTGGGTGGGGTGGGGTGGGGTGGGGTCTTTTCTTGGAGCCTTAATTTCAATGTTTAAAGGCTCTTGTTCCAACAACCGAAATTGCTAGTTCTTCTTTTGGCAACCTTATTTCACTAGTCTTCCTGTGGCCTGTCTCACTCACTGATTGCCAGCCATTCTTGGGATAATTTGGCCTAGGTTGGGGTTTGGGAGACTCTCTCTGCGTACTACCCTCTCTTCTCTCCGGCCATTGAGGCATCCATCCCTTAGCCATTATTAGGCTGACTTCTCTCTCTCTCTCTCTCTCTCTCTCTCTCTCTCTCTCTCTCTCTCGGTGCATTTCCCAACTGCGGTCGATTGATGATGTTGTCCTATTCGTGTAATGTTTAAACTTTTCAAAAGCCAAAGCCTTTGCCTTTGCCTTTGCTACAAATATCGCTTTCAGGCAAATACATAATACACAACAGTGGTTGTTCGTTGAGACGTAAGCCGATGTCAAACAAAATTTCCACCTTATACGCTTTAGAATGATTAAGGTATGTTTGATTGAAATTATTTTTTTATAAAAAATGTCACATCAATAAAAAAAATTTATGTTTGTATGTTTGATTGCTTAATATTTTTTATAAAAAAATTCATGAAACACATTGAAGTATGTTTTGTCTTATTTTTCATAGAAAATTACAATTAGGGAAGGTGGAAATTGTTTCTCATGAAATTAAAAAATATTTTTCTTTTTTATCTTTTTCTAATCAATCACACCCTTAGTGACAGTGGTCATATTCCCACATACTTTTGAGTTATATAAATATATATATATATATTTTTGAAGTTGAAGTTTAATTTTTTTAAATAATATTTGTATAAAGATAGACTTAGATATAGTAAGTACCTAGTAATATATAAGAAGTCATGAGTTCACATTTTGTTTACTTGATAGTATTATTAAAATTTAAGAGAACACCAGCCGACGTGGATGTTCACTTAAATATTAGATAATATATATATATATTAATTTTTTAGGACATAATATCATAATATAAATATAAATTAGTAACCACGTTTAAAAAAATTATAAACACTTTTACAAATTGAAAGTTTATGGAGAGTGTTACTAATTATTTTAAAAAATTATTTATAATTTTATATTGTTCTTTCCAGTCCAAAGGGATGGTCGGACATGACTTTGCAGCGATAGGGAACGGACTCCGATGATCGACACGGTGGGGAGTGGTTGGCACCTGCAAGCACTCTATCACTCAAATAACTAAGAGATTAAAGTGGCAAAGTATCAATAGGTTAGAAAATAACTTACGTTGACTCTTGATAAAGCATGTTTATATAGAAAGAGGAGTCATCCTGCATGCATGCTTGCATCAGGCATTGCAAGGTAATGGGACTAGATATCCAGGGTCGATAGGGCTACCGGACGGTGGCATGGTACCAACTGGACCTTCATTAAATACGAATGGGATCTGCCCATAAATGAGGATGGGACCTGGAGTGGCTGTGGGAGTATTCAACATACAATGGTAATGATGGTTGTCACAAGCTAAAGTTAGGCCGAGACTAGGCCATGGGCGGGGCGATCTTTGGGCCTTCTAAATTGGGCCAGACTTAGTTTGGTTGGTACAGTCCATAGCCCTAGGTTGGTTGGTCGCGAAGCGAGCATCCGAGCTAGAAAAGAGGAAGGTGGGTGAAGCTGTTGCTTAGTCGAGGTTTATAGCTAGTCTAGTGTTTGGATCCGGCCGAGATAGATGGCTTAACTAATGTGCGAATGCATTCGAGCAAATAATCCAAGCTAAGGCTTCAAATATGTCCGAGATTGATGTCCGAGCTGATGTGCGGTCATGCCCGGATGGATGCAGGTCCTTTTAGGTACTTGAAGTCAACTCGGACCCTATGGTGAGGTGACTTTCTCAAGGTTCTAATATGCAGCTTGTGTAATTTTGAGATTCGAGGCATCACACTCGAGAGGTGGGACGTCACAGATAAGTAACTGAAAGCCCATTATTTTGCTCGTGATTTTGGATGCACGACAGATGACAGCTTCCTAAGAGTTTCTACTCTTTGCTTCTTCAAGTTTTTGAATTCTTACAATCTCACAAGTTCCTGGTGCTTTCCTTCCATTTTTATGATCTTTGATCGACATCGTACTTGTAATATCCTAGTATTTTGAGAATAGTAATAATTAATTTTTTTGTGTTTAAAATATTTTTGACATCCATTAGAGATTATAATTGAGAAAACTAATGGGCTTAGAATTAATGGGCTAAGTTGAAAAATGAAAGGCTAAGTAAATGGGCTTAGTGTTAGTAGGCTAAGAAAGTGGACTTAAAATTAATGAACTAAATGAAAGAATAATCTATTCAAAGGAAGATTTAATGAAAAATAATTAAAGATAGTGGGTGAAATAATTGAGAAATGTGGGAGACAAAGTAAGGTGTGGACAAATAATTAAAGATTATGGATAAGATTTAGTGAAAAATAATTAAAAAATGTGACAAAATAATTAAAGATAATGGATGAAATAATTGAGAAATGTGGGAAACAAAGTAGGGTGTAGATAAATAATCAAAGATAATGGGTGAAATAATTGAGAAATGTGGGAGACAAAGTAGGGTATGGACAAATAATTAAAGATTATGGGTGAGATTTAGTGGAAAACAATTAAGAAATGTGACAAAATAATTAAAGATGATGGATCAAATAATTGAGAAATGTGGGAGACAAAGTAGGGTGTGGAAAAATAATCAAAAATAATGGGTGAAATAATTGAGAAATGTGGAAGACAAAGTAGGGTGTGGACAAATAATTAAAGACTATGGGTAAGATTTAGTGAAAAATAATTAAGAAATGTGACAAAATAATTAAAGATAGTGGGTCACTACAATTATACTAAACTTAATTCAACCTTCTATAAATAGAGAAAATTTGAAAGGTTGGAGGGTTTGATTTAGAAAGAGAAAGATTGTAAGAAAAAAAAAATTGAGAGTGAGAGAGAGATTTGAAAAAGAGAAAGAAAGAAATAGAAAAAAAAGAAAATATAGAGAAAAATACTAGAAAATTCCTAGAAAAATCCTATAGGCTAGTTTTAGTAGTTCGTGTGAAAATTTGTGACAGAATGCGTTATTGGATACGCAAATCGAGGCTTTGTCGTAGTATAGAAGAATACAGAATTGCTCCGCGGGATGATGAGTTCGAAAATTTCTTCAAAAATTGCAAAAATATGAGAATGATATTTTAGAATTTTGATGATGAAATTGGAAGAGAAATGTATGATTGGAATTTATAATGGATTTTTGAGGCAATAGATACTTGAAAATCAAAGAGAAAATAAAAAATAAATAGAACATGGATTTTGAAAATTATGAAGAAATTTTTTAGGCTTAGGAATATTGTTTTAGGAATTATTGTGAAGAGAAATTGAGAAAATTTTATGAGAAAGTATTTATTTCATAATCTTGATGAAATAATAGGAGTAAATTGGAGAAATTAGAAAAATTAGAAATCTGATTTTCTTAAATAATTATGATGCCCAGAGTACGTCAAGGTTTATAATTGAATACGATTAGAAGTCCAACACGAATTTTGAGGCAAAATTACGTTAGGGGCAAAATTATCCTTTTGCAGGGTAAGTGGTACTACTCAATTTGACTTAATTTATGAAAAGAACTTAGAAGCATTTTTCAATACAAAACTAGTTCATGAAAGCTTTAGTTGACATGTCATGGTATGCTATGCATCACATAGGTTGCATTTACATTTTCTAATGATGAAATATGCATATGAGCACGATGAGATTCACGATTATACGTTGCATGGATTTTGGGATTAGGTACTGGCAACGTTGCTTTGCCAAGGGTGTACCCATACACCCTAGTTTAGCAGGGAGACTGTAAAAAAATAACGGGTAATTTTCAGGTGTAGTCGACCCAAACATGAGAATTATGATGTTATGTGCATTGTATTCATACATATGCATTATATGAAGTACTCTTACTTAGATGATTCATCATCTAATGTGGCACTCGCCCCTAGAATATTCAAACGTTCCAGATTGGGTTTGCAGCGAAGGCACAAAAAAAAATGTTTTATGTATTTAGTTTCCGTATGAGGATCCTATTATGTACTAGTTATGTTATGTCATGTTTTCAAGTCATGTTGAAAAAATTTATATCATGTTGCAAGTTATGTTTGGAAGACTTATGTTATGATGACGAATAATCTTGTATTATTAATTATATTGAGACAATCATGCAATATTATTAGCGTTTGAGGAATGTTGAGGTTTGATTCTATATTCCGCATTTAATATTATGTTGATTCTCTTTCGAGATAAATATATAAAAATTTTGGGTGGATAAGAGCAATGATATGGTTTAGTCGTAGTTTTAAATAAAAAAAAATTATTATCCCAGAATTGTCTTAAATTATAGCGCGCTCGAAAAACAAGGTGTTATAGTACTTCCAGCTCATGCTTCCTCTCCACCCATGACTTTGATCAGGTAATCCTTCAAATCTATCTTCCTTTCATTATTATGTGCTTGTGTCGGGGTGTTGTGGGGGCTTTGCCAAGTACATGAGTGGTTCTTGGCTTCACTCACTCTTCTGCTTCTGTTTATCCCAACACGTATATGCTCATGCATGTGTATTCTTGTTGCAGGCAAAATGGCACCAAAGCATTCAAAGGGGGACATGAAAGCGCACTTCAATAAGAAGGAAGAAACCGCACCAAGCTTAGAGACAGCTGACAAACCGGCTGGGAAGACCTTAGCCTTACCAAAGTCAGCTCCTAAACATTCAACTAAGGCCCCCATTGCTAAGGAGTTGGCTCAGCACCAAAAGCGAAAAATGGTTTTTGAGGGGGAGGCCAGATCGTTCGACAGCTCAAGCCCAGCTAGCCATGAAGCTTACTCGGTCAAGTTTCAAGATCCAACTTTCTAGAGAGACCTTTTCATTGATGACCATCTACATTTGTGATTAAAGCGGGAAAAGCTATTGGATCTTAGGCAACCCATCACATTTCCCGGGTCGACCACTAGGCACTCCAACTCGCTATGAATTGTCGGACACTTGAGGCAGACACTGTGACTCAACTCACAAAGATGAAGCAAGACTATGAAGAGAAGTTGGACTAGGCTCAAGAATCAATGAAGAGCGAAATAAGGAAAGACATGGAGGCAGTGCTGCTAAGGCAAAGATGTGAGCCGACAAGTTCGAGTCGTTCAATACTAAGTAACATCACATGATTGACACCCTCCAAAGCTAGCTCCACACTACTGGTGCGGAGCTAGTAAAACTGAAGGCGGAGGTTGTGGTAGCCAAGGTCGAGGTGACCGAGAAAGAGATGAAGGGAAAAGCTAATATTGTGGTTTCCCGATCTGAGGTTAAAGAGGAAAAGACCAAGGTGACCAAGACCAAGGAGGAGATCAGTAAGGCGTGAGCCAAAGCAAAAGAAATGGTGGGTGAGGCTTCCCTTCAATACATTAAAGGGTACGAAGTGGCTCTATCCCATGTCCGAGCTGTCTTCCCCAAGTTAGAACTCTCAGACTTTGGGTCTTTTAAAGAAATCAAGGACGACTAGCTCGTGGGCCTAGTGGAAGAGAGCCAAGCTGGGCAAGCCAACATTTCAGAGGCAACCAAGCCACGTCGGATCGAGGACGAAGCACTCCAAGATGCAGAAGTTGTTGACCTTACTTTGGGGTCCCTACCCAAGACTGCTATCGAGCTTGCTCCCAATCCCACCAAGCCGTGATTCTTTACTCTTTTCCTTTTTATTTGTAATAGTTCACATGATAGTGTATCTTTTAACTATGAATGTGATGTGAAAATCTTGTAACTTTGCAATCTTGAATTTAAATAAATGACTTCTTTTCCTCATATTTGTAATGTTTTTGTTTCTGTTGCCTCTTCTTTTTGTGTTTTCCTTGTTTTTCTTTTGTAACTCGGATACTCTTTGTTTTCCTTTGTGAATTGGCTATGCCTGAGGTCTGGGTATCCGCCAAGTAGGGTTAGGTTAGTGGATCGGTATGGCTCTCAGGTCCCCACGTCAAATACTCGCAGGGGGAGCATTCAGGCTTATAGATGCTTTACCGAGCTACTGTTGAGTGGCTCAATTGTTGTTGAGCTCGACATCATGCCTAGCTGTTGGGCGTAACTTTGCTTTGAACTCAAAAGCTCATTCTGACACCCTGACTTGATTGCGCGCGTGTCTCAAAAAATGAGGCGCTTACTTGAGAATATGTGACGACGCCTACACGTTGGAGGCAACCCACTACCCTAGGTGGGGTAAGTTTGTCAGACAATTAATTGTAGGGTACATGGAAAAATCACAACAGGTACAGTGGCGGATGATCCTCGACCGTTGGATGTTCCTCATTATGCCTATAAAAGGGGAGGACTCCACCTTGCTTCTACACACCTTATAGTCGCTCTTAGTTACTTTTTGTTTTCTGGGAAGCCCTAGGGTTTGAGAGATGAGGCTGTTGATTTGATTGGAGGCTTTGCTAGTTGAAGGTAGCGTTTTTGTTGGCGACGTTACGGAGGCAGTTAAGGTACCTATAGCTAGAGTTAAGTGTGTTTGGGTGAGGTAAATACTAGAATGGATGATGACGCTCCATTTTGAGTTCACTTCGGGAGTTATTGCCACATCTTGTCTACCGGACTACTTGTCCCCGTACTCTTCTGGTAGTGCTTTTAGTCGAAGCGTGGCCAAGCAGATTTCCAATTGATTTAAGCCATCTCAACATTGCCAATTAAGATACATGGAAAGGGCTTCTCAAGGGGCTCTACCAATGGAATGGAGGGACCATCGATGAATTTGCGATGAGGATCTACCAATGGAATAGAGGGAGCATGGAATAGTTTTTGCGGTGATAGTTGCTTTATCTCATTGTGTCTTCGTAATGTTGTAGGTTGATTATCAAAAATGTAAACCTTGTAATGAAATGAAAGATTTTCCAAATACCTCGTAGCTTCTGGTTTTCTCTATTCTTACTTTGTTGTAGTATTTCTTCAAATACCTCGATTGGTACAAGGTGCCAGCTGAGTCGAGGTCGCCAGACCTATTTGATAAAAGACGTGATTTAAATGAGACTGAGGTTACTCGAGGTCCACTTATGCCTATTTGATACAAGGTATGATTTTGAGTGAGTTTGAGGTTACTCAAGGTCTACTTATGCTTGTTTAATACAAGGCATGATTTTGAATGAGACCAAGGTTACTCGAGGTCTACTTATTCCTATTTGATATAAGGCATCATTTTGAATAAGACCGAGGTGGCCATACCCAGTTGACCCCAGTCCCTATCTGATCTAGGGGATGGTAGACGGCATGATAGCTGTGTCAAACTGACCCCCGTATCTATCTGATCTAGGGAACAGTAGACAGCACAGTGGTTGTGCCAAGCTAACCCCCATCCCTGTTTGATCCAGGGGACGGTAAACCCCACGATGGGAGGTACCAGGATGGCCCCGAGGTTCGCTACCGAGGTAGACCCGAGCGCTTAGGGGATGATTGATCGCGTCAGTCTGATACCCAGAGTATGGCTTAAGAGAGACGCCAGGGTGGACTCAAGATTCGCCTACCAGGGTAGACTCGGGCGCTTGGGGAAAACTGATCATGTTGGTCTGATACTTGGAGCACGGTAAGGGAGAGATTGGGACGGGCTAAGAGTAGCCATGCTGTTTCCTGCAATGAAAGATAATCCTAGTTGAATAACTCTTTAAGATAGAAGATAGTCCTCGAGATGAATAATTTCCAAGATAAAAGATAAGTTTTCAAGATGAATAATTTCCAAGACAAAAGATAAGTCTTCAAGGTGAAAGGTGATCAGGCTAGATGACTTCCAATTTTATTGATGACAGGTAAATCACATAACACATAGGCAAATGCCTGATCTGAGAATTTCAAATGCTAGAAAAGTATAAGACGAAATTTGGGCTTGGGCCCATGTGAAAACATAATGAATAATGAATTAATGGAATCGATTAATTGATTGAATAGAATTAATCAATTGAATGATATAGCAAAAATACTGTAACTAATCACTTAATTATAATATCTTCACAAGCTAGCTGTATTCCATGACCTCGATAGGCTTGGCCAGGTGATAGGCCCCATTACTGAGGTTGTGGGTGACACAATAGGGACCTTCCCAATTAGCTCCGAGCTTTCCTTCCCTAGGTTGTTAACACACTGCTTATAGCTTCCTCAAGACCAAGTCTTCTTCCTAAAAATTTCGAGGTGTGACCCTTGCATTGTACTTTCGAGTTGCTTTCCATTTGGTTGCTTGCTCTAGGATGTGTGCCATCTCCCAATCCTCAGGTAACAGGTCGAGGTCGGCTCTTCATTCTTCTTTATTGGCATTCATGGGAGTGTTGTCTTCAAGGGCTAAGCTCTCCAACCTCCACTAGGATCATGGCCTCAACTCCATATGTGAGCCTGAAAGGGGTTTCCATTGTTGAGGATTGGCTATAGTGTGGTATGATCATAGCACCATTGGAAGGTCTTCTACCCAGACTCCATTTTCTTGATTGAGTTGTCTTTTGAGGCTGGAGAGGATGACTTTGTTGGCAGCCTCGGCTTGCCCATTTGATGGATGTCGAGCTCTTTACAAAATTCTTTCAGCTTCTTATTAGTGAACTGGGTATCGTTATCTGACATAAGCACTCCAAGAAGGCCATATTTGAAAATGATATTCTTCCATATAAACTTTTAGACCCTTTCTACGATGATGGTGGCAAGAGGCTCGACTTCTATCCACTTAGTGAAGTAGTCAATGGCCACAATGATGTACCTGAACTGGCCAGGGGCAACTGGGAAAGGTTCAAGTAGATCTATTCCCCACTTGTAGAAAGGCCATGCGGTGCCTAGGTTGTATAGCTCTTCTGACGAGGAATGATGCGTACTTGCCAACTTTTGGCACTTTTCACATCTCTTTAGGTGCTTTAGGCAATCACTCTTCATTATTGGCCAATAGTAGTCGACCCTTAAGATTTTTGTTGCTAAGGATCATCCCCCTATGTGGCTACAGTAGACCTCTTCATTTACCTCGGCCATAATGTATGCGGACTGATTAGTGTCAACATATTTGAGTTTGGTTCCAAGGACGAGAACCATAGCATAGTTGACTTCTTAAGTGTACTGGGAAATGTGCAGCACATGATTGGATCTGTGCTCTCGTTCAACAGTATCGCGATGTTGAACACGGTCAGGTGCTCCTGTTGTTAGTAGTGCATCATATGGCTCTAGGGCATTGGGGAGGCGAAAACCATCCGACAAAGGCACAGCCATAATGAACTCCGAGAAGGGATGGGCCGAAGAATATACGGATATAGAAGGTGGAGGAATAGGGGTATGTGTAACACTCCGTTTTTCTCTTACCGAGCGTGTCACTATGCTAGGGCCCAAAATATACATAAATTATTTTTTTCTTTCTTTCTCAGTACATAACTTATCCTCAAGTACCGAATTCTAAATAAAACCCTCAACAATTCATTAAAAATGCGAAAGCGATAATCGAAACCTGATATAGTACATACCTGAATTCAACTTATATTATATCATAAAGATTTCGTACCATATATTACATTATATCTTTAACAGCCTTAATACATGAAGAATCTATAATATTCTAACAAGGCTAATCATCAATAAAGCATCAACTCGTTGAATCCATCAGCCACGCCATCACATGCCGTCGTATCTCAACCTGCTCCTTGCCCTAACTGCAAGTCTCAACTGGAACGTGGAATGTTCCAGGGGATAACTCATTAGAAGATGAAACTTCTAGTGAGGGTTCAAAACATATATATGAATGCATGATGCGATAACATAAACAACATTTTTGCCTTTTAATGTAACTTCCCAAACCTACCAGGCCGACTAGGAATCCTAGGCAAATCTCGAACCTCTGTAAGATAAGCCTAACGTTATTCCCTCAATACCCTAGGAGAATTACGGCTACACTCTGGGGGTGACATCCCATTCCCATGCACAAATATCAATATGACAATAATATTGTGCAATACAAATATCACAACTTTCCATGCAATATGACAAATGAATATTGCATTCATAAATAGCATGCATATATAACAATCGTATCATAAATATAAATCCTTGTGAGAATACCACTCACCAAATCATACTTAGGATAGGAAAACTCACCTTTTAAGATAAACTTGCATTTTCTCAAAAAACGTGCATTGCCTCGATATGCGTGTCCTGCCTCGATTCTCATATCGACTCTCAAAAATTGCACCAATCACATCATCTTGATAACCTCAATCATAAAATAATATTTAATCACTAAATATCCTCAATATTCCATTTATTTCATTTTCTTTCTGTTGTGCCCCGAAGTCCGCAACCGGAGGTACCTTCGAAAGATATCTTCCGAAGATATTTTGGTATCTTCGGAAGACATCTTCCGAAGATTGGTGACATCCCCGGAAGTACATTTTCAGAAGATAGCTTCCGAAGATCATGCCCAACCCCTCTTTTGTTCCCTATTCACAGCCTATAAAAGGACAAGTTCGACAGCAAAAAGGGGATGGAAAACATCGGTATTTTCTCTCAATTTATTTACTTCCGAAGAGTATAATTTTCTCTCTAGCTATATCCCTTCGGTACTGACTTGAGCATTGGAAGGTCTTCGTGGGAGAGAAACCCACAAGCCTTTTGACCTTCATTTTCTTACAGGAATCTTCGGAAGATACATTGTAACAGCCTCGGAAGACCAGTGCCTTAAAACCTCGGAAGACCACTGCCAGACAACTTCGGAAGACCTCTGCCTGACAGCTTCGGAAGACCTCTGCCTGACACCTTCGGAAGACCTCTGCCTGACACCTTCGGAAGACCACTGCCTGACTGCTTCGGAAGAGCACTGCTTGACTGCTTCGGAAGGCCAGTGCTGGACAGCATCGGAAGACTAGTGCTGGACGTGGGTCCCACCAGTGTCACCTAACAAAGCCCCCACTCGGAGGTTCTCTTTTAGGAGCTTTGTCCCCATCTCGGAATCTACGGCATCCACGACTATCCCATTCAGTAGAAATTTTAATTGTTGTATTTGAGCAACAACAATTTGGCGCCGTCTGTGGGAATCTGGATAAAAAGCTCATTTCACTACAAAATGCCGAGAGGGACAAAGTCAACTGGCCTGGCCAACCCGCCCAACCTAAACCGAAGGAACACTCGTAGCCGGACGGGGGACCCCCTTCAGACGTTACCTAATGTGCACGGACTTATAAGAGATCACCTTGACAATGACGTGCGCTCAGGTAACATACCGACACTGGAAGGCCGTCAGACCGCAGGATTGGGTGGTATGGAACATTCAGAACAAAGAGAGGTACATGCTATTGGGGTAGGAAGGCAAGGGAGACAAACCCCGCCAATAATGCAAGCAAATCAAGACCAACACTCCCTGGGGCAATCCTCAATTCCGAGAAGAAGCCCTGCAGTGATGCTAGTACCTCCAGAACCTCCTGGAATAACACCACCCACAGTCTTATTATCAGATTATGAACAGTTGCGAAAAAATTTTGAGGAGTTGAAGAATCAGAATAACGATCTCAAGGCAAGTAATGAGGAGAATACGAGAAAATTGCAAGGGGTTACTGCTCTGCTACAAGAATTGATGCCTGACATCCACATTCCCCAAATAGGACAGACCGGGGAGAGAAGATATTGGAGATCCCATGATGAGCCCCCCAGAGCGCCACATCAAGAGGTCAGAGTTGGAAGCCCCAGAATTAATGATCAAGTCCCGTCAGCAGATAATCGAGGAGGTAATCATGATAGGAGGCCAGGAAAAGCCCCCATGTACGAGGGGATGGCAGAGAGCACCCACTCAAGGGCTCTTTGCATCCAATCTCCCGATAGGAACGAAGCAGACAGAGCAACTCTTAAGGCGTCTGACGTCAAGCGCCTCATAGAAGAAGTGTTGGAACAAAAGCAAATCGTGGCAACACCTGTAGAGACATCAACGAGAGGATTCCCACTGGCTGAAGAGCTCCAAAGACAGCCAATGCAACCTGGGTTCAAATTGCCCCAACTCCCATTATATTCGGGGAAGGAAGACCCCGAGAGGCACTTGTAACACTTCGTCGCAATGGCCGTGTTGCATGGATGGAGGCCTACGTAGATGACATGATAGTGAAAAGCAAACAAGGCGAGTCGCACGCTAGCCAACTTAAGAAGCTTTTCGCAATATTTAGAAAGAATAACATGCGCCTAAATCCAGATAAGTGCACATTTGGAGTAAAGTCGGGAAAATTTTTGGGATATATGATTACTCACAGGGGGATAGAAGCTAACCCTGAAAAGGTGCAGGCAATAATTGACATGCAGTCTCCCACCACAGTCAAAGAGGTTCAGAGATTGAATGGCCGTTTGACGGCGTTGGGTCGATTTCTCTCAAAGCAGGCCGAACGCAGCCTTCCTTTCTGCCAAGCTTTAAAAGGAGGTAAGAATTTCCAGTGGACTTCTGAGTGCGAGAAGGCCTTCCAAGAGTTGAAAGCATATCTCAAGGAGATCCCTCTATTGACACGACCAGAGGCGGGAGAGAGGTTGTACCTGTATCTTGGGATTGGCTATCAGGCGGTAAGTGCTGTCCTCGTCAGACAAGTCAGCCAGGTTGACAACCCAGTATTCTATGTGAGCAAAGTGTTACAAGGAGCAGAGGCGCGATATCCCCATGCCGAAAAGGTGGCTTTGGCACTGGTAACAGCAGCAAGAAAATTGAGACCCTACTTCCAAGCACACGCAGTTACAGTGTTAACAGATCAGCCATTGAGACAGATTTTGCAGAAACCAGAATGTTCGGGAAAGCTAACCAAATGGGCAGTAGAACTCAGTGAGTACGATATCTGCTTCGAACCTAGAAAGACGATAAAGGGGCAGGCGTTAGCATACTTTATAATGGAGTGCACCCATTTACCAGAGACGGAAGCTCGCACAAAGACGTGGATGTTGTTCGTAGATGGAGCATCAAATGCCAGGGGAAGCGGGGCAGGGGTGGTATTGATCCCCCCCGAGGAGGAGGTGTTAGAATACTCTTTACGCTTCATCTTCCCCAGCTCAAACAACACAGCCGAGTATGAAGCATTGCTAGCTGGGATAAGATTGGCAGAAAAGCTGGAAGTAAAGAGCTTGACCGCCCACAGTGATTCGCAGTTGGTAGTACAACAGTTTCAAGGCACTTTTGAAGTAAGAGAACAGGTTTTGGCTCGTTATCTATAGAAAGTGAAGGAGCTCTCTCATAGGTTTGAACGTTTTGAACTCATTCAGATCAACAGGTCCTCCAACCAGCACGCTGACGCATTATCCAAGTTGGCCTCGGCTCGAGACACTCCGGGACGATTAATCCATATGGAGGTCCTGCAACAACCAAGTACAGAGGAAGGTGATGGGGATGTCCACTGCATTGATATAGCAGACGACTGGAGAGCACCAATACTTAAATACCTTATTGATCAAGAACTTCCAGCCACACCCTTAGAGGTTAAGAGATTGAAGACCTACGCACCCCGCTTTACAATCATTGGCCAAGATTTATACAAGAAAGGGTTCTCTTTGCCATTGCTCAAATGCTTGGGGGCGCGAGAAGCAGAACAGGCGCTGGAAGAAGTTCATGAGGGAGACTGCGGTGAGCACCTGGGCGCCAGAGCGTTGGTTAGAAAGATCTTACGAGCTGGTTTCTTTTGGCCCACCTTAAAGCAAGATGCAGCTCGAAAAGTGCGAACATGTGACAAATGCCAGAAGCACGCTCCACTGACAGTACTGCCCCCTTCGTCTCTAAGACCGATATTCCAACCAATACCATTTGCACAATGGGGATTGGACATTTTAGGCCCGTTTCCTATGGCGACAGCCCAAAGAAAGTTTCTATTGGTGGCCACAGATTACTTCACAAAATGGGTCGAAGCCGAACCCCTAGCAACCATAACTGAGAAGCGAGTAGAAGGGATGGTGTGGAAAGATATAATCTGTCGTTTCGGCATACCCCGGATTCTCAACACGGACCATGGAACACAATTTGATTCAGAGGCTTTTAGGACCTTCTGCCAGAGGTGGGGCATCAGCTTAAGGATGGCGTCCGTATCATATCCGCAAGCCAATGGCCAGGCAGAGGCGAGCAACAAGACTATCTTACAAGGGCTAAAAACCCAGTTAGAACGAGCTAAAGGCAGGTGGGCTGATGAACTCCCTAGTATTCTGTGGGCTTATCGCACAACCAGCCACGTATCTACAGGGGAAACGCCTTTCAGCTTGGTATATGGAACATACGCCTTAATTTCGGTAGAGACAGACCTCGTCTCGCCTTGGGTTATGGCTTTCAGTGAGGAGGATAATCCAGACAGCCTGAGGGAAAACCTGGATACGATAGATGAGCTGAGGGAGAAAGCGGTTGTACAGCTAGCAGCATATCAGAGGAGAATTACCGGCTATTATAATGCAAAGGTTCGACCCCGAATGTTCCAAGAAGGAGATTTGGTGCTCAGGAAAACAGTGATCACAAATGCCCATAGAGAAGAAGGAAAGCTCAAACCAAATTGGGAAGGGCCTTACAAGATACAAAAGATGTTGGGACCCAACACTTGTGTGCTGCAGACATTGCAAGGAGTGATGATAGGCAAAACCTGGAATACAATGCACCTCAAAAGATATTTCACCACACTGACAGCTGAGGAGAAACAGGAAGGATGCGAGGCCGAGAGTAGGGAGACGCATGTGCCACAAGAAGCGCTACTTGGCTCCCCTGAGAGCCCAAGTTCTCTGTGATCTTTTAATTTTCTCGTGTAATAATCCCCCCATAAATAAAAGAGTACCCCCATGTATTCCCGTGGAGTAGGCAGAACTATAAGCCGAACCACGTAAGATCTCGCGTCTAAAGTATTTGCGTGTATGATAACGTAAGATGCAGGTATTGTAGCTCGACCGGGGTCCCTAACGATATTAGGATGACCCGGCAAAGACGCAGGCACCCATAATCTGAAACCAATTCGAGATCATCAGATGTTCCGACGATTATGCCCGCAGACTCACCTAGATCCCTCGACTGAGTTCGGTACAATGCTTTTAAGCTAGACCTAACTCCTCAGGCCGATCTGGCGCCTAGGTCTCCCGGCAAGCTCGGACACCCTGAGGGAATCCCAAATTGGGCTGGTTAATGGGCCCAGGATACAACGGTCGCAGATCAATTCCCATAAGAGCTAGAAGACCACAAAGCTGCTACAAGGTAAGTTGAAAAACGCCCCCACTGCACGAGGCTCAGGTCGTCAAATCGCAATCTGGTGCCCATGACCTAAGACCAACTCGAGATCATCAAATGCTCCGACACCTGTGCCCGCAGACTCACCTGGATCCCTCAGTTGAGTTTGGTGCAATGCTTTTTAAGCTAGACCTAACTCCTCAGGTCGATCTGGCGCCTAGGTCACCCGGCAAGTTCGGACTCTTAGAAAGAATCTCGGGCTGGATCGTTGGCCAAACCCAGATCCTTTATGACAGACCGAGCCTCGGAGGAGGCGAGCAAAAAAGTGAAAGCCACTGCCTGGGATCACCGGTTGCCCCGACACCTATGCCCGCAGACTCACCTAGATCCCTCGATTGAGTTCGGTGCAATGCTTTTTAGCTAGACCCAACTCTTCAGGCTGATCTGGCGCCTAGGTCTCCCTGCAAAATAGGATGCTCGAGACAAGTTCGGTGTGGAATCCCTAGCTCCGACTTCCAGGTGGCAAGCCACCACTCAGAAACATTCATGGTGGCCCAATGATCCCCAATTTTGATAAAGTCAGAAACTTGATGACTGCTGCACGACTCTCATAATAACATCAGGGATGAACCTACCCCAAGTTTCCTGAGGGTGAAGAGCAGCGAAGAAAAGAAAAATCGAATCACCATGGCAGATAAATTGAAATACGAATGCAAGTCACATATCCAACGAACAAATGAAAATAATATGACCGAGAGATTATATATAAATGTAAATAAGACAATTACATAGACCAGGCTGGAGCGTTCACCAAAGCATTGCATTCTCTAAAACTTGGATAAAATATGATACGTCCCAATCAAAATGTCGGAAATTATAAAAAGAACGCTCTGAAGAAAAACTAGTGTTCTACATGGACAAATCAAAAAGCCTATACTAGTCTTGAGGAGGAAGGTGGTTCACGGGGTCTGGACCCTCTTCAGGAGGCAAACTCTGGAAGGCGTCGGCAGACGTGTCCCTTTCCAACTCTCTCTCGATCATCTGCGCAGTGCTAAGCGAGCCGGCGCCCACTTCACCCTCCTCAAGATCTAGGACGTACGGGCTCCATGGACCCTGCAAATTACTGAGGTCATCCTCTAATGCTCGCCTCACGCATTCATCAGGCCCGATATCATTTGGCTCATACTTCCTCTAGTCGGGGGGCGTGCCGGCGGACATGGCAATATCGAAAGTCACGTCCGAAAAGGAATCCTCGGGGTGCCTGCTCTCCACAAAATTGCGGCAGAGGTAGAAGCCAAACTTCAAAAAGCAGCTGGCATACTTATCCTTACGATGGAAGCAATCCTTGGAAAGACGGTACTGCCTCACTGCCTCTCTCGCCGCTTCATCGATCTCTCGCTGCCTGTCCCCAAGCATCCTCTCCATCTCCAGTTGAGTGTGGGCCGCCCGTTCTTCGGCACCAGCTAAATCTCCCTTCAGACGGGAAACCTCACCTTGGGCCTCTGCCAGAAAAGACACCTTCTCTTCATAAGCTTGGTTGCGAGCCTCTAGTGCTTCTTCCCCATTTACGGGCATTGTCTTCGGCTGCCTGACGACTTATGGAGAGGTCGTGGAGTTGGGCTTCGAGCCCAGTTTTATCCGACTCTAAGTGACGGATGCACATGTTTAAAAGCTTTTTCATAGCATTGGTCACAACAGCACCTTGCACTCCCTGCAAAAAAACATGTGAAGGAAAGAAACATGTGAAGGAAAGAAATGGCGCGAAACTAGGCAAGCGAAAAGAAAAGCGCGAAAAAGTAAGAAAGCTTACGATTGCAAGGTAACGCTCGAACTCGTCCATGTCCTGTGGAGAGTTACGAAAATAACGGCCCTCATCACGGGGAAGGATGGAAGAGTAGAGAAGGCGAGCCGCAACTCCAGGCGTGTCGATTGTATCTGTATCCAAGACGCCTGGTTGCATGTTGAATTGCTCCCCGCAAACCCAGTAGTTGTCATCCAATCGAATGGCCCCTTGCTGGGGATCGGGCAATGCAGGCAAGATAGGGGCCAGTCCCCTGGAGGTTGATCCTCTCTCCATATGCAGCGTACGACGATCGCCGCGTTGAGGATTGAGCACGGCGCGACGATAAAGACCTCGACCCCTGTCATGAATCGCATCAACAGCGGCCTGATCGAACCGAGAGGTGACCTCGCCCTCTGGACCTGCCCTGCGCCCGGTCGGCTCATGCGGGGTGTGGTGAGGAGCCCCACTTGCAGCCGCGGACATGTCCATCGCAAGCGGGGAAAAGGTAGGGCACCCCATAGGCTCTGCAGGCGAATGGCGAGCCTGAGAGTCGTCGACAGGTTGGAAAGTCGCGGGATCCACTTCTGCTTCTTGGCGACGACTCCTTTTCCTCCTCCTGTGACGAGGCCGCGGGGGAGCCACAGTTTCTCCTACTCCCTCATCTCGTTCAATGTCGTGGGAGTCGGGGGCAGGAGTCCCATCTTGGGGATCACACGTAGGAGGTGCTCCGGCTTGTGTAGTCCTAGGGGCCGTCTGCTGGAGGGCGGATCTCATTAGACGTTGCATGGCTGCAAAAGAAAGACATAAAACCGTTAGATACGATGAAATAACCTTTGACAATAAAGCTTATAGCAAAGATAAATAATAAGGCAGTCAGGGGGTCCCCACCCTCAGGAGAAGGTTGCTCCTGGAGAAAAGCATCTCCCCCTCTCGCCGTGACATCAGGAGTTGGGTTGACTGGAGGGTCGGGATATAAGGCCCTGGGCACCCTGCGACGAGACGATTCGCCACGCTCCGGAATCCAGCCCACCCTTATCAATCTGTTCACGGACAAGAGGCCAAGGAGATGTTTAGGGCCACCCCTAGTTATTACACGGCGGCTATCTTCATATCTCTCTCTAAGCACAGACAAGGGGGCGCTCAGTACAGGTTTTCCTACCCTCTCCGGGTTAGTGCGCCATTCACGAGGAGCATTCCACACCCCGTTCGGAGGTTTAACCAAAAACCACCGAGTGTCGAATGAAGCCTCACGAGGAGGGGACTCAGAAAAAATAGTTTCGCCCTTGACTCGCTGTAGGGTATACATATGGAAGCGCTCCTTAACCAGGCGTAAGAGAAAGAGACAGTAGAGGAAATCGACTGTAGGATCTATGTCATTTTCGCGACAAAGGACAAAAAAGCCTACTAATTGGGCCCAGCCGTTAGGGTGTAGCTGGCCCGGAGCTAGTCCACTAAGGCGAAGAAACTTAAGGCCAAAATTATGGAGGGGGAGATGGAAACCTAAACGGAAGCTAGCCTCATGCACACTCATCCACCCCTCTTCTACATCTACTGCGCAATTTTCCTCGAGGCGAGGGAGTCTAGTAAGGTAGTTCCCAGGGATCCGGTGATTTTGACGGATAAGGGCCACGTCGTTTTCGTCCATTTGAGAACATTTACCCTTTAAGAAAAAGTGCTCGACCCCGTGTGGATCAACATCGTGGTGATAAATTTTCCCGCTAGCCATAGCAGATAGGGGAGCAGAGATTGAATGAACTGACTAAAGGACGAGTTTCAGAAAATTTTTGGAAATGAATTTGGCTTCAGAAAATAGTTATCTTCGGAAGAGAACTTATCTTCGGAAGATTAGAAAAAAGACGGTCTGTTTTCGGTCTCGGAAGATGTTTCCAATCTTCGGAAGTAGAGTGACTTCGGAAGATCACGAAGTAACAGGAACCTTCGGAAGATGGTACACTATTTAAGATTTGGTTCGGAATGACGATATCTACGGAAGGAATTTTTACCTACGAAAGTGAGCTCTCTTCGGAAGTGGACTTATCTTCGGAAGGAAAAACTCTTCGGTAGAAAAACACAGGAAGGATTTTCAGAGCGACAAGTGAAGGACGCTCGGAAGCGGTGGGCCCTATTTATAGGATACTAGCGGAAGCCGAAAAGTCGGCGAGAAATGCTTCGGAAGTGAGCTTCCGAAGTGCCGTTCAGTAGTGGCCCTCCAAAATTTGTTGCATTTTACCTACAAAAAATACTCTTCATATTGATAAAATCAAAATAAAGAGTGGGGGACAATTGTTGTGCCCCGAAGTCCGCAACCGGAGGTACCTTCGGAAGATATCTTCTTAAGATACTCTGGTATCTTCGGAAGACATCTTTCGAAGATTGGTGACATCCCCGGAAGTACATTTTCGGAAGATAGCTTCAGAAGATCATGCCCAGCCCCTCTTTTGTTCCCTATTCACAGCCCCAGAAGTACAAGTTCGACAGCAAAAAAGGGATGGAAAACATCGGTATTTTCTCTCAATTTATTTACTTCCGAAGAGTATAATTTTCTCTCTAGCTATATCCCTTCGGTACTGACTTGAGCATCGGAGGGTCTTCGCGGGAGAGAAACCCACAAGCCTTTTGACCTTCATTTTCTTACAGGAATCTTCGGAAGATACATTGTAACAGCCTCGGAAGACCAGTGCCTTAAAACCTCGGAAGACCACTGCCAGACAACTTCGGAAGACCTCTGCCTGACACCTTCGGAAGACCTCTGCCTGACAGCTTCGGAAGACCTCTGCCTGACACCTTCGGAAGACCACTGCCTGACTGCTTCGGAAGAGCACTGCTTGACTGCTTCGGAAGGCCAGTGCTGGACAGCTTCGGAAGACCAGTGCTGGACGTGGGTCCCACCAGTGTCACCTAACAAAGCCCCCACTCGGAGGTTCTCTTTTAGGAGCTTTGTCCCCATCTCGGAATCTACGGCATCCACGACTATCCCATTCAGTAGAAATTTTAATTGTTGTATTTGAGCAACAACTCTTTCATTTTTCCTTTTCAAAAATTCCAATAAATACCTCGGGACTATTTTCTCAAATCTAATTTCACAAAAATTCATAATAAACTGTGAACTTTAAGAGAAAAAATACTGAACTTACCCGGATGTTGCATTTTCAAGCAAAACGAGGTTCTTTGACGCTAAAACCGAGACATCGGGAATTCCAAGTTCAAAACCTTTTGCACGGACCTGCATAAAATATTTTTCTAAAATTTTAGAGATTTTTTTCCAATTTTTCAGAGGTCCCATGTACCTACAGGCGCCTAGCGCGAGTGGTGGCACGTGGAGACCCACACGTGATCGGCATGCGCCGGTCGTCTTCTCCGGCGACGGCGACGCTAGAAAATCTTGAAATCGATGCCATTCGAACCCTCTCTTCAAGTTGATCATAATGGCCAAGTTTCAGCCTAAAAGAAGCTCGGGAAGCCTTCCGATTAAGTGACCAAAGCCACGACCAAATAACCTGCCACCAACTCCGGCGAAGCCTCGAACGGCCATCAAACAACCACTAAAATGCCTGAAATTTACCAGAAACGATCCTCAAGCCATGGGCAACAAAAGCCCTATGGTTTTGGCCTCCAATTCGTTCAAAAACGAGAGCAATTTGAAGCTCCAATGCTATGAAAATTCGGCCACTTTGTGTGCTATTTATAGGCAAAAACTGAGCTTCAAAACCCCTTTGGCCACTTGACCCATTCCCTTAAGAGTCTCCACCTCCCGTAGATCAGCCTAGAAGCGACATTCGCCGGCCAAAATGGCTATTTGCAGGTTTGATAAAAATGACCCACTTTCGGCTAACCTTTTAATTGAAATCTGGCCACGCCTTCATCAAAAGTTGGTCCCTGGCCTTCCCTCGTGCCATCCCTGTGGCCAATTTCGGCCATGGCCGGCCAGCCATGTGCTGGACACTGGCCAACTTTGAAAAATTGCATTTTGGCCCCTTAACTTTTGGTATTCTCATTTTAGCCCTTTTCCACTTAACCCCTTGACTTTCCATAATTGCATTTAAGACCCTCAAGTTCTAAAACGTCATTTTAACCCCTGAAGATTTCGAAAAAATATCGTTTCGGCCTCCCTCTAGTAATTTTAAAAAACTGCACTTAGGCCCGAATCTTTGTTTTGACCCTAAATCTCTTCGTTTCTTCCTGAAACCACTGAAGGGTTGTTTCTTATGAAAAATTGAAGCCTCCTCAAGCTTCTGTTGACTTCCTGGAAATCGTCTATAACAATTCGGTATTGCAGCCTAATTACTAGCTGTTATTTTGCTATACCAAAAACTATTCTTGATCCGATTTCTTTTGATGCTATAAATCATATATCGGGGTGCTCGTTAATACCACATCATTTTCCTTTGGCATCTCTGCTCCAGGGCACTCCCAGCAGTCGATTCAGTCATCTATACGGTAATAAATTACCGTTATATCCTCAAGATAAATTACCCTTGAATCCTTTAAAATTTCTCGGGTATTACAGTATGGGTAGCCTAGTGGTGTTGGTGGTGGCTACCCTCTACATTGTTGTCAACCCATTCATTGCATTGGTCACGCTGCTAATTTTGGGTTAAATAAGCAACTTGGTTTTAAAGTTGTTGAATGGTCTGGAGGAGAACCTCCATGGTGGCTGGATTTTCTAGAATATGGTTAGTGTTTGGGTTTTCAGGATTAGGGACACTTCTGGTTCTGGCCATGGGAAGATAGTTGAGATTAGTATGGGATGTTTTTGTGAGGTTTATGAGGTAAGTAAGTTTTACCAGGCCTCACGATGGGCGCCAAATATTCATTTCGACCCAAAAGGATAATCAGCATGAGCTTGCAGCAGTAGGGAATGGATTCCAGTGATCCGCACGGCAAAGGGTGGCTGACACCTACAAACACTCTGACGTTCAACTAAGTAAGAGATTAAAATGACAAAGTATCAGTAGACTAGAAATGAACATACCTTGGCTCTTGCTAAAGCAAGTTTATATAGAAGGAGGAAAGGTCCTCCTGCATGGATATTTACATCGAGCATTGTAGGGTGATGACACTGGATATCCAGTGCCAACGAGCCTCCTTGATGGTGGCATGGTGCTGACGGGACCTCCATTAATTGCAGATGGGATCTACCTCCTCATTAATGAGGATGGAATCTAAAACGGGTGTGAGAGTATCCAACATGCAGTGGTAATGATGGTTGTCGTAGGCTGAAATTGGGTCAAGACCGAGTTATGGGTTGGGCAGTCTTTGGGCCTTCTAAACTGGGCCAGACCTGGTTTGGCCGGTACGATCCATATAAATATCAAAATATTATATTAAATATCATTTTGATAACATAAAACCTGTCATCATCATGCATGTGAATCTTTAAACTTTATACCATCAAATTTATATTTTGGCCCTTGTACTTTCTTTTATTTTGGTATAACCACTTAAATTTTTTGTTATTTTGATTATACTCTTCTACCAGTATTCTCAAGTCAATTCAATACATGTACTTTGACCTTTTTTCGTGTGACAACCCGAATTTTTCGTTATTTCGATTACACCCATATACCTATATTTTCAAATCAATTTAACACATGTACTTTAATGTGTAAAAAAAAAAGGGATTATATTAATTTATCTCACTTTACTCTTTTTTTCCATATTAAGGTACAAGAATTAAATTGATTTAAGAATACAAATACATAGGTCTCACTGTAACGACAAAAAGTTCATATTGCCATATGAGAAAAAAGTCAAAATATAAAAATTAAATTGATTCAAAAATATAAATTCAAGAGTTAAATTAATTTAAAATATAAATTTAAGAGTATAATTAAAATATAAAAATTTTAAATAATTACATGTAAATAACATGAAAATATAAAGATAAAAAAATAAATTTGACTAACTTTAAACCGTACTGGCAGCATGTTTGGTACCCAAACAAAAAGGTGGTTATTCTTTCTTATAACAATGTTTGGAGTCTAAAAATATGTGACAAAATAAGCCTAAACCTATTTTATTGTACACAAAAGTGGGATAAATTAGTTCCAACTTCACTCAAGATTAATTTAATAATCAATTTATTCCACTTTTGTGATATTAGTTTATTATAATAAATATATATGATTTATTAAGTTTATATTCCCTCACTAAGATATCTAACTTGTTGTTTTGTGGATTATAAAAATACATGTCGTTTTATGTTATATTTTTATGCCTTTTTAAAAATATATATATTTTTAAAAATAATGAAAAATTTTATAAAAAAAATTAAAATAATAAAAAAATTATTTTGACTATTTTCATGATAAATACGTTCAAAATTTCTAAAATACAAAAAATATTATAGACAAAAAAATACGTTTTTAATAATTTCAAAATATACACTCAAAATATAAAATTAAAAATAAATTTAAAATTCAAAACTAAAAACTGAAATACAAATAGAAGAACCCTAGGTTTGGGACTTTAATGATTATATATATTCACATTGTTGATTGAAATGTAGTTAAATAATAAAAAAAAATCTAATGATTCTATATATAATGTTTCATATCATTTTTTCTTTTAAAAGTTTATTTTATAATAACTTGTTAAAGTGTTTGGATGTAATTAGTCAGTAAAATAATTATACGTTTTGTGAAAGAACAACTTATAAACGGATAGAATGGTTAAAATGACAAAAGAAGACATATCACTCCCCTTTTAAAGAAAACAACATATTAGCAATTTTAACAAATAAAAGCTATCAAAATGTAATTTTTGAATGATGGATCTAGTTAATTATACTTTGACACAAATTATAATATACATTAGCAACATTTATATAATAAATTTGATATGTTAAGTTTATTTTTAATTATCAAATTTAGATATTTCAAATTATAGTAAATTTCATAGATCACCACTAAGGTGTTTCTAAATTATATTAGCTACCCTTATGTTTTCAATAATGTCCCATGTCTCCCTTATTGTTAAAAATTCACCTAAATTAAGTATTTTACCCTTATTTTCATACTAGCCAAGCCCTTTCTTTTTACTTTTTGTTCTATTTTTCTCTTTCATCTCTATTTCCTATTCTTCTCTCTCACGTTAATGGTCAGCCTATCATCCTCTTTATTATTTATTATTTATTCTTTATTTTACTCTTTATTTCCTTCTACTTTTTCTTCTATCATTTCCCTTTCTTTTTCTCATCCAACAAAAAATAGACTTTGTAAAACCCCACTACAAATGCAATATTCCATTATTGATGTAGTATTAGTGCATAATGGTAAGAAAAATGGTGGCAGGACAATGGTAACACACGCACGCACGCACACACGCGCGTGCACTCTCTCTCTCTCTCTCTCTCTCTCTTTTATCGCTAAAAGGATTGCAAAAAGCCACTAACAATGATGTGGTTGCATAAACACTATTAATGATAAGGATTCTCTCTCTCAGTCTCATTTTTCTTTATTTCTTTCTTTGTATCCATCTCGTCTATGAATTTCTTTCTAATTAAAACTATTATTGTCAAGATACAACAATAGATTTGTAAGGTGAGAAAAAATACTCTTGACATTCTTTGACAAGGATGATCAGGAGATCCAAAATAGTCAGGAGGCCCAAAATAATGAGAAGGCCCAAAATGATCAAGTGGGATGATGACTTATTGATGCTAGTGAGCAATTTCTTACTAAAGACCAAGAGGCCTCAAGTAACCGAGAGACCTCAAAGAACTGAAAGACCTCCAAGAATTGAGAGGCCTCCAAAAATTGAGTGACTTTGGAGAATTGAGCGGCCACCAAGAACCGACTGCCCTCTCTATAACCTAGTGCCCTCCTTGAACCAATTGTCTTTTTTAGAACCAAGTGCCCTCCTTGAACTGAGAGATCTACCAAAACCAACAAGCAATAAGAGGCATAAGAGACTCTTCCCA
Organism: Diospyros kaki; assembly: GCA_036245055.1. Classification (NCBI taxonomy): domain Eukaryota; kingdom Viridiplantae; phylum Streptophyta; class Magnoliopsida; order Ericales; family Ebenaceae; genus Diospyros; species Diospyros kaki. The sequence continues at coordinate 25,564,871 of BSEG01000002.1, forward strand.
CGCAAACCCTTCGATACTTAAGTCAGTTTTCGAGTGCTTGAGTGCAAAAGTAGAATTCCAGAATCAGAGTAAGCATACCTAAATGAGAAAGCGAGCCTCCTATTTATAAAGGAATATGAAGTAATCATAATTAAATTGAGATTAGGATTGTTTGTAGATAGCGCTTATCTTGATTATCCCTAGTTTGCTTGGGACTAGAATTATTAGAGATGGCGTCTATCCCTTACAAATGACACTTATCATAAAATTTCTCATAGAGGGTATTTATCTCAATTGTTTCAAAGTTCTTGTAGAATTAGAATTTTTTATGGAAAAACAACTATTTTCTTAGAATACTTGGGTCAAGGAACGCCCCGGGAGAGTTCGTTGGCTTCAAGAGAGACTTTTGAGAGTTGGAAAGCATTTATAGCTGTGAGGCCACTTAGAACCGAGAGGCCTCTTGGCTATGAAGGGAATTACTAGTATGGTGATATAAGCAAAATAAAATTTTTATCGTGTATCAGATACACATTGCGAAATATAACATACACGCCATATATAGATTAGATATTTAAGCAACACGCATATTCAACAATTGAATACATAAATAAATGCATATCTGCTACCCGATGAAGGGATGAAATACAAAATCAATTTTTGTATTGAGACAAAAATCCACCTCAAGATGTGGTGATCCTAGTCAATCCACATTTAGTATGCAGTAAGGTATTGTTTCGGTCACCTATTCTTGTGCTAGACACAAATGATTTATGTATCACTGGTGCTCGTGTCTCAAAATTATACACATAACAATTACATGTATAATTTTTGTAATTTTTCAGAGGAAGAAGATAGAAGAAAGGAAGAACTTACGTGAGAAAATTAGAAAGAGATAGTGACCTTGCCTCTGCCATTTTATAAAAGAATTGCTCTCCCTTTATTTTTCTTCCTTCTCCCATTTGAAATTTTTTCATGTTTGCCACCCCACCATCCCAATAATTTAATTCAGTAAACCAATTTTACCATGCACTATGCATTGTACACATTCGGTCGCCTCTTACTGTGTAATTAATAATTGATTTCACACTATGTACTATACACTATACATTTCAACTATGCACTATGCACTATTAGTAGGGGGTCAATGGTCAACTTTTAACCAACAAATTCTAGAGACATTTTGGGTACACGATGTTGATACCAAACGCAATACTATATGGTGTGTGATTTTCTAGATTCACTACCTGCTAGCAATCAAATAACACCGAAATCTTTTTCGGTATCAATCAACCTCTTGACCCATCACTAAAACTTCTCTAAGTCCTGATGACGTTTCGAGAGTTATTGAATAGCGCCTAGCAATGGTTTAAGACAGTATAGGTGGTAGTGAAATCTAACTTCAAGTGAACCTATTATAGTTAATGATTACCGTGTATTATAATCCTTCTATCACCTCACGTTCCGACTAAGCCAGAGTTATGGAGTGACAAACTCACAAACTCAATAATTATGTATCAGATCTCATTAATATGACCAAATGATACCTCAAGAAATACCTTTCCTGACTTTCAATCTATCCTGGCCAAGTACTGTCCCATCACATTAATAGTAGATCAAATAAGACGTTCACACTATCAAATACCGATAAGGGCGATAAATTCGATTCCCAATACCTATCTCTATATACCGGCAATACGGAATCACATAGATAAATATTCTTATCTCACAATTGGATGGTTCGACTCATTAGCAAATCCCGCACATTAATACACAAAACAACCGTGCCGATTCAAATCTAAGTAATGGTGGATCCATGCATGAGCCTAAGGTAGCTCACAATTAAAATTATTTTTCAATATAAAAAAATATTTTTTAATAATAATTTAGTGAAAAAAATTGCAGCCTATCTCAAAATTTGTGATGTGTAGTTTTATATCTCAAAAAAATTTTTAGCCTCTCCTTATATAAATTTCTAGATCTGTCACTAACTCTAAGAATCAACACACAATCATAATCTGATGACATGATCATTACCCATCAGGCAAGTGGTCAGTAATTGGCATCGCATTCGACTAATCGTTCCCCAACAATCACCCATAGGTTTACTAACAATATCTCATGTCATATAATGCGTGATACACTATCCTCCCATCAATATCCCCATACTGAATGAGATAGTAACTCCTGTACTAGTCTATATTCAATTAATCGAAATCTAGAAATAGTTTAAGATATTTTGTTATTAGATAATCCTATCATACAGTCTCAATACTTTAAAAATAAGATTTTCAAACAAAAAATTTAAAAACTCATTCATATAATTGATTAGAGAAAATATAAATGAAAAAAAAAACTTGTCTTTTATTAATTTATATAAAAATATAATTAATACATTAAAATAAGTCTACTAACTATTATTCAAATCTAACGTCTAACACACACAACAAAAATAGCTCCCGGCCACCTCTTGATGCTTTTGAAGCCAAGTGGTGGCTAATGCTTTTGCGTTTGCCTTTACTTGTGTGCTCACATTGCCGCTGCTTGCACTTCAATTAATTAATTGGTCTGTACAACTTCAATTGTCAATTGATCTCCAAACTCTGCAAGTTTAATTATTTAATTGTTTAATTGCTGCTACTCCAATTGTTCAATTGCCAAGGTTCACGCTTCACACATTATTTAATTATTTTCAACTCCAATTGCCAAGCCTCATATTGATTTCCAAAGCTTGAATTGTTTATGAATTGCACGTAAATTGCTGCTTGTCGAGTGGCCACTCGGTTGGTTATGGGAGATGAAGACACTTGTGGCTTGTGAGATGTTTGGGAGATACAGCCGAGCTTGGTTTCTTGGGGCCATTCGGCCACAATCGAGCGGGCACTCGATTCTCCTTAGGTTTAGTGCTTCATGTTGGCTGCTTGATGCATTTGGATGCTCGTTTGTTTAAGTTGGATCGCGCACATTCTCATCCATGCTTCTCATGACTGAGTGGTGGTCATTTGGTATTCGACCACTATTTTGTTTGTTTTTTTTTTTTCTTGTAATTCTCCCCATTAATTTAACTTTTTACTCTTGGTTTGTAAATTTTGACCAATCTAAACATGCACCCAACTTGAATATTAACTCATAAATTTTGATTCGAATTTATCATTTAAGTTCGTTCTATATCCGAATTATCTACTATTTGTAGAGCATATAAAAAGTTTAGACTCAAACTAAGTTTTATTCGATGAAAACCAAATTCAAAGAATTAGATTTATTTCAAATCTAAGTTCAATTCCAATTAAACCTTTTTGTTCAAATTTGAGATTTAATTTAATTGATGAAACCCAAATATGAAGAATTGGGTTTCAATTCAAACAAAACCCTTTTGTTCAAATTTTGGTTTCATTTGAATCGAAAATACCCATATTCAAACAATTGGGATTTGATTCGAATGAATCCCTTTCATTCAAATTTGAGTTTTATTCAAATCAAAGCAAACCATATTTAAAGAATTGGGTTTTCTAGTTCAGACAAAACCCAAATCTAATCTATGTTTGGTTTCTTGGGCCGTGGTGGTTGACATTTGATGATTGACATCTTTCATCAACCACCATTAGTATTTTTTTATTTTTTGTTTTATTAATTATAGGGATATTCTAGGATTTTTAATAAAATTAATTGTTATTACTTAATAGTAGAGGGCATTTGATTAAAGGTAACTAATCTCAAAGGGGTCAATACAATTTAAATAATCTTCAAAGGTGGTGCATGAAATTTACTTTTTCAATTATTATATTTTTATATTTAAAAAATATTTATATATCTATATACATGATTTAATTCGCCAACACTGGAAAACCTTATTTTCAGCGATGTTAGGACCATAACGCAGTTGATAAAGAGAGAAGAAAAGTGTGAGAAATGTTAGAATGGTGAAAAATGAAGATGACAAGCAACTACCCTTACAAACGTCAATTAAAAAAATCACAAAAACAAATAATTTTTTTAGAGTAACTACGAAATAAGTCATCAAAATGACAACCATGGCAACGAGAAAGATAATAATGGTGATAACAATGAGAACAAGGGGAGGGGATTAGAGAGTTTTGATGTAAATTTTAGACTTTTGGGCTTATAAATTATATAATTTATAAGTTCTTCATTTTTTTTTTTCAACTCTATGAAAGAATTTGGAAAACTCAAAGCATGCCAATGGTAGTTTATCTAAAGTCGCAAGCCAAACAGGCTCTTAAAAGAGAGAGGAGGGTCTTCCAATGAATTCAATGCTGCTGGTTTAATTAAGGAACTTGATTAGCAAGAGAATCTATGGCAATTGCAATTGGTGGTCCAAGGGCAGCCATGTTGGACTCATTCATGGCTATCAGCTATTCCTCCGGCCTAGGGGCTGCCGACGAAGAAGTTTTGTCTGCCCATACATACAAGTATTCGTTGCCCATAATCTCATAAATGATGTAGTTTAGAAATAAAGGTGTATTTTGCTTACTGAGTTTTCTTTTAAGATATTTTGTTTTTAATATTAAATATTACTATTAACCAGTAATAAGTGTATCGTATTTTAAAATATTTTATTAATTAATAAAAAATATTTAAATATTAAAAAAAATTAAATATATTATATATATCTTAACCATTGAGACACTCGTAGTAAAATTCATTAATAAATAAGAAGCACTACCATATATGTTTATTAACAATAACAAAAAATCAGTAAAATATCGACTTTTCCTTCTAATAGAAAAGGGTATGATTGAATTTTCACGGAATGGGTGTTACCCGCACTTAATTATTGTTTTATTTGTCAAGCTAGACATATGGGGATTTATAATCTAATAATAATAATAATAATAATAATAATAATAGGGTTCAATCACACCTAGATATTATTGGAAAAATTCAACTACACTTTCGTAATAAAATAATCATTGCACCTAAATTATATATATAACTCTAATCTAAATACTTGCATCAAAGTGGCTTTCTTAACTGGGCACAGGATAGCATTAGCCGTATCCTAACTATTAAGTCTTTTATGTATTGTTGGCCAAAAATAAGAGAAAGCAACGAGAAAATGATTATGCTACATGTATCGATGTGATGATAAGTTTGATGATAGAATCAGATTTTATTTGATGATAAAATTTAATCGAACTTTATAAACTAAAGTTCATTATCGACTATCAAGACATCGCGAATAGAAAAAACTTAGGTTTCATGAAATCTGATCGGACCCAGATGAAGTCCGAGACTTTATTTAGAGATGGTAGCAGTGGTGAATCTGTGAATTAGATAAGGACATTTTAATTATTTGATATTTTCAATTATTTTTTGGATAACTCAATTATTTGTATAAGTAATATTTTTTATAAAAAAAAAAATGAATGAATGAATGACAGTAGAGTCGTCCTTTTTCCATGGGAGAGGTCAGTGTCTAGGAAGCCACAAAAATCTAATCTAGGAAGAAGAAAGTGGCAATTGTGTCAAGAACCAGTTTGACAAGGAAGCCAGCCCCATACATATATGGAAAATCACCTCGATCGTGGCGGTGGCGTAGAATTAGGTCACCCATAATTTGTTTTAATATATGCCAATCATTATTACGTTGGTATAATTCACAACAGTGACTACTACTACTCACCCATTCTCTCTCACTTCATCCTTTATATATTTTCAAAATTACATTTCATTTTTCTACCTACCTTAATGCATATATATAAATGAGAGCCATGTTATTATGTATCTATGTTTACCAATTTTGATTAAGAATACGCGGTGCGGGGTGCGGTGGTGGGCAGTATTGCTTCGGATCCCAACTTAATAAATGATAGTGGAAGCATTTAGAAGATAAAACTTATTAAGTTATCATTGAAAAATTAACGGTAATTCAACACGTGTCTCTATTGTTAATTAGTAATAAGAAAATGATATATGACTTTTATTTAGTCTAGATTTAGATCTAAAAGATTAAATTAAATGTAGCTCCTAGATCTAAATTCACAAAGTCTTGGTTCAAATATGGTAAATTTATTTGAATTTATATTCAAGAGATTTCGTTATTCAATAGCATTCAAAATAGATAATCTTGGAGAAAATATTGAGAATTTGAATAAATCTTAGAAATAATTTTAAATATTTAATAACAATAAAATTTGAAAATCTTAAAAAAAATTTCAAGAATCCCAATAAATATCGAAAATAACTCCAAAAATCTCGTCTTTCTCAATCTTTATAGAAGGGATGTTTACATATAAAATCAACTAATTACAAGTTCATCATTGCTTTTTCTAAGTTTGGTCAATGACCTAAGAGCTCTGGAGGCAATACTGGGAGACTTAATATCGTCTCATTTTCTTGTAAGTACAGTTCCTAAAGAGTCAATTTTGATGGTGCAGACCTTGAAATTTTTATTTTTAAAATTTACAGTTCCTAAAGAGTTTTTTTTTTATTCAACTGAATTTGAGTTTTTTTTTTTCCAAATTGAAACTAAAACTTAAATTGATAAAAAAAAAAAAATCCTTTTTGACTATGATGGGTTCATTGGAATACAAATCATTCCTAATTTTGAATAATACTTTTACATAAAACTTCTATTTATATGTACAAAATCTTTTTTTTTTTTAAAAGAAAGGTCAGAATTTTAGGGTTTACTACCTAATTTCCCTATTAAATTACTCATCTAATCTAAAAGTCTAAATTGATACATCAACGGAATCAAATTTATTTTTATCATGTCCCACGCAGTACTCATGAATATGTACTTTGATCTCAACACCACTTAATAATCCATGCACGCACTTTGATGACCCAAACGTGAATTGACTCTTGTGATTTATACTTTTACACCAACCAAACTAACTTGTGGGATTATACATATGTATATATTTTGGCGAACATATGATTCTTTTTCTGTTGTTCTTAATTTAAAGATTACAAGGTAGGCAAAGGTCTGCAAGCAAGCATCGATGAAATTGACCTCTTCAATTAATTATTACAGTTCTTCCGAGTAATTCATCAGGTGAAAAAGATTCGTAGAGTTGTGAATTTTGTCTAAGATCACGAGCCGGCTCATGTCCAAAGAGGTTCCCAAGCCTGGGCAAAACTGGTATCATCGAAGGAGAAGCCTACAACATCACAGCCACTGCCAGCCGGCTGTTCGTAGTAGGCTTGTTCTTGATCATCCGATACTGGAGAGTTGCCGCTGCAAATAAAAGCGAGCAAATTAGCATGCTGGCATTGCATGTTAGCAAGTTCGGCTTGTGCCCTGGCCAACTCCGCTTGAAGCTCGCTAACTTGCTGCTGGAGATGGCATATGGCGCCGGCGGAGCCGTACACCGGATCTCTGATCCTCGCATTCGCTTCGTACACCATGCTGCTCACTGCGTCGGCTCTCTTCGACTCCGGCAGCTCCTGCAGAAAATTAATTAAGAGTTGGATCGCAGTTGATATATATAGTTATATATTAATAATTACTAATTAACTACGTAAAATTTGTTAATTAATTAAGTCGATTTTTGAAATATATATAGTGATGCATTAGCTAGGGTTCACTCAACCATGCCATGCATTTTGAATACGAGGAAATAACATTTATTTAGAGCATCTGCGGCTTAATTAATTATATAGTACGGAGGAGATTACATTTATTAATTACTTTCTTTATTTTAATTAGTAATTAGGTGTGGAAGGTCAGCTTTGACCAATCAAGGCAATTTGTCCCCAAAAGTGACTTGAAAAGACAATCCAGTTTACATTGATCCAGATGATCATCAATCGAGTGTGAACTCATCATCAATTAACGACGAATGATCAGTTAATTAACAACACAAAAGAGAGATGAGTTAATTAAATAATTAAATTAATTACCTGCAAAAATTTGATGATGTTGCTCGCGCCGAAGACTCTGTGAGCAATGGTGAACCTGAGAGGGTCAGTAGGCGGGAAGTAGGGCGCCAGAACGCACTTGTCGACGCACCGCCGCCGGAGGATCTTGCACGCCGCGCAAGGGGTTTGAATCGCCGCCGCTGGCGGTCTTGGAACGCCGCCGCGTTGCGGATCGGCCAGCTGTGTCATCGGAGCTGAAGATGAAGAAGATGTCGACGGAGTTATTAATGTCGACAATGGATTAACGGTGCTGCTTGATGTGGACATGACGATCAATCAAGAAGCAGCCAAGAGAGAGAGAGAGAGAGGGGAAGGAAGAACGTGAAACGAGTGAGAGAGAGAGAGAGAGAGCGAGGGGGGAAGGAAGAAGAAACGAGTTGGGCGTGGGTTTGTCGGAGGACGCAAGCAGGCAGAGGCTCTATATAGAATGTGGGGGCCAGTAACGACATTCCACCGCTATTCCACGTTCGGGAACTACTACAACTAGAAAATTTCACTTCAGATCCTCAATATTTTTCCAATACTTTTTTTTAAAAAAATATTTAATATTACGTTATTACAGTAATATGACATGACAATTTATTAATAATTTATTACACATCCATGAAATGAGTACATAGATATAGCAGCCGCATTGGCATATATATGGGCCGGGAAGTTTCGAAAATGCCGACAAGTTCGCCGGAACGAAGCAAAATTAAGGTCGCAAATCGAGTGGCTGGAACCCAGCGGTAACGATAACTCTTGACAGTAACACATCGCTCGCTCCTTTATCTAATATTTTTCTTATGGTTATAAATTTTATTTATTGTAATAATAATAATAGTGAAAATTTATTAGTATTAATACAAATATTAATTTGTTATATATATATATATATATTCTTGTTGACTTGTATTATTTTGTTTTTAACTTTAACGTTTACATGTAAAGCTTTTAAATTAAAACATAGTTTGTACAAATAAAGGAAAGATAATCTTTTTCTTTACCTTTTTTTTTTCAATTCATTCTATTTTTGTAATTTGAAAGATTATGAATGACAATGTTACGGCAGGCAATTTTCATTTCATTCTATTTGTGTTGTTTTTAATTATTTGAATTAGGAAAATTAAATTTTATTTAATCTTGCGGTGAAAATGCCTGAAATGGAAATATAATTAATTTTCATTTTTTGTTTCCAAATTATAGAAATTAGTGAAATGGAAAGAAAATCAAAACATATTTGATTAACAAAAAAAAAAAAGTATGTTTCACAATATCAACTCAAAAGATCAAGATTTAATTTGAAGGCAAAAAAATATTCAACTCAAGAGATTGTGTTCAAATCTAAACTTGAAAGCAAGTACAAATCTCTTTTAAGTAAAGATGGTCTTTGGGTCTCCATCCAATTGTGTCATGTGGCATGATCGTAGTCATCCATCAAACTTATATCTAATCGTCCATATGGCACAATAATAACTTTTCACCAACTTTATAATGTGTTTATATAAAAATATAAATTTTAATAGTTAAGTACTAAATTAATTACATCAATTACTGCATTATTATCTTTGTTTCTCCAACCTATTGGTCCTAGTGGGTTCATATTATATTATATTTTAATACTTTATTCATGAATTATATTTGATTCTACTCTTTGTTGAGATTTCATTTGTACCCATAATTTAATATTTTAAATTGGAAATTAAATTTCTATATTTTAAATTCTAACATATAATTGCGCTTTTCACTTTGACATTCCCTGCAGACAATGCCCATTGCCTACTTCCATTCCAAATTTCAAATTCCAGAAAACGGGGACGGGCGCCGACGCCGACAGTTTTATGTCGGGAAGACGACTGGCCAATGAGGAGCTGCCGCGACTGAGGCAAATGGCAACGGCTTGCTCTCTCACTTTCAATGCCACCGCCTACTACAACGACCTGAAAACGTGGTCACTAATCGACTCACCGATTAAGATTTGGGTGTAGATATTATTACTACTCCGATATCTCCCCCACCCCATTTTCTCTTTTCTTTGGATGCTTAATGAGAAATTAAAGAAATTTTGTTTTTATTTAAGAGTTTATATAAAAGTTAAAAGGAAGTAAGTAGTTATAATATTAAATTTTTAAGACTTAATACAACTTAAAGTCACTGATCTATTACAAAATATGACATTGAGTCTCTCACCTAAAAAATCTCAAAATTCGATCTTTAAACAATTAAAAAGATACATTTGTAATTCTTATCGTTTACATCTATTTGTGTGTGACATCATGCACCGTTTAAGATACGTAAGATAACAAGAGATTCAAAATGATTTTATATTATTTTAATTACTATTACTATATTCTTGCATTTAATTGTATTATGCTGTTGTTCTAATTTGACATGAATTTAGATGGCATTTACTTGGCATTTTATGTGCATTTCAACCTGGTTTATTAGATCCACCCCCTCCCATGGCCTCGGCCATCACCCCCTCCCGCCATGGTCGTGGCCCCCATCTCTCTTTCTCTATATATGTACTATGCAAACCCACCCCCCCTCTCTCTCTCTCTATATATATATATATATATATACTACACAGTGCGCAAACCCACCCCTCTCCCATGGTTGCGGCCCTCTCACACACACTCTCTCTCTCTCTCTATATATATATACTACACAGTGCACAAACCCACCCCCTTCTTTCTCGCTTTATATATATATATATATATATATATATACTGCACAGTACACAAACCCACTCCCCTTCTATGGCCGCAACCCTCTCTCTCTTTCTTTCTCTCTCTCTCTATATATATATTGCATAGACCCACCCCTTTCTCTCTCTATCTATATATACTGCACAGGTACATGGGGAACAATGGGGGTTGGTCTGGGCTACTGCATTGCTACAGCTGTGGCTTCACCTGACCGGCTAGTGGTTGCTGTTGAAGAGGACTCTGGTTTTGGTTTTAGTGCCATGGAAGTGGAGGTTTGTCTCGAATTCCCAGTACTTGACTATAAGTTCTCACGTTGTTGCTAGTAGATATATAATAGAAATATCTTACTTGCATGCCTTATTCCTTCCAATTATGAAAGCACATAATACAAATTGCACGTTGAATGCTTAAGTCCAAATTTTGACAGCTAAAAATTCATTTGCATTCCTGTTTGGCATTTAATCATACTGCTATCTATAATTGGTTAAATATTGTGTTTTGTTTCTTGCTTCAGTAGGGATTTAGATAGGGCATTAGTCTTTCTCTCTCTCTCTCTCTCTATATATATATATATATACTATACATATATATGTACACAACCATGGTCCCGGCCAGCTCTTTTCTCTTTCACAACGATGGTCACGTTCATCGCGGCTGCCATGGCGGGTGGGTGACGGCTCCGTTCATAGTGACCATATGTTTGTGTGTGTTTGTGTATATTGGGGGGTGGGTGATGGTCGGGACCATGGTTGGGGGGATGGGTGATGGCAGCGGCCATGGCAGCTGGCGGTGATTGCCATGGCCACGACCTTATGTGTTTATGTATATGTATATATATATGTGTGTATGTATATAGATCCGGGTATATATGTATATATATGTGTATATATAGGTTTGGGACAAACATAATGGAGCCGTTTACTTGTATTGACGGTAAGGACTAAAAGAATATCTTTTTAATTGTTTAAAAATTGAATCTTGAGGTTTTTTAGATGAGGGACTGAATGTCATATTTTGTAATAGTCGAGGGATTTTAAGATGTATTAAGCCAATTTTTAATATAATTCTTATGTTCTACATTGTGATGCAAAGGATAAGAAAATTAAAAAAAAATAATTAAAAAGACTTTATATCCTCTCTCTTATAGCTTGTGACTTCAGATCACAAAAATTTGGAGGGAGAAGAGAAAAGGAAGGGATTTGAGTGCCATTTAACCTTCTTCCCATTTTATTTTTAAATATCTTTCTAAGAAAGATATTATTTTCTCTCTCTCTAAGCCTTTCTCTGTTCTCCCGAGCTCTCCTCACTTCTGCCTTATCCCTTGCGTGTTTCTTAGAGGTATTTTCAAAGATAATAATTTGCGTATCTTTAATGGGAATACTCTACGAGAATCTCCAGGAGACTTCTAGGTCTCCCAGAGCTTCTTTCATCTTCTTTGCAAGACTGCTCAGTTGAAGGGTTTTCAAAAGACCTAGAGGTCTCCTCGAGTCTCTTCGACATCTTTCTTTGGCCTTTTTGGGCCTTTTTTCTTTGTTTTTTTTTGGTTTCCTTTGGGGCTAGGCTTTTTTAGTAATGGGCCTTGACCTTCATAATTGGATCAATATATATCCACTGGGTGGATCTTTTTGTCCCAAGTTTTTTTTTTTCTCCTTAGAATCTCTTGCTAGCTTTCCTTGAGATTTTTGTCTAGGTCTCTTATTGGGTGTATTTTACTAGGCTTTAGTCCATATACACATCAATTGCTCTTCATTATTTTCTCTGGGTTTTTAGGAAGGAAAAATAGTTGTTAGCTTTTTGTTGGATAATTGTGTGCATCTAGGACAAGTCCTTGGTCCTTCCAACCATTGGTTCAATATACATGCAAATGACCTCTAGACGTCTTTAATGGATCTTTATGCTCATTCGTGTACGTCTAGGGTCACATCTTTGGTTTGTCAACAGAAGAGACCTTTAGGCACCTTAATGAATTTTTGTCATGCTAGCATGTTGTCACACTTTTGCATTTTGGTTTTAAACCATTCTCACGCTTTTGCATTTGGTTTTAGACTATTCTCACACTTTTTTACGCTTTGGTTTTATGTCATTCTCACACTTATGCATTTTCGAGTTTAGACTTTCTCAAACCTTTGCGATTCAATTTTAAAATATTCTCACACTTTTGTATTTTCAATTTTAAACCATTCTCATGCCTTTGTGCTTTGACTTTTGGCCATTCTGATGCTTTTAAGCTTTGATTTTAGATCACTCTCATGTTGTTATGTTGTTGAATTTTTGGATGATATTCCCTAGATCATTCTCATGCTTTTATCACTTTTGATTTTGGGTTATGCTAAATCATTCTCGCGCTTTTGCGTTTCGGTTTAGACCATTCTCATACTTTTTGTGCTTCTAATGCTAGGTTTTCCCTCTATCATTCTCATAATGTTTTGCGTTTTTTATTCTAGGCCTTTGAAGGTAATGGACCCTAGATCATTCTCACTCTTTTGTGTTTTCAGTTTTCAGTTTTAATCTCGTCTCATGCATTTTATGCTTCTAATTATAGGCTTACCCATCTATCTTTTTATTCTTCTTAGCAAACCCTAAGTTGTTCTTGTGCATTTTTTTGCTTCCGGTGCCAAGTTTGCTAGTTCACCAAGATTTTGTTCTTTTTCATGCATTCATTTCCCTGAGAAACAAAATGCACAATAAACTGCAACAGGGTAAAATTTATTTTATTCAAGCATTATATATTGAAGGGTAAACATATAAATTATTAATATTTCAATTTTGTAGTTTAATATTTCCAGGTAGCATTTGCAAAGTCTTAAGTGTTTTCACAATTTTATTCGTGGACTTTTGAATTATGCTCCCCAATTTTTACTCATCAAGGTATCCTTTTTCATAAGGTCATACCCTTGTCCTCAAAGTAATTTGTTAAGAACTCGATGTCCATAAATCTTTTTGTTTCCCTTCTCTAATCAAAACCCCTATTTTATTCATCAATTTGTGACATTTGTCAATGGAATGACCATGAGTACCATGGAATTATCAGAAAGCATCCATTTTTCTCCCCATAAGCTTGTCAATCTGCCTACAGAATTCGATAAGGCTCGATCCTTCAATCGCTTGCAAAATAATGGAGCGTGACTCTATGAGTGAGTATAGTTCTTGAATTGGAGCTAGGGAGGGTTGTCAAACTTTTTTTTAGCTTTCTCCTTTCACTAGGTTGTCCCTTCATCAAGGTCTCTTTCCTTTCTATTCTTATCTCTTTTTTAATTTCCTCTTATTATTTACATTACTTTAGCCTACAGAATGTACTTGTTAGCTCAAGAAAACAAGTCTACCAAAGATTGAGGTTGATCTAGAGGTATAGATTCTTGTAGTGGTATAGATTTCATCCCTTGGAGCATCTTAGTTGTTTTCATACCCATTTGCAAGTCTTGTATTTCCAATGTTGCATTTCTAAAATGATTAACATATTATTTGAGGGTTTCTTTACTGCTTTGTTAGATGCTAAACATATATGTAGCCTCTTTCTTTCTATGCCTATTAATAATGAAACCATTAATGAACTCCCTTCTTAGTTGCTCAAAAGATAAGATAGACGTTTCGATCAAACTATAAGATAGACTTTTTGATCAAACTATAAAACCATGTGTGAGTGTAGCCAATCAGAGTCAAAGAGAAAGCTCAGCACATGATAGCATTCTCCCAATCATGTAGTAATATCACAGATTGATAGTTTTGAATGTGATTGAGGGGATTGCTTTTTCTTGAGTAAATAGGAAGTTGAGGCATCTTAAATTTAGGAAGAAGAGGTATCTATGATTTAAAGAGTAAAGGGAATCTTTCTCTTATATTGATTCTCTTGTATGGGTATTAATTGTTTTCTTTTCTAACACTTAATCATTTTCTTCATCTTTACGGCTTTGCGACTACTGAAAATAGATTTATTGTCCATTTTGGATTGATGCCTTAGCAGGACCACAACTATGTTTTCTATGATTTCCTAGTATTTTTTCTCACAAAGCTGGGTTATCCCAACTCTATTTTGGACTAGGACTTTATGCAATCTTTCTTGTTGCTTTGGGAGGCTTTCTCACCTTTCTCTTTTCCGACCAACTTCCAGGGGAGGCCCCTATGGGAGACTCTCTCACACCTCTCTCGTAGCAAGCCTCTGGAGGAGGGCCTTACGGGAGACTCTCTTACAAGGTTTCGATCTACTAGTGGTTCACCTTTTACATAATTCTAGAGAATGGGTGGAAGTGGAGTCTACACGAGCGCATTATAGAGAAAGGTTGCCATCTCTCAAAGAGCCTTGGTGCTTTCTTTGTATTATCATTGCAACAGTTCGTGCTCATTTAGAGGAATAGTTTGAGGAATTGTCTTAAATCTTTTAGAGCCTCTATTAAAAGGGTCTCTTGGAGTTTTTTAGGATTGTTGACGTCATGACCTTTCTCTCTATTTTTGTTTAGGGTGGCCTAAGATCTTGTACAAACCATTTTTAGTTTTTTCAAGCTTTTCAATCGATTTCTACTGACAACACTAATTTTTGTTGCCTAGATACAACAATAAATTTATTTATCAAAAAATTTATCTTTCGACCATCTAAATTATACAAGATATAAACCAATCAGAGGGCACATGGAATTCACTGTGCCAACATTCTAATGCTTAAGTTAAACCCTCGAGATGACAAAGTATTATTGTAGAAGTCTTGAACCAGTGTTAAAGACGTAGTTTTTTTAGGTTGTGAGCCTCTCTATTTATAAGAGAGGTTATAAGTTTGTGATAAGCATCTCTAGTATTGACTAGGATTTAGGAGGTATTTTTGAAGGTAATAGTTTGCATGTCTTTAATGGAAATACCCCACGAGAATCTCTAAGAGACTTCTAGGTCTCTTGGAGCTTCTTTCTTCCTTTTTGTGGGATTGCTTAGCGGAATAGTCTTCGGGAGACCTCTAAGTCTCCTGGGGCCTCTTTTGGTAGTTTTTTGTGTGTGTATGTATGTGTGTCACCCCTTTTGGGATTTCATTTCCATTTTGGGCTTAGGCTTTTTTGTAGTGGCCTTAACTTTTGTGAGTTTCATGATTGGGTCAATGTTTATGAAGGGAATCACTAGTACGACGATATAGGCAAAAATAAATTTTTTACCATGTATCAGATACACGCAGCAGAATATAATATACATAACATACATAACTTGGGTATTTAAGCAATACGCATATTCAACAATTAAATATATAAATAAATCTCATACCTGTTGTCCGATGTAAGGTTAGGGTACAAAAACTATTTTTGTATTGAGACCGTGTCCACCTCACATTATGGTGGTTCTACTTTGTCCACACTTAGTATGTAGTAAGATACCATTCCAGTCACTTCTTCTCGTGCTAGACATAGAGGATCTGTGTATCACTGGTGTCCGTGTCTCAAAATTATACTTGTAACAATTATATTTATAGTATTTATGATTTTTCAGAAGAAGTAAAAAGGAAGAAGAAGAAGAAGAAGAAGAGATTAACCTCAGAAGAAGAAGAGAGAGAAAGAGTCAGAGGCCCCACCTCTCCCATTTTATCCAATCTCTCTCCTCCCTTTATTTTCTCTTCTACAAATTCAATCCAAATTCAATTGAATTTGAATTTCGCCGCCCCCCACCTCAATTATGCAATTTAATAATTTGGAGGTTACTATGCACTATACATTATGTACTGTGCAATTTCTACCACCGCCTTTTACTGTGTAATTAATAATTGATTTCACACTGTGTACTATGCACTATATACTATACATTATTACTATGCACTATGTACTATGCACTATTAGCAAGAGGGGCCAAGGGTCAATATTTGACCAATCAATTCCTGAGATATTTCGGGCACATGATGTCGATACCAAATACAACACTATATGGTGTGTGACTTTCTAGGTTCACTATTTGCTAGCAATCAGATAACACCAAAACCCTTTTCGATATCGGTCAACCCCTTGACCCATCACCATAACTTTTTTAAATCCCGAGGATGTTTCGAGAGTTTCAGAATAACGCTTAGCAGTAGTTCAAGATAGTACAAGTGGTAGTGAACTCTCACTTCAAGTGAATCTATTACAGTTGACGATTATCGTGTGTTATAATCCTTCCATCACCTAATATTCTGACTGAGCAAGAGCCATGGAGTGACAAACTCACAAATTCAGTAATTATGTGTCAGACCTTATTAATGTGACTGGATGACACCTAAAGAAACATCTTTCTTGACTTTCAATCTGCTCTGGCCAGTAATTATCCCGACACATTAATAGTAGATCACACAGGACGTTCACCCTATCAATTATTGATATAAGGGCGATGGATCATATTCCCAATACCTGTCTCCATATACTAGTAATACGGAACCACATAGATGAACGTTTTCACCTCTCAATTGGATGGTTCGACTCATTAGTAAATCCCGCACACCAATACACAAAACAACTGTGTCGGTTCAAGTCTAAGGATCAATACATCATCACAACCTGATGACACGACCATTATCCACCAGGCTATGTGGTTAGTCATCGACGTCGACAGTAACCCCTGTGCTAGTCCACACTCGATTAATTGAAGTTCATATCTAAAGAATCCAAGGATTAGGAATAGTTAAGATATTTTGTTACTAGAGAATCCTGTTATGCAGTCTCAACACCTTAAGAATAAGATTCTAACACAGAAGATCTAGGGACTTATTCATATAATTGATTGGAGAAAATATAAATGAAGAAAACCTTACATTTCATAAATTTATACAAAAATACAATTAATGCATTAAAAAGAGCTCACTAGATGTCATCCAAATCTAGTATCAGGGCATACAACACTAATAATATATTCATTGGATGGATTCTTTTGCCCCAAGTCTTTTTGCTTAAGGGTAGGTTATCTTCTAAGCTTTCATTAGGATTTCCCTCTAGGTCTCTCATTGAGTCTACTTTATTGGGTTTTGGTCCACATACACATTAGTTAGATTTTGGCCAATTAGTTTGATAGAGAAAGAGGATGAAAGGAGGGAGAAAGAAAATACAAAATTATTGTTACTGAAATACAACAATTAAAATTTATAATATGGTAATAGTCAAACCAAGGTAGAGTAGAGCACAAGATAGGCATGTGACCATTAGATTGAGAGAGGAAGATGTTCAAGAAATAGCCCAGTGAGTATATGTGCTTTAAAGAAGCAGTTGTAGAGTTGAACAAACAATAGTTTTTCCATGGGAGAAAAGTAAGAAACTATTCGAGGGGAGTCTCCATTATCTAGGGGAGAATAGCTGCAAGGCAAAGCTTGGTTAGAAAGCACAAGGGGATTTTCCCTCTCCCCCCATGTGCCCTCCGATGCTTAAGTTAGCTAACATGATTATGGTGATGAACATTTTGGGTTTGTGTGTGTGGGGGGGGGGGAGAGTGAATTGGGTGTTTATAATTTTTAAAATTTTGTAGAGGTTTGCAACAGAAATATGAAAATAGTGAATTATAAATGGAAAGTATAAATCAAAGAATGTAAGAGACAAAGAATTTAGAGTGGTTTGGTTCAAGTCACCCTACATCCATTACTCTAACTTCCCACTAGAGATTCCAATTTACTATAAACCTCCTACTTAAACCAAGTTTGTCCTTTAGCAAATTGTTAGAAATATACAACCTCCTACTTATAACCAAGTAGGAACTATAGCAAATCACTAGGAATTAAACAAGATACAAAAACAAGAGATATACATCTCTCAACACTCTCTCTAAAATCTATCTGAAACAAGACTTGAATAAATATTTACAATGAATACAATGGGCTTGATAGAAAAATGAAAGTAAAAATAAAGCACAATAAAACTTGACAGTGAACGATGTAAAACTTTATAAGCCCACTTTGTCTAATCTTTGTCAAGCTTCAAATCTTCTTTTGTTTATAGATTTTACCGTTTCTTCTTGAAGATATTGCCATTAGAGATAAAATCTAACATGCAAAGATTAAATACAATTAACCATTGGAAGTTCTGCAACAAAATTGGTCGATTATTTTTGATAATCAGTTAAGTGATTCTCAAACGTCTAAAATAGGCAGTTGATAGTTCCTATAACTTTTGACTGGAAATGATGCAATATCAGTCGATAGCAAACAACCGAGAGCATGTAAAATGAATGGTTGACTGATTATAAGAATCGATCGACAGTTTGGACAATCATTCAACCGTTTGTAAAACTTGATCGACAATTTTTACACAAAAATGAGTGTTTTATTTAATGTTTTTTGAAACCAATTATCATCGTCAGAACATTGTTAAAATTAGTACAATAGAACAAGCAAGTTAAAGTTGTCTAGGAAAAGAAATAGGCACTCATTCGAATAAACAAGCAGGTTAATGACAATTTTAGGCTAGTGTGAGGTTATTGTGTTCTTTTAGTGTTTAGTCTAGTGTCTAATCTAATATCCCAAAAAAATGAGGGGTAGGGGGTTTTTATATCCCTAAGATTTGGTTGTGAGACACATGACACACATGCACAAAGTGAATATGAAGTTGTCCCAGGTTAGGCATGGATTAGGCCTTAGAGGGACACCCCTAGAGGAGTATAGTCCTAGTTAATCTTCTGGGTGAAGGAATACCTTAAGGTCGATTGCTATTTCTTGGGGCAATGGCAGGTCATTTATTATATGGGCTTGTTTGATTGCACTCATTTTCTATGGAAAATGAGTATTTTCCATCTAAGTTCTAACTTTGGCAGTGTTTGATTGCACTTATTTTCTAGGGAAATTAAGTTCCCATTTTCGTTCATGTGATGCTCTTTTCTAGCTTTTACGGGAAATGATTTTCCTACGGGGGGCTTGTTTTCCATTTCCAGGCAATTCAATCACCGCACGCACAACACATTCACTTTTGTCCACCTCGATTTCTCTAGTTCCTCTCCCATTCGAGCTGGCTTCATCCCCTTCCTCTTTGTCGCCATCCATCGCCAAAGTTGAGCCCCAACTAGGGCTTCGTCGCTATCTCCGACTTCTTGTGAGTCGCCATCCACTGCCGAAGACGAGCTCCGTATTGGGCTTCGTCGCCATCTCCACAGAAGAGAGAGAGAGAGAAAGAGAAAGAGAGAGACTCACAGTGACGGTAGCAACGTTGCGGCTGACCCAGATGGCGACAATAGGGTTGGAGGAGCCGATGGTGCAGAAGATCAACGATGGGGTTGGAGGAGCCGATGGTGTAGAAGATCGATGATGGTGTTGGAGGAGCCGATGGCAAGGATCAACGATGGCGAGGATTTGGTTGTTGGCCATGGTCGCGGGGGATCGACGTTGACCCAGAAGATCGACGATGGGGTTGTCGGCAACGCGGTGGAGGGAGGGAGACACGGGAGGGAGATAGGGTGAGAAAGTGGGTTTAGGGGTGAGAGAAGGTGAGATCGTGGGTTTTGTAATTTTTGAGTGTATTTTTATTTTATTTTATTACTATATTTCATCATAAATTAATAAATAGAGAGTGTTTATTATTATTTTTAATTTTTTGTGATAAATAAAATGTATAGAAATGAAAAATAAAAATTATCAAATTCTATAGAAAATATTACCAATCAAAGAGTAGAAGATGGAAAATAACATCATTTTCTAGGTAAAATATTATACCAATCAAACATCTTAAACTTCAAATTTTTAGGAATTCATTTTCCCTGCAATTCAATTCTCTGGAATTTATTTTCTTTCCACCCAAATTCCACCCTTGCAATCAAATGCACCCTATGTGATTTGTTCGGAAGAACATCTTCAATTTTGCTATGTGTGACTTGTTTGAAAAAACATCTCCTTTGAATCCTTTGGGAGAATGACTTAGCCAGGAGAATGTGTTGTTCGATCCTGTAAACAATTTACGTAGAAACATTTAGAATGTGTTTGATTACACATATTTACCATAGAAAATATGTAACTATTACACATTTTTTTATGGAAAGCAATTAAATACTCTTAACTTTTCTATGAAAAAATATGTATGGTACAAACATTTAAAGCTTATTTCTATGAAATTCATTTTTCAAAGAGGTGAGATAGTTTTTATTTTCTAGGCAATATTACCTAAAACATAATCAAACACACCCTTACTTCTCTGGGAGAATGTGAGGCTATGCTACAACAAAAGTACTTTCATCATATTAATAATTTTAACAATAATGAGAAAAAGTGTAGGTAAAATTATAAAGTTAGAAGAAGTTATTGCTATTTCGAAAATATCATGGGTGCCTGTCATTTTTTTATCTAACTTAGGATGCTTATTGTAATTTATCTTTAAAATTTTTTATCGAAAAATTGCATCCAAAAATAATATATATATATAATATATTAATTAAGATCCAAAAATGATTTTTTATTAATTGCAATTACAAAACGACAAATGACTAAAAATATCAATTTTTTTCTAATGGTTAAACATAATTTTAGTTTTTAATTTCAAATTTCAAATATTAGGAAATTAATTTATAAAGTTAAAATTGGACAGTAAATTTGAAAATTTCCAAAAAAAAAATGAAAATTTATGGTTGTGGGCCGTCAACTTGACGATAGATAAAAGTAGACTGACATCATATATTAAATATAAATATAAATATAATTGAAAATCTCATAATTAAGTGTATATAGAATATATTTCTCTAACTATCATCCAATTTAAACCGAAAGAAGTCTTTGTGGGTGAGAAAACAGCTGAACTCGTTTTGCACGAGACAGAGACCCTTCCAATTAATTAATCACGTCAAAATCGTATCTCAAAATACACGTGTACGATAGAACACATGCTCTATGGCTCACTCATATATCTCAAAATACTAAATAAAAATTCTACAATTATTAATTTAAAACCCTAATATATTCATTAATTAGAAGATTTACTGATTTAGTATGTGTATATATATATATATATGTTCAACTGTTGGTATTGGGGTGGGGGTGGGGGTGGGTTCAAGCATGAAGAAATTGTTTGGGTAAAGTGATCCATCCCGTTCTGTTCGCCTAAATTATTGGTCCTAACTAACAATTTTTATAGTAATTGAAGACGCGTTGCTGAAAACGTGCAAGATGATGGATGAGCAACACCACATTCAATAATTCATTCACAATGAATGTCATCATCGATCTAGTGGGTTCATGCATGAATGAGAATTTGAATTTTGGTCACGCATATATACATCATTTACAGCTAGCTGTTCCCCGTGAGATTGCTATCATTCCCGATCCAATTCGTCATGGCATCAAAAAGCCATTGCAATCTTCATTTCTTGTTTCTAATTAATTCATACTCACTTCTGATCATTTTTTGATCTATTGATTGAATCAATTTCTTTTAATTCGATCCATGATTAATCGTCAATCAGTTCTAGGGTTTCATCTTTTATAAGCTTTGTTACCACTATATATCTCCTCTTAATGATTCACATTCCCCATGCTTTTTTCATCACTCAGACAATCATAGTACTGTCCCTGAATTCACCAGCTAGCAACGACTATTCTTCTTGGAGCATATGTATCTTTCATGCTTGCATTGTCCCTCTACAATATGCTTGGAGTCGCTGTAATATATAGTCTCATTGGGGCATGGTTTCTCAGTTCCATCTCTGCATCTATTGCCTCAATAGTTTTTTCTACATGAGTTCTACTTCATAGATTTGGGACACCTTGAAAAGGTGCTTCGCGCAACTAGACGATGTTTGTATATGTCATTTGTAGCAAGAATTATGCACAATTGCCCAAGGTACTCCTTCCATCTATACGCATTTTACTGAGTTGAATAGCATATATGAGGAGTTAAGAAGCTTCAAGCCACCCCCCCACCATGAGTGTGTGTCTGATGCCCCAACTCCCACTATCGGGTGTCATCGTAACCCAAGATTACAACCTTAGCCTATCTAGAATGACGGCTATGCCCCAATAACATAATGTATTAATATTGGGCGCCTTAGGTGGGGTCCAGCCTTCGCTGCCTTCGACTGTCGAGAACTCGACTTTAAAATACTTAGGTAGCGAAAATTTACTCGATTCTCAAACCCGATTAGACCCTTAAAATATAAATTCAATTTCAAATAAAATAAATAAATACTAACATACCCAATACAATACTCCAATGGTCAAGCATAACTAGTTCACATTCATTGAGTTACTCATAGTAGAAACCTTAACTTGCTCTAAACCAAATTTTATTTAATTCATTGTCGTCTTCCATGGTCAAATACAAAACATATAAATTACATAACCAACACAAGACACAATCTACATTCTCATTGTTCGTAATCACTGTTGACTGGCAACCCTTCCACCAATATCGCTTTCCCTTTCTTAGACCCTGAGCCACCTGTTGGGTTAGTGGGAGTGAAAGGGGTGAGTCCGAAGACTCAGTAAAGGCAATATGCAATGCAATAAATTAATAAGCATGACATCATAGATAAAAATAAAGTACAACGTGTATGTAACCCCATCCACCGCACCTATCTCAGGCTCTAGGTGGCCCCTAATGGTTCCATCTATGACCCCGTCTTAGAACCCTCACGGTCAACAATCCATTGCCCCATGCCTAGGCACTTCCTCAATATTTTGTGCAAGCCATGACAAAAGAAATTTATACACAGAGCATATTAAACTCTTACCTTAATTTGTTTGCTGCTCAATGACCAACTCTATTTCATTGTACAAACTGGTAACGTAACCACAACACCCTTATCACAATTATGCATATACATAAGGCCAAGTAATTAATTAATTAGCCACTGTCTAAATTCATTAGTTTAACTAATTTACTAATCCAACTAATTAACTTACTAAAATTAATTAATTAAAATAAACTTCAACTTAACTACTAATTAAATTGCATATTAAACCTAATTAGCTTACTGCCGAGCTTCGCTTCACGGACCCTTCCTCTCATTTCCTTCACTTCATGTCTTGCTCCCTTTCAATTACACTCATCCTCTTTATATAGAGGTCTCAACCGCCCTCTTGCGCAATTCCACCGTTGGTTAAGCCCACTATTTCTCTTTAATTTAATTAAATATGTACATGGTTGGGGTAAATCCTTGGGGCCAAGGCTATGCCAAAAGTTGTCATGTGGTAGCAAGAAAAAAGGGAGCTGGAGCAGCAAAGGGCCATGTGGCCTGTATGGCGCAGCATGGCCGTGCATGTCCACCCTGAAACGGCTCTGTTTGGCGCTTGGGCCTGTTGGAAAAATTCCAGCGCATTTTCCTTGTGCCTACTGAGTTTCGATCCTGCACTCCCCACCTACACACGCGACCATCTGTGCCAGCTGCTCCCTCTTTCACTTGACACCTCCCATTAAATTTAAACCCATTCTCATCCCATTTTTAGAACTTTTACTTTAACCCCATACTTTCAGAAATTAACGCATACACCTAACACCCATTTCTCCTTATTTCACTTATGCCCCAAACATTTCCAAAAATCCACCAAATCAATTCATTTTATTCTTTCATTAATTTCATAAATATTCTTACATAAAATAATTAATTTTTCTAATTGCCCTATTTTCTCAAAACCACACACACAACTCGATAAACCTTCTTAAAACCCATTAATTATTTCCAAAGACAGGGATGTTACAATCTTCCCTCCTTATAAAATTTTGTTCTCGAAATTTTGAGCAATCATTTCTATCACATATATATTCCCATAATCAACATGTTCCTTGAACAAATATCACACATAAACTTCTAACAATCATTTATATGAACTCTTAAAATCCTAAACACATGCTCTAGCTATGCCCTCTAGAATTAACCATAATCCTCGAATAAATAAGAAAGTTCCTTCCGCATAGTCTTTCAAAAGATAGACACAAATTAATTTCCTTTATAAACCACAACATTCTTAGAAATCTCACATAATCATTTAATCTCCTGAATATAAAATGGAGCAAATTGTTCAGCGTTTATGACTTTTCCAAAAGATAAGATATGTGCTGATGTCATCAATCAATCCATAATCTCCCAAATAACATTAATTTTTTTTTTTTTTGAAGTTCAAGGTAATCCCATGATAAAATCTATTGTCACAGGAATCTTAAAAGGTCATAATCTCCTCATTGATTATCATATTTCTCACAAATTCAACTTCACTTTTTCGTTAATAAATTATAAATAGATGAACACTAATACATAAGTCCTGGATACCCATATTTTTCCTTCATTCCCAACCACCAATATAGGGTTCCAGGGTGCTATACATGGGGTTCGATGCACCTTAGAATTTTTTGTTGTAGCTCACCACAGGCACATATATCCTTTTGTAGTGCACTCGAATAATCTGTGCACTCCCATGGTGTTTAAATTCATGTTGCTTGCATTGTCCATTCTTCTCCACCCATTGCCTCAAACTACCCCTTGAGCAATAGTTCACTTAATCTTTTTCCACAAGTCAACCTGTAAGTGCATTTGCATTACAATTGTAGTGTTACTACATGGCTCTACCTTGAGAGCTAACTTTGCAAATTTTCCAGTCGAGCTCCACAAATGAGTGATCAAATGAACTCCTGGGTACACTATATATTGAGTCTTGCAGGCCTTATCTAGAATCCACTGCCTCAATTCTCAAAGGTTAGGCACGTATATTGAGTCTTGCAGGCCTTATCATCCCAAAACTTGAGAATGTCATCCTGCATGTCAAAAATCAGAATCCTTGGGCTGGCCACATTCATTTATTTGTAGATGTATACATTTGCCCACCACATATGCCTCTTATTCACCAGATCTAGCTAAACAGTCAGGCTAGCACTAAAACGGACGATCCCCTTGGCACTACACTCACCGTTAATAGGCTAAAAGCCTCCAATAACTGCCACTCAAATGGCCATCCATCCAGTCACAGTAGGCACACTCCTACTCAAAGCGTCAGGCACCTCATTGCCACGTCCCAAGTAATACAAGACAGTGCAGTCATAGTGCTCAAGGAACTCTATCCACCATTGTTACCTCATGTTTAGCTCTTTCTATGAGAACACATACCTTAGGCTCTTTGTGGGCATATCAAATGTCCCATCGTATTGGTAGTGACTCCATAACCTGAGAGCACACACCACAACTGCCAGCTCTAAGTTTTACACTGGGTAGTTCACTCTATAACTTGGCGTGATCCATACATGACTACCCATTCACGTTGCATTAACACGCAACCCAAACATTTGAGTTCTCGAAGCTCTTCTTGTGTCTAGCAGATCATTCTCACCTGACTTTTCTCATGAGTCTTGTTATGGATACAACTATTCCAAAAAAATTCCTCCACAAATTTCTGACATCAGTCTGCCAATCTAAAAAACTTTCAACCATTTCATAGATTGTTCAAGGATCTTATCACAGTGCTCCAGTCCCTTGGGACTTGGATTCTAGTCCAAACATAACAACCACGGTGCTGCCCAAACTTTGGCATCTGACCGTCTCCATAATTCACTATGTAACTCTGACTCATGGGCCTAACACCCTTACAGCGAGCCAACCCCCAAGCTGCTCTGGTCAATAGTCACGAGCCTATCACTAGTCCTATGCCTTGGTCTCTTGGCTCATATCCGCTGTTATAGGTCACACACCCATGGTGCTATTCTCATGCTAGAAATCCTTACCCCGTCTCCGTGAGTTGCAATTGACCCCACTCTTGTCACTTTTGACACTTCTTTCAGTACCAGCCCAAATCTCCAAATCTCACGGATCCTCGATCCTTTTTAGAGTTACACTTACTCAGGTTACCAATCTTTGAATCAAGTCTTATTTGATCTTCCAACCTCATGGTGCATATGACAACCAATTTTGATCTCATGGAGCCTCATGCTCTCGTCATTTCTTTCACAATTGTTACAACCTAGCAAACAAAACTCGATCACAAAATCCACTGTGCTGCTTCGAATAATGCCATCAGGATCGCCAAAACTCACATTTAAAGAATTTAGCGTACAACTAGTCCTTTCTAAGAGTTTCCAACAGTATCTTTAATGTTCCTCATGCATTTCCCTATCTAAGGAACATACTAGTATTTCATAAACACAATCGCTAACGCAACTTTGATGCAGCTGGTATCAAGATACTAACTCTTAATTATCATTTTATTCACAGCTTGATAATTCATACCCTCAATCAAGCCACACATAGCTAAGCATCCAATAATCCCAAGCTATCAATGACAAATTTAGACTCATCATTAAGAAATAATTCTAATAACTTTTTCGAGAATACATTCTAGTATTTCTCTCACTACCTCAATTTTATTCCCTTTTTTATTCTAACTGTATGTTCCTGCACCACATATCCACAGGCTTCTTATATTCACAACTTGTTGACATAATCTTTAACAATTGCCTTATCTGTGCACCTCTAAATTCCACAAATTGCATACCAAGGACAGTTAGACTAATTATTTTTTTTTCCAAAGTCCAACCGTACTCGATATTAGGATAATAAATCCATGTCCTAAATTTTACATCAAAATTCTTGATCTCCAATGGATTTGGGTTGATCGATAATTCTCTTGCTAAGACTTGGCATCCTAGTACATTACTTATTTCTCTTCCCAATGAATATAACAAATTCCCATTACATATAGCCCTTAAACATGATCAAGTTGTTTCAACACAAAACTCTCATTTCATTCCAATTTATCATGCATGCCGCACTATTGGCTAGAACAGGTAAGTATATATGTCACTCATGGTACCCTAACCCAATACCATCTAATCTTTCTTAGTCCTGCATAAATGCCTTCTTTATTAAGCAATGCTTTTCACATCCCCCATATGCCCCTCTCATTATTGATCTTGTGGCCGGTAATTCAATACATGCTTAACCACAACATTCAAACAAACTTCATAAAGCTTAGCAACGTAGGACCAATCGACAGATGTGCCTCAACAATCGATAGCCAGGGCTTAAAGCTCAAAGAAGGTCAACAACCTTGTTACACCGGTCGACAGCTAGCGCCCACACATCTAGCAATAGACATACATTGTAATACCCGGTATTAAATAATAAGAAAATTTCTGAAGATATAGGTCAAAATGATATTTAGCAAAGTTTCGGGCCTAAGTGCAATATTCAAAACTTAAACGAAAGACGAATGACTAAGTTAAGATGAGCCAATTGAGGAGAAATGGCACAATTGGATGATATTTGATAAAAATCAGGGATTTTCAAAGGTTTGAAGTCAAAAGCACGCAATTAGGAGAGTTCGGGCAAAAGTGCAGATTTTGCAAAATATCAGAAGCAGGTCGAATCAATGAATTTTTTAGAAATTCCAAAAGGAAATGGAAAATATAGAACTTGAGGGTCGTTGTGGTATATTTAGAAAGATCAGGGACTCAAAGAAAAGGGCCAAAATGTCAAATGAAGAAAATAGGGGGGTGAAAATGCAATTTTGGAAAACATGCATAGTGGGAACGCGACCACCGCACATGGTTGCTGGCAGCCACCTCTGGAGGTGTCGAGAAGCTCGCCTAAGGGTGCTAGGGTGATCTACAGGTGATGATGAAGCTTCAGGGGGTGGCTATTGGCCGAGCACGGCGACGACGTGACCGGAAATGATGGCCAAAAATATTTCTGATTTGGCCGAATCTTTTGAGAGATCTAGCGCTTGATTTGGTGTTTCTCGATTGGTTTAGAGGCTAGATTTGAGCTTAAGGGATAAGGACGAGCAAGATAGGGTGGGGAATCGGGTAAAAATTGAGTATAAAATGAGGTTTTCGGCCGAGGGTTTCAAAAACGAAATCGCTCAAATTTCTTGTGTTTTTTCTTGAATCGAGCTTGAGGGATAAGGGTATTTTGTTCCTTGGATTGAGAGGATCATTTCTGGAGCATTTGGGATCGATTGGTGTAGAAATGGAGAGGTTTTAGAAGCTTGGCCAGAAAAACGAACTGCCGCCGCCGCGACCTGCAACTCGATTTTAATCCTACCTCCGGCCACTTTTTTCTGATGAACAAGGGCACCATTGAGGTCGCCTTGAAGAGCTCTACAAGCCCCTATAAGAATTTAGGGCATTGGACGTCGCCGGAATCGGAGAAGACGACCGGAGAAGAAGACTGTGCGGCGGCGCGTGGCAGCCACTCGCGGGACCTCTAGGTGGCGCGTGAGGTATGATTTTTATGTATTTTTAATTTCATAATTTAGGTAAAATTATTTTAGGAATTATCATGGAAAAATATTTTATGAAAATTGATGTTAGGTATTTTTAATGAATTTTTGAAGGTAAAAATGTATGAAAATTAAATAAAAATAGAGAAAATTATGGAAAAATAGAAATATTGATTCCAAAGGTATTAAATGGTGAAATATGAGTCAATTGGGTCATTGGAAGAAGAATTACACAATTTTTGAGGTATGGCACATTTTTCGAGGTGAAATCTGGACTTTTTCGAATTGAGGTGAGTGTTTTGATTCTAACTTTGCCTTGTCTTGAAAGTGTTTTAAGAGCATTTGGTGAGTTCTAGTGAGCAATTATACCCTCCTAGACTTAGCTTGTTTTATAAGGTTTTTGCTTATGGTCATTGTGTCGACATTCGCTACATTACATTAACTGATTTTCTTTAAAATATTAGTGCATGGCGTGTGAATTTTCATATCATTTGAGGTATATTTTCATTACATCATTGGGTTCATATGGGGCGGGACGGGGTCTTCTTGAGAATGAGACACGGTTAATCCTGGCGATCGGGTGACACGGTAGGGCATCTGGGGCCGGTACTGGTGATCGGGTGACACGGTAGGGTATCCGGAACTGGTAACCGAGTGACACGGTAGGGCACCCGGGGATTAAGTATGTCAGGGAAATTTCTCAAGTTTGACATGTCTTGCATATTGTCGTTTAGTATGCCATGCTCATGTGTCTTTCATGCATTATATAAACTGTTTCATGCCTCCACTTAGATGTTTTATCATCTAACCTGGGTTATGCCCCTGGAACATTCAACGTTCCAGTTAGGGACAGCTGCGAAGTCAAGGACGAGGCCGGAGAGCCAATGGTGTTTATGTGATAGTCATTGTATCATTTGGTAGCATAGTAACCTATTTTGCTATATGTATGAACATTCGTACGTCGGTGTTGTAAACTTTTAGTAATGATGTTATATGTATGTTGGTAGGAAACATCTTGTGTAACACGTGGTAAGCCACGTTATTTTGATGGTTAAGTATTCCGTTGTATTTGTAATGTCTCGTTCAGTTGTGATTATGTTATTATTGACTAAACGAGTAAGACTGGAACTTTCGAGGTATATATTTGCATGTGGAGATTGTTCTTAAGATCACCGCGGGTGCCGACTGTAATTTTGTGGCGAGTGTTTCATCTGCTTGTGAAGATTGTGCTCACAGGCGCCGCGAGTAACAGACTTGAAAAAAAAAAAAAAGAAATCCTAGGTTAAAACCCTAGGATGGCTAGGCTAGGTTATTGAACTTAGCATGGTTAGATTTGTTAACTTAGAATAAGGATATGGATTTTAGGTAACATATGAAAACTTTAGGAAACACTTGTTTGAGGTTTTTGAGAAAATCTTTGTGTGATATTAGTAGAAAATGGTGGACCAAGTACTGCTGTCACATTGGGCAAATAGGATCGAAGCTCGAGGAAACCCGCAAAATGAGGACATGAATGTGTTTCTGCTTGCAATGGAGGAAATTATTGATGATGTGCCCCTCAGCTACCGACAGTTGGTAGATTTATCAGAGTTTCAGATCGGTTTTCTTATTGATCAGTTTGAGGGGGAATGGAAGACTTTTGCGCAATGGTTGTGGCAGGACTGGGAAGATGACACTCTACGTGAATTTTGTGCAAGAATGAGGAACAAGCATCAAGATCTACTTGGGGACGTTATGGATAAGGAAGAACAGGCAGAGATTGCCGCAAATCTCGCGAATGAGGTCATAGATATTAGATCTGATGAGGAATCAGATGAGGAGTCTCAGGAAGTCCAAGATGATGACGAAGGACCCCCGGTGGCGTCCGACAGTGATGGGGACCACAAGGAGTCATGGATCTGGAGGTCGAAGAACTACTGAGCAAGGCCGAAGAAGTAACTGAAGAAAGAAGGGATATGTAGATATAAAATATAATAAGATGTTATGTCTATTTCTTTTTCAGTAGTGTTAAGCTGTTCTGTTTTGTGGGATATTATAAAGAAATAAAACTGTCCCCTTTGTATAGAAACAATCTTGTCTTGTGCATAATTCATTTCCGTGATTCACTTCAGATGGTGAATACACGAAGACTTCGAGACGCAGCCCATGTCGAAAGTGGAAGAAGAGAAGAAAATAATCCTGAAGATTAGGGTGATCACAAGAATCACTCAAGAGGAAACAAAAGATACGTCAGGGAATCGAGCTCCAGTGAGGACCGGTTTGAGCGAATGGAGCGATTTTTAGAAAATATGCTGACATACGTGAGTCGAGAGGAGCCTACTCAGCACACGACCACGGCTTTGGAGCGATACCGACATTTGAGACCCCCTGTGTTCAAAGGAAGAACTGGCGATGATCCTAGCGCATCCGAGTATTGGCTGGAGCAGACCAAGAAACTACTTCAACATCTCCAATGTAGTGAAGAGGAGAAGGTAAGGTGTGCAACCTACACGCTAGAGGAAGAAGCAGGCCGGTGGTGGCATTCTACCGAGCAGTCATTAATAAGGTCTTAACAGGAGCGTGAAGCTGAGAATGAGGATGCACCAATGTATACTTGGGCGGGATTCAAGGAAGAGTTTAACGCCAAGTACTTTTCCAAGAGTTGGAAGGAAGAAAGAATTTAGGAGTTTATGAGGCTTAAGCAGACGGATGAGATGTCTGTGAGTCAATACGATAATCGGTTCATTCAACTGATTAAGTACGTGCCCATGTACGAGACTGACGAGAGTCAGAAGGCACAAAAGTTCGTTTTAGGATTACAAGGACATCTCCAGCAAGTTCTAAGTGGATGGGACATTGAAACTTACAAAGAAGCATTGCACTGAGCTTTGACCATTGAGAGAAATCTGACACGAGCCAAGATAATCAAGACAGAGGAAGGAAGTAAGAACGGTAAACCAGACAGTTCAAAGACTCAACCAAGGGACGATGGGAAGTGCCCTCGATGTAAGAGGAAACACATTGGAAAAAGATGTGTTATAAAATGTTACGGATGCGGCGAAGAAGGCCACATTGGAAGAAACTGTCCAAAGAACAAAGCAACGCCCCAGGGTGGGTATCAGGGAAAAGTGGTGTGTTTCAATTGTGGTCAACCAGGGCATATCTCGCGCGATTGCTCAAAAAGGCAAAAGATGGAACCACCGAGTGGAAGTGCACAAAATGTTCGTCTAGGCTGAGTGTACAATCTGACTTGTGAGGACGCTGAGGCCGATCCTACAGTTATTGAAGGTACATTGTTCTTTTCAAATATTCCAGTTCATGCTTTAATAGATCCAGGTGCTACGCATTCATTCGTGTTGCATGCATCAGTAGGAGGTTTAAAGTTAGAACCTAGGGAATTGGGTTATCAAATGGTAATAGCCACTCCTATGGGTTCAACTCTAAGAACTGCAGTAGGGTGCTGTGAGTGTATTTTTAATATGGGATCAGAAAGTTTCAAGATTGATTTAGTGGTGTTAGACATTCAAGATTTCGACATAATTATCGGAATGGATTTCCTATCGCTACATAAGGCTAAAATAGATTGTAAGAGTAAGACTGTAAGCTTACCCAAGCTTAACGGAGAGTGGACTGTGTTCCAGGGTCAAAGTAGGAAGATTAAGAGAGAAAATGGCATGACTTTGCACACGTTGCAATCAGCCAAACCCGAATCAGGAAAGAAAAGTCTCGAGTTGGAGTCAATAAGGGTTGTGAATGAGTATCCTGAGGTATTTCCCGAGGAATTACCAGGATTACGTCCCCAAAGAGAAATTGAATTTTCGATAGATCTTGTACCAAGTACACAGCCAATATCCATACCTCCGTACAAGATGGCCCCTGCTGAGATGAAGGAATTGAAGGAGCAATTACAGGACTTGACCGACAAAGGATTTATCAGACCTAGTGTGTCGCCCTGGGGAGCTCCGATATTGTTCGTGAAAAAGAAAGATGGCACCTTACGTATGTGTACTGACTACCGGCAGTTAAACAAGGTAACCGTAAAGAATAAGTATCCATTACCTAGGATTGAAGAGTTGTTTGACCAACTTCAAGGAGCTAGAGTATTTTCTAAGGTAGATCTTCGGTCAGGATACTATCAAATGAAGATCAAGCCGGAAGATGTACCCAAGACTGCATTTCGGTCACGGTATGGTCACTATGAATATCTAGTGATGCCGTTTGGATTGACCAATGCACCTGCTGCATTTATGGATTTAATGAACCGAACTTTTAGACCTTACATGGACAAGTTCGTAATAGTGTTCATAGATGACATTTTGATATACTCTACAAGTGAGAGTGATCATGAAGAACATTTAAGGATAGTCTTGTAGACTTTAAAGGACCATAAGCTGTACGCCAAGTTCTCGAAGTGTGAATTTTGGCTTACTCAAGTAACATTTCTTGGACATATAATTTCTGCAGAAGGTATAACTATCGATCCAGCAAAGATAGAAGCGGTTCAAAAGTGGCAAGCACCTAAGACCATTGGGGAAATCTGAAGTTTTCTTGGACTAGCTGGATACTACAGAAGGTTTGTAGAAGGATTTTCAAAGATGTCTGCTCCACTTACTCGATTGACACAGAAAGAAGTTAAATTTGAATGGGATGATAAATGTGAGCAAATTTTTCAAGAACTTAAGGCGCGATTAACTACGGCACCGATTTTAGCAATGCCAACGGAGTCAGGAAAGTTTGTGGTGTATAGTGATGCTTCGGGGATAGGATTGGGATGTGTTCTAATGCAAGATAAGAAAGTGATCGCTTACGGATCTCGGCAACTGAAAAGACACGAGCAGAATTACCCAACTCATGACTTGGAATTAGCAGCTATAATATATGCTTTGAAGTTGTGGAGACATTATCTCTACGGGGTACAATTTGAGATTTTTACGAATCATAAGAGTTTGAAGTACATATTTTCTCAAAAGGAGTTAAACATGAGACAGAGAAGATGGATGGAGTATTTGAAAGATTATGATTGTACTATTTCCTATCATCCAGAGAAAGCGAACATAGTTGCAGACGCTCTTAGCCGAAGAAGTTTCGAGATTGTGGCTAACATGATGATCGAGGAATTTAGCCACCTGACACTAGATGTCAAGCCTAAACCAATCAAGGGATATTTGGCAAATCTGACAATTCAACCTGATGTGGTAAATCAAATCAGATCAGCTCTTCAAACAGACACAAGAAGAAGTCAGTGGATAGACGAGAACGATCAAGTTAAGGAACCTGAATTCAGTTACCATGATGGTATATTGCGATTTCAAGGAAGAACATACGTGCCAAGGGATCAAGGTCTAAGACAAGTTATCTTGGGAGAAGCTCATCGGGCAAGATACACAGTACATCCAGGATCCACAAAAATGTATAAGGATCTTAGGAAAATTTACTGGTGGCCAGGAATGAAAAAGGACGTGGCACGGTACATGGCACAACGTATCAAAATTGAGCATCAGCGTCCGAGAGGAAAGTTACAACCATTGGATATTCCCGAGTGGAAATAGGACCACGTCACTATGGATTTTGTGACCAATCTACCTCGAAGTTCGAAAGGAAACAATGCTATTTGGGTAATAGTGGATCGACTGACCAAGTCGGCACATTTCTTGCCTATTAAGATAGGGCAACCGACTCATGCTCTGGCTCAGCTGTACATTGAGGAAATAGTACGATTACATGGAATACTTGCAAGTATAGTGTCAGATCGAGACCCACGATTTACGTCAAGATTTTGGGAAAGTTTCCACAAGTGTATGGGAACACAGTTGAAGCTCAGCACAGCTTACCATCCTCAGACTGATGGACAATCCGAGCGGACAATTCAAACGCTCGAGGACATGTTGAGGGCATGCATTTTGGAATTTTCGGGAAGTTGGGAGAAACATCTACCGTTGGTAGAATTTGCCTACAACAACGGGCACCACAGCAGCATTGGAATAGCTCCCTACGAGGCATTGTATGGGCGAAAATGTAGAACACCACTCTGCTAGGTAGAAATTGGAGAAGTAGGATTAATTGGACCCGAGATTGTTCAGACTACTACTGAGAAGATCAAGCAAATACAAGAGAAAATGAGGACAAGTCAAAGTCCTCAGAAATCATACGCTGATCAACATAGGCGAAATCTGGAATTTCTGGTCGGTGACAAGGTATACTTGAAAGTCTCTCCATTTAAATCCGTAATTCGAGGAAAAAGGAAAGGGAAATTAAGCCCAAGATACATAGGACGCTATGAGATTTTGGAGAAAATTGGATTAGTGGTTTACAGATTAGCCTTACCTGTGGCATTATCAAACATCCACAACGTGTTTCATGTGTCTCAACTACGGAAACATGAGCCAGACCCTACGCAGGTACTTTGGAATGAGACCATTGAGATACGAAATGACCTAACGTACCCTGAGGAACCAGTTCGAATCCTAGATCAAAGGGATCAAGTCTTAAGGAAAAAGGTTATTCCCTTAGTAAATGTACTATAGGGCAATCATGATGTAGAAGAGGCAACTTGGGAACGCGAAGAAGAAATGAAGATTTCTTATCTGCATTTATTTTGGTATTGTAAGTTAGTAATTTCGAGGAAGAAATTTCTTTTTAGAGGGGGAGGATGTAATACCCGGTATTAAATAATAAGAGAATTTCTGAAGATATGGGTCAAAATGATATTTAGCAAAGTTTCGGGCCTAAGTGCAATATTCAAAACTTAAACGAAAGACGAATGACTAAGTTAAGATGAGCCAATTGAGGAGAAATGGCACAATTGGATGATATTTGATAAAAATCAGGGATTTTCAAAGGTTTGAAGTCAAAAGCACGCAATTAAGAGAGTTCGGGCAAAAGTACAGATTTTACAAAATATCAGAGGGAGGTCGAATCGACGAATTTTTTAGAAATTCCAAAAGGAAATGGAAAATATAGAACTTGAGGGTCTTTGTGGTATATTTAGAAAGATCAGGGACTCAAAGAAAAGGGCCAAAATGTCAAATGAAGAAAATAGGGGGTGAAAATGCAATTTTGGAAAACTTGCATAGTGGGAACCCGACCACCGCACATGGCCGCCGGCAGCCACCTGTGGAGGCGTCGGGAAGCTCGCCTAAGGGTGCTAGGGTGATCTACAGGTGATGATGAAGCTTCAGAGGGTGGCCATTGGCCAAGCACGGCGGCGACGTGACCGGAAATGGTGGCCAAAAATATTTCTGATTTGGCCGAATCTTTCGAGGGATCTAGCGCTTGATTTGGTGTTTCTCGATTGGTTTAGAGGCTAGATTTGAGCTTAAAGGTTGAGTATGCTAGGGAGATTTCTCAAGTTAGACGTGTTGCATGTTGTTTTTGTTTGTATATGCCATGTTCGTGCGTGTTTCATGCATTCAGTAAACTGTATCATGCCATCACTTGGATATTTTATCATCTAATCTGGATTTTACCCCTGAAACATTCAACATTCCAGCCAGGGATTGCTGTGAAGGCGAGAACGTGGCCAGTTGAAGGCCAACAGTGTTTAGTATGATAGCTGTTGTATCATTTTGAGACGGTAGTATTTACTTTGATATATATATGAACGGTTGTATGATAATGTTGTTATCATTTGGTAGCTTTGTAATATGTATTTTGGGATGGAAACACTATGTATGAATCTCGTTGTAGGCCACGGTGTTTTGGTGTTATTATATCGGCCGCGTTATTCTATGACTCATTTAGTTTAAAATTATTGGTCTTGTTAGTTAAATGAGCAAGACTGGGGTTTCCGGGATCTTATCTGCATGTGAAGATTGTTTTTCAAATCATCGCGGATGCCAGCCATCGTATGTGTCGGGCATATTAAAGCATGTGACAATTGTTCTTGAAGCATCGCACGTGATAAACTTGGGGAAAAAAAAAGATTCCCTGGGATTCCCTTATAGTGACGCACCCGTGTAAGGCGGGGTGTTACAACCACATCATTATAATTTTTGTTAAAACAAATTAAACATAAAAATAACTACTTCAAACTTAGGAAACAACATGAATTGAAAACTAACTACACTTCGGCTATTCCTTTTCCCTTCGTATCGCTTGATTCACCTAGATCGTGGAATATTCCAGGAACAAAGTCCAAATTTGAAGATGAATCTTCTAAGTGAGGGTTAAACAATTTCATGAATGAATGATGCATGAACATGAATAGACAAACACCTTAGTGTAGCTTTAACCTGCATTCTAACCGCAGCACAGAACCCTAAGCAATCACCCCAGTATTCACCCTTAGGGAAATCCATCCCCAGCATGGGAGACTCTTATGGTATCCTACAACACCCGTTGGGGAAATGCAGCTACACTACGATGGTAACTTTCCACCTTATCACAAGTATCGATATGCCAACAATATCATGCCAAATAAAAACACCTCAATTATCGATGCAATAAAACATGTAAAGATATGACAAGATGTACATAAATTGCATGTAATTTGGTAACTTTTGTGAAAATCATGCTTAATTTAGGAAAAACTTATCACATATAAATTTCTGGGGAAAAAACACTCACCTTATTTAAGCTT
Source organism: Diospyros kaki (assembly GCA_036245055.1). NCBI lineage: Eukaryota > Viridiplantae > Streptophyta > Magnoliopsida > Ericales > Ebenaceae > Diospyros > Diospyros kaki. The sequence continues at coordinate 25,602,078 of BSEG01000002.1, forward strand.
ATCGACTTTCTTAATATACGTGCCCTAACCTTGAAATGTGTGCCCTGATAATTTCCTAGCTAAAATATCTAAAAAATTAGTAAAATATATTTTCCTATTTTTTCACATTTTTTCCTATTTTTTTTCCCTTTCCCTATTTTTCCTTACCTTTCACATTCTTGCCACGCGTCTACAACCACTCACTTGGCGCGTGCTCCGACGCGCCCAACTTCGATCATCTTGTCTAGCCTTTTCCTTGTCGACGACAACTGGTTTTTTGCATTTTTCTTCAATTTTCTTCTTCCACTTTGTTCTATTCTTTCTTCTGAACATAGTGAGCCCACTTTTAGCTCAAAACAACTGGCTGAGGCAACCCAAATTGGCCGATTACAATCCGTCTTTAGCGAAGCTTCAATTTTCTAGGCAAGCTTCAAAACACCTTCAAATCAACACCTCACTCGCTCAAACTTTCTAGAAATTATCCCCAAAGCTTAGAGAACAAAAGTCCTTTATCCATACTCTCAAATATTCCCTCGATTGCTCGGATTACACAGATTAACTTTAATGAAAAACCCTCATCTATTTCTTGCTATTTATAGCCATTCCCAGTCGTTTCTCAGGCCAATCAAAGCCTCCCTTACACCGCAAGGCTTCAACCTTGGCCATAATAGCCCTAGGCAGCCTCGACCGGTTAAGATATGACCTTTTCAATGGTGGCTACTTTGCGATTAACAACTATGGTAGGTTTCACACTTGCCTTGCTATTTGGTCCCTTAATTTTTTCCTCTTTGCACTTAGGCCCTAATTCCCCAAGCCCTCAAGTGTCCCAAGTTTGCATTTTAACTCCCACAACTTTAAAAATTTACACTTTAACCCCTAAATTTTAAAAAAAATTCACTTATGCCTCAATAAAAATTACACTTTGATAGAGCACATATTTCCATACTATTTAGCCCTCATATTTAGTCCTTTCTGCACATTAGTTGTGTTATTTCATTCATCTTGATTTCATTTCATTTTATTTTATAGGAATTGGGCTTCACACTATTTTATTTTATTTTTCCAGGTTTAGGGTCATGGAGCATGAGATGGGGCATGAGACATCTTGATGGCAATGAGATATCTTGGAAATTGGAGATAGAGAAGCAAGGGCAATTTTGGCAGATTTGACCTTCTGCACTTATTTTAGTATTTTGGCCGAGATAAAATTCCAGAATGAAGATGATGTCTTCAGAGATATTGTAGGAGACTTCTTGAGCTTTCTGTAATGGTATGGTTTGTAAAAATCCGAGTTCGTTTGGGCCTTCAAACAGCGCTTCAAAGTCGGGACCAGAAAGCAGGGTTAAATTAGTAAACCTACATTGAATGCTGATTCTTTAAAAGGCCATATCTTGGGCGTCCGATATCCAAATCAAGCGATTCAAAAGCCCAAATTCATCTACTCTTCCTGATCTACAATTTTTATGAAGAGGCCGAAGCCCAGAACACGCGTTAACCTATCCGAAATCGGCCGTCAAGTTGCGGTAACCTAGGGTTTCCTCCTAAAACTCTATTTAAGCACCTTAAGAGGCCATTAAAGAGAGATTCTTGAAGGACGTGAACAGTAGCCGATTTTTCTCTTCTCTCCATTGTTCTTGTCAAGATGGAGGGCTAAGGATTCTGTAATCAAGTTGCAACACCATCCTTGTTCCCGGTTTGAGTCTTGGATTTAATGGAAATCTGTTTGTTTTAGTTTTAACTTTGTTGTTTTCTTGTTTCCGTTCTCTCTTAAATCTGTGTATGTGTTGATACCGGTTGGATGAATGCATGCATTGTATTTGTTTGAGAATCCAAGGTTTTTGTGCTCGGTTGAGGCTTTAACTGGAATCAAGAACAACCTGTTTGGATGGTAATCCAATCAGTCTCGAATCTGTGCAATAAGGGGAATTAAAACTGATAGATTGAATTAAGAGGTTTCTGAAATCTGTTTATTGGTTTTCTTCCAAATCTTTGGCGGTTGTTAAAGGATTTTTCTGATTTTCGATTTGAGGATTAAAACTAAACAAATGGTTTATTGAGAAGGCAATGAAAACTGGGATAGAAGGATTGGTTTGCAACTGATTGCATCTTGATTTATTGTGTTCTTGCTCATTTTGTTTTCTGTTTTTCATCAAAAACTCCCCCCTTGTTTAGCCTTGTTTTGACAGATCCGTTTGAGGTTCGTTGGGAGACGACTTAGGGTTGCACCTATATTGCAAATCCGCATCATCATACTATCTAATCTATTGGTGTTCGACAGCCCCGATCAGATTTTGGCGCCGTTGCCGGGGAACCGTCAAACTGTTCTGCCATAACAAGATTTGTTTTCTGTCTTTCTTTTTCTTTTTAATTCTCTTTCATTCTTTGTTTCTTTCTTTTGTTGCTTATTTGTGTCTTTCTCATTGGTTTCTCTTTCCTTTTGTTTCTTTGTTGATTCTTTGTGTTTTCTTTGTTCATTCTTTGTGTTTTTCTTTTCGGTTTGCTTGTTTTCTGTTTTTTTGCCATAAATAGCACTGTTCACCGCCGACTACTATCTCGGAATTCCCTGATTTTTGGTGTCCAAAGGAATGGGGGTGTGGGGAGAAATAGTCACTGCTTTGCAGTGAGGAGAGCGTATTTTGGCCAAAATCCAACGTTTAGACCACTTTTTGGGCCATTTTGTGTTTTCTTGGTGTATTTATGTGATTTTTCCTTGTGTGTTTTGTTTTGTTTTTGTTCTTGTTGATACTTAATGCATGACCAGATCATCTAAGGGTGACCTAATTGATTTAGATCCAGAAATTGATAGAACCCTTAGGCGACAAGCAAGAGAACTTAGATCCCAAGATAGGGCAGTGACTAATAGTGTCTTTCCCATTGTTTCTGATATTGTGTTTGAGTTCCAACCTAAACTGATCAATATGGCCGCCAATGAAAACAATGGCAATGAGAATAGGAATAATGCTAACAAAAGTATTAGAGAATTGGCTGCCCCTGATGTGCATTATCAACCTTTGTGTATTCAGTATCCTCAATTGGAGGCAAACTTTGAACTGAAATCTGGATTGATACATTTGCTTCCTAAGTTTCATGGTCTTGCAGGTGAAGATCCACACAAGCATCTGAAGGAGTTTCATGTGGTATGCTCCACCATGAGGCCGCAAGGGGTTGATGAAGAACAAATCAAGCTAAGGGCATTCCCTTTCTCTCTTGATGGAGCTGCCAAAGACTGGCTCTATTACTTGCCACCTGCTGCCATTACCAATTGGGATGGCCTGAGGAGAATATTTCTGGAGAAGTTCTTCCCTGCTTCCAGGACAGCAGCCATCCGGAAGGACATTTGTGGCATTCGGCAGATAGATGGAGAAAGCTTGCATGAGTATTGGGAGAGATTCAAGAAGCTGTGTGCTAGTTGCCCTCATCATCAGATAAGTGACCAGCTCCTCATTCAATATTTTTATGAAGGTTTGCTTCCCATGGACAGGTACTTAGTGGATGCTGCATCTGGAGGAGCCTTAGTGGAGAAGACACCAGCTGCAGCCCGGGACTTAATTTCCAAGATGGCACAAAATGCCCAACAGTTTGGTACCAGATCATCCACTCCCATGAGGCAAGCCAATGAGATTGGTGTTGCTGCCATCAATGACCAACAGAGGATAGAGAACAAACTGGAGGAATTGGCTTCCATGGTCAGACAGCTAGCCCTTGATAAAGGACAGTCCCAATCTCAACAGGTATGTGGTATTTGTTCGTTATCTTCCCATGTTACTGACCAATGTCCTCAATTGCAGGAGAATACAGAAGCTTGTGCTGGCATTTTTTCAGGAAGACCCTTCCAGCCACAGCATCATCAGCAGCCACAGCAACACAGATATGATCCATATGCTGCCACCTATAATCCAGGGTGGAGAGATCATCCAAACTTGAGGTATGGAGGTCCTTCCAACCAGCCATTCCAGCCACAACAGCAGCAACCTCAGCAGCACAGATTCAATGCACAAAGACCAAGTCAACCAATGCAGCAACCACAACCAGCCCCTAAATCCGAATCAAGCTTGGAAGATATCATGAAGCAGCTCGTTGCCAACAATCTCCAGTTTCAGCAAAGGACCGACACTGCCATACAAAATTTGGAGACACAGATTGGACAGCTTGCAACCAATATCAGTGAGCTACGGAGTCAAGGTTCGGGTCAGTTGCCTTCACAGCCAGTTTCAAATCCAAGGGGCAATGTAAGTGCTATCGTTCTCCATAGTGGTAAGGAGTTGAGCAGCCAACCCTCTCCACAACCAGAATTTGGGCAGCAACAAGAAAGCCAAAAAGAAGATCAGCCTCCTCCCATTCAAAAGGACAAGCAGCCCACCATTGATCAAGATAGAGGAGAGACTTCTTACAACCATCCACTGCCATTTCCTCATCGAGCCACTCAAAATAAAAAGAGGGCAGAAGCTGAGTTGGACAAAGAGATCATGGAAACTTTCAAAAAAGTTGAGGTGAACATACCACTCTTGGAGGCCATCAGACAGATTCCCAAGTATGCCAAATTTCTCAAAGACTTGTGCACCCACAAAAGGAAACTGAAAGGAAATGAAAAGATCAATTTGGGAAGAAATGTGTCAGCATTGATTCAACCTGCCATGCCTCAGAAATGTAAAGATCCAGGGACTTTCACCATTCCTTGCACTATTGGAAATTTGCAATTTCATAATGCTATGTTGGATTTAGGAGCCTCTATTAATGTGATGCCTAAATCTGTGTATTCTTCTTTGCAGGCAGGTGCAGGCACATTGACATCTACAGGAGTGGTGGTCCAGTTGGCAAATAGGAGCACAGCATACCCTGAGGGAGTATTAGAGGATGTGTTAGTAAAGGTAAAAGATTTCATATTCCCTGCTGACTTCTATGTTTTGAATATGGAGGATGATCACACACCTGGACACGCACCACTCATTCTAGGTAGACCTTTCTTGAAAACTGCAAGGACAATAATAAATGTGCATGAGGGTACTTTATCTATGGAGTTCGCTGGTAACACTATTCAATTCAATATCATTGATGCCATGAAGTATCCCTCAGAAGATCATTCTACCTTGCATGTTAACTTTATTGACTTAATGGTGGAGAAATCATGTGTTGAGTTGTATGATCTTGAGTCTGAATTCCCCACCATTCATAATTTTCCTGATGATATGCATTGCCTTCAGTGTCATGACGAACTCAGTAAGTGTAGTGCTTGTTCTGAAATAGATGAGTTTTTGAGTATTGTTGAGAGTGCACCTTCTCATACTATATGCGATTCTGATGTGCCTCCCATAGAGGAAGTTTCTGTTGTTGAGAATGTATTGCAGGTAGGTGGCAACATAAGCAGACTGGTGCCTTCAATTCAACAGCCACCCACCTTGGAGTGTAAGCCCCTGCCCGAGAATCTGAAGTACGCCTACTTGGCGGATGGAGACAAGCTACCCGTGATCATTGCCAACAACCTTCATCCTGACCAAGAGGAGAAGTTGCTGAATCTGTTGAAGCAACATAAGAGAGCCATAGGTTGGTCACTTGCAGACATTCCTGGTATATCCCCTTCCTTATGCATGCACAGGATTCATTTAGAGGAAGAAGCTCGACCAGTGAGACAGCCCCAAAGGAGACTCAATCCCACCATTCTAGATGTGGTCAAGAAAGAGGTAAGTAAACTACTTTCGACTGGCATTATTTATCCTATTTCTGATAGCAAGTGGGTGAGTCCAGTGCAGGTAGTTCCAAAGAAGACAGGATTCACAGTGGTAGCCAATGAGAAGAATGAGCTAGTGCCCATGCGAGTGCAGAACAGTTGGAGAGTCTGCATTGACTATAGAAGGCTCAACCAAGCTACTAGAAAGGATCATTTCCCACTCCCATTCATTGATCAGATGCTAGAGAGGTTAGCTGGAAAGTCCCATTACTGCTTTCTTGATGGTTTTTCTGGTTATTTTCAGATTTGCATAGCACCGGAGGATCAGGAGAAGACCACCTTCACCTGCCCCTTTGGCACTTTTGCATACCGGAGGATGCCATTTGGTCTATGTAATGCCCCAGGTACATTCCAGCGATGCATGGTGAGTATATTTTCAGATTTACTTGAGCATTGCATGGAAGTTTTCATGGATGACTTTTCTGTTTATGGGACCTCCTTTGATGAGTGTCTAATCAGTTTGGGTAGAGTCCTGGAGAGATGTGTTGAGAAGAATCTTGTCCTAAATTTTGAAAAATGTCATTTCATGGTTGAGCAGGGGATTGTTTTGGGTCATGTTGTTTCCAAGAGGGGTATAGAGGTTGATAAGTCCAAGGTCGATATCATTTCTTCTTTGCCTTACCCCGCGTCTGTGCGGGAGGTACGTTCTTTCCTTGGACATGCAGGATTCTACAGGAGATTCATCCAGGACTTCAGCAAGATTGCCCTTCCAATGTCCAACCTGCTTCAGAAGGATGTGGAATTCAAATTTGATGAGTCTTGCAAGATGGCCTTTGAGGAGCTTAAGAGGCGCTTGACTTCCCCACCCATCATTCAGCCACCCAACTGGGACTTACCATTCGAGCTCATGTGTGATGCTTCCAATTATGCCGTTGGTGCTGTCCTTTCACAACGAGTGGAGAAGAAGTCACATGTCATTGCTTATGCCTCGCGCACTCTGGACAACGCCCAAGCAAACTACACCACTACTGAAAAGGAGCTTCTTGCCATTGTGTTTGCTTTAGATAAATTTCGCTCTTATCTCTTGGGTTCTAATGTTGTTGTGTTTTCTGATCATGCAGCTTTGAAATATCTCTTGAAGAAGCACGATGCCAAACCCAGGTTGATACGGTGGATGCTCCTACTTCAAGAGTTCAATGTTGAGATTAAGGACAAGAGTGGAGCTGAGAATCTTGTGGCTGATCATTTGAGCAGGCTTCCTTCCTCTTCAGATGCCACTACCATGGACTGTCAGCCTATCAAAGATGACTTCCCAGATGAGTTACTCTATCACTTGCATGGTACTGAGCCCTGGTATGCTGACATTGTTAATTTTCTAGCTGCATCTGATATCCCTGCCCATCTTAAGAGAGATCAGTTAAGTAAATTTAAAAGTCAGGCCAAGTACTATGTATGGGATGATCCATATCTATGGCGCATGTGTAGTGACCAAGTCCTTAGGAGATGTGTGCCCGATATTGAGTTTGCTTCAGTCTTGCATTTCTGTCATTCACTTGCATGTGGTGGTCACTTTGGTCCTCAACGCACAGCTAGAAAGGTCCTAGACTCAGGTTTATATTGGCCATCCCTTTTTCGAGATGCTCATACATTTTGTAAGAATTGCACACGTTGCCAGCACACAGGATCAATATCACGTAGGAATGAAATGCCTCAGCAACCCTTACTATTTTGTGAGATCTTTGATGTTTGGGGCATTGATTTCATGGGTCCTTTTCCTGTCTCTTTTGGCTTTTTGTACATTCTTTTGGCTGTGGATTATGTTTCGAAATGGGTGGAAGCTAAAGCCACCAGGACTAATGATTCTTCTGTGGTTGCAGATTTTGTTCGATCTAATATTTTCTGCAGGTTTGGCATTCCCAAGGCCATCATTAGTGATCAAGGATCCCACTTCTGCAACAGAACGATGCAATCCATGCTCCGAAAGTATGGAGTCTTACATAAAGTGGCGACGCCCTACCATCCACAGACCAATGGGCAGGCTGAGGTTTCAAACAGAGAGATCAAGCATATTCTAGAGAAGACAGTCCAGCCCAACAGGAAAGACTGGAGCAAAAGGTTGGAAGATGCACTTTGGGCCTACCGCACAGCCTACAAGACTCCTATTGGCATGTCCCCATATCGACTGGTCTTTGGAAAGGCATGTCATCTGCCGGTAGAGATCGAGCATAAGGCCTATTGGGCGGTAAAGCAATGTCACATGGATATGACAGAGGCTGGTTCACAACGAAAGCTTCAATTGCAAGAGCTTGAGGAATTGAGATTGGAAGCATACGAGAACTCCAGAATTTACAAGGAAAAAACTAAGGCTGCTCATGACAAATTGATCAACAAGAAAGAGTTCAAATTGAGCTTATGGATGAGTCAACCACACGGCGATTCACAGTCAACGGGCAGCGGCTTAAGCCATTCTACGAGAGCTTTCAGGAGCATACTATGGAGGAGCTGCATCTCCTCAACGCCACCTACAATTGACAAAATCAGGCTGTTCCTCTCTCCCTATTTTGTTTTTTATTATTTACTTGTCCTATACCTGATTCTTGCTGCATGCTTACATTGAGGACAATGTAATGTTTAAGTGTGGGGGGAGGAGTTTTAGAAAAGTTAAAAAAAAAAAAAAATAATAATAATAATAAAATAAAAAAAAAATATAAAAAAAAATTGCAAAATGAGGCAAATTGAGTTTGAAAGAATTTAGCATGATTAGAAAGTTGACTTATCTTTTTGGGCTTTCAAGTAAATTGGAAATGAGTTTGGCTTGGTGAGTTGATTGAGGTAGTCTTTGTGGGGATATTTGTGCATGTTCTTGTCCTTTCTTATGCTATGCCTGCATCCACTGAATTATGGGTATCATTCCAGAACTTGTTTTGATCCTTTATTGAAGCTATCAGTGCTCATGCATGTGAAAAGATGATTAAGGCATTCTTTCATTTTATACCTAAAAAAAAAAGAGTGATCTTTTCCCTTCTTTAGGTTGAAGAACATTCATTGCATCCCTTGATTTAAAAAAAAAAAAATTAAGCAAGTCCTTTGGAATCAAAAAAAAAAAAAAAAAAAAAAGATAGAAAGGCCAAAGGCCAAGGTGAGATGGAGCGTAAAACGCACTCACCAAGGTGGGATGGAGCGTAAAACGCACCCACCATGCGAAAAAAAAAAAAGGGTTCTATTTTCTGCTTGCTTAATAGTTCTTCATTGATCTTGGGATTGTCTTGAATGTTTTCTTTCTTCCTAAAGCTTACCTATCCCTTTCACCTTACCATGTTTGAGCCATGAATAAAAGTCCTTTTGATTTGCATGCATAAAGCGCTGAGAGTGGAGATTTAGAAGATGAGCATATCTGGTAGTGGAATTATGATTGGGTGGATTTGGGCATAGCATTTGAGGAACTTGAAAGCATGTTCTTATTCTATGAGGGTCTGCTTATTTTGACTCACCTTGCCAAGTGAAATTGCCATGCTACTTGTTTGTTCGGGAAGTGTAAGAAAGATGATCTTTGAAGTGTTGAATTCCTATAAAACTTGCCATGCCTCTCATTTTGCATTCTTTGCATCCTTTTTATTTGAAAGAGTGAATGTTAGTGTTTAGTGTTTTGCCTAGGAGTGCAAAAATCCAAGTGTGGGGGAATTTGATAGAGCACATATTTCCATACTATTTAGCCCTCATATTTAGTCCTTTCTGCACATTAGTTGTGTTATTTCATTCATCTTGATTTCATTTCATTTTATTTTATAGGAATTGGGCTTCACACTATTTTATTTTATTTTTCCAGGTTTAGGGTCATGGAGCATGAGATGGGGCATGAGACATCTTGATGGCAATGAGATATCTTGGAAATTGGAGATAGAGAAGCAAGGGCAATTTTGGCAGATTTGACCTTCTGCACTTATTTTAGTATTTTGGCCGAGATAAAATTCCAGAATGAAGATGATGTCTTCAGAGATATTGTAGGAGACTTCTTGAGCTTTCTGTAATGGTATGGTTTGTAAAAATCCGAGTTCGTTTGGGCCTTCAAACAGCGCTTCAAAGTCGGGACCAGAAAGCAGGGTTAAATTAGTAAACCTACATTGAATGCTGATTCTTTAAAAGGCCATATCTTGGGCGTCCGATATCCAAATCAAGCGATTCAAAAGCCCAAATTCATCTACTCTTCCTGATCTACAATTTTTATGAAGAGGCCGAAGCCCAGAACACGCGTTAACCTATCCGAAATCGGCCGTCAAGTTGCGGTAACCTAGGGTTTCCTCCTAAAACTCTATTTAAGCACCTTAAGAGGCCATTAAAGAGAGATTCTTGAAGGACGTGAACAGTAGCCGATTTTTCTCTTCTCTCCATTGTTCTTGTCAAGATGGAGGGCTAAGGATTCTGTAATCAAGTTGCAACACCATCCTTGTTCCCGGTTTGAGTCTTGGATTTAATGGAAATCTGTTTGTTTTAGTTTTAACTTTGTTGTTTTCTTGTTTCCGTTCTCTCTTAAATCTGTGTATGTGTTGATACCGGTTGGATGAATGCATGCATTGTATTTGTTTGAGAATCCAAGGTTTTTGTGCTCGGTTGAGGCTTTAACTGGAATCAAGAACAACCTGTTTGGATGGTAATCCAATCAGTCTCGAATCTGTGCAATAAGGGGAATTAAAACTGATAGATTGAATTAAGAGGTTTCTGAAATCTGTTTATTGGTTTTCTTCCAAATCTTTGGCGGTTGTTAAAGGATTTTTCTGATTTTCGATTTGAGGATTAAAACTAAACAAATGGTTTATTGAGAAGGCAATGAAAACTGGGATAGAAGGATTGGTTTGCAACTGATTGCATCTTGATTTATTGTGTTCTTGCTCATTTTGTTTTCTGTTTTTCATCAAAAACTCCCCCCTTGTTTAGCCTTGTTTTGACAGATCCGTTTGAGGTTCGTTGGGAGACGACTTAGGGTTGCACCTATATTGCAAATCCGCATCATCATACTATCTAATCTATTGGTGTTCGACAGCCCCGATCACACTTAAGTCTCAAAAAATTCTCGGGTATTCCATATATAATGTTCATTAAAATCTTTGAGCTCTTATTCTCCCATTAGAACGCTCATATAACTTAGGTCATAGATACAAGGGCAACTTATTAATGTATGGTGAATAAAGCCTTTAAAGATTTATTGGGGGTTGTAATGGAAGCATACATTGACGACATGATCGTGAAAAGTCGCTAAAATGAGCTACACACCAATAATCTTTCCTAAGTGTTCATGGTCTTCTAAAAATATAATATGGGCTAAACCCTAGCACATGCACATTCGGAGTCCATTCAGGAAAATTCTTAGGGTACATGATAATGCAGCGAGGGATAGAAGCGAAGCCAACCTTAAAAAAGTTCAAGCCATCTTGGACATGTAGCCTCCTTCGTCTGTCAAAGAAGTGAAGTGATTAATAGGTCACGATTAATAGGTCAATTGGTAGCACTTGGCTTATTCCTCTTCAAATTTGTCAAGAAAAGCTTACCTTTCTTCCAAGTACTAAATGGTGGTAAGAACTTTCAATGGTACGAAGAATATGAAAACGCCTTTCAAGCTCTAAGGGAATATCTGAAGGAAATTCCTTTGCTGACCTGGCCAGATATTGGGGAGCCACTCTACTTATATTTGGGGGTTAGTCATGCTGCAGTCAGCGTTGTCCTATTGAAGAAAGTTGATCAAATAGACCCCCTCCATTTACTATATCAGCAACGTTTTACAAGGATTTGAGATGCGTTATCCCTATACTAAAAAAGTGGCCTTTGCACTTGTCATGGCACCAAGAAAATTAAGGCCCTACTTTCAAGCTCACACAATCACCATTTTAACCGATTAGCTTCTGTGCCAAATTCTACAAAGGTCAAACTAGTGAAATGGGCAATTGAGTTTAGTGAGTGCAACATCCATTTTAAGCCACGAAAAGCTATTAAAGAGCAATTGAGAATATTTAGTATGCTTGGGCAGATTGACAAAATTGGCAATCGAGCTTATTGAATGTGACATCCATTTTGAGCCATGAAAAGCTATTAAGGGGCAGGCTCTTAAGGATTTCATTATAGAATGTACTCAAGCCCTAGATTTTGCTATTGGCACCCCCCTTTGAATGGATGCTTTTTGTTAAGGAAGCCTCAAACACTAGAGAAAATGGGGTTGGCATAGTCTTAATTTCTCTTGAGCGCAAAATCCTTCAATATTCGATGCGGTTTACCTTCCCAGGTTCCAACAACACTACCGAATATGAACACCTCATTGCTAACCTAAATATTGACATGAAAGTTCAAGTGCAAAAACTTATAGCCCATAGTGATTCCCAACTCGTTGTGCAACAATTCCAACAAACATACGGGGAAACGGAACGCACTATAGCTAAATATCTCGAAAAGGTGTGGGAGCTAGCCCATGCTTTTATGGATTTTTATCTAGTGCAAATCAACTACTCTTCTAACCAACATGTCAATGTCTTATCCAAATTAGCTTTAGCAAAAGATGTGCCTGGTCGATTCATTCACATGGAGATACTATAAAGACCCCCTATAGAAGAAAATAATGAGTTGGTTGAAACTCACCTCATAACAATGGCAGAGGAATGGAGAATGCTAATTGTCAATTACCTCCTTACAAGGGAGCTTCCAACCATCCTATTAGAGGCTATAAAGTTAAGACTTGAGCCATTCGCTACACTCTTATTGATCAAGTCCTATACAAGTGGGCCTATTCCATACCCTTAGTGAAATGTTTGAGTCTACAAGAAGCTTAACAAGCACCAGATGAAGTACACAAAAGAGATTCCAATAAACATCTGGGGAGAAGAACCTTAGTGGCTAAAGTCTTATGAGCAGGTTTCTTTTGGCCCACTCTTTATAAAGATATTGCTAACAAGGTGCAGACATGTGATAAATTCCAAAGGCACACCCAACTATCTTCAACACAGTCATTAGTCATTCAACAAATATTCCAGCCGATCTCGTTTGCTCATTGGGGATTAGATATTCTTGGACCCTTCTTAGTTGCATCAGTGCAAAGGAAGTTTTTATTGGTGGCCATTGATCATTTTACCAAGTTGATTAAAGTCGAGCCACTAGCAACCATGATTGAGTGAAAAGTGGAGAATATGGTTTGAAAAGACATCATATGTCACTTTGGCATCCCTCGCATTCTCAATGTTGATCATGGGACACAGTTTGATTTTGAAGCATTTCGTGCATTTATCAGTGGTGGGGAATTCGCCTTAAAATGGCTGACATTACATATCCTCAAGCAAACGGGCAAGCTGAAGCTAGCAATAAGACCACCCTCCATGGGGTCAAAACTCAGTTGGATAAAGCTAAAGGTGTTTGGGTTAATGAGTTGTCGACCATTTTGTGGGCATATCACACCACCAGTTAAGTATCTGAAAGATGAATGCCTAAAGCAGAAAGGGCCAACGCTTGGTGGATTTATGCAAAAGGTATTCTGGTTTTAAAACATTTTCAAAACCTTAAAATTATGCAATGAAAACAAAAACAAACCCTTGCAACACTCTGTAACACCCCATACCGTATGCTGGGATTCAATACACATTATCTTCCCATGATACATCCCTTAATACCTCATGTACCATATTTCAAAGAAAAACCCCTAACATATCATTACAAATGCGGAAGCAAAAATCAAAACCTAATATGGTACTTAACCAAACTCATTTTATTCATAACATGAAAACCGTACCATAAAATAACATCATATCTTCAAAAAAAATACATGGAGAACCATCTCTTGAAAGAAACAACTGAGTAAAAAGATACCTCAAAATAACATAACAACCATGTGGAAGGGGAGGAAGCCTCAAAATGACATAACAACCATGCCCTCAGCAGGTTTGTCTCCAAAACGTCTGATAAGTCCATTCCATTCTTCAATGTTCTGAAGCAAGCAAAGAGCTTCATGTGGAAGGGGGAGTGCGAGAATGCTTTCCAGCAATTAAAGAAATACATGGGACAAACTCCCCTCATGTCAAAGCCAAAGGAAGGGGAGGAGTTGATCATCTACCTGGGAGTATCTAAGTATGCTATCAGCACAGCATTAGTGCGAGAAGAAGACCGGGTGCAGTACCCGGTATATTATGTGAGCCACAGGCTACTGGATGCCGAAACAAGGTACACTCCCATGGAGAAGCTCACTTTTCCCCTAGTGATCGCATCAAGGAAGCTACGTCCCTATTTCTAAGCTCATCAGATTGGCGTACTAACCAATCCACTGAAGCAAATCTTTCAGAAGCTTGATTCATCCGGCCGCCTACTCAAGTGGGCTATCGAGCTTGCCCAATTAAACATAGAGTATAAGCCAAGGTCAGTCATAAAGGGGCAAGTGCTGGAGGATTTAGTCGCAAAATTCACAAGACTGGTGGAGGACCCTACTCCCTCAGTCTCTCTAGTCTAGGAGTTATTTATCGATGGTTCCTCTAACAAGCATGGATCTGGAGCTGGCGTGCTCTTAATAAGCCCGGAGGGGCACAAGATTCCTTATGCGTTGAGGTTCAGATTCAGGACGACCAACAATGAAGTTGAGTACGAAGTGCAACCGACTGGTCTGCGCTTGGAAAAAGAGTCAAGGCAGAGCGATTAGGAATCTTCAGTGACTCCCAGCTTGTAGTTTGTTAGATACGGGGGGAGTATCAAGCAAAGGGCCCAAAGATGGTAGCATACCTCCAGAAAGTTTAAGAATTACTTTGCTTTTACGAGGAGTACAAATTGAATCAGGTCCCACAGAGCCAGAACTCTCACACTGATACCCTGGCTCGCTTGGCGTCAGTAGGAGATGCAAACTCATTGGAGGCCATCCCCATGGAGTTCCTAGCTACACCAAGCACTGAGGAGCAAAATGAGACGTTGGCAATTAAGTTAAGGCCGGATTCATGGATGAGACCCATCATGGAATATTTACAAGAACGAAAATTGCCAAGTGACAAGTTAAAAGCACGACGTACTCGATCTCGAGCAGCCAGATACTATATTCACGATGATATGCTATACAAAATAGGTTTTCAGCCCCATTACTCAGATGTATAGATGAGCCTGATTGCCAAGTAGTTCTCGCAGAAATCCATGCTGGCCACTGTGGCAATCATGCTGGGGAGTGTCCTTGGCCCAAAAGGCATTTCGCTAAGGTGTCTACTGGCTCACCATGAAGCAAGATGCTATAAGCCTGGTAAGGAAGTGTGATGCATGTCAAAGGTTTGCAAAAATACCGCAAACTCCCCCCGCCTACCTACAACAAATGAGCAGCCCATAGCCTTTCGCCATATGGGGCATTGATCTAATCGGGCCACTTCCAACAGCTCGCAGTGGATGCAAGCATGCTATAGTGGCTGTTGATTATTTCACCAAGTGGGCAGAAGTAAAGGAGCTCGAGCAGATATCCACCGCGAAGGTAGAAAAATTTGTATGGAGCAATATCATCTGCAGGTTCGGAGTTCCTCAATAGATAGTCACGAATAATGAAACCCAATTCACTAATAAGTAGTTTGTCCAATTTTGTGAATCATTAGGGATCAGGAAGAGCTTCACAACTATGGACCATCCATAAGCCAATGGCCAAGTTGAAGCTATCAACAAAACAATCAAGCAGACATTAAAGACCATGTTGGAAGCCAGAAAAGAGGCCTGGGTGGACGAACTACAAACCATGCTCTGGGCTTACTGAACTACAGCTCACACCACCACGAGAGAAACTCCTTTCTCTTTGGTGTATGAGTCTGAAGTGATGATCCCAATAGAACATGAGGTAACCAGACAGCGGACAACCACCTTTAACACAGAGGACAATGACTGCCTATTGGCCACGAATCTTAACTTACTTGAGGAAACAAGGGAGCTAGCTCGTATAAGAGTCATGACGTATCAACAGCAGGTAGCCAGATACTACAACAAGAGGGTTCGAGTTCAGAGCTACAATGTTGGTGACCTCGTATGCGCCTTGTTCTTCCTAGAGCTCACAAGGCCTCCGACGGGACATTAAGCCCAAACTAGGAAGGCCCCTATACCATCAAGGAAAACCTCAGCAACGGAGGATACCATTTGGCCGACATGGATGGAGCCATTCTCCCATAGGCTTGGAATGCGGAGCATCTCAAACCATAATTCCGATAAGCAAATATCTTTTCTTTACATAATGTTTGATTGATGTCCTGCTTAGGCTGATATTGCTCCATTAATGAACTGACCTTATTATCAATGCCAACAACAGTTATTATTTCCATTTTTTTAAATATTAAGTGTTAGGGAATAATTTTAATTCAGGATTAAAGGGTTATGGTTTGTGAGCTGGGGCCTACTCAACTTGGCCAACGTGCCATGGTTTGCGGCTTATCTAAGTATTCATCTTAGTCTTTGCCTTAGATCGTGGTGGGCGAACTGGAATCTATTCATCTTGGTCGTAGTGTCATGGTTTGGCGCCGGATAAGTCACCACCTAAGCTAAAAACTTAGGAATCATGGTTCACCAGTTGGGGTCCTCTTATCTTAACGAAAGTCATGGATTGCGACCTACTTGGATGTTCATCTTAACTTCACTAAGCCCTTGAAAGTCATGGTATGTTAGCTGGGATTGGATTATGATCTACCTAGGCATATAACTTGACGGCAAAAAGTGAATTGATTTAACGTTCATCTAGCTACCATATGTTAGCTTAGATTTGATTCCATAATCATGACCTACTGGATATACAGTTTGAACTAACGATGTCTTATTTAATATATTGTACAAAGTTTCTTGTTTTTAAGATTTGTCATCTGCGAGCTAAAAGTGTTCTTGAACTTAAGTTCGTCTCTGCTTTTGACTTTTTAGTCCGCAGCAAAGGATGAATAAACAATAAGTCCGATTGAATAATGAAAATACATTGCTTTCAAAAAAAAAAAAATCCTAATGGCCTGGAGAGGTTGGGCTTGGAGAAGCCGCATTTTGAGGAGTTGGATTGACGATGTCTTTAGTAGAGAGATCGACCACGGTCTGATTGAGTTCGGGCTCGGCAGCGATAACTTTGGAGCTTATGGCATCGGTGGCGTATTTCTTCATTGCCTCCACTGCTTCCTCGCCAAAGTAAGAAAAATCGAGGTTTGGGTGCGCTTTCCACAAAGTAAAGACAAATGCACTGTAGATGTCTGATTCAACCTCCTCGTGTTCTTTCGCAACCCGAACCTTGACATCAACTTTCAGTAGTTCGATCTCCTTCTCTGCTGCTTCAGCTCGCTGCATGGCCTGCTCCAAATCACCTCTTGTTGCGGCTAGCTCAGCCTCAGCCTTTTTCAGTTTTGAAGTCACCTGAGAGAAGGTCAAATCATGCATCCTCTTCTCATGATCCAACTCATCTTCAACCTCCTTCTTGGCTCTTCAGCTCCTCGTACTCGGTCTTCCAGGCCTTCGGCCATGTTCCAGTATTTCTTGGATTCATTAGTCACGAAGGCCAGATTCTCCTCAAGTTTCTTCTTATCCCTCCACAGCATCCCAATAGCGGCTTCGAGCTCTTTCTTCTAGTTGCTTGAAGACTCCAACAGAAGCCTGCGAGTTTTGAGGGGTCAGTATATTTGAAAGAAGAAGTACAAGAATGGGTAAAGAACCTTACTAAAAGACTGTGGTGAGCAACGTAGTCATATACCGCGTTGCCTAACACTTCCTTCATGTCCAGACCCTTAGTGTAGTTACCAAGGACCCTATTTAAGCCGTCGAGAAGAGGAGTGAAGTATGTCCCACTGGCCGCGACCTTGGATCCGCTTGGCTCGTCAGAAGTGTTTGTTTTCTTCCACTTATCTGCATGGGCCGGTCGAATGGCCTGCAAAGTTGAGGGAGTTGTCCTCTTACTTCCCAACATTGGGAGCTTCCTCGCAAACCACGGACTTCCCATGACTCATTCTGGCTGAGGCCGCTACAAGCTAAGAGGAGGTATCCACAGGAGCCAGTTTTGAAGGGACCGCGACAGTTGGTGTGGGGTCAGAACCGGGCAAAGTGGCAAGATCACAACTCGAGCCGGCCACCTCAGTACGAGCTCCCACCCCTTGGAATTTTACAGGAGAAGAGGATGTGCGAACGACCTTAGGTACACTTGAGATCATGGAAGAGCCGGGTTGTTCGAGCTAGAGCTTCATCGGGTCCAGTAATGTTGGTAGGGCCTCAACCGTAACTTCCCCACGAAAACTGCTTTCCCCGACTGGGCTCTAGTTAACGTTAACCTCGTCGAAGACTGGCCTTATCTCCCTCTGGCCACGGACTCCAATGTCACCTTTCCTAATTTCCTTGATCCCGAAATGAGGAGAGAGCTGGTAGTCGCAAAGCAGAGAGTCACAGAATTCACAATCATCTTTGTCAGTCTTCACTTCTAAAGCTTTTTGAAGATCTTACGCCTAAAAAATTGTCAGCTCGGGTTGCCCACCAGCGACGTCTGCAAAATTGGAAAGACCTATAAACAAAAAGTTACAACAAATAAATTATTATTGCAAGTACGGACTGGAAACCTGCTTACTCGGCACAAGAATGAAGCCAAAGTTATTAAGGTTCTAGAGGTAAGAATAGGAAATGTAGAACCATTGGGACTTATAGTCCCCTACATTGGACTTGCCCTTGGCCTTCCCTCGAGGTAAGACTCTCTTGCAGTCTGAAGAACGAGCTACCATATAATACAGTCCGTCCTTGGTACCTTTGAAAGAATAAAGGTACCTCAGTATTCTAGGAGTCGAAAGAGGAAGTTGGTTCTTTTTGAAGAGAAGGGTAAGGGAAGTTATCTGTGCATATGAGTTGGGAGTTAGTTGGAAGGGAGCGAGCTTAAGGTCGTTCAAAATGTCTATGAGGTAGGGTTGGAGTGGAAACCTAAGACCAAATTCTAAGTGTTGAGGGCTGACGGCGATGAACCCCGCAAAAGGAAAAGCTGTGTGATCACCAAAAGAAGGGACCATCAAGCTAGTGCCACAGGAGAGGCGGTATGTGGAAGTGCACAACGATAGCTCGCCGACTGTTAGCCTCGAAGGACAACGCTTGAAAATCTCGGGAGTCGTGCGCTCCTCGGCAACTCGTTGGGCTATTGCGGGGTGGTATACTGAGGAACTCTCTTAGTGACCTCTGAATCTGACGAAGCCACGTTTTGAGCAGTTCGCGACTACATCATTTCTCTGTGCTCCGAAGAGCTAGAGGTGTTATTGTTCTCTACCCTTTGATTGCGACGCTTCTGACCTAACATAACCATCTATGATGAAAAGACAACAAGGAGAGAAAAGAAGAGTCAGGTCGCCGAGAACAAACTGGTCCTCATGAACCAAAGATCCTAAGGGGGTTTCCTACCTATTAGGTCACGCGCTTCGCAACAGGGTATGACTTACAACAAGAGTGGCTAAATCTATGAACCTATTGAGCCCATCAAAACAGGTAGAAGCTAGCCTTAAAAAGACGCATCCATCGCCGAGAGACAAGGCATAGAGACGGAATCGACAAAAAGAGGGAGGGCAAAACTAAAAATGACGGGAAGAATACGAGAGACTTACTGTTCGTAATCGGTTGCTGCAAGAGTCGAATCAAAGAACCAGCAAGAAAGTAACGACGAAGGACAGGAAGCTTCGGAACCGTCAACAATGGAGCCTCAGAGTCGAGAAGAAGAAGAAGGTTGTGGAAGCAAAAGAAAAATATATTTTCAAAATGACACGGTAAAGAGGGGGAAGAGAATCTCCTTTCCCTTTTATAGTTTAAGACATTCCACCGTTGGATGAGAAAACCGACGAGCTACCCTAGATCCAAGGGTGGTACACGAAAGATTTTGAGCCCACAGACATAATGATTAAGTGGTTATGGGAAACGTGCGCATTAAATGCGCTGCAGACAATACGTGCTACATGACACAGCATGATGTGAAGCGATTTGGTGGGAAGTTGAAAGGTTTATAGACTAATAGAATGGCTAGCACGCGTCAACTCCTAGTCCGAAGATCGCACTGTGAGTTGGGGGGCTTAATGTTGCGGGTATTTCCCTCTCTACTCCTTATGGGCTGGGCTCAACCCAGCAGGCTAGCCCAATCACATAAGCCCCTGTAGACCCCAAACTGAGTTCGTCAAAGCGAGCTCACCCATTGTCGAGGCCCAAGCTCAAATCGCAGGTCAAAACAAGCTCCCAGAAATACCCCTAGTTTGCCAGTCTATCCGAGCAAGCTCCCAACTATATCTCAAGCAAGCTCCCAACCATTCTGGTAAGTTCGTCTACCTAGCAGATCAGCTCGCACGACAAGAGGGTCATATGCCACAAAATATAAATGAACTAAAGGTCGCCCCGCTGGATTATTCAGGCCTAATCTGGCCCCATTTGATCGACCCATGTCAATTCCATCCTGACCTCTTGCAGCGACATCATTACAATCGCACTTGGATTTCTGTGCGCTCATCTTAGATCCCATCCTCATTAATAACTGATCCCATCCACATTAATGAGAGTCCTGTCAGTACCTTGCTGCTACATGGGCATTTCTATTGGCACTGGATATTCTATCCCACCACTGACGAATGTACGGCATAGATTAGAGGAAATCTCGTCCCCTCCTATATTCAGCCAGCTTTTTTCAGAGCCATGGTATGTGCTTTCTCTGTCGACTGATGGATGTACAGCATAGATTGGAGGAAATCTCGTCCCCTCCTATATATCAGCCAGCTCTTTTCAGAGCCATGGTATGTGCTTTCTCTACTGAGTTACTAATACTCTGCATTCACTACTTACTCATTTACTTGAGCATCGGAGTACCTTGCAGGGACGAGCTAGCAAGCCAATAAGCCGAACTAGACCATCCAACTCCTCTCCCTAAGATCCGTTACACCAGTGCGGGCCAACGAATCATAGTCAACAAATTTCGAACGTCGACAATATCCATAATAGGGCTCCTAGTAAATCTGTTGAGAGTATGCCATAAGAGATATAGACTGGAAGACAACCCAATCTTAAGCATGTTGGGATATGGGGTTATCCCGCCTATGTAAAGAAACTCAAGACGGATAACCTAGAATCTCGTTCTAGCAAAGGAAGATTCATGGGGTACGCTGAGCATGTTGAGCCAACTTGGTCCAATCAAGCTATTGTGTATTTTGATGTTTAACAAAACATAATTTTAGTAAAACTATTTTTGGTATATTTAAAACCCCTAATGAATTTTTGATATGTGTTAGTATTATAGTATTTTATGTATCAAAATGAACCAAGAAATGTAAATATCCTATAAGAATTTATGCTATGTACTGTATTATCAAAGCAAATCTAATTTTTCTGAAATCTGGACTGAGAGTCGACTCCCGGTGAGGGATAGTCGACTGTAAGTCAAAATGGAAGTTGACTGTGGATGTGCATCAGTCGACATAACCGAGCATTGTTTATGCAGAGTCGAGATAGCCGAGAGTGGGTTTTGGCGAATCGACTGTCGGGTCGACTGTAAACCAATGAGAGTCGACTGTCAATGAGAAGTCGACTATGGGTTGAGCGAGAGTCGACTGTTGGCAGCAAGAGTCGACTATGGGTTGAGCGAGAGTCAACTGTTGGCAGTAAGAGTCAACTATGGGTGTCGCGGAGTCGACTGTCGATTAGAACAGTCGACTGCCAGACTCTAACGGTCGAATTTTTGGAGCCGTTACAGGTCGTTTTGGGAGCCCCATTATAAATATCAAGAGGAGAAATCTAGAGAAAGCTAATGCTCTACCATTTCCTATCTTCCTAAAGCACACCCAAGCTCTCAAGCACTCAATCAAAGCAATCTAATGCCCAAGGAGCTTCAAAGATCTATCCATTGGAGCCTCAAGGCAAAGAAGAAGTTTTCTTCTTATTGGTAACTTATATTATTTCATTTTGCCTTGTATATTGTTCTTGTATTGATATCCATTGTAGTCTAAGTGTGTTGGACATAGGATTGATTTATTTGTATTAGATTGTGGATTGTGAGTGGCATCCTAAAGCCTAAGTAATCTAGGTGTATTATTGTGTTGTATTAGTTTCCGGGGTAAGCTAAGGGGAAACCTCGGGGTGTACAAGTTTGCTAAGTGTTCTTGTGTGGAAACCTAGTGGTGGTTTTAGTGGAACATCAAGTGTTGGTTTGACCTTGGGAGAGTGGAGTAGGTGTTGGAGACACCGAACCACCATATATCTTGTGTTTATGTTACGGTTGTTTGTGTATTTATATTGCTATCATTTCCAAACAACATATATATTTGTAACAAGTGTAGTTTGTATATAAGAAAATCTCAAGAGTTTTAAAAAGGGAAGAATCAGTTCAATAAGTTTTTAATCACTCAATTCACACCCCTCTTAAGTGGCCATTGTGTGTGTCAAGGGACCAACAGAGCATTGCAAAGAGTACTACTTCTATTTTCCCAACGACTAAAGGGTGTTGGTCAGTAGGGATGCCACATTTTTGGAGAAAGAGTTTCTTCAAGGAAATGGCATAGGGAAGAAAATAGAATTAGAAGAAGTGTCTTATGTACCACAAATCCAGCCCAATGAAGAAGTCAATCCAAATGTAGTAGGTCCTAGTACTGTCATTCCACATGAGCTGCGTAGATCTAGTAGAGTATCTCATCCTCCAGAATGATATGGTTTTGTAATGGAGAAGATACAAGAAGCATTTCTGTATGGAGATAGTGGTTAAGATGTTGATTCTACTAACTGATGAGAAATGCCAACCATTGGAGTATCAATGCAAGGGTTTAACCATATTTTTAAAACTTTTTGAAAAATCGATAAAATGGTAGTGGAAACATAAACCAAAAATGCCCTTACAAGACTCGTTTCAATATCCATATTCTATCAAAAACTAAACCATGTCATAGGGGGGTTTAGTAGGTATACCTTTCAACTCTTGAAGATCGATGTAAAGGTTGAAATCCTCCCGATGGTAGCAACACCTTACTCCAAACAGCTCCCGAACAATCTTTTCGGTTAGATCAAAACCATCCCTGAAACTACGAGGGGCCTATCAAGTCCATACTTCAACGAGATAGTGAATCCCACTACTCTCTTTTTGTGCTAAACAGAGAGAGTAAGGGAGATTAGGGTTGGAAATCAAGTGGGTTCAAATCAAAGGGCTTCTCAAACTTGATAGTCTCACTATTAAGAACAATAGCTATAGGGAAACAAGAGGAGCAATGAAAGTAGGGCAAATCAGATAGGGTTTAGGCTCTCTAGAAGAAGAAGGATTTTGGCTAAGGTTGGGAGAAATCAAAGGCAGTAGATTGTTGTCAATTTCTTCTCTCATTTAGCTTATATATCAAATACCCAAAACCCTAACCGCCCAAATCCTCTCACAACGAACAAGGGACATGAAAATCTAGCTGGGAACATGGAGTAAACAAGGAGGACCCACTCCGCCCTTCCCTCGTCTGCCTTTGCCACGTATCCCAACCTTTCCACCTCACGAATCGACAAACAATCGTGCAATCACGACCCTCTATAACAAGACTGGTTGACTGCGCGTAAGGAGTTGTCGACTGTTTCTCTTGGAACCAGTCAACCAGTTCCCCAAGCTATCGACCGTCTTGGCCCCCTATCCAAAACTTTCAGAAATTGCATCTACGCCTGCTATTAACTTTTAATAGCACTTTCATTATCACATAATGACACTAAGGCCCGGTTAACTCTTGATAACATGCCTATCAACACTTGATGATTACTCCTTATTAATTTGATCATTGAACCCGATTCGTTAACTCTTAATGGTAACATCATTAACTCTTAATGACAGTTTCAGCCTTAATCGCTTAGTCACCATCACACTTGGATATGCGTGTGACTTTCTAGGTTCACTACTAAGTAGCAATTAGGACACGTCAGCCACCTTGACATTGACCAAACACTTTTAGTCTACAACGAGGATCTCTCCATCTCCTCGAAGTACCCTGAAACACCCTGAGTGACAACTAGCATTATGTCAGGGTGATCCTACCAATAATGAAGTCTTACTTCAGAATAAAACCTATTTGGATTTTGATTCCCGTGTACTATAATCTCTCCATTAGTTATCATCTCCATCGAGTGAGAGTCATGGACTGATCAAACTCACTAACTCGATGACTATGCCAAAATCAGCGTGGTGAGATTGAGATGACACGTCGGAACTTTTTGTGACATTGGAACACTTTTCAATCAAGTGTACCCCGGCCAGGGGTTTCTACAATTAAAACCACCACTGATTACATAGGATGTTCACCTCATGCCGAAGGTCGATGAATACCATTAGCAATCATCTACCTTCATATGAAATTACACAAGAACCATACAGTGCATCTCCCCACTCAAAAATTGGATGGATCTTAGCAATAGCGAATCCCTGGCACCGACACATGAGACAACTGTGTTGCCTCCGGTCAAAGGACTAGTAACACAATCTAAACTTGTGATAGATCATAGATCTTCTTAGCCATGTGATCTATCATGCACGTCACATTCAATAAATGTTCCACTAACACCTACCTTCATGTATACTATATCCATCTCATGGATTATGGCATGCGACTCACCATCATTTATCATTAGCATCTCATACTAATCAAAAGTAGTATTCCATGTGTCAGTCCATACTCGACTAATCATAGTCCTCATCTGAGAAGTCTAAGGACTGGAAATAACCATTAAGATATCCTTATTACAAAGTTTAATTGTCACACTGTAACACCCCCTCTCCCAGAACCACCCGATAAGGGGTGCTACAGGGAAAATAGATAAAATAAAATAAAACTCACCATAAACTAATATTTGATAACATAAATAACTCGACTGATAATAATTGAAACATCTCAACATGTTGTATCAAAACTCTAATCCATGAGAGGATTAACATAAATTGAAATTAAAACCATTGACAAAGATAATCCCTCAACTGAAATATAAATACTCCTAACTAACAAGACTCAACAAAACTCCCATACATCTTTTGTTCTTGAACAACTCCACGTACACACACTACTAAGCTAAGCCCCACATCTGGTACTCCCTCGCTAAGACCTAAAATGGTAAAGAGTACAAGATAAGTTACAAAACTTAGCAAGTAATAAACTTGAAAGAATAACTGAAGCTGAATCGAGAAATATTGATACTCATAAAAATACTAACTGAACTTGTACTGAGGGATTAAGAATAATCACTGTCTATTTGCATTTACAAAATGTTAATGCACATAATCTGTAAAATAAATGCATGTATACATCTTTGGCTCATAGGCCCACATAATTTGATAATACATACATGTCTGATTTAAATCCTGCATATATAAAAGCTATAAGCACATACTGTGGGCAATAAGCCCCTAGTCCCCTGGTCGTCACCAGACGAGCAACACATAAATTGAAACTATAACTGAAACTGGTGGGATCCTCGCGAACTAGCCGCATAGCGGACAAAATGCAATGCTCATATACATGCTAGCACACAATATAAAGTGCTCCATATAAAATCATGCTCCATGCTCATACCAAGATGTATGGACATAATCTCATAAAATAGTACTTATCATGTCATAATAAATGCTAAACATATAGTCTGATCTTTAGTATATTAAAATGCAAAGATTCTATGAATTATGTATTATGGTATGGGCATGTTAGATTCATTATACTTGGCATGAAAATTCAATATTTAGAAGTATTGAATAATTTAATTTAAATAAAACTTGAATTAAGCTTACTGGAAGCCATTATTCGAGTTGCTAAAAAAACCATCCAGATATAAAGGAAGGGTATTCGGATATGGGAAAGACATCCGAATAGGTTGAAGGCTCATCTGGATACACTGGGACGCAATTACACAAGTTATTCAGATATGTTGGGAGCTATTTAGATATAGCATAGGACATCCAGATATGATTCAGGCCACCTGGATATCTCACTAAGGTATTTGGATGCTATAGGGGACTATTCGAATATGAAATTCAACTTTTGAGAGAGGTATCTAGATATCAGGCCAGACGTCCAGATATCATCTTGACCCATCTGGATGTATGAACAAACCATCCGAATATCACATTCTTTAGACACATCCGAATACAATACAAGGTATCTAGATATTACTCACAAGAAGCCTTAGGCTCATTTAGATACAACACAAAGCATTCGAATATCACTCTCAACTAACACTTGATGCATTTGGATGTGGAAATAAAACATCCAGATATATCAAAGCCATCTGGATACAAACAACGGCTATTCGAATTCAGTCAACAAAATCAAATAAGCCATCTAGATATGCAAGAACATATCCAGATGCTACTCACAAATGATAATCTATCCATCCGGATATAGGGACTCACATCCGGATATCTGCAATTAAATTTGACGAACATGAACGCTAACAGAGACTAAAATATGAAACAAAACTTAATGATTCTGCACCATTTTGAATAAAATCTTGGGAAAACAAATCCCAATCAACATGAAATAACATAAGGATGAATCAAAGATCACATCTTGAAGAATCAATGCAAAGAAACATGCAAGACTTGCCTTTAACTTCACTGTTATACACATATATATATACGTATCTGCTAACTATTACTGATAAAACTTGAAAACTAGAACGAAAAATCTGGAATAAACTGAGAACGAATGCTAACACGCTCCCTTACGTTGTAGACTTCTCGAAAGATCTGATCTCACCTGGTGGTAAGGGGGTGTATGTGTTGAGGCATAACTGAGATGGCTTAGGGGCCCAAGTTGGCTCCCTTTGCCCTTCGTTGTGATCTCGATTTTATTATTTTTGGCTGGAGTTCCTCTCGGGGTTATGTTACTGTCTGAAGGGAGGTCCCGGCTAGGGGACCGATTGTGGCCATGCTTGAAATTCGACTTCGCTGCGTCGAGTAGTTGATGTCTCCTCCATGTTTATGTATCCCACCACGCGTGTCTTGAGATCGTCTAGGACGACAAGAGGCTTTCGAGCCAATGAGTCAGCGAAAGGGCCTGCTCTCAACCCAGTTATGATAGCGTGTAAGGAGACTGCCAGGTTGAGGTCCCTGATCTGAAGAGCTTCTTGAAGAACCCTGTTCATGAATGCCCGAAACAGTTTGTGTTCTCCTTACTTCAAGTTGATGAGATTGGCCGACGTCTTATGGTGAGCTCGACTGGTGGAGAAATGAATGAGAAAGTGAGTGGCTAGCTCGGGGAAGTCATGGATGGAGTTCGGCTCCAGGGACGAGAACCAACACATGGTCGACTTCCTCAACGTGCTAGGAAAGGACCGACACATAATCGGGTCCGAGCTTCTGCTTAGTAGCATTCCAGGTTGGTGGTGCTCTTAAGGGTTGGTGGTGCTGTCGTAAGGCTCCAAAGTGTTAGGGAGGTGGAAACTATCGGGTAAAGGGACGATAATGATAAACTCTGAGAAATGATGACTTAGGGAATACAAGGACGCGAAAGGCGGGGGAATAGGGGTGTGGGTGGCTTGATGGTGTTGGTGGCGACTACCTTCTGTGTTGTAGTCAACCCACTCGTTGGGTTAGTCACGTTGTTGGTTTTGAGTTAACTCAGCAACTTGGTTCTAGAGTTATTGGACAATTTGGAGGAGAACTTCTATGACAGCTAGATTTTGTGGGAGACGGTCGGCGTTGTTTGGCTCCTAGGCAGGGGTGTTTCTGTTTCGCACCATGATAAAATGATGGGGTTGGCTTGAAAGGCTTTAGTGAGATTATGGGGTAGGTAAGTTTTACCGGACCTCACGGTGGGAGCCAGATGTTCCTTTCTGACCAAAGGGAACGATCAGAGACGGGATCACAATGGCAGGGAGTGGGCTAAGACGATGGCTTCGTCCGGGGGGCGACTGGCACCTGCAAGCACTCCAACGTTCAAGTGAGTGAGAGAGTAAAGAAATGACAGTGTATCGGTAGGTTAGAGAGCAGAACATACCTTGCCTCTAAAAAGAGCTAGTTGATATAGAAGGAGGAGTCGTTCTCCTACATGCATACGTCATGCGTTTGCAGGTGATATGATTGAAGTATTCAATGCTAGTGGGGGTTCCCAGGTAGGTATGGTGTCAACGGAACCCTCATTAATGTGGATGAGATCTGCCATTAATGAGGACGAGATTTAAACGGGCGTGCAGATACCTAGTATGGGGGCTGTAGTGATGCTATTGTAGGTTAGCGTAAGGCTAGGGCTAAGCTGAGATTAGGCCATTAAAGACGGACCGAGATTGGGCCATGAGAGGTGGGCTGAGATTGGGCCATCGGAGATGGGTTGAGATGGGCTATGAGAGATGGGGCAAAATTGGGCCAGGACAATTTACTAGTCCTAAGAGAATTGTTGCAAGATCCCCTTGGAAGGCTCATCCCGAGGGAGTTGCTTATCTAGAAAATATTACCTTTTTTGGAAGAATTACCTTGGAAAAAGGGCTACAACAACAATTATATATGTTAAAATTAATGGAATAAATATTATGACTATGTAAAATAGAAAAAAGAAATATAATTAACTTAGCTTAATGTCACTAAAAACATATAATTATTAATATTATCAATTGATATATTCGAGCCAAGTAATTAATATAAAATAGTTTATCTCTAATCAAATAAAATAATCACTATAAGATAAAAAAAAACCTTATGATTGTGTCGCCATAGTATAAAATAGTTAAATACCTAATTAATTTTTAATTTTTAGGTACCTGGATTATTGAGCCAACACTAATTTAATACTTAGTTTTAATCGTCATAATTCACCATTAATGGTGGTTGACAACGTTTTTTCAAAACCACAAGTTTGACAATAAAAAAATTAATTTTAGATTTACAAACATTAATGGAATAGATATTATAATGATGTAAAATAAAAAAAATATAATTACCTTAGCTCAAGATCACTCAAAGTATATAATTATTAATATTATAAATTAATATATTAGAGTCAAGTAATTAATATAAAATAATTAAATCCCTAAACTAATAAATTAATCAAGACGAAAAAACTTCATAATTGCACCATCATGTCCATAAAAACTCAAAATAATTCAAAATTTAATAATATAAAGAGTAATATATATAAATAATATTTTATCTTATATTAATTTAAACAATAATATGGGAGATATGGCTTCCGATCCCTCACAAATTAACTTAGGTTCTGTCAGTTCTTAATATACTTTTATTTATTATACAATTCAATTGAAACGCTGCTGTCCGCCGATCCAAAATTCAATTGAAACGCGGCTGTCCTGTCCCTCACAATAGTATACTTTCATTTATCATACAATCCTCCACGATAGGGTTTGGTTTTCTTTGCTGCTGTCCGCCGCCTTCGGCCCTTCCCCTTCGTCTCCGTCGCCGTCCCCTCCGATACCGAGTTCTGATTCCGAGTTCCCGACCGCCGAGTCCAAGTTCCCCTTCGTCTTCCTCTGAATCCGAGGCTATCTGGTAATGGGTTCTTCATTAGGTGAAGCTACTAAGATGGCGTATCGTAATCTTCTCAAAGCTGTGAAGAAACACCTTGGTAAAGAAGAGCGCAACAACCATTTCACAGAGTTCATATCCCAAGAGTTTCGCAATAGCCTTCAACAGTCATCCGATCTCTCCTCCATTCAGCACAAACTCAAGCTTGCCCGTGATTACACTCTCCTTCTCAACAGCGTCCACCACCAGAAGGTTGCTTTCATCTTCTTTTCATCTGTCATCACAATTATTATATTGATGTGTGTGTGTATTTGTTTGTTTGTGAAGTGAAATTGTGAGTAGTTTTCAATTTGATTGTTATGAGCCTTACAGCAGCCAAGCCAGCAAAGCAGCCAATCCATGTGTACCAGAGACTTCCTAAAACTAAGAAGGACTGGTTTCTTTGAAGGACTCGTTTCCTTATCTAGTGATTTGCTGTTATTTGGATATTTCCTAAAACTAAATAAGTTAGTTTCCTAATAAGTTGGTTACCCTTATTTGGGTATTTCCTAAAACTAAATAGGAATAGTTAGTTTCCTATTTAGTTTAGTTTCCTTATTAAGTTATGTTAAAAGGAGATAAAGAAGAAAATAATGCGTTCAAGTTGTTTCTACCATGGATGGAAATCAAGAGATAAGGCTGTTAAGCAAGAAGTGACAAGGAATGAGATAAGAGGATGAAGAGATAAAGTTGTTACGGAAGAAGTGACAAGGAATGAGATAAGAGGATGAAGAGATAAAGTAGTTCCAGAAAAATAGGAAAAAGACCAGTCAATCAAGTTCAAAGGCTACCGGGGTTATCTATAACATTTAAGTATAGTTTGAATTTGTTTTTCCCTTGTATTTTATCCCTGTATTTTAGGAGCCTATGACCTCATGTCTATATATATATATATATATATCTATCTCAAGTTCAATAACACTTGAGAAAACAGATTGTATTGTTAGTCTCCAAAATACATGTGTTAATTCTCCTATTTATTCAGGTTTTTCAAGTTTGTTCATGGTATTAGAGCCACCAATTCTTGTGGCTGAATACTTTATCCTCACCCAATGAGCTGTAGAGTTCTAAGTTGTAAATAATGGCTGGAAACCAATTAGCTAGTGAAACATCCACCATTATCCCTATTTCGACTAGAGCCACACTATTCCAATATCTCTTGACAATCACACCCTTCAGGTTACTCAGCACAAACTAAATGGAACCAACTTTAGAGAATGGTCTCAATCAATTTTGCTTGTTATTAAAGGCAAGGGAAAGTTGGATATCTTATAGGAGCAACACGTATGCCCGGCACTAAAGCTACAACCTATGGTGTTTGGGATGCTGAGAATTCCATTGTCATGGCTTGGTTAATCAACTCTAAAGATTGGGAGGACATACCTATTCTACAAAACAACTAAGAAGATATGAGAGGTGGTGCAGGAAATCTATTATGATATGGAAAATACTGCTTAGTGATTTGAAATCTGGTCTGCAATCTGGACAACAGGACAATGTAACCACTCAGTCAGTGAGTACTATAATATTTTGATTGAGATGTGGTAGGAGATGGATCTGTTTTATGAGATCAGTTGGGAATGCTCCAAGGATGGAGTGAAATACAACAAGATGTTGGAAAAAGAATGAGTGTTTGACTTCTTCCATGGACTCAACACTAAATTAGATGAAGTTCGAGGTAGGTTGCTAGGAGCCAAACCTTTTCCATCTATATGAGAGGTCTTTGCAGAATTGAGAAGAGAGGAGAGTCGAAAGAAAGTGATGTTGAATCCATCAATGGCTCCTAACAATGATAATAGCCCTCAAAATTCAGCCCTCGGTACTTCAAAGATGAGAGCTACAACCTCACCACGTGGTGAGTTCCAAAGAGACAAATAGTGGTGTGATCACTGTAACAAGTCCTATCATACAAGGGAAACTTGCTAGAAAATTCATGGTAAACCGATAAATTGGAAACCAAAAAATCAGAGGAAGGCAACTCAATTCGCCTATGTGGTAGATTCTAAAGTTGGAAAGCCAACCAATCTGACTTTGACTGTAGATCAACTGAAAGTTTTGCAACAAGTACTAAATTAGACGAAATTATCAAAATTATCTGATCCTATAGAGATTCCTAAACCAACAGCATCCCTTGCCAAACAAGGTACATCACACCAATCTCTATTATCTCAAAAACTCATTGCAGATGTTTGGATTATAGATATAGGTACCTTAGACCATATGACAGGTTTACTTAATACCTTATTAATTTATAAGACATATGATCGGGATATAACAATCTCAATGGCTGATTGTACAGTTTCTTTGGCTAATGGGCAAGGATTAGTATATTTGGCAGACTTGCACTTAAAATCTATATTATATGTGTCAAACTTGAAATGCAACTTATTACTTGTGAGTAAGCTAACCAAAGACATGAAATGCATGGTGACTTTCTTTCCATCTCACTGTGAATTTTATGACCTATCTTCGGGGAAGACTATTGGCAATACTAAGGAAAATGATGGTCTTTATTACATTTTAGGGTCCTGTAATTCCTCTAGATCTAGGTTACATAATAAATCCTCTTTTTCTGCTGTCTTAGATTTTGAAATAATGTTATGTCATAAATGTTTAGGACATCCTAGTTTCAACTACCTTAAAGTATTGTATCCTTATCTTTTTATCAATAAAGGAAACATTTCTTTTCATTGTGAGCAATGTATACTTGCTAAACAAACCAAAATACCTCATCCTGTTCATTCTTGTAAACCTCTCAAACCTTTTTACTTGGTTCATAGTGACATCTGGGGACCAACAAAAATTCCTAACCTAACCAATACCCATTGGTTTATCACTTTCATAGACAATCATACAAGGATTTACTGGTTTTCCTAATGAAAGAAAAATCTGAAGCCAATGTTGTCTTCAAAAGATTCCATAAGATGGTATGCAATGTCTTTTAATCCTCAATCCATGTTCTACGTTCAAATAATGGTCGGGAGTATTTCTCAAATGAATTTAACCATTATCTAGTTGAACAAGGGATAATTCACCAAAGTTCTTGCCCCTACAATCCTCTACAAAATGGGGTGAAATTGCCACCTTCTTGAGACTGCTCATTCTATAATGTTTACCAACTCAATTCCAAATTCCTATTGGGGGAAGCAATTTGTACAGCTTCCTACCTTATTAATAGGCTCCCTTCTAGGGCCCTTTGCTTTAGAACTCCCTTGAGTACCTTTCTTGAATTCTATCATCATCATACTAGAATACTTAATTCTTTTTCCTCGAAAGTCTCTGGGTGTACTGCGTTTGTGCATGATCATCATCCTTCTCATTCCAAACTGGCTCCTAAAGCTTTAAAATGTGTGTTTGTTGGCCATTCTCCTACCTAACAAAGATACAAGTGTTATTGTCTTTAATCCCGAAAATTCCTTATTTCTTGTGATGTCTCCTTTCTAGAGACTCAACCCTTTTATCCCAACATCTCTCTGTTGGGGGGGGGGGATATCTAGTGTAGAGCAATATTGAAATACTACTATTTCTCCTCCTACCTCAATTTCTACTTCTCATTCTCCCCCTTCTTTGCAAACTGACATAATTGAGGCAATAACTCTCCCTACCCAGATCTATGTAACTGATCAAGGGGGAGAACAGGAACAGGTTCCTAAAAAATCAACATTGGTATATTCTAGAAGACCTCGTGATCCTTAGTAAGGTCCATTGTCAAATCTGGAGACAAGTCTAGTGACTGATGGTGTGGAAAAGGCAGTATCTACAGAATTTGATGATTTTGACATACTCTATTCGAAAAGGAGTGAGGCCACGTGCCAAATATCCCATCTCTAACCACTTGATATATTCTAGATTATCTCCACAATTCAAGGCATTCACTACTAGTGTTGATGGGATCAAGATTCCTTAAGACATATACAATGCTCTACAGGACTCGCTATGGAGGGCTGTTGTTACGGATGAAATGCAAGCACTAGAGAAGAATGGTACTTTGGGATATTGTGGCTTTACCTGATAACAAGAAGGTGGTTGGTAGCAAGTGGGTGTTTACAGTCAAATATAAGTCAAATGGAAGTCTTGATAGGTGTAAGGCCAGACTAGTAGCCCAGGGCTTCACATAGACTCAGGGATTAGACTATGAGGAGACTTTTGCTCCAGTTGCTAACTTAAATTCTATACATGTCTTACTTTCACTTGCAACTAATCTAGGACTGGGAATTACACAGACTTGATATTAAGATTGCTTTTTTGAATGGTGAACTACAAGAAATCTACATGAGAATTCCTCTTGGTTTTGAGACGGAAGACAGCCAAGGGAAGGTTTGTAAGCTAAAGAAATCCCTATATGGCCTTAAATAGTCCCCTAGAGCATGGTTCAAAAAGGTTTAGTGTCACTTTGGATCAGCTTGGGTATAAACAAGGGCAAGCTAATCATACATTGTTTACAAAGCATGCAGCAGATGACAAAAAAACAATTCTGATTGTTTATGTGGATGATATTATCATCACTGGATATAATAATCAAGAAATAGAGAATCTCAAGAGGTAGTTAAGACATGTTTTTGAAGTGAAAGACCTAGAAAAGCTAAGATATTTCCTAGGGATGGAGGTGGCTAGAAGTAAAAAAGGTATTTTCATCTCTCAATGGAAATACATCCTAGATTTATTAAAGGAGACATGCAAACTTGCTTGTAAACCTACCAACACTCCATTAGAACCGAATTGGAAGTACAAAGAAGAAGAAAGAGGTGAATATCAAGTGGACAAAGGAAGATATCAGCGTTTAGTTGGGAAATTAATCTAGCTATCCCTCACTCGCCCTGATATTGCATATGTTGTGCATGTGGTAAGCCAATTCATGTATTCCCCCACCTAACGAAAACTTTAATGCTACATGCCACATTCTTAGGTATCTTAAGGGAACACCGGGAAGAGGGTTGTTATTCAAAAAGAGTGAAGATAGAGGAATTATGGGGTATGTAGATGTAGATTGGGTTGGCTCTATTGAGGATAGCAGGTCTACATCCAATTATTGCACAAAATTATGGGGTAACCTAGTTACATAGAGAAGCAAGAAACAAACTGTGGTGGCTTGCAGCAATGCAAAACCAAAGTATTGAGCGATTACTCAAGGTATTTGTGAGGTTATTTGGCTTGAGAAACTAATGAAGGATTTAAATATACCTATATCTACTCCAATTAGGTTGTACAGTGATAACAAATCGGCAATAAGTATTGTGAATAATCTGGTGCAATATAATCGAATGAAACATGTGAGGAGTGATTGACACTTTATCAAACAAGAAATTAAAGATGGAGGTTAATGTCTTTCTTATATTCCCACTAAGTCTCAGGAAGTAGATATCCTTACAAATGCTATGTTAAAATAAGGGTTTGAATCAATTAGAAGCAACTTGGAAATGATAGATATCTATTCACTAGCTTGAGGGAGAGTGCTGAAAGGGATAAAGAAGAAAAGAATAAGTTCAAGTTGTTTATGCCATGGACGGAAATCAAGAGATGAGGCTGTTAAGCAAGAAGTGATAAGGAATCTACAAACTAAAGAGATAAGAGGATGAAAAGATAAAAGTAGTTCCAGAAAAATAGGAAAAAGATTAGTCAATCAAGTTCAAAGGCTACTTGGGTTATCTATAACATTTAAGGATAGTTTGAATTTATTTTCCCTTGTATTTTATCCCTCTATTTTAGAAGCTATTGTAGGCAAGCTCTTGTGTATATATATATATATATATATATATATATCCATCTCAAGTTCAATACAACTTGAGAAAATATATTGTATTGTTAGTCTCCAAAATACCTAGAGTTAATTCTCCTATTGTCACGAAGCTAGCATGGTAGAGGGGTAGAAGGGTCCATCCTATTTTGTAATTCTGTTGGATGAGCCTTGGCAGCGAGCAGGTCTAGTCTCGGCATGCCTTCTAGAAGATTTCCCTAACAGCCTATAAAGCTGCATGTAATGGAGCAGTGCTCCTTACTGATTAATGAGAATCTTTTCCCATTTCTCTCTCTATTATGTTAGTCATTCTCTCTCCCTCACATTCTCTCCCTACCACTCTCGTTTCAACTTGCTGGAATTCCCTTGAATTCCAGCCCCCAACCTTGTCAGCCCCGGAAGTGCTGACAATTGGTATCAGAGAAGATGATTCCGGATTGACGAGTTGCAACCAACAACCATGGCGGAAGGTACCCGCATGAAACAGCTGGAAGCTCGCTTAGACGCTATAGACGAAGGAGTGCGCCATGGCCAGGAGCTGGTGGAGGAAAGGCTAGAAACAGTAGAAGTGGGTATCAGAAATACCCACGAAGACATAAGTAGGATAAGGTAAGATGTTATCGAGATGGAGCGAAATCTGAGAGATGATTTTGCTCATCTCCGAGCGGAGTTTACGGGACTAAGCCAGCAGTTGAACGCTGCACTGGCCATTTTTTCGCGACAACCCAACGCGACTTTACCAGCGGATTTTCCACCTAGAGCAGCTGTGGCTCCCATCTTTCAAAATGCACGGGGCCGTCAAGATAGAGACGAGAGGATGGAGCTTGCAGGGGAAGCAACCCTGAGAGGGGGTTTTGGGGCTGCCAATAACGTACCCACCCCAAGGATGGAGATACCCATGTTTGAAGGAGTGAAGCCTCGTTGGTGGATAAGGAGGTGCGAACGCTTTTTCTATCATTATCGGGTGATGGAAGACAACAAAGTCAACATGACGGCGGCATACTTGAACGATGCAGCAGATTCTTGGTTCCAAAGCTGGAGTGCTAGACGTCAGGAATGGAGATGGCCAGAGTTTGTCGAGGAATTCTGTGCCAGATTTGGTGAAAGCAGCTTGACGGATGTGGTGGAGCAGTTTAATAAACTAAGACAAGATGGGACAGTGGAGGAGTACCAGGCCCGCTTTGAGGAGCTGAAATCGAGATTGGGACATGCCCACCTCATGCTAGATGAGCAGTATTTTGTGTCCAGCTTCCTTAGTGGATTGCATGATGAGCTGCGACCCATGGTTAAAATGCTGCAACCCACGATAGTCGGGCAAGCGGCTGAAAAGGCCCGTCTGCATGAGTTATCTCTGGAGGCCTTCGCTAGAAAGCATAGACTCTTACAGAAAGGGTCTGGAGTGGGGTGGCAAGGGTCGGCAGGGGGGAGTCAGAAGATTGGCAATCCCCACCTGCACAAGGGAAGCTATCCTCCAAAGGCCCCGATCGCAGCCAGTCCCCTACGGTCTCTTACTTGGGATCAGAAGAGACAAATGGGCTTGTGTTTTAAATGTGGGGAAAAATACACAGTCGGCCATCAATGCAAGAGAGCACTCATGCAGATGGAAGGGGACAAGGAAGGAGAGGAAGAAGACATGGCTGAAGAAGAAGATACCGGAAAGCAAATGGAAGAAGAGGAGGAAGGAGGACAGATTTCACTGCATGCCTTGGAAGGCTACCCTTCTGAAAAAACGATCAAAATCAGGGGTAATGCAGGAAAGAGCAAGCTGCTAGTATTAATAGATAGTGGTAGTTCGCATAGTTTCTTGAACGAAAACACAGCCAAGGAATTACTATGCGTCCTCCAACCCATTCCCCCCCTCTATGTTACGGTTGCTAATGGTCACAAGATGATCAGCCGATACAAGTGCCCAAGATTTACATGGAGGATGCAAGGCCATGAGTTTTCGGCAGAACTCAGGATTTTGCAACTAGGAGGATGTCAAGTAGTTTTGGGAGTAGACTGGATGAAGACAGTCAGCCCGCTCATATTCGACTTTAACACGTTGGAGGTGACTTTCGATAAAGGAGGACAAAGGATAACGTTAACGGGGAGCGGGGATGGAGGAGAGTGCAGAGCAATCTCAGGCAGCCATCTGCAGAAGCTCATGGAGCAGGATGAAGGAATCATTGCACAGCTTCATTCAATCTATGCCATTGAGGTGCACGAGGGAGGGCCAACGGAGGACACAATGGGCAATCTCGGGTTCACGTTACAGGCATCAGCCAGCGCCTCGAGTGAGGTACCATTTACTGACTCTCTACACATTCTATTGGTTGAATTTGAGGACTTATTCTTGGAACCCACCTCTTTACCTCCGGACCGAATCCTAAAACATACCATCCACCTTAAGCCAAACACCGAGCCTGTCAATGTCCACTCCTATCGTTATTCCCCATTTTAGAAGGCTGAAATTGAACGTTTGGTAAAAGAAATGCTATCCAAACAGATCATTAGGCCAAGCCAAAGCCCATTTGCTTCACCCGTGCTCCTGGTTAAGAAAAAAGATGGTAGTTGGAGGTTTTGCGTTGACTATAGACAACTAAACTCCTATACTATCAAAAACAAGTTTCCCATCCCAATTATAGACGACTTACTTGATGAACTATCAGGAGCTACAATATTTTCGAAGCTAGACCTTAGATCTGGTTATCACCAGGTCCGAATGAACACTTTGGACATCCCCAAAACCGCATTTCGTACCCACTAAGGGCTCTATGAGTTCCTAGTAATGCCATTCGGCCTAACCAATGCTCCCACAACATTCCAAGCCCTCATGAATCACATTTTCTGCCCATATCTCAGAAAATTTATCCTTGTATTCTTCGATGATATTTTAGTCTACAGCCCAACCATGGAATAACATTTAATCCACCTCAAAACCACATTCCAAGTCCTCAAATCTAATCAATTGTTTGTCAAGAAGTCTAAATGTATCTTTGCAGAAGGAAAGGTGGAATACCTTGGGCATATCATCACTAGAGAGGGCGTGCTGACTGATCCCAATAAAATTACTGCCATGGTGGAATGGCCTACTCCTAAGACTGTGAAGGAGCTGCGGGGTTTTCTGGGACTAACGGGCTATTATAGAAAGTTCATCAAGGGCTATGGCATCATTAGCAAACCATTAACGGAATTGCTAAAGAAGAATGGGTTTGTCTCGGGAGAGGAGGCAACAGCCGCCTTCACTTCTTTGAAGGAGGCTATGACACAAGCTCCCATTCTAGCTCTATCAAATTTTTCCAAGCCATTCACGCTGGAAACAGATGCATGTGACACGGGCGTGGGAGTAGTGCTGGCACAGGACGGTAGGCCGATAGCATTCCTCAGCCAAGCTCTAGTACCCAAACACTTGGGACTAAGTATCTATGACAAGGAATTACTAGCGGTGCTAATTGCAGTGGACAAATGGAGGTGTTATTTGGAGGGAAATTCCTTTATTATCAAAACCGACCATGAGAGCCTCAAATTTTTAGGAGAACAGCGATTACACACACAGTTACGAAGAAAAGGGGTCACAAAATTGTTAGGGCTAGATTACAGCATCCAATATCGCAAGGGCAAAGAAAACACAGTGGCTGATGCACTGTCCAGAAGAGAAGACAAGGGGGAATGCCAGGCAGTCTCTGTACTTGTTCCCAATTGGATCAAAGAGGTGTCACGCAGCTATGAAGGGACACCCTGGGCTCAAGAACTCATGACCAGTCTCGCCATAGATAGGGGTGAACAGAGAGGGTACACGTTGAAGGCAGGGCTATTGAGGTATCGTGGACGGGTGGTGATTGGGGAGGACCCTGACTTAAGGACCCGCATCCTACAAGCTCTGCATGCATCTCCCATGGGGGGACACTCAGGCCTCAATGTAACCTACAACAAGGTAAGGCAATTGTTCTATTGGCCGGGGATGAAAAAAGAAGTGGCAGCCTATGTTCTAGCATGCCCAGTTTGTCAACAATGCAAACACGAACAAGTGCCCTACCTAGGTCTACTTCAACCTTTAGAGATACCAGGCCAGGCCTGGCAAGGAATTTCCATAGACTTTGTGGAGGGATTACCCCGATCTGAAGGAAAAAGCACTATACTCGTAGTGGTGGACAGACTGACGAAATTTGGCTATTTCCTTAGCCTAGCTCATCCCTTTACAGCCCCTGAAGGGGCCCGGATACTGCTAGACTCGGTGGTAAAGGTACACGGCCTGTCGTTGTCCATCACCTCCGATAGGGACAAGATATTTACAAGCAATTTTTGGAAGGAGTTGTTCAAACAACTGGGAGTTAGCCTACACATGTCTACCGCCTACCACCCGGAGACGGATGGACAAACGGAAAGAGTAAATCAGTGCTTGGAAGCTTACCTACGGTGTGTATGTTTCACTAGACCAAAAAGCTGGAATCAATGGTTACCCTTGGCTCAATGGTGTTACAACTCGAACTTCCACAGTTCACTCAAGCGATCACCTTTTGAAGCACTCTTTGGGTACAAACCACCACTCATTCCAGCAGTAATGCATTACTCCGAGGTAGAAAGGGATGTGGATAAGTACTTAAAGCAGAGACAAGAAGCCCTCCAGATTATTAAACAAGAGCTGACAGTGGCGCAAAATCGAATGAAGCAAATGGCAGATCGAAAGAGAACTGAAAGGAATTTTGAAGAAGGAGATTCTGTCTACTTAAAGGTCAGGCGGTTCCAGCAGCCGTTGTTCACCGGCAAGCGATCTTCTAAGCTAGGACCTAAATATTTCGGCCCTTTTCGCATAACAACAAAAGTGGGAAGCTCAGCATATCGATTACAGCTGCCAGATGGAGTAGGCATCCATCCAGTTTTTCACATATCATTGCTCAAGAAATCTGTAGGGTCACATGAAGCAGTTAGTGCTGAACCACCCAACGTGGAGGAGGAGGACGTAGAAGAATCTGAACCTATGGCCATTATTGACAAGAGGGTCATATATCAAGGATCCTTACCCTTGATTCAAGTGCAGGTTCAATGGAGCAACCGGCCACCAGAGGACACAACTTGGGAATACCTTCCCGAGTTACTCAAGCAGTTCCCTCGAGTGACTGGACTCTTGTAATTTCTTGAGGACAAGAAATGTTTTAAGGGGGGGGAACTTGTCACGAAGCTAGCATAGTAGAGGGGTAGAAGGGTCCATCCTATTTTGTAATTCTGTTGGATGAGCCTTGGCAGCGAGCAGGTCTAGTCTCGGCATGCCTTCTAGAAGATTTCCCTAACAGCCTATAAAGCTGCTTGTAATGGAGCAGTGCTCCTCACTGATTAATGAGAATCTTTTCCTATTTTTCTCTCTATTCTGTTAGTCCTTCTCTCTCCCTCACATTCTCTCCCTACCACTCTCGTTCCGACTCGCTGGAATTCCCTTGAATTCCAGCCCCCAACCTTGTCAGCCCCGGAAGTGCTGACACCTATTTATTCAGGTTGTTCAAGTAATTTCCTAAATCATTGTGCTAGAGATCGTTGGGTTATTTAGTTTAGTTTAGTTTC
Organism: Diospyros kaki; assembly: GCA_036245055.1. Taxonomy (NCBI): domain Eukaryota; kingdom Viridiplantae; phylum Streptophyta; class Magnoliopsida; order Ericales; family Ebenaceae; genus Diospyros; species Diospyros kaki. Next base: position 25,642,434 of record BSEG01000002.1, read on the forward strand.
CTATTTAGTTTGTTCGTTGTTAAAGTTTTCAAGCATTAAGAATTATTTCCAGCACTTGGTGCAAGAGATGGTGGAGTTCTCTCTAACGAGCTGTAAGATTCACCATAGGTAAGAAGGGGAGACAAACTAATAAGGCATCTCCTTCTTGCAAGGAAATAGCTATTGCTTTCATTAATCGCCTCTGGACTCGATCCCTTAACATTAATCTTCAATCTCTTGTGGGTTTGATCTATAAAGCTAATTTTTTCTGCCTCATTCTTGTCTAGTGAATCTTTCTAATTTTTGTTGGCTTTCTCCTTTAGCACATTGATCAATTTGTAGTTAGGTTTATTTATAGAAGAACCCCTCTTTTTCCCTTGGGCTATGTTTGGGAGATTTGGAGGGAGGGGAATGAAGGGTATATAAAAGAAGGGAAAGGGAAATGGGGGAGAGAGAGGCATTACCTTACTCTTGTTTGGATGTTTAATGAAGAAAAGGAAGAGAACTCTCTTCCCCTGTTTGGGAGTTTAAGTGAAAATAATGGATGGGAAGGGGTAGAATAATAAATTTCTAATACAACTCTTATGTTTTATTTTATCTTTTAAAAAAAAACTCTTTATGTGATATATTCTAGTGCATAGTGCAAAGGGTAAGAAAGCCAAAGAAAAAAATTTAAAATTAACAAAGATTTACATTCCCTCCCATACCTCCAACTTCGGGGTATGAGATTTTGGAGAAAGGAGAGGGAAGGAGGGGCACCCCTCTGATTCCCTTCCCCTCCTTTTTAAATATCCTTCAAATGAGGAGATTGTTTCCCCTTCTTTTTAAATATCCTTAAAGGCCTAAGCTGGACCTTGATTTTGTCGAGGGGAAGGAAAAGGGGATGGAAACTGTGGAAATACAACTAGTATCTCTGGTAGTAGGATTTGCCCCTCTACATCTAATCCCACACTATCTGGGGTTGGCTCTATGAATTTTAATCCTCCAGTATCCTCAATGGTAGGACTTGCTGATGGAAAGAAAAGGATAGGAAAAGAAATATTGAATCAACTGAAGCAATCTTGTCGCATTGTTTGTTGGGTTAGAAAATGAAAGGCAAATGAGCTGATGTTTATCAAAATATTTTCTGGCTTGATTTTTCTTAAATGTTTTTATGCACATAAGTAATTTTGTTCTCAATTCGATTAGCAAAATCCTTGGTTTCAACATGGCAAACAAGAAGAAGCAAAATTTGTCAAGAAAGATATAGATAGAAATGATTAGTGAACTAGCATTCATGTAACATGTAACCGACCCCGGGACTATGACTTAGTGGTGTTGTTTGGTTGAATCATGATCAGTTTGAAATTATTTTCTCATCATTTAAGCCTCTTATCATGAAGCCCATAAATAAGGCTTATTCATGATGTTAGAAAAGATGTATCAAAATATGAAATGCAAGAACTTGGAGTTTTATTCTCCCCCTCCCTCCTTTTTCTTCCCATCTTTGTATCTACTCTTCTTGTGCTGGATTTTCTCTCTCTGTGTTTCTTTATTGAATATTTCTACTCTCTGTGTTCTCTGCTGTTGCTACATCCATTTCTGCTGCTTCTTTCTGTCACTGTGATGTTTCTGCTGCTTCTCTCCTGGCTTCGGCCATTCTGCTATGATTTGCTATGCTCTTCTTCAACTGTTCTGCCTTCTCTGTATTTTAGTACCTTGTTCTTTTGCACATCAGAATGTGTAATTTCTTGTAATACATCTTGGTTCTGTTGCTTGTTTGAATGCATACTTTCTGGTTCTTGGTTGTTTCTGTCTGCAATTTGGATGTTTAACTCCCTGTGGTGGTGTAGGACTTGCTGTTTTCTTACAACATTGCTGTGGATAGATCCGATGAAATGAAAAAAGTACTTGGAAAATCTGCAGCAAGTGTGGGTCTTAAGCTTCCAGAAGTTTATCAGCCTTGATGGAAGGTAAGTCCCGTTCCCATTCTCTTCCTCTGTTGGGAAACTTCTTTTATTAATTCAACTTCATTCAAGCATGTTCTTGCTTGCTTGTGGGAATCACTTGGCACAATGCTTCTGCCATGATTTCAATTTAAAAATGTTAGCTTAATTTCAAAAAACCTGTTAGGAATCTTGAAGAACCATTGGTGGGCTCAATAAAGCTAAGCTGGCCTCTTAAACAAATTACTGCTTTGTTATCATGAAGCGCACAAAACACATCATGTCTGGTCTGGTGCCCGATGTATGAAATACTTTGAAAGGCAAACTGAGAATGGGGAAAGATTTTGTGTATTTCTTGTGGAGAGGGCAGGTGGGAGCTTTGTGGGCATCTCATGGTTCTCTCGGTCCATTTTCAAGTTTTATACCGAAAATGTATGCAAGTTCATGGATGTTTCTCAGTATTCTGTTATGGTTAACATCCTATACATGGTTGGAGAATGGCTAGAGTCTCACCTTGGATCAACCACATGCTAAACTTTTCTTGGTATACATAGTGTATATGGTTTGAATGGTTAGTCTCACCAACAGTGTAGCAACCACATGCTGCAGATTTCCAATTTGAGAGTTAATGTTGTTGTCTGTTATATCCAATTTCTTTCCTTCTCCGTCAGCCATAAACTGGAGGTTCTTGCTTGCAACATTTCCTCCCAGCTGACCCTAATTTTAGTTTGCCTCTGAGTTGATTAAACCTCGGATTTTCAATCGAAGTGTTTTTGCGCAGCTCTTAGCATCACTCATCAATTTTTAGTTTATTGTTTTTTGTAGCTAAGAAGTTTTAAGCCATTTTAATCTTGAAGTACCAAGATTATCTCGAAATGTTCATTGTCAACTATGAACTGTCTGTTGCCATAGGATTGACTTGTTTCTAGCCATTGTTTTTATGTATTTGTTGTAGCTAAGCATTTTGTTTTTGTTTTTATTTATCTATCAACTACCTGTTAGCATAGGTTATTTTCATCAAAATGCATTGGCTAGAATATTGAAGTTCCATGTTTATTGGGATTTTATTAATAAAAATGGCATGTATTCTGTTAGGTCAATTTTCACCTTTGTAACACATTTGCGAGCCTTATTAGCAATGGTTAGATTACTCGTTTGTGATCAGGAGGTTTTGTGTCTGAATTGTGGAGACAGTCTGTTTTGCACAAAAAAAGAAGAGGAAGCTTGCATTCAAATATAACCCTTCTCTACTCTCATGAAATGGGAAATCTCATGCATTAGGATTGCTCTTTTACCTTCATAAGGCATCTATTTTCCAACTTTTAGCTATCTGCAGAGCCCCTGAATCTGTTCATTGTATCAAGGCCTGAACCTTTTTCATACATGCGTCAATCCAAATCCATATATATGCTAAACAAGGATTCTTTTTATTTATTTATTTTGTTCCCTTATTGTTGTCTGTTGTAGGTTTTCTTTTTCTTTTTTTTCACAATTTTGGAAGTAGAGCATATATATAGATTTGGATTTGACATATATGTGACTTGTTTTTGGATAGCAACAGACCTAATGATGTTGGTTTGCCACCTGAAGAAGGCAATTCCTTTCATGAAAACGACTTCACATAGTAGACAAAGGGATGCTCAAATTGGTTTTGCCATGTTAAAAGAAAGAGAATCTGGTCACAAAAATGCCGTTGCTGTTCATCTGAGAATTGATAAGAAATTTTAGATTTGCAATGAAAAAAAGTATGGGTCTTGCTGAAAATAGACGCAAATCATATGAATAGTAATAACATCGAAGAAGAGGGCGACCATAGAAGTCAAATGCAAATTCATTTTTGTAAATAGGCATGGTTGATTCCTGGAAGTCAGAATGCCAAAGGTGCATTCATCACTGTGTCTTGGCATCATCTCTTTCATTCATTTCCATCACACACTTTATTAGGTTATATTGGTTTTCCAAGTTGTTCATTGGCATTATTTTTTCAGATACTGTCGTCTGTTCGCCTGTTCTAGTTTTACTTGAAACCTCATTTCTTAAATATATTTATGCAAAAGATATGCGCATGGCTAACTTGTCTGTATAGATATAGCCCGATCATTTAACTAGAGTGGCCTATCTTTAAATTTTCACAATTTTTAGGTATTGTTTCTGCTCATTTGCTGTACCAGTGCTTTGTTCCAGCAGTTGCAATCAGCTCAGCTGGTCTTCAATTCTTCGACTGGGTTCGGGGGGGGGGAATCAGCTTCGAGTAAATTAGGGCAATTTTGATTCATTATACAGACAGAGACTATTTGCATTTGTAGTCTGGGACTCTTCTCTTGTCTACTCTTTGGAATCCTCTTTTGCTGATTCCGTTCTTGGCACATTCAAATTCAACACCAATTGCAATTGTTTCATTCTGTTTGGAGATGTGACCCAGTAAAAGATGTAAAAGGCTTGTAGTTTTCTTACCATTCTATCAATTAGACCTTGTTCAAAAGTTTTATTAAATTTGTAAGTGTAAATTACTTTTAACTCAAGTTAAATTTGTTATAAAATTTAATTCTCCATTCTATCAATTGCTTCATGTTTTTTTTTTCTTTTATAATTTGGAGAATTCTTATTTAAAATACCTAACATGTATGGGTAGGGTGATAGGGGATAGGGTCCCCTAATCATGTGCTACCTTGATTTAATTGTAAATAAACTAGCAATCAGGTACATGTAGCATGTGCACCATCATTTTGGGTTAATTTGTCAATATTACTTTAGATTTGGACCATGTTATTTGTATATTAAAGGTTACTTGGGTTATATATGTGTATAAATGACTAAAATACCCTTCACACCTCACAGCTTTGCCTTACTACTTTGGGTGAGATATTTTTATCATTTTAATTGTATTGTGTTGTCTAAGTTGTAATTCAAAGAATATAAATAGTATTTTTTTTTAATTTTTTAAATTAATCAAAAAATATGTTTTATATTGTACATATTTAAAAAAAATAAAATAAAGTTAAGCAACTAACTCCGGCTGAGTCTCTTGAAAATTGTTGATAATTTGTTGTCAACTATTTTTCTAGTAGATAGAAAAATGGTCTAAAAAGGAATAAAATTGTAACAAAAATGCCAATAGGACCATAAATGATAAATATGTTCTAAATTGACTGTTTGATAAATAAGAAATAATCCTTTAAAATTATTTTTTATATTTTAATATATATATATATATATAATAAATTTCACTTGGATTTTGTTAGTCTAAACTCTTTTTACAAATATCTCAAGTAATTAGTTTTTTAATATTTTTGGCTGTTTTTTTTTCAAAACAAATGAGTTCATTATGTTTTGTAATCTTACTATTACCACTAAAAGTGCCCTTTTTAAGTTAGTTGAAACTATGTTCATAAAGCTAAAATTGAAATGCACACTCAAGAGATACAATAGAATACACATTTCATTGAATGTTATATGAAAATATAAACATTTTTTTATTAAAATTACGAGAGAGACTTTAAAATTAAAATAACCTAATATAGCAGATAGAAAATGATCGTATAATAAAGTTGGAGCAAATATTACAAGTGACAGATGATTCAAAATGGCTTCCCAACTATCTTATTCAAAGACAAATACAACAAAGACCCTCTTGATATCATTATTATTATGCTGTAAATGACCAAAAAGGGCATAAATATCATATGACTCTGAAGTAATTTCACCAAAAATAATAAAAAAGAATATATTAGAAACGAACGATTAATTCAATAGGAAATGACAGTTGAAAGGGTTGATGCACAACATAAATAAATTTGCATAGAAAAAAATAAAAAAATAAAAACCCTTACTCAAATCAAGGAAATTCAAATAGAAATGCAACAATGGACAATGACATTGGAGAGCAACCAACTGGCAGATCCCAAATCGCTGAAAATTGATAGAGTTGGGAGGAGCTTGATATTAAGGATTCATATTTTGATCGCGTTGACATTTTCATGTTGTTCGACGTAGACTCCGTCTCTACCATCACCCAATTTCACAAACACCCCCCCCCCCCCCCGCGCCGTCGCCGCCCATACATGCATGTTGCATGCATATAATTTTATTTTTTTAAATATTATTATAAATTATTATTAAATGAACTGTTAATTTTGATCCGTTTAGTTAAAGTTAAAGTTACTTTAATAATTATTATTATAATCATAATTGATAATTTATTTATTTAATCATAATAGAATTTATACATATTTTATATTTTGTTAAACTATGTCTGTTTGATATGAATGTAAGTAAATCGATCAAATTATTCGGATGGGCTTTACATGATTTAATTTGAAGGGGGGTCGAAATGGGGGGTTTAATTACAGGGGGTTTTAAGTTTGTTATTGATTGGACTACTTCAGTGTTGTGCAATATTAACAGTTCGATATTTTCCATTTTTTGATTTTTTAATTTGTTTGATTTGAGCATCTATTCGATCGAGTTGGTTTAATTTAAAAAAAAAAATTGGTATGCTCAATTTAAGTAATTCGATCGATTCGGTTATATGCATCCATATCTAATTAAAGATTATTTTTAGTTAGATATGGATATAACAGAATCGATCAAATTACTCAAATTGAACATACTGATTTTTTTTTCTAAAATCAGACCAACATGATTGAATAGATGTTCAAATCGAATAGATTGAAAAATTAAAAAAATTGAAAAAATCGAAACGTTTAGGTTATCCGACATTAACATTGTCCAATTAATAATAGAATTAAACCCTCCCTCCAATTAAATCTCTTATTTCGTCTCCATCCCCCCAAACTAAATCATGTCAGGCCTTTCTGAGTAATTTGGTCGATTCGGTTACACCCATATCTGATAGACATGGTTAAAAAATATATAAAATAAGTATAAATTTTGTTACAATTAAAAAAGTAAATAAATTATTAATTATGGTTATAATTGTAATTATTAAAGTAACATATCAGAATTAACAATTTATTTAATAATAATTTTAAAAATATAAAATTGTATGTATGTATGTATGTATGCATGTGGGGATTTTTTTTTTTTTTCCTGGGGGGGAGGGGTTGGCCTGTACTGGAAAGAGGGAGGAGTGACCTAAGTGGGTGAAAAGGAGGAGTTGAAATTGGGTGATGGTGGGAGGAGGGCCCTAGTTGGGCAACATAAGAATGCCCAACGTGGAGAAGATATCAATCCTCCCTTGATATTTAGTCTCTTATAAACTCTAAAAGGCCACAGGAGACTCTCCAAGTGCCCCGTTTAAGGACTCCTAGGTTGGCTCCTCAGACTACCTCTCTTGTCGAGTACGAAACACTCTAAAGACAGCATGATGATTGTGTTTAAGCTCTTCAGGAGATGGCAAGCTTCCTATGGGATATCATTCTTGATGTTCCACTGCCACGAATTTTGTAGAACTTTGTGATAGGGAAACAACTCGAGCTAGCTCATGTGACTCTTTCTGGAGTTCGAGAGAGTCTCACTCTCCTAGAGGCTCTCCCAGAACCATATTAACTTTGGGAAGAAGATTTTTTTAGCCAAAAAGGACAAGGCTATAAGAAAACCTCATTAAAGGAAAAATTATTCAAAGATTGTTGAGAGCAAGACTATTGAAAGAGACTAGGCTCCTTAGAGGGATCAACTTAGGAGAATGTAAAAGCATAAGAATTCAGTCTGCCTTTAATGTTTGAGAGGCAACGAACATAAAGAAAATGATTGAAGAGATTATGAAGCAGAAAAGACTAGTGTTGACTGGAAAGGACCAATAAAGGGAGAAAATTCCTTTCATCTCGAAGATCATGGAAAAATCCTTTTCATCAAAGTTTAAGATGTCCCAATTAGCCATTTATTCTAGAAAAAGAGATCATCATGATCACACCTAGAATTACGAGTCCTTAATGTTACTTAATGGATGGGAAGATACGATCATGTGTCGTTGTTGTTGCAGGGATACTACAATTAAAATTGTTTGTCTTAGGAAACAACTCAACAGAGTCTGGCGAGATAGTTAAGAGTAAGGTTTGTGCTGGCAAGTGGTGCCAGCAACTGTTTGACTGGAGAATTGCTCAATCTGTTGTTCGGAAGAGCGAGAGTATTTGGGATTAAGGATCCTCGAAGGCTATGAGTCTTCACCTGGATTTTTCTTTGGATGGTTGATAGTTCGTAGAGTCTTCAGGATAGTGGATCCCCAAAAGCTATGGGTCGACTATATCTTTCTTTGGATAGGTCGATTTTGGGAGAGTTGAAGAGTCTCTGGGAAGTGCTATTATCTTCCTATCTTTGGATGGGTCTTCAGGATGTCTACGACACAAGAATAGTTAGAAGGAACATAAGGAACTCTCATGCGCAGGCTTTCCAATGCCAAAGCCAAACAATGTCATGATGTAGAAGGTGGAATTAGTATGGATTATGTGTGTGAATCTTCGGATGTGTCTTCAAATGGGTTTGGATATGAAGAGTTAGGTATGGATCTTCAGGTGCTAGATCTGGATCCCAAGGGTATGAATCCAAGGGATATTTATAGGGTTCGAGGACTGGGCCACGTGGTAAGGTAAGACACATGGCATATGTGGGTGGCTAGACTTTTTGAGTGAAAAGTATGAGAATGAGGCCAGAGGGCTTGAAGGTATATTCGGGGATAGGATGCCCCCAAAGAGTATATCTCGGATGAGACTTCCTCAAAGACCTCGAAGACTCTTTGAGTTATTGAGATTCAGGGGCTGACCCCAAAGACTCTTTGAAGAAAGTCTTCAGGATTTCACTAGAATTTTTAACTCAAAGTCTCTTCGAAAACATCAGATGGCTATTCTTGGAAGACTCTTTGGAGTCTTTCAAGTCTTCGACCTTACTTTGATACTTCTTTGGAGATTGGTTAGGTTTTGCTAGGACTTTCTTTGATACTTCCTTGTGAAGAAGGAACGAGGGAGTTCATGACGAAGAACTGAAAAGTTTGGGTACGTGTACAAAGGAAACAATTGGTAACAACCTCTTATCCATAAAGTAAACATTACTTTTATGGCCTTTTCATTATAAATGAAAATATGCACATGATTGAAACGTCTAAGTTTACAAGAGATTTTTCATTTCATTTCTATCACATTATCTTGTTTTTGAAAAATGTTTTTGAAATTCTAATGAATCTTTTGTGATAGTTGCTTAGTATAGGCGAATCTTTTATTCTCTTAGAATAGTGTGATTGTGATCGAGTGCTCCACTTAAAACCACCAGGAGATCTATGTCCTTGGTGGGAGAAACCCCTTGACGGCAAACTAGCTCAAGAAAAGGGCCAGCCATTTTGTCGTTTGTGAGTTAAAGAGAACGAAGAGGTTTTCAAAAGAGAGAGTAAAGAGAAAAATGGGTTGAGGGTAATGTGCATGTTATTATGATAAAAGCTAACAATCAATTCAAGTATCTAAAAAAAGATGAGAGAAAAAAATAAAGACGCCATTAAAAGAAAATTTTCTAAATGATTGTAATATACCTTTCTTATATATCACCAAATATTAAGTAATAAAATACGAACATATGCAAAAATTATTATAATGAATATGAGAACGTTACCATTAGTGTACAGAGATGATGAGAATTAAAAATGAGACTAAAAAAAATATTTTATAAAGATAATATATATAATGATTAAAATGAATTATATCATGAATAAAAGATAAATAAAAAATCGTAATGAGCAAACTGAATACAGTAAGCCAAATTTTAGTTTTATGATAAATTTTAAAGATCGCAAATAAAAATGATTAACTAATTAAAAATCAAAATACCCAACCTAATGAAATTATATAATTTTTTTGGGATAAAATACAGTAATCAAACTAAGTATCGCAAAATTCAGAAGATGGTATCCTTTATTTAAAAAAGTTACACTTAATTGGCCTAAAATTTAAAATGTTAGAACATTTTGCCCCTCCTATAATCAAATGACCATTATAGTCCCCAGAGCACAAGTCAAATAGTTGGATCATGATAAGTTAAAATTCGCATTCCTTATCTTGCATAATAAGATATAGCTTTCACTTGCGATTTATCTCCTATGCCAAAATCGAATGCACAAGTAATGAAAAATCATACAAGAACGATAATCCCAAATACCGTTATATTCGTATATACCCAAACTGTTCTCAAGCACTTTTTCTCCTCATTCTATGTCCGGTGACTTCCCTCTCTCCTGCCCCTGACGGCGGCACTAGCTCTCTCTCTCTCTCAATTTCACCTAAACCCAGGCACCATCGTTAGATTCTCGTAGCCAAGCGACAACTAGGTTTCAATCCAACCTAATGACTTCGCTAGGTGGCCGGAATCGAACAACGATTTGCTCAATTTGATTTATGGAGGAATCTATGTTAGGGTCCTCCTCAATGTCCAGCTAACGTGGCCATGCCCTCTTCTTCACCTCGCTGCTTTCTTGCTGAGTTCCTTATTCGATGGTTTTCCGGATCGCTTAATACATCTTAAAGTCCTTAAACTATTTAAAAATATGACATTCAGTCCCTCACCTAAAAAACCTCAACTTTCGGTCTCTAAACAATTAAAAAGCTACATGTTTAGTCCTTGCCGTCAATGCGAGTAAACAACTCTATTATGTTCGTCCCAAATAATGCTGAATAGGAAAGAAGTTGCCATGTCATGAAGTAAAACAACATCGCAAACTGATAAAGTCCCCAAATGATGTCGTTCCTTCATAGGTCATCTTCTCCATAGTTTGACCTGCTTCTCCAACACTCGTCCCTTCGACCTACTTCTCCAGCGCTCGTCCATTTTTCTTTTCCAGCGTTCGTCCATCTCTTTAGCGTTGGGCCTCAGTCTTTCTCCTCAATGAAATCAGTAAGCCTTCTTCTTCGATTTTTGTTCTCCACCCTTTCTTTCTTATCCGATTGTTATTTGCTGGGAAAAAAAGATCTAGGGTTTGTAATCTTTTTCAAGAACCTAGTTGTTGAAATGAGCAATTTTGAGGGTTTCATGACTCTTTCCTCATTTTTTTTTCTTGATTTTCTTGGATAACTTAACAAATTTTAAGTGGATTGTTTTCTTTATTTTGCATTTGGAGTGAAAAGTGGATGTTCGGACGTTTTCTGTGATTGATGACCTGATGAAGATCTACCCTCATAAGCTCACATTCTTGGTTACATATGTTATGAATTACGTTTTCTGTTTGTTTTTGGGTCTTGTTTTAGGACACCATGGATTCAACATCACAAAGTAATTCCTCACCTTTGAAGACTCCATTGTGCAAGCACAATACGAAAAGTAGTGTTTACATATCACGAAGTAAGAAGAATCTAGGAAAGAGGTTTGTCTGTTGCCCATATTGGAAGGTTGGTGTGAAGTGATTGAATGGTTTTATTTGATTTGAAAGTTGCATGCAAGTTGTTTAAATGGTTTTTTATGGTTGTTTAGGTGGATGATTATGGATATTGGAAATGGCTGGAGGATGAAAACGTCAAAGGAGAGCATATGAAGTCTATTGTTGTATAGATTGAAGAGTTGAAAGAAGAAATGGACATAGAAAGGAAGAAGATTAATGAAACAAAGAAATACTTGAAGATAGAAATAGAACATCTACAAGCTCTAATTGTTGACATGAATGTTGAAATGCAGGTAGTGAAGAACTGTGTTAAAGAGTTAAAAGGGAAAAGGAATGGTTTTGGTTACTGTGCAATATTGGTGATAGTTGTAGCTGCTGTTGTTTTTGTATTAAAAATGTCATAGTTGGAAACAACAAAATCTTAGGGTGCGTTCTCTTTGCTTTTTAATTTTCAGTTTTGAGTTTTGAATTCATTTTTAATTTTCTGTTTTGGTAGTTTGTTTTTAGAAAATTGAAAACGTGTTCTCTTTGTCATTTTAAAAAACTATTTTTTAAAACAAAAAATTAGAAAACGCGTTCTCTTTGAAATTTTGAAAATATTTTTTAATAATATTTTATTCAATAAATTTGATTGTTAAGTAAATTATAAATATTTAATGTTAATATATTATTAAAAAATATATATATTTTAAAGTTAATGAATTTTATAATATTTTTTTCAATTACAATAATAAAATATAAATAAATAAATATGTTTTGAGTTTTGATTTTATTTTGGATGAAAACACTCAAAACAACTTTTTATTGTTTTGAGTTTTCTTTGTAAATTTTTTTTTGTTTTCAAAAATACATTTTCAAAAACAGTAAAGAGAACACGCTTTCATTATTTTAGAAAATTGAAAACTAAAAATGACTTGAAAACAGTAAAGAGAACGCAACCTAAACATTTCCAACTTTGTTCTAGTTGACTTTAATATATGTTAAAGGATTGGGTGCTAAACTGCCCAGCTGAGTCAGCTTCTATTTCATATTTGTTTACATTCTTCTTCTCCAATGTATTGCATAAATTTCATAAACCAATACAAACAATGTATTTCATATCCAATGTATTACATAAACCAATACAAACAACATCAAATAAAAGTGCTACAAAAAAAGAAGTATTTGATATGCAATGCATTTCATATCCATTGTATTCCAAAAAACACAACCATTATGGTTGTGGTCCATATGAACCAATATAGACAGCATCCAATTAAAGTGTTGACACTTGTATTTACAAAACTAAATACATCTAATATATTTAGTCAAGACCATCCAATCCAAAAAAAGAAATGCACAGTAAGTAAATTAACTTCCTATGTTGCCATCCATATTCCTCCTTTCAGAAGAACCTCTTGTTCGGACCCCTATAAGATAAGCACTATTTGTTGGCACAGTTGAAGTAGTGGCTTATGCAGAACTTGTTGATCGAGGGGATGGACCCCTAATAAACCTTCTCGTAGGTTGTCCAAGCTAATTAAAACAAAGAAAATTAGTAATTTATTTGTCAAAAGAAATAAATAAATCAACAAAGTAATTAAGAAACCTTATATTCTAAATCATAACACCACTATCTGTGATGAATAAACCAGACCCAACTTGATGAGCAATCTTTCAAGATCTTCTAGATTGTCCCCCAATCTCCTTCAGTAACTCACTGTTTTGGCTTGTTGCATTAGCATTGCTATCCTTTTTGGTCCAGCCCGTAGGTCTTCCAGGCCTTTTAATACTTTGACAACAAACACTTACACCAAACATTGACAACAAAACAACAATGAATCAGTCATTAACAATAGTACAGTACCCCTAAAGCACAACTTTGTATAGGTTAGTGTAACACACATGGATCGATCAAGTTATGACTAAAAGAAAAGCAAACATAGTTATGCATAATTATACATTACCTCAGAACTACCAGATGGCTTATTTGGGCACTTCCATGCATTGTGCCTTTCTACCTTGCAGATACGACATAACATGACCATTCTTTTTCTTGATCTTTTACTAGTTTTTGTGGTTCATCCTTGTCACGTCTTCTTTTCTTCTTCAGCCTACCTGGCATTCTTCTCACCTCTAGAGGTGCCACTGGTGGATTCCCAACCTCAACCCAAAATTTCTTTCCTCACAAAGGTTGCAAGACAAAACTGTAAGTCTTACCATATGATTCCTTGTTGTACCATAAGGAAACATAAGTTTTTGGTTGTGCCTTGTTGGAATAAATAGCAGTGACTGCATGTGCACATGGGATGCTAGTGAGATCCCATTCTCTGCATATGCAACTCATGGACTTCATGTCAACTTTGTGTATGTCATCGGGGTTACATAAACTCTTGATTTCATACCCAAACTCTCCATTCCAATCTACCACCCAATCACAAGAATTCTCCTTCGCCTTATCTAATTTCTTCACAATTGCAGGAGAAAGGTTTGTGGGTCATTTTGCAAGTTCACTTTTTTTCCTTGCAATTCTCCTCATGACCATAATTCTTACCTTTTCAAGCATCGAGAGGATGGACTTGTGTCTCGGCTCTAATATCCATCCATTGAAAGCCTCTGCCATGTTGTTATCCACTACATCGCATTTAACACTTGTTCTAAAATAGGCTCTACACCATTTTTTCACTGGCCAGCTTAATGCGTCCTCAACAATCCCATTACCCATCTTTCCCAACTTCTGAAGTTTCTCTTTCAAGTCCTCTTTATATGAAGCTCTAACACATTCCCAAAAGCACAACTTCATATCATCACCCTTTCATTTCTTAGCAAATGCATGGTAAATGTGCCTAGCACATTCCCTATTCTCTGCTGAGGGTAAAACATTAGCTACAGCACGTTTCAGCCCCTACACAAATGATTTAGATTACACAAGTTAAATGAAGGAATAAAACAAATTAAAGTAATAAATAAACAAAAAATTCATTAACAATTTAATATCACCATTAATCTTTTGCGTGTCAGAAACAATGGTTATCTCTTGACCATCTCCTAAATGAAGATCATGCTTGAGCAATCTTACAAACCAAGTCCAAAGAACGGATGTTTCACTAGCTACTACAGCCTAACCAATAGGGAACATTTGATTGTTCCCATCTCTCCCAACTACAACTAAAAGAATACCCTTGCAGATCTCTTTCAGGAAGCAGCTATCAATACCCAAGATCTTCCTACACCCACCTAGCCACCCCTTTCTCAAAGTGTCAAAACAAACATAAAACCTATCAAAATAGTTAACCTTGGTTGTATTATCATCACATGACTTCAAAATAATAGTGTTTCTCAGGTTAGAGGTCTTAATCTCCTATACATAATCCCACAGTTTACCATATTCCTCAATGTAACTCCCCATAACAGAATCTAACATTTTTTTCTTAACATTCATACAAACACTAATGCTAACTTGCACTTTCAATAACTTCCTACATAGAGATTTAAGCGTTGCAAGCTTAATTCTAGGTTCTAACACAATTAATCCCCTAAAATGTTTTGCTATAAAAGAAGATCTAACAAGTTTATTTTTGTTATCCCCCTTACAAAAAGTATGTTCAAGCTTAAAAGTCTTTATGGTCAAGCTGGCATCACTCTTTTCCTTAGAAGCAAACAGAACAAATGGACATTTATCAACACATGCAAACCGAACCCTCTTAGAACCATTTTTCTTCAACCTTAGTTTTTTTTCCTTAACCATAGAATACTTTATAACAACTTGCTTAAATTCTGCAGTGCTTTCAAAGGACATACCAAGGCAAAAATCAAGAATATGTGCCTCATCGTCAAACCTTATTTGGGAACTAGGCTTCACAGCAAACTATTCCCCACCTTCTAAGCCAGATTCACTAGAGGTATCAGAGAAACTACCCGGATCATCACTTGAAATGTAGATTGAATGATTGCTGCTATCAGAGTCTTCTTCCCCATCAATATCTATACAAAATGCAAGATATGCAAATGTCATATTTTAAATACAAGCTATTGTAAATGAAGTGACAATTTATGGTAAATATCTGCATTTTCACCTACAGCTTCTACTCTGTCATTCTCCCTATTTGCATCATCCCAATCATTAGCAGTTGCATTAATAGTGGCAGTAGCTTCATCTAGATCTACCTCTACAACATCTTCTCCCTCTCTATCTCCCTCTTTTCTTAGAATCCCTTCAATTCTTGCTATCTTTTCTCTAATATTTTGCCATACAGCTTGCAATTTCTCATCTTCATCGTCAGAAAAGTTTGTAACATCTTCCACTAGGTCATCAAAAGTTGCATCAAATGGCTCTTCGTCAAAGACTGCCTCTTCCACATGTTCCTCATTAGCTACATTATCTTCCACTTAAGTTCCCTCACAACTCCCAAAACTAGTTTGTTGCCCTACTGCCCCTTCATAAGCTACTAAACTAGTTTCTAGTAGGGGACTAACTTTTTTAGCAAATTTACCTAATTGACCCTCATTTATAAACTCAAGAGATATAAGAACATGTGGTTGAAGAAGGTTATTAGTTGGAACATAATCTACTTTACCTTCACCCTCAAGGTATATGTCCAATTTGTCCCCATCAACTACGCCTTTACATATTTTGAAAATACTTTCATCATTCGATATCTCACCAAAGTTTTCTTTACACTTCAAATAAATTGCACTAACCTTGTTGAATTTTAAGTGATGGGTAATAGCCCAAGTCACTACAGGAAATGAGAACGTTTCAAAGTCAAAGTCCATTTTAATCTCCTTATTCTCCCTCTCCCCCCCTCCGACATAGCTACTTTCTTCCTTTACAACGACACCATCGTGAAAAGTCTTAACTTTACTGTCAAGTCACACATTCTACCAAACAAAAAAAAACAAGAAAAATAAAATGCATGTTAGTTGCCAACTAGGTTATTATAATATAGTCAATTTACATATACTCAGTCAGCACCCATACCACAAAATGACATATAGATAACCACTAAACAAGCAAATGAAAGTAATCATAACCTACAATAATTTGGGGACCACAATAACATAGCCACCTACAAGCACAAACCCACTCGTCTACCATTTCAAAACCCATTGCAAAACAACAGAAGCACAAACCCACAACTGTCGAACAAACCCATAACCCTCGAAAAACCCATTCAAACAACCCTATAACTGTCGAAAAACCCATTCAAACAAACCCAACATACAAGATAAATGAACAAATTTACACATATATTTAGCAAAAATAGAGACCAATTTCAAGTGCGCACGTCCAGTCGACAACTCACCCTTCAACAGAGTAGTAGAAGAACTTGAAATCCTCTCCGGCACATTCAACGTTGCGAGCTTTGATTGCTAGAGAGAGTGTGATTTCGACGACATTCAATGGTTTCACCTTCAATGAGTTGGGAATTAGGTTTTCTGAGTTGATATTTAGGTTTTGGATAAATTAGGTTTTGAACACTACGAGCTTCGACGATTCGATAATTTTCACTAAATTAGATGAGTTTGGGAATTAAGTTTTCACTAAATTAGGTTTCAAAATCTAAATTAGGTTTGGTTTGTAAATTTGATTTTTTTTTAATCGATGTGTTTTATTCCTTACACGTGGACGTTTAAAATATTGTATACGTGTCATCTCACGCATCTTAAAGGATGTGTGATATCACACACAAACGGATGTAGATGACAAGGACTAAACATGTAAATTTTTAATTGTTTAGAGACTGAAAGTTGAAGTTTTTTAGGTGAGGAACTAAATGCTATATTTTTAAATAGTTTAATGACTTTAAAATGTATTAAGTCTTTTCCGGATCCAATTGCAAAACTGCAAAACTTCAGAGAATATGTGACACGACATAATTACACATGCATATACATATATATAAAATTCATTAGCTAATTATACATATAGTTGAAGGCTGAAGCATTGCCGAGTGGTGGTGAGATCATCTCTCTCCTGGTAGAATTACCGGCACTGAGTTCTCGAACGCTAGCCCTTTCGGTGGTTTCTCGAACAAAACTGATCTATCGGCTAGCTTTGCTTGCCTTCAAAGTGGGAATCGACCATGATCCCAGCAACGAATTGGCCGATTGAGCGCCACCATTTCTCCTCACCCAACCAACCTTTCATTCCTCAAAAGTCCTCGATCTCCGGCGAACCCCAGCCACGCCAGAGTTCCATTTCGGTACCGCACTATCAATCTACTGCAATGATTTTTTTCTCTAAATTAATTTTCAGTTATATTTATGATTATGATGACTTGTTATAACTGATTCGTCAAAACCATACTCATCGATAAATCTTCCAGCAGAGACCAGAAACAAAACAAAGTTATGATACCAAGTATATAATTCTTCTTTCTAATCGAGAAGAGAAACTAATTACAAAGAAAGAAACCCAGAAGAACCCACCCAAATGACGACGATGATGATTCATCACCCATTTTGGGCATACATGGATGGTTCCATCGATTAAAATGAATTAATTATAAGCTGTTAAAAACTCATCATCATCATCATCACCACCACCACCATCATCATCTTTATCATCCAACCAGCACGTAAATTGCGTATATAACTCCCGGTATGTATCCCAAAAATGTCAGCAGCAAATCAATCCAAAATTCCACCTGCATATATATATATATATATATAAAAGCAATGCAATTATAATAATGATAATGAAAAAGTTCGTAGTGTTTATGTATTGGCTTGGATTGGATTGATGATGGATGGTGTTAAATTTGTAGAGAGATGAGGAGACGTACAGCGAGGCCATAACGGAGGAAGACGCCGGCCGGAGGAAGCAGAACTGCTAATATCACTTCCAGAAAGGTCTCTGAACCCATTCTTCTTCTTTTGATGGATATGGATCTTCAGGTTTAGATGCTTTTTGCTCTCAAATCCGACATCAAATCAAATTGGGAAGAGAGAGAGAGAGAGAGATAGGGAGAGAGTTTCTGTATTCCAATAAAAGGGATGGACGGTACGGCCTCGGCAAAATACAATAGAGGGCGGTGGCGTGGCGGTTTACGGGCACGTGTCAGCTATGAAGGACCTTTGGAGAAGACGTGGCACGTTACCCGTCTAATTTTTTTTATTACGTACCCTATATATATTTTATTACGTAAGCAAACACCTTAGTATTTGAAGCCTCTCAGTAATAAAATAATTTTCTAGCATATCCTTTAAATATTTTGTTTGATAAAAAAAATTCACTCTGTAAACATGATTTAAACTCAATTCTTCTTACGCAGAATAAATTTTAGAATATTATTACCATTATATCAATACTCGTTTTTATTTAAATTTTACTTAAAAAGTAAAAACTAAATTAAGACCAACATAAGTTTTTATCTAGAATTTTTATTTTTTTACTTGCAAATACATAATACACGCCACACCACTTATATATCTACAGAATAGTTATTTTTATATTATTTTTTTATATTTTATAAGAAATTTGTGAATTTCTTTTACAAAATTATCAATTAGTTTTTTTTGAAAATTACAACTAATTTTGTGATACTTGTACATAGAGTTAGTATATATATATATATATATTTACACTTTTACCATTTTTTTTATGCTTTTGATATGTAAGCATGTAAAAATTTTGACTCAAGAAGTGTTTATAATTTAATAAATAGAATGCACTTTATTTTAGTATAACGTATACTCAGTGCAACTTATTTTAAAGTTAAAATACTTTTTTATTGATCGATGAAAATAACATATACTCACTACATTTTTAAAACATAGTGAAAATAATATGCATTTATCACTTCTTACTTTGTGCCCTTAGAGAAGAAAAATATGTACCTTTTTTTTTTTTGGGGGGGGGGGGGAGGGGTTGAAAGTACCTTAGATCAAATGAGTGTTGAATGTATGATCACATATACAAAAACACCCAAGAGGTTACCCTTTAAATGCCTAAGTAATCTAGACTAGATACCTTGTTTAGTGTAGGGATATGTGCTAGACATCAATGTAATTTTAAGGAATTTCATTTGACAATTGTTAAAAAAATTCTTAGATATCTTAAAGGAACATCTATACTAAGATTGTGGTATCCAAGAAATTCATCCTTAGAATTACATGTCTTTGCTCATTTTGATTTTGCTAGGTGTAGAGTGGATAGAAAGAGCACAAGTGGTAAGTGCCAATTGTTAGAGAACATATTAGTTTCTTGGTCTTCTAAGAAACAAAATAGTGTTGCTACCTTTACTACCGAGCTGAATATATCTCAGTTGAAAGTTATTGTGCTAAGATATTATAGATTAAATAGCAACAGAAAGAGTATGGAATAAAAGTCCATCATATTCCAATTAAATGTAATAACTCCAGTTATATCATTCTAGAACAAAACATATAGAATTAAGGTATCATTTCATAAGGGACCATGTACAAAAGAGAGACATATCCCTTGTATATGTATCAACAAAAAATCAACTAGTTGACATATTTACAAACCATCTTGAAACAAATCAATTCATTAAAATCAAAATTGAGCTAAGAATAATTGAAATCTGTGTGCATTAAGATAATCGAGTGAAAATAAAAGTTACTCAAGTAACAGTGAAGTTGCGTGAGTATATAAGAGAATCACTAGAATAAGGAGAAAAAATACTCAAATAATAATTCTATTTATGCGAGTAAAACAACATAGTTACTCAAGTAAGAGAGAATCTTACACGAATAAAAATATTGCTATTCCAGTAAAAGAAAAACTTAACCGAGTAAATGTAGCTACTCGAGTAAAACGAACATCACTCGAGTGATTTTCAAAATGGAGTTAAGGCAAAAAACCCTCCATATATTACTAGACTATCACCAATAATACAATTGAGTAATCTAAATATTACTCAATTGTCACCAAGAATGTAATTGAGTCATCTAAATATTACCTGACTACCTATAATATTAGTCGAATAATCTTTAGAATTGGGAGTCAACTAAACATCCGACCAAGATTATTCGAGTAGTGAAGAAAATTAGTCGACTAACTTGCTTAAATTACACGAATAATCTTTTAATTTTACTCGATTAAAAAACAACATTAATTGATTAATTCAAATGATTACATAAAAAATTAAATCATTAATCGAGTAATCAAAATATTTCTCGAGCAACTGGATAGGTTGCGCGAGAATTTCAAAGGTATAACTCGAGTAACTATGGTTTCACTACAAATACATATCTTAGTAGTTTCTAAATCATATTTCGACACAACTAGGGCATCCAAACCACTACATTCTCTACAAATTGAATCTCAAACATCTTTGGTACTCCTTTCGATTCTTTCTTCTCTAGTTTATGAACACAAACTCTTCTTACTTTTCTGATTATTTCTCATAAAAGAAAGAATTAGAGTTTGAAACTTTGCACATCTTTAATGTTGTTATTATTGGGATACAACAATCAAAATTTGTTTGTCTCAAGGAGCTTAGAGGCAAGCTAGTAAGGCTTGGTGAAGGAATGGGAGAAGCGAGGTTTGAGGCAGGGTTGATGGGTGCTGAGAATGACTTGAGAAGTAGCTTTGATTTACTATCGGAGAGAGCAATGTGCGAGACGAGGCTCAATCCACTGTCTAAGAGAGCTAAAGTGAAGCGTTGGTTGGTTTCCACAGGGGATCAACTGAAAAGGATAGCTTGAAGGGTCTTTGAGTGAGTTGGGGCTCGAAAGGTCTTCATGTTAGTGTAGGTGCTCTAGACCCAATCAGATTGGGCATATTGTACATTGACAATTGCAATCATATTTATTATAGAATAAGGAGTTATTCAATCTCACCAGAAATCGTTCTATTAGTTTCTTGTTATTATTGTAACAACCGGATCAAACTAGATAGAAGTCCATATGATGTATACTGTGATTAATCTATAAAGATGTGAGATGATGCATCACAGTTTCTAAACATCATTAAATGTCCCAAGTCGTAGCAATGTCAAGAATGGACATTGACAATTGTGGTAAGACTTGGATGTGTTATGTTTTTGCTATGTGACAGCAATAGGGGTCCCACACCCATGGGCATGGGGATGCCTGGACAAGTACATAGGTGACCAATGTTGGAGAACGTGTCACTGGACATGACTCGCCATGAGAATCTATTTTGGTTATATGTTGATGAAATTCTCATACAAGATGGGTGTAACTAATCCTTGGAGCTGAGGTTGTCACAATCATCTCATAAGAAGACCGGTATGCTTTGACATCGTTTCGATGGGCATAGACAAAGGCTGCACGTGGGCGATCGTTGGGCATATTGTGAGGCTTATGCAGATGGGTGTATAACCAAGATGGGACTCGTCTATCCCTTGATAGAGGATGATGTATCTAAGGCGCTTTCGGTGCATATTCACTTTAAATCTATGGCCATGGTAAAAGAGATCAATAAGGAGTTATTGATTCACTTTCTATTGAGTGCAGATATTCGAAAAATCGAAGAAAACTTATGTGATCGTAATCAAGTAACACATCGCCATACTTGAGATCACATAAGATACACTGACGAGAGGATCGAATTACACGATAACTACGCTCGTGAAATATTATTTGCAGATTATGAATTCTTTTGAATAATTGGGTAGGCATGATGCCTTGTAAAGGCTAATCTTGTCTTATGTATTCGTACCGACACATTGCTAACATATTTGGAAGCCTAATGAGTCATACGCAATAGGCACAGTCCCTGGCTTAAACTAGGAGAGCCAACGTATGGTTAAGTGGGACACTTCGGTAAGAAGTTGTGCCGTCGTAGGTTCTCACGAAAAAACAACAAATAGGCGTAATGACATCGATATGACGAGGGATCATCATAAAGGAAAAAGTTTCCTAAAATGACAATTGATTAAATTAGGAATGAGTTTGTAATTTAATAATTTTCTATTTGTTGGAGTGGCAAATAGGAAATAAAATATATTTGGGCTTAAATTAATATTTGGTCTGAATAAAATGTTTGGGACAAATATTAAATTAAATTAATATTTAGGTTAAATTAGATTTGGGCCAAATATTAAATTAAATATTATATTTGGGTTTAAATTAGATTTGGGACAAATATTTTATTTAAACTTATAGTTAGATTTGGGATATTTAATTAAACTTCTAGTTGGACTAGAATAAACCTATTTAATTAAGTTTCTAGTTGGATTAGGATAAATGGGTCAGCCCAATCCATTAGGGTTGAAGAAACCCTAGGAGACTTCTATATAAATACCCCTTTTAAGGGTTGGCCAAATGATGATTTTTTTTTTTTTATGGTTTTTCAAGAGTTGAAAAATGGCCATACATTCTCTCTCATTTCTATTCCGCATCGATTTGAAAGGGGAGGTTCATTCCGTCCATACTCAAGTCGCGAAAAGGAGAAGGAGCTAGAGCTCTTGTTCCGCTTTCCTCGCCAACGAACGCGTGCCGCGTATCACAAGTTAGGGGCCGGACGCTTAAACGGCTCGGATCCACAAACGACTCAAAAATCTAAAGGTTAGATTTATTTACTTTGTATGTGAATGATTTAATTTCAACGTTGATCCAATCGTTGGGATTGGGGTAAGGTTCAAAAGTTTTGAACTACACTGCTTGCCCTGTAGCGATCTTGCTTTACTTTCAGTGATATCAGAGCCATCGTCAAAAATTTTCAATTACTTACGTGCAGATTCAATTATGTTAATATTTGCAAAATAAATAAATATTGTTGCATTTGTATTTTTGGATTGCAAAACGTTTCATGTTAAAGGGAAAAAAGGTCGTGTGTGACACGAAAAGGTCGAAACGGGGTTTCGAGGTGCATACGGATGCATTGGTGGGTCGAAGCGAGCGGCCACGGGGGGCCCGCGCACGTAGGGCACAACCAGGGGCGACCGCATGCACGCAGGGCCCTACAGGCGTGGGCAGCGACCAGCGGGTAACAGGCACAGGCACAGCCTACACCGCCCATGCGTGCCCCATGCCCCTTACTACTGGCAGCCTGTGTGACAAGCACGACTAGCAGCTAGGCGGCCCCCCCTCCGCTGCCTCGGGCAGCGTCTTGACCCTTCCTTGGGGGGCACGATGAACACCCAGACCGACCTTTTGGTGGCCCAGTGTGTTTCATGCCTTCAGGTTGGGCCTGACCAAATTGTTTGACAATTTTTTTTATTTTTTCAATGCGATCCATGTGTATATGACACTTATAGGCCATGATTGAAATGGACCAGGCCGTTTAATGGGTGTTTTATCAATTATTGGGCTTCTAGTACATGTTTGACATGCATTGGTTGATCCAAGGCCTGTTGAGCCTTGTTCGTTGGACTAGTGGATAAAGCCCAAGCCTAAATACAATTGAAATAGTTTTTTTTGTTTTTCCAAAAATGATAAAAATTTCAATTTATTGAAAATGTTTCAATGAGATTGATGCAACAACTAATTAACATAATCTGAATGAATCAATGTGATTGATTGCATGGGTGTATGGTATGGATTGAGTCAACCATTTATTTTATGTTGGGAATGAATGCTTGTAAATTTGGTTTTTGAAATAGGGCCTGCACGTCTTGCCTCTCTCTTATGCTCTGATGTACATTTTCTTCTCATCTCACTCCCCTTGAATGTAACTCAGGGTTTCTTATTCTATGTAATGTATGTAGAATAAAATAGAGTAATGATAGTTGTAGTTTGTATGAAGAGCAAGAGATGGAGCTAAATTGAAGACAAGATTCAAAGACTAATGAAGGCTTGAAGAATGTGCTTGAGAAGCATGTTATGATTCTTCACCTAGGTTTGACTCGCTAGCTTCCCTTCTATGGCTTGAGGGAGCTAGCCGTAGTTATTCATACCATACACCGGTTTGAGTCATTTATTATGCATTATTAATTTGATTAATTGCATGTGATGAGACTTAAATAAATAAATAATAAATCCCTCATTAATATTAAGCCAATTTGCCTTCCATCATTATGAGGCATTAGGTTTCTAGTTGGCACTTGAATTGTGGAGTCACTCAAGGTCATGTGTCACCTATGATACTTGTGTTTCATGGACCATGAGATGTCCCTGAATGATTGGTCTGACTTAACTAGAAATGTGGGTTTGTTGAGTCACTAAAGGCCCACTGAGTATAGAGGCAAAGGTTGGGAGACACATAAGATGTGCATGACAAGAAGTTGTCAACCCAAAGTATCTAAGAGTTGCATGGAGATGCAATTGGTAGCAAGTACCTATCTAATCGATCTTAGCACAATTTGTTGAGTCACTCAAGGTTGTGCGAGGGAAGATGGGATCTTAGCCCACTAGGAAATCTTCTAACGAGATTTCCCGAGTCACGTCTTGAGGGTGGCGAACTCGTAGAAAATAGGGGGAGCAATCATAAAATGTTACTTCTTGTAATTTATGATTTCGTAATTAAATATGATTATAACATTTATCTCTATAATTCAGTTGTTGATCCAGAATGTCTAGAAACGTGTCAATAAGATCAATACTCGAGGGCAATAATACTTTCAACGGGACTAATTTCTATGACTGGGAGATAATCTTGAGGATAGTCCTCACGTATGATAAGATTCTCTATGCGATAAAGAGATATCTTCCTGCAAAGCCACTAGTTGGGTAAATAGTAGCACATAAGGCCTAGATGATGCACAAGGGTGATAGGATCATCGCTTGGAATATCATCTTAGCTGCCATGACCCCGAATCATAGGTCGCAACATAAGAGTTATGATGCCTATGAGATCATGGCTAGGCTCAAGGATCATCTGTTGAGAAGCATGTCATATAGATGATAGGTTTTATCAATAGGTTACTAAAGCTGAACTTGGGTATGGATGCAGAAACTTACCCTAGATTTGGTGCTACACTCCCTCCCTAACAGTTATGGAAGAAACTTTTGGAGAGTTATCCATACTAATGGAGGTCGAGCCCAAAATTGATAAAAGGACAAGGGAAGTGTTCTCTTAGTTGAAGGGCCTAAGGCGCACAGGGGCAAGCCCAAGAGTAAGAAAGCCAAAAGGAAGAAAAGTTCTTCCATAGCGCAATCTGGAATGCGATCTATCTCCACTGTGATAAACCGAGAGGTGTAGAGTAAGAAGAGTTCTACTCAGGGCATTTCAGGTATTTATGTCATTGAAATTAATCTATCTATTTCTGATCAGTCCACATGGGTATTAGATACTAGATCTAATGCTCATATTTGCACTTTTGTGTATGGGCTTAGGAGTACGAGGAGATCAATAATAGGAGAAGTGTACCTACACGTGGCAAATGGATCAAAAGTTGTTCCATTAGTTATAAGGACCTATTTATTAACATTGTCCATAGGGCTTGTATTGGATTTACATAACTATTACTACAATCCTAGTTTGACTAGAAATATAATTTCTATTTCTTGTTTAGACAAGGATGGATATTCATTTTTATTTAAGAACAATAGTTGTTCATTTTATAAAATGAGTTGTTTTATGGTAAAGCAACAGCATGTAATGGTTTGTATGTCCTTGATGTTGATACTCTTATCAATAATATAAATATTAAGCAACTTAAATCAGGTGATTTAAATAGCACTTATTTATGGCAATGTCGCCTTGGCCATATAAATGAGAGTCGCACATCCAACTTGTATAAAGCTGGATATCTTAGCACATTTGATTATGAATCATAAGGTGCTTGTGAATCTTGTTTGCTTGGTAAAATGACTAAGTCTTCTTTTAAAGTAAAGGGAGTGAAGGCTACATAAGTGCTAGGGTTTGTGCACATTGATGTGTGCGGGCCCATGTCCACCCAAGCTAGAGGTGGATATGTTTACTTCATAACATTTACTAACAATAGATCATGTTTTGGTTATGTGTATCTCATGAGACACAAATCTGAGACTTTTGAAAAGTTCAAAGAATCCAGATTTGAAGTAGAGAAACAGACTAGAAAAAATATCAAAGTACTTCAATCAGATCGAGGTGATGAATACTTGAACAGTGAGTTTCTAGATCATCTGAAGCAGAATGGGATTATCTCACAATGGACTCCACTTGGAACACCAAAGATGAATGGTGTGTTTGAAAGAAGGAATAGGACCTTGTTGGACATGGTCCGATCCATGATGAGTCGCACTGAACTCCCTATTTCATTTTGGGGATACACACTCCTCACCGCGATCTTTGTTTTGAGCAGAGTTCCAAGTAAGTTAGTTACTCAGACTCCATATGAGATATGGAAAGAAAATAAGCCAAATATGTCTTTCCTTAAGATTTGGGCTTGTCAAATTTATTTCAAGCATGTTAACAGTAATAAGAAAGAACCTAAATCGACGAGATGTCTATTTGTGGGATATCCAAAAGAAATAAATGGATATTACTTTTACCACCCACATGAACAAAAGGTGTTTTGTTGCCAAGTATGCGATATTCCTTGAGAAGGAATTTTTAAGTGCAGTGGCTAGTGGGAGGAATACCAAGCTCGAAGAGATTCGAGGCGAACCACAAACAAATACTCCCCTCCAGGAACCCGAGAAAGATAAGACACAAGATGTTGTGTCATTTCTCCAATCTTCCACACAAGGACTTCGTAGGTCAATGAGAGTTCGTCATGAGCCTGAGAGATATGGATTTCTCATCTTGACACATGGAGATGTGCTTCTGGTTGAGAATGACAAACCAAATACCTATGAAAAAACAATGTTAGATA
Organism: Diospyros kaki; assembly: GCA_036245055.1. Classification (NCBI taxonomy): domain Eukaryota; kingdom Viridiplantae; phylum Streptophyta; class Magnoliopsida; order Ericales; family Ebenaceae; genus Diospyros; species Diospyros kaki. The sequence continues at coordinate 25,669,301 of BSEG01000002.1, forward strand.
TTGACTCTAGGAAATGGCTTGATTCCATGAAATCTGAAATGGATTCCATGTACACTAACTAAGTATAGACTTTGGTGGATCCACTGGAGCATATTAGACCCATTGGGTGTAAGTGGGTCTTCAAAAGGAGACTAACATGGAAGGTAATGTACAGACGTACAAAGCCAGTCTCGTGACCAAAGGTTTTAGTCAAAGACAAGGAGTTGGCTATGACAAAACCTTCTCGCCTGTGGCAATGATAAAATCCATTCAGATTCTACTTGTAATAGCTGCCTATCATAACTATGAGATTTGACAGATGGATGTCAAAATAGCTTTACTTAATGGAAACCTGACTAAGGATGTATATATGACACAACCTGATGGTTTTGTCATCTAAGAACATGTAGATAAGATTTGTATGTTACAAAGAGGCATTTATTTTAGCAAGCATCCTGAAGTTGGAATAACGTTTTAATGAAATAATCAAAGAGTTTAATTTTTCACAAAACAAAAATGATCCTTGTGTTTACAAGAAGATTAGTGGGAACGTGGTGGTCTTTTTAGTCCTATATGTGGACAATATATTGCTCATAGGGAATGATGTTCCCATGTTGCAATCAGTTAAAAGATGGCTTTTAGAATATTTTAACCATGAAGGATTTGGGAGAAGCAACCTATATTCTAGGAATAAGGATCTATAAAGATAGATTCATGAGGTTCCTAGCACTCTCCCAAAGTGCATACATTGATAAGTTGCTAAAGAAGTTTAGCATGGAAGATTCTAGGAGGAGAAGTCTTCCCATGTCACATGGAGTACATCTCTCTAAGGCTATGTGTCCAAAGACACAAGATGAGAGAGATAGAATGGTCGAGCACCATATGTCTTGGCTATCACTACAAGAAAAATTAGTTTTAGTGACGGGTTTTGTGACGGGGATGCTCCCGTCACTAATTTGTGACGGGTTTAGTGATGGAAAGCCGTCACTAAAGTGGTTTAGTGACGGTCTGAAATTACCATCACAAAATTGTGACGGGATATCTATTTTCGTCTCAAATCAGTGACGGGATAGTGTATCCCGTCACAAAATAGTGACGAAAAATGATCTCCCGTCGCAAATCAGCGACGGGAGCGAGGTTTCCCGTCGCAGAATTGTGACGGGACATGTCAGTCCCGTCACAGTTCTGTGACGGGGACTGACACCCCGTCACAGAATTGCGACGGGGACTGACGCCCCGTCGCAGAATTGCGACGGGACATGTCAGTCCCGTCACAGTTCTGTGACGGGGACTGACACCCCGTCACAGAATTGCGACGGGACATGTCAGTCCCGTCACAGTTCTGTGACGGGGACTGACACCCCGTCACAAAACTGTGACGGGACTGACATGTCCCGTCACAAAATTTCCTTTAAAATAACCCCCCGTTTCCCTCCCACTCTTCCTCCACACCTTTGAACGGCCCCCTCCCTTTCTCTCACTGTCTCGATTTTTCTTCTTCTTCACAGTTTCCTTGGTTCTTCTTCTTCTTCAGTCTCTTTGTCTCCTTGGTTCTTCACAGTCTTCTTGGTTCTTCTTCTTCTTCATTTATCTTCGGTGCTCTCAAGCTAAGTATTTTATGTTTTTTATTTTGTTTTAGTTTTAATTATATTCTGTTAGTTTAATCATAATTTTTTTGTGTTAGTTTAGCAGTTTATTTTTATATTAATTAGTTTAGTTTTAGTTTAATTGTTTATATTATTTGTAATGCTTAATTAAATAATTAAACTACAACTAATTAATTATTTAGTTATTTTGATATGTAATAATTGGACTAGAAAACTCGTGCAAGTGTAAATAATGTTTATTTTTTTATTTTTAAGTTTAGATATATTTTTAATGAAAAATACTGTAATTTTAAATAAAATACGTAAAAAATTATATACTAAAAATAAACTTACTATTTAAGAAAGCATATATTTTAAGAAACTTAATATTTTCTAAAAATATTAAGTTTATATACTAAAAATATATAATAAACTTAATATTTTCTTATTGTCATAAGAAAATGTTTAAGTGTATACATTAAAAATATTACAAAATTTCTATTAGAAATATAAAATAATTCTATTTAAAATATAAAAAATAATAAATAATAAATAAAATTTTAATTAAAAATTTTAAAACTAACATATGAAATAAATTAGATAATTCGTTTTAAAAAATTAATGTTAAATTTGTTTAATTTTTAATGTGAATGTGGGTAATATTAATTTTATTTTTAATATTTTATTTAAATTTTTAAAAAAGTTCTTGTTATTTTAAATTTTTTTATTCTTATAAAAGAAAATATTAATTTTAATTTTAATTTTAATAAATATAAATTTTAATTTTTTAAATTTAAAAATTAAAAATATATTTTTTGAAATTAAAAATATATTATTGATTTAAAATATTAATATTAATTTAATATTTTTTTTCAAAATTATTTTTTTATTTAAAAAATATCTGCGACGGGCTGTCCCGTCGCAGATTGATCATATTAATTTTATTATTTTTAAATAAAATTATTTATTTAATATTATTTTTTTTATATTCAAGAATATTTGTGACGGGTACTCCCGTCGCAGATCTGTGACGGGGGTACTACCCGTCACAGATTGTTCGTTTTAATTATTTTTTTTATTTTAAAAATATTTGTGACGGGTAGCACCCGTCACAGATCTGTGACGGGGGTACTTCCCGTCACAGATCTGTGACGGATTGTCATGTTCGTCACAGATTTGTGACGGATAGTTCCCCGTCACAGATCTGTGACGGGGTAATTCCCGTCACAAATCTGTGACGGGCAGTACTTCCCGTCACAAATTTGTGACAGACAGCATTTCCCCGTCACAGATCTGTGACAGGTACTATTTCCCCGTCACAGATTTGTGACGGGCAGCACTTCCCCCGTCACAGATCTGTGACGGGTAGAACTGTCCCGTCACAGATTTGTGACGGGTGTCCACTTCCCCGTCACAGATCTGTGACGGGTAGAACTGTCCCGTCACAGATTTGTGACGGGTGTCCACTTCCCCGTCACAGATCTGTGACGGGTAGAACTGCCCCGTCACAGATTTGTGAGGGTAAAACTGCCCCGTCACAGATTTGTGACGGGTGTCCCGTCACAAATCTGTGACGGAATTGCTATCCCGTCACAAATCTGCGACGGGTAACACTTACCCCGTCACTAAAATTCTGTCACGCCCCCTTTAGTGACGGATTTTACCCCGTCACTAAACCCGTCACAGAAAAATTTAGTGACGGATTTTATGTTTTTAGTGACGGATTTTTCCGTCACTAAAACTGATTTTTATTGTAGTGTATTGGCTCGATCATGTATGCCATGCAATGTACGAGGCCTAATGTCGCATATGCTTTGAGCATATGTAGTAGATATCTGGCTGATCCAGGTGAGAAACGTACTGAATTTTTGTGAAAAACATCCTTAAGTACTTGTGAAGGACTAAAGAGATGTTCTTAGCATATGGAGAATGAGAGCTTACTGTGAGAGGGTTCACGAATGCTAGTTTCCAATCTGACCATGACAAGTTTAAATCACGTACAATCAAGATTCATATTCTTCCTAAATGGTAGATAGTGACAAATTCAACAACTAAAGCTGAATACATAGCAGCCTCTGAAGCAACTTAGGAGATTGTATGGATCCGTAAGTTCATTGATGAACTTAGAGTGGTGTCCAGCATTGTTGATCCAATAATAGTTATTGTGACAATGATGGAGTCATCATGTAAACGAAGGAACCACGGTCTCATCAACGAACCAAATTTGTATTATGGCATCACCATTTGATAATAGAGATTATCAACTGAGGTGACATATATAGAGAAAGTATTGACGGATGACAATGTTGTAGATCCCTTAACTAAAGCTCTGTCCTAGGAGAAACATGAAAGTTATGTTCGATCATCAGGTATAAGATACATGAGTGATTGGCTCTAGTGCAAGTGGGAGATTGTTAGTGTTGGTGCTCTAGACCCAACAGATTGGGCATGTTGTACATTAACAATTGCAATCAAATTTATTATTGAATAAGGAGTTATTCAATCTCACAAGAAATCATTCTATAAGTTTCTTGTTATTATTGTAATCACCAGATGAAACTAGATAGAAGTCTATATGATGTATATTGTGATTAATCTATAAAGATATGAGATAATGCATCACAGTTTCTAGACATCATTAAATGTCCCAAGTCGTAGCGATGTCAAGAATGGACATTGACAATTGCAGTAAGACTTGTATGTTCTATGTGATAGCAATGGGGGTCTCACACCCATAGGCATGGGGATGCCTAGACAAGTACATAAGTGACCAATGTTGGAGAACGTGTCACTAGATATGACTCGCTATGAGAATCCATTTTAGTTATATGTTGATGGAATTCTCATACGAGATAGGTGTAACTAATCCTTGGAGCTAAGGTTGTCACGATCATCTCATAAGAAGACCAGTATGCTTTGACATCGTTTCGATGGGCCTAGACAAAGGTTGCACGTGGGCGATCGTTGGGCATATCGTGAGGCTTATGGAGATGGGTGTATAACAAAGATGGGATTCGTCTATCCCTTGATAAATGATGATGTATCTAAGGCGCCTTCGATAGATATTCACTTTAAATCCATGGCCATGGTGAAAGAGATCAATAAGGAGTTATTGATTTACTTTCTATTAAGTGTGGATATCTAGAAGACCGAAGAAAACTTATGTGATTGTAATTAAGCAACATATCGTCATACTTGAGATCACATAAGATACATTGATGAGATGATCGAATTACATGATAACCATGCTCGTAAACGGTTATTTGTAGATTATGAATCCTTCTGAATAATTAGGTAGGTATCATGCCTTGCTAGAGGTCAATTTTGTCTTATGCATTTGTACCGACACATTGCCAACATATTCGGAAGCCTAATGAGTCATACGCAGTAGGCACGGTCCCTGACTTAAACTAGGAAAGTGGACGCATGGTTAAGTGAGACACTTCAGTAAGAAGTTGTGCCGTCGTAGGTTCTCACGGAAAAAGAACAAATAGACGTAATGACATCGAAATGACGAGGGGTCGTCATAAAGGAAAAAGTTTCCTAAAATGGCAATTGATTAAATTAAAAAAGAGTTTCTAATTTAATAATTTTCTATTTGTTGGAGTGGCAAATAAGAAATAAAATATATTTAGGTTTAAATTAATATTTGGTATAAATAAAGTATTTGGGACAAATATTAAATTAAATTAATATTTGGGCTAAATTAAATTTGGGTCAAATATTAAATTAAATATTATATTTGAGCTTAAATTAGATTTGGGTCAAATATTTTATTTAAACTTATAATTGGATTTGAGCTATTTAATTAAACTTCTAGTTGGACTAGAATAAACTTATTTAATTAAGTTTCTAGTTAAACTAGGATAAATGGACTGACCCAATCCATTAGGGTTTAAGAAACCCTATGAGGCTTCTATATAAATACTCTTTTAAAGGTTGCCCAAATGATGATTTTATTTTTATGGTTTTTCAAGAGTTGAAAAATGGCCATATATTTTCTCTCGTTTCTATTTTGCATCGATTTGAAATAAGAGATTCTTTTTGTCCATACTCAAGCCTCAAAAATGAGAAGGAGCTAGCACTCATATTCTGCTTTTCTCGCTAACGGACACATGCCACATATTACGAGTTAGAGGCCGGATGCTTGAATGGCTTGAATCCGCAAACGACTCGAAAATCTAAAGGTTAGATTTATTTATTTTGTATGTGAATAATTTAATTTTGACGTTGATCCAATCACTGGGATCAAGGTAAGGTTCAAAAGTTTTAAACTACGCTGCTTGCATCGTAGCGATCTTGCTTTACTTTCACTTCAAAGTACGGTGGACCCGAAACGGTCTTTAGCTACGGAAAGAGATGTGGCTAATAGTAAGACCAAAAGGGTCTTTAGGAAAGGTGAGACTTAAAGGGGTCTTCAATTGCGGTCCCAGTCATATGGCACCATGAGAGCTAGGTGTGTATCTGAGAGGTAATTTGAGATCGTTAAGGCGTCCCCAGAAGAGTGTCTGATGTTTGGGATAGTTGATGTGTAACGACGCTAGAGTAGGCCTAAATGTTCTAATACTTAACATCAATTTAATGACATTTTAAATGTGGGTCTAAGTATTTTAATACTTGATGATAAATCTCTTTGATAGTATAGAAATAATTTTAGATTTATATAATTTTATTTTGGTGGTTCATGTAATCGTGAAAATAAGCTTATGGATATAATTTTTAATAAATTGGAAAATAATGAAATGGGTCTCAATTAATTAGTTAATGAGTCCATGGGTTTATCAGGTGGGCTATATAAGTGTTGGGTTGGGCTTGGGCCCAATGGTAAAGGAATTTAAATTTCTATGTAAATAAGAAAAAGAAAATTGAAATAAGGATATATGTCAAATATAAAAAATGCCCTAAAAAGCTTGTCTGTTATGAAAAAAGAAAAGGGCAAATCAGTCTTTGTCGGGGGGGCCAATGTAGACCTGCAGCTGATCTTTTTTGCAATCCTCCTTTTACTTTTTTCCAGAACGTAACTCCCATTTTAGCACCGTGTTTCTCTTTTTGTCTCTCTTTCACTGTTCCATTGCTCTTCTCCTTCGCCTCCTACACATTCTTTTCTTCTTCTCCTTATTATTGTCTGTGTTCTTGCTGTGTGCATTCTCTTCCATTGAAGTGAAGAGAGAGCTCTTTAGCTAGTAAACAAATTCTTGAGATCATTTCTGCATTCCAGGAAAGTTCCTTATCCGCGTTATCCTTTAATATTCTGCAAATTCATTGGATCTTAATTCATCCTTCAGTGAGTCCCCCTGATTAGCCTTTTCATTTTAGTCTCTGTGTTGGATTATATATGTATATGTATATATATGCATGTTGTTATAAACGATTCCTCTCTTCTGTTGTATCTTTAGATCTTTTTTTTTTTTTACTTGATTCTGGTCTCCTTGAAGTCTCGAATGGGGCTTGATACACCCAAAATCGTTATGTGAATGGTATATTTTTCAGATTAATGGAGATACAAGGCCTTATTCGTCTCTGTATTTCAAGATGCAACGCTTCTCCCTCTCATATATATATATATATATACCTACTCTGATTCGAATAACCCCTGCATGATTCGAATAGCTCCACATATTTGCATGATTCGAATAGCCTCATATATTCCTATAATCCAAGCCATTCAAATAGCCTTGGAGTGATTCAAATCACTCTTATATATATTTATACCTATTCCATTAGAATCATGCCTGGCTGATTCGAATCGTATATATATATATATACAACCCAGATGCAAAACGCATATTCTGGCAGAATATACACTCTTTAGAATTCTAGGCATAACTCTCTCATTGTAGCTCCGATTAAGGTGATTCAAAATCCTATAGAACGAAAAGAGAAAGATCTACAACTTTTATGTTTTGAGTTTTGTGAGATTCAGGCTAAATCATAGTCAAAATCGGGCTTCAATGGGATATATACACACTGGAAATCCAAGCAATCCGAATCACATACTAGCTATTCGAATCACCCTATTCATACATACGCAAACCCATCCGAATTGTCCATGAAATGATCTGAATCACTCTCTTATTTGCTCCCAAACCCATTCAAATCAGCCATGATCCATTCGAATCACTCTCATATAGTGAAACATCCTATTTGAATCACCCTTACCTTTATTTGAATCACTCACCTTTTACATATGTTATTCGAATGCCATCTAGTTGATTCGAATCGTCTATACCAATGCCATCTGACTTATTTGCATTGCACATTCACATGTCAGCTAATTGATCTGAATACCCCATATTATATTGGAATACCATTGGAAATTTTTAGATGATATCCAAATACCCGTGCCAAATTTAACAGCACCAGATAAATACATATATCTAAATACAAAATGATTGAACCAAATGACCCAAATATATACTAAATAAAATTTTATTCTTATGAATGCCAATTATTCCCTCGAACCTTACTCAACTCTTAAGTCCGACATAAGTCAAGTGAATGTAATTTCCTAAATTTAAAGCCATGGAATATGCTTTAACAAGTCCATATTAAATCACTTAAACTCGTTGTGGCTATGGAAATCGATATGAGATCACGGAATTGATATGGATAATTATCAGTAATTTCATGATGCATGATTACATGGTATATTATAGCGTACGTGATGCATACCAATACATGATGTTTATATATATATAAATTGCACACATATTATTTTGCGCAGAGGGAAAGGGTACCCTAGAGCACCTGGCGCAGGACAAGGTGGCCATAGCCCGGCAGGTTGGCTCTATATTTATTGTGAGGTTTTGTTTATGTGATACACTTTGGCATATATTGATTGACAGCTTGCGAGCCTATGAGATTTGTTACTGATATTAAATCCATATGCACATTTGTATAATAGTACATGGTGGCATGATACATTTAACTTGGAATTGATCAAGTCTTAAATTGTGAATCTTGTATACAACTGTCGAGCTCTACATTACTCTCTTTTGGTGTCACCTCATTCTTGGTTCATGTGCATCGTTTATTGTCCTAGAACTTGCTGAGCCTTGTGGCTCACTTGATCTTCTTTGTCATTCCAGGTAAAGGAAAAACTATTATTGGGGTTGAATCTAGTGGGACTAAGGCCTAAGGATAATGATGTACAGGGACGCGTCCTAACTAGAAGATCTTATTTGGCATTTTGGTGAGACTTGAGATGAAATTATTCTTATTTTGACAGTTAACATTACAGTCTTTTATCTATTTTGTATGGCCATCGAGCCCAAACTCTTGAGCTATTGGAAGTGTAATTGAACTTAATTTAGTTTCCGCTGCTAGTGAATGAAATGAGTTGTCTGTTTATTTATGGTAGAGAGAAGAAAAAGAAAATGAGAGCAATGAAGAGGATAAAGAGGGGAATGTGATTGGAGACAAGGATAAGGCAAGAAAAAAGGAAGATGGGGAATGCGAATGGGAGATGGACCCTGAGGGTGCTTACTTTTAGGTATTGACAATATTTTGTTTTTATTGTTCACAAAGATGCATTAGTTTCAACTTATTGACATGGCCAAGATGGTGAATGTTGAGAAATTAGTCCAGGAGGCGCGTGATCAAGAAAAGAGGTAGTGCCAACTAAAGCAACTTCAACAACAACGATCACAATCTACATACTCCTCATGGTTAGAAGAAGTTAAGGAGGAAGGAGTACCCCTAACCAGAAGAAACAAGAGGGTAAGGGTTGAGGGTAGAGTTGATGCCGAAATGTTACGAGAGCCATCAATTGCCAATTCGTATGATTTACCCCTATTATCTTTCCTCTAGTGCCACCATAGTCGTAGGCTTCAAGTCGTGTGTATGACTAGGATAAGTTGCCAAAGCCGCCTTCTCCATTAAGCCAGGTACTCAAGTAACTTTAGTAGAGGCCAAAGCCAAGGTCGTAGTAGAGGCATACATTGAAAATGCGAGCTCTTAACAAGAACAGGCTAGATTAGATAAGTATCACAACCAGCACCGGGCTATTTCCAAGCTTTCTTTTCCTTAGCAAACAAAACGTCCATCGAGGAGAGTGCTCGAGATAGAGTCACATGCACATTTGCTATTGTTTCCAGAGATGCGCTTGATTCATGAAAGGGAGATTCTTCTCCCACAATGACAACTAAAGGGGCATGAAATCCAGGTACGCCCTGGATTGCTTGACACCGATTCAGTGTTGGGGCTTGGTGTGGGAGTGTGGTTAATTTACGCCATTATGCTACCCCGCGATGAACGAGAGCTTATGAAATGGCACCAGAAAGCTTCAATATTGTAAAGCAACATCTAGTGGAGGTAAATGATCTAACTTAGCGCATGTGTAGGTTATGAGTTTAGTTGATTCTAATATGTTGTTTTTATTATACAGAGCACACAGAGGTAGACCGTGGCTAATGCCAACATGCGGGCTGACCTTACTTGAGTTGAATCCGATCGAAATAGGTGGATTTATGAAGGCATGCATCTCTAGGCAAAGTGTAGCCACCTTGAACACAAGGTTAGGGACCTTGAGGGCTGCAAGGGACGAGCTCAAGACCTAAAAAAGGGAAGTGAAGGACTGAGGAAGGAATGTCACTCCTTGGAGAGCGAGGGCGATCAGGTAAAAAATGATGAAAAAAGCTTTAAATGGGTTAATCAATGAGGCAATTTGGATTGGACAACTTGGAGGAATCACAAGAGCAGTTGGGCCAAAATATTGAAAACATTATTCAAGTTCAAGTGTAGCAAGACGAAAGGCATTTGGGCCAAAACACAAGAAAACCACTTTATTTGTACATTTTGGGCCTAAATTATTATGAGCCTAATATGCAGTTATTTTATTTCCATATCAAGGAGACTTGGACCTAATTTGCACATTATTTGCACATTTTGGGCCTAAATTATTATAGCTTGTTTTAAATAAAACTCATTAGGTTTAGGATTAGGTTTAAGGTTATGTTTTCCTATAAAAGGCTATATTCACGTGTAAAAAGAGAGGTAGAATTTTTTAAGGCAATTTTGAGAGCTTTTCTCTTGTTCTCTTAAAGAACTTTCAGATCTTATCAAGCTAACATTTGTGGCGATCAAATCCGACTTATCTTCCACCTTTTCATTTTGTTCTTGGGAGTGGTGTCTATCCTGTTGGTTTGTGATTCACCAAAATCATCGGGTTAAGGTTCTTTTTTTTCTGTCTTTTATCAATCTATTTTAATCTTTCTTGGGGTTTTGTTTCCAATTTGATTTGTGGGTGCCATATTGGTGTATGGGGTTCGCATCAGGTATCATCCAACAAACGGTTAATTGGTAGCAAGAGGTATGAATCCTTTAGGAAAGTTTTTTTCAAATTGATGAACCCACACATACACACCACTTTTCATTGAACTTTTTAACCATCACCATGTTAGCGAGCCAGTCTCGGTAGTATACCTCATGAACAAATCTTACCTTCAAGAGTTTGTCGATCTCCTCTTCGAGGGCTGGTAGCTTGTCAGGTGCAATGTTTTGCTTCTTCTGTTGACAAGCTTTGCTCATAACCATATATTCAACTGATGGGAGATCACTTGGGGGTCAATTCTGGGCATATCCACAGGCACCCACACAAAGACATTTGCATTAACTCGCAGGCACTGAACAATTTATTGTTTTTCCTAGGGCGACAATTGGCTCCCAAATTAGACTAGTTTTTCTTCATTATCCTCATGCAACCTTATAGGCTCTAAGGCTTCCACCAGTTGAGGTTTCACCACTCCTTGTTCAAAAATGGATAGAGTTTCAACCACAGAATCTAGAACATTTATGCTTTTCAAACTCCTAGTTGATGATACATAACAAATCTGAGCCTTCTTCTAGTCACCTTGCACCTGCCCCACATCATTGGGGGTCAGGAACTTCATCAAGAGATAACCCAGGTGAACAGCTACCCTCATGTTTCTAATCAATGATCTTCCTAAAATAATATTATACGTAGTGGACACTGTTTTTATTACCATGAAGTTTACCTAGTGGGTCACGCTCTGGCGATGCACACGCAAAGTTATTGGCAACTGTATAGACCTCATAATAGGTACTTCCTTTTCTGTAAAACTATATAAAGGAGAGGAAACGTGCCTAAGCCAATCGTGAACGATGTGCATATGCTCGAAACAGTCTCAATAAATTAAGTTAATGGAGCTGCCACTATCCACAAGAATTCGGTCAATTGGATGCTTAGCAACAACAACAGAAATAACCAAAGGATTGTCATGAGGCATAAGCACATTCCCTTTATCAGTGAGGGTAAAGATTATAGACTCTTTATCAGACTTTTCCTGAGCCACCGCATCCACGTGAAGGGCCTGCCACATATGTCTTTCTCGTTGAGGAAGAATCATTAGCCAATGTTTCTCCTTCAGATATAACATGAATATGCTCTTGTGTCGACTCATTATCTGTTGGGGGTGCATGTGCCTCTCCTTCCTATGACCCTTGTTGTTGTTGTTGCTAATGGGCCCTCTACTATTGACTGTTGTCACTATTGGGTCTCCTCCTCCATGGGCCACAACTTGGTCTAGAAGGTTTGTCCAACTACTATTGGTTGCTGAGACGCGACCCTCCTTGCTATTCTTGGGGTTGCTTTGGGCCATTAAGAATGAACTGGTCCACCTTGTCTTCCTTAATCAATCATTCAATCTGGTCTTGGGAAGCACAACATTCTTCAGTTGAATGACCCAAGCATTGATGAAATTTACAGAATGAATTCATACCCCTACCCCTCGGCCTGGGAGAGGATGGAGGAAAGTTGATAAGACCAGTATTCCCTACAGAAGAAAGGATAGCAGTACAAGAATTCGAGAAGGGCGTATATGTTTGAAATAGAAGCCAGCCGAGATCATCAGACCTTGGAGCCTTTACCTCATTTCACCTGGGCCTCTTAGCAATTAGACGTTCTCTCTTTCTTACACCTTCTCCTGGCTATGAATTGTAGGTATGCAAGATCTCCAACTGCACCACATACCTATTGGCTAAAGGAAACAGTTCTGCTAACGTCGCCAGCTAGTCAAGGGAAAAAGACTCTCTAAGTGGCAAGAGGGTGGTACCCTGAAGAAAGGCGGCAACTGCCACACCAACTTGCAAGTCTTGCACTTCCAAAGTGGCATCCTTAGTGTCCTCAGAATTACTCTTGTAAACGAGTATGTTTGGAATTGCAGCATCGAGGATGAGGTCTATTTGATGCTTTATTCCCCTATTTGGTGGCAGTCTATCAAGGATTTCTTTGGGGAACACATCTTTGAAGTCCTATAAAAGAGTTGTAATGACACTAGGCACAAAATTGTTAAGGTCATTAGTGGGAAGATAAACATCTTTATACAATAACACAAACATTTGCTATTTAGATAGAAAAGAAGCCCTCACATTAGTTTTGGCTTCGTTTTTCATGAATGTTTTGCACACTTTTAGTCTCTCTTTCTTTTCTAGTCTCTGCATCTCCTTCTTCTCTTATCCCCCCCCCTTTTTTTTTTCTCTATTCTCGACCTTTCCTCTCTTCTTTTGTTCATTATCTCTTAAACTTACTTGATCCTTATGAACTTACCTTGGTGTTAATAATACAATGGTCTTCTTTCCATAGCAAATGAATATTTGTTTTTGAACCCATCATGCATAATCCTATCATATTGCCACAGCCTCCCTAGTAACAAGTGACTGGCATGCATTGGTACAACATCACATAGGACCACATTCTTGTATCTTTTGATAAAGAATGATACTAGCACTTGTTTGGTTACCTTGACTTTCCCACAATCATTCAATCACAATAATTTGTATGGCCTAGGATGTTTTGTTGTAGGTGGACTCTATTTTTCCACTAATTCGGTACTAGCCACATTATTACAACTTCCCCCATCAATTATTACATAACAAGCCTTGTCCTTAATATGGAAACTAGTATGAAAGATGTTGTCACGTTGTGCTTCTTCATCTTTCTTCACTTGCACACTGAAAGCACCTCTTATCACAAGTAATTTGCTATTAGCAAGGTACTCCATATTTTCTTCATCACTCTCCCCTTTGAACTCTATATTTCCATCTTCCCTTAGGATCATAGCTCTCTTACTAGGACATTGAGAAGCTATGTGCCCTTTTCCCACACATTTAAAGTATTTGATGTCTCTATTTTTTAGTTGGAATGCCTCAACCTTCCCCTTTTCTTGGTTGTCTCCACTACCTTTAGGCTTAGTAATGTTAGCCTTAGGCCTCAAAGATATCTTATCTTCCCTTTTACCCCAATTTGGTTTCCATGTAGAGGTAGAACCCGAATTGTTACCAAACCATGCTATGGAACCCTTTCTTTTGAGCTATTTTTCCACCTTCATGGCCATATGAACCATGTCTTCAAGCTGCACATAATGTTGCAATTCAACAAGATTGGCAATGTCCCCATTCAAACCATGTAGAAACCATGCCATTATGGCTTCTCTATCTTCCTCCACATTGGCTCTAGCCATGATTATTTCCATCTCTTTATGATAGTTCTCCACATTCTTAGACCCTTGTGTAAGGCCTTGTAATTGCTAGTATAGTTCCCTATAATATGAACTAGGAACAAACCACTTCCTCATGGCAACCTTCATCTCTTCCCAAGTGTTTGTAGGATGTTCTTTGTTCTGTCTTATATTTATCACTATTTGATCCCACCAAACTACTGCATAATCCATAAACTCAGCTACAACTAACTTCATCTTTTTCTTTTCGGAAAAGTTGTGACACTCGAAGACTAGCTTCACTCGCTTTTCCCATTCTAGGTACACATTAGGATCCGTTTTTCCTTGAAAAAGAAGGCATTTTCATCTTAATAATGTTAAGATCCTTATCTAGCCTATTATCCCATCTTTCTTTATCATTCCACTAACCATAGAAATTATCATTACCATTAACTCTGTGACCACCTCTGAATCGACCCCTACTGCCATTAGTAGCACTGTCTTTAGCTTCCAATTCTTCCCCATAATCAGGCTCATATTTGTTAGTGTTACCACGCAAATCTAGATCTCTCTTTTGCTACCCACGTTGTAATTCAGTTATGGCCTCTAATTTGTCCTTGATATCTTCGAATATGATGTTCATCCTTTCAAATTGTTGTTGCAGTGCTTGGAATATGAATGATTCATTCACTTTCTCACCCCTGCTTGTATCTTTATCTTTGCCCATTGATATGATTGAACCCTGAAACAACTTGTTGGGGAAAAAAAAAAAAAAAAGAGACCTCATAACACTCCTTCAAGTGTTACATTCCACTCGTGTATCACTCTTTAATGTTATATTTTCTCTTGTATGAATAATAGATGAGGAATATGAATGGGTGACGTAGAATACAAATGAATTTACACAAAATTTGAGCAATTTATACGGACTACGAACAATTTTCTCGGAAGACGAATAGATGTTGAATAGGTCAGAATGCGAAATACCAACAGTTCATGCATTTCTCTCTCTCTCTCTCTCTCTCTCTCTCTTTTCCTTATTCTAACTGATAATTTGCAGAATAGAAAGAGATCAGTTCATATGATTTTTTTTCTTTTTTTTCCTTGTTCAAACTGATAATTTACAGAACACGAAGAGAACAATTCATACGATTTTTTTCCTTTTACTTGACAACTTGCATGCAGGATTACGAACAGATGATGACACGAACAAAGTGATATGTTGATACAAACAAAGATGATATGAACACAAGAAAATATGAACATCAAGATAATGAAACAAACGATATGAATTGCAATAAGATGAATCAAATGATATAAATCATAAGATGATGAAACGAACAATATGGACAGTAAGATGATGTGAACACAAGGAAAAGAATTAAAATTGGATAATCAAACCCGAGTTAATACCCAAAGCTCTGATACTAAGATGATGCGAACCCTATATATTGATATAGCACCCACAGATAAAATCGAAAACAAAACCCCAAGAAAGATTAAAACAATTTTATAAAAAGAGGAAGAAATCTTGACCCGATGATTATGGAGAATCAAGAACCAAAAGTATAGATGCCACTCCCAAGAACAAGACAAGAAGGTGGAAGATAAGTCAGATTTGATCCCCACAAGCATTCGCTTAATAAGATATGAAAGTTCTTTAATAGAACAAAAGAAAAACTCTCAAATTTGCTTTCAAAATTTTTGCCCCCTTCTTTGCATGTGAATCTTTTTATAGGCAACAAAATTCTAAGCCTAAGGGAAAACAAATAACCAAATTGCTAGATAAATGGCTCTAGTTAAAAGAAGGATGGGCTTAAGCTAAAACAAGGATTTTAAGCCTAAACAAGCCAAAGCTGGAATGTTTTAGTCCAACCAAACACAAGTTGAACTAATAATAAAACTAGACACAGCTAAAACAACTAAAATAATTAGAGCCCAAAACACGCAACCCATATGGAAATAAAATAAATGCATATTAGGCCCCAAAAAGTGCCAATGATGTGGCGTTCTTGTGTTTTGGCCCAAATGCCTTTAGTCTCGCTACACTTGGACTTGAATAATGCTTTCAATATTTTGGTCCAATTGCTCTTATGATTCCCCCAAGCTATCCAATCCAAATTGCTTATGACTCTTGGCCCAAGTCTCTTTGATTAGCTCATTCAAAGCTTCTTTCAAATTTTTAGCTTTGGCCCTTATCATTGGTCCACCATGGATATGCAATGGAAATTGGTGTTGCCTTATCGTCCTTCATGAATGCCTTAGTGTTTCTCTCCTTAATTGATCAAAAGAAGAGAAAAACATTTTTATTAAGCTATTGAACCATGTACGAGCATTATCTATTAAAGTTAAAGATAAGGCTCGACACATAATAGTGTCTTCCCAGCCATGCAACATCATTATAGACTCGTAATCTTGTATGTGATCATGAGGGTCTCCCTTTCTTGAGTAGGAGTTGATCTGAGGCACTTTGAACTTGGAGAGAATAAGTTTCTCCATGATTTCCATAATAAAGGGAATTTTTCTTTTGTATGGGTCTTCTTCCACAGTTACTAGTTTCCTTTGTTCCAAGACTTCAACTATTCTTCTCATATCTCTAGCCTCCTAAGCAGTGAGATTAAACTGATTTAGTTGAGGGCCAAGTGTGATTCTAACTATGATGTTTTTCAACTTCATAAGATTTTTCCCTATGAGGTAGAACAACTCATTTTTGGATCTGGGTTACCTGTGGTTGATCTAGGTAGTTTCGTAGAATAGTCTCTAGGAACTATCGATAGTTTACTAGAGACTATCAACAGTTTATTGGAAGTATCAACAATCCTTTGGAACTGCCGACCATGTCTTGTTGGATAGTCTTCTAGAGCATTCTTTCACGTGATGTCCCTTGGAGAGGGGCTCAACCTTCGAGGAGGTTCTCTGGCATACCTCTTTCTCAAAGAGGTCCTTGAGTAGTTTCTTGTGAGACTCTTCTAGTGACAATTTCCCGAAAAGGTTCTTGAGTAGTTTCTTGCAACTTTTCTAGTGAAAATGACTTGGAGATGTGCTAGTTGGTATGGTGGTAGTGCATAACTTGTAGAATGAGAGGAAATGGAGTATGTGGGGGAGTGATCTAAAGGAATACAACAATCTCTTTGAGGGCTTTAGTGCTTTCCCTATGACGTCTTTTCAAGGTTTCATATTCATTGAGATGAACAATTTGTGGAGCTGTCTCTGAAGCCTTGGGAGTCTCAAATGGAATGATCTCCCAAAGTCTTGGGTCAAGAGGGCTATTAACATCAGGATCCTCCTAGCTGTGGTGATTTCCCCTAGCCTGAGATCTTATGTAAACTATTTTTGATTCCTTAGGCCTTTTGATCTAATTCCTAGATATGACACTAATTGTTATTACATAAAGGCTTCATATTCGTTGAGAGGAACAATTTGAGGAACTGTCTCTGAAGCCTCAAGAGTCTTAGATGGAACAATCTCCCAGAGTCTTAGGTCAAGAAGGTCGTCCACAATAGGATCCTCCCTACCATGGTGATTTCCCCTGGCTTAAGATCTTGTGTAAATCATTTTTAATTCCTTAAACCTTTTGATCTGATTCCTACAGATGACGTCAATTGTTGTTATCTAAATACAACAATATAATTCATATATCGGGGAATTATCTTCAAGTCAGTAAATTCCTACAAGAAAGAACACTGTCAAAAGGCACAAGGCAATCCATGTGTGGTCATCCCAATGCTTAAGTTAGATTTTCAAGAATATTTAAAGAAGTCATGAAGCTCTTGAATTAGTATTAATGGTATACTTTTTTTGAATGTAGCATTTTCTATTTATAGAGGAGCTTGGGATTTGAGGATAAACATCCTTAGTATTCAAAATAATGTTGCAGTCTTGAAAAAATTTAAAAATAAAAAACTAAAACAATCTTGTTTAATAAAGGAAAAATAGTACATTTCATTAGATGCTTCAGTGTATAATAATAACATTACCTTCAAAAATGATTGCTTCATTCTAAAAGTTGGGTCAATTAAGGGAACAACTGGGCAGTGGCTGGATATTAAGATGGTGAAATCCATGATTAATTGATCAAATGGAAACAAACATGCAAATACACAACTACGTACAAAAACAATGAATTCATTTTTTTTTCTAAATAAATAAACAATGAATTCATTCTTTCAAAACGAATAAATGGAGCTAAAATGATCAGAATTTATATATTTGAATCCAGGTGTATCTAACAGTAACATCTCATACAAAAACATGAAGTTACCCACCGCATTCACATTTAACTCCACCTCCAAGAAAGTGGTTAGATGACAACCCGAATATCTTGTAAACAAAAGAAAAAGAAAAATAAAGTTTTGGTGAGAGAAATGGAAATCTCAGTACTAGCAGCAGTCATATTTGAAAAATGCATTGAGCACATTATTACAAACCATTGTTGCATAATTAAGATCAAACGTCTAAGCAAATGTCAGCAAAATTTCTATATATAATTTTGCATAATTCTATAGCTTTCCTAAAGCATTCAATTAAATTTGAAGTGATGGAGATTGTATTCTCTGAAATTATATTAATGTTACTTAGTCATAAACAGTACCTATTATTTTAAATAACTATTTACAAGAAATAAATCTTTCATAATTTATCTTGAAATCAAGTAATGCATGGATTATGATCGTCCAGCACCTATCTATCTATCTATCTATATGTGTGTGTGTGCCTGAGGAGCCTCATCACATCATCCACCAAATGAAGTAATTGGATATCCTTCAGCTTCAACTTTCTTCATCAGCTCCTTCTGCGCAAGACATGAGAAGGTGCCACTAGGATTAACATCAACATGTTAGATAATGAAATATTTTGCAGTCATGGCAAGACCAAAATGCTTCACTACTTTTGGCATTGTCTTCCCCTTAAGTAAGGAATTCGACAACTAATTAATCCCCCTCATTTCAGAAATAGGTGGACATGGGTTGCAGTTTTGAATTATTTACATACTTCTTTCAGAGAACTAAATAGGGCTAATGGCACTTCGAGTTTTTATTTTTTCATAAGAGAAATTATATACAGAAGAAAAGGGCCTTTAAGAGGTCAAATGAAAGAAAAAAAAAACACCGAGATGCCACTTGCACAAAAAAGTACAAATAAAACGAAACAAATGACACTAGGAAATGGGGCACCTCCCATAAAACAAAGAAAGTTGGTCCTTGTTACCAAGATGAGTCTATAGTCCTTCATTTTGTGGAGATTTAATTACCATAGCAAAGCGATCTTATGGCACTAAATCACATTCCCACTCTCCTCTTGTACAAAGCAATAAGATTGCCTAAACAAAGGAAAAGGTTACTTGCTGAGAACTTTGATTTGAATATGATCAAACTCGACACTAAGTCTAGACAAAAAGTTAAGCACTTGCTCTTTATCAATCATTTGCTACCAGCATCTTCAACACATTTAGCCTGAAACTCGTGGTAGTAGTCTAATTCTTTCCACAAACTACCAAGTTCCACATAATATTGAGTCAAAGACATTCCGTTGCTCGGTCTCATGAACCCTTTTCAAAAGCTCATAAATTGGGCATCATTACCTACTTTAGAATAGGTTTGAGCAATAGCATTCCAAATCTTCCATGTAAAATCTAATAGTAGATAACCACAAGCAATATGATGTGGTTGCACAGAGTTGAAAAGTTGGGCCACAACTAATGAGTTTTTAGAATCCCACCCGGTATAGGTTGGATCTTCAGTTGGCTGCTTCATGTTTATGACTAGAGATATACTCATATAATCCTCGGGGATTGATAAATAACAACATGAACATGACCAGGGTAGATAATTGCTACCATCCAATTTCACATGGCTAATTTGGAGATATGGAATACCTCCAAGGCTTCAACCCATGAATCCATTGCTTTCAGTGCTGGAGGACCTGGTAGAACTAAGGTCAAACATGTTAGAACCACTGATGCAAACTAGAGTGTGTGGCCGATTCTGGGATCAAGAAAATAGCACAATGCAACTCAAGCACATTCAAAAAACTCAAAAAAGAACATCCTTTTTAAGTACTCGAAGAAGAGTCATA
This sequence comes from Diospyros kaki, assembly GCA_036245055.1. Classification (NCBI taxonomy): domain Eukaryota; kingdom Viridiplantae; phylum Streptophyta; class Magnoliopsida; order Ericales; family Ebenaceae; genus Diospyros; species Diospyros kaki. The sequence continues at coordinate 25,689,396 of BSEG01000002.1, forward strand.
CCTTGCAAAAGAACAAGGATTTGATCAACAAAGGAGAGACCCTTTGGTTTCTTGCACTGGTTTTTGAGAAATCAAACTAACTGCAATCAGTGGTCTTCAAACATGTAACAGATGTGAGGAGGTTCTTAATCATGGGTGATTGACAATCAGAGGCTTCATGTTGACTCTCAAATTGAAGAAGAAACAGCCTGATTTGATTTTCCATGAACAGCGATGATGGGTTTCAATCTAGCAATAGGACATTCAAACTTCGCAAATCAACGTGGGGCTTCAGGATTCCTTGGTTGTCTGAAGGAGGTGCCGCTACTGGTGGTTGTCAAATGGCTGTCAGTAAGGTGACATCATGTTGATGTCAGCAAAACCTCACTGTTTCTGTTTCAGAAAACGTAAGCCAAAAGAAAAGAAACAAACGAGGATGACAAATGTTTTGATACAAAGTTAAAAAATAAGTAATTCAAAATTGAAGGAGGGTTCTAGAAGGAAGAATGATGAAGAAAGGATTGTAGGCCGTATTTTTCTCCCAAATCTACACCCCATCTTTATACTATTGTAACACCAAGGGTCCTCACCAAAAAGTACTAAGCAGAATGTGACTTTTGGGCTCATGAGATTAACTAATATACCTAAGATCTCCCTAGTAGACTACCGATGTAGGATTGGATAATGACAAACTCCCTTTCAATCCATGGTACTAGCAATTCCATATCTCAAGTTGACCCAAAATCTCAAAACACTTGCCTCCACATGGGAGCTGTCTCAGGTTGGCTTTGATACCATTTGTAATATTACAGGCCCTAACCTAAAAGTGCTACCTGAAGGTGAATTCTAGGCTCATAAGACCAAGTAATATAACCAAAGATCTCTCCAATAGACTACCAATGTGGGATTGGTTTGCGACACTATTATTCCAAATAGAAAAGATCACACCAAAGATCAAGTAGCTATCAATTGCATGGCACCATTACAGTTATCAATTAGCTTAAGACTATATAGCAATCATCCCAGATTTATAACTATCAACAACGTTCAACTATAATATTTGTTTCTATATATATATTAGAAATCTTGGAAAAATACTCTTTCAATTTCTCCTTAACCGTGTCAATTTCTCCTTAACCATGCCAGGGTCTCAAACCTGACCAAGGAATTCTCCTTGATGAGGAGAATTAGGGTTTGATTCTAAGGAAGAAAGAGATAAGGAGAGAGAGATGATTGAGTGAGAAAGAGATTAGAGGGAATTGAGGGAGAGATGTTCTGGAATTTCATCAACAAATTCATCAATAATTCTCATTGAGAGGGAAAACCCCTGATATAGGTCCATCCTCATTACAACTACCTTCACGTGCCTAACGCCCTTGGCTCCTACTGTTATTTCTGTTACAACCTTCTAACTGATCTTACTGTATCAGCTTTGCTAACAACTTCCTGTTATGCTACCCCTTACTTGTTACAACCTACTCCATACATCTAGCTACCGTAAGCATCCTGACAATACCCCTCGATTTAGAACTTTCTAGTCCTCAAGAAAGCAAAAGGAGCCTGGCAGTTTGCAGAAATTGCTGCAACAAATCAGGGAGGAACTCCCAAGTCTTATTGTCGGGATGGAGGTGTGTCCACTGCACTAAGACTTGGGTAATAGGAGCGCCATGCAGATAGATCACCTGCTTATCTAGGATCAAGGCTGGTTCAGACCGTGGAAGAGATTCACCACCCCAATTCGGTAACATAGAAGAAACTTGCTGGTCCCCAATAGACTTTTTAAGAAGTGAGACATGAAAAACCGGATGAATATGAGAATTGGGTGGAAGCTGCAACTGATATGCAACAGATCTGAACTTGGCCACAATCTGGAAGGGCCCAAAAAATTTAGGGCTCAACTTAGAAATGGGAGACTTCGTGAAGGCCCACTGGTGAGCATGCCTAACTTCAAGTAAATTGAGTCACCCACAGAAAACTCCCGCTCACTGCGCTGACGATCTTCAAATTGCTTCATCCGATGCTGTGGAGTAGCTAACTCCTGTCTTAAGATTTGCAGCACCTCCTGCTGCTGCTGTAGGAACTCGTCCACTGCAGCAATGGACGATGATGACATGGTGGCAGGCAAGTAAGACGGATTGTAGCCATATAAGGCTTGAAACGGCGACATCATGAGGGAGGTGTGGTAACAAGAATTAAACCACCACTACGCCAAAGAAAGCCATCAGTGCCACTAACGGGGATGGGCTAAACATAGGCAACACAAGTAATTCTTGAGACACTGATTAACCCGCTCCATTTGGCCATCCGTGTAACGACTCGTAATTAGGCTTAGGTCATTTAATCATGATTATTGTGAATGTGGGTATTCTCGATATTATGTGATCAATGTTTTGTTGTAAAAAGTTATATATATGATGCCCTAATGACGTGGAAAAGGCAAGCAAAAGTTGCTTGGAGGTTGAAAAACCCAATCGAAAAGAGAATTTCAAATTGTGTTGAAAGCCAAGACTAAAAAGGGAGATTGCAACAATATTAAGGGTTGAAAGGCTAAAAGTAAAGATTTGAAGGGGCGTTGTGTAAATACATTTAAATAATAAAACATATAATATGTTTTATTAATGAAAAAGGATTATTTTATAAAAATAAATAAATAAAAAGGTATAATTAAAAAGAGAAGATAAAGACTAGGAGTTTTAACACAAAAAGAAGTCAAGTCTTCTTCCTCCACAATCCTTCTCCTTCTAAACTTTGGTCAGAATTGAGGCCTATAAAAAGGGGGTTCCCCTCTCTCTTTTCCTCGTATTTTCTTTCTCTCTCTCTCTCCCTTGGAGTTCCGAAATCTTGGAGGCATGGGGGTGCTTTCCAACAATCCAGTTTCTTTTCCAATAATTCGGTTTCACCATTTTATTCTCTTTTTGGTTCAAATTCTCTATCTGATGGAGGATCGTACTTCTTCTCTTCGCAGCGGCTTCTCCAAAAAGATCTAAGGCAAGTTCTTACTACCTCTTTTTCTTTTAGAGGCAAGTTCTCTTTCCTCTTTTCCTTTCCGAGGCAGGTCCCTATACGATTCCTATATCCTTTTATCCTTTGGTTTTGGTTCCAAGATCTTCGTTGTAAGTTTATATATATATATATATATATATATATTGTTGTTCTTACGGAAGCAAGTTTCGATTCCTTCTTGGATGCAAGATTATGTTATGTCCTACTCCTCTTTTCTCTTTTGGATGATCGGATCTGTTGGTTTTCTTCCTCTTGATGATATCGTTCTTAAAAAATCAGTCTTTTGGTCATATTATAGTCCCTTCTTGGTTTTTTGTTAAAACTTGTTGTAAGTCTCGATACGGTTTTGTTTTGCCCTATATTTTCAAAGGAATGATGATTTTCTTGTTTAGAGTTAAGATTGATGCAAGAGTTGATGTTCCTTGCACGAGTTGGGGGTTTCGGGTGTGCTGTTCGTGTGACCATTTTTGGGCCTTTTTGCGTACTTTTAATTTTCAATCAGATTGCGCATGCTGTGTTTGTCGGAGTATAACTTTCTATGGTTATATCCGATTTGAGATCTGTTTTTTGCTATGCAAACTAGACTTCATAAGCTTTGGTTTGATATATTACTTGAATTATTTGGCCAAATTTTGAGCCTGTAAGAGCCCTGTTAATCTCTAACTAAAATTTGAAATTTTTTTGTTTATTTCCTCTTTGTGTTGGCTCTACTCCCTATGGTTGAGATGATGATTCTTGGCATGTATATCTTTAATCTTGTGATGTGTGGATAGAGGTTTGATGATATGGAAGAGACATGGTTATGAATGCTTATGTTCATGAATGTGCTTTGATGTGTTGCATGATGCATAATGGCACGCGACAGACTAAGTCCGCAGGATATATCTACAAGCTTGGTAGACATAAGTCTAACTGGAGGGGGCATTGGCCCATATGTTACAACTTTTATGCCGAAAGCTCGGTAGACGTAAGTCTGATCGAAGGGGGCATTGGCCCATATGTTACTACTTTTATGCCAGAAGCTCGATAGACGTAAGTCTGACCGGAGTGGGCGTTGGCCCATATGTTACGGCTTTCATGCCAGAAGCTCAGCAGACTTTTGCCTGATGTGAGGGAGCTTTGGCTCATATGTTATGTGTTAGGAATATTTTTAAGAATATGGTTGTGTATGCATACAATCATGAATATGCTTGAGATGCTCATGTGTGCATAGTAATTAATTATTGGTTCCATTGGCAAATTGATGAGGCAAATTCATGAGGGCCTAAGGACCATGGGTGGACATATATGCATATATACTCTTGTTTATGATTTGGTAATGTACTCGGTTGTTTTATATTGTTGTTAAACATATGAGAATGTCTTGATATTATGAGGGAAGTTTATCATGAGTATATATGTTGTAAGGGGTTTTTCAATGTGGGGTTGAATCCTATTGTTTCACGTTCTTTCATATTATACTTGCTGAGTTTTGTAGCTCATACTTTTGCATCATTCCAGGTAAGGGAAAAGCTATAGACGAGAGAGAGCCGAGAGAGAGCCTAGTGGAGCTTAATCCATGTTGGTCAGATGGTGTACAGAGCAATCCAAACCTCAAGATCTTCTTTTTGTTATTCATTTATTTATGTTGGGTACATATGAGATAGTTTGGACTTTTATAGTGCCATATTTTATGGCATCTTGTGAGGATGAGGGGTGATTAAACCTGATTATTATGTTTGATGATTTATGGCAATAGTCATGGGTGATACTAGAAGATTGGGTTTGAAATAATTGGTTATTTGCGAATTTTGAGGATGAAATTTCATTTTGGGGGGGGGGGGGGAGGGGGGAGACATAAGCTCCATAAACTGTCAAAATAAAACAATATCCAGGACCGCTTCTTCAGGATAGCTTTATACACCAGCCTAGGACTCAAGAACGGGATCCGACACCACTGAGAAAACCCGCCAACTCAAGTGTCTCCCTTATCTAGAATGATGGAAAGCAAGGGTGAGTCACAAGACTCAACAAGTATATACAAGAAACAAAGGCCAGTAAGGCTTTGGGAGAATGACCTAGTACAACCCACACACCACGTGCCCAAAACACATACATCCATATCATGAACCACATGACAAAGAATAACTGCATAAATAAACATGCATGTAATGGTTCTTGGGGTCCACATAAAAGACACCAGCAGCCAAGTCCCTAACAAACCTGCCGCTGCCATGAACTAGCAAGCATAAATACTATGCGCCCCAACGCTGAATCCCCTACTATGAACACCAACCTCAATCGACACCACCTCCATTGTAGTCCCAAGCTTCCCCGAGTCGGTCCTCTCGCCCGTGAATTATGTGCGTAGAACCTCATATCCAATCAAGTCTTCGCTCAGGCCCTTCCCGATTTAATCTAAAATCAAGTCTTCTCTCGAGCTTCCGCTTTACCTTATCTGTTGCCATTGGTGACATGGCTGTCGACCACTGGATGTATGGGTGCTAGCTGTCGTCCGTTATGATAAGTTTGTCGACTGATAAGGCCAAAAGCCAAAGATAGTCGATAGATAGGGATAAACGGTCGACAACCAGTGCATTCCCATCACTTTACCTCATATACAAGAGACCCAAAACACAACTCAAAGCTATTCTACCCATATGATATTAATCCCAAAAAGGGTTCAACATCATTCCTTAGAGACTTTAGGGTGATTCAAGACCCTAATAGGCATTTAGATGGAATAGGATTTACAAGAATCCATAAAACCAACATTGTGTAGTCCAAAAAATTAGATATGGCCAAATTATTCGAAACTAAGGGGATTCAAGCACAAACCACAAACCAACAAGAAATCAATTGGCTGAACAGAGTAGGGGGTACCAAACCCATTCCACATAATCAAAAGAAGCTTACATCTTGCAGCTTAAAGAGACCTGCAAGTTATAGAAAAATAATAGGTGTTTGCATCAAAGTATCAAGGAAAGAAGAACTTGCTACAGAAAGTATAATGGAATAGGAATTTGTGTTTGGGAGTTCAAGGGAACAAAAACTTGCCTGAGATAATGCCCTTTATACCACTAAGAATTATCCAAAAAGCCAACACCACGACTTTGAGCCCCTTAAATAAAAAATCTAATATATTGAACCATAAGAATTGTTTATTACAAACATTAGTTCAAATATCTTTCATTTAATTCTAACTATTTTTATACCTACCTGACACACGATGTCTAATTTTCTTTCAATTTTCTTCCCACATAAACCCCTCCTCGATGCATCCAATTTCTTCTTCAATTCCCTCAATTTTCCTTTCCTATTTATAGGCATTCTCATGCCTTGGCAGCCAAGTTTCTCACATTTCCCAAGACCATCAATAAAGCCATTAAATCATTCAACTTTATCCTAATTCACGTGGCTGAGATTGCATAAAATGGAGTGAAATTTGAAGAGGAAAGGGAGCTGGACGTGTGGCTGCTCATGGAAGACTCCTCCCACTTCCCTTGCTTTTATATTGCATGATTTATTTGCTAATTTAATACCATATGTGATATAATATATATATTAACTTAAGATAATATATGTTATTGATATAATATATCATTATATACACATGCATACAGTTATGCACAGCCACCCACTTCTAATTTGCCTTATTATTATTATTATTATTATTACAATATAACACGTATTTTAATTCCATATGCATAGCCTCCACTTATCTTCACTTTCACCACCTATGTATGTATATATTTTAATTCCAAGAAATGCTTATTTTCAGCCACTTCCAGATTGCTCTCCCTTTCCTTTGATTATTTTTCTCCATTTTCTTTGCTAGCCACTCAACACATAGAATAATAATATTTGACCACCCTTTTAACACGTAATGATAATTTAATTCCCTATCTCTCGCAACGGAGGGTACATAATCCTTTTTTCTTGAAAAAAAAATATCGATATAATCCCTCAATAATTTATTTCCAATACTCAAAATTACATATTATTATTTTCCCAAAATACCGGGATGTTACAAGAGATTTGAGGATTTTGAGAAGTGGGAGATGAAATTGAGAATGCACACTTGGGACGGGGTAAGTCGTAACTAGGAATGAAATGCTTCCCTAGTATAGGCATGTTTTGTGATATAGGCTTGCTTAGGAAAATGTGTTACCCAGAATAGCAAGCAGTGGATGTGTGCGTTCCCGAATTTTGGCCTTTGTGAGAATGGGGAAGGTGATTTATTTTAATTATTGGCCTAACCCCTAGCTTGTGTGCAGAGAATAGAACCCATATGGACTCTGGAAGATCCAGTTTTGGCATGCCAAATCCCGAACCTGTGCTCTCGATTGTAGACCTTCTATGGTACCAGTGGGAGCATGAGTTAGTTGTATTCTCTAATGGGTGGTGGAAGGAATTGGCTAGAATTTTCCAGCCCAATTGAAGGCAAAATGATGCCGTTCCAAGGGGGCAATTGGAGCCCATGTAGTGAGCCAGCTCACTGCCACGTGTCACGCAATTGGGCATTGCTTGGAGAGGATTTTGAGGCCTGCTATTCACTACTTTTCACTCAATTTTCAACCGTGTATTTACCTTGCAGTGAGTGAAATTGGCAGGAAATCATGATGGCTTGGGCACAAAATTACAAGGTAAATCGGGTATAAATAGGAACAGAGGGGGATGCAATAACAGGTAAATGTAGGGGAAACGCTGTCGAAATTCCAAGCAAATGACAGAAGGTAAATAAAATTCAGAAAATAAAAAGGAATATTTGACCGTGGTTATGCTTAATTAATTCTTGGGTCTTATGCTATTTAATTTATTTGTTAAGGGAATTTTGGAACGCAATTGCAGCATGTTTGACGGAGTAACGAGACAAGCAATTAATTTTATTTTGGTAAGAGTTCAATATGTTTTGCGTGTAAATTACTTTGGCATGACTTGCATATGATGTTGAGGGAGTGTCTAGACATGAGGTTGTTGATTTGGGACTAACGAAGCGCCATACAAGCCCCTCTCGGCTATGAACAAAACACAACGAGAGATACGAAAATTCCTCAACCACGATCCATTTAGACATCTCCATAACTAAATAATCAAGATTTTTGACTTTTAATAAAATAGGCTCACTTTTCAGGAAGAAGATGATACAAGGAATTGCCACAGAAAGTATAAAGGAACAGGAATTTGTGTTTGGGAGTAAAAGGGAACGAGAACTTGCCTGAGATAATGCCCTTTATATCGCTAAAAATTATCCAAAAAGCCAATGCCACGACTCCGAGCCTCTTAAATAAAAATCCAATATATTGAACCATAAAAATTATTTATTATAAACATTACCTCAAATACCTTTCATTTAATTCCAACTATTTTTGTACCTACCTGACACACGATGTCTAATTTTCTTCCAATTTTCTTTCCACCGAAATCCCTCCTCTGCCCATCCAATTTCTCCTTCAATTCCCCTTTCCTATTTATAGGCATTTTCCTACCCTGGCAGCCAAGTTTTTCACATTCCCTGAGACCATCAATTAAGCCAATTAAATCATTCAACTTTATCCTAATTCACGTGGTTGAGATTGCATAAAATGGGGTGAGATTTGAAGAGATATTGGAGCTGGACGCTCCCAACATTTTTCTTTTATCTTTTTTCCTGATTAGACTTGTGGATGTGGTGCATATATACTAGTAACATTTGAAGTCCTTTGCCCTATATCATCTACTTTAACTGCGATAAACTAACTTCCAACATATTTAGACTATTTCCTCCATTAAAGTCTCATCAATAGTAATCTCCACTCCATTTCACATACAATCCCTCCTTAAATATTATTGTTTATATCATAGCACAACCAAAATTTTAGTCTTCTCACCAATCTAACTCATTCCTTGGAGGAAAATAATATTGATCCTTCTAATCATCACATCCACCACCTCCATATTTTTTCTGTCAAAGTTTTAAGATTCTACTATCCAATTCAAAGCCTCTAATCCCCAGGGAACATATTTACTTGTATTTGCTTGTGAAAATGTGATAATCCTTACCAACTTCTAATTATTACATTTAGGCATCAATTCAGTGGTAGTAACTCATTTTTCACTATGCATGAGTACTATAATGCATCACTAAGAGGATTATTCCCCCAGTGAAAGAAATAATAGTGTAGAATTTATGTTTAAAACCATCGATATTCATTCAAGTTTGGGAAGGGCTATAATAGGGAATAAGACCATCACCACTAGAAGTGTTAAAGCATAGTTCTAAAAGGCGCGAGGCGCAAAAGGTCCTGGAGCCTGAGGCGCGAGGCGCACAAGGCGAGGCGCGCCTTTGCAAAGCGAGGCGCACCTTTTAGAAAAAAAACTCAAAATCTTGTAAAATCATAAAAAACTATCAAATTATCAATAATAACACATGTATATCATTAATGATTCATTGTCTTCAAATACTAAACTAACAACATCAAAGTTAATTCATTCATCATGCAATTTCTAAACTATAAACATCATCAAAATTCAAACTTAAAGTCTCAAACTCAAACAAGTACCAATCATCATGCAAAGTTCTAAACAAACATATAAACACTACAAGTCCACAATCAATAAAGAAGTTTTAATCATCATCATCATTATACCCTTCACCAAATTGAAAATCGTCATCTTTCGATGCCATATTTTGCTCATCCCTATTATTTTTCTTCTTTTGCATGTACTCTCCAATCGCTTATTTTCCTGATAGAGGACATTTTGGACAAGGTTTAGTAGTCTCCACAATCAATAAACACTATAAGTCCACAATCAAGAAAATGTTTTCATTTTGAAAAATACTATTTTTCTAAGTTTGGAAGATTAGCGCATTTTTTCTAAATCTGGAAGATTAACACATTATAAGGAGACATATAAGAAAATGTTTTCATTTTGAAAAACTATCTCCCAATATTTTGATAGCTAATATTCATTGTTGTTAAAATGATTTTTAATGAATTTTTCAAGAAATAGTAGGTATGTATTTTGGGGCTGGTAAAATCGCTAAATCTTGAGTTTGTACTAAAACCAAAATTCTATTTTCTTATTGTTATGGATTTTGATTTTTTAGATATTTTTATTGAATCCAAATGGGGGGTACTTTCTTATTTACATTTATGTATTAAAGTAAATGGAAGGTAAAATATAAATAAAAGAAAATGTGGACATTTACTTATATAAAAGAAATGTAAATAAGTTGCAGGTTGTAATGTATACATGCTGGAACCAAGAAGAGGAGGAATTGAGCTGTCCAAGTTTTAAATTAAAACAGTTTCATGAGGCGCACCTCACGCCCCAACACCTAGGCGCGCAAGGCGAGAGCCTCACCAAAACCGCCTCGCCTCGGCCCAGGCAAGGCGCCAAACTGGCGCCTTAAGGCACCTCGCGCCTAGGCGCGCCTTTGATAACTATGTGTTAAAGAGATTACTCAATCCACAAATAAAGTTAATCACAATGCTTCCCTATTTGTTGGAAATAATTCCACAACAAGAAACCAAATCTGCCTATTTGTTTGTGATTGAATATCTGATGCAACATATGTTTTTTTAGCATAAAAAAACATAATCGAACGTATTAACCTCATAGAACCAGAGTTGAACTTTGGGCCTATCCAAGAAATCTGAGACATTGGTAACCAAGTTGCCACGGGTGCCAATGAGACCATCGAACATCGGGCACCAAGACATACCCACACAAGGATCAAATCGAAGAAAGTGACACATCGAGGCTATATAGGAGGCTTAGCTACAAAGCCAAGGCATGCGAGGCAACAAAGGACATGGTCGAATAAGGCAACAAGCTTAGACACGTGTGTGGGATAATCACAAAGCATGGAGGACTCAAGTTGCATGAGGGAACAGGTGTTGTGTGGCCCAGAGCCAAGGTAGCAAGGTTCCAGGCCAAGGTGGCAAAGACATAGGTAGAAGCTTGTAGAGAAGCTAGGAGAGAGCGTGTGCACACAAAAAGGGGTCGTGCGCACGATACTGTAGCATGTGGTGCACATAGGCGGTGTTAGGTTGATGCTAGTTGGCACCATATGCAATTTTCTCAAGTTTGTTGGATTTTTCCTTGTAAAGTTGATGGGCTAAGCCTATAAATAGGCCAAGAACCCTCTCATTTGTTAGATGGAGAGTTTGAGATTTGAACTTGAGAGAAGCTTGAGCAAGAAAATTGCAAAGAACCTTGTAACCGAGTTTGTGGTTTAATAAAAGTGTTCTTGCCTTCTCCCACACACTCACTTGCTTACTTGAGTGTGTTTTCATTGTCCTTGCAAGTGAAGATCCCTTGGGTGAGGGAATGCCTCTAGTATCTTTTTTTTATCGAGCTATGCATAGGGTTAGGTTGACGTTGTGTCTCTAAGAATCATTCGGGTCACTAAGGTTGCATGGTTTCAATGATTGAAGAACCAGTCTGTGATGGCATCAGAGCCTTGGGTTGGCAAGGTACTAACAAGCTTGCCAGGGCGAGTTGGTATCAAGAGCAAGGTTGGAACATTAATGAACCCATGGGGTGAGCTAGTGTTAAAGTAACTCGAGGAGCAGCAAGGCTTGCGGTTAAAATGCAACGAGCAAGAGAAAGGGTGTTGAGTGGTCATGGGAAGTTGGTGTAAGGTAAGAAGGGGAGATGGTGCCATTGTAGAGTAGGCTTGCAGAGACGTAACAAAAGGTTCACACAACCAAGGAGCAAGGTAAGGTAAAGGAAATGAGCTCACGAGATGTATGGGCTACGTTTGAGGCAAGGTTAGCCAAGGTGGAGTTGGCCATGGGTGATCTCACGAACTTCATTCACTGATCAATTTGGGGAGATCAAAGGTCACGCCCAAGGGATGGAGGGTCTTGTGGAATCGATTAATGGTCAGATTGGGGCCTTGGAGTCTACGGAGACCTTGCGAGGGGGGCTATAAGGAGCCTTGAATGCCTCAATTGATGTTGTGGAACAATGTTGCAGGTCTCTTTATGTCAAGGTGATAATGCCCAAAGCTAGTGTATTGGAGTTGCGGGTTGAGAAGGCAGCCTGCAAAGCACGCGTGTCAACTAGTGGAGCATTGATGAGTAGTGGCCTAGGAGCGCCATTGTTACTACCACGAGTAGAAGTGCCTAAACCAAAGGAGTTTGTGGGCACATGGTAAGTAAGGGACATGGAGAATTTCATTTGGGCCTTAGAACAATATTTCGAGGCCATGAGCATCGTGTATGACACCACGAAGGTATGTATTGTTGCTCTTTATCTTCTTGATATAGCCATGGTGTGGTGGGGGAGGAAGTTCGAGTAAGTGAAGAAAGGGACATCCACCACAAACACATGGGAGGCATTGTCATGAACCTAGGGTTTAGCCTCAGGTTGGATTGGGAATTGGAAGAATCCGATAGAAGTAAGACTAAAAACAGAATGATTGGAGAGGCAAATTGAACAGAAATGGAGAAAGAAATTAGAGAGAAATGAGGGAGAATTGCAAAGAGAAACGAGAGGGAGATTGGGACAGAAATCTAGAGAGAGAAATAAGAATATTCAATTATCATTCAACATGCCTTTCCATCCTCTCTAGATGTGGCTTATATAGCCTCACAGCACTGCACATGCACCCATGTGCAATTACAACAGTGACCATAATTGCCTATAACTAAAACAAATATCTATAATAGAAAAAAGAAAGGAAATTACAAAATATGATAATGCATGTAAGCTAAATACTATTATATTTCCTACTTTATCCTTGGAGATCCTTCGGGGTCATGACAAGCATTTAAGACAAATTCAAGCAGCAATTCTACCTCGAGTATGTCAAGGAGGAGGCACAAGGCTACATGAGGAGGCCAATCGGCAAAGAAGACATCTACACGCACGTGCAAGAGTTCACCAAGTTGATATTGGAAACTCCAGACTTAGACAAGGAGGGGTTTTACGCCTTCATGAGTGGGTTGCAGTGATAGGCCAAGTTGGAGTTGCAACAAGAAACCATAAAGGACTTGGCGGCCTTGACAGTGGTCGAGATGCTGATTGTGTTTGGCAAAGTTGAACAAATCGAGGGCAAGATGAAAGACAAGGCCATTGGTGGGAGAGAGGCGCACATTTATGGACATGGGGGCTAGCGACCATGGTTGTCGAAGGAGCAAGACACACTAAGGCACAAATTATTGCTTGGGGCCTAGATGCCAGGAGCAAGGTGAAGTGTGAGCGTCAAGCACATGAGGTGCACATTTATTGAAAATGTTTTTAAAATACTTATACACTATTCTTTTTAACATGTATAAGGAGGCAGATGCAAACTTATAAAATCACAAATGACACCTAACTAACCCTCTAATAACAACTAATATTATTACAAAAAAAACAATTAATTTCTTTTGCAATTAGTTTCTTCTAATTGAAAAAGAGATTAGAGGGAAAAAAAATTATAGCAAAACAGACTAAAAAATAATTTATAGGAAAACAATTAATTTCTTCTAATTTCTTTTATAATTAGAAGAAAAAAATTATAACATAACATAGCACAAAAAGCTACAGAAAAACAATTAGTTTCTTTTGAAATGCAAAAGTTATTAGAAGAGAAAAACAATCAATAGATCACACAATAAAAACATTTGTTTCTTAGCAATTCGTTTCTTCCAAATTACAACAAAAAATTAGAAGAAAGAAATAAAATCTAGACTAGAACACACAATGAAAATAATTATAGCATAGAATTAGTTTCTTCTAAATTGCAAAATAAATTAGAAGAGAAAAACAAAAATAAAGCAGAAAGCATACGTGAGTAGTTCTCTACTGAGTGAACATCACTGCCAAAGGACTTGGACAAGTGGGAGACCCGGCAGACCTCTTGGCTTACACCGCTAGGTTTACATCTCACCAATATACAAGAATATGCAATCAAATCAACAAGAAATAAAATCTAAGATGACAAATGGACAAAAATAGAGTTTTAACATACTTATATATACAAGGAATGTGCCTTGCGCCTTGCACCTTGCATGAGGCGCGTGCCTCGTGCACCTACCTAGTGCCTCAAGCATGGCACTACGCCCCAATGGTGATGAGATGCACTAAGCCTTGCATGTAGGTGCGCCTTTGACAACCATATTAGCAACATGTTCATGTCCAAGACTACAACACATTGCGTGGGACTTAAGGTTGAGAACGGGACAAGTGTGATAAAGGTGGTGAATTCCATGGAGCAACTGACCGCAAGGATAGCTAGAGACATGCCTATTTCTGTGGGTCAGTGGTCGGGCAAGCAAAATATATGTCATTCCCCTTAATGAGTACAAGATGGTGATGGGGATAACCTTGTTGGACAAGATGAATGCCCTCATTACATTGCCTCCACATATTGGACAAGGATGGCCAATGTGTGGTGCCAACTAGGAGGGAACTTGGCAAGGCAAGCCATGAGGAAACTGTCTACCATGCACTTAAAGGCACAAGGCATGGATACACAATGATTGGTAGGTGTGCAAGAAGTCTAGTAGTGGGTGAATGGATTGCTAAGTGCAGGGCCAAAAGGCAACCATGGTGTCAAGAGAAGTAAGCAGAAGGGCTAAAGGAGCACAACTTGAGCAAGTCAATCTAGGGGCAACAGGGATGTTGCCAAGGTTGGTTGGGGGAGAGTCTTCACGTGGTGCCAATGTGATGGTTGCATAACAGGCCCTATGACATACCCACAAGAGGATTCAACTAGAGAAGGCAACATATCAAGGCTATATGGGAGGCTCAGACACGAAGCTAAGGCATGCGAGGCGACAAAGAACTTGCGCAAACCAGGTGGCGAGCTTTAAAACGTGCATAGGACAAGCACGGAGGCATAGAGGACTCAAGATTACATGAGGCAACATGGCTGGGAGCCAAGGCAACCAAGTTGCAAGCCAAGATGGCAAAGGCAAGGCTGGAAGCATCTCTAGAAGCCTGGAGGGTGCACACAAGCATGAGATGCATAAGGGGTCGTGCACGGGTGGGGTCGTGTGTGTGAAATCTTCCAGACATGCCTAGAGTGCGTGCAAATAAGCTCAATGGGCCACGCGTGGGTGCATCTGCACGCATGGCACTGTAGCACGCCAAATGCAATTTTCTCTAGTATTCTTGGATTTTTTCCTTGTAAGGTCAATGTGCTAGGCCTATAAATAGGCCAATCCCCCTCTCATTTGTTAGATGGAGAGTTTGACAATTGAGCTTGAGAGAAGCTTGAGTGAGAGAATTGTAAAGAGCCTTGTAACCGAGGTTGTGGTTTAATAAAAGTGTCTTGGCTTCTCCCACACACATTCTTGATTACTTGAGTGTACTTTCATTGTCCTTACAAGCGAGGGTCCCTTGGTTGAGGGATTGCCTCTAGGGTCTTTTGTTTATCGAGCTGTGAATCTGGTTAGGCTGACTTAGTGTCACCAAGAGTAACTCAAGAAACTAAGGCTGCACGGTTTCGGTGCTTGAGGAACCGGTCCATGACATAATGCTCTTGGCATTTAATTGTAACAGTGTTCTGCAGGTGATTTGCCAGCCCCACTTTGGAGAGGTTTATCATCATTAAAATGTACTAATAAATTACTGCACCTAGCACTGATATATTTATTCAATGGGGGGGGGGGGGGGCATGGCCAGAGTAAGCGTCTCATGATTCTTTCAAGTATAGATTTTTTTGCTTCTGTAAATAAAAAAATCCGTCAGCAGATCAATGGAAACATTTCTACACAATCTGGCACAACCAAAAGTAGCATATTCAGTTCCCACAAATCAAGATTAGAAAATTTTATGGACTGAAACTGCATCACATACAACAACAATGATGGCTCCATCAAGAATCCAGACTTTTTTGTCACATCCAAGAGCAGAGGTCAAACATCATTCATATCTAGCATAGTTAGTTCGCCTCAAACTTTTCATTTGGCTAAATGCATTTTAAAATGGCATGTGTTTATTGATGTAAGCTATGGCAGCACTTTGTATATTTAACCAAGATGAGGAAGATGTGACAGCAATAACTAAATAAACACACACGATAAGGTTGAGCACACTCACCACCAAAAATATTTTTTGGATATTTATTTCGTAATTCCAAAGGTTATATGTTGTTTCCTTAAAATTAAACAAAGACAAAGGTCGGCTACAACTACATGCACATGCACAGAAACACATACTCCCTCTAAACCTCAGACCAGGTGCAAGCATCACAACATCAAGATAGATAAGATGTTAAATCAAATCAATTACCTGAATTAGTGTTGTGATCCCCCCAGGGGCACCCTGATATGAATGGAGAGCAACATCAAATACAGTTTCTTTTATGGCAGGTAAAAAGTGTTTTTCTTGTAATCATTGTAGGTTCATGTACCTTGAACCGTTTCTCCTCCCATGTCACATCATTCCAAGATTTTGATTCTGGCATTTTCCATGAACTAGGAACTTGAATTATCTCCACATGCTGCAAAAGCCTCAGACTACCTACAAGAAAATTGTATTTACTTTACAGTAACCCCTAGTGACAGCAACAAGAAATGTCCTAATACGAACGAAGAATGGATAAAATTTATATTTTATTGTCAAAAAATCCTACCAATATTTAACCCTAACCAAAATAAACATCAACACCAACAGGGGGAGGGGGGTTGAGGGCATGTAGGGGGTGGGGGAGGGAAAATTACATCAAGGGATGGCACCAATCAATTGGAAACAGGCATCCCAGGCCCAAAGAGATATTTTTTATTTTTCATTGTCTTTCCATGGAACGAATATCAGAAGGATCTGCAGATCCTGAGATATTGGTAGGATATAAATGCCCACAGATTCCCCTGTATGTACAAAGGATATAAATGTCCCCAGTTAAAGAGGAAAATAAGGTGGAAAACTCAATAAAAAATAAAAGGACGCAAACCTACTTCCTAAATATAACACTCCTCACCCTTGCAAAATCTTCAGTTCCTCTCCCTCCAAAAACACCAGGTTAGACACAAGGGATTAGTTTGTACGCATTCCTCTCATATGACCCCATGGGGCATTCCTATGGGAATTGGGGGATAGCAACTTGAAAAGAAAGGACTTGGGTTGCCTGCTGGGAGAACTGGCTGTGACCAACACGCCACATAAGAGCTTTAAATGCTTGCCAATACAACAACAGTACTAAAGCATTAATTGCATTTAAGTAGAGTCAACTACATGGATTCTAACTCACCGCTATATGCTTACCAGTGAGGGCAACATATTAAATTCAAATCAAGCTCACAATGCCAGAAGGTCTTTACTTTTTTTTGCTAGATAAACATTGAGGGTCTTTACTTTCACAAGAAGGTCCTGCAGGGAGATCCGCACCTCAAATAAACTAATTATCAAACAGACTCAAGTTTAAGATACCAACAGTATATGAGAATGGAGAGTGCTTAATAGGCTTGCAAGTTTCATAAGTGAAAGTTCTGACTAGTTCTCAATAAAATTAATTTAGACATTTACTAATGAATATATATTATCAAACTAAAATCCCATTTGATCAATGCAGTTGAAACAAATTGCTGTATATGGGCAAGGCCCAGTGAAGCTAAGTTGTTCATCCATGTGCAGAGATATATTTGAATTTACTTTCATGCAATGTAAAAGCTATGAAACATGATTAAACTAGAGAAGTTTTGGTACACTAGATTACCATGTCCCATCAGATATTTTGGTTTGATTTGGCAATATTAAGAGTAATCTTGTGAAGACTGAGTTAACAAAGGAATAACCATAGCAAAGTGTAACAAATTATATATATGAAAAGTTGTTATATAAAACTCCTTTCAGTTTTTAAGATATTCAGACAATCATGTCAGAAGGAATACTGAACTCTACTTTTTGAACAGTGTTTACATATAATATCTTGATAATTCTGGGGTTTTTTTAACAAAAAATGTCTAAAACAAGTTGAGATGTTAAAAAACAGTGTAACCCACTTCCAAGGCAACTTGTGAAGTTGAGGGAAGTTGAGATCTACACATAATATGGAAAAATGGTTAGCATTCATGAAGTACAAAAGGTTCAATGTGGCACTTCAACAACAACAACAACAACATATCCAGCCGTTATCCCACTATGTGGGGTTGGCTACATGAATTCTAGACTTCTATGTGGGTTACATCCCAACAGATAGTTTGTCTAGAATTCATATTTGGATCCGACTAGGTTTTACGCTGGTTGTCGGCTACCTAACGCAACCCTCCTCCTTTATCCGGACTTGGGACCGGCAGTGGATAATATCCCCTGGCGGAGTAATGATGAAATGAAGTTTCAACACCATCTTCATATGGAGAAGTTTCATGAGACAGTGGTGAATGAAGATAATTGATATAGTTGTGTTCCATCACTTAGTTGACATGGTGAAACCAACAAGTACAATATGGAAACACAACAATCAATGTGGCACTTCCACGGGGAAAATTACATCCAAATTCCATGAGATTTCAGAGAATTCACTGTAACCCCCCTGAAGTTCAACAAATTCCATCAGCTTCTTCCCATTTTCTATGTAGCTTTAGATTCCCCTAATGTCAGCTGACTGTTACTTGGCCAAAGGAATGTTGCTGATATGCTAAAAATGTCTTCATGATACCAAAATTGGTTGTAAAGATTCAATATGTTCATGATTTAACACCTCTCTCTTTATAAGACCCAATCATTAACATATCAACAGCCAGACTAGTCAAACCCAAAATCACCCACACACATTATAACCAACACCAGTATTGCAGTTACCACCACTCAATTGCCATGCTCATAGGCGCAAATGACCAAAGATGCATGAATGGACATCTAAGGATTCACAAGAAGGACACAATATCATCAACATCCTAACTCAATAATTTAAAATATACATATATATATATAAATCAAGATGTGGCATATTGAGGGCATACAATAACAACAACTAGAACCACAAACCTTAATCCCATTAGGTGGGGTTGGCAACATGAATTCCATCATCATCATCAACTACACCTTATCCTAAACATGTTAGGATTGGAGGCACAGCACCCATGATGTCAATTAACTTTTAAATGTCATGTTGACAATACAAATCCACGTAAAAGAACGTCGTGGCAAAATTTTATGCCGAATGCCCTTCTTGAATCTTGATGTAACCCTCTAGGGAGGGAATATATTTTATATCTATACATGAAAAAGAAAAGAAAAATGCTTCATTATTTACATTGCAAATTCAATTACACAAGCCACAGACATGACACTTTATGGATCCAATTTCCAGCTCTGTGCACAACATGATCATAGCTCCATGAGGTCTCCCTTGAAGATCGAGCATATCTTCATGATGTCTACCTATCATAGGCTTGTCTCCATGAACAAGCAATTGTATTATATCTTATGCATTACTTTTGGATCTGATTTGGCCACACTGTGCGGTACTACCATGGTTCATGCCATCAAGGTAAGAATGCTCATGCCATGTGTTGACATAGCCACAGTAACCCTTTATCTAAGCACCTTACTTTTCACCATCCAGAGTGATGCTCCCAATATGCTTGCCTCTATGTCAATCTCCTACCAAAGTACAACTCCAACAACCTAGACTAACATATGGCCTAAGATCTCCTCCACTCAGGATCTTCAGGAATTACAAATGGAGGTTTGAGTTAATAATGCGTCTCAGGTTGTTTAAATAGTTTTTACTAATTCAGCCAAGTCCAACCTAGTTGCACTGGTAACTTTGAGAAGCAAAAGCAAACTGACAACCATATAATTTGAAGCAGCCTTATCTATTTAGGTCAAGTTAGCTAGAGTCACAAATCTTAGTCTTCCAACATAGTTAAAACGGATTAAACTCTACTACTCATCCAAGGAGATCCTTTAAAAGGACAACTGAGAATTCTGCTATTGTGCAGTCTAAGGACGGTTAAATGCTAACATAGCTTTACTCCCACATGCAAATAGGCTATTTCATTAAATTAACCTCTCAACCAACAAAGTAACATTTAAAGGCTACTTAGTTGTCAGGTTTTGTTATTAAGAAAATATAAAAAAGGTCAAATGTATGCAACCAGGCCCTGCATGTAGAAAGGCTACTTTATGGAATGAACCTAAGATCTGTTGGTTGATCAATATGGAGTAACTGTTACTTGTACTCCAAGGCCAATATTTATGCACGCAACAAGAAGTCTTGAAGTTATTACTAAAAAGGGCATCCCCAATGCATGAGGCTTCCAGCTTTACGAGGGCTAGGGGACGTCATTTTTGTATGCAAGCTTATCTTTCTTTCTTTTCCCTTTTTTTTTCTTTTTTTTTTTTTTGGGGGGGGGGGGGGGGTGCGCAAAGAGGTTGTTTCCATAGCTTCAACAAACCTCCCATCACAAAGGAGAAACCTCATGGCTACTACCAAAGCTCATTGTCTACATGAAAACATTATAAAAGTCAACAAATTCCAAAAGCATGAAGTGTGGGGTCAAGAGCTCTAACGGTCTATTGCATGGAGCAGTTTGGTGGTGGTTGGTTCAGAGGGTAGCAAATCTGTAGGGGGAATGGGGTTGGGGAACAGGTTTTTGGAGAGAGGAGAGGGAAGATTTTTTGAAGTTTGCATTTGAACATGACAAAGAAATAGGTAACTGGTGAGGTTAACAAATTAGGAATCAAATGAATGATGTCTCAAAAGCATGAAATGAGGAAATTGCCAGGCAAGTGTTTGTGGTATTTTAAGTTTTGGAAGGGGGTGGCTAACAAACTCCAAGGCCCAAAATCACTGCACATTAGAAGCTAAACCATATTTCCCATCATGTTGAATAACATATCTCTGAAAACTTTTACAAAGGATATAAAATTTACTTGTGATGAATGCCTCCATCCACATTTCATGCTTTGACCATGATGGTGCAACTTCTCGAAGTGGTATTCCAATTCTCAAGCATATGCTGCAAAATAACAATGATTAGCACATTTTGAATGAACCTGTTCAAGCATGTTGGAGTTCTAGTCAGCTAGGTTGGTATAACGTAATACAAAACTATGGCCTACAGTTGGTACACATCAAAGTTAAGAAGAGAATTATTCCAATTTTGTCCTAATTGTTAGAATAAATAACATGTTAAAACTAGTAACTTTCATTTCCAAGAATTTTTAAACAGGTCAAGAAAGTTGAATTTGCAATTGGTTAATGTAAATTATCTCAAAGAGAGAACAGCATCAAAACAATGGCTGAGGTGTGTAGAACTTCGAAAACAGAATTAATCACTCTTTCCTCATGGGTATAAAAAAATAAAAAGTACGGAAAATTTTATTTATTGTACTTGTTGGTTTCACCATGTCAACTAAGTTATGGAACACAACTATATCAATTATCTTCATTCACCACCATCTTATGAAATTTCTCCATGTGAAGATGGTGTTCAAACTTCATTTCATCATTACTCCGCCAGGGGATATTATCCACTGCCGGTCCCAAGCCCGGATAAAGGAGGAGGGTTGCGTTAGGTAGCCGACAGCCAGCGTAAAACCTAGTCGGATCCAAATATGAATTCTAGACAAACTATCTGTTGGGATGTAACCCACATAGAAGTCTAAAATTCATGTAGCCAACCCCACATAGTGGGATAACGGCTGGATATGTTGTTGTTGTTGTTTGATGGAAATACATGAATTCTTTACAGATATCATTTTGAAGTATTGGCTATGACAGGCAGATGCTATGTGCCTCTTGGGAAAAAAACGGAAGGAGTTCAACTTAGCAAATGCAAGACAAGCAAGCTACCATGATGAACTCAATATGCCAGAACAATTGTCTTTTATTTTATAGACACTGAGGAAACCCTTTCTCCAACTCACCAAAAATCATATAATGCAATAAGAATCACCCATTCTGCAGTTAGTTGTGACACTACCCAAGAAGGCAGTACTTCCCAAATACAAGTTGCTAAAAAGGCCAAAAAGAAAAATGGCGGTACCCAAAACATGAGGCAGTAAAGTACCACATGCTGGTAACTAAGAAATATGGTTGCTTCTGTTAGAATCCTATCTCACACACAGCAATCACAACTTACAAAAGACAGAAATTTAAAAGATATTGAGAGAACAAAATTCAACACACTTTTTCTCCCAATTTTTCATTAACAAAGGCTGCTATATATAGCAGCTGATTGATTGACAAGATCTACCTAACACAACAACTAAAGCATTTCTTTACTTAGACAGCATTCCTAGATTTAAGGACATACACACATTCACTAGATTTCTTCACCATAATTTCTGGAATTGGACTGCAAAAGATCACATCAGAAAAATCTCACACATTCTAACTCTCCTCCTTGAGATTTTTCTTGGAGATTCCAATCTTTGCTATCAACTCTTCAAACATGGACCTTCATAATCTGATTTGCAATGAACCAGCTTCACAAAATAATTCTTCTTAGCTTCTTTGATTGGACTGTTCTTCACATAAATTTGCTTTGCTCTTCCATACTGAACATGATGATTAGTAATTGAAATAGCAGAATTTTCACCATTGAAAGGTTGAGAAACTCCATCTTGATTCAATCTCATATTTGATGAACTCTTCTAGGACCAAATTACTTGATTATCTCTTGAAGGAACAATCAGCTTTTCAACCTTAACTTTTGACACATTTTCATCACAAACTAATGGCATGGAACTTAATTTACTCATCTTAAACTCCTCCTTAATTGATTTACTCCAAACACCTGATTTTGGACTATTAACATCTGAAATAAGATCGCAAATACCTGCATTACAATGCTCAATTTTCTTTCCAGCATCTGCAGAATCAATTTTCTCCAACCTTTTCTTTTCCTCTGCTGTTCTGTCTTAATTAGCTACTGTTAGCGAGTATTTAATGCAAGGCATCAGCAAGAAATGGAAGCTTCCTAATTCAGCCGATATCCAAGGATTATGATTGGCTGTCAATCAATTAGTCTCTTATATCTTTCTCTTCTTAGTTGATTTTGTGCCTAGGATAGGATCATCTAAAGTAGGAATGTAAATCTGTATATAGCCTTTTGTTTCTTTATTTATAGTTTCTAAAAGTAGGTTCTTTCTTGTATAGCAATTAGAATCTTCCTAAAATTAGTAGGAATATGATTGCTATTTATTGTACTCGTATGCTTCTTGATTGAATAAGATTTGAAAGACCATTTTTTCAGTTGACATGGTATCAGAGCCAAGACAATAGCTTTCCGATCTGTGAAACTATTGTGGCCGTTTCCTCCTTTGTTTAACTTGATCCCTTCCTTCTTTCTTCAGTCCAGCTTGAATCATGTCTAATACTCCAACCCTTGAGACTACCGATTCCAACAATACCAGAGTGGCTAAACCTTCAATAACCAGCAACAATGGCAGAAATACCAGTGGGGATCTGCCAAGCCTTCAGATAGCTTACCGTTTAAATGGTAAGAATTATTTGAAGTGGTCTCAATTGGTTCGGACCATTCTTAAGGGCAAAGGGAGGCTTAGTCACCTAGAAGGGACTGGCCCTAAGACCGATGACCCAAGGTTTGTTACATGGGACGAAGAAGACTCTTTAATAATGTCATGGTTATGGAATTCTATGGTCCCTGAAATCAGCGACACAGTGATGTTCCTATCGATGTCAAGGGAGATTTGGGAGGCTATCAAGTTGACATATTCCAAGATCAAAGATGCTGCCCAAATCTATGAGATCCAAACTAAAGTGGCAGCAACAAAGCAAGGTACTAGATCAATTACAGAATATGCCAATCTTCTGCAAACTGTGGCAGGAATTAGACCATTACCAGTGTCTAAAGATGACATGCAGCGAAGATGCTACATTACACAAGAGGTTTGTTGAAAAGGAAAGAATATATGATCTTCTAGCTGGGCTAAATACTGATTTTGATGCTGTGAGAATTCAGATTCTTGGAAAAGAAGATTTACCATCCCTCAATGAAGTTATTTCTATAGTTCGGGCAAAAGAAGGAAGGAGAGGTGTTATGTTGGAAACCAATCCAATAGAAACTTCGGCTCTGTTGTCTCTAAAAGGTCAGGCCCAAAACAAAGGAAAGGATGAGAAGAAGCCCTTTGATAGAGATAACCTATGGTGCACCTATTGCAAAAAGCCTAGGCACACCATAGAGAAGTTTTGGAAACTTCATGGGCAGCCTAATAAGGGAGGATCTTCAGGGAAGAATTCTGGCCAGGTGTATATGGTAGCCAGCAGTAACCCACAGCCTCAAAATCAAAAAGAACCCGAGCAAGAAAATGTCCCAGAGCTGAATCAAATGGAAATTGACAAGCTGAGAAAACTATTGGAATCCCTCGAAAAAGGTACAGAAACTGAGGGTGTAGCCTCACTTGCTCTCACAGGTATCTCTACCATATCTTATAGCCTATATACTTCAGAAAATAATTCCCCTACCTCATGGATCTTAGATTCTGGTGCCACTGATCACATGACACCAATTTCAACCCATTTCAGTTCTTATATTCATTGTCCTAGTTCTCGAAAAATCACCTTAGCAGATGGTTCTTCAACCACTGTGGCAGGCTAAGGTGATGTGATTCTTAATCAGCACCTCACCCTTAAAAATGTGTTGGACGTCCCCAAACTTTTTGCTAACCTAATATCTGTTCATAAACTTGTTTCAGACTCTAATTGCAATATCATATTTTGTGCAACCCATTGCGAGATGCAGGAGCAAGGCACGAGGAGGAGGATTGGACTAGCTAAAGAGAAAGCAGGCCTGTTTCTTTTTTAGGAACCTAGAGAGTAGGGAGGACAAGGGAAAGATCAAATCATATCATGTTTAGCTCAGTTTAATAAAAACCAACTGTGGTTACATCACTACAGATTAGGTCATCCATCTTTTTTCCTTCTCAAAAACATGTTTCCAGATTTATTCAAGGGCCTAAGTACTGCTGTCTTTCATTGTTCTGTATGTGAAATGGCTAAGCATCGGAGATCCATGTTTACTTCCTCAAATAAAAGGTCTTGTTCACCTTTTTCCCTTATTCATAGTGACATCTGGGGTCCCTCATCTATGTCTAATATCTCTGGAGCAAAGTGGTTTGTAGTGTTTATTGATGATTATACTCGAACCTCATGGCTATATCTTTTAAAAACTAAGGCTGATGTAAGTAATGTGATTCCCACATTCTTCAACATGATTAAAAATCAGTTTGGAGTGAGCATTAAGAGGATTAGATCAGATAATGCTAGAGATTTTTTCAATCATTCCCTATCTGATTTTTTCCTAAAACAAGGAGTCATACATGAATCATCTTGTCCCTACACTCCCCAACAAAATGGGGTGGCTGAAAGGAAAATTGGGCACATTCTAAATGTTACTCAGGCACTTCTCTTTCATCATAATGTTCCCAAACATTATTGGGAGGAAGCTGCTTTAACAGCCACATTCCTTATCAACCGCTTACCATCTCAGCTTCTGGGGTTTTGTAGTCCAATCCAATTACTCACTAAATCATTCCCTGATTGTCATATGATCAGTCTAAGTCTGCAGCCTAGGGTGTTCAGGTGTAGTGCCTTTGTTCATATTCCTTCTGTTAGCAGGGGTAAACTAGACCCAAGAGCTGTAAAATGTATATTTATTGGGTACTCAACCACTCAAAAAGGTTACAAGTGTTATCACCCTCCTACAAAAAAATTCTTTGTGTCAGCCAATGTCACCTTTACAGAAGAAGAGTCCTATTTTCATCAATCTGATCATTCATCTCTTGACCCAAATCAGTCTATGGTTCCTACTCCTACTTGCCCAAATCAACCATTGTTTTCTTTACCGGCTACTAAGCCAGAGAATACCCAGCAAACAGGAGTGACAGAATCATTCCTGAAATCCCCTCAGCCATTATAGGTTTACTCAAGAAGAAAAGGTGTTGAAATTCCTATACCAGATCCAACATCCTCCTCCACAGAGCCTACTCTTGCAGATGACAAAGCTACTGATTCTCTCAACTCAACCTCAGGTAACATCCTCACAGAATCCCCAATTGCTGCTAACAACAGCCCTGAAAATCCCAATCTTGTGACCCTTGAAACTGCCGATCTCCCTAATGATTTGGATTGGCCTATTGCTCTTCGCAAGGGAACTAGAGCCTGCACCAAACATCCATTACATTTGTTTCTTTCCTATTCAAAATTATCCTCTCCTCACAAAGCTTTTCTCACTACCCTGCATACTACCTTTGTTCCAAAGACGTTTTCTGAAGCAATAGGACATAAGCAGTGGAGAGAAGCCATGGAAGCAGAGATGGCAGCCCTACAGAAAAATCAGACCTGGAAAATTGTTGATCTACCTGAAAGAAAGCACCTTGTAGGCTGCCGGTGGATTTATACTGTCAAGTACAAAGCTGATGGCTCCCTAGACCGCTATAAGGCTAGATTAGTGGCCAAAGGGTATACTCAGGTATATGGTATTGATTATTTAGACACCTTTGCTCCTGTTGCGAAATTAAATATAGTTCGGGTCCTTTTATCCTTAGCAATTAACCTTGGCTGGAAATTACATCAATATGATGTCAAAAATGCTTTTTTACATGGTGACCTTGAAGAGGAAGTGTATATGGACATTCCTCTGGGATATGAGCTTCCTAATCAAGAAAGGAAGGTGTGTAAGTTGAATAAAGCCCTATACGGCCTGAAACAATCACCCCGTGCATGGTTTGGTCGTTTTACAAAAGCAATGGTTGCTCAAGGGTTCAAGCAAAGCCAAGGAGATCATACTCTATTTGTGAAGCATTCGGTTTCAGGGGGAGTCACTATACTTATTGTTTATGTTGATGATATTGTGGTTACAGGGAGTGATGAAACCAAAATGCAACGGCTGCGAGAATGCCTAATTCGAGAGTTTGAAATTAAAGACCTGGGGAGACTAAAGTATTTCTTGGGTATAGAAGTGGCCCATTCAAAAAAATGTATCTTTATTTCTCAGCAAAAATATATCATCGACTTATTAAATGAAACAGGGATGCTGGGATGCAAAGCTGTGGACACCCCAATTGATCCAAATCACAAGTTAAGAGAAGCTCTAGGAGAAAATACAGTGGATATAGGGTCTTATCAAAGGCTGGTTGGGAAACTCATCTACTTACCTCACACTAGGCCGGACATCGCCTATGCGGTTGGAGTAGTCAGTCAATTTATGCACAGTCCGAGAGAACCTCATTTGAAAGCAGTCTATAGGATACTTCACTATCTTAAAGGAGCACCTGGCAAGGGAATTCTATTTAAAAAAGGTGATGATTTGACTCTTGAAGCTTACACTGATGCAAACTATGCAGGTTCAATGGTGGATATGAGATCAACTTCAGGTTATTGCACTTTCCTAGGAGGGAATATTGTGACATGGAGGAGTAAAAAACAAAATGTTGTAGCCCGATCTAGCGCTGAGGCAGAATTCCGGTCTATGGCTTTGGGTATTTGTGAGCTGTTATGGCTAAAAATTATTTTGGAAGACTTAAAAATTCAATGGCAAGGTCCTATGAAGCTCTATTGTGATAACAAATCTGCGATCAGTATAGCCCACAACCCAGTTCAACATGACAGAACCAAGCATATTGAAGTGGACAGACATTTTATCAAAGAAAAATTGGACAATGGTTTGATTTGCACTCTTTATGTCTCCTCTGGTGATCAAGTAGCGGATATTCTTACAAAGGGATTACCTCCTATGGTATTCCGAAGACTTTCTAGCAAGATTAGGATGGATGATATCCATTCCAATCTTGAGGGGAAATGTTAGCGAGTATTTAATGCAAGGCATCAGCAAGAAATGGAAGCTTCCTAATTCAGCTGATATCTAAGGATTATGATTGGCTGTCAATCAATTAGTCTCTTATATCTTTCTATTCTTAGTTGATCTTGTGCCTAGGATAGGATCATCTAAAGTAGGAATGTAAATCTGTATATAGCCTTTTGTTTCTTTATTTATAGTTTCTAAAAGTAGGATCTTTCTTGTATAGCAGTTAGAATCTTCCTAAAATTAGCAGGAAGATGATTGCTATTTATTGTACTCGTATGCTTCTTGATTGAAAAAGATTTGAAAGACCATTTTTCCAGTTGACAGCTACCATATCACTTCTAGTACAAAATACATCAGATTTCAAATTCAAGACAAAGATATTGTTTTCCATTATTGCTTATGCAATCTAGCAACCATGTGAATCAAATATAATGCAGAGATTTCTTTGAAATACCACAGAATGTCCCTTGTTTATCAATTGTGCAACACTAAGAAGATTTTTCTCAAGCTTTGGTATAAACAAAACATCTGAAATAAGTTTCATACCTTTCTCTATCTGGAGTGCAATTGAACCTTTTCGTTCAGCTTGTACAACCTCTCCATTTCCCATTATGACTTTGGTTTTGATTGATCTATCCAAGAACCTAAAGAAGCTTGCATCTTTGGCCATATGGTTGCTGCAACCACTGTCAACACTCCAAATGTATTTTTCTAGTGACTCACAAACATGAGATGCAAAAAATAGATATTCTTCAACTTGTGGTTGTTCATCAATGAAATTGGCTTGCTGAATAGGTTGTTGGGCAGGTTGTTGTTGAGTTTGATTTTGCTTTGCTCAGCAAAATATTTCTATATGACCTCGCTTCTTACAAAAATTGTATTGAACCTTTTTCCAACATCTATCTTCAGCATGACGTGTCTTCCCACAAGTTCCACAAGGCGGAAATTTTCTTTTCAGCATGACCTCGCTTCGTTTCATCATGGAACACAACTATATCAATTATCTTCATTCACCACCATCTCATGAAATTTCTCCATGTGAAGATGGTGTTCAAACTTCATTTCATCATTACTCCGCCAGGAGATATTATCCACTGCCGGTCCCAAGCCCGGATAAAGGAGGAGGGTTACGTTAGGTAGCCGACAGCCAGCGTAAAACCTAGTCGGATCCAAATATGAATTCTAGATAAACTATCTGTTGGGATGTAACCCACATAGAAGTCTAGAATTCATGTAGCCAACCCCACATAGTGGGATAACGGCTGGATATGTTGTTGTTGTTGTTTTTATAACCATCTCTGTTTTCGTCTTGCCCTTCCTTTATTCTTAGTGGAGCTTTTCCCTTATGCTTTGCTTGGAGAGCTTGGAAGGCTCCTTCAGTAACACCTCATTGAGACTCTTTGCTCTTGTGCTTGCAGCTTAGAGATAAGTTCTGCAACAGTAAGAGTCCTGAAGTCACACGATTCTTCTATAGCTGAAATCTTGGACTCAAACTTATCAGGGAGGCTTATCATGATCTTTTCCATCACCTTTTGATCTGAAATAGACTCACCATAGAGTCTAATCAGATTAACTATTTCCATAAGTTTAGCATCATAATCTTTAACACCTTCAAATTCCTTCATCTTCAAGAGTTCAAACTCTCTCTTAAGAGTCAAAAGCCTGACTGCCTTAACCCTGTCACTTCCCTCAAATTCTTCTTTCAATTTGTCCAAGGCCTCCTTTGCCGTTTCACAGGCCATTATCCTAGCAAAAATAACTTCTGAACTGTAGAATGAAGGCATGTAAGTGCCTTGGGACTCTTGGTAACTTGCTCCTCATGCTTCTTGATTTCATTCAAGGTAGCATTTTCTCTCAAGGGTGGAACACACGTTGCTCCTTGCTCTACTACATCCCACAAGTTGAGAGCTTTCAAGTAGATCTTCATTTTAATAGCCCACAATTGATAATTCTCACCATAAAAAATGGAGGACCAGCTGCAGAGAAGCTTCCTGATGCCATAACAAACAACTTTCAAATTTTTGGTTTAGTGAAAGGATGGCTGACTTGTTTTCTCTCAAACACACAATGTTTAATCCCCACGAACAAAGAAAAAAAACAAGAGATTATGCCCACAACCCTTAAGAAAACAGCTCTGACACCATGTTAGAATCCTATCTCACACGCAGCAAACACAACTTACAAAAGACAGAAATTTAAAAGATATTGAGAGAACAAAATTCAACACACTTTTTCTCCCAATTTTTCATCAACAAAGGCTGCTATATATAGCAGTTGATTGATTGACAAGATCTACCTAGCACAACAATTAAAGCATTTCTTTACTTAGACAACATTACTAGATTTAAGGACATTTAGACAACATTTCCAGATTTAAGGACATTTAGACAACATTCCTAAATTTAAGGACATATACACATTTACTAAATTTCTTCACCATAATTTCTGGAATTGGACTGCAAAAGATCACATCAGAAAAATCTCACACATTCTAACAGCTTCCATGAGTACAAAGACAAACGAGCAAAGGACAAATTCCATTTTTTTCTCATTATTTCTCTTCTAAGCAAGAAAATTTGAAGAAATTTAACCAACTATAGCTCTTGCGGCAATAGGCATTTATAAATTACAATATTTGGTGGCCTTTTGGTATTGTTTGCCCAACTGCAATCAGAAACAAATGCCAAACTGCATTTGTCCACTTACAGTGAACTGTTATTTCATAATTTTCTGAATAGTCCAACAAATATCCTCTTGGAAAATGTAATATAGGCTCATGTTGTTCACAAATAATGCTTTTCATAAATAGAATACATTCTATTTTACATAAGTAAGGGCCTTTTCAGTAATATACTAGAGATCAGTAAAATATCTGTGGGAAAAAGGAAACGGTATTCCTTTATATTTTATTGATGTAAATAACATAATTTATACAAGAGTGTTCCTAAAAATTCTCCTAAGTTTTAGAACTAAATTACAATCTCTACCATTTAGGACTAGATTACTTATCTTATATCCAGAACTAGAATACAACAATTTAAATATACAACAAATAGATAAAACACAAAATAGATAAAAAAAAAGTAAAAAGATAAAATCTTATCTTTATCTTGATTCTCGGTCGTCTCTTATCTTCACCGCTTCTTAATCTCGTTCCAACACTCCCTCTCAAGCTGGGGAGTAGATATCAATCATACCCAGCTTGTTGATCATGGCTTCAAATTGGGTATTTAGCAAACCTGTTGTAAAAACATCAGCTACTTGATGGTTCAAAGGAATATATGAAATCTTCAATAGACCACTATTCAATTTTTCCTTTAGGAAATGCCTATCAATTTCAATATGCTTGATTTTTTCATGTTGCACCGGATTGTAGGCTATACTTACAGCTAATTGATTATCTCCCAAGAGTTCGCCTTTGTATCGAAATTTTCAAATCTTCTAAGATAATCTTTACCCATAAGAGTTCGCATACACCTAGAGCCATAGCTCTAAATTCCGCCTCAACACTAGATCTAGCCACCACCCCTTGCTTTTTACTCCTCCAGGATATCAGATTTCCTCCTATGAATACACAGTATTTGGTTGTAGATCTCCGGTCAACTAGAGAACCGCCATAATCAGCATCTATATAACCTTGAAGCTTTAAGTTTGTTCCTGGAGTGAATAAGATCCCTTTTCCAAGCATAGCCTTAAGATAACATAAAATCTTCCTTACTGCTGCCATATGTTCTTTATTAAGATCATGCATAAACTGGCTGACTAGGATGACAGCAAATGATATATCAAGCCTAGTATGTGATAGATATATGAATCACCCTACCAAGTGTTGAAATTTCCCTTTGTCCACTTCTTGACCACCTTTATTAGCTTATAATTTTGTATTGGGATCAACTGGTGTCCTTCCTCCTTTTCCTCCTAATAACCCTGTTTCATCAAGCAAATCCAAGACATATTTTCGTTGTGATAGAAAAATACCTTCCTTTGAGTGTGCTACTTCTATACCTAAGAAGTATCGTAATTAGCCAAGGTCTTTGAATTCAAATTCCTAAGCTAAGTTTTGTTTGAGACAGCCTTACTCAATTGTGTCATTCCTTGTCACCACAATATCATCCACATAGACAAGTAAACTATTACCTTCTCTCCAGTATGCTTGATAAATAGGGTGTGGTCTCCTCGGCTTTGGTGGTATCCCATAGAAAGCATGGCTTTTGAAAATCTTCCAAACCATGCACGAGGGGACTGTTTGAGCCCATATAGGGCTTTCTTGAGTTTACAAACCTAATTCTTCCCATCTCCTTCATATTCAAAACCTGGAAGGATTTCCATAAAAACCTCTTCCTCTAAATCTCCATATAAGAAGGCATTTTTGACATTAAATTGTTGCAATTTCCATCAAAATTTAGCTGCCAATGCTATGAGAATTCTCACCGTAGTCATTCTGGTCACAGGAGCAAAAGTTTCTAGACAATTGATACCATAAGACTGAGTATAACCCTTGACCACTAGGCGGGCCTTATACTTATCAAGAGTTCCATCAGCCTTGTATTTGATAACAAAAATCCATCTGTAGGCCACTAGTTTTGTATCCCTTGGTCTAGGAACTAACTCCCAAGTTTGGTTCCTCTCTAGTGCATCCATTTCTTCTAACATGGCCTTTTTCTAGTTATGATCTTTCACAACTTCTTCTACTGATTTGGGAATAGCAATTGCATCCAATGATGTTAGGAAACTTTGATGTTGAGGGGATACACGATGGCATGATAGATAAGAAGCTAATGGATGTCTAGGAGTTCTGGTTGAGGTTGAGATATATTGGAGGTGGTGGCTAAGTCCTTACTTGGTGTAATTTCAAGACTAATATTAGGAGCTGATGATGTGCTTGGTTGTAGTTCTTCAATGGATTGCCTTCTCTTGTACACATAAGGAGAACCTTTATATCTTATAGGAGAACTGAGCCTCAAGTGAACTTGTTCCGTAGGATAATCAGTTGGTAAGGGTTGAGGTGTCATAATAGGGCTAGTATCTTGGGAAGGAAGACCTTGACCGGCTGCTCTTGTTTTGAGATTAGTATTTAGAAACTCCCAGTCCATATCTACAGGTTTGATATCTATTGGCCTTGTGGGAATAGGAGCAAAATAGGACTGAGATTCACTAAATGTGACATCTTTTGAAACATAGAACTTTCGGCTATTTGGGTGGTAGAACTTATACCCTTTTGTGTTGGAGAATATCCAAGGAATATGCACTTAAGAGCCCTAGGGTAAAACTTGTCTCTATGGATTTTGAGTAATGTGAACAAAACTACACATCCAAACACTCTTAAGGGTAATTGAGTATCAAGATTAAGGTCTAGGAAAAATGAAGTTAAATATTGGAAAGGACTTTAACGATTGAGAACCCTAAATGGTACCCTATTAATGACATAAGTAGCAGTCAACACTGCTTCCCTCAAAATATATTTTGGCACATGATGATGATGAAATAAGGTTCGGGTGACATTGAGAAGATGATGCATCTTTCTCTCTACCACCACATTTTGTATGGGCGTATCAATGCAAGATGACTCAAGTATGATACCCTCTTGTTGGAAATAATTGTGCGAGTGTTAAAATAATCCTTTGCATTGTTTGTTCTAAACCTTTTTATGGTAGTCCCAAATTGGGTTTGAATCATTTTACAAAATGTGATCAACACGGACCCGATAGCAGTCTTATCTTTTAGAAGAAATATCCAATACATTCGAGTACAATCATTGATAAATGTAGTAAACCACTTTTCCCCAGAACAACTGGGCATTTTGGACGGCCCCTAAACATTAGAATGAATCAAGTAGAATGGTTTTGAAGATAAATTGTTACTAATTGGAAACGAGACTCCATAATGTTTAGCAACAATGCATTCATCACACCTAAGACTACTGGGATTTAAAGAATTAAACAAATCTGAAAATAATTGTTTTTACACTCTAAACGGAGGATGACCAAGTCTAAAATGGTGTAACCATATAGAAGATAAGTTAGAGGTTGACTGGGAGGAAGAAGAAAAAGCCACAAGTTGTTGTTGTCTCCTTGCAGAACAATCATTCTCCCCATCCAAGATATAGAGCCCATTTCGAACTTTAGTCACACCAATCATCTACCCCATTTTCTTGTCCTAAAACTTACACATTGAAGGTGAGAAAATAGCCAAACAGTCAAGATTTTGGGTTAGTTTCTGTATAGAGAATAAGCTGGTAGTTAGAGCTGGAACATGAAAAACTTGTTCAAGGGAAAGCTAAGAGTTTAATGATACTTTGCCTTTACCTAAGATAGGGACAGTGGTTCCATTGGCAATCATGATATGTTTGGTAGGCTCAAGGGCATCATAGGTCACAAAACAATGAATATTATGAGTCATGTGGTTGGTAGCCCCTAAATCAAGGACCCAACTGCTATTCTTACCAATTTTAGAAGCCGAAAAAACTATATAGGAAGGGAAGTTACCTTAGGAGTTGAATTTACCTTGGGAGTTACCTTAACAGACCATGGAGAAGGTTCCTCCGTCTTGAAATGTCCGGAGAAAGGCCTTTAACTTACCTAACTCCTTTGTATTAAGTTGGGTAAAATTAGCTTCTACTTCCCCTTTATCAACCTCCTCTTCTTGTTCCTTGTTAACATGAAAACTTTGGGATTTCATGCTCTTAAAGCCTCTAATCCTACTCAAGACTGTCTCCTTCCCATGCAGTTTAAAGCATGTTTCCCTAGTATGGCGGGGCTTTTTTCAAAAGCTACACCACTGTGAATCTCAATTAGTACTGGGGTCGCGGTTCTAGAAGCTTGATCCTGATCCGCCGAGGTTCTGAAACCCTGATTTTCTAGCTTTATTTCCTCTGTCTTCTTGCTTGCTGATCACTAGGGCTGATCCCTCGGTGGTATGTTCAGTTAGCATAGCATATCTTCTATTTTCCTCATTCCTTACAATTGCAAAAACCTCATTTAGATTTGGGAGTTTATCCTTACCAAGAATTTGCACCCTTACTTGGTTGAATTCAAGATTGAGTCCAGCTAGGAACTCAACAATTCGGTCTTGCTCAATTATTTGATTGAGTGTTGCAGCATCTTTTCGGCATACCATCTTAATGGGTTGATATTAGTCAAGTTCCAGCCATAATCCTCTCAAGTTGTAATCCGTGACTGTGAGTTGGCTTTGTTTAGTAGATGTGATCTTTGTTTTGACTTCAAAGATCATGAAGCATCCTAGGTTTTGGAGTATGTACGTTGTATTGTCTCCCATAAGACTTTGGTTGTGCTCAGGAACATAAAGTTCCTACTAATTTTTGGTTGCATAGTGCCCCATAACCAAGACATGATGCGAGAATCATCTATGTCCCAGGCTATGTAAGTTGAATCTGTTTCCATAGGAGGGTTTCCAATTAGATGATTACCCTTTCCACAGCCTTTAAGAAAAGTCTTCACTAATTGGGCTCATTTGAGGTAATTCTTTCTGTCCAACGTATAAGATGGATGGACTATAGATAATTCAGAGGCGAGAAGAACTTCACCAACTACTGGAGAGTGATCTGACTGGTGTCCTTCCACTAGATTTGTCTCACCGGTTGTAGGATTTGGACTTGCTACATCTGATAATTCTGCCATCACAATCTAAGGAATGCTGAAATCTTGAACGGTTGCCAAGAAGGACCATTCATAGCTTGGAGAAGTCGGTGCATGTCTAAGGTCTCGACATCAAGTTGCACTGACGCTTCTGCTATCTCTGTCTCCAATTGATCCGCAAAGGTAGCAATGCCTTGTGAAAATCTCAAAGGCTCTCCCCCCGCAGACTCACGAGCCTCCTCAATTGGCTACAGGATCACCGACAAAGGGATTGAAGACGGCTAGTGTGAGGAAACAACCTCCTGTCTTGATCTCTTGTTCTATCTTTGTAAAAGGTTCCCAGAACCTTCATCCCCAGTAGCTCTTGCTCGCTACTCATGCTCCCAGGCCAATGAGCACATTTCTTTGCAGCCTGCTCCCTTAAAGCATTCTTCAATCGATTCATCTTTCCCCAATCAAGGACGGTATGTTATTCGGAAGATTCTCCTAGAAAGGATCGCATCAGGCGACTACTGCTCCGAGAGAAAATCTAAGCCTTCTTTGGGATGAGTCCAATGCGCGCGAATCTCTAATCAAAGGGGAGGACCAATGGGGACCTTCAAGGACCACTAGTTATTTAAGGACTCCCGCATCCAAAAACTGAGCCAACACTTCATTATTGCACACGCTCTCCTTTTGGTCTTTTTTCGCGCTCTTTTCAAAAAATTTCTCTGTCTTCTCCTCCAGAACAGCTCTCATTTCTTCTTTCTAGTCAAGGCATGCACCCAGAGTGAGCCTTGGCTCCTTCAGAATAACTCCCCTGTCTTATCTACTCTTCCCTCTAACTTTCAACCAGAGCAAAAAGTAGGGAGCCATTGTTGTGGCATAGCATCCTAGGAAAGTCCTTCCCAAGTAGCCAGTGCATCAGTTGTCCTTTCATCCATTTAGCATTAGTTCAAGACCAGCTTCTCAAACCTGCATGTCATAGTTCCCCCTGATTGAGCCATGCTCCCTGAAGGAACCCAAGGAGATACGTCCCTCGCCTGCATTATCTCGCATAGCCTCACAGCAATGTGGCTCGCCTGTTTTAGGCCCTCTTCCTTTCAAGGGTCCTTCCCCACCGAGGAAGGGGGTTTCTCCCAAAAGCCCTTTTGAGCTTAACCTCGAGACAACACCACGAACGAGGGAGACGCACTACCCTTTCTCAAGAAACAGCACCACGCCCTCGCATGGGCGTCATGTGTCCCTGTTAACCTAATGTCCATAAACAGCCCCCCAACTCTCCAATTACTAGAAGAGAGAGTCCAGACAGGTCTAATCAAGCACCACACACTTACACCAAAGCCAACACTGCTAGCAATAGCAAACATCCCTCCAGCACAACATTTTTACATTTTCTACTGCTACTACATCTTGCACTACATGAAGACCTCATTTGACTTAAGCATCGGATGGCTCGCGTAGGAGAAATCCCCGCGTGCCTCTAACTACTTTCTGTCTTGCATATCTGTCCATAATGTGAAGGATCTCCTAACGTCAAGCAACAATCCTAGTCCCTTCGATTCCACAGCTCCCCAGCCAAAGGATCGAGCCCTTTCCGAGCTAGTGGATCAGGTCTGCCCCGGACAACGTCCTTTCCCTCGAGGTCTTGTGGTCAAAGGCAGGAAGGCCAAGGGACACCTCTCGTTCTTCTAGCTGCTCATTGAGTTTCCTCACAGCAAACAAATTTTAATTGTTGTATTCCCGCAACTACAGTACAACATTGGTTTTAGCACCTCATCCCCTATTTTATTTGAGATTTATACTAGGTTTCGTGTTTGTTGTATCTGGGCACCTATTGGTGTTGTGTAGGGACGTTATTATGTTGACTATGATGCTCTTGTCTTTATTTGAATTAATAAAATTCTACTTTCTTTCAAAAAGAAAGAAAACAATATAC
Organism: Diospyros kaki; assembly: GCA_036245055.1. Classification (NCBI taxonomy): domain Eukaryota; kingdom Viridiplantae; phylum Streptophyta; class Magnoliopsida; order Ericales; family Ebenaceae; genus Diospyros; species Diospyros kaki. The sequence continues at coordinate 25,726,571 of BSEG01000002.1, forward strand.
AAAAAGGCAAAACTTAAAAATCTTAAAAACACCAATTACACCAAAATATCTACAAAGTCGAGAATAATTGGAATAAAGCTGGGTCAATTTTGGTTGTATGCTAGTTATGAGAAATATAGAAAAGCCTCCCAAGACCAAGATGGTCTAGAGGCACCAAGGGTACCTTGAGAAAATCAAGCATTCAATCCAAGTTCCCTTCCCCCTCCTAACTAATAGCCAAGAGCATAGTTGTTAAACATGCGCCTAAAGCACATGTAGGCACACGCCTAGGCTCAAGGCTCAACTCAGGGCACCTCGTTCTATGAGGTGCCTGCCCGGATGCTAAGGGGCAAGGCAAACACCTTTTGCTCCCATGTAAGTTTTTATTTTTTTTTTTGTTGGACTTGTTAAAATCAAACTAGTATGACTAGAAAAAATTAAAAGAAATTTTCAGCTTGCTTTATGAGGTGTCTGCCTAGGGCACGTGTTGTTAAACGTGCCCTAAGGCACGAGCATAGTTGTTAAACGTGCGCCTAAGGCACACGCCTAGGCTCAAGGCTCAAGGCTCAACTCAGGGCACCTCATTCTATGAGGTGCCTGCATGGGTGCTAAGGGGCAAGGCAAACACCTTTTGCTCCCATGTAAGTTTTTTTTTTTTTTTCTTTTTTTTTTTGTTGGACTTATTAAAATCTAACTAGTAATGACTAGAAAAATTAAAAGAAATTTTCAACTCGCTTTATGAGGTGCCTGCCTATGCACTAAGGGGCAAGGCAAACACCTTTTCTCCCATGTAAGTTTTTTTTTTTTTTTTTCACTTGTTTAGACCTAACTAGAAATGATCAGAAAAAATTAAAAGAAATTTTAGAAAATAATAGAACACCTAATTATTTAGTTAAATAGTAATGGTTATTGTTATTTATGATTTTATATGTTTGCATTTACCTTTTCATAGGTATATTGTTACTGTTTTGCCTAATGTAATAGAATGCTAGAATTATGGGAGAAATCAAGAAGAAATAAAAGATGATTTGGCAACAGTTAGTTAATAGGACATAAATGTAACTAATTGTAATTTCTAAGGGTAGATTTGACTTTTATGAGTTAGTTATTTTTCCCTTAGGTAGTTCCACCCCTCTAGTTTATAAACAGAAGGGTGCGGAGGTCAGTCTTATCATTCAATCAATTGTATCTTTCATTCCTTGAGTTCGGATGCAGTGAGAGGCGAGAAAGAGAGCTGTGCGTTTATAGTTCTTGTTGTCTTCGGTTAGAGTATTGTATTCGAGAGGCAAGGTAAGGTGGAAGAGGGGTGTTCTTGTACTGGTTTCTCATACGTTTCTAGTGGATTGATTGCTTCTTGGATTGCTGGATGTAGTGCCATGTTAATGGCATGAACCAGAGTATATCATGTGTGCTGCAATCTGGTTTGGTTTTCTTTACGTTTTAATTCTGTTTTTATTATCTACTTTTTGTCTTGAATGTTGTTTGATTTCGGTAAGGTTCTTGAGTGATTCTTGAGAGATTATAGTTCTCAGTTTTAACATATATATTGAAAATAATGATGTATAAGATTTTTATATAGATTTTTTAAATGGGCACCTAGCATCCAAAAGGCTCATGCCTATGCCTTAAGCCTAGGCTCCAAGCACTCTTGCACCTTAGTGTGCCTTAAGCCTTTGACAACCATGGCCGAGAGAGAGAGAGAGAGAGAGAGAGAGAAAAGTTTACTCTTTAACTTGAACAAAGGCTTACTCTCTCTTCTCTTGCTTTTACAAACTAAAGCTTCTCTTCCTAGAAAAAATTGTCACAACCCCAAAGGCATATTAGTAATAGTAGATTACATGTATTTGTTAGGTGTTGTACTTTACGACTTTACTTGTTATACCTTTCAATTAGATAGCCTATAAATACGCTAAAGTAGGAGAGAAGAAGGCATTGATGAATATAATTAACTTTGTTTCCCTCTCAAATTCTCTCTCCCTCTTTGTTTTGTCTAGACTCTCCCCCTTTCTTCTAAATTCTCCCTCATTACTTCTGATTTCTCCCTTCATTTCTGTCTAATTCTCCTTCGGATTCTTTCAATTTCCCATCCAAACCCTAGGTTGTGACATTTGGAATTAGAGCCACCCAGTTCTCGGCTGTGATTCTAGCAAAAGCAGTTAGGTTTGGTCACTGTAATCCATTGGCCCACACTTCTTGGCACGATTCCAAGCAAAGTAGCTAATCCTTTGAAGGTGAAGCGAAGCAAGCAATTCTATACTAAAACAAAACTGATCAAGTCATGGGAGGTGATTCAGGAAGCTGAGCTAGCGGTGATTCTCAGGCTACTAATTTCTCAATTCCAACGCCGTTAATTTCTTATGCAGGCTAGTAGCGATTCTCAAATTGTTGATTTCTCAATTCCAATGTTGCTAGTTTTCGATGCAGTGAATTCTAGTCATTCTTGTTCGAAATTGAAAGGCGAAGTGATCAGGAGATAGTCAATTGTGAATAGAAAGCAGAATTGGAGGATTGTTGATTTACATGCGGACCATCGACGATTGTTGATTGATCCAAAACAATCGATCCTAATCCTAGCTGCATTTGAAGGCAATTCAATGACAAACTCAATCATCTCAGATCTTAGTGTCGATAAATTTAGGAAACGATTTTAGATTAGAGTCAGGCATAACTTAGCAGCAATTCAGTGCAATTCAATGGAGCCAATTCATAGGAGGCATCTGCAATTCTAGGCGACTCATAGGAACAAATTTCGAACCAGAATTCAGGAGATTCCAGAGCAACAGGTCTCAATAGTTGGATTTGATACTGGCAATATCGTGAGGCTATTCCTCTGTTGTTAATTGAAATAGTGCTAAGTGATTTTTGGCGAGCTAGATCAGAGTCAAGATATCTTTGGAAATCGCCCTTGCAGGAAGTTGGATTAGAATCGACTTTCTCGATTCCTTAGGAGACTGCAACAGAGCAATTCCTTGGTTGTCAACTCCTTCTGCTCTAGTTAATCAAGGTCCAGAATTGAAGGCGAAGTAGATCCAGATCTCAGCGGATTCCATTTGAGGCAAAATTAGGTTGGCTGATATTGAAGCCGCTGAGGAGGCGGGCCAAGTTTACCAGACTGAATTTAGGTTTCTAAGGAATCCTTAGAAGCTAATCCAAAAGCTATTATAGAGGAGAATTTACAAGGATCTGAACTAAGAAGATGGATACAAGAATTGTGAATATTTTGGACAGAATTGGCAACACTATGGACAGAATTGACAGCAAATTGAAAGGTTTATAAAGCAAGTTTGATGAATTTTTTATAATGTTTACTAAGAAGGATCAGGTTAGAGATGAGAATTACAAAGAAGAGCTTAATAAGCTAAAACAAGAGGACTTGGTTATGGAGTACTGTTAGGAACCGGGCAACCGTGAAGATTTGATTCTGCCTTGATTGATCTGTAGAGCCGCAAACACGAACTCCTCCAAGTCGGTCCACACGATCGGCCGTTTCCACGAACGCCTTGAGTAATGCTAGTAGCCCTAGGCGCCTCCAATGAGAGATCCGAATTTTTCCTTAATTTTCCAGCTTCTTAAGTGGCCTATTTATAGAGTAAAAACCCTAATTATGCCTTCGGAAAAACCCTAAACGATTTAGGTCTGGCCCATAATCATATTAGGCCGTATCTCTCTTTTAATTTGTGGAACGGACTCGACCCAAGTGTGTGACCCCTTAGGTCCACCATTAGGCTAGATGTAGGGCCAATTCTATTGGGCTATATGAAGGCCCAACTCCTTAGAATAATTAAAGTCTTTTAATTAAACTTATGGGCTTCATAATTAACTCATCTCATGGGCTTCTTAATTAAACTCTTTAATTAATAGTTTTAGAATTAATCATATTAATTCTAAAACCCTACATATCATGGTTAACGTCTAGCAACATGCCATGAACGTCTAGCCAACGATGAAAAACACGGATCTTTTCGATTGCAATTACCGTACAGTAAAATCCTTTCATCAACTATGTCCCGATTGAATTTAGGGTATGGTTTTATGACGAAACCCTAGTCATTCAACAACTATGTATCCATTCCAGATTTATGACTTGTTCGATGAAATCAAAACACCTTTTGATTTCCATCTCACCTTGGCCAAGGATTTCCTTAGTCATGAAATCATCGGAATACATAGGACATCTTCTCATCTTGTCGATAAGTGATGAATCCTATTTCGACATTCACAAGCCTTCATATGTGATAAGGTTACACCAGTGATAATTTGTTAATGACTCCATTGGAATCCAAAAAGAACGAAAGCGTAACCAGTCAAATATAAGACTACCATGATGTCTCAAGTCTAAGGACCAATCTGCACTACTGCAACACAGAAATTCTAATTCGACAATCAACAATTACCATTAGGAATTCTGTAGCGGGTCAGTTCAGTGTACTTATTCTTATAATAAGCACCCACATATATGCACTAGTGTCCACACACCAATGTCTATGAAACAAAACATTCTCCTAATTGAGCATGCATCATATGTGCTAGTCTATCCGAGTTATTAATGTCCAATCCTAATAACTCTACGACTAGGAACATTTAAGATCAAGGCTTATAAGGAATATGTTTCATGATCGTCATCTCTATGCACGACCATATTCCACGAGCCTATCTGATCTATGGACTTTGTCAAATATGGAAATAATAAAGACAACCATCAATGACAAATAAAAAAAATAATGTCTTGCAATAATAATTGATTGAAGATAAAGAGTCACAATATAAAATATGATCAATTACATGTAAATATAATTGGCTTGTGGGGCATATCTCTAACAAGTACGTGGTCAGGTTTGAGAAATTGAAAGCACTTGTGTTCAATTCCCATCCAACCTTAACCAAGTCTTATTGTGTATTGAAATTCATTAATGGTCTTGATGATGGGTTGAGGCCTACTGCGAAAATGATCTATCCTGCCATAGTACAACAAGTAGCTAAGAAGGCTAGGCTACAAGCGTTGGCATTGGAATCCATTTACAAAAAGCATGGGCTGCTACCTAAAAGTTATCTTAAGAGCAGCTAATAGATTGAAGGAGCTTCTAAGGCTACATATCAAGTAGAGTAGGAATTTGAAGAAAAATCAGAGTTGGACCTGCCAGTTGTAACTAAAGACTTCGGCAAGGAAGAGAAAGCAGACAAGGATATCAGTGAGGAGCACATTTTAAATTTGTAGGAAGCTGAGGAAGTAGCATTGGAAGATGAGGATGGCGATGAAGATAGCTTCCATGCCACTGATGAGAGACAAGATGCAACGAGGACTTGGACTAAAGGAAGAAGTCATAGGTTGACGAAAGGAATTCTTTCGCTAGAACTTCTGTTAGGAGGAATGGTTTTGAGAGGGTCCTAAGGATATTGTTCCTTTGCCTTTGGTTATGAGGAGTTCATAGCTTGGGTTAAAGTAGGTATCAAACAATCCTTGGTACTGGTTTTGGCATAAAAGGAACAATTTAAGCTAACTAAACAGAGGAATTGCCATAAGGTTTGGAAGAAGATGGAAGAAAAGGTTGCTACCAGACTACTTATTGTTACAACTTACTAGCATAATTATTGTATGAAGACCTTTGAGGTATATATTTTACTTTCGCAGGAAAAAAAAAAAGGAACAGAAGCGTGAAGAGGAAGAGACCTAGAAGGAGAAAGAAAGAAAGAAGGATAAATCAAATAGCAAAGACAAGGATTGGATAAAGAGCAAGGCCAAAAGCTGTGAATTCTTGGGGACAAAAACTCTCTCAAGAAGGGGAGAATTGTCACAATCCCAAGGGCATATTAGTAATAGTAGATTACATGTATTTGTTAGATGTTGTACTTTGCTGTTTTAATTGTTGTACCTTTCAGTTAGATAGCCTATAAATAGGTTAAAGTAGGAGAGAAGAAGGTATTGATGAATGATAGTTGACTCTGTTTCCCTCTCAAATTCTTTCTCCCTCTCTATTTCATATGAACTCCCCCCTTTTCTTTTGAATTCTCCCTCATTTCTTATGATTTCTCCGTTCATTTCTGTCTAATTCTCCTTCGGATTCTTCCAATTTCCCATCCAAACCCTAGGAAAACACTAGGTCATGACAAAAACAAAAACAAAATGGCACCTCACCTACAAGGTTAAGGCTGCATAAAATTGGCATCCCCTAGAACTTGCAATGTCAGAGCTTTGCACACTTGGTTCACCTTTGATAGCTCCTCACCCACATGGAGAAAACCCAGACAATACCAAGTCACAGTGCAACTCTCTACCCAGCCACACAGCAAAGAGGAAGCTGATCAAAAGACCCCATGAACTTGCATTTGAAAATATATGCCTTCTGTCAATAGTACAATTCTTACCATGAATTACAGCCCTACACCAACAACCCCCCCCCCCCCCCACCACCACCACCAAAAAAAAGGGGGAAATAAAAAAATAAAAGGCTTGGAGGAAGCTTTAGAAGTCAACTTTAGGGGAAGAAAACCTGCAGGACACACAATGCCACACAAATGGTTTTTCCCTCAAAATGGTCAGACTAGGACCAAGTCCACCAAATCACATCCTTCGTCATTCTTAGATAATGGAACAGCTCCATTAAAGCCTCCAACTCCCATCACTCAGCTTACTGTAAACCAATATTCCAATACACATGAAAGTCTTCAAAATCAAGGCATTCACTAATGTTGTCTAATTGTTATGCACCACACGAGCAAGAGCTGGTTAATCTTCTCCAATCTCAGATAAGCACAATTGGGATTCAAAACTCACTCTCCCCTCTTCCCACTTTAAACTCAGCTAATTACCTTAGCTCAGTTGAGGATAAGACACATGATCATATGAGACACACAATCATACGAGAGCCATCCCATTATCAAAAACAACTTAGGGAGAACTTTCGTAAGTCAACTAAGACAATTTGAACCCTATTCCTCCTCCCTTTTCAACAAACCACAATTGCCAGACCACTTAAATTTCAATCATAAAACCCTATCTAATCAAATCTAAGTCATCCTCAAGTCTTTTCCCCACATTGTTAACCTTTGAGAGTTAACTAAAACCCTCAAAGACTTCTTGAAGGACCTTTTCTGCCTTTCAGGGAATCAAAGCCAAATCTAGCAGAAAGTCATCTCAAAATGATATGAACTCTCATCTATGAACCAGATTCCAAAAATTAGAAGCTTTTTCGTGATCAATACCCTCCAGAAAACCCCATTGAAGGCATATTTAGGCAAAGTTTCCAAGTTATCCTGCATCATAAATCCCTTGCCAATAATTTAAATATTGTGAATAGTGGCATGAATTGTGTAGAAAGGCTAGGCAAGCTATTCTCATTAAGTCAGAGTATTTACCTCCCTCCCTGCCCCCACCTCTACACGTAATAGATATTGCTTCTCCAGTTTCTAAGCATTTTCTCATATGTCTCCATCAGTATTCTTCTCCAACCCATAACTCAACTCAACTCAACTGAAAACATTTATGAACTACCTAGATCTAATCCATATGGATCACCCTCCATTCTGCTTGTCAAAGCCAACTCTTTTATTGTTCTCTCTAAAACCCCAGAGCATGTAAACTCAAATAGTAGGAAAAGAAGCCACTAACCCCAAATAGAATCTAATTCTTTGACAAACAACAAAATGGATATTACAAAATCCAACTACCCCATATACTTGAAGAGGCAAGAACCAGAAATAACAACAGAAAAGAAAAACAGGTGGTCTCACTTATTGACACTTCAACATGCCCTTGAGTAATTGGAAAGTAACCATAAGAATAATAGAGAAACAGAGATCTCTAAGTCCAATTAAAACTCTTTCTACCAAGCCTCACCCAATTAAAACTATAATATTAGGAAGGTGAATGTTGCTCCTCAAGGGACATACATATCCACATGATCTAGGAACCTCAATTGATACTACAAGTATTTTGGCCATGTTAAAGGGAACAAATGAAAAATTTTGTACATGGCTAATGCTAGATCATACCCCAAAGAGAGAAAACAAGTTTAAACACCAAAAAAAAAAAAGAAAGAAAAAATCCTTGGCCTAGAAAAGGACTTACTCAATAATTGATTGGCGTAAGACACCTGGAAGCACACCATCTCCGATTGGGGCTGTTTGTATTTCAAAAGGATATGCAGTGCAGTCGTGCATGTCTTTCCCCCTCTCATTGTTGCTACTATCATTGTGATCCTGTAACCAAATTTCAGAGAGGATTCAACAACTTTAAATTCACTAACAAAAGAAGCGTAAATAATATATAAATGCACATCAGAAGTGATCAAACTTCAAGACAATTAAAATGGTTCCATAAACCTAAAAATTTTGAGGCTTTCCACTGGCAATGCTGGCAATGCAACATCAATGCAAAATCCACAAAGCTTGTCAACTGCATTTGATCGGATGAATTCTTTGGAAATACACAAACTATGCAATAAATAAACCTTGAAACATGCACCAACTATTTCTTATCTCAAAATTTCAATGGAAATACACAAAGGGGACCCCAATGGCATGCTTTTTTCTTCCTTTCACCAAACATCTAGCCTCACAACAATATAAAAGCTTAAGGAACTCTTATTAGCACAACTCATGCACCCAGAAGGGAGAGAAGACAGGCCAATTCTTCCATTCCTGCATTGTAACTTAGTAACTTATTCCCCCACATTTTGGATATAAAATGGAAATTAGCAATGCACTATCTTTGCCAAATTATCAAGGGAAAAAATGGAATCTAAAGTAGTACACAGAAAAATAAAATAACAAAATAAAGAAAGAAATAAAAGAAAAACCACCCTGGCATCCTAACTTTGGGAATTGCAGCTGTACAAAAATAATTACATGCTCCATCAAAGAAAAAATATTGGTAGAATCTCATCCAGAAGGGCTTTGAACTTCCATCTTGTCATATTCATCACATTCCTATGCACCTCAACATCATACAAGAATGCAAAGAATCATAAGCAACCTCAACTTACATACTAGAAAGTTCTAACTAAGAGAGGCTCTCATATGCAATATCCAAAATTAGAAAATCAACAACCAACTGATCCTTGATGATAGCAACATGAAATAAGGTAGGTCAAATAGAAAAATGTAATGGCAATAAACAATTATAGGGCCAAAAATATCCTCATCTATTACCTAGAGAAAAACATATAAAGTAGCAAGTATTATAGAAACATAAACCTATATGTGTGTGTGTGTGAATCATGAATTCATGATTAACTGCAATTTTCCACTATTAATCCTCCATCCTCAAAATTCATATCTCTACATATTTGGAAACTGTGTCACAAGCTTAATCTTCCAGCACCCATGCATCAATTAAGCTTCTCAATTTAAGCTCGTCCTTACTCCTCCTAAAGGTACTGTTAGCTTAAAAGAACATATAAGAGAATGGCAAAGGAAACACTCTAAGGGTGTTTCGGAAAGGGATCTTGTATTACCCTCCAAATGATCACACCTCTCTTGGATGCTTTCATAAATGAAGCCTTCCCCTATTTATAGGCATCCATGGTAAGAAGGTGTGGCTAGGGTTGTACCACATGTCACTCATCTAATGTGCGTGTAAAGATAATTACACAACTTACTAGGAAAGTCTAGAAATATCTACAATATCCTACTCTTCTTTAGAATCTTCTAGGGACCCTAGAATCTTTTAGAGAACTCTGGTGACCTCAAGAATTTCTAATACCTTCTAGCACCATCTAGCATTCACTAGATACTTCTAGAATGTTCTAGAATAATCTAGAAGCATCTAGAATTCTCTAGAATTTTCTAGATCTCTCTAGAAAATTTCACATTCTTTGAGTTACTCTTACACTTTAGGTGTGTTCTCTATTATAAATAGCTAAGATCAACAACCATTGACACTATATCTTTGACAAAAAAGGGTATAGTACACTAAGTACCCCTGAAGTTTGACAAAATGACAGAAGCCCCCTTGACATATTTAAAATATCATGGACCTCCCTTGAGATTATTTATCATGAATCATTTACCCCCTTATAGTGAATAAAAGTTTGTTAATTTTTTCAAAAATGTCCAAACTATCCTCCATTCTCTCTCTCCGCTCATCCTCTCTCTTATGTATTTACAGACAAAAAAATTTAAAAAAATAAAAACACCATTGTGGTGGTTGGCCACCACTACCATCATCAACCACCACCTTCAGCAGAGGAACTAGGTTCCTCCAATAAAGTCGCTAAAAGAACCCAAGTTTTTAGGCTCCTTCAGTTGAGAAAGAAAGAAAGAGATAAGCACTTCTAATCTCCTCCCTCCACCGCAAGCTCCATCGCCACCATACCATTACAAAGCATTGCATTACCACCGCGCTCCATCGCAAGCACCATAGTCAGATATTACAATCTACCACTACTCTTCACCATTCTAACCGGTCTCCATTTCTCTGATCAATCATGACAACGAGCATTGCTACCTCCTCTATGACACCGTGGTTAAGCCACCACCACCATCCCCTAATCAAGCACCACCAGATCCATCCTTAATCTCTCTTCAGATGGCAACTATCGCCATCACTGTCCAACATTGCTAACGCTATGTGATCTCTCTCTCTCTCTCTCGTGTCACCATTAAGTTCTTCGATTTGCAAAGAAAACCCTTCTCTACAAATCGAAGGGTCTTGATTTGCAAAGATGGTGTTGTCGTCAAAGAAGGGGACAGTCCCTAGAGAGGACAATCTGCGAGAGAGAGAGAGAGAGAGAGAGAGAAGACTGAGAGATTGAGGGCAAAATGGTTATTTTATGCAATAACTTAATGGTAAGGGAGGTCTTTGTCATTTCGAATATGTAGAACGGGTGAGCGTTCCCTCTTTTCATCTTTTCTCCATGGTTTTCTTTGCCCCTTGGTGAAATCTAGTCTTCGTGAGCACATATATATGTACTCACTTGCATAAGGGGTGAACTGATTGGTTACAACCAATAGTTGAGATCAAAGTAGCTATTTATTCAAGTATGTTGTTGTTGGTGTTTTTGGATTTATGAGTAACTCCTCTTCTCTTGATTCTTTCGATTGTAGTAGTATAGCTTATTAGTCTTCTTCTTTGCATTGAACCTCAAATTTTCTCTTTTCACCGAAAACCCCAAATCTGATTGTTCTCGTGAACCAACATATAATACTTAACCAAAATAAAGGCAATTGAAAATGCATTGATTGTGAATTTAACACGATCCCTTCTTTTTTCTCCTCCGCTACAAGTATGTTACCAAATGATGCAAATCTCATAGGTTTGAACAATAGTTGTTCATCGCATTTCACAATCCCACAAGGTAAGAGTGAACTTGTCGCAATCAGACATGAAATTGTTGGTTCCCGAAGAAAGAAATAAGGAAACTTGGCTAGCATCTCAAAGAGGGTTGTTAGTCAAGCTATCCTTAATTTAAGCCAATAATATCTTCAACTTTTGGGAATTTCTAAATCTGTCTTTTGAAATCTTTCCTATATTGTTCAGGAAACTTCCTATTTGTGTATAGTCAAATCTTTCCTATTGTTTAGCCTTCGTAAATTCTTCCTATGTTGTACATTCCTCATCTCTATAAAAGGACTTGTATTTTACGAATGAAGTAATGAAAAATATACTCAGTTTTCAATTGGTTTCAAAGCCATAATGATCTGCCTTCATTATCATTTTAATCTAGTCAATAGATTGTGTGCCTTCATTGCCACAATATTGTTTTTGGTTTGATTCCAGTTTACCAGCCATTAATCTTCTCCACTATGTTAGAAATTTCTAAAACCACTCCTCCTCCTATGGCAACGGGAGATATTGTTCCGCTTGATCCACCTACGAGAAACATCTCAACTAGTGAATTGCTGGGAATGCATCATTCATACCATCTCAATGGTAGAAATTACCTACAATGGTCTCAGCTTCTTATGAGATCCAAGATCTGGCAAAGGGATCTCTTCTACAATTGAGGAAGAGTTTGAATTGGTGGGAAAGAGAATTGAGAGAATTCGAGAAAGAGAGATAGAGACGAGTAGAAGGAAGAGAGAGAAAAGAACAATGGAATAAACCTCACATGATCCCCATCCTCTAATGATCTTCTTATTTATAGGAGAGTTACATTTTAGAGAATTCTCCATAACAAACTCTCGGCAGTTAGGACCCAAGTGGCCATGTGTGCTTGGGGCTCTAATTACCCCTATAACACTCCTAATTACAATCATATCCCACCCCTAATTATAGTAGTGCCCTCGAGCTATGACACTTGTGTCTTTTCAGTGTGAGCATTGTTTTCTAGCCAAACAAACCCATAACAATCACCCAATCCATCCTTACACACCTTTCAAACCCTTTTAACTTATTCATAATGACATTTGGGGACCTACACGCATTCCAAATTTGTCTGGTGCAAGATGGTTTGTCACTTTTATTGACAACCATACAAGGGTTTGTTGGGTATATCTTATGAAAGAGAAATCTGAGGTTTGTGCTATCTTCCAAAGTTTCCACAAACTCATTCTCACTAATTTTCAGTCCCCTATTTGTATTCTTAGGACTGATAATAGCCGTGAATATTTTTCTCATTCCTTCATCCAATACCTCACCACTCCATGGGATTTTTCACCAAAATACTTGTCCCTACACACCTCAACAAAATAGGGTGGCAGAGAGAAAAAATCACCATTTACTTGAGGTTGCTCATTCCTTAATGTTCATCAGTTTTGTCCCTAACAAGTATTGGGAGAAGCTATCCTAACTGTTTCTTACCTAATAAACTATTTACCATCCAAAGTCCTCAACTACCAGACCCCTTTGCACACCCTTTTGGCCACATTCCCTCATGTCTGACTCTTAAGTTCTCTCTCCCAAGGTGTTTGACTACATTATGTATGTTCACCATGTCAACCCTACTCATCACAAACTTGAGCCAAAAGCCCTCAAATGCATCTTTATGGGCTATTCCCCGACTCAAAAGGGATACAAATGCTACTATCCACTCTCACAAAAGTTCTTTGTCTCTTGTGATGTGACCTTTGTTGAAGACCAATTCTTTTATCCAAGTGCTTCCATTCAAGGGGAGATATCAAAGGAAGAGTGTCATTGGGATCCCATTGTTTCTATGCCTATTTCACTTCCACCTATCTCTCTTTCACCTTCTTCAAATTCTGACCTAACACAGCCTGTTGTTCCTGATCTCACCCAACCAGCTACCCTTAAACAGCCCAAACCAACTTCTCCAAAGTGGAAGGAAGTTGTTATGGAATAAATAAAGGCATTGATTGGAAACCATACATGGGATGTCGTAGAATCGCCCAAAGACAAAAAAGTAGTGGGATGCAAGTGGGTATTTACAGTCAAATACAAGTTAGATGGGAGTATTAACAGATACAATGCGAGATTGGTAGCTCAAGGGTTCACACAAACCTATGAAATTGATTATGGGGAGACATTTGCTCATGTGACAAAGCTAAACTCCATAAGGGTGTTGCTATCCCTTGCTGTTAATTTGGGTTGGGAACTATTTCAACTAGACATCAAGAATGCTTTTCTCAATGGTGAGTAGGAAGAAGAAAATTATATGAAGATTCCACTAAGTTTTGAGAAAGGAGGAAAGGTTGGAAAAGTATGTAAGCTGTATCGTTCGCTCTATGGATTAAAACAGTCACCGAGAGCCTGGTTTAAGAGGTTTAGTTATACACTTACAAGGTTTGGGTACAAGCAAGGGGAAGCAGATCATACTTTGTTTACTAAACATGCAGCTAGTGGAAAACAATCAATTTTGATTGTGCATGTGAATGATATTATAATCACTGGTGATGACATTCAAGAAATTGTCGCACTTAAACAACGATTGAGAGTTGAATTTGAGGTAAAAGACTTGGGCACCATGAGATAATTCTTAGGAATCTAAGTAGCCAGAAGCAAACAAGGCATTCTAATCTCCCAAAGAAAATATACACTTGATCTCCTAAAGGACACTGGAATGCTAGGAGTCGACCAACAGGTACACCTCTCGAAAGAAACTGCAAATGGAGGATAACTAAGAATGATCCCCCTATTGATAAAGGAATATATCAAATGCTAATTAGAAGACTTATTTATCTATCTCTCACTTGTCCGGATATTGCTTATGCTGTGAGTATTGTGAGCCAATTCATGCACTCACCTACTCAATAACATCCAGATGCAGTATATTACATCCTGAGGTACTTAAAGGGGACACCAGGGAAAGGGCTACTATTCCAGAAAAATGAAGCTAAAGGAGCTGAAGGTTTTGTTAATGTTGATTAGGCAGGTTTTGTGATGGACAGTAGATCAACATCTAGGTTTTGCATAAAATTGTGGGGAAATCTAGTCACCTGGAGGAGTAAGAAGCAATCAATTCACCAACTGGGTTTTGCATAAAATGTTGATTGGGCAGGATCGAGATTTGAATCTCTTATTAGCAAGCTGGGAATGAGGGACATCTATTCACCAGCTTAAGGAAAAGTGTTGGAGAATCAAAAGTGACAGCAATATCTTTAGTGTTTATTCCTTTTCATATTGTAATAAATTTATAGTTTAGGAAATCTTTCTAATTTTCTTACAATCAACCTTCTAGATTAGGAAAGGAACCTTGTAGATATTATATCATCCTAGAATAGGAAACCAATGCTTTATATTCTTCAGCATCCTAGATTAGGCAATGTCTTCTGTATATATAGCTAAGAGAACAGTGAAATTAATGAGGATTGAATTCACTCTAAAACCCTATTTTGTTCAATTTAGAATCTCCTTTTATGTATATATATTCTTGCCATGTATGGTAAAATCATATGAATGAAGAAAATTCCCTTTCTCCACAAACTATATCTTCAAATTTACCATGACATCATCCACATTTCTAGTTTTACCAAACTAACATTACATATACTTAGAATTCCTACTCGCTTGAAGCCTTTGGATTCTAAAGGACCCTCCACAGTTTGAACTAAATATTAAAGCCCTTTTCTTTTTTTTTTTTTTTTTTTCTTATTCACTAAAACAATATGATTTGCTAACAACATACACCAAGACACTTCTTCTTAGATATGTTTTGTGAATTCATTCATCACAAAACAAAGATGATTCATGCTTATAATAATATGTATCTTTTCTAAAACACTCCCCCCCCCCCCCGGTGCACAAGTAGGAAAACGGAAAGAAGAGAAAAATGAGTTTCTTGTTTCTATTCATGGTGTTATGCACATGAAAAACACTCCCCTAGTGCACAAGTAGGAAAATGGAAAGAAGAGAAAAATGAGTTTCTTGTTTCTATTCATGGTGCTATGCACATGAAGGAAGAGTACTTAAGAGCTACGGGATCAAACTAAGGCCAAAAGGAGCTGAAAACAAGGTTTTGGTAAAATTTTTGTTTTGTAAAATGCACTTACCTCAACTTTGGGGGGCTTTAAATGGAAATAACCCAAGCAATGGTGCAACAATTAGTGTCATGACGTTATTAGAATTTTGACCAAATTTAAACATTTAAGCCTTCCAGTCAAGTAATTTTTGTTTTTGGTATTTTTTCTTTTGGCAGTAATTTCATATCCAGACATTCTAAAGTAACCAACTTTCCTTGTTGTTCCATAATGTCACAGCCCAAGTGCATGACTATAATTAGGGGGAAGATATAACTGTAATTAGTAGAGATTCTAAGGCTAGTAGGACTCCAAGCGCACATGGCCACTTGGTCATAACTGTCGAGAGAGTTGGTTAGAAGAATTCTCTAGAGACGTAACTCTCCTATAAATAAGATGAATGTATGAGACTGGGGATCATGTGAGGATTAATACCACTATTCTTTTCCCTCCTAATTCTCTCAATCCCTCTCTCTTTCTTTCCCTCTCTTTCTCGTGTTTGTCTTTCCTGCCTATTCTTTGTTCTTCCTCAATTACAAAAGAACCTTCCTGTCAGATTCGAGATCTGACAATTGATATCAAAGTCGGTGATCCGACCAGAATAGGTTATGGCAGAAGGTACTAGGGTGAAGCAGATGGAGTCACAGTTGGATGCGATTGAAGTGAGTATGAGACAGAGCTAGGAGCAGGTGGACGATTGTCTGGAGACACTGGAGATGGGAATTCGGCAGACTCAGAAGGAGATAAACCAGAGTAGATCGGAGAATGCGACCAATCTAGATCGGGCAGTCAACGGAATTAGGGAGGA
Source organism: Diospyros kaki (assembly GCA_036245055.1). Taxonomy (NCBI): domain Eukaryota; kingdom Viridiplantae; phylum Streptophyta; class Magnoliopsida; order Ericales; family Ebenaceae; genus Diospyros; species Diospyros kaki. The sequence continues at coordinate 25,742,709 of BSEG01000002.1, forward strand.
ATTTGTTGGATTAAGCAAGCAATTGAGTGTCGCCTTAAGCATGTTTGCTCAGCAACCTAATGCCAGCTTACCAATGGACTTCCCTCCCAAGGCCTCCCTAGCGCCAATTCTGTCGACGCTGAGGAATAAGTTGAGGTCTCAAGATCAAATGGAGATAGGGGACAGGGGGGAAATAGAGGAGAAAATTTTCAATAGGAGAGTTGGGGGAGCTCACTCCACACTTAAAGGACCAACAATGGACATCCCTGCGTTTGAACAAGATCGGCCTAGATGGTGGATTCGATGGTGTGAGAGGGTGTTCTACTAGTATAGAGTGGTAGAAAGGGAGAAGGTGAACATAGGCACCACTTACCTAGACGATGTGGCCGATGCTTGGTTTCAAAATTGGAGCAGAGGACGGGTAGAATGGAGTTGGACGGAATTTGTGAGTGGCCATGTAGCAAGTTTGGAGAGAAGACTTGGACCGATGTTATAGAAGAGTTCAACAAGCTCAAATAGAAGGGAACGATAGAGGAATATTAGGTAAGGTTCGAGAAACTAAGATCCTTACTCTCCTTGTCTCACCCCTCCTTGGATGAAGCCTATTTTGTGTCTAGTTTCATCAGTGGGTTGGATGATCAGATCCGACCCACCATGAAAATGCTCTATCCAACATTAGTTGGGCAAGCAGCAAAGCAAGCCCACCTTCATGAGCTGGCCCTAGAAGCTTTCGCTAAAAAGCATAGGCTATCCCCTAAAGGAAATCGAGAGGAGACTTCTTACAGTGGGACAAATAGGGGAAGTACCCAGCCATGGTAGAGGAGTGGATCAATGGGAAGAAACCAATTGGCCCCAATCCCAGCCAAGGCCTTGACCTTGGATTAGAAGAGGTGTGACGCTCGGATCTTAACCGAGAATCAAACTTTCATAAAACTTGCATAAAACTCCAAAAAGACATACTTTATATCATTTATACATAGTTTAGAGTTTAACATAGAAATACTTTGTTCTAAAACAAAGAAACACTGAATTTAAACTTTTGTAATCCCTTTTGAAATATCACCACGATCCACGTTCATGCTCCAATCTTCTTAATCATGGCCACCTAAAGGGGACAACGTAAGGGGTGAGATAAATCTCAGTAAGCACAGATGAACTATAAACGTGTTATGAAACATGGCATAACATGAACTTGAAACTTAAACATGAGGAGACACGATAGGATCTACCAACTTATCAAGGTAAGAACCTACGTGCGTAGCGCTACTAAACTCCGGTCCCGTAACTTACTTGAAGACCACATAAACATGATTTCCATGAGTTAAACATGTAGATAGTTCATATCATATTGTACTTACCTTGAAACTTGGTTGGAATCCTCTTTGATCCTCTCAATGAAATCACCTCGAAACTACTTGGAATGATTTGTAAGCAAACCCTATGGCCCTATTTATAGTGTAGGAAAAGGAGTTCTATTCTTATCTTTCTTCTTGTTAATTACTTAAACCAACTCAATTCCTATCTTTCTTCTTATTAATTACTTAAAGTAATTCAATTCCTATCTTTCTTCTTATTAACTACTTAAAGCAATTCAATCCTTATCTTTCCTCTTATTATCTTATCATATCTTAGAAGAATGGTGTTGAATTACATAAGAGTTAAATGATATTATGTCATTGCTTAAGTCATAGGTTAGTATGATGTCATTGCATATGTCATATATTAGCATGATGTCATGGCTTATGTCATAACTTAAAGAAATCAATTTATTCATATTCATGTAAATAATCCTCAAGAGTATTCTAAAATTCGTATGTCATGGTAGGGCTAGAATTTAGACTATCCAAACTTTTCATTTTGGTTCCCAAACCATGAAACTAAATGACGTTTGGGTCCCTTAACTATCATAACTCAAAATTTCACCCTTAATTTAGAAACTAAACTTTTACTCGAGACTTCCACAATCAATTGAAAATGTCCTATTTCCTCAAGTATTTGAAGCGAATAATCTCATATATTTCATCATATTTGAGTCCAAAAATCTCGGGTGTTACAAGAGGCAAATGGGGTTTTGTTTCCGTTGTGGTGAAAATTTTGGGCAAAGGCATCAGTGTAAGAGGATGCTACTAACTATGAAGGGTTAAGGAGAAGAAGAAGAGGATACTAAAGAAGGAGAGGAACCTAAAGGGCAAGTTGAGGAAGAAGGAGGGGAAATTTCCATACACACCTTGCAAGGTTGTGCCTCGGGCAAGGTATTGCAAGTTAAAGGAATGGTGGGGAAAAGAAAGTTGGTGGTGCTCATTACAGTGGCAGCAACCATAGTTTATTAGACGAAGAAACGGCCACTTCCCTACAATGTGAATTGCAGGAGACTCCTCCCTTGTCTGTGTTGATAGCTAATGGGAGCAAGATGATGAGTCAATTCTTATGTAGGGGATTCCAATGGGTGATGAGTGGACACGAGTTTACAGCGGATTTGAGAATTCTCACATTGGGAGGGTGCCATATAGTGCTAGGGGTCGATTGGATGAGGATAGTGAGTCCCCTAGTATTTGACTTCAAAACTTTGGAAGTCACCTTTGAGATGGGGGAACAAAAGGTCACTCTTAGGGTCTGTCCAGAGAAAGGGGAGTACAAGGTAGTGTCAAGGAAGAAACTACAAAAGTTGCTGGAGCAAGGGGGAACCTCAATTGGGCAACTACACTCCCTATATGCCCTAGAGACAAAAACAGATGGGAAAGAGGACCAACACCAAGGCAGACCAAGGAAAAGATGGTAATCCCTACCTTGAGCCATGGTATCAGCCACCCCACAGGTACATTCCTATGAATCGATTCATAAATTGTTGATGGAATTTGAGGAAATCTTTGCCAATCCCACAACCCTTCCCCCACACCGGTTCCTTGATCATTCCATTCATCTTAAATCCAATAGTAAACTAGTTAATCTAAGAGCCTATCGCTACTCCCCTGTTCAAAAGGCCAAGATTGAAAAACTTGTGAAGGATATGTTGAACAAATCCTTAATCCAATCAAGCCAAAGCCCATTTGCCTCACCATTTCTCCTAGTTAAGAAAAAAGACGGATCATGAAGATTTTGTGTGGACTACAAACAGCTAAACTCCATAACCATCAAAAACAAATTCCCAATCCCTATCATCGAAGACCTTCTTAATGAACTAACAGGAGCATCCCTTTTTTTCTAAATTAGACCTTGCCTCAAGGTATCATCAGATTAGGATGAACCCAAATTACTGTCCAAAAACAGCTTTCAGGACTCACCAAGGACATTATGAGTTCTTGGTTATGCCATTTGGACTCACGAATGTCCCTACAACCTTGATGAACCACATAACCAATTACAGAGGAAGGGAATCACCAAGTTGATGGGGTTTGATTACTACATTCGGTACAGAAAGGGGAAGGAGAATTTGGTGGCAGATGCGTTATCAAGACAGGAGAACACAACTACTTGCCATGCCATATCAGCCATGGTCTCGGATTGGGTACAAGGCATCACACACAGTTATGAGCAGACCTTGTGGATTAAAGAGATGCTCACTAGGCTGGCAGTACACCCTCAAGAGGAGGTCGGGTATTCATTCAAAGGGGGACTCCTAAGATACCACGGCAAGGTGGTCATAGGGGAAGATGAGCAACTCAGACAACAAATCCTTCAATCATTGCATGACTCCCTTATAGGAGGCCAATAGGGGCTGAATGTCACATGTCATAGGGTGAGGCAACTCTTTTACTAGTCGAGACTAAAAAGAGATGTGACCAAATATGTGCTTCAATACACCACCTGCCAACACTGCAAACATGAGCAAGTGCCCTCTTTAGGCCTTCTGTAGCCTCTAGAGATACCATCTCAAGCTTGGGAACAGATCACCATGGACTTCGTAGAGGGTCTGCCCAAATTTGAGGGGTTCGATACTATCCTAGTGGTAATGGACCACATAACGAAGTTCAGCCACTTCATCACCTTGGCACACCCATTTACTGTTACAGAGGTGGCTAGGAAATTGATGGATTCAGTATTTAAGATACATGGGCTACCAAGGGCTGTTGTCACTGACAGAGACAAAGTATTCACAAGTCAGTTCTAGAAAGCACTATTTCAAGGATTAGGAATCAAACTGCAGATGTCTTCAGCCTATCACCCAGAGATCGATAGACAAACAAAGTGTGTGAATCAATGTCTTGAGACATACTTAAGGTGCCTAAGCTTCACTAAACCCGAGAGTTAGAGTAAGTGGATGGCATTGGCCTAGTGGTGGTACAACACCAACTTCCACACAGCTCATAAGAGAACCCCCTTTGAAGCTCTATTTAGATACCCTCCCCATATAATTCCAGCTATTATGCACTACACTCCAACTGAAACTTCAACTGATCAGTACTTACAGGCAAGGCAGAAGGCACTGCAGGTTATTAAGAAGGAGCTTGCCATGGCAGAGCAAAGGATGAAGCAAATGCCTGACAGACACCATTATGATAGGACATTTGAAGTAGGTGAGGAAGTCTACTTGAAGGTTAAAAGGTTCCAACAGCACCCTTTTTGTAAGGGACCTACATTTAAGATCAGCCCAAAGTACTATGGGCCCTTCTGAGTTCTTGCTAAAGTGGGACCAGTAGCCTACCGATTACAACTTCCAGAAAAAGTAGGGTTGCACCCACTATTTCATGTCACTCCTAAAGAAGGCAGTTGGGCCACCTGAGATGGTGAACAGGGAAGTACCAAAATTGGTTGAAGACCAGGTGGTAGAGGTGGAACCCCAAGCTGTGTTGGACAAACAGGTGATCCACAAGAATTTCGTACCCCTCACACAAGTTTTTGTGCAGTGGTCACATTGGCACCTCGACAAAACCACTTGGGAGTATCTCCCAGATCTACTCCAGCAATATCCCAAGGTGGCCAGACTTCTTTGATTTCTTGGGAACAAGAAATAATTCAAGGGGAGGGGAGTTGTCACAGTCCGAGGGCATGAATGTAATTAGGGGCAGGATATAACTGTAATTAGTAGAGATTCTAAGGCTAGTAGGACTCCACGCACATGCCCACTTGGTCCTGATTGCCAAGAGAGTTGGTTAGAAAAATTCTCTAGAGATGTAACTCTCCTATAAATAAGATGAATGCATGAGAATGGGGATCATGTGAGGATTAATACCATTGATCTTTTCCCTCCTAATTCTCTCTCTCTCTCTCTCTCTCTCTCTCTCTCTCTCTCTCTCTCTCTCTTTCTTTCTCTCTTCTTTCCCTCTCTTTCTCGTGTTTGTCTTTCCCACCTATTCTTTATTCTTCCTCAATTACGGAAGAACCTTCTTGTCAGATTCGAGATCTAACACATAACATTTCTACCATTCAATATTCAAGCTCCACTCAAATTGCTTATTCTCAGTAATTTCTTGTTTTCTTGTGTTTTGTTTTAGTAAATTCAAAGCCATAAAGCCCCTCTCCCAATGAATCCACCCATGACCAAGTATTCAAAGTTCAGCCATGGTCTTGTGATATCTTGATGAGTCTAGTAGACAAATCATATTGAGATCAGAACAGCTAAGCACTTTAAAAGCAGTTCAAGTAATCCAAAATAGTGTAGTATTTAGTCCCTCACCTTACAGCAAACCACAAAAAAGTTTGTTGTACAACCTTCCAGTATCTTATCCCCATCATTAGACAACAAAAGTTCAGTGGCCCCTGGTGGCCTCAACTTCTCCAAAGACTTCCTAAGCCTGCCAAAGAAACAAATTCCAAAACAAAGCCCAAAAGATCGTGATGCCAGCAAAATCCATAAGCACACAACTCTTAACAGACAAAACATTACCTAACCCAATCTGAATACTTGGCATTAGCGAAATCCCTCCCATGACCCACCACAGCCAAACAGGCTCCATTTTCTCGAATACCAAACACAGGAGGCAAATATGTGCCCACATGTACGTACACATCAAAAACCCTAGAAATTATTTCTTCGTCCACTATATCCTCATCTGCTCTCAGCTTCTGCAAGTTGCCACTCACAAGAACGGCAATTGATAATTCTTCACCAATATTCCTCACTTTCAACGCCGCCGGCAACGCTTTACTCATCGAATTGCTGACCAGGGAGCGAACCATCAAATCCCAATTTGACGATTGCGTCAAACGTGATGAAAATAAGTCTACTGAATTTCCGGATTCAAACAAAAGGTTGGGATTCGAATTCAGTAGAATTCTCGCGGAATCGGCGAGTCTGCGCAAATGCCTTTCCCAGAATAAGACGATCGAACTGTTGTCGTGAGTGCGGGTCGCCGTGTAAGCGCCTGAAATTGTTGCCACAGAATGTGATAAACAGTGCTTTACATGAAAAACACTGTAACTGCTAGGCGATTTCAGAAAACAAAAATTGCACCGGCGGCTACCAACCTGGGTGGGATTCGAGGATGGCAGGGAGTGGTGGAGTGTCGTCAGTGGAGAGGACGCCATTGACGAAGAGAACCCTGCTGATGGACGCCATTGACGAAGATAAACCCTGCTCGCTGGTGTAAATTCCGCTGCCCCTCGTCGGAGGCTTAATAACGGTAAATTTGTTGGTCCTTCACTCAAAATGGGCCACTTAAAAAGGTTGATAAAAACTTGTTAAATTAATTTTTTTTTTAAATTCTTGAGTTTTTTTTTATATAAAGAAAATATTTATTATAAATATATATATTATTTGAAAATGATAATAATATAAATACATAAATAATCACAATATTAACACAAGATATATAGTAATTCAATGTCTCTAACATCTACGTCCACTCTCTCAAGATTAATCCGACACTTAAAATTCTCCTATAACCACACCTAGATTTTTCAACAAGCTCACCTAAAAAATTTTTACACAGCATCGAAGTTTTTCCCTTAACTCATCCTGAAAACTAATACGACACATCTAGATTACAACGGGCTCAGGATGCCTCTCAGAATCCATAATTAATACAAATAAACAATCATATGTCCAAAAAATTTGGACTAATATGGATATTAATACAAAAAACAAATATTACAAGACAAATATACAAATAATAAAAGAATTACCAACAAGAAGAAAACTTATTCTTCTTTGCCTTGGGCTCCAAATTGATTGATCTTTACAACTTGAACATTTAATTCATTTCAATGAGATATTGAGAGATTGGGTGTGCTTTAGAATGATAGATTTTGATAGTGCATTAGTCTTCTCTAAAAAACTCTTATTGATATATATACTTAAGCTTCCAATGGATCTGTAACGGTTATAAAAATCCAACCGTTAGAGTCTAGAAGTCGACTCTTCAAAATACACCAATACTGTTAAATCGACTCTACATAATTTGTTATCGGTTGAGTCAACTCTGCATAACCCACAGTCGACTGTCCCTCACTAGGAGTTAACTCTTAGTCCAGATTCTTAGAAAAATTAGATTTGCTTAATGATACAATTCATAGCATGTATACATTACAATATATTTATATTTATTTAATTTATATTTTACCTTATTTTACCTTCCATTTAATTTAATACATAAATGTAAATAAGAAAATACCCCCATTTAGATTCAATAAAAATATTTAAAAAATCAAAATCCATAATAATAAGAAAATAGAATTTTGGTTTTAGTACAAATTCAAGATTTAACAATTTTACCACCTCCAAAATACGTACCTTCTATTTCTTGAAAAATTTATTAATAAATCATTTTAACAACAATGAATATTAACTATCAAAATACGAAAATATAGTTTTTCAAAATAAAAATATTTTCTTATATGACCCCTTATAATGCGCTAATTTTTAAATTTAGAAAAATAGCATTTCTTGATTCATTTTGATACACAAAATACCATAATACTTAAAATAAGTTTTCCATCATAAGACATATCAAAATTTTATTAGGAGATTTAAATATACCCAAAAATAATTTTACTAAAATTATATTTTGTTAAACATTAAAATACACAATAGGTTGAGTGGAGCTAATTGGCTCAACAAAATTGTCCAGACCCGACTATAACTTTATATATTTTTATTGTACTATATATTTAGAAATTAAAAAAATAAATAACCAAATCCAAACCCGAATCCGACCTATGGTTGAATTGAATTCTAAATCCAATACAACCTATGTTTAAAAGTGTTGTTATCAAGATACAACAACAAATTTATTTAATTGGGAACATCGTCTTATCGCCTGAGTCTGTAAGGAATAAAACAGTCAAAGGATGTGGAGAGTACTCCACGCAAATACTCTAATACTTAACTTAAACATTGATGATACTAGAAACTATAAAGCAAAGTTTACGCTAATATCAAGACATACATTTTCTTGAATAAGTATCTACTTATTTATAGAGAGGAATGAAGTAATCCTAAATAATGTAGTATTAGGATTTTTATAGTGGAGGAATTTGCATAAAACCCTACCCATATTTGGGAAAACGTTTTGGGCGAAGTTACACCCTCTCAAATGCCCAATTATGGGGTCATAACAAGGCACGACAACCCTAGTTGTGACAAGCCCACAAGGGCCCTAGTTGCCATGAAATGACCTCCTTCCTTCCATAGCAACCATGGCAGGACCGTGAGAATCCTTCCTCGTTTTCCATGGATGGGCCATGAGGGTGCCTTTCATAGAAGCCCCTCGCGGCTTATTCCGTGGAGTCATGGGTCATAGTGGCCACTTGCTGCAAGAGACTTGATCTCCCACGGGCTTCTTTCCATTTATTATTATTTATTAATTAATTGCTCCCCACTCTTTCTTCTAGGTTTCCCAAGAGAAATAGTAGTTCTTCTCTACTAATTATATCATGTGCTTTTCTTTAGCCACAGGTTCTTTCGGAGGCGTTTTGCGTAAAATCTTTGGCTAAGCTTCAAGTTTTCTATATATGGTCCCCCACTATATAAAGGGAGAGAAAGCTCTACTCCTTCATTTCAAGCCTCATTCTCTCTCTTTCTAGGAATTTCCTTCTTCTTCCCTAGCTTTCCCAACTCAAAACCCCTCAATCGTCATTGCTTGCAGCCCCCTGCAACCTCATCTTCGTTGTTTACTACGCGAGTCCCCACGACCCTCACTGACCGTTGCACATGCCCCCATGGCTCTTTTTGTTTGCTCATGCAAATCTCTTGTGGGCCTTCATCGTTCCTCGCACCGCTGCAAGTCGTCGCACCCCCAAAGGCCTTCATTGTCACTCACACCCCCGCAGTTGTCACCCATGGCCCCGCGGGCTACCACACCCCCATGAGCCTCCTCGCACCCACGCGGGCCACCACACTCATGAGAACCTTAGCCTTCACTCGCACCTTAGCGAGTCTTATCCATCACTTACACCCTCACAAGCCTTATCTTGTTGTGTCTAGGTCTTTTGGTCTTCCCATTTCTCTTCCTTGTGTTTTCAATTTCCATAGAGGTATTTCTCCATTGTCTCTCACTGAGCATCTTTTTTCCTATCTTTTTAAATTATCATGAGGTGAAAAAGGGTTGTCAAAGAAATCCCTGAGCATGCTAGAGATAGGATTTTAAGAAAGCATTCCAGTGTGGGGGAAGACGACCTTGTGAGGAATGCCTCGTATTTGCCCATTCCTTCGATTATGAGATGAGGTTGCCTTCCTAGGAGGAGAGTTGTTCAGCAATGGTTGGTGAAGGATGGACGGATGTGTTCAAGGCTTCTTTAGTCATAGGTCATAGATTTCCTTTGTTTGACTCTCATCTTTCTCCTCCTCAAATTCATCCCAATAAGTGGTTGTTATTAATTGCCTTTACCGTTTTATGTGGTTAAAGAGGGGTACTGGGGTCTCCCAAACTCTTTAGTTGTTTTTATAGCTTAAAAGGGGTGGACCATCACGTTAATTTTTATACTTTTTAGCTAGTCTTCTTTATTTGGAAATTATTTGTTGATTCCTCACGCAAGGTCAGTGATTTTGAAGATAGGTGGTTCTTGCTTAAGCCTTTATACAACTTTGTGACTCCTCAATATTAGTGCTTTGATCATGACCGAAAGGATTATACTATCAAGCTCCATCGCCTCACAGAGCTTCAGGCCAACTTTGGGCCTAAGATTGCATGTTTGCTAACTCCTAGCCATGTTTCCTTTCAAGACATTGTGTCAGAAAAAAATATCCTTGCTAAGGGTTGGGGTGTGATCCCAAGTAGTTTAGCTTTTTCCTATGGGATTTCTTATGGTATATCAAGGACTAGGTCCCATCATGACGACAATGATGTCATTGACGCTCATTCTTCGAGGGATATGAGTTTGCGGAGGAGACTCATCTAAACACCCCTTCCCCCTATAGGGAGTAGGTTTCGTCCGAGAGTATTTTTTTTTTTTTTTTTAGCTTTTTGCCTCTATTACTTTGCTTTAATTTGTCTCTAAGCATTTCTGTCTTTCCTACTTGTTGAATTTATGATATGAATGTTTTGATGATGATTATATTATGTCAGAGCTTTAATGTCTTCTTATGATATGTTCTCATGGGCTTATTAATATGTTTTGTATATATATAGAAATTATTGGTTATTATAGGTTATATAAGTTGAGGTTGCCTTGAGAATATATAAGGTCAAAGAATCTTGATAGGTTTATCCTTTAGTATGTTTTTATCTCTTAATGTTTTTATATGTGCTAAAATTATTTTAGTCATATGTCTTTTAATATGTTTCTCTTTAGAGTTATCCTAAAAATAATGCATGAGTGCTTAGTAGAACTCATGACACATGCTTAAAGCTTTATGTGAAAACATTACTTAAGTTTTAGAGTAATGTATTCCATATATGTTGTTTGATGATTAAGTGTTAAACATCAAGTCTTTTGAGTAAAAGATAATCTACGCAAGTGTGGGTATTTGAGTGTTGATATTTATTGAATTTATATTGTTTTATCCTTCTTATTAAGGCTGTACCTATAACCTTGCTATGTTTTGTTTGTGATTAATCTTGCTCTTATTTATGTGTCTGTTATGTTAATAGGTTGCTCTAGGATTTTAAGGGGTATTCTAAATATCCGTAATGTATTACTGTCATAGATAAATGTCATATATCTTCAAGACACTTAGAGTAAGCTTAATATTAAGAAATATCTTAAGTATTCAAAATATGTAGAAGCATTGCTAAAATCAAAGAATAATGTGCTTTTAGTTTATGCTTTAGTGTCTATCATCCTTGCTCTTGAGCAAATATATATATGCTTAGGCAAGTGATTCTAATTTTGGATTCACAAAGCCTAAGTTATCTATTTGATATTTAATTAAGGGTCTCAATGTTCTGAAATTTAATAGAAGAATATTTGAGATTTTATTAGTTGAATGTTTATTGCTATAATTCAAGTATTTATAGGATTGTTGATTTCATGCAACTTTTGGTTAAACTACTAAAGATCCATCTTCTTAAGTTGATATTCGAAGTGATAGTTAGTTACTCGAGAAAAATAAAAATGCATTTAAGTGGTGCTATCTTAAAGCATCTATATATGGTTAGATTATTTCTTGAAAGATTTTTTTTTATGCTAAATGTTTTCCCTTGAAATACTTATTGGTATTGCTCATAATTAGGTTCAATGCATTTTAGTAATAGAATTCTAAAGTTTCTATCTTTCTAGAATTACTTAAAGTATGCATTAGTAGCGTTTGTGTGTGAATGATTTAGAGCTCATATATGTTTTGTTCATCCTATATGTGTTATTATTTTGTTAAATGTAAATAAGATATCATGATGATCAAGCTAGGGTATCTTTTTCATATATGAGCATCATATATTGTGTTCAAGATATTTGAAATGTTTTATGTTAGTCAAGTAGCAATTAAGTTACTTGACTTATTTGTATTTCAAGAGTATGCATGTGATTGTATTAATGAATAGATATTTGAATTAAGTGTGTCTCAACGATATATGTTGTGTTTTGTGCTTAATATATTTGAAATGTTTTATGTTCTTTATTTCGGTCAAATAATGGTGAATTATTTGACTTATGATTGTTTCATGTGAGTATGTCTCATAAATTATGATGCATTTGTATGTTTCATGCTGAGAAATAATATATGAGTCTAGTAGAATAATTGTTATCTTGTATCCAGAAAAAAAAAAGTCCTTTGTTGAGTATCACATAATGTTCTCAAAGTCATGTGCTTGAAAAATATCTCATTTATCTTCTAAGACTCTCTATGTAACTAAATGAGTGTGATTGAAAAGTTAGTGTTAACCAACTTTCGCAAACGTCACTTATGCTTTAAGCATCCTATTTGTTTGAGCTTAAGATTTATGCTATTTAGATGTTCTTGAAAAAGTTAGTTTTATATTTAAGCTCAATGCCTATGATATCTTAGAAGTTGTTTTGATGTTATTCAAACAATATATGTTAATTAGATGATAATCGATTAAGGCATTGAGTATAATCGAGTATGTTTGGATACTACTTGAGTGAATGCTCTCATTAATCAAGTATGTATTGAAAGGATTCAACTATATCAAAAGTAATCGAGTAATCAAAATGATAGCCGAGTGTAATGCCTCATTAATTGACTAAGAAATAAGCATAATCGAGTATTATCTTGTATTAGTTGAGTACATAAATCCCATAGTCGATTAATTTTGATTATAAGATTTTAATCGAGTACTTTTGGTGAGCAATCGAGTGTATGTTGTTGAATAATCGACTATTAGTGAGTGATAGTTGAGTATTTTATACAAAATCTCTATATCTAAAATTCAATCAAGTAGGTAATGAGCATAATTAATTAGCTAATGAATACAATCGATTATATGTTGAGTATAATAGAGTGCAAATAAAAGTTAGTTGACTAATGAAATCTAATAGTCAACTAATGAGCTTTGTTACTTGATTATAGACCAAAGTTAGTCGATTATTTTTATGCTAAAACTTAAAAATAAAGCCGTTGAACTAGCCGTTACAAGTGCTTTTAATGCACAGTTTGGACCATCAAGGCTTCAAAAAGGCTTTTAATTTTCCCTTAATCATTTATCTTGATATTTAAATATTCTAATAATTTCTTATGAAAAAAAAGTCTTATCTTTGTAGATTTCTTTCTTATAACAGCAACTATATAAGGAGATAAAGATGAAGAAAAAGGTTATTCTTGAATTCTTTCAACTGACTCGAGCCAAAAAATTTCTTCAAATTTTCATCCCCAATCACAAAAAGAGAAAAAAAGTGCTAACATTCTCTATATTCTTTGTATCTCTCTTTCCATTGTGAGAAGCTACTTTCATTATTTGAATTATATCTTGTAAAAGCTGCTCAAGTGTTTATATTGTAAATCTCACTTCTATTTTTATGGTTAGTGCTTGAGCCCTTAAAAAACATTATCATAAAAGTTGTGTCTTTGGTTACTGTTGAGCCTAATAAAAGTAAAGGTTAAAGTTACACCTATGAAAAGCTGAGGTTATAGCTGAGCCTACAAACCCTAAAGTGGATGGTTAAAATCCTTAGTAAGTAACCAAGGTAGTAAATTAGGTTGGTTTAGTCGAATCACTATAAATCTGTATGTGATGCATTATTTACATTCCTTCATTTTATTTCAGCACTTTCAACCTTATTTCAGCAAGAGTCATTTTTCAACATTTTTTGTCTTAGTTTTAGAAATTCATAGTAACAATTTTCTGAATCTTTAAAAGAATCAATCCTTTCTGTTCGGTTATAAAGTATTAGTTTTATTAAACAGATTTATCTATGCTAATTTTAAAATTAGATTTTAGGAATTAGGAAAAGTAATAGTTGTTACTCAAATAGTGTTTAGAATGGGTGTTTGTCAAAGGATATCTAAAACACCCATAAAATACTCATCTTATGTTAAAAGTTGAGTATAAACTAGGTTTTATTTTATGATCAAAATTTAGGAAGTATTTAAAACTTAATATTGTTGTGAGATCATTCTTTTCCTTACTCATATGGATTCTTAGACTTTAGAGAATACCGGCCATTACTTATAGCAGTTATCCTAAACTTATTGACATTAGCTTCAGGTAAGCATAAAAAAAATTGCTAAGTCTCTTAGGTAATCAATCAAGTCAAAATATATATAAAAAACCTAAGTCTTAGTCAACCCAAAAGTACCTAGGCTAGAAATTACCTAAGACAACAACATAAAGGAATAGAAAGAAGATGTATATTCTTAGGTTAATTGTCTTTAGAAAATATCTTTTCTTAGGTCATAAATGAGGATTTTAGTGTTCTAACTTTAGGAGAAGAGAGTTATAGGTAATTGAAATTTGAAAAGAGAAAATAATCATTTTTTGCAGCATAGCTAATATGGTAAAATGTGATTTATAGTTGAAGTATCCTAAGTCCTTAGTCAAATAGAAAAAAATCCTCAATCGAGTGAAATTATCCAACTAATCGAGCAAGTGGAATCAATAATCGAGTAAAACTTTAGGTCGATAGGTTGCAAACCTTACTTGAGTAACTCACTTAAGTCACTCGGCTAATCAAAAGGCCTAAATCAGTTAAAATGTCCGCATACCCGAGTATCCATCAAATAGCTAATATCACTCAAGTAATCTCAAAAGGCAATCGAGTAGTTTTCAAAATCCCGTAAGCAGTTTCAACAAAACACACTAGAATCATAAGAATCTCTCTCGACTAAAATCCTCTCACTCGCATTACTCTCAAGCCCTAGCTCTCTACATCTTGTTTCCAAGCAACCCTCGACCATTTCCTTCATTTCATTTTATTTCATTCTCTGAGGAAATATTCTCGCATCAGTCTATTCTCATCCTCATCTCATTGTTTTACTGAAAAGCATCTTCCATTTGGTACTCTTAAAATCAAACCTAAACCATCCAGAATGTCACCTAAATGAAAGGACATCACCTCACCCTCTAGGAAACATTCAGCACCAAAGAAACCTAGAACTAAAAACCCTTCAACTTTGTCATCAAACCCCACAAACAGACCTCTCACTCTCTCTCAATCAACTTAGTTTAGAAATGACCAACACAGGAGTCTATACTCAAGCGTCTTAGGTAAAGGATATGTATCTGGTAGAAATATAGATTGGGATAGGGTTGAAAAAGAAAAATTTGGGTTAAACTTAAAAACTTTGATAACCAAACTAGGGTGTCTAAAACTATCCTTCTTAAACCTGTCAATATATCCGGAAGCCCTAGCAGAATTCTACTCAAGTCTTCCAAAGTCTCTTGAATCAAATGCTTCCTAGCAGAATTCTACTCAAGTCTTCCAAAGTCTCTTGAATCAAATAAACAAGAAGTATACCCTCTAGTTAGTCTTAAATTTAGATTTGGTGGAAAAGTATACTCTAACAGATAACCAATTCATAGCTATACTAGGTTTAAATGACTATAAGATTGACATAGAAGACCTAGAGTATGATTATGATCAAATTTGGTTTGAGCTAACTAGGAAAAATGAATCCTTTACAACCATCATCTTGCAGCTCATGATTTTCTTAACCTAGAACATTGAGTTCTTCAACATTTTATTGCTCACAAAATTAGTATTAGATTAGGATCCTATCATTTTGTTTCTTTCCTAGACTTAGCCTTAATGTGGAACATCAAATTCAACCTTTCCTAACTCATCTTCATTCGGATGTATGGAGTAGTCATTGTCAAAGAAAAGAAAAAACTTCCTTTTGGAATGCTTGTCACCTTAATTCTTCAAAAATCTCATGGCCCTCTAACTGGCCACGTTATGATACCTATTCTCTCTCACCCTTAAAAAGAATGGGAATTTTATGTGAAAATGAGGTCTGGAAGATGCCATCTAAGAAATAACATCTCGATCATCTTGAGGAAATAATGTCTCCTCCACCTGAAGCTAATAATTCTCTTCCTTCTCTACCTCATGATCCTAATCAACAAGCCAATCATTCAAATGCCTCTCTAACTCTAGCTTCCTCATCAAATCTTCATTCTCACAAACCATCATCTGAAAGGGTATCTCAACTGCCTTTGAATGAATTTCAGATTAACTCAATGAATTTAATTCTTTCAAATCAAACTGCTTTGTTAAAAAGGATCGATCAATATGAATTAAGACTAATTATCGCTGAGTCAAAAATGGAAAAAGGGGTGGCAGAAATAAGGTTACTCTTACATGCCTTTAGTAGGTTCAAATCCAAAGCACAAAAGTCATCAAGAACCACGATGGAAGATGAATAAGAAAGGATAAAGGAGGAACAAAGAGAAGAAAGAATAGGAGAAGCAAAATCAAGAATGAGAAGAGTATAAGAAGAAGGAATAGAAAGAGAATAAAAGGTTGAGACTAGTACACAAGAAGTTCAAAGACAACCAGAAGGATCAGCAGAAGAAGACCAAGCATCAAGGAGAAAAGAAAAGGAGATAGTTGTAGAAAATTAGTCCCAAGAAAAAGACTAGGACTAGGATAAGCACAAATGTAGTCTCCAAGATTTATACATAGTTTTGAAATTGTTAGATGATTATCTAACTGACTTGATGAATGCTTAAATGATCTATGGGTAGCACAAACTTATTTTAATATGATACATATTTTGTGCGTTATCTGTTTGAATTGTCATATCCTTTGAACATTCTATTATGCTTCTGCTTTAGTTCTTATGTTTATTTCTTTTGTTGTCTTACATTATATACTGTGTATGCCTATGTATTATATTTTTAAGTTATCCTCCCTAGTGCTAGGTTATGCTAAGAATCAAGGGGAGTTCACTCCTTTTAAAAATTTATAGGATTTTTATGTAGAGGTAATATGCTTTATACACCAAGGGGAGTTTTTTAGATTTCCCATGTGCAATAAGTAAATGCTTTATGGGGTGTCCTTATGAGTTTTTCCTAAAATCTTTCCCATTTCAAAACATTTTTGAGCCATTTTGATGTCTAACAAAAAGGGGGAGAAACAAAGTTTATCTCAAAGAGGAAAGAAATAGGATATATTAGCTTAAAGGGAGTTCTCTACAAAGAAATGGATAAGTTTCAGGGGGAGCTTTCCTAGAGAAATAGGACATATTAGCTTAGGGGAGTTCTCCAGAAAGAAAGGGATAATAGTTTCAAGGGGACCTTTCCTCCTTATAGGTAAAATCCTTATGGGGAGTTTCCTTTTCTTAAAACTCTATATTTTCTAAGAACTTATATTTTCCAAAAACCTCTCCTTATATTTTCTCTAAAGCCTTTCGACTCAAAATATTTTGTCATTATCAAATGGGCTCATAAATAAAAAAGGGGGAGATTGTTGAGAAATTTGTATTTTGATTTATAGAGAAAATAATCTTGAAAAATATATTTTCAATAAATTTGGTTTGTTGATGATTTTCAAAAAAAAAAAATTATATAAATCCTTTTATATATGTATATTGAAAACTCTCATACTCATATAGTTATGTATTTCTCTTAAAACAACAAAGTATTGATTTTGGTTGATAAATGAGTATGAAACTTATAAACATATATGTTATACAACCAATCGCCTAAGGCCTAGTAGGTCGACCCAATCGCCCAAGGCACAGTAGGCCCCAAGCTGAGTTCGTTGGGGCAAGCTTACACGTCGCTAAAACTCGAGCTCAGATCGCGAGACCGAGCAGGGTTTAAACGAGCTCCAAGTGATACCCTTAGCAAGCTCTCGATGATGCTTACGGTGATGGTGAGCTCCCAGCGATGCTTCCAACTCACTTGCTTAACTAATCAACTCGCATAACAAAAAACCACAAAATAACTAGAGAATAGTTGTGGACCAGGTGTTGTTTTGGCTGGACTGTCCAGGCCCAATCTAACTCCATCCTCTCTACCTATTTTTTAGCCCATATCGGTCCCATCCTGGCCCTATATCAACCTGCAAATAATATCATTGTAGCCTATTTCAGGTATCCATGTGCTCACCTCAGTTATCATCCTCATTAATGACAGATCCCATCCATATCAATGAGGGTCCTATCGACACCTTACCGCCACCTGGGTACCTTTACCGGCACCGAATATTCAATCTCATCACCTGCAGATGCATGAAGCCGGCGTACGAAGGGACATCTCCTCTTCTTATATTAGTAAGTTCTTTCCAGAGCTAAGGTATGTTTTCTTTTTTCAGCCAACCTACTGATACGCTACATTTTTGGCTATTCCCTTACTCACTTGAACTATAATATTCATATATATATATATATAGATAATAGTTATTTTATTATAATATTATATTATATATATATATATGAATATTATAGTTTAATATATAATATAATATATATAATATTTAATATACTATTAAATATAATAACTTTAATTATATTATAATATTAATTATATAAAATATTTATTTATTTATTTTAAAATTAATTTTATAATATATTTTTTTCTTTTACGCCCAAATATTCAAATTAATTTCCATTACCGAGTTCATACAAAAAGAGATTAAAATAATATAAAATCCATATAAACACACATTTATGTAGGAAAATTAACACAAAGTTAAGATAAAAATTAAGTAAAAATATATATATATATATATATATATATAATTGAGCCCTATCAAATACCCCTACACTTAACCTTTTACTTGTCCTCAAGCAAAGAAAAGAAAGAATTACAAAATAAACATTTCATTTTCATACTAGGCCAAAATCAAGAATCCAATAACATATCAATGTATAATTAATCTCGAAATTGGTTACCATCCATATTATCAAATCAACTCTAAATCCAAAGCATTAATTGAAAGAATTAATCATACAAAATAATCACTTTTGATGCCATGCATACTTCAAAATTAATTCATGAAATCTTGCAACTAATACAATTGAATCATGCAATAGCCTTCTTGCAATCACTTCTCTCCACTACTACAAACATAAGGAGTAATAGGGATGATTTTTTTTTTTTTTTTGAATCAATCTTTTCTAACCATTACTTGGCTTTTGACGCGAATGTCGACATTTTGTGATGAAGACATCCAGTTATTCTCCTAAATAATTGCTTAGAATGCATTTACATACTCATATTTTGAACTACTGTTTGACGCGAATAATGATGCAGGAGCACATTGTCAACCCCCAGTTACTACTAAGCAGCTCAAAACATAGGAGTAGAAAAATAGCAATAACATCTTCTTTTTTTTTTCTTTTGTTTTGCTCTTCTTTTTTTTTTTTCATCACCCCATTTTACTTCAACTCTGTTTAGGCCTAGTTTCAAGAAATAATCACAATATTATTTTCACATAATCAATCATGCATAATCACAAAATTCCAAGAATTTTGTCAACAAGCATATATTTCAACAATCATAATAATCCGGCATAATCAACTCATTTTCCTTAACACTATTAAATCTAGAATCAATAATCAAATAGAACAATTCTCAATTTTGAATTAACTATGCATTGAACCAAAGTTAATATAGGAAACATGAAATCGGCCTAAACATGAAAATAAAACATTTTTCTATAGAAAATCATCATTCATGCACATTATAAATTTCTTTCTTTCTTTTTCTTTTTTTTTTCAAAAAAAATTGAGAAAAATTATTGAATTTCCCACCCCCACACTTAAATTAAACATTGTCCCCAATGTTCAAAAAATTAGAAAAGAGGAAAAGAAAAGCAGTACTCCCCTGATGTAGGCCTTCTTGAAATGCTTGAAGATTGTTGGTCTTATTCTTTTGAAGAAGACGGGCTGGATTTCTTTATTCAACAAGTCCTAAAAAAAGAAAAAAAAATTGAAATAAGAAATCAATCCAAGAATATTCTAAAAATTAAGACAAAAAAAAGAGAAAAAAATAATAATAATATTTCGAATGGGTTGCCTCCCATCAAGCCCTTCTTTATAGTCATTAGCTTGACTAGGTTTCCGTCTTCAAGGATCCTTCAAGTGAATGGTAGATTTGGAGAAAGATATATGTCCACCATCGACATAAGGCTTCAATCATTCCCCATTAACTTTGAAAGTTCCCTTAGTTTCATAAGAGACTTCAATTGCACCATAAGGGAAAAATTGAGTTACTGTGTATGGACCACTCTATCTTGACCTTAGCTTGCTTGGAAAAAGCTTCAATCTAGAATTATAGAGAAGAACCTTCTCTCCAACTTTGAACTCCTTCTTTTTAATGTGAGCATCATGCCATGCCTTGGTTCTTTCTTTATAAAGCCTAGAATTTTCATAAGCTTCATATCGCCATTCTTCAAGCTCATTCAATGTCATCTTTCGTTTTGCACCTGCGGCTTGCAAATCAAAGTTAAGCAATTTAATAGCCCAATATGCTTTATGCTCTAATTCAAACGGGAAGGTGACAGGTCTTACCAAAAACTAGTCTATAAGGAGACATTCCAATAGGTGTTTTGAAAGCTGTCCTGTAAGCCCAAAGTGCATCATCTAATCTTAAAGACCAATCCTTTCTAGACAAGCTCTCAGTTTTTTCCAAAATATTTTTCAATTCCTTATTTGAAATTTCCACCTGTCCACTAGTTTGAGGATGATAGGGGGTAGCCATCTTATGAGTAACACCATATTTAGCCAATAAATTTTTAAATTGTTTATTGCAAAAATGTGTACCTCCATCACTAATGATAGCTCTAGGAGTACCAAATCTAGTGAAAATATTTTTCTTCAAAAATTTTATGACAACCCTTGCGTCATTAGTGGGACATGCACTAGCTTCCACCCATTTACTCACATGATCAACGGCAACAAGTATATACTCATTATTGAAAAACTTGGGAAAAGGACTCATCAAATCAATACCCCAAACATCAAAAATATCACAAATAAGAATTTTGTTGAGGGTCATTTCATTTTTCCTTGAGATATTACCTGTCCCCTGGCATCGATCACAAGCACTTACATAGGCATAAGCATCCTTGAATAAGGTAGGCCAATAAAAGCCACTTTGTAAAACCTTAGCCGTTGTCTTAGAAGGTCCATGATGTCCACCCACTTCTTTGTCATGACAAAAACTAAGTATGCTATGCATTTCCTCCTGTGGTATGCATCTACTCACCAAGCCATCTCCACAAATCTTCTATAGGTACGGTTCCTCCCAAAGATAGTACCTTACATTTGATAAAAACTTTTTCTTTTGATGAAATGACATGTCAGGTGGCAACTTATTACCTACAAGAAAATTAGCAAAATCAGCATACCAAGGTTCATCATTATCTTGCACAAAGCATAATTTTTCATCAGGAAATTCATCATGCAAAGATTCTTTAGCCATGCTTTCCACATGCTCCCCATCTAATCTTGACAAGTGATCAGCCACCAAGTTTTCATTGCCTTTTTTATCCTTAATTTCCAGGTCAAATTCTTGTAGCAATAAAATCCATCTTAACAACGTAGGTTTAGTATCTTTTTTAGAAAGTAAATACTTTAATGCAGAATGGTCAGTATAGACAATTACTTTAGACAATATCAAATAAGGTCTAAATTTTTCAATAGCAAATATTACAGCAAATAGTTTATTTTCAATTGTTGAATAATTTTTCTGTGCAACATTCATAGTTCTATTTGCGTAATAAATGGTATGAAATTTCTTGTCTATTCTTTGTCCTAAAACTGCACCTAGAGTATCATCACTTGCATCACACATGATCACAAAAGGAAAATTCCACATGGGGGTTGAAACAATAGGAGCTTGGATCAATTTCTCTTTCAAACAATTAAATGCATGTATACAATCATCAGTGATTTGAAAAGACACATCTTTTACTAGAAGATTAGTTAACGGCTTGGCAATTTTAGAGAAGTCCTTAATAAATCTCCTGTAAAAACCTACATGTCCTAAAAAACCTGTAACTTCTTTTACGGATTTAGGAAGATGAAGTTTTTCAATTAATTCAATTTTGGCTCGATCCATTTCAATGCCTTTATATGACACTTTGTGGCCCAAAACAATCCCTTCTCTAACCATAAAGTGACACTTTTCCCAATTAAGAACAAGGTTAGATTCCTCACATCTTTTGAGCACCAAAGACAAATTATGCAAGCATGCATCAAATGAAGATCCAAAAACAGAGAAATCATCCATAAAAATTTCCATAAAATCATCAATGAAGTCTGAAAAGAGAGAGATCATGCACCTTTGAAATGTTGCAGGAGCATTACAAAAACCAAAAGGCATTCTCCTAAATGCAAATGTTCCATATGGGCATGTAAAAGTAGTTTTCTCTTGGTCTTCAGGAGCAATAGGAATTTGGTGATAACCAGAATAACCATCAAGAAAATAATAAAATTCCTGACCCGGAAGTTTTTCAATCATTTGATCAATGAATGGAAGGGGAAAGTGATCTTTGCTAGTAACATCATTTAATTTTCTATAATCAATACACACCCTCCATCCCGTTACTGTTCTTGTGGGAATTAATTCATTATTTTCATTTTTCACCACAGTGATCCCACCCTTTTTAGGCACAACTTGCACAGGACCTACCCAAGAAGAATCAGAGATAGGAAAGATAATACCTGAATCAAGCCATTTTATCACCTCTTTCTTTACTACCTCTTGCATATTAAGATCTAACTTTCTTTGGGATTGCACCATAGGCTTAAATCCTTCTTCCATCAAGATTTTGTGCATGCAAATTGATGGACTTATTCCATGAATATCAACAATGCTCCATCTAAATGCCTTTTTGTACTCCACAAGCACCCTCATCAACTTTTCTTCCTCAAGACCTATCAAAGAAGAAGAAATAATCACAGGTAAGATAGATAAATCCCCTAGATAAACATATTTTAAATGAGAATGAAGAGGTTTAAGTTCAAGAATAGGAGGCTTCTCAATTGATGGTCTGGCTTTCGAAGAAAAGGAAGAGGAAACATCCAAAGGTAGCAATTTGTGTCTTTTGGATGGATTGAATTTTTGCTTTTCTCCCAAATAGCCCACAGCCTCCTTGTGTTGTTCATCTAAAATTTGATCCTTCACATCAAAAGAGTTTGCAATGCAATTTTCTATGGGGCCATCTAACCTTAATGCACGAAATTTCCTATCCACCAAATCATCAATGCAATCTATCCTTAAGACTTCATTTTCATTTCCATTTGAATGTTTCATAGCCTTAAATACATCAAACACAACTTCTTCATCATTAATTCTAAGGCTAAGTTTTCCTTGTTGGACATCAATTAAAGCTCTCCCGGTAACGAGAAAAGGTCTCCCTAAAATTAGAGACATATCATGATCTTCTTCCATGTCTAGAACAATGAAGTCAACAGGAAAAATAAATTTATCTACTTTTACCAAAATATCATCCACTACTCCTCTTAGATATTTGATACTTCTATCAGCCAACTAAAGAGAAACAGTGGTGGGTGTTGGTTCTTTTAATCCAAGTTTCCTGAAAACAGAAAAGGGCATCAAATTAATACTTGCACCGAGGTCATATAAAGCCTTATAAAAATTAATTCCACCAATAGTGCAAGGAATAGAAAAGCTCCCTGGATCCTTAAGTTTTGGAGGTAATTTATTTTGTAGAATTACAGAACATTCTTCATTAAGTTTCACCATCTCAAATTCCTCCAACTTTCTTTTTTTTTGCAATTATGTCTTTCAAAAATTTGGCATAACTTGGCATCTATGATATAGCATCAAGGAGAGGGATGTTAATATGCAACTTTTTAAATACCTCTAAAAATTTAGCAAATTGTTTATCCAAGTTAGCCTTCAAAAATCTTTTAGGAAAAGGAAGAGGAGGTTTGTAAGATTTTAAACTAAGTGAAGAAGAACTCCCCTTTTTCTCCGTCGATAAATCATGATCCTCTTCTTTGGCTTCCAGCTCTTGGTTTTCTTCATCTTTTGTACGCTCATCATCTTTTTCTTTACTTTCAAGTTCTTTTCCACTTCACAAAGTGATGGCTTTTACATGCTTCCTTGGATTCTTCTCAGTATTACTAGGCAAGCCTCCTTGTGGTCTTTCTGAAATTGCTCGGGCAAGTTGTCCAATTTGAGTTTCCAAGCTTTGCATTCTTGCTTCTGTACTACTGATAAATTTTGCCATCATATCTTCCAAATTTAGCTTCTTCTCTTGTGGAATTTGATGTTGTTGTTGTTGAAAGCCGGGGGGCACTCTTTGTTGATTATTACTCCTAGAAAGATTAGGATGGCTCCTCCATCCTGGATTGTAAGTGTTGAAGTAGGGATTAAAATTTGACCTGTTGCCACCATAAGAAATGAAATTAGCTTGTTCAGAAGAACAAGAAGAAAAAGGATTTCCTGCCTGACAATCTACACTAGCATGTCCCCCTCGCCCACAAAGCTCATAAGAAAGAAAATGGGGGGAAGAAGAAGAAGAAGCATTCATAGCTGAAACCCCTAAATTACCCAAATTCTTATTTAATTCAGCAATTTGAACAGATAAAGCAGTGATAGAATCAACATTATAAATTTCAACTCCCTTTTTATTTGCTCTTTCATTGTCCCATTGATAATTGTTGGCTGCCATCTCTTCCAAAAGTTCATATGCTTCCTCGGGAGTTTTCCTCATAAGGGTACCACCTGCAGTTGCATCTAACATCGAACAAGAAGATTGATTAATGCCACTATAAAAAGTTTACACTTGCATCCAAACAGGTAGACCACGGTGAAGACATTTCCTAAGCATTTCTTTAAATCTCTCCCACAACTCATATAAGGATTCATTACCAAATTGTGAAAAGGTTGTTATGTCATTCCTTAATTTAGCCGTTTTAGAAGGTGAAAAATTTTTAGATAAAAACTTTTGTGCCAAATCATTCCATGTAGTAATAGAACCTGCTGGAAGAGAATTAAGCCATTTTTTTACTCTATCTTTCAAGGAAAATGGAAACAACCTAAGTCAAACTGCATCCTCACTAACTCCATTATGCCTAAAAGTATCACATATTTCAAGAAAATTAGCAATATGAGAGTTAGGATCATCATTAGGGCCAGAAAATTGTACACTCATTTGGATCATCTGAATAATTACAGGCTTGATCTCGAAATTGTTTGCTTGCACATTCGACCTCCTAATGCCTGAGGTAGTGCCATCCAGAGTAGGTGTAGTATATGAGCTCAATGTCCTTGGATTAGTTTGGGCTGCTTGTTCTTGCTCCATCTTGTTCTTTTCTCCTTCTTTTGCTTTTTCAAAGTTTTTTCAATTTCTTGATCAATAGGTATCAATTCTCCACCACTGCTCCGTGTCATGCACCATGAAACCTACAAAGAAAAAGAAAAATACTAAAAATTAAAAATAAAATTTCTAAAAAATGAAAAAAAATAATAATAAATAATAAAATTAAATTAAAATTGCAAAACCTAAAAGAAAACAAAAATATGTTCAATCTAAGGCTAACTTATGTAGTTTTGATATGTAATAAACTAGTCCCCAACAAAGGTGCCAAAAACTTGATGTGTGATTTTATGCACAATTAATTCGGGCAAGTGTACCCTAGTCAAATTTGCATATAATGAAGAAAAGATGTTGATCCCACGAGGACTAGATCACAATAAAAAAATGATTCTACATTAACCAAAGTTGAACCAATATATTAATCGGATGAATAAAAATAAAAATAAATGAAAAATTATATTTTTTAATAAATGCACTAGGGTTTAGATTTCATTTAATTTAGGCTATGGAATTATCTATTCAATCTGATTCAAAACCACAAATACATCTACAGTATATTATAATTATTTGAATGTGATGTTGGATTTCCCTCAATTAATTAATAAGCTTTCTTAAGTCATATTAATCCTTTATTAATTCAATTTCACTGTCAGATTTCTAAACAGATATCAACGAAATAAATAGGCATTAAGTTCTTTGGAAACCTCTAATCTCAGAAGGAGTTTTGACTCACTAAGTTTCCTCGATTCCCACACATGAGCTAATCATCTTTCGATTTCATGGTCAAACATGTGATTTATATTGCCTTTGGATCTAATTTATAACAATCCTTTAGTTAGTCATGCATAAATCATTAAATCATTAAAAGATGGCTAATCTTCTAAAGCATTAAACGCAATAACATAAATTCCTCACGCAAATAATAATCGGGTTTTGAATCCTAACTAAACAAATAATCACATAATCCTAAAATTAAAATCCATCCAAACCCTAGTTACAATAAATTAGTTAGACATTATTAAAGTAAAATAAAAGCAGAAAATTGAATAGAAAAGAAGAGAAACTTCCTACCCAGATCTAACACAGATCTGAAATAACTATTATATATATATATATATATATTAATGGTGGCAGTGGCGTGTGAAAGGCCTTAGGGCTCCATGCGCCACATATATATATAATAATATGTGAGAAGATTGGAGGCCAGTGAAGGAATTGAAGAGAAGCACGCGACAGAGGGAGAAATTGGGATTGGCTTGGAGACGCACAGTGAGAAGCAACAAAAGTCGCAAGGCTTGGGAGCGACACACTGGAGCAAGGAATTGAAGATCTGAAGAGCGGTGCAACAAGCCTCACGCACACACATGCTGACCCAGATCTATTTTAGATCTGGGCAGGAAGTTTTTCTTCTTTTCTATTCAATTTTCTGTTTTTCTTTTACTTTAATAATGTCTAACTAATTTATTTTAACTAGGGTTTGGATGGATTTTAATTTTAGGATTATGTGATTATTTGTTTAGTTTGATTCAAAATCCGAATATTATTTGCGTGAGAAATTTATATTGTTGCGTTTAATGCTTTAAAAGATTGGCCACCTTTTAAGGATTTAATGATTTATGCATGACTGACTAAAGGATTGTTATAAATTAGATCCAAAGGCAATATAAATCACATGTTTGACTATGAGATCGAAAGATGATTAGCTCATGTGTGGGAATCGAGGAAACTTAGTGAGTCAAATCCCCTTCTGAGATTAGAGGTTTCCAAAGAACTTAATGCTTATTTATTTCGTTGATATCTGTTTAGAAATCTGACAGTGAAACTGAATTAAAAAAAGATTAATATGACTTAAGAAAGCTTATTAATTAATTGAGGGAAATCCACCATCATATGCAAATAATTATAAAATATTGTAAATGTATTTGTGGTTTTGAATCGGATTGAATAGATAATTCCATAACCTAGATTAAATGAAATCTAAACCCTAGTGCATTTATTAATTAATTTTTCTCACAAAAAAATCTAATTTTTCATTTATTTTTATTTTTATTCATCCGATTAATAAATTAGTTCAATTTAGGTTAATTTAGAATCATTTTGGTATTGTGATCTAGTCCTCATAGGATCGACATCTTTTCATCATTATATGCAAATTTGACTGGAGTACACTTGCCCGAATTAATTGTGCATAAAATCACACATCATATTACTTAAAAAGTTAAAAGATGTCAGCTTTGACCATTGGAGGTTTATTTCTTTATTCCAAGACGTCTAACTGTGTTTTCTTATAAAAGATTGATAAATTATTTTTATCCAGGTGTGATTAATGTTTATTTATATAATTTGCATATGTTTTCTAACAAATTTGACCGTTATTGGTCAAATCTAAGAAGATGTAAGCTGCGCAGGTCTTAGTGTTGAATCCGACCATCAAGCTTCTATAAAAGGCCAAGTTGTGAGATCGATCAAGCTACTGTTGAGCTAGCAAAAAAGCCTATCCTACTGACATTGTTGTATGTGCTAATGTTCAAGTAATATAGAGCCAACCCATATATACCAAGCCTACTCCCTTTCCGGCTAATCTGTATAACTTGAGTGAGTGTGCTTTGTTTTCAATCTTTTTTCACTCCAAGCAATTATCTGGTAAGATTACATGTATATCTTGTAAGACCCCCACATGAATACCCCAGCCAAGCCGAAGAACCCGAGCGAAAGCCTATGAGGGGTAGAGAAAATAGAAAAGAAACTACCTTAACCTGCCATGCATGCTCAACTATGATTAACTGAACTCATATTGAAGAAATAATAGCAGAAGCATAACTCACAACCTAGGCATGCATATAAAAAATAACCAGTCACAAGGCTACAGGGTATATACATATACACATAAAAAACCAAGCCAAGTACTAAAAAGCTAAACATTCATGGCACAAAATCACAAGCTATACACCAAATCAGGATCTACTAGGACTGCCATGTACACCACCTATCAGGATAGCTCAAAGACTGCTAGCCTCGCCCCCACACTTAGCCTTGCCCTTACTTAGAATGAAGAAAAGTAAGAGCAAGTCAAAAGACTCAACAAGCATATAGGAAATGAAAGGCTAACATGAGTAAGGACGCTAGAGGTTACTCGCACCCAAGTGCAAAACATATGCAAAGCATGACAACCAACCACACATCACATGCCCATGAATCACATGACAGATATACAAAAACGCTACATAATAAATATGCACATATTGGTCCATGGGGCCCATATAAGACACACGGCACCCAAGTCTCTATCACAAACCTGTCACTGCCCGAAAAGGCAGAATAAATAACTCACTGAGCCAAAGCTCTCTTGGGCCGACGCGATCGGAACCCGGAGCGGCATGCTAACATGTCTGTAATCAAATCACAAGATAACTGATCATAAAATTTGGCACGCTAGCTGCGTCTGTAAACCCATCACAACACACTCACACGGCATCGTTAATTATGCAATGCACAAATATAATGCAGTGGTATAATGTGCATAAATGTTGATACATAGCCCCCATAAAACCATGCATCAAGCCCTACTCGCCCATATAGGAAATCACATATAATGCAGTGCTCGTGTCTAAATATAATACAGAGGCATAATGAGTATAAATGATGATACAAAGCCCCCATAAAACCATGCATACAACCATGTTCGTCCTACTAAGAAGACACATCTAATGCAATATGCCTATGGCCAAGCACACTAGTCACATGAAACCCCTAAATGCATATCTCAAACCCCCACATGCATTTGAAATGACAAAATATTGGAAATAAAAGAAACCACATGCAAATACTCTCAACCACAACAATATTTAACGAGAACCTACCCATAGTATCCTAGCTTCATTCCATAACAAACAGAAAGGAGACCGAGCCCTTCAAGGCTCATAAGAAAAGACCCACAATTTGGAAAAGATGTAACCAAGATGGAGAAATTAACCAGAAACAGGCCTAAAACCCTCGAATGAAAGCATTTGTAACTCAACAATGAGTAAATCCTCAAATGACAAGCTTATTAGATGTCTCCAACTACAATTGTGAGTAATTTAACATCACAGTAAGAGAATAAACCAAATCCTCAAATAAAACCATCAATAACTTCTAATGAGAAGATTCTTAAAAAATTATCAAATAAATCCTCAAATAACAACTTATTAGAGAACCAAATTGCAACCTCCAGTAAATCAACACAAAAGAAGAAAATGAACTAATAAGACAATGGTAGAGCCTACCTACAATCCTCAAATAAAATTATCTGTAATCTCACAATAAAGAAATCCTCAAATACATCCTCAAATTACAACTCTAGTAATTCAACCTCATAGAGAGGAAAATGAACCATACCACCAAATGAGAGAAAACTGGCAATATACAAACTTAAAATCCTCAAATAAAAACCCAAAAAACATTTGCATTATTACAGTGAGGAAATCCTCAATAAATCCACAAGTAACAAGCTTACAGTGAGAAGATCCTCCATAATTCCTCATATAACAAGCTTATTTGAATACTCCAACTCCAACTTCCATTAAATTAACACACATTCGTAAGGAAATATACAGAATAAATAAGACAGTGGCAATATCTCTCACGAACTAAGCATCGAAAGTTAGAGGAACAAAGTGGATAGGAAGCTTGCTAATGCAAAAGAAAGGAAAAAGAGGGTAGGATGCTTGCCTTCACCGAGAACAACATGCTAACTTCCTTCTTCTTCTTCTTCTTCTTCACGAAAATGGTCCCAGATGATGAACAGAAGCATTTGGCGAGCACACAAACACACATATATATATATGTAAGGGATAAAAGTTGATGCGTGAGAACACATGGCAAGATGGGAGGATAAATTCCTCGATATGGCAAGGGACATCCGGATATGAGAGGCTTTAAATGAAAAATGCAAATTCTGGACAAATTCAACACCCTTTCAAATTCTAAGAATAACTCTCAAGTTTGAGCTCCAATTTAGGCAATTCAAGATGCTATGGAAAGATAAGAGAAATATCTACAACTTTCATGTTTTAAGTTTTTTGAGATTCAAACTACATCGACGTCAAAATTGGGCTGAAATGTGATAACTGCAATGCTAAAACATGGGCCATCCGAATAACTATACTCCTATCCGAATGCACAACACCCTATCTGATGGATCACTGTAACATCTGGATGGCACTCACAAAATCTAAAAGAGATCATCCAAATAAGCCTCTAGTCATCCGAATAACCTTCCCAATCAAGTATATCCGAATGCTACACCATATATCTGAATGCAAGACTCAAAATTTCAAAGGCACATTCGAATATGACTAACCCAATTCGAATACAAGACTCCAAACTCGAATATGACATTATATATCATTGGATAATCCAAACTTAGACCCAACACTTAATTAATAATCGCCAAAAACAACATATTAAACATCAAGGCTAATCAACTCAATCCTCAAAGCATGACACAACATTAAATAATTAAATTCAGGTCATTACAAATCTTATAAACCAAATTCTAGATTAAGAGAGTTGAGTGCTTTATTCATTTATTCATTCTTTCAAACTCTATTTTGTTTGAGAAAATAGTTGATATTATTGTAACGTCATATATTTTTCTATTAATAAATCCTTTTACATCTATTGTGAAACTCGTAAAAGTTATGCTTGCGCCTTGAAAACCAATATCTTGGTTGTGACAATGCCAACTGTTAAAAAGTTTCATGAAAAGGTTATTGCTTAGCTTGTGAAAAGATGGGGTTCCTACTTACCCCATTAAAAGTTGAGATTACTACTTAGCTTGTAAAACCTGGGGTTCCTACTTAGCCCGTAAAAGTGGAGGTTTTAGTTGACCCTGTAAAAACTGTGTATGGGTTATAGCTGAGCCCTAAAAACTAATATCCTCAGTGGGTGGTTTTTCAAATCCTCAGTGAGAAGTTCAAGTAGTGGACTAAACAGTTGGGCAAACCACTTCAAATTTGTTGTGATCGTGCTATTTATTTTCTTTATTTCTGGTTTTAACTACATCTCTCTTAATCTGCTATGCATTTATTCTTCATACACAAATACTGCTTATTGCATTGCTTTCTTAATTATCATTAAAATGTTTTTCTTAGTTGAAATCATCTCAAAATCTTTTCAGTTTCAATTTTCATTTGTCCATAAAGAGCTTCTTTTCATTTGCATACATTATTCTCTAAATTGCATTCAATTTTCATAAAACATATCTTTTATCCTATACTAAGCACTTATAAGAAATCCTATCTATCAAGGATTTTGGTTCAGTTTTAATAATAGGTATTACAGGCTTTTCAAACATTAGTCTTCATTGCATATATTAAAGGACTTTTTGAAGCTATCTAAATCCATAGTCATTTCTCAATATATACGTTCATCTCATGTGTTTCAAACTAATTTCTATCTTTGCAAAAATGTTTTCTTATGTGCATATATTCGTATACAAATATTTACCTACATTTACTTCTCTAATTATCTTTTATAAAAAAAAACCTTGTATGTTGCTTATTCATTCGTGCTTATTCTATCCACTGCTGCATCTGTTTTGTAGTTTAAGAAAAGTGTTATTTTCAAATAACTTTACTGCATCATATTTAAAAGATATTTCATCATAAGTTAAAAGGTATCCAAAACACCAAATTCACCCCCCTTAGGTAATCTTTTAGTTTTGATTGTTAGAATATGACATAGACGGTGGTTGGCAAAGCCCTTCCAGAAACGAGCATTTTGAAAATGTTGGATCATTTTGGTTTTTAGGTATGTTAGTCTCTAGATCAAGGCAATTCCGATGATTGGTTTCAATCGTCAGAATTTGCCATGGACGGTGGCCGGCGACCTTTAATTTTTTTTAAGTTCATCTCTAAAAATGTAAAAATTTAACTGATTTTGAGACTGATTACACAACCAAATTAGAGACGAAAAAAAAATTTGGAGGCGAAAAAAAATTGTCTCTAAAATTTGAGTTAGAATTTTTCCTATCTTTAATAGTGATGGAACAAAAATATCTGTCATTAATTTTTCAGCGACGAGTCAGTTAGAGATGG
The DNA here is from genome assembly GCA_036245055.1 of Diospyros kaki. Taxonomy (NCBI): domain Eukaryota; kingdom Viridiplantae; phylum Streptophyta; class Magnoliopsida; order Ericales; family Ebenaceae; genus Diospyros; species Diospyros kaki. Next base: position 25,774,778 of record BSEG01000002.1, read on the forward strand.
ACCAAAATCCATCTCTAAAACATTAGAGACTAAATTTTATTAGTTTAGACCTAGTTTTTTTTGTAATGTGAGGCAACTACAATGTACTCAACTTCACATATATGTTGAGGAATCAAAAATTGATTGCTTCTTTAAATACCATGTGAAGGAAGTACCTCCGAAATAGAACACATAGCCTATAGTGCTCATTCAATCATCAAGACTCTCAGACCAATCACTATCACAATATCCAATAAGCTCCAGGTTCTACAAGGAATTGTATAGTCCATACTGGAGTGTTCCTTCAATGTAACAAAGAATCCTTTTGGTTGCTAGTAAATGTTAGCTTTTAGGTGCCTCCATATATCACCTCATCAATCCAACTCCAAATAAAATATTAAGCCTGTGAATGTCAAATATCTCAAACTCCGTATGAGACTCTTGTAATAGGTATGATTTGTTACCCTTTTGTCTCCATCCTTGATTAATTTGATGTTGCATTCAACTGAAGTATCTACTAGTTGACAATCTTCCAATGAGTATTTTCTAAAATTTCTTTTGAGCTATTTAGTTTGTGAGACAAACACTCCAACATTGTCATGCTTCACCTCGAGACCAAAGAAGTAAGCCATGAGCCCCAACTCAGTTATTTCAAACTTATTTTCCATTAACTTCTTGAAGTATTTAATCATGTAAGTCACTACTAGTAAATATTAAATCATCCACATAAAGACAGACAATAATAGAATATTACCTTTAAAATATGTACTCATGTATAAGGCACGCTCATATGGACATTTGATAAATTTGAATTCTTTATGTAGACTTCTTCTTCAAGATACCGGTTCAAGAAAGCTAATTTCACATCCATTTGGAATAAGTTTCACCTTTTATGGGTTGCTATTGAGACTAACAATCTGATTGTATCAAGGCAGCTACTGGAGCAAACACTTATCATAGTTGATTCTATATTCATGCTTGTAACCTTTCATTACCAATCTTGCCTTATACTTCTCAACTTCACCTTTTGCATTCATCTTGGTCTTGTAGACCCACTTAGCGTCTATAGCTTCATGTCCTTCAGGCAATATAGCAAGCTCCCACGTATTGTTTTTTGTGGATAGCATGTATCTCTTCCTACATGGATTTCCTCCATTTTAATTCTTGATAAGACTCTTCAAATGTCAATGGACCACAACTTGCAAACAACTAGAATATTACATGCTCATTATCCAACCCAATCCTCTGAGCAGTGTTGTAGATATCATGAATACTCCTTGTCTTCCTTGGGTTTCGATTGCTTGATTCATCGATTTTCAAATAATCCTAGACTTGGGTTAGTCCTCCATCTTCAGTAAGTCGATCTTCTTGCTAATTTATAATAACTTGATTTTTATTTTAATCCTTCAAGTCCCATATCTGCTTCTCATCAAACTCAACATCCCTTAACCATAGAACCTTTTTAGTAGCAGGGTTGTAGATTTTGTAACCATTTACATTTGCTTCATAGCCCAAGAAAATGCATTTTTACTCTTTTCTTTGCGTGTTTTGGCATATGTAATGCTAACAAAACTTTGAAATAATCAACTCTGGGCTTCTTCAAACTCCAAGCATTCTTTGGTGTGATATTTCCCAACATTTTGGTGGGAAATCAATTCAATAGGTACACTACACATGCAGCAGTATCACCTAAAACTCTTTTGGGACTTTTTTTTTACCATGCACCTAACCATGTTGCTAATGTTTTTGTTCTTTCATTCTAATATGCCATTTTTTCAAGGCATATACAATATAGTGAATTGATGAACTATGCCATTTTCCTTACAAAAAATGTCAAACTAGCAAGAGGTGTATTCTCCACCATTGTTTGTGTTGAGTTGATTTTGATAATGTATTGATGATGAGATCTAAGTAAAACTTTAATGACCCTTGATGATGTGCTTTCAAATAGTAAGCATACACTTAAAACTGAAATTAGGTTGTAAATCATGTAAGATTGTTCATTAATCGATTAATACACCTCCTACTCAAGCAAAGTCCATAATTACTCAAGTATATATGTTTGGGAAAATCAGTTGCAAGTTGTAACTAACTTTCAAACATTACTTGAGTAATTACATACCTGTAATCAAGTAAAGTATGTTGTGACTTGAAGATTAATCAACTAATGTATAAGCTTAGTAGAGAAATTATCATTTTAATCTACTAAGGAAATACTTTAGTTGAGTAACAAGTGTTATACTCAACTAACTTATTATTTTAACTAAGTAAGACCTGAATACTCGAATGTTTAATCGATTCTATACTTGTTTTACCGAAGTATATGATGGAATAACATTAATTGAGTAAGCAAAATATTACTCGACTAAGTGGTAAATTAGTCGAGTAATTATATTCTTTAATCAAGTAATAAATCTAGGACAAATTGACAAGTATCTGTACTTGTATCATTAATCAACTAATTCAAATTTGTAATCGAGTAAAGTTCTATATTCATTGAGTAACTAGAAATTTTACTTGAGTAATAATTCAAGAGCAAAATGTCAAATCTCTGTACTTAAGCATTTAGTCGACTAAGAAGGCATTTTTAATCAAGTAACTTTATACTTAGTCAAGTAACTAAGTGTCTTAGTCGAGTGAAAATTATCAAATAAACTGTGAGTCTCTGTACTTGAATTATTAATCCACTAAGAATAGTTCATAGTCAAGTAAAGTCATTTTTTTTTTTTTAAGATTACGCGCAATCACTCACGCCCCCGCTGCTCGGCCCCACGATTCCAACAGAAGTAAAGTCATATTTTAATTGAGTATTAAAAGTTGTTAATTGAGTAACCATTTCAAAATGTCAAGTGATTGAAATGTTAATTGACTAAGATGTGCTTTTAATCGAGTATCATTATATTGTAGTAGAGTAACATATATTTTAGTCGAGTAATGGTTAATGCAGCTGATAAGCTTAATCAAGCAACCTTATCAATAATCAAGTAATGCCTAAGCTTAATCGACTAACTATTAAGCTCTCAATTAACTACATGTTTTACTCGAGTAATTCCTAATTTACTCGACTATGTTGTGTGCAATTTGAAAAAACTAGTTGTTAAAAACAACATTAAAAGCGCACAATTCTTTATTTCAAACAATTATAAAATGTTGTCTTAACATTCTTTCATCAAAGAAAATAATGTTTAAACTTCAAGATAAATATTATAATTGTCGAAATGCAAGAAAAGATATCGTCTTTATAGGTTTGCAAGTTTAATGATTTTATACATTGGCCAAACTGAAAAAGTGTATTGAAGAGACCAACACTATAAATATCTAAGTCATGCACGAGTATACAGCTAGCAACACTGAAAAAGAATTCTCCTAGGGAGAATGAAAAAGAAAAGAGAAAAAGATGAGCTAAGCTAAAAGTAAATTTGTTCAATTGTCTCCAAGTCTTTTAATGATTCATACTTAGAGAATGAAGTGTTTTTCTTTTCAATCTTTGATACTCTTTGTGTGTATTCTTAAAATCATTACTATTCTTTCTTTCATATTCTTTTAGATGGTTATTTGCTTTGTGAGCTTCTGCTCATATTTCTTTGAGAGCTATATTTTCGGTGAGTTTTTGCACCCTATTTTCTTCTCTCAAATTGTTGTAAAGGTTGTAACAAAGCCTTATAAAAGCTACTAAAAAGTTATAGCTAAGCCTTTGAAAAGCTACCATTATAGAGGCTAGCGCTTGCCTCTTTAAATAGGCAATCTCTTAGTGGATTTGAGAAAATTCTTGGTAAAGAGCTAAGATAGTGGAGTAGGTCGAGTTGTGATGAACTACTATAAATCTTGTGTCAACAAGTTTTATTTTAGCACTTTTAGCTTACATTAAAGCATCTTTTTCAAAAATACAAAAAATGATAAAACAATTTTTGTATAAATCTTTTATCAAATCCAAAAATTTTTTGAAACACCCAATTCACCCCCTCTGGGGAGTACACTTTTACACCTTCAATTTGTCTTTAAACATTTCATATGGCATCAACTTTTTTTTTTCAACCCAATTCTTGAATTCATTGAATTTGCTGAACATCTATGTTAATCTTGATATGCCCTACAAACTTGGAGAATCACAAGACCTAAAAGAGTCGCGAGACATGGACATGAAGCCCAGAGGCCTAGCGGGTTTTAGGAGACCAAGGAAACAAACCGATGGAGCAAAAGGTCAAGCCGAGACCAAGTGGGTACGATACTACTTTAGTTTTTTAGGCATAACTTTTCATATGAGCTCCAATTAAGTTTATTAAAAGTCTTATAGAAAGATAAGAGAATTATCTGCAATTTTCATGTTTTGAGTTTTGAGAGATTCGAGCTCAATTAATGTGAAAATCGAGCATGAAGTTGATGCACCTGCACTATTAAGGCTTAGAGTCAAGTATTGAAGGAAGATGAATCCGAACCAAGACAAAAGCTAAAAAGAAGGCATGAACGAGTGGCCCCCCACTTGGTCATGGGGAGACCAAATTTCCCTCACTTTTCATGACCCACTCGGTTATGCCGAGTGGGTACAACACTGCTTTGGTTTTTTTACCATAACTTTCTCATATAAACTCTTATTGAGATAATTAAAACACCTATGGAGAGCTAAGAGAATTATCTACAACTTTCATGTTTTGAGTTTTGAGAGATTCGAGCTCAATCAATGTGAAAATCGGGAATGAAGTTGAGGTATGGAAACCGCTCAAAACCAAGCCAAGGAAAAGGGCAAAAAAAGGCATGATCGGGTGGCCCCCTACTCGGTCATGACTGAGTGGGCCCCCACTCAGTCATGACCGAGTGACCTCCCACTTAGTCATGGTCGAGTGGACTTGGGCCAATCTCTCTTCTTTTCCCTCTCGGATGGGCCACGAAATTATCGAAATGGGCCGCGAGATTCTCGCCCTGATTCTCGCACGTCTTCTCTCTCTCCTCTGCTATAAATATGAGACCATGCCTTCATCACAAGGCACACAATTTTGAGTGATTGAAGCATCATTTCATATTTTCTCGAGATCTGGCTTAAGCTTTGGAGGGATTGCACAGGGACCCCCACTCGCATCCTAACGGTGCTCTCGTTTTATAGGCCACTCATCGCCCTCAGGTCACTCGGTCATCAAGGCCACTCGTTGCCCTCGGGTTACTCGGTCATGTAGGCCACTCGTCGCCCTTAAGTCACTCGGTCATCAAGGCCACTCGTCGACCACAGGTTACTCGGTCATGTAGGGCACTCGTCGCTCTCAGGTCACTCGGTCATCAAGGCCACTCGTCGCCCTCAGGTCACTCGGTCATTTAGGCCACCCGTCGCCCTCAGGTCACTCGATCATCAACGCCACTCGTTGCCGTCAGGTCACTCGGTCATGTAGGCCACTCGTTGCCCTCAGGTCACTCGGTCATCAAGCTTACTCGTCACCCTCAGGTTACTCGGTCATCAAGGCCACTCGTCGCCCTCAGATCACTCGGTCATCTTGGGCCACCAGATCACCAACCCACCAGATCATTAGGCCACCAAATCATCAGCCCACCAGATCATCAGCCTTGTCAGACCATCAGCTTTATTGGATTACCAGATCTGGACCTCTACCAGATCCAGTTGCTCATCAAGATTCTCATCAGTGAAGGCAAGACTCTCGAGACTCTTGTGTCTGTCCGCAATTAAAAATAAATTATTGTATTTTGGCAACAACAAATCTTAAGGGTAAGAATATAAGAATTGATGATAACAAAAATATTTTTATGATATATATGTTTTATCAGCTCCTTGTTAACAAAAAGATGTGTTTTTTTATGTCTATGTATCTTAAGTCAATTGATGGTTTATTCTATGTCGACTGAAGTCAAGTATAATGTTTCTATCAAATCATATGTAAGTTTGATCGACCTAAGTACAACTTAAGTTGACCAAAGTTGGCCAAAATCTTGGCCTCTTATCTTAGGTCCACCTAGCCTTCGATCGAAGTTATGCATTCGGTCCACCTAGAGGCAGAACAAACTGTGGTAGAGCATTCAAACAAGAGTGAGAAAGCTTAAATGCTGGAAGTGTGCTGCCTGGTGGAATTCTTAACCTTGGTGATTTGTTTGAAATTGTATCTGATTGTAAGTTTGTTGTTTTTATTCACTTGTTGTGTGAGAGGTTTGTATTTGCTAGTTGTGTGCTAGTGATTGTTGCTTAGGCAAGGGATTATATGTTAGTTCTAGTTACAATTAAAAGTTAGTGTTATATTTTCCCTAGTGATACCCTTAAGCTCAATCTTTAGAGAGAAGACCAGACTCTTAAGAGTCGAACCTTTATAAAAATTCTTGTGTTCTCTTTGGTTACTTGATTTTATTATTCTTATTCATATTGCAATCACCATTTAACAAGATAATAATTTAAGAGTTTTCAACAAAAGTTAAAATTTTAAATTTTTAGAAAACCCAATTCACCTTGGGCAACAACCTCTTTCTTTTCTTTCAATATGGATCCAAGTTTTACCACTAAAATCATCAATGAAGGTTAGCATATACTTATTTCCCCCAATAGTAGTATGAGTGATTGGCCCCCCAAACTTTTGAATGTTTGAGTTCTAAGCAGTGAGATACTCTTCATGAATTCCAACTCTTAAATCACTTTCTTTGTTGTTTTCCCATAATGCAAACTTCACAAATCTTATTAGGGTGACCAACCTTAGACAAGCCAAACACCATATTTTTTTCGTTTGAAATTCTCAAGCTTCAAAGTTTAAATGTCCATACCTCATATACCATAATGTACCCTTATCTTCAATAGTAGTCTTGAGATAATTTGTGCTACTAATGCTTAAATGAAATGGGAACATTCTAATCTTGGTCATTCTCACAAAGGCAACCAAGCCATTATTTTTTATCACGCAAGGAGAGTGTAGAATCTCTCATTTGGATGCCATACTCATTGTCCAGTAACTGTCCCAGGCTCAAAATATTGTTCTTCATGTCAAGTAGGTAGTAGTAAACATTAACAATATAGCTTTGATCACCATTCTTCAATTGTAACATGATTTTTTCTTCTCTCTTAATTGTTTTTTGTGATGAGACTCCGAAAGTGACCATGCCAATGAAGTCCTCGTTAAGCTCTACAGAAAACTCTCTTCGTCAGCACATGTGGTTGTATGCTATTGTGTCCAAATACCAAGTACTTGAACAGTCAGTGTCTGAATCACCATAAGTGAGTAATAAGACAACATCTTCCTTTATTTCTTTGTTGTCAACATAATTTATGTTCTCCTTTTTCTTTTTGGAATATCACTCTGAGGCATAATGGCCAAATTTGTTGCAATTATAATAATGAATTTCATATTTGTCATACCTCCAGTGTGCTAGGTGTCCACGACCTCATCGTCGACCAGGACCATGTCCACAACCACTTTGATTTGATGAACTTTCTCCTTCACCATAGTTGTCTCGTCCTCAATGTTGAAGCCTGCCACATCTTCCTCGTCGGCCATAGCCTCTTCCCCGTACATAGCTTCCTCAACTTGACTCATTTTTCTTCCATTCTATTGTCAGCTTTGTTTAAAAAACTTGTTTAAGGGGTTGTCCTCATCATTTAGTCTTTCCTCACATGCTTGAAGTGACCCTATGAGTTGTTTTACTATCATGCTCCAAATCTTTAGACTCTTCTACAACTATCGACACAAGTTTATACTTTGAGTCCAACGATCTCAAGATTTTCTTTATGACCCAAACATCGATGATATCTTTTCCATTTCTTCTTATTTGATGAACAATTCCAATTACTCGTGAAAGACAATCGGACATTGATCCCAAGCTTCCTTGGCGTAAAGTTTCAAATTGAGATCTTAGAGTTTGAAGGCTAATTTTATTTACCTTGTTGACTCTTCTGAATACCTTTTGAAGTAAATCCCATGCCTCCTTTGATGTTTTTGTTGAGGCGACTAGCTCAAACATTATCTCATCAATTCCTTGATAGATTGTGAATAGTGTTTTTTCTCCTTTCCTTGGGAAGCTTTGAGTTCGTTCTTTTCTACTTATGACCAAACTACTTCCTCTTTAGCATTGATTGGCTCAACATAGCCATTTTGAACATTTCTCAATATGGATCAACAATTTTTTGTTGCCAAACTACAATAATTAAATTCATTTGTCGGGGATCAGCCAAAGTAGAATCTTCTCCATAGAAAAGGGTCCAAAATGATACTGGCGAGGTCAACCAAGTCAAAGCTGGATGAACTAGGATAAGGGGTTTTTGAGGCTTTTGGGACAATAAGCCCGGAAGAGCCTTCAGGCATTGAAAAAGAATGGGGCCTCGAAGGGTCTTTAGGGAAGCAAGCCTTTCGGGGGAACACGACTAAGACTTAGCCTACGGGCACAAGAGATGTTAGAAAGGCATGCAGGAGACTCCCCCACGTGAGCCCTCCAATACCTAAGTACAATACTCTAGGAGAAATATCTAGAATATGTAGATGAATGTCCAATGTTTGATGTATGTAGCATGTAAATGTTCTTTGTCCCAAAAGGAGGAATGTTTAGGTCCCAGATAAGTTGTAGAGAAAGAAATAGGATTGGCCAAATGGCTTGCAAGGTCGGGGAAAATATCCATTTTCCTTCAAGGAGACGTGTACTTATAGATAAACAAGTGGAGCCCACAAGAAAGTCTCTTCCAATGAGTGCTTTTAAAGAGGTCAAAGGGCTTGGAGACGTCATTGGAGAAAAGCCCCAATGGCTATCTTCGGGTGGTCCCAAAGAGGGCTTCAGGGCCATTGGATAACTTGGGTATGGGAGAACCGAAAGCTGTTTTTGGACTTATGAAAAATGGAGGCCAAACCATTCCCAAGAGACCCTTCAGGGGGACTCGAGAGGCTATCATCCTAGATTCTCTAGGGAAGGACTTATAAAAAAATTACTTAAGACTTAGAAAAATTTAGGACACCCCATAATAGTACCACGCCACCCTTGCCTGGGACTGAAAGGTAAAAGAAATAATAAAATGAAGGTGGGTGGTTATGAACGAGATCAGCTAACCCATGGATCATTTCGGCGGGTGAGAAAATCTTAAGGAAATTGGTGGTGAGAGATTTTTTTACAAAACATATTTTGTTTTATTTAATCTTCCTCACGTGACTGCTGCACCTTTTAAAGAATCCATAAAGCATCTTGGCATTTAAGTTGAAAAATGGCCACAAGTTCATTTCAACCTCCCAAACTCACAAAGCAAAACTAGGATATTTGGTGCATTCAAATGAAGACGCTCTTGGGATCACAAGACGCATAGGAAATTGTTCAAAATGGCTATATTGAGCCAATCAATGCTGAAGAGGAAGTAGTTTGGTCAAAACTAGATTCTTTATTAATTTTCATATCTGTTTCTTCTACAAATTTCTTGCGAAATCTTTTGCACTTCATAATTTACAGCGCTAATCTCATTGTTGCAACAAGGGGACCCAAAATAGGTTGGGTTTCTTTACTCCTGTTGTTTGGAAGAAGCAACCATCAATATTGGTTTATCCTTTTCGTCAAAGGCCGAGATGCACAATGGCGTCAATCTTGTTAGTGCTTTGATATCAGATGTCGGCGAAAATGAGACTGCGTTTCCTTTGTATTTTTAATTTTTAATTTTAAATTTTAAATTTTAAATTTATTTTTAATATTCTATTTTGATAGTCTAGTGAAAACTGAAATCGTATTCTTATTGTCATTTTAAAAAAATATTTCTTAAAACAAAAAATTAGAAAACATGTTTACTTTAAAATTTTGATAAAAAATATTTTATGATATTTTATTTAAAAAATTTTATTATTAAATGATAAAATTAACTCTTTTTAATAAAATTTTACTATTAAAATAAAATAATAAATTTAATCAATAAATTGTTAACATCTAGTGACAATTATATTAAATATTATTATACATAATATGTGTAATATACTTAATAATATATTATATGCTATCTTATATTTTTAATTATAATATAAATATATTATATTTTTTAATTTTTAAATAAACATAGAATTTTATTTTAAAATTTAAGAATAATTTTTTTTCTTTTTTTTTTCCTTCTTTTCTTTTTTTCACTTTTCTTTTTTTGAATCAAGACATGAAAAATGGATTGTGTTTTCCATATTTTGAATTTAGAGATTGTTTTGAGTGAAAACAACCAAAACAACATTTTGTTGTTTTAGGATTCTTTTACAATTTTTTTTTATTTTTAAAAATGATGAAATAAATGTATTTTTATTATTTTAAAAAATTGAAAACTAAAAGTAATTTAAAAATAACAAAGTAAATGCAATTTGAGATTTTCCAAAATCATACTCAAATCTCTCAATTACGTTGCGTGTAATTGTGTATAAAGACTATAAACAAGGAAGAACTAAAGAACTTGTATTTCTTAAGATGATCTTTAAGTGTTTAGTAACATGCCTATTTATTAGGGGTGAGCACAACTTCGGTTAAATCGAAGTAATCGAATCGAACCGGCGAGTTTGGTCGGTTTGGTTCAGTTATTTTTTTTCAAAATTTCGGTTCGATTACTTTTTTTAGAAAATTCGACTTTCGGTGTTCGGTTCGATTTTTTGCTTGAAATAACCGAACCGAACTTAAACTTACAAAAACGACACAGTTTGGGTTTATAAAGCAAAGTGAAAATAATCCCCCCTAAGTCAAACCGAAGTCACGCAGAGGCAGAGAAGAGAAGACCCTAAACCTAAAGGTGGAAGGATCGAATCGATCCTTCCTCACTCCGCTCTCTCCTTTCCATCGTCTTCGACCCTCTGGCATGGCGGCACCATTGCCCCCTCTGATGCCGACGTCGATGCTGCGGCACCCAAGGTAGAGAGTCAAAGACTCTCACTCACCTGGAACTGAAACGCTGGACCGAGATGGACGCGAGATGTCGAGAGAGATCCTTCAAGTTCGTCTCCATCGGTGTCGCCTCCACCTTCGACGCCTTTCCATTTTCCTTCAGCAGTCGGCCGCCCCCCGCCTTTCCCTTCGCCGATTGTCGTCCCCTTCATCAGACCCAGACCGATGCCTTTCCCTTCACTGATCGCACGAGGCTTCGTCTCCTCTTTTCTTCCCTTCCTTGTGCTTGGACGATCGACCCATACCAAGTACCAACAATGATCGATCGTTAAACAGATGTTAGTATTGACGTTAGGTTAAGGTTTTAATTTTTCAATTTTTTTTGATTCAATGAGGTTAGTTTCTTATATTTCTTCCTTTGTTGCGTTTTTCGTTTGTATTTCATTGTTTTGCACAAATTGATTTGTATTTCTCTCAATCTCTAAATGGTTTTGCATTTTTCTATATCAATTCAGTGGGTGTTCTTGTATTTCATTTCAGCAAATCGGTTTGTTCTTTTACTGATTTTTCCCAATCGGTTATCGGTTATCAATTCGGTTAAATTAGTTTAGATTTCGGTCAGTTCGGTTTCAGTTAGTTCGGTTAGTTAGAATTAATCGGTTGATTCGGTTCGGTTATTACATGTAATTCGGTTCGGTTCGGTTAGGATTTTTTGGTCGGTTTGGTTCGGTTATAACCGAATGCACACCCCTACTATTTATAGGCTCTGATTTGCAAAGAGTAATACAAAAGGTTGAGAATACCAAAAGCCTTCAATAATTTCTATTCTTTATTTCTCACATACTTCAGTTTTTTAAGTACTTTGCTAAATGGCTAGAATCTATCCGGATAGAAAGTCATCAAATACTTGTTTTATATTATTTTATAATATTTTAATTATATTTAACAAAACAAAAAGATAATTTTAACCTTATAAAAAAAATCCAAAACACATACTGATTGGCATGCCTTGAAAATCGCACCCATATTCAATCAAGGAGCAGATCCAAACATTAGAGTTGATATGTGCTTGAACCAAGGCAAAAAGCCGAAGGAGTCGTTCCAGATTGAGCGGGTGAAGACCCACTCGGTCATGTGATCGAATGGGTATAACCCACTTGGTTATATGACCGAGTGGGTAAGCCCCCTACCCACTCGATCATATAATCCAATAGGTAGAGGTCCCTTCACCCCAAGAGGCATGACCCACTCAGTCATATGATCAAATGGGTGGGAAGGCCTAAACCTTCTTTCCCTTCTACTCTATCAAGAAGCCAAGGATCCAAAAGCAAAGCCACTTGGTCATCCGATCGAGTAGGTGTCTTCCACTCATGTCACTTCCCTCGGATAGACCATCACAGTCGTAAAATTCTCGAGATGGGCCGCGAGACTCTCGGGATAACCACCACGTGTCCCCCTTCTCCATTCTCTATAAATAGGAGGCCTCGCCTCAAACCTCAAGTACACTCTCTTTGGCACTCTAAGTACATTCTTGCACTCCTGCTCTTGAGAACTAACTTAAGCATCGAAGGGTTTGCGTAGGGACACCCACCATCGCCCCTAACCATGCGTTCGTCTTACAGGTCTCTCAGTCATCAAGACTTTCTCAATTATCAAGGGTCACTTGGTTTTCATAAAGCCTCATCTCAGATCCAAAGAAATCTCAAGACTCTCAATAGATTCTCCCGTCACTCAACATGCCTAAGACTCTCAAGACATTTGGCAACGAGACTCTCGACTCTCAAAACACTTGGTGACGAGACTCTCAAGACTCTCAGGACCCACAAGAGTCCTAAGACTCTATACTCTAGAGACTCTTGTGATCAACCACCCATAAATTGTATTCTCCCACAATTAAAAATAGATTGTTATATTTTGACAACAATACATACTAAACCTTTTTCACTCATATGTTTCCCTCTTAAAACTCCCGTAAAAAACTACTACCCAACACATTAAAGCTGCACATTTTCAAAGCAAAAAAATTAGTTATGAAAATTGATTAACGGTAAAATAATGAATTGTATAATCAAAATTGGAACAAATTATTATTATTATAAATAATGAATAAAAATGACAATACTAAGGCCTATGTTTGGTGGTAAGTATCACTTGAATATTGTCTGTTAACCATCGTTCGATTCCCATTGTATGCAATTGGGTTAGGATGGACTTTTAATTTTTGGGTTCAATTAGGCCAGAAATGATAAATTTACTAATGTATATTATTTATAATTAATATTATCCATATTATATAGCATATCAAACTTATAATGTAATCTATTAAGAATAAGAATTGATATCTTGGTTTCTTATGAATAAAAATTAAAGTATAAAATTTATAATAAATATAAACTTTAAGTTTGATGAACAACATCGATTATCTAGATAAAAAATAACACATAAATCATCTAGGTACGAACAACATATAGATTGAATAAATTATCAAATATGCAAAAATTCAGTAAAACTACTACTTGTTCCTTTGTAATTTCACATAAATCTATATAATAGGTGCTAGATCATTGTCAATTGGACATATTTCTATGTAATTACTACTTGATCATGCAAAAAATCTATAAATTTGATCAAATCTATACTATACCCTTTCCGATTTAACATAATTCTATGTAATAACTACTTGATAGATCTAAATAAAGAACAACTCATAGATCATTTTATGACTACAAAAAATGATATAATTATATTCATAATATACAAATAAATCAAAATATTAATTTAAATAATTAAAAATACTCAAAAAAATTTATATCTCACAATGGCCCAATCACTTAAAACAACAAATTAATAACTAAATCATAAGTTACAACAACATTTCGTGATGACATACTAGTAACAAATAACACTTTAGGAACTGATATGCCCCTAAAATGTAATTTACTATAATGTAATTTATTAAGAATAAGAATTGATATATATTGGTTATTTATGAATTTAAACTAAAGTATAAAATTTATAATAAATATAAATTTTAAGTTTGGTGAATATAATATAAATAAAAAATAACATAAAAATAGATTTAATTAGTTATACATAAGATAATTACAAAATATATAAAATTTTATGTTTTGTATGAATGATAGAAGAGAAGAAATATAATTATATTATAATGGATATATGAATATATTTTTTATTAAAAATAAACATTATAATATTATAATTTATAATTTGATTTTCATTTCATAACTTAAAAATTGAAACAAAACTACAAAATGATTTTTTAAAAATAGCAAGACATAATATGCTCGCCAAAATTTTTCAAAGTTACAAAATGAGTTTATTCTGGTTTAGATGATTTTGTATAATATATTTTTAATTTAAAAAAAATATATATTTAGTGAGATAAAGACTAAATATGTTGTTTTATATGTTGTTGTAGAAAGAATATGATTTTATAAAGTTGTACAAAATCATAGTTCAACCCAAAAATACCTTTTTTTTTTTTCTTTGACGCATATAGGTTGGACTTGGACTTGGATGAAGAAGAAGCACATAATAGCTTCTTGGAGAAGTCAATGTTAATATTGACATTTTAAAATTTATTAAATAAAGTGAATGACTACAATTTAAATTTTTAAATTAACAAAAAAGAGAAAGAATGAAATTTTGACTTGGACGAAGAAAAAGCATATAATAACTTCTTGAAAAAAGATATTGTGACTCTTGAAATTCTAAAAATTTATTAAATGAGGTGAGAGACTAAAATTTAAATTTTAAATTATTAAGAAAGAGAGAGAATGAAATTTTGACTTGTAATTGAAAAGGGTATTGTTGATAAATAAAATGATAAATGACGTAATAATCCTAATATCAATAAATTGAATGATAAAAAAATAATTTCATTGAATAGATCCTATTTAAATAGATTTATTGATTTTTTAATTCCTCAACTTCAGATTCTTTTATCGCTTGGGGTTCTGCACGTGCAAGTTTAATATTTAACACTTTTTAAGAAGGGTTTTATTGGTTAAAGTGAAATACGTTGTCCTTTTTGTGGCTGGAAACAGAAACAATTAACCATTTATTTCTCATATGCAAGATCACTTGGAGGGTGCAGTGCGAAATCCTTAATTAGTTGGTAGGTTCTCACATGGGTTTTCCCGTTTTCAGGTAGAGACTTGCTCTTGCAATGGACTTTTCTACCTTGTAGATCAAACAAAAAGGAATTCCGGTTTTCGTGGTTGTTTAGTGCCTTATGGATAATATGGTTGGAAAGGAATAACATAGTATTTCATTATACAACCCCTTATAATATATAGGATATCCTTCGTTTAATTATAGTTAAGACTTGCTTCTTGGGTGAAAATCGTTGATCCAATGTTCCCCTTCAGCGTCTCTATTCTGCTCCTCTCTTCGCTGCCTTTGAAGCATTGGAGTTGTTCAAGTTCAAATAAGGGAACAGCTGAATATATACCTCCTAGGGTGGTCTCCTTTAAATGGTAAGCCGCCGGGTCTTTCTAGTATCGGGGGTATACCTTTTTTGGGGTCCTGTGGGTGTAAAGGAGTCTGACGAGACTAAGCTCTTACAATCATTAAAGCTCTAAATATAGCAAGTGCACATGACAAGGTAAGGTCAACCCCAATATTATTATATATAGAGTCGGACCTGAAAACTACTTTGAGTTGAGTTGGGCATTGGCTTCTAACGCTGAGGAGTTTCCTTGAAACCAATGGGATTTATTTCTCAAGCTCAAAGGGCCTAATGGAGAATTTTCGATCCATTCCAATCGTGTTGCTAATTAATGATCTAGCAAAGAATGGAGAGAGGAGAGTTGAGGATTTTGTAGCCTAGATGTAAGGATTACTGGAACGGCGAAAGGCATCTCAGTATATCTGAGATGTCAACTAACTACTGCTGAGAGTGGGAGTGAATTGCACTCACTTTTGCTGGCTAGGCGTCGTTATGTTGCATTTTTCAAAAGGTTATGTCAAGTTCGAGTTCAAATTATTGGCTTTCCCAAAATGCAGTGAGAGTGTGACTTCAGTTCTGAAAGCCATAAAAGAAATTGACACTTTATATGCTGAAGCTATTACAATATTCTAGCTAGTTGTAGTTTGGAGGATTTATGTGTTGGAAGATTTTGAAAGCTCATTTTGTGCTCGTTCCAGGAGTTCATGCAAGTGAGATGGAATTTTGAATTTTAGAACCATTCTACTGGAATGGTTCTATTTACTAGTTGTATCGGTTTTGGGGTTGTCATAATAATCATCTAGGGAAGAAACTTATTTATTTAGATAGTGTTTGTTAATTAAAATATAGATAAAAAAAAGTAAATATGAAAAGTATTTTAAATTTTTATTCTTTTAATATGTTTGTTAAATTTATCTGATAATTCTTAAAAAAAATCACATAACTTTTTATCTAACATTTTTCAGATATACTTATTTCTATCCCCCCCCCCTTCTAGATAAACATATCTTGAACTTTACAGATAAGAAAAAATGATGCATATGTCCTCTAATGCATTCTAAAAAATTTAATAAACAGTTAGATAAAAATCTTGAAACACTTCCTACATTTATCTTGATCATTTAATATTTTAATTCAAAAAATATTACAATCTTATTTTGATATAATCTTATTTTAGTTATTTTAACAAACACTATCTTAATGATAAAAACTTTTTAGGGCATGTCATTTAATGTAGTCAATATGCTAAATACTTTAATTAATTATAAATATATCTATCATGTCTTATAAAAAAAAAAAATCCCTTATGTTGTTGCTTGGTTACAACAATAAATTTATAAAATGAGAAACTGCCGATGGATGACCCTCGTATGACGTATCTAAGCGATGGATGAGTCTCCCAGGGCAATGTGACAGTGATGGGTGAGTCTCATGAGGCGTTTTCGAGCGATGTATGAGTCTCTTGGGGCAATATGACAGCGATGGATGACCTACTAGAGAAAGAATCAGTTAGGAGCGCGGGCGAAAGTCCCCGCGCGGACCCTCCGATGCTTAAGTTAGATCACCATAGAAGCTGAATATTCGAAAGTAAGAGAGTAAATGCGAGAGCCAGCGATTGCATACCTAATGAGAGAAAATGACCTCCTATTTATAATAACAAGAGATGAATCCATGTGTCGCGTGTCCCGAGTTTTATGGCAAGAATCTCGGAGGGGCTTTGACCGAATCTCGCGGGAATAGCCTTAGGCCGATTTTCTTGGAGACGGTGGCGCAAGAGTAGGAGGCCCGTGGAGGCAAGTGTGGATCCCTGGGTGACCCTCACTCGGGGGTATCAGTGAGCATGGGGAAAGAGAGCACGAGGGGCCGTGCGCGTGGGTGCACGGGGCCGGGTGCGAAGTGGTTGCGTGTGCGGGGGGTCGCGCACGAGGGTGTACACGGGCGGCCGCGTGCTGGCAGCCGCGCACGCGGGCGCGACCTTGTACGAGCGACCGTGTGCTATCAGCCGCGCGTGCGGGCGCAGCTTTGTGCTGCCAGCTATGCACGCGGCCTCGCACGCGCGGCCGCGCTGTAGCAGCTGTGCGCGGCCCTGCGCACGCGGCTGCCTTCCCCTGAGTGGGGTCACTCGGGGGTATTGTTCCCCCGAGTAACGGCCACTCAAGGGGGGCACTCCCCCCAATTGGCAAGGGCGCGGCCCCCACTAGGCAGTCGCGTGCTACATGGCAACGCACGCGACTGCCCCATGGGGGCCGCGCCTGCCACCCCCGAGTGACCTCACTCGGGGGTGGCGTCCCCTGGGTGGCCTCCTTTGGTCACCCAGGGGCTGCCACGTGGCGCTCCCTCGACCTACTTTTTCGGCACTTACTCTACTATTTATTATTTTTTATACATAACAATTGCTCCCTACTCTTTCTGTCGGGAGTACCGGGAGGAAAAGTATTTTGCTTATGTTGTAACTCTATTTTCTTAAGGCCATTTTCATTTTGAAATGATTTTTCTGTATCTATCTCTTCCATCTTCAGGTCTCCCATGGTTTATCCTTTCCACAATGTCTCCCAAGACCACTATAAAAGGAAGACTTGGTCTTTCATTTTTTCATTGCTCAACCACTCTTCCGTGGAAATTCTCTCAACATTCCAGACTTCTACACGGTATACCTCCTCACCCATGATCTTGTATCTTCCCTAAGAGAACCTCACCCATGGGGACCTTTAGGCATGTTCTCCCCCGAGTGACCCTCATCCATGGGTCCAATTGTTGTCGGTGGCTACCTCATTTGACCCTCATCCATGGGACTGGTCATTAGCATCATCCTTGCGTAAGCTCATTGGTGGGTCTCATTCCTTTCCTGTTGTAACCCTCATCCATAGGTCTCATCCTGACGTTTGTGTGACCCTCTTCCATGGGTCTCATCTTGGCTTTTGCGTGACCCTCATCCATAGGAGTCCTAGTTCGCCTAAAGCGCACGCGTCTATCTTTTAGGGTTGTAGTGCTCAACATGGGTCGTTTTAAGAATACTTTACCACCTCCTCCTCTTGCTCCCAATGTATATATATCTTTGGGACGACGTTTTTCAGTGAAGGGGAGAGAATTGGCTGGGATCCAGTCTCGTTTTCAAATTGCCATCGACCACCAAATTAGGCTTCCTATACCTGAGGAGACAAGTACAGCCATGGTAGGACGTGGTTTTGGAGTATATTTAGCCTCTTTAAGATTAGGTCTTCGTTTTCCCTTGTCTAACTTTGGCATGGAGTGGCTTGATTATCATTACATTGTCCCAAGGCAGCTTCATCCTAATGGCTGGGCTCAGTTAGTTGGTTTCACCATTCTCTGTCATATGATCCAAGTACCTCATTCCGTAGAGTTGTTTGGTTGCTTCTATAGGTTGAGAAGGGCCGAACGAAAGGGTGTCTTTTTCACGCTTCAAAGGATTGTAGGTCTGTCCCCTCTTTTTCAAAAGCTTCAAAATAAGGTGGACTTCGAGTCCCGATAGATTGTGATCGAGCCTCCTTCCAGCTGGAAAGCGTCGATTCGTTCGTGTTGGGATAACGAGCGGGACTTCTGGTTGGAGAAGCTCGATGACATTGGGATTTCCCGGGCTGTCTATCACCGAGTAATTGAGAGATTATGTGCCCTTGGCACTTGTAATCTATCTGACCTGCTTACCTCAAAAAATATTGCCGCTAGGGGGTGGGGCATTCGGCTAGAAGACATGCTCGGGCCCTCCACCCTTGCTTTTGTGCCTTCATCGGCCATGCCCGAGGACACCTTACAAGTTCAGGAGGAAGAGGGCAGTGAGGAAGAGGACAAGGGCCCCGAGGAAGAAGAAGAAGGGGGGCATTCCCTAGGAAGTATGGTCTTTCCTGGTTGTTCTTCCCCTGAGGGTAAACCCCCAGAATCGTAGAGATTGCCTTTTAAATACTAATTTATGCGGCTAAATTTTATTTTCATCCCTTGTTTTGCAGACGACATGAATCTATTCAAGGAACAGACGCTTAGACGTCGTGGTAGGAATTCACGACAGTCTGGCGAGCAAGACCCACAACCTCCTCCTCAAGCGCCTCAAGGCTTATTACAGGGGCCTTCGTCTGATGCACCAGATCCCATCCTTCTTCCTCCTCCAATTCCTAACTCGTCTCGACGGCGCTTAAAAATGAAAAGATCCGAAGCAGGTACCTCATCCAATCCTCCTTGCACCGAGACCTTGGTTCCCACGTCGGACGTATCCATGTTAGACCCACCATCCCTCGAAGGCGCTCTTGTGGAACCAACTCCTCGATAGCTCTCGTTCTTCTTTTAGCGGTGAGCTTAACCGAACCAGGGATGAGAGTTGTCAACCTTTTGTTCCCTTTCGCAGGGACCGGCGGAAGTTGAAAGCCGAGCTCCTAGATTTCCAACCAATTCTTCCTCCCATTGCTGAGCCTACGCAAAATCCCGTGCCAATTCTCAACAGCACCCGGGTGAGGGGCAACCACTTCACTATGCAACCTGGGCTTATCGATACAGACTCTATAAGAGACCCAGGGGTTAGTGCCAGGATGATATACACTACCGTGCTCCCTCAGGATGAGCAAAAATTTTTTGGCATTTGGCCTAGCGTTGCCAACTCTCCTGAGCAGAAGATTATTGAGGTAAGTTATCTTTGTTGTGCATGCATGTCGTGTTTGTTGTCTGACTTGGTTGTTAGTCTTCTAATGCACTGTTTGCGCCTAGGGGGTCTAAGGGTTGGTGATATCCAACGCCATCGAGAGAGCTTATCATCATCAGGCAGAACAAGAAAAGACAGAGGTGAGAGAGAATATGGTAAAGTGGTGGGATCATGAACGCTCATACCAAACCGATATCAGAAAGTTGAATCGAGAGGCAAAAGACATGCGTTCCAAGCTAGCAGAAGCTCGCGGTGAGTCTTCAAGCATGAAAGGGGAGATAGAGGAGCTCTGGAAGAGTAAAGAATCGCTGACAAGGGAACTCGTAGAAGCCCAGAATGCTCATGAGAATCTGTTGCAAGAGCATTCCTTGAGGGTAGATGACCTTGCTCGTCAAAGGAAACAAAATAGGTCGCTCAGGGATCAAAGAAATGAGGAGATTTCAGCGGCGCGGAAAGAGGCTGTGAAAGAATATCGCTTGTCGTCAGACTGCCAAGAAATGAAGATCTGTTATGGGGGTTGCTTTACCAAGTATGGAATCTATCTCACACGCTCACACCTGGAATCCAAACGCCCAAGAGAACAGTTTCCTGAGTTAGTTTATACGGATGAGCTCAAGGAGTCCGACGTCCCCGACTGGCGAAGATATAATGATCCTGACCCCACGAGCCCTAAAACTTATTTGAATGCCAACTTAGCTGATGATCTGGAGAACTTGTCGAGCCCATGGGAGCCGTACACCTTGGCCTCGACGAAAGTGGAGATGACTGACGCCTTCCCTACGACTGATGATATAGTTATCCCAACTGATACAGTTATCCCAACTAATACAGTTATTCCATCTTTGGGCCTGGAGAAAGGTGAGCCCCCATCTGCCCCAAATAGCAGTGCTCCGAGCTCTGGCAGGAGGAAGCGGACTTAAAGGAGATTTCCCCCTTTAGTGCAATAGATTTTTTTTTTTTTTAGTGTAATAGTTTTTATTTGCTTGAATAAAATTTGTCTCTTTTCTTAAACAATAGCTACAGCTTGCTGATTTTTTTACTATTACTTCCTATCAAATGTCTGGTTCCAACCTTAGGATTTTTTGCTCTTCATGCCACAAGGTGGGCTATGGGCATTTCAGCCCGTAGTGGCCCTTTGGCAATTCCTTGACCTTGTCATCAAGTCAGGCCAATTAAGTAGGCTGGCGGGATAACCTTTGATTTTAATGTTGACGGGTTGCGTTGGACATATTTGTTATTTCACTAGACCGGGCCACTCGGCTTTGAGGCAGGACGGTTATCACAGTCGCCGGGCCTATTGTGCCATGCTTTTCTCACGGCGTATTATGTGGCAGGGCCTTTTGCATTACTATCGGGCTTAGTAAAGTATCCTCCTAACGGGACATTAGTTCGCTTGCTAATGCCATTTGATCTTTTCACTTCCGAGCAGGACTTGCCACACTACTCTGCGGGAAAGCAAAAAGGGCTTTATTTTTATCTTTCTTCTTCTTCTTCTTCTTCTTCTTCTTCTTCTTTTTTGTGTGAGAAGGGACCCATAGCGGGTCGTTCTCTTTCCTTTGCCTTGAATAAAATGAAAAAAGGGAAAACACAAGCATTTTACGTGGTTCGGTAAAATATGCCTACGTCCACGGTCCCTCTTCGGGTTCATATTATTACTGCGTTATATGTCTGGAGGGGAGTACAATTTCAGGTGGTTTGTGCTCCAAGTCTTGCCCATGGTTTCACCTTGGAGCGTTTGGAGGATACAGGTACTAGGGCCTATCATTTCTTGGATGCGATACGGCTCTTCCCAATTTGCTCGAAATTTTCCATCCTCTCGGAGTGCATTAGTGATGGATGACTTTCTGAGGATCAAATCTCTCTCCTTGAGAGGTCGGCTCCTTACTCGAGAGTTGTAATAGTTGGCAACCCTTTTATGATAGGCAGCGATTCGTACCGCCGCCCTATCTCTCTGTTCCTCGATGAGATCAAGACTTTCTTTTAGTGAATCAGAGTTTTTCGAACCGTCACATTTATCAAAAGCGTCCAATCGGGGTGACCTGCACGAGATTTCCACCGGAATCAAAGCTTCTATTCCATACACCAGGTTAAAGGGTGTTTCACCCGTTGAGACCCGATTGGTTGTTCGGTAAGCCCACAAGACGGTAGGTAATTCATCCACCCATGCCCCCTTTGCGCCTTTTAGCTGAGTTTTCAAACCATGTAAGATTGTTCTGTTGCTGACTTCTGCTTGTCCGTTGGCTTGGGGATATGCTACTGAAGAAATCCTTAGCTGAATGTCTAAGCCTTTGCAAAAATTTCGGAAAGAATCACAGTCAAACTTCTTTCCATGATCGGTGTTAATGACTCGTGGGATTCCAAATTGACATACAATGTCTTTCCATACCATGGCCTCTACTTTCCTCACACTGATGATGGCTAGGGCTTCGGCTTCAATCCACTTGGTAAAATAATCCATTGCCACCAAGAGGAATTTCCTTTGCCCTGTAGCTTGTGGAAATTGGCTGAGAATATTCAGGCCCCATTGAGCGAAAGGAAGGGGCTGGAATGTGGGCTGTAGTTGTGATATCGGAGCAGAATGAATCGGAGCGTGCCTCTGACATTTATCACACTCTTTGACCTTTGTTTGGGCGTCATGTTGTAATGTGGGCCAGAAAAAGTCTGCCCTTAGGATTTTGGCCGCGAGGGCCCTTCCTCCCAGATGCTCACCGCATACTCCACTGTGAACCTCAGTCAAAGCATAATTGGTCTCCTGAGGACCTAAGCATTTGAGGAGCGGCATGGTGTGCGCTCGCTTGTAAAGCATCCCATCTATTATTGTGAAACGAGCTCCTCTAATTTTAATTTTCCTGGCCTCTTTTGGGTCTACCGGTAATTCTCTCGTGGTCAAACATTTGTAAAAAGGGGTTCTCCAGTCGTTACTATTCTCAATACATGCTACTTCAGGTTCTTCTATGCTTGGTCGTTGAAGGACTTCCACATACACTGTTCTCCCAGTAGTTTCTTTAGTGGATACTAATTTGGATAAAGCGTCGGCATGACCATTAAGGGATCTGTTGATCTATACTAGCTGAAAACTTTCGAACAATTGTGCAAGTGCCCTGACTTTTTGGAGATATTGTCCCATGGTCGGCTCTCTAGTCTCATACTACCCGTAGTATTGCTGAACGATCAGTTGAGAATCACTGTGGGCTATCAATTGTGCTACCTCAAGTTTTCGTACTAACCTTAGATCGGCGATTAGCGCCTCATACTCGGCCACATTATTCGAGCTTGGAAAAGCGAATCTCAAAGAGTATTCAAGAGATTCTTTTTCTAGCGAGATAAGCACTACTCCCGCTCCACTCCCTTGGGAATTGGCAGCCCCATCAACAAACAGTAACCACTCTGTTATGCTCTTTTCCTTGGCCTCCTTAGAGGGTGTACATTCGACAATAAAATCCGCCAACGCTTGCCCCTTTATAGCCTGCCTAGGATGAAATTATATGTCATACTCACTCAACTCGATGGACCATTTGGTGAGACAGCCGGAATGGCAAGTCTGTCAGTACGCTGATGGAGTGGGCTTGGAAATATGGCCTCAACTTTTTGGAGGCGTTCAACAGGGCCAGGGCCAGCGCCACCTTTTCCGTGAAGGGATAACGTGTTTCCAGCCCTTGTAGAACCTTACTGATGTAGTACACTAGTCAATCCACCTGTCCTTCCTTTTTAATCAATACTGCACTTACTGTTTTATCACTTACACCCAAGTACAGATATAACATTTCTCCAGTCTCGGGTCAAGTTAATAGAGGGACTTCCTTCAAATACTCTTTTAATACCTCAAACGACTTCTGGCATTGCTCTGTCCACTGAAATTTTTTCCCCGCTCTTAATGTCTGAAGAAACGGGAGTTCCCTCTCAACCGATTTGGAGAGGAAACGTCCGAGAGCCGCCATTCGACCTGTCAGCCGCTGCACCTCCTTAATTGATGTTGGGGGTTCCACGTCCAGTATCGCTTGAATCTTTTCAAGGTTCGCCTCGATGCCTCTTTGTGTGATCATATACCCTAAGAATTTTTCAGACTGAACTCCAAATGCACATTTTGCTGGGTTTAGGCACATTTTGTATTGCCTAAAGACTTCGAGCACTTGTGCCAACTTTTTAACATGCGATTCCTTCTCCCGACTTTTCACGATCATATCATCGACATATGCTTCCATTGTATCACCCAATAATTCCTTAAAGACTTTATTCACCATGCGTTGATAAGTGGCCCCTGCGTTCTTGAGCCCGAATGGCATAACTTGGTAACAATATGTCCCTTTTTTTTGTAATGAATGATGTTTTCTCTTGATCTGAAGGATACATCATTATTTGATGATACCCTGAGAAGGCATCTGAGAAGCTCAATAGTTGATACCCAAATGTTTCATCCACCAGACGATCAATCCGAGGTAATGGGTAGGAATCTTTAGGAAACGCCTTGTTGAGGCCGGTGAAGTCTATACACACGCGCCATTTTTCGTTGGATTTTTTAACCATGACCACATTGGCTAGCCACTCTGGATAGAACACCTCTCGAATGAAACCTACCTTTAGTAGCTTATCAATTTCTTCTTCTAACGTCGACAGTCTATCAAGGGCGATATTCCTCTTTTTCTGTCGAACAGGCTTGAACTGGGGATCCACGTTCAAATGGTGACATATCACGTCTGGACTAATCCCTGGCATATCCCTTGGTGTCCAAGCAAAGACATCCAAATTTTCTCTAAGGCACCCCACGATTTCTTCTTTTACTGGTTTCGGAAGCTTCGTGCCCACATACGCCAACTTCTCAGGATCTGTGTCACTTAAGCGTACTGCTTCTAAGTCTTCCACTGGTTGGGGCTTGCGAGCAGTCTCTTCTGCCAGGGATTTGTGTATGCCTTTCTTAGCAATAGATAAAGTCTTTTCTGCTCTTTTTCTCTTTGTAGACGATACATAACAAAACCTTGCCTTCCTCTGATCTCCACGAACTTACCCTACTCCTGAAAACGTGGGGAATTTCATTAATAAGTAGCAAGAGGACACTACAGCCCTTGTATCATTGAAGAGCGGTTGGCCTAAAATCATGTTGTATGCTGCAAAAGGGGCTTTGACCACCATAAAATTCGCCTGTCGAGTCACACTTTGAGGGTCGACACCCAATGTGACAGGTAGTTGAACAAATCCTGCCACCGAGACAGCTTCTCCAGTGAAGTTGTATAGGGGAGAGGACATTTTTCTCAACCGGTCTTGGGATATGTGCATTTGTTCGAAACAATTCCAATAGATTAGATTAACAGAGCTACCGCTATCCACCAAGATTCTACTGATGGGGTGTTTGACGATAACTGTAGAGATTACCATTAGATCGTCATGTGGGAGTATTATATCACCTCTATCAGCAGGGGTGAATGTGATCGGCTCCTCGTCCTCTCTCACCTCCATCATAGAATTGACCTAGTAGGCTTGACAGGCATAGGCCTTTCTAGAAGAAGAAGTATTCCCAGCTAAAGTCTCGCCCCCAGAGATAACATGAATGGCTTGATGAGTTGGCTCATTGTCAGGGGGGGCCACCATCGTGCCTCACTGTCTCAAGTCACTTTACCGCTTTAAGTGAGAGGTATTTTAGTCACCGCCTCGCCTCACTGCCTTAGGTGAGAAGTATTTTTGTCATTTTAACTACATTGTGTAGTCCAAAGAGTACAAATAACATTTTCCCCCATTTTTTCTCTTATTCTCTCTCATTTCTTCTTCTCTTCCTTGGCCGCATGTTCTCTCTTCACTTCGCTGCCTTCCTCTCGTCGTCGCCGTCTTATCTCTCCTCGAAAAGAATAATACAAACTATGAAGCTCGACCACTGCTTGTTATTGTTGTCCCTCACTATTGAAGCTCGTTGTTGCTAAAACCTCTCATTGCCAACTTCAAAGACGAAAAGACCTGTTGTTGAAGCTTGTCGCCTTGCATCTCTTGCCTCTCTTGTTGTCACCTCATCTCTCTCGCATTTCTCATCGCTCTGGCCATCGTCGACTGTTGCATCCTCCACTCTCGACACTGACCAAGCTTGAACTCGAGCCTGAGGTCAGAGTTGTCGAGCTTAGCGAAGCTCGACTTAGCTCGATTGCAGCCCTAATTGTTATTGTCACATAATAGACTGTCAAAAAAATGAAAATACTCCCTACCCCCCCCCCCTTCTCTCTTGAAATTAAGATGTTTTACCATCAATTCTATCTTGGAAACAATGGCTAAATACATATTTTAACCCTTATACTTGTATGACTTTTTTATTTAAACATTTAAACTTTTTATTATTTTAATTACATCCCTAAACTATGCAATTTCGAGTCAATTGCACACCTTATCATAGTTGATCTAACTCATGTAAAGCATGTGCAATAAAATACCAAAATTACCCCCACACATGCATATTCGCCACACCTGGTCAGCGACGAGACATGTACAAGCCACTGGGAGACAGTAGGCGAAGGCATCAATGACAAGCAAAGGTGAAAGTGGAAGGCAAAAGGCTGACGACAGGTGAAGGCTGGTGGCAAACAAAAGCAAAGGCAAATGGAAAACAAAAACAAAGACAAAAGACAAGCATCGACAACTAACAAACGAAATCGTTGTTAGATGGGGAAAACGGAAGGCAAAGAGACAACTTTGCCAACATCAATGGTCGACAAAGGAAGCCCTCGTTGATTGGGGGAGGCGAAAGGCAAAAAGGCAACTTCGCCGATGACTTTGCTTCTTCGCCTTCTACTTTCCCCAACCAACAACGACTTCGTTTGTTAGCCATCAACACTTGCCATCCGCATTCGCCTTTGCTTGTCATCAACCCTTTGCCTTTTGTCTTTTCCCTTTGCTCGTCATCAACAGCTACCGTTGACGCCTTCGCTTGCCGCCTCCCAACGACTTGCACCTACCTCATCGCCGAACAAAAGCTGTGGCAAAGATGGTGATTGTGAGGTGTAATTTTGGCATTTTAGCATGCATGCATTGCAAACACTAGGTCAACTGTGGTGAGGCATACAATTGACTCGAAATTACATAGTTTATAAGTGTAATTGAAACAACAAAAAGTTTAAATATTTAAATAAAAAAAATGTACAAATACAAAAGCTAAAATATGTATTTTGCCTGCAAAGAATATGTAAAACTACTTCACCAAATGCATTATGCTGAAGCATATACAGTTTCAAAACAGAAAACACATTCTAGCATACAAGAAGTTGTAATCCCTATACCAATGGAAGTTCAAAGATTAGTGCACTTGACTACTCTGAATCTAATGGTCGAGATTCTGCCACAACCACAACTAATCATGGCAAACTATAAGAGACGGGCAAAAAACGTAAAAGAAAATCAAATCCACAAACCAAATATCACTCCTCCCCCTGCAAACCACGAGAACAAAAAATAATCAAATTGAGTACTACTACTTTTAAACTGTCCACGGGACCATTTCTTTTCATTCTACATCTGAAATTGTCAATGCTAGCATCTTATCTCATCTCATCTTCTTTTTCGCTTTTTTCCTCGTACATCTCATTTTTCTCCCCTGAATCTGAAGTGCCAACGTACGGCCAACCTGGCCAAAAGGAACGAAATATGCACGAAACTGCACTGCCTGAAGATGTGAATTCTTTGACAACCAAACCGGTCAGTGCCTCTAATGCCAGATTACATTACAAAATGATACTGCCTTCCCGCAGTGCAAAAACATGGACATCACCATAATCCTTACAGGTTTAGAGGACAAGAGATTCTTCCTTCTGTGATACCAAATCAGCCGCCGTGGATAGGGTAACTGCAAGAAGCCCATGTTTCATATAAAACTGGCCGAATTGATTACAGAAGTTGTCTCAAGGAAGGTGGGTGGGGAGTAATGAACACTATGCTAAAGACTTCATGGCCAACATGCTCCAACTCAGACACCTGGAAACTTGATTAAAGCGTCCACATCCTGCAAATGGGAACTTAAGAAAATCATGTGAACTAATGCATATTAATAAGCTTAGCACAACAGTCTAAGCTTCATGTTTCCCAAACATGTATTGTTTTGACAAGTAATCCATAAGATTTAAACTGTGTAACTGTGTGAAGGCCTTACTACATTGCTGCAAATAAAATGCAAAGCAAGAAACATTTGAGAAGGCATTTGTAATTGGAGTAATCAAAAAATGACTCCTAGATGCCATCATAATTTGATAGGCAAAAATCCACAAAACCAGCATATTACTCTTCTAGGAGAAAAAATTGGATTCTTGGCAAGCATTGTAATGACACATCCTCTCAGTCACCGTTTTATGGAAACTACTTTTTTAAATGCATTTTACCTAGACAAGGGATCAATCTGTTGTCTCCACGGGGATGATGACAAAAAGAGTCATGCAGAACCATACAACTAGAATGAAAGACAACCAGAAGTAGGTATAACTATCTTAAGCAACTGTCAGTACTCAATACATATTACAACAGTTTTCCTCTCTACTTCATCTTGTCCAACAGGGCAACACAAAAACACACCTCTGATCACAACTGCACTAATTAGCCTATTAGCAACTAGAAATTATCCCGCCACCAAAAGTTCAGTAGAACCTCAATAGCATGCAAAACTAGCAAAAGACAAGGGTTCATAATATTGATCGGAGAAAAAAACACCATTAGAACCAATGAAAGTAGTACCATCTCTTTCATGCTATGGAAAACGGCTATTAGGTGAGGTAAGAGGGCAAGACATGCTTAAGTCAGCAATGTGACTGGATAATTATAGAACTCTCTAGGAAGTAGTGTTACACATTAAAACTTTCTTTGTTAGCATATGATTTTTTTATAATTATTTGTTTTATAATAATGCTCTTATATCTTTGCAAATCCACAATGTCAAACAATTTTTTTTTGGCCCAGTAATGGCAAACAACTCTAATTTCAACACTTACTGCTCCCAATTGAATCTGTCTGTAAGCCTGTTTCCTTTAAAAAATAAAACAAATAAACAAATTATTTTCAAAAGAATATATTTGTCCTTTAGTGAAGGGAACAAAGCTGAACCTTGTCCGAGACAAAATGTTTGATGACACAGGTTTGTAAACTACGTCTATATTTTAGTGGAGTGGAATTAGCCTTTGAAAACGAACATACCCTTAAAAGACGAGCAAAAGAATTCTACTGCACATCAGTTTTCTCTTACTCCAAGTCAAATGTTATCTTAGTATTTCAAATAAACATGAAGAAGACAGAAACATGAAATCTTTTTTTGAATCCCAAGCTGAATTCCACCATTTAGAGTATAAGAAGCTGAATAATAAATGAAGTAACTTAAATTAGGAGACAAATTGTTGTATTTCCATACAAAAAAAGAATGATGGTGTCTTCTGGGTTGGAAAAGAACAAGTAGGTAAACAGAGTGAGAGGAGTGTTGTAGAATTTTCTTCAGAGGCTTAACTACACCAATCATAAAATTCACCATAAATATATATAACATGACAAATGGGACTCAAAATTCTGAAAATCATTTGCATGAAATATTGGGATACTTTCACCAGGCAAATGTTCAATTTTGATAAGAATTCTCTACCAGAGTAACAAAATAACATAACATCCCTACATTTCTGAATAACCTTTTCAAATTATGATCTGGTATAAATTTTACTGGATAATCAATTTGAATTCTGTCAAGATGCAATCAGCCAATGATATTGTGCATAACTAGAAGAATATGCTTATCCTAACCATCAAACTGTAACACAGACATGAATAGCTATACCATTCAAAAACTACCATGACAACAGGTCATCAAAAGGAAGGAAACATTGCCAGTTTACCTTCATAACTTCATTATCTGATTCCTTCAGTTGAGAACCTTCATCGGTGGCCACACCCCCAGCCTCACTAATGTCATGATTGCGACGCTATAATATGAACAGATTATAAGCAAGTTAAATAAACACTTACCACTACATCTACCGTGGAAAGATATTATAGGAGTTCTCAAAAGCCCCAACCCTGAAAGATCAAGTTCTAAGGTTCCTTCAGCCATACAGTAATATAAAAGTGGACAGGCTAAGGGCAACATATCTGAATCAGGTTAAATATGCATATTCAAGGAATAAAACTCCATTTTCACTCCATCATACAGCCAAAACATATTTGCTTCTGAGCAGATTACATGAACAGTTAGAGAAGAACTGAAATCTCAATATTTTTGTTGTGCTGGAAAGCATGATATATATTGTTGGGCACTTTTACTAACAAATTTGCTATATAGGCACAATAACAAATAATTATTTCTCAAAATTTACATGATGAAAAATAAGAGTTAACAGAAAACTGTAATGACTTATTTGTAGAAGCCTCAAGTAATCACAAAAAGAAAAAAGGCAAGTTGCAAGGGATTAACATGCAGTATATCTTTTTCTTTTCAAGCTTTTGCCAAGAACTCAGAAAGTATCTCATGTGGCCCAAGCAATATGCAACATATCACATGTGCCCAAACTGTGTCTTGTAGTGATTAGAAATTAAAAGGTAACAGAGCGTGACTGGAAGCATGCCCCAAACAGCATTAAAGTAAACAGTATTCCTAGGAGGTATATCTCTGTCTCCCAGCACTACAGCTAAAAAGGGGCTGACAAGAGTTGCACAAGAAGTTTCAACCATGTGTACCTACTTGCAACTTTGCACTTGCTGTTTAGTTCTGTTTCGTATTCACATCTAATCATATGTGTTTTTAGTTTCATTCTTGATGCAGTTCCCAGTTTTGTGTGTGTGTGTGTGAGAGAGAGAGTAAGGGAGGGAGGGAGGGCAATATGATTTTTGGAAAATTTTCATGAATCCAAGCTTCTAGAAACATGGAAAATAGTTAACAACATATTCCTAAAATAGACTGTTGTCAAACTTGGCAAAACGAAAAGGCTGTTTTCAGAACATTGTTATCCACCAAATGCGTCACTAAACCTTTTATCTTTCATATTTGGAGGAGAAAAAAGTGTTGTGTTTCCATATTGTACTTGTTGGTTTCACCATATCAACTAAGTTATGGAACACAACTATATCAATTATCTTCATTCACCACCATCTCATGAAATTTCTCCATGTGAAGATGGTGTTCAAACTTCATTTCATCATTACTCCGCCAGGGGATATTATCCACTGCCGGTCCCAAGCCCGGATAAAGGAAGAGGGTTGCGTTAGGTAGCCGACAGCCAGCGTAAAACCTAGTCGGATCCAAATATGAATTCTAGACAAACTATCTGTTGGGATGTAACCCACATAGAAGTCTAGAATTCATGTAGCCAACCCCACATAGTGGGATAACGGCTGGATATGTTGTTGTTGTTGTTGTATTTGGAGGAGAAAAAAATAGGTTCCAGAAGTAACAGGCCTAACCTAAAATGGCTTTGATATATAGGGATGAAAAAAAACTTTGTTCAGAACAAGCTTGTTCCTGATAATGGTTAATATTACCCAAAAAAAAAAAAAGCACTCCCAAGTACTTCGCTGAGACATCGGATACTGTCCTATAAATGGCAAGAAATAGTTGGCAGAACAACAGAGGTCAAAGTAATATTATGTTGAGGGGAAAAAGTCATACCCCATGCGAATTACAACTGTCTTGACCATCTTCAAAGAGAGATGAGTAATACACTGGATCGTAAATAGAGCCTCCTAAAACTTCATCGCAATGAGGGGAATTTCTAGCTATAGAAGGAGTTGCGGGATTTATAAAACTATTTCTCATATCAAAATCTGCATCTCGAGGGACTGAACAGTCTATATATGAAAGACCCAATCTGTACATCTGAACCCATAACATTGAGGACAATAACCTCACTAAAAACCCAATAATTTGCATGGATAGTGTGAGCTTCACTGAAAAGATAACAAATGCTCCATAAATCTCAGAAGAAATATTCCTGCATGCACAAATAAAGATTTTCTAAGAAACCAAAAAAAAAAAAAAAATTGCTACAAGAATCAGAATGATGGGTATAATTATTAGAAAAAAAAAAAAAACACCATTTTAGTGCATGAGTATTCAATATCTTAGTTATTTCATTAATGGATAAAAGCTCAACTGATGATGATGTGTGTCACAAACATCTTTGAACAGTTTTTACCTAGTCATTAACATTGACCAAGGTAGAACCACTCACTTATTAAATTGATACATCGGACCACTGATGAAACAAGAACGATAAACAAAAGACTACCCACAAAAAATAACCAAATATTAATAAAGGAATAACTTCGCTTTAGGACACAAAAGCCTTAGGTCTGTGGGTTTAGGCAGAGAGAAGTCCCAGTGTCCTATATAGCTACTGAGCATAATAAAGGAATATAATCAAATGGTTCCTCTAATATTATCAATTAGAGATAGAGATGATTCATGCTATTAAGAACCTACATACCATGGTCATGAGGTCCATGTTTTGAACTAGAGTTGCCTGGAAACACTTGGCCAAACATATCTGACTTTGGTCAAGTCTTAGACATTTTTCTTAAAAAAAGAAAGGCCTCTGAACTTCTCAATTACATTTACCAAACCTTTGAGATTTATAACCAGCTAACTTATAGCCAAGCAAACTGGTTTATCCTTTGCACAAAAAGAGGCTTAACTAAGCAAATAAAATGTTGCCTCCAACTTCCCCCAAGAAAAGAGACTATCCAGAGTTCCAGCAAAGTAGGCATCTAAACTAATGATCTTCAAGTTGGGCATTACCAGAAAGCTTGGGTAGGGCGTCAAAGCATCCAATCTGGTCTCTGTGTCACCTTTAATATATATCCCAGGAGGATTTAATTACAATTGTAGATAGATTAAGGTCAGAGTTCCTTAATCAATTGTTGAAATAAGCAGTGATTGATCTAGAAGCTAGAAAGAACTATAGAAGTGGCTCTAATCTACTTGCCATAACTCTGATTACAAACTCAAATCTAGTTTCAGGAAAGATTGCTTTTCTAGACTAATATTTTTCTGGAGTACAAAACACAGTACCAGCTTTCTCCAATCCCTTCATATGGGAGGAAACTCGAGATGATCACACAAAATAAAACACGACTATCAACCTTTTCTCAGAAGCCTTTGCTTAAGGTCTTTGAAATGACACTTATCATTAGGTGACCATACTGTTTCAAATTTGCCATGAATTTTTCATATTTTCCATGTTTTATTTATGTATAGTCACAAAATTTAGGAAGCACTGACACTGATACAAACATGGATGTATGTATAGAAATGGATATGAGCACAAACATGTGATATGAAAATATAGAAAAATAAATAAATAAGGACGTGGACATATAGTAGGAAGAAACAAAAAATAAATTTTATATAGATTTTTATTACTTATTAATAGTTCTTATTAATATAAATAGCACGGGAAATGTTGAGAAAGTACTACAAATCTAGTATATAGAACTACTAAAAAAATCACAATTCCAATATAATTATACCATGAAATTAATAACGATGATAATGTATATCGTACTATTCAACATATAAGAAAAAAAAGTAGTTGTTTTTTGTCGAAGTTGTAAATAGACTCAATTATAATTTTTAATTGAGCCAAGAACTTACTGCAATTTAGGATTTTACCCTAAAAAAATTCTACGTTCTCTATTAAAAATCCTTTTACATTTTCAATCATGCTTGTTCCATGCTCTAAATGTGTCCAAAAACCAAAATAATAATAAAAAAAAATTAAGAAGTGCCATTTGGTGTGTCTAACAGGAATGTCAAAGTATCTAAAAGTATTCATGTCTAAGACATGTCAAACATGGCAGGGTTGCACAACATACCCTAAAGAATTGATACTTAACTAAGGAAAAATCTTTGGGTGGGTTCAGTTCTACTTCTAGAACTACCCAAATCTATAACTCTAATTCGGTTTCAAGTTCATTAAATTTTAGACTCAAACCAACTGAAGTAATTTGGTGGTTGTCTCTTGTATTAGAACAATTATTATTGTTTTCTAAGACAGATTTTTAGTTTTTAAAAATTTACAATGTTTCTTTTGGTTAGGAAAAGTGAATCTTTCTTTTTAACTTGTATTTGAAATGTTGAAGTTTCATTAATGTCAGGACTCTAGTCCTAACTAATGTTTACTTTGAATATAGAATTGGAATTGAGAGAGCAATAGGAAGAATTGAGAGAGAAACAGACAGAATAATAGGGAGAACAAACAAAATGAGGAAGAAAACTGACAGAAATGTAGGGAGAGACTTAAGAGTAAGAGGAAGAAAACTGACAAAAATGTAGGGAGAGATTTAAGAGTAAGAGAGAAACTAGTTCTGATATTCTAATAATTCTAATGTGATTCTCAAAACTATGCATAGCCTTATATATAAAGCTATCTGGCAATTACTTAGTAGCAGTTACCATTACACCACTATTTCCCCATTACTTCATAACTGTAAATTAATTATAAATAATACCTAATTACTCTTAAAACATAACTGTAAATAACAACTAAATAAATATATAACAACATGACTGTCTAATTCACTTGGGGTTATGACATTCCCTCCCCCTTAAAGGATTTCTTATCCTCAAGAAATCACAGCAACGACCACTATTCTTCATCCAATCCCAACTTTCACTATCTACTTCATCCTTCTTAAATCGTTCTTTCCAGTGATTTCGTTGGAGATGCGTAAAAGATTAGCAAAGTCTATTACCAATTGAGGATGAATTTTAACTCCTTTTTCCTCCTTTTCGCTGGCTCTATCCAGTAAATCCCCAATTACTAGCTTTGCATTGACATCAGGTATTGGAGGGATACTTATTCTTTCAAGAATAGCAAGCTTGAAATCTTCATAATCCAAAGTTGGTGTAATGGTAACCTTCTCCAACTTCATAGCATCTTTTGCTTCTTGATCTAGCATAGGTAATTCATCAGCTTCTTGCAAACCAGAGGTCTTAGGTAGGATTTTAGCTCATGTTGGAATCGGTTCCGTAGTAAATCTTGAATAAAGATCCATTGGTATATTGACCTTAAACTTCTTTGAAATCAAATCTAGTAAGTCATCCAGCTTTTTATTGAATTCTTCCTTGAATACTTTCTCCAACGATTGCATTCTCTCAAGAGTTCCTTTGGCCATCATTTCCTTAGTTAAATTCTTCTAACTTCACTCTGAACAACAATTGGAACTGCTTCCAATAATTAGTAACTGCCTTTGAAATCGCTTCCAGAAACCGTCTTGTACTGATCTCCTTCAAAATTTGATCGGAAACACCAAGATCAAGCCAAGAACCAAACTACTCTGATACCAAATGTCAAAACCCTAGTCCTAACTAATGTTCACTTTGAAGATAGAACTGGAATTGAGAGAGAAATATGAAGAATTAAGGGAGAAACAAACAGAATAATAGGGAGAATAGACAAAATAAGGGAGAAAACTAACAAAAATGTAAGGAGAGATTTGAGAGTAAAAGAAAAACTGAGTTCTGATATTCTAATAATTCGGATGTGATTCCTGAAATTGTGCATAGCCTTATATATAAAACTATCTGGCAATTACTTAGTAGCAGTTACCGCTACACCACTACTTCCCCATTACTCCATAATTGTAAATTAATTGTAAACAATACCCAATTACTCTTAAAACATAACTGTAAATAACAACTAAATAAATATATAACAACTAAATAAATATATAACAATATGACTACCTAATTCACCTGCGGTCATGACAATTAAATATTTGGTTAATAGTTTAGTTTAATTGAACTTTTGAATAAATAATTAGATCCTAATAATACAAGTTAGACCTAAACCAGAACCAAACAAGATCTAATTGGGTTTAGTTTGGTCCAATTTGATTCCAAAATTGAACTAGTTCTAAATGTTGCTTAGACTTCACTTGACCCAACAACTTGAAAAACACAATTTCATCCCCTAATGCATTACAATTTTTTTTGAAAAATTTATGTTCGTGTATGTTGGATTATTAAACACCGTCTCATCTAGAAACTTAAGCTCTTAGAAAAACAAGTACTTGATGCTTCATATCATTAATTTTACTCTCAACACACCTCCTTATGTGTGGCTACCCAAACTTTACCACTTAACTATGATAAACATGTGCAGCTATTTGAATATCAAGTTGGCAATGAAGTTTAAACTTAGGACTTTTGTCTACTCTGACATCATGTAGATTGCCTTATACATGAATCTAATCTCAAAATTAATAGGAAATAATGAAAAATAAATTATGAAGGGAATAACCCAGGTTCACATTGTCGTTCACTTGTTTGTTGAGTAAGTGTCAGGTTTTTATTTGACTATGAAGGCAATTATATACAAAATTCTGTCATGTATTTATGTGAATAGGGATAAAGCAGAGATTTCATTCACATGTCAGCTTTAGAAGAAGAAGAAATGTTGATAAGTGGGGGTCCATGTAGAAATGATATAAAAGAGGATTATGGTAACATGCTAATGGTAGCATGTACCACCCTTTTTGTACTTAAAAATTTTTACATGACAACTCACTAGTATAACTGAGACTGCGTAGATACAGGGAAAGACTTTAGAGAGAAGACTGCCACACCATAAATCATGCAAGCAGCAGGAGTGTGTCAACAATGTTATTTGAGCATTATCAACATCAAGATGACTCATTTGATTCCCTTCTTTGTAGCTTACAAGATGCTTGATTCAAGACAAGAGGTCCTCCACTCATATTTAACTAACAAAAGTTCATAAGCATCCTGCAAGGAGTGGATGCCGTCTAAGTGAATTGATTGAAACAGCATGAAAATCCCAATTATGCCAGAGCAGTTGAAGACAAGATAGGGGTGTAGATATTTTGGCCCTCTAAACTCCCCTGCTTTTAAGAACCCTTGGATTGGTTCTTTCTGTCGCCTGTAATGCTAAACTCTCAACTTCATGAACTGGATGAGCATTTGCAACAGGATGATAAACGTTACCAAGTTAATATCTATCCACAACCATATCTTCTATAAGGTAATGCATTGATAAAATCGTCCTTGCTTCCTCCTCTAACTACAATGTGAAGGTCCAAGGGGAAGTAAGGTATAGTAAATCCTTTCACATTTTTTAAACCAATATGGACTTCACAAGAGTGAACAATCCACTGCTTTATAATATACTCATCAATCAGTGATACTTTAATAATGCCAACACACAACACCTTTGTAAAAGCAGTAATATATTCATTTCAAAGAACTTCTACAAAACCCTCAAAATTTATTTCAGAATTATCTCTTATGTCACTCAGAACTAAACATTTAAAACGTTGTTTTACTACATCCATCCCACATGATTCATTCAAGGTTCAAAACAGAAGAAGAAGAAGAAGAAGAAAACAGGTTTTTGTATACCAGGCACACTGCATGAGGAAAGCAAATGAATAACATGCAAACTCATAGTCCAATATCTGCCAACCAACTGGAGAATGGCATTTCTATAACCTAGAATTAGATGTGTGAAGTGCTGTCTATGAACTTCAAGGGTATTAAACTTATATTGTGTTTGGCGGTTATGTAGGTAATACATTTGTGAAAAGTTACAAGTGCACTATATCGAAACAACATTCTCTTGATGTCCTTTGCAAGACTCAACTCGTGCACCACAAGCAGATACAAAATAATATATTAAAGAAAAAGAGAAGTTCAAACGGTGATGCATGTCATTATTAGTATACATCAGTACTAGTTAATAATACAGTGGACAACTGGCTAACAAATGAGTAGACATCGCACCAAATTTCATGGGTGAAGAGGATGAACCAGAAGATGTCGAGCAAAATTGCGCAGAAGAGAAGACCGGCATAGGTTCGGGCAAGGCTCTGACTGCTACTCTCAATTGCAACTAAAGCAAACAATGCAATGCCCAAATTAATCAGCAAAACTCCATTGTACAGGGCTCCCAGGGATCCAAGCAGTGCGCAACCAATCTTATAGACAAAAACATAATTGCATATACAGTACATATCAATCAAAATTTGCATCACTTAATATCGTCAATCAAAAGAAGACAAAAACAGGAACAAGACAAAGCAGACGGCTACGTGGGAGTCCAAGCATATGCGGCAAATGCTGAATTTGCCGAGTCCCAAATTATTTTTAAAGAAAATTGAAAATCCTTGATCACCGAATAAAATTTTGTTCGAGGAAACCCTATTTTATCCAAGCATATGCGATAATCATGAAACGGAAAGGCGGAGGGGCGGATTACGTACTTGGATGTAGATGAGAATCACAGCAAGGGATTGAATCTTGTCATAATCACGAAGCCACGACTGTATCCGGCTTTTCAATGCAGAACAAAGCATCATATGCCGGACTTTCCAAATGCAACAAACCCCAAATTCTGAGCTGAAGATCCCAACCACACGAATTTAAAGAGAGAACGAATCAGAACTCTGGAGATAGATGAAGATAACAAGAGAGTCTACATTGAAATCGCCAGCGATCGGTGTAATCTACAGATTCAAACCGCTTCTCTCGTTCAATTTTTCTGATGATTCATCCATTTTTTACTCGGCACTCTTGGTCTAAGCCCGGAAACAAGAACAGCCTCATCCCAACTTTGCTTCGCCTCTTCTCGCCCTCTTTACTATTTGCGTGGGGTACAAATGAATCTAATACGTACGTAATATGCAGTATTTATATACACTTGTATTTCGTTAAATTACATTAGACTCCTCGTACAAAGGGCATTTAATCAATTAATTAATTTAGTAATTTAAGTATTTATTTTAAAATTTAATTTGTGTTTTAATCATGCCTGTTACTTACATACGTAACATACATACAGTGTATGTATTTATATATTCTTATATTTCGCTAAATTATTTTCAACTCCTCATATGAGGGCATTTAAAATGATAGTGTAACGTTTGATCAAATAATTAATTTAGTCATTTAAGTATTTATTTTAAAATGTAATTTGCGTGTGTTTAATCATGCCTATTTCCCACTATATAGGTATTTTACATCTAAGGTGGTCACTAAACTACAAAAACTTTAGTAATTGTAAAATTTTTAAAAACTAGTGTCAGTAGGAATGGACATTCAGCAAATTAAATGCATTAAATTTTTACAAAAGCGAGACTTTTATTTTATTTTTTAGAGTATATTTTGACAATCAAATTAATACTCAATATTAAGAAATCAAAAACTAAAATAATAAGTCAGTTCAACAAGGTGTTTATGTTTATTTTTCAATAATTATACTATTTATATAGTTCAATCATTGACAAGTGAACGAGATCCTCAATAAAATTATCTTTTTAATTGTCGAACAAAATCCTTAATGTAATCGCTCTATGATTCTTGAATTAGATAAAAAAAATATCTAGACCTATTGATTTGAGGGACATGTGTCAAGTCATTATAAACTCTTGACAAAAAATATATCATATTATATTTATAAATGTAGGACCATCATCAAAAATATATATATATACAACAATATATCAACTCTTATCTTAAAATATAAAATATGTTCTATAGATTATAATTGGTCAAAAATTTACACACAAGGACATATCTATTGTGAATCTATCTACTTTTCAATTTGAGACATTAACGGTTTGTATAAATTTTGATGATACTGCACCGATCACCGAGGTCTGCCTCGAGCCAAATACCTACAAGGGTGAGGGTTTAATCTCCCGAAAGAATTTCGAGGATCAAGTCAGTAGAAAAAAATACCCGAAATAAAAAATCACTTAGTAGTCAGATATTCATACCTGTAGAAATTAACATCTATTTAAAGATGGCATAGAACTTACTCTAAAGAGATAAAATAACATTTGAAAATGACGTTTAAGAGAATCTCGATTGACCGGGTCACTCTCATTCAAATCAAATATGGAATGAAGATCCAAAGAAAAACCCGAATGACACATGACGCTTCTTGAGATAGACACATGGCGGTACCAGACTAGTAGTCTCTGAGGATAGTAGAGTAAATTTGCCCTTAATAAAATATCTCCTCACCAAGTTTGCACTTTTTTATGGCCACATATCAATCACAAGATCCTTGCATCTATTATTGTGAAAAATCAGGAAGATTTGGTCATAAACATTATCAAATCATTAGTTGTCTCATTTATTTTTTGTTGTTAAATATAACTCAGTTAACGTTTGTATTATAAGAAATAAAATATGCATAACTATAATTAGCAATAATAGTTAGTTTCCTCTTATTGTGTAGATTTATCATTTATGTAGATTCCTAATGTAGGAATATGCTACACATATATATATATATATAAATGGATGTAAACACCAGTTATAAGATATATTGACTCACTCTATTATTTATATATATTCTTATTTGAGTGATATTTTCAATTAGTCGCTTAATTTAATTCATACTTGAGTAAACATTTATGTTAATCATCTAATTTCATCCTTATTGAGTAATTCTCTCATCCTTACTCAAGTAAGTCTCCTAGCTAATTTCATTCTCATTCATGATTTTAGAGTCTTCTTAAAGAACTTTAGACTACATTCTCTTTACTTTTTAATTTTCAGTTTTGAGTGTTGAATTCATTTTTAGTTTTTTGTTTTGGTAGTCTGTATTTAAAAAATTAAAAACGTGTTTTCTTTATCATTTCTCAAAACTATTTCTCAAAACAAAAAATTAGAAAACGCGTTCTCTTTGAAATTTTGAAAATAATTTTTAATGATATTTTATTCAATAAATTTGATTATTCAGTAAATTAAAAATATTTAATGTTAATATATTATTAAAAATATATATACATTTTAAAGTTAATAAATTTTGTAATATTTTTTTCCATTATAATAATAAAATATGAATAAATAAATGTATTTTGAGTTTAGAATTTGTTTTGGATGAAAATACTCAAAATAATTTTTTTTTGTTTTGAGTTTTCTTTACAATGTTTTTTTATTTTCAAAAATACATTTTTAAAAATAGTAAAGAGAACGCATTTTCATTATTTTAAAAAATTAAAAACTAAAAATAACTTGAAAATAGTAAAGAGAATGCAACCTTAGTTTTTAAACCAAAGCCTAGTTTTTTCACCATGTCTAAAGTTTCATCCGAGTCTTGTATCTTTGCTCCGATCCTAAACCTACATAAAACTACCGAAACTCAATCTAGTCTTATCTAAATCACCATCTTTAGGCTAAATGGTGATAACTTCCTATCTTGGTCTTAATCTATTCAAATGTATATGTGTGGGCGTCACAAAATTGGATATTTAATCTGTGACACAAAGGTGCCTAATGAGAAGAACTCAACTTATATTACATGGAAGGCTCAAAGCTCCACGGTCATGAACTGGTTGGTGAATTCGATGGAAGAAGAAATTAATGCCAATTATATATGCGATGCAATGACAAATGAACTTTGGGACTGTTAGTGTTGTGTGCCCTAATGTTAACTTTGGATGACATCTAATGAGTTTATTTTAATGTATTAATTATATTTTTATATAAATCTATAAAAACTAAAGTTTTCTTCGTTCACATTTTCTCCAATCAATTATATAAATGAGTTCCTAGATCTTTTATGAGAGAATCTTATTCTCAAGATGTTGAAACTGTGACTTGATTCTCACATAACAAAACTTATTAGACCGTTCCTAATTCTTAGATTCTTTAAATGGGGACTTCGATTAATCTAGTATTAGAATAATAATTTTAATAAGTGGACAACTATTGTCCGATACATCTCATATATAGCCCAAATATTTTATTTCGACTCCCAGTCCAATGTATCTCACATAATAATTTCTTGACAATTGAACATAGTTAAATCATACCATCACGCTAACGTGTCTGCATAGTTGAATATCAATTTTTTCACATAATAGTTTCTTGGATCTCGATATTTGTGCATTCCCATCTCAACAAATGTTAAATAGAAATTAAGATATTTTAAGCAATGTGCAACCCATATGTATCCATAGCCGATCAAAACACGAATCAAAATATCCCAATTTTTACTTTGATGGAAAGCCCCGATTAGATTATCTTAACTCGTAAAGTTTAACCAGTTACAATTTAATTTTACAAATATGAGAGATTTTTTGTCTTTAATTATTAGGTCTCACTTCTCACATACAACATTTTAATTATACATCAACTATGTAAATAAACATTGCATAAAAAATGGTCGATATGGTCATGGATCAAAACATGCATTCTAGGCACAATTCCAGCCATTGGAATCATGTTGTGCATACTTGGGTGCAATAAAAGAAAACTACATATAACTATTACAAGCATAACCCTTTTACATAGGGTCTTCATTTTCACAATTGTTTTGCCTTTTACGACTCTGCTCCACCTTGAATCCTCACTTTTACATTTATTATAAACTATTTTTACAATAAAATAAAAATAAAATAAAATAAAAATTAAAAAATTAATTTTACAATCGTCTTCCAAAAACGATAAGTCTCGACACGTAGGCCATCAAATAAAACAATCTATACATCCACACGACACGTACATCCTCTATGTAGTGTCCTAAGTTCATGACCAATACTGATATGCGACTAGGCATTCACAATATGCTATTAACAATTAAAAGCATATAATAAACAATTTATATGATTGTTTGACATAGGTATAACATACATTTATACCTTAAGTATTTTGAAAAATAAAATATTTTTTTAATTAAATTATGTTAAAAATATTAAAATAAATAAATAAAAATAAAAAGGGAAAACATGGTCCGCATGTACATGTGCAGGCATAGCGTGCGAGAGGTCCTTGGGCTGGCCAAGGATTGGCCCACATGCTGGTGACAAGCACGAGCGGCCCAAGGCTTGCACGCAAGCCCGGCCTAAATGGCACGCAACCGTAGAAGACACGAGCCCAACCGACGTCGTGCATACACATGCCACAAAAGGCAACCGTGGGCCATGCCCACGTCGTAAAACCGCATGCCACCGCCGACATCGCCCAACAATGTTACTCCTTCACCGTTGCCCTTCACCTCTTCCAACGACGGCAATGGCACCGCCCAGTGATACCTTTGTCACTTCCATTCCAGCAACGATAAAGGCGAAGGTAGATCGAATTTGTCACCTTGCAATGCTGCCCAATAAGGGTGGAATCGTTGCCTAGCAGTGGCGACCTTTCTTCCTCTGTTTTCCTTTTGTTTTTCCCAAAAAAAAAAAAATATTCTTTTGATTTCAAACAAAATCCAAAACCATATATATCTCATATATATTAATAGTTTTGATTTTCAAAACATGAAATCGATATCCGACAATCACATAAACAAAACCATAAGTTTGAAAAATGATGGCTCTAATACTATTGTTAGAAAATATGATTTGATCATACGTAGCAAAAACAAAAATCTGATTTTATAGGTATCATGTTTTTCAAATCTTAAGGTTTAAATCAAAGACATAAGCGAAATATACCTTTGAAGCAAAATTTGATTTCGTTGCCAATAACTTGTTGTATATCTCTCACACGTGAGATGCGGAGTCAGTCCACCCAAAATAGCCAAAACTCCAAGAGACTTAAGGAGAAAAGAACATGAAAGTTTTCTCTAAAATTTTTGTTTGATTTGGATTCAACTTGAATGAGATCTCTTGGGATTCAAGGTTTAATGGTCTATTTATAGGTAAAACCTAGAAACCCTAAGTGTTATTGGATTGGGCTTTAAGTGTTACCAAAAAATCCAATTCAACTTGATAATTAAATAAATAATCATATTAATTATTTAATTATCCTTATTTATCTAATAAATAATTGCACTTATAATTAGTAATTCCATAATTACTAATTTGTCTTTTCTCTCTTTAAAACGATTTCTTATTGGGTGGGACTTTCTGGGTTCACAATTAAATTGGCAACGAGAATTAATTAATTATTAATTTTTATAAATTATGAGTGATATCTAGTAATATGTCATGATTGCCCGATTTAATGTAAAACGGGTACTTTAAACCTTTTACTACGATACTATGCAATACGATCCTGCTATCATCTTATATCCCGATAAGATTTGAGATCACAATCAACAGGTCAAATCTCTTAATCTCATCATATGACCAAATCTAAAATCAATTTTGATTAATATGACACAACAACTATGGAATACACATTCCATCATCATATTACCTCGGCCAAGGATTTATCTTTAAGTGATTACTGGATCACATATGATATCCTCCTCTAATATCTTGAGGTGATAGATTTCATATCTGATGCATACATACTCCATGTGTCACTGAACCAAGCACATAGATATGTATGATCATCCTTGATTAGAACAACCATATAACATCGTTGATATCCTAATTCACCAACACACAAATATCCATGTCATCTTAGGTCTAAGAACTAGTTGCAAATTCGTAGTAAATATTGAATTATTGACCTGTGAGATAAAACCCATGTAATTCAATATTTACAGTCCCTTTCAGTGAACTCATTCCTATAACGAACACCCACTCATTTTCCTTCTATATCTCATACAGAAGGGTACGAGACCCATCAATCTTATTTCTCAGTATCTTATACTAAACAAGGAGGAAGACAATGTGCCGGCTTTTTGAGTTGCTAATTATCTGGGTTAGGAACTCCATGGCCATAAATATATTTATAGTATAACGTATTGTGGATTATCTATCTCGATTATTTTTAACAATTAAGAATTGTATCAACTTCTTATTATATTAAAATATTTTTATATGTTCAATTCAAACCATATTTTAATTTAAATTAAACATAAAACTTGCCATTAAATAGAATTTAAAGAATTATAAGATCAAACCCCATTATGTCACTATAACTAGTCTTAAGGGCTTATATCTAATAGAGACTTCGACAATGATGGTTGACGCTAAGGTGTATAAGGTAAGCCAACAGGAGAAAGCCTGAGTTTGGTGTGATCTATTTAATAAACCCCATTATACATAGGAGACTTGTTGGGCCATTTACGGGAAACTAGAAAATTGGAAACCCAAGAATAGTAAGAAACCTGGTCATACTTACCCTACTGTTCATAAAGCTGAGACCAATCCATTTACCAACAAATTGATCATTTTCTAAAGTTGTTAAGGTCCAATTCCTCATTTGGTAGTATTCCTAGTGTGTCAAT
The DNA here is from genome assembly GCA_036245055.1 of Diospyros kaki. Classification (NCBI taxonomy): domain Eukaryota; kingdom Viridiplantae; phylum Streptophyta; class Magnoliopsida; order Ericales; family Ebenaceae; genus Diospyros; species Diospyros kaki. The sequence continues at coordinate 25,819,743 of BSEG01000002.1, forward strand.
TGTTCAAACAGGTAACGATTCTATTGCTCTGTCTTATTTTTCAAATCATACACCTTAGATTATATATTCAGGTGCATTTGATTATATGACTAGTTCATCTCACTTATTCGATACTGATTCTCTTTTTCTTGAGAAAAAAAAAAAAGTCAAAGTTGAAGATGGTTGTTTCTCACCAATTGCAGGAAAAGGCTTAATATAAATTTTAGAAAATATTTATCTTAGATATGTTCACCATGGCCTAAACTTGTCAATAATCTTTTATTTATGAGTAAACTATTTGAAAATGTTAACTATTGTGTTATCTTTTACAAATTTTATTGTAAATTAATTTCAAGACTAGAACTTAGGGAGGATGATTGGCAATGCTAGGATGATAAACAACCTCTGCTACTTTGATGATAGCTTCTTTAGTAATAAACCTTGTATTCAATGTTTGAGTAGTGTTTGTTCTATCTTTATTTATGATTAAATAATACTTTGCCACCATAAACTATGATATCCTAGTTTTCAATATTTTAAACATATTTATTTCCTAGGTTATTCAAAAATATGGATGTTTTGTCATTTCAATGTGAAAACTGCTACTTATCTAAAAATCATCGTACTACATATGTTGCAAAATCATATTGTGCTTCTAAACCATTTTATTTGATTTATAGTGATGTTTGGAGACCCTCTAAAGAAGAAAAAAATATTTATAATTTTTATTGATAATCATACACGATTATGTTGGATTTAATTGATAAGTGAAAATTTTGAAGTAACAAGGTAAAGATTTGTCTAACATGATTGAAAATCAATTCCAAAGAAAAATTGGAATACTTCATTCTAATAATGGAATGGAATATTTCAATAAAGGATGAGAAAGCTTTTTAAAGGAAAAAAGAATCTAATATCAATCCATTTACTGAGATACCTTTGAATAAAACATAATTATTGAAAGAAAAAACAAACATTTACTTGAAATTGCTTATACTATTATGTTTTCAACAAATATACTAAAATACTTATGGGGTGAGGGTATGTTCACAGTACTTTTTTTTATTAATAAGATGCCTACTCGGATCTTAAAATATACAACACCATTAGATTGTTTAAAAATCTTCTTTCTAAAATCTAGAATACAAGAAGTCCTCCTCTTAAGGTATTTGGATGCATAGTTTTGTATACATACCTACTAAATTCAAGTCCAAACTAGACCATAGGGTAAAAAAATATGTTTTTACAAGGTATGCACCAAATAAAAAAAATGGTACAAATGCTACAATTCAAAAAAAAAAAAAAGTGCATGTCAGTATGGATGTGACATTTGTTGAAAATGAATTGTGTTTTAAAAATTCTCTTTAGATGGAGAATGAGAAAGAGGAAGATAATTTTTAGAGTGAAATATCTTTACTAAGTACAATTCTCGAACAACTTGCAAGAAATTCAATTTTAGAAAACAAAAGTAATCCTAGTTTAATTTTGCAAAGTATCATCGATTCCAAATCAAAGGAAGGAATACTATAACAAAATTTGGATTCTAAACTCTATACTAGAAGAAAAAATCATACAAAAGAAAGGGACCTACTTATTACACTACATGAGGCCAATTTGAATCTTAGAGTGATGGGCTCATGAATCTTCTAGGTAATTCCTCGATTCTAACTCCTATAATTTCTATTTTCAATCATAATGAGTCTTTAGATCTTGATATCCCAATAGCTATTAGAAAGGGTGCTCATTCTTGTATTAATCATCCCATTTCAAAATACTTAACATACCAAAATCTCTCTAATAACCATAGAGTCTTTATTGCTAAGATCTCCCACCTATTTGTTCCAAGAAACATATAAGAAGCTCTAGATTATCAAAATTCGAAATCTGTAGGTTTGAATGATAGGAATGCATAAAGGAAAAATGGTACTTGGAGATAGTTAACTTACTAAGGAGCACGAAAATAGTGGCTGCAAATGGGTTTTTATTGTAAAATGTGGTTTTTGAATAGATGAATGCTCAAAGGAAAAATGATACTTGGGAGATAATTGACTTACCAATGGACAATAAAACAGTGGGGTGTAAATGGGTTTTTATTGTAAAATGCAACGCAGATGGAAGTATGGAAAGATACAAGGCAAGACTATTGGTCAAAGGATTTATACAAACTTATGGGATTGATTCCTAAGAGCCTCTCACCCCTATCGTGAAATTAAATTCAATTAGTTTTGTTGTCAATGGATGTGAATTTCAACTTGCCCCTACATCAGTTGAACGTTAAAAATACCTTCCTAAATGGAGACTTAGAGGAGTAAGTCTTTATGAGTTTCTCTCTTAGATTTAAAAAGAAATTTGGTAGCCGAAAAGTATGCAGGTTAAGGAAATCCTTATATTTGCCTCGAACAATCACAGAAAGAATAGTTTGAACGCTTTAGAAAAGTTGTAAAAGGTCGCGGTTATTGCTAAAATCAATCAAACCATACCGTGTTCTATAAGCATTCAAGTGAAGATAAAATTGCTATCTTGATTGTTTATGTAGATGAAATAATTATGAATTGTAACGATGTAGTTGAATTAGAAAAGTTGAAAAACGATATTGCTAGTGACTTTAAAATCAAGGACTTTGGCAAATGAAAGTACTTTCTTATAATGGAGTTTATTAGATCGAAAGAAGGTATTTATGTTTGTTAACGCAAATATATCCTTGATTTACTTAGTGAGACAAGTTTAGTAGGCTATAAATCAATGGAAACTCCAATTAAAACCAATCTAAACTTACAACCAACCCAAGCTAAAAAAATGGTCAATAGGGAACAATATAAGTGCCTAGTTGGAAGGCTAATCTACTTATCTCATGTGCGATCCGACATTATCTTTATTTTAAGCATGGTGAGTCAATTTATGCACTCACTGAAATGAATCATTAGTATGACAATATAGACAAAAATAAAATTTTTACTGTGTATCATATATACACAGCGAAATATAATATACATATCATACATAGGTTGAGTATTTAAACAACACGCATATTCAACAATTAAATACATAAATAAACGCATACCTGCTATGCAATGAAGGGATGAAATATAGAACTAGTTTTTATATTGAGACAAAGCCCACCTCAAGATGTGGTGGTCCTAGTCGGTCCACACCTAGTATGTAGTACAGTATCGTTCTGGTCACCTCTTCCCATGCTAGACAAAAAGGATATACGTATCACTGGTGTATATGTCTCAAAATTATACGCATAACAATTACATGTATAATTTCTATGATTTTTAAGAGAAAGGAGAAATAAGAAAGGAAAAAGCTATAAGAGAAAATCAAAAAGAGAGAGTGAAAGGTAGATGCCTATTTTATAAAAGAATTTCTCTCCCTTTATTTTTCTTCTTTCTCCCATTTGGAACTCTTTCACGTCCACTGCCCTATCATCCCAATAATTCAATTCAATCAACCAATTTCACTATGCACATTCAGCAATCTGTCACCTCTTATTGTGCAATCAATAATTAACACTAAGCACTAGTGTGTGACTTTCTAGGTTCACTACCCACTAGTAATCAAATAACACTGAAACCCTTTTTGATATCGATCAACCCCTTGACCTATCACCAAAACTTCTCCAAATCTCGACGACGTTCCAAGAGTTCTTAAAAAAGGCCTAGCAATGGTTTAGGACAGTATAGGTGGCAGTGAAATAGTTGACGATTACCGTATGCTATAATCTTTCCATCAATTAATATCCCAACTGAGCAAGAGTCTTGGAGTGACAAATTCACAAACTCAGTAACTATGTGTGAGACCTCATTAATGTGACCAAATGACACCTTAGGAAATATCTTACTTGACTTTCAATCTGTCATGACCAAGGACTGTCCTGTCACATCAATAGTAGATCACATAAGACGTTCACCCCATCAAATACCAACAAGGGCGAAAAATCCTATTCCCAACACTTATCTCCATATACTAGCAATACAGAACCATATAGATGAACATTCCTACCTCTCAATTGGATGGTTTAGCTCATTAGTAAATTTCGCACACAAATACATAAAAAAATCATGCTAGTACAAGTCTAAGAATCAACACGTCATCGCAGCCTAATGACATGACTATTATCCACCATACCATGTGGTTAGTCATCAGTGTCACATTCTGCTGATTGTTCCTAATTGACCACTCATAAGTTTATTAATAACATCTCATGTCATATGGTACATGACACACCATCCTCCCATTAGTATCCCCATATTGAACGAGATAGTAACCTCTGTGCTAGTCCATACTTGATTAATCGAAGTCTCTATCCAAAAAATCTAAAAACTAAGAATAGTTTAAGATATTCTATTATGAAATAATCCTGTCACAAAGTCTCAACACCTTGAGAATAAGGTTCTCACACAGAATATCCGGGGACTCATTCACATAATTAATTGAAGAAAATTTGAATAAAGAAAACCTCACATTTTATTAATTTATACAAAAATACAATTTATGCATTAAAATGAGCTTGCTAGATGTCATTCAAATATAACATTAGGGCACACAACACTAACACTTACCAAGTCTCGAACACGTTGAAACTGTGTACAAGATCTTGACGTACTTAAAAGGTGAAAGATCATATAATAAGGGGATGAATTGGATGTTTTGACTATTTTTGAGAATATGAGAAAACATTTTGCCTTAAGGCTAATTTGAAATATATTTTTCATAACATAAAAATATTGTAGCAACATAATATGAAATTATATGAGTTAAGACATTTTCATCCAGGTTAATTCAACCATACTTCATATATAGTATAATCATGTATGAATGAAAAATATTATTTTAAGATAAGAATGAGAAAACTGGTAATGCTATCAACAAAAAGATTTTATTTAATTAACTTTCAATTCTTATAGAAAACATATATATATTTGAAAAGCTTACATGCATAAAAAAATATTTATAATTCTATATGCTTGCAATGAAAACTAAAACTAGAAAGATTTAAAGACATTTATATATGCAATGAAAATTGATGCAAGAATGCTTAATGAAGATTGAGATAAAAAGAGAATACCTTGTATAGAATATGAAAAAAGTTATATGAAAATCAAATTTAATTTTGTTTCAAACATAGTGTATTTATGTAAAAATGAACTGCAACATTTGAAGATAAGAGTAAGAAAATGGTTATGCTCATACCAATAAGATTTTGTTCGTATTTCTAAACTCTAACCTATAGGTCTCATGAAAAAATTTGCATTTTGAAAAGAATGAATGCAAGTAGAAATATTAAAGACTCTTTATGGATGCAACAAATGTTGAAACTAATATGCATTTAAAACTATGACCTAAATTCAAAGTAAGAAAACATATGCATGACATATGAAAAATAGTACTATCAAAATATAAGAAACATATCACATGAACACAACAATTTTAGAGTGGTTTAGTCAACTTGCCTAGTCCACTATCTGAGCTCTTCACTAAGGATTTTGAAACTATCCACTATAAGATTTTAATTTTTAGGCCCCAACTATAATCCATACATAATTTTTCAGGTTTAAGTATAACCAATACTTTTAACGAGCTAAGTAGAAACCCTAGTTTTTACAGGAGCAACTATAACCTTTACATGAGACTTTTTCATAGTTAGGTTCAGGCACAACCACTACCTTTTAAAAGATTAGGTGTAACCTTTACAAGAGTTTCACAAAAGATTTTGTGAAAGTATTTCTCAAGATAAATATATAAGATAATACAATGATTTCAACATTCTCTTAAACAATAAGAGAGTTATAAGAATTTGAATGAATAAAGCACTCAACTCTCTTAATCTAGTATATGGTTTAAGAAGATTTACATGAAAACTTTACCAAATAATTGCTTGGGTGAGGAAAGAATGAACATGAAGACTAATCACTCAAGCAATGAATATTAACTTGAAAGAGCATGGCTTCGATGTGTCTAAGTTTGTATTTGACTTGGCATTACACAGACATCAACCTAAGCTCACTTGATAGCTCTATTTGCAAGCTAACTAGCATTGATCTCATGCAACACTTGACCTTTTATAGGAGCTTGAGATTTGGAATTTATCTTGATACCTGTACATGCTCACAACTTCTTTGATTTGACTGGTAACAATCAAATTAGTTAAAACCATATGCATATTAGATAGATACAATGTTTTACACACAATGCATTATCATATTTATCTTTTTATAAGATAACACAAACTTCATAGAATAAAGAGATAAAGCTCTAATTGTCAAAACTCTCATATTTTTATTCTTTGAGTAAAAGGTATATTTTTTAAAATCAGACACCAATTACTCGACTAACTCATAGGCTTACTCGACTAATAAAGCTCTTCACTTAATTGGACATATCAAGTAATTGATTATAAAGAAGCCTCACTTGAGTATATCCAAGTCATTACTCGACTAACTTATAAACCACAAAGACTTTGCATTTCTTAATAACTGAGCTAAGCTTACTCGACTAACATAAGTATTCACTCAAATACCAGCGTTGGTTACTTGATCATATTTAGGATTAAAGACTTAGTCAGATTCAATCCAACCTTTACTCAACTAGCACATATAGATATTCGATTATCAAAATACATTAGTAGATTGATGAGAAAGCTATACTCAACTAAGGAGATGCTCAAAATTTTGAAACCAAAAGATACTTGATTGAAAATATTCCTTACTCGATCAATTTTGAAATATCAGAGAATTTTTATAAAGCACTCGAGTAGGAGAACTTTGATAGTCGATTGGAAATGATTTTGCTAAAACACATAATTGATTGTTTTGAAAAGCATACAGAGCATTTACTCGATTGAAAATATACTTAGATTTCATAGCTAGAAAAATACTTGATTTTCTCAAAAGCTTACCTGAGTGGTGAAGAATTAATACTCGATTATACAAAGTCCTATACTCAATTTAATTTTAAGAAATATAGCTTTTGTAAAAACATACTCAAGTAGGATTTTATGATAGTTGATTAAAATATCTCAATACTTGATTATTTTGAAAGCAATACTCGATTGAATTAAAAGTTTACTTAGATTAAAAAGATATTGTCAAAAGCTTTACTCGAGTATCACAAAAGGATTACTCGATTATTTTGTCTTCAAAAACTTTATAAATATTCAACTAATATGAGCAAATACTTGATTTAGTTATATAAAAACCTTTTTCATATTTAACCGATTTTTCATAAAAGTTTTCAACTTGCTTGACTAAAATAGAAACATACTCGGCAATTTTGAAATATATATATATATACAAATCTGAAGTTCTTCAATTTAAAAGAGTTTATATAAAATGTTTTGGAGATCATCAATAAACCAAATATACTAAAAATATATTTTCTCCATAAATCAAAATATAATTTTCTCAAAAAAGTAGACTCTTGGAAGTGGGTTATTATTCAAAAAACTTGGACATCTATTGATTGAAGCTTATACAAATATTGATTGGGCTGGCAATATTATTGATAGGAGATCAACTTTAAGTTATTGTGCTTTTGTTGGAGGGAATATTATTTCTTAGCAAAGTAAAAAACAGAATGTGAGAGCAAGAAGTAGTGCATAAACTGAGTTTAAGGCAATTATATATAGAATATGTGAGGGTATGTGGATTAAAATGCTATTGGAATAATTGAAAGTATCTGGCTCTATTTCTATGAAAAATATATCGTGACAACAAAGTTACAATTTACATTGCCCACAACCCGATTCTCCATAACAAAACTAAACATATAGAAGTTGACAAACACTTTATCAAAGAAAAGCTTGACAACAAATTTATTTGTATACCCTACATTTCAACTAGTGATCAAATAGTGAATGTACTTATAAAGGGGTTACATAGAAGATAATTTGACAAACTGATATGCAAGTTGGCCATGGAAGATATTTTTAGACTAGCTTGAAGGAGAGTGTGGAAAATTAAGAAAATTCGATTGTCAATATTACCAAATCATTAGCTATCTCATTTGTTCTTTGTTACTAAATATAACTTAGTCAACTTAAGGATTGGTTAATTATGTAAATTCCTAATGTAGGAATAGGCTACATGTATATAAACGAATGTAGACATCAGTTATAAGATATACAGACTCATTCTATTATTCATATATATAGATTTGTAAAAAATTCCTAGTTTGATAACAGATTTGTAAAAAATTCCTTTTTATTCTAACTGTTTTACTATAATATAAGATGCCTAGTGCACCTTTACGATTTTAATAATATTGCTTTACTCTACATCCTCATTTATCTCTTAATATTTAGGGTTAATTTAGGTGTGAGGTGAGGTGAAAAAATTTAGTATACTGAGATAAGCTGAGGCGAATTTGATTATAAAAAAATATTTAATAAATTAGTTAAGTTGATTGCAATTTTAAAAATTAATATTTGATAAATATTTAAGTTGAAATAAATTAAAATAACAAAATGACTAAAAATGCCGTAAAGTTAATCATGAATATAAAAAAAATAAAATTTGTGAAAACTATTATTTTATCTGTCAACTCAAGGCACCCATCTACTATGTGCCTCCGTTGGCATATTGTTTTGCTTTTACTACTTTCATTTTTTTTAATATTTATTTAGTTACTCTAGTTTTAGCTTATTTTGAGGATATGTTTTAGTTTTAGTTTATTTTGAGGGTTTGTTTTATTTTTAGTTTAGTTTATGCTGTTGGGTGTAATTTTTTTTATTTAATATTAATAATAGAACATATAATCAAGAAAGATTAAAGAAATATTATATTTTATAGTTATTTGAATCTTTTCTTTACACAAGTTGTTGGTAGGTATTAATAGATTAAATTAACACAAAAAGATTCATATATCTTGAATAAATATTTCCATATTCCTCCTAATTGTATGGAAGTTATTAGTTAACAAATAATTATAATTTTTTTTATTTAAATAGACAAGTGAATTCCAAAAAGAACATGTGACCTAATCTTTCTTTAACGAGACCTCTTATTAAAGGATCCATTAATTTGCAAACTCTATATATTTTTTATATCACACATAATTAAATATTAAGATAGGTTTAAACTCAGATATTTGATTAGATCATTTTAAAAACCAATTTGAATAACTAATATAGTCCATTCTAAGATACATTTCACAATAATTAAAACTACAACATGAAATTGTTCAAAAATTTGTAAGACTTCAAAATAAAAGTTTTAGGCTACTAAATTTATAACAACAACTTTTAGAAGGGTCATGATTTGTAGAAAAGACAACAAAAAAAAATATATAAAAAATTTTGATTTTATTAGTGTTATTGTTAAGATACAACAATAGATTTATAATTTGAAAAAAAGTAATATTGACGTTCTTTAGCAAAGATGATTAAGAGACCTTGAGAAAAATGATTGAGAAGCCTCATGGCAAATAATTTGGAGGCCTTGTGGCAAATGATTAGGAGGCCTCAAATAACCGAGAGGTCTTGGAGAATTGAGAGGCTTACCAAAATGAACAAATGGTGAAATGCGCGAGAGATTATTCCCTTGTAAACTCTTAGATACTTAAGTCAATCTTCGAGTGCTTGAGTGCAAAAATAAGATTTGAGTACTTGAATGAGAAGGCGAGCCTCCTATTTATAGAGGAGTATGGAATAATCCTAATTAATCTAAAATTATGATTTTTTATATATAACACTTATCTTGATTGTTTCTAGTCTGTATGAGACTAGGACTGTTATGGATGGCATCAATATCTTATGGATTATGCTTATTGTGAATTTTCTCATGGAGGGTGTTTATCTCAATTGTTCCAAAAATTTTTTAAAATTAGAATTCTTTATAGACAATCGACTATTTTCTTAGAATATTTGAATTGTGGAATGTCCTAGGAGGGTTTGTTGGCTTTGAGGGAGGCTTTTGGGGGTTTAGAGAAGATTTATGGCCGTGAGGCTACTTAGAACCAAGAGGCCTCTCAAGTTGTAACCAAGTGGAGGCCTTTCGACCACCACTTGATGTTCTTCACTTGCCTTTTGCATTCTGGCTCTTCAGGTTGCCTTTTTAGGTGTATTTGACCTGCACCCATAATAGTTATTCGAGGCCATTCAGCCATAACTAAGTAGGCACTCGGTTCTTTGGGGCCATTTTGCCACAACTGAGTGGGCACTCGATTTTTTTGGGTTATTGCTTCAATCGATGGCCGCTTGATGTATTTGAATGCTTGATTAAGTTGGATCACGGCTTTTCTCACCCATTGTTTCTCATGGATTGAATGGTGGCCACTTGGTCGTTGCCTTGCTCAATTATGCACTTACTCAACAAATTGTACTTTCATGCTTTATTCAAAGAATCGATGGGAAGTCTTCAATCAATTTTATACTTATTGTTTGCAAGCATATCAATTAGAAATTTATGAACATGAATTGAAATTAGTCTGGATGAGGCATTTGGGTTTTTTTTTTTATGAAATTGGAGATGTTAGTTTTTTTGTATGGTTGTATTTTTTTAATTCAATTTAATTGTTAATTGAACCCTAGTAATGCTTTAGTGCTTAAGACTAGGAATTAAGAAATATTAGAAGGTTATTATTGACATTTTACTTTTCTTATTTATTCATTTTTCAAAACATACAAGGTTTTATTAATGATCATATGATATTACTTTTATTTTTAAAATATAAAAAAATTAAAGTACAAAATAAATTTAATTGAATAGTAGTTATAAGCAAATACTTGTGTTCCTGTTTGAATATAATAATAAATTTATTTACTTGATGATTCGTCTTCAAGTTTTACAAATTTTATAAAAAAAAAAATTACCTGAAGGTGCAGAGTATTTTTTTACACAAATACTTGGATACTTAAGTGATATGCTTATGGTCAAAAAAGACATAACTCATTTATTTATAGTTGAGCAGAGGTATTTGTAATAATTATTCATGATTTTTCTAAATTGAGTTAGATTTGGATTACCCTTATTTGTTACACAATTATTAGATAGATTTTTGAAATTAAATGTCTATGTTGTTCCATTTTGGGAATATCTCATGGGAAGGGTCTTCGAAAAACCTTGCTAAGTTGTCCAGAGTTTCATTTCCAATAGTTTGCCAAAAGGGTTTTTTTAAAGACCTTCACCAAAAAAGGTCTCTTGGGCCCTCTGTCTCTTTTTCTTGATCATTTGTGCAAAAAATTTTAGTTTTTTTATTTGTTTGTGATTAGGCCAATATTAGTATACCCATTTATTGGATGAATCCTATAACTTAAAATTTTTCCCTAAGTCTTCTTCTTAATTTTTATAAGAATTTTCTTCTAAATTTTTACTAAGTCTATTTAACTGGACTTTAATGCATATGCATATCAACTTAAATTGTTAACGTTCCTAATAACCAATACAAAATTGATGACAATCTAGGAGTAATTTATTAAGCAGCAATAGGTTGGAAGTGCAATTTTGTGCATCTCTATTTCACGAGGTGAACTAATCTCCGTTAGTTTGGAGGGTAAAAATGTCATTTGGGAAAGGAAGTTTTTCTCCCCAAGAAATCCACCCATTTTCTCTCTCCCATTCCCTTGCTCTCATCGCTTTACTCCAATCGCTGACCCTCTCGTCGTTGCCTCGTCTTATTGGTGTATCATTGTCACTGCATCTTCGACGATCATGGCTACATCATTCCTCTTCGTGATGGTCTATGTGAAAGAGACGACGAGACAAGGTGAGGTGGTGAGAGGATTTGCTAGAGAAGAAGACGGAAGAGGAAATAGAAGAGAAGAGATAAAAGAGACAAGGACCTGACAAAATTGACAAAAAATACGTGCACCATTAAAATGGGTGCATAAAATGGCACTCATAGGCTGGGCACAAAAATATTTGTCATAAATTATTTAAATATTTACATTATGACTATAATTTTGAAATTAATATTTATATTAATTCAATAACAAATTTTACTGTCTTTTTTTAAATGTTATATCTTAATTTAATGTCTTCTTATTGACAAAATAACCCATCAGGACAAATTTGTTATAAAGTATTAATAAATAGTTTTATATCAAAAAATATTTTCTTTTTAATTTTGTTGTGCTTCAAATAAATTTTGAAATGTGCAATATATTTATTCTATTAAAATAGGCGATGTCGATTGACAATGGTTCGGGGATCTACATGCAGTAAACCCTTTTTGTTTCCTGGAACAAATAAGCAATAATTCACTGCCAGAATCGCGAGTCGAGGAAGGGCTTCCAGTCTGGTTTGGCTTTGTTTCAATATACATCAGTGGCTTAGGGTATTCTTCCAATTCTATATCTCGTTAATTCGATCGATTTCTTCGTCTATTATAGGGTCAAATCGAGCAGATTTTTCTCGGTTCGTCATGCACATAACCCTAATACGTTGCCAGATAATTTGGCGTCTGGTTTTATTCAATCTGTTCTCAAATTTTAGGCCCCGTCCCGAAAAATTTCGGAATTGGGGATATTGATTCGGTTATTTTGTTGGTTGATTTGGTTTTAGTGTATTTTATCGGGTGATCTAAGATTGTTCTGGAAGTTAGGTTTCTGATTGCTTGATCTTGATCGCCTGTTACTCAATGCGTCCCGGATGCTAATTTTACGCCAATGCCAGATTGATATAGCTTTGACTGTGGGCTTATTGTCGACAGGATCGTCCGGCATAGGAGAAAGATGAGAAAACTTGCAGCGGCCGTGTGGACGGTTCTGGTCGTCGCGTTTCGGTTCCTGCCGGGGCTGGCTCTCCCGTCCACGTCACCTGCGTTTCTCTGGTCAGCTCACCAAGATGGGTATGCGATTTTTCTTTTTTAATTTTTTTCCTGGAAAGAACAAAGTCAGTTTTGTTGTTTACTGTATACTACGACCATATTGATGAGCACCTTTTACATTTATCAGTTTGTTATTTTCCTTTCATTAACTGTGGGTGTTACTTTACCTGCATTGCGGCGTGTCAATTTTTTACAGATATCCCTGGAAAGGAAAAGTCTTTCAAGTCGCCTCCTACTTGCTTTTGTTTTGGAAATAATTCGACCCTAATGTTTTTAGTTATGTATTGAAAGGAACGCAGAATTGCATATTACTTGAATCTGAAACTTCACATAAGGAAGGAAGAAAAACTTGCGTATTAGTTTTTTTTTATCCTTAAATCCAGGAGACTTTATTCATCACGTGATGCTGACTCCTATTAATTAGAAGATGCTACCAAATTTTCATTTTATTAGTATGTTTTTTTGTGGGTATGATCACACATATAGATGATTGGAGGTTTAGAATTCACGTAGTTGACTCCACCTTGTGGAATTAAGGCTTCTGATTGTTTTTGTATTTGCATGTTTCCTGTATTGACTTTAAAAACTCAATCATTGAGTATTCCAGTAGTACTAAGGCTAAAGTCCAGTCATCCAAGTATGTTAACACTACCGATTAATACTAGAACACCTAGTGACCAAGCAAGTTTGTTCATTTAGTTCTTTAATCTTGCACCTGCTGCTGTGTTATTTTTGATATTTGCATTCGATTAACAAAGAGGGCATATATTGGAAACTAGAACAACAACAACACACCAATCCTTAATTTCATTAGGTGAAGTCAAGTAGTTAGGTTTGAGCTTGCTGATCATCTCTATCCATGACCATATATTTTGTGATCCCATCGTATGTCTAAGAATTTCCTGTGAGTTTTTATTCGTTTTTCTCTCCCTCTTTTGCTATACATACATATATATATATATTTATTCCAACAACTCTTCTTACATGAGTATTTATTGGTGTTCTCACAACTCACATGATCAAGTCACCTTAATTACCTCTTAAGCATCTCATCCTTAATTTGAGCCACTTCAACCTTATGATGGATGCTTTTATTTTTAATTATGTCATTTCTTTTATGGCCACACTTTTATTTGTAACATTCTTATCTCAGTCATGTGAAGATGGTGTGTTTCCATATTGTACTTGTTGGTTTCACCATGTCAACTAAGTTATGGAACACAACTATATCAATTATCTTCATTCACCACCATCTCATGAAATTTCTCCATGTGAAGATGGTGTTCAAACTTCATTTCATCATTACTCCGCCAGGGGATATTATCCACTGCCGGTCCCAAGCCTGGATAAAGGAGGAGGGTTGCGTTAGGTAGCCGACAGCCAGCGTAAAACCTAGTCGGATCCAAATATGAATTCTACACAAACTATCTGTTGGGATATAACCCACATAGAAGTCTAGAATTCATGTAGCCAACCCCACATAGTGGGATAACGGCTGGATATGTTGTTGTTGTATTCTTATCTCAGTCATGCTCATATTTTGCTCATGATTAGATATGAATAAGATGTCAAGCCCTTAGATTAGGGTTTAACAATAGGGTAGAATTCTGAGAGGAATTTCGGCAAGAACAGAAATTAGGAAGAGAGAGAGAGAGAGAGAGAGAATTTGTTATTCAATCCAAAACTATCTTCTCCTTCTACAATAGCCTACTTATTAGGCGTACATCCAATCTGTTGGCTAACTAACCATCATTCCCGCCAATTCAACCTCCCTGCCTTGCTAGTTATATAGTTACCCACATTCCTTTATTACATTTATACCCTCGGGTCCTAACAAATTCCACCCCCCCAACCCAATTCTTGTCCTCAAGAATTTAGAGAAGATTGATAGCCTGAGGAAATTGCTTCAGCATATCCAGCAAATATTCCCATGTAGGCTGATTCGGAGGTAAGTGGGACCATCTGATCAAAACTTGGGTAATAGGAGTTGTACCTTGGTATATAACTCTCCTATCCACAATGGCCTGGGGTTCTATCACCACTTCAGAGTCCTCTGCCAAAGGTACCGCACAGGACTGACCACAACTTCCAATTCCTCTTTCCCCGATGGTAACAAGGGTCTGGTGGCAGTATGAGGGCCAATTGCTTTCTTCAATAAGGAAACATGAAATACGGGGTGTACCTTCACTCTAGTAGGTAACTGCAATTGATATACTACCTCTCCCACTCTAGCAAGTATGGTATAAGGCCTGAAATACTTTGGGTTGAACTTGGATACTGGGATATTTGAAAAAAGTAGGTTGCAGAAAGCGCTTCACCTTTAAGAACACCCTATCCCCCACAACAAAGGTTCTTGCACTTCTCTTCTTATTGGCAACCTGCACCATCCTATTGTGGGCTGTAGCTAGCTCCCTTTTTAATTCTATTAGAATTTCTCTTCGTTGCTGAAAATAGTGCTCCACATCAGGTAGGGTAGCTGATGAACTTGTGATAGCCGGCAACAAGGGTGGACAGGATCCAAAGAGGGCCTCAAAAGGAGTTCGCTTGATGGCAGTATGGTAACTCGAATTGTACGACCATTGTGCTAGGGATATCCACTTATGCCAGCTCCTAGGCCTAGCAAAACACATGCACCATAGGTATGCTTCTAAGCATTGATTCATCCTTTCTGTTTGACTGTCAATTTCTGGGTGATAAACAGTCAACAAATGCAACCCAACCCCCCCAACCCCTAAATGCTTGAACAACTCCTGCCAAAATGAACTTGTATAAATCTTATCCCTATCTGACACAATCGTCTTAGGGATTCCATGAATCTTCCTTACTGAATCCAAAAATAGCTAGGCTACCTTTGAGGCTGAGAAAGGATGGGTAGGGATGGGAAAGTGGGCAAATTTAGTTAACTTGTCTACTACCACCAGGATTGTATCTTTGCCCTCTGATTTAGGTAAACCTTCTATGAAATCCATAGATGCTTGCTCCGGTATGGGTAATGGCTACAACAACCTTGGAGAGGCAACCTGCTCATGTTTACAGCGCCAACATATCTCAGATTCTAGCACATATTGCACCTTTTCTCTTCTCAACCCAGGCCAATAAAAAAAATGTCTTACTTTTGTGGTAGGTTGCCCTTACCCTCGAATGCCCTCCTAATGGTGAATCATGCAGTGCTTAAATTAGACCACTCCATTAGAAAGTGTATAGCCCTGCTAATCATTAGGGTGGACAGCCAATTGAGGTAACAACCTCTGCAACCACTCGGTATCCGCATAACTTCCTACAATGTCCTTGACCCAATCAGGTGTTATTGTTGTGACGGCTTTACAAGACCTCTTCTCCTCCCTTCTAGACAGGGCATCCGTCACCAAGTTCTCATTTCCCTTCCTGTATTGGATTGTGTAGTCCAATCCCAAGAGCTTAGAAACCCCTTTCCGCTGCAAATGAGTGTGCAGCCTTTGTTGGAGCAAGAACTGCAGATTTTCATGGTTAGTCTAAATTACAAAAGGATTGCTCTCCAAATAATGCCGCCACTTATCCACAACCACCAACACAACAATCAGCTACTTATTGTATACACTCAAACCTAAATGCCTAGGAGCCAACCCTTGGCTAATGTAAGCCAACGGTCTCCCCTCTTACATTAGTACCGCCCCCATTCCACTATCACAAGCATCGGTCTCTACAACAAAAGGCTTTGAAAAATCGGGCAATTCCAAAACGGGGGCTTGGGTCATGGCCTTCTTAAGAGCTCCAAAAGCTATCTTTGCTTTAGGATTCCAATGGAAGTTATCCTTCTGAAGTGGCTCAGTCAAAGGCCTACTGATTACCCCATAGTTCTGAAAAAATTTTATGTTGTTGATGTTTTGCCCAAGTTATTGTGCTAGAGTCTAGAAGAAATCAACAGGAAGAATGAGGGTGATCGGATGGTAGTTAGATTACAGGATTTAGTTATAATTAATTGTAATTAGTAGGGGTATTTTAGACTTTTTATTAGTCGGTTATTTCCCTTAGGAAGGTCCACCTCTTTAGTTTATAAATAGAAGGGCGAGGAGGCCAGAAGGGATCATCAATTATTTGTCATTCCATTATCTTATTTCGAGTGCAGTGAGAGAGAGATAGAGAGAGAGAGAGAGAGAATAGTTCTTGGAGTCTTTTCATGTGAGTATTGTATTCGAGAGATAAGAGAAGGAGAGTGAGGGATTCTTGTACTGATTTATGAAAGTTCTTAGTGGATTGTTCTCTTCGTTGGAGTGCTGGATGTAGTGCCATTTCTATGGCATGGACCAGGGTAAATTGGGTGTGCTGCATTGTGGTTTGCATTTCTATTCTCTTTTTAAATTCTATCAATTTTTATTTTCTGATATTGTGAATGTGTTGTGATTGGTTTCGATGAGAGTATTGAGTGATTCTTGCGCCATATTTGTGTTTGGTTTTAACATCCGTAGTATCTGGTCAGTCCTAGAAACCCCCTCTGCTCCTTAATTGTCGCAGGCCTTGGCTAACTCACCATTGCTTCTATCTTCTTCGAATTAGTACTTACTCCCCTTTTTGAAATAATATGGCCTAAGTTTTCCATCTCCTCTTTGGCGAAAGTACACTTAGACAACTTGACATATAATTGATTAAACGTAAGGACTTCACAGGCTGTCCGAAGGTGGGCTAAATGCTACTCAAGGTTTGGGCTGTATACAATTATGTCGTCAAAGAGAACAAGTATAAATTTCTGCAAATAGGGGTTGAATATTTGGTTCATCAAGGCTTGGAAAGTGGTTGGGGCATTAGTAAAGCCGAAGGGCATAATAGTAAACTCATAAAGCCCTTGATGTGTGTAGAATGTTGTTTTTGGTATGTCAGATGGTTTCATTCTTATTTGATGATATTTGGCCCTAAGGTCCAATTTAGAAAAATATGGTAGCACCATTGAGTTCATCAAGCAAATCCTCAATGATAGGGATAGGAAATTTGTTTTTTATAACGATAGAATTGAGTTGTTTATAGTCCACACAGAATCGCTAAGTGCCATCATTTTTTTTTGACAAGGAGCACTGGTGAAGCATATGGACTTTGGCTGGGTTGTATGATGGAATGGGCTAACATATCTTTGAGTTGTTTCTCAATTTTGGTTTTCTGGTCAGGTGCATAGCGATAAGACCGAATGTTTATAGGTTTCACATTAGGCTTAAGGTAGATAGAATGATTAAGAGGTCTTTGAGGTGGTAGGGATGTAGGTTCCACGAATAAGTCCTTAAATTCAATCAATAAAAAGTGTAAGTTGTCACAAGTGGTTACCTCATTTAGGAGTTGGACTATTGCCGGCCCTACTTCTGTTGGTTGATCCTTCATATCCACTCCTCCTTCCTCATATTCCACTGCACATATAGAGTATAACTATGTGATTTGCTCTCTATTCTTTTGTATCAGCTTTTGCAATTGCCTTCCTAAAATTAACTTGCACTCTCCTTGCTCCAAGCTTCCCACCAAAGTCAATTTCCTTCCCTCAATCTCCACCGTCACCTCCAACTTGTTGAAGTCAAAGTCAATGGACTGACAATCTTCATCCAATCGACCACCAAGACAATATCACACCCCCCGAGCTCCAAAAGCCTCAGATCAACAAATGTGACCCCTTACATCACCCACTTGAAATTAAGACACTTGTGGTAGCTATACATTCTATTTCCGTTGGCTATTGTCATCGATAGTGGGTTCGTCTTAGTTAATTCACACTTGAGTTCTACGGTAGTAGCTTTATTCAAAAAGCTATGGGCACTGCTGCTATCAATCAGCACCGCTAGCCTTCTCTTTCCCACCTGACCTTTAACTTGGATGATTTTTCCAGTGGGGCCACCTTTCAAGGCGTGAAAGGAAATTTGGCCTCCTTCATCCCCATGTTCCTCTAAAATTTCCTTTTCACTCACTTCTTCTTCTAGCCATTCCTCTTCTTCCTCCCATTCGTTATTAGACCCTTCCATTTTCAGCATTAACCTTCAGCATTGATGCCCTGGACCATACTTCTCACCACACGTGAAGCATAGGCCCAACTGTCTCCACTGCTCCATAGTTGGGTTCTTGTTTTTCCTTGAGTCAATACCATTATTGGCCCCTTCTTGACCGGCCACCTATGTTGCGGACTTGAAATTACCCCCAGAGTATGCGTTTGTACCCTTACTATGCTGCGACCAAGGCTAGTTCCATGCCTTGTTCTTCTTGAATACTGCCTCCCATGTCAATTCTTGCAAGTAGGCCTTCTCTGCCGCTGGTTTAACCGTCGATGGCCCCAGCATTTTAACCACTGATCGCAAATCATCCTTTAACCTGTTGATAAAACTTGATACGAAGTAGGGCTCGGGCAAACTTGGATGGGCTATTCCTGTCACCACCCTTAATTCTTCGAACTTCCTTAAGTACTCCTCTATTAACCCATGTTGCTGCAGTTTATTCAATTCCTCCACCGTGTTTGCAATGCTCCTTTCTTCGAATTGGCCACATAATTCTTCTGCGAATGACACCCACGACACGATGTTCCCTTCCAATTGCTTCCTGCTTTGGTACCAAGCGTCGACGGTATCATTGAGATACGTTGTTGCCATTGTCACCTTCTATTCCTTTTCGATGCGGTACAATTTGAAGAACTGCTCACAACGGCGAACCCACCACCTCGGCTTCTCCCCTTCGAAGATTGGAATTTCCAATCGGGGTGTGGGAGTATGGGCACTGCTTGAATAAGTCGGTCCCTTGCCATGGGTTTCTCGTTCCCATGCAACCTGATCTTTCACCCTCCTCAGCCCCTCTGGCCTGGGCAAGATTCCATCTCTATTGAAGATCGATTCTGGCCCTGATCGTGGAGGAAATTCTTCTGGCAATTGAAATTGCGGCAAGGCAAACAACATGTTCAACATGTTGTCGACCTTCTGGCCGTCAAAGTCTGCCCTTTCTTGGCCCCTCTCTAGCTCCCTTATGTAGTCCCGATGGGCCGCCATATCCTCCCGATGGGCCGCCATATCTTCCCGACTTTGGTTCTTTATAGCAGCGATGTCCTCTTGTGTGTGCGCCACTCTTGACTCCAAAGCCAACATAGATGCCTTGAGTTGCTTCAAACACGTACCTTCCGCCACGACTCAAATTATTTGTTATCAACTACCTCTCATAACCTCATTCGTCTGCTGGTATTCTGTCGGTATCCGTGCCTGGGAGCCGTCGAAGATTAGTGGCTTTGATACCAAATTGTCAAGCCCTTAGATTAGGGTTTGTCAATAGGGTGGAATTAAGTACAGAAATTAGGAAGAGAATGAGAGAGAGAGAGAGAGAGAGAGAGAGAGAGGGAGAATCTGTTATTCAATCCAAAACTGTCTTCTACAATAGCCTACTTATTAGGCGTACATCCAATCTGTTGGCTAGCTAACCATCATTCCCGCCAATTCAACCTTGCTGCCCTGTTAGTTATGCAGTTACCCACATTCCTTTATTACATTTATAACCCCCGGGTCCTAACATAAGATGGTTTGGAAAGTGACTTTAATAAAATGGCTAAATTGACTTTAATTGTTTAAAACCTCCCTTGAATTTATTGTTTGTGTAAAATTATTCCCTTTTCTATTTATATTACAAGCAAAATTAATGTGAGTGACAAACGCCTGGGTGCTTAAAGGGCTTAAAAGGTAGAAAGATTAGCCTGAAATTATAATATTTAAACAAGTGAAAAAGGCCTGATCATGTATTTGCAATGACTGTATTGATATTGAATTATGCCATATGTGTTATCTGTCATGCTACTACATCTGAAGCATGTCACAGAGTATAACATGTCTTCCATTTCACTTGTAGTTTGCGATATTGTCAGGGATTCATATCATTCTGCTTGAGTATGGCATATTCATAAGTATTATGATGTGTTTTATACCACTGTAAAGTATGAAATTGATTTTGGGGGTACAGGCCTTAGTCTCCGTTTGTAATGTTATTCTAAACTGGATGTTTTCCTCACCCTTCTTTTGTTGAATTGATATTTGCTAAATATAATAATCTGCAGATCTTTGAGCAATGGAGTTAAGGAAGCAGTTAATTATCAAATACTCTCTTCGAAAGATCTAGCCAAGTCTGTACTTTCTGAAGGGGGCTGGTCAGACTTACTGGTATCATTCACGAGTTCCTTGAGTTCAAAATTGACTGTAGTTTATCTCAGCAAAAATAGAGACTGTAGTTTCTTACTTGCTACTTGCTAACACTTCCTGTGCCAAATTGTCAACAATTGGACAAGGGATAAAATGAAGTCCTGACTAGCTAATAGTCAATTAAGGATTTCTTGTTTACACAAGGTGCCTCGATCTCTTATGCTTATTTCTTTTTTGGCAGTGTGGGGAGAAGGAATCTCAACTGCCTATGGATCTTGCAATTCTTTTTGTTGGGAGAGAGGTAAGAACCTTTTATTTACAAGTGAAATAAGTAAAAAACCACGGAACTTGCTATATAGTTTTGTACTTTCTTCCTGCCATTATATGATAAATTCTGTTTTTACTTCATTTTATTGAATGATCTTTGGCAGATAAAAAACATTGAGATTTTGGGTAAAATACATTTGTGTTCTCTTCATATATGATTACTGTAGATGTTATTTATGTAAACCTGGAATGTCTGCCTTCCTTTTGTTTGTTTGGATTCTCTAATAAAGCATAAACATATGATGAAGGAACCATCGTTGAGTATAATATATATTTAGTGGCTTCATGGAATTGATACATTAGGATCCCATATGTATGCATTGTACGATCTTCAAAAGTACATTAGATGAGTGCCATTTTTAGAGGAGACATTGAGATTGCCATGTTTTTGTTAATGGCTGTTAATTTTATCCCCTTTCTAATCTATAGTTACAATCCTCGGATATTTCTGGAGC
Organism: Diospyros kaki; assembly: GCA_036245055.1. NCBI lineage: Eukaryota > Viridiplantae > Streptophyta > Magnoliopsida > Ericales > Ebenaceae > Diospyros > Diospyros kaki. Next base: position 25,841,383 of record BSEG01000002.1, read on the forward strand.
AAAAGATACGGACTCAGCACTTGTTGACTTGCTCAAGGTAATTATCTTAGCTACATTAAACGATTTCTTCCATTGATGGGGATGAGCCAGATTGAAAAAATTGGTATACAAATGCTTCCAATTTGTGCCTCATGGTTTGCACTTCATCTTCATGCACAGGTCTCTTACACAAAGGCTAACTTTTCTTTGGCGTTCCCCTATGTTGCTTCATCGGAGGAGGCAATGGAAAATTTGATGATTTCAGAATTTAAAGAAACCTGTGGGCATAATTTTAAATCCAGCAAAGTTGCTGTCATGGAGTCTTGTTCTTTAGATAGTGGCAATTATGAAAAACTTGCAGATTTTCGCACCGCCCATGTAATATACTTGGTGTTAACTTCATTTATGTAAATCTAGTAGGTCTATGGGAGAGATCTAATGCTGTTTTTCAACAATGAAAAAATGAGCAGGACTATCTGGTTTCCATGAAAGAGCAGAGACAGGATGGGCAAGCAGATCTTGTCATATTCTGCCAAGGGAACTCACATTCTGAAGGTATGTTAACTTAGAACTGTAGGCAGATATATTGGTTTAAATCCTATGAGAGGCATAGGTATTTGAACTGAAGTCTTTGTGCAAAAAATTTGATCAAAAATACAGGTCAAACTTTCTCTGAACTTATCAGTTCTGTGGAGCAGTCTGGGGCTAGATATTCCGTTCTCTATGTTTCAGATCCGTTTAGGTCGATTGAATATCCTTCTTATAGGGAGGTACAAAGGTTTCTTGCAGACGGTACTGCTGGAAGTGAATCAGGCAATGGCACTTGTGATGGAGTTTGTCAGATAAAATCATCCCTCCTGGAGGGAACCTTAGTTGTAAGTCTCACTTCTTTTCCTTAAGTCATATTTGCAGCAATCAGTGATGGTATTTTTGTTTGTTACAGATGTTGATTGCCTAAGCATTACTTCTGTGTCGATTAAAATGCAGATTAGCAATAATATATATCTGAATCCTTCCTCAGCCACACTATATGTGGCTTGAGGCAATGGTTTTACGTTAGATATAGTCTTGCATTTGAATAAGCTTGTTTATGACTTCCATCTCCAAACTTTTCAAAGCTACATAAAAATTTTAGCTATATAGTAGATTTTCTTTTAGGCATTTATTCTATGGGATCATAATTTTCTAACTATCCCATTGATAGGTGATCTCCGAGGCATTCTGTTTCCTATAGTCGATGGCTTAGTCAACTACTTGTTTGCCTAGTGGTCCTTGAAGCTTTAGGTGACTCCCGGCTTTACTATTCATTCTCTAAGCCCTAATTTACTGAATTGATCATTCAATGTTCAATCATACAATACCAAACCAATTATCCTCCATTATTCATGTCTTTTGGCATGAATAATTTAATTTGGGGAAAATAATATGGGTCATTAAAGAGGGAGTTGAAGTTTTTAAGGGATGCCTTTCTTTGTTTGATGTTGTTTCTGGCTTAATAGTTAATTTAGCCAAAAGTGAGATCCTAGCCATGAGGAGGTTTTAGATGTTGGGGAGTTGGTAGCTTCTTTAGGTAGTAAGGTGGAATCTAGTCCTTCTCCTTATCTTGGGGCTCTTTTCAAATCTAAGGTGGTTTGAAATCCGATTCTTGAGCATTGCGAATAAAGACTGGCATCTTGGAAGTGCCAATACCTATCCAATAGAGGTATGGTTAGTTACTCTCCTTTAGAAGTTCTATGATGAGTCTCCCTTTGTGCACCTTTTCCTTCACGGCTTGGGCAATGGGTTTATTTTCTTGTTTGTTTGGATAAAGTTTGTCTTTCTAATAAGGGCAAGGGTTGGTATTAGACACTAGAGTACCATCAATAAAGCCCTTCTAGGTAAATGGGCTTGGCAGTTTTCCAAGGAAAACAGGTGTTGGTGGAGAATAATGGTGGAAAGTAGGTATGGTTGTGCTAGGTGGAATTTGTATACAGGTAAGGTTGCTTCTCCTCATGAGGTTGGACTTGGAAAGCTATTCTGAAAGTTTGGGGAGAGTTCTCTAACTTTATTTGCTTCCAAGTTGGTGCTGGGAGGACAAGTGGTGTGGACATGGATACTACAAGGATGTATTTCTTGACTCATCTTGGCTTGTTTGCTCTTTCTCAAGTTGCTTCTATCCAGTTCATATTTGCATATTAGTGAGTGCCTCTCTCCCTTGACTACTGAGGACTTTGTGTGGTGCCTGCATTTTAGATGTTGCCTGCAACAGGAAATTTGACCATCAATTGGAGGACTAATGGGCGTGGTCCCCATTATATGGGGAAACTTCAGAGTTCATGCCTTTTATGATGCTCTCTGTTTTATGGTGTCATGATCCTAGGGTTTTCCTGGAGTTTAGATTGGAAATTGAGAAGAGTACGGGGAAGAGAGAGCAGAAATGGAGGGAGAGACATAACAGAAACAGAGAGAATTGAGGGAGAATTAGACAGATAGAGAGCGAGAACAGCAAGAATAGAGAGAGAACAGAGAAATCAGAAGGGAATGAGAGAGAGATTAGAGTTGAGAGAGAAACAAAAATTCAATTATCATTTCACAATGTCTAAATCTCTAGGTTACAGCCTATTTATAGGCTTTCTAGGTAAAGGTACAAATCAGCAAAGCAGCAAAGTACAACAAAGGAAAAAATACATGTAGTAGATAATTCCTAATATATCCCTAATATATCCTTGGGTTGTGACATAAGGGAATAGTTGACTTCCTTTGATATGGTTGTTCTTCCCAGTATTGCCGCCTTTGTCTATATTGTTGACCTAGATGATATTCTTATTTCTAAAATTCTTAGGAAGTGTAAATTGATTAGTTATTGACGGTAGGAGAGTGATGAGTCTGTGGATGAGTGGATTATCTCTTCCTCCATTTGCTTGTTGGCTTGAGAGGGGTGGTATTTTTGATACATGATTTTGGGTGTATAGTGGGTGATGCTAGGCTTGGTTTGGATTTCTTGCATGTTTGGAGGCAGTGTTGCCTGCAGGTCAGCCACTGCATAGTTTGGACATCCGTTGCTTTTGCTACTTTATGGTTTTTGTGGAGTGAAAGAAACAGTAGAGCTTTGAAGTTATAGCGGGTTCTGTTTTCTCTTGGTGGAATGTGTACTCTTCATTTTGTACATCTTCCATTTTTGCAGTTGATTGATGGTGTTCTAATTCCTGATAGTTGATAGTGCGCATGTCTAGTTCTCTATCTTACTTTCTACAGAGTTCACCCCTTTTGAGACATTTTTTGCGTTTCAAGCATTTTTATTCATAAAAACAGAAAAAAAAAAATGTTCTAGAAAGATAATTGATGCATTATGCTTTTGGACCATGGCTGCAGTTTCAATCATTGCAGATGAATCCTCATCATGCTTCTTTTACACTCAAGATTGGTCTGTGATAGTGGGGAATCCCTGATGCTGAATTAATGCCAAGTTTACTTGGTTATGAGACTTCATCCTTTTATTTGGTGATAAGTAGTCAGGGGTGGAGCCACCTGAGGCCCAGTGGGGGCAGTTGCCCCCACTGGGCCAAGTTTTTTTTTTAAATTTTATTTTTTACAATAATTTACTACTAAAAATAAAAAAAATATATTATATTTTATTACTAGAAATAAAAAAATAAGTATTGAAAAAAGTAAGTATATAATGGGCTAGTAGTAACCATCACAACATTTTTTACAATTTGCTCATAATTTTATTTTTTTACAATGATGATGTAAATAAAATTAAGTATTGAAAAAAATTGTGAAGTAAAGAAAGCAAGTATGGAGGATTATACTAAAGAAAATAAATAAATTAACAAAACAAGAATTGTGCAAATTGATATTGTACAAATTTCTATAGATTTCGGTTTAAGAAATACAATAATGGATTATAATATTAATTTTCAAAATCAAATTAGAAAAATCTACTTGCAAAGAGGTCTATGTTAGTCTCAAAATCAAAACAATTCATTCTAGTTTTGTTCAGTAAATTTGGTGATTAGTTGGTGTTGTGCCATAGAAAATTGGGTGGAAAAAATCGAAATATTGTCTTAATTAATTTAACGACGTTGCGCCGAAAGATCGTGACACAAAGCCGCGAGCTAACGGGCAGGCCTTGCCGCAAGCTCACGGCAAAGGCCTGCTCGCGGCAAAGCCACACGTCACGGGCAGCCTTGCCGCAAGCTCGCGGCAAGGCATGCTCGCGGCAATGCTTTGCCGTGAGATCGCGGCTTGCTGCCGCAAGATGCATGCCGCAAGCTCGCGGCATAGCCGCTCTCGCGATAATTCATGCCGCAAGCTCGCGGCAATGCGAGTCTTAAGCTCACAACCGTTAGGCATGCGGGACCTACCGAAGAGGCCACGTGTCATCATGAGATACCCTTGAAAATCATGCTCTATAAATACCCAACTAGAAAACAATGAACAGGACTTCCGATTCTGGTAAAAATTTACACTTTGATTGCACATTTATTGCTCGTAGTGAATAGTCATTGGGATTGGGGACTGACTTTGGCATCGGAGGGTCTTCGCGGGAAAGATTCCCGCGAGCCTTCTAACCTATTTTTCTCAGTGCTAACAGGGCCAAAAGCTAGCGGCGGAAGCTTGTGGCAAGGGTTAGTGTCAAGAGCTAGTGGCAAAGGCTAGCGGCAAGAGCTAGTAGCAAAGGCTAGCGGCAAGAGCTAGTGGCAAGAGCTAGTGGCAAAGGCTAGTGGCAAGAGCTAGTGGCAAAGGCTAGTGGCACAGGCTACAGGCTAGTGGCAAAGGCTAGTGGCAAGAGCTAGTGGCAAGAGCTAGTGGCAAAGGCTAGTGGCACAGGCTAGTGGCAAGGGCTAGTGGCAAAGGCTAGTGGCAAGGGCTAGTGGCACAGGCTAGTGGCAAGAGCTAGCGGCAAGAGCTAGTGGCAAAGGCTAGTGGCAAGAACTTGTGGCAAGAGCTTGTGGCAAGAGCTAGTGGCAAGAGCTTGTGGCAAGAGCTAGTGGCAAGAACTAGTGGCAAAGGCTATTGGCAAAGGCTAGTGGCAAGAGTTAGTGGCAAAGGCTAGCGGCGAAGACTTGAGACGAATCCTTGTGGCGAGCATCCTAACAGCAAACTCCCTCGTGACAACATCTTTAACGGCAACCCAACTTCACCCGACATCAAGCTCGAGTGGACCCCACACATCACAAATTTTAATTGTTGTATTTTGGCAACAACAATTTGGCGCCGTCTGTGGGAAACTGCAACAAAAAGCCAATCTCAACGCAAGATGCCAAGAGAGACGAGATCAACCGGTTTAGCAAACCCGCCTAACCCTGCTCGAAGGAGCGCTTGTACCAGGACCGGAGATCAAGTGCATCCTATGGTGCCCGAACCTTTGGAAGATCACCTAGATAACGAGTTGCGCTCAAGAAATATTCCAATGCTCGAAGGAAATCAGGCTACTGGATTAGGAGGTATCGAGCACTCAGAACAAGGGGAAATACTCGCCGTCGGATGGGGGAGGCAAGCGATAAGACAGGGAAGGCAGGCCCCGCCCCCTGTACCGACGAATCAAGAGCAACACTCCCTGGGACAGTCTTCGATTCCTCGCAGGAACCCAGCGGCAACCTCAGTACCTCCGGAGCCTTCAGGAATAACTCCCCCCACGGTCCCGTTGTCGGATTACGAACTGTTACGAAAAAATTTTGAAGAGTTGAAACATCAGAACGATGAGTTAAGAACGAACAATGAGGAGAGCATGAAAAGACTACAAGGGATTACTGCTCTTTTGCATGAATTGATGCCGGATATCCACATTCCCCGCATGGGACAAACAGGAGCAGGGGGAGAACATTGGAGATCTCAAAACAACCCCCCGAGGACCCCGAGGCAAGGGATAAGAATTGGGACTCCTAGGCTTAATGATCCAGTCCCAGAAGCGACAAACCTGAGGGAAAACTATGACAAGAGACCAGGAAAGGCCCCCATGTATGAGGAGACGGCAGAGAGCACTCACTCGAGAGCTCTTTGCGTCCCGTCCCCGCACAAGAATGAAATGGAAAAAGAAGCATTCAAAGCATCCGACATCAAACGCCTCATAGAGGAAGTGCTAGAGCAGAAACAAGTTGTGATGATGCCAAGGGAAATCCCCACAAAAGGTTTCCCTCTATCCGAAGAGCTCCAAAGGCAACCAGTGCAACCAGGATTCAAATTGCCGCAACTCTCTGTGTACCTGGGAAAGGAGGATCCTGTTAAGCATGTACAGCACTTCGTGGCAATGGCTGTTTTACATGGATGGGATGAGGTCACTAGATGTCGAGCCTTCCCACTCTCCTTGGCCGGACAAGCTCAGCAATGGTTTACAGACTTACCAGCTGGACATATCCGATCATTCGAACAGCTAAAAAGAGAATTTCTGGAGGCGTTCTCTGCCTATGTCCCGAAAAAGAAGAGCGCCATGTATTTGATGAGTTTGCAACAAAGACCCAATGAAACCCTAAAGCAGTACACCAAGCGATTTCGAACCGCCATGCAAGAAGTAAGAGACCTCCCGGTTGGATTAGCAGCATCGGCCTTACTGAATGGAACCACATATGCCCCGCTTAGAAGATCCCTAGCATTTTCTGAGCCAGATTCGATGATCGATTTGTTTACCCGGGCAGAACAGTTTGTCGTACAAATGGAAATCCTTGAAGCTTGGGAAGGAAAGAGAAAGGGGAGGCAAAACGACGTCGGACCAGACAGGGTTACGAAGGTACAAAGAAGAGATGAGACCCCAAAGATGCAATTTCGGAATTTCACCCCCCTCACTGAACCAAGGGCTGCTATCCTTTCATCCATTGCCCACACTGGACTCATTAACTTTCCCCCACATACTAGCCAACCTCTGGGCAAGAGCATGGACGCTTTTTGCAAATTTCACGAATCCCCGGGACATACCACAGAGCAGTGCCGGGAGCTACGCAACCAAATTGAGCAACTGATTAGAGAAGGGAAGCTTGACCGATTTATATTGGATAAGCCAAAAAATCAACAGAACAGGGGAGACAGGTACAAAAGGGATACTCAGAAAAGGCCTCCCCGTCCTAAGGATGATGCCTCAAACAGAAGAGAGAACCAGCAACCTCGACAGAAAGAAGGAGGAAGAAACAATCAGAGAGGAGATGAAGCAGGGACGAGTACCGGAGATAATGACAATGAACCCACTATGGAAAGGATACATATGATCTCGGGAGGTGAAAATTTAGCGGGAGATTCCTCTTCTGCAAGAAAGGCATACGCACGACAAGCATTACACGTAAACTCGGTTGCGAAAATTCAAGAAGACGAAGACCCCATTATTTTCACACCTGAGGATCAGGGGGATGTGTTGCTCCCCCATGATGATCCTTTGGTTATCTCTGCCGTAATTGCTAAGCACCCCATTGAAAGAATATTGGTGGATAGCGGGAGCTCTGTTAATCTGTTGTACTGGAATTGCTTCGAAAAGATGTGTATCGCCCATGATCGATTAAAGACAGTTGCTTCACCTCTATACAGTTTCACAGGGGAGGCGGTGCCAGTGGTCGGATCAGTACAGTTGCCCATTACACTCGGGGAACACCCCCAAGTAATCACCCGACAGGTTAACTTCATGGTAGTTAAGACTTTTTCTCCTGCCTACAACGTGATCCTAGGACGTTCCCTCATTAATGCTATGAGAGCTGCCATCTCCCCAGGATATTTGTTAATGAAATTCCCCACACCCCAAGGGGTAGGTCAGGTGAGAGGTAATCAGAAACAAGCCAGAGTATGCTACGTGAGCTCTACAAGAGGCGCCAAAGGGAAGGAGAAAACAATAACCGAAGAAACCCTAATGATTAGTGAGCAAACTCTTGAGGCTAACAAGCCCCAGCCAGTGGAAACACTTGAAGCTATCCCCCTAAACCCAGATGATAGCGAAAGACAGGTGCGGGTGGGGAGCCAACTAGAGGGGCCAGAGAAAGAGGAGGTTATTAAATGTCTACGATCCTACGCAGACGTATTTGCCTGGACGCCTGACGAAATGCCCGGAATCAGTCCAGAGATCATATCTCACCGACTGAATGTTTGTTCAGAAGCCCGGCCAATTAAACAAAAGAAAAGACATATCGCCCCAGAGAGGTTGAGGTACCTGGAGGAAGAAGTGGACAAACTCCTCGAAGCAGGATTCATTAAGGAAGTCCAATACCCTGAATGGCTGGCCAATGTTGTGATGGTGCCCAAAGCTAATGGGAAATGGAGGGTATGTATCGACTTTACCAATCTGAATAAGGCATGCCCAAAAGACTCCTACCCGCTCCCTCGGATAGATAGGCTGGTTGATGACACCTCTGGATACGCTGTGTTGAGTTTCTTGGATGCCTTCTCAGGTTACCACCAAATCAGTATGTACTCACCTGATGCCGAAAAAATAGCCTTTATCACAAAAAAGGGGACATACTGCTATCAGGTGATGCCTTTTGGCTTAAAAAACGCGGGGGCCACATACCAAAGGATGGTCAACAAGGTATTCAAAGACTTACTGGGAGAGGTAATGGAAGCCTACGTGGACGACATGATAGAAAAAAGCAAGCTGGGCGAGTCGCACGCCAGACAACTTGAGAAAGTTTTTGCTGTGTTCCGAAAGAATAATATGCGCTTGAATCCAGACAAATGCGCATTTGGAGTGAAGTCTGGAAAATTTCTGGGATACATGATTACCCACAGGGGGATAGAGGCTAACCCAGAAAAGGTGCAAGCAGTAATCGACATGGAATCCCCCTCATCCAAAAAGGAGGTTCAGAGGTTGACAGGTCGTCTAACGGCCCTGGGCAGATTTCTCTCAAAGCATGCCGAACGCACCCTTCCTTTCCTCAAGACCTTAAAAGGGGGAAAGGACTTCCAATGGACTCCTGAATGTGAAAAAGCGTTTCAAGAATTGAAGGATTACCTAAAGGAAATTCCCCTGTTGACCCGACCGGAAACCGGAGAAAAGCTATACCTATATTTGGGAGTCAGTCACCAGGCAGTAAGCGCCGCTCTCGTTAGGCAAGTCGGACAAGTTGACAGCCCAGTTTATTATGTTAGCAAGGTGTTGCAAAGAGCGGAGTTACGATACCCTTACGCTAAAAAAATCGCTTTGGCATTGGTGACAGCAGCAAGGAAATTAAGACCCTACTTCCAAGCCCACACAGTGGCAGTATTGACAGATCAACCATTAAGACAGATTCTACAAAAGCCCGAATGTTCAGGGAGGTTAACCAAATGGGCAATTGAGCTTAGTGAGTATGATATCAGTTTCGAACCTAGAAGGGCGATAAAGGGGCAAGCATTGGCGGACTTCATAGTCGAGTGCACTCACCCGCCCCTAGCGGAAGAAGCTCGCAACGACAGATGGATGTTGTTTGTTGATGGGGCCTCAAACGCAAAAAGGAGCGGAGCAGGAGTAGTGTTGATCTCCCCAGAACAAGAGATCTTGGAGTACTCACTTCGCTTCACCTTCCCAAGTACTAATAACGTAGCAGAATATGAGGCCTTGCTGGCCGGAATGACATTGACAGAAAAGCTAGAAGTAAAGAGCTTGACAGCCCACAATGACTCTCAGTTGGTGGTACAACAATTCCAAGGAACTTATGAAGTGAGGGAGCCGGTATTGGCCCGCTATCTGCAGAAGGTGAAGGAGCTCGCCCATAGGTTTGGGCATTTCGAACTAATTCAAATCAATAGATCCCTAAATCAGCATGCAGACGCATTGTCAAAATTAGCCTCTGCTCGGGACACTCTCGGACGCCTAATCCACATGGAAGTCCTCCAACAACCTAGTGTAGGAGAGGAAGACGTCGCGGTGCATTGCATTACAGAGACCGAAGATTGGAGAGGTCCAATACTGAAATATTTGCTTAATCAAGAACTGCCAACAACCCCTGCAGAAGCAAGGAGATTAAAAACCAACGCAGCTCGTTTCACAGCGATTGGCCAGAGACTGTACAAAAGGGGATACTCCATACCTTTGTTAAAATGTCTAGGGCCCAAAGAAGCACAACAGGCCCTGGAAGAAGTACATGAGGGAGATTGTGGTGAACACCTTGGAGGAAGGGCATTAGCTGGAAAGATTTTGCGAGCCGGTTTCTTCTGGCCCACGCTGCGACAAGATGCTGCCACCAAGGTTCGAACCTGCGACAAGTGCCAGAAGCATGCTCCCCTGACAATAAAACCTCCTGCCCCTATTCAACCGATATTCCAACCTCTGCCATTAGCACAATGGGGCCTAGACATACTGGGGCCATTCCCAATGACATCTGCTCAACGAAAATTTTTGCTGGTGGCTACAGATTATTTCACGAAGTGGGTGGAAGCTGAACCTTCGGCAACTATCACTGAAAAGAAAGTGGAGGGAATGGTATGGAAAGACATTATTTGTCGTTTCGGAGTGCCCCGCATACTCAATACAGACCATGGAACACAGTTTGACTCAGACGCATTTAGAGCTTTTTGTCATCGATGGGGGATCAGTCTAAGAATGGCATCCGTGGCGTACCCACAAGCGAACGGACAAGCCGAAGCAAGCAACAAAACCATACTGCACGGCCTAAAGACCCGGTTGGAGAAAGCAAAAGGCGGATGGGCTGATGAGTTCCCCAGCATCTTATGGGCATACCGAACAACCAGTCGGGTACCCACCAGGGAAACACCTTTTAGTCTGGCCTATGGGACTGACGCGCTCATCCCTATAGAAATAGATCTTGGCTCACCCCGAGTCATGACCTTCAGTGAAGAATATAATTCGGATCGTCTACGGGAGAATTTGGACCTACTGGATGAATTAAGGGAAAAAGCAGCAGTACAGTTGGCAGCTTATCAGAGAAGAGTCTCCAACTACTACAATGAGAGGGTTCGTCCTCGCAAACTTGAAGAAGGAGACCTAGTACTTAGAAAGACAGGCATCACCAACGCTCATAAAGAAGAAGGGAAACTCAGGCCTAATTGGGAAGGACCTTATAGAATTCAGAAAATGTTGGGACCAAACACATGTGTACTATAGATGCTCCAAGGTGAAGCAATGGGCAAAACTTGGAACACCATGCACCTTAAGAGGTACTTCTCAGCCCTACCGGTCATGAACTCCAGAGAAGAAGGTGAAGCACAAAAAGCAGGATTGAGCCTGCCACCAGAAACGTTGCCCGATCTAGCTGAGAGTCGGGATTCCCTCTAAATTTTTCATTGTAATAATATCCCCCAATGAATAAAAGAATATACCCCCTGTATTCCCGTGGAGTAGGCAAAACTATAAGCCGAACCACGTAAAATCTCTATGTGCTTGATTGCTTGTATGTGTCATAATGCAGGTACAACGGCCCAAAACGCCATCCGCTTCCGAAGGTCAAGTCGCCTTATGGGAATCTGGTGCCGGTGTCCATGAGCTAGCCCGGGATCGCTAGGAAATCCGATGCCTATGCCCGTAGACTCACCCGGACCCCTCGTGAGCTCGGTACTATGCCTCTTTGGCCAGACCCGACTCCTTGGTTGATCTGGCGCCTAGGTCTCCTGGCAAACTCGGATGTCTAGTAAGAATCCCGAACTGGATCATGAACCGAATCCCGACTCCCTAAGGTAGACCAACCCTAAGAAAGTACGGAAAAAGACGAAGGGGCCATGTGATAATCTTGGCATAATACTGCTTATTAGAGTTGAGTCGCCCAGCTGTAATCTGGTGCCAATGGCTAGGAGCCAGCCCGGGATTGCCAAAAATCCGATGCCTATGCCCGCAGACTCACCCAGATCTCTCGTGAGCTCGGTACTATGCCTTTTTGGCTAGACCCGACTCCTTGGTTGATCTGGCGCCTAGGTCTCCCGACAAACTCGGACGTTTGGTAGGAATCTCGCGCTGAATTATTGGCCAAACCCAGATTCCCTGGAGTAGACCAACCCTGAAAGGCGAACACGAAAGACACAACGACAGATACGCTATGATCCATTCTGGAATCACCGGATGTTCCGAAGCCTATGCCTGGAGGCTCACCTGGATCCCTTGGGTGAGTCCGGCCTATGCCCCTCGAGCTAGACCCGACTCCCCAACTGATCCGGCGCCTAGGCCTCCCGAAAAGCTCGGACCCCACATGAGGAGCCTTGTTGAGGATCTTATATTTGAGGGCCGGGTTATCTAGAGATAATCTAGTACCCATGACCCCGAACCAACATAGGGACTTCGGATATGCCAACACCAATGCCCGCAAGACCACTTAAATCCCTTATTTGAGTCTAATCTACGCCCTCGAACTATACTTGACTCCTTAGACGATTTGGCGCCTAGGCCCCTCGGAAAACTTGGATGCCTGACAAGGATCCCGTATTTGACCCTAGAGGCCAAGCCTAGGTTGCCAAAAGGCAGACGAGCCCGTAAAAGGAAAGCATGCATACGTATAAGCGAAAAAGCGCCATGACAAGCAAGCAAACAAAAGACATTAAAAGAAAATGCATACATATATATATAAGCGATGACGACACGTGCATAAGCGTGATGAAAAAACACGTCTAAACTTCCGAACATAGGAATGATGGCCCAAAAACCCTACATCCACAAAAAACGGGGGGCCACCATTCTACATAAAAAAAAAAAAAAAAAAACAAGGATTCAGCAAAATAAAAGTACATCGACTAATCATCTCAGCGAGAATGGAGGTGCTCCAGCTCTGGAGGAAGCGGACTCAAAGGGGCGCCATCAGGTTCATCCAACCCGTGCCTGATTGTCTGCAGAGCCTCTATGATCCCAGAGGTATCATCCGGCTCAGGTACATAAGGGCTCCACGGCCCTGACAAGTTAGTCAGATCGTCTTTTAAAGCGGCCCTGATATATTCGTCTGGGTCAGAAGAGCTAGGCTCGTACTTTCGCCAATTAGGTGGATCTAGTGAAGCTGTTTCCGAGAACACCATTTCAGGAAATGACTCCCCAGGACGCCTGGACTCCAAGAGGCTACGACCTAGATAAAAGCCGAGTTTAGAGAAACAGCTGGCATAGGCTTCTTTTCGTTGGAAGCAGTCATTAGAAAGCCGGTACTCTCTCACTGCCTGTCACGTAGCCTCATTAATCTCTCGATGCCTGTTTTCGCTAAGATTGGATATCTCTTGACGAGCCCGCGCCACCTGATCCTCGGAGTCGGCAAGAGATCTCCGAAGCTGAACGTTCTCCTCTCGAGCAGCGGAAAATGAAGATGCCATCTCTTCATACGCTTGACCCTGCTCCACAGATTTCTCTTTCCATTTTTGGGCATCGGATTCTACTGCTTGACATCTTGTGGTAAGGCCCTGAAGTTGGGTTTGGAGGCCTTCGACTTGTGAGTGAAGGCTCGAATTATCAGACTCCAGGTGTCGGATATTCATGTTCAACATTTGCTTTTCCTCACCCCATTGCCAAGATTTATTCATCCACTGGGCAATCTCTGCCTCAGCACGAGCAATACGTGCCCGATTCATTGCATTTGCCACCACAGCTCCTTGAGCGCCCTGGTCATAAGAGAATTTAAATAAACAACCTTAACAAAAAAAAAAAAAAAAAGGGGGGGGGGGCTTACAATGGCTAAATGGCGCTCGAAATCATCCATGTCATCAGGGGGGTTTCGAAAATAGCGGTCCTCGTCCCGTGGAAGAATGGTGGACTACAATAAGCGTGCCCCAACCCCGCGCATGTTTATCGAATCCGGCGTGTGTCATTGGTGGAGGGAGCTCGGCAAATTTGGGCTATAAGTTCCGGAGACGTAACCTCTCCTCGTTATGTAGGACCCGACGCTCAGAACGCTGTGGGTTAATCACCCCTTTGCGAAATTGTCCGCGGCCAGCAGCATGGGCAGCATCGATAGCCTCTTGATCAAGGCGAGAGGTAACCTCGACCTCCTGACCACCAGGGATCACCGGAGTTGCATCATAAAGACCAACGTACCCTGCGCCAGCTGGGGCCCCACTCATTGCAACCGAGTGGTACTCTTCATTGGGTAGTTCACCGGGCTCAAGGGGATAGGCAGTTGGGGGAGAAGCCAAGGGAGTGCCCTCAAGAGGTTCCATAGGAATGGGGGCAATGATCGGCTGGAAAGTGGACGGACCCGCCTCCCTCTGCTGACGCCGACTCCTTTTATGACGACGTCTCACCTCACTGGTTTCCCCTATCCCCTCAGCAACATTTGTCTCTGCAATGGCAGCCCCATCTTCAGGAGGGAAGGGTGTGGGCTGAGAAGGCCCGTCACACGTCGCACCCTCGATCGCCCTCTGGCGAGAAGCTCGCATTGCTCGCCTCATACCTGCCAAGAAATAGAAAGATTTACGAGTCAAAGATTGGCAAAAATAAATGAACATAAAAGGATAAAAGCGCGAAAGGAAAAGAAACGCCTAGGCTCCTAGAAAAAGGCAAGGAGAAGGATAGTTGGAAAGATCCAAACCCTCAGACCGTTCTTGGAGAGGGACGGCCTCTCCTTCTATTGGGACGTCGGTTGCTGGAGGAACTGGGGGCCGCAGGGGAAGCGTCGAAGGGGCCGCACGCCTCGATGATTCTCCCGCATGGAGTACCCAGCCAGCCCTCCTCAACCGGTCCTCAGAGAAAAGGTCCAGGAGGCTCACTGGACCTCCACGCAGGAGTTGACGACGTTCATCATTGTATTGATCCCGAAGTTCATAGACAGATGAGGGAAGAATTGGCTTAGCCACTCGATCGTCAGAACGCCAACCCCGGGGGGCATACCATGTACCCGGTGGAGGATCGACTACAAACCAACGGGCGTCAAAGTTGTGAGCCTTGGGTGGTATGCCCTCAAACAAACGATCCTCGACACGCTCTCTATACAGTGTATACAAGTGATAACGGGACTGCCCCAGCCTAAAACGATAAAAAGAAAGAAGAAGATCGACAGTAGGAGACACTCCCCTCTCGTGACATAAAACAAAAAAACCTGCCAATTGGGCCCAGCCATTAGGATGTAGCTGAGCTGGAGCTAGAAAGCTCCGACGAAGAAGCTCTATACTGAAAGGATGGAGTGGAAGGCGAAACCCTAAACGAAAACTTATTTCGTGAACTGCCATACATCCCTCTGAAACGGTAGCAGCACAGGATTCGCTCGGTTCAGGCAACCTAGGGCGATAAGAGAAGGGAATACGGTAGTTACTCACTAATTGAGCAAGATCGTCAGCCGTCAAAGACGAACGCTTGCCCATGAGAAACCGGCAAGGTTGCCCCTCAGGATCCTGAGTGCGAAGATACACACTTCTAGATGCCATGACTTTTGAAGAAAATAAAAATAAAATTTTTCTAGCTAATTAAGCGACATAAAAAAAAGAAACAGGAAATAAAGAAGATGGTGGCAACATGGCTCACTGGAAAGTTTTGAAGGAAACAACCACAAAGAATGGAGACCAAAGCTAACAAAAGGCTTCTAGAAGACTTGTGGCAAAGTATGTAGCAACTTGCGAACTTAAAGAGAGAAAAGGCTCGCGGCCAAAGCCAAGAACCCTCGCGGCAAGATGCTGGAAGCTCGCGACAAGATGCCCGGAAGCTCGCGGCAAGATGTGCAGAAGGTCGCGGGAAAAAGAGGGAGGTCGCGGCAAAAGGCTGGAAGCTCGCGGTCAACAAGGAAATTTCTCAGCAAATTCTTAAAGCTCGCGGCCTAACAATGAAAAGGTCGCGGCCTAACAATGAAAAGGTCGCGGCAAATGGCTGGAAGTTCACGGCCAAGAAGGAAACTTCCCGGCAAATGGTTGGAACCTCGCGGCCAAAGAAGTAAAAGCTCGCGGCAAATGGCTGGAAGCTCGCGGCCAAGAAGGAAACTTCGCGGCAAATGACTGGAACCTCGCGGCCAAAGAAATAAAACCTCGTGGCAACGGCTGGAAGCTCGCGGCCAAGGGAACTTCGCGGCAAATGGCTGAAACCTCGCGGCCAAAGAAGTAAAACCTCGCGGCAACGGCTGGAAGCTCGCGGCGCGATGCTGGAACGTCGCGGCACAATGACGGAATGTCGCGGCAACTTCGGGCGGTTACGAAAGAAGCAAACCTTGCGGCCAAATCCAACGGAAAGCTCGCGGCAAAAAGTTCTTGAGTTGAGTAAAAAAGAACAGCAAGTTTGCGCGGAGAGGAGAATTTATAGGGGTGCCGGAAGAACCACTGGGCGGGAAGCAAAAATTACCTCGCGGGTAAAAACCAGGCTAGCGGCACTATGACCCAATTTTATTAAATTAAATTACTCTATCATTTTGTCTTTAGATAAGACAAAAATGAAAGAGTAGGGGGCAATTGTTGTGCCATAGAAAATTGGGTGGAAAAAATCGAAATATTGTCTTAATTAATTTAACGATGTTGCGCCGAAAGATCGTGACACAAAGTCGCGAGCTAACGGGCAGGCCTTGCCGCAAGCTCACGGCAAAGGCCTGCTCGCGGCAAAGCCACACGTCACGGGCAGCCTTGCCGCAAGCTCGCGGCAAGGCATGCTCGCGGCAATGCTTTGCCGCGAGATCGCGGCTCGCTGTCGCAAGATGCATGCCGCAAGCTCACGGCATAGCCGCTCTCGCGATAGTTCATGCCGCAAGCTCGCGGCAATGCGAGTCTTAAGCTCGCAACCGTTAGGCATGCGGGACCTACCGAAGAGGCCTCGTGTCATCATGAGATACTCTTGAAAATCGTGCTCTATAAATACCCAACTAGAAGACAATGAACAGGACTTCCGATTCTGGTAAAAATTTACACTTTGATTGCACATTTATTGCTCGTAGTGAATAGTCATTGGGATTGGGGACTGACTTTGGCATCGGAGGGTCTTCGCGGGGAAGATTCCCGCGAGCCTTCTAACCTATTTTTCTCAGTGCTAACAGGGCCAAAAGCTAGCGGCGGAAGCTTGTGGCAAGGGCTAGTGGCAAGAGCTAGTGGCAAAGGCTAGCGGCAAGAGCTAGTGGCAAGAGCTAGTGGCAAAGGCTAGTGGCACAGGCTAGTGGCAAAGGCTAGTGGCAAGAGCTAATGGCAAGAGCTAGTGGCAAAGGCTAGTGGCAAGGGCTAGTGGCAAGGGCTAGTGGCAAAGGCTAGTGGCAAGGGCTAGTGGCACAGGCACAGGCTAGTGGCAAGGGCTAGTGGCACAGGCTAGTGGCAAGAGCTAGCGGCAAGAGCTAGTGGCAAAGGCTAGTGGCAAGAACTTGTGACAAGAGCTTGTGGCAAGAGCTAGTGGCAAGAGCTTGTGGCAAGAGCTAGTGGCAAGAACTAGTGACAAGAGCTAGTGGCAAAGGCTAGTGGCAAAGGCTAGCGGCGAAGACTTGAGACGAATCCTTGTGGCGAGCATCCTAACAGCAAACTCCCTCGTGACAGCATCTCTAACGGCAACCCAACTTCACCCGACATCAAGCTCGAGTGGACCCCACACATCACAAATTTTAATTGTTGTATTTTGGCAACAACAGTTGGAATAGTATAAGCAAAGATGTCGCATTTTGCTTGTACTGTTATCTTTTTAAAATAAATAATGTGGAACAAGGAGATGGAGATTCTTTCATGAAAAAATGGTTCAATAATTTAAAAAAAATATATAAACTTTAAGTTTATGTTTGAGATATTAATAGTGTACACAATTAAACTCAAAACAATTATGAAACTTTAATGAATCAAGAGTAAAATATTGAGATAATTTTCTTTAAACAGTTAGAACAAACACTGTGTGATTATTGAATTCGTCTAAGTGCATCATTTGATTGTATTCAATTTCTTCTACGATAAGAACTAACTTTTTGTGGTCATGACGAGTCTAAAGATTCAAATAATCAATGTAATTTTCTTGAACAATTGCATTTATAGTATGAAAAACTGTAAAGACCAATTGTAAAATATATATATATTTTAATATTATTATTATTATCTTATTTTTAAAATTATATTTTTTGTATTTAAGTTCGCCCCCACTCAACCAAAATCTTGGCTCCGCCCCTGTAAGTAGTTACCATTCTTTGTTTTATTTCTTCTTCTGGATTACCTAGTTGTCACTGGATTTAGAAAACAAAATCTGCAAGAAATTCTCAATATTAGGCACTTTTATGTCCTATTGTTCCCATTAACTGAGTTTCAGACTTTGAGTTCTTTTACAAGTTGGCTCCAAATCTTTTGTTGGATTCCCAGTCTATTGTGGTTTCTCTTTTTGATGGAGCAATTTTTAGGAAGTTCTTTGGTGTTTCTACAGTTTTCTAGACACAGTGATAGTTGAGTAAAAAGTTTTCCTTGGTTAAAGAAACACTTGCCTACCGAAAACAAGAAAAGGAAAGAGAAGTTTGTAAAACTCTTATTTTTGGCTTGAGTAAGTCTTTGTAGCATCTTGTTATTGGAATCAACTATTTTTTGTATACTAGCCCTATTTCTGTTTTAAGGGCCTTATAAAATTGTTTGGTGAGCTAGAATTCATGCAGGCTGATCCCACCTAATGGGATTAAAGCTTGATATGATGTTGTACTAGCCCTATTGCCATTTATTTCAATTTATTGACGTGCCATTTTTCCAAAGCACCTTGGAAGTGTTTAGTTCTATGATTTTTTGCCGGGTTAACATGACATGCTCTACACAAATATTGAAAGATCGTATGCCACTTGAGTTGAGACTGCTTGAACGATTTGTAACTGGCTTCATAGATTGGTTGTCCTCAAGTCAAATGCAGGAAATTTACTATTAACATCAGATTTATTTATTTAAAATAAAAAAAAGAGAAGGCTTCATTGTGAACATTAATGAACGGTTGTGTTATGTTTTATTGATTCTCGGACCCCTTCTCATCTTTGTTTGTGGGTTTTTTTCTAACAGCAGTTCTGACATTTAATTGAATTCTGATATCACCTCTTCTTGTGATGCTTCAGGGGATTGTTTTGCTTCTGATCCTTATATCAGGCCTCTGCTGTATGATGGGTATTGACACTCCTACTAGGTTTGAAGCCCCCCAAGAGTCTTGATTTGTGATTGTTTGCACAAAAGTAACTTTCTTAATGTGGTGCTGATGAGAGATCAGTCGCTTGTCACATAGTTTTAGTGGCCAAACGCAGCCTTGTATTATTATTGCCAAAGGTTATTTTCATCGACCCGACTTCTTGTTAACTTTGATGTTATTGTATTCATTTTTGTGTTGGTGCCTTCCATAAGTCGATGAACCACAACTCATCCTTTTCTTTTCCATTATTAGGAACAACCTTAAACAAGCAGTATTTTAATTACATATGATTGCCTTTTATGCAAGCCTTTTTTTTTTTTTTTTAATTTGGTGATATATCGCATTTTCAATAAATTTGGGGTAAGTGTTGTCAACTCTCTGTCTCTCTCTCTCGCTAAATCTGCAATCTGCAACTATTACCACTCAGGTGTATTGTGTAATGGATTATGCTATTGTTATCTTTTGGGCTACACTTTAAACTACACAATGCATCACAAATGATAAAAATACTTCTTGAATTTTATCACTTCACGTCGCCTCATCGCCTTGGGTGAAGAGTATTTTAATAATGCATCTTATCATTGTATGCCGTCTCATTGCCTCATCTCATTGTTTTGAGTGGAAGTATTTTATATATTTTAACTACATTTATATAGTTTAAAGTATAAGTTATGATGTACTAATAATATTTTTTATTGTGAATAGCTCTAGTTAATAATTACCAACATACCATTTGAGTATTGAAAATGTTACTTGAATACTTAATTTTGACAAAACAAATAGTTTTATTGTAAAGTTTACAATAATAATAACTTTTACATTATTCTTAAAGACTGATATATTTTAAAATAAAATTTTAAAAATGACGTCAAAAGCTATCAAGAAAAACATTTTTATGACTTTTGAATTTGTAACCAAACGGTCCATCCACCTTCGATTATATGTAAGTAAAAAGAAAATAATTTAACTTTTCTGCAAAAAAATAATATATCAAATTAGTTATTGGGAGGTAATCATAGTAGCCAGACCGAGTAGTGAAACCAAACAGAGCCCAAAGGGGGAAGGGATCAAAAAGGTGATATATCCGCAAGTGGTAGTAATTACTGCGCTGAAACGAGGCGCGAGCCAAACAAACCTACAGCGAGATTCGGGCGTAAAGAGCGCAAAGGGGCAAGCAAGCAAAGGGGAGGGGGATATGGCCGGTGGGCGCGTTTGTTTGGCTTGGGAAAAATTAGGTATTATAGAGAGAGAGCGCGCATTAAAAAGTGCAATGAAGGAGCCGAGACTCCGTCAAATAATAAAATCCCAAACGCCTTCTCCCCGACCAACCAACCAGCCCTAGTTTTGCAGAGCCCCAAGCTCCCACCACCAGCTGCAGACTACAGCTGCAGCAACAGCATCGGCATCAGCATCTCGGAGGAAACGGTTCCGCTCGCTCCGGTGAGGAGCTACTGTCGTCGCGGTTAGTTGGAGGAGGAAGTTGTTTTGGTGATTTGATTGGAGGATTTGGTTAGATGGAGGGGAATTCCGGCGGTGGCGGAGGAGGGGGAAACGACGTGGAACTTCTGTGCAAGACGTTGCAGGTGGAGCACAAGCTGTTCTACTTCGATCTCAAGGAGAATCCTCGGGGCCGGTACCTCAAGATCTCGGAGAAGACGTCATCGACCAGGTCCACCATCATAGTCCCCTTCAATGGTATCTCCTGGTTCTTGGATCTCTTCAATTACTATGTCAATTCCGACGAGCACGACGTCTTCAGTAAGGAACTCCAGCTCGACACCAAGGCACGCCCGTCTTTCTCCCTTCTTGGTCTCTGTGTTTCTTTAAACCGCTCTTTCGGTCGCTGAGTACTGTTTTGGTTGGTGGCGGTGATCCCGTCGGCATTGCTCTGTTTGCAGGTGTTTTATTTTGATATTGGTGAAAACCGGAGGGGCCGCTTTTTGAAGGTAAACTTTTCTGCCCTGCCTAAATCTGCTTTTGTCTCTCTTCTTTTGCTCCCGTTACCTTGTACTACCAATTGCTACCAGACTAACTTTTTCTACATTTACCTCCCGAGTTCTACCAAAAAAAAAAACAATTATCTGATGGGAGTGAATTGGGGCTGATGCACTTGTACAGTTGTACTCCATTTCCTTTAGTCCGTACTATTTTAGTTCTATGGGTGAATCCTTAGACTGTAGGTCAAGTTGAAATCTTTTGTGCTGCTACTACTCTAGTTGATGGAAAAATCCATTTGATGCTTGTTTCTGATCGCAACCGAGGGGAAAAATCCTCCCCTCCATAACCCACCGATTCACTTGCCATTCATATAACTCCTATAGACATGAATCCAAGAGGCAAGTCATGACAAAAAGAACCAAAATGACGGATAGGCCTTATATGCTCATAGAAACATGTACTAGTATCAATTGGCATGAAGTCTGGAGCATTGAAGGGGAGGAAATCTGAGCAAAAGAATCAAACTGCAACAATATGGCTAACTTAGTTCATAATAACTACCTGTTCAAACTAGCTCCCCCTGTTCAACCGGCATTGTACCATTCTCATGGTCAAATTTGCATTCAAACACGAAGTTGCAGTATGCTGCATCTGAAGAATGTTAAAATAATGTCTCTAATTTGTTAATTTGCACGACTCGAGTTTAGAATTAATTTTGACTGAACTACTAGGCCTATAGGGCCTTGGATGTTATCTCTATCTAAAGGAGGATGTGCAAAGACCTTATTATGCACTCACTGTGAACTACTTGGCCTATAGGGCCTTGGATGGTATCTCTGTCTAAAGGAGGATGTGCAAAGACCTTATTGTGCATTCACTGTGCTCCAAAATTTCGTTGGGAAAAAGCTTCGTGATATGATGTGTTCATGTTTTGGGGTTTTACACACCTAGGAGATAACATTTTGAGAGATGTATTGGGAGCTTTAGGGGTTGCGTAGCTGGAAAATAACACAATTTCCAGTTTCCCATCTCCAACTTTCTACTTCATCTCTATTTTTTCTTTTCCACAAAAAATTTAAAAAATGGCGCTCAATTTTTAAGAATGAAAAACTATTTTCTTAATATGGAAACTAAAGAAGTCTTCCAAATGGTTATATATATAAAACATGTTTTCAATTGTTATATAATGCAATATATTAATAATAATAATATTTTTATGATATTAGAATGTTAATAATTGTTATACATTAATACTATCAATGCAATATTTATGAAATTGCTAATATCATATTTTTAATAATAATAATAATAATAGTTATTAGTAATATTTCTTTTATTAAAATTATGAATAAATTAGATTGATAATATTATAAATTTAATATTACCTATATAATAGTCATAATATTATTTACATTGCAGTATTTATTATTGACGTTGATTATAATAATTATGATTTTGTTAAAAATTAGAAAGTCTTTCATATTGACATTGTTAATATTTTTACTCTATATTTTTAGTCAGTTTTACTATTTGTTGATATTTTTTAGCATTTATAATTCTAATATTTTTGTATTACTGATATTATAATATTAGTAATTATTAACCAATTTTAAATGACTATATTTTAATATATTAAATTATTTGACATAAATTAGTTTTCTGTTCTTTAATATTGTTGATAGTTCTATATTATAATAATATTCTATTAATTTCTAATTCATATTTTGACTATTTATATTGCTATTAGATGTATTTTAGTTGAGCTGAAATCTCCTTACAGTCAATATAAATTTGAAAAACTGAGTTTTTTGTTTTTTGTTTGAAAAGTTTTTCTCTTTTGGTTTTGTATGGATTTTCCAAAAACAATACTTTTTTTCCATCACTGAACATCCTCTTTAAGTTTCAAGACTCCAAAACCTCACTTCTGCCTCTACTTAGTCAATTGAAAGTTGATGTTCGTAATTTAATTAGCCGGGATCCCAGAGTTTTGTGGGGACTTAATATTCAAGTAAGTGCTGAATAATTGCTCTGTGAAACTTGATGCTCAATTGTGGGACTTAATATTCAAGGCCAATCTGGGTTGGGTTGTGCTGGTCTGGACCCCTGCCAACCTGGAAAAATGGCCCCAGTTTCAAGGAAACCTGTGAGCTTTCATCTTGACATTCAACTTGAATGTTCTACATGAAAAGTTAAGGGGATATGCACTAGTGGAAAATAAATGCTGTTTTCTGATTTTTTTTTTCACAAAAATGGAAAATTGGAAATCAAAAAATAGAAAATTCTGATTTTTTTTTCTTATTTTTAAATTTACATTGATTTTTAGAAAACATCTTTAGGGTGTTTTTAAATATTTTCTTCACAGAAATGTGATTTTTTATCATGTCTTTCAAACCAAAAACATGAGTATCTTTCCTAACCAAAATCAATATTTTTGTATTTATAGTAAGATTAACATAAATACTAAAAATGTGAATTTCAAAATAAACTAACTATTAATAAGATTATGATATTAAAAATGTCAGCAATATTAGTATTGTAAATAGCAAAATTGATTAATAATAAATAATGTTAAAATATTAATGTCAACGCTCTTTGTATGATAAATAGTAAAAATATTGACAAAACAATATTAGAATTATAAAATTCCTTAAGTTGATAATTAATATCATTAACAATTATCATAAACATTATAATATGAACAATATCATGAATATTGCAGTGGTAGTATTAATCTTTTGTCATTATCAATCTAATATATTCAAAACTTTAAAATAACAATGATATGCTTATAAATTATTGTTATAGAAATTATAATGTTAGCAATATCATTAATATAGGATTAATCTTGTCTTGTGCGCGTATGATGGTGCATTTTGCATTTTTTAGGCTTTTGTTGTACATATAAATTGAGAAGTGGAAGTTCATAGGGGGCACATAGTCAATACAAAGAAAAGAAGGTACCTGGGGTTGCTTTGGTGGTGGAGCCGCCAGCCTCTTCATGCAAAGATGGTTTATACAAAAGCAAGATGGAAAATAGGGCCTGTTAAGGCCATTTGACAATGCTGTCATTTTCATGTTTTCATTTGACAATGCTGTCAGTTTTAAATTTTTGAATTCAAAGCTAAAAGCAACCTCCACCTGTCCAGAATCGCAGTGGGTTTTATGTCTGTAACAAGTTGCATAAGCCTTCCAATTTATAGAGACTTGTATTGGATATCCAGGTGAGAACAAAAAGCCTATATGATGATGATAGAGTATACACATTCCCACTCCTTGCATAACTATCTTCAAGCCAACTAGGCCTATGTCATTTCGTTTCCTTTTTAACAAGAGCATTGGTCAACTTGTTATTTACATTGTTAGGAACCAATTCATTTGATCTGATAACAACTGCATTGATACTTATATCTTGCACTTTTTGCATTGCAACACAAACATTTAGGTTCATTGTGTAAAATGTATCTACAATGGCATGTTATGCCCGCATGGTAAGAAGTATATAGAGCATATAGACTAGA
Source organism: Diospyros kaki (assembly GCA_036245055.1). Lineage (NCBI taxonomy): Eukaryota > Viridiplantae > Streptophyta > Magnoliopsida > Ericales > Ebenaceae > Diospyros > Diospyros kaki. The sequence goes on from BSEG01000002.1 coordinate 25,865,692, forward strand.
AATACTTGTGCATAACTGCAATCAACTCTCTCACTAGTATCTTTTCCCAAACAGAGGATGGAACTTCTTAAGTATTTGCAGTGATGAGTATTAGAGAAGTGTCAACAGTAGTTTGAGGAACAAAAGCTAGACCAATATATATCTATATGTGTTTGTTGAGACCCATATATGCATGCAAATGCAGGGATTGCCAATTCCAAAGGATGGTATGTGATAGAGAGAATTTGTGATCATAGTGGGAGAACTGGCACTATGGGATCTGAACTGGCTAAGGTTGGTTATCCTACCTGGGTCAAACCAGTGGGAGCAAGAGGCAAGAGCCTGAGAATCATGTGGGATTAGAATTGATGGTTGAAGAGACTACTATGATAAGAGGAAAAGTTATTTTTCTCTCTTTTTGTTGTGATCTTGCTGATGGAAATATTTAATGACTACCCATAAATCAAAGATCTGCTGAAGTGGGCATCAGAACTCTTGGATTAAATTCTTCATTCTCCCTTTCTGCTTGTGTCTCCATTCTTGCTCTTTCTATATCCACTAGTTTGGCTTAGAAGGACCCCTTAGGTTTGACTTCTGGGCCTTTTTTCCTAACAACAAAGATTTGGATGCTCTTGAGTGCACCAAATGCAGATGATCTTAATCAGTTTATAGAACTTTTATGTGAAAAGATGAAAAAAAAAACAAAATTTTGATTTATCTCTTCTTGAAGTTTAATATTTATGTACATTTTTGGAGTATGGAATAGTGGGATGAATAACAGAGCAATAAGACTAAGAAAGGCAGAGGTGAAGTACATTCCAATGTCAAATATATAGAGCACAGTAACCCTATCTCCTAGTAGATGGTTTCTGTCCCTACCTGAAAACAGTTTGAACTATTAGTTGATATGCTTTAACCATGATAACCATTTCTATCTCTAGCAACAAACTGACCATTCAAGTGATGTGCTATGGTGAACTTTTGTCTCAATCCTCTAAGCCACATAACCTAGAATTCCCAATTTAGTTTAGTTAGGCTCTATCACTGCTTTGGTTGTGCTTATCCCCGCCTGTAGGCTTATCATCCCTAGCCAAGTTGTTTGGCCAATAAATGTATTAAGACATTGGCCAGGTATCTAGTTGCATATGATCTGGTTTATGTGACCATTGAGCACTTGTTTATTACTTTGTGAGAGAAGCACATGAAATCTTTGGCTTACACATTCCTTATCCTAAGCAATTATGGTGGTTCTTAATTTTTGGTGGTTTTTAGTTCTTGGTCCTGTTAGATACCATGCTTGCTTATCTGCTTTGTTTAGAATCCCCAATAGGTTTTGTGGTGATGAAGTTTTTCTATCATTGAATGCATGATTGGTTTAATCATCTATGTAATGGTGGTATTCAGGACAAATCACCATAACTCTACCTTGATGCAAGCACTTGTAAGAAAGGGTGGGGCTGGTTCCCCCAGTATAGCGCTCAATGCTCAAGTTAGTATAATACAACAACAACATATCCAGCCATTATCCCACTATGTGGGGTTGGCTACATGAATTCTAGACTTCTATGTGGGTTACATCCCAACAGATAGTTTGTCTAGAATTCATATTTGGATCCGACTAGGTTTTACGTTGGCTGTCGGCTACCTAACGCAATCCTCCTCCTTTATCCGGGCTTGGGACCGGCAGTGGATAATATCCCCCGGCGGAGTAATGATGAAATGAAGTTTGAACACCATCTTCACATGGAGAAATTTCATGATATGGTGGTGAATGAAGATAATTGATATAATAAATGAGCAATAAATGTGTATGAACACTATTGAGTCTCTTGGTTTATTTACGAGAGTTTCATTTATATAGGCGAAGTAAGTCGGGATATTTAGAGTTATCTTTAAGATTCTCGGACTCAGTTACCTTGAACTGGAGGTGAATCCATCGGATCGAATAGAGATAACGTTGAGTTTGAATTTTCTAGAGATGAAGTGAATTAGGATATTTGGAGTTATCTTTGAAACTTCCATGCTCGTTTATATCGAGTTTAAGGAGAATTCGTCGGAGTAGATGGACTTAGAGCTGGTGGGGAACTTTTTTAGATCTCCGGATTTGACAGAGGGTATTTAGATGAATTTTGGGAATTAGTAGGAATTGGGAGGGAAAAAGATTGAGAGAGAGAAAATAGTAAGAGAAGAAGGGAGAAGAGAAGGTTCGAGAGAGGAAATTAGAGGGAAAATATTCATTAGATCATATCATTCATGAATCCCCATCCTCTAGCTGTGGCTTATTTATAGCCTCACAACCTCAACCATGCACCCATGTGCGATACAAGCAGTAAGCATAATTGCCTCTATAGCTAAGGACAAACAACTATAACAGGAAGGAAAAGAAAATTACAATTGTTACCCTTGGAACGTGACAAATACCCCCCTCCCCATTGAAACATTTCTTGTTCTCAAGAAATTATAACAGTTGGGCCACTTAAGGAAACTGCTTGAGGAGGTCTGGCAAATGCTCCCACGTATGATCGGGATGTAGGTGACTCCATTGCACCAAGACTTGAGTTAAAGGCAAGGACTTTCAGTAAATCACCCATTTTTCCAACACTGCTAGGGGTTCCACCTCAACTATCACACCCTCTGATGGGGAAGGAATATCCAAACTGGTGCTATCATTTGGCTCAATGGATTTCTTTAGTAGGGAGACATGAAAAATCGGATGGATTAGTACTCCATCAAGCAATTGTAATTTGTATGCCACTTTCCACACCTTTGATACTATGGGAAATGGACCATGGTACTTTGGGTTTAGCTTTGTGGTAGGGTTATTAGAGAAAAGATGATGTTGGAACTTTTTAACCCTTAAGTACGCCTTATCTCCCAACTCAAATAACCTCTCACTCCTCTTTTTGTCTGCCATATGCTTTATCCTATTTTGTGCTATAGTTAGTTCCCTTTTTATCACCTATAGAGGCTCTTGCCTCTGCTATAAGTAATGTGGTCTACTACCATCTGCCCATTCAAGTACTACATAACAACGGGTAGTATAAGGGGTTTATAACCAACCAAATAGAGCTTCAAATGGGATCCTCTTTAATGAACTATGGAAGCTGGTGTTGTACCAACATTGGGCTAGGGGTAGCCATTTGCTCCAACTTTTGGGTTTAGAAAAACAAATACACCAGAGGTAGGTTTCCAAGCATTGGTTTACTCCCTTTGTTTGCTCATTTGTCCCCGGATGGTAAGCTGTTGACATATAACTTCATTCCTAGACACTTGAATAATTCTTGCTAGAAGTTACTAGTGAATATTATGTCTCTGTTTGAGACAATGGATAGTGGCAATCCATGTAGTTTAACAACCGAATCTAACAGTCGTCTAGCTACCTTAGGGGCTATTAATGGGTGTGCCAAACTCAAGAAGTGGCCAAACTTTGTCAACCTATCTACCACCACAAGAATTACATCCTCCCCTTTTGATTTAGGTAATCCTTCCACGAAATCCACAGAAATTTGCTCCCATGCCTATTGTGGTATGTCTAGTGGCTGCGACAGACCAGGGTAAAGAGCCTGCTTGTGCTTGCAACGCTGACAAATAGGGCATTCCAGAACATAGGTGTTCACATCTCATTTGAGCCTTGACCAATAGAATAATTGTCTTGCCTTGTTGTATGTAACATTCAAGCCCGAATGTCCCCCTATTGGTGAGTTGTGCAAGGACTATAGGATTCTATCCTTAAATTGGCTGTCATCCCCTATCACCAGCCTCCCTTTGTATATGAGTTACCTTGCTGATATGGTGTAACCAAACTGATCTGAAGTGTGAACACTTAATCGAGTGATCATGTCTTTTTCCCATGTAGACTGCTCGTAGCTTGCTGCAATCTCCTTAACCCCATTAGGTATCACTGCTGATATAGCTTGGCAAACTCTTCCTTTCGTCTTGGACAATGTGTAAAGCTTAAGAAATAAACCTAGCTTTTAATGTGTATATGACCACTTAATTAAATCCATAGACTATACACCTATATATATATACAAACACAATGGGACATGGGTCATGGGCTCTATCATAGGATAAACCCTAGACTATAATCCATATAACTCAACACTCCCCCTCAAGCTGGAGCATATATATCATATGCATCAAGCTTGCTACAAATATACTCAATTCGAGGACCCCTGAGAGACTTAGTGAAGACATCTGCTAACTGGTCATTGGAATTGACAAAATCTGTGGTAATACAACCAGATAAAATCTTCTCTCGGATAAAGTGACAATCTATCTCGATATGTTTGGTCCTCTCATGAAAGACTGGATTGGAAGCAATATGTAATGCAGCTTGATTGTCGCAAATTAATCTCATCTGTGATATCTCCCCAAACTTGATCTCCTGAAGTAATTGTTTTAATCAGATAAATTCACACGTTGCCAAGGGCATAGCACGATATTCTGCTTCGACACTCGACCTAGCAACAACCTCTTGTTTCTTACTTTTCTAAGATACTAGGTTTCCTCCAACCTGAACACAATATCCTGAAGTAGACCGTCTGTCAAAAGGAGAACCTGCCCAATCAGCATCAGAATATCTGACTACTCGAGTATGACCTCTGTCCTCATACAATAGTCCTCTACCTGGAGCTCCCTTAATATACCTGAGAATCCGAACTACCGCATCCTAGTGGCTATCACAAGGAGACTGTAAAAACTGACTGACAACACTGACTGAGAAAGAAATATCTGGGCGAGTGATAGTGAGATAATTAAGTTTTCCGACTAGCCTGCGGTATCTTCCAGGATCGGCAAGAGGCTCCCCCTGTCCTGGTAAGAGCTTTACATTAGGGTCCATAGGAGAATCTATAGGTTTATAATCAAGCATCCCAGTTTCTTCTAGAATGTCTAACACATACTTCCGTTGAGAGATAACAATACCAGAATTGGACTGAGAAACTTCTAGGCCAAGAAAGTTTTTAAGTAACCCCAAGTCCTTAGTCTGAAAATTATGGAAAAGATGTTTCTTCAACTGAATAATACCATCCTCATCATTACCGGTAATAACAATATCATCCACATAGACAACCAAATATATACACCTCCCCTGTGATGTGTGTTTATAAAAAATTGAATTATCAGACTCACTACGAGTCATACCAAAGTCTTGAATGACAGCACTGAAACGACCAAACCAAGCTCGAGGAGACTGCTTCAACCCATATAATGAGCGACGGAGTTTACAAACCTGCCCAGACTCCCCCTGAGCAACAAACCCAGGAGGTTGCTCCATATAAATCTCCTCCTGAAGCTCACCATGTAAGAAGGCATTCTTAATGTCCAGTTGATACAACAGCCAGTGGCGCATAGCTGCTATAGAGAGAAACAAACGCACAGAGGACATCTTAGCAACAGGGGAAAAAGTGTCACCATAGTTAAGGCCATAAACCTGAGTATATCCTTTGGCAACCAAACGAGCCTTGAGGCGATCAACCTGCCCATCAGGACCCACCTTGACAGTATAGATCCACCGACAGCCGACGAGAGATTTCCCTGGGGGTAAAGGAACCAAATCCCAAGTATCATTGGAATGCAAAGCAGTCATCTCATCCACCATTGCTTGTCGCCACCCCGGATTAGAAAGTGCCTCACTAACAGTCCTAGGTACTGAAACAGAGGATAAGGAAGACATAAAAGCACAAAAAGGAGACGAGAGACGGTGATAGCTAAGAAAATTATAAATGGGGTGAGGATTGCGAGAAGAACGAGTACCTTTTCGAAGGGCAATAGGAAGCTGATCCTCAGAAGGCAAGACCGCGACAGGTGGAGAGACTGGAGCAGGATGTGAGGCAGCAGGAGTCACTGAAGTAGTAGGAGATGCGGGAGAAGGCGCAGGAGCAACATCTCCACCGGGAGGAGACCGAGGTTGATGACACCGATGATAAACCTGCAATGGGGTAGATGAAGGAATAGGGAGAATAGGAGCAGGAGGACTCGCGGGAAGAGGGATGGCCTTAGAAATGGGTTGACACTCGGAATGAGGCGAAGAGTAAAAAGGAGACGACTCAAAGAAGGTAACATCTGCCGAAAGAAAATAATGGCGAGTGTCAGGAGAATAACACCGATAACCCTTCTGAAGGCGAGAGTAACCAAGAAAAATGCACTTGATGGACCGAGCAGACAATTTATCATGACTGAGAGACAGATTATGGACAAAACAGATGCAACCAAAGACACGTGGAGGAAGAATATATAATGGTTGATCAGGAAACAAGAGAGAGTGAGGAATATGGTGCTGAAGAACCAATGAGGGCATCCTGTTAATGAGATAGCAAGCAGCAAGGACAGCTTCAGCCCAAAAGCGAAAGAGGACATGATGATGTAGAATAAGAGTGCGAGCAGTTTCAATCAAATGTCTGTTTTTACGCTCAGCAACTCCATTCTGCTGTGGTGTATATGCACAAGATGACTGATGCAAGATCCCCTGAGAAGACATAAAGGTAGTAAAGGGAATAGAAAAATACTCAGGGGCATTGTCACTGCGCAATACTTGGACAGAGGTATGAAATTGAGTTTTGATTTCAGCACAAAAGGATTCAAAAATTGAGAATAACTCAGAACAATTTTTCATTAAATATAACCATGTGCAACGAGAATAATCGTCGATAAACGTTACAAAATATTGAAAACTCAAAACAGACACGACACGACTAGGACCCCAGACATCGGAATGAACTAAAGCAAACGGGGACACAACCCGATTATTGACACGCTTTGGAAAAGAAGTGCGAGACTGTTTTCCAAGTTGACAAGACTCACAATGAAAAGACGACAAACTAGGTAAACTGGGGATCATCTTCTGAAACTTGACCAAACTAGGATGTCCCAAACGATTGTGGAGAAGAGCAGGAGACTTAGTCACCGAGCAAGCAATAGGCGATGTAGGAAGGTTGAGATGATAGAGACCCTGCGACTCACATCCGACGCCAATCATCTGTCCCGTATCGCGATCCTGAATAGTAACAGAATGATCATCAAATGTGATAGAACAATTTAAGGCACGCGTAAGTTTACTAACAGAGACAAGATTAAAGGGACAATGAGGAAGATAAAGGACAGAATCTAAAGGCAGAGAAGGTAAGGGTTTGGCAGTGCCAATAGCTTTAGCAACTGCTTTGGATCCATTGGCTAATGTTACAGAAGGTAAAGAACTAGAATTAGAAAAATGAGAGAACAAATGGGGATTACCAGAGATATGGTTCGAAGCACCTGAGTCCAGGACCCATGGTCCCAAAGAGGAAGACTGAGCGAGACAGGCAGTGGAATCACCAGAGTGGGCAACAGAAGCAACTGTGGATGAGGTTTGTTGGGACGTCTTATACTTGAGATACTCATCATAGTCAGCCCCAGTGAGGAGGACAGATTACGGTGGATGACCATCAAAGGACTCAGATCGAGAACCATCAGAATGAGTAACATTAACACGAGGAGGGCGGCCATGCAACTTATAACACTGTTCCTTAGTATGCCCCCACTTGTGACAATAGTTACACTTGGGACGTTTGCCCCGATTACCACGATCTCCGCCCTGTTCACCAGTACTCTGAACCTGAGAGGCCATGACTGAATGATCACCTGCAGAAGAGGGAGGCATTGTAGGAACAAATGAAACCCGAAGAAGACGAGAATACACTTCATCCATAGTAGGTACAATAGGGCTAGTAAGAATCTGATCACGAATAGAAGTAAGCTCAGGACCAATGGCAGCAAGAGTACACACCATGAAGAACTTATCTCGCTGAGCTAGATCTTCTGCAGCAATCTTACCAGCAGGTAATAATGAGTTAAATTCAGCTTTAATAGAGGCCATCCGACCAAGAAAATCAGGAAGAGTCGAACCCTGTTGTCGTAAACTGAGAAGATTAGACACCACTGAATACAGGCGTTGAATGTCATTAGTGTATAACGCCTTGGCCTGAACCCACAATTCACAACACGTGGTATAGTTAGTATAGATTGGATGAAGAGAGGGATCAATTGACTGCCACAGGAGACTACACAACAGAGCATCAGCTCGCTGCCACTTGGGTTTGTTTGTGTTCACATCCTCGGCCTTGGTAGTTAGATGATCCTGTAAGCCTTGACCCAGACACCATAGTTCAACCGCCTTGGACCAAGAGATATAATTGGAACTACCCATCAACTTCTCAGTAGCAATAGCTGGAGAGGGAGACAAAATACCAGAAAAGGAACCAGATTTACCAGTACCAGCCATGTTGGATAAAAGGGAGCCCTACAAGATCAATAGATCTGAAACCAAAGGGTTAAATAAACCAAAAATAAAGGCTAGATGATTCAGCACAAAGAACAGGTGCGCTGGAGCGACGGAAGATGGCAGCGGATGGAAACGAAACCACTTGGGCTGGGATGGACTGAAGGAGGCGAGTCCAATGGTGAAGACGGCGTTGCGATCGGAGCACTGGTGAAAGAGATTGGAGCAAAAACGTCTCTGTGAACAGTGCGAGACAGGCGGCGCGTGGCGGCAGCAACGGCGACGATCTTCCGGGGGTCAACAGATCGGAGGCCGGTGAACACAACGGCGGTGGTGGTGTGCGTGATCGGTGGCCGGACGGTGAAGACCCGCAGTTGACCAGTAGCGCGCGTGAGAGAAATGCAGCGGTCGGCGATGGCGGTGGCACGGCAGGCTGCGGCGGTCGGTGGCGACGCGACCGACGGTGTTCGTCGGTGATGTAGGCGGCGGCGGCAGCTAGGGTTTGTATGGTGGCTGCTAGGGTTTGTATTTTGGCTCTGATACCCATAGTTATGAAAGGCGCGCCTAGGCGCGAGGCGCCTTAAGGCGCAGGTTTTGCGCCTCGCCTCTGCTGAGGCGAGGCGGTTTCTGCAAAGCGAGCGCTTTGCAAGGTGAGGCGCCGAGGCACTGAGGCGCGCCTCATGAAACCTGCGCCCATCCTGCCTGCATCATTTCTTCCTCTCTTCCCCAGCATCCCCTCTTCTCAGTTTCACATTTTCTTTTATTTATATTTTACCTTCCATTTACTTTAATACATAAATGTAAATAAGAAAGTACCCCCATTTGGATTCAATAAAAATATCTAAAAAATCAAAATCTATAACAATAAGAAAATAGAATTTTGATTTTAGTACAAACTCAGAATTTAGCGATTTTACCACCCCAAAATACATACCTACTATTTTTTGAAAAATTCATTAAAAATTATTTTAACAACAATGAATATTAACTATCAAAATACCGGGAGTTAGTTTTTCAAAATGAAAACATTTTCTTATATGTCTCCTTATAATGCCCTAATCTTCCAGACTTAGAAAAAATGCGCTAATCTTCTAGACCTAGAAAAATAGCATTTTTCAAAATGAAAGCATTTTCTTGATTGTGGACTTGTAGTGTTTATTGATTGTGGAGAATACTAAAGCTATTCCAAAATGTCCTCTATCAATAAAACAAGAGATTGAAGAGTACATGCAAAAGAAGAAAAATAGCAGGGAATCAAGGATGAGCAAAATATGGCACCGTAAGATGATTTTCAATTTGGTGAAGGGTATGATGATGATGATGATTAAAACTTTTTTATTGATTGTGGACTTGTAGTGTTTATATGTTCGTTTAGAACTTTGCACGATGGTTGCTACTTGTTTGAGTTTGAGACTTTAAGTTTGAACTTTAATGATGTTTCTAGTTTAGAAATTGTATGATGAATGAATTAACTTTGATGTTGTTAGTTTAGAATTTGAAGATAATGAAGCATTAATGCTATGCATGTGTTATTATTGATAATTTGATAGTTTTTTATGATTTTACAAGATTTTTAGTTTTTTTTCTAAAAGGTGCGCCTCGCTTCGCAAAGGCGCGCCTCGCCTTGTGCGCCTCGCGCCTCAGGCTCCAGGACCCTTTGCGCCTCGTTGCGCCTCGCGCCTTTCAGAACTATGCTGATACCATGTAAAGCTTAAGAAATAAACCTAGCTTTTAATGTGTATATGACCACTTAATTAAATCCATAGACTATACACCTATATATATATACAAACACAATGGGCCATGGGCCATGGGCCATGGGCTCTATCATAGGATAAACCCTAGACTATAATCCATATAACTCAACACAATGCATTTGCCATTGTATGTTCCTTACCCTTCTTGTATTGTATTGCGTAATCTAGTCCTAGTAACTTAGTCACCCCCTTGCTCCAAAATAGCACCTACTCCTGAGTCACAAGCATTTGTCTCTGGGATGAAAGGCTTTGAAAAGTTGGGTAAGGCAAATATTGGAGCTTGGGTCATGGCCCCTTTTAAAGCCTGAAATGCTTCCTTTACATTGTTGCTCCAACAAAAATTATTCTTCTTAAATAGATTAGCTAGTGGCCTGCTTATAATCCCATAGTTCCTGATGAATCTCCTATAATACTCGATTAAGTCTAAGAAACCCCTCAATTACTTATCCCTTCTCCAGTGATTATGTGGCCTAAATATTCTACATTTTCCTCAACAAAGGTACATTTGGACCTCTTCACAAACAATTGGTTGGACCTGAGAATTTCAAATGTGTCACGACCCGATTTCTAATAGGTCCTGAGCAGCACTAATCCCTAGGCCCAGTGGCCCCACCGTGGATTAATAAGCCTCTTCTCTAGTTTGAATTGCTATAAGCATTAATAATACCGACAAAATATAGAGACAAGAATTAAAATACTATATCAACTTCCCACAAAAATCTCAATATCTCATGTACAACAGTTAAAAAAAAAAATGAATATCCATCATCCTGCTGTCATAATTACATATACAGTCCCATATCGCGGGCTTTTGGCACGAATGTGTACCACAAAAATAAAGTACAAAGAGAAGACTCAATAATAAGTGTGCGTCTCCACAGACTATCCTATATCCAATCAGGAATCAAAAGAGGTTTGTCATCATACCAGAAGATCTGTTGGACCAGTATTCAAAAGAAGAATCTCCTGAAAATATTTTTTTCAAAAAAAAGGGGTGAACCTTGTGAACTCGCGAGTATAAGGTATGCCATACCCATTAGGAGAGTATGCAATAAAAATGGTAGGATGAACATTATGGATACAATACATAATAGTAAGATGGACAACAAGTATATGTACCATAAGTTTACATAATTGAGATTCAAAAGAAAAACATAGTGTAGAAAAAGTAGGTGCCTAGAGACAATCCCCATTTTGCTCACCTAACTACCTAAGTCTCCTATACTTTTTATATGCGATGCATGCATTGAATCTGAGAACACACACTAGTAGAAACTGGCCTAGTGCCTATACACATATGCACACAAGTACATATACTGGCACATACATCATCATCACACTATAATATCGTAATGGCCTATATGATAGTAGTGTTAAAACATACCATCCGTGTCTCTCATGGTCTTGGCATGCCAAGCCTCACAGTACTATGATCTTTTTCTGTTGTAAGTCACTAGGGAATCTACTAGTTAGTTCTCTAATAATGCAAATGATACCCTACTTAATGCGCAAGTCATAACCATTTATTATTTCATGCGGTGCCTAAAATACACCATATCATTCAATATTTCACATTCTCAAGACAAGGAATTAGTTAGGGTATCACTTATAATCTTTCTGCTTCTGTCTCTCCCAGTAGGATGAAAATATTTCATGCATTTAAAAAATATTTAAAAATATTTTTTTTCTATGATCTGCATATAAAAATCATGTACAAGTTATGCATGGAACAATATATACGTGCACAATATAAGGTAAACATAGCATATCCTGTTTACTCACCTGGGAAGGAATGACTCAAGTCCGAGCCTGAGGAGAATATCGAGCGAAATCTTGAAAATCCAAACCTTCTCAAGCTTATCGGGCTACCTCAATATTCGCGCCTTGCCTCGAGATACGAGCATCGTCTCGATTTGCGTGCCAACCTCAAAATTTGCACAAGTCACTTCAATTTAAGCTTCAAAGTACCCTAATCATCATATTTATTTAAATAAGTATTAAAACCTATTTTTTCATAATTTCTTGCATTTTCTTTATTTCTCTCTATTTCTTCCATTTTTTCCTTAATAAATCCAAACTAAATATTTCTCAAATAATTCACTATAACAATTCATAAAATAACATTTCTGAATTTCTGAAATTTTCTAAGAAATTTTACTCATCGCGACTTAGCCTCTCAGACTTTCTCGGTATGCGTGACTTAACCTCGAAACGCGTGCCCGATCGATTTTATGGCTCTGGGCATACTCCTCAAGCCCCAAATTAATTCCTAGAATTTTCGGAGATTTTTCCATAATTTTTCATATTTTTCTTCTTTTTTTTTTCTTTTTCTTTTCTTCTTTCTTCTTCTTCCTCCGTTCTTCTTCCTCAATGCACACACAGCCTACGCACCAGCACCGCCGACCATTGCCCTTGGCACCGCTGACCATCGCCCTTGGCTCCGTCGACCGCCGGCTGCCGCTGCGGCCAGCCCCACCGTCATCGGCCTCTCCCCGACCACCGCGCCGCCCAGACTGCTGCGAGCCCGCTACCAGTTGTTGCCATGGCCGCGCCCAGCCATCATCCACTACTGCACATAACACAGCGGCTTGCCGCGGCCTCACAATTGGTCTTTGCTGCCTATGGAACCACCATCGCGACCCTTGGACGTTGCAACCAACCACCATCGCTCCTGTTCGCCTACTACTGCGCCACCATGGCCACCTCCAACTTGCGGTTGCAACATATTTTGGCCGCTTCCGCAGTTGCCTCCAGCCATTTTCGCCGATCTCTCTCTCTCTCTCTCTCGATCTGCTCTCGACGTAGCTCATCCCTCTTTTTCACCCTCCATTTTCAGATCCATTTCTGAAGAAAACGTTAGGGCAGCCTCATGCACATATTCATATATATATATGTGTGTAAATTACACATTTACCCTTACCAATTCTACTTAATTGCATTTAGGGGTTTTGATAATTGCACCAGAAATTTTGATAATAGCTCTTGGACTCTCCAAGGCCTTAAAATAATTACCCCAAGCCACACAACATCTTGATTTATCAAAATTAATAATTGGCATTTACTCGATAAATACCGATTTCGTCCATGCGCTCTCACAGAACCCTTGATTCACCCCGAAATCGCCTTAGGGTTGATCCTTACGAAAAATTGAAGCCCTCTTAGGGTTCCGATGACTTCCCGGAAGTCTCTTACGATAATTCGATTTTTCAATCTAAATCATAACTGCATTTTAGTTGCACCGAAAATCGTCTCAATTCCGATTTCTTTTAATACCATAAATCCTATATCGGAACGCTCATCGATATCATATCATTTTCCATAGACATTTGCACTCCAAGTATTCCCTACAGTCGATTCGGTACTAATAATTGTAAGAAATTATCCTTAAGTCCTTAATTTTTTGATAATTTCACCTATAGTCCAAGTTAAAATTATTCTTGAGCTCTCTTGAAAATTTGGGATATTACAAAATGCTACCCTCAAGTGGGTTAAGTGTTGGTCCAAAGATGGGTTGTATATGAGGATATCATCGAAAAACACAAGGATGAATTTCCTCAAATAAGGGCTAAAGATGTGGTTCATCAAGGGTTGAAATGTGACAGGGGCATTAGTTAAGCCAAATGGCATAACTAGGAATTCATAGAGCCTTTGACAAGTCCTAAAGGCTATTTTGGGAATGTCTGCAGGACTCATTTAGATTTGATGGTATCTAGCTCTTAGGTTAAGTTTTGAAAAAAATGATGGCTTTGGCTAGTTCATCTAGTAAGTCTTCAATGATTGGGATAGGAAATTTATTTTTAACAGTGATAGAATTCAGTTGGCGGTAGTTAACACAAAACTACCAAGTCCCGTCATTTTTTGGGGAGACAAATGGGCTTTGGCTTGTCTAAATGATAGATTTAGACAACATTTCCTTGACCAATTTCTCTATCTCAACTTTTTGTTTGGGTGGATATCTATAGGATCAAATGTTGATAGGTTTTGCATTGGGTTTTAAGTGTATGGAATGGTCAAGAAAACGGGTTGGAGGAAGGGTTAAAGGCTCAGCAAATAAGTCCTCAAACTCAGTCAACAATAAGTGTAAGGGATCATAAGAGTGTATCTCAGTGAGTGAATGTAGAGTGGAAGTCATTGCAAGCCATGAATGGTCTTTCACTTCTGTTAGTACCTCATTGCTTTCTTCTCCTTCCCCAGCCTCCACTGCATATATGGAGTGTAGTTGAGCTATTGAAGCCCTTCCTTGTTGAATTAACTTCTGCATCCTTGGACGTGTCATTATTTTGCACTCTCTAGCCTCCCAGCTTCCTATTATTGTTAGCCTCTTCCCTCCCATTTCAAAAGTTCCTCTAGTTTATTGAAATCAAAGATTAGAGGGCTTACCATTTTCATCTAGTCCACCCAAGAACAATATTGCAGCCTTCCAACTTCAAAATTCACAGATCCATTGTGAACTCCTCACCTTGCATTATCCACTTAAAACCTTGACATTTCAGTTTACTTATTATTGTATTGCCATTGGCTACTGTAACTGACAAAGGAAGTATAGCCTGTGTTGGACATTGTAAGTCCTCAGCAGTAGCCAATTCTAAGAAGCTAATGTGTGCTCCCGCTATCAATGAGAATCATCAACTTCTTTTTCCTCATTGATCCCTTCACCTTGATTTTTTTATTCAATGGACTCGCTGCAGTGCATGTGATGTAGTGTGTAGCACGTGTGTAAAGAAAACACACAAAGAAACTCTTGAAACAATAAGTTTCAAGTACCTTTGAGAGAACAAACTTCAATGATCAAAGCTGGACTCTCAACTTGGCACAAGAACCGAAGTTACTTGTTGGAAAAAACCGAACTGGTTTGCTAGAATTTATTGAATAATAAAACTGATTACAACCCTTAGGTTCTAGGTATATTTATAGAGTTTGGTTAAATCCATCTAATACTTGTAAATAAAATCCAACTAAAATTCTAATAGAAATAAAACTCTAATCAAACATGATGTAGAATCCTAAATCAAGTAGAATTCTAGAACTTATGAAGTTTTGTTATTGTTCCAACGCTACTATTCTGGCTGCTTAGCTTGGGTCGAGTTGACCTTGGGTCGGGTCTTGATTGGTGACCGTATCATTCACCTTCACTTGAGAAGAATTCGTTCTCGAATTATGATTCGGGTATGACAACTTAACATCAAGCAAATACAAAGAAAGATCAGCAATATTAAAAAGTTTTGGAAATATCGATATGATTAGGCAAATCCACAACATAAGCATTATCATTGATTTTCTTTGTAATCTTGTAAGGACTATACTTATTTGGCTTGAGCTTGTTTTGCTTTCTTGTTGGAATCTGTTTCTTCTTCAAGAATCTCACGACTTCATCCCCAACCTCAAATACCTTGTGTTTCCTATGCTTGTCAGTTGTTGTCTTGTACTTCTTATTCACCTTGTGTAACTTTTGCTTGACATCTTCCTAAACTGCTTGAACTTGCTCGGCTAAGTCACTAACTGCAACACTGAAACCTGGTACCTTTGGCAACTTTACCAAATCCAATGCATGATTAGGAATTTTCATGTATACGATGGAAAATGATGATCTTCCTGTTAAGTTATGCACGACGTTGTTGTAGGCAAATTTCTCTTGAGCTATGACTAGTTCCCATTGTTTTGGCTTGTCTTTGCAAACACTGCGAATTAGATTTCCCAAGGTACGATTCACTACCTCTGTTTGTCCATCAGTCTTGGGATGTGCTATGCTACTGAAATTCAAAGATGAATCGGACATCCTCCACAAGGTAATCCAGAAATGACTCAAGAACCTTATATCACGATCCGAAGTAATAGTTTTAGGGACTCCATGTAGTCTAACAACCTCCTTGAAAAATAGTTTGGCTATAGTTACTGCATCTGCCATCTTCTTGCATGGAAGAAAGTGCGCTATCTTGAAAAAGCTGTCAACTACTACAAAAACAGAATCCATACCTTGTTGGGTTCGCAGTAGACCCAATACGAAATCCATAGACAAATCTTCTCAAATAGCATTGAGAACAAGCAATGGCATGTAGAGACCAGCATTAGAAGATTGCCCCTTAGCTGTTTGACATATATAACACCTAACCACAATAATAGAAACATCTCTCCTTGCTCTTGGACAATAATACCTTCCCATAACAACTTCAATAGTCTTGTCCTTACCAAGATGCCCTGCTAAGTCACCACCATGCAAATCCTGAATAATTTTCTCACGAAGGGATGTGTAAGGGATGCACAGCTGATTTCCCTTCATGAGAAACCTATCATGCACAAAGAAATCTCTTGATGGTTGTTGAGATATGCATTGTTCTCACATGTGTTTGAAATCATCGTCTATTGCATATAATTCTTTCAAGCACTCAAACCCAACAATTTCAACACTAAGGGTCTTGATTAAATCCACACGCCTACTCAAAGCGTCCGCCACTTGATTATGCTGTTTTGATTTATGCACAATTTTATATGGAAATTTATCAACAAAAAGTAGACTATCTAGTATGCATATCACTCCTCAGTTGTCTTTGGCTACTCAAGTACTTAAGAGATTGGTGATTCATGTAAAGAACAAACTCTTTGACAATCAAGTAATGTTTCCATGTTTTAAAAGCCCTCACCACTGCATAAAACTCCTTATCATAAGTATACCACTTTCTTCTGGCTTCAACTTCTCACTGAAAAATGCAATTGGTCTCTTCTCTTGGGACAACACAGCACCTATACCCACTCCACTCGCATTGCACTCAACCTCAAACAATTTGTCAAAGCTTGGCAAAGCTAAGACAAGAGTGGTATATAACTTCTCTTTTAGCAAGGCAGAACTCTGCTTTTGTTCTTCACCCCAATGGAACTTCCCTTTCTTTAAACACTCAGTAATTGGAGCCACAATACTACTAAAGTGTTTGATAAATCGCCTATAGAAAGTTGCTAACCCATGGAAACTCCTCACATTATCGACATTTTTAGGGGTTGGCCACTCTTTAATAGCTCGCACTTTTTCCTCATCTACCTTTATGCCCTCTTTGCTTACAACAAAGCCTAAGAACAACAAGCTCTCACTCATAAAAATACACTTCTTCAAATTAGCATAAAGTTTGTTTCCTCTCAACACACTCAACACCTCCTGAATATCCCCCACATGCTCATTGTTATTTTTAGGAGCACTCTTGACAACTCAATCAATGTTTCCTAATGCCAATTCTCTCAACTCCTCACCCGAAATCAATCCAACCAATAGAAACACAAGACAAAAAGCAAGAACATAATTTAAATGAAAGAAAACCAGAAACAATCAAGACACAAACCAAACAATAGGCGCAAGATATATCCTGGTTCAGATTGCTTTAAAGCAACCCTACATCCAGCCTTCAAACACCCCAAGAGCAATCTTCTTATTACCAAGGATGATCAGTACAACAGATTGAGAAAACTTCCTATTCTCGAGTACAATCAACACTCACTCTCCAAGATTACAAGGCAATCTTGAACACCAACCTCTCTCTCTAAATGAATGCTCACTCGGTACAATAGAATAGAATAGTAAAATCTATCCCCTTGCCCTCTATTTATAATAGGAGGCGGAACCCCAATGAAGCTTTCCAAATATTTACAGTTTACACCTCCAACTTATCACTAATTACAATTTGTGTTACAACTTCTATTTAATACCTCATTGGCCCTCAAAAAACACTGGTATAACTGATCTTATTTAACCTATACTCTAGACAACATTTTAACAATTCTCCACCATTGTCTTGAGTATACTTCAACCTTCATCCATCAAGCCTTGACCTTCCAATAGATGAACTTGACTTGCTCTCATGGGTTCTTCGTGCTGCACTTGATCACTCAAAAAAAACACAAACACATCAAAGAAACAAATCAATGTTGTAAAACATAACAATGGATCACCTTTGGATAAATTTTAGCTGCAATAACTAAAGCTGCAACTCTCATTAGATATTATCCTCCTCAAGGGATTTCCTAATAAATAACTTTTCCTAACATCAATATGATTGATATACTCCATGGTGGGACTAAAACTAAGCCAAATGGACTATCCATTTGTTGTTTCAACTTTTCTACCTAGTCTTTCTTTTAGGGTTCCTGCTACACATCAAATGCAGCATATATATATCCTAAAAACATATCTGTTCATCTAGGTACACTCCACCATAAACCAAAATCCATACTTGATGTTCTTTCTCCATTCCAAAGGGTCCAAAAAAAAATTACACAGTATCACATCAACAGTGCACCTTACCCAGATTGGTCTTTAACACTGCTAGACTTCCTCCTAGCTCCCAAAACCGACTTTTAGGCTTTATCACTGTTCTTCCTCTAATGTTTGCTTCAAACAAACAGAACGACTCATCTCTACCTACCAGTCTACTAAGATATGCTTACGATTAGGGTAACCTAGGCTGGCATAAGTTGTCCTATTCTTATTCCAACCTCTATGCCTTCTCATTCCAGCTTCTTCTCCTTCCAACAATCTCAAACACTGAATTACCACCTCAGCTACACCTTGAGATTCCTATTGGATAACTATCAATAAAGCTGCCTTACTCTTCCTAGGCATACCATTGAAATTGACACAGCTACCCCATGCACTCAATTTACCCCTTGGACTATCACAATCTTATATCTTACTTAGGGAATTATAATCACACCTAGAGAGACCTTCTAAGCAACCAATCCTTGCTTGCCTTTCCCTCTAGCCTTTTATCTCTTGGCTACACTATAAGATCACTTTTCCTTTAGTTTCCACATGGATAATGGCTGTTAGTGATACCTATTTGATCCAAATTAAGCCTTTATGTGCTGCTTTAATCAATGGGGCCATTTGTCTAGCATTTTTCCTAGACTTTTCCCTATTTCCAGCAGTGTTCTAAAAATTGGGCTAGGCGCTAGGCCGCCCCGAAATTGCCCTAGTCGGGCCTCCTAGGCGCCAGCCCGAGTAATCGGCCGGCTTGGGCGCCTAGGCGCCCAGGCGGCGCCTAGTCGGCCAGAGCGCCTAGGGGTTTTCCTCGGTTTAAATATCAATTTTTAGGGCTTTTTTGCTAAATCAAAAATCAAACCTGTTGTTGTTAGCGTCTCGCCGTCTTCACTCTCTTCTCACCTCAACGCCGCCAAGCTTCATCGGCCGCCAGTAGCTCACCGCCGTCGCTGCGTCCAGCTCCATCCTCGCCGCCAAGCTTCATCGTCACCGGCCTCTTCTCCGTCGCGTCCTCCGCTTCCTCCTTGCCTCAGCATCGTCGCCTCCGCCCTCGTTCTCGCCGTCGAGCTCCATCTCCGTCCAGCGACTCCAGCCCACTCGTAACCCCTCTCTCTCTCTGTTTTGCATTTGCTGCGCTGTTGTGCGATTTCGTTTTTATGTTTTTAATTTTTTATTTTATTTCATTTTTCTTTTCTATTTATATGTAATTATTAGATTTATATTTAGTTTTTATTATTAATTATATATATCCTATAATATTTCTAAAAAATTTGAAAGTATATTGATGTTTTTATTATTGTTTATATTTCTGTTTTTATTATATTGTAAAACATAAATTATTTTGTTATTTTATTGTCTTAATTTGAATTATTTGATTATTTTACAGGAAGAAGTCTAATTATTCATGTATTAGAAGAATATGGAGAGGAAGAAGTCTAATTAGATAGTTAGATACTTAAATATTAAATTCTTCAAGTATGGTTTATGTTACATTATTGTCGCTTTTATCTTATTGAACCTAGAACTAATCTATAACAATTTGTTTTCTCATGCTTAATTCTATATTTCACTTATCATTCCATTATTGTTGTATTTTTGGTTTATATTGCATTATCAATGCTTTTTAACTTTGATTTACGTCAAATTACATCACAAAATTTTAAAAACAAAAAAAAAATAGCAGTTTTCCTAGGCTCCGCCTAGGCCCCGCCTAGGCGCCCTAGGCGCTAGGCCCCAGTCGGGCGCCCGACTAGTGCCTAGCACCTTTTAGAACACTGATTTCCAGCACTTATCTTAATTCTCAAATAGACACTTCACAGCACTCCACCCCTTTAACATAAGGGATCTTTCATCTAAGTCCAACATTCTTCCCAAATTTACATGGCTCCATGCCATTCATTTGGACAAGAGTGCATCACCTGTTCTTATACAAGAGGTTTCATTTTCCAGCCTGCTCCTTAGCACTCAAACCTGAGCCTAAGCATCCTTCAAACCCAACATTCCATACCTCACTAGTATATTACTTGAGGTTCTGTCTATTCCTCATCCTAGGCAATACTAGACATTCTATTCCCTTGCTCATTACCTACAAGATGATTCTATTTTCCTTTCCTTGCTTAATCCAGATTTTGATCAACATGGGCTACTCCATACAAGACAACACTTGCACAGACCCTTTTCCCCTCATTGATCACAAGGACCCTCAATGCAAGAGCCAAAGCCATCTTAAGCACTAGCTTCCTCTCTCTCACAATCTAGCCCAAGCTTACACAATGAATATGACCAAAAATTTCCAGATTTCCCTATTGCTGTACATTAGTTCATAGGTTAGATTCGGACATGCCAAAGGATTCACCTTGCTGGCCAGCATTCCAAATTCCGTCCCTTGGCCTTGGAATCAACTAATTCCATGTCCTATTAGTAGAATTTTCCCTCATAGGTAAGAACCCTAGCTTTAGGAGACTTAGGTATACCTATTACACAACTCCACACACCTAACCCTTCACACCAGAAGCAATTTCCAGCAAGCTCATATACGCTTGGGAATTCCTTAGGAACACATCATCACCACTAGATTCACCTCACTTAGCTCCACCATGAGACAAGGCCTAGATAGGTTCCCAAAACATCCTAGAAAACTAATTTCTGATAGGATTTACTGATTTTGGAGACTTCAACATTTGGAGACCTAGTCAAAACTACATGGTCATTATTCCTGTATACCTGCAGATTTTCCCCTCCCCTAATATCCCTAGCCTTAGATGCCTTTCCTAGTCCTTGCTCACCATTGTGAGCCATCCTCAACAAATGACACAGCCTAACCTTATCATAGGCTATCCTTTAGTGGCTGCATCTTATCCACATATAAATGCAAGCATGCACCACATAACCTTCATTCTTGAGTGTTGCTATCATCTCTCTAAGAGATCCTTGCAACTTCTTAGGACTTCAATTCTCACTATCTAATTATTCCTAAGGACATTAGGCTTTTTATTTAAAAACAGGAACATATTTTACAGATTCTAATAATCTGGAACAGCTCCACCATGCATCCTATTCTCTACCATCTCCAATTCCCTTGACCTTAATTGATGCCTAGACAAACTATTTCCCCCTCCACCATGACTCTATGGGTAAATACCCTTTTCCTATGAGTAGTACACCCTAACCCTAGGACCTATGCTGTTTTTACTGCATACCTAGAAAAAACTATAGGACATCCGCACTCTCATTGTCAAGACCACACATGGTGCTTGAGCATTCGGGGTTAGTTTTCTCCTAGGTTTCTTTCTTCTTGTTTGGGCAGTTTCTCTTGAAGTGGTCCTCCTCATGACAGTGATAACACTTCATTGGTTTCCTGCCATTCTTAGATTTTGACCTAGACTTATCCCTAGGCTTAAAATCCCTTGTCTCAGGTCTGTTACTTGCTGCCAGAACATCACCAGCAACTTTTCCATCAATTTTCTGCTATAACTCCTTAAAGTTTAGGGCTCCGAAAACATCTTCTAGGGATAATTTTTCCCTACCACGTTTTAATATATCAACAAAGGTTTCATATGTTCTTGGCAAAGAATGCAATAATACAAGGGCTTTATCTTCCTCATCATAGTTAATATCTATGTTTTCTAAATCAAGACATAGTTTATTAAACTCATCTATGTGATTATTTAGTTTCTGCCCTTCTTAAATTTTAAATGTGAAAAACTTTGCGTTTAGATACAGCCTATTTGACAGGGTTTTTGTCATATAAAGACTGTAATTTAAACCATAAAGCCTCAGCTGTTTCCATCCTTGAAACTTCCCTAAGAACTTTATCTCCTAAACTTAGAATTAGGGTATTATAGGCCCTCTTGTTGATTTCTTTCCTACGCTCACTGTAATCATTTTTCTATTCTTCAGAGGCATTCTCGGGCAGCTTCTGTTCTGCCTCTAAAGCTTCTTCTAATCCCAAGTTACCCAACAACGCCCTTATCTTAATTTTCCATAGACCAAAATCATTTGAACCATCAAATTTTTCTATGTCATATCTAGCGGAAGAGGGTGCAGAAGCCATAACAGGAATTAAAACTAAAGATTTCTAGGGTTCTTCGCAATTCTTGAAAGGGTTCTTGGCTCTGATACCAATCTGTTATTTTTAGGAGCACTCTTGACAACTCAATCAATGTTTCTTATTGCCAATTCTCTCAACTCCTCACCCGAAATCAATCCAACCAACAGAAACACAAGACAGAAAGCAAGAACAGAATTTAAATGAAAGAAAACTAGAAACAATCAAGGCACAAACCAAACAATAGGCGCAAGATATATTCTGATTCGGATTGCTTTAAAACAACCCTACCTCCAGCCTTCAAACACCCCAAGAGCAATTTTCTTATTACCAAGGATGATCAATACAACAGATTGAGAAAACCTCCTATTCTCGAGTACAATCAACACTCACTCTCCAAGATTACAAGGCAGTCTTGAACACCAGCCTTTCTCTCTAAATGAATGCTCACTCAGTACAATAGAATAGAATTGTAAAATCTATCCCCTTGCCCTCTATTTATAATAGGAGGTGGAACCCCAATGAAGCTTTCCAAATATTTACAGTTTACACCTCCAACTTATCACTAATTACAGCTTGGGTTACAACTTCTATTTAATACCTCATTGGCCCTCAAATTTAACACTGCTATAATTGATGATAACCACTTCTGAGATCAATTCTGGTAAAAACCATAGCCCCCTCAAGTTGATCAAGCATGTCATCGAGGTTAGGAATTGAAAAGTTGTACCCAATAGTAATTTTGTTGATGACTCTACTGTCAACACACATCCTCTAACTCCTATCTTTCTTTGGTGTCAATAATGCTAGCACTGCACATGGACTCATGCTAGTCTAAATGTGCTCTTTTCTCAACAACTCCTCTACTAGGTCATGCAAAATCTCATTCTCCCTAGAACTCATTCTGTAGTGTGGTAGGTTAGGCAAGCTAGCACCAAGAATTAAGTCAATGTGGTGTTGAATATCCCTTATAGGAGGTAGCTTATTAGGCAACTCCTCAGGAACCACATCATGAAATTCCTTTAACAATCCTTGTACCTCCACTAGAATTTGATTCACCTTCAGTGGCTCACTCACGCTTTCCCCTTTGATAACCAACAAGCGAACCCCTTTGGGTATCCCTACACTCCGTCACAAACTCAGTGTGCTTATATGTAATGGTAAGAAAATTCTGCCCCTCCACTTTAGAAGCTTTGGTTTGGTTCTTTTCCACTATGGGTAACAAAGTATAACGCACACCCTCTTTCTCAAGCTGGTATGTGTTTTTTCTACCTGATTGCTTAGCATCCACCTCAAATTGCCAAGGTCTCTCAAATAAAATATGGCAAGCATCTATATCAACAATATCACAATAGATTTCGTTAGAGTACTTACTGTCATGACCTTGGGTATTATAGGGGCAAAGCTGCAATTGAGTTACAATTACAGTTAGGGGGTATTTTTGTAATTCGGTTACAACACATGGGTGTTGTTATTTTGTTATTTTCCTTTTTTGTCTTGTAGTTTAGGTGGTTAGAGAGTTTTGTTTGGTAGCTAAGTGAGGTTATAAATATATTGCCTCAACTGTAGGAATGAGACATGCTTGAATTGATTAATGAAACCCTCATTCTCTCTCTAAGAATTCTCTAAAATCTCCCTCTCATTTCTCTCTACTGCTCTCCCTCAAATTCTCTCTAATTTCTCCCCCATTTCTGTTCAAATTTCCCTCTAAATATTCTGTTCTTAATCCTAAGCCTCTTGGATCCATCTGAATGCCAATTTCAGCCCGTCATGAACCCTAAGTTCATGACAAATGGTATCAGAGCAAGGCGATCCTCGGCAGTGATTCTGGAAAACTTGTTGCAGTTCAGTTTGGAATTTTGAAAGCAAACTCAAGAGGCGATCCAGAGCTCAAGCACAACCAAAGCTAACTAATCCAAAAGGCGAGTTCCTTCAATCAAATATAGACTCGAAATTGAAGGCGCATCGGAAGCATGGTGGGGTTCCGGTGATCGTTGATCATCGACGATAGCTGTGTCTTCGCGAATTCAATCAGTTGTGTTGCTGGTGCTTCCGCTTTGATTGGTTGACCATTCTTACTCAGACGGTGAGAAACAAATTTGGATGACTTTTGGAACCCATCACAATTATTAGATTTTCGGATATACCTGGCGAGAGTAAATCCGGGGCCATCGACTCCTTCTGCTTGATTTAATCAAGCCCAGATTGAGAAGACTTGAATGGAATGAATTCTTAAATCAAAGTTGGTTTGGCCAGATTGAGAAGGCTTTGAAGGCGATCTGGGTGAGGCGAGCACGAACTGCGATGGTGATCAAAGTCAGTTGGTGAAACTTCGGCAATCCTGGTTTGTCACTTGAAGGCAATTTAAGAAGCAGTATCTTTCAGTGAAGACACAAAAGAGAAGTAAGAGGATTGGATCGTGGCCAAGACTCTAGTAATCTGGACTAGACTTGAAGACGAGCAACCCAGGAGGATTCACGAACTGGAGCGGATGACGGGTGTAGGGATTCCATCCAAGTTGACGACACTGATAGGTGAATTGGTTGCGGAACGGAACGGATTGCAGGAAGCAATTCGAGACACAACAAAGAGTGGAGTGAATAACAAAGTCGATCCGTTCTGGTGGTGTGATTGGAGTTAATCCTTCGAGAGACTGTGCTAGGGGCGACTTGGCCAATTGATTCCGACAGTAGGTGTTCAGATTTCCACAGGCGTAACAAGAGGCGACTCTCTGTTGGGATTCTGACACTACTCAGACAGTGATTGGGTGAGCGATTTTTCTGGGCCATTGATTCTCGTGGTTAGATTCCGATGCATGAAGGTGATTGGTGGCGAATAGGCAGTTGCTTCCAATCTTATTGTGAGGGTTATTGCTGGCCGACTCTCTATAGATTTATAGAGTCGTTACTGCTCGAAGTGGAAGGCTGAAGCAGATTTGACCGATTTGTAAACCAATTCATACAATTATTGCATCCATCAGGTTTTAATTACGGGGAATTCCTTTGGTTACAGCACATTCCAGCAAGGGAGGTGAGAGATCGAGGCCATACTAGTGCTGAATTTCGACGATCTGGAAGAACTCCAACGGGTGGAAGGAATACATTTGAGTTTTAACAATTTGGGGTGCAATTGAGTGGTTGGGTAAGGCGAGTTCAACGGTGATTCCAGTAAGTATAAGGAATTATTGCAGCAGGCGTGACAGGAGAATTGACAGCCCTAGGCAACTCTTGAAGGCCAACCAAAGTTGTTGTAACGTGCAAATTATCCTATACCGGAATTAGGTTTGATTTTCGGAGAGTGAATCTGATGCCTGGGGTGATAAACGACTGCCATAACACTGAGGATTGGAGTTTGGGAAGCGGACTTCGTCGGCAAGCTAGTCAGGTGAATTCTAATCCATTTAGGCTATTGCCGGCTGATGTGGTTCATTTTCAAGCAAGAGAGCAGCCTCAATTGCAGCGGAATAGTGCTGCATTTTTAGTGGGATGTCCTACTTGGGAGGTTTTGGGAAGCAATGCCCACGTCAGACAAATCAGATCCTCAATGGTAGTAGAAAAATGCTGCATTTTTAGTTAACCAAAAGCATCAAAATTCAAACATGGGGAAAGAATTTTGAGGAGGAGATTAGCCAAGGGGACAAGGAAACAAGAAGTGGGATTCATGAAGTGTGCAAGGAATTCGGTCGAATGTTCCGCAAGAAGCTGCAGAAGTTTGCAATGATACTGATTAAGAAGTATCATTACAACTTCCCCGCAGAATATTTCTATGATTATCAAGGAAGTTTTAACAAGGAGGAATTCCTTAAAGTGGATTTGCCGAAGAAGGACAACCTTGCTGAAAGTAAATCCTTGGTGTACTCTTGCTACCAACAAATAAAAGTATTTCCACTTGAGGAGGCCTCTACTGAAGATATGGAAGGGTCTAAACATACTACTCCCTTGATCTTGGTTGTGGAGAGGGCTGAAGAGTATATGGAAGAAGGCAGTGTTCTAAAAATCGGCTGAGTTTGGCCTAATCGGCCCCCTTAGGCGCCAGCCCGGCTAATCGGTGCCGAGCGGCGCCTAATCGGCCACGGCGGCCGCCTAGCCCCATGAATCGCCTCGGCCGCTTGCTCTCTCTGTTGCGGCGGCTAAGAAGATTTAGGGTTTTTTCCCCCTTACCTATTCTCTCTCTCGTCTCGTCGTCGCCGCTTGCTCTCTCTGTTGCCGTCGTCGCCGATGTCTTTCGTCACTTTCTCTTTGTGCCTCAGTTCGTCTTTCGCACGTCGCCGCCGCCACCGTCGCCGCTTGCTCCCTCTAGTTGCAGTTACAGTCGCCATCGCCGCTTGCAGAAGATCGCCACTTGCTCTCTCTCTCTCTCTCTCTCTCTCTCGTCTCAACTTTGCTCTCTCTGTCGCGAACTTGCGATGTTGCCATCACCTCTTGTGGCCTAATCGCACAATAATATATATATATATGTATAATATAATAATTTTATTAATATATATGTGTTTATAATTTTATACATATATAAATAAGGATAAATTTATATATATAATCTCTATATATATAATTTATTTATATATATATATATGAATATATATGTATGTATGTGTATTTAGAATAATATAAATTTTATTTAAATAATTTTTTATATACCGCCTAGGCGCCCGACTAGCGCCTAGCGCCTTTTAGAACACTGGAAGAAGAGATTGGGGAGGAGGAAGTGGAGGATGACACTCAATCAATTGGCAACTTCTCAAGTACTGCCACTGGTGCTAAGACTCTTGATGCCATTGATCTCCTGAAATAGCAGAATAAGGGGTCTAAAAAGAAGGAACAAAGGATTGCACCGAACACCTTGCTTGGAACATCTCACATGTATGTCATTGTCACGGGCACACAAGACAAAACAAAGGTAACATTGTAGCAAGAAGAGTTGGAGGTAATGTACGGATTTTTACCTGCAGAGAAGATTGAAATTCTGTCTATAATTGAAAAGGATGGGGTTGTAAGGCTGACGACACATTTGGAACCATTCTTAACGGCACTAAGGAAGAGGCGGGTGGTTGAAATTGGTGTGGTAGCAAGACATAATGCTGTTGCTACTGAGGAGAAAGAAAAGAGAAGGCAAAAGAAAAGGGAAAAACAAGATAAGAAAAAGGAAAAGCGAAGAAGTAACCACTGGGTGAAGATGGGTACTGGATAAAGAAGCAACGACTAGGTGGTAATACGTTTTTTGGGAACAAGAAACATTTTAAGGAGAGTGAATTGTCACGACCTTGGGTATTATAGGGGCAAAGCTGTAATTGAGTTACAATTACAGTTATGAGGTATTTTTGTAATTCGGTTGCAACACATGGGTGTTGTTATTCTGTTATTTTCTTTTTTTGTCTTGTAGCTTAGGTGGTTAGAGAGCTTTGTTTGGTAGCTAAATGAGGCTATATATATATTGCCTCAGTTGTAGGAATGGGACATGCTTGAATTGATTAATGAAACCCTCATTTTGTCTTTAAGAATTCTCTGAAATCTCCCTCTCATTTCTCTCTATTGCTCTCCCTCAAATTCTCTCTAATTTCTCTCCCATTTCTGTCCAAATTCCCCTCTAAATATTCTGTTCATAATCCAAAGCCTCTTGGATCTCTCCGAATGCCAATTTCGGCCCGTCATCAACCCTAGATTCATGACACTTACCAATAGAGAAAGGCACATTGCAGCATTCATCCACATGTATGCCACCAACTTCTTTGATCCATTTGATCGTGTAAGGGTTTGGATGCTTTTCAGGGGTCGGCTGCAACTTTTCCACCACATTTTTTCTTATAATGTTCTCTTGGCTTCCACTATTAATAATCAACTTAAAGATATTTTCTTTCATTGTACACCTCGTGCCGAAAAGCTTATGCCGCTGAGTAGTATCTTCATTCTTTTGAGATAGCATTAACTTCCTCACTATACAGGTATACTCTCCATGTCCATACTCTTCTTCGTCATCCTCCCCATCAGGCCCGTAATGTACTTCCTCTTTAGCAAAATCTTTCTCCTCCCTTTCTACAATGTTAATTGTTTTCCTCCTTGGGAAATCATTAGATCGATGCCCAATCTCATTACACTTGAAACCCTTTAAAAGAATAGGCTTTGCATAAGGATTAGGGGATTTTGGAAGATTAGAAGTAGTACCTCGAATGTTTCCCCCTGTTGTAGCCTTATTAGGGTTGACTATATGAGGTGGATTGGAGGGTTGCGCTCCTTGAACCGACTTGCCTCTATCAAAAGTTGCTTGTTTATTTTCATTCTCACTATATCGACGATAGTTGTCATTACAAGCTCTCTCACTCAACATTAACTCAGCCTTTAAAGCTAATTTTCTTGTTGCTTGTGCACACTCAAAATCATCTAAACCCCAATTTTATCACGAATAGCAGGCTTCAATTCATTCAAGTAACGAGCTGCTTGTTGATTGCCACTTTCTGATTATTGGTTTCTCTTCGCTAATCTCAGAAACTCAGAGGTATATTCATTCACACTCTTCATTCCCTGTGTACATCTTTGATAAGTTTTAAACATGTATTGTTCATAGTTAGGGTAAAAACCTATCTCTTATCAGTTGCTTCATTCGTCTTTATGTTTGAACTGGGTGTCGACCTTCCCTCAATCTCGTCTCTCTCAAGCGCTCCCACCAAACAGATGCATCGTTCTTCAATCTGTAAGCCACTAACTTGACTTGTCGTTCATATGGGATCTCCATGTATTCGAAAAATCGATCAACCTCAGTGATCAAGTCTAGGAATCTCTCAATATCAAGATCTCTACTAAAGGTAGGAATATCTACCTTTAGTTTATACTCATTGTTGCCCCAATAGTTGTGCTGATGCGCATTCCTCCTAACCCCTCTACCACCAAGGTTAGCTATCAAGGTTTTCCTCTCGATAGAAAACTTCCAATAGCAAGAGAGACAAGAGCAAGACAAAGAAAGAAGTAGTACAAATCACATAGCGGAGGCTCGACCAAGATCATCCTCTTCATCGCTATCTTCAATCACTGGTCTTCTAGGATTAACAAGAACATGATTAATGGGTGGTTGTCCCGCTTCATCTTGATTCACCCCATTATTCAGGTTCTTGTCATCATTAACTCGTAATAAGACGCCTAATTCGTTATTGATTTGCTCCAATTGCTGCTAGATGTTACGAGTTACTTCTTGTTGTTCTTTGATTGCTCTCCAAACCGTGGACAACCCCTAATCTCCATCATGAGGCTGGTTCCTACCGTTATCTTTAAGATTGACCATCTGATTGGTTGATTAACCACTCTATAACCACCTGACCAGCATGTAACGCATGTGTAAAGAAAACACACAAAGAAACCCTTAAAACAATAAGTTTTAAGTACCTTTGAGAGAACAAACTTCAACGACCAAAGCTGGACTCTCAACTAGGCGCAAGAACTGAAGCTGCTTGTTGGAAAAAATCGAACTGGTTTACTGGAATTTATTGAATAATAAAACTGATTACAACCCCTAACTTCTAGGTTTATTTATATAGTTTGTCTAATTCATCTAATACTTGTAAATAAAATCTAACTAGAATGCTAATAAAAATAAAATCCTAATCAAATATGAAGTATAATTCTAAATCAAGTAGAATCCTAAAACTTATGAAGTTTTGCTACTGTTTCGCTTCTATTCTGGGCTGCCCGATTTAGGTTAGGTCGGCCTTAGGCTGGGTCTTGATCAATGACCGTATCATCATACAAAGAAATCTCACCATCTTCCTCTCTAGTAGCCTCCATCTCCCTAGCAACATCTACTTCCTCTTCTTCTAGCCCTTCTATCTGCAGCAGTTGTCTCCAACATTGGTGGCCAACCCATGCTTCTTCCCATGCCGGAAACATAACCCTAGTTGCCTCTTTTGCTCTATGGTTAGAGACTTCACCAGAGTTAGATTTAGTGAAGTCTTTGGCAACACATTTCTATTATGTAAAACCTAATTAACAGCCTTGGATACTCCTCCACCCCTTACTAGTGGACTGCTTGTAGTCAAAGCCCTTTGGTACCACTCGATGCTTCCTAAAAATTGCCTCTAGGGCTAATTCCTGCAGTTTGGCTCTCTGCAACCTGCCTAATGGTGGTGGGTTGCATCATTTTGACTGTTGGCCTTAGCTCATTGTTTAATCCACTGATGAAGCTAGACACAAAAATAGGATTTGTCTAAGGTGGGATGTGGAATAACTAGCAACAACTTTAGCTCTTCAAATTTGAATAGATATTCATCCACCATACCCTCCTGCTTCAACTTGTTGAATTCTTCAATAACGTCCATCATATTTCTTTCCCGAACCGCATACAGAAGTCTTCTACAAAGTACAAACTCTGACCAACTCAATTCTGTCCTCCTCCCACTCCATCCTTGAAATCATACATCCGTGATGTCATTAAGATAAGTGGCTGCCAAGTTCACCTTCTCTCCTTCCGCCACTCTATAATGGTAGAAAAACCGTTTACATCTTCGTATCCACCATCTTGGTTTGTCTCCTTCAAATACCAGAATGTCTAGTTTCGATATTAGAGTATGGTATGGGTTTGCATAGGCTTCTCTTGTCGAGGATTCTGGCACCAATTCCACCTGCTCCTCTGTTTCTATCGGATTAGTAGTACGTTGCTTGACTCGAGTCCGGTCAGGAATCGGAGCCGTGTTGGTCCTTGGTGGGAAGTTTGCCGACAGGCTTGTGTTAGGAATTCGAGGGAACAAATTTAGGACGGTGCTTAGTTGCTGTCCAAAACTAGAGAATTCTTCTCGGAGACTAGATAAGTCCTCTCTCAAATTCCTTTCCACCGCCATCGTCTCGACTCTGCTTTGATTCATTTCCTCTTGAGTCTGACGGAGGCTGAGTTCTCCAATCTCTCCTCTATTTGCTCTTGGTTATGTCGAAAGCCAATCTCCATTGCATCCAACCAATCCTCCAATTGCTTCATTCTTGTTCCTTCCCATCACTTAATTCACTTGTCACCTTTGACTAATTAGCTACTCAATTTGTCGGATCCAATTGGTAGAGGTAGCCGATCATAATTATGTAAACTCTGATTGCCTTCGCTTAGTTAACTTCCAATTCACTAGATCCAATCAGCGATTGTAATTGCACTGAACTTTGATTGCTTAGAATCTGTTGCTCACCGGAAATACTCGAAACCATATGGCCGGGGATTGCCTAGCTTTGATACCAATTGTCAGATCTTCGGATTTGACAAAGGGTATTTGAGATGAATTTTGGGAATTAGTGGGAATTGGGCGGGAAAGAGATTGAGAGAAAGAAAAAACAATAAAAGGAGGGAGAAGATAAGGTTTGAGAGAGGAAATTAAAGAGAAAAGAGTTGGATGATATCATTCATGAATCCCCATCCTCTAGTTGTTGCTTATTTGTAGCCTCATAACCTCAATCATGCACCCATGTGTGGTACAACTGGTAAGCATAACCGCCTCTATAGCTAAGGACAAACAACTATAATAGAAAGGAAAAGAAAATTACAATTACAGCTCTTGGGACATGACAAACTTGTCGGACTAGATAGAGATAATTGTCTTTGATAATTATCTTCAAGCTTGGATATCTCAGGCCATGCCTAGGTTCTCCGAAATTAGGACTCGAGAGTTAGATTTTATGAACTTATACTTTAAATATAGGCTGGATAAGAGGACATGTGTCATCTCTCTGTTGCTTGTCAATGGGGACACACGACAATATGAGATTGGTTGTCTTTTAGGGATAAGTTAGTATGTATCCTCTTTCACTATGCTTATTGGAGAAAGTTAATGAAGTTACCTTATAATTTAGTTAAAAGCAGAACTTTTTCCTTGATTGATGCTGTGAGTGTAAGTTTGCATGCAATTCATACTTGATCTTTATCTGCTGGTTGAGGAGTCTATTACATAGCTTGATCGTGCCCCATGGGAACGATCTGTTGTCTTTTTATACATTGTGTTGTATTTTGAGGGGAGAAAGTCATCTAATATTTTATTCACAATAAGGTATATATATATACACACACACACATTACTCCCCCTCAAACAGGCGCATATATATCATCTGCATTTTGGTCCAAATGTAGGCAAGCCTTTGACCCCAAAATGCCTTGGTAAGAGATCAGCTAGTTGTTTATTAGAGCCAACAAATGAGGTACTAATTTTCCCAGAAATCAACTTTTGTCTCACAAAGTGACAATTTATCTCTATGTGTTTGGTTTGCTCTTGAAAAATTGAATTAGAAGTACTATGAAGAGTTGCCTGATTATTACAAATAAGTTGTATAGGCTCTGAATTTTCAAATTTCAGCTTCGTAAGAAGTTGCTCGAGCCAAATTAACTCACATGTGGCTAAAGCCGTGGCCCAATATTCTACTTCTGCGCTAGATATAGTCACAACATTTTGCTTCTTACTCTTTCAAGACACCAAATTTCCTTCTACCAGGATACAATAACCTGAGATAGAACGCCTATCTATAGGACAACTAGCCTAATCTGCATCAGTATATCCAACGACTTGCTTGTGTCCTTCATTCTCAAACAATAAGCCTTTACCAGGAACACTTTTAATGTATTTCAAGATATGCAATAAAACGTGTCAGTGACTATCACAAGGGGAGTCTAAGAATTGACTTACCACAGTAACAACAAAAGAGATGTTTGGCCATATAATGGTGAGGTAATTAAACTTCCCAACCAATCTCCTATATAGGGGCAGAGCCAGAAATTTTTATTTGGGTGGGAAAAAATTAAATATTAAAAATAATTTAAAATAATATAATATTAAAAAATATATTGATAAATTATTATAATTGTTCTAGACCTATTTTTATATTTTGATAACGTTGTATAATGACATCATTATTAATTTCATTAAATATATCATTTTCAATATATACAACTAAATTGTCATTCAACCATTAATCTCTAATTCGATTGCGCAGTTGTGTCTTGACAAGTTTACAACAACAACAACATATCCAGCCGTTATCTCACTATATGGGGTTGGCTACATGAATTCTAGACTTCTATGTGGGTTACATCCGAACAGATAATTTGTCTAGAATTCATATTTGGATTTGACTAGGTTTTACCCTGGCTGTCGGCTACCTAACGCAACCCTCCTCCTTTATCCGGGTTTGGGATCGGCAGTGGATAATATCTCCTGGCGGAGTAATGATGAAATGAAGTTTGAACACCATCTTCACATAGAGAAATTTCATGAGATGGTGGTGAATGAGGATAATTGATATAGTTGTGTTCCATAACTTAGTTGACATGGTGAAACCAACAAGTACAATATGGAAAATTTCATGAGATGGTCTTGACAAGTTTCATGGTAGAAAATGCTCTTTTTACTATAGCAGTAGCAACAGGAAAAATTAAAGCTAGTGTCACAAGTCTGCAAACTAATGGATACACATCATTTTTCTTCGTCACTACTAACTTTTGTGCAATATTACTAAGGTCTCGTAATCCTTCAAAAACACTTTGATTTAAATTTCATCTGTCCAAATATAGAGATTACAAAGACAAACTATGAGCGATGAGACCTAGACAAGTAGAAATAAAAAACACTTTTAATCCACATTCCACATCATTCATTAACAAATCAAAATTAGGAAAATAAGCTAAATCACTTTTTATCTACTTTAAAAGCATCAAAATGTCAAAAACTAAATGAACTAATAAGGAGATTTTGCCTGTAGTTAGGGGTGTTAAAAAAAAATCGACAAACCGCAAAAATTGATTACACCGCGAGGTTTTTTGGGCGGAGCGGTTCGACATAGTTTGAGAAATCTTCAATCCGTGTGATTTACGGTTTGATGATTTCTTAGTTTGATTAAAAATCGAACAACCTGAGTAGTGTACTTATCAAAATTAAAAAAAATTGAAAACCCATCTTCAACACTCCCTAACTTGTTAACAAAATTTGAGAGATAAAAAGAAAATGTCAAAGAAATTTGAGAGATAAAAAGAAGCCAGAATGCAGACCCAAAAAAATAAAAATGGAGGAAGGGTTAGAGAATGTGAGAAGGAGAGATGATATTTATGATGAATTATAATTATAAGTAAAATTACCATAATAACCTAAATCTTTAAAATTTTTTGAACCAAAAGATTAGTTGGGGGCAAAAATGTAAACTTAAACTAAATATAAGAAACTTTTAAAAAAATTTGTTTAAGCCTGGTTTGGGGGGGGGGTAACCAACCCCCTTGCCCCCACAGTGGATCCACCCCTGCTCCTATATTGCCAAGGATCCTCAAATGGCTCCTCCTGTCCTAGTACAAGTTTAACATTAGGATCCATATGAGTATCTATAGGTCGGGAATCAAGTATACTAGTCTCTTCGAAAATATTTAAGGCATACTTCCTTTGAGAGATGCACATACCATGGGTAGATTGAGCTACCTTAATACCAAGAAAATACTTCAACTTGTCCAAATCCTTGGTCTGAAAATGAGAATGCAAATGAGTATTCAACTGCTTAATACCAACTTCATTATCTCCTATAATAATGTTGTCATCTACATACACCAACAATAATATGACTCCACTAGGAGAATGGCGATGGAAAACATAATGCACTTCATTTCTACTCATACCAAAAGACTGGATGACAGAACTGAAGCGACCAAACCAACATCGAGAAGATTGCTTTAGGTCATGTAAGGACTTCTTCAGGCAACATACCAGTCGAGACTTCCCCTGAGGAACAAAATTTGGAGGTTGCTCCATATACACTTCCTTGTGAAGGTCGCTATGAAGAAAAACATTTTTAATATCTAGCTGATAAAGAGATCATTACTGAATAATGGTCATAGTAAGAAAAACACGAACATAAGGAATCTTAGTCACGGGAGAAATGTATCACCATAATCCAAGCAAAAAATTTGAGTATAGCTTTTAGCAACCAATCAAGCCTTTAGACGATCAATAGAGCCATTCGGACCAACTTTTAACGGTAAACACCCTCCGACAACCAACAGTAGACTTTCTCGAAGGGAGAGGAACGAGATCCCACGTCTCATTAGCCCACAAGGCAGACATCTCATCCATAGTATGTCTCCACCTAGGGTGGGAAAGAGCTTTAGCATCTGTCTTATTAGGAATAGAAACAGAAGAGAGCATATACAAAAACATAATGAATAGGTGACAAACGGTGATAGCTCACAAAAGTATAAATGGGATGAAGATTTCAAGTTACCATGGCGAACAAAAGCTTGGTCAGAGTTAGAGGGAGACGGATAATGGCACCAACTGGAGGAAGACATGAATATGAAGGAATACCTTCATCGGCAATAGGAGGAGCTAGAGGTGGAGGCACTGGTGGAAGCTTAGAACGATGCTTATAGGTTTGAAGAGGAACATGAACAAGAACTGGGACTAGAGGAGGAAACAAAGGGACAGGAAGAACCTCATGAAGGGAGGAATAAGACCCATCAGATGAAGAAGAGAAAAAAAGTTGTAGACTTAAAAGACTGTGACATCAGAAGAGAGAAAGTATCTACCAAGTTCAGGGGAGTTGCATTTATATCCCTTCTGATGACGAGAGAGTAGCCTAGAAACACACTTGATCTATCGAGGGGATAATTTATCACGACCAAGGGAAAAAAGATGGATAAAATAGGTTGTGATCCAAAGACATGAAATGGGATAGGATAGATGGGATCACGAGAAAAAAGTAAGGTGTGTGGAATGACCCCATTTAAAATAGTGGATGGCATTCGATTGATTAGATAACTAGAAGTGAGAAGAGTGGCATCCCAAAAAACAACTAGAATATGCATGTGAAGGAGAAATGTCTGAGCAGCCTCAATGAGATGACGGTTTTTACATTCAACCACCCTGTTTGTTGCAGAGTATAAGGACAAGAACTAATGAACAATACCTCGAGATCAGAGAGAAGTCTGAAATGCATGAGAACAATATTTCTTGGCATTATCGCTGCGAAGGATCCGAATGGTACGATCAAATTGAGTAGAAATTTCATTACAAAAGGAAGTGAATAAAGATTACAATTTAGTATGATCTTTCATTAAATAAAGCCAGGTACAAGGAGAATGATCATCAATGAATGTAACAAAATAGAAGAACCTTGTTTAGACTTGACTCTACTAGGACCCCAAATGTCAGAATGCACAAGATCAAAAGGAACATCAGCTTGTTTATTAAAATGACTAGAATAAGAAGAACGAACATGTTTGCCTAGCTAACAAGACTCGCATTCTAGAACAATCAATGAAGACAAGGAATGAATCATCTGTCAAAGAGTAGATAGATGAGGATGACCAAGCCAAGAATGAATTTGAAGAGGAGATGCCCTTGTAGTAGCACAAGAAGATGCCATAGATGGCGGCAGGGCAAGATGGTAAAGTCCTTCAAACTCACATCCAGTGCCAATCATTCGTCTCGTACCCCAATCCTGCACAAGAACAAAATCATAATCAAAGATAACATGACAATTCAAAGTATGAGTGAGATGACTAATAGAAATGAGACTTATGAGCAACTAGGAACATGTAAAATAGAGGTAAGAGAAATAGATGGAAGAGGATCAGCTCTATCAATACTAGTGGGAAGGGTTTTAAACCCATTAGCCACGAGGAAGGGATGTAGAGGAATCAAAATGAGAGAATAAAGATTTATTACCAAAAATATGCTCAGAAATAGCATAATCAAAAATCCAAGGACTAAGTTGAGCATGAGTAAGACGTATATGAGGAGTGCTAGTGGGTGACCGAGCAAAAGAGAGATCCCTGGGCAATAGAGGCTATGGGGGATGAGGCTTGCCAAGCTGCTTGAAATTGACGATATTTAGCCAACTCCTCAGCAGAGATTGTATATTTAGAAACTGGTCGCTTAGTATGAGGGGCATAAGGTACCACAGATTGTGTCTGCACCCCTAGGAATTGCAACTTTGGCCTTGGGAGGTCGACTATGGAGTGCATAACATGTATCCTTATAATAATTAGGGTGACGACAATAATTACAATAAGGGTGCTTACCACTGTGACCACGCTTAGCATCTCTACCACGGCCACCTCCAGGTCCAATCTTAGAGGAAGATCTAGGAGTTTGAGAGACAAGTATAGATCGCTTTCCAACTGAAGCCTCAAAAAAAGTTGTGCATTATGAAGGATTTGGGCAAACACCTCTTTCATGGTAGTTATAATGGGACTACTTAGGATTTGAGTGCGAATATCCTCCATATCGGGCCCAAGGCCTGCAAAGGTAAGCACCATAAACAATTTCTCTTTACTTCTTCTGCTTATTGAGATCAACTGTAACTGGGAGCATAGCGTTAAAATCTGTCACAGCAAACTGAATGAGCCAAGTAAGTAGGCACATTTGAGCCCCCCTTCTGAATACAGAACAAATTACTAATGATAATGTATAAACGTACAATATCATTAGTATATAGTTGTTGAGCATGAGACTAAATATTGAAACAATTCTCATAAACATGAAATAAGGCGATCCCATACAGTCCTGTATGCTTCGGCGATGTCAGAAAGCTTTGTAGTCAAATAGTCACTAATACCATGCTTGCGAAACCACATTTGAACTGACGCTGACCATGACATATAATTCTTATCATTCAATTTTTTAGTGGTAATTGCTATAATACCAGAAAAAGATGGTATAGGTACATGAACGGTCACAAGTACAATCATAGTTGAAGAGGAACTCACCACTCAATGATTTGAAGAGGCCATAGTGCAAGATCCAAGCCCAACCAGCAATAGTACAACCCCGATCTGAATAAAAGAAAAAACAGATCTGAAGCTATGCAACCAGATCTGAAACTACAAAACCCAGATTTGAAACCAGATAACTGCTGCAAACCAGATCTATAACTGTAAAGCCCAGAGCTGGTTCAGGAGGCTAACAATGATCGAAGTGGCTGACGGTGACGGCGGAAATGTGAGATCTGAGAGTCGCACCAGAAGGAGAAACAGATGCGAGATTTGAGAACTGCGCTGGAAGGAGAAATAGGCGCGAGATCTGAGAGTCACCGGTTGAGATCTGACAAATCAGAGAGGAAACGGTCAAGATTTGACAAATCAGGGAAGAAACGACGAGATGTTGGCAGTCCACGGAAGATGTTGTGGTTGCCAGTCGAAAAGCTCGCAGATGAGGCCTGTATGGCTTGCTGGTAGCCGATGAGAAGATGGAAGGATGACACTGGTAGGAATGATGGCGGTGGCTAGAACTAGGGTTGGGTTAGGGTTTTTTCTAGTGGCTCTGACACCATGTTGTATTTTGAGAGGAGAAAGTTGTCTAATATTTTATTAACAAGAAGGGGTGTGTGTGTGTGTGTGTATACCAATTTTACAAGGTACAACCATAGGACAACATACCTTCCTAATATATATGTACAACACTATCTAAGATATATAATATATATGTACAACATTAGTTCTAACACATTGCGCACAGCTGGCTTGTGTATTTGTGTGTGCGTGTGGGTCTGTGCATGTGCTGGAAATCATATCCTTTATATAAAATCTATATTTGGAGAGATCAGTATTCATCACATGCTCTAGAATCAAGTACAGCATATGAAGAGGATAGCAATAGGGCAAATTATTTTCTGTGCTATATCATTGTCAATTTCTGCTTTGATCCATAGGGACCTGGTATTTATCTCTTGACAATTTCCAAACGGTCAACTATACCCTGAATGCCATTATTCTGATAAGGGTTATTCGGGCAGGTATCTGAAGCTTCTGTTAGCAGAAACCGCAGCACTATCATTGTTCCTGCAGGAAGTGCCCGGGAAGAAGGGTGGGCAGCATTCAGGAACATCTTGGCCGAGATAAATGAAGCATCGAGGGTTTTTCTCCTGCCTAATCAGGTGCTTTTCATCACAAGCACCGATTCATGCCTCATGCCTTAAATCTTATTCAAAGTTTCACCTCATTAATCATTCCTTTTTTGGCTATCTGTCTACAAACAGAAAAATTCTGAAACCTCAGAACGGCTTGTTGGACTATCAGATGATGTGGGGGCTGGATTCATATCCGGGCACAGCTCCCAACCTGTCCCAGCAGCTGAACTGAATGTGGAGAGGTCAGTTGATTTGCCGGCGTTGGATGAAATTGGTAACTTGGCAGTTTCGAAGGTGATCAGGGCTGATCAAAAGAGGTTCTTCTTTGATCTTGGGAGCAATAACAGGGGCCATTTCCTCAGAATTTCCGAGGTTCGACTTACAGTGCTTTCTGAGATAGAGATAGAGATGAGATGAATTCTCCTTATAAAAGCTGTTTCTCGGTTAGTTATCATTAACCGCGGGTGTCTCTGGAAGTGCATGCAGGTGGCAGGGTCTGATCGGTCGTCCATAATTCTGCCGCTGTCGGGGCTGAAACAGTTCCACGAAATGGTGGGTCACTTCGTAGACATCACCAAAGATCGAATTGAAGGAATGGGGAGCGCAAATGTTAGGACAGTGGAGCATCCTCAAAGATGATAATAATGCGCCAACACTGGAGGGAGGTTGGGGGGGGGGGGGGGGGGCTTTGGTGTGATAAAAGTTGCAAGAATAAAAGGCCCTTTTGATCCAGACAGACAGACAAGACATCGCCATTTGCATGCATTATTGCATATTGTGTTAGCTTTGGTTTTTTGTTTTTTGTTTTTTTTTTAAATAATTTAATTTTATTTTTCTGTGTCATTTTAGTTTGATCATCAGAGGAAGAGGATATTTGGGAAGTTAGTAGCTTGGTGTCAAGGGTTGATTTGAAAGAAGGAATAAATGTGGGAAATAAACAAAAAGGCGTGCTGTAATTTGTCTCAGTAGCAGCTTTAGTACATTAAAGGGTGGTGGAATATGCGTTGCATTTTTCCAGTTGTAGCATAATTGCTACTGCGGGAAAATAAAACTAATAATGCAGCTTCTCTGGTATATTCAGGTTTGGTTGTAGTAATTATGATTGTTTGCTTAATTTAATATATATATATATATTGTGAATTTCTCTCTCTCTCTCTCTCTCTCTCCACTTTTTAATTGCAATTGATAAAGCAGAGAGACTCAAAACGATTTGAGATATTTAAGTTACTCCAACTAGTGTTTATAAACTCTGGGCTATATTGACAGTATATAGTAATTTGTTTTTCACACATTTTTAATTTTAAAATTTATTCATTTAATTTTTAAATTTTATTCATGACACTTGATATTAACGTCGTGCATTTATTGAATTTTGTGTTTTTGACTTGAATATTCTCATAAATTTTTACTCGTCTAACCAATCTCTCAAGTTGAAATAGTAAGGACATCCTCTGCGAAATAAATGATATTAATAAACTAAATTAAGATAAATTTCTTAATATATGTTTAATTCAGTTAAATTTAATATAAAATAAAAAATAAAATTTAAAAATTATGGTTAGATGAAATCTAAAACTGACGATTGGTCTCCTTGCTCCTTCATTTTCTCCTGAGGTTTACTGGAGCTTATTCCATCAATGACAGATAGTTTGTTTTAATTTTTGTTTTGTATTAAATATAACTTAATTTAATAGAATAATTTAATTTAAAATAGTTTATTTAACTTCATTTTTCACAGGTTTTACCATTTAGAGGGTGTTTTGGAAGGGGGGGGGGTGTTTGAGAATGTTTCCGTATTGATTTGATAAAAATAAATGTTTTAAAAGTGTAAAATTAATTTATTTAATGTTATTAATAATAAAGAGAATTTTGTAATTAATGTTGAAAAATTTAGAGATGCATGAAATAAAATTTAAAAAATACACCAACTAATTGATTAAAATTTAGAGGTTGGACAGTCAATTTACCCAAAACTTTGTTGTCTGATGCATGCCGAAGAATTATGAGAATATTATCCATCTCCTTAGGTGATTGATTAATGATTACAATGAATTTTAGCATATCTATATATGTATTTGACAATATAAAAATATTATTAATGCACCATTTTAATAGTTTTTCTCTATATTAATGCTATCTAGCAATATCATTTTATTTGCCCACATTATTATACTTTTTATAAGAAAATTTTATGGTATTTGATATATTCAGGTCCATTCGCAATAAAGCCCAAAAGGTTGGGCCACCAACAAGAGAATATGAAACCTAGAAGGAAAGTAGGCCTTGCGCAATAGGCTCTAG
Source organism: Diospyros kaki (assembly GCA_036245055.1). NCBI lineage: Eukaryota > Viridiplantae > Streptophyta > Magnoliopsida > Ericales > Ebenaceae > Diospyros > Diospyros kaki. Next base: position 25,907,105 of record BSEG01000002.1, read on the forward strand.
AAAATCATCTTGAGCGATTCCCTCAGATGGTCATGTAACTGAAGATTATTCTCAATTCTGCAAAAGGAAAGAGTATAGTGTCTCCGAGTGCTAAGTTTCTCGAAGACAGGTATGTAGATTTGTGTCCCCGGGGCATAAATCCAGGATATTTATAAGCTTTGATGGCCAGGCCACTTGGCAAGGCAGGACACGTGGCATGCTCGGGTGGATCGAATCTTCGAGTGAAAAATCTATAGATGAGGCCGGAGGGCCTGAAAGTACCATCAGGAAAAGGATACTCGAAGAGTATCCCTCGAATGAGACTCCCTTGAAGACTCTTCAGGTCTTCGAGATTCAAGGGTTGACCCCAAATACTTTTCTGGATAAGTCTTTGGGCTTAAGGGCATTTCAAGGGACTTTTCCCTAAAAATTCTTCAGAGTTATCGGGTGACTTATGCCTAAAAGACTCTTCGAGGTCTTTCAGGTCTTTAGCCTTCTTTGATACTTCATTGGGTTTTGGTTAGGTTTTGCTAGGTTATCCCACAACAATGGCTCACCACTCTTGCCTTTGGCTACAAGGCAAAGGGAAGAGTATAGTGTCCCCGAGTGCTAAGTTTCCTGAAGACAGGATGCAGATTGGCTAATTTTAAAGAAAATTTGCACTAGCTTGAGTCATCGGACGACATCTTCGGATAACTAGGTTCACACGCGTATAATGATGACTGACGATTCGTCTTCTGAAGACACAACTATAAATAGTGGTCATCCCATGCGGGTCACACCTTTCACCTTGAGTTACCTGAAGACTTTGTTGTCATTTGAATTACCCAAAAACTCTTCCGACTCACCTGAAGACTACTACGAACACATGGACCCTTATGAAGACTATTGACTTTTTCAAAGACTTTCCTCTCAAAGACTTTTCAATTTACAAGGTAATACACATGGCATCCTCTCAACCAATACCTAGGCCGTGAGAGGATACATTGGGTGCAACCATAATAATTATATCTCCGAGATTGCAATTGTCGGTGTTAAGGAGTAAGGATGTTAGGGAATTTGTGTGAGCGTTTAGAATCTCGATCTCATGGTTACCAAGAAAACTTCATAAGAATGAATTCACGGCCATTGTCGAATGCTTGAGGTGGCGATCCATAGTGATAGTTTGAGGGCAAGACTCAGACTTTTGTTGCACCTGTTTGGGATGAAATTTTTGAAAGAAGAGATACTGACACCAACCTAGCTGCACCCAAATGGCTAGGCTGTGTTAGTGGGATTTTCCTTACTCATTAGTTAAGGAACGCAGGGTGGAGCCTATGACCACTTTATTCAGATGCTTCTACCATGTTTGAACCATGAAGAGGGAAAAGGGGTTCACGGTGCTACAAAATACAGTTAATAAGGTGAAATTATTCAAAGTTGCGCCACAAAAGTTAGATTGCTTTGAAACTAAATGGTTAGTGGTTTGACCACCTTTAAGTTGGAAGTGAAAGGATGCAACGATTGCACGTGCTAACGCTTAGTTGTAGATGTAAGAATACAAAATCGATTTTTAAACTTTTTCAAAAACCAAATAAATAAGTAGCGAAAATGGATCGTTTCTTGCAAGACATAGTGATAGTAGCCATATGCATATAACAAAACCATATATTATGGAAATGCAATAAACGATAACTTTTACTTCAAGCTCAAAGAGCACGTCGGTTGCTTCTGTTGCACAGATGATCTGAACACTTTGGTCTCTCGATTGAGCTCCCACAATCTCATCACGTACCAACTCATGAACTAGCTTCCCGAATCAACTTTGGTACCTGTTCTTGGCTGACAAAGCCTCCCCCACAAGCGTAGGGGACCTAGTGAGTCCATTCGTAGGCTTCCCTAGAACCTTTCACTGGACCTGTGTTAGGACCATCTAAAACGAAGGTGAAAAGGAGCTGAGATTGTTCTTCTAATGGGTTGTTCATGTCATGGACTTGTAGTGGGATATAATAAAAGGGGTTGAGCTATAAATTCACCACTAACAACTCTTGCTAGACAGCCACTGGAAGCTCGTCAAAAAACACAATCACTGTCACCACTAGCAACTCTTGTCGTCATAGTTGGTAGAACTGTTGAAGAATGAACCACGACTACCACGGCCTTCCTACTACAATACACTGTCGGCCACTGGCTACCACGTCAGTCACCACTGCAATAGAGACGACGAACATCTTCACTAGAAAACTGTTGTTGTTTGATTAGTGGTTGATTTTGTTAAATTCTAATATCTATTTGCCCCCACTGTGACCATATTTTAGGGCTTAAATTGAATATTTACATACTTTTATGTTACTTGCAGGCCTATACGAGCAAAAGATAAGTAAACAACAACTTGGGCTATATTTGGAGCATTTTTGGAGAATTCTAAGAAAGGTATCCGAATATGAGGATCAAGCATTCGGATACCTCAAGCCATATTTGGATACATCTCAAGGATATTCGGATATGAAACATGTAGTCTATTTGGATACATGGGAAAGCACATTCAGATTCAAGAGATGAATGAAGATGTATTCAGATGCAGGCTACATATTCGAATATAAGAGAGTTTCAAGAAGCCCATTGGGATGCTAAGGATTACATTCGGGTGATAAAAGCATAACAAGAAGAAGGCTTCCAATTTGCATTCAGATGATAGGACTCTAGCATCTGAATATAAGGAAGAACCCAAGTTAAGCATTCAAATGTGGTAGCACTCATTCAGATGTGCAAGCTCTCATTCGACTGCTATTAGGCATATTTGAAAGCCAAAGGGAGATAACTGCAGAATCAAGAAGAGAAGCCAAGGTACCCATTCGAATGCATCACTTAACATTCGAATACAAGACACAAAGATTAACCCAAGCCATCCAAATGTCACATGATGTATTCTAATATCAGAGACAAGACTTGCGTGACACATCCGAATACCATGCAACACATTCGGATGTGTCAAGACCATTTCAGAGATTCTTGTGCAAATGAATACAGTGGCACGAGCTGTAAATTCTCATCCAACCATGGGCTGATTTCGGAGGAAGATTTTATAAATTCCCATGGGCATTAATCATTGGGGGGGGGGGAATCACGAAGAATTCACAACAAATTTCTAATTAGGGTTTTTTTTTTTTTTACTTTATGTATTTCATTTCCATTCTGTTCTTGCTTTCTTTAGCTTCTGTATTAGCTTAGAATTAAATTTTCAATACATAGCTATGTTCTGTTCGCGTTCCATGTCCCGCTGTTCTATTAAATTAAGTTAGCATTTACATTTCTTTATTTACTTTACTATTCCTTTAATGCAATCACTTTATTGCTTCAACATTCACTTTACTCTCCGTTTTCTGTTTAATTTATTCAGTAGTTAGTCATTTACAGTTTCTGTTTACTTTGTTTCATTTGGTAAGTCATTTACTGCTTCTATAAGTTCATTTCTATTTGATTAGTAGTTGGAGATGTGTGGCTAAGTTTGAACTTAAGGCAAGGCAAGGACTGTGTTTAATGTCGCTGTTTGCCCAAGAGAGCCAAACTCCTAATGAATTAACAATATTTTGATTTCATTTGAGCATTGTGTGTAAATTGAATCTTTGGGTTTGGATTGGAGCATAAGGCCAACTTAGAGTCTCCATGCCATGTATGGAGGTTATTAGAATTGGAAATGTTTTCATACTCAAACTCAAATGATAATTTGAATCTTCAATTTTTGTTTGGTAATTATAGTCCACGTTATGGTAATTACTTAATTTAGACTCTCTCATGCCATGTATGGAGAGTGTTTAACCTAGAACTATCATTATCTTGGAATTGTGGTCACTTGCAAATCTCAAATGTGTGTTAATTTCATTTCAAGTTATGGTAGTTGCTTAAATTAAACTCTCTCATGCCATGTATGGAGAGTGCTTAATCTAGAACTATTATTATCTTGGAATACAATTAATAGCATACCCTCAATTTTAAATAGAATGATCTATTTGGGAAATCAGTGGGCTGGTGCAGAAATTGTCTTGGCCTAATATTACCTTTATTCAGCATCAGTTAAGTTTATTTTTATATTCAGTATCAGTTTAGTATGATTCTTGCATTCAACTTACTCCATATTTTGTTTAACCAAAATTTTTTGGTGTGTTTATTTTTTTCCATAAATAATCTCCCAATGAATAGACCTAGACTCTTCTAATAATTAAATTTGCACTATACCTTCACTCATACATTGGAGAGTATAAGTGTCTCACCCACATTAATAATTAATTAAATTTCTGATTGCAGGGTAAGAGTCGCAGCACTATCGGTTCTTCGAGCTTCCATTTTTCGACCACAAGCTTATGTCCGTCCCTTGAGCAGTCGATGACTACAACTTCTTGCAATTTGTCTTCTTCTCCAATCTGTTATGTCTCTGTTACTAATATATATATATATACACATATCTCATATACATATATTTTTTCACCATGAACAAAAAATTGAATGATGCTTGCTGCCCAACGCTGCACTGCTTATGCCCTTTACAAATAAATATATATATGAGATGGAGAACGATGTAGCTGAATGGATTGAGGGAAGAAGAATGAAGAAGATGGAAAGGAAGGCGCTCGAAAATGGAAGGGGGGGTTCTATTGCCTTCTTAATAATAAAAATAATATATATTAATATAACACAAACACACATTTGAGTCTCGACATCCAAAGAGAGGGGGGAACTTTTCTCCCCCTTTTCAATTTCTTCTTGTAGGTACAATCGTGCATGTGCAACAACCCATTGCTCCCACCAATTTCAACTAATTATTTATAATACATGTATAACAATTATACACATAAATATTATATAAAAATTAATTACACACTGAGAACATTTCTCATAATAAATATCTTGCTAAAAACCTCATTAACTCTTAATGATGTTGTTATCAACCATTAACTCTTAATGGTGGAATAACAGTCTACCAGTTTAGATTCACTAATCTAGCACATTACCTACTTGCGGTGTGACCTTCTAGGTTCACAACCATGTAGCAATCATGACACGTCAACTCTTGACGTCGATCGAACACTTCGATCTACTAAGATGATCTCTCCATCTCCTCAAAGTATCTTGAAAGATCCTGAGTATCCTCTAACCAGAACTCAAGATTATCATAATGGTAATAAAGTTAGAGCTTCTTGTAAACCTATTTGGGCTCTTGATTACCATGCACATAGTCCCTTCACTGACTAAAATCCTGACTGAGTGAGAGCCATGGACCAACTAAACTCATTGAACTAGGTAACTATGAAAGATCCAATTTGGGTGATTGAGATGACACATCAGAACTCCTTCCGACATTAGAAACTATTTCCAATCATGTGTGACTTGGCCAAGGACTCCTACAATCACTAACTGACCGAGATCACATAAGATGTTCACCCCCATTTGATGGAGGACAGTGGATTCTGTAACACCCCGTTTTTCTCTTACCGAGCGTGTCACTATGTTGGGGCCCAAAATATGCGTAAATTATTTTTTTCTTTCTTTCTCGGTACATAACTTAACCTTAAGTACCGAATTCCAAACAAAATCCCCAGCAAATCATTAAAAATGCGGAAGCGATAATCGAAACCTGATATGGTACATAATCAATTCACTTTATTCATAACATAAGAATTCGTACCGTAGTTAACATCATATCCTCAATATTGAAATGCATAAATACATGGAGATTCCATAATATTCTAACAAGACTAATCATCAATAAAACATCAGCTAAAATATATCTGAGTCAGCTTGCTGAATCCATTGGCCACGCCATCACGTGCTGTCATATCTCAACCTGCTTCTTGCCTGAGCTTCAAGTCTAAACTGGAACATTGAATGTTTTAGGGGTATAACCCATTAGAAGATAAAACTTCTAGTGAGCATCCAAAACATATATATATATATATATGAATGCACAATGCGAACATAAACAATATTTGCCCTTAATGTAACTTTTCAGGCCCACCAGCCCAGCACGGAATCCTAGGCAAATCCCAAACCTCTACAGGATAAGCCTAACGTTATTTCATCTTTGCCCTGAGAGAATTACGGCTACACTCTGGGGGCAACATCCCATTCCCATGCATAAACATCAATATGACAATAACATCATGTCATGCAATTATCACGACTTTCAATGCAATATGACAAAATGAATATTGCATTCATAACAACATGCATATATGACAAACATATCATGAATATAAGTTCTTGTGAGAAAATCACTCACAGAACCATAGTTAGGATAGGAAAACTCACCTTTGCCCAAAAGATCAGGACACTTCGAAAAGCGTGCCTCACCTCGATATGTGTGCCCTGCCTCGATTTTTGTGCCAATTCTCAAAAGTTGCACCAATCACTTCATCTCGATTACTTCAATCATAAATATGATATTTAATCACTAAAAATTCTCAATATTCTATTTATTTTATTTTCTCTCATTTTTCCTTCTAAAAATCCCAATAAATATCATCGAGACTATTTTCTCAAATCTAATTCCACAACAATTCATAATAGACTATGAACTTCAAGGAAAAAATACTGAACTTACCTAGATGTTGTATTTTCAGGCAAAACGAGACTCTTTGATGCGAAAATCAAGACATCAAGAACTTAAACTTCAAAACTTTTTACACGGACCTCTCTAAAATATTTTTCTCTATGTTTCAAAAAAAATTTCAAAATTTTTGGACCATCTACACGCCCGCACACACCTAGGGTGAGTGTCGCATGTGAAGCACCAGCACGTGACTAGCACGCGCCGGTCGTCTTCTCCGGCGACAGTGACGCCGGCGATGCTGGTTTTTCTCCACCACTTGCAAGCCCTCTTCTAGTCGATCCTTTTGGCATGTCTTGGAGGCTGAAAGGAGCACCGAAGGGCTGTCAACCGGCCGCTTGAAGTCTCGGCCATGGCGTCCGCCTCCCATCTCCGGCGACCCTCGAAATACCTTCAAATCGCCACCAAAATAGCTCAAACCCTCCAGAATTATTCTACCTCTCATGGGCTTCGAAAGCCCCTTATTTTGGTCTACCAATTCGTTCAATAAGGCGGCCGATTTGAAGCTCAAATATGCTTAAAACCCTCGGCCACCTCTCGACTATTTATAGCCAAAATTGAGCGATGAAGCCTCCTTACCTCCCCTAGATCTTCCTTAACAGACCCTTATCCTACCGAGCAATCGATTTGTAGAGCTTTCGCCGACCGACCCACTTTCGGTCGTTTTTCTCCATTTTTTGGCCACCCATGTGGCTGTTGTCAACCACGCTCTTTCCCAAAAGTCATCCTCGACCAACCCTCGTGCCATCCCTGTGGCCAAAATCAGCCATGGCCGACCGGCCATGTGCTGGTAAAATTTCCCTATGCTGCCATTTTTGAGTTTTTACACTTTTACCCCACTAATTTTGGTTTTCTCATTTTGGCCATTTTTCACCAAGCCCCTCGACTTTTGATAATTTTCTATAAGTCCCTCAAGTCCTAAAACATCCATTTGACCTCTGAAGATTCTGAAAAAATATCATTTTGACATTTCTATGATAATTTCCAAAAACTGCACTTAGGCCTGAATCTTCGTTTTGGCCCTAAACATCTTCATTTCTTCCTGAAACCATTGAAGGGTTGTTCTTTATGAAAAACCAAAGCCCCCTCAAGCTTCTGTTGACTTCCGAGAAGTCGTCTATAACAATTCGATATTACAGCCTAATTGACAGCTGCTATTTCGTTGTACCGAAAACTATTCCCGATTCGATTTCATTCGATGCTATAAATCATATCTCAGGGTTCTCGTTAATACCACATCATTTTCCTTTGGCATCTCGGCTCCAGGGCACTCTCGGCAGTCGATTTAATCATTCATAGGGTAATAAATTACCCTTATACCCTCAATTTATCCTTAAATTTCATTTTTGCCCCAAGATAAATTACGCTTGAGTCCTTTAGAATTTCTCGGGTATTACAGATTCCATCAGCGAGCATCTGCCTCCATACACTACTGTAAAAGACCACACATAGAGCATCCTTACCTCTCATTTCAAATGGTTTTGCTTAATAGTAAATCCTTAACACCAGTGTATAAGACAAATCTATCACTTCCGGTCAAAGAACCAAATACACAATCGAAAGCCAGTAATAGATCATTAATCCTCTCAGTCATGTGATCTATTACAGGCATTACATTCAATATATGTTCAACTAACACCTACCCACATGTCAACTATTTGCATCTCATTCAATATGGAATGTGACGCACCATCCTTTATCCTTAGTATCTCATACTAATCAAAAGTAGTAGCCCATGTGTTAGTTCATAATTGATTAATTTTAGTCTCTTTCTGAGAAATCTTAGGACTAGGAATACCTTTAAGAAATCCTGTGTTATAGATCTTTTTCACATATTCTTAACAACTTAAGAATAAAGATCATCAAGATATCTAAGGACTCATTTATATATAAATGGAGAGCTATGAATGGAGATATAACCATTTAATTAACAAGCAAGATTATATCATTAGGTTCAATACTCATACTAGATGTCATCTAAATCTAGAATTAGGGTACTAACACCAACATGAGGGCATCATGATTCTAGTGCATTGCGACTATGAGGAAAACTGTGCGCAAGTGGTCAGCCATGAGGATAATGGTGTAGGAGCCCCAAGTAGACATTAATAAACTTCCCCAAGGAGGAATGGTAGTTTTGGCTAATTTACTTGTCGATGAATGCCTGATTGTGGCGGGACGGATGATGTTGAAGATAGAGGGAGATGAGGGTGCTGGCCCATCAAAACTGATAGCCTAAGATGCTAGGCCTTTGGAGTTGGCAAGTGTAATACCCGAGAAATTTTAAAGGACTCAAGGGTAATTTATCTTGGGGCAAAAATGGAATTTAAGGAGAAATTGAGGGTATAACGGTAATTTATTACCATATGGAATACTGAATCGACTGCCGGGAGTACCCTGGAGCCGAGATACCAAAGGAAAATGATGTGGCATTAATGAGCACCTCGAGATAGGATTTATGATGTAGAAAGAAATGAGATCGGGAACAGTTTTCGGTACAGCTAAAAGGGCAGCTGCCAATTGGCTGCAATACCGAATTGTCATAGACAACTTCTCGGAAGTCAACGGAAGCTTGAGGGGGCTTCGGTTTTTCATGAGGAACAACCCTTTAGAAGTTTCAGGAAGAAACAAATGGGTTTAGGACTAAAACGGAGATTTGGGCCTAAGTACAGTTTTTAGAAATCGCTAGAGGGAGGCAGAAACAAGGTTGTTTCGGAATTCTTGAGGGTCAAAATGTTGTTTTAGGTCTTGAGGGGCCTAAATGCAATAAAGGAAAGTTCAGGGGTTAAGTGAAATGGGCTAAAATGAAATAGCCAAAACTAGAAGGGCCAAAGTGCAATTAAGCAAAAGTTTGGCCAATCACCATCAAGTCTCCGGTCATCGATTTTGGCCGATCCAACCGTAGGGATGGCACGAGACTTGGTCGGGGAGGATTTTTTGTAAAGGAAGGAGGGGGCAAAGACCACTCGAGTGGTCGGATTTTGAAGAAAATCCGACCAGAATGTTGGTCGGATTGTCGCGGCCTGCAACGGGCTTCCTTGGTCAGCAAGGGTCATTTTTAGGGTCATCTAAGGGAGGTTGAGGCTGCTTAGAGGGTGTATTAAGCGACCAAAGGCAGTGGGTTGCTCGGGAAGGCCTATAAATAGAAGTGGCTGAATGCCTTCAAAATTTAATTTCTTAGATTTGCAAATTTGTGAATAAATTGAGAGCAACTGATAAGGGGCTTTTGTTTCCCATGTCCAGAGGATCATTCATGTGAAATTTAAGGAATTTTCGTTGAAAGATGAGGGAGTTATGAAGCTTCGACGGAAAATCGAGCTTCGCCGGAAAATCGGGTTGAGCAGTCAAAAAATGGCTCAAATCGACCGATTTGAAGCCATAGTCTTGTATAGGATGAAGAGAGGAAGCCATAGGTTCAAACGGGGGTCAAAACGGAGGTCGGATGAATAAGATATGGCTATTAAACGGAAGGCAGCGCAACCAGTCCGGCGAGCTGAAGGAAGAAGACGATCAGCGCGTGGGGAACACGCGCCAGCTGGGACCCGCGACTGGAGGCGCGTGGAGCATCTTGTTTGGGCGAGTGAGGGCGCGTCCGGGCTCAGAAAATTCTGAAATAAATTTCTAAATTCCTATAAAATCGAGATCTACCTCCTGTAAACAAATCAGTGGATTTGGAGTTCTCTAGGTCTCGTTTCTAGCATCAAAGTGCCTTATTTTGTATGAAAACGCAATATCCGGGTAAGTTCAATATTTTTTCTTGAAATTTAATAGCATATAATGAATTGTTGTGAAGTTAGATTTGAGGAAATAGTCTCTAAGTAATTATTGGGATTTTTAGAAGGAAAAATGAAGGAAAATGAAAGGAAATAAGAAATAAATTGAATATTGAGGATATTTAGTAATTAAATATTATTTTATGATTGAGAAGATCGAGATGATGAGATTGGTGTAACTTTTGAGAGTTGGCACGAGAATCGAGGCAGGGCACGCATATCGAGGTGATGCACGCTTTTCGAGGTGTCTTGATCTTTGATCAAAGGTGAGTGGTATTCTCACAAGAACTTATATTCATGATATGATTGTTATATATGCATGCTATTTATAAATTGCAATATTCATTTGTCATATTGCATTGAAAGTCGTGATATTTACATTGCACGATATTATTGTCATATTGAAACTTATGCATGGGGTTGAGATGATACCCTCAGAGTGTAGCCGTAATTCCCCTAGGGTATTGAGGGAATAACGTTAGGCCTATCCCGCAGAGGTTCGGGATTTGCCTAGGATTCCTAGCCGGGCTGGGGATGTCTGAGAAGTTACATTATGGGTATATGTTTATTCATGTCATTGCATCATGCATCATATATATATTTTTGGACCCTCACTAGAAGTTTAATCTTCTAATGGGTTATGCCCCTGGAACATTCAACGTTCCAGTTGAGACTTGCAGTTAGGGCAAGGAGTAGGTTGAGGTATGACGGCACGTGATGGCGTGGCCGATGGATTCAGCAGAAGATTTCAATATTTTATTTATTGATAAATGATGATGTATGTATTCGAGGTTTCATATGATTGCACCTAGGGTGTTAGATGTTATCTCGGGAGACGTGTATCAATGTATTTATGTAATTGAGGATTTGATGGTAATATATGGTACGAATTCTTATATTGTTTTAAATATAGTGAATTCAAGTATGTACCGTATCAGGTTTCGATTATCGCTTCCGTATTTTTAATGATTTGCTGGGGGTTTCCCTTGACATACGACATTTGATGTATAAAGAAAGGGATTATGTATGTATACGATGGACCGCAGCATAGTGACACGCCCTTCGATGGGACGGGGTGTTACAGCAAGACCCAAGAGGGTTAACGCCATTCAGGTTGTGGTAGTGAATGAGTATAAGATCTCTCGAGAGTGTTATGCTAGGAAAAAATAATACATTGTGAGCTTCATGAAGTACGGATTCTACTTGGCCCAAGGCTACTTAAGGAAGAAACGTCTCAAGGAAACCTTCCCTAAACTAATTTACACGCTAGAGGTCATGGCTTGTGGCATCCCCGACTGGTGTGAATTCGGTGACCCTGAGTCATTTGTGTCGACAAACTACCTCAAGGCTGATCAGGAGGATGACTTGTCCAACCTCACAGGCCCCATGGAGTTTGTTTGTACTAGAATCAACCTCAAGGTCTCAGGTGCCACCAATCCCTACCATAGGACAAGCATTGGAAACAATTGACACTTTTATGGACATTGACTTAACGAGTTTAGATATCTTAGAGGAAAGGCAAGTAGGAACTATGACCGCTCTTCATAAAGGCGACCTTTCTTATTCTTAAGACTTTAGGATGTTTTTGATTTTGCTTTTTAAAGTTTTGATGTATCTAAACCCATTTGTATCCCATCTCTCAATCATTGTACTTCAATTTATACATATGAATGAATGAGAATTTCTTGAAATGATACGCTTGTTGCTTGGTTGGATTTGCATGTATGTGTACATATGCGTTTTGTACATTTATGCATGTATGAAAGTAAATTGATATAACAAACTATATAGAGAAACCAAATGCTTATTAAAAGCAATACCTGGTTAATTGTAAGAAGTGAAAGAACGTACGTAGGATTTGGTGGCCTTGAATGAGGTTGGTACATTTTCTAAATACCTGCATACACACATAAGGAAACTCGGTTCCCCAGTGCAGCTATCTTAGGAATGTTGGTGTGGCTCAACCTTTAAAACATAAGGTAGTCACATGAAAAATCATACAAAAAATAAATGCTTATACCAATAACAATCTTAAGATACCCTTTGAATGTAATGTAAGATGAAGAATCTTGTTAAGAGTCAGAAGTGTAAGGCTAGTTGATGGTATCATTGCCTTCATCGCGGCTAAGGGTTACGAGTCATGCCCCAACTTCTCGAGCCACGTATATTTGCATATCCTGTCAAGGCTTGACAGATGCCCTCGCTCATCTCAGTTATTTAGTCACGAAGGACTATTACATGGTCCCCGAAAGTGCAGTGGCAAGTAGAAGCCAGTGCATGCCCTTGTGAGAACGCGGGAGAGGGACACCAAGATCCCTATGGTTTACTTGAGTAAGGTTGAGCTGGTAGAGAAGTGTAGGACTGTCTCATTAGGCTCCCTAGTGAAACGTAAGAGTTTAATACCACCTCACTGCCAAGTGACATGCTCCTACATGTCTACCTACAAACATACACATCACGTGTGAAAATAGGGTGTTATACTTGGCTTGTTGTGGTTATGTTGGCATATGATAGTCATTGCCTTTTGCACCTCACTTCTTCCCCTGGTCTTTATTTGGTATGAAAAACTAAAAGGGGGCGCCACCCTCTAAGTCTTTGTGGCCAAACACAAAAGTTATTGCTAGCAGGCACATGCTCGATGATCTATATATGCAAATGAGATTTGACACTTGGAAATATCAAGTGAAGGAAGAATGAAGAATTAAAATTAATTCAAAAAGGAAAAGAAAGTGTCTCTCAAGCATTTAATGAATGCCATCATTATGTTGAATAGAAAAAATGCAACAAAAAATAAAAAAGTCATACATTTATTATGAAAAATGGGAAGAATTAAATAAATGGGATCTAAATGGAAATTAGTATTTCAAGATAATGGCATGAAAATAGTTTAATTAAAATAAATAGGGAGAAATTGAAAATTCCAAATGGATCCAATGGATGAGATTTGGTCTTGGAATAAGAATTGATCCAAAGGCCACAAATGAGTCTTGAAAGTTGGTATGGATTGCCAACAATAAGAATTAATTTTAAATTACTAGAATGGATGGTAGAGATCATTCTTGGGTAAGAATCATGGGCCAAGATAGAATCTTACATGAAGGTAAGGATTGTGTTTCTTCTTAGGGTGGAGATTAAATCTTATTAGATCAATGGATGAGATTAAGTCTCCCAGAGCAGATGGATTGTGCGTGTAATGAAGCGCTAGGATTTGTTCTCCCAACCCATTAAGATCCAAGGGTTTGGATTAAGTTTTGGAATTGAAATAATAAAAAGAATAAAGGAAATAGAGGTAATATAAAAAAAAAGAAGGAGAAGAAGGCCAAACTTTTTTGGCCGAGAGTGCATTTTTGAAGAAGAAGAAGAAGAAGAAGAAATGAAGAAGCAAAGAACAAGAAGAGCTAAGCTCTTAACCTAATTGATTTTAAGTAAGAGCAAGGAAAGTTTTCTTATTTCTTTTATTTTCTAGTCTTCAAGAAAGCTTTTAATGATCAAGAATTTTTTTTTTTTTTAAGGGTTGAAAGCAAAGGGTCTTAAAAGCTAAAGTTTGTTGAAGATTTAGAAGAGATAAGGTAGGTGATGGGCCCATGGGTGGGTGGCCATGCAAGCTTTTGTAAGTATGTGATATGAGATTTCATGTGTTTGCAAGCATACATGCATTTGAGTACTAGTAGACCTTTGGCCATAATGAGGACTAGGGCATGGGTAAAAGAGGTAGGTTGTTGCCTCAACCAAGATGAGTGTGAAGGCAAGAAGACCAACCACATATGCATCACTTGCATTACATGAATATTTTATACTTATTTTTACATTGTATTGCACCCTTACTGAGCATTGTAGCTCATGAGGTTTTTACCTCACCTTATAACTCTCATCTGTCAAGAAAAAAGGATTTGGAAGCTTGAAGTTTTTGGAAACATTTGTATGGTCTTGTATTTTTATTTTTGATATAGGTTATATAAGCATCAAAATGGTTGTATAAACTTATTTTGTAAAAAAAAATGGAGATTTTTTATGCATATTAATTATGCATTAATTCTGAAAAAATGGGCTAAGATGCCCAAAGGAAAAAAAAAAAAGACAAAAGTAAAGGAAGATTGGCAGACAGCAACCAAGCGTGGCCTAGCACGTGGACAGCTGCTCATGGCAGGCATGGCCAGCACGCGTGGCCCGCAGCCAATTGCACTGCCAGAGCACCAGTAGGCCCTGTTCGGGACCTGGGCACTCCAGCAGGCCCGGCCAACCAATTTTTCTTAAAAAATCTGAAAATTTGAAGTTTTGGGCCATTTTGAAATAAATTTTGGGCTCTTGAGGAATTTTCAAAATAAAGGGATTTTTGAGAAATTTTGAAGAAAAATTCTAATTTTTGGAAAAAAAAATATATATGAGGAATTTCCCTTAGGCAAGTGAAAAATAGCCTAATATTTTGGAAACCCAACAGATTTTGGATATTTTCTGAAGAGAAAATGAATAAATGATTTTTTCTCGAAAAACGTGCAAGCTAGGGAATTTTTAGCAAATAAAATAAAAATTAAATTTCGCTTAAGAGTAAAAGTCGAACTAAACAATACAACCTAAGATATCACCCAAGTCTAGGGTAGTCATCATTGGCTCAAGTCAGTCGAGTTGAAGAAGGATGGCGCTCACTTATGGTTTCAGGTTCTTTCTGCTGCAATGTTTCGAAATCTTGGAACCAACTCCTCGAGTAGAGTGAAGGGAATGATGAAACCTAGTACCCACCTAAGGTGTTTCTTATTGAATAATAGTCCAACCCTTCCGAATCTGGTTGATGGGTGAGCAATCCGATTGATTATTCACTCGTAATACCCGTAGATGGAAGCGGGGCATTGCAAAATCTTCAGCCATAGTCCACAAGAATTCATCTACTTGTGCGCACTCATACTGGCCCAACAATAACATGTTGACCATAAAGATGTAAACTAATTTAAGGATATCCTCTAAAACAAGGTCATGTCTGATACTAAGTAGTAGTTTCATGTCGTCTCCAGACACCTTTTTTTTATGCGATGGAAATAATTGTGCACGTAAACTATTTGGCTAAATTCACTACAAGAAAAATAGTTTTTAGCGATTGAATTTAGTGACAGAATTATTCCGTCGCTAATTAGCGACGAAATTTTTGTCGCTAATATTTTTAAATATTTTTTTAATTTAGTGACGAAAATACCTATCACTAAATTTAGCGATAGAATTAGCGACGAAAATCTCGTCACTAAAAAAGAAAAAAATTAAATTAAAAATATAAAATTTAGCTACGGGTCATACTTGTCACTAAAAATAAAAATTAAAAAAATAAAAAATTTAAATAAAAATGTAAAATTTAGCAACTGGGTCACAACCGTCGCTAAAAAGTAAAAAAAAAAATTAAATATAAAATATAAAATTTAGCGACAATGTCACACCTATCGCTAAAAAAGAAAAAAAAAGAAATAAAAAATTTAAAATTTAGCAACAGGATCATACCTGTTGCTAAAAAATAAAAAAAATTAAATATAAAATGTAAAATTTAAAGACGGGATCACACCCGTCGCTAAAAATTAAAATTTAGTGACGGGGTCATACCCATGGCTAAAAAAGAAAAAAATAAATAAAAATATAAAATTTAACTAAAAAATAAAAAAAATTAAAATTTAGCGACGAGTCATACCTGTTGCTAAAAAATAAAAATAAAAAATTAAATATAAAATGTAAAATTTATATTTTACATTCAAAATGAGTGATAAAATATTTAAATTATGTAAAATTTAATTTATATAAAAAATTAAAATTAAATTCAAAATGAGTGATGGAATATTTTAAAAATAAGTTTGAAAATTTTTGGGGTGCAAATGTGATTTTGAAAAGTTTAAACAAAAATATTATAAAAATATTTTATGTGCTTGATAAACCAAGGAGTTTTCTAGATCAGCTGGTCGCATGCGCAAGGGTGAGGTTTGGAGGTCCAAGGCTTAATTCTTAGGAAAGGCATGAAAAAAGCTCTCATTGGAAAATAATTCCAGTGCTGCCATGTGGCTGCTGGTGGGCTTGCCAAGTGGCGAGCGGAGACGAGGCCATGCAGCGCTTGCATAGAGTGCGGGGCGTTGCTTTTATTTTTTTTCCATGGCTAATTTAGTAACGAAAAAAATTTCATCGCTGATTCCATCACTAAATTCCTCCGTCGCTAAAATTTAGCAAGGCCAATTTTAACGACTGATTTAAGTCTGTCCATAAATCAGTTGTTAATTATTTAGTGACGTAATTTGAAGTTTTAGCAATGGATTTTTCTGTCACTAAATACTTTATTTTTTGTAGTGAAATAGACCTCACTTTAAGACTTTATTTATCAATCGCCCCAAACCGAAGTCCACTAATAAGTATAAACTCTTGTTTCTCGTACCTATATGGCGTGTCACCAATTTTGAACCACATTTTATCATGGCAAGCACCTGAAAATATCACCTCCTTAACCAGAACATGAGATATCAATTGTGGTGCAGTTAAATGTAGAGACAAAGAGATCTCCTCCAAAAAATGTCCTAATGGGCATTGCATGAATCTATCCAATAACTTATATACATGAAGAGCACGATGAATTGCATTAAGGTATTTGATCCCACAATGAATAATGACCCGCGTTCCTGATGGTATTAACCAATTAGCATGAACATAAATAAATTGTCTAATCTGTTGGTTGGCCATTTGTAGGAAAAACAAAAAACAATTCATGTTGGGATTCAATTCAGAATCCATAATATCACTTAACATTGTTAAAGAAATACTGTGCAACAGTGGAATTGCATCAAGGACAAGGCCTGATCGTTGGGCTTCATCGAGAACAAAGCCTACCATCGAGCTCCATCAAGGACGAAATCATAAGGCTTTGTTGGTCGAGGACGAAGCCTGACCATCGGACTTTGTCCCTGACCCCAACGAATCCCCTTACGAAGCTTGACCCCAACGAAACCCCTTACGAAGCCCAACCATCAGCCTTTGTTCTACGATGTGGCCCGACGATCGATGACGAATTCGTTTTTGAAACCCACCAGGTTTCGTCACAAATCTACACCAAAATCACACAAAATCTAACCTCGTTCAACAATGATGAGTTTGACGTTGACGGTGGTAGTAAGAGATAGATGCTATCAAGTTTAGTTGCTATCGGGATTGGAGAGAGGGTGTGAATGGTTTGTGGGGTTGAATGTGGGTGAGGGTATTTTGGTATTTCTATAGTCTTGTGGGTTTAAAGTGTGTGAGGATATATTGGTATTTAATTATTCTTTTTTTTAATTTTTTAAATAAAATGATGATCAAATCTCGTAAATGGGTAAACTATGCAATTAATTTATTTGAGTGGTTACAAATATTTTTTTCTAAGAAAGTGGTTAAAAATGAATTTTGTATTTAAGGGGTGATTAGTTTTTACAATTTTCACTAAAAGAAATTATTTTTTTCTTCAGAGACGAAACACTTCCATCTGTAATTCCATGTCTGATATTGAATTGCACATTAGAGATTGAAAAATTGCATCTCTGTACTGGTATTACTATTTTGTGTATAGACGGAAGAATATGTCTCTATTAAAACAAATATTAAAACACTAAAAAATTATTTTTTTATTTTTCGTGACGAAAAAAATTCCATTTCTATCTACTTTTTAAGTTTAGAGATTGATTTAAAGTTAGATTTATTATTTAACAGTAGAGAAGGATTTTCTTGCCCTTAGAGACGAAATTTATTCTATTTTTTATGCCTTTTCTACTTTAAAATATGAAATCAAAGACGGATTTATGTTGCAAATTAGATACGAAATTTTTGTCTCCAATTCCCTCTTTGATTTCTCTGACTGCTACTAAAATAGAATTTTTTTTTTCTTGATTTTGTCTCCATCTCTAAAGTTGGTGGCTAAATACAATTTTTTTTTTTTTTTTTGTGGTGGCAAAAAAGAATCTCCCTATCCTCTCTTATTGTTTTCTTTCTCACATAATTCTTGGAACTTGAAGATGCTATTCTTTAGCAAAAAAATATATTATTATGTATAAGTGACAATAATATTATAGAATATAATACTTTTCCAATCAATATCTGTCACGTGTATGGTGCCATCAAAAAAACATTATTATAAAATTTTAGTGTTCCTATATTACTCTAAATTTCAATATGCTTTTTTTTCTCCCATAAAAAAATGATATTATTATAAAATTTTCAAAAAAAAAATATTAAAAATGGCATGTCTATGATAATAAATAACTAGTTGAAATCCTCTATGTATGCATAATTACAGTAAATGAAAAAATTATACAGTTTTATTACTACTTTATTTCATTAATTAATTTACCAATAAATAAGATAATTTCATATACAGTTTTATTAAATTTGCTAATTGTAATATGGATGATGTCGAAGATCCGTGGATAATGAAGCAAACGAATGGGCAAACTGTAATTTTGCCCACGGGATTGCTTCCTTCAATCGCTGATGAGTTAGTAAAGTCCCGATAGAATATCGTATCGTTTGGCATAGGAAGAAAGCAGCCAAGAAAAAGAAGAGAAGACGACGGAGAAATTTGATCGAAAACACAATTGAGATAGATTGAATAAATATCTTGGAACAGAGGAAGTGATCTGAGACCTGCTTCATCAGCCGTGCTCCGATCATCATCCCCGCTGCCCTCTCTCTCTCTCTCTCTCTCTCATACTTTCAAATTGCTCTTCTTTTTATATAAAGAGAAGACATTAACGGAAAGAAGGATCGATCGAGGCGTGGAGATGCAAGGCAATTTCAGCTTAGATGGTGTATGGCGTCGGCTCTGGCAACCCCTTCACGATGCCGCAGAGCTCGGCGTTGTCCGGAATGTTGTATTCGTCTCTGAGAGATCTCTCCGGCGACAGCACGCTGATGTACAGCTGCTGCCCTCTGCTCGCTCTCTCCCTCATCTCTGATCTCAGGTTCCACATTCCCGCGTTGTCTAGCGTCGTCAAGATCGCCGCCCACGAGTTATGGTAAACCTGGATCGTGTGCCTGCTCACCGCGTCCAACAGGTTGTAGTTCTTCCTCTTCTCCGGCGTCCAGCTCCCCGGCTCGATCGCCACCGCGAAGAACGAGTGGCCGTCCAGGTGCCATGTCTGGATCGATTTCTCGTGGTTCTCGAAGATGATCTCTACGAAGTTCCGGAAGGTCGCGTTCAACACGTTCGGTTGCAGGATCACCTGTTACAAACACAGAATAAACAAAATTGGCTTTGAGACGAGTATGATGCAAGTGTTGGGTTTCAGATGAATATAAATAAGTCGACTCACCTTCGCGGGTTCAGCCTCATCGGGGTTGTCCTTGATGGTGTCGTACTTGAAGACCTTGTCGGCGACGCCGAAGTACTCGGCGAGCTTGAGCGGAGTGGCAGTGGGGACGTGGGCGACGCCGTTGACGGTGTAGACAAGCTTGCCGTCCTTGTTGGCCATCCGGTTGATGAGCTTGATGGTGCGGGTGATCTTGATGTCGCCGTAGTGGTAGGATCCCTGGGGGTTGGGCCGGGCGGCGCTGGCGGTCAGGTTCCACCGGAAGCTGCGAAACTGGTTGAGCGACCAGGCGATGCCGGCAGCGCTCTTCGGCGGCGGTGATGGCAGATCCAGAGACACCGGCCCCTTCCCGTTGGCGTAGCGAACAATGCCGACGGTCATCAACTCCTTCTTGGAGAACCGGCTGGACGCCACCAGGTAATAGTCTTTCGGGTTCTGGTTGGCGGTGACCAACACGGACACGCACTGGCCGACGTGAACATCGAGAGAGTCATAGACGTTCTGAACGGTGTGGGAACCCTCGATCTCCACCACCTTCATCGGATGACCTTGGAACCGGACGTTAATGGAAGTCCTCATCCCAATATTGCAAATTCTGTACCTGTAAGTCTTCCCGGCTTCCATGGTGAACAACGGCTCCATCTTCTCCCCAACCTTGCCCGACTTGCCGTTGATCTGAATCCCGTCCGGGAGCCCAAGCGGGTTGGGTCCGTTCAACAAACCTGCGAGGGCTTTGTGGCCCTTGAGGTACCAATCGCCGACCAAGACGGAGAAATCATCGGCCGGTGTGTCGAAGGGGACGGGGATGAGAGCACGGCTGTGAACGCTGATGGGGCCAACGCCGCCGGCCGCCCGGTGCATGGCCGTCGTCGGGAAATAGTAATAGCTGCCAATCTGGTCCTTCACCTGGAACTTGTAGGTGAAGTTGGATCCCGGCGGGATGGGGCACATGGTGCCGGGGGTTCCATCGACCCACGAATTTTTCCTCTGCTGGATACCATTCCAGGTGAGCAGAAACGGCTCGTCGAGTTGGTTGAAGACATTGACGACGATGTTGTTGTTCGACGTGCAGTTGATTCTGGGACCGGGGAATTGGCCGTTGATGAGAATCACTTGCTGGGGGATGCCCAACGGGGAGAGGGTACCATAGGTCACCTTCCACTCGTAGAACACGTAGGGGTCCTCGGCGTTCGCCAGAGAGAGGCAGAGCAGCGTCGCGGCGGCGGCCACCAGCAAGGACTTCCTCATCATGGCGCGGCGGAATCCGGTGATCGGGCGGCTGGCCGGGCAGGTGGCTCCTCCTCCTCCTCCTCCTTCTCCTCCTCCTGCGGTGATTATATTATCCTGCCCACCACCGCTGCCAGTGGCGGAGCTCAACCTATCCAATGATTGTGTTTTTCTTTATTTATTGATTTGAGAAGAAGGGGGAGGGAATGGTTAAGTTCCAGATGATATGGGCATCGGCGGGGGCCCCTTTTTATAGTGAAGAGCTTCTCCATTTTTACCGGGCTGCCCTTTCTTCCAACGCCGCTCTTCGCGCTTCTCCGTCGCTTTCTCCGGCAAGGCCCGGTCTTCCTTTCTCTGTTATTTAGCAAGTTTTCCCGCTCATCTCTCCCGTTCCGTTTTTTCATTCGCTATAATAATGTATATCATATAGATTTTTGTTCATTTTTTGATCTTTTATTTTTGAAATTATTTCTTTTCTTTTAAAAGTACTTAATAATATAAAAAATTATTTTTACATAATCATGGCATTATTTTTATTTTTTTCACTATAAATTATATTTTATATTTTTTTACTATATTTTAAGGTGATTATTCTTGCGCGACTTTCGATACTCATATTTTCGATTATGTTAAAGGAGATAAATTACAAGTTAACTTTTTGACTCTTGTGTAGGGCGAGAATCAAACTCACAGTCTATTAAATTAATACTGATATCGATATTAGTTATCTAATCACTTAACTTATACTCTAAAACTATTATATTTTGTTCCAACAATAATAAAGAGATGCACTTAAAATGAAAAATAAGGGACAGTCTCCTCACTAAACCAAATCAAACTAAACCAAACCAAAATTATTTTTTTATCAGCACCTTGGTGTAGAATGGAGCTACATAGCATAAATTAATAAAACCCTAATAACAACATTTACATTAACCATAATAAGGCAATCTTACTTGCTGCTTAGGCCGCATTCATGTTTTCTATTAAGAGGGTATTAATGGCTATTTGCTTTGACATAGTATTAACATTTTATTTTAATTTTATAACTGTTATGCCCAAAGGTGGCCTAGGCCCCATCAAGGAAAACCCCAGAGTCTATCGAAAGGAAGTTTCCGGGAGACTCTCCTGAGTGACCACGTGGGGACACTTGAAAATTCCTTTCCTTCCTTAGGATCATCATGGAAAATTTATACGGATCGATTCCACTGATAAGATCGAGTGACATCTTCCAGAACCTCTTTAGGTGTCGTCTCCAAAAGATCCTTTCGGGAGACTGACTCCATAAACCTCCCTACAGCGAGAAACTTTTTAGAGAGATCCCAAGCTCCATGGATTTGGTTTCTGGATAACTCTTCACTTCACGCTGTAAAATTATGAAGAACGTGGCAAATTTACTTTTACTTTTGATGTAAAAATTCAGAAAAGTAATCTCGAGGGATATAAATATTCTTTTACTTATTAATTTCATTTTTTATAAATAAAAAAAATATCTCTCCTATTAAAATACCTTAAATACCAAAAAACTCACATAATCAACTTAAATATCAAAGAGCTCATATGAGAGATCCCTCACTTCTTTTTTCACAAGTTTTTTAACGACTGACGACAGACATTCACTCACATTTATAAACTAATTATTATATTCAAATAATAACAATAATTAAATATATTATAACATTTTAAATTTCAAAAAATTATAGTATTTATTTTAAAAAAAATAAAGAGTAATATTTTCTAATTCATAATATAAAATTAAACAACTAAAAAAAATGAGTTTTTTTACTTTAGTAAGAAATTTAATAATTAAATAAAAAAAATATTCTTTATAACTGAAGAGGCCCTAAGGTTGCTCTCAAGTTGTGAAAAAACTTTTAATAACTATAAATATCTCTGAAAATATGCCACTTTCAATTTTTATAATTCAAATCTAATATTTAAGATGACAACTTATTTAGACTATTGACTTCAATTCTATACAAAAAATAAATAAATAAAAGAACAAAAGAAACATTCAAAATATTTTGAAATCAACATAAAAACCCTTTAGAAATGGCCTAAAATTGCATAAAATCTCGATGCAATTTACCTTTTTACAAAATGCATAATGCCTCCGTCTCAAATAAAATGCCCTTTTGAAGGATTTTGGCACAAATCTTAAGAGAACTAAACAAACAATCAAACAGATTAAAATAAGTGGCACCCACTGATAGACGAAACAATAACAATGCAGTTATGAACTCATAAGAGTTATTTACTAATTCAGGTGCAACAACCTCGCCATTTCAGAAGGAAGTAACCAAAAACATATAATTTCCAAATAATAGTCAATGCGAAGAAGAGCTCTCCTTCCTTGAGCTTATTCCTATATTTCGATGGGGCTGGTAACATCTACACTATGCATTATCCCACCCCCCCCACCCCCCCAAAAAAATGGATGAAATTCCACAAAGCTGTCTGTATCATCCCCCACAAAAAAAAAATCTGCCAAGTTTGTTATCTTCACAATGCTCAAACATTAAAGCCTTCAGCACGCAGGCATTTACGGTGAGCCTCAATCCATTTCAAACACGCAGCTTCTCCATGCGCAACAATGCACTCATCTCTCAGTCTCTTGGTGTCAGGGCAAGCACAGCAAATCTTCTTTTTTGGCTTTGATGGAATTGGATCAGATGCTGTTGTGGTGGCTCCCTTGCCTGTTTGCAACTCGGATGATGCTAAGCCGGAAGAGCTCTGAATTGGCAGCCCACCCATTCTCACAAATACCTGTGAACCACAGGAGATAAATTGGCCTCAAGGGGCAAGCAACCAAACAGAAAGTGAAAAAATCAACATGGCCATTCCTGACCTGAGGAAGGCAAACAACCAATAATCTTTTGAAGATAGCCTATAAATGGAAACAAAACAACAGATTCAAAAATAAACTTGCATATAGAAGTTAAACGTAAAACCAACCCAATGCCCTTCTTATACACTTGCATATAGAATGGACCTGTTTGACTTTACTGTTGTTTTTAGTTTTGTGTATTTGTTTTAACTAGGTGTCCCTAGTGCATAAGAACCCCCACTTTGTAAGGGTTGAGGGGGAGTTGTATTTCTATGCAGCCTTCTCCTTCCTTTCTTTTTTCTGCAGAGGTTCTTCAACTGAAACTTGTAACCAAAAGAAAAAGGGGAAGGCTACAAAATGCTGAATAAAATGTTATTTTTCTGTTCATATTTTTGTGTCCATCCCTTCAACAAACCAGTTATCTCTGTCATCAATCCAACCTGCAGAGAATGACTAGCCACACCCCTTTCATCAATCAACTTGTCCCCTCTCCCCTGCTCTCCCTCCGTCAGATCTTTTTCTTTTATCAGCTCAACCTTAATTGACCAACCAACCACACACTTTTCATTGAGCGGCCAGCCATTACTCTCTCATTTAACCCCTTCATCAACCAACCAACCCCCCTCTACATTTGTTCTTAATCCAGATCAGGGGTAGTTGAACCCAAATTTGGGGCCAATGACCCCAACTTTGCATCTGACCAACTCCACTACAGGCAATAATTCACGCAAGCTAGTTGTTGGAAATAGGAGAAGAGGCAATAAAGTCTAAAATTTATAAGAAAAAGACTCTTTTTTGCTAATATAGAATAATCTGTTATTATAATTCAAGTGCAAGCCTTGATAATACCTGTAAGGCATTTGTGACTAGAAGTTCATGGTTCAAATTTTCAAAAATATTTCTTTGCAAAGTCCGAGTAGAGATAAATACAAAAAAGGATTCTCGCCTCACACTTGCAAAATGAGGAGCCTCATGCACTTGGAATGTCCTTATAAACACAATATTTAGTTTTATTTTTTAACAGAAGATGAAATAAAAACAAAACAAGTAAAAGCAAATACATAGAAACTGATAGCAAAATCAAATTATCCTAATAATATCACTAGCTTTTATAAGATTAAGAGTCTTTAATATTATTTTGATATGTTTCTATTTTATTAAGACTATGATAAAATTAAAGTGGTATTGGAATATAAACATTGCTCATTCAAGTGTTCCAAGATCAGATTTTTTTTTAATATTGGATAAACACCTCGAATTCATTTTCAGCCAAACCAAAAGGTCTATTACTGAAGATAGAATTGTTAGATGAAGTCATGAAAGTATAATGTTAATCACACAACTTGCAGGGTAACCAACGAAAGGATAAACACAAAAAAAATGTTGACAATTAATTTCAGCAGACAACACAGATAATAAGCTCCTAAAATATATCTACCATGGAATGAAATAACCAGAACAAAAATTATAGCAGAACAACACATGTAATATTCTTCGAAATGTACGTAGGTAAGAGAACACAATAACTCTACTTACGAAATGCTAAATGAAGCTCCTGCTAAGGATGGTAAAGCAAAGTTTGCATATGAGATCAACCCAGATCCGAGAAAATGAGAAGATAAACAAGGGGAGCGTAACCATGCGGATTTAAGATTAGAAGAAATAAATAAAAATGAAAACAAAAATGCGCGCCAATCCATATGTGAGAATAAGGTCTTAATATCAACAAAAATCAAAATAAAAAATGTGGAAAGAAAAACAGTGGGCTTTGCTCACAGAACATCCAAACAAACGAGATCGACAATTTTACCCATCTGAATCCACTGATTATCCACCACACACAAACAGTGGGTTTTGCTCACAGAAAAGGACACACAAAAAAAAAAAGCAGCATGATAGAAAGAACAACCAACTTATGCAAACCCTAGATATTCAACTTTGGGTGTTCATGAGCCAAATCCGAGAAAACAGAAAAGAAGCAACAAGAAAGAAAAGGCAGCTTTTCAGCTAAGAATTGAACATGTTGCAATATCAAAAAGGAAAAGAAGACTGAAGGGGGTTACCTGCAACGGCTTAATCTGAGAGATTGTTGATTTTCGCCAAATAAGCTGGGTTTTCAGCCGCCGAGACGGGAAATCGAAGTGCGATTCTGTGCGGGATAGGATGGAAGGTCTGGAAACCCTAACTGCTGAATGCTTCTGATTTATATGCTGTGGCAAACTTGTCAATAATGACGAATGCGGGGAAAATTTTGTAACTTGAATTAAATGATTTTTTTTATAAAAATGCTATAATTTTCCAAACTTAATTAAAAAAATACAAATAAAAGGGTAAATAGTTAAAAAATAATAAATGCATATTATTTTAATACTAAGCGTATTTATGAAATTTTATTTTTAACATTTAAATTATGTTGCTAGTTGATTAAATGATCCACAAAATATGATCTATTTAGCATCAATTAATAAAATTATTTAAATATAAAAAACAAAATATAATAAATATAACTACATTTATGATTAGCATTACCCTTTATAAAAATATTACAAATTTTTCAAATCAATGTAATTTACTCTTAACTCTAAACTTTTATCTTTCTATTAGAAGGTACCAATGATAATTTGTTACTTAATATCTTATCATCCCATTTAAGTTCGTTGTTTTCCTTAGTAAAAAAATTACTATTTATTATTTCAATCCTCTAATCTCTATTACATTTCACTCGTTTTTATTGCATTATTATATTCTATACTAACTTGAATAATAGTAAATAATAATGACAAATTAGTTGATTTGATCAATTGAATTATTGGGATAAATTACACTATTGCTTCTTAAACTTCCTATTTTATACCATATTAGTTATTATACTTTAATTTTTATCATTACAGTCACTAAACTTTTTTTATTTTTCATCAAATTATCAAATTATGTTAACAAAAATTGATGTGATATATATTAATATAAATCTCAAAAATTACTTTATGTTAAAAATTAATATAAATAGCATAATCTAGTGAAAAACATATATTAAATTATTATATGTGAAAAATATCAATTATTATAAAATAAAAAACCCTTAATATAGAGTTTAAAGACAACAAATTTTCCATCTCTAAACTCAGATGCTTTCACATATGCTAGAATATAAATATTGTTAAAATTTATATTCTAAAATATAGATGCCAATTATTTTATATTCTAAAATATATACGAATTATTATTGCACATATACTTTATATTCTAAAATACCAATTATTTTATTATTACCGACATGCTTTCACTTTTTATTATTTTTTTATTTAATTTTGTACTAAAATTAATTCTGTCTATAAGCTAAGGGAAGAGTTAGAAAAAGTTTCGTCTATGGCCAAGGAAAAACATATAGAGTCAAAAAAAATTCTATCTTTAATTTTAGAGACGAAAAACTTTTGTTTCTAAATTCATTTGAGCAAAAAAAATCAAAAATGAAAAAAATTTGTCTTTGATTCCATCTCTAAATCAAATTTCTGTTTTTAAATCTGTCTCTTAAACTATTTTTTTCAAATTTGTCTCTAAATTCATCTCTATTAGAGACGGAAGACAATTCTATTTCTAAAATTGTTTTTTTTTATATATAGTTATATGGGATACAAAATAATTAGGAGACAGAGTGTCTCTCGCGCAAGTGCTCTAATGTTTAAATTAGTCTTAATTAGCAGAAAAATAGAGAAATATTCATATAATTTGTGTAGGAGTTCTTGAGTACCTAAAAAATAAGGGGTCACCTTTTATTTATAGAGGTTAAAATTGATAGATTGAGGAATATTTGCATCTTTCGGGATCATTTGTTTTCAACTTTCAAGACATTTGATGAAAGGCCAAAAACAGTCAACAGTTTTAACAAACCAATTGACAAATTTGCCTTGTTTCAACAACCAAAAATACATAGGTACAAAACTGTCAACAATTTTACTTTTAAATAGAGTGCTCAATATATGAAAAATATTTTGACACTCTTAACACATTTGATTTCAAAACAAATATAAAAATTTTGATTTCAAAATAAATATAAAAATTTTGATTTCAAAATAAATATAAAAATTTTGTTTACATTAAAAGCATACTTATCCTTTGGCATTGATTGGATTGATTATTTTCAATTTTCAAAGATAAAATATAATTCATTTTCAAATGCCAAATACATAAAGTTTTTCATCATCAAAGGAAAAGTAATAATCTCCCACTTTTTGATAATAACAAAACTATTATAAAAAACCTAAAATTTTTCCTCTATTTTGTCATAATCTAAAAAAGACTTTTTTGCAAAAAATTTAAAAGAAATTTTCCATTTGCAAATGAGGAAATTGGGGCAAAACAACAATTTAAAAAGAAATTAAGATAACATAAAAATTTAATACTCCCCCTTATTGACATATATCTAAAATTTAATACTCTCATTTAATCAATACACATGTCAAAGATTTGAAAACAAATACTCCTCCTTAATCAATACGTATATAAAAAATTTAAAAACAAATTTGACAATATAACTTCAAGATTATTTACTTCAGCTTTTAGGGCATCTATTTCAAATATTGGTTAGCATGCTCTAATTAAGACTGGATCCAAAAGAAATCCGAAAGACTTATCATTTTCTTAGAAAGTCTTCCCTTAATACCTTGATGAGAGTTATTGAGAAAGCCTTTAGGAGACATAAACAAGAGTCTTCTGGCTTTTTATGGTTTGCCTATTTTTGGCTTATTTATTTTTAAACTTAATCTTTTTACAAGTCGGTTGTGATCCAAAATACATCAATATTGATGTATTGTTATCAATGATAAAAAGGTTAATTAGGTTGATTGGCATGCACAAGACCCATTTTATGAATGTTTTGATTTTTTTTTTTTTAAAAACATGCCTATAGGCATTGAGTTTAGACATGCGTTAAGTTAAATTTAATGGCAAACACAATAAACAAGAATTTTAACGAATATGTTATTTTTACTATTTTTAGGTCATTTTTAATTTTTTAAAATAGTAAAAACACGCTTACTTTGCTGTTTTCAAAAACATATTTTCAAAAATAACAAAAAAATTGTAAAGAAAACTCTAAATAACAAAAAAATATTTTGACTATTTTCAGCCAAAACAACCAAAATAAGGAAAAATGAGGCAATTTATTTATTTATTTATATTTTATTCTTGTACTAGAAAAAAATATTGTAAGATTCACCAACTTTAAAATGTATATATTTCTTAATAATATATTACTATTAAATATTTTTAATTTATTGAATAATCAAATTTATTAAATAAAATATTAGTAAAAAATTATTCTCAAAATTCCAAATAGATCATATTTTTTAATTTTATGTTTTGAGAAACAATTTTTTAGAATGATAGACAAAACATATTTTTTATTTTATAAAAATAAATAATCAAAACAAAAAATTTAAAATAAATTTAAAATTTAAAACTAAAAATTAAAACTTAAAGAGAACGCAGTTTAAATTTTTTAAGTCAGCTTATGATTAAATGAGTTAAGAGAGTCCAAATTCAACATCGAGTATTTTTTGTTTTGTTAAGTGAGTTTTAAGAGTTTTATTAAATCATTATAATTAAAACTCAACTCAATTAAAATAAATTGTTAAACAATTTTATGTAATCAAATTCGGTTTCACTCAAATATGCTGGATAAAAAAGAGCGAGGATAAAGAAAATGGAAAAATAACTTCCAAACGCGGTCTTCTTGAACGTTGAAGGTTGGTGGCGGATTGAATAGGCGGACACGTTGAGACGATTTGAGCCTCGAATTCCGCAGCGCCTGGGACTCGAACTCGCTTTATAAAAGGCGAAATTTGTTGGCAGTTGGAGACGGACAAAGTCGGCGAATTGGTGCTTGTAAAATCGCCGGAGACTGAAACCCAGAGCCACCGTGTCGGTGTCGGGAGCAGCAATTATGGAGGTGGAGGATAGATCGAGTAGTGACGGCGGTATAAGAGTGACCGGAATGCAATTCTCATATGATGATGATGGCAAACAGTCCCCTCTCTACATGGACTTCAACCTCGCTGTTTCCCCCGGATCCCGATGCCTTCTAGTCGGCGCCAATGGATCTGGTAATCAATTTGTCCTTCTCCCAAGGTTTTGTTACCATTCCTTATTTTTCTGTAACTTGGCGTTCTGCTTATACCTTGCGTGTTCCGTATAACACACTACAAGTGCCGCTTACTGAAGAAGGATATACAACAAAGATTGGATGAACATTAACAGCGAATTCAATAGAATTACGGAATTAAAGAATGCATCCTAAAAGAGACAGATTGGATCGAATCACAGACTCAATTTAATAATGCCCAGTATTTTTATTAGAGATTGGCACTGACCACTGAGAAAAATGTTTGCTTCACTTGGTATTTTCTTACTATGATTGATGAGAAATCAAGTAAGTCGAATTATGTTCAAAGATCTTCAATAGCTAACAATGAACAGATACAACGTGCTTGAAAGAGGTGGGTTGAACGGTTGAACCGTTGTTACTATTTTTGCCCCTCTTTTGAAGAAAGTTTAAAGTTCTTGGGGATAATTAGTCCAGGATTACATGTGGCAGAGCTTCCAAATCAGGGTGACACCAAAATGACTTCTAATGTGTAGATAGTATAATGCCATTATTATTATATATGGGGAATGCCTGTTTTGTTTGTTTCACTTTTGGAAGCATTATTACCAATTTAAATATTAGATAATTTATCTTTAGTAATTTTTTTTATTTACAATAAATTATTTTATATTGGTTCAGTCAGGGGATACAAACAAGCTTGATTGGAATAACGGGATTTCTGATCAAACTTTTATAATTTCTTCATTTTATATTGTACTGATTGTTTTCGTAGAAAGATAATAGGAAATGTGGTAGAGAAAGAGGGAGGAGGAACAAACAAGGGAGATTTTACTGCACGCACACAATGGTGTGCGGGCAACATTTATGCTAAATTCATAATGTTTGAAACTAGTATTTTTTTACAAGAGGGAAAATGAAATCAGAAAGAGTAATTTTTTTATTGCATTTTTGTATGCACACAAGAATAATCATTCTCTATTGCTTTTTTCTTTTTCTTTTTTCAATATATGAAAGCAGCACCCAACAGAAGATAAAAACCAATGAGGAAATAGTTAGATGCAATAAGAACAAGTTTGATGAAGAAAAATGTGAAATTAGAGTGGTCCTCCCAAATAGGTTTGTTAAGTTCGTTCATTCATTTTGAGGATCATGTATAAATAAATTCTTTAGGTATAAGTTCGGTATTGATAATTGTGTCTCTCAAAAAGAGGATCAGAAACCCAACCTTCTCCCATTATGACATAGTGTAGATAGCATAGATTATCTCAAAAAAGAAAAATAATGAAAAAAGAAATGGTAATAGTACTAATATTTCTAGTGGACAAATTTGGTGGAAACAATAAATCTGAGTTCCTCCTGAAATTTAATGTAATAATGGAGATTATATATGCAAACTGGCATAGTGTAAGTGAAAAAGTACTACTAGGAGAATTGAATAAGTTGTTGCTTCCAGCAATAACAAAACTCAGCCTCCAAGCAGATGCCTATAGTTAGCAAAACATCATTGTAATGAATCTCCATTTCTTGCCTAGTCTAAAATTTAACTCAACAACCTGTCTTCTGTCTGGAAAAATTTTATAATTTGGTCAAGGTTGGTTATGGGATACATACACTATTATTTACAATAAATTATTTTACTATTTTTTTATTATTGTTTTTTTTTAGAGTTCCATGCAAATATAACCCATCCTAGACACTGTACCCACCAACTTGATCCTGCTTAATTCTAGTGAGGCAGGTGTATGTTTATATGACGAAGCAGTTGTGGAAGTGTTTTTCTATTAACATTGTCTGTGGACGTGGTAAACTTGTAGCTCACAAAAAGTAAAAAAAAACCAAAAGGAGGAACATGTAAAAATAAAATTCTTTATGTACAAAATTGTCTTCACATAATTACTAGGGTCCATCGTTGTTTTGCAGATATATGAATGAACAAAACCTTCAGGTTGAAGGTGGTGCCTAAATATGTTTCCATCAGTTCCAGTAGTTACTTTACAAGTTCATTTCAAAGATCCATTCAGATCCACGTCACAAAACAGAATTGCTTATTGCAGTTGTTAAGCTGATTTTGTCAAATTGCACATCACTTATGATACTTGTCAGTCTATAGAGTATCTTTTTCTCTTCCTTGACTCCACACATTATTCATGCACCTGTTACTCATGTTGTGTAGGGAAGACCACCTTGCTGAGAATTTTGGCTGGGAAGCATATGGTTGGTGGTCGAGATGTTGTGCGGGTGCTAAATTGTTCAGCCTTTCATGATACACATCTAGTCTGTGGTGGTGCATTATCCTACTTGGGGGAATCTTGGAGTAAAACTGTTGGCTCTGCTGTGAGTTCTGTACTACATAATGGGATTTTAGTTGATCTGCCCCTTCTCATTCTCTTGGCTTAAAAGAAATTGCCCACACAAAATGAATACAAATGCTTATAAGATGATTGCAATATAAGAGTCTAGCACATGATATCAATTGTTTTGGTCGTTAGGCTCATTTGGTGTTTGACCTGTCTGTGCTGTTTATGCAGCTTTAATGGTATGTTGTCAAATATCAGTACCTTTGTTAGTTTTGTAGATTTATTTTCAGTAGAAGAAAAAAAAAATTGTTTAATTGTTGTTGATCTCACATATCCCATCCATCTGCTCCCTTACTAATTTCTATTTTTAAGGGCAGATGCCTTTAGATGAAAGCTTGATGTGTATGCCAAAGTGTATGCTAATACTTCAATGTTTTATAAGTAAAATATATTTTCTTAGGTTCTTATTGGACTGCTGGCCATCAAGTGCATATGAAGAATAACCCTTGCATCTACACTTCAAATTTATCATTTATCATTTTATTTTTCCACCGTAGTTCATGGGCTAACATTGGGCAGAAGAGAATAGATATTGGTTTATTAAAAGTTATTAATTGATTAGGAGAGAAGAAGCTCCTATATCTTTCCTAATAAATGTCTTCCAATATCATATTGTCTTTTTCTTTTTCTTTTTTTTCAGATAACCAATACTATATTGGCTTTGAGCATCTTCATTTGTCTTGTGTTAATTCTTGAGCTTCTCAAGGTTGAGAAATGCTTAGATGACAACAGTCCTAGTGGTTAATCCTTTTTATTTTTAAGTTTTCCTATGGTGCTGTTAATTTGTATTATTTAAGATTTTACAAAGGTCATATTATGATTTGCATCTATAGATTTCTAGGATACCTATTTCTTAATGTTAGTTTCCTAGAGAAAAAATGTTGCAGCTATTCTGTGCAAAAGTATTCTAAATTGCATTGGCCTTGTGACAATCAGGGAGAGCTTCCACTTCAAGGAGATTTCTCTGCTGAACATATGATATTTGGAGGTCAGTAAAAGCCGCCTTTGTGATAATTCCTGATGTTTGATTAAGAGCACAACTTCACCCTTTTTCCCTTTAATAACAATCAGTCTTTCCATGTGAATGTGGATAATTTGTTCGAAGAAAACAATTGATTTATATCTTTTGATTGACATGTAGTTCTTCCCATAATTGTGCCTCTCTGTAATGGGAGCTTTATCTCATTGTCTCTGCCTGAGTACTATGGAACTTCATTTGAATCACTCTGCTTTCTTTCTTTTCCAGTTGAAGGGGTTGATCCTGTTAGGCGAGAAAAACTGATTGAACTGCTAGATATTGATCTAAAATGGCGAATGCATAAGGTTTCTGATGGTCAGCGGCGTCGTGTTCAAATTTGCATGGGTCTCCTGAATCCTTTTCAGGTATTTTTCCTTCCGCATGAACAGACTTACAATATCTGATTTAGGAGATGCATTAACTAATATCACCAAGGTTGTGTGAGTTTCAGATTGTGAAAAATCAAATTTGGTGCATATTGGACAATATTGATGGAATTCTAAAACCCTTTTAAAATTCATGTTATAAGATAAGTTGACCTTGGCTATACTTTCACATTTGCTTTAGTAATTGACACCCACGGATGTTTCTTTATGGAATTAAAATGACGTGAGATTGGGAGTTTATGTGAACAGGCTCAGGTTTGCTGTCATAAAAGCAAACAAATGACTCCAGCTTATTGGAAAAAATAAAACAAGAAGTGCGAATATCTTCTCTTTATTTTTTCTTCTTTGTTTTCCCTTCTTCACCTCTTCCAGAATCTAGTGGGCTTGTTCTCGGATATGTGGGTTTCTGTTTCAGATACTTAGATGCATGCATGTTCATCCATGAGGGTGTACATTGGATTCGCTTCTAGCTTATATGTAGTACCAATTGCAGGCTTGGCATCATTTTTACTTACATATCTAGAAACTACTCTGGTCCAGGTTCTTCTGCTGGATGAGGTTACTGTTGACCTAGATGTCGTTACAAGGCTGGATCTGCTGGACTTCTTCAAGGAAGAATGTGAGCAGGTATGGACTTTCTTCTCCTGTTGTTAGTTTGTTGCACATGAAGGGAACAAGATTTCCAAACAAAGGCCTTTTTAAGTCCTCAAAGTAGCCAACACTGCATGTGCATTCTAATGCTGGATGGCTCATTGATTGATCCTAAAGTTCAAATAGATTGCATATGATGCATTTATTGAGATCATGTGATTGTCATACCATGTAGTAGCTGCGAGCCTGACAATCATTTTACTGAATAATAATTCTATATGCAAGCATTAAAACACTGCTTGAGATACAGATTTCTCAAATTCTTTTTACTAACGGTGACTACAACCATGTAGAGAGGAGCCACAATCGTTTATGCAACCCATATTTTCGATGGACTGGAAACATGGGCAACAGATATTGCGTACATCCAAGAAGGCGAACTAACGAGGATGGAGAAATTACCCGAGCTCAGTGAGCTGCAGAACTCTGTGAATCTGCTTTCAGTGGTCGAGTCATGGCTTCGCTCTGAGACAAAGCTTGAGAAAAAGAAATCCATCAAAGCTCAAATACAGAGAACTTCTTCTCCTTTTGATTCATCTCCTTTCAGGTCATCCAGGCACATGGCCTACTATCGTTGAGCCCTTGAGATTTGGATAATTTTGGGTCATATATTACTAAAATTGAAGCCATTTATATATGTAATAAAAATAACAAAGGCAGGTGGTCTTGGAAAGGAATATCACTACCCCTATGGCCGTAAAATTCTTTTCGTCATGTTTCAGAGCCGTTCGATCTGCAGAAGCCAGAAACAGGGCCTGCCTCGGCCATACATTGTTGTAACTTGTATCATTTTTTATTCTCATAAATGCTTCCAAATATATACGATTATATATGAATTGGCAACAACAAATATAATTATTGAATCCCAAAAGCTTTGCTGTCCTCTTGAATTTAATCAACAAATTCTTGAGGGTCTTGAAGAGTGAATGAGAGAGCATTTCATCGGCGGCGGCTGCTGCTGCTTGGATAGAAGTTGGAAGACTTTTAGTTGCACCCACATCCATTCTCTTGGGATAATTATTAACAATAGACAGAAACAACCTTTGCCACTCATAAAAGGGCAACGTTAAAAGTGCTTTCCTCGTGAGAATTTCATGCATTTGGAATGTAAAATTCTTTAGCTTTTTGTCAAAAATAGACATTTTAATAAAACAGTTATAGGAACATTTTTTGGCTACTCTTAAAAATGAATTTGGATAAATCAAATTATATAAATGTAAGTGTGAAGCTATAATAAGAAAAAAAAAAATCAATTCAATCCAATCCGATCCCATCCGATCGAATTGTGCAATTTTATTTTATTTACTTGTTTTAAAAGAAAAACTCACAATAATAACCATAATCACATATTGAAGTATTGATGTAAAAAATTATATAATTTGCAACTCATTGCAATGAATCTTTTACTTCTCATATATGAAGATGAATTAATTAATCAATTACCTTACATATGAAAGAAATTAAATGTATATATATATATATATTTGATTTGATTTGGACACTATTTACATTGAAACATGTCAATTTGCTTGCGAATAAGGCTTAGGCATGTCCAAACGGGGAAAACGATATAAAACGGGACGGGACTGGGGAAGAAAGTTGGGGGCACGCAAGGGAAGTCGAGGTGAGCGAAAATGGCGGATTAAACTGTCCCCTGTTGTTCTTCGTTCGTTGTTTAATCGATGATCAATAATACTAACCTACATTTTCACATTCCCCAATCAATCAATCAATCACACAATGTTGTGTAAGCTTCTGCTGCAGATCGAATTGTTCTCTGTTCAACCGTCTAATCCAGTCTTCGCCTCCCCACTTTGTTGCTTACTCCTTGATTTGATATCAATTCTTTGACATTTCCGTGGGCTTCTTGTTTGGTGAGTATCATTCTTCGACATGTTTGGTTGGGCACGAATTTTGATCCGTTGAATCTGTTTTTTCAATAACGGTGGAAGAATTGTCAAGCCTGCCCGCCTTTATTCGTACTTGAATCCAGAAACCGTCTTTACCTTTTGTTTTTGTTTTTCATGTTTTTTGTTTTTTGGGAAATCTTGATTTTCGATTTCATTTTTTTTTTCTTGAACTCTTTTTTGTCGCTTTCTATGTCCTCTAATTGGGCATTCCCAAATCTGGATTTGGCAATGTGTTTGCGGAAATAGTATTGTGAATATGAGGTTGCACTTTTGTTTCTTTTTCTGATGGTATATGTAGAGTTTAAACTTTGAAGTTGCTTTGCCAGTTACTGTAGAATGTGGTTAGGCTAGTTAGATTGTACTTGCTTTCTGTTGAGTGAATTCTATTGGTTAATAAAGGGCTTTTGTTGGCGGTACAGATTAGAGAGTTCAATTGAGCATATGATTGGTAGCTGCTGAGGTTAAGGTGGCTTTTAAGTAATATGGACTCGGCTAGGAGTTGGTTCCAGAAGTTTCAGCCCCGTGAGAGGTTTAGATCTCCTTCCAAAAAGAAGGAAACCACTGCATGCGGGAATGAAGTTTCAAACCCTTCATCAGCCGAAGAAGCCTCCAATACCACAAAGCAGAGGGTTGCTGCAGCCAAACAGTATATAGAGAAGCATTATAAGGAGCAGATGAAGAGCCTCCAGGAGAGGAGGGAACGGTATGGTCCACTCCCCGCTTTATGTCATGGTTAATAATTTGGCTGGTGCATTTATATCGGCATCTTTGAGACTGTGAATGGCATGATTTTTCTTTTCCGATGGAATCATAGATGCTCATGTTGAACAAACTTGAACGTTGTCATCTGGCATAAGCTTTTAAGTGTGCTCTAAGGCCTTGAAAGTTTTATACTTGTTCTGAAACTTTTGATGCTCGATACCTGGCTTGTACTTGTATTTGCACATTGCAGCCAGTCTCTGCTATCAGCTCCTAAGGCTGCAACACTTAACACGTGTTATCATCCAGAACTCATTTCCATGCTTCTTATTTTCTGATTATCTAATTTATTCTGTAGGAGACCAGAAACAAAGTTCTGATCTAGTCATTAAGATCTGTATTAGAAAAGGAATTACAAAAAAGATAGTTGTTTAGCCAACATTAAAAAACATATATAAATAGACAACCCCACTTACCTACTAGATAAAATTTACCACACCAACTCATCAAAAAATTTAGCAGCGTTTTAGATAGCGATCTCAAATAAATTAAAATACCTCATATTCTTCTTATTCCAATCAGTACTGGAAAGTATACCTAACTAGGAACAATTTACTACATCAAAGAGTTCAGCAGCATGTCTTAGATTCATGGTAGCAATCTCAACTAAATTAAAAGATCTCATATTCTTCTTCTTTCTTTCACTTAGACGAAATACAAAATGTACCACTACCCACACCTATCCAGTAATCAATAACTTTGACTGAAACCCAACTGCAGGATGTCTCACTAGCCTAGAAAGGCAAAATCACTGAGTTCGAAAGGGTAGCATAATAACTTTCCATTTTTTGTTAGGATAAGATTTATTCAGGTATTCATATTTTCAAGGCTTTGGTATATGCTGTATTTTTAATATGTTTCTTCATTGTTATTTTCTGCATTTTTGTAGTTTCATATACTGTCTCCGCTTAAAGCTGCATATAGATGTCTTGGTTCAATAGTATATCTTAGTACTCGGTTTTGTGCTTAGAGTGCAAAACAATGTTAAAGCATAACCTTTTTTATCCTCCAAGCAGAAGAGATTTACTGCAGAAGAAGTTGGCTGATGCTGATGTCTCTGAAGAAGATCAAAACAACCTATTAAAATTCTTGGAGAAGAAAGAAACTGAATACATGCGGCTTCAAAGGCATAAAATGGGTGTGGATGACTTTGAATTGCTTACAATGATTGGAAAGGGCGCATTTGGAGAGGTGTGTTTCCTCAGTGATTTTTATGATGATTGATTTGCAAGAGTCACTAATTCTTTTATTTGTGGATTGTGGATGTTAAGTCTGTTTTTGTAGCTTTTGGTGTTATATTATCAATCTTGCTTATCCTTTTCCTTCTTCCCTGCTCCTTACAATTAATTTCTAAGATTGGTGATTGCAAACTGTTACTGATTTGTTTTATAAGTGGTAAATTATCATTGAAAATAATGGTATCTGACCAGTTCTTTCTGCATTTGTTGGATTTCTATATGTTGCAACTATTTGCTCCAGAAAGAAAACATCTTCTATTAACTAGTTGACTCATTTGTAGATAGCCACAAAAAAAAAAAAAAAAAGCGCCTTAATTCCACTAGGCGGGGATAACCACAACTTAATTTACATTTTATGTTTATACCATCTGTTAGTTGTAGGGCACAATCATTTCTGATATTAAAGGTTGTTTGCTGCCGTAAATTTCTATGTAAATATTTGATATGCAGTTGATTCATTTTTTTCCAATAAGTTATGCTTTCATGTGTGTCAAAACATGAGGTTTTGAATTAGTCTCACCTTCAGTGTTTCTGTCTGTCTTTTACTATTGTATCATTCATGCAAACACTAGTGCTCTTAAAGAAAGGATGACAGGAGCCAAAGTTTACACGATGAAATATATGGCCATTAAACATGCATGAGTGTTGGCATTGTATGTCATTTAGAATAGATACTTGTCACTAAACCCACCCCATGCCCATACCCATGTGTTAATGTTTGCATCATCTAATGTTTTCAGTCAACTTCCTATCTGTTTTTAGTCCATGGTGCAATTTCAGCAGCAGTCAATAAGTCATCTAGCAGAAGGGAAATTCTTATAACAATGGTTTGCTTCAAGCGCATGAAAACATTACTCTTGTGATAGTATAACAATGGCTTCTCCCCCCCCCCCCCCCCCCACAATTTTTTGTTCATGAGACTAACATCTATGCACTTATCTAAAGACCTTTTTAATAATGAAGGTATTTGTCAACCGAACTTAGTTTATTTGCTATGTTCATTTGGTATTATTTATTCATTATGTTTATTTGGTTACTTTCTGGTGCAGGTCAGAGTCTGTAGGGAAAAGACAACTGGTAGTGTATATGCAATGAAAAAGCTTAAAAAATTGGAAATGCTTCGTAGAGGACAGGTGTGATATTATTCAGCCTCAAAGATAAATAGCGTTGTTCTTCACTTTTTTTACTGTCTGCATCCAAATTCTTTCAGGTTGAACATGTGAAGGCTGAAAGAAATCTGCTTGCAGAGGTGGATAGCAATTGTATTGTAAAGCTATATTGTTCTTTCCAAGACAATGAATTTCTCTATCTGATAATGGAATATTTACCTGGTGGAGATATGATGACTCTGCTTATGAGGAAAGATACATTGACTGAAGATGAGGCTAGATTCTATGTTGCAGAAACAGTTTTGGCTATTGAATCTATTCACAAACATAATTACATACATAGGTTTGGCACTGTTCAATACATCAGTTTTATCTATATGCTTCAAAGTGCATTCTTATTATAACAACATTCAGTCAATCTAATCCTTTATATGTTTATATTTCACTTGCCACAGAGACATTAAGCCTGATAACTTGCTGCTTGATAGATATGGTCACTTGAGACTATCAGACTTTGGGCTATGTAAACCTTTAGATTGCAGCATTCTTCAAGAGAAGGATTTTTCAGTGGGGGACAGCTTTATTGAAACTTCACAAAATGGTGAATGCTCCTCAGCTCCAAAGCGCACCCAACAAGAGCAGTTGAAACATTGGCAGAAAAACAGGAGGATGCTTGTGAGTTCCCATCTTTAAGTGATTGCTTTTCCATTTTGTTCTTACTAGTAGTGGTGTATTTGTGAAAAAATTAAGACTTGGTTTGTTCCTCTGTTGTCAATTGAGGGAAAGTTTCTCTGATTTGATCATGTAATAAAACAAACATTCAATAATAAACATATTCAGAAAGCAAAGATTTTTCTTTGTGTATATTCTAATTTACAGATTAGGAAATTCTGGTGGAAACTTCTTGGATATTTTGTTTACTAATTTATTGATTCTGCAATTTTCGGGGTTGTGACGTCCTCAGGCTTACTCTACTGTTGGTACACCTGATTACATTGCTCCAGAGGTTCTGTTGAAGAAAGGTTATGGAATGGAGTGTGATTGGTTAGTAATTTAAGCATGTTGAATTTGAGATCTCAGAATGCCCTTCAGTACCAAAATGGTTGTAGTTTTCTTTACATAGCATTTTGGAAGAAGTAAATTCTTTCCCTAGCATGAATATCATATGTTGATTAGTTTTCTAACTTGTGATAGACTCTGTGATTGTTTCATGTCAGGTGGTCACTTGGTGCTATTATGTACGAAATGCTTGTGGGATATCCCCCCTTCTATTCTGATGATCCAATGTCAACATGTAGAAAGGTAACTTGCGATGCTGCTAATCAACACCTTGTTTGCATTTTTCCGTTAGTTATTTATGCTATGTTATAATTAGTGCTAATACTATTTTTTGTTATGTTTACTTTGTCACTTTAGTCATTGTAACCCTCATCTCTCACGAAATTTCACTATATGCATGCTTTTATCTAGTTTAAGAAATTTCCGAGATTATTGCTATAGTTTTTCAATTTGACATTTGTTTACTATTGAATTAACCCTAGAATTCTTCATTTTTTCTAATAATAAAAACATATGTTTCCATTGGTCAAATTACTTACTGTTCCATCCCTGTATTTTGGATCTTTAACTGGTTGCTTATTTGGCGATTTTCTTGTAACTGTGAACTTTGGGTACACTGCATATTTTCTATGGTCACAGGCCTAATTAATCGGGCTAGTGGCAGAACTATTGAATGAGGGAAGAACTCTCACCTCAACCAAAATGAAAACTATATAGAACATAAGGGCCTGTTCAATTGCAGAAGACACTTTCTAATTTTTTCAACTCAAATTTTACAACTGAACATGCCCTGACATTTTATGTTTCAAAAACCAATAACATTCATTCCAGAAAATTTAGAAAACATCTTTTTGATGTTTTCCAATTCATAGTATAAATTTAAAAATTAGAACATTGAGTTTTCTGTTTCTAACTGGATTCAATCATTCAATAAAAAATTGGAATTGGAATATTAAAAAATGTTTTCTACAACTAAACAGGCCCTAAAGTTTCCAAGGTTAAAAATTTCTAGCATGTTTTTTGACCTACTAAGGGCTACAATTCTAGTCTGCTCTATAACAAAAATGAGGCCATAATGGGGGAAACTTTAGGTGCTGTTTAATTGTGATAAACAGCCCCAGTTTTCCAGAAAATTACTCCATAGAAAATGGAAAATTAGGAAACTTGTTCAATAGAAAATGGAGATTTGGAAGACGGGATTCTCCAAAATTTAACTGAACTTGGAAAACTCCTATAATGAGCTTTTCAAAGTTTTCTTACTAATTTGGATATTTGGAAAATGCAGTTTTCCACAATTTTCCCAAATCATCTCTATCTACTTAACTAACAAACGTTATGATTGCACAAAAGAAAAAACTCTCTATTTCTCTCTTTTGAACCTATGTTCTAATTTTCTACATTGGAAATTAGTTTTCTACACTTCTAACATTTGAACAAGTTTTCAAATTTTCTATGAAAAATGAAAACTAGAGACCTTTTAGAAACTTGAAGATAGAAAACCAGAAAGCATTTTCCATAATAAACAGCCTCTTATATTTTTGTTAGACTTCTCTTCTTCTTTTTACTACTCTGCTGCATTGGTATGGTCTCTAACATTATGGTCTAACCATAGGAATATTATGTGCTAGGATATTAATTCTATGAGTATTACCAGAAAGATGCATCACTAAAAGGAGAGTGATGAAATGAGCTCAAGTAAATAGTAGCTTCTTTTAGTGGCACATGGAAAATACTGCCTCATCTGTTAGTAATTATCTTTCTTGTGACTATCTTCTTTCTTTTAGGGGCATAATGTTATTGCTGTCATTGATCTTGCATTCTAGTCTTTATGTTATGCTTAATGTATGTTTGATCTCATATAGTGTGGCATCACTGATCCGTTTTCTTACTCTTTATCTTCACAAAGCCTGTCCTATCTCACTCGTGCAGATAGTGAACTGGAGGACACATTTAAAATTTCCTGAAGAGGCAAGGTTATCTCTAGAAGCAAAAGATCTTATTGGTAAATTACTATGTAGTGTCAATCAGAGGCTGGGTTCAAAAGGTGCAGGTGAAATAAAGGTGTTGTATTGTGTGTCCTTATCTATGTTCTTTTCTTGGTTTAGTGAGTTTGCAATGAAGGGAATCATATGTTGGTACCTTTAATTTCAGGTTCATCCTTGGTTTAGAGGGATTGATTGGGATAGGATATATCAAATGGATGCTGCATTCATTCCTGAGGTGAATGATGAGTTGGATACTCAAAATTTTGAGAAGTTTGAGGAGGTAAATTCCCATAATCTTTTATTTCAAAAGTGTAGTGGCATCCTTTTACTCCTAAACTTATTTTTGGTCTTTTTGGGTTCTGCAGTCCAGCACCCATAATCCAACTTCATCAAAATCAGGTCCATGGAGAAAGGTAGGCCAACTGGCTGCTTGTCTGGATTTCTTGCTGGGGAACACAGTGAATTTTGAAATGCTACTTGTTCTTGCATTTTCCACCTTTCTTCCAGGGGAAAAAAATGAATTCTTTTCCATTCCTAACATATCTATTATTCAGTTTAAACATACATTTGCAGTTCCTAGTTGGCTTGACTTTTCTTATTTCCTGAATTACCAAGAGGAGCTTCATTATTTTGGAGACAACAATAAACTTCTGAAAAAATATATGATTGATTTGGCAAATGTTGTATCCTTCCATAGGATTGACTTAGTAAAGCCAGATTAATGAAGCTGGCCTCAATTAACTGGAGTAGAGTTTTCTTGTAAAGTGTTACCTATGTTAATGGGTGATGTGTTATCCATTCAAAAGCTGCACTGACTAATATGGTTGGTTGAATTTACGTGTCAAAAGATGAAAGTCTTGGAGAGAGCATCTAAGCATAAAAGAAATGCAGCTACTACTATAGAATCAATTATGATTTATACTGGGAGATATCATGGTGAGAAATAAGTTAATCACAAATAACAGAAACCTGCATTTAAGGAGGCATGAGATCCTTGTACTTTTTGCTTTTGTGAATGAAGTTACTACACTCTGAGAGAATATCCTCTACTACTAGATGGCATTTGATGATACAGATCTAGCAAGCAATGAGTACTCAGTGAACTTTATGTAAGGCTATTGAAGAAAAACTCAAGAACAAAAAGTTAAGACAATATATATTGAGTATCTTTATCAAAGCTAGAAATAAGGATTATGATAAAGTAAGTAAACATTGATGTCCTAGAGATATCTAAAGGTGGTCATCTTCGGTATCCTTAACTAATAGTGTGCTCGGGGGAATTTCACAGGCACATCATAATGCCAGTCAACTTTTCCATTTTATTCACCCTGCATAAGGTTTGACAGAAATTTTTTAATATTGCCATATGGCCAGCTATATTGGGCCTTTAAGGAACAAGGTCCTCAGAAATCCAAGTGGAAGAAAAACTGAGGATCTAGAGATGGTGGTACAATGCATCTTATGTCCTGGAATGTGTCTGGTGCAATGAGGATCTAGAAATGAACAATTGGCAGGTACTTTGAAGTGGCATGAATTAAAAGATAAAATGAGAGAGTTCCATGCAAGATGGCCTAGTGCCCCGGGCCACTTCATTGTGTTTACAATGTTTGCCTGCTGTGCTCTAGCATATGTCCTGGAATGTGCCAGTAGTAGCATAGGACAGATGCTGAAGTGTTAGTTGTTGAGTGCATGCTTGAGGCAAAGTGTAATGTGCTAGTCATTGAAGTGGAAAAAAGATAAAATGGATAGTTTGAGAAGAGCATGGGGCCAAGGTGGTACTAAGGATATCATTGCTACAGAAATATATGCAGAGACAGTTCAGTGACAGAGGTGTGTTTGACTACAACAACGTGACTAGGCCTTATCCCACTAGGTGGAGCTGGCTACATGAATCCATTTGACTAAGAATAAAAACAGTTATTCTAATTTATGGAGCTTGGTAAAGATAAAACTTATGTGATAGGGTGAGGGTAAATCAACTCAACCAGAGAGTATGATTGCCTTAAATTGAGGATATGACTTTTAGTAGGTGAGACAGTACAAAAAGTATCTAGTCATCTGATGGGCCGATTAATGTTACAACTGAAATTTCGTGGTTGAATTTGTGGGTCACATTAAGACAACATTCTATGGTAGAAACAACTAAAAAGTTCTTATAAGAGTTCCTTTCCTAATTTGGACAAAAAACAACCCTATGCTTTATAATAGGTTTTCTGCATGAGTACATGGACAAGTGCATTCACAAGGAGAATTTCTTCTTTCAATATGTATTCTTTATTACTGTATTGTGAAATTTTCATTCTACTTCCATAATGGCACTAACTCTTATGTTAGAGATGCAATTTTCTTCTCTTTCATCTCTCCTCTATCTTTTCTCATTTCTTCTCCTTCCCGCAGATGCTCTCATCCAAGGACATTAACTTTGTAGGCTATACGTACAAGAATTTTGAAATAGTGAATGACTATCAAGTGCCTGGGATGGGTAATATCTCTCTTCCTCTTAAATGATGCATACACAGTATATGTGGGTAACTTTTTAAGTGTGTACATGTTAAAAGTTTGACCTTGTACAGTCGGAGTTTTGGGATTCATCTGAATTTATGAACTTCTTTGACAACCAGGCTACAGTAGGGTGGTAGCCATGTGCACATGACCAGACCTTACTTTCCCTGAAAATGTTAATATTCTAGTGTGTGATGAATTGGTACACATCCCAAAACA
This sequence comes from Diospyros kaki, assembly GCA_036245055.1. Lineage (NCBI taxonomy): Eukaryota > Viridiplantae > Streptophyta > Magnoliopsida > Ericales > Ebenaceae > Diospyros > Diospyros kaki. The sequence goes on from BSEG01000002.1 coordinate 25,952,080, forward strand.
CAGTACACTTGCATTCTGAAGCTGTAAATTTAGCCATTCTAGTGAATTGGTGTCCAATTTTCCTTTTTGATGGTGCTGTGATTTTATTTTTTGCATGTATATCTTCATTATAGGGTGCCCCCACTGCACAAGGCCCCCTTCTACTTTGTGAGGGTACACAATCTTACCCTTGCTATTTTGCAAAGAGGTTTCTACAACTTGAACTTGTGACCTTCCACTCACAAGTTCATTATGATGCATGGAAATCATTAGTTATTGAATTCTTTTGAGATCATATAGATTCTGATACAAATATTTTTGTATCATTAAATTGTCTATAAATCAACAAAATTTTATAAAAACCATTTACAAATGTGATTATGAAAGAAAATGATCAGTATTGATAATATGTTTAGGATTTGTGCAAAGAAGAAAAAGATTTTTGCCTTTGGTTTTATTTCACCTTGAAACTGCACCATTGCTATTGCTACTGTTTTGGTTGCCGCTACCATTAAACGTGAGCCCAGATAGCTGGTAGTTGAGCAAATTTTGTTTGAATGCATCATCTTGCCTGATTTGTTTGAATGCAAATTTTGTTAGAATGCAAACAAAATGCATCATCCTGCCTGATTTGTGCAATCTTCTTCTTGATTTTTTCTTTTTTGGATATTGGAAATGAGGTCTGTACAGACAATCCAGGCCATCAATAACTTCAGAAAATTTTGTTTGAAATATAAAGATCTTCATTGATTTACTCTAGTGCTGCCGCTTGTTATTTTGCGTGATATATCGAGTTTGCTATTGATTTTTGATCTCTCCTTGTGACTCTTTTTGTTTTACTTCCCTTGCAGCTGAGTTGAAGAAGAAAGACACCAAGCCAAAGAGGCCATCCATCAAGACACTCTTCGGTAGGCTTAAATCTTTATCCTCATATATATATATACATTGAAACTTACCGTGCTTTGTCTGTGTTTGCTGTTGACATGCAATTGTAAGTTCCCCCATGATATTCATGCTCAACATATGCACTACCAAATCCAACCTTCAGGACAGTGGGCATATGTCTGGAAAAGCCATAAGCTATAAGAGACCATCTGTGTCAACCTAGGGACTCAAAGCATTTTTAGCAGAAATCGTCCTAGTTAAATCTCTTGCCACCTTCTTCTGTAAAGCATAGTGCTTCTATGGAATATTTGAGGATGGGCTCCTCGTCAAGGGTCCTCCTCTGCTTGCAGGATAAATCATTCTATGCTTCTAGGAGGCATGTGGCCACTTCCTTTGGACCATATATTTCACTTGCATATGTGATAAATAATCTTTTCATCATGGTCGCTCTGTTATCAAAAGATAAAAGAAGACGCCTTACTATTTAGTTTGGCTCAAAGTGTCTACTACAACATAGATTGTTGTCTACATATGCAGCTTTTGAGGGCTTTGAAATAGGAAAAGAAAAGCAGCGGTTATCCAGTCCTCTGGATTGTCCTGGTTTTGCTTCGTTTTCTTTCCTTCTTGGCAGATTAATTGGGGTATTATAGGTTGCCCGTGTTCCTCTCAAGCGTAAAACTTTCTTCTAAATCTCTAACTTCTCCGGGTTCTGCCTCTTGCAGAAGAGGAGTCCGAATCAGACGCCGCAAATGAGACCTTGCTTGGGAAATCTCTTTCCTCCTCTACAAGAAGTGAGAGAACCTGAAAAAGAATCCGCTTGACGTTGCTGGTTGCTCTATGCTCTCTGACGCACAAGATGATCTGACCCAAAATCAAGCTTTCTTCCACATAGTCGAATTTTAATGGATAACTGTCATTAGCTATGCGCTTGGATTAGCGACAGGTATGCCCAGATGAACGACTAGGCGAGGAGTTTAGTGTCAAAAAGGCCTGCAGAGAGGTGCTGTATTTTCAGGTTCTAATTGTGTGCATCAGGAAGACCCTTGATCATATTTGTTTTTCTTCATCTTTTCAGGAAAGAAGAAATTAAGAGGTTGAATTACTAATTCGTTTGATATGTCAGTTTTTTCCCAATTATTTTCTTGTGTAAAACGTTGTATACAAGGGATAAAAACAGAGCTCTTCAACTCATTCTAAGTACAGTGTGTTTCCCCTTTGTTCATGATAGTGAAACCATTTCTTCTCTATTTTGTCCCAAACATAGAGAACTCATTCTATAGTATGGCCTGTTCACACCACATTCTGTTCTTCTTTCATCTCTTGTTCATCGTTTCCTTAACAAAAGGATGCACAAAACATATGAATTCAAGTACTATTGAATTTTTCACTTCAACATAATTACTGGAGAGTTACACCAAAAACACTTCTTTGAAAGAATTGTTGTTTTAACTAGTATAAACCATCATTGGTTAAACGAACAAAGAACTATTTAGTAGAAATAGTGGCGTTTCCAAAAGAATAGCTAAATATTGCTAGTTCAATCAATATATATTTTTTTAATTAAGGATTGATCGGTCAAATCTCTAGTGTGATTAAGTTAGAGAAATATTTTGAAAAGGGTAATGCTAATAAATGCATTTTATTTTGGCTTAATACACATAGGGTTCCTGGACTATTAAAAAATATAGCCTTTGCCTATATTCCATCTTTTATCCATTTATTTTTGTTTCCTTTAATCCTTCGCTTACCTAAGAGTTAACGGCTAATTTAATGGTAATACATAAGGCGAAATCTTTATTACACGTTAAATTAATTTTTTTAGACTGAATACATGAGAGGTCCTTAAATTATTAAAAAATATAGCATTTAATTCTTCAACTAAAATTTTGCCATATTCCTTCATTCTCTTTAATCTTTCAATTAATTGAGAATTAACGATTGAATTAACTATGATAGGTAAAAAAAAACCTCTATAACACATTACTTTTGACAAATTCCTTTTTGCTTAATGGAATTATAAAACATAATCCAAAGATATATGCAATATATTGACAATTTTTTATTGTATGCAATATCATCCAAACATAAACTAAAGATAACCTGTGATTACACGCAATATATTGACAATTTGAGTATGTAAATAGTGGTAGAGGAAAAAAGTTGTAAAATGCATAAGAGATTGAATAGGTCTCAAACCATTTCATTCATAAGCAAAGCATAATCCAAAAATATAACTCAACCAATTTGGGTTTTAACATCCAAAACAACAATCTTAGTTAAAACAACCCAACTAATGTGGGTATTAATATTCAAAAAAACATACTATCCAAACAAAAGAACAAAAGCAATGAAGTGATCTAAATCCAAAAATAAGTACATATTTATATAATAGAACTGATATACCTTGCAAACGAGGAAAGGTTCATAGAGAGAGTCAAGTGGGCAAATACCCCACGACCTCAAGACTTCAAAATGAGCTGAGACTTCAAAATGTGACGAGACATGAAGAAGCAAGGCCACCTACATGATCATTTGACTGAGTGGGTAGGGGCTCTTCTCCCCCCACAAGCACTTGACTCACTTGGTCATATGACTGAGTGAGTAGAAGGTCTCATCCCCCTCTCTCTCTCTTCTACCCTCCAAAGCATGCAGAAACCAGGTCACTTAGTCAAATGACTGAGTGTCACTCACTCACATCTCATCCCTCGGATACACCAGCATAGCCCTGAAACTCTTGGGATAAGCCACAAGACCCTCAAGATGGGCCGCGAGACTCTCAAGATGGCCACCATGTGTCCCTCATCTCTCTCTTTTATAAATAGAAGACCACACCTCTAACCTTAGGTACGCTCTCTCTGGCACTCTAAACACATTTTTGCGCTTCTTCTCTCAGGAACTAACTTAAGCATCAGATGGTTTGTGCGGGGACACCTACCCCCGCCCCTAACCGTGTGTTTGTCTTACAGGTCTCTCGCTCATCAAGATTTTCTCGGTCATTAAGGGTCACTCAGTTATTAGAAAGCCTCCCGTCAGATCCAAATGAGTCTTCTGCTCATCAGGTCTCACGTTCAAAAGATCACGAGAGTCTCCTGTCACTCAGCATACCCAAGACTCTCAAGACTCTCAGAATTCTCAGGACACTTGGTGACGAGACTCAGAACTCTCAGGACACTTGATGACGAGACTCAGAACTCCCAAGACACTTGGTGACGAGACTCAGAACTCTCAGGACACTTGGTGACGAGACTCAAGACTTTCAAGACACTTGGTGACGAGACTCTCAAGAAACTTGGTGATGAGATTCTCAAGACTCTCAGGACCCTCAAAACTCATAAGACTCTACACTCTCGAGATTTTGTGATCAACCATACACATTGTATTCTCTCCCATTAAAAATAAATTGTTGTATTTAGACAACAACAAGAATCGTTGAGCAACTAAGAAACTCATTTTTGTCTAAGAAACTCTATATTGTTCAATCCCTCCATTTTCAACAGTGTTTTGCTTGTCTTGAAGCCTCTGTTCAACTTATTTTCTTCTCTAAATTAAAGTGTGATAATATAAAATGAGTTAGTATAAATCACATATGACTAATACAAATACTTCACAAAATGAGTAGTGACTACTTGGAGTTGACTAGAAGTTATGCTTGAGTGTCCTCTCCATAATGAAGGCTGAGATCCAGAGGCACTTCGAGATTGAGATGATCCAACAGCGCAATTATTAGGTGGTTTACATGGTGCACTAATTGTTGTTGGTTCGATGTTTCTTTCCTTAAATCGTGCATTACCTCTGAGGAATCTTCTTGTGCGTTGTCCAAGCTTAAATTCACAAAATACATAACTTAAAAAATTTATTTTAACAAACAAAAGGAAAATACAATTAGAAACAATAATTGATGAATTTTTAACTCATATCCAATATCATTGCATTAGTTTTAGAAATAAAACAACCATGGATCTACCTTCTTTGACTTCTTGGAGTTGCTTCCCACTTCACTCAGCAACTCATTATTTATCCCTTGTTCAGCTTGAGATTTCTTTGTACTTGCCTTTAGCCTACTAGGCTTTGGACAATTTTGCAACATTATGGAATAATCAAAAAAAGATTAACATCCAATTCAATACATTTTTCAAAATTGTAAGCATATAAGTAATGCTACCTGAGATTTGCTAGTGGGTTTTATTGGGCATTTTTAAGCATTATGACCCTTTGTTTTACATAAATTGCAAGTCATGATTCTCCTTTTCCTTGATAATTTTCCAAACTTCTTTAGCTCATCCTTGTCTATTCTTCTCTTTTTATTTGGCCTTCCTAACATCCTTTTGACTTTTAGAGGCTCTATTGGTTATTTCCCATACTCTTTCCAAAACCTTTTCCCTTTCACTAGCTTTAAATTGTGACTATAACACTCCAAATAAGTAAACTTTTTGTAGTGGTGAGGTACATAATGCTCAAGTTACTGGCCAGATGCAAAAATTGCACAAATTGGATGTACACATGGGATTCCAATTAAGTCCACTCTTTACAAGTGCACTTCATTGCCTTCATATCCACTATATGAGTGTCATCTTTACAATATAGATTTATAATCTCAAACCCGAACTCTCCATTCCAGTCTATCACCCAATTACATGAGTTTTGCTTGCTCTTATCTAACTTCTTCATGGCAGCTGGAGATATGTTATAAATCCAAGTTGTAGCAAACTGCCTTTTTGCTACTATTATTTTCATCACCATCACCCTATTAAGCATTGAGATTATGAACTTGTGCCTAGGATCTAAAGTCCACTGATTAAACACTTTAGCCATATTATTGTCCACCACGTCACACTTTATATTAGTTCTAAACAAGCCCTACACTACTTATTAACAGGCCATTGCAACACATCCTCAACAATGTTATTACCCAACTTGTCCAGCTTATTAAGCTTCTCCTTCAAATCCTCCTTAAATGGGGCCCTTGCATACTCCCAAAATGCCATCTTCCTTTCATCACTATTTCATTTTCCTTGCAAAGGCATGGTATATATGTCTTGCACATTTTCTGTATATACTATAGGTAGAACCTCTACAACTCCACACTTAAGTTCTTGATACAAAAATATTTTCTTATTAATATTTAAATCATTGACAAGTTTAAAATGTCAAAATTGAAAAATGTTTAGAAGTCATACCTTTTACATGTTAGACACTATAGCAATATTTGCCCCATCTCCAAGTTGAAGATCATGTTGAAGAAACCTCACAAACCATGTCCAAAGCATACTTATCTCATTACTCACTGTGGTACCCAAGATCGGAAGGCGGAGATTGTCTTTTTGGAAAGGAGCCTTTCGAGAAGGAGATGGATCATTCTTTCTAAAAAAGAGCAGAGCCTACTTGCACACGCCCCCAGATCCATTGGCACCTATAAAAGCCAAATGACAGCACTTAGAAAAGGACTTTTGGTAAAACATCCATCACTCTTATCTTTCCCTCTGAGACTATTTTTCTTTTCGCAACACGTTTCCTTTCAGTAACTGACTTAAGTATCAAAGGGTCTTCATGGGGGGAAACTCCCACAAGCCTTTTGACCTTTTGTTGGGTTGTTTGTAGTTCTCTCCAAAAGCCCTCACTATCCTTTCCGAGAGAGGCCCCCAAACTCTCTCTAAAAGCCCTCATTATCCTTTTCGAGAGAGGCTCCCAAACTCTCTCCGAAAGCCCCCACTATCCTTTCTAAGAAAGGCCCCAAACTCTCTCCAAAAGTCCTCATTGTCCTTTCCGAGAGAGACCCCCAAACTCTCTCCAAAAGCCCTCCTTGTCCTTTCTTTCTAAAAGCCCCCCTAGTAAATCCTTTCGGAAAGACCCCTTCGAAAAAACACATTCAGGGCACCGTGACCTCAAGTTGGCCAACTCCTGGCAATATCGGAATCTTTTATTGCAATTCTTCCCGCTTCACACAAATTCTAATTGTTGTATTTTGGCAACACTCACTATTGCCCATGCAATGGGAAATATTTGATTATTCCCATCTTTGCATACAATAACCAATAAAATCCCCTTGTAGGCACCTTTCAAGAAGCAACCATCCACACCCAATATTTTCCTATAGCCACCTAACCCCCCTTTTTTCAAAGTTTCAAAACATACATAAAAACTTATCAAAGTAGTTCTTGTGTTCCCTATGTTCAAAATTGGACTTAAATAAACAAGTAGTCCTTGGATTACTCTTTTTAATCTCCTCCACATAATTCCACAACCTTGCATACTCCTTAACATAGTGGCCCGTAATGTCCCTAATCACTTTAAACACTAATATTAACCTCAACCTTCAACTCACTTTTACACAAAGCATTTAATGTCCTAAGTTTAATCCCATGCTCTATAATTATCTTATCTCTAAAATACTTTGCAACAAAGCTTGTCCTCACCAACTTATTCTTGTTATCCCTTCTTGAAAAATTATGGTCTAGGTAGTAAGTCTTAACAACAAAAGATTTAGAATTATTTTCAATAGATGCAAGGATTACAAAAGGACAACCCTACACATGTAAACCTAACTCTTTTTCAGCATCATTTTTAACAAGTTTCAACTTTCTAGCCTTCAAAACCCCATACTTGATCACAACATCTATTAACTTAATAGGATTAACAAAGATCATACCAAGAACAAATTCATGAACATGAGATTGGTGATCAAACCTTAATCTTGAGCTAAGATTGACCAAAAATCATCTTCTTCTTCAAAATTTGAATAATCATCATATTATTTGAAGTTGTCAGGGTCATCACTTGCTATGCAGTATGATTAGTTACTAGACTTAGATTCTATTAGAGCTTTTATTGCTGCTAAATCTGCTGGAGCTTCTGGATTTGTTGGGACTAGATTTGTTGGATCTATGTCACCACCTTGATTTTCTTTTGAGTTTGTTGGATTTGTTGTAGTACCTTACTACACATTTCTTTTCTTCCTTAGCTTGTATTCCTTTATTTTTTTTGCCTGGCAAATTGTAACTCTTCATACTCATCATCTGTGAGGTTGGTTGCATCATATACAATGTTATCAAAAGTTTGATGTTCATAACCTTCACCCTCACCCCTTTTCATTCATATCGCCAAAATCTAACCAATTATCACCCTCACAACCACCTTTGAAGTCCTGATATCTCATTTTCCATATTCTCAAAAGCTTGAATTGGTTCTCCTCCTTTTTCATGTTGTGTTCCCTTTAGTTGTTGCCTACCTCTATCCTTACCTAATGCACAACTACCCGGGTTACATATATTTTCTATTTCTTTCTCTACCAAGACATGTGGTTGATGAGGGTTATTATCTGGCACCTTTCTTATTTTACCCCCACTCTCAATAAATATATCAATTGTGTCCCTATCTTTGATACCCTAACACAATGCATTCAAAGACTCATTATTCCAGATTGGACCAAACATATTATTATCCTTGTAAAAAATCCCATTTACTCTATTAAATCCTAACTCATTTTCTATGGCCTATGTTAAACCATCAAAAGAAAACTAATCCAAATCCACTATTTGACATAGCTCAATGACTACCCCACCCTCGTAATTGGATTTTGGATGTTTCACCATAACCCCACTATGATGGAATCTCAAGATAAACCCCATATCTACTCATTCTTTCATATCGTATTCATTGGCTAGGAGTTTGGGAGTAGAAACCGAGTCTATGGGATGTCTAATGGTGATTTCGACACCTATGGGTAAGAGTATGAAGTCCTTAGAAATTGTGACGGGATGCAAAATTAGACTAAGTAATATTCGGTTCCAGGCTGATCTGATTCTGTAAGAACTATATGACTTTGACGTAATCTTAGGGATAAACTTCTTATCTAAGTATGATGCCAATATAGACTGTTGTAGGAAGATAATGACCATAAGAAAACCCGAGGGAGGGTGGGTTAAATTTCAGGGGTAAGGCGACCCCGAGGTTGGAAAGATGATATCAACAATGAAGGCAGTGAAGTTGCTAGGCCGAAGAGCTCATGGATTCATAGCTTATGCTCAGTTAGAAGAAAGAGAGATATCGAAACTCAATGAGGTGCGAGTGGTACAAGAATATGAGGACGTGTTTTCAAAAGAATTGCCGGGACTACCTCCACCTCGTGAAATTGAGTTCTTAATTGAGTTAGTGTTAGGAACCTAGCCGATATCAATCCTACCATACCGAATGGCTCCGGCGGAGATGAAAGAATTAAAGACTTAGCTACAAGAGTTGACTGATAAGGGGTTCATTAGGCCAAGCACGTCACCATGGGGCGCACTAGTGCTATTTGTAAAAAAGAAGGACGAGACTCTAAGGATGTGCATTGACTATCATCAGCTAAATAAGGTCACGGTAAAGAACAAGTATCTGCTCCCAAGGATAGATGAGTTGTTTGATCAACTGCAGGGAGCGAAGGTGTTCTCGAAGATTGATTTGAGATCCGGGTATTATCAGTTGAGAATTAAGCCAGATGATATTCCGAAGACGGCATTTCGATCAAGGTATGGCCATTTTGAGTATTTTGTAATGCCATTCGGATTAACTAACGCTATAACAGTGCTTATGAATTTTATAAATAGGGTGTTTAGGCCCTACCTAGATCAGTTTGTGATCATCTTCATAAATGATATATTGGTGCATTCTTCGAATGAGAGTGACCATGAGGAGCACTTGAGAATAGTGCTAGGAACTCTCAGGAAACATCAATTATATGCCAAGTTCTCAAAGTACGAGTTTTGGTTATCCCAAGTTGCATTTCTTGGACATGTGATCTCGGCCGAAGGAATCTCAGTGGATCCAACCAAGATTGAGGCTATTCAGAGATGGAAGCAGCTGACTTGTGTGACCGAAGTACGAAGTTTTTTGGGATTAGCAGACTATTATTGAAGATTCGTGAAAGGGTTTTCAAAGATAGCTGCACCTATGACGAAGCTCATACGGAAGGAGGTCAAGTTCGAGTGGACTACTAAGTGCGAGGAGAGCTTTCAAGAGCTCAAGGGAAGACTGACCTTGGCACCTATTCTGGTAATGCCTAGTAGGCTCGATGGATATGTTGTATACATCGATGCCTCGAAGGTTGGTTTGGGTTTTGTATTGATACAGCATGGTTGAGTGATAGTGTATGGATCACGCGAGTTGAAGAGACACGAAGTGAACTACCCAACGCATGACTTAGAGCTGGCAGCGGTAGTATATTCTCTAAAGCTATGGAGGTACTACCTATATGGAGAGACGTTTGATATATTCACGGACCACAAAAGTCTAAGGTATGTGTTCTTGCAGAAAGAGTTGAACATGAGGCAACGATGATGGATGGAGTTCCTGAAGGACTACAACTGCACCATCTTGTATCACCCGGGACGTGCCAACGTGGTGGCTGACGCTTTGAACAGGACTGTGCCTACTGTTATGGTCAAGTTGATGGCCCAGGAGTGGCTGTTGATTGAGGCTTTTAGCTTGATGACTGTGAGTGTAGTGCTGAAGGGATCTTCTGTCCTAGTAACTGGCCTGGCGGTTCGGCTGGATCTAGAGACCGAGATACGGGAGGCTAGTGGGAGTGACGGGCGTATACGTCTATGGGTAGACCAGCAAGGCCAGCCTAAGAGTTTGGATTTTGAAATGCAAAATGACATTCTCAAGTTTCGGGGTAGAGTGTACGTGCCAAACCTTCAAGAGTTGAGACGAAAAATTTTGGATGAAGCCCACAGAACTAAGTATACCATGCACCTAGGAGCCACGAAGATGTATCGAGATCTTTGAGAAATCTATTGGTGGCTTGGGATGAAGGCCAGCATGGCTAGGAAGGTGGCATAATGTGATATATGCCAAAGGGTAAAGATTGAACACTAGAAACCCGCAGGGTTGATGAGACATTTGGAAGTTCTCGAGTGAAAATGAGAACATATCACGATGGATTTCATGACAGGATTTTCGAAGAGTCGAAAGGGCTATGATGCCATTTGGGTGGTGGTAAACAGGTTGACAAAGTCAGCTCATTTCTTGCCTACAAGAATGGATCAACCGGTACGAAAATTTGCAGAGCAGTACGTGAAGGAAATAGTACGACTCCATGGTGCGCCGGTAAGTATAGTTTCAAATTGGGACCCGAGGTTCACCTCGAGGTTTTGGGAAAGTTTACAGGAATGCATGGGAATTCAGCTGAAATTGAGTATGGCTTATCATCCGCAGACTGATGGGCAATCGGAAAGGACTATTCAAATGCTTGAAGATATGTTGAGATCCTGTGCCCTTGATTTTGGTGGAAATTAGGAAGAGCATTTTCCACTAGTAGAATTCGCGTACAATAATAGTTACCATGTCAGTATCGGGATGGCTCCTTATGAGGTGTTGTATGGAAGAAAGTATCGGTCACCTATCTGTTGGACCGAAGTAGGGGAACGACATATGTTGGGGCCTGAACTTGTGCAACAGACTACCGATAAGATTCGAATAATCCAAGAGAGGATCTGAGCTACGCAAAGCCGACAAAAATCTTGCGCAGATTAAAGAAGAAGGGATCTAGAGTTCGAGGTGGGAGATTTAGTGTATCTCAAAGTGTCACTCGAGCATCTGGTGACACATGGAAGCTGTAAATGAAAGTTGAAGCCAAGGTATATAGGACCATATCCGATTGTGGAAAGAGTCGGACCTTTGGCCTATCGATTGGAGCTTCCGCCTAGCTTGTCCGGGATTCATAATGTGTTCCACATCTCCCAACTTCGAAGGCATGTGCCAGATCCAACCCTCAGAATTCGGGTGGAGACAATTGAACTAAGGAATGACTTGACCTACCCGAAATCACCTGGAGAAATTTTAGATTGCCGGACTCAAGTGTTGCAAAATAAAGAGATCTCGTTAGTGAAGGTTTAGTGGGGAAAGCACTCAAAAGATGAGGCAACGTGGGAACTTGAGGAAACAATTAGGAAGAAATATCCTCATTTGTTCGAGGAAATGGAAATAGGGTAGGAAATTTTTATATTTTCTTTCAAAAATTATATTCCAAAATGCAATAATTATTTACCCTTCAATAATTTCGAGTATGTTTTGAATTTCGAGGCCGAAATTATTTTAAGTGGAGAAGAATATAATACCCCAAATTTTCGTGAAGTTGCGACATATTTTAAGTGAGTTTAAAATACCAAAAAATAGGCTTGAAATAAGTGACTGAATTAGCCTCAGGGACTGGACTAGAGCTTAGATACTTAAAGACAAAATTATATCTTTGACGAGTGTCTCGATGCGAGATTTATGAGGCTGAAAGAAATCAAATCAGAGACGATTTTTCGGTTAAGCTAAGTTGTAGCCTAAAAAGGTCGAATGATGGTAAGGGGCTTTTGGAAAATCGTCTATATCTAGTAATTTTGAGTTATTTAAGTATCTCGATAAATTTGATGATTGAGGGTGTAATTATAAATTATCCAAATGAAATAAGGATGAAATTAGGAGCTCATGTGGTAAAATATTAAAGTTGAGAACTTAAAATAAGGGCCAAAATGTCATTTGAAAGAAGTTTGGGGTATTAGCTTGGATTTCAAAAATTAAATCCATTCTAACTTTGGATTTCAAAAGCTATTCAATTATAACTTTGAGTCTTTGGAGTCCATGGCTTAGCTTGTGACAAATGGCACCTTGTGATTGGTTCAAAGAATCTATAAATAAGGTAATGGGGTTGTCTCCAAACCATTCCAAATGAATTTGAGTTTTGAGAGGTTCTAAGGTGGGGATCTACTCTTGAAAGAGGAGAGAGAATTCTGTAAGAAGAAGGGAAGAAAGCGATAAAGAAGTGGGGGAGAACGAGTCTCGCCAGAGTTTTCCAAAATCAGTCAGGAAAAAAGCAAGGTAAGTCCCCCCCTTTTTTTTTATAATCTTGTAGAGGGGGAAGAGAGGGTCACGTAGGTTCAAACGGGGGTCGAATCGGAGTTAAAATAAGTTATGGCCAAAATACAAAAATGAGGCAAAGCTTTCCGAATTTGGTAGGTTGTGCGTGAGTTACACGTGCCAGAAAGTGGCTGCGCGTGAAGGTGCGCGAGCCACCTTCCCAGGGCGCGTGAGTTACACGCGCCAGAACGTGGCTGTGTGTGAAGGCACATGAGCCACTTTCCCAGGGCACGTGAGGGGCCAATTTTTCTTAAACTTTTCAAATTTTATCCCTAAATTAATTTCTTTCAACCCTATGTAAAAATATTTGAGGTTAAGTTTACCAAAACATGTGTTTTCTACAGAAACTTAGGCCGTTTGTTGTGAAATTATATCTTCCAAGAGATAAACCTTCAAAATGAGACTCCTATACTCCCAATCCTACTATTTTTTATTCTCTTATGAGAGACTTCTATTGCATGAGACATGTTTTGTGAAGTTCATGTATGTAAACTCTTGTTGTTCTCTTACGTGAAATCATGTTGTATATATGAAATGTATTTTTTAAAAAAATATATGTTGTTAGCTTTTTAACTGTTGCATCTATAAAAATTCATGTGGCCATATTGTTGCACCTATTAGTTGTTGGCCGAGGGCAAAAGTCGGATATCCCCCGGGAGGCGCTATGCGGGCGCCATCGAGAAAGCTCTCGTGGGAAAGACCGTGAGTCTAAGGAATAACGGATGTGGTGTTTGCATGAGTTCTATAAGGTCGGGTCGAAGTGACATGGTTAGGGACCCCTCGAGAGGCGCTATGTGTGCGCCATTGAGAAAGCTCTCATTGGAGGAGACTTACGTGTTCATGAGGCACTTTGGAGTAGTTCTCGTTGTCTTCTCATACATTTTATACCTAATCATGCATTGATATAAACTGTTTTTGAAGTTTCTCACTAGAAGATTTACCTTCTAATTAGACTCTGTTCTTGGAATATTCAAATGTTTATGGTTCAACAAGCGACTCCAAGGGAAAGGAAGTAGCGGAAGAATAAGCTTAATTTACTGTCTGTAACATGTTTAGCATACCTTTATTTATGTGTGAACCTATGTATGTTTTGGATATGTTTAAGATGCTGGTTAACACTTGCGAGAGATGATGTCCTTGTAATGTATCTTGTAGATGTCTTGAACGATTTTATTTATGATAAATAAAGCATTATGGTTGTGAACCATATCAGGTTCGATCTAGCTTCCATATTTGAAATTTTAACACCTATCTTAACTATTCGATTATTGGGTTTATTAAGCTGAGAAGGTGAAAATTAGGATTTTTGGGATATTGTGTGATGTATGACAGCGATTATGATATGAATTTTTTTTATATTCCCGAAATCCTAAGTTATAACACGCCCAAAAAAATTGGGGTGTTACAATTTGGATGAGCCATCAGTAACTCATGCTGATCAAGGTAGTAAACTCAGTGCTAGTCCATACTCGATTAATCAGAATCAAGTCCTATCACTAGATAATCTCATCACATCTTCTTAACACTTAAAAAATAAAACTCTCAAACAGGAGATCTAGGGACTCATTCATATATCAAACTGGAGAGTTTATGAATGAAGATAAACTTGACTTTTATTAATACATACAAAGATACAACAAGTGTATTTATTACAAACCTGCTAGATGTCATTTAAATCTAACATTAGGGCATACTACACTAACAAGCATCCCCATAACAATTACACTGGAGAGTTGGGTTTCTTTTGGTTTGATCGTGTGTAAACGCAGGAACACAAGTACTTGTGAAACATGTTGTCCCTACTTAAGACAATGGCATGCTATTAATGGTATCTAGATACAATTTTTAAATATTTCATCATTTTATGTTCCTGTTTCGTTTTTGCAAATGCATACATACATAAAGCACATACATACACAAGATCAATGAACTTAGCAATCCAAGTGTTTGTCTCTCCCCCAAAATAATACCTATTCTATTAAAATGTGTAAGTTTCCAAAATACAAAAAATAGGAAGAGCCAAAAATGTCAAAAGAAGAAGTAAAAAGAGTCTAAGCTAAAGCGATGCCCCAGGAAAGCGCCATTAGGGAAAGAGGTGGAAGTTCTTTTTGTAAAATTCAAGGTAGTGAAATTAATGTTAGCCAAAGCGTCAATTGTTCTAATCGCTTCAGGAGCTGTAAGGCCTACTGGTACTAGAGAGCCTAAGTCTGGCTTTGGCACATAAGGGATCCATGAACCCGCAAGATTAGGCAAATCCCCTACCTTGACGTTCAAATAATCTTAGGGAGCCATTGGATTTGGATCCCCAAGTTCTGGCCAGTCGAAGGCACCGCATTTGACCTTTTTTACCGAGTAGATAAGCCCCAAGAAATCATTTCCTAAGTGTGTCCTTTCCAAATACCTCTAGGCCAAATAAAAGTCATACTTTATAAAGCTCGAAGCGTACCTCTCTTTCTCCTCATGGCACACTTGAAAGAGCCAATATTTCTTTACTATCATGGCATGAGTAACATTAGTACCTCTCTTTAGCTTTTCTCTTTACCTCCTAGAGTTGGATTAGAAAATCATTCTTCTCCTTCAAAGTACGGTGATGTTCCTCTATTACTGAGGCATTGGCCTCCCAAAGCATTGCCTCAATCTCTTGCAGCCTCTTCAACTCATCCATCACCAAATCAACTTTGTTTCTTAGGGAGTTCCTCTCTCCCCTTGTTCTCTCAACGTCTTGCTCGAGACCTTGGGTTCGGTCCTGATAGTCTTCAAGGTCCTTAACCTTGTGCTGTAAATCGTTGTTGTTAAAATTACAAATCAACTCGTATGATTTTATGAGTCATGAAGCATAAAACGAGTCAACTCACTTATAGGATCAGGTTTTATAGAATCGAACCCAAGTCTACGAGTTTATTGATATGAGTTTATGAGCTTACTGGGTCTGAGTTTACCAAGTTTAGTCTTGCCCACAATTTTGAGGTTAGAAACAAAAATATTTCCGTCCCTAACCAACACATATATATACAATCTTTGTATATCTCCTATTTTGGTTCTTCTGCAAACCCAGAACGACGTTGTGTCTGTATGCTTGTTGCATTTGCTTGTTGTGTCCTTTTACAAACCCTAATCACTGTTGATCTTGTTTTGGCCTTTCTTCTTCATTCATTTACCTTGAAAGTTCAAAGAATAAAACCCAACCTAGGTATGTGAGTGAGTTGTGAGTGAAAGTGACTATGTTTTGTTAAGTTCGGTAATCAAATGTTGTGTGTGAGCTGTGTTGAGCTCTGTGTTGCATCCAATTGATGTGCTAAGTGAGTGTGCTATGTGGCTATGATTTTGTGTGTACATTCTCATTTGTGATGTTATCTACATATACAAGTAAGTGTCGATTCAAAGAATTAATCTTAAATCACAATCAGATCATGGGTGGGTTTAATTTTATATTAATATTGATGATTAGTAAGAAACAAATATACCTATTTGGTATTGATAACTTAATTAATGTAATTGCAACATCCCACATCGAGCGATAGGAAGGACCAGAACAACTTACCTTGATGGGCCTACACGAACTTCCCAAGGGGGGTCACCCATCCTTGAACTGCTCCCAGTTCAAGCACGCTTAACCCCGGAGTTCCTTGCCAACATTCAGCCCAAAAGGTATCCAGCTGGTGTCATTTCCTTCCTTACATTATCCTCGATATATACTAACTTCTCTGGGCTCCCAGGGTATTACATTCTCCCCCCTCTTGAGCACATGGCGTCCTCGTCATGCGACCTTACAACTGGTCCCAGACCTTCTCCCCTTGGGGGCTGCCATCCTAGAAGCCTGCCAGAAGCCGCTCCTTGTACAGGCTCTCAAGCCCTGGCGCCACTCCCCGCCCTCATTGGACCGCCTTAACCAAGGGTCGGCTCTGATACCACTTGTAACATCCCACATCGAGCGATAGGAAGAACCGGAACAACTTACCCTGATGGGCCTACACGAACTTCCCAGGGGGGTCACCCATCCTTGAACTGCTCCCAGCTCAAGCACGCTTAACTCCGGAGTTCCTTGCCAACATTCAGCCCAAAAGGTATGCAGCTGGTGTTGTTTCCTTCCTTACACTATCCTCGATATATACTAACTTCTCTGGGCTCTCGGGGTATTACAGTAATGACATAATGTAGAAGGTTAACAATATTTGTTGTGTTTATGACTTAGTATTTTTATTTATTTTTAACAATGTTTGTTGATGATGATGATAATGTTTGTTGTTTGAAATTTTGATTATGGATGGATGAATGATGAATTTAATATTTAAAAATTTCATATTATTTAGTATTTTTGAAATTGATAGATGAAGTAATTTTGAAATAGGTACATCCAGTTCATTTTTAATAAGGAATATGTCATTAGAAACATATATATTTATATAAATTAAAGGGTATTTTTAATTTTTCATAAAATCTTATGATTTTACGATGATTCGATTTCACAATTCGATTTTATGAACCACTTTATGATCTCATTTAAAATCTCAATTTTAACAATCTTACTCTAAATACCTTTGCTTATCCTTGAGGATGCTCTATGAACTTTTTTCCATTTGCCTCCACTTTGGCTAAGTCGACCCAAGCAATTACAACAGCAATGACCTGTCGTTGTATCCCCTACCAATCAAGTCAAAATCAAAGCATCAGTAGAAATATTCAATAATAAAGGTAAGTGCCAAAGAGGTCCAGATATTTGCATACCTCGATTAAGCACTGCTCCACAGCATTTAGTCTCTCCAAGGTGCTTTCTGGGAAGTCTAACTCATCACGAGGCATCATTATGGCATAAATTAGCATTACCCTGATGCCAGGCTCCTTCACAAAATCTATCTCCAAAAGCTTGAGGCATACTTGGAATTCATGCCCTTTCAATTGCTGGTGTCATAGGTGAACCTCTTTTTGGTGAATGGGTCCCACAGTAGGAAGTAAAGGTAAATGTATCTTGGATTCTAAATCCAGCTCCCAATGGGGTAGGTGTTTTGTCGATTGTGGGAATGGTAGGTTGCACATGGCTCAATGTTGGCCACCCTTGGAACCCTAGCAGTTTCCAAAGTGGCCTGTGTCCTTGGGCTCAATGGTGATAGCAACTCTGGTATATCTCCTTCCTTGATATATCCGCCAAAAGCTTAACGAGATGGCCAAAGGTTTAGTGGGGGGAAGTTAAAGAAGTCGTAAAAAATGGGCTTTATAGTTGCCCTTGTCGCGCTCGTTCCTTCTCCATCTACCCTAGCTCTTTTGTTTCGTCAAGCCAGGAGAATCTCCCTTTCCTTGATTTTCTTAGAATGGGAAGTGTGGACAACTTGTGGCTATGTATCCTATTGAGTCTCCTTCGCCCATTGCGATAACTTAGCCAGCTTGCCCAACACTAGTCTTTCAAATCGTAGCATCTTTACAAGCAAAAAATAGCAAACCATTAGTATAGTCCTCAAAAAAGTGAAAAGAAAAATAGCAAGCAAAAAGAAAAGAGGCAAGGTGAGCACTTTCAAGGTCCGACTCCCCTTCTCACCCTTCTTCCTACTCCTCTTCTGTCGCATCCTCATCTCCCACCACATTTACCTTTTTATCATATTCTTCTTCTTCCCCACTATCCTCTAAAAAAATGGATGATGAGGAAGCAGCCTTCTAGGACTCAGTTGATCCTAATGGACCGGCTTCATTGTCCTCCCCAACAACCATCCATCCTGCTGCTACGAGGCAGTCTTTGACTATGAAGTCAAACAAGGCCAGTAGACCCCTTTAAGCCAGTTTATTAACCTTTTCCTGGCGTTCCTTCACTAGTGAATTTCTGTCTGGCCACTTGTGCACTACGTTCCTTATTTCTTCTATGCACTAGAATTGTGACAATCTCCAGCAACTTGGGGGCAGCCAAACTACCAGCCACCTAGTCTCAAAGTTATCCAACTTTTGAGGTCCACCCTTAAGTAGCCTAACTTTATTAGCCATTTTTTGAAGAGTCAAAAATTCCTTTTCTCCCTTCGTGGTCCGAACACAATAAAAGCAGTGCAATAAGGAAGTTGTGGGTTCTACCCCCACACTTATTGCATAAGGTAAAATATCTTGCTAGCACGACCCAACCATTCAGATGTAACTGGGCTAGCACCAGCATCTCCTCCTCCAAAAATTTTTAGTGTCATGTTCCCTTATGCTAGATTTGAATGACATCTAGCGAGCTTTTTTTAATGCAATAATTGTATTTTTGTATAAATCTATAAAAGACAAGATTTTCTTCATTCATATTTTCTCCAATCAATTATATGAATGAGACTTTTGATCTTCTGTCTAAGAATCTTATTCTCAAAGTGTTGAGACTGTGTGACAGAGATCTCTGGTAATAGAATTTCTTAAACTATTCCTTGTCCTTAGATTCTTTGGATGGGGTCTCCAATTAAACGAGTATGGACTAGCACAGGGGTTACTACCTCGTTTGGTATGGGGATACTGATGAGAGGATGGTGTGTCATGCGCCATATGACATGAGATATCACTAGTAGACCTGTGAGTGGTCATTGGGGAATGATCAGTTAAATGTGATACCGATGACTTACCACATCGCCTAGTAGATAATGGTCGAGTCATCAAGTTGTGATAGTGTGTTGATCCTTAAATTTAAACTGGCACAATTATTTTATGTATTGGTGAATGGGATTTGCTAATGAGCCAAACTATCCAATTGGGAGGTGGGAACGTTCATCTATGTGGTTCCATATTACAAGTATATGGAGACAAGTGTTGGGAATAAAATCCGTTGCCCTCATCAGTATTTGATGGAGTGAATGTCCTATGTGTTCTATTATTAATATGATGAGACAGTCTCTGGTCAAGGCAGATTAAAAGTTAGGAAAAGTGTTTCCTGAGGTGTCATCTAGTCACATTAATGAGGTCTAACACATAGTTACTAAGTTTGTGAGTTTATCACTCCGTGACTTTCACTCAATTGAGACGTTAGGTGATGAAGGGATTACTTCACTGCCAATTATACTGTCATGAACCACTACTAAGCACTATTCAAGAACTCTCAAAACGTCATTGGGATTTGGAGAAGTTCCAGTGATGGGTACCGGTACCAAAAAGGGTTTCCAATATTATCTTATTGCTAGCGAGTAGTGCATCTAGAAAGTCACATACTATATAGTATTGTGTTTGGTATCACCTTTAAAATACAAAATTTGATTCAATTTTATATAATAAAGTACAAATATAATAATATATAATAGAAAAAGACGCTCCAAACTTGTATCCCAAAGTTTAGTAATCATGTGCTCGAAATGTCTCTAGAAGTGATTGGTTAAAGTTAACCCTTGGCCCTCCTGCCAATAATGCATAGTGCATAGTATAAAATCAATTATTGATTGCATAGTAGATTGACAGTGGATTGCAAATAGTGCATAATGCAGAGTGAAATCAATTATTGATTGCACAGTAACAAGCAACAGACGTGAGAAGATTCAGAATTGGGAGAAGAAGAAAGGGGAATGGGGGATTGAATAAATGATAGAGGTAGGGCCTCTTCCTTCTCTCTCTTTCTCCTATGCGTGTAGCTTTTTCTTCCTCTACTTCTTTTGAAAATATTCTACTGTCATAGAAATTATGCGTGTAATTGTTACTCGTATAATTTTGAGACACAGACACTGGTGATACGTGAAACCTCTGTGTCTAGCATGGGAAGAAATGACCGAAACAATACCATTCGATATATTAGGTGTGGACCGACTAGGACTACCACATCTTGAGGTGGATTCAGTCTCAGTATAGAAATAATTTATATACTCCATCTTTATATCGGGCAACAGGTATGCATTTCTTTATATTTAATTGTTGAAAATACGTGTTGCTTAAATATCCAACCCAATGTATGGCATGTATATTATATTCCACTACATATATCTAATACACAATAAAAATTTTATTTTTGCTCGTACCGTCGTACACATGATTCCTTTCAAAAATTGCATACCAAAAGGGTTCAGTGAAAGCCTAAGTGATGTGTAATTTATGCACAATTAATTCGGACAAGTGTACCCTAGTCAAATTTGCATATAGTGATGAAAAGATGTCGATCCCACGAGGACTAGATCACAATACCAAAATGATTCTAAATTAACCTACGTTAAACAAATTAATTAATTGATGAATGAAAATAAAAACTAATGATAAGAAACTAACGTCAAACTAAATTGTTTTAGAAGAAAAAACAAATAAGTGAATGCAACTAGGGTTTAGATTTCATTTAATTTAGGTTATATAATTATCTATTCAACTCGATTCAAAACCGCAAATACCCTTACAGTATTTTATAATTATTTGCATGTGATGGTGGATTTCCCTTAATTAATTAATAAGTTTTCTCAAGTCATATTAATCCTTTATTAATTCAATTTCACTGTCAGATTTCTGAACAGATATCAACAAAATAAATAAACATTAAGTTCTTTAGAAACCTCTAATCTCGGAAGGGGATTTGACTCATTAAACTTCCACGATTCCCACACATGAGCTAATAATCTTTCGATCTCATAGTCAAACAAGTGATTTATATTGCCTATGGATCTAATTTATAACAATCTTTTAGTCAGTCATGCATAAATCATTAAATCATTAAAATGTGACCAATCTTTTAAAACATTAAACACAACAATATAAATTCTTCACGCAAATAATAATCGGATTTTGAATCGAACTACACAAATAATCACATAATCCCAAAATCAAAATCCATCCAAACCCTAATTAAAATAAATTAACTAGACATTATTAAAGTTAAAATAAAAACAAAAAATTAAAAGGAGAAGAATGATGCTTCCTTCCCAGATTTGATTTCAGATTTGGGTCACAATTGCGTTGAGTTGAAATCGACGCTACGTGCGTGAAACGCCCCTTGAAATTTTTTCTGTCCGCGGCTTCAAAATCTCTCCAATTCTTTCTTTACTATGCGCCCTCAATTCCTCGGCTGCTTCCTTCCTTCTCATCATCTCATTGGCCTTATTATAATATATATATATGTGGGCATAGAGTTAGTTCTAGTCAATTCCAATTCATGCCACTATCATTGGATTTATTTAATAATATATATATATATATATGTAAATATGAACATGGCATTCACCCATTTATTAATATATATATATTATATATATAATAGTTATCTTATTGTAATTTTATTTATATGAATAATATAAGATAAAATATAATATATATATATATAAATATTATAATTTAATATATAATATATAATATAATATTTAATATATTATTAATTATAATAACTTTAATTATATTATAATTATAATATTAATTAATTATTTATTTTTATTTATACTATAATATTAATTTTAAAATTAACTTTATAATATATATTTTTTTCTTTTTACGTCCAAATCTTCGAATTTATTTCCTTTTCTGGATTCCTACAAAATAAGATTAAAATAATGTAAAAGCCATATAAACATACATTTATGTAGAAAAATTAGGATAAGGTTGAGACAAAAATTAGGTAAAAATATATAAACAATTAAGCCCTATCAAATACCCCAACACTTAACCTTTTTCTTGTCCTCAAGCAAAGTAGACAAGAAATACAAAATAAACATTTCATTTTCATGTTAGGTCAAAATCAAGAATTCCAATAACATATCAATGCATAATCAATCACAAAATTGGTTACCATCCATATTATCATATCAACTTTAAATCCAAAAGTATTAATTGAAAGAATTAGTCATGCAAAATCATCATTTTTGATACCATGCATACTTCAAAATTAATTCATGAAACATTGCAACTAGCACAATTAAATCATGCAATAACTTTCTTGCAATCACTTCTCATTTTTTTTCTTTGAATCAATCTTTCCTAACATATCAACGCAAAATCAAGAATTCCAATAACATATCAACGCATAATCAATCACAAAATTGGTTACCATCCATATTATCATATCAACTTTAAATCCAAAAGTATTAATTAAAAGAATTAGTCATGCAAAATCATCACTTTTGATACCATGCATACTTCAAAATTAATTCATGAAACATTGCAACTAGCACAATTAAATCATGCAATAACTTTCTTACAATCACTTCTCATTTTTTTTCTTTGAATCAATCTTTCCTAAGCATTACTTGGTTTTTGAAGCGAATGTCGACATTTTGTGATGAAGACACCCGGCTACTCCCTTAAATAATTGCTTAGAATGCATTTGCATACTCATATTTTGAAGTACCATTTGACGTGAAAGATGATGTAGGAGCACACTGTCAACCCCCAGTTACTACTAAACAGCTCAAAACATAGGAGTAGATAAATAGCAATAACAATTTTTTTTCTTTTTTTTTCTCATCATCTCATTTTACTTCAACTCTATTTAGGCCTAGTTTCGAGAAATAATCACAATATTATTCTCACATAATCAATCATGCATAATCATAAAATCTCATGAATTTTATCAAGATGCATATATTTCAAAAATCATGATAATCCGGCATAATCAATTCTTTTTCCTTAACACTATTAAACCTAGAATCAATAATCAAATAAAATAATTCCCAATCTCGAATTAACTATGTATTGAACCAAAGTTAATATAGAAAACATGAAATCGGCCTAGACATGAAAATAAAACATTTTTTTTTAAAGAAAATCATCATTCACGCACATTATATATTTCTTCTCTCTTTTTTTTTTCAATCAAAAAATTTGAGAATTATTGAATTTCCCACCCCCACACTTAAATTAAACATTGTCCCCAATGTTTAAAAATAAGAAAAGAGGAAAAGAAAAGCAATACTCCCCTGAATTTCCCACCCCTACACTGAAATGCTTGAAGATTGTTGGGTTTATTCTTTTGAAGAAGAGAGGTCGGACTTTTGAATTCAACAAGTCCTAAAAAGAAGAAAGATAAAAAATAAAATAATATAAGAAATCTATCCAAGAATATTCTAAAAATTAAGGAAAATAAAAAGAAAAAATAAATAATATTTCGAATGATTTGCCTCCTATCAAGCGCTTCTTATAGTCATTAGTTTGACTAAGTTGTCATTCTCAAGGATCCTTTAAGTGAATGGTGGATTTGGAGAAAGATATATGTCCACCATCAACATAAGGCTTCAATCGTTACCCATTAACTTTGAAAGTTCCCTTAGTTTCATGAGAGACTTCAATTGCACCATAAGGGAAAACTTGAGTTACTGTGTATGGACCACTCCATCTTGACCTTAGCTTGCCCCGAAAAAAGCTTCAATCTAGAATTATAGAGAACAACCTTCTCTCCAACTTTGAACTCCTTCTTTTTAATGTGTGCATCATGCCATGCCTTGGTTCGTTCTTTATAAAGCCTAGAATTTTCATAAGCTTCATGTCGCCATTCTTCAAGCTCATTCAATGTCATCTTTCGTTGTGCACCTGCGGCTTGCAAATCAAAGTTAAGCAATTTGATAGCCTAATATGCTTTATGCTCTAACTCAATAGGAAGGTGACAAGTCTTACCAAAAACTAGTCGATAAGGAGACATTCCAATAGGTATTTTGAAAGCTGTCTTGTAAGCCCAAAGTGCATCATCTAATTTTAAAGACCAATCATTTCTAGACACGCTCACAATCTTTTCCAAAATATTTTTCAATTCCCTATTTGAAATTTCCACTTGTCCATTAGTTTAAGGATGATAGGGGGTAGCCATCTTATGGGTAACACCATATTTAGCCAATAAATTTTTAAATTGTTTATTGCAAAAATGTGTACCTCCATCACTAATGATAGCTCTAGGAGTACCAAATCTAGTGAAAATATTTTTCTTCAAAAATTTTATGACAATCCTTGCATCATTAGTAGGACATGCACTAGCTTTCACCCATTTACTCACAAAATCAACGGCAACAAGTATATACTCATTATTGAAAGATTTGGGAAAAGGACCCATGAAATCAATGCCCCAAACATAAAAAATATCATAAATAAGAATATTGTTGAGGGTCATCTCATTTTTCTTTGAGATATTACTTATCCGTTGGCATCGATCACAAGCACTTACATAGGCATAAGCATCCTTGAATAAGGTAGGCCAATAAAAGCCACTTTGCAAAACCTTGGCCGCTGTCTTAGAAGGTCCATGATGTCCACCCACTTCTTTGTCATGACAAAAGCTGAGTATGCTATGCATTTCCTCCTGTGGTACGCATCTCCTCACCATGTCATCTCCACAAATCTTGTATAGGTATGGTTCCTCCCAAAGATAGTACCTTACATCCGATAAAAACTTCTTCTTTTGATGAAATTATATGTCAAGGGGCAACTCATTACCTACAAGAAAATTAGCAAAATCAGCATACCAAGGTTCATCGTTATCTCGCATAAAGCATAATTTTTCATCAGGGAATTCATCATACAAAGATTGTTTAGCCATACTTTCCACATGCTCCCCATCTAATCTTGACAAGTGATCAGTCACCAAGTTTTCAATGTCTTTTTTATCCTTAATTTCTAGGTCAAATTCTTGTAGTAATAAAATCCATCTTAATAACCTAGGTTTAGCATCCTTTTTAGCAAGTAAATACTTTAATGCAGAATAATCAGTATACACAATTACTTTAGACAATATCAAATAAGATTTAAATTTTTCAATAGCAAACATTACAGCAAGTAGTTCATTTTCAGTTGTTGAATAATTTTTTTGTGCATCATTCATAGTTCTACTTGCATAATAAATGGTATGAAATTTCTTATCTATTCTTTATCCTAAAACTGCACCTAAAGTATCATCACTGGCATCACACATAATCTCAAAAGGCAAATTCCACATGGGAGCTGAAACTATAGGAGCTTGGATCAATTTCTCTTTGAAACAATTAAATGCATGTATATAATCATTAGTGATTTGAAAAGATGCATCTTTTACTAGAAGATTAGTTAAAGGCTTGGCAATTTTAGACAAGTCCTTAATAAATCTCCTATAAAAACCTGCATGTCCCAAAAAACCTAACTTCTTTTACAGATTTAGGAAGAGGAAGTTTTTGAATTAATTCAATTTTAACTCGATCCACTTTAATACCTTTAGATGACACTTTGTGGCCCAAAACAATCCATTCTCTAACCATAAAGTGACATTTTTCCCAATTAAGAACAAGGTTAGATTCCTCAAATCTTTTGAGCACCAAAAACAAATTATACAAGCATGTATCAAATGAAGATCCAAATACAAAGAAATCATCCATAAAAATTTCCATACAATCATCAATAAAGTCTGAAAATAGAGAGATCATGCACCTTTGAAATGTTACGGGAGCATTACATAAACAAAAGGGCATTCTCCTAAATGCAAATGTTCCATATGGGCATGTAAAAGTAGTTTTCTCTTGGTCTTCAGGAGCAATAGGAATTTAGTGATATCCAGAATAACCATCGAGAAAACAATAAAATTCTTGACCCGCAAGTTTTTCAATCATTTGATCAATGAAGGGGAGGGGAAAGTGAACTTTTCTAGTAACATCATTTAATTTCCTATAATCAATACACACCCTCCATCTCGTTACTGTTCTTGTGGGAATTAATTCATTATTTTCATTTTTCACCACAGTGATCCCATCCTTTTTAGGCACAACTTGCACAGGACTTACCTAAGAAGAATCAGAAATAGGAAAGATAATACCTGAATCAAGCCATTTTATCACCTCTTTCTTTACTACCTCTTGCATGTTAGGATTTAACCTCCTTTGGGATTGCACCATAGGCTTGAATCCTTCTTCCATCAAGATTTTGTGCATGCAAATTGATGGACGTATTCCATGAATATCAGCAATACTCCATCCAAATGCTTTTTTCTGCTCCATAAGAACCCTCATCAACTTTTCTTCCTCAAGACCTATCAAAGAAGAAATAATCACAGGTAAGGTAGATGAATCCCCCAGATAAACATATTTTAAATGAGAAGGAAGAGGTTTAAGTTCAAGAATAGGAGGATTCTCAATTGATGGTCTGGCTTTCGAAGAAGAGGAAGAGGAAACATCCAAAGGTAACAATTTGTCTCTTTTGGATGGATTGAATTTTTGCTTTTCTCCTAAATAGCCCACAACATCGTGTTGTTCATCTAAAATTTGATCCTTCACACCAAAATAGTTAGCAATGCAATTTTCTATGGGGTTATCTAACCTAAATGCATGAAATTTCCTATCCACCAAATCATCAATGCAATCTATCCTTAAGACTTCATTTTCATTTCCATTTGAATGTTTTATAGCCTTAAACACATCAAACATAACTTCTTCATCATTAATTCTAAGGCTAAGTTTTCCTTGTTAGACATCAATTAAAGCTCTCCCGGTGGTGAGAAAATGTCTCCCTAAAATTAAAGGCATATCATGATCCGCTTCCATGTGTAGAACAATAAAGTTAACAGGAAAAATAAATTTATCTATTTTTACCAAAACATCCTCCACCATTCCCCTTGGATATTTGATACTTCTATCAGCCAATTGAAAAGAAACAGTGGTGGGTGTTGGTTCTTTTAATCCAAGTTTCCTGAAAAAAGAAAAGGGCATCAAATTAATACTTGCACCGAGGTCATATAAAGTCTTATCAAAATTAATTTCACCAATAGTGCAAGGAATAGAAAAGCTCCCTGGATCTTTAAGTTTTAGAGGCAATTTATTTTATAGAATTGCAGAGAATTCTTCATTAAGTTTCACTTTCTCAAATTCCTCCAACTTTCTTTTGTTTGCAATTATGTCTTTCAAAATTTGGTATAACTTGGCATCTGTGATATAACATTAAGGAGAGGGATGTTAATATGCAACTTTTTAAATACCTCTAGAAATTTAGACAATTGTTTATCCAAGTTAGCCTTTAGAAATCTTTTAGGAAAAGCAAGAGGAGGTTTGCAGGATTTTAAATTAAGTGAAGAATAACTCCCCTTTTTCTCCATTGATAAATCACGATCCTTTTCTTTGGCTTCAAGCTCTTGGCTTTCTTCCTCTTTTGTATGCTCTTCATCTTTTTCTTTACTCTCAAGTTTTTTTCCACTTCGCAAAGTGATGGCTTTTACATGCTCCCTTGGATTCTTCTCAGTATTGCCAGGCAAGCCTCATTGTGGTCTTTCTGAAATCGCTTGGGCAAGTTGTCTAATTTGAGTTTCCAAGCTTTGCATTCTTGCCTCTGTACTATTGATAAATTTTGCCATCATATCTTCCAAATGCAGCTTCTTCTCCTGTGGAATTTGATGTTGTTGTTGAAAGTCGGGTGGCACTCTTTGTTGATTATTACTCTAAGAAAGATTAGGATGGCTCCTCCATCCTAGATTATAAGTGTTAGAGTAGTGATTAAAATTTGACCTGTTGCCACCATAAGAAATAAAATTAGTTTCTTCAGAAGAACCAGAAGAAAAATGATTTCCTACTTGACAATCAACACTAGCATGTCCCCCTCGCCCACAAAGCTCACAAGAAAGAAAATAGGAAGAAGAAGAAGAAGAAGCATTCATAGCTGAAACCCCCAAATTCTTATTTAATTCAGTAATTTGAACAGATAAAGTAGTGATAGAATCAACATTATAAATTCCAACTCCCTTTTTATTTACTCTCTGATTGTCCTAATGATAACTGTTGGCTGCCATCTCCTCCAAAAGTTCATATGCTTTCTCGGGAGTTTTCCTCATAAGGGTACCACCTGCAGTTGCATCTAACATCGAACGAGAAGATTGATTAATGCCACTATAAAAAGTTTGAACTTGCATCCAAACAGGTAGACCATGGTGAGGACATTTCCTAAGCATTTCTTTAAATCTCTCCCACGACTCATATTAGAATTCATTACCAAATTGTGAAAAAGTTGTTATGTCATTCCTTAATTTAGCCGTTTTAGAAGGTGAAAAATATTTAGATAAAAACTTTTGTGCCAAATCATTCCATGTAATAATAGAACTTGCTGGAAGAGAATTAAGCCATTCTTTTGCTCTATCTTTCAAGGAAAAAGGAAACAACCTAAGTCAAACTACATCCTCACTAACTCCATTATGCCTAAAAGTATCACATATTTCAAGAAAATTAACAATAAGAGAGTTAGGATCATCATTAGGGCCAAAAAATTGTACACTCATCTGGATCATCTGAATAATTGCAGGCTTGATCTCGAAGTTGTTTGCTTGCACATTGGGCCTCCTAATGCTTGATATAGTGCCATCCAGGGTAGGTGTAGCATATGAGTTCAATGTCCTTAGATTAGTTTAGGTTGCTTGTTCCTGCTCCATCTTGTTCTTTTTCTCTTTCTTTTGCTTTTTCAAAATTTTTTCAATTTCTTGATCAATGGGTATCAATTCTCCAAAGCTAGTCCGTGTCATGCACCATGAAACCAACAAAGAAAAAGAAAAATACTAAAAATAAAAAAAATTAAAAATAAAATTTTTAAAAGATGAAATAAATAATAAAATTAAATTAAAATTACAAAACCTAAAAGAAAACACAAAGATGTTTAATCTAAGGCTAACTTATGTAGTTTTGATATGCAATAAACTAGTCCCCGGCAACGGCGCAAAAAAAATCATGTGTAATTTATGCATAATTAATTCAGGTAAGTGTACCCTAGTCAAATTTGCATATAGTGATGAAAAAATGTCGATCCCACGAGGACTAGATCACAATACCAAAATGATTTTAAATTAACCTAAGTTGAACTAATTAATTAATCGATAAATGAAAATAAAAACTAATGATAAGAAACTAATGTCAAACTAAATTGTTTTAGAAGAAAAAAAAAATAAGTGAATGCAACTAGGGTTTAGATTTCATTTAATTTAGATTATGTAATTATCTATTCAACTCGATTCAAAACCGCATCCCTTACAGTATTTTATAATTATTTGCATGTGATGGTGGATTTTCCTTAATTAATTAATACGCTTTCTCAAGTCATATTAATCCTTTATTAATTCAATTTCATTGTCAGATTTCTGAACAGATATCAATAAAATAAATAAGCATTAAGTTCTTTGGAAACCTCTAATCTCGGAAGGGGATTTGACTCACTAAGCTTCCTCGATTTCCACACATGAGCTAATCATCTTTCGATCTCATAGTCAAACATGTGATTTATATTGCCTATGGATCTAATTTATAACAATCCTTTAGTCAGTCATGCATAAATCATTAAATCATTAAAAGATGGCCAATCTTTTAAAGCATTAAACACAACAATATAAATTCTTCACGCAAATAATAATCAGGTTTTGAATCAAACTAAACAAATAATCACATAATCCCAAAATCAAAATCCATCCAAACCCTAATTAAAATAAATTAACTAGACATTATTAAAGTTAAAATAAAAACAAAAAATTAAAAGGAGAAGAATGATGCTTCCTGCCCAGATTTAATTTCAGATCTGGGTCATAGTTGCGCTGGGTTGAAATCGTCGCTGCGTGCGTGAAGCATCCCTTGAAATTTTCTCTGTCCATGGCTTCAAAATCTTTCCAATTCTTTCTTCACGGTGCGCCTTAAATTTCTCGGCCACTTCCTCCCTTCTCATCATCTCACTAGCCTTATTATAATATATATATGTGGGCATGGAGTTAGCCCTA
Source organism: Diospyros kaki (assembly GCA_036245055.1). NCBI lineage: Eukaryota > Viridiplantae > Streptophyta > Magnoliopsida > Ericales > Ebenaceae > Diospyros > Diospyros kaki. The sequence goes on from BSEG01000002.1 coordinate 25,982,402, forward strand.
GCCAATTCCAATTCACGCCTCTGCCATTGAATTTATTTAATAATATATATATATATATATATATAAATATGCAGATGGCATTCACCCATTTATTAATATATATATTATATATAATAGTTATCTTATTGTAATATTATATATATAAATAATATAAGATAAAATATAATATATAATATTTAATATACTATTAATTATAATAACTTTAATTATATTATCATTATAATATTAATTTTTTAAATTATTTATTTATTTTTATTTATACTATAATATTAATTTTAAAATTAACTTTATAATATATATTTTTTTTCTTTTTACGGCCAAATTTCAAATTTATTTCCTTTGCTGGATTTCTACAAAATAAAATTAAAATAATGTAAAATCCATATAAACACACATTTATGTAGAAAAATTAGGATAAGGTTGAGACAAAAATTAGGTAAAAATATGTAAACAATTAAGCCTTATTAAATATCCTCACACTTAACCTTTTGCTTATCCTCAAGCAAAGCAGAGAAGAAATACAAAATAAACATTTCAATTTCATGTTAGGCCAAAATCAAGAATTTCAATAACATATTAACGCATAATCAATCACAAAATTGGTTACCATCCATATTATCATATCAACTCTAAATCCAAAAGTATTAATTGAAAGAATTAGTCATGCAAAATCATCACTTTTGATGCCATACATAGTTCAAAATTAATTCATGAAACATTGCAACTAGCACAATTAAATCATGCAATAACTTTCTTGCAATCACTTCTCTCCACTACTACAAACATAAGGAGTAACAGGGATGATTTTTTTTTTTTAATCAATCTTTCCTAAGCATTACTTGGTTTTTTGAAGCGAATGTCGACATTTTGTGATGAAGTCACCCGACTACTCCCCTAAATAGTTGCTTAGAATGCATTTACATACTCATACTTTGAAGTACCATTTGACGCGAAGGATGATGTAGGAGCACACTGTCAACCCTCAGTTACTACTAAGCAACTCAAAACATAAGAGTAGATAAATAGCAATAACAATTTTTTTCTTTTTTTTTTCTTTTTGTTTTACTCTTTTTTTTTTCTCATCATCCCATTTTACTTCAACTTTGTTTAAGCCTAGTTTTGAAAAATAATGACAATATTATTCTCACATAATCAATTATGCATAATCACAAAATCTCATGAATTTTATGAAGAAGTGATGTGTGATTTATGCACAATTAATTCGGGCAAGTGTACCCTAGTCAAATATGCATATAATAATAAAAAAAGTGTCGATCTCACGAGAACTAGATCACAATACCAAAACAATTTTAATTTAGCCCAAGTTGAACTAATTAATTAATCGGATGAATAAAAATAAAATAAATGAAAAACTAAATTCTTTGTAAGAAAAATTAATTAATTAATGCACCAGGGTTTAGATTTTATTTAATCTAGGTTATGTAATTATCTATTTAACAGGATTCAAAACCACAAATACCCTTACAGTATTTTATAATTATTTGTATGTGATGATGAATTTTCCTCAATTAATTAATAAGGTTTCTCAAGTCATACTAATCCTTTATTAATTCAATTTCACTGTCAAATTTCTAAACAGATATCAACGAAATAAATAAGTATTAATTTTTTTGGAAACCTCTAGTCTTGGAAGGGGATTTGACTCACTAAGATTTCTCGATTCCCACACATGAATTAATCATCTTTCGATCTCATAATCAAATATGTTATTTATATTGTTTATGGATCTAATTTATAACAATCATTTAGTCAATCATGCATTAATCATTAAAAGGTGACTAATCTTTTAAAGCATTAAACACAATAATATAAATTCCTCATGCAAATAATAATCAGGTTTTGAATCAAACTAAACAAATAATTACATAATTTCAAAATTAAAATCCATCTAAACCCTAACTAAGATAAATTAGTTAGATATTATTAAAATAAAAACAAACATTAAAATTGAAAAGAAGAAGAAGTTCCCTGCTGGGTGCGGCTGCGGTATGCGTGAGGCTACTTCCAAACTTTCATTGAATGCGCTGCTTCTCCTCGTCCCCAATTGCCTCACTGTCTGTTGTGCAAGCCCTTTTAATTCGTTTCTTTTATGTCTGCGACCGTTCTTCCGTTCCTTTTCATGAGACTCTAATCTCCCCTTTTCTATTATTATATATATATATATATATATATATATGAGGCGCTGGCCATACCCTAGTCTTCCAATTTCATCCCTTTTATTTTCTATTTAATAATAATATAAATGTTAACCCCAGCCCAAGTCTTGAGTCCCTCAATTCACGCCACTGCCACCATTTATTATATATATAGATATATTATTTATTTTTTTATAATAATATATATAATATAATACATATATATAAATATTACAATATAATATAATATATAATATAAAATATTTAATATACTATTAATTATAATAACATTAATTATATTATAATATTAATTATTTAAAATATTTATTTATTTTAAAATTAATTTTATAATATATATTTTTTTCTTTTTACGTCCAAATCTTCAAATTAATTTTCTTTGCCGAGTTCCTACAAAAATAGATTAAAATAATATAAAATTCATGTAAACACACATTTATGTAGGAAAATTAACACAAAGTTAAGATAAAAAATAGATAAAAATATATATACAATTAAGCTCTATCAAAAAGCATATATTTCAAAAATCATGATAATCCAGTATGGTTTCGATTTTATTGCATATTGTCGTTTGGAAACCTAATCTTACAATGTGATCTTTTGCTTTGTCTTCCACTACATTTTATGTTTGCTTTTAAAAAAGTTTTAAAAACTGAAAACCCTTGCATTGATACACCAATAGTTGGTGTTCCCTTTCATTCTTAAGCTTCCAAATGAATCGCTATCTCGCCTCCCTTAACAATGGTCGTAAGTTCCGTTGCTTGGGACCATTGGGTCTCCATGATTGCGAAATTCGATAAGATTGCACAATGGCATCAACAATCTTGCCTTTTATCACCTAGGCTTGTAGCTTCGGAGAAATCGTAATTTTGGTAGGAGGTTGGGAAGAAGCCATCAAGGTTTTTACCTCAAAGTGTTTGCTTTCAAAAGGGAAAAAAAGTCTTTGGGAGCAAAAAGTCTTCTGGAGACTCAGAGTCTTTTGGGGCAGAAGGTGTGAGGTATTTGGAAGGATCAAAAGACTCTTCGAGTGCTCTAGATGACTTTGGCTCTTCAAGGGAAAGGGAAAAAATGTGGCCTATCAAAGACCGCTACTTATTTATCGTTTGAGTCTTCGAAGGCCCAAGAGTTGTCAGAATCCCCTAGAGACTCTCCCCCTATGACTCATATTCAAGGCCCAGTCTAGGTCAACCCATATCCTAGTCCTCGAGCATTGGGCATCTATGTCATATTGTTCCCTTTGCCTTGCAACCAAAGGCAAAAATGGGGAGCCATTGTTGTGGGGTGACCTAGGAAAATCCAAAAATTTATAGAAGTATTCTGATAGGCCCAGATGACTCCAAAGAGTTTCCTAGGGTGAGTGTCCCCCAGAGCCTCCAAATAGTCTCTGGGACGATCAGGCCTCAGCACTGCATAACCTAAAGACTTACTTAGAGTCTCCTAGACCCAAGTCACTCGGTGGCTCCAAAAAGTTTTCGGATCCACCTAGAAGATACTCATTAGGGTACTTTCACCCCAAAGATATCTTTAGGCTCTCCAGCCTCACTCAATGCATCTTCCCCAGAGAGTCGGAAAGCTCTCGCCTACATACCACGTGTTACATGGACCCCACCACTAACAGTCCATAAATAGTCGTCTATTCCATATCAAATGGACCTTTTTGGACCTTTCATACCTTACTCAATCTCTCTAGGACCTCAGTCTCAAAGACTTAGAGTCTGTACCACATAACCCGAGGGTCTACTCCCTCGAAGACCCACATTGAACATATAACACACGCATATTTATACCCATTTGCATCTCTGTTTCAAGACATCAGTGTTTCACTTAGGCATTGAAGGGCCTGTGTGGGGAAGATCCCCACGTGCCTTCGAACTATCTCTGTGTTACAGACCCTGCCTGTGCTACATCCCCAAAGACCTTCTAAATTCCATCGGAGACCAGTCCCCCAAAGACTCTAAGACCTCCCATATTTTGGCCCCCCGAAGACTTTGAAAGGGCTACCCCAAAAATGCTAAAAACCTCTCTGAGGACCCTCAAACCCTCAACTCTCCTAGGCAGCAAATCGAGCCTAGCCTCTGTCAATCTTCTAATAGCATCTCAGATTTCACTCCCAAGGGCTTTGCATTTGTTATTCTCTAAAACAAGTAAATTCAATTATTGTATTCAGGTAACACTACAAGAAAACAGTAGTTTAGAGATGAATTTTTTCGTCTCAAATTAAAGAGGAATTTGAGACGGATTTTTTTAAACGAATTTAGAAACGAAAATAATTCCTCTCTAATTTGAGATGGATTTAAAGACGAAAAAAAAATCGTCTCTAATTTAAGACGGCAAAAATTCTGTCTCTAAACTCTATCTCAAATTTGAGATGGATTTCGAGACAAAAATTAATCCGTCTCAAATTAGAGACGAAGTTTTTTCATCTCTAAATTCGTCTCAATTTGAGAGGGATTTTGAGACAAAAAAAATTTCGTCTCAAATTAGGGATGGAATTTTTTTTATCTCAAATCCGTCTCAATTTGAGACGGATTTTGGAGACGGAAACTAATCTATCTCAATTTGGGATGGATGTAGGAACGGATTTTTTTTGGTCTCTAAATCTGTCTCAATTTGAGAGGGAATTTGAGATGAAAATTTTTTCATCTTAAATTAGAGATAGATTTTTTTTGTCTCAAAGTATGTCTTAATTTGAGTGGGATTTTGGAGACGGAAATTAATCCGTCTCAATTTGTGACAGATATTTTTCTATCTCAAAATCCCTCTCAAATTGAGACGGATTTTGAGAGAGAAATTTTTTTCTCTCTCAAATTTGTAAAATATAAAATTAATTTATAAAATGTAAAATTTTTATTTATAAATATAGAAATTAAATTCTAAACATATAAATTAATATATTTCATGTTCAAAAAATATAAAATAAAGTATATATATATGTAAACTAATATATATAAAAATTTATAAATTAAAAAATATATTAAATGTACAATAATTAAGTATTTGTAATAGTTATTAAATATATACAAAATGATCGCACTATTTGTAATAGTTATTAACATTCTTAATTATCGCAAAATTTATTCATTTAATAATAAAAAAATAAATTTAGCCATAGGAAAATTTTAGAAAATGCATAAAAAATTAAAAAAATATATATTAACTCTTCTTTTTATTTTTTAATCAATTAATTTATTCCATTATTTTTTATTTTATTATTAAAATTTTAATTTAATTTTTTAAACAATTACCCACACAATTGGTAATAAACAAACGCTACAAATGTTATATAATAATTAACTATAAGATCGTCTGGGAATGGCCACTAACTGCTGCTAGTTTCCACTGGGTAAGGTTGCGAACTAGTCTTTTGGAAATAAGGAAACGACATATTTTCTTTTTGGATGATTGGATTTTCAAAATTCCAATTAGGGTTTGAATCATTCACGAGGAAAAATCCATTGTCATAATATGTGTTTGAATTGGTTTCTGGGTGAAACCAATTTTGAACATTGAGGGGGGTTTGCATAAAAATTTACAAATAGTAATTCCTCCAATAAAACTAGATGAAATTGAAGATCGATGACCTGTTGTTGGAGGGAAAAAATATAGGATACACAGCTGTAAATAGGATCTTAAAGCCTACCTTGAGTTTCATATAATAGTGTAGCGGCAGCCCCATAACAGTCACTTACTGGAAGTTGAGTCAGGAGCTTGGAGGCATTATTGGCACCAAATACCATGTGAATGACTGCAAAATTAGTAGGTCATTTTTCATGACAGTGGTAAGGAGCAAAGACGCACAATTGAGTACATTTTTTTACACTTATAAAATACCGAATCAACTGTAGGGAATGACTCGAAGTGTAATTGTCTAAGAAAACAAATATAGTCTCAACAAGTATCCCGAAATAGAATTTATGGTAGTAAAAGAAATTAGAATTGAGACGATTTTCGGTACAGTTAAAATACAGCTTCGATTCAGGCTAAAAAATCGAATCAATGTAGGGGACTCCTGAGAAATCAACGAAATCCTAAAGGGGCTTCGATTTTTCACAAAGATAAATCCTAAAGTAGTTTTGGGACGAAACAAAGGTCTAGTAATGGCGTATGGACAAAATTGTCCTTATCAAGTAAGGTAGAGAAGTAGCCTAGTTTCCTAGTGTCGATGATGGTTGTTGTCTCGGAGTGGGCTCTGACTACTGCTAGTATGGACAGGGTAAGGTAGAGAAGTAGCCTCTAGAAAACTAGGGAATGAGATATTTTCTTAAAATGAATTTGGATTGGATTGTGTGTGAAGCTAAATTGGATCAGGTTGATGATATTATTTACTTGATAAACACCCATCCACGCAACATGCTACTTAAAATGAAATTAAGTAGGCACATGTCATGATGAATAAAAGGTGAGTGGTTGGCATTGATAATTTCCATTTATGTTGATCACACGGCATTGATAATTTCCATTTATGTTGATCACATGTTCATCAGGGTAAGGTAGAGAATTGGTCTTAGGGAAACTAGGGAGCGAGGCATTTTCTAGAATAATGGGAAGATCTGGGCTCCAATTTGGGTTTGTATCAGCTTGTGGAATAGGTTGAAGATGTGCAAAATAGTGTACGAATAATGAATCCTGTAATAGAGCTCAACAAGCTTGTAGATCATTAACCTGTTGTTGAAGGGCAAGAATATGAGACACACAACCATAGACGAGATCCTAAAGCCGAGCTTGAGATTCAAATAAGAGTGTCATGGTAGCTTTAAGCCAGTCACTTATCGAAAGATGGGTCTGGAGGATGGAGGCATTTCTGGCATAAAAAATGCGATGGATGGTAGTAAAATAAGTGGATCCTTCCTCATGACAGAAATAAAGAGCAAAGATGCACAGTGGGGTACACTGTCTTCTCAAAACTCTGCAGGTACCGCATCGAAATGGGTCGAACCTTGGCATGATAGATCTGAGTTCTAGCTAAATCTAAGCAAATCAGGTATGAGTCAGATCTAATTGGATAGGTCGAATTAGATATGGGTAAGATCTAATTGGATGGGTCGAATAAGATATGAGTCAGATCTAATTGGATGGGTTAAATCAGATATGAATTAGATCTAATTGGATGGGTCGAACCTGAATCGTGTCGGGCCGAACCAGATCTAACTTCAGATCTGGCAACAACGGGCACAACGTTGATGGCCGGTGGAGGTGGTGATGGTCGCGGTGTAGATCTGGAAGGTACGCAATGTAGACTGGGAGCGACCGGTGGATCTGGAATGTGCGCGGTGCAAATCTGGAAGGTGCACAATGCAAACCGAGAGCGTCCGGTGGATCTAGAAGGTGCACGGTGCAGACTGGGAGGAGTCAAGTGGTGATTGATGGCTATCAATGCAGATCTAGGAGGTGGTAATAGCGGACCTGGGTGCAGAGCAACAACGTAAGTGCAGATCTAGGAGGTGGCAACAACGAATCTGGGTGCAGAGTAACAACGGCGGTGTAGATCTGGAAGGTGCGTGGAAGGCGGTGCAGATCTGAAAGGTGTTTGGGCGTGCAAGAGAAGTGTAAAGACGAAGGGAGAAGGAAGAAGAAGGAGAAGAAGAAAAAAGAAGGAGGAGAAAAAAATAAGGAAAAGAAAATATTAAATAAATATTTTAAATAATTAATATTATTTATATATATGTATTATATATTATATATACATATAGAGACGGATTTTTGAAATTACTTTTTTATTTTGTTTACAATAATGATAGGGTGTAGTCTAGGGTCCTACAATCCCACGACTACATTGTTGTGCTCATTTTTTTAATTTTAATTTTTTTTATTTTTCTATTTATTATGGAGGATTGTGATTAATTAATAAAATAAAAAAATAAAATGATATCAATTGATAAATTATTATTTTAATAGTTATCATAATCATAAATTATTGTATTTTTATCAATTAAATAAAAATAATATAATTAAAATTTTAATATAATTAAATAAATATTAATTTGAAATGTAATAATTTAAATTATATTATTATTTAAAATATTTAATAATTATCATATTTTAAATTATTTTATCAACTATCATAATTTTAAATTATTATTTTAATTAATTAATTAATTATTAAATAAAAATAAAAATAAAAAGACGAGAATCTTCCTGCCTCTTTACCAAAGCCATAGCATTAATATATTTTAATATTAATAACAATGACAATAATTAACAATTTAATATTAAAAGAATTAAAAAAAGAATGAGAAAGGCAAGTGAAGGGATCAGCTGTAAATGCATGCGTTATTGTCTGGCTATTATTTTTTGCATCTTTTGTCCGAAAATTAAAACTCATCACTCACCCCTTCTACCCCCCTCTCTTTCTCTCTCTCTGTAAATTCAAATTTTAGACGGATTTTTTTCTATTTCAAAATTACATCTGAAATGTAAAATTTTTATTTATAGATATATGAGTAATGTTATGTTAATATATTAAATATATACAAAATGATATATGAGTAATGTTATTTATAATAATAATATATTTAACATGTAATGTTATGTTAATATAACATAAAATATAATATTATTAAATAAAAATAAGAAAGAGGTGAGAATCTCCCCCACCTCTTTGCTCATCATTATCACAAAAATCATCATTACTTTCTTTCCTCATCATTATTTTCTGTTTTTCTTGTTCTTTTTGCCTTCATATTTTTTCTTCTTACAAACAAATTTGGAGAAATTAATTGATTACACTATAGTGTGTCGGTTTCCACTTCATGTTGCTCATCTCGTGGAGATAATAGCAATACTCAATTGCATTGGGCGGGCGGACAAATTACATTGGGTTGCCTTCTACCTCCCTCTCTCTCTTTCTCTATGGTCTCACCCTCGCTGCTCTCCCTCTATAAAGACCCATTAGAGGGTCCAGAATTTATTTAGAGTTATTTTGATATTTAGTTATTTCTTGAGTTAAAGGAATTTGCCAATTTAATTTTAATGTGGCAATTTAGAATATTTTTAATTGAGAAAATAGCTTTTAAATAGCATTTAATTCTTTATTTATTGCGAAAATTAAATGCTAGGACATGATGGTCATTTGAGGAGTTGTTATTAGAATTTAATTAATTAAGGGGAAATATTATGATTAAGGGGTTGAGAAGAGTCCATACGAGAGAGAGTTTTGGATTTGTGGAGTCTCTTAGTTGTGTTAGGAGAATGAGATGCCCTAGGGTTGCTCTATTTCTCTCTCTCTCTATATATATATATTCCCATAGTATTAGTTTCTTCATGCCATGAAGAGTAGAGATCGCATAGAAAAAAAGGTAGAGAGTCAAGAAGCAGTCAGTGAGTTCAAGGATTTGCATATGAGGCTCTCGTGAGATCATTGAGTTAATGAAGGAGATCATAAGGCAAGTAATCTTCCTTTAATCCCTTCCATTACAACCCCTTGTGAATTCATTTTAGATTATTTAATAGCTTTGTTAAGATTCAGATTTATATTAGTTAACCAGATACATGTATATACATATATATATATATGCGATACAGTGAGTTCCAGCCAGTTCATGCATGTTCTTGCAGCATTTTCATTAGTTATGATCATTAAATCATTCCTAAAATTGTTTCTTATCGATTAGGTTTTGTTTTCCCAAGATTTTATTCGGAATGGTGTAGTTTCGATTAAGTTTAAATCAAGTTTTAGTCTTTGTGTTCGTTCGTTTCTGGGCTATCAGGTTGCAGACATCCGAATAGGTTCCCTCATAACCGAATTGATTTTTCAGAGCATGTAAGTAGCATCCGGATAGGTTAGAGGATATCCGGATGGATCAAAAAGTTTTATGTGAATGACATCCGGATAGATCTTGTTCATATCTGGATGGTCCAGCGATATCCAAATGCTTCGTTTTTGTATTCGGATGTGTCCAATAATAATTGTGAGTAGTATCCGGATGTGTTTAATTGTCTGTGAGTTATATCCGGATGCTTTGTGTCGTATCCGGATGAGTCTAAGGCTTTTTGAGAGTGATATCCGAATACCTTGTCTTGTAGCCGGATGTGTCCAAATATGTTTGTGTCTCGTATCCAAATGAGACCTTGCTCATCCGAATGTCTCTCACAACCCATCCAAGGTTTCATATGTCTTATATCCGGATGAGATCTTGCTCATCCGGATGTCTCTCACAATTCAATTCAAATTCATGTGTCTTGTATCCGGATGGGTGCACTTCATATCCTAACGGGTCTAGGGTGTATAACACTCACACCGAAATTCCATCTTTTCTCATATTGGTTCCAATATCTTCAAAACCCCAAAGTTAAGCATGCTCGGATGGGAGTAATTCTATGATGGGTGACCCCCTTGAGAAGTCTTCATGTTGCAATAAATAAATCATTAAATAATTAAATAAATATCAGTAAATATTGCAATTCAAGGAAAAATACGAGTAAATCTTTGTACTCCTATATATTAGATCAAGTTACATGTTTAGCATTTATTTTGACATGATCAACATTACTTTGTGAGATTATGTGCATACATCTTGGTACGAGCATTGAACATGACTTTCTATGGAGCACTACATATCGTGTGCTAACATGTATGTAAGCATTGCATTATGTGCGCCAGGCGGCTAGTCCACGGGGATCCCACCAGTTTCAGTTTCACTTTGTGTGTCGCTCGCCTGATGTCGACCAGGGAGCTAGGGGCATATTGCCCACAGTATGTGCTTATAGTTTTTATGTTTGCAAGTTTCAGATCAATCAGGTATGTATTACAGTTATGTGGGACTATGTGCCAAATTTGCATATATGCATTTAGTACAGTTTATGTACATTACATCTTGTAAATGCAATCCAGTGATTATTATATCTCTCAGTACAAGTTTAGTAAGTATTTTATCAGTATCGATATTCTTCGATTCAGCTTCAGTTATTCTTTCCAGCTTATTACTTGCTAAGCTTTGTAGCTCAACTTGTACTCTTCACCATTCTAGGTCCTAGCAGGGGAGTACCAGATATGAGGCCTACCAGTACTATCCAGTAGTGTGTGTACGTGTAGCCGCTCAAGAGCAAAGATGTCTGAGAGTTATTAGTTTTATAGTGTTTGACAGTTTACTATTAGTTTATTTTTCAGTTGATAGTTTTATAGTGTCATGTCAGTTTAGATTTATTTTAGTTGAGGGATTGTCCCGTAGACATAACTTATGGTTTTAAGTTTTATTGACTCAGAGTTTTTATTTCAGTTGATTGAGATATTCATTTATGCTATCAGATTCCAGTTTATCAGTTAGCTTTATTTATTTCCCTGCCTCTTCTCAGGCAATTCTAGGAGATGAGGTGTTACTCTCTCTCTCTCTCTCTCTCTCACTCTCTCTCACTCTCGCCCATTTTTCGTCGCCTCCGTCTCCAGCTTTGCCGACCGACTTTCAGGTACTCTCTTCCTTATCCGTAATTTCATTTGTTCCCTAGATTTTTCTGATCTTATGATGAAAACTAGGCATAACTTAGAGTCCATCTTAGGAATTTTTCTGGTCTTAATTACAAGTGTTCTTATTCATCAGTTAATTATTTATGTGGTGGCTACATATATACATATATATATTTTAAAATTCATGGATATATACCCAAGTAATTAATCAATTAATTAGCAATTGTAATTTAGTGTAGAGAATGATACTATCATACATTCAAATGTAACACATTATGTATTGTGATTCCCGAGTTTGTATACAGCTCGTTGATAGATGAATATTAATCATCGTAATTAGATGTAGCTTAATTATTTAGTACAATAAAAAAAAAAGTTTTTCTGTTGTTTCTCTCTTTCTTATTTTTTTTTCTTTTTTTCCTCTCCCTTCTTGCCTTTAAATTAATTGAATTGTTTGAGATAACTAGAAGTAACCAATTTGTTCTTGTTAAAATTCACTTTAAATTTATAAGAGAATGATTAATTAAACCAAATATCCTTGTTATTTTCCTCATGTTATGTAATGTATAATTAAACCATTTGCAAGTTGGAGCAAATTTTTCCACCCGGGTTCTTTAATTCAATGAAGCACTTATCTATACATCTAGCTTATGAGGCACGTGTTGGCGGCCCAGTGTACTATCGTTGGATGTATCGATTTGAGAGGTAATTATAATGATAATATTACACAATATCCTTTTTTATGTGACCTAAAAACTTGAGTTAATATATTTTTATTTACCCAATAGGTTTTTACACACATTGAAGCGTAAAGTTAAAAATAAGGCACGTGTGGAGGGTTTCATTTGCGAGGCATACATCACAGAAGAAACCTCTACTTTTTGTTCTCATTATTTTGGACCTGATGTACAATCAAGGATCAGACGAGGTCCACAAAATGATTATGGTGTTGACCTATTGCCAGATCATTCAATTTTTTCCATCTTCAATCATTCTGGTCGACCATCAGGTGCATAGAAAGATCGATTATTGGATGATTGAGAAATAGACCTTGCCACATTGTATATTCTTCTAAACTGTGATGAGATCCAGCCATACATTAAGTAAGTAATCACTCATATCCTTGGTATTACCAACTTTAGGTTCCTTATTTGCATGTATGATTAACATGGCCTCTATAAACACAGTTTATTTGTAGATTCTATTAAAATGGATGCACCACACATGACTAAAATTGATGTAAATAAGAGGATAGAGGTTGATTTCCCAAAATGGTTCAAGGAATACGTAAGTCTATCTTAAATTACTGAACTTATTGTCATTGCAAATATAAGAATTATGCCATGTATTTCATATGCGCAGGTGCATGATCCAACTAATGATATTAATGATCAATAAATACGTGACATGTCATGGGGTCTTTGAGAATGGTGCGCACATGGCCTATATACATCATCAATGCGTACAAGTTTCACACAGATTCATGGAGTCAAGGCAAGTCAACAAAAAACAGTGGAGTTTGCACTAGAGGGTTAGTATACGGGCAACCCGAAGATGACTATTATGGTATACTTCAATAGGCAATCCAATTGGAATACCCAGGATTATCAATCAAATAAGTGGTACTGTTTAATTGCACATGGTTTAACCCGACCCCTAGATGTGGGACTCGAATACATCATCAATATGGAATAGTTGAGGTTCGAGCTAATAGGAGGTACAATCGATATGATCATTTTATACTTGCCTCTCAAGCGTATCAGGTTTATTATGCTTCGTATCTATCCCAACAACGAAATTTGGTAAATTGGTGGGTGGTCATTCTAGTTAAGGCTAGGAGTACAGTTAACGCGCCAACTATCGAGAGACCAAGGGATGCATATCGGCAAATAAGGAAATGCCAGTATAGCTAACTGTAGTTGAGACGACCAACTTGACACCTTTATAGATGAAGTTGGTGAATTCGAATAGGTGGATGAGTACTCCTTTAATTAGAACCTTGCTGCGGGTGATGAAGAGCTAAACGATGAAGAAGTTGAAGATGAGGACGAAGTTGAAGACGAAGACGAAAATGAAGAAGAGTATAACGGAGTATAACGACGAATAGTCATAGGACACGTAATAGCTACATAAGTGATAGTGAAAAACTGCAATCTTATCTTTACATTTAATCTGTTAATTCAAAAACACAATTTTAAACACAAGTTCATGCATATAACATAAACCATTGTTCTACATGATAAATCATATTTTATTTCGATAGTATTTAAAAGTTGTTATCACATGCCTACTAACTGTTCTTTGCCTTGTATGACAGAATATGACACACAGATGCCAGTATATGCGACGTTGTCAGTTCAGATAGAGTGCTGGCGAGGACCACATTGGTACATCCTACACCTTATCTTTAGCTTATTTATTACTTTGCATATCGAACCTCTCACAATCATTTTTTTTTTTTTTTGCAGGAGGACATTCATCTCCGTCGACCAAGATGAGATTTGATTCCCCTAACCCACAGACACCCCACATCTGTTGTGATGGGCCTTCTTCCACGCCCACAAGTACCCCTCAAAACTGTCGCATGATACATCTGTTGGGTTCCTTATAAATATTCCTTATTTTACTAATCAAATTTTACTTCAACAAAGAAATTTTCATTTTAGCACATGAGTTCACAAACATGTCTTTTAACAGATTTGATAACAATTTGTGCAAACGGGATATTTCTCGAATCATCCGAAGTAAGTTTGAGGGGTCGTACCCAAGTTGGAAAAGACAAACCTTGCTATCAAAGAAATGTGGTTTGACGAATTTAAGGTAATGCGTTACTTTAGTATATCTATAATTGATGGTTTGCTTTAGTAATGTCTAAATTTAATTTGGCTTGCAATTAAGTGAATGATATGGTTATGACTTGTTAAAAAGTTATTCATATTCACAATAAAACAAGACTGTTGTCATTAGTAGTATAGATTTGATGGTATATCTTCATACTATTGATAGTATATAATATTTGAATATTTTTTTTATCATTTGTATCTATGCTTTTTCTAATTCTTGTATCCATTTTTTTATTTGTCAGTGCTTAAAAACATATTCTATTCGAGAATTTTTCTTAGCACGTGTATTATATGAGTGAATTGGAACATTAATTTTTTGAGCACATATTCTTGCTTTAATTTTGTTTTATTTTTTTTTGTAACTTTTATTTTTTCTTAACATTACAGAAGAATTGGTCTTGGGATAGTGAATTGGAACATTAAATCAGGATTAATTTTGAAAATACTGCCTCCGACCGTATGACGGACATATTGTTTCGTGTCCGTAAAGATTTGACTAAAAAATCAGGTTGGATGTGTCCGTCTGTATTTGAAGCCCTAAAAGAGTATTGAAATTCTACAGAATTCAAAGACAAGTCTGAAAAGGCAAAGAAAAATCGAGCTTCAGATGTCGGGGGCAGTATGCATACTTGTGGTTCCATTCCTATGTCGGAGTATAAGAAAATACTGGTAATATTTGATATTTTTTATTATTTTTATTTTACTTAATTATTTTTTAAGAAACAACAATTTTTGCATGAACACATTTTTTTTCTTTTGTAGTCGAAGCAATTTGGTCGTCCACCCACACAGGTTGAGTTGTTTCTCATGACACACAGAAAGAAAGACAGTTCAGGATTTGTTGATAGAAGGTCCGAGGATACTTATGTAAGTATACATTATTTGTGTCTTTTTATATTATTCTATTATGGTTAACTGACATTTTGATAATACAACTTATTTCATATATCTATGATGCTTGCAGGCTGACTTCCAAACGCAATAACATAAGACATTATCACAGGCATCGGCATTTGGCCAGTCAGAAGATAATGACGTTGTCCAGCCCTCGCAGCTAGCTATTGACAAGAGATCAATATGGTTGGAGGTTGAGGGTGACAAGAAAAAGGGTCGCGTCTATGGGATGGGGTCAGAAGCGTATGTCATCCCTGATTTCTACTACCTACCACTGTCGTCGCAGCCATTGAGCTCATTGGCACAGCTATTGAACCCTCTCACGATCGCATGTCAACACTTAAAGGTAGGTTGCCTCCCCCGCTAACGTCTTCATCATGACCGCCCTCGGATCCTTTGGATCATTAAAAAGATCTGTTATTTGTATGGATGATAGAATTTATTATATATTTTTACTATTTATGGATGTGTTATAAGTATGGATGATAGATTTTTTTATATATTTCTAATATTTATGGATAATGTGTATTACTCTATGGATTTATTGTATGGTATGGATGATTTTTTTCAGTTCGTATATATGTTTATCAGGTTGAATTTTAAAATTTTTTAAAATAAAATAAAATTATTTTTTTTAATTATATTTAAATTTGAAACAGATTTAGAGACGAAAAAATCTATCTCAAAATCCCTCTTAAAAATCGAGAATGAAAAAATTCATCTCAAATTTTGAGAGATATTTTTCCATCTCTAAATTTCAGATAGATTTAGAGACAGAAAAATCTCTTTCAAATTTGAGACAAAAAAAATCTGTTTCAGAATCCTTCTTAAATTTGAGATAGAAAAATCTGTCTCAGAATCCCTCTCAAATTTGAGATAGAAAAATCTGTCTCAAATTTAAGACAAAATAAATCCATCTTAAAATCCCACTAAATTTGAGACAAATTTCGAGACGGAAAAACTCGTCTCAAATTTGAGACGAAAAAAATCCATCTCTAAATCCGTTTCAAATTTGAAATGAAAAATCCTCTTTAAAATTCCTCTCAAATTTGAGACAGAGTTCGAGACATGCAAATCCGTCTCAAATTTTAGATGAAAAAATTTTGTTTTTAAATTTATCTCAAATTTGAGATAGAAAATCTTTCTCAAAATCCCTCTCAAATTTTAGATAGAAAATCTGTCTCTAAATCTGCCTCAAATTTGAGATGAAAATACTAGTTTCAAAATCCCTCTCAAATTTGAGACAGAAAAATTCGTCTCAAAATTCATCTCAAATCAGTCTCAAATTCCGTTTCAAGTCTTGCGATGAGCAAAAACGGACCAAAATCCTTCTCACACTAAAAATCCATCTCTAAATAGCTATTTTCTTGTAGTGTAACAACACTTGTAAATTTGAAATTTGTTGCTTGATTAATCATTTTTTATACTTATTAAGATATACATTACTTGATTACAAATTACTCTTAGTTGATTAATAATTCAAGTATTGAGACTAACACTCTTTCCAAAATTTCTTATTCAACTAAAATATTTAGTTACTCAATTAAGTACTAAGTTACTCAATTAATATTAACTTCTTAGTCTACTAAAAGTTTAAGCATAGAGATTTGATATTTTGTTTACAAATTATTACTCAATTAAAATATTTGGTTACTCGACCAAGATACATGTTACTCAATTAAAACTACTTCTCATTCGACTAAAAGTACAAATATAGAGACATGTCATTTTGTCCCAAATTTATTACTCGATTAAGAAATATAGTTACTCGACTAATGTATCACTTAGTCGATTAACTCTTTGATTACTCGAATAAGGCTATTCCAAAACTTGTTTGAGTAATACAAATATATAATCGATTAATCCTTTGTGTATTGTAGTCTTACTTGATTAAAAGGATAATTACTCGAGTACAACATTTGTTACTTAACTAAAATATTTTCTTATTCAATTAGAAGAATATTACTTTATTAAGATTAAATATTAATTAATTGATTAATCTTCAAATCCTAACACATCATACACAATTATAAATATGCAATTAGTCGAGTAATGTTAGAAAGTTAATTACAATTAACTTTTTAAATATATATACTTAATTAATAATGAGGTTTACTCGAGTAAAATGTATCTTAATTGATTAAAACACTATTATCCCGATTAACAAGCTAATTTTAATTTAAGAGCATATGTTTATGTTTTGAACTAAGGGTGTGTCTGATTGCACATATTTTTCATGGAAAATATGTAATCATTATATATTTTCTATGGAAAATAATCAAACACTCTTAATTTTTCTATGGAAAAATATATAAGGTACAAGCATTTAAAGATTTTTTTCATGGAATTTATTTTCTAAGGGGGTGAGATGATTTTTATTTTCTAGCCAATATTACCTAAAGGTGTATTTGATTGCATTACCTAGAATTTAATTCTAGGTAATATTGCTTAGAAAATAAAAACCACCCCACTCTTGGAAAATGAATTCCATGAAAATAAGTTTTAAATGCTTGTACCATACATATTTTTCATAGAAAACTTAAGAGTGTTTGATTATTTTCTATAGAAAATGTGTAATAATTACATATTTTTTATGAAAAATATGTGCAATCAAACACACCCTAACTATCAAAATCTAAGGATCCAACAATAATAAATATATTATATGTTAAATCATTTAATTAACTAATATAATTATTCACCTTATCTAAAATAAAGATGCATTTATTATTATTTTTTAAGATAATGACTAGCGTTTCCATTTTGAGAATAACTCATAATTAACCAAAAAAAAATGAATACAATGAATGCACCTTGATGATTGTCTCACAAAATCTTCATAATTATAGATTTTTTTTAATTATCATTATTTTTTAAAATAAAAATATTATATCAATCATAATATTAATTTATAATAATATTTTTATATTAATATATTATATTTTTATATCACTATTTAATATTATCATTGCAAAAATATTATTAAACATGTCCCTATTAAATATCAAAATAATATTTTGATTTCAAAAAAGATAAATTACGAATTTCAAACCGTTTACTAGAAGATGATGATTTTTGACGGTGAAAAGAAGCAAAGGGCGGCTATTATGGTTCATAATTGTGGGTGCAGAGGCAAAAGAAGCTAAGGGCGGCTATTATGGTTCATAATTGTGGGTGCAGAGGCATCATTTCAGTGCCATTTGTCACACCGTAACTCTGTGTAATGTCACCATCTATTGCTGTTCAAATAATTCGCTGATTTACGACAAGAATTCGATCAAAACGCGTCATCATTTAATATTGGAAAGGGATATTATCTGAATGTATGATAATCAAAGGTTTATTGGGTTATACTTTTTTATGTTTCTCTTTCTTGTTTTAGCTTTTCTTTTCACAAGATATATATAATAAAGGAAAAACAATAGTATAGTCATGGTCATCAAAGATTATTTAAAAAATAGGTTAATTAATAATTAAGTATTAATAAATGTATTTATTATATTTTATGTTAAACAATCAAATAATTTTATTAATATTAATTAGATAATTTAAAATATGATGATACATTTAGCAAACCACTATGTATTTTGGTGATATTTAATTCTCGATGTTAGAATAATTAGTCCAAGGGTGACTCAATGACGAGAATAAATCCAGCAGATGGACCATAGCCAAGACAAACCCCAACTTAAGTTCTGTCTGCACTTGTAGAATTAGATCAATATTTAATCATACCCAAACAATTCCTTTTTTATTTTTCTATTTGGGAAAGAATAGAATCAATATTAATTTTGTAAGCAAATCCGTCATCAAGATTGGCTGTAGCTTAACCAATAAACTAATTATATGTGGGACTATTCATTGTTCTATATATGTTTGTACAAGAGAGAGATCCACTTGAATATATCATCAATGATAAACCTCAAAAAAGAAACATTATATATACACATGATTTTTATGAGCTCCTTTGTTCTTTGCTTGCTAATTGAACTGTCTTTCGAGCTGGGTGAATGACGCAGTTGTACGAATTAACGGATAATGTGTGATGATTTCATTTTTTTTAACGATATCTTAAATAATTAGTCTATATTAAAAGATTCCTATATTATAATATTCAAATTGCTTTATGTGGTTTCAAGAAGGTCTTGTGGCCTGCTCCTTTGCTACCAGCTACAGTTCAAACTTTTTGATTCGAGGCTAAGTTTGCACAAATTTTTGCCTTTTATGAGATGGGTTTGGTGTAAATTTACCTAATGCAGTCCTAGTGCATCCTTTCTGGTACGTACTTGTACATCCTTTCTAGTCCTTTCATGCTAGGGAATGATTCTCTCAGTACTCTAACGTCCATACCCAACATACTTCGAGTTATCTCATGACATTCAAAATCCAACTCATATATTATTTTAGTAAGCGAACTATCCAACCCTTATTATAACCCCAAAGTGGCAAAGAGCCATATCGAGGTGCTAACCCTTCCTATCAATGTGAGCTCTTGGGAAAGATCAATTTATTATTCTTAGAGTAACTTTTATCTATTGAGTAACAACCCTTCCATTCGGCACTGTCAAATCACCAAGATTAACTTTCATATTTGCTCGACTGGTGGGTCTTTACAATTAAGCTCCCTTATGCCTTTGCACTTGAGAATCAATCTCCATTTGGTCTAAGGAAACCTTTGCATGAGTCTGTTATCTTTGAAAGGCCTACCTTCCATAGAAATTGTGAGACTCCACTAATAATTGTGATTTTTCATCGATAAAAAAACTTTAAATTGAATTGAAACCTACACTAAAAAATACAAATTCGCCCATATAAAAAAAGTGTCAAAAGCCAGTGACACTAGACAATTTTCCTAAGGGATTATATATAGACTTTGTACTATAAGCTAACTGGGCCCTCGCTAGCTTTTGATGATGTTTTAAATTGTGGGCAGTTGCATGCTCTTTCCGCATCTCCCTAAATTAGCCAAAAATTAATGTTAATTGTGTCGAAATCAGTGACAGGTGACAAACTGATGTGGCCTTGGCATCTTTCTGCTTATCTCCATCTATACGTCTGGCTATGCCGGCCAAGCTCGGTGATGGAATATACTAAGCGATGGCCTAGCCAAAAATCTGCTTCTCATGTGACCATTTCTTAATTAGGTCATCTCTTTGCTCATCCATATGCCAGCTTCATCAGCTTCCAAAGTACTGGCCTGCTATATTAATTTCCCTTTATAATTCCCTGCCGTAGCCTAGATCTTCCCCTCCTCCTCTCATCGTCTTTGATCTCTAGACAGTATGATCAAAGGCAGGACGTTTCAGCTTGTTCATGGTATTGATCTGATCCCGTCCCATGACCAACAATGGGACTACAGTAATTTCGAGTACCAGGGAATTAGCCCTAAACCATCTTCTGACCAAACCAGCTGCCCCAACTCTGAGAAAAATGAGCTCTCCATGTGGGTAGAGCATGTCACGAAGCAGTTGATTGAGGACAACATGCCTGAAACCAGCACAAATGCGAGCTTGCAGTCTGATTCGACAATGGCGTATGGCGACGACGAGTCGAGGCCAAGGAAAGCTCCGAGGAGAAGCTGCACAGCAGAGCAGCAGCAGCTTGAGCAAGCTGATCAGTGCTCCAATGGAGGGTCCCAAGAATTGAGCAGCTTGAACGACCATGGCTTGAGCTTCATCATGCTGCTCTTCGAGTGTGCCGTTGCTATTTCGCTTGATAACCTCGGCGAGGCTCAACGGATGCTGCTCGAGCTCACTCAGTTGTGTTCCCCTTACGCTTCGTCTTGCGCCGAGAGGGTGGTAGCTTATTTCTCCAAGGCCATGGCTAGTAGGGTTATCAACTCGTGGCTAGGGATTTGCAGCCCTTTGATCAACCAAAAACAGGTTCACTGTGCCTTCCACGTCTTCAACAATGTCTCCCCTTTCGTCAAGTTTGCCCACTTCACCTCCAACCAGGCCATTCTCGAGGCGTTTCACAGGCGAGATAGGGTTCATATCATTGATCTCGACATCATGCAAGGCTTGCAATGGCCGGCGCTCTTTCACATCCTTGCCACCCGAATCGACGGCCCCCCGCACGTTAGGATGACCGGGATGGGGGCTTCAATGGAGGTACAAAGGCAAAATTGTAATTTTACTCTTCTCCATACTACTACAATTAAATACTAATTGACTTGGATTATCATCAACAGGTTTTGGCCGAGACGGGGAAGCAGTTGTCGAATTTCGCCAAGCGTCTAGGCCTGTCGTTCGAGTTCCACCCGGTGCCCGAAAAATTCGGCTACATGGACTTGTCGGTGCTGCAGGTCCGCCAGGGAGAAGCCCTGGCGGTGCACTGGCTGCAGAATTCACTCTACGACGCCACCGGGCCGGACTGGAGGACCATGAAGCTCCTCCAGGGCCTGGCTCCGAGAGTGATCACTCTGGTCGAGCAGGACTTAGCCCTTGGAGGGTCCTTCCTGGACAGATTCGTCAACTCTCTCCATTACTACTCCGCCATGTTCGACTCTCTCGGAGCTTTTCTGCCGACGGACGATCAAAGCCGGCACAAAGTCGAGCACAGCCTGCTTTACAGGGAGATCAACAACATTCTGGCGATAGGCGGGCCGGCGAGAACCGGCGACGATAAGTTCCGGCAATGGAGGAGCGAGCTGGCGAGAAATGGGTTCTTGCAGGTGCCGATGAGTGGGAATGCCATGGCGCAGGCGCAGCTTATACTGAACATGTTCCCTCCTGCTCATGGCTATGGCCTGGTGCAAGGAGATGGCAGCTGCCTCAGGCTTGGCTGGAAGGAGACTAGCTTGTTCACTGCTTCTGTTTGGACATCATCACAGGCCTCTTCTTCTTCTTCTAGTTCTAGATAGCTAGCTGCTTGTTTTTCTTTCTTGGAAGGTTTCTTTCTGACCAAACAAGAACAGTGATCTCTTTCCATTTTCTAGGCTTTTCTAGCTAGCTATATGCCAACTTGTAATTATTCTTCATTAATATAATAGATTACAGATGCCATATTAGATGGTCAGTGGTTTAATTGATGAAATTAAAATTAAGTACAGAATAAATCTGCAACATATATAGACCAAGTTTGGCATTTTCTTACTTTTAGGACATAAATCAAGTGATCGGATGAACAATATGTCAGTGTCAATCCGATGAATTGCAAGTTTAATTTTCGCCTTATGCAAGAGCAAAAAATTCAATCTGAGATTTATCTCCTCTAGCATAATAAAGGGCACAAGCACTAGAAATCGTCAAGAATGATCATCCCAAGTTTAGCTTTTTTTTTTTAGGATCATATATGGTTTTTTTAGCACAAAATTAGTCTATTTTGAGCCTTTTTCTTAAAAATCAACAAGAAAAAAAGCTAAAAGGAAGACTCTAATTTTTTTGCTAAAATATCAATTCAAAATGAGTAATTTGTTAATAACACAGCTTATTTATTTATTTTTTGCTTTTTGGTAATAACACAAACAGGGCGTTTACGGGCTCTCTCAATTTTCAAACGAAAGCAGCGGGCCCCCGGGGATGATACCGTCTTTTCCGCATCAGTAGGGTAATACGGTACATATAAACTGCTTCTCCCCCTTTGGTTTGCTCATAAATTGGGGTTTTGTCGCGATTCTAGGGTTTTAAAGCTCGTGGCTTCGTGGGTTTTAGAGTTCCCGAATTGACAAGCACCACGAAGCGGTAAACGCTTAACTGTTGTTCGCCGTTCATCCTTAACTTTCAGTGCTGAGTTGTTGTTATCCTCTGTTAGGTACTCGAGGAAACAAAGGGGTAGAAAATTATTGTTATCATTTATTGCTCGTATTTGCTCTGGAATTATGAGAAATCTAATTCGATTGTCAGTTGTTCCAATCACAGTGATGTGTTCCGGTGATAACGTTTAGTGGTTCTTTCATTGTTCTTTAACCATTTGTCTGGGTTGTTTTGTTTTTGTTTTGGCTTTCTTAGTTTTGAATAATCATTTCCCTTGTTAATGTTGGTATTTTCTTGTTTTGATTTTATGCGTTTTTATGTGATATCATCAGCAGGTGGACGGATTCACAGAATGTATCTTCAGTTTTACATAAATGAGAACAGCGACAAAGTGTACACCACCAAGGTGTGTAGTCATTTTTGTTGAGTTTTTAGCTAGATGATTTGTGATGCCATTGACCATATTCTTCATTTCCAGTCAAGTATATAGTGCTATATGAGGATTATGATAATTTGTTGGTTTGTTTATCTAATCATCTTTTAACATTTAAGATTATAAGAAAAAAGAAGGGATGATGCCACTGAGCTGCTTGACCTAAAGGATGGGATCGTGAGTGGCATGGAAGCGGAAATCTTAAAAGCAAAAACGATTTGCGTAACTTCACTCTGCAAACCTCAATATACTGTGATTTGATTTAAGAGATGAAAGAATTAGACATCCACCTAAAACAAAATAAAATTTACTGAAACATAAAGAATACAAGATTTTATTTGGAAAATCCAAATTGGAGAAAAGAGTAACCGTGAGATGTTTGTCCAAATGAAATTTTCACTTCACAGATTCATGCCCTGCTTTAGGTGTATTACTGCAACATCCTTTCATGGGTGCTAAAAACTCAAGACTTTCCAGGTTGTCTTGTCACCTATCCCGGTGGATGACACTTCCAACTTGGCTTGCTAAAAGAGATTAAAACACTTTGTAAGTTTGTTGAGATGCTTTTCAATCAATCTTACCTTTCTCACTTCTCAGTCGCTGCGAAGACTTTGTAGTCCAAATTTTGCTGCGGGTGTGATCTTGAACTGTGTTCCCAGCTCTAGGTTTATCGGCATCATAAAAGCCTAAGGACTTGGTGTTGCTATAGTTGTGCTTATGCTTGTTGTCTTCACTTGAATTATTTCTAGCTAAGTAATTTTTATAATTGTGTCACAAAACAAGAGGAAGGCTGGAAGTCTGATAAATTTTGTTGCGGATATTAAGTAGAGATTAGCTATTTTCTTTTCATTATTAATTATAGTTTTTACCATTTCTAGCTGGTAGTTTGTTAGGCTGTTATGCCAGGTGTAAAGGGGGCTAGAATAAGACAAAAGAATCTGTTAGAAGAGAGAAGATTTGTTGTGGCAGCACCTATGGGTTCTTATATAAACTGCGTCAACCTCCTGCAAGAGAATCAATCAATTAACCAATTTCAGATTCCTATTCTCTGCATTCTCTCTCTCTCTCTCTCTCTCTCTCTCTCTCTTTTTCTTTCTTTTTCCTCCCAATCCTTTATCTTCTCTTTCCGGTTCTCTAGCAACTCCTTCTAATTCACACCAAGTTAGAAGGATGGTAGTTGTCACAGTGCAATTGTGACAATTGGTATCAGAGTTTCGGTGCTGGCAAGGAGTGTGCAAGGCGTAATAGATGGCCGAAGGGACGCGCATGAAGAACATGGAGTCTCAGCTCCAGCAACTTAGTTCGATGGTGGGAGAATTCCAGGATTGGGTGGACCGACTAGAAGTTAGCAACCAAAAGAACCATGAGGCATTTATGACAGTTGATCGCAAGATGGAAGGAGGACTTAATCGAATGAGAGACGATATCAACCAGATGAGGGAGGAGATGGGCAATCAACTTCAACAATTTATGTTGATGTTCACCTGGCAAAATCAAGTGAGGTTGTCTGTCGACTTTCCTCATAGAGATAGGAATGATCCCATTTTACAAGATGAACGAGTGAACCAAGAAAATGGAGCCCATGAAATTGTGGTCCAGTAGGGAGAAGACACCGAGACGTTGATAGGAGGGGGTCGTGAGGATCAGGCAATTCCACCACAATAGGGGTTCCCCATGCCCGAATGGAAATACCCGTGTTCGAAGGAACTAGTCTCAGATGGTGGATTAGAAAATGTGAGCGATTGTTTGAGTGGTACAATGTGCTAAAGGAAAGAAGAGTAGCCTTGGCGGCTGCCTACTTCGATGATGGTGTGGATGCATGGTTTGAAGGGTGGACGCGAGTAAGGGAGAACTATACCTGGAAAGCGTTCGCTGAAGGGTTGTGTGAGAGGTTTGGAGAAAGGAGCACGTCGGATATCATTGAGGAGTTCAACAAGCTGAGGCAGGTGAGTGATGTAGGATCATACTTAAGGAGATTTGAAGAGCTGAGGTCTTTGATGATTAGTCATGATTTCCACCTAACGGAGGCATATTTTGTCTCTAGTTTCCTCAGTGGCCTGAGCGTGGAATTGAGGCTTATGGTGAAGATGATCAGGCCACGAACATTGGAGCAAGCAGCTGAGAGTGCCAAGTTGCAAGAAATGGTAGTTGAGGCGCTGCTAAAGAAGCACAAGGTGCAACAACAAAGGGCAGTACACACGAAAAATGGGCAGCAAGGGGGGAACAGTAAGGTGGTCAACAAGGAGCTGGTGAGAGGTAACATTGGGGGAAGGAATATTGGTGGTACTAACTTTGGTAGGAGACCTAATGATCCTATAAGGCAGCTGGGTGCCTGTTACAGATGTGGGGGTAGATACTTCCTAGGGCATCAATGCAAACGTTAGTTGCTGTTGTTAGAAGGCCGAGGGGAAGAAATAGAAGACGAAGAAGGAGAGGAGGTGGAAGGAATTGATGAAGGAGTAGAGGATAATGGAGAGATATCCCTCCATGCACTCAAGGGCATCACCAAAACAAGATAATTAAAGTTGAGGGCAAGGTGAAGGGGGGTAGCCTGTCAATCCTAATTGACAGCTTCCTTGATGATAGCACTGCCAAAAAACTAAAGTGTCAGCTCACTAGTACAATGCCTTTGAGTGTCACTATGGCTAACAGGAACCAAGTAGCGAGTAACACGGCTTGCTTGGGATTCATATGGGAAATGCAGGAGGAGAAGTTCGAGACAGACCTCAAGTTGCTGCAATTAGGAGGGTGTGAGTCCCATATGCTTTGATTTCAACCGTATGGAGGTGTCCTTTGACAAGGAAGGAAGAAGAATGACACTCACCGGTGGGAGAGAGACAACCTGCAAGATGATTACAAGTAGGAGGCTGCAAAGGGTCCTCAAGAGCAAGTGGAGTCAACTCACACAGCTGTTTTCCATTGTGGAAGTGGAAGGGAGTCCTAAGGGAGAGGAGCTGGGGGAGCTACAGCTCACTGTCAATCACTAACAAGGGAGAACTGACTAGGTATGCACCTTACCGCTTATTGATGAATTGTTGGAAGAATTTAAGGGACCTCTTTGTGGAGCCAAATACCCTTCCTCCTAACCGAGCCTTGGACCATGCCATTAACCTAAAACCGAATATTGAGCCTGTTAATATCAGATCCTACCGCTACACCCCTGTCCAGAAAATCGAAATTGAGAGAATGGTGAAAGAAATGATGAGCCAAACTTTCATTAGACCTAGCCAGAGCCCCTTTGCCTCCCTAGTTCTGTTAGTTAAGAAAAAAGATGGTTCTTGGCGTTTTTGTGTAGATTATCACCAACTTAACACTCTAACCATCAAAGATAAGTTTCCCATACCCCTTATTGAAGACCTAATGGACGAGCTTCACCTGGCTAAATTCTTTTCCAAACTTGACTTGTGCTCGGGCTACCACCAAATCAGGATGAGGCCCGAGGATATCCACAAGACTGCGTTCTGAACTCACCATGGCCATTTTGAGTTCTTGGTGATGCCCTTTGGGCTCACCAATTCCCCGTCCACCTTTCATTCCTTAATGAACCAGGTCTTTGAACCCTACCTAAGGAAATTCATACTTGTGTTTTTTGATGACATCCTTGTCTATAGCCCAACTTTAGACCAACATCTTAACCACCTAAGAACCACTTTTGAGGTCCTTAGAAACAACCAGCTATTCATCAAAAAGTCCAAGTGTGCATTCGGCCAAGACCAAGTGGAATACTTGGGGCACCTAATCTTGGGCAAGGGGGTCAGCACCAACCCAAGGAAGGTGGAGGCTATGCTTAGTTGGCTGAGGCCCACTACCATAAGGGCTCTTAGAGGTTTCCTAGGGCTCACCAGGTATTATCGAAGATTTGTGAAGGGGTATGGAGTTATTAGCAAACCCCTCACCAACTTGTTGAAGAAAGGAAACTTCCAGTGGGGGCAGGAAGCAGAAGATGCTTTTGAAAAATTAAAGGTGGCAATGAGCAAGGTCCCCACGTTGGGGTTGCCGGATTTCAGCAAGCCTTTTGTGCTGGAGGCGAATGCATGTGGAGTGGGAATTGGGGCTGTTTTGATGCAGGATGGCAGACCATTGGCTTTCTTAAGTCAAGCCCTCAATCCAAGACACTTAGGCTTTAGTATATATGAAAAGGAGTTTTTTGCTGTTCTCATGCCTATTGAGAAATGGTGGCACTACTTAGAGGTAGGGAGGTTTGTGATCAAAATTGATCATTGAGTGAAATTATGGAGAAAATGGGGGATTAATATGTAAATTATGTAATATATATATATATATATATATATATATGCACATTGGATGCGCTGGAGCAAGCCATCAACAGTGGCTTTTCTTGGATTCAAAACAGAGAAAAGAGAAGGGAGAGTGAGATCAAATCTGAGAGAGAGAGATGTGAGAGATGAAGAGAGAAAGGGCGAGAGATAGAGAGCTTGAGGCGTCGGCGGCCATGGCGGTTGTGGCAGCAACAGGAGGAACTGGAAGCATGCGCGGGGAGTCGGGGTGGCTCATGTGAGGCGGACATGGTTGAGGCAAAGGCGGCCCACGGCTGTTGGAGGCGGTTGTGAGCGACGGTCAGGGGTCGTCTTGGCCAACGGAGGTGGTCGGAGGTGAAGCTGAAGCTGCAATGGCGGTCGCGACAGTTGCTATTGCGCGAGGGAGGCCAGTCCGCGGTGGTGGCTCGCGATGGAAGCGCTGGTGGCCAGCCACTGCTGTTGAAGTTTTTGTTACAACAAAAGTTCCAAACTCAATTGCAAAAGAAAGGAATGGTAAAGTTAATGGGGCTAGATTATTCCATACAATATAAGAAGGGTAAGGAAAACTTGGCCGCTGATGCCCTATCAAGGTGTCAAGAGGAAGGTATTGCAACCTCCATAACCGTGGTGATCCCTGAATGGTGCAAGGAAGTGGTGGATAGCTATGAGGGAGATGAACACATCCAAAGCCTGTGGGAGAAATTAGCCCTGGGAAGCGAGGAAGCAAAAGGTTACACCATGGTAGATGAGCTGTTGAGGTATAAGGGAAGAATTGTAGTGGGCCATGATGAGGAACTCATGAAAAAAAATCCTACAATCTCTGCATGACTCCCCCCTAGGGGGGTATTTGGGTATCCAAAACACTTATCTGAGGGTGAGGCAGTTGTTCCATTAGCCGCAACTTCGAAGGGCAGTAAGGGATTTCGTGATGGGATGTGATAAATGTAAGAGGTGCAAACAGGAAAACGTGGCCTATCTAGGGCTACTGCAACCCCTGCCAATACCAGAACAGTCATGGACAAGTGTGTCCATGGACTTCATTAAAGGTCTGCCAAAATTTAGAGGGAAAGGATTGTATAATGGTGGTGGTAAACCGACTTACTAAGTATGCACATTTTATAGGGCTGGCTCACCCCTACACTGCCCAAGAAGTAGCCAGGGCATTCATGGATAGAGTAGTAGCTGTGCATGGGGTTCCTAAATCCATTATATCTGACTGAGACAAGGTGTTTACAAGCCATTTTTGGAGGGAATTGATGAAGAACATGGGCATGGAACTCAACCTTTCAATCGCCTATCATCCTCAATCCGATGGGCAAACAGAAAGGGTCAATCAAAGCCTAGAAACCTATGTTCGATGCATGTGTTTATTGCAACCTAAGAGTTGGCATAGGTGGTTGGCTTTGGCACAGTGGTGGTATAATTCCAGCCTCCATGCTTCTATAAGGAGAATGCCATTTGAAGTAGTGTTCGGGTATAGCCCACCGACCCTACCAGCTGCTGGAGCGCACACCACTGTGTCACGACCCTAGGGTTAGCTAGGGTCTAGGAGGGAATTGGGAAGAATTTGGGAGAATTAACAGAGAAGAATTGGAGGGAGATATACAACAGAAATCAAAAGAAATAAGAGAGAATTAGGAAGAATGAGAGAGAAAGTAAGGAGGAAAAATATGAATTCACTATGTTATTTTCAGCATACATTTCTCTACATACTATGGTCTATTTATAGGCTGTTCAACTAGAAGTAGAGTTTAGGAACAGCACCCATGTGCACTACAATAGAACTAATAGCATTTCCTAACCAACAATGTAACCAATTACAACTTTGCCCCTATAATACCCCAAGGGTCGTGACACACTGCTCTAGCTGTGGAAGAGTACTTGCAGCAGCGAAGGGAGGTGCTGCAGCAACTCAAACAGGAGCTGTCATCGGCCCAAAATCGAATGAAACAATACGCCGATAGGCAGAGGACCGATCGTGAGTTCAAGGTTGGAGAAAATGTCTACCTAAGACTCAGGCACCCACACCTAAAGTCCATCTCCCAAGGGCCAGTCTCTAAACTCAGCCCTAAGTACTTTGGGTCGTTCCCCATAACTGCTAAAATTGGCAAAGTAGCTTACCAATTGCAGCTGCTGGAAGGATCCAGAATTTATCCGGTCTTTCATGTGTCCTTATTAAAATGGACCACCGGTAAGGAGAGGGTTAACCCTGAGCTACCAGTACTATCGAAGGAGAAAGAAGGAGCGAGGGAGCCCGAGGCTATACTGGAAAGAAGAGTGGTCTATCACCAAGGAGCCCCTCTCATCCAAGTGCTGGTAAGGTGCCAAGGAGAGTCTTCGAAAAGGGCTACCTGGGAATACCTCCCTTAGTTACTACAAAAGTTTCCGAGGGCAGCCAGCCTCTTGAATATTTCTTGAGGACAAGAAATTGCTAAAGGGAGGGGTATTGTCATGAAAGAAGAGGAAGGCCGAAAGTCTGATAAATTTTGCTACAGATATTAAGTAGAGATTAGCTATTTTCTTTTCATTATTAATTATAGTCTTTACCATTTTCAGCTGGTAGTTTGTTAGGCTGTTATGCTAGGTGTAAAGAGGGCTAGAATAGGACAAAAGAGTTTGTTAGAGGAGAGAAGATCTGCTGTGGCAGCACCCATGGGTTCCTATATAAACTGTGTTAGCCTCCTGCAAGAGAATCAATCAATTAACCAATTTCAGATTCCTACTCTCTGTATTCTCTCTCTCTCTCTTTCTCTTTTTCTTCCTCCCAATCCTTTCTCTTCTCTTTACGGTTCTCTAGCGACTCCTCCTAATTCACACCGAGTTAGAAGGACGGCAGTTGTCACATCGGAACTGTGACAAATTGCAACCAATATTTTTGTGAAAGCACTTTGTTCATGTCATTTGCATACATGACTTGATAATATTTGAAAGGCATAGTTAGTTATTGCAGCATGGAGCAAGTTTTTAACAACTTTTCTCCTCCTTTTGGTCCCCTTCAATTGACCTGCAGGAATTTTATGTACACTATTTTATTATGTTTTGGTGATTTCATTTTGATATAACATTCAGTGTTGGCATTTAATGTACTTTACTGTATGCAGAAAGAATCACCGCTTGGATTGGCTACACAATCTGCCCATCCAGGTATTCTCTATTTATATTTCATGTGTATTAGTTGACTTCTGGTACTACCCCGAAGTTTTTAACTTTGAGTGAGGACCTTAAATGCGAAAGGAGTTTCCAACTTCCACTGTATTTTTATAAAATCCCCAATTGATTATTCGCTTCATAATAAAAAATGCATTTTTGTTTTCTGTGAATTACTTGTGCATAATGATTCAATTAAATGAGATGAAGGTTTTATTCTTCTTTTTTATTTTTTTTTCACTGCAACTCTTTGACCAATTTGACTCCGTTAAGAAACAGAGCTGCACTCATCTGGCTACTAAATTGGGTGATACACGTATCACTCAATCTAGAGATGGTTTTATATTTTTCAGAAATTTTGGTTGTTATAGGTTTCATGTCTACTGGGGTTAGAATCATGAGAGCTATCATTCCATTTCCAGGGTTGGCTGGACTTTTTCTGGTACATGTTGTAAGACATATTATTTGTTGATCAATATAGGTTTTTAATTTACTTGAACACTATTTTAGGAATTCTAACTCAAAATTACCATTTTGAAGTTAATTTGCATACTGCTATGTCTTTATAAGCTGGGTATTTTGCTTCGATAGTTATCTCATTCTTCTGCCTTGTACTATAGCCCAATAAAAATATGTTTGAGAGAAGAGAAATATGCGGCACAAAATATAAAATCTAACTTAAAAATGATTTTTAATATTCATTTTCTTTATTTTTCTCTACAATATATCAAGGTTGTGGTTTGCCACGATACATATTTAATTTTTCTATTTTCAGGGTCATAGAAGTACTAAAAAGAAGATACTTGTGAATCTCTAGCTTGCCACTCTTTTGAGAAGACTAGGGCACTGTTTATTTTTTGGTGCAAACTAGTTAGGTGCAAACCTAGCATTCATTTTTGTTCCATCTTTTCCTAGTAGAATACAAAGGGCGATCAGAAACTAGGTTAACAAGAAAAGAAGAGTGTTTGCTTCCCAAAAAAAAAACCACCCCTTCCATGACTCTGCTAATGCATGTGTGACTTTATGTCTACTTTTCACATCTATTTGGTGATTTATTTGATATGCTCGCCTTCAAAATAGATTTTGACAATTTTTTTTATCTTTGGTAAACTTTTTGAACTCTAGCCCGCTTCTCTCCTGATGACAAATATTCGAGGCAAAGAGTTCTTCTGAAGAAACGATTTGGACTGCTGCCAACCCAAAAGCCACCTCCAAAGTATTGAGCATTTCACAGGCTGCTTGGTGGGAAGAGAATTGTGTTGTTGGGAATTTGCTGCAAATTATGCTGAGAAGAGGGTGCGAAGGAAGGTGTTTGCCTTCATACAGTTGCTCTTCAAGTTGGTGCTTTATGAATGTACCATTGTAGGCCAGTTTTGTCACGGGATTCTGAAATTTAACAATGACAATTTTTGGATACGTATTGCTGCATGGTTTCAGTTATCGGATATCTGTTTGTTCTGTTGCCTAAAAACATATGCATGCTAGGCTGTCATGGCTGTTATCTCCCGACCTGCAGTTTGTCCCTAATACTTTGGATTTATCCTTGTCTCTTGTTCTTTAGACGCCGTGCCTGGCCTTAAAGTGAGGTGAATTTGATTATACGAGTTTTTGAAAAATACTTGAGTTAGATAAGTTAAAATGGTAAAATGAGTAAAAAAAAAACA
The DNA here is from genome assembly GCA_036245055.1 of Diospyros kaki. Lineage (NCBI taxonomy): Eukaryota > Viridiplantae > Streptophyta > Magnoliopsida > Ericales > Ebenaceae > Diospyros > Diospyros kaki. The sequence continues at coordinate 26,014,910 of BSEG01000002.1, forward strand.
TAAGAATTATGAGTAATGTATTATCTTTTTAGTTATTGCACGAAGGTTAAAATTAAAATTTTGTAAAAATGACATTACATTCAAGATAACGTGCTGCATTTAGGGGCCTCGAGATAGGGGTGTCCGGGGCAAAGATACTTATAATTTTTTATGCACAAAAATGTTGAAATGGTGTCATTTTTTCCTTTTTGAATTGTTTTGTTTTCAAAAATTATTGGGGAACGTGTTTCCTATCATGGTAATGTGTCAGAGTTGGATCTAATAAAAGGGGAATTCTCCTCTGTATCGAGGAGAATTGGGTAGGTTTAGAGAGAGAGAATTAGACGGGAGAAGAATGAGATATTCTAATGCAGTGGGATTAGATGGTATTTATATTGATCCTGGCACAGTAAAGGTGTCAATTGGCTGCCCAAAATTCAAGCATAACATACTTGTATTTGAATTGAAATAGGCTACGATTGCCTAACTGTATTTCTCGCCAATTACAACTTTATTTTCATGACAATCCCCTCCCCCCTCCTTCCCCAACCCAAGGACATTTCTTGGCCTCAAGCAATTTAAAGTAGCCCCATTACCTTTGGAAATTGGGAGAATAGGTTTGGGATATGCTCCCATGTGTTGTTTTCTAGATGTAGATTGGACCAACGCACTAGAACTTGTGTCAATGAGGCTCTTTGTCGGTAAATAACCTTATTGTCTATGATGACAAAGGTTTTTAACTCTGTACAAGCTTTGATGAGTAAGACGGGTAAGGCTATACTCACTAGGCTTGTCCCTGGATATTTTGAACAGCAACACATGAAACACCAAATGCATCTAAGAGTCCTCAGGTAATTGCAACTTATATGCGACCTTTCCCACCCTTGTCACAATAGGGTAGGGACCATAATACTTAGGGCTTAGCTTAGTAATCTAACCTTATGCTAAGGCCTTCAGATAGGCATGCCTCAATTTTAAATAAATGTTGTCTCTTACTGCGAATTCTCTGTCACTCCGATTCACAAATTGTTTGGCCAATTCCTAGCATTTGCAAACTATTCTTAGCATTAGCCAATTCCTTTTGAAGCAACTTTAGCACATTCTCTCTGTTATAGATTGGAATCCATCGCAGCCATTATGGTAGGCCCTAGAATGGATGGCAGTAAAGGTGGCTTATACCCACAAAAGGCCTCAAATGTGGTCATCTTGATAGAACTATAGTCGTAAGAGATGTACCACCATTGTGCCAAGGATAACTATTTGTGCCACCCTTTATGTTGTAGGAAGCAGAGGCATCACATGTAGGTTTCTAAACACTGATTGACTCTCTATTTAGTCATCTGTCTCTAGATGGTAAGCTAATGACATGTGTAGTTTTGTACCCAAACACTTTAATAACTCCTTCCAAAATAGTCTAGTGAATACTTTGTCCTGGTCTAGCTCAATATATTGGGGAACCCTATCCAATTTTACCACTTGGTCCCGAAAAAATCATGACAGCTCTTGTTCTATGAATAGGTGTGACAAACATATAAAGTGGGCAAATTTGGTGAATCTGTCCACTACCACTAATACACAACCTCTCCCTTACAACCTTGGCAACCCTTCTATGAAATCCATTGACACGTTGACCCATGCTTGTTTTAGGGTAGCTAAGGGTTGCAGTAGCCCAGGGGTGGCCACTGTCTCATGCTTACACCTTTTGCATGTATCACATTTCATGACATACTTTACTACCCATTTCTCTAGCTTTAACCAATGAAATAATTTTTTAACTTGGTGGTAAGTGTTATGTATACCTGAGTGACCATCTAAGGGGGATCCATGTAGGGCTTGGAGGATTTTATCCTTTAGTTTTTCACTATCCCCAATTACCAATCTCCCTTGGTACCGCATTACTTCGTTGCTTAGTGTGTACCCTGGCCTACTATCAAGGTCTATATTGAGTTGTTCCAACAATTCCTTCAACCATTCATCCTTCTCATAGTTGGTAGTGATTTCCTAATACCAATCAAGAATGACTGAGGTAATTGATGTCACGGTTCCTTCCTCTACACACCGAGGTAAGGTGTCAACAATCTTGTCCTCCTTTCCCTTCCAATATTGAATTACATAGTCTAGCCCATAAGCTTTGTCATCCCCTTATTCTGTAGGTGAGTGTGCAATCTTTTTCTGCAACAAGAATTTCAAGCTTTCGTGGTTAGTTTTGATGATGAACTGATCCCCCTTCCAAATAATGCCTCCACTTATCTACCGTAATCAATACAACTAACAACTCCTTATCATAAACACTCAAACCTTGATGTCTAAGTGTCAGGGCTTGGTTGAAGAATGCTAGGGGTTTGCCTTCTTATGTAAGTACTGCCCCTACTCTCGAGCTACTTGCATCTATCTCCAATATGATTGGCTTAGTGAAATTAGGTAAACCAAGGGTAGGCACTTCGTTCTTCACATTCTTAAGTTGTTCAAAGGCCTCCCATGTCTTGTCATTCCAAGTAAATCCACCATTCTTTAGTAAATTTGTCAAGGGTTTCCTGATCACTCCATAATCCCTCACAAAGCTCTGATAGTACCCAATCAATCACAGGAACCCCCACAATGCTTTCAGTGAATCAAGTTCATGTACCTTCCATTAGGGTTTAACCATCTCCCATCTTCTCCATTGCTTGGATCGAAAGGAGTTGGGCCACCTATACCTATTTTCTCTTGAATATCTTCTGCAACTTATTTCCTGAAATCATCTTGCACACCCCTGTTTCAATGTTGCCAGTAAGTGTCATTCTTCTGCCTTCTTTTTCAAATGTTACTTCCATCTTGTTAAAGTCAAAACTGATAAGGTTTACTCCCATCATCTAGTCCACCCCTAAGATAATATCACATCCCCCAAGTTTGAGTAACCTCAGGTCAACTTCAAATGTCTCTCCACGCATCTCCCAATAGAACCCCACACATGCTGATTTACACATCACCTTGTAGCCATTTGCTACTGTAACCAATAGTGGTTGGGTTCTCGTTAATTCACAATTCAAGTTCTTGGTTGAATTCTCGTCTAAGAAGCTATGAGTGCTCCTACTATCAATTAAGACCATGTCTACAATCCTAAGTCTTCCCCTCTATCTTGATGATCTTGGTATTGGTCAATTCCCTGAGAGCATGAAGTGAAATTTTCATGTTTTCATCCCCTTCCAATTCTACAGGAATAATAGCCCTTTCATCCTCTTCCCTTGCCTCTTCTTCGCCTTATAATGATAAAAGTTACCTTCGACATTAATTCCCCAAAGTATATAAGTCCCCACAACGAAAGCACAAGTCTGCTTATCTCATTTGTTCTATGATTATCCCACTATTTATTAGGGTAGGGATGATAACAGTTGAGTTGCTTATCCCTTTAACACCTTGGGTATTTCTTCCACCTTCTTTGTTAAATCCCTTGTTACCTTACTGAGTAACCTTAGAATTCATTCCTTTAATCTGCCATCTTTGTTTCTTCATTAGGCAATAGCAAGAGTAATCCACTATTGTTCAGGAATATTATATTCGTTGAACATCCTCTCACACTAACACACCCACCACCTTGAGTTCAGGCCATCAAACAACGAAATTTCTAGCTTCAACATTGGGAAGTAAGGCTGATTATGAGCATTATGAACTCCTTGCCTCCTCTCCATTGTATTCTCCCCTACAACTATTAGATTAGCCTCGAATTTCGAGGACTTTTCAGTCCAATGGGCACGTCCATACCCTAGTAAGATTGTATCTGATCTCTCCTTAGGGGAAAATTCGATGGAGAGTTTTATATGGTTGTGATAATTGTGACTAAAAATCCTAATTCATCTGTGATTGGGTTTCCTAATTAGAATGTTGTCAAATTCTATTTTCACTATGATTTATCTCATCTAGAGAAATATTCTCATGAATCATCTTCTAATCAAAATATGATTTCTTGTGTACATCTATAGATAATTTTAGGTCTGTAAATAGGTGTCTAATGCCATGAAATTTAGTATGACAATATCACTTTTGTACTAGCAATATTTGCTTAGTGATATTTTATTTTTTATACTAGTGATTTTTTCCCAATTTGGATTTTTCACATAAAATTCTATGTGTGTGATTGATGGTTTGATTGTGGTTTGTATTTGATCCAATTTCATAACAAAATAGTATCAGAGTCGTTGGATAAAACCATCAACGTTTGACAGATCTCAACCGTTGGATTTGCATCATTATCATCATCTTCCTCAGCTTGTTTCAAGTTGCCTAGCCCTAGCAACCGTCATCACCATTGAGAGCTTTGCCATTGCTTTTGTTTGTCTTCTTCAACCAAATCTGGGTAACCATTTGTTTTCTCTAATTTTTGCAACAGTTGCCTCTACTGTTCACCACTTCTCCAGTTGTTTCCTCATCTCCATCATCGTTTGTCACTTCACCTCTACCACTATCGGCTAGTTCCTCATTGTCGTCATAGTCGTCTACCATCTTTTTTGCTCTGTCGCCTCACTTAACAACCATGTTGGTCTTTCTCGCAATCAATCTCAACCATCAACTGTCGATTGACCTATTTGCCATCATAGTCGATCTCCCTTACTATCGGTTGTCGTCTAACTTCGTCATTAACCGTCCATCCTACTCTTGGTCAGCCATTATAAAACAGTAGTCCAAGCTTCAAGCTTCACCTAAATCTTGCCCAGATCTGGTCCAAACCTAGATCCGACCTGACCCATTGGTCCAAACTAGACCCACTTCAAATTTGGTTAGCCCATAGTTGACCGATTAGGCTAGATCCAACCCACCAAATTCGCCAAATAGATCCAGTTTGGTTTTTTTTTCCCCTAGATTTGGTATTTTTAATTAGGTGTCTTATTTATCAATTATTTGATATTATTTGGGGTTATTTAATGGCTACGTTGAAGTACGATATTCCCTTGTTGGACTGAAATATCATATTTTCGATGACATGTTGAGATGCATGTAATTTTGGCACAGATGGATTTAGATTATGTGCTTTTGGGTTTTGAAAAAATGTCAAAATTATGAAGTATTGAAGAAAAACAACGTAAGGATCGTAAGCCCTTATCTCAAATACGTTTGCATTTATCGAATCAAATTTTACCAGATGTTTTGAAAGAAAAAACTATTGTTGCTTTATGGTTGAAACTAGAACATTTGTGTATGTCAAAGAGCTTAACCAGTAAGTTGCATCTAAAGCAAAGGTTGTAATCTCATTAAATGACTAAAGATATGTTTATTGAAAGCCATTTAACAATTTTTAAAGAAATTGTTTCTGATTTGGAAAGCATGGAGGTTAAATATGATGATGAGGATTTGAGTATGATTTTGTTATGTTCTCTACGTGCCTCGTATTCAACTTTTAGAGACACCATACTTTATAGTTGTGATTCTCTCACCCTAGATGAAGTTTATGATGTTTTGTTCTCAAAAGAGAAAATTGATAAGTAGTTATTGGGTAATTCTGAGAATTATGGGAGGGTCTATTAGTTAAAGAGAGAACACGTGATAGAAATTCTAGTGGTAGAGGGAAAAGTAGATTCAAGTCCAAAAACAAAGGAAAAACTTGTAATTATTGTAAGAAGAAATGACACAATGTATGAGTGTTATAAGTTATAGAACAAACTTAAGAGACAAGAAGTTGATCAGAAAGGAAAACAATCAGAAACTTCCGGTGAAACTAATTATTTTGAAAATAATAGTAGTGGTGGGAACTTATGGTGGTTAAAAACTTTGACTTCTGGTGATGTGTTGATGGATAATAATTCTTCTTGTAAAATTGTTGGCATTGGAATAGTTAAAATTAATATGTTTGATACTATTGTTCAAACTTTAACTGATGTCAGACATATTCTCGATCTCAAAAGAAATCTTAATTTTTTTAATACTATTGATTTGAATGAGTACAAGTTCATTGGTGAAGGTGGAATTATTAAAATTAATAAATGTGTTTTTGTTGTGATTAAAGATAAAAAGAAATGTTGAAAAATTTATATTTTGATTTATGAAAAAAATAATCTTGAAAAACCTCACACTCATATAATTATATATGTCTTTCAAAATAACTAAGTATTAGTTTTGGTTGATAAAGGAGTATGAAGTTAATAAATTTATCCTTCTTTCAAATTGAAAAACTTCATACTCATATATTTTTATATTCTTTAAAACAACAAAATCTAGTTTTATAACAATCAAGCTTGATGTAAAATGTTTGAGAAAATATTTTGAAAGTTTGGCCAAGTATAAAAGCCTTGTTTGATGAACTTAGTATATGTATTTTTTGAAACTTTTGAAACCAAAGTATTTAAATATTCTTTTAAATCTTCTTCACCTACCTTCAATAAAAAATAAGCTCTATCAATCAAGTATTGTTCAGTATATTTTTACATTCATGTATTCAATCAAGTTTCATAAAAACCTACTTGAGCATGTTTTGCAAAAACTATGTTTTCTTTAAGCTCAATCGAGTATGGTATCTTTATGATCAAGTATCTTTATAGATATTGAAATCTGAGCATATTTCTAATCAAGTATTACTTTAGGTGTCTTTCAAATCAATCGATTATATGGTTTAGCAAAACCATCATTCAATTGACTATTAAGGTGTCATACTCGAGTATTTTATACAAGCTCTCTATATTTCCAAACTCAGTCGAGTAAGGAGTATTTTCAATAGAGTATTTTTCTAATATCAAAACTCCAAGTGTCTCCTTAGTCGAGTATATTCTTCTCTCAATCGACTAATGTATTTTTACAATCGATTATCTATATGTTTTAATTGAGTAAAAATTGGATAGAATATGACTAAGTCTCTAAGCTTATTTTTAATCGAGTATCAGTTATCTATACTCAAGTATATGCTTTCATTAGTCGAGTGAGCCTAGCCAAATAGTCGAGTGCTTAATGGCAAGCCTCTATATCTTTTTGAGCCAGTCAAGTAATGACTTTGTCATACTCAAGTAAGACTTTGCAAAGCTTCTATATAATCAAATACATGAATTGTCCAATCAAGTGTGCATCTCATTAGTCAAGTAAGTGTAGGACTTAGTCAAGTAACTGGTATTCAATTTCAAATTTTATAGCCATTACTCAGTAAGCAAAAAATGAATAGTTTTGACTGTTAGAGTTTTATTTTCTTATTTAATTTCAAGGCATCTAATTGTATTCTTTTATAAAAGAATATTAGAATATATTTATGCAAGTGTGCTTAATGTTTCCCATTTATATTATGCATATAATTCTAACTAATTTGATCATTAATGGTCAAATCAAAGAAGTTGTGAGTTGTGCAGGTCTCAATGTTGAATCCTACTATCAAGCTTCTATAAAAGGCCAAGATGTGCGATCGATCAAGTTGTTGTTGAGCCACCAAAGAAAGCTTATGTTATCGACATAGCCATGGTTGTTGATGTTCGAACAACATAGAGCAAATCCAATCACAGCAAACTTAGTTCTTTTCAAGTGATTCTTCTATGCTTGAGTGAGTGCTTATTTAGTTCATCTTCTATCACTCTTAAATCATTTTATTTGGTGAGATTAATTGTACATCTTTCTAAGCTAGATAAGATTAAGAGAGTTGAGTGGTTTATTTTTTTATATCTTTTAAACTCTCTTTTGTCTAAGAGAAAAGTGATATCATTGTACATCTTTGGTTTTTTTCTCTTGAGAAATTCTTTCACATATTCTATGAATCTTGTAAAGGTTATGCTTACACCTTTGAAAAGCAAATGTAATGGTTGTGCCTGAGCCTTTTATGAAAAAACCTCATGTAAGGGTTCCTACTTAATCTATGAAAAATGGAGGTTATTGCTTAGCTTATGAAAAGCGGAGGTTCTTATTTAACCTGTAAAAGTAGAGATTTCTACTTAGCCTGTTAAAAGTAAAGGTTACTGCTTAGCCTGTAAAAGCGGAGGTTCCTACTTAGCTCGTTAAAAGTGGAAGTTATAGTTGAATCTATAAAAACTACTATCTTTAGTGGATGTTTTCAAAATCCTTAGTAAGGAATTAAAGTAATGGACTAAGCCAGTTGGCTAAACCACTCAAAAATTGTTGTGTCCATGGTGATTGTTTTCTAAATTATTTTTAGCAACATTTTTCTTTATCTATTATGCACATATCTTTCATACATAATTTCAATAGATCACATTGTTTTTGAAAAATGTCATTAAATCGTTTTTATGATTGGAATCATCTTAAAATCTTTTCATATTCATTTTTCATTAATACATGTTCCTTTTGGCCCAACATGATTGGTAGGATTGATTGCAATGGTGGCAAAATATCACGATCCGGCGATCTTCGTGATGGGGGTGGTTGGCATCTGCAAGCACTCCGATATTCAAATCAGTAAGGATTCAGAATGTCAGAGTGTTGGTAAGGCTTGGAAAGAACATACCTTAACCTGTGATCAGACTGGGTTATATAAAGATGCAGGCGCCTTTCATGTCACCGGTCATCATGGAAGGATAGAGGGTCGAGATGCATGGTAGTGATAGGGATCATCCTCGAGGATCTTGGATTTGATGAAGATTACAAGATGATGAGAATTAGTGTGTGAGTTGTTCGGGTTGATAGAATCTGTTACTGCCGCAAGGATCTCGGCTTAAATGGAAACATTATCCAAGCTCTTGGGCTAAGATCTAGCATGGGGACTGAGTTAAGTGTCAAGTAGTAGGCTAGCCCAATGAATTTGTATGGTCTAAAGCCCCCAGGTTGGACGTTTGTAAGGGTGAGCATCCGAGCTTAGAACATAGCCAAGGTGGAGATAACGCCTAGGTCTGCCTTGACCTCAGGCCGAGCTTAATGAAGTCAGGCTCGATAGTTCTCAGGGGTTATTTTTTAGGTCATCGACCAGAAGCACACGTGGTCTCGAAATTCAAGCGCATAGTGGTCTGGAATATGTGATGTCATGGGCAGATAGGGAGTTGTCCTAGCGCCTTAACGTAAGGCATTTAATGTGTGACAGGCGGCATGATAGGTGGCACGATCTCTACAAGTGATTGGTGATGCTTAATCTTTGTCTGTTGGATGCATCGTGCGGTGTCAATTTGTTATCTAGGATGAGATTAGATTGTAATTGTTGGGCGATATCTATATATAAGGATAGTTGTAGGTCGTTTTCCCGCTTTTTACTTTTGCATTTGCAATTGATTTCTGAACCTTGGTGCCCTGAGAGCTTCTGCATTCTTCCTGCCTTCAATCGTTCACATGCTTTTGGCTTGGGCCAAATTCCCCTTTCACTATTTTTCTACAAATTTCACTTGCTTCCATAGGTAACTTCATGAAATTGATTCTTTTGATTCTCTTATATTCGCTATTTTTGTTATTTTCTACTAGTTCATTGAGTGTTAAGGCGAGTTTGGGGAGCAAATCTGGGAAAGGGAGTGATTTTGTGATATTTGTGGGAGAGCTCCTGGTGAGAATTCCAGCACCTGGCCGTCAAGCTTTGTTAGTTGAGCTTAGATGAGTGATTCGTTGTGCAAATCAGGGTAGTTGAAACATAGATTAGAGTAGGAATAGGGTACGACTTCTGACAACTTTGTTTTCTCTGGTTCCCCCGAGGATAGTGTTGGTGTTGCATCCATGGTTGGGTCACCTTCAAGTCCACTTTTTAGTGTGAGTGGTGATTATAGCTAGGTAAGTGAGAACGTGTCCAAGGTTGCCTCAAAATACGACTCCCCAGACAGTGTTGTCATGTTGAGGTCTTGGATCCATTTGTCTGCGACTGAAGAAGAGGGTTTGTTTGAGTGTCGACCTTATAGGGAAGATGAGCGGGTCTTCATGGTCGCGGACTCAGGGTCAATTTTGTGTACGAGACATTTTTTACACATCTTCATCTTTGACTTTCGTTCACCGAGTTCTAATGCTTGGTGTTGGCAATGTTGAATGTTGCTTTGATCTAGCTACACCCAAACAGTTGGGCCTTTGTGAGGGCCTTTGAAGTGTTGTCAAGCTTTTTAGGTCAGGAAGCAAGCACGAGGGTCTTCTTTTCTTTCTTCCAGTTGAATAGCGTTAATAAAGGTAGCTTGGTCTCTTTGAATGGGTTGTCAAGAATGAAGTTGCTAAAGGCCTTTGATAACTCCTATAAGAATTTCAAGGCTGGCTACTTTAAAGTGGCCTCTCGATAGAACGTGCTCGCTTTCTTCTTGGACAATAAAGCGGCCACCAATTCCCTTTGTGCTGGAGCAAGGAGACGAGCTCCATCACGGGGGTGGAATACCAACGTTTAGGCTTGGAAGACCATCTGACGGTGGATCTCCTTAAGGATTGTCCAGTGCTGGAGAGCTCAGCCCTTATCAAGTATAGGAATTGTTAGACCGGGAAGTGCTATGGCACACACCAAGAGAATGGGTGAATTGGATATTTTAAAAATCTTGATAGAACTTGAAAACTTTTTGACCCAATTGAGGTTTTTGTGATTTAAACCATAGAACATAAGAAATGACAAATGTAAAGCAAGAAGAATAAATGACACAAAGGATTTATAGTGGTTCGACTTAAACCAAGCCTAATCCACTACCTTAGCTCCCACTAAGGATTTTGAACCAATTCACTAAAACATCCTACTTAGACAAGTAGGCCCTCTAGTTACACAAGCTAGGAAATACAATCTCCTACTTAATCCAAGTAGGCCCTCTAGTTACACAAGTTAGGAAATATAAGAAGTGTACAATTGGAGAGAATCTAAGAGATGAATCTCTTAGTTACAATATCTCTAAAAAATGATACAAGGCTTGAAGTAAATAATTACAAGTGAAGATCAAATCCTTGAAGAGAGAAAATTAAAGCACAGTTAATATAAATACAAATGTGTATACGATGTAAGCTCAAAACATTTCCTTTCCATCCATTAGTCCTCTCTTAATCATCCTTGAGTTGCATTTATAGGCTTCCCAAAATATTGAAGAGAAATGTAGCTGTTTGTGACCGTTGGAGTTTGAAAAACTAGCCATTAGAAGCTTTCTGCAAAAAATATAGTCGACAGAAGAAAATGCATAGTCGACTATCTTATAACACAAATTTTTCATAGTCGACAAATGCAAAAATATGAAGAAAATTTTGAAACTTATGAACAAAAATAGTCGACAAATGAAAAGGCATAGTTGACTATCCTTACTTGATAGTCGACAAATGCAAAAATAGTCGACAAAAGCCTCAAATAGTCGACATATCAAACCAGCATAGTCGACTATCCTTATGCATAGTCAACTATCCTTAACAGCATAATCGACTATTTTTAGGCATAGTCAACAGAATGAACCACATAGTCGACTATCCATTTAAAAAGATTTAAAACTTAACAACTCCTCATTTTGATTCTTTTGAAAGTAAGTTGAGATTATCAAAAATATATTTATTTTGAATCTAAACACAGTCAACCACACTTCAACATTTCTCCTATATAAATTTTCATAACTTTGCTTCAAGGAGATTTAAAGATTGATTTCCTCATACATATAATCCATATAGTAGAGATTGATTTTCATATAGTCATTATCAAAACTATTTTATTACCAAGAGTAAAATATCAGGAATGACCAAGAGGGTCTGGCTGCCTATATGGGTCAGTTTTTGTCTTGCTTTTCTTTTTCGATTGTCTTTATTTGTTGGTTACCTTGTTTATTTTCTGTTTTGGGAAAGATGGCCCCCGAGATGAGTGCGTATAAGGTAAGGCAGCTGGCACTTCGAAGAGGGGGGGTTAAACCAAGCTCAGGGTTGGCATTTAAATTCGCTGATAAGGCCTCTGCTTTGGAGAGGGGTGCATGGCCATCCAAGCCCCCTGTGTTGACTAAGGACCCAAAGCCGGCTCCCCATTCTACTCTTCAGCCTACTTCTTTGAAATGCATGATCTCTCGATGGACTGAGGAGCAAGCTGATGCCGAAGAGACCTCGTTGTAGCTAAAAAGGCCGAAAGTTGCTTAGGATGAGAAGTTTGAGTCGTCCAGGGCCTTGAGCTCAACCACCTACCAATTGTCGAGTGTAGGCCAACCTCTATCGAGGCCCAATTTGTGGGGTTGCGATGACACAGAGGCCGACTCAATGAGCCTCTAGAGTAAAGAGTTCTGACCTGGGACCTTTATTGAGGATCATCTCTCCCTCCCATCTAATCAGCAGAAGGAGTTGGAGCTCGGAGTTAGGGGGCTGTGTTGCTGGACTGAGATGCAGTCCCTCCATCTCACTAGCACCTGTCAGACACTGGAGTTGGAGTTTCGGACCTAGACGAAGCGAGTCAATCGAGCTTGTGAGGAGACGATAGTGGGTGAGGGAGGCCGCCAAGATGAAGGAGCTGCAAAAGCTGGTGGCATAGGTGGAGGATCTAGCAACGAGAACATAGTTTGGAGGGATTGGCGTTGTTAAAGGGGAAAGCTCGGGCTGCCAAGGCCCTTGCTCTAGAAGGGGCTGGGAAGGTGGCAAAACTGACAGCCAACCTTGCCACCATTGTCCTCCATGCTGACCAAGCAAAACTTGAGGCTACCGAGTTGAAGACTTAGGTAGTTGTGGTGCAAACTGAGGTTGAAAGCTTGAAAGACGAGGTTGTCGACCAAATCCTGGAGGGTTTTGTGAAGGACTTATCTGAAGCTCAGGTGCTTTTTCTTGAGGTTGACTTCTTGTCCTGCGATGACTTCAAAGAGGTCATGGTTGGTTAGCTTGTGGATTTTCCTTTTAGCGAATCCATCTGGCCAAGCCAAGGCTTTGGCAAAGTTTTCGGGGACCGAGAGGGACCAACCTATAAGGGATGCCAACTAGCCTGGCAAGCTCGCAACTACCTTTGAGTTCACTTCGGGAGCTGTTGTCAAGCCCGTGTCCGAGCCTGCCCCTGGACCTACTAGACCCTGACTCTTCTCTTCCTAGTTGGCACCTAACTTTCCTTCCCCAGGTTGTTACCTTGTGATCTTTGCCTTTCTCAGGACCAAGTCTCCTTCTTGAAAACTCCAGGGTGTAACCCTGGAATTATACCTACGAGTTGCCCTTTGCTGAACTGCTTGTTCTTAGATATGTGCAAGGTTTCACACTTCTTGGAGGAGATCCATATCAACTCTTTTCTCATCTTCATTGGTATCTTCTTGAAAATGTTGCCTTCGGGGGCTCGATTCCCCACCCTCTACTGGAATCATTGCTTCTGAGCCATAGGTGAGCCTAAAAGGGGTCTCCATCGTTGATGTTTGTGTTGTGGTGTGGTATGACCATAGCATCGTGGGAAGTTCTTCCAGCCGTGCCTCATTTGCCTAATCTAGCTCTTTTTTTAAGCCCGACGAGGATGACCTTGTTGACGACTTCGACCTTCCCATTTGTCTGGGAGTGCTCGACCGAGATGAAGGCTTGACGAATGTTGAGCTCCTCACAGAATCCTCGAAACTTTGTATTGGTGAATTGAGTGTCATTATCGAAAATGATTAGCCCAGGCAAGTTGTATCTGCAAATAACATTTTTTCAAACAAACTTTTTAACTTTTTCTGCTATAATTATTGTTAGGGGCTCAAATTCGATCCACTTGGTGAAGTAATCGATGGCCACCACAATAAATTTGAGTTGGCCCTGGGCCAGGGGGAAAGGTCCGAATAAGTCAATCCCCCACTTGTAGTAGGGACAAGATATGTCAAGGTTGTATAGTTCTTTCAGTGGTGAGTGATGTGCATTTGCATATTTCTTTCACTTCTCGCATCTTCTCACGTATTCCAGGCACTTGTTGCGCATGGTCGATCAATTGTATTCGGCTCGTAGTATTTTTGCTGCTAAGGATCAGCCTCCAATGTGACTTCCGCAGAACCCTCATGAACTTCAGACATCACGTAAGCAACATGTCTTCCGTCCACGCACTTGAGAAGTGGCATGGTAAAGCTTCTTTTGTACAGTTGTTCCCCGATCATCGTATAAAGACTAGCCATCCTTCTTAGCTTCCTGGCTTTCTCTGAGTTATCAGGTAGCACTCCTTCCTTTAGGAATCGAATGATGAGAAACCCCCAGAAACTAGGGTTTGCCTCCATGGCATGCACTTTTAAGTCAATAGTTGGTGAACTCAGAGTTTCTTATATGACCGACCGATTGTTTCCTAGAGCTTTGGTGCTAGCGAGCTTTGAGAGCATGTCTGCTCTTGAATTTTGCTCCCTTGGAACGTACTTAATGTCAAAAGACTCAAAGGCTTCGAATAGGATTTTGACCTTGTCGAGGTACTTGCCAAGCTAAGGATCTTTTATCTAGAATTCGTTTTTAACTTGATTGGCCACCAATTGGGAATTACTCATTACAATCAGCCTAATGGCTCCAACTTCTTTGGTCAGACCTAACCCGATAATGAGGGCTTCATACTCATCTTGGTTGTTGCTCGCCTTGAAGTTGAAGCGGAGCGACTGTTCGATCAAAAGCACATTTGGTCCCTCCAAGATTTTTCCTACATAGCTTCCCTTGATGTTTGAAGTTCTATCTGCTAACAAAATCTAAGGATTACTATTGGAACTTTGAGTAGGTGAAGATAACTCAACACAAAAGTCAAATAATACCTAGGATTTAATATGTTTGCAGGGTTGGTACTGTACGCCAAATTCGGAAAGCTCTACTGACCATACAATCATTCTGCCTAAAAGCTCAGGCTTCTAGAGCACGTGCCTGATTAGTTGATCAGTTAGCACTGTGATTTGATGACACTAGAAATAAGGTCTAAGCTTTCGAGCTATAGTAACCAAGGTTAGGGATAACTTTTCTATCTTCTGGTATCAGATTTTGAGCCTTTGCAAAACTTTGCTGAAGAAATATATTGGTCATTGTATTTTCCCATCTTCCCTTACTAACATTGAGCTGAGTGTGCCTTCAAAGACAAAGAGGTAAAGTATAAGCTCTTCGCTAGGCTCCAGCCCAGAGAGGATGGGAAGGGTTGTTAGAAAGTGCTTCAGCTCTTGGAAGGCAACTTCACACTATTCTATCCACCAAAATTCTACTCGTCTTTTCAAACATTGGAAAAATGGTTGGGCCCAATATGTTGATTTCGAGAGTAAGCAAAAGAGGGCAGCTATTTAGCCTGTAGGGCTACGTATTTTGAGGATAGCTTGGCACTTGTCAGGGTTGGCTTCTATCCCTCAACTAGTGAGCATGAATCCGAAGACCTTTCTGGCTTGAACATTAGAAATGCACTTTTCTGGATTCAGCCTCATGTTATGTTGTCCGATTTTCTTGAAGATCTCGGCCAGATCTGAGTAATGATCTCCATTCTCCAACGTCGTAGCCACCATATCATCAACATACACCTCGATGTTCTAACCTATTTGATCAGCAAACACCTTATTCATTAACCGTTGGCATATAATTCATGTCCTCGATAATGAAGGCTGTCTTTTCTTCCTCATCTGAGTGCATCAGGATCTGATTGTACCCCGAGTATGAGTCCATGAAGCTGAGATATCTGTACCCTGAGGCTCCGTCCACCAGTCAGTCGATGTTTGGTAAGGGGTAAGAATCCGTTTGACATGCTTTGTTTTGTTAAATATAAGCCCTTAAGACCAGTTCTGGTGACACAATAGAGCTTGATCTTGTAATTCTTTAAACCTTATTTATTGGCAAGTTTTTTGTTTAATTTAAATTGCAAAATGATTTGAATTGAACATACAAATATCCTTTAGTATAATAAAGAGTGGATACCATTCTTAATTGTTAAGAATAATCGAGACGGATAATCCACAATACATTATACTATAAATATGTTCATGGCCATAGAGTTCCTAACTTGGATAATTAGTAGCTCACAAAGGCCGGCACATCGTCTTCCTCCTTATTCGGTATAAGATATCGAAAGACAAGATTGGTGGGTCTCGTACTACTCTGTATAAGATACAGAAGGAAGACGAGTGGGTGCTCGTTATAGGAACGAGTTCATTGAACGGGACTGTTAATATTGAATCACAAAGGTTTTTATCTCACGGGTCAATGATTCAATATTAACTACGGATTTGCATTAGTCCTTAGACCTGAGATGACATGGATATCTGTGTGTTGGTGGATTAGGATATCAACGATATTATATGGTTATCCTAATCAGGGATAGCCGTATGTATCTATGTGCCTAGTTCAGTGAAACACGAGGTATGTGTGCATCAGACATGGAATCTATCACCTCGAGATATACGAGGAGGATGTCCTATGCGATCCAGTAGTCACTTGACGATAAATCCTTGGCCAAGGTAATATGACGACAGAATTTGGATTCCGTAAAGGTTGTGTCATATTAGTCAAGTGTGATTGTTGGATTTGGTCATATGACGAGATCCAGAGATTTGACTTGCTGACCGTGATCTCATATCTCGTCGGGATATAGCATGATAGAAGGATTGTATTGCAGGGCACCGTAGTGTAAGGTTCACATTCCCGCTTCACATTAAATTGGGTAATCATGACATATTGCTAGATGTCACTCATGATTTACGAGAATTAATAATTGATTAATTCTCGTTGCCAATTTATTTGTGAACCCAGAAAGTCCCACCCAATAGAAATCGTCTTAAAAGAAAAATGGGCAAATTTAGTAATTATGGAATTACTAAATTATAAGTGCAATTATTTATTAAAGAAATAAGAATAATTAAATAAGTAATATGATTATTTATTTAATTATTAAATTGGATTGGGCTTTTTGCTAGCACCTAAAGCCCAGTCCAATAGCACTTAAGGTTTTAGGGTTTTTTGTCTATAAATATAACATTAAACCCAAAATCTCATAACGATCAATCAGTTGAATCAAAACGGAAATTTTAGAGAAAAATTTCCGTGTCCCTTTTTCTCTCAAGTCCATTTGAAGTCTTGACGGTTTCGAGTGGACCGACTCGGCATCTCACACGTGGGAGATATCAGGTGGGTTATCGGCTACGAAATCAGATTTCGTTTTGAGATAACTTTTTGTTTTTGTGTCTTCGATTTAACCGTAAGATTTGAAAAACGTGATACCAATAAAATCAAATTTTATTTTTTC
The DNA here is from genome assembly GCA_036245055.1 of Diospyros kaki. Classification (NCBI taxonomy): domain Eukaryota; kingdom Viridiplantae; phylum Streptophyta; class Magnoliopsida; order Ericales; family Ebenaceae; genus Diospyros; species Diospyros kaki. The sequence continues at coordinate 26,031,852 of BSEG01000002.1, forward strand.
GCTGCGTATGATCAGATCATGTTTTCTAACATGTTTAAATTGATGAAGTCCACACACATCTTCCACTTACCTGAAAGCTTACTTTTTTACCATCACCACATTTGACAGCCACGTGGTATAATACACCTCCCTTATGAATCCAACTTAAGGAAGCTTCGACATCTCCTTAGCTATTGTCTACCATCTTTCTTCACCCAATTTTCTTTTCCTTTGTGCAACCGGCCTCGCATTTGAATCTATTGCCAGCTTGTGCCAGATGAAAGATGGGTCAATGCCTGGCATGTTTGCAGGCGTCCAGGCAAAAAGGTCAGTGTTGTCTTGCAGTAGCTTGGGAAAGTAGCTCCTTTATGGCTTGTGGTCGGCTATCCGGGAACTCAGCCCGTGGATCTAGTTCAACCATGTTTACACTGTGATACACAAATTGACTACTAGTGGCAATGATTTGGTTGTTACAACTCCCTCTACTAAGCAAGGAGTGTTGACCTCTCAAGCTGTCATTGTAGCACTATCGGGCCTCCTTTTAGTCAACGTGGACTACTCCAACCTCGATGGCTGAAACCGAAAACTTCATCGCCAAGTGTGGTGTATAAACAATTGTGCCCAAGGAGTTAAGGGACAGACGGCCTAACAAGGCATTGTAAGGTGTCTAGCAATCAACCACCAGGCACTTGACGCTGACTGTTTTGAGTAGCGAAACTGACCTGAAAGTAGTCAACAACTCAATGTACCCTTTCTCATTCACTTGCTCCCCCGAGAAGCCGATCAGATTTTTGTTAAACTGCTTTAGATCTTCTTTTGGTATCCCTAGCTTTGTTTTAAGTTGACAAGTATAGTAAGTTAGCTAAGCTCCTTTGGTTCACTAGGACCTTCTTGATGACAAAGTTGGCCGCGACCACTAATATCAGCATGGGATTGTTTAAGTTTTGGTTGATCCTTGCATAGTCTTCATCGGTGAAAGAGATCACTGGGTGTCGAGCCATTCTCCTTGGTCGATGCTCAATGCTTCTAATAGACATCACCACCTTGAGGTGGCGTCTTCTTGTCGAGTTGGAATCTCCTCTGCTCGTGAAACCCCCATAAATCGTATCAATAACCCCCCGTATTTGATCTAAAGGGACTACCCTAGCCTCCTAACCTTCTTCAACCCTAGGTCTTCTTTGCAGGCTATGACTTCTCCTCGAATGTCGGTCATCACGTGGCTCTCTGCTCCGACTCCGTCTCCTATAGACATACCGACGGAGGTGGCCTTCTCTAACCAGTTTCTCAATCTGATCCTTGAGGGCAGCAAATTCTTCTTCGTGTGGCCGAACATCCGATGATAATTTTAGCATCTGCTAGTGTCCACATTAGGGCCGGGGTTAAGTCGAGCTCTTACATTAGGAAGCGAAATGACCCTTAAGTTATAGACTTCTTGGAAGATCTGATCTCGCCTTGTCGTCAGTGGGGTGTAAGTGTCATAGTGTAACCGGGGTGGTTAGAGAACCCAGATTGGCTCTCTTTGTCCCCTAGCTTGGTCTCTATTATCTCGTATTCCATTGGAGTCTCTCTTAGGGTGGCGGTGATGCTCAACAGATGGGCTTAGCCGCTAGTTCGGTTGTGGCTGAACCTGTGGTTGGGAGTTATTACACCTAGTGGGCAACATTTCTTTCACATTTATATAGCCAGTTGCTCATAGTCAGGGTTCGTTAAGGTCGATAGGAGGCTTTCAAGCTAGAGAATCAGCAAAGGACCTGGGCTTAAGCCCTGCCATGATGGCATGCAGGGAGATAGCCGAGTTAAGGTCCCTGATTTGAATGGCCTCCTAGTTAAATTGATTCATGAAAGCTCGGAGTGGCTCGTTCTCTCTTTGCTTCAAGTTGATTAGGCTAGCTGAGGTTTTATGATGAACTTGGCTAGTGGAGAAGTGGGTAAGGAAGCGAGTGGCGAGCTCGAAAAAGTCATGAATGGAGCTTGGATCAAGGGTAGAGAACCACAACAAGGTAACTCCTTCAAAGTGCTAGAAAAAGCACGGAACATGATCGGGTTGGTTCCCCCACTTAATAACATGAAGGAATTGAACATCGTTAAGTGCTCCTGAGGGTTGGTAGTTCCATCATACATCTCTAATGTTCTAGAAAGGTGGAATCCCTCTAGCAAAGGTACGAACATGATGAACTTCGAGAAATGGTGGCTCGGAATGTATAAGGATGCTGACGGTAGAGGAGCAAGGGTATGGGTGGCTTGGAACTGTTGGTAATGGCTGACCTCTGCGTCATCGTCAGCCCGCTCATTGCACTAGTCACTCTATTGGTTGCGGGTTAACTTGATAACTTGGTTCTAAAGCTGTCGGATGGTTTGGAGGAGGGCATCCATGGTTGTTGAATTCTCTAGCTAATGGTTAATGGTTGTGTTCGAATTTTCCTGATTTGGGGCCATATTGTTGTGGCTTTTAGTTCTAGTCATGGATGGGTTGTAGAGGAGACTGTAGGGATTCGATGTGGGGGGTAGATGAGTTTTATCGATCCCACGGTGGGTGCCAAATGTTCCTTCCCGCGCAACGACATTGATCGAACTAGCTTCAGTGGCAACGAAATGTTGTGATTCAGTGATCTGTGTGGCGAGGTGTGACTGGCACCTATAAGCACTCAAACGCTCAAGTTAGTGAGGATTCAAAATATTAGAGTGTGGGTAAGGTTTGGAAAGAATATACATTTGCCTAATATAGAGATGAAGGCGTCTTGCGTGTCGCTGATTATCATGGGAGGATATGTTGGGATTACATAGATATTATCATATGCACAGTGGAATTAAAAATTTAGTTTGTAGGTATCTTGTTTTTTAGAAAATTATAGTTTACGAATTAAAAGCAAAAACGAAGGTTACCTTTTTGATAAAATCCGATTTCACCGTTTGGTTTTCCACCGTATAACCCATTAAATGAAGAGTTAAGAGCCTTTTATATAGGGTTTCATTAAACCCTACTCATCAAATGAGTTGGGCTTCTCAAGCCCAATCCATTTAATGTTATTGGGCCAAGTCAAATCAATGGTGTTAATTTAAATCCAATAGTGTCATTGGACCAAGCCCAATGTGCTACCAAAAAGCCGAATCTAATTAATAATTAAATAATTATATTTATAATATAATTATTTAATTATTCTTATTTATTTAATAAATAAATGCACTATTATTAGTAAATTATAAAATTACTAATTTATCAATTTTCTCTTTGAAAGTGATTTCTTTTGGGTGCAATTTTCTAGGTTCACAAATAAATTGGCAACGAGAATAATCAATGATTAATTCTCATAAATCATGAGTAACATCTAGTAATATGTCATGATTACCCAATTTATTGTGAAACGGGTATTGTGAACCTTTTACTACGTTACCATGCAATACGATCCTTCTATCATCTTATATCTCGATAAGATATGAGATCATGGTCAATAGGTCGAATCTCTTAATCTCGTCATATGACCAAATCCAAAATCAATCTTGACTAATTATGACAACCTTTATGGAACAAATTCCATCGTCATATTACCTCGGTCAAGGATTTATCGTCAAGTGATTACTGGATCGCATAGGATATCTTCCTCATAAATCTCTAGGTGATAGATTGCATGTCTGATGCACACATACCTCATGTATTACTGAATCAGGCACATAGATACGTATGATTATTCTTAATTAGAATAACCACATAATATCGCTGATATCCTAATCCACCAATACACATGAGAAATAACCCATGTGATTTAATGTTAACAGTCCCGTTCAGTGAACTCGTTCTTGTAATAAGCACTCACTCATCTTCCTTCTATATCTCATACAGAATGACATGAGACTCACCAACCTTATCTTTCAGTATCTCATACTGAATAAGGAAGAAGACGGTGTATTGGCCTTTACAAGTTGCTATTATCCAAATTAGGAATTCTACGACCAGGAACATATTTATAGTATAACGAATTGTGGGTTATCCACTCCTTATTATATTAATGGATTATGTTTTATAATTTAAACCATATTATAATTTAAATAAAACATAAACTTGTTATTTAAATAATATTTAAAAAATTACAAGATCGAATTCTTTTGCGTCAATAGAATTGGTCTTCAAGGCTCATATCTAATAGGATAGAGGGTCAAGATGCACGATAGTGATAGGGATCATTCTTAAGGATTTTGGATTTGATGAAGATTACAAGCTAATGAGGATCAGTGTGTAAATTGTTCGGGGTTGATAGACTATGTTACTGGCACAAGGATCTTGGCTTAGATGGAAACATTAACCGAGCTCTTGAGCCAAGATCTAGCATGGGGATTGGGTTAAGTGTCAAGTAGCAGGCTAGCCCAATGGATCAATACGGTCCATATTATATATCTAACCATTGGAATTAAAGAAAATGGAATATATCTTGAAAATCTTATAAGTTTTACCCATTGGAAAAAAACTAACAATTATGAAGTAAGAAAAGCTATAAAAAAAAAACATATGGGATTTAAGAAAAATGTGGAGAAGCTAAGATAAATTTTTCCACAATCATACTCAAGCAAAAGAGCCCTCAAAATATACATCTTATATATATAAAAAAAAAATAGTATTCTTATCTTCACATTCTTTTCATCTCACATTTCTTTGTGAGAAGTTATTTTCATTATTTAAATTCAATCTTGTAAAAACTTTTCAAAGTGTTTTAGTTGTAAACTTTACTTCCCTTCTTGTGGTTAGTGCTTGAGCTCATAAAAAGTACAGTGTAAGAGATTTCAGCTGCTCTTTATAAAAGTTGTTTGAATTTGGTTATTGTTATGGGTAATTTCTAAACCATCTCTTATAGACTAGACTCGATCGAGCAAGCTGGCCCAACCTCTCAAAGCCCAATGGGCCTAAGGTTGAAGGCGTCTCAGTAAAGTTGCACGTCGCTAAAACCTGAACTCAAACTGCAAAAGTAAGCGAGCTCCCAAGCAATGCCTTTAGCTCGCTAGCCAATCCGTTTAGCTCGCAGGGCAAAAATGCCACGTAATAATCGGAGGCAATGTCCACTTGCCTTATCTGGAGCAAACCACATCGTTGATAATGGGGAATCTATTCCCTATTTTGTGGAGCTGATAAGGACATATTATCCCTGTAATATTATCCTTCTATATTTAGAAGTCATTAAAATTGTAAACACTCTATTTTATAAATAGGGGTGGAAAATTATTATATAAAGAGGGGATCAATTACATACTGTGACTCAATTGAAATTACCAGAGAATAATTGTGGACTGGGCATAATTCTGGTCAAACCACATAAAAACTCTTTTGTGTATCGTTTGTTATTTGTGCTATTTGTTTCTTCTCTTTACATTCGTATTTATTTTATCACTGCAAGCCGACAGATCACGGTCAACTAATTCTGAACGTCGACAGTTATTAATGAACCATTGAAAAATAGAAGTTACAACTGCATCTGTCAGAAGCTGAAGTTTTAAGAGATCTTAAAAAAGATAAAGTGAATTGTTGAAATTCTTGGTGAGGAGATAAGATAGTGAATTGGTGAAAAATTTAAATCCATTCTCATTTACATCTAAGTTAAACAGTTTTTAAATAGCATACTAGGTTTTTATTCTTTAAAACAAAAAATTAAATAAAAACTGAAAGCAAAAAAAATTAACAACTGTCAAACACTCCATAGGGATTTGGTTTTAATTTGCTGCTACTTCAACTCAATAATCCAAATAGTACAACTAATTATGTCTTTGTCTGTTTTTTGTAATTGTTACTTAAACCAGAAAAAATAAATAAATAACCAGATCCAAGAGTGTGCCAAGCCCAAGATCTTGCAGAAGCCTATTACCGTAACCACATCAGGTCCAAGCCCACGCACATCAGAAGCCCAAGCCCAAGACCAAAGCCCGAATAAAAGAGTTAGGATGCAGCTGGGGCCTGGAGAGACGCCAGGCGGCCAACCAAACCACCACTTCGTGACAAAAAGGCATCCACTTGAGAAATAAGAATAAAAAATAAAATAAAATAATCAGAGGGAGGGGGGAGAGAGGAGGAGAAGAAGAAGGCAAATCCTTGTCTCTTTACTTTGGTCGATTTTTCTTCAAGCGGGTTGTCCTTTTACCAGCCTCATCGTCATCGGGCCCTGATCTTCGCTTACTTTTTCCCCAAAATCTTCTTTTTCCGGTTTCATTTTTGCAACAGATCATTTGCATATATATACACATTCTCGTGGATGTAGCAGTGGAGATTGGCGACCTTGCAAACGGATGAGGTCCGCTGGCGCTTCTGAATTATGGTCTGTGTAGCTCAGTAAGGTGCTTGGGATCGAATTTGCATATATTTTGAGTCGATCGCTTCGCAATTGCCTTTCTCGTTGTTTTCATATGTTTTTCCTTTTCAATTTGAAGTGTCAGTTCTGGTATTCTCTTGGTCTTTTAAGCATGAAACTGTAGAGAAACGATTTCGATCCGCTGGATTGTTGCTCGGCCAATTCTGATCCCGATTCCCCCTTTTTTGGTTATTTTTTTTATTTTTTTTAGGGGGGTGGGGGAGAAGTAGATTATATATGAAAGTTAAGTGAGAATACCTTCTGGAAGTCAGGAACTTGGTTTGGCGAAGAAGTGTTCATCACTAATCATGGATCATGTTATTGGTGGAAAGTTTAAGCTCGGGAGGAAAATTGGAGGTGGCTCTTTCGGGGAACTCTATTTAGGTAAAGCTCATTACCAGTTTAAATTGCATTTTTGTGTTTCCTAGTGGTAATATTCTTTAGCATTCTATCTGTTGGAAAATTTGTGTAATGCAGTTGTTTATTCACTCAGGTGTTTCAGACTCATAATCTTCTTTAGCTTTGTGTCCCATGGAAATTATGTTTAATTTCGTTGTTTATTCATTCAGGAGTGAATATACAAACTGGAGAGGAAGTTGCTATCAAGCTGGTATGCTTTATTGCAATTATCTCAACGACACATGTATATGTATTGGGGTGCTCTTTTATTGCAAAGAACGTATTTTAGTTTGTTAGAAGATATCTATGGTATGCCAATCAATTATTTGTTAACTTAGTATATTTTTGTTTTGTCTGTCTGAAGTTGTCAATTACAAGTAGTGATTATGCATGAGCATTCTTTTACTTCTGACTTGAAAATATCTTCAAGGTAAAAAGGAAGTTTAACTACATAGTGGGATAAAGGCTTTGTATGCCGTTGTGTTTTATATTTTTACTTGGAAAATGCTTGTTGGTTCCATCATCATAGTGATACTTCCTGTAGGTAATGATTTATTCAGTGTTCTTAAGTTGCTGTATCAGTAGAGTTTGTCTTATTAGGCTAATTGAAATCTTTAATAACTGAATGAAAACAATGAATACATTGAAGTTTTTTTTTCAAGTTCTACGAATGGTAACAATGCTCTTATTTGGTGAGCTTCATATTATTAACACTAGGCGTTATACAACTGGGCACTGGCATAAAAGTTGCTTTGAAAAAAAATAAGATCACCTTTTGGTCATTATGTTCTTGATATGAAATACTGGCTACTGGATGAACTAGAATTTGTTTCTTTAGGTTTTACTGTCTTTTATTTCGTACTGTGTTGAAGGGCATATATAAGTTACTATGGCACTTCGTATTATAGTTTTCAACTTTATTTTCTCATTTACTGTATTTTCAGGAACCTGTCAAGACCAAACACCCTCAACTTCATTATGAGTCCAAAATTATCATGCTTCTGCAAGGAGGAAATATCTCTCTCTCTCTCTCTCTCTCACACACACACACACACACACATGCATGTAGTACCTGGGGTTTTAAGGTTATTTATAAAGTGATTTGCTGTTGAGGGGCCCTTTTGAAATAAAATTGAGAGACATTATTAAGATGGTTTGGATATGTGAGAAGAAAACCGATAGACACACTTGTGTGGTTAGTGGATGAAATAGAGGCAGTTTGTAGCAAAAGAAGGGGAGAGATGGAAAATAATTTGGTTGGAAACTCTTAAACTTCACATAGGATATAACAACATTACAGATGATGTGGCTATAGATAAAGATGGTTAGATGTCTAGAATTCACATGGCCTGCCCAATCTAGTTGAATTAAGGCTTGTGACTGTTGTTTGTTACAGCTGAATGCAGTTTAAATTCTATAATCGACTTTATATGTTCCTTTATGGCTTCCCTTCTTTTATTTCCTTTTCCTTTACTTAGTCCTATATCTTACCAAAAAAAATCTCTTTGGTATGTGGCTATCATTCTCTGTGTCATGCTATGTTTTTATTGACATTTTTTGCTTCACGATGTAATCCTTCTTCTGCACTTGGGTGGTTTTTATATTGTTTTTGTTAATTTAATCTTATATTCTTATGTAGCGGGGATTCCTAACCTCAAATGGTTTGGAGTTGAGGGTGAGTATAATGTCATGGTTATTGATCTTCTTGGACCAAGCTTGGAAGATTTATTCAACTATTGCAACAGAAAATTTACACTGAAAACAGTGTTAATGCTGGCAGATCAGTTCGTAAGTATACATAGCTATTCTCAATTGACAAATTTGTCTTGAGCTGCCAATAAGTAATCTAATGAACTTTCAATTGTTATCTTTCTAGATTAATAGAGTGGAATATGTCCATTCAAGAGGTTTCCTTCATCGAGATATAAAGCCTGACAACTTTTTGATGGGCCTGGGAAGAAAAGCAAATCAAGTATTGAATGAACTTTTGATTAATGTTATGCTTGACTTTCTAATATTTATGGTGCATTTCCCTGCTAGTTGTTGGAGGCTATTTGTTTATTTATTTTTATTTTTATATTTCTTTTTTTTTTTTTTTTGGGGGGGGGGGGTGATTCTGTGCACCTTGTTTGTGTATACCTACATGCTTTCATGATCACTAAATTGAATTATTATTATAACATCTGGAACTCTATGTACACTGTTAAGTTGGAAGACACCTTGGGAGTTCTAGTATTATCCACTATTACCTAGTTGACGATACTATTTTGTTCAAGCTGTTAATCACATCCTGTCACGGGCATGCAATTTGTAATAATTGGGGGAAAAATTGTGGTTAATTGGTTGTTTAGGCGGGAAGAGTAGTTAGGCAATTAGGCCTAAATTTAAATTCAAACAACTCATGTAATTGTGATCAAGTGGGCCTTGGCACCACTAGTACAAGCCGGATCAATATATAAACTCACTGATACCACGCTCCCAAGGCATTGAAGATCAATACACGACTCGTTTCTCCCACCTAATTCTTCTCTCTCTCTTTCTCATGTTTATTCTCTCGCAATTCTCTCTATTCTTCCCCCTCCGTTTCCTAACTCTCTCCAATTCAAGGAGAATTCACCCCTGTCAGAGTTCGGCTCTGACATTCTGGTATTAGGGCAGGATCCTTGGGCGGTTATTAGCACCAGAATTCGTCGTGGCCGACAGCACACGCATGAAGCAAATGGAGGCACAATTGCGGCAAATCACCACGGCGGTGACTAATATGTAGATCAGGATGGGAAGTATGGAATCCTCCATGGAAGTAGTGGTGGAGAGGAGGATTGAAGGAACGATGGATCGATGGCGGGAGGAGAATCGGGAACAACACAACCAATTGAAGTGGTAGATGCAACTGTTTGTTAGGATGGTTACTAGCCAACACCAGGTAAGGCTCTCCCTTGGAGAGATCCAATCCAATCTTACCGAGGCATACTCTGGGCCCACGAATAGAGGATGCCTCTGAATTTGAGGCAGATCCGATGGTGGTAGGGAAAACCTCCATGGAGAGGAGACTGGGAACTCAGGCTGCTCCCCATCAGCTTGGATTTCCATTTCTTAAGTTGGAGATCCCTATGTTTAACGGAGTGAACTCGAGGTGGTGGGTGCGTAGGTGCGAAAGGATGTTCAGTTTCTATGGTGTGTTGAACAGCAGCAAGTGACCCTCATGGCTGCATACCTAAACAATGCGGGGGATGCATGGTTTTAGGGATAGATAGGATCTAAAGAGCGCTGCCAGTGGGCGGAGTTTGTGTAGGATTTATGTGGAAGGTTTGTTGACAGAAATATAATGGATGTGGTAGAGGAGTTTAACAAGCTCCGGCAAGAGGGGACAGTGCAATCGTACCAATTGAAGTTTGAAGAGCTCAAATCCCTTATGCTAATCCTGAACCCACACTTGACCAAGGGGTACTTTGTCTTCAGTTTTGTGAGTAGACTAAGTGAGGAATTGAGGCCCACTATAAAAATGCAACAACCTAGAACGATAAAGCTAGCCGTAGAGTGTGCAAGGCTCCAGGAGTTAATGGTAGAGGCGTTAATGAGGAAGCAAAGGGGACAGATGAGGGCCATGAATTCTAGAATGATCTAGATAGGGAGCAAAGGGATAGGGAGAGAAGGGAGCAGAATGAGCCAATGGAGCATAGGAGGGGGCAAATCCTCTGCCTTAGTCCCTGTGCCCATAAACAGCGAGAAACTCGTTGAGCAGAGGAGGAAGGCGAGGCTATGCTTCCATTGTGGTGATCGATATGCCCCTAGACTTCAGTGTAGGAGACAGCTTCTATTGATAGAAGGAGACGAGGAGATGCTGGAAAATGATGATGAAGAGCTTCCCTAAGGTGATGAAGAAGGGGAAGAGAGTGTAGAGATATCACTCCATGCCCGCAAAGGTCTTGCTAACAACAAGATCATACGAGTGCAGGGAAAGGTAAAGGATCACAGACTAATGGTCTTGATTGATAGTGGAAGCACGCATAGCTTCCTCAATAAAGGGACAACCAAGAGATTGAGGTGTGAGTTGACAGGGACTCATCCGTTGTTTGTGACTGTAGCAAATGACAACAAGGTGATGTGTCGATCTGCATTTGAAGGGTTTTGTTGGGAAATGCACGAGGAGTCTTTTGAAGCTGACTTGAGGTTGTTGAAGTTAGGGGGTTGTGACATAGTCGTTGGTGTGAACTGGATGAAGGGTGTCAGCCCTATTAGTTTTGACTTCAATAAAATGGAAATCACATTCAAGAAAGATGGGAGAAGGATGACTCTTACTAATAACCTCGAGACAAGGATCTTTAAGATGATAACCGGAAGGAAGCTATAGAAGGTCCTAAAGTCCAAATGGACTCAAGTGGCCCAACTATTTTCAATTCATGTAGTGGAGCATGGAGGAGGTGAAGCAGAGCATGAGGAAGCAAAGGAGACCACCCAACCATGGAAGGTACACGAAATAAACTCCCTTAATAAACTATTGCTTGAGTTTAAGGACCTATTTGAGGAACCCAAATCACTGCCACTCCATAGACAATTTGATCACTCCATTGTTTTGGAACTCAATACTAAACCCATTAATATTTGAACTTATCAATATCCTAAACAGAAAGTTGAGATCGAAAATTTGATCAAAGACATTTTGACAAGGTCAATCATTCGATCAAGTCAAACCCCCTATGCCTCACCTGTAATTATAGTTAAAAAGAAGGATGGGAGCTGGCATTTTTGCATAGATTATCTCCAACTCAATTCCCATACAATAAAGAACAAATTCCCTATTCCTATAATAGAAGACCTACTTGATGAACTGAAACATGCCATGGTATTTACTAAGTTGGACCTGAGATCGGGGTATCATCGGATTCGAATAAATCCTGATGATATCCCTAAAACAACCTTCACCACTCATCAAGGGTACTATGAATTTTGGTAATGTCTTTCAGCCTAACAAATGCCCTTACCACATTTCAGGCTTTAATGAATCACATTTTTTAACCCAACCTCCACAAATTCGTTTTAGTCTTCTTTAATGACATTCTTGTTTTCAACCCCTCATTCCAACAACACCTAAGTCACCTGAAAATTACCCTAGAGGTCCCAAGATTCAATCAATTGTTTATTAAGAGGTCTAAGTGTGTTTTTGCTTGGCCAAGGGTGGAATATTTGGGACATGTAATATCCAATGCAAGAGTGAGCACTGACCCCAAGAAGGTGGTTGCTATGTTGACTTGGCCGAGGCCTACATCAGTAAAGGCCTTAAGGGGATTCTTGGGCCTAACAGGCTATTACAAGAGGTTCATGAAAGACTATGGGGTGATTAGCAGGCCCCTCACCAATTTACTGAAGAATGAGGGATTTAGATGGGATGAGAAGGCAGAAGAGGCTTTTAAGCAGCTCAAAAAGGCGATGAGTGAAGTACCTACCCTGGGACTCACTGATTTCTCCAAACCATTCATTTTGGAGACTGACGCAAGTAGTACAAGAGTAGGGGCAGTGTTATCCCAAGAGGGAAGGCCTCTGGCCTTTATTAGCCAAGCCCTGAGCCCAAGGTATCAGGGACTTAGTGTATATGATAAGGAGCTGATGGCAATGCTGATTACAATGGATAAATGGCGTTACTACTTGGAGGGCGAGCAATTTGTCATAAAAACAAATCACGAGAGCCTAAAATTCCTCCTGCAACAGAGGCTACACACCCATCTTCAAAAGGAAGGGATGGCAAGATTGATGGGACTAGATTATGTCATCCAATACTGGAGGGGAAGAGAGAATAAGGTTGATGATGCCTTATCCAGATGCATCAAGGAGGCTGTGGTGACCTCTATTACAACAGTTGTCCCTGATTGGTGCCAAGAGGTCAGTGTTAGCTATGAACAAGATGAGTGGACAAAGGGGATTATGGAGCAACTCATTCTTGACCCTACCCCTATACTAGGGTTCACTATCCAGAATGGAGTGTTGAGGTACCAAGGGAGATTAGTCATTAGAGATAGTGAGGCCTTAAAGAGGCAAATTTTGGACACTTTACATGGATCCCCACTTGGGGGCCATTCAAGAATACAGAATACTTACCAGAGGGTTAAGCAACTATTCTATTGGCCTCAGTTAAAAAAATAGATAGTGGAGTATGTGTTGCAGTGTGATATTTGTAAGAAATGCAAAACAGAGACAATAGCAATCCCTAGGCTACTGCAACCACTCCTTGTACCTATGCAAGCGTGGTCTAACATCTCTATGGACTTTGTGGAAGGGCTTCCAAAGTCCGAGGGGAAGGATTGCATTTTGGTTGGGGTGGACAGGCTCACTAAATTCTCTCATTTTATTGGATTGACCCACCCTTTCACTGCTTCGGAGCTAGCACGACTTTTCCTAAACAAGGTGGTGCAATTGCATGGAGTACCCCAATCCATCGTATCTAATAGAGATAAGGTGTTCACCAGTCTCTTTTGGAAGGAATTGTTCTAGCAGTTGGGAGTCAAGCTACATATGTCCTCAGCTTATCACCCAAAGTCCGATGGACAAACTGAATGGATGAATCAATGCTTGGAGACCTACTTGAGATGCTTAAGCTTACTACTACCTAAGGAATGGCATAGATGATTATCATTGGCTCAGTGGTGGTATAATACCTACCATCACAGTTCTATCCGGATGACTCCCTTTGAGGCTTTATATGGGTACATACCTCCCCTACTCCTTACTATATGAGGAGAAACCACAGTAGCTATAGTAGACTCCTATCTACAGCAGAGACAACAAGTGCTTCAGGTTCTATAGGAGGAATTAGCCAATGCCCAAAATAGGACCAAGCAATTTGCAGACAGGAAGTAGAGTGATAGAGACTCTTATCTACAACAAAGACAACAAGTGCTTCAAGTTCTACAGGAGGAATTAACCAATGCACAGAATAGGACCAAGCAATTTGCAAACAGGAAGTAGAGTGATAGAGAATTCACAGAAGGAGAGGAAGTCTACCTGAGACTCAAACAGGCTCACTTAAAGGCTCTAACACTGGGGCAGCACTCCAAGCTCAGTCCAAGGTACTATGGGCACTATCCCATTATAGCCATGATTGGAAAGGTGGCTTACAAGCTTTAGGTACCCCCAAATTCTCAGATCCACCCGATATTTCATGTGTCCTTATTAAAGAAGTTAGCAAAAGCCAACTCAGTGAGCACAACCCTGCCTCCCTTACTACCACACCCTATTGAGGCTGCTAAACCCATGGCCATCCTTGATAAAAGGATCTTATACTGACAGGGCGCCCCCTAACATAGGTCTTGGTGAGATGGTCCAATCTACACCCAGAAAACAACACTAGGGAGTACCTCCCTGACATGCTCAAACAGTTTCCGAAGATAGCAGGACTGCTTTAACCTTCTTGAGGACAAGAAGGGGGGGGGGAATTGTCACGAGCATGCAATTTGTAATAATTGGGGGGGAAATTGTGATTAATTGATTGTTTAGGTGGGAAGAGTAGTTAGGCAATTAGGTCTGAATTTAAATTCAAACTACTCATGTAATTGTGATGCCACGATCTCAAGGCATTGAAGATCAATACACAACTCATTACTCCTGCCTAGTTCTTTTCTCTCTCTCACGTCTATTCTCTCTCAATTCTCTCTGTTCTTCCCCCTCCATTTTTTAATTCTCCCCAATTTGAGAAGAATTTACCCCTATCAGAGTTCGGCTCTGACACATTCCTTATCTTCTATGAGTCTCATCATATATGGGGGGGATTCTGTGAACCCTTGGTTTATCTATACCTAGATGCTTTCATGCTAGCTAAATTGAATTGTTATTATAACATCTGGAACTCTATAAACACTGCTAAGTTGGAAGGTGACTTTTGATTTCTGATATTATCTATTATTACCAAGTTACAACAACAATAACATGCCAGGGCTTTATCCCACAATGTGGGGCTATTATTATCAAGTTGCAGATATTATTTTGTTCAAGCTGTTGATAATGTCCCTTATCATCTATGAGTCTTATCCTGTGTGTTTAGATATTAGTTTATGTGAAAAGGCTCATCTGTTTACTCTTTCCTTATCAATGTAAAGATAAGCGTGTACTACTTTTGCCTTCCTTACAGTCTGGCTATATTTGCTTTGTCCACCATTACTACTTTTAACTGGAAATATCATTATAAGTTGAATTTATTTTCATTCAAATACATTTATGTGTTTGCTGCAAACTGACTTGCTACTTCCTTGCCTCGGTATTCCTTGCTTAAACAGTAACTATCTCATTTTTCAACATAAAATGGAGAAATATTGTTCTTGACTGAAAGAAGGAAAAGAATAAAAAAAAGAAAAATATTTTTGGTGAAGAAAGCATACCAAGCATAAAGGAAAGTCCTTCCCAGTAAAGGAGAATAAGTATCTAGAACAAAGTTAAAAATTAACAATCCCCAAAGGGAATGACCCTAATTTCTTTGCATAACTTGCTGCATGCTTAGATAGAGATTTGTGTAAAATTTGCATCTAATTTTAATTCCATGTATACATCTTTAGAAAATTTGCAAATGATATGCTCCCGGGGTTAATAATAATTCTTAACGTTCCCAATTTTGCGTCACAGGTATACATTATCGATTTTGGCCTTGCAAAAAAGTATAGGGATCTTCAGACCCATAAGCACATACCATACAGGTAATAGCTTATGCCTGTCAATTGATGGTTTGATCTTTTCATGCTCCCACAAAAGAATTTTAGTTGTGTTGAACTTAGTCTATTCTCTGAAGTTTATCATGTAAAAGCTGGTTTGGGCTGGCACTTAGCTCATGCACCACCGGAAGTCCGCTCTACCTACCATTCCATATCCCATGTTCATTATGAAAGCTTATTGTGTGCAAACAATTTGTCTGTTTGTGCAGCACCTTTACTCTTTCTTAGTCGCTTACACAAAAATGTGTGGATCATAAAATTGGGTTGGAATGAATGCTTGAATCATATAAAAACTTCTCTACATGATTAGAAAAACGAGCATTATTAGGAACTTCTCTACATAAACTTGACGGAGGAACGAGAGATGATTTCTTTTCGTATTTCCTAAACCATAACTGTGTTGAAGAGGTTTACTATAGTTACCAAATGAATTCAACAGACTCTTTGTAACGTTCAAAAGTACCAAAGGACAAACCTACCTTCGTTGCCACTGAACTATTTTCTTCCCCTTTTTGATTATCACATGACAATACAAACTATAAAGAAAATGCTATTTTACTTGGTAAAATACCTTCAGTTCTTGAAGAGCAGCAATTATTTCATTTTCCTAAGTGCACCAGTTTAAGAGGAAAGGGTTACCTTTTTTAACAACTCCACCATCCTACTGCCTATAAAAGCTTGAAAATATGCACATTCCAAACAAGATAAGGGATGAAAAAGGTGATTTATCAATTGCTGCACCTCCTCATATGTACAATTAATATATTTCTTCTCTTAAGGTATCTACTTGAGGGGTTTTTGGGTGCATTATCAGCCATGTGAACTAGTTTGTGGAGGCTTGTCAACCACATAAAGGAGTTTATTTGATTTTTTCTTCTCTTTTGGTAAATCTTTCATTTATTTTCTATTGCATGAAGGGATTTTTTTTCCAAGACATTCTCACTGGTGTAATTTTATAATTGGATCTACTTTCCTCAAGGAAGTTTTTCCATGGACATGCAACTGGCTGAGAGAGAATAATTGGCCTATGTTAAACAATCCTGCGTTGATTCTAAATTTTTAAAACTAGTTCCACTTTCTGCTAATAAACTATTTGTTATCTATTTACCATGAAATCTTCTCAATCTCTCTTTTGCAGAGAAAATAAGAATCTCACAGGCACAGCTCGTTATGCTAGTGTCAACACACACCTTGGAGTTGGTGAGTTTACCAAATCTTTGCTGCCAATGAATGATGTGAGACAGATTGTCAGAAATTCAGATACGTAGAGTATATTGATCTATTTGTTTTGATTTTGCTGGCAGAACAAAGCAGGAGGGATGATCTGGAATCTCTTGGTTACGTGTTAATGTATTTTTTAAGAGGAAGGTTGAAAATATTTACCAGAATCAATTTTATTTTACTATTTCTTGGTAACCTACCTGGAATTAGTATTTGGCACAGCATTATTTTTCTTTGCCTTTCTTAAATCTTAATCTGTTGCATATGTTTCTCTTGCATCAGTCTTCCCTGGCAGGGGCTGAGAGCAGGCACCAAAAAGCAGAAATATGACAAGATTAGTGAAAAGAAGATGCTAACTCCAATAGAGGTATTGCATCCAATTGTGCCCATACAATACATTATAATGTTGCTTCTCAATCAAAAATAAATTTCTATCCTCTTGAGGTCTGATTGAGATGCTGCATGATCAAATTGTTCCTCTGACCTAAAGTGGCAGTCTCACAGCCAAATTATTGAACAATGCCTGAACATGCCATGTAGACTAATAAAGATGGGTGGCTCTTTAGCCCTAAGTAACATTCCATTGGGTACAGTAGCCCTATCTTCAAACTACAGCCCATCCTTATGATTATGGATTTATAATGCAGCTTTTCTTTTCTTTTCTTTTTTTCCCAACAAGCAACGATGTGACTTCAAGGCATTCTTCACAAATACATTTCTGTTATTATATGAGTAGCATGCCATAAGGACTTTATCGCCATTCACCATTTTTGTCAGCATAGCTATATCCAGGTTCCACTAAGTTGCTCCTGACAACTGATCCAAGGTTCTATACCTTGGTCACGTTTGGGCCATTTCATATTGGGCCTATTTGACACTCAGATTCAGTTAGTGGGCAGAACTATAATTGTAGATCGTGCTACTTTCCTTGTAATCTTGCCAGATTGATAGATGATTTGAAGATTCAATTGTGTTCAATAGGTGCTATGTAAATCATATCCATCCGAGTTTGTATCATACTTCCACTATTGCCGATCATTACGATTTGAAGACAAACCAGATTATTCATACCTGAAGAGGCTTTTCCGTGACTTGTTTATTCGAGAAGGTAACTGCATATTTATGCCCCAATTTCTAGTACCCTCAGCTCATTTTCCCATCATCAGTAACTCTCTTATCCCACAGTTTTTCAAGCATCCATATTTTTATCTTACTAGTATCTTCATACTGCAGGTTATCAGTTTGACTATGTCTTTGATTGGACCGTATTGAAGTATCCTCAAATTGGTAGCAGTTCTAGAGGACAGGTCAGTGCTTGAAAATTTTATGAAAATCATTTCTTTTCTCTGAAGAATATGTCTGAATGTTGTTCCCCGTCATTTAGAATCCAAGTGGGAATATGGGCTTAAACCCTGGACCAGCTGCGGAAAAACCAAAAAGGATCTCAGGTATTCCCTCTAAATAGAAGTAATTGGTATGAACTTGCTGTATGTGCTGATTTCTAAAGCGCAGAAATCAGTAGACAAGTGGAAGGCTGTTAGATGCACTTGCTGACTCTTCCTTTTTTTTATTTTATTTTATCCAGTGGTGCCAGAGATTAGAGATAAACTCTCGGGTGCAGTCGAAGTATTTTCTAGAAGACATGCCTCAGGTTCTGGTCTGCACGGTGACCGCACTAAATACCAAGTTTCAGAGGATATTCCTTCATCCAAGGATGTGGTAATTTTTTTTTCAATTAGAAATGTATGCATGATTGTTGTAAGTTTATAACTTAATTATTCCTTCATCCTATCCTGTTTATTCCAAGTCTACTATATATTGCTCATGTTTATGTTAAAAGAATCACATGTTACTCATGCTAGTCAAGTTGCTTAATTATTTTTCACATGGATATCTTTTCCGTCATCTAATCTAATATTAAGTTGCAATCTTTGAAAGAATTATGGTGCAAATTCTGTCTGTAGTGGCTGTACACTTAATTGCATTAGCAGACTTCAGGCATAACCACCAAGCTATACCCTCAAGTATCAACAGCTCAGAAGTGCCTGCACATGTTCCTTTACTGAAATAGTTAGTTTCTTTCTATTTCTACTGTCCCTACAGCTGGTATTCTTTTTTTTTAAACACCAGATTGGTTTATGGACCATACTAAAGTCTGTATGTGCCGATGATCTAGATTTTGAGGTTTACTCTTTCCAGTAAATGTTCTATAATACTAATCGCCTTATTACGTTCCGGTCATTCCAAAAAGCCTTAATGTCTATTGTTTTTGCATTCTGCATTGTATAGAAAGTTGTTTGCATTTGCAGGAACCTGATTCAGAGAGAGGCCAAACTTCTCGAGCAGGCAGCTCTTCAAGACGAGCTATCTCCTCCAGCAGACCAACTTCCCTTGCAGAACCCAGTGAACTGCCCCCAAGCAGGCTAGCGTCAAGTGTTGGGCGCTCATCCACCATACAGAAACCCCAACCACTGGTGGAGCCAAAATCGTCATCTTTTGCTCGTTCTTCTGTCATGAAAGGGGCTACACGCAATGACCCTCTTCGCAGCTTCGAGTTTCTCTCACTGCGGAAGTAAATGAAGTTTATTTATCCTTCAAAAAAGTACATGTGTTTGAAACGGACAACTCCCATCTAGCTCTGCGTTCACTCTTGTATATGGAAGTCAAAATGCCATACACAACTAAATGTCATGTAAGCTGGCCTTTTTGCAGCAAGTTTTGTGTCTTGGTATTCAGTTGTTAGCCACTGTGATACATTTGTTTTACTCTTATTATTATGTTGAAAATTCTCGTCATTAGTTGCAACAATAGACTGAAGGTAACTTAAATAGGTTTCCTCCAACATCTTTACTCAAAAGTGAATTTGTGCATTTCACTTGTTACATGCCTCATATTTGTGGTCATAATAAGGAGCATCTGTGCTTTATACAGCTTCTTAACCTTGCTTTTTGTGAAGATACCAATCCTTTCATGGATATTAATACTAGTCAAAATGGTCTGAACAAACCGGAGCCTAGCACAAGCCCCTTGTACATGCCAATGCCCAAACCCAATCCCAAGTTCGAAGCCTAGCATGGTCCAATCCCTAGCCCAGACACAAGCATAGCCTAATTCAGCAAGCCCTAGATCAACAAGCCCACGACCAGTTCCAATCGATGTTTTAGTTTTCCTATCTTCTTGCCAATTTGATTTCCCTTAGATTGGGTTTGAAAATCAATTTCATTTCTGCCGCATACCACCTTTCGTTCTTGCAGTTTTAACTACTTATATTTTACTTATAAATGCGGAGCAAGCAATGAAATCAGTATTACGTATAAATATAAAAAACATCCAGTATAATCTGATGGTAGAACCACATCAACATGAGTGTTGAAAACACAGGTTGTCTGATGAAGAATCACCCCTTAGAAAAAGGTTGCAAACGACAATAATTGGGCAACATGACGTTGATAATGTTAATAATTGGTCATCTCTCTTGCAGTTAAGTAATCCATACACCAATGAAGATAAGACTGAAATCCAGGTACCAAAAATTTTGCTAAATGCCAAGGAAATTTCGGGATGGGGCGGGGGATTGAATTAGGCTGCAGTCTGCTTCTTAAGCTTTGCAAGCTCCTGCCTGACAACTCCCGCTCTCTGCAAAGTCACATTTGTAAAACATATCAATCTCTCTTAAATTCCAATTACCGGTACTCGTGATACAGAGATTATTTCCCCTTGCTAAGAAGATTGAATAACAAGTAATTTTATTTTTAAGCAGCATGCATCAATTCCACAACTTTAGGAGAAAAAAGCCCTAAATGACCCTGGAGTCACGAGTCATCCAGCTTTAGATTCCTAATCCTCCTAAGGAAGGTTGAATTAGGAGTCCTCCTAAGCAAGGATTGCCCATCAAATTGATACAAACATACTAGTGGTTTCTCAAAAAATTAAAGTAACATAACTCAGAAAAAATCCAGAATATACTTATTAAAGTATTCCAAACCTTGATTTTTGCCAGCATAATCTTAAACCTATCAAAATCATTGAGAGAAGCCCTTCTTTTCTGCACAATAAGCTTCCTGCCCCAAGAACTGTTCTCCCATTTGTTCTTGACATCTGCAATCAGATTTGAAGAGTTTAAATATTGAATCATGCAAATAACAATGGGCAAAGGGCACATTTATTCACTCATTACTCACCAGCAGCTTCCATTGCAGCAATTAGAGTTTTCTTCTTTGGAACCCTTTTGATGTCAATTGTGATATCAGTGAGTGTAAGCCTCTTAAAATTCATTTGGGTTCGGACCATGTCAGGGGCATCCACAAGAGCCTGCACATGTGCAACGAGCCAACAAAAGATGCCCAAATCCCCCAGTGTGTTTTAAATGCAGGAGGAAGTCAGCACCATATGTTATCAACCCCCAACATAGTATCAATCAATTAATGAGTAGGCATGAAAAAATTGACAAATTTTAAGAAGGGTGAAAAACGAGCAAAAGACAGTCACTTAACAAGCCACCTCAAAGTTACACAGATCACTTAAGTTTCCAGAAAAATGAGACAACAGTGATAAAACCAGTGTTGAGAATCCTACATCGGCTCCACAAGGGAGACTTGGGCTATATATAAAGAGGAGGATCCCTCCACCTGTCAAGCTAGCTTTTCAGGTTGAAGTTCTACATCTAACTTCTCACATGGTATCAGAGCTAACCCTTGACTGTCGTGGTCATAGACCAGTACCCTGTCCGATCACTTGGACATGTATCAGTTACTGGAGAAGCTTCGGCGTGAGGGGGAGTGTTGAGAATCCCACATCACCTCCACAAGAGAGACTTGGGCTATATATAAGGAGGAGGATCTCTCCACCTGTCAAGCTAGCTTTTCAAGTTGGAGTTCTACCTCTAACTTGTCACAACCAAAATATAATAGAATTATAAAGAGAACAGACAAGAAATAAAACTAAAAATAGAACTGATAGTGGAACCCTGCAGAACCTACCATGTCATTGTGTTGCCCAAGTCATCATGCCTACTTTGAGTTTCCTTTTTGAGTGATGTCATCCTTGTAGAGTGAAAGCAATAATAGAGCTTTCAAAAGAATTCAGCATTCTTTTCTTTTTTTTCTTTACAAAAACAGTCAAGAATTTAGCATTCTGTTTTTCGCATTTGAAGCATTCTGATTTCCATAATTTTGTAATTCAGAAAGGGTAGTCCATCCAATCATGACTATTTTGTACAATCTTGATTACTTGCACTAGCCTAAGGATATATAGCCCTTTCCTTAGCTTACTATTTGCTTGTAAAAACCTCATTGCCTTATGGCGCTTTCTTTCTCTAATATTCTTGCAAGTCATAAAAGCCCAAAGAAAAAGGTTTGTTCTTACATACACATGAAACAGTGTTGCCTGCAGGCAACTACTAGATTGGCGTACGCATTCAAGAAGTCCATAGTTTAATAACTATGTTTCAATAACATTCTAACATTATTACATGGCAAGACAACATTCTAAAATTATGATTTAGAATATACCCTACAATCAAGACCTCGACAAGGGTTTGGATAAGCAAACACCTTTATAGCGAGAGTTAGCCTTATTTGGAGATGGGGGAAAACAGATATCAATAAATCCAGTATGCCAAACAAGGAATACATTATCATACAATCATTCGACATTCTCATAAACTCCACTCCCAAGTACAAATACTGACACCAAATTTAATGTCTCCACCAGTTAATATTGAAAACTTTAATTTTTACATGGTCTGATGAGTTTTCCATGCAGCCACTACCTGCCCAAGCACCTAATTGACTCCAACGATCACACGATAATTCCTATTTTGAGCTGACACGGACCAAACTAACTCATCGAAATGTATAAAGAAAGCAAGGACCAATACAACTAACTTCTTTTTCCCGGTAAGTAATAATGTAAAAACAACTAGATTAAGCATCGGACAGACACAAATATATTACACACGTGAAACAGAACACAATATGTAAAAAACGAACACCAAGTTTGGCGTTCTTCTTCAGTTTCTCTTTCATTGAAATCAAATTGAAGTCCTCCCAAGCTATCAAAAGTTAGAATGCGAAAAAAGGGAGCAGGAGAGAAATTAAAAAAAAAAATACCCTATTTTGATCAATGACGTCAACAATGACAACGAGCTTGCCGTAATCTTTGCCGTAATTGACAAGAGCAACCCTCCCAATTTCCACGTACCTCTTGAACGGCTATGATACCAACAGAAGTAAATAGCCAAAGAAACACCAAAATCATTACTACATATGCCGTCTGGATAGAAAGACACAAAGGAAGGCATTATAAATGAGAAAATAGGGTGAAACTCACCATTTTCGCCGATCTTAGGGGTTCGTTTCTGGTGTGAGCCGACTATCGATAGACGAAGAGGTGTCACTAAACTAGGGTTTGGGAACGAAGAAGAGGTTGATATAGCATTGTGTAACTAGGGTTTCTCGGATTATAACTTAGGCTTGTAACCGCGGCGGATCGATACCTGGCAAAGTTGTCGACGTGTCCACATTTAGCTGATCGTGTAGTACATGTTGGAACAATATAATTCTTTTTTATTTTGTCTGGTTAAAAAATATATAATTCCTTTTTTTGGCCAATTAATTCTCTTTTGATCTTCAATTTATTCATTGTTAAATTATAATTTAACCACCCTTTTATTAGCTAAAACAATATAATTCTTTTTCTTCAATGTAATTCTTTTCAATTTATTTGTTGAGCATATGCACTAGGTAAAAAATGAGTTGAATTGTTCATGAACAATTCGACAAAAACTCGTTAGAGTTCATTCGTTAAGATAAACAACTCAAATTTGAGCCTGATTTTAAAACTTGTTTTATAAATGAGTCGATCTTGATCTCAATAAAATTTATATCGTTAACGTGCGAGTTGATTCAATTAGAGGTTTGTGAGTAGATCCGATTAGAAATTCGCGATTAACTCATAAAAACAAACTCATTTATAAATGTATTAATAAATTTATTTATAATTTTATAAATATATTATTTAACATGCATACATATTATTATATTATATATTAGATATATATATATATTTTATAAATATATTATTTAACATACATATATGCATACATATTAGCATTATATATATTTTTCACCTACTTTTCTCTCACCTCTCTGTTCTACTTTTTGCCTAAGAAACCCACTTTTTCTCTTCTTATCCCTCATCTCCTGTTCTCTTCCTTTGGCCACATGTTGCTCTTCTTTTCCAACCCTTTTCTCTTTGTCGTTTTCCTCTCTCTACTACCTTGTCTCTCGTTATCGTCTATCCTCTTATTGTTAATCGTCGCTTATCCTCTATCTTCGCCATCTCGCACCACCACTACACACTCTTCTTTCTATTGTCGCTGCAACACAACCTCTTATTTGTGGAAGCTTGACTTGTCAATTCGTCAATCAAATTGACGAGCCAATCTCAAGTTCGATTCATGTTAATCAAGCTCAAACCTGAGCTTAGGTTTGCCTAGCCAAGTTTAGCTCATATCGATTGCAACCCTAATGTGCACCCAATATTCTCATTATATCAACTTTGCCCTCTACTAAATCATGTAGTTTGTTCTTATATTCATTAATGATGGAGGGCTTAGTAACTAATTGAATCTATAAGATTTAAAACAAAATAAAATTTATATGTCAAGCTAATCTAGCCTTGGATTCTTGCACAAACAAAAAAAAGAATAATATCATATCTTGATCAAAATAAACTTATCTAAAAATGAAGTCAACAAGTAATCCAAAAGAGATTCTATAAGCATATTGGAAATAACATTGAATCTCATATCTTAGACATATCTTTTGTCATCTTTTTATATTCTGAAGTTAAGTTTTGTAACGAGTATGAGACAACTTTGCATATATTGCAAAAAATTTGTTAATTTCTCCTTAGTTTGCAAAATTGAATTGAATTTGATTAAAATTGTTGAATAAGTGCAAGTTGTCTTAGCCTAGATTCAAAAAGATTGGTACACTTGACATTAAAGAGTCTTGGAATGTCTATCCTATGATATTCTATACTAGGTTTAGATTTATTTGTTCTCTAAGTCTTGGGAATTGCTTTGAGTTGAGGGTTTAGCATATAAGAACTGCTTCCAAAAGAGGATTTAATTGTCTTTTTGTCTAGATTGTGCTTGCAATGACTATACATATCTTGCCATGAAGGATATATACCTTAGTGCCTATTTGCTACTTAAATTAAGTTTCTTTATCTCATGTCATTTTTAGAAATTTGACAATATCTTTCACCTAAAATCTTAATTCTTTATAACAATATATTTATTTTATCCAAGTTAAATTACAGGTTAATTGAGCATTGACTTCCAATATAACTTTAGTAACATGCCTCTTTGTTTAACATAATTTTTTCTTTATTTTTCTCGACTTAGTCACTAGTTCTTATTTTTTTTTTACATTTTCTTTATTGAAAATTTAAAATAAATTCTTATTTTTAAAGGAATATGCTTAACTTATGTAATTTAACTTTTATTTTAATTTTGTTTGCAAATTTTAAATGAAAGGTGTCCTAGTGCAATAACCAAGTTACTTAACTCTATTACATTTTGGAAATCATAGTTTTAAGTTAATAAATAGTTTTTTTTGGTTGTTATAAAAATAATTTTCAAAAATATAAAAAGGCTTAGAGCTCCAAACATAACGTTTATTTTGACACCTTTTTAGTTATAGAATTTGGTTTCAATACAATTATATAAGTTTTTAGACCAAAGCTCAACCCTATCCATATTGATTAAGTTTGGTTGATTGGCTTTAATTATGTTTAGTTATATTTTAAATATGAGATTGCAAATTCATTTATTTTTTATATAAAATTTGAATTGATATAATTGCTAAGTACACCTAAATATAATAAGAGATGCGACACTGTCATGCAGGCATAAATAAAAAAATAAAAGACTTCAATTGATGTTTCTCTAATTAATATTGTTTTTATTCTATTAAGTCACAAGTTGAAATATCTAAAATATCCATATTAGTTGGTGTATTTTTTGTTGGGCAAAATGTTAAATGCCATTATATTTTGATACTAGGGCTAAATTGTTCATTGCACTTTAAAATTATAGGTCAAATTGATCATTATACTTTAAACAACCATAAACTACAATTATGTGAAGTTTTTCAAATATATATTTGAAGTTTGATTTCGATATTCTTGACTGTAGAGTATAATTTTGATGGGAAGTTAAGTTGACATAATATAATTAAATCACGATTGAACGATGTTAAAAAAGCCTATAACATAATAGTAAATTTAGTTTTGAATTTAAAAATATAATATTTTATTGGATACTTTTTAAAATATATTAATTAAATTAGTGTCGAATATGAAAATTCAATAGCTTATTTGATATTTCTTAAAGTGCAATGACCAAATTGGGCCCGGATCAAAATCGAGTAAATTATTTAACATTTTTGCTATTTTTTTAGCAAAATAAACAAAAAGAAATTATGAGAAAATGAAAAAAGTTAGAATAAGAGAGTATCCCTAATTTAGTAATTTCATATGCAAGCTGTTTGCAGGCAGCTTAATGAATTATGATGATATTTTCTCTTTTCAAATTTATATTAAGCCATTTTCAGTACACAAAGCACTTCATTCATTCCGATTCTCTCGCGGTCACAGCAAACTGATCCCTAATTTCTTCCGATCCGATCTCATCTCTGCTGGTTCGTATGTGCACGCGTGGGTAATCCTTCTCCATCTGTATTCATGTCACTAGGACACGCAATTTAGCTGTATCATCTCTTCATTTGTTTCAAATTTTCTGTTGAACCAGTGCTTGTTCAAACTTCAAACTAATCGCCAATCATTGTAATAAGTTATTGTTCGTTGTCGTTGTGAGATCATTAAAACTGAGGCGTTTTGCTTTTTCAATTTCAAAATTTATAGGGATGTGGGACTGATTTGGGGACTTGAATTCAGTCATTTTGTGGAAATTATGTGTTTTTTTGTTTAATTTGCGCCTGTTTGGTTTCCTGGTAAACATCTTGATAGTAGTGTTAGGTTTTACTGAAGAATGATGTGAGGGACTCACTAGATGCCGGTGTGAGCAGCAGCAGGTTTTCTTATGAAGAATTCGTCCACAGCTGGGGAGGTGGACTCTCGGTTTGAAGTTAAATCAGAATGCCAAGCCGATGTACCCAAGACCCATTTCAAGCCCAGGGTGCGCCAAATATCTTAATCTGATGAGTTTTCCAACTTACACGGTCTATTACCTTGACTGAATTGAATACATATCGGAGGCTCACAACTTAGCAGCAATTTATTTTCTTATATAAATTAATTTTGCTATTGTTTTTCCAAAAAAAAAAAAAAAACTGTTTCTGTTTTGTTCACAACCAACACTTGCATAATTTCCATTCTACAAGAACGTTGGAAAATGCTATTTTAGAATGGAAGAACCGGGGTGATTATATTTATGAAGTAATTATTTCATAGTCAGTGTGCTGGTGTTATGGAAGCAACATGAATATGTAGGAATAATGATATTGAAGCATAGAAACATAATTTATTGATGCTCCTTTTGTTTATATGTAGAAGGATATGCCATTTTGTTATGCAATCATGATGCCATATCCTAGTGTTATCATAACATGCAATGGTTTTTTTCTTTAAACGTGCTTGCTGTTTATCTATTTTGTAGCGTCGGAAAACTCTTAGTGCAAGAAGATGGCAAGCTGCATTTTCTAAAGATGGTCATTTGGACATTGCAGGCATACTGAGAAGGATTCAGAGAGGAGTAAGTTTATCATTTGTTGATTGATTCATAAGTACCACTATACTATTGCTGCAACTCCTATATTTATTTTGTCTATTAACGTTACCATTTTTTATTGGCAAATAAAAGCTAAAATCACCTAGATTGGGCGATCTTTAGATGATTTTGTTTTTGGTATGCTTGTTGGCAATGATAGTGCAGCTGAAAGAGTAAGCTTTTCTATGGGGATACTGCCTAGATAGTTTTAATCTATTGATCAGTTTTGTAAATTTGGGTTAGTTATTAATTTAGTGCCTTTGGTGGTATATGAAACCAAATGAGTATTGATGCTTGTGGGTGCTCTTTCCTTATAGGGTATTCATCCGTCAATCAAAGGGGCTGTGTGGGAGTTCTTGTTGGGTTGCTTTGACCCAAACAGCACTTTTGATGAAAGAAATGAGCTCAGGCAACGTCGGAGGTTAGATCCCCCCAAAATATTATATTTCACTTTGAAGACCATACACATAAAATTCTGTTTTCTAGGGATGTATAGATCCTCTCCTGTTTCCTCACAGCATCCAACAGGAGTTGACTGGAAGATAAACACCATTTCCATATGATAGTCTTTGTCATTTTATTTTCTTGGTGATTAGGATTGATGACATTGAAAATCATGGAGTCATAACACTATCATCTAGAGATTGATGACATTGAAAAGCATGGAGTCATAACACTATCATCTAGACTTCTGAATCTAAATTAGAAATATGGTCATTCAGTTATCTATTTAAATTATGATCATGTTGAGTGTGCAAGTATAAGGAATGATAACAAAAAATAAGGGAGGCAAAAATATTAAATGTTGTCTCAAAAAGAAAAAAGAAAAGTAAATAACAATCAATTATAAATATAAAGGTGTCAAACATGGCCTGCTGGCCCACTAAGAAATATTTTTAAAAAATATATATATATATTTATAAATAAATATATTAAGGTAAAATTTAGGTTATACATTATTTTAGTATATTATTTGTAACTTTTTACATTATATTTTGTAAATTATAAGTTAGTATGTATTTTATAATTTTTTGCTTCAGTGTTTTGAGACAATAAAATCATTTTAGGCATTATTCAATACAAAAAAAAATTGTATTATGTGATTTTGTGTATGATTTCAGTAAAATGATAAAATAGTCAATAAAATATTTTCAATGTACTACTAAAAAATGTTCTGAATTTAAAAAAAATAAAATAAAAAACAGTGGGCCAAGTGTGCCAGCCTGTGTGGAACAGCCCAGCATGGCACAACCGCGCCAACCCCGCCCAGCTTGGCCTGTTTTACATCTCTAATCAATTAGAAGGCCTTTCATTTTTCTTTTTTTTTTTGGGAAGAAAAAGAGGTCTCCAATAAAATCAATGAAACGGGACAGATTAGAGTGCATGGAGTCATGGAGAGGAAAAAAGAAAGGATTCCTTTGAGCATAGGAGGTCCAGCTTTGCTATTAGATCATTGATAGAGCGTGCCCCAGGAGGCAAATTAATTGGAGAGATTAGAGGGGTGTATAATCAGAAAGCAGTTAGCAAGAGGTTGTTTTCATTTAGGGAATGAGGTTGAATATATATCTGTTACATAAATCTATTACATGTGCATATGCATGCATGGGGCTGTATTATGCTATTCATTAGTAAATTGAGTTCTATCTGCATCGAACACTGTGACTTAGTATAGCAGTTATATTCTTAGGGAGCAGTATGAAGCATGGAAGGCTGAATGTCAGAAGATGGTTCCTTTTATTGGTAGTGGGAAGTTTCTTATGACACCTATAGTTACTCATGATGGTCAACCAGTCAAAGATCCTTCAATCTACAATAATCCAGGAGATAACAATGACGCCGCAGGTAGCAGTGATACTGGTCTAGACAAGAAATTGATCGGGTGGAAGCTTAGCTTGCATCAAATTGGTTTGTAGCTGGTGCAAACTTGATTCTTTTGTAAAGTATTTATGAAGTTTATTTTTGTTATTGTTGCAGTCTTCACTTCCCATTTTGCTTCTTGCAGCTGCTCTTTCATTTTTGCTTTTCTAACACAAGCATTGTCTCTTAAGAAGTAATCCTACAGTGTGTGCTTTGATTACTTGTCCTTGTGTCAAATTTCCTTGTTAATTGTTTATACATCCAATATGGACCCTGGTGTGAAATATAATAAGAATATGCGATGGAAAATTGAATTGTGTCATGTTGGAGCCAAAATACTAAACTTTTTTTTATATTGTAATTCACAAGTAGGAACTCCACGCACAGTTTATTAGGATGCTTCCAGAATTGGTGCTCATTTTTCCTTTGTATTGACTCTCAGTGCATCTTAATATTTCTGGTGAAATTTGTGTACTAGGTTTGGATGTCATACGCACTGATCGTTCTCTAGTGTTTTATGAAAGTGAATCTAATCGGGCAAAACTTTGGAACATTCTGGCTATTTACGCCTGGGTGGACAATGTTATTGGTTATGTGCAAGGCAAGTTCCTCTGAATTGAAGGGCAGTTAAAACACTTTTTAAGTTTAAATGTTTACATGTATTTTCAAAAGTCCTTTTATTGTACAGGAATGAATGATATTTGCTCTCCAATGGTTATTCTTATGGAAAATGAAGCAGATGCATTTTGGTGCTTTGAGCGGGCAATGCGTAAACTGGTGAGATTTCTTTCAGTTCCCGTTGGTGATTTGTTATAAAACATAATCCTCTTGTAGACTTTGCTTTGCCAGTCTTTGCCTGTGGAACCAATATATTTTGGGTAAATTACAAAAAAAAAAAAAAAAAACTGAAGTTTTAGGTTTATTACAATTTTAAAACAAACTTTTAAATTTTGCAATTCACTAACCTAACTATTAAGTTTAGGGTTTAGTGTTTGTTACAATGCTATAACTAAACCCTAAACTATTAAGTTTGTTACAATTTTGTAACTAACTTTTAATTTTTGCAATTCACGAACCAAATTCAGAAGGTTGTTGGAATCATAGAACGCCTTTAGGAATTATTAATCTATTAGCTTTTACCATCAAATAATGACTTGGCAGATGAGATGGACAAAGAAAAATGTGAGGTGGTTGATCTAGTGTTACTTTGAAGCTTTCAAATTGAAAATTGTGGTTAACTTGGCTCCCAGTGTTACTTTGGCTATGTGTAGTAGAAATTTGAATCAATGTGATGCAGCGTGTAATGTGTATGTGAAGAAAACACACCAAAATAAACCCTTAAAAGAACAAATTTCAATGGCCGAAGCTTGACTTTCAAGAAGATGTAAAAACAAGACTGTTTTGCTAAGAAAACCCAAATAGGTTGCTGGAATTTGATTGAGAAAAACTTGATTACAAACTCTAAATCCTAGGCATATTTATAGTATTTGGGTAATTCAAATCCATCTAATATTTGTAAACAAAATCCAACTAAAATTCTAATAAAAATAAAATCCTAATCCAAGATGAAGTAGAATCCTAAATCAAGTAGAAATGCATGATTAAGAACTTTCATGTATACGATAGAGAGTGGTGATCTTCCTGTTGAGCTATGCATGGCGTTGTTGTAGGCAAATTCCGCTTGAGCTATGACTAGGTCCCATTGTCTTGGCTTGTCTTTGTAAACACTATGAATCAGATTTCCTAAGGTACGATTCACCACCTCTGTCTGTCCATCAGTCTGAGGATGTGTTGTGCTGCTAAAATTCAAAGATGAATCGAACATTCTCCACAAGGTAATCTAGAAGTGACTCAAAAATCTTGTATCACGATCTGAAGTAATGGTTTTAGGGACTCCATGTAGTCTAAGAATCTCATTGAAAAATAGTTTGGCTATAGCTACTGCATCTGTCGCCTTCTTGCATGGAAGAAAGTGTGCTATCTTAGAAAACCTGTCAACCACTACAAAAACAGAATCCATACCTCGTTGGGTTCGCGATAAACCCAACACGAAGTCCATAGACAAATCTTCCCAAATAGCATTGGGAACAGGCAATGGCATGTAGAGACCGACGTTAGAAGAGTGCCCCTTAGTTGTTTGACATATATAACACCTCGCCACAATAATAGAAATATCTCTCCTTGCTCTTGGCCAATAATACCTTTCCATAACAGCTTCAATAGTCTTGTCTCTGCCAAGATGCCCTACTAAGCCACCACCATGCAAATCCTGAATAATTTTCTCACGAAGGGATGTGCAAGGGATGCATAGCTGATTTTCTTTCATGAGAAACCTATCATGCACATAGAAATCTCCTGACGGTTGTTGAGACATGCATTGGTCCCACACATGTTTGAAATTCTTCGCATATAATTCTTTCAAGCACTCAAATCCAACAATCTCAACACTAAGGGTCTTGATCAAATCCACACGCCTACTCAAAGCGTCCTCCACTCAATTATGCTGTCCGGACTTATGCACAATTTTATATGGAAATTTATCAATAAAAGCAGACCATCTAGCATGCATATCACTCCTCAATTGCCTTTGGCTACTCAAGTACTTAAGAGCTTGGCGATCTGTGTAAATAACAAATTCTTTGGCAATCAAGTAATGTTCCCATGTCTTAAGAGCCATCACCACTGCATAAAACTTCTTATCATACCACTTTCTTCTGGCTTCACACAACTTCTCACTGAAAAATGCAATGGGTCTTTCCTCTTGGGACAACACCAACACCTATACCCACTCCACTCGCATCACACTCAACCTCAAACAATTTGTCAAAGCTTGGCAAAGCTAAGACAAGAGCGGTACATAATTTCTCTTTTATCAAGGCGAAACTTTGCTCTTGTTCTTCACCCCAATGAAACTTTCCTTTCTTTAAACACTCAATAATTGGAGCTACAATACTACTAAAGTGTTTGATAAACCGCCTACAGAAAGTTGTTAACCCATGGAAACTTCGCACATCACTGACATTTTTAGGGGTTGGCCACTCTCTAATAGCTCGCATTTTTTTCTCATCTACCTTTATGCCCTCTTTGTTTATAACAAAGCCCAAGAACAACAAGCTCTCACTTATAAAAGTACACTTTTCCAAATTAGCATAAAGTTTGTTTTCTCTCAACACACTCAATACATCCCGAATATGCCCCTCATGCTCATTAATAGACTTACTGTATATCAAAATATCATCAAAATACACCACAACGAATTTACCAATGAAAGGGCATAATACTTGAATCATTAGTCTCATGAAAATGCTTGGTGCATTGGTTAGTCCAAAGGGCATTACTAATCACTCAAACAACCCATCTCTCGTCTTGAAAGCTGTATTCCACTCATCTCCAGGTTGAATTCTGATTTGATGATAACCACTTCTAAGATCAATTTTAGTAAAAATCACAGCCCCATCAAGCTGATCAAGCATGTCGTCAAGCCTAGGAATTGGAAAGTTGTACCCAATAGTAATTTTGTTGATAATTCTACTGTCAACACACATCCTCCAACTCCCATCTTTCTTTGGTGTCAATAATGTTGGCACTGCACATGGACTCATGCTAGTCTAAATGTGCCCTTTTCTCAACAATTCCTCTACCTGTTCATGCAAAATCTCATTCTCCCTAGGACTCATCCTGTAGTGTGGTAGGTTAGGCAAGTTAGCACCAGGAACCAAGTCAATGTGGTGTTGAATATCCCTCATAGGAGGTAGCTCATTAGGCAACTCCTCAGGAACCACATCATGAAATTCCTCTAACAATCCCTGCACCTCCACTAGAATTTGATTCACCTCCAGTGGCTCACTCACGCTCTCTCCCTTGATAACTAATAAGTGAACCTCTCGAGTATCTTTACACTCCCTCACAAACTCAGTGTGCTTATGTGTAATGGTAAGAAAATTTCGCCCCTCCACTTTAGAAGCTTTGGTTTGGTTCTTTTCCACTATGGGTAACAAAGTATAATACACACCTTCTTTTTCAAGTTGATATATGTTCTTCCTACCCAAGTGCTTAGCATTCACATCAAATTGCCAAGGCCTCCCAAATAAAATATGGCAAGCATCCATATCAACAATATCACAATAGACTTCGTCGGAGTACTTACCAATAGAGAAAGGCACCTTGTAGCGTTCATCCCCATGTATGCCACCAACTTCTTTGATCCATCCAATCATGTAAGGGCGTGGATGTTTTTCAGGAGTTAATTGCATCTTTGCCACCACGTCTCTTCCTATGATGTTCTCCTGACTTCCACTATCAATAATCAACTCAAAGATTTTTACTTTCATTGTACACATCATGCGAAAAAGCTTATGCCATTGAGTAGAATCTTCATTCTTTTGAGATAATATTAACTTCCTCACTACACAGGTATATTCCCCATGTCCATAATCTTCTTCGTCATCCTCCCCATTAGGCCCGCAATATACTTCCTCTTCCCTTTCTACAATGTTAACTATTTTCCTCCTTGGGCAATCACTAGATTGATGCCCAACCTCATTGTACTTGAAACATTTTAAAAGAATAGGCTTTGCATAAGGATTAGGGGATTTTGGAAGATTAGAAGTAGTACCTTGAATGTTTTCCCCCGTTGTAGCTTTATTAGGGTTGACTCTATGGGGTGGATTGGAGGGTTGCGCTCTCTGAACCGACTTGTCTTTATCAAAAGTTTTTTGTTTA
The DNA here is from genome assembly GCA_036245055.1 of Diospyros kaki. Classification (NCBI taxonomy): domain Eukaryota; kingdom Viridiplantae; phylum Streptophyta; class Magnoliopsida; order Ericales; family Ebenaceae; genus Diospyros; species Diospyros kaki. Next base: position 26,065,847 of record BSEG01000002.1, read on the forward strand.
TTTTCATTCCCACTATACCGACGATAGATGTCATTATGAGCTCTCTCACTCAACATTAACTCAGCCTTTAAAGCTAAGTTCCTTGTTTCTTGCACACTCAGAACCATCTGAACCCCAATTTTATCACGAATGACAGGCTTCAATCCATTCAAGTAACGAGCTGCTTGTTGATTATTACTTTCTGACAATTGGTTTCTCTCCGCCAATCGCATAAACTCAGAGGTATATTCATTCACACTCTTCATTCCCTGTGCATATCTTGGATAAGCTTCAAACATATATTGTTCATAGTTAGGAGGTAAAAACCTTCCTCTTAACAACTGTTTCATTCGTCTCTATGTCTGAACTAGCTGTCGGCCTTCCCTCAATCTCGTCTCTCTTAATCGCTCCCACCAAACAGATGCACCGCCCTTCAATCTGTAAGCCACTAACTTTACTTGTCGTTCATCTGGGATCTCCATGTATTCGTAAAAACGATTAACCTCAGTGATCCAATCCAAGAACCCCTCAATATTAAGATCTCCACTAAAGGTAGGAATATCAACTTTTAGTTTATACTCATCGTTGCCCTAGTGGTTGTGCTGACGCGCATTCCTCCTAACCCCTCTACCACTAGGGTTAGCTATTGCTCGACCAAAATCATTCTCTTCATTGCTATCTTCAATCACTGGTCTTCTAGGATTAACAAGGACATGATTAATGGGTGGTCTTCCCACTCCGGCTTGATTCACTCCATTATTTAGGTTCTTGTCATCATCAATTCGTAGTAAGGTGCTTAATTGGTTGCTAAGTTGCTCCAATCGCTGCTGGATAGTACGAGTTATTTCCCGTTGTTCTTCAATTGCTCTCCAAACTGTGGACAACCCCTGATCATCGTCACGAGGCTGGTTGCTACCGTTACCTTCAAGATTGGCCATCTGATTGGTTGATTAACTGCTCTGATACCACCTGACGCCGCATGTAGTGCGTGTGTGAAGAAAACACACCAAAATAAACGCTTAAAAGAATAAACTTCAATGGCTGAAGTTTGGCTTTCAAGAAAACGCAACAACAAGATTGTTTTGTTAAGAAAATCCAAATAGGTTGTTGAAATTTTATTGAGAAAAATTTGATTACAAACTCTAGATTCTAAGCATATTTATAGTATTTGGCTAATCCATCTAATATTTGTAAACAAAATCCAACTAAAATCCTAATAAAAATAAAATCCTAATCCAACATGAAGTAGAATCCTAAATCAAGTAGAAACATGAAGTTGAATCCTAAATCAAGTAGAATTCTAAAACTTAAGAAGTATTAAAATAATATGAAGTAGAATCCTAAATTAAGTAGAATTCTAAATTTTAAAAAGTATTAAAATATTGTTCCGGCGTGGTTGGGTCGGCTTTGGGCTGGGTCTTAATTGGTGACCGCATCAGAATGGCTACTATTTTAAAAAAAAAATAGGGGATATTATTTGATAAAATGGCTGATTTATTTCTTTAGAATGCATAGATACAGTTAACTTTCTGATGTTTTTGAGGAACCCCCCCCCCCCCCTCTCTCTCTCTGTCTGTGATTATTTCTTTGTTGTTTCTCTTGAATTAGAAGTCCTACAATCCAGAATAGCTCTTCCCTATGCTGGTGGAATGATAAAACAAAATAAGCACCTTTGTGCAATCAATACGACTAAGGCGACCTTTGTGCAATCAATACAGTTAACTTTCTGATGTTTTTGAGGAACCTGCCCCCCCCCCCCCCCTCCTCTCTCTCTCTGATCATTTCTTTGTTGTTTCTCTTGAATTAGAAGTCCTACAATCCAGAATAGCTCTTCCCTATGCTGGCGGAATGATAAAACAAAATAAACACCTTTGTGCAATCAATACGACTAAGGGGGCCTTAATTTCTACATTCTTTTTTACTTATCAAGTGGGCATCAACCTGGCGTAGGACCAAAAAAGAAGATAAAGAAGACAGAGGAAGAGACGAGAAATAAGGTGGAATGGTTTTTTTTTTGGGGGCGGGGGGGGGGGGGATCAGCTACCAGATTCTGTATATTCAATTCATCACAAACATTGAGTAAAATCTTTACATTAGTGAAATATTTTATATACTCATATAACACGACCAAATTAGGAATACAAATTAAAGTTGGAAACAAATAAAAACATAACATTCCAAATCCTCTAAAGTTTCCAAACAAATTCTAAATAATTAGTAACTCTTCATTTTCAAAAACAATCTTATTGACTGCCTCACATTCCCTAGGTTTTGGTCTGCATATGTGTCACGATCCTAGGGTTTGAATAGGAAATTCGAAAGAAATTGAGGGGGAATTAGATTGAAAGAGGAGGAAATACAACAAGAATTGGGATAGAATTACAGAAAGAACAGAGAGAGAGAGAGAGAGAGAGAGGATATGGGAAAGAAACTTCTGTATCATTCATTGCCCCGTTCCTCATGCCCATCGGCTACATATAAAGCCCACCTCCTAACTGATATAACAGAAGAGGTTGGACTGTTGTACAGTTAGCTCTTCAACTCCCTAACCACCCAACTGCCTAACCACTTTCAACTTCCAGCTAACTGATACAAGTAGTTAGTTATTTCCCCAGCTAACTAATACAAGTGGTTATTTATCCCGGAAAATCCCTTTTTACCCCTAGGGTCGTGACATTTTCCCCTCCTCCTCAAGCAATTCTTGTCCCCAAGAATTAAAGTTCTGATTATGGCCATTGATTCTGCATGCCTCCCCCAGCCGAAATTACTGCATCCAATCCCTGCTTTCGCGATCTGATTCATCCATACTGTACCTTAGCCATCTTTTTTTCTTTTTCCTTTTCTTTTTTCTCCTTCATGGCCTTTTCCTTTTCCTTTTCGTTTTATTTTGCCTTTTCTTGCAATTGTAGGATATGGTCCTCAAATATCTCTTTGGCAAAGCTCTCCTCTCCAAGTGATCTGTATTCTGAGGAAAACTCAAAATGCTGTTTGCTTTACCCTTAACAGAAGCTCCAGTGATTTCTTTGATGGTGCCTAAAAAATCAGTAGTCTTTTGCCAGATGTGAGCGATTTTTAACTTCTTTTTCCTCCTCTCCGACTCTATCCAGTAAATCCTCAATTAATAGCTTTGCATTGACATCAGGTATTGGAGGAGTACCTATTCCTTCGAGAACAACAGGCTTATAATCTTCAAAACCCATAATTGATGTGCCTGTAACCTTCTTCCACTTCTTAGCATCTTTTGCTTCCTGCTTGCTGGCGTACACCAAAGGTTCGTCTTCAACAGGTTTCTTCCCTGATGGTGCTGCCATGATCTTTCCAGCAACTGCTGTTCCAATCTGGGCATCTCTGACTTGGTTCCTAGCCGGAATATCTAATGACTCAATATCTTACCAATTCTGGTTGTTCCTTAGCTTCCTAAAAGTCGGAAATCGGAGGAAGGATTCTAGCACCATTATTGAACAATTCTTCAGTCAGACTTGCCAAACCCAAGGCAGGTGTTTCATCAACTTCTTGCCGCCAACCAGAAATAGCCGGTAGGATTTCAGCATCCTCTATAATTGGTTCAGCAGCGGATTTTGAAGGAAGAGCCACTGGTAGTGGAATCTGGAATGTTCTAGATATCAGAATGAGTAGGTCATCCAACTTGTTGCTGAGGTTAACGATTTGATTGCGTTCTTCGGCGCATTTTTCCCTGAATGTTTTTCCCCATGATCATGTACCTTCACAAAGTTTTCAGCCATCTCAACAGTTTCAATCCTTAAAAAATTCACTTCCGTATCAGCCTCCAGCTATTTGCCTTCCGTTGCTTCCCAAATCAGTAGCCTTTGAGAATGAACCTGATCTGAGTTCGTCACTTAAAGCAATTGCTGATGGCCCGATGTAGATCAACGATCCTCTGGTTTTGCGTTCAATTCGTTGTGGATTCAAGATCACTTGGACTCTTATTCCAGTCACTGTGGTTCAACAATCGCCCCAGGCCTGCTTCCACTTCGCACTTTCCAATCCTACTCCAAATCAAACAACAACCAAGGATTGATCGGCTCTGAATCTTCAATCAAGATCACTTCTTGAACCTGCACCCACTTCGTACCTTCCTTCTCGCCAGAATCCCAGTTGCAATCGCTGGGATCCGCACTCTCAGCATCGATCAAGATCGCCTCTTGATCAACTTCTGAAGACACCCTGACTTGTCTCGATTGGTCTGCTACTGGATTTTGTTGCCGGAATCGTCATAATCATCACTGGAATTAGTTGGATCCATAGCCAAGAACTGTTGGCTCTTATACCACTTGTCACGATCCTAGGGTTTGAATAGGAAATTCAGAAGAAATTGAGGGGGATTTAGACTGAAAAAGGAGGAAATACAACAAGAATTGGGGAAGAAAGACAGAAAGAACACAGAGAGAGAGAGAGAGAGAGAGAGAGAGAGAGAGAGAGAGAGAGAGGATATTGGAAAGAAACTTCTGTATCATTCAATGCCCCGCTCCTCTTTCCCATCAGCTACATATAAAGCCCACCTCCTAACTGATATAACAGAAGAGGTTGGACTGTTGTGCAGTTAGCTCTTCAACTCCATAACCACCCAACTGCCTAACCACTTACAACTTCCAGATAACTAATAAAAGTAGTTAGTTATTTCCCCTGCTAACTAATACAAGTGGTTATTTATCCCGGAAAATCCCTTTTTACCCCTAGGGTCGTGACAATATGTACATACTTATCTCAGAAAAGAAAAAATATTAAAAAAAGAGTGCTTAATATCCATATCTATAGTAATTAGCATGCTTTGAACATGCTTGTTAATTTTGTTATGCAGACTGTGGTTTTACATAATTACTCATGTATGTTATGTTCATCTAGGATTTTATTTAAGGCTTTTTTAAAATTGATTTATTATCTTTCCTTCTCAAATTTGCAAATCTAATTCAACCCCTAGCTTCTCATCTTTCATACTACTAGGATTTTTTTTCTCATTTCCCACTTCTGTTTTTTGAAGAGAGAAAATTTCAGGTCCAGCGCAAGTTCCATAGGGGTGCAGTCTCAGTTGCATTCTCTTGCAGAAATAATTAAAGTTGTTGATCCAAAGCTTCATCAACACCTTGGTATGGGCTTGACCCTGTTACAACTCTTTCTTAGTTTATGTTTGGTTGGATATCATGTTTACTAGTTAGTCTCTGAAACTCAATTGCATGGTTTTTCTACTTGTCACTCCACCATCCAAAGAGGTTACTTAAAAGGACGCAGGGATCAGATAATTTTTTGGTAATCAAAGTGATGAAAATGCTAATTATTGGATAAAGGCTAACATGGCTGTCACAGCCCCTGTAGGCTTACTGGCAATGGACTCCGTGCCAAAACTTAAGGAACATGAAGCCTAACATCCAATAATCTCCTGTCATTAAAACCCAGAAAAACAATATTTATTTATATAAGAATTTTAGAGTCTCGGCATTATGATAGAGTAATAAAGAAACGAAGTGCACAATAAAGTAACAACATGGTTTAAGAGCCCACTGTATCTTCTGTTTTCTCCCCCTTGAATCATTCCCATCTTTTTTAAGTTAGCTATGAGTCTTTTTTTGGTGTAGTGCCATTGAAGATGAAAACTTCAGTTGTCTTTATTGATGTTCTAATGGAGTGGTTGATTCGGTATAATTTTTATGGACACAAGTTTATTGAAGTGGGAAAATATGAGTAAAGCCTAAATGCTTCAGCAACAAAAACTAGCTACAGACTCTAAAGTTCATGCTGGCACAATCTTTTGCGGGCTTGAGGAACACATCATCTGCACATTAATTTTGGAAAAGGGACGGAGAGAATAAAGATAAGGGTGCCTGGCTTGAATTCATGAAATAAAGGAGCTATACTCTGTAGCAATTGATAATATCTTCTCTCTTGCCATCAAATAGACCTTAATTATTAATTAATTTCTCATTTCTCTGTTTGGCAGAGGAATTAGATGGTGGGGAATATCTGTTTGCCCTTCGTATGCTGATGGTTCTTTTCCGGAGAGAGTTGTCATTTGTGGATGCTTTGTATCTTTGGGAGGTAAGGTAATCAAGGGCCATCACCCATGTTTGATTATCCAAATAATTAGTTTTTATCTATTTATGTAGTTTCCAAAGAGACATGATTTTGATAACCTAGTTTAGAGCTCATGGATTTCTTACATGTGCTTTCCTGTTGGGTTTAGTTTGATTTCCACCCAGATTATCTAATATGTAGTATTTTCAGGTGATGTGGGCTATGGAATACAATCCCAACATCTTTGTATTATATGAAGAGTCAAGTACTAGATCAAATGTGGGTATGGAGAAGAATGTTTCCTCCAGAAAAGATTATCGGCTGCTGAAGCAGTGTGGCAAATTTGAGAGGATAAGAATAAAGACTGGACTGACAGACCAATCTAGTTCTCTCTCTGTTTTCCTTGTTGCAAGTGTCCTTGAAATCAAGAATAAACGACTTCTGAAAGAGGCTAAGGGTCCAGATGATGTCGTTAAGGTCCACACGACTCCCGCTAGTTCTGTTTCATCCTTGTGGTCAGTCAGACATGTCTTTTCCTGACACATTTAAACTTTTATCCAGATTGTTGGTGATGTAACTTCAAATCTGGATGCAAAAAAAGCATTGAAGGATGCACTAAAGGTTCAGAAGAAGTACCTACGCAAGGCAAGCCGCATCATATCATCTTCTCATTTGTTCAACTTTTCCTCTTTTATAACACATGCAGGCATATCATTTAGATTTCTCTTTGCCTAATTGCTTAATCACTTGTATGTGCCTGCAGGTGAAACGATCATAGAAAATGCTCTCGAGCACCGACAACATTCACATTTTGATGGAAGTTTTATTCAAAATTCTTTCTTCCTTTTTTGCAGTACCAATTGTTTTTTCTGTTTAAAACATTTCATTTGTGTGTGTGTGTGTGTGTGTAATAGTTCTTGATGTGTTCTTGGCAAAATTAACATTGGTTTGTTCTTTGGCAAGATGATGAGATGGGCAATGTACTATATGACATGCTTTAGCTACTGCATGAGAGATTGTATCAGTTCGATTGATATCAAGACATGAGAGTGGCCCCATTTGGCTATGTCCTAGAGATTTGCTATGCTTTCTTGGTTATGATTAGATCTTTTATTCGATGGATGAACATTGTTTCTGAAAGTGCTCTTCCTTAAAAATGTGAGGTTTCATTTTGTAAGGGTCGAGAGAGGTTTATTTTTTATAGGCAATTATTTTCTTATTTACCTCATTAGATTATCTCCAACCCACCTCTCTATTACACTCGCTTTATTATATTATAAATAAATTATTCTTTATTTTTAACTTATCTCGAAAAGTGTGGTATTTTAACCCACACTTTCTGTTCTATTTTCTATTTTATTTCATATTTTATTTATTTATTTTTATAAACTTTAATTTTATTTATTTTACTTTATTTATAATTTTAATACATACATAAAATTAATAATTAAATACAAAAATTAAATATATAAAATAATTAGATACACATAAATAAAATTAATATTTAAATTCACAAAATTATCAAATATACAAATACATAAAATTAATAAATAAATACACAAAAATTCTACAAAAATTTTCCAAACAATTTTACGAAAATTTCTTGATCTGTTCCTCCTTTAGCTTGGAAAAGATAACCTACTCCTCGTCGTTGACACTAGATCTAGTTGTTTTTCTCGTCGTCGCTGTTGTTACTGTTGCTCCTTATCGCCGCTGCTACTGTTGCTCTTTGTTGTCGCCGCTATTGCTCATCGCCGGAATCTTCTTCAAATTTCAAATTTGCAATAGAGAGCCATTGGAGAAATAGAGTTGAAGAGCTCCTCAACTCTAGCAAGCCATTTGAAACTCAATAAAAATTTGAGGGAGGAGACAAATAAGGAGACCTGTTGGAGATGATTTTCAATAATTCTCTATTTAAATTTTAGCTTAACGAGGATTTGTCTCACGTGTCGGAGATGGCCTAACTCTTTGCAAGAGATTGTTTTCACAATTGAACTCATTAACTTTTCAATTACAATAGAATAATTTTATTATTACCATCGAGGTTCCTGAAAATATTGTCCTAGGTTGTAAAAAATTGTTCACAAAATAAAAGTTAGTAGCAAACCTTGAAACGACTAGAGAAATTAATTGAAGCTTCTTTCTATCTTTTGGAACCTTTGGGCTTAAAATGTTATTACCTAAGAAGCACGAACATACCATTTATATGAAGAGTGTAGTGTTTGGACGATGTTGGACATGGAGACAATGCTTGACATAGCTTCAACAGTGTTCTACACGCTAATTTAATAAAAAAATTCAAAAAAATTAAATCGGACACATGTTACATGTGAGAGTGGCGGGACATTAACTCTTAGTGGAGGTAAAAATATTTCATTTAATGAGGATTGACTGTCTGTCCGCTTGGTAGTGTATAAGGTTGCGACTACATTCAATTTACCTAGAAGTCAAACTAGAGGGAAAGGTCGGTCTTTTTCAAAATTAGGGGGGCCAAACCCGGACACTTGGGTCATTAACCAAAAAAAAAAATAAAATTGGTGCCCTAGCTAAAAGTAAACGAGAAATTTGGAAAAATAGGACTCGAGACACGAAACATTGCAAAAATAGGACACTTTGAAAATCTTTGCAAAACTAAGGTTGCGTTCTCTTTACTATTTTAAGTCATTTTTAGTTTTCAATTTTTTAAAATAATGAAAATGCGTTCTCTTTATTATTTTTAAAAATACATTTTTGAAAAAAAAATTATAAAGAAAACTTAAAACAATAAAAAATTATTTTTTAGTATTTTCATCCAAAACAAACTTTAAACTCAAAATACATTTATTTATTCATATTTTATTATTATAATGAAAAAAATATTACAAGATTCATTAACTTTAAAATGTATATATTTTTTTAATAATATATCAACATTAAATATTTCTAATTTACTAAATAATCAAATTTATTGAATAAAATATCATTAAAAAATTATTTTCAAAATGACAAAGAGAACGCATTTTCTAATTTTCTGTTTTGAGAAATAATTTTTCAAAATGACAAAGAGAACGTGTTTTTAGTTTTCTAAAAATAGACTACCAAAACAGAAAATTAAAAATGAATTCGAAACTCAAAATTGAAAATTGAAAAGTAAAAAGAACGCAGTCTAAGACTTTTAAACTTTTACTAAACAAAAATGCCCCCGTTTTTAATCAGCCCGCTATAGGATCCTGTCTTCTCTTCTCTCACTCACATTCTCACTCGACCGCTGTCAATCTCTCTCACTCGTCTTTCTCTATCTCCATCTGACTGTTGCTGTTTTTTCAAAGCCATTTTTGTTATTCACTCGCCAAAGTGTTGTTGCTTCTTTATCAATCGTCTTCTTTAAAACCATTATTGTTATTTCTTAAGTGTTGTTGTTTTCACACATCAATCGACTTCTCTCCATCTAGGTATTTAGTTATTTTCCAATCTTCAAAGAGAGTTGGTTAATGAGGCTGAGTAGTTTGGTGAGTTCAGGATAGTTTATCCTCTTTTCTGCTATTTTTTGAATGAAAAAGTAATGAGTGAAAAATATGCATTTTCCTAGTTTAGACATATATCAGTTAATGTATCGACAATTTACGTCATGATATATTTCAACCGATATGGGTTCAAACACAAAAGCATCATGAAAAATGATATATTAGTTTCATTATCGGTCATGTAAGGATATTTATCAACCGATATATAGGTTTCGAAATGATGTGTATGTACCGACATCCTTTATCTACTGATATATCGGTATCATGTTATCAGTTGAGGTCTTATGTAAACTGATATCTATTAATCGATATGACCTTACACAACTGACATTTAGAAACCAATATATCTTAGAAAAACTGATATGTTTTTATTTAATTTAAAAATCGTTTCAATGTATATTATAGGAATGGAAGCTTCAAGACCTGTCTTTGTTGTTGTGATGTATGGAGGTTAGTGACAATATGATGTTGATGCGAAAGAATATAAATACGTGACAGAAGAATGTAGGTCGGTAATACGTGTGGAGGCAGGTTGCACATTCGACCAATTGGTAAGTTCCCTATACAGCAAGTTCAACATTAGTTCGGCTGAGAAGTCAGTTATGCTGAAGTACAAGTTTAAGCACTTGGTTCTATCCGCACTTCCATTGGAGATTCGTAATGATACAGATGTTGAGTGCTTTCGATTCGAATGCTTTCAGATAGAGTCCAGAAGCCCATTGTGTGTTGATTTTGTGGACAAATTACTATAGCAAACACAACCTAATTCTAGTGTTAGGCATAAGGAAGTGGTTGCAGAGAATAAAGTTTTCAGGTATTCTTCAGTGACACGCTTGGGTAGTAATAGTCCAACATTGTTAAAAGACGAGGTTAATCGCGATGATGCTTTGGATGGAAATGGTTATGAAGATGTTAATTGGGATAATGCTAGACATAGGGTTGAAGCTGTTAATTGGGATGAGGTTGGGCACGGGGTTGAAGATGTATTCAATGCTGATGATGCTAAAAATTTGGACAATATCAATGTAGAGGTTTGTGATCGTGCTGAGCAGCCTAGTTTACTCCCATCTTCGAGATTATCAAAACTTAGTGCGGGAACATTGTTGGCGGTGTCAAAAGTTGAGTTTAACAAAATTTTTGCATCAAAATCAGAATTGCATCAACGGATGAGTTTGTTGGTTTTGAAGAATAATTATGAATACAAAGTGGTCAAGTCAACTAAAAAGGTAGTGTATATGAAATGTAAGCACAATGATTGTAAATGATGGTTGAGGGTAGCCATGTTTGGCACTTCTTTTGGTTGGACAGTTAGGAAATATGTAAATATTCATTCATGTTTATCTTTAATAATGCGCCGTGATCATTATCAGGCGAAGAGCAGAATAATTGGTTCTTATATAAAAACTAGTTTCGAGGATGTTAAGCATATTTATAAGCCTAAGAACATTGTCGACGATATTTGCAAGGACTTTGGGGTCAACATAAGTTATGATAAGGCATGGAGATCGCGGGAAAAGGCTTTGGACATGATCGGGGGGGGTGCGAAGGAATCATTCCAGTTGCTTCCATATTATCTATACATGTTGAAGTTGAATAGCCTCGAGACTATTGCAAAATTCGACAGTGACAGTGGAAACAGATTCAAGTACCTTTTTATGACCATTGGTGCATGCCTTGCTGGATTTCATAGCAAAATGTCGCTCGTCATTGCAATGGACGTTTGTTTCCTTAAGGGCAAGTATCTTGGTAGTTTGTTTGTTGCCACATGCAAAGACGGTAACAGTCATGTTTATCCTATAGTGTGGGGCGTCGGAGATTCTGAGAATAATGCCTCATGGGAATGGTTTTTCAATAAATTATGCTCTACACTTGGTGATAAGATACTTGATTTGGTATTTGTGTCTGATCGGCACAAGAGCATCCATAAGGTGGTTATGATGGTGTTACCTAACTCATTTCACGTTTCATGTATATATCATATTGGCCAGAACGTTAAGGCTAAATTCAAAAAGAAAAATATGTATGCTCTCTTCTACAAGGCTACGAAGGCATATCGATAATCAGAATTTTATGAATACTTGAATGAGCTCGAGCGATATGCTCTAGCCGTCGGTACCTATCTTAGAGAGGCCAACTTCAGTCGTTGGGCACTTGCATATTCGGATGGCAAGAGATTTGATATAATGACGACAAACATTGCAGAATGCCTCAATGCAGCTCTAGCGGATGCACGTAAATTGCTGATTTAATGTTTGATAGAGTATATCAAGAATATGTTGCAACAATGGTTTTATGAGAGACAGAGTGATGCTAGTAAAATGGGTGGATATATAACAACTTGGGCTGAGGGAGAAATAGCCAAAAGATTGGCATTATCCCAATATTAGCATCTAGAACCGATTGATATGTATAGATTCAATGTTCAGGATGGTCACTTTGGTGGTATTGTCAACTTGAAGGCAAAAACTTGCACTTATCGAGTGTTTGATTTCAACAAATTACCATGTGGTCATGCCCTAGCTGCTGCACGTTCACGTAATATTGACTCATACATTTTGTGTCCTCATACTATCAAACAGAAACTCTGTTGTATGTCTATGCCGATCTGATAATGCCTGTGGGCAACCAAGCTGACTGGACAGTGTCGGAGAAAATTGCATCTATTAAATTGCTACCGCTGGCAAGTAGAAGCAAATGTGAAAGATGTAAGATTTGTCGAATTCCTTCAGCTAATGAAGAGAATAGGAGGGTAAAATGCAATCGTTGTGATCAAATTAATCACAATCGCCAAACTTGCTCTAATTCAATAACTTTGGATGAAAAAAAGGAGGCAGGAAACTTCCAAGAGGAGTTATCATAAACGTTTAAACTTACATTCTTGTATTAAACATTTAAAAGTCCAATCTTTTAATAAGAACCTATTTATTTTTTTTGTAACAACAATGTAACAGGTATCATTGTAGTATTAAATTGAAATTTGTTCTTGGGGAATAAATATCGGTGCATACATATCGATTACAAAAACGATGTGTGTTAATCGATGAAAATTGAGGAAAAGGACATCAGTCAAAGGGTATCGATTTCTAACCGATTAAATAGAACCAATGTTGCTGTGGAAATATTAACATTGCACATACAAAGGATATCGGTCGCCAACTTTGCTCTAATCCAATAATGATTCCTTATAAATTCGACATCGTTTACATAACCAATGAAAAAGAATGCAAAAGAAAATGACCAAGACAACCAATATGAGTTCACCCATATTATTATGGCTATATTAAGTTTACATTAAAATTTTTGTGGAGAATTATCCAATAAGTTTGATCGATGTTCATGGTGTAACGCCCTATTCTTCTCGAAGCATTTCTTACGACGACGTTTATTAGTTAATAATTACTTTATCAATTCTACCTCATATATATTTTTTTCTTTCTCTCATTCTCCTCATTGGGGTAACCATAGCTAATAGCGGAAGCATGATAGATCGTAACCTAATACTTAACAAGCTTTTAACATCAAAATCGTAGATTCATATTCATAATAAAATCATAACATCATTCTCAAACATACTAGTGTTTAAACATAATCATGATCATCCTTTAATATTACACGCCAAAAATATCATAATCAACATCATGGATAACATAGTAGGACATAAACATGACAGGTTATATGCATAACCGATACATTTACGCACTTCAACGAGTGCCATCACATGCCTTCATTTCCTTCGTTTCTACTATGACTTCCATCTGGAACATTAAATATTCCAGGGGCATCGCCCATTTAGATAATCGACATTCTAAGTAAGAGTATAATATTCATGTATGAATGTAAATGCATAATGTCCTGTCATTTGGTTTGTTTGAGCCGATGGACATCCATACTTCATATGCCACTTACCATTTTTTACGACCAGCTCTTTCTAGGCCGAGGTGTATGGGTGCACCCTTAGTAAAGCAGCGATGCCCACTCATACTCTCAAACATATGCGATGCATGAGCAACGATGGATTACACATGAACATATGCATATCATCATCATATTATGTAAATGCATCTATGTGACATATGCACATATCATATCATGTTAACATGCCAAAACATACACCGTATTTAACATATAGGCATACTATCAAATCATATGGCACATTTTAGAATTTACTTTTCATAGACAAATTAGGTTTGAGAAATACTAGCTTATCTTTGAAATTGGCTTAAGTCTCGAGAAATGTGCTTTAATCTAAAAAACGTGCTCGCTTCGACTTTCGCACCAGACTTCTAGTTATACTCAAACTTTAGTCTCAATAATCCCTGGACATTATATTTATTCAAGGGGTATCAAAACTTATTTTTCTCAAATTTTTCACAATCGCTCAAACTTATCTTGTAACACTTTCTTCAAACTTGTTTTTAATGTGCCCAAATTTCTCTTCCTTACTCCTTCCTCTCAAATCTCTTTCATAAGCTTAATTTTTCTCATAATCTATTTCTTTCTTTCTTTTTTCAAATTTCTCTCTCACTCTAAAACATTTCTCTTTCTAATTTAAGTCCTTCAATCTTTCAAGTTTTCTCTATTTATAGAAGGTTGAATTAAGTTTAACATAATTATAGTGACCTACAATCTTTAATTATTTTGTCACATTTTTTAATTATTTTCCACTAAATCTCACCCATATTCTTTAATTATTTGTCCACATCTTATTTTGTCTTCCACATTTCTCAATTATTTCACCCGTTATCTTTGATTATTTGTTCACACCTTACTTTGTCTCTCACATTTGTCAATTATTTCACCCATTATCTTTAATTATTTTGTCACATTCTTAATTATTTTTCACTAAATTTTATCTATAATCTTTAATTATTTATGCACACCCTACTTTGTCTCTCACATTTCTCAATTATTTACCCACTATCTTTAATTATTTTGTCACACCTTACTTTATCTCCTACATTTCTCAATTATTTCACCAATTATCTTTAATTATTTTGTCATCTTAATTATTTTTCATTAAATATTCTTTTGAATAAATTATTCTTTTATTTAGTTTATTAATTTTAAACCCACTTTCTTAGCCTATTAATTCTAAGCCCATTTACTTAGCCTTTCATTTTTTCCAACTTAGCCCACTAACTTTAAACCCATTTACTTAACCTTTCTTTTTTCAACTTAGTCCATTAACTCTAAGCCCATTTACGTAGCCTTTCTTTTTTTTTTTTCCAACTTAGATCATTAGTTTTCTCAATTATAATCTTCAATGGATGTAAAAATATTTTAAATATAAAAAAATAATAATTATTATTATTCTCAAAATACTAGGATATTATACATGGCATCGGTTATGAACCGATATGTTTTGATCGATTTCAATCAGTTCCAAATGTTGATCAAACAAACATGTCTTTATAATATTGGTTATGTCATTGATTCCATCGGCATCTTTTATCATTGGTTTACATAACTGATGGTGGAACTATAACTTCGGTCAAACCCTATCAATTAATGCAGATGACTCATTCCTAGGTAAATGAGACAATAACACGTGATTACGTGCCACCACCTCCAATGAGGTGGTGCCACAACATATCATATCGACTGAGATATGAAAATCTCTTCATGATTTGTGAATGTATTAATTGTTGCCTGACTTTTGGTATGCCACTACAACTCTATATAAATGGTAACTCTCTCTCCTCATTTGTTAAAACTATCAATCACTCCTACCATCTTTCTCTCGCTTGGCAATTCTTACACTCTTGAGAGAACTAATCTAAGATAGGAAATGGGCATGATGTCAAATCTCTATAGACTTGGCCATTCCTCCTTCCTATCTCTTCATGAACTAATATATTAGTTTCTAACTGATGTATTTAAACCGATGATACCAGATGCAATGTACATTGGTAATAAGTATCGGTTATAAACCGATGCATCATAACCGATATGTATGGGAATAAATAGTAAGCTTCATTTTACATTGCATTGCAATTTACACATAGAAATCGGTAATACAAATGAAGTATGCGAACCAATGTTCACTGCCACCCAAAGCTTTTCGATGATTTGTAGTCACAATGTTCGAAACAATCCATGTTCAAGGCTAGGAAAATATATAACTTTTCTCATGATTCCCAGATAGTGGAGCAGGTTCATTCACACATTGCGATTGCTTTGCCTCTTTAGCTAGTTCAGATTCAAAGAGCATAACAAGATTTTCATTTTGCTAATGTTCTTTGAAATTGAACTAGCTGAAGAGGTAGGGCAATCACAATGTGTGAATGAACCTACTCTACTATCTGGAAATCATGAGAAAAGCTATATATCTTCCTGGCCTTGGACATGGATTGTTACGTACATTGCGACTACAAATCATCGAAAAGCTTTGGGTGGTAGTGAACATTGGTTCGCATACTTCGTTTGTATTACCGATTTTTGTGTGTAAATTGCAATGCAATGTAAAATGCACCCATCAATATTGATGCATACATATAGGTCAAAGAGTATCGGTATATAACCGATATATATTAACTGATACTGATTTCATAAAAATTGCTAACCGATATGTGTAAACCCATTATAACAAATGCATTGGAAATTAGGAAGCACTATCGGTTATTAAACAAACATTTTGTATTAGAGGAATTTTTATACATGTGAATCAATATCGGTGCATACGTATCATTTCAACAAACGATACATGTTAACAGATTAAAACTGAGCAAGAGGACATCGACCAAGATATCAGTATATAACCGATATATATTAACTGATACTGATTTCATAAAAATTGCTAATCGATATATGTAAACCCATTATAACATATGTAGTGGAAATTGGGAAGTATTATCTGTTATTAAACGAACATTTTGTATTAGAGGAATTTTTATACATGTTAATCAATATCGGTTAATACATATCGGTTCAACAAACGATACATGTTAACCGATTAAAACTGAGCAAGAGGACATCGGCCAAGATATCTGTATACAACCGATATATATTAACCGATATTGATTTCATAAAAATTGCTAACCGATACATGTAAACCGATTATAAAATGATTCACGAATCGTATGAAGGCTTATATGTTTATTACAACTATGTAATAAAACGATTACATATAAAGGCTTATATGTTTATTACAACTATGTAAATATAGGGAAAAAATTGGTTCGATAAAAGAATTAAAAAATTATTTAGATTTTTTTCTGTCTCTTCTGGGGTATATCTCTATTATCATTGTTGACTGCTAAATCCTTTGCATCCAGTACTGAAAAAGCAAAAAGCTCCACTGCCATTTGATTTCTAAATTGTGGAGCTCTTTCTTGGGTCATCTCATGAATTGAGATATTGTGGGCCATAAATTCCATCCATTTCAAGACAAAAGTTTCACAATCACCATGCCTGCCAATTGTAAGCAAATGACAAAAATTAATTGGCATTACATTCAAAACAACTCCAACAAAGAATAATCAAATAAATTACACTTACCCAGTTTGACGCAGAGCGTCTTCAACCTTGAACTCTCATTTATCTCTCAACTTAAATTCAGGTTTTAATTCGGTGTATCGATAACTTATTAAAACTTTTGGAATCATATCTACCATATATTGAAACCTATGTTCGTAGTTTACGGGTGTGGTAGAGGTATAAACACAAACCCTTTGAGAGTTCATATCAAGCCTTACCAAAACCAAAACCCAATGATTATTGTCGAGATTTGCAGGGCAAAGCACGGTGTCCACATTAAAAAATGACTTAGAACCATTTGTCTCTCCCCAAAAGATTTTCCAGGAAATATCACTGTCTGAGAACTCCTCCCACTTGGCTTCCTTAGATAGATCCCAGGCAATTTTCAATGATTGCTGTTTGTGGTAAAAAATGACAAAAGAGTAATTTGACATAAAAAAAAGAAGTAAATTTTCAATGATTGCAGTGTTATGGAACTTATAGCAAATGTGGTTTCAACCAATGATAAACTCTCATTGTAAGTCCCTAATTCTTTCATTCTTTTATTCAGCATGTACATGTAGCTGTCCATGTGCTACAATGCAAGGATTTAAACAAAACGTCAATAAGCAATATGAGCAATATTAAATTCAAATTGAAGAGATAAATATATCGGTTTGGAACGTTCTATCGGTAAATATATATCAGTTTTGAACCGATACATATAAATTGATATATTTAAACCGACATTAACAACCAATACACAAAACAACCAAATGTTGGATTGTAACATCGGTTCTTAACCGATATACATAAACCAATATACAAGTACATAATTACTTACTTGCGATTCGAGCCATGCATCTGGTGTGTAGATGGTATGGAAATACTCCTTGTTCATCGTACATATAGTAGCTTTAATCTCTGATGTCCTATTTGTCTTTTTTAGAAATTTTTGGAAATCCAGCAACCTTTTATCGCTGGGAGGACCTGTAACTAGGGATTTAGCCTCAGAAGAGTGGATGTGAATGTTGAAACTCCTTTGCCCTTCTCCTTATTTTCAATAGGGGCCTTCATTATTGATTCAATTGCTTCTTTTCTTTTCTACCCCTTTTGTGTACGTCGTTTTTTGACTGACTCCTTAATAGGAGTTAGTGATGTTTTTAATTCTTGTAATGAATCATTTTTTGAGACTGTTGGCTCTGTCTTGTCCTCCTCCATCTTATTCCCCTCCTTCTCCCCATCCCCTTTAGTCTCCGTCTTCTCCTCCTCTATCTTATTCCCCTCATTTTCCCCATCCTCCTCACACTCCGTCTTCTCCTCCTCTAGCTTACCCCCCTCCTTATCCATATCCCCCCTTCAGTCTTACAATCTACATCTATTATCTTCTTATCCATTCGGGGCCTTCTCTTCCCTTTCATGAAAGATTAAATTCAACAAATTTTTTGTCACCGAGGTCTTTGGTCAACACCCCAACGTCCCTCTTCACAGCCCCGAGGTCATTTGTCAGCACCCCAACTTTTCTCTTCAAGTCCCCGATGTCTTTTATCAGCACTCAAACTTCCCTCTTCACGTCCACCAATTCCCTAAATAAACAATGAAAAATGTTTTTGATAGATCTTTTTTTCTTTGGCTCAGCCTGCCTTGCGAGAACTTGGTTCATGGACTCAATGTCATTTTCACCTCTTCCTTCTCCTTCACTTTCTTCTTTTTCTTCCTCTACTTCTTCCACACCATGTGCCTTTATAAAATAATCCAAACTTCTCTCATCTTTCGTTGGCACAATATGGATTAAATGACCATGACGCGTAGCCTCATGAAAAATACCCTTCATAAGAATAACTTCCTAGGATATCATGTGGTCAAATAGAATCCATTTCTTGATTCTTGGACATTGGGGACCTTTTTTCAGCTTTTTAACAACACTGATGTGTACTAAGTATGGCATGACCTCAAACATAAAAACCTGCATTAAACAAACAATACATATTGGATTGGTAGACATATCGGTTATCGGTTAATAATACTTGGTTAAATATCAATATGACATAACTGATATCATATACGATATAAAATATCGGCTACATGAAATCGGTACTTAACTGACATAAATTAACCGATATGATTCAAAAAGACATGTCAGTTACTTTGTATCAGTTAAATATCGATATGACATAACCGATATCATTTACGATATAAATATCATTTACCTTACATCGGTACTTAAACCGATACGAAGTAACCGATATGATTCAAAACTATGTAATAAAATTCTACCTGTAGCATAATTGGGACTTACTTAACCGACATAAATTAACTAATATTATTCAAAAAGACATGTCGGTTATTTTGTATCTGTTAAATATTGATATGACATAATCGATATCATTTATGATATAAATATCGTTTACCTTACATCGGTACTTAAAACCGATACAAAGTAACTAATATGATTCAAAACTATGCAATAAAATTCTACCTGTAGCGTAATTGGGAAACCTCTGATGTAGTAGGTCTTCTTGTCATGCACCTGATTGAAACCATTCAAAATGCCTCTCCGAGCACTTTCTGTTGAGGTTACGAATGAGTTGTTTTCCCAAGGGAAATTGTTCATCTCCTTCCAATGACTGGCCAGGTAAAATATCTCATATCCATCTTCGTGGCAGGGGACTTAGAGTTAATTTATTAATAATCATCACATATGACAAGGACAGGAGGTCATCACTAGAACATTCCATCCTACTGCTGGAAATATCCCTCCTAAAGAAGTCCCTTAACTTCGCCCCTAAAACCTCTTTCTTTGTGCTTGCATTAGAGAAGAACTTGGCAAATAGGGTTGGCGTCCCCAAGGCATTTATTTTCTGCTTGGCAGCTTCACTATTTCCAAACTTCAATTCGGCGATAAGAGCAAACTCCTCATTCCCATACTTGAATTGCTCTCCACACAGTTTGAAGTACATGGAGTCTTCCTCGTCCTTTTCTCTTATCTTAATCACTTTTAACAGCAGACTGTGAATTAACTGTATGCTCCATGTCAGCCCTTGTACTCCATACACAAGCTGGCCAAAACATGATTTCTTAAATTGCTCCTCTAAGTTAGGCTTCTCCTTCAATGCTTTCCGAATCTGTTCAACAGTTAAATCGAAATGATCAAGTCATGTGATCATAGAGTGGAAAAATTCATTTATCTCCAAATCATCATCGAACCTCTGTAGCAAAAGGAGAAAACAATATTAACAAAACAAACAATACAATACCTAAGGTGTCTAAAGCTACATATATCGGTACAATGAAGACAAATCGTTTACAAAGAATCGGTTAAGTCCGATATGATATTAACCTAAACCCTAAACCCAGACCGATGTTGCTTACAATAAACTAGGTAAAAACATGTTCTAACCTTCTTTACCGTATTCTTCGCCAGCTTCACCGCCGGCTTCTCAATGATGTTTTTTTCAAACAACACATGACTTGAGCGAGCCATTAGAAAGCAAAAATTTTAAAGATGATAGATAACAAGAGCAATGATATGACTTGTACTCAATTAGGTATTGAATTGGGAAGCAAGAGTACGGATGTTGTAGAAGGAAGAGATAATCGGGAAGGGCATTTATGTCTAGTAAAAAACTAGTCATTTCAGTGCAGACATTGAAAATGCAAATGACAAATGCAATATCGGTGCATACATAACGGTTTATAACCGATATCAAATAACCAATACTATTCCAACTATATGATATCGATCAAACATATCGATGTATAGCCGATATAACATAACTGATACTAGCTCATTTATTCCACTTTATAATATCAGTCAAACGTATCGGTGTGTATCTGATATAAGTAATCGACCGATAATATTTTTGTGAATTGTGACCGTTTGGTTGCCCGACTTTTGGTATCCCTTCTTTACTAACTCATTTATTCCACTCTATAATATCGGTCAAACGTATCGATGTGTATTCGATATAACGTAATCAATCGCCCTGATAATATTTTCGTGATTTGTGACCATTCGGTTGCCCGACTTTTGGTATCCCTCATTTACTAGCTAATTTATTCCACCCACTACTCCCATGCTATATATATGGAGTATAGATCGGAAATAAAAAGATTGGACTCAGAGAGCAGCAGTAGCATATGAGAGTCCTCCAAGAGAAGTGCAAAACAAAGGCAAACCCAGTGATAAGTGGGTTTGCTTTCTGTTTTGCACTTCTCTTGGTACGCACTCTTTGCATTCTCAATATTTGTAAGAATCTCAGACCAAGGCTAGCAATAAATATCACTTTCCTCGGGCCTCTCAAATATTGGATTGCACTGCGTCCTATTGCTAGTTCAAATTCTAAGTATGTTGCCAATGCACTATTGATCTTAAACAACCTAGATAACCTATCGGTTGGTAATGCGTTGGTAATGTATTTGGAATCTGAATTGTGATAGAACAAGCCCCAGTGTCTGAGAACCCGAGGAAAGTAAACTCTATTGTAAAAATATCAGTGAATTCCTAATGGTAAGTTTCTGTTTCAAATTGTTTGGGAAACAATATCGGTTGATTCCTATAAGTAAGTATCTATTTATATTTCAAAATATTGAGATATCATGATAGCATTGAAATTTATATCGGTCAATTAATATCATTTTGTAACCGATACAACATATACGATATCGATGAATTTCTATTGATAAGTGTCTGTTTACTTTTCAATATATTAAGATATTATTATATTAGATGAAATTTATATCGGTCAATTTATCGGTAGGTAACCAATACAACATAACCGAAATTTCTAAGTCGTTTTTGTTTACTATGCAATTTATATATAGATAGCATATGCAAATGATATCGGTCAAAGAAATGTTAAGTTTTTGTTTACATTGTAATTTATACAGAGATATTGAAATCTAGTCTTCTCAGATACTGGAGTAGGTTCTTTCACACGCTCTGATTTCTCTGCATCCTATTACTATTTCAGATTCCAATTACTCTGTATCCTATCGCTCATTACGTTTTCATTAAAAAAAAAAAGAGCAGCACAGAGGATAAACTACTATAAATTCACTCAAGCTACCGACATTTTTTTGGGTGAAAATTTCCAACAATAAGAAAATGAATACATACCTGGTATGGAGACAACAATAGCTTTGAAGAAGACAATTGATGAAGAAGTAGCAACAATTGGATAGGGAGAAAGAAAGACTCGCGAGATTGATTGACGGTGAGTGCAAAAAATGGAGAGGGAAGAAGGGGAAGACCATAAAGCGGGGGCATTTTTGTCCAAAGAAAGGTCAAAAGTCCTAGTTTTGCAAAGATTTTCAAAGTGTCCTATTTTTGCAAAGCTTAGTACCGAGAGTCCTATTTTTCCAAAGTAAACCTTAGCCTTCTATCTCAACGCCTTCTCAAGCTCAACCTCTACACTCTAATGCCAACACCAACGTTGTCATCGCCTCTGCCTTTCTAAGTCATTGTTGTCTTTACCTCAATGCCTCTCATTATTAGCCTTTGTGGCTCTATGTTGTCATCGTCTCTACCTCTCACTGTCAACCTCTACAACTCCACGTAGTCGTCTTCTCTACCTCTGTGACTCTCAACGCTGTCATCGTCTCTGACTTAGTTCCTCTCACTTTTAGTCTCTATGACTCCACGCTGTTGTCGCCTCTGCCTCTACAACTCTGATGTCGTCGTCTCTGCCTCTACAACTTTGATTTTGTCGTTGTTTCTGTCTTGCCGATGTTGTTGTCATGTCTACCCCTTTTGTCCTTGTGATTCCAAGCATCTATCAACTCTTGACTCTAAGTCTTTTGACCAATACAACCACGTGAGATATGTAGCTTTTTTATATATGTAAAGATTTTGAAGTTTTCTCTCACTTAAATGCTTAATTTATATTTTTTTATGATTATTATTTAGAAATGAAGGCAATGAATACCCCAAATGAAGGTGGTAATGGTTATAGTGGGGTTAGTAAAAATGATAAAAATAAACTCTCGTGGAAGTATGTGGCTAAATTGGGAAGAATGGAAGGAAGTGAAAATATGTCTTTCACTTGTAATTATTGTAATATCACATTCAAGGCCTCATATTCGAGGGTGAAGGCACACCTGCTAAAAATTCTAAATTTTGGAATTATACAATGTTTTAAAGTTACTATGCAACATTTGAATGAGATGAAAAAGTTACAAGATGCAATTGAGTTGAAAGTAAAAACTTTCATGCCAAAAAGTATGCCTATGCCATCTTTTTCTTCAAGCCAGTCATATTTTATTCTGCTAGCATAGGTACAAACCTTACAATGAACCCTTCTAAAATTTTGACTTATTTTAGGAAACAAGGATATGAGATTAAAAAAAAGAGAGGTTTCAGAGAAGTCTGGTCTTGAGAATGCATTTAATATGTAAGCTAGGAACAATTAGGTTGTGAAATTGAAAGAATGTTTTATTCTGGTGATCTTCTTTTTAACCTTTTCAGGAATTCTTATTACAAGAATTCCTATACTTTTGTTGCAAATAATTATATTGGAGGTTACATGCCTCCAAGTTATAATGCTTTTAAAATAATATTACTTAAGAAAGGGCAAATATTAAGCAAAAACAAGCAACGATTCATTCTAGAAGCTAATTTATTCATTTTGTGCACAAACTTGTCGACTAATGCTTTTAATTTGTCGACTAATGCTATTAATCTGTCAACTAACACTGCTGTATCTGTCCACCAATGCCTTCAATCTGTTGACTAACATAAACTTTAAATTCAATCTGTTGATCGATTCTCTTCATATGTCGACCTAATTCATCGTTGATTTCCTCTAACGGCTAGTTTTTCAAAATCCAACAGCTATAAATAACTAGATTTCTCTTGAATCCTATGGGACACCTATAAATACAAACCAAAGATGATCTAGAAGAGACTAATGGATGGGAATGAAGTGAAGTGAGTTTACAAATTATTTTCATACTTCTCAATTGTATTTGTGCTTTAACTCTTATCTCAAAGGCTTTATACTTAATTTGTTTCACTTGATTCAAGCTTTGTATTTTATATTGAGAGATCTTGTAATTAAGAGATTTATCTCTTAGATTATCTTTTTATTATTCAATTCTTGTATTTTCTAACTTCTAAGCTAAATGGCCTACTTATGTATAAGTAAGAGGTTTGCAATTTCCTAATCTTGGACTAGAGAGCCTACTTGGGATCAAGTAGGAGGTTTTAATGAATTGGTTTAAAATCCTTAATGAAGTAGTGAATTAGATTTGGTTTAAGCTAAACCACTATAAATCATTTGTGTTCTTTATCTTTCTTGTTTTTTATCCTTTAAGCATTGCATTTGTCATTCTATATATATATTTTATGTTTTAACTCACTAAAACCTCATTTGTATAAAAGAGATTTAAAGTTCTATCATATTTTTTAAATTACCCAATTCACCCCCCTCTTGAAGTAGTGAATTATACTTGGTTTAAGCCGAACCACTATAAATCATTTGTGTTCTTTATCTTTCTTGTTTTTTATCCTTTAAGCATTACATTTGTCATTCTATATATATTTTATGTTTTTTACTCATTAAAACCTCATTTGTATAAAAGAGATTTAAAGTTCTATTATATTTTTTAAATTACCCAATTCAGCCCCCTCTTGGGTGTATACCATACCTTTTCAAACCTTTTATTAAATATGTTCCTCTAAATCCCCATTCAAAAATGTAGTTTTAACATTCATTTGATGAATATAAAATTTTTAAATTGAAGCTAAGACAATTAGAACATGTATAGTTGAGATTCTAGTAATTGGAGCAAATATATCAAAATAATTAATATTTTGTTTTTGAGTAAAGCCTTTGATTACTAATCTAGCCTTGTACTTGTTAATGGAAACATCAGGATTAAATTTCCTTTTAAAAATCCATTTGCAACCAATGGGTTTTGCTCCAATAGGTAAATCAACTAATTCTTAAGTTTTATTTTATACAATAAAATCAATATTGCTTTCTCCCAAACAATTTATCATGACAAGATATAACATCACAATAAGTTAAAGGATCATTATCAATAAGATTACTGTAAAAATTATCTCCAAAGGAATTTTTCTTTCTTAATCTCTTACTCCTCCTAAACTCTTCATTTATTTTTTCAGAAACATTTTTAAGAGATGGTGCATGAGTGATTCTTTTAGGTTTTAAAGGAAAAATATTTTCAAAGAATTCAACATTCTTTGTTTCAACTATAGTATTACAATCAAGTATATCACTTATTAATATAAGAAACCTTTATGTAACACTATTTTCAACATAACCAATAAACATATAATCAGATGTTTTTTACCCTATTTTTCTTTTTTTAGAATCAGGAAGCATCACTTTTGCAAGACACGCCCACACTTTCAAATATTTCAAGTTAGGAGTATAACATTTCCATAACTCATAAGGTGTTTTATCCATTTTCTTATAAGGAATCATATTTTGAAGATGACAAGTTGACAAAATTGCTTCCCCCAAAGATTGTTAGGTGCATGGAATTCATCATTTCTTTTAAAGTCCTATTTTTCCTTTCTGCTTTGCCATTTGATTAAGAAGAATAAGGAGGAGTGATCTCATGAATTATTTCTTTTTTTTTTCATAGAAGTCATTAAATAAAACATATTCACCTCTTTTGTCTCACCTAACTCTTTTTATCCTTTTTATTTAATTGATTATCTACTTTTGCTTTGTAAAGAAGAAACATACTAACGACCTCATCTTTATTTCTTATTAAATATACTTTTGTATATCTAGAACAATCATTTATAAATGTGACATAATATTTTTTACTTCCCCTAGTCATGGTTTGTTTTAAACCCCCTAGATTAGTATCAATTAGGCTTAAAAGTTTATATTCTCTTTAAGTAGCAGCATAGGTTTTCTTAGTTGATTTAGCTTCTACACATATCTCATATTTATTTAACAAGAATTATTTATTTTAGTTATGAGTCCAAGAGATTGCATTTTTTTAATATATGAAATACTAATATGTCCTAATCTAGTATGCCACATATCAATAGAATCAAGCATGTAAACAGAAGAAATAGCATTCTCAATAATTATTTTAGAAACATTAAGCACAAAAGGACTCTGATTACAATAGCCTTTGCCCACAAATGTATTATTTTTTATCATTACAATCTTGTCAAATTTAAATGACACTTTAACCCAAACATTTCTTAACAAAGATACAAAAACCAGGTTAGCTCTAATCTTTGGAACATAGAGTACATCAATTAGAGCAAGAGTTTTTTCAAATGTGAGTTTGAGAAGAATCTTTCCTTTTCCAAGAACTAGCGTAGTTCTTGAATCACCAAGATAGATTGTCTCTTCTCCTTCTCCTTCTCCTACTGGAATGTAAGAGGAAAATGCATTTTTATTTGCACATATGTGCCTGGTAACCCTAGAATCTACCTCCCAATCTTTCACATTAGCCATAATGATCGCTGCAATAATATCATCTGTTTCAACCAAATTTGTTTTTGGTTTAGCAGGTTTATCATTTCTCACTCTCTTTCTACACTGAGGTGCATGGTGCCCTGGATTTCCATAAACAAAGCAATAACCTTCTTTTTCTTAAAATTGGGGTCAGTTGCTTTAGGTTTAGAATCAATTTTATTTTTGTGTTCATGCATTTTGTTGGGATTTTGAGATTTACCTTATACCAAGTTAGCTTGGTACGCCATCTCTTTTTCCCTTGCATATTGTAGCTCTTTGCAGTTTGTTTCTTCAATGATGATGCATACAACTAGTTCTTTGAGTGACAGTTGTTTGTGCTTGTGCTTGAGTTGGTTCTTGTAGTTGTTCCATGATTTGGGCGATTTTTCAATGAGTAGCCCGACTACAAATTCTTCTTGTAACATAATGTTTTCTGCTTTCAAATCCTCTAAGAGCTTGTGGTACTCGTTGATTTGAACCTACCATTTCTCATCAGTAGAATTTTCTAATCACAAACTTTTATTTGCCAACATCTTCGGTTGTGTACTTAGCATTCATGGAATCCCAAATTTTTTTTGCTTTCTTATAGGGACAGTAGGCATCAAATAATTCATTAGATAATGTACTAATTATTGTGTGCCTACATATCTTATTTGCATATGTCCAATGGTCTAACAACTTGGCATCAATACTAGCTTTATTAGGATTGGATTCACTAAGTACATATGCCACACTGTGTACATCAAGGATTAAATGTACTCGTTTTTGCCATCTTTTGAAGTTGTTTCCATTGAATAGTTCAATCTTGGACACATTGAGAAATGGCTAGGCACATTGCATAGGCGGGATGGAAGGAAGCATAGAAGGCGCAATGGACGACGACGATCTACTAGAATGATTGACAACATGAGGGATGACATGGTTGGCAGTAGCGGCATAGTTGGTTGCAACAACATCAATAATGACATGGTGGGCTGAAGAAACACTAGCAACAACATGATCAGTTGCAATAGTGCCAATGGCATGGGCAATATTGGCGATTGCACGACTGATGACGACGATGTGGAAAGAGTCATCCATCATTATTCTTAAGAAAGTTGAAAATAAACAGATAGAGGTGGACATGAAGTGTATGAAACTTGAGGCGTGACAACAAATATTATTGGCCTTAAGGATAATTTTGACCCCTCACAAACGATGTAAGAGCCTAGGTGGCTATCCCCTATGATACAATGAGCCCTTCCAAATACATGTGCACTCACATGATTTGGGAACAAATGGAGAGCAAGAAACAATGTGTAAGAATCCAACAAATCAACAATTAGAGTAGCAAGGAGAATGAACAAAGAGGAAAAGAAAATGATTTATGTGTATCTCAAGTGCAACAAAGGGCTTCTTTTATAAGTGAAGAAAGGTGTACATTGGTAGAGATAATTAACCAAAGAAGATAAGGTAAAAGGTAGACGACCAATTCAACTGTTAAAGAAGATAAGAAGTAAAGACTTGGTCAACAAAGACTGGTCTCTCTTAACTGTTGAAGACCAATTCAAAGGAGTTTTGGGTAAGGCAAGAAAAAGAAAGAGAAAATCGAACAAAGGTTGCAATTAATGTGCAGTCTAACTAATGCGCCTTGGGGTGCAAATTGTCGATTTTACCCTAGAATAGCCCATTTTCGTGCGTGCAAGGCCCAACTAACTAATAGCCCTTATAAGCCAGAATAAACTCAATGCATATATAAAGATGAGGAAAGCTTTCTATCCTACCAATGTGGGACAAAGACTCTTTATTGACCATTTGAAATATCATATGATTTACAACACAAATGAGGCATTTAGTGCCTTTTCTCTAGGCAGCGACAATTAAGGGACGATGGGAAGCAGTGGGGTCTAGGGTGTTGGTGCGATGGTAGTTAATAGTGGGGTTCACATATTTGCACAACCAAAGTTCATTTAACGAGGCCTCTGCAAAGGGTGATGGAACTCAGGCCTTGTCACTTTTGCATAGGGCTGTTCCACGTGAAGATTAGGAGCAAGATTTAAATTTTAGGGGGGAAGTCATGTGTTAGATGGGATGATTTTTCGCCTCTTGTAGCCGATCATAATGCCTCATTAGATGCAACATTTAATGCAAGCAATAAAGATGATGCATTTCAGTTTCAATGGTCACATCTGATGATTGGTTTAAGTCCTTTTCAAGTGGTAATGTTCGAGGATTTTTGAAATTTTCAATGGCAAGTGCATCTTTCACGGGTAACATGGGTAACTCGAGATTTTTCCTGAGTAACCCACATGGTTGCTCAGGTAACTCAGGCTTACACTTGAATAATCTCAATTTAGTGGCCTTTTCTCGACTTCAAATTCTATCCAAGCTTCAATACGTTCCTTCTTCATCAAGTGGTATTGGAATTCCTAGAATTCAATTTCCTTCTGCCACTCTTGAGGAAAATAAACAATATTCAGTTAATAGTTTAGTTAGTTATTTCATTGAAAAAGGCCTTTATTTTCCTAATATTCAATACATTGCTAAGAGAATCTGGAGATAACATATTTGTAAAGATGTCATGTGCAATCGTTTGGGCTTTTGTTTTTTCTGGTTTGAGACCCATGATTAGATGATGAATATCTTTGAAGCCAGGCCTTAACAATTTGCTAGCCACCCATTTTTTTTTAAAGTTTGGGAACTGAGTATGTTCCTCACTCAAGAGTCTCATTCATCTATTCCCATTTGAGTGAAAATTTACTACATTCCTATAGAAGGTTGGACTAGTAATGGTTTATCTATCATTGCGGGTGCCTTTAGTCGCCCCATACATGCAGATGCTATTACTAAAGATCGATTGTGATTGGGTTATGCCAAAATTTGTATCTAGTTTTATATCTCTTTCTCCTTTCTAGGTCATATTAAGTTAATTCAAAGAGTTAATGCTTTTATCGGCGAACCAAAAATTGCCAAACTTCCAGTTGAATACTAATGACTTTCGTCCGTTTGCATGCAATGTGAAGTCTTTGGTCACTCTTTGGTGAATTACTCAAAGAAAGTTAAACAGGTCTATGTCCCTAAGCAAGTTGTGTCCCACACTGCTTCGATTGGCAAGGGGCCAATGAATGGTGGTTTGTCTCCAATTCATGTTCCTCCATAATTAAATGCTTGGATTAAGTCTCCCTAGTCGAATAGTAGTTTGAGAGGGCCTTCTCATGGTCAAGTGAGGTGTTCCACCCGAGCCCAGTCATTGAATTCTAGTGATGTCCAAGGTACGATGAATGATACTCTAGAGGGCAATAGGTTTTGTTCTCTAATGTAGGCAAATCAATCTATTCCTTCAATGAATGGCCCCAGGATTGTCATTATGGGGATAATGATTTAGAAGATTCGATGAATGCGATGGTTGACTCTGATGATTTATCTTGCTCGTACTCTATGGATCTCTCTCTCCCCAAAATCAAAGTCCCAATGCAAAAGGGAACGTCAAAAGAAGAAGCAGTAGCATGATGAATTTGCAGGATAGTTAGCTTTTTAGATTGTCTGTGTAGTTGTTTTATTGTTTTTTGTTATGCAATGGTGATGTTTGCTTTTTGGTAAGCTGTTTGCTTTAGTCTCGGAGTATGTCCTGGCTTGTTCTAATTCTTTCAATTTTTGTGTAATGGAATTGCTCATTTACAAAAAAAGAAAAGAAAAAGAAAACACCTAATATTCGTCTAAGAGTAATGAGTTGCACGATGGAGTGAGTGTAAAGGTAAATTTGTGTCCAGCAATGAATTTTGTATCATTCGAGTACTGTCCTATTGGATAGATGTATTACTAATAATAAAAACCATGGAAAATGGAATCCTATTATTAATTAATATTAATATATGAAAAGGGTGGTTAAAAATAGAAACAGCAAAAGTAAGTTTTGATTAGAAGAGTGGTTAAAAAGGCATCCCCATTAATAGCAAGTAAATCCAGGCTCCAGCCTCCGTCCGTCCTCCAGCTGCCTGTAAATATCTCCTGTAATTCTCTCTCCTTTCTCACCTAAATTTTCGATCAGCTTCTGGCTTCCATTTGACGGGCAGCTAACCAACTTGAACTCGTCATTCTTCCTTCCTTCCTTCTGCTTCCCCTTCCCCTTCTTCTCGCCATCACCATCTTCCCTTTACAATTTAATACTCAAAAACCTACCAATTAAACAGGGGGATCCCATTATCGTAGTTTTTCTTCTTTCTTCGATTCTCTTCATCTTCGCCCTTCCTTCCTTCTGCTTCCCCTTCCCCTTCTTCTCGCCATCACCATCTTCCCTTTACAATTTAATACTCAAAAACCTACCAATTAAACAGGGGGATCCCATTATCGTAGTTTTTCTTCTTTCTTCGATTCTCTTCATCTTCGCCCTTCAAATCCAAAGAGAAACTCGCTTGGAAGGCCTCACCCTCCTGGCTGGCGTTTTCTCCAATGGGTTCTACTCTTCTGAAGGTCGTTTCTTCTAATTCGTTACAGAAAGGACAGGTATATATATATTAATCCGAACCCATCTGGGGATATCTGATGCTTTTCTTGTCCGTTTCAGATTTGAAGGCCAAGTTTCCCGGAAATTTTTCTTGGGCTAGGGAGTCTCTAGAATTCCGCAGCGATGGGGACCAACAAGATGAAGGGCGTTTTGAAGGGCTTACGATACATTACTCAGATATTTGGTTCACATTTCCTTCCTTCCTCCCTCCCTCCCTCGATCTTATTCGTCCGGATCCATTTCCGGTTGAAAATTAATTAATTTTCTCTGCAACCAAACAAGATGTGAACTGTGAGTTGCATTTGCAGATGAGGACAAAGAACCGGAGATGCAAATTGGGTTTCCGACGGACGTAAAGCACGTGGCTCATATTGGGTGGGATGGACCCTCTGTAGACTCACCCAGCTGGGTACGTAATTAATCGTTTTCCAATTCCATGCAATTTTAATTAATTAACGGTAATATAATGGAGATGACAGTAATCTCGTGTAATCGATGCAGATGAAGGAGTTTGATGCACAGGCACCCCAAGGGGCCCAGGGATTTCAATCGGCACCGTTAAATGCCAATGGGGAACCAATCAACTCTGAGGAAGATATCAAATGGGTTTCTGAAGGTTGGTTTGTTTGTGTGTAAGCAGGCTGTCTATGGATTAGATTGGTTGGGTTGGGATTCATATTTTAATCTAGACCTAGACCCGAACCCGAATAAATCACGATCCAGTTTACAAGTTTATACACAAATTTCTGTGTTTATTGGCTTAGGTTCTGGCCGGAAGGGTAGTTTAAAAGCACAGGATTCTGCGAACAAAGAATCGTCCCAGAAGCCCAAGACGACCAGACGCCACTCTTCGGCGGGAGGTTCGCCCACACCCGGATCCCCAAAACGCGACCCGTCCGTAAAATCGGGCCGGGCATCAAGGAAAAACTCGTCGGAAGGTTCGAAGTCGACCCGCCACAAGGATTCGGAAGCCCTACCTGACATCCCGAAGAAATCGCACCGCAAGAAGCCCAAGGATTTGGGCGGGTCATCAAAGTCGTCGCGCTCGAAGCCGGGCCCGCCCGGCCCTGACGGCCAGCCCCTGGCCGGATCCGAGAGCAACGGCGGCCTGGTCAGTCAGAACTCCAGTTCGAGGCCGCCCGTAGAGGAAGATAAAGGATAAAACGGGAATTTCACAGGGAAGACTTGATTGCATATTAATTTGTGTCTGTAGCTAGAAGAAAACGAAAACGAAAGCGAGAGAGAGAGAGAGAGAAGCTTTTGCATAGTTGCAAACAAAATTTTCGCTTCATCTGTTGTATGATTCAAAATATTCTTCCATCTCATCCTTTTCATATATATATATATATATATATATGTGTGTGTGTATGTGTGTGTGTGTAATTACAGACATATTATTCCTCAATTATTTGGATTAAATTAAACCATCATTTTCCCCGAGCAATTTTGATTTGAGCATTGCAATGCTTCGCCGCCACCATTATATATAATGTAAATTACAGTACAATTCTGTATTAAACTGGAGCTGCAACACGTTTGCTTAGCCCCATGAATTGGTTTGATCAAATGGGTTTCGAAGCCAATAATTTAAGAACAAACGAACAAGCGAGCAAACAGTAGCTGTATGGATATGTGCATAGATATATATATATATATTTATATATATATTTGTAGGTCAGTGACAGACCTTGTAATTACACTTTTGCCCCATTCGCTTCTGCAACGACGACCCAAGTCAGCAGTTAGTGTCCTCTCTCTCTCTCTATCTCTCTCTCTCTCTGTCTGTGGTCTATGCGACTACTAACATAAGAGAAACAAAAAACCCAAGGATGGAGACAAGATAAACTGGTGTGACGAGAATGTGCCCGGAGAATGGGACAGGATTGGGAAGGCTTGGCTTCTTGCACAGCTTCAACTGCCCCAAACTAGAGGCAATTTTGGGGGACCAGAGACCCTCGTCGATGCACAGTTCTGGGTTGCCCTCCAACTTGAGCTTGTCGCCTAACTTGGCTGCAAAATTGGCAGAAAATGGCAGCCTGCCCTTCAGGTTATTGTTCTCTAAATTCAGTTCATTCAGAGAAGACAGGTATCCGAGCTCTTCCGGCACTGTCCCTTCAAGCCCATTGTTATCCAGGCCCAAATAAACCACGTTTCTCAGAAATGCCCCCATCGAGGCCGGAATATTCCCGACGAGTCCGGTCCCGGAGAGTCCTACTCCCACAATGCCCCCGAGTTTGTCCCAAATTTCCGGAATGTGCCCTCCAAAGAAGTTTCCACTCAGGTACAGCTCCTTCAGGTTGGGCATTTCTGCTAAGAATAGCGGGATTCCAGAGTTCGTGAATCGGTTGTAACTCATGTCCAGAAACTCCAAATTCTTCAGATTCTTTAAGGTATGTGGTATTTTCCCCGAAAATCGATTCGAGCTGAGGTCGAGCTTTAGAAGCTTCGGTAGTTCGCCGATTGATTCCGGAATGTTTCCGGTTAACCCATTGTAGCTAAGATCGAGAACCTTCAGCTTCTTCAACTTGTTTACACTGAACCGAGCTTCGCCGCTGAATTTGTTTCTCGAGAGCATAATCTCTTCCAGGTTGGTCAAATCACCCAACCCACCGGGGATTTCACCGGAGACGTTGGTTCCGGTGAGAACCAACCTCCTCAAACTCGTCAAGTTACCGAGTTGGCCGGCAAGGGAACCGACCAAAGATGGGTTTTCAATGAACACTAGCTCTTCGAGAGATGATGCCGAAATCGAAACGGCGGGCATGAAGACTGGCGTCTCCGTGAAGCATTTGTAGAAGAAGAGCTTTCGGAGGTGTTTAAAGGGCAAGAGGAGGCGAGAATCGACGGTGGAGTTTGCCGTGCAAGGTGGGTTCGGGGAGTAGTCAGAGACGTAGCCGAAACTCAGCTCCGTGACGTGAACTGCCTCAGCGGCGCCATCGACGAAGAAGTCGCAGGCGACTCCGTGGGGGGCGGAGGAGCAGAAGTCGTCGGGGAAGAGAGAACGCCACGGGACGTCGGAGTTGACGGCTTCCAGAACTCGGTACACCGATTCCTGCTCCTCCGAGTTGAGCGAAAGCTGTGCAACCACTATGCTACGCTGTAATACCAAGAATATCAGAAGGAAGAGGAGACCAAGAAGACAAGACGACGGAGAAGAAGGTGAAGAGAGAGCCATTTGAGAGAACAACAAAAACAAGTGTTTCAAGCTAAAGACGGAGAGAGAGCTTTATAAGAAGTGGGAGCTTTATAAGAAGTGGGTTATGGGGGGAGAGAGAGAGAGAGAGGGAGGAGGAACCAGAGGCATGTTTCGCTTGGAAGATGAAAGAGAAGAGAGAGAGTACAAAGTTGGCGTTCTGTTTGCAGAGATTTGCTTTACTGTTGACGCTGCTGCACTTGGAATGACTATAGTGTCCTCCTTTTTGTCCTCTTCCACGCAGACTAAAGATTCCGTCGTTCTGAACCGTTGATCAGGCCCTGATTTGATTTCCATGCCATGATGGGCAATTTAGCAATTTAGGACATGATTATTCTAGTAGACTGAGGAAGATGCCTCGATGGATTTTTCTTTTTTGCATTAATTAATCTAAATAAAAATTAAAACTGCAGGGGGCAGAAAGGTCAAAAAGTGGTTGAAAAAGGGGCAGGGTACTATTACGGCTTGGGCACGACGCATGCATGCAATGTTATGCATGCAGGGCCCACATGGCGGATCATCAATGGAGCAGGCGGCGCGTAGGTGGGACAAAACGCTTTTATCTTTGTCTAGTCTAGTTTGGCTTTGGTAGTTGGGCCGATCTGCTGCGGGCAGAATAAAGCCGGCGCCGCAGAGCCCACCAGACCGGGGAGCAAAAAGTGGAATCCCCCGCAATCTGGTACGAAGCAGCGAGCAGCGGCGGGGACCAGACACCGACATGGCGTGGCGGCAGCCGCCGACTGGTCTCCAATGAAAGCGACGCCTAACCGCTGAGGGGATCTACACGTGTCATCTCTACGTCGGCCTGATAAATGAAGGTAACAGTTTGGTGATATTGATCCAGGTGTTTCTTAATAAAGAAATAGAGAAAAGAGTGAGGGGTACTTAATGACTTATTTATTTATGTAATTGAGGGTTAAATCTTAATTACAACTTTAGAAATTAGAAGCAACGAAAGGAGTTAGGAGTCCATCTAAATTAAAATAACGACCTAACTTTCAGGTTTAGTTTCTTTATTGTTTTTATCGACATCAAATTAAATTTTCAGCTCTAATCTGTATATTAGTATGTGTATATATATATATATGTGAAAAATCTAAGTGAGATAAAAATAAAAAAAGAAGTAAATAATAAATATTAAACAAAAGTAAAGTTCTAGACAACCCAACTCCAACTGGGTACGGATAAAAAAAGTCCCCCCCTTTTTCTCTCTATCTCTCTCTCTCTCCATTTTGTATTATGGAAGCCAACATCAACAATCATCTTTCCATCGCCCCCCCCTTCTCTCTCTCCTTGTTCTAGTTGACGTTAGCAACCACCTATCCATTGCCACCATCTCCAATTCGCCCCTTTGTTCTTCACATAACCACCGGCTTCTCCATTGCCATATCCATTTGTCTCATTTCCTTTCGTCTTCTTTTTGTTGTAAATCAAGTGATAGTTCAAATAATCTATAATGTCTTCAATTTCCACATTAGTTGGATGGAAACCTTTCTCCTCCTTTTTATATTCATTGTGTTTATATGAACTTATGAAAATTGTGAGAGAATTGAGATTCACACGCATGAGATTGGACTAACCCAAGGCAAAATCAAGAATTTGCTCCCCTAGGTGCAAGCTAGTGCACACATTGCAATCTTTGGTTGACTTTCTTTTTTCTCTACAAAATTTATCCTAAATTGGTATTACCCGAGAAGATGAGGTTTGAACTAGTCTTCATCCTTGGAGAAAAAATAGGTCTTCAGTTAACCAATTCTTTTTTTACCTTCGATTCCCTTTATCTTATATTTGTCTCTCCTATTTGTCAATTTCCTCTTAATGGTAGTATTGCTCACCTATAATACAACCTCTTGCTGCACTTGTGACACAAAAATCGATTAACCATTCTAATTATTCATACTGCCATTGCTCTGCCACTATTTTGCTGGGTTTGTTTATTATTTCATGTTGCTCCTTTTGTCCCCAAAACCATGAGTGCACACAAGTTTTGGAAAAGCTTGTTGTATCTTGGGGGATAGTCATCTTAGCCTTTATATTGTTTTGAGGGGTGAAAATTATCCGTAAGCCTGATTATGTTTATTATGCCTCAAGCTTTGTACATTTACTACCGACCCTTGCCTTATTCTACAACAATCTTAAGGATAAACATAGATGTTGCTTTGACATTGCCACTATCAATCGTGATGTCGCCAATCATACCCATCTTGCTCCCATTGCTGGCGCTATTGTAGTCGATCATGCCACTACCACTACTGTCGCCAACCATGTCATCCCTCATGTTGTCAACCATGCTAGTAGATCATTGTCATCTGCTATACCCACCGTCGGTTTTGTGCTTCCTTCGATCTCCCCTATTGAATATCCAAAGCCATTTCCTGATGTCTCCAAGATCAAATTGTTTGATGGAAACAACTTCACAAGATGGCAAGAAAGGGTTCATTCAATCCTTGATGTTCACAATGTGGCATATGCACTAACTGAATCCAACCCTAACAAAGCTAGTGCTGATGCTAAACTATTGGATCATTGGATGTATGAAAATAAGGTATGTAGGCAAACAATAATTAGTACATTATCTAATGAATTATTTGATGTCTACTATTTCTATAAAGAGGCAAAAAAAATTTGGGATTCCACGAATGCTAAGTACATAACCGAAGATGTTGGGAAACAAAAGTTTGTAATTGGAATGTTCTATTAATGGGAAATAGTGGATAATAAGGAAATCAAGGTACAAATCAATGAATACCACAAACTTTTAGAAGACTTGAAAGTTGAAAACATCATGTTACAAGAAGAATTTGTAGCCAGTCTACTAATTGAAAAATTGTCTTAATTATAGAATAACTATAAGAACCAACTCAAGCACACAAACAACTATCACCTGAAAGTTGTACACATCATCATTGAAGAAACAAACCGCAAAAGGCTACAATCTACAAGGGAAAATGAGATGGCATCTAAGGCTAACTTAGTATAATGTAAATCTCAAAATCCCAACAAAAGGCATGAACACAAAAATAAAACTGATTATAAGCCTAAAGCAAATAACCCCAATTTTAAGAAAAATAAAGATTATTGCTTTGTTTGTGGAAAACCAAGGCATCATGCACCTCAATGTAGAAAAAGAGTGAGAAATGACAATCCTACTAAGCCAAAAGCAAATTTGGTTGAAAAGATAACATTATTGCCATAGTCATTTCTCAAGTGAATATTGTGGCGAATGTGAAAGATTGGGTGATAGACTTTGGGGCTCTCAAGCACCTATGTGCAAATAAAAGTTCTTTTTTCTCATACATTCCAACAGGAGAAGGAGAAGAAACAATTTACCTTAGTGATTGAAGAACTACACCACTTCTTAGAAAATGAAAGATTATTTTCAAACTCACATCTGACAAAACTCTAGCTCTAATTGATGTACTTCATGTTTCAAATATTAGAGTTAACCTGGTCTTTATATCTTTATTACGCAAAGTTGGGGTTAAAGTGTCATTTGAATCTAACAAGATTGTAATGACTAAAAATAATACTTTTGTGGGCAAAGGATATTGTAATCAAGGTCTTTTGTGCTTAATGTTTCTGAAATAATTAATGAGAATGCAACTTCTTCTGTTTACATGCTTGATTCTATTGATATGTGGTATACTAGATTAGGACATGTTAGTATTTCATATATTAAGGACATTCAATCTCTTGGACTCATAACTAAAATAAATAATTCTTGTTTGAATAAATGTGAAATATGTGCTGAAACTAAATTAACTGAGAAAATTTGTGCTTCAACTCAGAGAATTTAAACTATTAAGCTTAATTCATACTGATCTAGGGGATTTAAAACAAACCATGACTAGAAGAGGTAAGAAATATAATGTCACATTTATAGATAATTGTTCTAGATATACAAAAGTATATTTAATGAGAAATAAATATGAAGCCTTTAGCTTTTTTTTTTTATTTTTTTTTATACAAAGCAGAAGTAGAGAATTAATTGAATAAAAGGATAAAAAGAGTTAGGCCAAACAGATGAGGTGAATACATTTTATTTAATAACTTCTGTGAGAAAAAAAAAAGGAATAATTCATGAGATTACTCCTTATTCTCTTGAATCAAATGACATAGCATAAAGGAAAAATAGGACTTTTAAAGAAATGATGAATTCCATGCTTATTAGTTCTAATGCACGTGATAATCTTTGGGGGAAAGAATTTTGTCCATTTGTCATCTACAAAATAGGATTCCTTATAAGAAAACTAGTAAGACATTTTTTGAGTTATGGAAAGGTTATACTCCTAACTTGAAATATTTGAAAGTGTGGGAATGTCTTGCAAAAGTTGTTGTTCTTGATTATAAGAAAAGAAAATAGGGTAAAAAAAGATATGATTACATGTTTGTTGGTTATGTTGAACATAGTGTTGCATATAGGTTACTTGTATTGAGAAGTGATGTGCTTGATTGCAATACTATAGTTAAAACAAAGAATGTTGAATTCTTTGAAAATAGTTTTCCTTTAAAATCTGAAAGAATTACTCATGCACCTTTCCTTAAGATTGTCTTTAAAAACATAAATGAAGAGTTCAGGAGGAGTAAGAGATTAAGAAAGGAAAATTCATTTGGAGATGATTTTAATACTTATTTTATTGATAATGATCCTTTAACTTATCGTGACACTATCTCTTCTCATGATAAACTGTTTTGGGAGAAAGCAATAAAAGATGATATTGATTCCATTTTACAAAATAAAACTTGGAAATTAGTTAATTTACTTATTAGAGCTAAACCTATTGGCTACAAATGGATTTTTAAAAGAAAATTTAATCTTGATGGTTCTATTGACAAGTATAAAGTCAGATTGATAGCCAAAGATTTTACTCAAAAATAAAATATTAATTATTTTGATACATTTGCTCCTGTGACTAGAATCTCATCTATACATGTTATAATTGGCTTAGCATTAATTCACAAACTTTATATTCACCAAATGGATGTCAAATTGCATTTTTGAATGGAGATCTAAAGGAAGAGATTTACATGGTACAACCTAAAGTTTGTGTTATTCTTGGCCAAGAAAATAAATTTTGTAAACTGCTTAAATCTTTATATGGACTAAAGCAAACACCTAAATAATGGCATGAAAATTTGGTCAAGTTTTTGCAAGTGATGGTTTTTATTTTGTTGAAGGAGATAAATGTGTGTACACAAAAATCATTAATAATGAATATGTAATTATAAGTTTTATGCGGATGACATGCATATTTTTTGTACTTGTCATGAGATAGTGCATAGTACTAAAAGTTTTTTAACTTCTAAATTTGATATGGAAGACATTGGTGAAGCTAGTGTCATTTTGGGTGTTAAGATCAAAAGGTGTAATGATGGTATTATGTTATCACAAGAACATTATATTGAGAAAACTTCTTAAGAAGTTTGGAAATTTTGATGTGACACCAGTGAGTACTTCTTATAATACTAAGAGTGTGTTTGATTGCACATATTTATCATAGAAAATGTGTAATTATTACAATATTTTCTATGGAAGCAATCAAACACTCTTATCTTTTCTATGGAAAAATGTGTATGATACAAGCATTTAAAACTTCTTTCCATGAAATTCATTTTCCAAGGGGGTGGGGTGGTTTTTTTTTTCTAGGCAAATATTACCTAGAATTAAATTCTAAATAATGCAATCAAACACATCCTAACTAGGACCGGCCCAAGGCCCAGTGGGGCCCTAGGCGATAATAATTTTTTTTTAGGGAGAGGGTGGGGTGCTGTATTTTTTGGAGGCCCCCAATTTTTTTTTTTTTTAGGGGGGTCTAATAATTTTGGGGGGAACGGGAATGGGTGGTTTGCTCTCTCAAGTGGCTGCTGTATTTTTCTTTGTTGGGGGGAGGGTGGTGCTGTATTTTTTGGGGGCCCCCAAGCATAGGCCTTAGTGGCCTATGCCTTGGGTCGGCCCTGATCCTAATACTCATTTAAAGAAAATTTGAGGTGATCCAATTGCCCACTCTAATTATGTGCAGATTATTAAAAGTCTAATGCATTTAATGAATTTTTCTCTACCAGGTATAACATATGTTGTGAGTAGACTAAGTAGGTATACACAAAATCCTAATCGAGATCATTGGATTGCATTAGTCTAAATTATGAGATATATGAAATGTACTACAAATTATGGTATTTTGTTTAGTAAATTTCCCGTTGTATTAAAAGGATATAGTGATGCTAATTAGATTTTAGATTCGGATGAGACAAAATCTACTAGTGGTTATGTGCTCACCTTTGGTAGGAGTGTAGTGTCTTGGAAATCAACCAAGCAAACTATTATCAATGTCAATGCATTGTGATTGCCAAGCAAAAATAACCATTGCAAAGAACAAAACTTTCAATGGTAAAAATTGACATATTCGATTGAGACATAATGTGATAAAACAATTGCTCAAAGATGGAATTATTTCCATGGATCATGTGAAGTCATAAGTGAATTTGGCCGATCATTTGACCAAACCTCTTGGTAGGAAATTAATATTAGAAACATCGAGAGGAATGGGATTAAAGCTAACTTGAAATGTTGATAATGAAAGGAACACAACTATGTCATTTAAGATCCCATGAATAAGGTTCATATGGGTAATAACAAGTTATTTGTCAATACTGTATAGCATTATATGAAATTTAAATCCCACCTATGATATATAAGTAGTGTTTAAACTACATATCTAGTGAGGATGAGAATAGCTCTTATGTAGGTGATTACATCAAGTGTATATTGCAATCTAATATGTCAAGTGTTTAAACTGCATATTTAGTGAGGATGAGGATAGCTCTTGATATTACGTCCCTCAAGGCCCGACGAGAAGAGGAATTCTCCGCAGCTCAGGCAGAGATAGTAAAAGATTATCACCTCTCAACAGACTACCAAGAAAGAAAGATTCACTATGTAGGTTGCTTCACAAAATATGGATTCTACCTTACTCGCTCCTATTTAGAATCCCGGTGTCTGGGGGTGCAATTTCCTAAACTAGTTTTTACACAGAAGGCAGATGAATTTGAGGCCCCAACTGGCTTGTGTATAATAATCCGAACCCCACGATCCTCGAGACTTACTTGAACTCAAATATTGAAGATGGTTGTTCTAATCAGGAACGATTATACATATCTATGTGACTAATTCAGTGGTGTATGAGGTATGTGTGCATTAGACATGAAATCTATCATCTTGAGGTTTGCGAGGAGGATATCCTATGCGTTCCAATAATCACTTGACGATAAATTCTTGGTTGAGGTAATATGACGATGGAATATGTGTTCCATATGTTATGTCATATTAATTAAGATTGATTTTAAATTTGGTCATATGATGAGATTGAGAGATTTGACCTGTTGTTCATGATCTCATATCTAGTCGGGATATAGGATGATAGAAGAACTATATTGCATGGTATTGTAGTAAAATGTTCACTATACCTGCTTTACATTAAATTGGGTAATCATGACATATTGTTAGATGTCACTCATAATTTACAAGAATTAATAATTAATTATTCTCATTGTCCAGTTAACCGTGAACTCAAAAAATCCCACCCCATAAGAAATTACTTTTAAAGAGAAGAAGGATGAATTAGTAATTTTGGCTCATTTATTTATTAAATAAATAAGAATAATTAAATAATTATATTATGAATAGAATTATTTAATTATTAATAATTAGATTGGGCTTTATGCTAGCACATTAAGTCTGGCCCAATAAAGTTTAGGGTTTCCATATGGTTCCCTATAAATAGGACCATAAACCCTAAAATCAATGTGTGAATCCAAATTTAGTTAGAAATTTTTAGAAAATTTCAGTTTTTTCTCTCAAGACACTCTTGGATCAAAAGTGGTTTCAGGTGTACCAACTCGACATTCTACACATGGAGGATTTAACAATGAGTGACCTAAGAAAGAAATTTAAATTTTGTCAATAGGTATTCCTCCATTTATTCTTCGTTTTATAAATTGTAAATTATAAAAATCGTGATATTTGAAAAATTAATTTTATTCTGCTACATGTGTTCATATCTAAGTTTTCTAACACTATATGCCTAATCTAGTAGTGCATGAGGTATTTGTGCATCATACATGAAAACTATCACCTTGAAGTTTGCGAAAATGATATTTTATGCGATTTGATAATCACTTGACGATAAATTCTTAGCCGAGGTATTATGATAATAGAATGTGTGTTTCATAAAATATGTCATATTAGTCAAGAATAGTTTTGAATTGGGTCATATGACGTAATTGAGAGATTTGACCGGCTATCCATGATCTCATATCTTGTTGGGATATAGGATAATAGAGGGTCGTATTGCATGAAATCATAATAAAAGATTCACTGTACCTGTTTCACATTTAATTAGGTAGTCATGACATATTGTTAGATGTCACTCATGATTTACAAGAATTAATAATAGATTATTTAGGTTGCTAATTTAATTGTGAACTCAGAAAGTCTCACCCAATAAGAAATCACTTTTAAGAGAAAAAGAATAAATTAGTAATTTTTAAAATTACTAATATTGAGTTTCATGTTTTGAATATTTTGATAATGACTATTTTATGCCAAAACTTTAATGTATTCATATGTTTTTGTTAAGCTTGTTTTGATAGTTTTAATATATGTGGAACTTATTTTATCCCTCTTTAGACATATGGATTAGGGATATGTCAAGCCTATTTTGATAGAATATATGTTGAGGTTTTCTTGAGAATATATATAAGATTAAAGAACCTTGATAAGTTTATCTTTTAGTATGATTTATCTATTAATGTTCTAATATGTGCAAAAATTATTTTAGTCATATTTTTAATTGATATGTCTTTTAATATGCTTTTCTTTAGAGTCATCCTAAAGATAATGCATGGGTATTTTTGTAGAGCTCATAATATGTTAAGTGTCTTATGTGGCAGCATTACTCAATGTTTAAGAGTAATGTATTCTATATTTTATATATAATGTTTAAGTGTTAAGTATCAAGATTTTTGAGTAAATGATCATATACTCAGGTGATGGTGCTTGAGTTTTGATTTGTAAAATTTAAAATTCCCTTCCCGTCTCCCCCCCCGGTGGATACCTCAGTTAAGCTAAAGAACCCGAGCGAGAGCTCACGAGAGGTAAAGAAAATAGAAAAAAAACTACCGTGACCTGTCATGCATGCTCAACTAGGATCACCTAAACTCATACTGAAGGA
This sequence comes from Diospyros kaki, assembly GCA_036245055.1. Classification (NCBI taxonomy): domain Eukaryota; kingdom Viridiplantae; phylum Streptophyta; class Magnoliopsida; order Ericales; family Ebenaceae; genus Diospyros; species Diospyros kaki. The sequence continues at coordinate 26,109,166 of BSEG01000002.1, forward strand.
ATAATAGTGGAAGCATAACTCACATTCTAGGCATCCATATAAAAGATAATCGGTCACGGGGTTACATGATATGTACATATACACATACAAAACCATGCCAAGTACTCAAAAGTTAAACATTCATGGCACAAAATCACAAGATATACACCAAACCAGGGTTTACTAGGACTGCCCTATACACCACCTATCGGGATAGCTCAAAGACTGCTAGCCTCGCCCCCACACTTAATCTTGCCCTTACTTGGAATGAAGAGAAGCAAGAATAAGTCACAATACTCAGCAAACATATAAGAAATGAAAGGCTGACAAGAGTAAGGAAGCTAGAGATTACTCACACCCAAGTGCAAATCTCATGCAAAGCAGACAACCAACCATACATCACATGCCTATAAATCACATGACAAATATACAAAAACGCTGCATAATAAAATATGCACTTACTGGTCCTTGAGGCCCACATAAAACATAGGACATCCAAGTCCCTATCACAAACCTGTCACTTCCCTGAGAGGTAGAATAAATAACTCACTTAGCCAAAGCTCTCTCGAGCCGGCATGACCATAACTCGGAGTGGCATGCTAACACGTCTATAATCACATCACAAGATAACTAACCATAAAATCTGGCATGCTAGCTACATCCATAAACCTGGCATGTTAGCTACGTCTATAAACCCATCACAACACACTCACACAGTGCCATTAACCATGCAATGCACAAATATAATGCAGTGGCATAATGAGCATAAACATTGATAAATAGCTCCCATAAAACCATGCATCAAGTCTTGCTTGCCCATATAGAAAACCACATACAATGCAGTGCTCGTGTCTAAATATAATATAAAGGCATAATGAGCATAAACGATGACACATAGACACCATAAAACCATGCATCAAGCCCTACTCGCTCCATTAGGAAGACACATCTAATGCCATATACCCGTGGCCAAGAACACTAGTCACATGAAACCCCTAATGCATATATTCCCAAGCCCTTGCATGCATTTGGACTGATAATATACTGGAAATAAAAGAAAACACATGCAAATACTCCCGGCCATAACAACATCTAGCGAAAACCTATCCACAATATCCTAACTTCATTCCACAACAAACCTAAACTGGGTACTACCCAAGGATGGCCTAGCTTCATTCCTTGAAGGAAATAGAAAGTGAACAAACTCTCCCGAGCCATTTTAGAGACTCAATACATCATCCAGATTAATCCTCGAAAGACATAAAAGTCATCAAAGAGGAATTCTCCCAAAGTTACTTGTAAGTCTCTACTGACCCAACCAAGTCAACCTCGAACTGACAATCACCAAATCGAGAAGCCATGGATCAACTGTTGTCCTCATGTTCATCTCTTTCTAATTTAACTTCTTTTTAACACAAACCCATTTCTCCTTACCTGCCCAATAACATTTTAAATCCTAATCTCAATTGATAAAACCACCCCCACAGAGTCTTGGCTATATGTACTAGGTCTCAACCACAAGCATATAGGTATGATAGAAGGCTATGCAACCCAATTATTTTCTAAGACATATACTCATCCTTAAATTTAATCTATCTTTCTCTGCATCTCGGCCACTTAATGTATATAAATGTGTGTATATATATATGACTTACCTTGTTAACAGGGTCTCAATCGTATACACAGAAACCCCATGCAACCTAAATTCATCATTTTACCAAGCCTAACACAGATATTCACATGCTTCTCGCCCAAATATATATATACGCACCATTCTCCATGCTAACAGTGCACTATATATATAAACATGCATAGAAGAAAGGCTAACCCACTTATCCGTGCAAGCTAAGTTACAGAACCACAAAGGAATCAAGAAAAGGAAAAAAGGAAAGTGAGAGCTTGAAAATGGAAAAGAACACTAAGGAGAGGGTAGGATGCTTGTTTGATATACGAATAAGAGAGCCACCTACAACTCAACAGTAAGGAAATAACTATACATAAAAGTGACAGTGCCTCTTACAAACTAAATATTGGAGGTTATGGAGGTAGAAAGGGATAAAATCTTGCAAAATAGGGAGAAAACTTAGCTAACCTGAAGAAAATTAAATCTATCGCACTCTCCTCCTTTTTTTTTCTTTCTTTCTTCTTCTTCTTCTTCTTCTTCTTCCTGCATCAGCCAATCACTAAGCACTCTTTGTAATTAATTTTCCTTCCCCCAACTCTACCTATATTTATCTATATATATGGGAAGCAAAGAAAAATAGAGGAATATACGTGGCAAGATGGGAGGAAAAATTCCTCCAACATGTCTCCTGAAAAGTACCTTTTGAATCGAGAATATGTCCTAGGAATTCGGTCTTAGAAAGACCTATTCGGATGCTACAGTAGATAATTCGAATGAGAGGAATTAAATGAAAATGGGCATTCTGGACAAATTTGACACATCTTTGTATTTTAGGCATAACTCTCTCTTCCAAACTCCGATTGAGGTTATTCAAGATTCTATGGAACAAAAATAGAAATATCTACAACTTTCATGTTTTAAGTTTTCTGAGATTCAGACTGCATCGAGGTCAAAATTGGGCTGAAATATGGTAACTACAATGCTAAAACATGGGCCATCCGAATAACTATGCTCCTATCCAAATGGACCACACCCTATCCGAATGGATCATTGTAGCATTCGGATGGCACTCACAAAATCTCAAAGTGATCATCCAAATAAGCCTCCAGTCATCTAGATAACCTTCCCAATCTAGCATATCCGAATGCTACACCATCTATCTGAATGCAAGACTCAAAATTTCAAAGGCACATCTGAATATGACTCACCCCGTTCGAATACAAGACTCCAAACTCGAATATGACATTATATATCATTGGATACTCCAAACTTAAACCCAATACTTAATTAATAACCGCCAAAAACAACATATTAAACATTAAGGCTAATCAACTCAATTCTCAAAGCATTACACAACATTAAATAATTAAATTTGGATCATTACATTATTTGTGATAAATCTTGTTTTGATCCTTATTTTTCACCATGCTTGTCTTGTCAGTAGGTTGCTCTAGGATTTCAAGGGATATCTTAAGTATCCATATTACATAAGTGTCATGTGGAGCTCATGATGCTTAGAGTAAACTTAAGGTTGAGAACTATCTTAAGTGCTCAAATTATGTGAAAGTATTTTCTCAAATCTAGGAGCAATGTATTTTAAGTATCAGTCATCTATGCTCTTGAATAAATGTATTCATGCTTAAACAAGTGATCCTAAGTCCTAATTCATGGAGTCTATATTCCTAAAGCTCTCAAGTTCTTAGAAAGATCTCATGAAGAACTTATAATATTGAATGCATGTTGCTTGATAAACAAAATTATTTAAGTTCTTGAAAGAAATTAAATGATGTATGTTTTCCAAGTAATACTTCCTAGAGTTACTCATGTTTAGGTTCAATGCATTAGAGTAATAGAATTTTAAAGTTTTTATCTTTCAAGAATTACTCAAATTATGCATTATGTGTATGATGGCTTAAAACTTATAGACTAGAAGTCATATAGGCATTGTTAAGCTTACATGTGTTCTTATTTTAGTAAATATGACTAAAAGATCATGATGCTTAAGTTAGGGCATCTTCGTGATATATGTTGTGTTTTGAGTAACATATTTTGTGCTCAACATATTTACAATATTCTATATGTCTTATTTCAATCAAGTAAATGTGAGTTACTTGACTAATGTGTATGAATGAATAGTTATTTGGGTAATGGTATTTCTATGGAATATGTCATGTTGTGTATTGATGTATGAGTCTAGTATAATGATTCTTATTTTGAATTTAGAAAAGAGAAAGTCTTTAGTTGAGTAACATATGTTGTTCTCAACTTGATGTCAAAGCCATGTGCTTTAAAAACATTTCCTTATTTCTTTAAGCCTTTCGATGTAAGCAAGTGAATGTGATTGAAAAGTTAGTTTTAACCAACTTTCACAAACAACACTTGAGCTTAATGTTTATGTTATTTAGATGTTGTTGTTGATAATAAAAGTGTTTTGATGATGTTCAAAACAATATATGTTGATTGAATAATGGTCGAGTAAGACATAGAATAAACTGAGTGTGTTTGAATATTAGTCGAGTAAATGCTCTTAATAATCGAGTAGTTATTGTAAGTTTTGGCTATCTCAAAAGTAATTGAGTGATCAAACTTATAGTCGAGTGTTATACCTTTTTAATCGAGTAAGAGTTAAGCATAATCGAGAAAAATCTTATATTAGTCGAGTATTTCAATTCCATAGTCGAGTGATTTTTCTTGAACAAAGATTATAAATTTTTATTCTCTTTTAATCAAGTATTTTTTATGTGTAATTGAGTAAAAGTTTATGTATAATCGACTATTTGTGAGAGATAATCGAGTATCTTATGTATTTTTTTTGTTGACCATGTGTTGAGTAAGTATAATCGAGTATCTATTAAGTATAATTAAGTGGAGCCAAAACATACTCAAGTAAGAATCAATGATAGTCAAGTAAAGGCCTATAATAGTCGGGTAAAGGCAAAAAGTACTCAAGTAAAAAGTGTGCTAAAGCTTAAAAAGTAGCCGTTAAAGACATACAAAAAAGTATAAGATTCAATTCTAACCATTACAAAAAGGCTCTCAAAACATGCCTTAAGTATAGTATAAATATCTAACCATTGGGATCAAATAGAATAGAATATATCTTGATTATTTTTCAAGTTTTACCCATTGGTCAATAAAGCTAACGATTATGAGAAAATAAAGGCTATAAAAGGATGTAAAAATCTTAAATATAATAATAATAATAATAATTAAAAAAAAACAAAAAAAGAGAAAAAAAATATAAAAGGGGAAGGGGGGCACACGGGTGGCCATATCAGTTCTCTCTCTCTTTCTCCCTCTTTTTCTCTCGGGTTTTTTGGTTTCTCGTGATTCGACCATCCGATCTTGCATCTAACTTCACTTTCACCATTTAAGTGTCCCTGATCTATAAGGAGGTAAGTGTTTTGATTTGATCTTCTATGGTTTTTTTGTTGTTTCATGAGATGTATGTATACAGGAGCGATTCGAGTCTTGGCCGAATGTTTAAACTCAAATCTATGGAGATTTGACTATTAGGTTTTAGGATATGTTGGTTGGAATAGTTGAGGGTGTTGGATGATGGTCTCAGATCGTCGGGAACCACAAGCAATGGTGGCCGGTGGCGAATGACAATGAGTTCTTTATTTTGGCCGAAAATTAAATCCTATATCTACGAAAATGTAGCCATTCGATCTTAGCCATTTTTGGATATGTTGGTCCCCTTGGTGTAGCGCACCTCGTGGTAGCCTTCGATCGTCAAAAAAGTTGCTGGCGGCTGACGATGAATAGAACGTGTCCCTATGTTGATAAAAATTAATTCTTAGATTTGCTAAATTATAACCGTTTGATGGCTCTCATTTTGAGATATGTTGATGTTCGTGGCGAGGGCTTCGAAATAGTATGCTGGTCGGCTATATCATTGCTGGCCGACGATGGCAACATAGGGAAAAAAAAAAGAAAGAAAAAAAAAGACTTTTGGGTTCGGGTAGGTCTAGTAAGGTTTTAGCTTAGGATGGCGGGGCCTGATTGGGTTATAGAATGACCCAATGTGTTGGGCAGGGTTTGACCCAGTTGTGGCAATCCATGGGTTGGCCCACTCGACTTGTTTTCCCTTCTTATCACTTGTCTTTGAACCTAAAATAACTTGGTTAGGTTGGTCTTATTCAGGACATCAACGTCAGTCTAATTTGGGTTCTCTTTAGGTCTCTTGGAATTGGCGATGTGACTGGGGAGTCACTTTATTGATCGGAGTACTAAGGATAAAGCCCTATTAGATGATTCGTGACCGAGCAAGACTGACCCCGAGTGTGTTTTAGGTTAATCTATGATGACTTGGGTTTACCCCGAATCCTAATTTATGATGGATTCATTTTATTCTAAGGCTAGCACATTGCAATATTTTTTTTTAAGCCATCTATTAAATCACTAATTAATTAATTTTTATACTTTTAAAAATTTACCAATTAAGTCATAAATATATTTCTTTTTGAAAAAACTTTAAAATATTATCTATATTGAAAGAAATCTAGTTATGGGTGAACATAGATATACACATATATATTATTGTTATTGCAGCTTATAAGTGGGTGTGTAGCTCCGCTATACACTTACGCGTAGCATGCATGGCAAGGCATAATGACGTAGTTGATGGCTAAGCTCGACGAATTCCATGGTACCAAATTCAAATATTGTGCAGGTCAAGGTATATAATAACCAATTCGGGGTGTTAGCCAATGGTTAAAATCTTCAGTAATTTTCATTACGTCGTTATTTTTATTACCCAAAGATGACCACCCTGTTCTATTCATTGTAAGATTAGATTCTCAGGATTTCGCTCGATCTTCTCCCCAGGCTCGGATTTGAGTCATTCCTTCCCAAGCGAGTAGACATGATATGTTATGTTTACCTTATATTGTGCACGTATATACTGTTTCATGCATAACTTGTACATGATTTTCATATGCGGTTCATAGAAAAATACTTTTAAATGTTTCTAAAATACATAAAATATTTTCATCCTAGTGGGAGAGACATAAGCATAAAGATTATAAGTGATACCCTAACTGATTTCTTGTCTTTGAGTTTGTGAAATATTGAATGATAAGGTGCATTTTTGGCACCACATGAAATGATAAATGGTTATGACTTGTGCATTAAGTAGGGTATCATTTGCATTATTAGAGGACTAACTGGTAGATCCCCTGCTGACTCACAATAGGAAAAGATAATGGTACTGTGAGGCTTGGCATGCCAAGGCCATGAGAGACATGGATAGTATGTTTCAACACTATTATCACATGAGCTATTATGGTATTATAGTGTGATGATGATGTATGTGTCAGTATATGTACTTGTGTGCATGTGTGTATAGGCGCTAGGCCAGTTTCTACTGGGGATTGTCTCTAGGCACCTACTTTTCCTGCACTATGTTTTTCTTTTGAACCTCAGATTATGTAAACCTATGATACATATACTTGTTGTTCATCTTACTATTATTTTATTGTATCCATGATATTCTTCCTAGCATTTTTATTGCATACTCTCCTAGTGAGCATGACATACTGTTGCGAAAATACAATAATTAAAATTTGTGATGTGGGGTCCACTCGAGCTTGATGTCGGGTAAAGTTAGGTTGTCGTAGAAAGGTCGTCTCAAGGGAGTTTGCCGCTAGGATGCTCACCCCAAGGATTTCTCCACTAGTTCTTTCGCCACAAGGTTCTGCCATAAGTCTTTGCCACAAGCTCTCGCCACAAGGTTTTGCCACAAGGCTTCGCCACTAACTCTCACCACAAGGTTCTGCCACAAGGCTTTGCCACAAGCTCTCGCCACAAGGTTTTTCCACAAGGTTTCGCCACTAACTCTCACCACAAGGTTCTGCCACAAGGCTTTGTCACTAGCTCTTTCATCACTAGCTCTCACCACAAGGTTTTGCCACAAGGCTTCGCCACTAGCTCTCGCCACAAGGTTTTATCATAAGGGTTCGCCACTAGATCTTTCGCCATAAGGCTTTGCCTTCACCGCTAGGTCTCGTCGCAAACTTTTGCCTTCGCAACGAGGTCTCGTGGCAAGATTTTTCCTTCGCCGTTAGGTTCACCGTGAGCTTTTGCCTTCCCCGTAAGGATTTGAACCTGTTGATGCTGAAAAAATAGGTTAGAAAGCTAGCAGGAATCTTCCCCCGCGAAGACCCTCCGATGCCAAAGTCAGTCTCGAATCTCAATGTCTATTCACGAAAACAGTAAAGATGCATTCAAAATGTCTAAATTTTACCGAAGTTGGAAGTCCTCATTAATGTCCTGTAGTTGGGTATTTATAGGGCATGATTCTCAAGAATGGCTGGTGCTGACACTTGTCGATTACTGAATGCGTCAAATTTAACAAAAATAAAGGGAAACAACCACAAAGTCATCGTGAGGTTGGGCCTCGTGGCCAGCCCATGCCTCACTGTAGGCTGCTGCGAGCTGGGTCTCGCAGCAGGCTACCGTGAGGTTGTCGAGGTTGAGCCTTGCAGCCAACCTAGATGTTGTCGCCAGCTGGGCCTCGCGGCCAATCCGATAGCTACCGTAAGTTGGCCCTCGCGGCCAGCACTTTGCGCCTTCATATTTTATTTTCTCTTTTTAAGAATCCCTCATTTTCCTGCCAATTTTTCATGGCACAACAATTGCCCCCCACTCTTTTGTTTTGTCCTTAGACAAAATTGAAGAGTTAAAATATCAGCTAAGGAGTCGGGTCTAACACCTAAACTCAATCAAGGGTTCTAGAATACCCAAAAATCTTACGTCGACCGGGGGCTGGAGTACCAAATTATCTCTAGGAAACCATGCCCTCAATAGATAGGTTCCACTATTGAATTCTTGTTGGGTATCTGAGCTTGCTGGGAGGTCTAGGCGCTGGATTAGCAAAGGAGTCGGGTCTAGCTTGGGAGCATAGCACTAGACTCAGTCAAGAGATCCCGACGAGCCTGCGAACATAGTCTTCGGAGCATTCAGTGATCCTAGGATGGATCATAATGCACTTGCTATTGTGTTCTCCATGTCTGTCTTTCAGGGTTAGTTTACCTCAGGGAATCTAGGTTTGACCAGTGGTCCAGCGTGGGATTCCTACTAGACATTTGAGTTTGTCGGAAGACCTAGGCTCCAGTTCGACTAAGGAGTTGGGTCTAGCCAAAAAGGTATAGCACCTAACTCAAGCGAGGGATCTGGGTGAGTCTGCGGGCATAAGCATCAGATGTTCTAGTGATCCCGGGCCAACTCATGGTCATAGGCACCAAATTTCAACTAGGTGACTCAACTCCGATAAGCGGGATCATAGCAGGACTGTTATAGGGTTGTTGTCTCTTCATACCTTCCTTAGGCTAGTCTACCTCAGGGGATCTGGGTTTGGCCAGTGGTTCGATGTGAGATTCCTACCAGGCATCTGAGTTTACCGAGAGACCTAGGCACCAGATCCACCAAGGAGTTGGGTCTAGTAAAAAAGGCATCACACCGAACTCAAATAAGGGATCCGAGTGAGTCTGCGGGCATAGGCATCGAATCTTCTTGTGATCTCAGGCCAGCTCATGGTCATCGATACCAGATTTCCACTAGGCGACTTGACCTTCGAGGGTGGGCTTATGCTACAAGTATATGTGATCACTTCTATTCCGCCTTCCTAGGTCCAATCTACCTCAAAGAATTTGGGCTTGGCCAGTGGTCTGGTGTGGGATTCCTACCATACATTCGAGTTTGCCAGGAGACCTAGGCATCAGATCAACTAAGGAGTTGGGTCTAACCAAAAAGGCATAGCACTGAACTCAAATAAGGGATCCAGGTGAGTTTGCGGGCATAGGCATCAGATGTTCTGGTGATCCCGGGCCAGCTTGTGGTCATCGGCATCAAATTACCACTAAGTGACTTGACCTTTAGAAGCGAGCAGTGCTTGAGCCACTGTATCTACATGACACATACAAATAATCTGGGCCCATGGAGATTTTACATGGTTCGGGTTATAGTTTTACTTATTCCACCAGAATACAAGGGGTATATTCTTTTATTTATCGGGGGATGTTTTACAATAGAAAATTAAAGACAATTCCGGCCTCTAATCGGGTCGAGTAACGCTTCTGGTGACAGGCTTGACTCTACGTCTCGTGCTTCGTCCCTTCCCCTAGGGTTAAAGCTGGGAAGTAGCTCTCGAGGTCCACAGTGTTCCAAGCTTTTCCTATCGCCTCGCCTTATAGTGTCAGTAGTGTGCACATGTTGGGGCCTAACATCTTCTGAATTTTGTAAGGTCCTTCTCACTTCGGGTTGGGTTTCCCTTCCTCTTCTATTACCTTCCCCTGCGTCAAAAATTTCCATTTGGATGATAAATCGCTCTGCTCAATCGAATAACTCAGTCACAGAATTTGGCTTGGAGAAGGCTAAGGATCTTCTAAGTAGGGCGTATGTAGTTCCGTTTCGCAGGGCTGATGTCTCTAATCCGACTGGGAGATCCTTTACTTTCTGCATCGTGGCTTTGAATCGCTCGATGTATTGCTTTAGGGATTCATCCGGCTTCTGCTGTAAGCTTATTAGATATATCATACTCTTCTTCTTCGGGAGATAGATAGAGAATGCATTTAGGAATTCTTTCTTCAACTATTTGAATGATCGTATATGTCCTGCTAGTAATTCAGTGAACCACTGTTGAGTTTGTCCTGCTAGGGAAAGTGGGAAAGCCCTGCACCTAGTGACCTCATTCCATCCACGTAACACGGCCACTACGACAAAATGTTATAAGTGCTTCTCGGAGTCCTTCCTTCCTGAGTATATCGAAAGGTGCGGCAATTCAAACCCTAGTTGCACTGGTTTCCTTTGGAGTTCCTCAGATAGAGGGAACCCTTTCGAGGGAGTTACCTTTGGCATCATCATTACCTGCTTCTATTCTAGCACCTCTTCCTGAGTTACCTTTGGCACCATCATTCTCTAATGTTCTCCCCTCGTATCGATTTGTCCCATGTGGGGAATGTGAATGTCTGGCATTAATTCACGTAACAAAACGATGACGCCCTGTAGTCTTCTCATATTCTTCTCATTGTTCATCCTGAGTTCATCATTATGTTGTTTCAGCTCTTAAAAATTCTTCCGCAATAGTTCATAATCAGAGAGTAAGACTGTGGGTGGAGCTATTCTTGAAGTCCTCACGAGGTTTCCATTTGGAATTGAAGACTGCCTAAAGGAATGTTGTTCCTGACTAGTGGGCGCTGCATGTGGGACTTGCTTCGCTCGCCCTGTCGCATATCTCCTCAATCTAGCTATGTGTGCTTCTCCTAGTTCTGAACGCTCCATGCCCCCCAGTCCGATGGTATGGTTGCATTCGAGCACAGGAAAGTTCCCAAAATGCACATCGTTGTTAGGGTGATCTACTGAAAATTCTGGTACTATAGAGTGCGCCTGATAGGGGCCTTTCATGGCTCCCGTCTTGGTACTAGCACTCTTTCAGGCGGGTTCAAGCGGGTTCGCCCAACTGGCTGATCTTGTCCCTCTCAGCATCTTGTGTTAATATTGGCTTTTTGTCGCTTTTCCCATAGACGGTACCAAATTGTTGTTACCAAAATACAACAATTAAAATTTGTGATGTGGGGTCCACTCGAGCTTGATATTAGGTGAAGTTAGGTTGCCGTAAGAGAGGTCGCCTTAAGGGAGTTTGCCGCTAGGATGCATGCCGCAAGAATTTTTCCACTAGCTCTTTCGTTACAAGGTTTTTCCACAAAACTTTGCCACTAGTCCTCGCCACAAGGTTTTTGCGACTAGCTCTTTCCACAAGGTTCTACCACAAGGCTTCGCCACTAGCTATCGCCACAAAACTTTGCCACTAACTCTTTCGCCACAAGGTTCTACCACTAGCTATCGCCACAAGGTTCTGCCTCTAACTCTTTCACCACAAGGCTTTGCCACTAGCTCTCGCCACAAGATTTTTCCACAAGGCTTCGCCACTAGCTCTCGCTACAAGGTTTTGCCACAAGGCTTCGCCACTAGCTCTTTCACCATAAGGCTTTGCCTTCACCGCTAGGTCTCGCCGCAAACTTTTGCCTTTGCCACGAGATCTCGCCACAAGCTTTTGTCTTTGCCACGAGGCTCGCCGAAAGCTTTTACCTTCGCCACAAGGATTTGACCCTGTTAATGCTCAAAAAATGGGTTAGAAGGTTCGCAGGAATCTTCTCCCACGAAGATCCTCCGATACCAAAGTCAATCTTGAATCTTAATGTCTATTCACGAAAACAGTAAAGATGCATTCAAAATGTCTAAATTTTATCGAAGTTGGAAGTCGTCATTAATGTCCTGTAACTGGGTATTTATAGGGCACGATTCTCAAGGATGGCTGGTACTGACATGAGTCAATTACTGAATGGGTCAGATTTAACAAAAATAGGGGGAAATAACCATGAAGCCACCACGAGGCTGGTCCTCGCGACTAGTCTTGGTGCTGCTGCGAGGCAGCTCGCCTCGCGGCCAGTCCATGCCTCATGGCAGGCTACCGCGAGGCAGAGCCTCGCAACCAATTCGGATGCTGCCGCGAGTTGGGCCTCGTGGCCAGCACATGCCTTACGACAGGCTACCACGAGGTTGTCAAGGTTGCCTCGCTACCAACCCAGATGCTACCGCGAGCTGGCCCTAGCGGCCAACACTTTGTGCCTTCATATTTTATTTTCTATTTTTAAAAATCCCTCATTTTCTTGCCAATTTTTCATTACACAACACATACCTTATACTCGCGAATCCATAAGAATTTTTTTTTTTATATAAAAATATTTTTAGGTGACTCTTCTTTTGAATACTGGTCCAACAAATCTTCTGGTATTGTGTCAGACCTCTTTTGATTCCTGATTTGATATAGTATGCTCTGTGGAGATGCACACTTATTGTTAAATCTATTCTTTTGTACTTTATTTTTGTGGTATACATTTGTACCAAGAGCACGTGATATGGGATTGTATATGTATTTATGACAACAGAATTATGGATATTCATTTTATAGCTGTTGTATATGAGATATCGAGATTTTTTATGGGAAGTTGATATAGTATTTTAATTCTTGTCTCTATATTTTGTCAGTATTATTAATGCTTATAGAAAATCAAGCTAGAGACGAGACTTAGTAATCCACAGTGGGGCCGTTAGGCCTAGGGATTAGTGCCAGTCAGGACCTATTAGAAATCGGGTCGTGATAGATGAGTTTCAAGAAAAAAAAATGATGTTGAGCTAATTTCTTCTACAATCATTCTCAAGCAAAAGTGCCTTCAAAGTAATCATCCTTTATAAGAAAAAGAGAGAGAATGTGTTTTTATTTTAATATTCTCTTCATCTCTCTTTTCTTTGTAATAAGCTAATCTTATTATTTATTCTCTATCTTGTAAGAGCTTATCAAGGCATTTAAATTGTAAACTTTTGTTATCTTGTTGTGGTTGGTGCTTGATTCCTTTAAAAGTACAGTGTAAGAGGTTTCAATTGCTCCTTGTAAAAACTGTTTGTTTTCAGTTACTATTGAGCCATTGAAAAACAGAGATTACAATTGCACTTATCGGTTGACTTTACGGTGAAATAGGATTTCGTCAAAATGTATTCTTCCATTTTTCTTCTTTGTTTTGTAAATTGTAAAATTCTAAAAAATGAGATACCGAAAAATAATTTTTCGCTACATATGATCAGATCTAAATCTAACAACCCAGAGCATTCTCACCTCTCACACCAGATGGTTCTGTTCAATGGAAAATCTTCAACACCAATACACAAAACAACTTTATCACCTCTAGTTTGAGGATCAAATACACAATCGAAAACTAACAAAAAATCATTAATCCTCCCAACCATGTGATTTGTCGCAAGCGTCACATTCATCAAATGTTTAATCAACATCCACCCACATGTCTACTAATCGCATCTCATGTAGTATGGTATGTGATTCACCACCCTTTATCATTAGTATGTCATACTAATCAAACATAGTAGCCCATGCGCTAGTCCATAATTAATTCATTATAGTCCCCATCTGATAAATCTAAGGACCATGAATACCTATAAGAAATCTTATGTTATACAGCCTTATCACATATTCGTAGCAACTTAAGAATATGACCATTAAGAAATCTAGGGACTCATTCATACACATTTGGAGAGCGATGAATGAAGAAATGACCATTTTATTTATTGCAAGAATATAATACATATATCCCTATTACATACTAGTTGTCATCAAATCTAGCATTAGGGCATATATCACTAACAATAATTTGAGTCTTTTTAGCATTCACTTATTTATTGCATCTCTCTTTGGCTTTCTTCCTCTTACTATTTGTTTCTTTTGCCAAGACCCCCAACAAAACAAGACCAACCTTTCTCCACTACACAGATTGATCTTTAGTCATTACAAAATTTAGTAAAATTTATTGAAACTCGAATGAACAATCTCAAGAGCCTTTCAAATATAATGGGAACCCTTACAAAGCAGATGGCACAAGTCCTCAAAATACTAGGTAAACAAAAGTTAGGAGATGATTTTGTAAAGTCCCCACATTCTAATGCGTCTATACAGGGTGCATTCCACACCTCGAGAATACACATTACTTCCAATAAGATTTCTTATTCACATAAAACACTAGCTCCTTTTGAACCTAGGTAACCCCTTGATAGGAATACATGTCCTGCTAATGACGATCTTGATTTAGTCGAATAGGCCAACATTTTGATGTGTGTACTGACTGAGAGCATTCATGATGATAAATGGAAACACGCTAGTATTTTTCAAACGTGCATTTGGAGTGGTGAGAGAACTTGCATATTAGTTATTGATAGAGTAGTACCATGAACTTGGTTTCTTATTTTGCAATTACTCGACTCAATCTTAAGGTAGAACCACATCCAAAACCATTTAAGTCACAAGGTGAATAACTAAACCTTGATAGTCACTGAGAGATGTTTTGTTCCTATTCAACTAAGTGACTACAAAGATGAGTTTTTTGTGATGTTTAACCTATGGATGTTGCCCATATCCTTTTAGGCCACCTTTAGCTTTATGACATGAGTGTAGTTCATTATGGGAGAGAAAATACCTGTCTTTAACTATAAGGGTAAGAAACTTGCATTGATCCTGCTAAACCTTTTAGTAAAGGCACTAGGACCAAGTCCAAGAAAGCATCACCAATCCCTAATAAAAAGTGTATTCATTTGATAGCTCTTAAGGCATTTGAAAAAGACAATCAAGAAAGTGGATATTGATTAGCCATCATAGTTAAAAGAGTCCATTTTGAGTTCCTACAAGAGTTTGGAGTTTCCATCTAGGATGAAACCATTATTAGAAAAATTTTCTGATATCATGCCCAATGAACTTTCTAGTGACATACCACCTATGAGGGATATCTAGCATGCCATTGATCTAGTTCCTGAGTCTCAATTACCTAATTTGCCTCATTATAGAATGAACCCAAAAGAGTGAGCTGAATTGAATAGGCAATAGAAGACTTTTTGGCTAAAGGATTTGTTATACATAGCCTTAACCCTTATGCCATCCTTGCCCTTTTAACCCAAAGAAATATGGATCTTAGCAAATATATGTGGATAACAAAGCCATAAATAAAATCACCATCGAATATAGATTTCCCATCTCAAGATTGAAAGATATGTTAGATGGTTCTAGTTGGTTTGCTAAGATAGACTTGTGTAATAAGTATCATCAGATTTGTATCCAGACTAGAGATGAGTGGAAAACTGCCTTTAAGACCCAAGGTGTACTTTATGAATGGTTAATTATGCCTTTTGGCTTGTTTAATGCTCCTAGTACCTTCATAAGAGTTATAACACAAATACTTAAACCTTTCATTGTAAAATTCTTGGTTGTCTACTTTAATGACATCTTGATTTTTAGCAAGTCCCAAGATAAGCATCTTGATCACCTCAAACAAGTTTTCCTAACTCTTAAGGTTGCTAAATTGTATGCTAACCTTAAGAAGTGTTCATTTCTCCAACCTCAAGTGCTCTTCTTAGGCTTCATTATCTCTGCTTAGGGCGTAACTATTGACCCTGAGAAAAATTCGAGCTATTAGAAAGTGGCCTGAACTTAGGATAGTGTTAGATATTCGTGGTTTTCATAGCCTAACTACTTTTTATAGGAAATTCATGAAGGGATTTGGTACTATCATGGCTTCAATTACAAATTATTTAAAGAAATGAGAATTTTTTTTAGCTTAGTTCAGTTGATAAAGCCTTTAAGGAAATTAAAGAAATGATGGCCACAACCTATCTTATGACACCCTAATTTTTTTAAAGTTTTTTAGGTTGTCGGTGATGCATCTGACATTGGCATTGGAGGTGTTCTTAACCAAGAAGGTTGCCCAATAGCATTCTTTAGTGAGAAACTCAATGAATCTAAACGAAAATATTCCATTTATAATAAAAAGTTCTATAATGTTGTCCAGTCTTTTCGCTATTAGAGGTACTATCTATTACAGTACGAATTTGTCCTACATTCTGATTACTAGGCATTAAGATACTTGCAATATCAAAAGAAGTTGAACTCTAGGCATGTTAAATGGGTCAAATTCCTTATTGAGCATACTTTTCTCTTTAAGCATTGTTCTAGAGTCGATAACAAAGTAGATGATGCCCTTAGCCGGGTAGAGTTGTTTTTTTCAAGTGATGACTACAAAGGTTATTTGTTTTGATAAGGTGAAGGACATTTACCCTAATTGTTCTTATTTTAATTCTATGTACCTTGAGGTTAGTCAAGAGAATCGTCACCCCCTTATTGATTTTGTCATTCATGATAGGTATCTTGAACAAATGAAAAAAAAAAATTAAGCTTATTCAAGTATCAAAGAGGGATGACTCGATGGAAAGAAGCTCTCGTCTATTTATGTGATAATCAAATGTATTTATACACATTACAACATAAAATGTCTCAAAAAAAAAAAAGACTATTTATCTCCTAAACTATAGGAACATATTTACAAGTTTGAATTGAGAGATTTGCTAATGTTATCTTCTTCACACTACTTTATCTCTTTATCCTCTACTTTACCTTATCTCTTATCTCCTTGAATTTCTCTTATCTCTTTTATCTCCTTAATTTCAGGCATAAGAGATAACCTGACCATTTTAGTCTCTCTGACATATCGTTTTAAAATAACAAAGTTGTGCATTCCACATACCTCATTTAGAGACTTTCTCATATGAAAAATGCATGCAAAGGAATTAGTTAGTCATTTTGGAAGAGATAAGACTATTCCACTTGTTGAGGATAGATTTTAGTGGTCATCTTTGAAAAGGGATATCTTGAGAATTGTTTCACAATGTCCAACATGTCAATTGGCTAAAACTAGGAAGAATAACACAAGTTTGTACACTCCTCTTCCTATCCCACATAGGCCATGGCAAGATGTGAGTATGGATTTTATTTTAGGTTTACCCAAGACTATTAGGGGACAAGACTCAATTCTCATAGTAGTGGATAGGTTTTATAAAATGTCACATTTTCTTCCTTGTAGTAAGACAATAGATGTGTCCTATGTTGCTAAATTATTCTTTAGAGAAGTTGTTAAGTTGCATGGTTTACCTTCTTCCGTGGTATCTAGTAAAGATGTCAAATTTGTCAATTATTTTTGAAAAACACTACAGAAGCTATTTGGCACAAGTTTAAAATTCACTTTTCCCTTCCATACCCAAATTAATAAACAAATCCAAGTTGTGAATCATAATTTAAGAGACTTGCATAGGTGTCTTGTAGGTGAGAAATCTGGAAATTAGGATTTGGTTTTGCTAATTGTTGAGTTTGGCTTTAACAACTCTATTAATAGGTTCAATGGCAAAAGCCCTTTTGAAATTGTTCATGGTTACTCTCCCGCACCCCTATTAATATTATACCCTTACTTCCATAAGCTCAAATTTCTAATCCTGTTGAAAAATTTTCCCAACACATCCATGACCTATATGTTGAGATTAGAAGGAAAATTGTAATGAGCAACGTTGACTATAAACTTGATGCCGATGTACATCATAGGGCTTGGGAATTTAACAAATGTGAATATGTCATGATTTTTATTTGTCCTAAGCACTTCCTTAAATATTCATTTAAGAAACTACATGCTCGAGCTATTAGCCCATTCCCTATCATTCAAAAACTTAAACCTAATACTTATTTACTCAACTTACCTAATAATATGAATATTAATCATGTTTTCAATGTGGAATATTTAACTCTTTACCGAGGCACATTTGAGCCTCATCTCTTACCTACTAGTGTTCTTAGAGGTCACCAGGTTCCTTGTATGCCACACATACACAACAAAGAGATTTGATTAATGTTGTGCTTGACATGAGATTGTGGCTTCTTCTCATGGTGTTGATTATTGTTTTTTCTTGTCAAATGGAAAAACCAACTAGATTCCGATAACACTTAGATTATTGAGAATTTCCAAGTCTTAGATTCTGAGCTCTTAATAGGGTTGCAATCAAATTGAGCCAAGCCGAGTTTCATTAAGATCAAGCTCGAGAAGAGGAGATGGAGATGCAAGCGAGAGGGAGAAAGGAACAGGCAAAGACATCTTCTAGGGTTTGCTTCAGTCTCTCTCACCCCACTTGCCATTTTATATATTGACTCGGGCAAAAAGTTTCGTTTCACCTTTCTACCAGCCTGATTCTTCCTAGGGCAAAAACTTTGCCCATTGCTTTTCCCAATAATTTGCTTCCTCTTCTTGCAAATTATTTCACTTGTTTACTATAATATAAAATTATAATGGATTATTTGTTAAATGGAATTAGCATAGGCAATGGGCAAAAAGTTTCTTTTTCTTATGCAATTTAATTATATTATTATAATAATTTAAAATTTGATAACTTTATATTAAATAATATATTTATAAAATTATAAATACATGTATATATAAACAAGTTTGTTCACGAATTATTTGCAAACTTCTAATCAATCATGTTTACAATTCAGTAATCGAGCCTATTGATATTCACGAGATTCTAATCAAAAATATTCATGAGCTTTAATGAGTCGAGATCGTTTACAAATCAAGTTTCAAAATTAAATTAAGCTTAACTTTAACTCGTTTATCTTAATGAACGAACTCGAACAAGTCTTTGTCGAATCAAACATCGAGTCGCTCGCTAACAGTTTGATTCATTTGCGACCCTAGCTCTTAGAGTGGTATTTCTAATCCAACTTATCGAAACTGAGTTCTTTTCAACCGAGGGATAAGGATGAAGATTATAAAGATAAATATTTTAAAAAAAATAATATTTTAAGCATTAAAGTAGAAACATATTAATTTCTTTATTTTAATTTATTTTCTAATTTTTTTTAATTTTTTTATGTCCTAGAATCCTAATTAGATTTGGATTACCTTTGTTAGCTTAAATATTAAGAAATCCTAGTTAAAAAGGAATTCTTATTAGAATAGTTTTATATCTATTAATTATTTATAAATAATCTTTTAATGAAGTATTGAACAACAGATTTTGACTAATAATATTGAATATTAATATTGATTTGAGCAATTGAGATTATTATTGTTTCTCTATATAGATTGTTTTAGTAATTAATTGGAAACAAATGAGAGCCGTTGTATGTTATATCTTCTCACGTTGCCTACACGCTAGAGCTAGAGCTAGAGCTACAGAGGTGGGAGGAGCTCTCCATATACAACAAGGCATGCCCCGTTGAGGCAAAAGGCCATGGCCATGTAGGCAGACTACTTGTTCCACGAGGGAGGACAACTATATACCTCAATTATTTTATATTTCTTTAATAAATAGCCCTCTATATACATTATAAGATATATTATATTGATTGTCTCCATAACGCAAATTAAATGGTTGGCTCACAATAAAATAGGATTCATACCAATAGGTTGTTAGTTCAATTTCTTGTCTTGTGCAGTGAGATAAAGTCTTCACCTGTAATTTATTTTTTTTGTCGAAATCAATGACATAAACGGCAGATGATCGCGCAAAGACGATAATTTCAAAATATATTATATTGATTAATTCATAATATTAATTAATTATATAAATATATTCAAAATTTATCCAATCGGGTGGCGGCGCGCTGCTTCTAGAACTAATTCCAAACCCGTTTCATCTCATTCGCCTTTGCCTTTGCCTTTAAATTTTGCCTTTGGGAAATTCTATCTGCATCCCCTAAAATTGCTCTTCACAACCCACATCTCACCAAATCTTTCAATAATTTTAAAATACCTATTTTACCCTCACAGCCCACTCTCTCCTTCGATCACCTCTGATCACCAGTCATCGCCTCATGTTTCTCTTTCTCTCCTGCACCATATACACACATACACACACAAATACATACATATATATAAACAGATACATATAATAGGGTATGGAGCATTTCTTGGTGCATCAGTAGGCTTGCTTCTAGGGAGCAAGGCCTTCAAGGAAGGAGTGTACGTGGGATTAAGTGGGAGGAGACTCTTACAAGCATGTAAGATAAATATATAAATATAAATATATATATATAATATGCCTAAAGTTTATTAATAATTTTAATTATAAACTTGGGTCATTTTAATTAACTGTACGTTGTTGGGTTCCCAGAAGTATAACGAAAATATGGCAGGAACATGGAATGGAGAGTGCGTACGGGCCATGGAACCCAGCAGTCGGGGCAATTGGGAACCTAGGGTTCCCCGACTCTGGGTTCCGCGGCCGCGGCCATACGTGTTTTTGTGTGTGTATATATATATAGGTATGTTTGTGTGTGTATATATATATATATATTTGTGTGTGTGAGCAGGGGCGGAGCCAGCATAGGCCCAGTGCAGGCCATGGCCTTCACTGGGCCTTGGCCCGCCATTAAGTTGGCCTGCACTGAAGCCTGCCCTAAATTTATTTCTTTAAGTTGCCATTAAGTTGGCCTGTACTGAGGCCTGTCCTAAAATCTTTATCATATGTTAATAAGGAGAAATTAAATAAATTATATTAATTTTTAATATATTTATATTATTTATTTATTTTTTTAATAAATTTTGCCCTCACTGAAATATTTTCTCGCTCCGCCCCTGTGTGTGAGTTGGTCATGGCCGACTCAATAATGGCGTGTGTGTATATATATGTAGGTGTTTGTGAGTGTGTATATATATATATATATATATATATATATATTTGTGTGTGGGTCGGCCATGGCCTGCTCTAACACTCCTGATTTTAAAATAATTAATTTTGGGGTTGATATGTAATTTTTATTATATAATTAATTATATAAATTATAAATGTATAATATATATATATATATATATTGATTTATATAGATGGCGGTGTGCGTGCTTGGAGGCCAAGCATCCTATCAGATTTTTTGTTCTCTCATTAGGGAGTTTGGCTGAGTGAAGCAAATAGGCAGGGAGCTTGAGGCAGGGACCAGATGCACGAGAAAGAGAGAGAGAGAGAGAGAGAGAGAGAGAGAGAGAGAGAGAGTTGAGGCTGAGAGAGTAAGAGCAGAGGAGAGAGTGATCGGCCAAGGCAGCGATGGCAGCCATGGAAGCCGACCTGAAGCAGCGTGGCCGACGATGAGGTAGCAGCGACGAAGCAACAGCAGCCGACGGTGGTCTCTGCGGTTGTAGCGGCGGCACAGGAGGCCGGCTTGGCCGGCGTCGGTGGCTGGAGCAGCCATGGCAATCGCGCACAGGCTGGTTGTGCGCAGCAACTACTGGCCATGGGTTGCTGCGACGGAAGTGGTCGGTGATGGCGGCCGTGATGCAGTCGGAGGCAGTTGGCGGTGGCGGAGCTGGCAGGCGGCAGCAGCGGTGGTCAGCGGCGGCCATGCGCGGGTGCAGATGCGACACTGTGCGCATGTGCAGAAGGAAAAAGTTGGTGGAGAAGAAATAAAGAAGAAAGGAAAAAAAGAAATAAAAGAAATATGAGAAAATAACTAGAAAAAAATTGAAAAAAATTCGAGAAGTTAATTTGGGGTCAAGGAACGTGCCAAAGGCTGAGAAATAAGAATTCGAGTATGAGATGCCAGTTTAGAAGGCAATGCCAGGTGGATGTTTTCCCGATTTCTTCTCCGAATTAATTGAGGTAAGGTTCAATATGGTTTGCGTGTAAATTTATTTTGGCATGACTTATATTAGACTGTGGGAGAAGTGTCTAGACATAAGGTTATAGATTTGGGCCGTGTGAGTCTTGAGATAGAGTCCTAAATGAAATCAGTAGAGCCACCAAAATCTAGATTAGGGTGAGGTGGACAAGCCTGTATGAATGATACACTTCACATTATTCTATGATTGTCATGCATTTTAATTTACTACAATTCATATTATCCTTACTGAGTCCCCGAACTCACCCTTATATTTTTCCACTAACCCAGCAGGTGGTTCGGGATCCGAGAAGGGAAAAACGGTGTTGACTGAGGAGCCACTAGTGGACAATGATCGTTGATAGTGAGGGTGTAAGATAACCCCTATGTTAATAATGTCATGTATCTATTGTGTGTTAATCATGGAAGACAGTTATGGTTAAACTAGAAGTGAACTGAAGTCAAGTTAAGGTTCTCGCTATGAGTAAACTCAGTGAGTGTAGGGAACTTGTACCGGTCGACTACGCCGGAATCTGATATATGTATAAATATGTTTAACTGTTGGGACTTTATTATACATGCTGGTATTTGTTTATTTGATATTGGATATATACTCCAAGGGTTTAATCAGGTACGAGACTCGAGTGAGTTTCTATTGCTTGTGCATTTTACTCCCGAGTTCTCGACTGTTTGAAAGCGGTGAAGCCTGGACCGACTTAGGGCGCCCATATTGTTTTAGTATTTTATCTTGGCAGGGGCATAACCGTCATTCGTAGCAAGTCGAGGTTTTATTGTGAGTTATGGTGACTCTCGGTAATGGGGCTCGAGGCATCACACCGACCCAGCAATGGCGTGTGTGTATATATATGCAAGTATGTGTATATATATGTGTGTGTTTGTATATGTATATATATGTGTGTGTGGGTTGACCCAACAATGACGTGTGTATATATGTGTACGTGTTTGTATGTGTATGTATATATGGTGTGAGAGCGAAAAAGAGACGTGAGGTGGCGGCCGATGATTAGGGGTGATCGAAGGAAAAAGTGGGTTGTGGAGATAAAATAAATATTTTAAAATTATTAGAGAATTTGATGCGCGTGTGGGATATGAAAAGCAATTTTATAGGCTAGCGGTAGAATTTCCCTTTGCCTTTTGGCCGTACAAATTCTGCTACTCACCAATTATTTAAATCTCACCAATACAATACAATACAACACAACAGCTAGCTAACAGAGGCCATGAGAATTTAAAATATCAAAAGTAAATTACATAAAAATTATTTAAATCTTAGAATGTCTTTAACTGAAATTTACAAAATAGTTATATTAGCTTTTTCTTTTATTTTTCTTGTTATAGTTTCATAATTTCCCAGATATTTTTTTACTTTTTATTTTCAATTTTTTTATTTAAAAACGAGAACTTAATATGTTATTAAACAACAAATATTTATTTTTTATTTTAATTTTCTTTCAATCCTAACATCATTGTCAACAAGTTAAGGCAACGTAAAAGGTCACTAACTAACGACTCCTTCAACTCTCTCTCTCTCTCTCTATAACGACTCTTAGATCTAGAATTTAAAATACATAATAACTATATAATTTAGATACGAGAGATAATAAATTTACGTTAAAATCTAAGCAATCGCAAAGTAAAAATTGGTGACAACTTCAATGTAAAACATTGTTGATAATATATATATATATATATATATATTTCCATCGATGTTGGCTCGCCAATAGAGTAATCCGTATTTAAAACCATTGTGACTCCTGGGATTCTAAAAATTCATTAAATCAAGTGAGAGACTAAAATTTAAATTTAACAAGGAATAGAGAGAATGAAATTTTAAATTGTGACTAGAAAGGGTATTGTTGGTAAATAAAATGTTAAATGACATAATTATCCTAACGTCAATAATTGAAATGACAAAAAAGAACAATTATATCTGGACTGATTCTATCCAAATAGCAAGGTCCTAAGCCATATTCTCTACAAAATTCTCAAAAGAATTTTCAACTTTCAAAGAGTTATTTATTTGCACGTCTTAATTGAGAACCTCATGTAGGAGAGGTCTCCAAGAGACCTGTGAGTCTCCTGGGAATTCCTGCTTCTTCTCTCTTTTTCTTTTTATTTTTTTTATTGAAAGGTAAATGCATATAGAGTAAGAGAAATATACAAGTACTCTTGGCATGCCCAGGCAAAGGATCTCCAAGAGACCCTTCTGTTGAAAAAGTCTCTTTATTTTTTTTTTGGTTTCAAAGGTAGTGGCCCATGACGGATTTACGCGCGCGTGTGTAATTGAATGTCTATCCACGGTTACAAGCTGGATCTTAGCGAGGACAAGTGGGAGAAGGTGGAGACTATAGGCGATGAGATGTTCTGTCTGGGTGCATACGAATCGATTGCAGTTCTTCTGTCTCAAAGATCTCTCCCTCACCAACTCTCTGCCTTCCTTCTTCCCGATCCCTCTTCCCCTTCTCTAATCTTTCACTGTCTCGAATACCACTCACTGTGAACCACTAACCTCTTCGTGACCCCTCTGCCCTGTTATCTCTCCTTGTTCTCTGCTTGGCCAACACCTCTTCGACATCCGGCTAAGGCAAATTTGGCTTCCATTGGGAATAAAATGAGTCAAAGGTTATGGTTAGGTTAAAGCTTCGTTGCCATTGCTCTGCCATGTCATCGTCACTGCACCATCATTGTTTTTCTCCCTCACGAAGGCCAGCGTGCCGCCTCCAACAACTCTTATTCCAGCGATGAGTCCTTAAATAAATAAAGAAACAAGCAAGAAGGTCCTCTCGCTTAAATTGATCCCGATTCCCCTTTGGCTAGACCTCACACGAGGATCCTATTGCGAAGGATCCATCAACTTATTTTCTGAAGGCATTGTAGCGAAGTAGCATGCGTTAAAATAAATATAATAAGCTAACATCAAAATAATTTATATGTAAAATTTAAAATAATTTATCCAAAAAAAATAAAAAACAATAAATCTATCTGAAAAGTCCAAGATAAGATATTACACGACTTCTTTTAAAATAAATTTAATAAATACAATAAAAAAATACTTTGTCTAAATTACTTTTCATATCTCACTTTTTTCAATCTATATCTTAATTAACAAACACTATCCTAAAAAATATAAGAGCTTATACTAGTCTAATTATCTTACACAAATTTCAGCGTCACTTTTTTTACATTTTGTTATGTAAGTGGTGGTTGGGGGGATAATCTCGCATGTATATGCAACAACCTTTTATAAGAATGCATGCAATGTTTGAATTATAGTAGAGGGAATGAAGATCACAGCAAGAATGGCATATATGCGCTTATGTTTTCTTTTCAATAATCAAAGAAACACTGGGTGGGTTGTAACTGTTTCCCGACAGCTTGTAGGCATCAAATGGCCCCTCCCCGCCCCCGCCCCCCATCCCATCATCACTTTTTTTCATATAAAATTCCAAATTTAGCTGAAAGCACAGCCTTGTATACACCACAAAATGCCAAATGCAATGCGCAGAAGAAGATTAAGATTAATCAAGTTGGAGCTAAATAAATTCTACATAAGAACGATCATTCGATGGGCTCACTTGTAAGCTGCTTTGACAGCCTTCTCGGCCGCATCATCTAGATCCTCTGCTGTAACTAGAGCCAGTCCACTTTCCTGCAGAGTAGTATTTGACGGAAAAACATTAGCATCATCTGTTATATTACTTTTCCCTTATGTCAATATAACTCTTGGAGGCAGCCAACCGTATTTTTTTGGTAAGATTTTATGGAAAGCCAGTTTCGATTTACCTTAAGAATGCTTTTCCCTTGGTCGACATTTGTACCTTCAAGACGAACAACAACGGGCACTTTGAGTTGAACCTAAATTAAAGACGAAGCCCCATAGAGTGATTAGTACTTGTTCAACAACTAGAATGAGTACGAAAACTACTATAATTCTAGAAAATTCCACCATAATTTGCAATCTTTACTGTTTCTAGGTCCACCAGTTTTACGAATTCATACTATGACAGTCATATCTTAAATATATATGTAATGGAACAGGTGGAATAATTAAATAAGCCCATGAGTGCAAACAGATAATCTGATGAAAAATCACCTGTTTAGCAGCATTGACAATTCCACTTGCTATTATATCACATTTCATTATTCCTCCAAATATGTTCACCATGATTGCTTTCACCTTCTCATCAGATGTCAAAATTTTGAAAGCCTCAACAACCTGCTTCGTACAATATTTTTTTTTTTTTTAAGGTGAGCGGAGAGCAGAGAAAAGTGAGTAATTAGATCTGACAAAATATCAAGCATTCTTCATGGGAAAATAGCCAATTTTGCTTTTAACAAGAAACAGCAAAAAATTCCTGAATACACCCTTGCATTGTGCTTATTATGAAACATGGTTTTGTTTTGTGTGTGTACGTCTAGTATTACAATGACATAATAAAGGGCCACCTAGCATCATGTTAGTGAGAGAAACAAGCACCCTGCAATCAATAAGTTACCTGGCTTTCAGAAGCATTCCCACCAACATCTAGAAAGTTGGCAGGCGTTCCCCCATGCAACTTGATTATATCCATTGTAGCCATGGCCAACCCAGCACCATTCACCATGCAACCAATTTCTCCATCAAGACCAATATAATTCAGATCTGCTTTTGCCGCAGCAACCTGTCAAAGTGGATAGATGAAGAGTGAAAACAACTTAATGCAACAGGATAACACAAAAGAAGAGTTGCAACTATTAGTTTCTTATTTCTAGGATTAGCCAATCCTGTATCTAAATATGAATTTCCCAAAAAGCTACTCACTTCACCCATCTGTCAATAAATAAACAAAAGAAATAAGGATCGCCAAGATAACACTGAAGCTAATAGCTGGTCTTATACACCAAATCCAGTAGTGGTCTTTAAAACCAATTATCACTTCCACCCATTTTCAGTGCATAAAATATTATAGTCAGACCTCACGAGGATCCTCTTGTGTAGGATCACGAAGAGTAAATATCTCCTTTTGACGGTAAGCAGCATTATCATCAAAATTCAACTTTGCATCAGCAGCTACCAACTGATTGTCAGCAGTTTCTGCAATTGGGTTGATCTGTCCAAAATTGACAAGGTCTTGCAAATATAAATCATGGAAGTCAAAGACATGCTAACAAATATAATGCATGAAGTGGTCACGCAAATATAAGCTAATACTAACTTCCAACTGCGTGCAGTCACATTCGCAGAAAAGTTTGTATAATTTCTTCACTTGTTCTATTGCTGCATTTCTGTCAGCCACCTTGGGGGCCAATCCATCTACCACCTTGGCAGCATCTTCATCTGTAATCCCCTTGAAAACATCAATAGGTACCTAGGCAGCAGAAAACAGACAGACAATTAGTTGCACAAGTAAATGGAATATTATATGGAAACATTTTGATAAGCATGTTAGAACCTTTATGATCATATCAGGGAACTTCTCAGCAAGATCTTCAATACTAGTTCCTCCCTTCTGACAAGCAATTATAAGCTGGAGACAAAAAATGCCCAGAAGCACGTTACTTTAGAACATTAATTTCCAGGCAATAGAAAGGCAAAGTACACAACAAACAAGTTAATCAAACACATATAGTTACCAATAACATTCATTTCCAGGTGATAAAAGGAAAACTGTACAAAAACATCTGTCATGACCCTAGGGTTTGGCTAGGGTTTAGAAAGGGAATTGAGAAGAATTGGAGAGAGAGAGAGACCGGAATTGGAGGGAGAGACTGAGCAGAAATAGGGAGAATGGAGGAAAACAGGGGAGAACGAGACAGAATGTAAGAAAGATCTGAATTCAATATATTTTTCCACATACACTTCTCTACATACCATAGCCTATTTATAGGTTATTTAACTGAAAATAGATTCTAGAACAGCACCCATGTGCACTTCAACAGAATTAATAGCATCTCCTAACAAACAATTCTAACTAATTACAATCCCTCTAATTCCCATTGGGTCATGACAATTCCCTCTACTTGAAAGGTCTCTTGTCCCCAAGAAACTTATTACCATTGAGCCATTGTTATTCATCCGATCCCAACTTTCTCTATCGGTTTTATTCTTCTTTCCTTCTTTCTCCTTCTAGGCATTTTCCTCTTTTCTTTTACGTTCCTGATCTCTTGCTCTTCTTCTACTAGGACCAGCACCAGAAACTGGTCTGCTCTAGCTGAAAAGACAGCAAGACTGTCACATTGCTCGGGATCAAACATATTCATAACAGCAGTGAAGTATTTTCCTATTGGAATTGTCATCGTCATCTTGATGCCTGATTCAACCCAAGTTATGGACTCCTCAGCCCTCTCCAAAGCCAAGAGCAAGGGAGCAGTATGTCTATACCCTTCATTCTTGGGACCAGGCCTCTCAAGGTTCCCTTCCTCAATATTAGCCGATTCTTCAAATATTGGACTAGGCACCTGGGCTACTACAATGGCCTTTGCTTCCTCTATCAATTCATTGAATAATTCCTCTTTCTTCTCCTGTACCCTCTCAATAGGTACATGTTGATCTATTAGCTCTTCTGGGTTATTGACAACTGTAACCAAATTCATTTCAACGAATTTCTTTCCTAGTGGAACCTCAATAAAGTCTTCGGTAGCTGCCATTCCTTCTTTGTCATCCTGTGTTGTCTGCTTCAATTCAGGTCTTCCCTCATTCTTAGGACCTCCCTCTGCACCAATTTTGGAACCAAGCATTAGCTACATCATCTAAATAGGCTAGGCTACAGCCATATTAACCTTCTTTCTTTCTGTCACCCGGTATTGATAGAACACCTGATCCACCATATAGGCCTATCTCTTTCAAATGCGGGAATGTCCATCCCCGGGCCCGGGAGGTGTGGAGTGAGTTCCCCCAACTCCTCGTCCCAAGTTTTCCTCCCCTGCATCATCCATTCCTAATCTTAGAGACACAGCAGCCTTAGGAATACCACCTATCTGCTGGCTACTATTAGTATAACCTTTAGGCTGTAGTCCATGCTTATCATTGCAACTCCCATATCCAATCTGAATTAAGGAAGCAGAATATTCTTAGAGAAACATTCAGCTGGAATACTAACCTGAAATTTATATGAAAATGGGATCAAAAAGTTGTCCAGCTGTCTACTGAGCTCCTTGATTCCTTTTCTTGTTGCAGCACATGGTCCTTCAGCCATCTCCTCCGTTCAATTCCTTGAAAATTCACTGCTATAACAACCTCTTGCTTAGCTTCTAAGGATCTCTTCAGAAATTTATTCCAATACTAAAATTCAGCAACCTTAAATTCACAGAAGAACAGTTTCAGAAGATAACTTGTTCTAAGCAGCTTTGAAAATCTGCCCAACACTTCCCCTTCGCAGCACAACACTGAAACCAAAAGTTATGCTGCACAATTACTTCTGAAAATCGCTGATCTGTACAGCTTCAATCAGCTTTCCAGAAATGGCAGGCTTCTGCAGTTCGCCTGAGAATTTGTCACGCTCTCCGTCACAAGGCCGGAAACCGCCTCGCTCTGGTATTTCTGAAATCTGATAGCGGCCACAATGGGCTCCAATTGCTCAAATTCACTTCTCACCGATGTCACACTCTCTGCAAAGACTCACCTCCTCTCGAGTATGCTTCAAACTTAGCTCCAAAACATCCAACCTTGCCTCAAAAGGGACTGATTGTGATCAGCAATCTCCCGTGATCACCCATATCCGAATCACACAATGCAGCAACCTTGAAAACAGAGGTTCAATTAACAGCCTCTAGGAAACATAAAATCGATTACTGCTCTCAATTACAGCCGAGAATCAACTGGCTTCCTGAATCAATTGGTCTGGTCTGCCTTCAAATTCTAATCGACCTTGGATCTAACTTCAGCAATCCTGAATTAGCTGCTAAAATTACTAGAATCGTCCCGCAAGTCAGCCAACTCTGTTGAATTCGCTGGAATTACAAGAATCACTACCCGATCAATGTCATCACCTGTTGTGGTTTGACAATCCACACTTCCGAGTTGCAACCTAAGTCACAATGCAGTAGCCGAGAATTGGCTGCTATGAATCCACCTTCTAAGAATCTGCTTCACCTGCTAGATCCAATTCGCCTTCCTCAAAATCAAAATTCAGCGGTCCTCAGTTCACCTCACTCAACTGCACATGACCGCCTATGTCTGCAGTCACCATCGGAATCGCCTTCCGATCAAAACTGCAGCACACAGCCACGTACCGGTCAGAGACTTCACCGGTGTGGGTCGAAATTGCCTTCCAGTCAAGGCGGGCAGCACCCCACGGAACGCTGGTCGAAATCATCTTCTCCTCTGACTGCTTCGATCCTGTCACCTCCCCAATCTGGGTTGGAATCACCTTCTGATCAAAGTGAACAGCACATCGCTGAGCACCAGACGGGTTCGCCTTCAAATCTGAACGCAACAGAAACACAACCGAAGATGGTTCGGCTCTAATACCAAATGTCACAACGCTAGGGTTTAGAAAGGGAATTGAGAAGAATTCAAGAGAGAACAGACTGGGCAGAAATAGGGAGAATGGAAAAAAGCAGGGGAGAACGAGAGAGAATGTATGAGAGATCTGAATTCAATATATTTGTCCACATGCACTTCTCTACATACTATAGCCTATTTATAGACTGTTTAACTGAAAATAAATTCTAGAACAGCACCCCCGTGTACTTCAACAGAATTAATAGCATCCCCCAACAAACAATTGTAACTAATTACAGTATTGTCCCTCTAATTCCCATTGGGTCGTGACAACATCTAAAGCAAATCAAGTTGATGAACACCTATAGCTACCAATTAAAGAGAAAGATCTTCCATTGTTCATATGAAACAAGCAAAGTTATGCATAGACTATTTTTTCAAGTTAATCAACACCTAAAGCTACCAATCAAAGAGAAAATGTTTCCATTGTTCATATGAAATAAGCAAAAGTATGCAAAGACTATTTTTTATTTTTTATTTTTTATCCTTGGGTAATTGGTAATTGGAGAGAAAATCTTACCAACACCCCTTTTTTAAGGATGACCATTAAAACCTATACTCAACTAGGGATATGGACTTATCTCCCACCAAAATGTCCAAACACAGTCCTCTGACATGCAATTCCCAAACTAGGAAGTCTCAAGGGACATTCAAGGAATGAAAAGTTGAGATTTCTAAATAAACAACCATCTTGAAGAAAAAAATCAACATATTCTTGACCATTACCATCCTTCACTTTTTGACAAATGACAAATAAGGGTAAAATCAAGATATAAAATAAATTCTTGTTGAATCCTATCAAAACATATCACGAGAATGCTCATAGTTTGTAACACCAAATTCTACTAAATGCATCAACAGGTTTATTTTCAGTATCAGTACAGAGATGAAGAACAAAAGTGTAGTCTAGGAGAAATTTGACCAATTTAGCAAGATTAGAATTCAGTTTCCTTTGTGAATATGGTATCTTATGCCTGATGGTCAAATTATAGCACAAACTTTTTCAGTAACAAATAATACATCCTATGATGCAAAGTCATAACCAATAATAACACCACCAGTTCTATGTGATGTTAGCAACTCCCAGCAGCCCTCTTGACAGCTTGAAATAAGGAGCAATCCGTTGTATAAACTTAAAAATAAGGGATGTTTAAAGAAATTTTAAAAATTACAGGGTCACCATAAGAGCAGTTGGGCAAGTGATCTGAGGCAACTTCCCACAGGGTTTCTAGCAACAAAAAGGTATGGATTCAACTTTTGTCCCATGACTAGTGACTTAAGAGGTTTTGGTTCACTTGTACCTTAGTCTGATGAGACTGGGTTCAAATCACGGTTTAAAGTCATTGGAATTTTCTACCTTTCGGTTTCCCAACCAAAAGAGACTACTATGGTCACTTATTGATAGGATCACCAACTGCGTTACCCCTTACTATCCTCTGTTCATTCAGCAAAGAAAAAAATACATGGTCATTTTGTATCTCTTGATAAAGCAAAAAGCTGGGTGGAAGTTGAGCCAAAGACAGCAATAACCACAAAATAAATGTGCTGCCTTTTGAATTTTGAATAAACACCAGAGCAGGTGAAGCTAGTATTTAACAGAAAATTATGATACTCCCTGAGAGATGGTTCCACAAGCTTAATACAAACAAGGAAGAAAGCCTATACATAGATTTATAAAAGGCTCATAAGCTTGGTCTTCCAGCAAAAATATCAATGTAAGAAACCAATGGAAACTATTAGCCCTAGCATCTAAACATGAACCAACAACTGAAAAGAGGATACAAGATTCTAGTCTAGTTGAAATGAAACATAGAAATTCACTATATTGAAATCAATACACAAGAAAGTTAGTTCAGGTTCATACAGGGCCAGCAGCTTTGCGGTCAAGTGTGATAGCAAAGTACATCTCATTTACAAGTGACAACTTCTCGCACAAATAAACCTGCAAAAGGAAACTTAAACATTATTGAACAATAACAAGCCCCAACTAATGATGCAGAACAGTAACTAACAAAGGTATAACATTTAGTGCAAAAGATTATGATCCAGGCAAAATGCTAGCAGATAGAGAGTGAATGAGTGAGTGAGTTGTCATAGACCGAGGGTATGGTTGTAATTACAGGTGAGTAGTGGCATTGATGTAATAAATCAGTGAAGGAACAATTCAAAAGGCGTGCGCATGGGCAGAGTTCCTAACTGCCACGCCAAGTATTGTAATTCCTCTATAAATACAAGATAAGTCAAGGATGGGGAATTATGTGAGAATTATACCACAAATTTCTTTCCCTCTCATTTCTCTCTTCTCTAGCTCTATATCCTAATTTCTCCCTATCTTTCCCTCTCAATCTTTCCCGCCTTTGCCCGTTCTTCCAAATTTATGGAAGAATTCCTACTATCAAACCAAAACCTGACATTTGGTATCAGAGCCAGCGACCTGGTGGAGGGACGGCCGACGGTGCACATGCGAAGTAGATGGAGAATAGATTGGACGCGATAGAAGTAGGATTGCGACAGCACCAGGAGCAGGTGGATGACAGATTGGAGACATTGGAGTTGGGAATTCAGAACACTCAAGAGGAGATCCACCGGAGCAGATCGGAATACACGACCACATTGGATCGCACAATAAACGGAATCCTAGAAGAATTCGCTGGACTTAGCCAACAATTGACGACAGCTTTGAGCATGTTTGCTCGACAACCTAATGCCAATTTGTCAACTAATTTTCCTTCGAGGACAACATCAGCACCTATCCTGACTTCACCGGTGAACAGACCGCGACCTCAAGAGCCGAGGTGTGGAGGAGATCAAGCTGGCTTCGGAGAAAGAGTGAATCATCAATATTATGGAGGGATCAATCCACCCCATTCTGGTCCAAGAATGGAAATTCCAGCCTTTGATCAGGACAGGCCAAGGTGGTGGATACGTCGATGCAAATGGATGTTCGATCAATAGCAAATTGCTAATGTTGATAAGGTATGTATGGCTGCTTCCTATTTAGATGATGTGGCTAATGCATGGTTCCAAAATTGGAGCCATGGTAGGATGGATTTGAGTTGGCCAGAGTTTGTTAGCCAACTGTGCCTAAGGTTTGGGGAGAAGACCAAATATGATGTAATTGAGGAGTTTAACAAATTGAAATAGAATGGAACGGTGGAGGATTACCAAACTAGATTCGAGGAGTTGAGGTCCTTACTCTCATTGTCTCATCCCTACTTAGATGAGGAATATTTTGTTTCCAGTTTTATCAGTGGACTGGTGGAGTTAATCAGGCCAACAGTTAAGATGTTGTACCCCACAACTGTGGCACAAGCAGCCAAACAAGCTCGCCTACATGAGCTATCGATGGAGACCTTTGCTAGGAGACATAGACTATCGTCTAAAAGCAGTAAGAAGGGTCACACCTATGGGGGGTTTCACAAAGGTAATAATTCACAATGGCTGA
Source organism: Diospyros kaki (assembly GCA_036245055.1). NCBI lineage: Eukaryota > Viridiplantae > Streptophyta > Magnoliopsida > Ericales > Ebenaceae > Diospyros > Diospyros kaki. The sequence continues at coordinate 26,142,743 of BSEG01000002.1, forward strand.
GAGGAGGACCCACAAGTAAGGTCAATCAACCTACTATACAGCCAAGGAACCTATCAGTGGACCAAAAGAGACAGTTAAGGCTATGTTTTGTTGCGGAGACAAATATGGACAGGGACACCAATGTAAAAAACTCCGCCTTACTATGGAAGGACAGGAGGAAGAAGAAGAGGAGGAAGCTGGGACAGAAAGAAATGAAGAGGTTCTTGAGGGGAACGAAGGGGGTGAAATTTCCATGCATGCCTTGCAAGGCCAAGTAGCGAGTAGGTGTCATGACCCAAGTAGTAATTAAAGGACAATATAGTAATAGTATTATAATAATAGTTATGAGATATTTTAGAAGCACATGGGGCGCATGTGCTAGGCCACTATTGAGCTTGTAATGCCTATATAAGGCTACTACTATTGGTTTGTTGGGGTATGCTGAAAAATTATGGAATTGAAATTCTAATTTCTTCTCTCTACCATTCTTCCTCTCTCTTCTGTTCTTCTATCTCTCCCTCATTTCTCTCTACATCATTCCCCCATTTCTATCCAAATATCCCTCTTAGCTTTCTGTCCCTAATCCTAAGCCTCTTGGATCACTTAGAATGCCAATTTCAGCCCGTTATGAACCCTAGGTTCATGACAAATGGTATCAAAGCACCGTTCCTTGGTTTTTAATGTCCGACGGCTCCTTTGTGATTGATTTCCGACAATCTAGGCCGCAATCTTTAGCGACCCAGGCTAGTTCAAGGAGCTACCATCTACCGGTGGTCCTTGGCCAACCATTAAGATTGTAGTGAGTAAGGAGTCGATTCTTTATGTTGATTGGAAATTATAGTCGAATTGAATTAGAAGATTTCTAGTCGTAGAATCCACTGCAACTGGCTCTTCCAAACTCTGAAGCAGACTCAAGGCCAGGAGATTCGGAATTGGAAGTGTTGTCGATTTTTGGAGGCGAAGCCGACAGTGAAATTCGGTTGTGAAACTCAAGCGTGTTGCCAACTTCTGGAGGCAACTTCGAAGGACGATCAGGTTAGTGAATTTTCAGATCCGACTGTGATAGAGGAGGTGAGATACGGCCACGATTCTAGGCAACCCAAGCAAATTCAAGGAGTTATCTGCTAGTGGTCCTCAGCCCAGAAGGTTGTGATTGGAGGGGTGACCAAAGGTGAAGTGGACGACCCAAAGGGTTGCGACTGTCCAAGGTGAGTGTGAGTCCGTCGAAGGTGAAGCGGACGGCATAGAGGGCTGCAACCAAACCGAAAGACCATTCCGACCCAGACTGATAAGCTTCCTACAGGTGCAGCTTGATCGAGAATTCCGTTTGAAATTCTGTGGGTGTGGTCGCTAGATCCGAACGCACAGTGGTGCTGCGATTTTTGGGTCGAGAAGCAATTCTGACCGTACGGATGAAGCGAGCTGCCCACCGTGATCGGAAAGGAATTCCAACCATTCTGTAAGAGTCAACCCAAAGAGAATCGGTCTCATAACCAACGATTGAAGCAACGAGAATCAATTCTCATCAGTCGATTTTCTGGAAGGGTGAACAATCCGACAATATAAGTCGCAACTGTCGTGACTTAGGCGAAACCTACAAGTTGAATTCGGCTGAGATCTTTAGTGATTCAGAGCAGCAGAGTTGATTAATTTGATAGGCAATTCATAGCAGCGATTCAGTGCAACGGATTCAAGGTTGCTGAATTAAGATCGATTCTTAATTAGGCAAAGGCAAAGCAGCTATTTTGGAGTCAATTGATTTTCTGGAGGCTGTTTATCCTTTGCGTTAGTCAGCTTTAATTGGCAACTCAGTTGCAGATCAGAGTGGCGCAGCGAATTCGGCAGATTCCATGTGAGAAGTGGACTCTTCCAGCTTATCCAGCTCGTTGGTTGTTGGTGCTTGAGGCTATGAGCAAAGGGAAACAAAGGTTAATTTTGGATTTGAATTTTGAGTTAACTTGTTTGAAAAAGAGCAATATGTATATAGCTCCTTGGTCTTCAAAGTATGTTGTTGGTGAAAAGGCAACCAAGGAGAGCAGTGCATATATGAGACCATTAGAGTCTCAATTGCAACAGAAGAATGCTGCATTTTTCAGTGGAAAATTTTGCTCATGAACCCATGGAAAGCAGTGGAAGCATGAGGCAATTGGGGCCTCAATGGCAGCCAACGAAGGCTGCATTTTCAATGGGGTATCCTACTCGTGAAGCTAGGGGCGGCAGCACATACATGAAGCAAAATGCTTCATTTTTAGGTGGAATGGAGCCTCTATGGCAGCCAAAGAAGGCTACATTTTCAATTGACCAGAAGCATCAAACATGGAGAAAAGATTTTGAGAAGGAGATCAGCCAAGTTGACAAGGAAACAAGAAGTGTAATACATGAAGAGTGCAAGAAATTCGGTCAAATGTTCCGCGAGAAGCTACAAGAGTTTGCAATGATACTGATTAAGAAGTATCATTACAACTTTCCAGCATAATACTTTGATGATTATCACGGAAGTTTTAACAAAGAGGAATTCCTAAAAATGGAGCAACAGGAGGAGAAGCTGAAAGAAAGAGCAAACAAGGAAGCAAGGAGCATTGATCATTTAATGGAAGAGTTGGAGCATGAATCAGAAATGAAGGAAAGGCAAAACCGGGAGCGTGGTGAACATTGCAGTGAAAATTCTGCCCCATCCAACCGAAATGATGAGCTGCCAGATGATTTTAAACCAGATGGGAAGCTTGGATCAGTTGATAATGGAGATCTGCAAGCTACCAAGCTTAATGTTGGAAATTTGTCTCCTTAGGTGGATGAAAATTTAGTTATTAAACAAGCGATAAATCATGTTGGGACTAAAGAACCATTGGATGGAATTGAAGAAAACTTGTCAAGGGTAACTAATGATTCTGAAGAAGCAAAGAGAGGTTATAAAGATATCAGTTTAGGCCAAATTTTGCAAGAGAAAAAAGCTAAAAATTGTGTTGAGAATCAGTCTACAAGTCAGATTGATGATGAGAACTGCTATGAAGATGGCCTACTTGTAGCTGAAATATCTTCCAATGTTGTGAGGGTGTATAGAACTGATCCTAAAATGTGCCACAATGTTGCTGTAAATTTTGAGGTTGAGGAGCAACATCAATTGAAGGCTAAAGGACTGCAAGTTTCAGTTGTTGCCTATGACCAAAAGCAACTAAATTCAATGAAGGCACCAGATGAGGATATATTGACTAGATTTGGCATCATATTGGATCCTCAATCTATGGGTACAAGCTATCTTAATTTGTTAACTATCACCAACCCACGGGAAATGGTATGCCGCTCTTTGGAGGAAGATGCAACTTTGATTGCACTGATCATTATTTTTGTTTCAGCTGAGGAGAATCCAAGAACAAAGAAGAAGCGGCCTAGAAAGGGAATGATAAAAGAAAGAGCAACCAAGCTAGAGAGAGTTGGTATTGGTTGAGGAGCAATGGCTAAATTGTTGTAAGTTCTTGGGGACAAGAACTCTCTCAAGGAGAAGGGAATTGTCATGACCCAAGTAATAATTAAAGGGCAATATAGTAATAGTATTATAATAATAGTTAGGAGACATTTTAGAAGCACATGGGGTGCATGTGCTAGGCCACTATTGAGCTTGTAATGCCTATATAAGGCTACTGCTATTGGTTTGTTGGGGTATGCTGAAAAATTATGGAATTGAAATTCTAATTTCTTCTCTCTAACATTCTTCCTCTCTCGTTCTTCCTCCTCTCTCTTCTGTTCTTCTATCTCTCCCTCATTTCTCTCTACATCCTTCCCCCATTTCTGTCCAAATATCCCTCTAAACTTTTTGTCCTAATCCTAAGCCTCTTGAATCCCTCCGAATGCCAATTTCAGCTCGTCATGAACCCTAGGTTCATGACAGTAGGGTCATTAAGGTGAAAGGGTTGGTCCGAAAGAGGCATCTAGTCGTGCTGATCGATAATGGCATCACTCATAGCTTCCTGGATGAGACAACCGCCAACAGCCTACAGTGTGACCTATAAGAACCTCCCCCTCTATCAATTCTAATAGCCAATGGGACTAAAATGGTAAGTCAACTCAAGTGTAGGGGATTCAAGTGGCTAATGAGTGGGCATGAATTCTCGGCTGATTTGAGAATATTCAAGCTAGGAGGGTGTCATATTGTTTTAGGGGTAGATTGGATCAAGACAGTTAGCCCTTTGGTGTTTGATTTTAACACCCTGGAGGTTACCTTTAACTGGGAGGGCCAACAAGTGACTTTACATGGCAGCCAGGAGACTGGAAAATGTAAGGCCGTTTCAGGGAAAAGAATCCAGAAGTTGTTGGAACAGGGAAGTACAACCGTGGGACAACTACATTCAATTTACGCTGTGGACGTTGGGGTAAGGGCAATTGGACATCAAAAGCATGCCTCACACATGGACAGTCCCTTGAAAGCTGAGGACAGTAAGGTACATCCACTTAGACCCATTCATAATTTGTTAATGGAATTTGAGGATTTGTTTGCCACACCCCAAACCCTTCCACCCCCATCGAATCGTGGACCACTCCATTCACCTTAAGCCCAACAGTGAACCAGTAAACCTAAAAGCCTACCAATATTCTCCTATACAAAAGGCAGAAATAGAAAAACTTATAAGAGAAATGTTGTCCAGAAACCTGATACAACCAAGCCAAATCCCATATGCCTCACCAGTCCTCCTAGTCAAAAAAAAAAATGGCACTTAGAGGTTCTGTGTGGATTATAGACAGCTTAACTCATTAACCATCAAGAATCAATTCCTTATTCCCATTATTGAAGATCTATTGGACGAATTAACCGGAGCATCCATTTTTTCTAAGCTTAAGTTGACCTCCGGTAACCACCAAATTAGAATGAACCCGGTTGACTTTCCTAAAACCGCTTTTAAAACCCATCAAGGGCATTACGAATTCTTGGTAATGCCCTTTGGCCTAACCAATGCTCCCGCTACATTTCAAGCATCAATGAACCAAGTATTAAATTTGTATTTGCGTAAAGACCTTATCACGATCGGACACTACAGCCTTAGGTAAGCCATGTATTTTAAAGACTGAGTTCATCAATTTCCTCGCTACTTCAGTGGCTGTAAACGGATGAACCAACGTGAGGAAATGGCTGAATTTAGTCAGTTTGTCCACCACCACCAATAGAGTGTCAGCCCCCTCCGATTTTGATAATCCCTCGACAAAGTCTATTGAAATCAGTTCCCACGCTTTTGCACCGCTTTCCCAGGATGACAAGGCTACTTTAATTTCTTGGGGACAAGAAAGGTTTTAAGGGTAAGGAAAAGGGGGGGGGGGAAATTGTCATAGACCAAGGGCATGGTTGTAATTAGAGGTGAGTAGTGGCATTGATGTAATAAATCAATGAAGGAACAATTCAAAAGGCGCACACATGGGCAGAGTTCCTAATTGTCGCGCCAAGTATTGTAATTCCTCTATAAATACAAGATAAGTCGAGGATGGGGAATTATGTGAGGATTATACCACAACTTCCTTTTCTCATTTCTCAATTCTCTCTTCTCTAACTGTATATCCTAATTTCTCCCTATCTCTCCCTCTCAATCTTTCCCGCCTTTGCCCGTTCTTCCAAATTTACAGAAGAATTCATACTGTCAGACCAGAACTTGACATGAGTGTGTGTGTGTGTGTGCGCGTGCGTGCGTGTGTGAGAGAGAGAGAGAGAGAGGAATCATGATCCTAACAACAAAACCATAAACGGTATCAACTTAATATTCTGAAAGGTAAAGTAGTACATGATAGATCTACAGTACCAAGTCTCAGCATATATGAAACCAAATAGCTAAAATTCAGCCACTTCAAGATTTTCTCCAGTAACCTCCCTCATGATCAAGTACCAGGTGAAGTAACCAATACAAGTCAAACATTGTCATGAAAACATCAAAAGATACAACATATTGTTGACAACTGCTTCATACATACAGTAGTCTCATGTATAGAACATGAGACTACTGCAAAAACATGGTATGTGTAAAAGAAAAACAAACCTTGCTGACAATTTTTCCCTGAGGCCCAGTTTGTTTAGTAACAAGAATCTGCCCAAGCATCTTTCCTGCAAAAAATATCAAATATAAGCTAAAATAAATTGATGAATTTAGAAAAACAAAATCAATAAATCAGCTTAAAAGTTCGAAGCATAGTCTGCAATAGATGGAAGCTTAAGCAAATACATCCTGCCAATACCTTCAAATATCCTTAAGAGAATCAGAAGTCGACTTTGTATGGGTTGTTGCAGGCTTGTGAATCAACACCCAATCATTTACTAACCATGTTTGGGCAATTCAAATTACAAAATGAAACATTTTGTATAAAGAACCTAAAAACTTGCTCAAATTCCAGAAGGGAAAACTTCATGTACAGAATTCTAATGCACTAAAAATAAGGAATGTAAAACTACTCAAATTACTATCATGACCCAAGGACATAGTAGTAATTAGATAATAGATGAATTTTTTTAAGTTGAACTGTAACAGCCTCCAGCAGTATTGATTTGAATAATTGGCAGCCCTATTGCCACCAAACCTGGCAACCGGATCAGTATATAAGGCTGATCCAATATGATTCAAAAGACGACCATATCATTGAATAAAATCTGATTTTCAAACTCTCTCAATTTCCCTTTCTTTCTCTCGATTCTCCCTAATCTCTCACTGTTTCTGTCCTTCCCTAATTCGCTCTCATTTCTTCTGATCTATCTTGCCCAAATTCCTTTTGATTATCTCTTAACCCTAGATTGAACCCTAGGTAAGTGACAAATTGGTATCAGAGCCAACGATTCTCAGCTGTAATTCCGTCGATTTTAGTAGTGAATTCAGCTCAAGTCACAAAGAGCAGAGCACAACAATAATTGGCTCGGAATTGAAGCAGTTTCAATTGATCAAAAATTCTTAAGAATGGGCAAGGACTCCAACTGTAATTCCGAGACAAGGACTACATTCGCTTTCAGAGGCGATTCCTAGCAGAAACTCTAACCGCTGATTCAACATAAACTATCAATTTGGTATCGAGCAGTGATCTTTCCGCGTTCCAAATCTAAGTCAGAAGGAAGCAAGGATTGATCAAAACCAAGAGGAGCCAGTGAATCTCGACTCAAAATTGTGACATGAAGTGAGTGATTCTCAGAGCCAGTCAAGTCGCAGGAGGCGATTCAGGAAGCTGAACTAGGGGCGACTTTCAAGCTATTGATTTCTCAAATCCGACCACGACAGAGGAGGTGATGATTGAATTTTGGATGTGTTGCACAAATTTCAAAGGTGAAGCAGGAGGATTGGCTCTCGGCTTGTGAAATCAGGGAAGTGTTGTTGACTTTTGGAGGCAAGCAAGCCAAGCATTCCCAACAGTAATTCCAACACATATAGGATTGTTACAACAGGCGAAACAAAAGGTGATTTCAGCTGAGTTTTCCAACGCTCCTTGGCCATTGTGGATTTTGATAATTTGGTTTGGAATTGAAAGCCAATGTTGAGGTAGGCAGATTCCATGAAGTGAGGTCTTAGAACTGGAGGATTGTTGAGTTGTCATGACCACAATCAATGGTGAACAATTGCATGGAACTGAGAAGAAAAATTCAGAGCAAGTTTTCGGCTAAAGCCTCTTTCAAGCAATCAATCCACCATGTCCGACGGCACCCAAATGAAGCAAGTGGAATCGTAGTTGCAGCAAGTCACAGCAACGGTGGCAGAGCTGCAGAATCACATGGGATCCATGGAGGATATGATTGGATCGATGGTAGACAGGAAGTTGGATGTGTTGCGGAGAGATTGCACGAGGATATGCACAATCATCATATACGGGAAGAGATGCGGGAGCAGAGCAGCCCGTTGCGCGATCAAATGCAGCAATTCATGCTCATGTTTTCTAGCCAAAATCAGGTAAGAATCTCTCCGGATTTCCCCCTAGAGATAGGCTGGAACCAAAATGTCAAGCCCTTGAATTAGGGCTGGCAAACCGATAATTCAAAATGCAAGAACAAGAGAAAGAGAGAGAGATAGAGAGAAAGAAAGAGAGAGAGAACAAGAGGGAGGAAGAGATGCTCGGTATTATTCATTCGATAATCCTTCCCATAATGCCGTAGGTCCCTATATAGAGAACCTCTAGCCAATTCAACAGTTATTTCCCCTTCTAACTACTTAGCCCAACAACTAGCCGTTACAACAAATTCTTGCCTACTAACCACCCGCCCTATTTAGTTAGACCCCCAACGGTTTACAAGGTTAGTTCCACCCCAATTACAGTACTGCCCCTAGGGTCGTAACACAAAACTTCTAGGAATTGAAACCAACAATCAGAAAGCTGAATCATTGGAGTTTGAAGTGGATCCGACCACAGGGGAAGAAAGTGTGGGTGAGAGGCAATAGGAGACACAAGTTACACCCCATCAATCCGGCTTTCTGATGCCAAAACTAGAATTGCCTCTATTTGATGGGCAAAAGCCTAGATGGTGGGTAAGGCGATGTGAGAAATTGTTCAGCATCCATCAAGTGCCCAATAACCAAAGGGTTACCCTGCCATCTGCCTACCTAAACGATGTTGGAGATATGTGGTTCCAAGGATGACCTAGAGTTAGGGATGGTTGCAATTGGAATGAATTTGTTACAGGTTTGTGTGAGTGGTTTGGAGATTGTAGCATGATGGATATAGTAAAAGAATTTAACAAGTTGAGACAGGATGGAACAGTGCAAGAATATCAGCTCAGATTCGAGGAGTTAAAGTCACTTATGTTGTGTCGTAACCCATACATGACAAAGGAGTAGTTTGTATCAAGTTTTGTTAGTGGCCTGAGCGATGAGCTTTGGCCAACGATGAAGATGTTGAAGCCTAAGACAGTGCAGGAAGCAACTAAGAGAGCTTCATTGCAAGAGTCATCGGTGGAAGCCCTTATGACAAAACACCAACTCCTAACCGAAATTCATCCTGCAAATAGTTCGCAACTGGAAGGAAATCCCGGTCATAGGATTTATGCTAACCCTAATTCAGCCAAGTCTCTTTTGGTGGAACAAAGTGTCAAGTCTCGAGTCTGAGACTTGGGCAATTCTGGAAGAGCCAAGGATTTTAAGAAAGAGAAAGGGAGGGAGAATTTGAATTAGAGGGAAAGAGAAGAGAGGGAAAAATCTGAATGTATTCATTGATAGATCCCATCCTCATATACACTGCCTTTTATAGGCTAACCCTCTTGGTTGTTATTGTAATCGATTGCCTACAAGTGGCCTAGGCGGAACCTCCAATCACATGCTACTTTCGGTTATTACAGCTATAGTTATGCATCTATAGGTTTATTACACTTATGCCATTAGGCTTGTGACAATCCCTGCCCCTTAAAATCTTCCTTGTCCCCAAGGAAGGTGAGTAATTGAGCATCTCGTGGGAAGTGGTTCAGCAGCTGGGGTAGGTATTCCCAAGTGGTATTCTCAGGGTGCCGATTGGACCACTGGACCAGCACTTGGATGAGGGGTAAGGGGCCCTAATGGACTACCCGTCTGTCGATGATAGCTAGTGGTTCCCCTGCTCCGTCGGCCTCTTCAGCGGTAGGAGGCAGTTCTGAGCTAACAGTAGCATTAGGCTCGATGCACTTCTTCAGGAGAGAGACATGAAATACGTGATGGCATTCCACGTTGGGAGGTAACTGCAGCTTGTAAGCGACTTGACCCACCCGTTCCAAAATGCGAAATGGTCCGAAGTACTTAGGACTGAGCTTGGTGGGGTTGGTAGCAAAGAAGGAGGGCTGTAGGAAGCGTCGGACCTTTAGAAAGACCTAATCGCCTACTTTGAAGTTTCGATCAATTCGTCTGTGGTCTGCGACCTGCTTCATCCTGTTGTTAGCGACAACCAACTCTTGTTTGAGTAATGAGAGCATCTCCTGCCTATCTTGCAAATATTCTGTTGCGTTAGTTCAAGCCCCGTTGATACCAGTCATGGCAGGCATTACAGGTGTCTTGTATCCGAATAGAGACTCAAAAGGGGTCTTCTTGATAGTGATGTGGTAAGTTGTATTGTACCACCACTGAGCTAAGGATAGCCACTTACCCCAACTCTTAGGCCATGCAAAACACATACATAGCAAGTAAGATTCCAAGCACTGGTTGACTCTTTCGGTCTGCCCATCTGACTCAGGATGGTATACTGATGACATATGTAGACTTACCCCTAGGTTCTTGAACAGTTCTTGCCAAAAGTGACTGGTGAATATTTTGTCTCGATCCGAGACAATGGATTTAGGTAGTCCATGCAATTTGACCACTGCATCAATGAATACTCGAGCAATTTTATGGGTTGTGAATGGATGTGTGAGGCCAATGAAGTGAGCAAATTTGGTCAGCCTTTCAACCACCACTAGGATCGCATTTCAGCCTTCTGACTTGGGTAGACCCTCGATAAAATCCATGGATATCTCCTCCCATGCCTGATTCGGTATAGCCAGTGGCTGTAAAAATCCTATATGAGCCACTTGTTCGTGTTTGCAGCGTTGGCATGTCATGCAAACTACCACAAACTCCAGAACTTCTTTTTTGAGGCCTGGCCAAAAGAACATCTGTCGAACCCGGTAATAAGTAGCTCTAACCCCTGAGTGCCCGCCTAATGGAGAACTATGTAATGCCTATAAGATTTTGGATTTTGGTTCCTTGTCATCCCCCACGACTAATCTGTCTTTAAACCTGAGTAGGCCATTAGACATAGAATACCCTTGTTCATTGGCATGCCAGACTGCCAACTGAGTTTGGAGGGATTTAATCCATTCGGACTTTGCATAGCTTTCAGTAACTTCCTTAACCCAATCAGACACTACTACAGTAATGGCCTTACATTCCCCTTCTTCTGATCTTCGTGACAAAGCATCTGTCACAATGTTCTCCTTCCCCTTTTTATACTGTATCACATAATTCAAGCCTAGCAATTTTGATATCCCCTTTCTTTGTAGGTGTGTATGCAACTTTTGTTGTAGAAGGTGTCTTAGGCTGTCATGGTCTATAAGTATTGTGAAGGGAGCTCCTTCCAAATAGTGTCTCCATTTGTCAATGGCTATGATCATGGCAAGCAATTCTTTTTCATACACACTCAGCCCCCGGTGCCAAGCAGCCAGTGCTTGGCTAATGTAGGCTAAGGGTCTTCCTTCTTGTACCAGCACTGCTCCTACCCCAATGCCGCATGCATCTATCTCCACCACAAAGGGCTTAGAGAAATCCGGTAATGCCAAAACCGGGGCTTGTGTCATTGCTTTTTTAAGGGTGTTGAAAGCATCTTCAGCCTGGGAATTCCATCTGAAATTGTCCTTCTTAAGTAACTCAGTCAATGGCTTACTGATCACTCCATAATTTTGTATAAATCTTCTATAATACCCTGTTAACCCAAGAAATCCCCTTAACTCCCTTATAGACAAAGGCTTAGGCCATTCCAACATTGCTGCAACTTTACTGGGGTCTGTACTGACTCCTTGGCCAGAGATGATATGCCCTAGATAATCCACCTCATTCTTTGCAAAGGAACACTTGGAGAGTTTAACAAACAGTTGATTAAATTTCAGGATTTCAAATGTGGTTTTGAGGTGGGATAGGTGTTGTTTGAGTTAGGGCTGTAAACTAAAATGTCATCAAAGAATACTAAAATAAATTTCCACAAGTATGGGGCAAATAGGTGGTTCATAAGGGCCTGAAAAGTGGTCGAGACATTGGTGAGTCCAAATAGCATCACCTGAAATTCATAGAGGCCTTGGTGTGTTCTGAAGGCTGTTTTATGGATGTCGGCAGGGTTCATCCTGATTTGATGATACCCTGCCCTCAGGTCTAATTTAGTAAAGATGGTAGCCCCATTTAATTCATCAAGTAAGTCTTCAATCAAGGGAATGGGAAATTTGTTTTTCATAGTAAGGTCATTTAGCTGTCTATAGCCTATGCAAAAGCGCCAGGTGTCGTCCTTTTTGATGAGAAGTACAGGAGATGCAAAGGGGCTTTGACTAGGTTAGATAATGGAAGCATGGAGCATGCTTCTGACCTGTTTTTCAATTTCAACCTTCTGGTTAGGGGGGTAACGGTAGGCTCGGGCGTTTACTGGCTCGGAGTTGGGTTTCGAAGGTATGGTATGGTTGAACAAGCAGTATGGGGGCAGGGTGTGTGGTTCCACAAATAATTCCTTGAATTCCATAAGCAATTGGCGTAATACAGTAGGAAAGGTTACCTTTGCAAAGAGGTCGGTGATTGAAGGGCCCTCTTGATCATCCTTCTCCATGGCTTGAATGGAGAACAGCTGGGATATCTGCCCTTTCCCTTTCATTAACAGCCTCTGTAACCTTTTTCCTGTGATCACCTTGCATTCCCCTGCCTCGAGACTCCTTTTTAGTGTCAGCTTCCTTCCCTTCAAATCCAGTGTGACTTCCAATTGGTTGAAGTCGAAAGTCAGAGGGCTAACTGTCCTTATCCAATCCACCCCAAGGATGATGTCACAGCCTCCTAGCTCCAAAATTCTCAGATCCGTAGAGAACTCTTCCCCTTGCACCAGCCATTTAAACCCCACACTCTTGTAGTTGTTGTACATTTTACTGTCGTTGGCTACAGTCACGGATAAGGGGGCAGTATTCACGAGAGTGCAAACTAATTCAGTGGCAGTTGCTTCATTGAGGAAGCTGTGGGTGCTGCCACTGTCAATCAGCACCATTATCCTCCTCTTGTCCACTCTTCCTCAATCTTAATGATTTGCCCTGCGTGTCCCCCTTTAAGTGCATGAAACGAAATTTCTCCTCCTTCATCTGTAGGATCATATTGGGGGGTCTCCTCCTTCGTTTCCTTAAGGTCTTCTTGCTCTTTCTCTAGTACTTTCTCCTCACCTCCTTCCATGTTCAGTAGTTGCCGTCTACATTGGTAGCAAAGACTATAAGGGTCTCCCACATTTGAAACATAACCTCATCTGCCTCCTCTACTCCATAGTGGAGTTTCTGATAGCCAAGGTTTGTTGACTTCCTCTTGGTGGACTTGTACTCCCTATCGCTCCTATCTCCCTAGCATGTCCACTAGGAGGTAAATTGATTAGTGGACCCGTACAAGAAGAGGCCCTATTCCTTTTGTAGATTGCTTCTAACGTCAATTCTTGTAACCTAGCTTTTTCTGCCGCCTGCCTAACTGTGGTTGGCATCATCATCTTCACCATTGATCTCAACTCATCCTTAAGCCCACTAATAAAGCTGGACACAAAATATTACTCAATAAGTGTTGGCCGAGCATTCCACATTAAGGCTTCTAACTCTTCGAACTTTTCCAAATACTCTATTACAGCCCCTTCCTGCCAAAGTTTATTGAATTCTTCTATCACATCTGCCATATTCTTTTCTCCAAATCGCCTACACAATTCTTCGACAAATTTGATCCATCTCACCCCAAGTCCTCTGTACCTGAACCATCCTTGAAACCAGGAATCAGCCGTATCATTAAGATAGGTTGTGGCCAGTGTAATTCGTTGTGACTCAGCCACATTATAGTATTGGAAGAAACGTTCACACCGGCGGATCCACCACCTTGGCCTTGTTCCATCAAACAATGGTATCTCCAGACTTGGGCATTAGTGTGTGAGTACCAGATTGTAAATGAAAATCTCTTACCTGAGGATCCGTCTCAATTCCTTGCACTCCTTCCGACTCCGCTTCTCTTGGAGGTCTAGAAAGTGTTCCAGATCCATTCAAGTTCAGTCCAGCTCCAGATCGCGGGGGAAATTCCGATGGCAAACGAAATTGTGGTAAGGACGACAGCATATTAAACATGTTATTGATCATTTAACCAAATTGATCCATTGTTTCTCTATGCCTCTCCAACTCATGTTGCATATCTTCGCGAGAAGTCACTAATTCCTCTCGCATTCCTTCTCATATTGTAGCCACATCTTCCCTACTTTGGATGATAGCTTCGTGTGTCTGCGACATTCCGAACTCCAGCGCTTCCATTCTCGTTTCCAATTGTTTGAGTCTCATCCCTTCTGCCATCTTCTGCTTCGCAATTCCTTCCACAAATACTGCCGAGGCCGCCAGCTCTGATACCAATTGTCAAATCTCGAGTATGAGACTTGGGCAATTCTAGAAGAGCCGAGGATTTTAAGAAAGAGAAAGGGAGGGAGAATTTGAATTAGAGGGAAAGAATTTAGAGAGGGAAAGATCCGAATGTATTCATTAATAGATCTCATCCTCATATACACTGTCTTTTATAGGTTAACCCTCTTGGTTGTTATTGTAACCGATTGCCTACAAGTGGCCTAGGCGGAACCGCTAATCACATGCTACTTTCGATTATTACAGCTATAGCTATGCATCTATAGGTTTATTACACTTATGCCATTAGGCTTGTGACACAAAGGAGACAGGCAGGGTTGTGCTACCGCTGTGGAGGATAGTTTAACCTAGGTCACAAGTGCAAGAAACAGTTACTATATATGAAAGGACTGAAAGATGGAAAAGAAGAAGAAGAGCAAGTCAAGATTGGGTGAAGAAGCAAAAGCAACTACAGCAAGTTCTTGGGGACAAGAACTCTCTCTAAGGGGGGGAAATTGTCATGATCCAAGAACATAGTAGTAATTAGATAACAGATGAATTTCTTTTAGTTGAATTGTAACAGCCTTCAGCTGTATTGATTTGAATAATTGGCAACCCTATTTGTGCCAAACCTAACAACCGGATCAGTATATAAGGCAGATCCAATCTGATTCAAAAGACAACCATATTATTGAATGAAATCTGATTTTCAAACTTTCTCAATTTCCCTCTCTTCCTATCGGTTCTCCCCAATCTCTCTCACTATTTCTGTCCTTCCCTAATTCCCTCCCATTTCTTCTGATCTATCTTCCCCAAATTCCTTCCAATTATCTCTTAAACCTTAGGTTGAACCCTAAGTACATGACAATTACAAAAGAAAACATCTGCCACAAAGAATTCTAACAAAACTAAAAACCATAATATTTAAAACATTACATCACCTACTGCTCAAAATATCAACATTTCAGAGGACACCAACTGCCAATCAAGTGAGGGTATTGCTAACTTGACCATAAAGTTCAGGAAGGATGAAAGGAAGAATACCAAAAGACTGCAAAATGCCAGGTACATGTAATCTCAACTAACCAATTTGTCACACAAACTAGTCAAGTTGGTAACTCAAGAAAAATAATGTGCGCCCCTAACAAGAAGCCATTATACAAATTCTTCCTACTTCTTAACTCACTTCATTATATACAATGGTTATTTAAACGAATTTTGATTTTGAGGCTTCTTAAGATCACCCAAACAAAAGTAGTAAATGGTGATGGCACTAGAACATGGCATCTTTTAAGTGTTTGCACCAAAATTAATAGTGTTCAATCATTATTAGACAATGAATTACATATAATTGTTGCAAGAATGTGAGCAAGTAAGAGACTCAGATGAAGGAAAATAAAGATTTTTAACAAATTTAAAATCAAAGCAATAACCAATTCCTGTAGCATTTGTGGAGACAGAGTAGTGTAGTCTTCCATACCAGCTATGTCTTCAACCTCATTGGCCTTAACTATGTGGACACCACCCTTAAGACCACTTTTGAAAGTTCCCAACCCCCGACCACCAGCAAGGATCTGACTTTTGACCACCAACTGCATCAGAATCAAAGCAACGAACTTATTTACCTTCCATTGCTTATTGTTTTCCACAAAATGTGAACCAACGAAAACAAGGAAGTTTACACTCAGAATATTTGTAGGAATACTTCTTGAAATTGGTTTTGATGGTGAAATGCTTTTATTAAAAGGCCCCAAAAGGTACCAGAAAAACAAATGGCTAAACACTTCTACTAATGTCTCTTCGTTTAAAGAGATTACAAAGTTCAAAAAGTAGTTCTGGAACTGGCCATCTGACTGTAAAAACTATAATCCTGCTCTTTATTTTAATGGAGTACTGCTCAAACTGATTATAAACTAAACAGAAAACTCTGCTTGAGATGTATGATCTCAGCACCTTCATTATTTAAAGGTTAAATGCACAAAATTTTAAGTAACATTTAAATTGGTGTAAAAATGCTAACAATTAACCTGAGTTATTCATGTTTCTGCAAAAACAAAAGAATGAAATAGCTTTGCGTGTAGTTTTGGTTCTTAAACCTGTTATGTGTCTCCATGTTCAGAGTCTTAGGATAATTGTTTCTCGAGATCTTGAAAATATGCCAATTCAAGGAACCAAGAAGCCTTATCAGTGTTCGAAAAATCGGCCTAGGCGGCCGCCTAGGCGCTGAGCGGCCACCTGCCACGGCGAATTAGGGCTAGTCGGCAGCCCTGTGCGCCATGCCCGACTAATCGGGCTGTGGCGCCGCCTAGGCGGACCAGGCGGCGCCTAACCGCCTGGGCGGCCGCCTGGGTCGCGCGCGACCTGGACCGCTTAGGTAGTGCGCGACTTGTTCCAACCTTATTTCCCCCTCTCATTCTCTATTTCCCCTCCTCTCTCTCTGGTTGTTCATCGCGGCTCCTCTCTCTCTCTCTCTCGCCATCGATCTCCTCTTGGTCGTTCGCCACCGCCACCGATCTCCTCTTGGTCATTCGCCACCGCCACCGATCTCTTCTTGGTCGTTCGCCCCACCACCATCGATCTCTTCTCTTGGTCCTGCTCTCTCGTTGCGGCCGACCTCACCTGTTGGTCGTTCTCTCTCTCGCCATCGATCTCTTCTCTTGGTATGTATCCAACTCCGCCAACGCAAACTTGCGTAGCAGCAACGCAAAGCTGCTCGTTGCTGCTTGCTTGCTTCAACAAGCAGCAGCAAGCTTGCGTTGCTGCTTGTGTTAGGTTGTTAGCGATTTTCAGATTTGATTTTTAGATTTTATCTTCCATATAATTTTGATTTTCAGTTTCAGATTTGTGTTAGGCTATTAGCAATGTTAAGTTCCTGTGTTAGGTTGTTAGCTTTGATTTTCAGATTTGTGTTAGGCTGTTAGCAATGATTTTCAGATTTGATTTTCAGATTTTGTCTTTCACATGATTTTCAGATTTGATTTTGTTCAGTTTAAGTAATGTCTGGAACGGGGAGTACGGAAGCATCGTCCGCTACCGCCTCAATTCTTAAAAGGAAGTCAAATGATGTGGGGTGGGAGTATGGGATGCTAATTGATCCCAAGAATATGGACAGAGTCAAATGCAAGTTATGTAGTAAGGTGATGTCTGGCGGTGTTTACGAGTTAAAGAACACATTGGCCACATTTCTGGAAATGTGTCTGCATGTCCAAAAGCTTCTCCAGATGATAGAGCCAAATGCAAGAATGCAATTGAGGAGGCAAGGAATAAAAAGAAGAATAAGAAAAAGGAAGAAGATCTGATGAGATCAACAGTCAATATTTCTGAAAAGGGGGAAGGGGATGGCGATGATGAATTGCAAGAATTAGGGAGTAATAACCCACCCCGCACACTTGGCCCTATGGATAAATTTGCAAGCTCCATCAGCCCTGAAGCTGGTTCAAGTGTAAAAATGACACAAAGACAACAAAATATCAATGAAGCACTCTTTAAAGAGAGGACACAGACAGTCCGTAAATATTGTGCTAGGTGGGTCTATGAGCATGGTATTCCTTTCAATGCCATTGATAATGACAGTTTCAAGTTGTTTGTTGAGGCAGTTGGTCAATTTGGGCCAGGCTTCAATCCTCCTAGTCAATACCAGTTGAGGGAAACGTTGCTAAAGGGGGAAGTTGACAGGATGAAAGGTTTGTTAAAGAAGCATGAAGAAGAGTGGGCAAGAAATGGGTGCTCCATTATGACAGATGCTTGGAGTGATAGAAAAAGAAGGAGCATCATGAACTTATGTGTTAATTCTAATGCAGGTACTGCTTTCCTTTCTTCTAAAGAATCTTCAGAGGAGGCACATACAAGTGAACTCATTTTTGAGTATGTGGACAAATGCATTGAGCAAGTTGGGCCACAAAATGTTGTCCAAGTGGTAACTGACAATGCTGCCAACAATATGGGAGCGGCAAAGTTATTGAAGGTGAAGAGACCCAATATCTTTTGGACATCATGTGCTACTCACACCATCAATTTAATGCTTGAAAGCATTGGAAAACTGCCAAGGTACAAAAAAGTCATTGATCAAGCCAAGAGTTTGACAATCTTTATTTATGCACATCATAAGACCTTATCCTTAATGAGGTCATTTACAAAGAAGAGGGATATAGTGAGACCGGGTGTCACTAGATTTGCTTCTTCTTTCCTTACTCTACAAAGTTTAATGGAGAAAAAGAGCCAATTGAGGGCAATGTTTACTAGCTCTGAGTGGGAGGAGTGCAAGTGGTCAAAGATTGTTAAAGGGAAAGCAGCTTATGCAACTGTGTTAAGCATTGCTTTCTGGAATGGTGTGACTATATGTCTTAAGGTTTTTGTACCTTTGGTGAAGGTGCTTCGAATTGTTGATGCAAATAAGAAGCCTTCTATGGACTTTTTATATAGAGAGATTAATCAAGCAAAAAAGGATATTAAGGAGGCCCTAAACAATCTTGAAAAGAACTATTTGCCTATTATGGAAATTATTGATGCAAGAGTGAAAGATAGGCTAGATAGTCCATTGCATTTTGCGGCTTATCTTTTGAATCCATATTATTTGTTCAAAGATATGGATATGCAATTTGATAATGAACTGATGGATGGGTTTTTTAATGCTGTGGAGATGTTTTTTTATGGTGATGATCGCATGCAAGGGCATATTTTAAATGTTGAGTTGCCAAAATATACTTGCAAAGAAGGAGTTTTTGGAAAGTCATGGGCAATTCAAGGGTGTGCAACAAATGATGATAATTATAACCCAGGTATAAAATTCCTTCCTTTAATCCTTAGGACTTTTTTTTTTTTTAGTTTCTATCGTATATTAGTTTAGTGTATAAATTTCAAATTTGTTTAACCTATGTAGTTAAATGGTGGATGACTTATGGAAATCAAACACCAAACTTGCAACGAATGGCGAGAAAGATCCTCTCGTTAACTAGTAGTTCATCCGGTTGTGAAAGAAATTGGAGTACTTTTGAAGGGGTTAGTGCATATTTTAAAGTGTTTTCAATATTTTAATCAATTAGTTATCTATCATTTATATTGAATTATTGATATTGCTTTCATTTTCTTCATGTAAATACATACAAAGAAAAGAAATAGACTAGATGTTAATCGATTGAACAATCTAGTCTTTGTCCAATTTAATGCAAAACTGATGAACAAGCAAAAAAGGGAGAATGAGAGGAATGTTGATGTGCTACTTGCTACTGATGCTAGTAATGCACAAGGATGGATCGTTGATGGAGAAGATGATGAAGAAATTGAGCCTGGTATGGGGTTCACTTGGGAAATGGTTGGTGAAGCTTCTGGAGCAGACGACATGCTTCAACCTCGAAGAAGTTCTAAGATGAGAGAACTTCATGAAGATGATTTTCAATCAGAAGAAGAAGATGAACAAGAGCATCATGAATTTGATTTTGAGTCTGATGAAGATCGTGTGCTAGAAGAATATGGAGAGGAAGAAGAAGAAATCCACTAAGATAACTAGATATTACTTAGATTCTTCATATATGTTTTAATGTTTATGTTGTATTATTGTTGTTTTTGTCATCTTGACCTCAGTACTAATCTACAACAGTTTGTTTTTAAAGTTTTTTAATGTTTAAATTCATTATTTCACTTATTATTCCAACTTTGGTTTACTTGATATCAAATTGCATCAAAAAATTTAAAAAAAAACACTATTTTCCAAGTCGCCGCCTAGGCCCCGCCTAGGCGCCCTAGGCGCTAGGCCCCAGTCGGGCGCCCGACTAGCGCCTAGCGCCTTTTAGAACACTGAGCCTTATAGAAGAGATGACCATAAATACAAATAATTGCTGAGCTAAAATCATGCAGCTGGCCCCATCTAATGAGATTAAGGTTTGATATGTTATTGTTGCTGTTAAGAAACCATGAAAGGTCATCTTCAGAATTTTCAATAACCATTTTCATACAAAATTGGGAATGTTTTTGTATGAGATCTCAGTGTTTTCATTTCCTTCGTTTCTATTATTTTTTGTTCCAACAAAAAGAAAAAATTGGAAGACACTGTCATTTTATTCTCATTTGCATTCTTGTATGGAAACAACTATTTTAAGGGGTGAAAACATTTTCTATTGTTTCCTAAAACTAGAGTATTTCAAAAATCATTGCAGAACCAATTTCACTTCACCAAGAATATTCTCTTCTCTGAGCGTTAATTCAAACTCAGAAAATACACCTCTGAAAAAACTAAAAAAATTAACCAAATGGCCCTGGTAATGGCAAATTTCCTTTGTTCACCTTTCCAAAACCAGTAAATTCAATAATAAAAATAACCAAAAAAATGAAACCGAGGATCCAATCCATATATCTTATGCAGTGCTGCTTGGCAACCAAACAAAAGGATAAGTTAATTGAGATTGAGAAAGCACATTGTTGGTCCTACGTGTAAGAATTTTATAACAATTACCTCACTTTGGTTGGGAAATACATCCTGAACCGCCTTCCTGACTTCTTCAACTGAAGAAACGGCTACGCCCTTGGGAACATTGATTCCATATTTGCCCATCAACTCAGCTCCCTGACATCGTGAGACATAAACCACCACTCATCACAACAAAAAAAAGAAAAAAAAAAACAACAATTTGACCGGACTGTAACATCTTTAATTTGTAAGTAATGAAATCTTGCGTGACTTGATTCTATAAAAAAGGACCAAAAGACATAAAAAAAAAAACATAAAACGAATGTTAAATGTTATTTGCAGTCAACACATATAGGCTACAACTATTTATTTGATGTGCCTTTCATTAACTGAAAAGAAAAATTGCCAGAGTTATGAGATTTATAATTCTTTCCTTTTTTTCTTCTCAAAGTCCTCGGTCATATGGGATGAGTCCGTGATCCCAAATAAAAGCTGCTCTATGTTTGCAGAAGCCTATGCTTGTAATACGAAAAAGAGAGGATAAAAACGGAAGAAGAACCTGATATTCGTGGATATTGAGACGGCGGAGTTGCTGCTGCTGCCATTTTCCGGCGACAGAGAGAGAGCGAGATGCGAGTTTGTTCAGTAATCCTCTCACCATTGTTCAGATCCTTCGGTGGAGATTCAAATGAAGAGGCCGAGAGAAGATCGAACAAAACCCTAGGAGAAGGAGAGAGTTCGCAAATCGAGGGAACGAGAGAGCTGTGTTCGGGAGGCAGGGAAGAGAAGACCGCGCCGGAAACAGAAAAAGCAGGCCCTATTGAATCCGTCCTTATTCTTTTTATCTTTTTTCCTTTGTACCCCCGCATTTTTTCTTTTCCCATTCCTGCACCCCATACTTTATAAAATATTCTCCTCCGACCACGCTTAAAGGTGAAAGTAACATATTTACCCTTTTTTTTTTTTTTTTTTTTTTTTTGAGGAGAGGAAAGTTTAAAATTCTTCTATTTTAATGAGCAACTAAATTGGCAGAAATTATACCTTTTTAGTGAAAATATAAAGGATGATTGACCGGTGAGAAGATTAAAGTTAATATAAAATTAAATTTTACATATATTTTGCTAACATAAAAAGTATGACTTTAGGTTAACATAATACAATTAGAACTTTGCTATTCAACTTAATTTTTGAAATGAATAATATTATTTCATAAATTAGTCTTGGTTATTAAGTTATCGGGGGAAAGTTAATTAGTTCGTCATGCCCCACTAGTATTAGAAACATAGTTTAATATTACTAAAAAGTAAAAATCATTTATATAATTTAAGAGGAAAAAGTTGTTTGCATTATTAACCTAAACAACAAGCATATAAAGAATGTTTAAGAATAATTCAAGAGATCAAACATTCTAATTATTATAACTTACCAATATTCGTTCTTTCTTAAAAAAAAAATAGATACATATTATTTTATAACAATTACTTGATGATTCTCAAACTTTACACTCAACTTTGTTGATATGGTTACTAATTTAAGTTTTAGAGGGTCTATGAGTGCCTAGCAATTTATCTCTACTTTGTGATTGCATCACAAATTACTCCTAGGAGCAATAATTACTCATAGATCAAATTGACAAAAACTAAAATTTAACAAATTATATTGGCCCAGAATTCTCAACCTATCACCAAAAGTATAATTATCCAAATCACTATAAACAAACATATTAAATAATATAATAAATTATTTTAAATTGCATGAAAGGTAATCTTTGTATTGATGATGGTTTATTCAATGTTTTCTCTCTCTTATTTGTTGTTAATATGATTTTATTTTTTCTTAATTCCTATTCAGATAAAAAGCTTCATAATTGGGTTATTCTTGTAACATATTTCTTTAAAGTGAAAATGGAATTTATTCTTTTTTTTTCCTTTCCATTCACCTAGATTTCTTTCCTCTCATTCATTTTGTCTAGATCCTTATTTTCTTTCGAAAATATAGAAAAATAATGATTTTCTTTGGTGGATCCCTCTTGTTCATATTTAATCTCATTCGTTTCTTAAGTTGTTTCTAGTTATACTTTGTTTTCTTCCTTACTTTTTGTTCTTTCTTTTGTTTTTAAGATTTCTTTCAATTTCTTAGTAAGACTTATTATTGTTGGAATACAACAATTAAAATTTATTTATTTCAAAGAAGCTTAGCAAAAAGTCAACAAGGCCAAGCAAAAGAACAAAGTCTACTTAGAGGAGGTCACCCAAAGAAGGTCATGCGAAATGATGGCTCCGGAATGAGAATGGTCTCGGGGTGTGAGAAGCAACAGAAGAGCTCTGAGAGAAGTTGTGCGAAAAGGTCTTTGCCTAGTTTGGGTTTTCTGATATGCAAGACAAAAAAGCTATCAGGAAACACGCGGGTGGCTGCACTCTCACCCTGCAATTAAAACACAAAACAAAACACAATAAAAATTTTATATATATTTTTTTATATTGGTGAGAGGTTTATACTCGTCAGTGTACGAGTGCAGTTGTAGTCCAAATTTAAATTTATATTTTCTAGATGAGTCCAGGTCGTCCACTGAGAGATTTATTTATGGCAAAAAAAAAAGAATGTCACAAACACACACACACATTTGGATGAATTGGAAACAGGAATTTGTTTTATGGATTTTCAAATAACAGGTGCTAGGAAATAAAGTAAGACAAAAATTAAATAAACGCTGAATGTGAGATTATGAAATTGGACGACACTTGAGTTAAGACAATTTCAGCACCAACCCGTTGATTCCCAATTTTTAGCAGAAGAGTTTAGCAATATTAATTTAATTTCAAATATGAAGGTTTGTTATTAAATGCAATTAGAGATGATGATAGTTCTAGTTTAAGCAATCCCCATACATGATATGTGAGATTCTAGTTTAAGCAACTACCATAAATCCAATTACAATTAATATACAAAACAACTAAATTAATCATCCGGGTTTGGGTATGATAGCGTTTTCAGTTCTAGTAACTCTCATACGTGGCATGAAAGCTCTAAGTTAGGCTTACGCTCCAATCCAAACCTAGTGATTTCTTAATTTAAAAATACACACTCATATTGAAATTTAAATTAATATCACTCATTTAAAGTGTAGCTTTCTTTGGGAATCATTGGCGTTGGACACTGTCCTTACCTTAACCCAAGATTGGGTTTAGCTACTCATCTTTATTTGTAAATTAATTAATAGGAATTTAAATGGCGTAATTTAAATGACAGAATTTAAATGACAGAAATTAAAATAGCATAAACTAACCAACCATTTAGGCGGTGAATATTTAAAAGACAAGAATTAAAATTGTAGAAATTTAAATGCATAAACTAACCGGCCATTTAGGCGGTGAATATTTAAATGACAAGAATTAAAATTGCAGAAATTTAAAGGCATAAATTAGCCGGTCATTTAGGCGGTGATTAATAAAGTAACAATAAATGACATAAGAATTTAAAAGAAGAAATAAATGAAGTAAGATCACAAGAGAAAATAATAAAGAAAAGGAGAAAGAACAAGAACAATTCTCAAAGAGAGAATTCTAAGGAAACAACTAAACTTTTATTCAAGAATAATAATCACACTTACAAATGCAATCAAGTAACCTATTTATAGGCCACAAGATGCAATACAAACCACACAATTTTCAATTATTCAACTAGACATAATTATATCTAATGGGCACTCACACACTTAAAGTTAAATGGATTTTAGCTATAATACACAATTAAAGTTAAATGGATTTTAGCTAAAATACATACCTAATAAAGCACTCATAAAGTTAAATGGATTTTAGCTATAACACACACTAATAATTAAATGGATTTTAACTAAAAAACACACCTAATAAAGCACTCACATAAAAAATAAAAATAGATTTCTATAAATTGATTTTTAATCTTCATTAGGATTAAAAATAATCCTTGGGCCTTCTTCAAATGATATCTTTCATGAGATGCTCAAGTTGGGTCTTAATTCTTCATGGGCTTTAATTTTGTCATGGACTTTAATTCTCCATGGGCTTGAATTCTTTTTTCTTCATGGACTTGAATTCTTTTTGGGCTTTGATTCTTCATGGGTCTCCAAGCCCACCTTCTTCATGCCTACAAATAAGTAATTAAATATTAGTAATAAATTATATTATATATATATATATATATTTATATGATATACTATATGGTATATTATAAACTTATATATTATATAGATAATCTATGCATGCATTTCATTGAGTATATATATGTATTATATTTACATGTTTATTATAATATATTATATATTATATATATAGATATATATTACACATAATTATTCAATTAAACCAATTTAAAATCAAAACGGGGGTTATAATTATAACAAAAATTTTACAAAATTAACCACTAATCAGCAGGGATTGTTGCTTCGTGGGCCTTCCAATACCTAAGTTAAATGTGGGTATTTTAGTGAAGGTTACAGATGCAATGTAGATGAGTGTTGAATGACATTTCTCGAATAGAGGAAAACCTTCATAAAAGTATGTGCCAAAGAATCAGGGAAAGGTCTCCGGGTTTAGAAAAAGAATCCGAAAGATAAAAAGTCAAAAGGTATTTATACCCCTCAAGGAATGGGGGTACGTGGTAGGCCAAAACAAGTAGCACACATGCACGAGGATATATGGCACGACCTTTCAGGTGAAGGTGTCGAGTTATCCCTGGGTTAGGCTTCAGAAGGACCTTGGTAAGAACATCATTCCTCCCGACAGGGTTTCTAGGAGGAATATGGCCCGAAAAATGACAGGCCATGTTGTGCGAAACAACACGGGTTGAGGCAGTAGGAAATGTGTCTCTCAAAGGGCTTCATAGATTAATAGGCCAAGCCTTTGGGAAACCTAGTCCCCAAAGGGTCTTTGAAAAATTGCCTAGATCTTTGGGGAAGCTAATCCTCAAAAAGTTTTCGAAAGGCTCCTAGATCTTCAGGGAAAAAGGCCTTTGAAGACCCTTCCAAAAAAAGGCATTCTCCGGGATATGAATTGACTTCTCTAAAGGAACGCCTCTGAAAACTCTTCGAAGGGAACCTCATAGAAAGTATGCTGCAACAAAAATAAATGATAGCATTATGCTTAAATAGCAGACACATATAATAAACAAGAGAATACTACATGGCTAAGTTATAAAAATTTTCAATTCTAACGTAAGGTACTTATTAGATCGGATAATTTAGTGAAATAGAAATAGGTGTATTATACTAATTTTCATTCAATATGCTTAAAAAGAGGAAATATTTTACCTAAAAAATAATTGTATTTTTCATCTTATTGTTTATGACACGGCTTGCAACAAGTCTTAGAAATTATTAATAAATTAATACACAAAACACATTAGTATTTTTCATTCAATGAAGAAATATTATAGCGATAATTGGCTTTATACCGATTTACCAAAAAAGAACTCATATTCGAATTTAAGGATTTTAAATCACAATGGACCCTGCTAAAAGAGGTTCTCTACATCTTTAATATCACAAATAAATAAATGATTGAGATTGATCTAGACCCCAAAACTTAATTGGATCACTGTAAATAGGGTTTTCTTAGTCTAATTAACTTGTCTTTCCCACCCCAATAATTTTAGTTAATGGTAGCTTATTTATAGAAAAATTATAACATTTTCACTTGACAACACTAATTCAGTTTTAATGTTTTGCTAAAAGGTTTATTTATGTTTAGCCATATATTAGGTTTTGATATTGAGGAGAAAATAATTTTGATGATGATAAGCAAAATTATATATTAGAGATAAAAGTTGATAAAATTATAATTGAGTAAGGCATAATAGCATTTGAGTACACATAGTTTTAATCAAGTACAAATTCTACGTTACTCAAGTAAAATATTAATCTAGACAATTAAGTCTTTGTACACATCATTTTAATCGAGTATAAAATTAATTATAATTGAGTATATCTTTGTACTATATCATGTAATCAAATAAAATATATCTTTACTCAAATAATAATCTTATTTGAAATAAGCAAGTGAGATAAATCGATTTCATTTAAGTATCCTTATTAGACAATCGAGTAAAATCCTATTGTATTCGATTAAATATGAACTTGTACTCGACTAAATATATTTTTATAATCAAGTATTTATAATAAGTCTCTGGAGTAGCAAGAGTAATCGAATACTCTAAGTTGTAATAGCATGAATGTCTAAACATACTCCAATAAATTTAAATTGTCAAAGTCTCTAAACCTTTGGTGTAATCGGTTGTTCAAATTTGTAATCGCGTAAATGTTAAAACATAATTAACTAAATTCATCAATGCAATCGAGTAATTATTACAAATCTTTATTTTAGAATTGTAATCGAATACAAATATTTTGTAATCAAGTAAAATCCAAAAATAGTTTATTACAAAATATATACACTCGAGTATTTGTCAAAATTAATCGAGTAAATTCTTGTTGTTTTTGAATTTATAACTGTTACAGAACATTTAATGCTCATAGTTTCTATTTTTCAATTCATGATTGGTTCATTAAATGTTGATTGGTCAATTTCAGACAATTTACACATTAAATATCTATTTCTCACCTCTTTGTGAGTTTGTATAAAGAGAAAAAATGACAATTACAAAGAAGATATTTTTTATTCAGTAAAATCCAGTTAAGCATTTAAGATTGAAGAAAAGACACATATACAAGAACCAAATAAAAGCTGAGATAAAACCGAGAAATAAAAAGCTATCTGCATTCTCAAAAGTTTATTTCAAGTGTACTTCATTCATACACATCTTTAGAAAGAAAAAGAGATATTGAACTTACCTTTTTTATCTTTTCATCTCTATAATCCAATATAAGTGATTGTATTATGTCATTATTTCATACATTCTCTTATATATCTTTTATCCACATTCATTTGTGGTTTGTAAAAAGATTATGCCTTATCTTTGCAAAATGCAGTGGTTGTGACCGATCTTATTAAAAGCCCTTTGTAAAAAAGCTTTGTAGCTGATCTTCTTACAAAAGCTACTCAACTAAGTTGGCTGACTAAATTATTGGTGAGAAGTCAAGGTAGTGGACTAGGTTACTAATCGAACCACTATAAAATTTATGTGTGCTGCATTCTTTAAGCATTCCTTCAGTTAAATTGAGAAAGTTTTTAAAGGTGAGGCTTAATTCACCCTTTCTCTTTTAAGCTAATTGTGATTTTCAATTTGCTTCTTGTGTGCCATGGATTTTTATTTTCGCTCTTTATGCACTGTTTACTCATAACTCAATCTTGACATTTTCATTGCAAGAAAAATAGTTTTCGGTTTTAGATTCCAAGGGCAAAAGTTTTCTTTTGAAATTTGAAATTTAAATGCATAAAGAACGATTGATAGAAATATTGTTCTCTCTTCACAATTTATATCTTGAAATGATCTTTATAGTTCAAAATCATCTAAAGTTGTTCTTTGTAAACACCATTTCCTTGCATGCCATCTTTCTTTGAAATAAGATAATATCTTTAAAATTGTTTTGATGCATAATTTTCTAAAATAGTAAAATTTTTAATACACTCAATTCACCCATTTATTGAGTAGATGCTCTTACATGATCTTTCAATTTATCATAACAACTCTCTTTGAATAAAATTTAATGAACTTATATTAGAACATCTTATTCTAATCCTATTGCCAAAATACAACAATTAAAATTTGTGATGTGGAGTCCACTCGAGCTCGGTGTCAGGTGAAGTTAGGTTGCCGTAAGAGAGGTCGCCTCAAGGGAGTTTGTCGTTAGGATGCTTGCCTTAAAGATTTCGCACTAGTTCTTTCGCCACAAGGCTTCGCCACTAGCTCTCGCCACAAGGTTTTGCCAAAAGACTTCACCACTAGCTCTTGCCACAAGTTTCTACTATAAGATTTCGCCATTGACTCTTTCGCCACAAGGTTTCGCCATTAGCTTTCACCACAAGGTTTTGCCACAAGGCCTCGCCACTAGCTCTCACCACAAGGCTTTGCCTTCGCCGCTAGATATCGCCGCAAGCTTTTGTCTTCGCCACGAGATTTCACTGCAAGGTTTTGCCTTCCCCGCTAGGTTCACCGCGAGCTTTCGCCTCCACTGCTAGGTCTCGCCGCAAGCTTTTGCCTTCACCACAAGGTCTCGCCGTAAGGTTTTGCCTTCGCCGCTAGGTCTTCCCGCAAGCTTTTGCCTTCGCCACGAGGTCTCGTTGTAAGGTTTTTCTTTCACCGCAAGGATTTGAACCTATTGATGCTCAGAAATTGGGTTAAAAGGCTCGTAGGAATCTTTCCTTGCGAAGACCCTCCGATGCTAAAGTCAGTCTAGAATCCCAATGTCTATTCACGAAAACAGTAAAGATGTATTCAAAATGTCTCAATTTTACCCCCGTTGGAAGTCTTCCTTAATGTCCTGTAACTGGGTATTTATAGGGCATGATTCTTAATGGTGGCTGGTCTTAACACGTGGTGATTGATGAGTGGGTCAAATTTATCAAAAGAATGAGGAGGTTGCTAAAAAATCGTCGTGAGGCAGCTCGACAGCTCGCGGCAAGCTGCTGCGAGGTTGGCCCTTGTGGCCAGCCTTGGCTCGCGGTAGGCTGCCACAAGCTAGCCTTCACGGCCAACCTGGCTATGTAGCTGGCCCTTGCGACCAGCCTTGCCGTAAGGCAGGGCCTCGCGGCCAGACTTGCCTCGCGGCAGGCTACCGTGAGCTAGCCCTTGCAACCAGCTTGGCTGCGAGGCTAGCCTTTGCGGCAAGCTGCTGCGAGGCTGGCCTTTGTGGCTAGCTCGCAACCCACTTTGCTGCGATGTTGGGCTTCAAGACCAGCTCCTACCGCGAGGCTGACCCTCGCGGCTAAACCTTTTTACTCTATTTTTGGGGGAAAATTCCTCATTTTTCCCCCTACCAATTTTTCATGGCACCACAATTGCCCCGCACTCTTCTGTTTTGTCTTTAGACAAAATTGAAGAGTAGAATATCAGTCAAAGAGTCAAGTCTAGCACTTAGACTCAATCAAGGGCTCCAGAATACCCGAAGATCTTACGACAGCCAAGGGCTTTGGTACCAAACTATCTCCGGGTAACCAGGTCCTCGAGGATAGGTTCCGTTGCAGGATTCTTGTCGGGTGTCCAAGTTTGCTGGGAGGCCTAGGCGTCGGATCAGCCAAGGAGTCGGGTTTAGCTTGGGAGCATAACACCGAACTCAGTCAAGAGGTCCTAGCGAGCCTGCGGGCATAGTCTTTGGAGTGTCTGGTGATACCAGGATGGATCATAGCGCACTGGCTATTGTGTTCTCCATGTCTATCTTTCGGGGTTAGTTTACCTAAGGGAATCTAGGTTTAGCCAGAGGTCCAGCGCGAGATTCCTACCAGACATCCGAGTTTGCCTAGAGACCTAGGCGCTAGATCGACCAAGGAGTTGGGTCTAGATAAAAAGACATAGCACCTAACTCAAGTGAGGGATCTAGGTGAGTCTGCGGTCACAAGCATCGGATGTTCTGGTAATCCTGGGCTAACTCGTGGTCATAGACACCATATTGCAACTGGGTGACTCAATTCCGATAAGTGAGATCATGACAGAACTATCATATGGTTGTTATCTCTTGATGCCTTCCCTGGGCCAGTTTACCTTAGGGGATCTAGATTTGGCCAGTGGTCTGGCGCAGGATTCCTACCAGACATCCAGGTTTGCCAGGAAACCTAGGAGCCAGATCAACCAAGGAGTTGGGTCTAGCCAAAAAAGGCATAGCACCAAACTCAAACGAGGGATTCGGGTGAGCTTTTTACGGGCATAGGCATCGGATCCTCTGGTGATCTCGGGCCAGCTTAGGGTTATCGGCACTAGATTGCCACTAGGCGACTTAACCTTCGGGAGCAGACTTCTGCTAGAGTCGGTCTTCACTTCTTTTCCACCTTTCTAGGGCCAGTCTTCCTTAGGGAATCTGGGTTTAGCCAGTGGTATGGAGAGGGATTCCTACTAGACATCCGAGTTTACCAGGAGACCTAGGCGCCAGATCAACCAAAGAGTTAGGTTTAGCCAAAAAGGCATAGCACCAAACTCAAACGAGGGATCCGGGTGAGTTTGCGGGCATAGGCATCAGATCCTCTAGTGATCCCAGGCCAACTTGTGGTCATTGGCTCTAGATTGCCACTAAGCGACTTGACCTTTGGGAGCAGGCTTATGCTAGAGCCCACATACCTGCATCACATTCTATGACACATACAAATAATCTGGTCCCAGGGAGATTTTACGTGGTTTGGCTTATAATTTTGCCTACTCCACGAGAATACAAGGGGTATATTCTTTTATTTATAGGGGGATTTTATTACAGTGGGAAATTAAAGACAATCCCGGCCCCCAGCCGGGTCGAGTAATGCTTCTGGTGATAGGCTCGACTCTACTTCTCGTGCTTTGTCCCCTTCCCTGTGGTTAAAGCTGGGAAGTATCTCTCGAGGTGCACGGTGTTCCCATCTTTTCCTATTGTCTCGCCTTGTAGCGTCGGTAGTGTGCACATGTTGGTGCTCAACGTTTTCTGAATTTTGTAAGGCTCTTCGCACTTTGGGTTGGGTTTCCTTTCCTCTTTTATTACCTTCCCCTGCGTCCAAAATTTCCATTTGGATGATAAACTGTTCTACTCGGTCGAACAACTCAGTCACAGAATTTGGCTCAGAGATGACTAAGGATCTTCTAAGCTGGGCGTATGTAGTTTCGTTTAGTAGGGCTGACGCTGCCAATTCGACTGGGAGATCCCTTATTTCCTACGTTGCGGCTCTGAATCACTCGATGTATTACTTCAAGGATTCATTCGGCTTTTGTTGTAAGCTCATTAGATATATTGCACTCTTCTTTTTGGGAGATAGACGGATAATGTATTTAGGAATTCTTTCTTCAACTGTTCAAATGATTGTATATGTCTTGTTGGTAATTCAGTGAACCACTATTGAGCTTGTCCTGCCAGGGAGAATGGGAAAGCCCTGCACCTAATGACCTCATTCCATCCATGTAACACGACCACTACGACAAAATGTTGTAAGTGCTTCTCGGGGTCATCCCTTCCTGAGTATATCGAAAGGTGCGACAGTTTGAACCCTGGTTGCATTGGTTGCCTTTGGAGTTCCTCAGATAGAGGGAACCCTTTCGAGGAAGTTACCTTTGGCACTGTCATTACCTGTCTCTGTTCTAGCACATCTTCTATGAGGTGTTTGATGTTAGACATGCTGAATGTTTCCTGTTCTGCTTCATTTTGGCAACGAGATGGGTCATAAGGGATTCTTGAGTAGGTGTTTTCTGTTGTCTCTTTGTACATGGAAGCTTTTCTTGCCCTTTTACCATATTTACTTCTCGAGTCTGTTATTTCCAGGACTTGGCTATTCGGCTTTGGAGTTCTGATTCTTATCTCTTACCGAAAGGCCCTCGGAGGGTTATCTTCGAATCTCCGGTGTTCTCCCCTTGTATCGATTTGTCTAAGGTAGGGAATGTGAATGTCCGGCATCAGTTCACGTAACAAAGCAATGACTCCCCGTAGTCTTCTCATATTCTCCTCATTGTTCATCCTGAGTTCATCATTCTATTGTTTCAGCTCCTCAATTCTTCCGCAATAGTTCATAATCTGAGAGTAAGACTGTGGGGTGGAGCTATTCTTGAAGTCCCCATAAGGTTTTCATTTGAAATTGAAGACTATCCAAATGAGTGTTGTTCCTGACTAGCAGGAGCCGTATGTGGGACTTGTTTCTCTCGCCCTGCCGCATATCTTTTCAATCCAGCTACGTGTGCTTCTCCTTGTTCTGAACGCTCCATGCCCCCCAATCCGGTGGTATGGTTGCATTCGAGCACAGGAAAGTTCCCTGAACGCACCTCGTTGTTATGGTGATCTACTGATAATTCTGGTGCTATAGAATGCACCTGATAGGGGCCGTTTGTGGCTCCCGTCCTGGTACGAGCACTCCTTCGGGCAGGGTCAAGCGAGTTCGCCCAACTAGTTGATTTTGTCAATCTCGGCATCTTGTGTTAAGATTGGCTTTTTGTTGCGTTTCCTACAGACGACGCCAAATTGTTGTTGCCAAAATACAACAATTAAAATTTGTGATGTGGGGTCCACTCGAGCTCGGTGTCGGGTGAAGTTAGGTTGTCGTAAGAGAGGTCACCTCAAGGGAGTTTGCCGCTAGGATACTCGCTGCAAGGATTTTGCCACTAGCTCTTTCGTCACAAGGATTCGCCACTAGCTCTAGCCACAAGCTTTTGACACAAGACTTCGCCACTAGCTCTTGCCATAAGGTTTTACTACAAGATTTCGCCACTAGCTCTTTCGCCACAAGGCTTCCCCACTAGCTCTCGCCACAAGGTTTTGTCACAAGGATTGGCTACTAGCTCTCGCCATAAGGTTTTGCCTTTGTTGCTAGGTATTGCCGCAAGCTTTTGCCTTCGCCACGAGGTTTCGCTGTAAGGTTTTTCCTTCGCTGCTAGGTTCGTCGCGAGCTTTTGCCTCAGCCGCTAGGTCTGCCGTAAGCTTTTGCCTTCATCACGACTTCTCGTCGCAAGGGTTTGCCTTCGCCGCTAGGTCTCGTCGCAAGTTTTTGCCTTCGCCAAGAGGTCTCGCCGCAAGATTTGTCCTTCGTCACTAGGTTTGCCGCAAGGATTTGATCATGTTGATGCTCAGAAAATGGGTTAGAAGGCTCGCAGGAATCTTTCCTCGTGAAAACCCTCTGATGTCAAAGTCAGTCTCGAATCCCAATATCTATTCACGAAAACAATAAAGATTCATTCAAAATGTTTCAATTTGACCCCCGTTGAAAGTCCTCCTTAATGTCCTGTAGCTGGGTAATTATAGAGCATGATTCTCAAGGGTGGCTGGTGCTGACACGTGGCAATTGATGAGCGGGCCAAATTTATCAAAAGAATGAGGATGTTGCTACAAAACCGTCATGAGGCAGCTTGGCAGCTCGCAATAGGTTGCCGCGACCTAGCCTTCGTGGCTAGCCTCGGCTCGAGGCAAGCTGCCGTGAGCTAGCCCTTACAGCCAGCCTAGCCGCATGGATGGCCTTTGCAGCCAGCCTTACTGCGAGGCAGAACCTCGAGGCCAGACTTGCCTCGTGACAGGCTGCCATGAGCTGGCCCTTGCGGCAGGTTGTCGCGAGGCTGGCCTTTGTGGCCAGCTCATGGCCCACTTTGCTGTGAGGTTGGCCTTCGCAGCAAGCTCCTGCAGCGAGGCTGACCCTCGTGGCTAAACCTTTTACTCTATTTTTTGAAAAAGATTCCTCATTTTTTTTTGCCCTACCAATTTTTCATGGCACCACATCTAGAATCTCATTTAAATAAATAATTAACATTAAATCAGAACAATTATCACACTATTAGACTATGTAGGTAACATCTTGTCCTCTTAGGTGATTATGATGTGGCACCAACTGAAATTACTAGAATACCCCTACGCGCTGATAGTCTCACCTGCCACGTGAATCACCTGAGAGACTGACACATGGCCAGTCAACACTCTAGAGCGGAGCCCGAGAAATCCGAGCTGAACGGCAAGACTCGTTCCAACTTGACCGGGATTCTCGGGAGTCGCGCCCACTCATCCCGGGTACCCCAAAATGGGTTCACCTATAAAAGACAAGGACTCTCGCCAGGTATACCTAAGCTCCACAGCTCTCTCATTTACTTCTACTTGCATTTACTCTACTGATTTGAGCGTCGGATTCCACCCCGGGGGATCCAAGCCCCGGCCCTCTATTGTCTTACAGGTTTTACACCCAGGGTCTGACGTCGCTAAGTCTGAGGTACCATCCCCGAGGTCCAGTCGCAGAGGTGGCACGTGGTGGTCGGTCCCAAAAACCATCATCATTTGGCGCCCACCGTGGGGCCGACGTCCATACTCGCTAGCCTCTTCATTCCCTACCTCGCGCTTTGGACTTCAACTCCTCACCTCGAACCTCGGTCTTTCCATGAGTGTCAAACGACTTTCACTCCTTGTCATAACTAACTACATGGCTCCCCGAAGAGACGTGACTCATAGCCAGGTCAAAGCCAATCTAGAAGCCTCGCAACAAGGAGAGAATCCACCACCTCCAGCCAATCCAATACCGGAGGACCGACTCACCAGGTTGGAAAACCAGGTCCAACAACTAACTGAGTTGTTGACTGGTTATCTACACCAGACTGAACAACATCGTTTGCATGTGCCCTCTTAATGGGCGGAGCATCAGTCACCTCCTCCTGCTCGGGAGCCTCGTCAATCCCGCCAAACGGGTCAGAAAATCCACTCCTCTGAGGCGGCAGGATCCACTTCTGCCCCCTCGCGAGAAAGAGAGACTTCGCAAGAGAGACGATTGCGTTTCCTAGAGAAGCAAGTCAAGGAACTCAAGAAGGGAAATGAAGAGCTGCTCCACCTCGGCTCTAACCAACCCTTGAGTAAGGGCATCATGGCAAAGGTTCCACCAGAAAGGTTTCGTATCCCCTCCATTAAGCTCTATGACGGAAGCACAGATCCCTATGACCACGTCGAGCTTTTCTCCTCTCACATGCTGGTGCAATCGGGGTCAGACGCGATGTGGTGCCTGGCATTTTCGACTACTTTGGGAGGATATGCCCGGACCTGGTACTCCTGCCTTCCCCATCATTCCATCAACTGCTGGGAAGAGCTGAAGACCTGTTTCTTAGCCCACTATGCTCCCTTGAAGCGCCACCGAAAGTCTTCCATGGCTCTGGTGAACATCAAGCAGAACCAGGGTGAATCCTTAAGGGATTTCGTGGCTAGGTTCAACGAAGAGGCATTAAGTATCGATGAGTTTGACCATCGAATCGCAATGGTGTCTCTTCAAAATGGCTTGAGAGCTGGGCCATTTACTCAGTCCTTGGCCAAGACTCCACCTCGTACTTTCACAGAGGCCTTAGCCCGGGCTAATAAGTACATCAACGCCGAAGAGGTGATGAAGGTGAAGCGGGCAGAACAACCTGATAGGAAAGAAAGAGAAAAAGAGAAGAAAAAGCCAGTGGCAGAGTAGAAGACGGACTATCGCCCCTCCCGAGCTCCCGATCGCCCGAGTTTTGGGAGTGCACGTGGAAGCCCGGTGAATTACACTCCCCTCAATGCAAGTCAAGTAGAGATTCTTCTGGCATTGGAGGATAAGAATTATTTACGGCGTCCTCCCCCGCTGAAGTCTCCACCCAACACTCGAAGCAAAAAGAAGTATTGTCGTTTTCACCGCGACCACGACCATGATACTGAGGACTGCATCCAACTGAAAGAAGAAATACAAGAGTTTATCAACCGAGGATACCTCCGGGATTTCATGGGTCGAGGAGGTATGATCTCAGGCAGGGTAGAATCCAAGGCGAAGCATCGATGGAGGTCTCCTACTCGAGATCGCTTTCTAGAGCGAAGCCAAACACCGTCCCAGAGAGAAGGAAAGCAGCCCGCCGAGGAGGGCGGACATAAGTTTATCTTGTACATGCTGGCGGCAAGGACAGTTCCAGGGTCCCACTCAACTGCTCCCAAGAGCACGATAAAGGAAGGGGTGGTCATCACTTTCTCTGAGGAGGATCTTTCGAGTTATCCCAACTATTCGGACCCTCTGGTGATCACTGCTCAAGTGGGAGAGTGGGAGATGAGGCGAATCCTCGTGGATCTAGGTAGCTCTTCAGAGATTCTCTACAAGAGGGCATTCTTAGGGATGGGGTTCACGCTCAATCAGCTGAGACCAGTCCGTGTCCCATTGGTGGGTTTTGATGGAATGGTGATCCATTCTGAAGGTTTGATCCGGTTGCCCCTGATGGTCGGTAGTGGTCCTCATAAATCCCGGGTGACGTTTGATTTTTTGGTGGCAGATGTGCCCTCGGCGTACAATATGATCCTTGGTAGGTCTAGGCTTAGTGCTCTAAGGGCAGTATCGAGTACGTATCACATGGTGTTGAAATTCCATACTTCGGGAGGGATTGGCAAGGTAAGAGGAGACCAGCGACAGGCTAGGGAATGCTATGTGGCCTCCTTGAGTGCCACTATGGCCAAGGGGTCAGAGTTAGACTCAGGACCGAATCAGGAGGTGGTCCCTCAAGCTGGTCAGGGCCAAATGGAGACGGAACAGGTGAAAGGCCCAAGTATAGGAGCAGGTCAGAGGTTAGTAAGGGAGGAGGGACAGAATTCTGTTGCCCCTCCCATTGTGGTTACTAGTTTCATCTTGGAAGGTCCGGAGGAGCCTAAGACTTCAGAGCTGGTGGATGAGCTCGAGGAAGTCCCACTGGGGGAAGAGCTCGATTGGATAGTGCGAATCAGTGCCAAGTTACAGGAGCCCTTGAGGTCCGAGATCCTTTCACTCCTACGCCGATATCAAGATGTGTTTGCATGGTCTACCCTGGATATGCCGGGGATAGACCCAGCGATCATGACACATCGCTTGGGGCTCTACCCGGATTGTGTGCTGGTAAGACAAAGGAAGAGGAAGTTTGCCCCAGAGCGGGCTAAAGCTATAGAGGCGGATGTGGAAAATCTTATGGAGGCTAATCATATTCGGGAAGTCAACTACCCAGAGTGTTTAGCCAACGTGGTTCTTGTCTCCAAGGGA
Source organism: Diospyros kaki (assembly GCA_036245055.1). NCBI lineage: Eukaryota > Viridiplantae > Streptophyta > Magnoliopsida > Ericales > Ebenaceae > Diospyros > Diospyros kaki. The sequence continues at coordinate 26,179,716 of BSEG01000002.1, forward strand.
TCGGGAAAATGGAGGTTTTATATTGATTTTAAAGATCTTAACAAGGCTTGCCCGAAAGACAGTTACCCTTTGCCCAGGATTGATGCGTTGATTGACGGAACAGCGGGGTGTCAGCTAATGAGTTTCCTGGATGCATTCCAGGGGTACCACCAAATCCCACTACACCCTGAAGATCAGGAAAAGACCGCCTTCATCACAAATAAGGCTACCTATTGTTATCGAGTTATGCCCTTTGGGCTGAAGAACGCTGGAGCTACATATCAGAGGTTGGTCAACAAACTGTTCAAAGCTCAACTCAGTCGAAACATGGAAGCTTTCGTGGATGACATGTTAGTCAAGAGTCTATTGGCTGAACAACATCTAAACGACTTGGAGGAGTGCCTTAGAACCTTACGCCAGTATCAGATGAAGCTCAACCCTACCAAGTGTGCCTTTGGGGTTACAGCTGGTAAATTCTTGGGGTTCATGGTGCATTATTGGGGAATTGAGGCTAACCCCTCGAAGATAAAGGCCATACTCGAGATGCCTCATCCTCGAAGTATTAAGGAGGTGCAGAGGCTAACAGGGAGGATAGCAGCATTATAGAGGTTCTTGTCAAGATCTGCGGAAAGACAATTGCCATTCTTTAAGGCCTTGACTCGAGTCCATAATTTTGCATGGACAGAGGAATGCCAGGAGGCATTTGAGCAGCTGAAATAGTGTCTAGTCTTTCCCCCCAGTCCTAGCTAAACCACAGCCGGGAGAGTCACTATATATTTATCTAGCTGCCTCAGATGAGGCTGTCAGTTCGATTTTGGTACGGGAAGAGGACAAAATTCAAAAGTCGGTCTATTATGTGAGTAAAAGGTTGGCCAGAGCTGAGATTCGTTACACTCCAACAGAAAAGTTGGCCTATGCCCTAGTCATCTCCGCTCGAAAGTTGAGGCTGTACTTTGAGGCACACCACATTATCGTCCTATCAAGTCAGCCACTGAGGCATGTGCTGGGAAAGCCGGACTTGTCGGGGAGGATGCTCAAATGGGTAGTAGAGCTGAGTGCTTTCGACATCGACTATCGACCTTGGCCGGCCATCAAGGCTCAGGCTCTTACCGACTTTATCGTGGAGGGCACCCTACCAGAGGAAGCAGACGAAGGGATTTCCCAGACTTGGACTCTCTCTGTGGATGGCAACTCCAGTGTCGGAGACAGTGGCGCTGGATTACTACTCTAGGGCCTCGATGGCCAAGCTTGGCCGTATGCCCTCCACTTCGAGTTCAATGCCTCTAATAATGAGGCCGAGCACGAGGCGCTTATTGCCGACCTCAGACTAGCGAAATAGATGGGAGTCAGGGATTTGGAGGTATATTCTGACTCGAACTTAATTGTGTAGCAGGTCATAGGGGAGTTCGAGGCCCGAGAGGACGCCATGGCCCAATACTTGGCGATAGCCAAGGATCTTATGGCGCGATTTCGGACAGTGAAAATCAATCATGTCCCACGGGCACAGAATGCAGTGGCGGATGCTCTCTCGAGGATAGCTGCTTCTTCCTTCCCTAGGAATTCCCGAGTTGTCTACATGGAGTTGTTGCCCCAGAGGAGCATAGAGACTGAGGCAGAGCAGCTTTACGTGGAAGGGGTTGAAAGTTGGATGGATCCCATTGTAGCACATCTGACCAAGGGATGGCTACCAGAGGAGGAACAGGAAAGTCGAAAACTCAAGCACCAGGCTACCAAGTTTCTACTGGTTGGATTAGACCTTTATAAGAAATCCTTCACTCAGCCGCTGCTGAAGTGTGTGGGGCCAGTCGAGGCCGACTACATTCTAAGGAAAATCCACGAAAGGATTTGCGGCAGTCACATCGGAGCTCGGTCTCTTTCCCAGAAGACACTTCGACAGGGGTATTACTGGCCGACAATGATGAGCGACGTTGGGCATGTGGTCCAGACTTGTTAGAGATGCCAAAAAACTTCCAACCTGGTTCACACCCCGGCAGTTGAACTCACCCACCTGGCTTCGCCTTGTCCGTTTTCCAGGTGGGGAGTCGATATCCTCGGGCCTTTTTCACTAGCAACTGGACAGAATAAATACTTGATAGCAGCCATCGACTACTTCACTAAGTGGGTGGAGGCCGAGCCTGTGGCGACTATTACAGGCCAGAAGGTAAAACAATTCCTTTGGAAATCCATTGTCTGCCGGTTTGGTATTCCAAGGGTGCTAATAACTGACAATGGCACCCAATTCGAAGACCGATCAGTGCAAGAATGGTGTCGAGAGTTGGGGATTAAGCAACATTTTACCTCGGTCGCCTATCCTCAAGCTAATGGGCAGGTAGAGCTTACGAACAGGATCATTCTGCAAGGACTCCGAGCTCGGGTGGAGAAGGCGGACGATCAATGGGTAGATGAGCTCCCCATTATACTATGGTCTTATCGAACCACGCCGCGAACGACTACAAGAGAATGCCCTTTCACACTGTGTTATGGCTCAGAAGTTCTCATCCCTGTCGAGATTGGGGTGAGGAGCTACCGAGTGGAGCATTTCGATCCTGAGATTAACGAGCAACGGCTAAGGTGAAACTTGGATTTGATGGATGAGCTCCGAGACCTGGCACGAATTCGACAAGCCGCATATAACCGGCGCATTGCTAGGTACTACAATCGACGAGTCCACGCTAGGAGCTTCATGCTAGGAGATCTTGTACTACGATGGTTCAACGTGAGTCATCCTCGGGACATAAATAAACTAACTCCGAATTGGGAAGGACCGTACCAGGTGGTGGAATCCCTAAGTTCGGGGGCATATCGACTAGATGACATGGAAGGCAAGCCCCTAAAGCATACTTGGAATGTGCAGAACTTAAGGAAGTTTTATCAATGAGCAAGGGAATTCCCCGAACCTTTTTGTACTCTTTTTCTTTACGACTAATGGCAAGGCTTCGTATTCTCTCCATCTAATAGCAATTGTACAAATGATTATACTTCGTCGAAGAAAAATCCAAGGGTCACAAGCCCTAGGTCGTCCTCATAAATGGACTAAGGGCCACGAAAAAACTCTAGCTAACACCCTCATTCGTGTGGGAGTGGCTAAAATCCAAGGGTCACGAGCCCTAGGCCGTCCTAAAAAGTGGACTAAGGGCCACGAAAATACTCTAGCTAACACCCTCATTCGCGTGGGAGTGGCTAAAATCCAAGGGTAACGAGCCTTAGGCCGTCCTCAAAAGTGGACTAAGGGCCACGAAAAAACTCTAGCTAACACACTCCTTCGCGTGGGAGTGGCTAAAATCCAAGGGTCACGAGCCCTAGGCCGTCCTAAAAAGTGGACTAAGGGCCACGGAAAAACTCTAGCTAACACCCTCCTTCGCGTGGGAGTGGCAAAAATCCAAGGGTCACGAGCCCTAGGCTGTCCCCAAAGGTGGACTAATGGCTACGAAAAAATACATTCATGGGTCACAAGCTCTAGACTGTCCCCCAAGGGTGGACTAATGGCCAAGGAAAAATTACAACACAGCACCCTCCTGATTATTGACTTAGGGAGAACCAAGGGTCAGATTCACCCTCGTCAACTATGGAAGGGATCGAGGTTCAACTAGTCCCAGCCCATATGTTCGCAAGCAAAAGATGAACAGTCAAAATGAAACGGCATTGTATAAAAGCGAGACGGTCCAATACATGATAATAGAGGAAGAACAAAAGGCCCTAGCTAGAAAAAGAAGAAAAACTCAAGCATCAAGAGGCGCATCATCATCGTCGGCCATCTCCGAGTCCTTCATCCCGGCCACAATCTCCATAACAAACCGAACATTGGACATGTCCAAGTCCGGGTGAGCTCGTAATACCTCAGTCGCATGAGCTTGGAATCCATTTGTTCAAGCGTCCTGCAGGTTCTTCTGGAGGAACTCCTCTACCTTAGGAAGCTTGATGGGCTCGGCATACTTGCGCTCGTACTGGCGAGTGACTGAGTAAGTCCGGGATAGCTTGGAGCTCGTCCGAGATAGCTCTGCCTCTAGCTCCTGAATACGTAGGTCTGAAGCCTGCCGTAGGGAGGTCAACTCATCCAAGTTCTTCCTGTGGCTCTCCAGTAACTCGTCCCTCTCCTGTAGCTGGGTGTTTAGCTCCAAGGTCTTCTTGGAAGCTTGAAAGAAACGTCCAGAAAAGTCCGAAACGAGTGTGACCACCTGTAATGGACAAGACAAGTAAGGACAACATAGATGAGACTGAAGGATGTTGATAAAGTACAGGTGATTACCTAGGCCAAATACTTGCACAATGTGGCTTCTATGGCCTCCGAGAACTGCTCGGCCAGCACCTGACGATCGGCGGGAGTGGCGAAGTGGTGAATCATACGTCTTGCCACCTGAGTGTTCCGGCTGAGATCGCTTGCCTTCACTCCCCAATCAGGAACATGGTCTGGACTGTGAGGGGGAAACTCTGGGGCTAGCATGAGCTCTCTCGGAGGATAGGAAATCCTCTTCCTCTTAGCACGACTAGGCTCTCCTTCCTCAACAAGAGGAGCATTCAAGGCATCCTTTCCCCTCGTAAGAGCTGGGGTGCCCTCGTCCTCCGCGGGTCTCCGTTTGTTCTTCCCCCAGATGAAAGCTGTGCTCACCATCTCAACTGCAAATGCGAAAACAAGATATTAAGGGCAAGAAAAGCAAGTTAGAAAAGTATGAAAATAGTGGGAAAATGACTACCCAAAGTGACATCAAGCTCGAAGCAAGTGTGAGTGGATAAACCCCCCAGGTACAAGGTGCGATCACATACCAGGGCCCAAGTGTTGATAGGGTTCAGCTCCCTCAAGATCTGAATATTATGAAGCTCGTCCTGTGTGATCTTGTGACTACGGACCTTTGAGGGCTGGAAAGCCCACTCAACTGGCACCCCGAAGCTGGCCCCCCGATCTTTCAGGCCAGCAAAGAAAAATCTACTCTTCCATCATTTTACCAATGTGGGGTTATCGACTATGAACTGACGCTGGTTGAGGGGGGAAAAGGCGAATCGAGGTTCAGTTTTGCTAATGGAAATTACCTTGAACATCCTAAAGAAAAGTTGAGCAGTGGGCTCAATGTCCCGAGCTCAACAGCAGAGAACGAAGGTAGATAGGCACCTCCAGCCATTGGGAGTCAACTGAGAGGGGCATAACCCCACGATAGCGAACACCTCAACTATAAGAGTTGTGAGGGGGAACCTAAGGCTGGCAGCCAAGGCCTGCTCGTAGACGGTGATACAACCATAGGGGGCCTGGTGAGCTTTCAGACCTCGGGGTTCACTATACCAATACTCATCATGAATGAGGTGGTATTTTTGGAGGAGGGGAAACAACTCTCTCTCGGTTATGATAGAATGGTCCGTGGCTAGATCCTCGGGTAAGCTTCCTAAGTTGGGATCACTACTCACACGAGACTCTGAAGTGAGATGAAGTGAAACTCTTTCAGGCCTCCTAAGTTTCCCGGGCCTATGAAGGGGGCTGGATAACTCGATATTTGATTCCTCACTACTAGAGCTGGTATTAGAGTTTTTTGAATCAGAGGAAGAAGAGGAAGAAGACATGCTAAAAAACGAACATAAGTAGTTAAGAGAAGGTCACTGACCAAGAGAGTGAAGGCCGAGGTCAGGAAGGAACAACCACAACTGGGCTTGAGCCTAGGAGAGCTCAATAGGCGTGATTTAGTTTGGAAAAATCTCGAGTCACGCCTGCAAAAAAGAAGAGCCAAGGAAACGGGTTAGTCAAGTTGAACCTTGTTTTAAAGATTATTTTGTTATCATTAACAAAGGAAAAACCCAAGGGTCAGCCATGGCTAACCCAAAGGGATAAAAAAAATAAAAAAATAAAAAAATATAAATATATATAATAATAAATAATAATAATAAATAATAAAAAGAAAAAAGGGGCAAAAGTCTCAAGGGTCGGCCATGGCCGACCCAAGGACGCCCCTGTATCCATATATATATTATATATGTATAAAAATTAGATATTTAAATAAAAAAATGCAGAAAAAAGAAGCAGGAGGGGGGGTCGGCCATGGCCAATTCGGCCAGGGCCGAGCCCCCCGGCATTGGCCGACCTCGGCCAAGCCGAGCCAAGCGCTCGGTCGTGGCCGAGGAGCTTGGCCTCGCCGAGATCTGGCGAGGCCGAGCATGGCTGAGCCAAAGCTCGGCCATGTCGACCATGGCCAAGCTCAACCAGCTCGGCCTGGCCAGGTCGACCTTGGCCAGGCAGAGGCGCCTGGCCGAGGGAAAGTTTAATTTTTTTTTAAAAAAAAAAAACAAATAAAAACAAAGAGGGGCAAAATGCAAAAAATAAATAAATAACAAGGAAAAATAAAAGCAAATGAGGATAGGAAAGACTAACCTCAAGGAGTTGAATGCTTGTCTTGAAATAATAATTGTGGGGTAGGTCCTTAGGGCTTATATAGAGGGAACCCAAGGAGGGAAAAAATTCAAAATGATAATGTTTCCCTCCAACGAATTTTTCCCTCCAATCAAAACCTATCCCTATAATTTCAAGGTAGTAAATGAGGTTTTTAAGCACTAATCTCAACTTTAAAAACACTCTCGTGCGTCTTGGGAAAAATCAACAGTCAAGTAACCTACTCCTCAACTCAGCATGATTTTCAGCTCGGCTCAAGGAGTGGGGGGCAAGTGATATGACACCAACTGAAATTACTAGAATACCCCTACGCGCTGATAGTCTCACTTGCCACGTGGATTACCTGAGAGACCGACACGTGGCCAGTCAACACTCCAGAGCGGAGCTCGAGAAATTCGGGCCGAACCGCAAGACCCGTTCCAACTTGACCGGGATTCTCGGGAGTCGCGCCCACTCATCTCGGGTACCTCAAAACGGGTTCACCTATAAAAGACAAGGACTCTCGCCAGGTATACCTAAGCTCCACAGCTCTCTCATTTACTTCTACTTGCATTTACTCTACTGATTTAAGCGTCGAATTCCACCCTGGGGGATCCAAGCCCCGGCCCTCTATTGTCTTACAATGGTCGGTCCCAAAAACCATCATCAAATTACATAATAAAAAATTGAGAAATTATAATTAATTCAATTTTCATAGTCAAATTAATTATTTTCCCTTTGCTACTCACGTAAATCCCTTGACCCATTTTCATTTAGCAAAGCAAATTTGTACCATTAGTCACTAAAGAATAGAATCTTAAAAATATAACCATTTAATTATAAATCCATAATCAAGGGTGGTAACTAAAATTTCTAACGCATTTGAATGTGTTCAAATTAAATATCAGTGATATTACTATTTTATAATATTTTTAAGTCATTTTTAGTTTACTCTTAGATTTAAGGGATTCCCAATATATATATATTTTTTAATGTGATTGCTACTCGACATTTCATCCAAGTCAAATTTTTAAAATACTAAATCAATAACAAAATTCATAAATTTCACAATAACTAGAAACTCATACAATTATATTTTGTAAAAGTGTCAATTCCCAATAATATCATTCGACGATTCAAAAATTTATATAAAATCAATTGTTCACAATTTCGCTCATATTGTAAGACACTTTTGTATGTCAAGGATTTAACTGATCAAATTTTTACTTTTTCGTGAAACTCATATATTATTAGAAAACTCATTTGATAGGCTAAAACATATCCAAAACTCATTTATTTTATTGAGGTTTTAACTTTCAAATTTGATTCTAGGTCAATTGGTCTAACCGAACACACTATAAGGAAAAGTGTTATTGCCGGCGAAGTTTTCCCGGCGGTTTCATTAAGTGCCGGGAAAACATTACCATTACCGGCGGTTTGATAAACTGCCGATGATGGGGTCAACATGACCGGCGGTTTTCAAACCGCCGGTTATATCATATATATCTCCGACAATTTTTTAAAAACCGCCGGTGATGTTGACCATAATCGGCAGTTTTTAAACCGCCGGTTATGTTTACCTTTACCGGCGGTTTTAAAACCGCCGGGTATAGGATCTATAAATCCTCCGCCCCCCCGCCCACTTCTTTCCCTCAACCCCTTCGCGCGATTTCTTCCAAAATCCCCCCTGCAAACCCTAACCGGTTCTCTCGCTCGCGCCTCGCTGCCTCCCTCGCTCGCTCGCCTTCCCTCCCTCGATCACCCTCGCACTCGCTGCCTCCCTCGCTCGCTCGCCTCGGCTCGCCTTCCCTCCCTCGATCGCTCGCCTTGGTTCGCCTTCCCTCCCTCGCTCGCCTCGCCTTTGCTCGCCTTCCCTCCCTCGCTCGCTCGCTCGATCAGGTTTGTCTCCAGCTTGTGTATAATTGATTTGATCATTATTATTGTGTATAATTGAAATTTTGATGGAAGGCTGCTTATGCTAGTCAATAGTTGCATTAATTGACAGCTATCGGTTGCCAATCAAAGCCATTTGAGGTCCATTCGAAACATGATTTAAATCATAAACATGTTGATAATACATTGGCCTGTCTACTTCCCTTAGATTTTTCTTACTGCCCTCTCTGCTGCCTATGCCTTTCAAGCCCTTTCTTTCATTTCATATGGGAATATGCTCTCATCTTTTAAGTATGATACTCGAGCTATGAGAAAATGTACCTTCAACATGAAAAATAGTGATTTTCTATTGAAATGGTGTATTCTCTTGAATTGTGGTTTTTTCATGCCCAAGATAGATTGATATGATTGGTTTGTTGGAATTTACTTGCTCCATTCAAACTCACTAAAGTACAATACTTCTTTCTATTTGTTTAGGAGATGAAGCGAAGCAAATGATCTTTATACCCCTCTAATGGAAACTGTACAAACACTTGGATATTCATTGATGCCAATAGAAAAGCTATTTTCTTCTGCCTATGCATGTGGACACTCCAAATCTACTAAAATGCTAGTATTGGTTATTTTTTAGTACCTTTACTTTTTTCGTATATTCATCTAAACTTTTCATTAATGTTTCTGTTACATTATTAAACTTTTGTTTTACACTCCCTTGGCCACCGGACTATTGAAGATGCTCAGTTATGGTTTGGGATTTAAGAGTATGACCTGGTCATTTAGTTACTTATTAGTCTCAATTTATATTTAATTTAAGAGTATGACCTGAAGGTCAGTCTTTATCCGGCTCATGGGCCGTAAGGCATCACATGTTGCACTGGAGTGCACACTTCAGTCACATCCAAATATGGTTGTATTCCTTGTCCTCTGTCATTTCAACCTTATAATGCTATGACTAGTTGCCCTCTGGAGCCCTTGTGTTCTATTTGGATAAAATACTCTTGATTTGTTCTTCATAGGTTATTCTAGGAGAGGAGGTGGCAGCATCAAAACTCACTCTTTTTGACCTGACGAAACAAATTTGTGATGCAGTTCAAGCCAGGGCAGAGCAAGGTTTGGAGATTCTATGTTCCTGATGCATTCTTTATGGCAGTTGCCTTTATTTATATCTCATTGATGGTGTGATTGCTTTGCAACAGACAAATACCACGGAGTCATTCTACTACCAGAGGGGCTTATTGAGAGTATTCCAGAAGTGTATGCCCTGTTGCAGGTAATGATGCTATTAGAGTACAAATCCATTTATCTTTTGTTGTTGTCTCCATGTGCCACAACATTAATTTATTTCAAGACCTTAATGTATTATCGAGATAAGTTTTTTGAGCAAAAATGAAATTGAACTTGTTTCTCCAGTCCAATTACATTTGCATATGTGGATATATTAGTTTAATATGATGTCATGGTACTGACTACTTGCATTTTCCAGGAAATCCATAGTTTGCTCATTCAAGGTGTTTCTGTTGACAAGATTTCTTCTCAATTGTCCCCTTGGGCATCTACCTTGTTTGAATTTTTGCCACCTTTTATTAGAAAGCAGGTTTGTTATCCTGTGTGTCTCTAGATTATGGAAACCAGGTGCACTCTTTTTTTGACCCTAATGTCGACTATTCTCCATGTGTAATGTTACAGCTCCTCCTCTTCCCAGAATCTGATGATTCTGCACAGTTGTCCCAGGTATGTAGGGCGAAGATCCTTGTGTTGTCACAGAACAGAAATTTGCAAGCGTTGCTAACTAATTATTGATCTCAATTTTTATTTTCTTTCCAGATTGAGACAGAGAAACTTTTAGCTCATCTTGTGGAAGTGGAAATGAACAAGAGATTGGTAATACATTGCATCTCTGTCTGGGAAAAGAAAATGGGATGAGAACAGCAAAGTCTATGAGATTGTTGGTCTGGCAATGCATAGGCTTTTCTGGTTTTTATTTGGTAATTTACATCTTTAACCTCACTCTGCAATGTTTATTGTGATATGAGCAGAAAGAAGGCACATACAAGGGGAAGAAGTTCAATGCTATCTGTCACTTTTTTGGTTATCAAGCGCAGGGATCTTTACCATCAAAATTTGATTGTGACTATGCTTATGTATGATTTTGCTGAATACTTCACATCGTTTCTCTATTCTTTTTGATATTTTCCTTTTTCATTGATGATGATGTTCTGTGCCAGGTTCTTGGGCACATCTGTTATCATATACTGGCAACTCGTCTGAATGGTTATTTGGCAACTGTTACCAATCTGAAAAATCCAGTAAACAAGTGGCGCTGTGGTGCTGCTCCTATCACTGTAGGGTTATTTTCCTTTTGATCACTTCATAGACATCTCTAGCCATTTTAGGGATTTGATTTTGTGTTTTCCCATCTTCCTGCATCTCTGGTTGAAAGGTTGATGCTCTTGCTTTACCTCAAAACATTTGTTGTGCAGTTTTCAGTATTTTTTATCTTCTTTTCCTTTGCTAATCATGGAGAAAACTCACTGTTTGATTAATAAACCTAGGCAATGATGACTGTAAAGCGTTATGGTCATGGTCCCGGGGCGTTATCAATTGGGAAACCTTCTCTGCATCCTGCTACTGTGGATTTGAATGGCAAAGTATACGAGTATGTCTTATGAATTAATTATTTTCTGATGTGTTAAATCTGAGTAAACAAATATTGTTTGTTTTCTTTAATTTATTTTCTTTACGGGGTTTGGGGGTTAAATAGTTTTTGTTATGCATATTATTGTGTTGATCACTGAATAATTACTTGGTTCGTGAATCAAATAAAACACTGCAAATAATGTTGTGTTTCATTGTTGCCAAATCATTGCTTGGTCTTGTTTCCAGCCTGCTCAGACAAAATGCAACAAAGTTCTTGATGGATGATGTATACAGAAACCCTGGACCTCTTCAATTCGATGGTCCTGGGTCACATGCTAAGCCTCTGACATTGTGTGTTGAAGACCAGGACTACATGGGCCGAATCAAGGAATTGCAGGGGTATCTTGACAAGGTGCTGAACACCTTTGCCGGTGGTTGAAAACTGTCGGAAATTCTGTTTTTACCGGCGGTTTTAAAACCGCCGGTAAAAACAGAAAACCGCCGGTAATTGTGTTTTTTAAACAGCCGGAAATTCTTTTTTACCGGCGGTTTTAAAACCGCTGGTAATTTTTTCTTTCCCGGCGGTATATCAAAACCGCCGGGAATTCTTCTTTTTACCGGCGGTACATCAAAACCGCCGGTAAAGGTTTTTTGCCGACGGTTAAAAACCGCCGATAATATTTCCCGACGGAGGTATTTCCGGCAGAGGGAAAAATCGCCGGTAAAATTTTTACCGGCAGTTCTTTTACTTTTTCCGGCGGTTTCTTAACCGCCGGAAAAAAACAAATCTCTTGTAGTGACAATTACATTATGCAATAATTACCAAATTAAACATATTTTTTTTCACAAAAATCAAGGGGTGTGAAACCAAGATTCCTAAAAACTAGAATTTCTCGGTTATCAATTGAAATTTTCTTAAAATTTAATACATTGTTTACCATTTATAAGAAGTCCTCGAAACTGATTGGTTCATAGCAGCGTTCTATTTGAAACTATTTCGACATGTTTTGTGAGAAAATTCATAACTAAATGTAAAAGAACTATTTTTTTAATGATCGTTGCCCTAAAAGTTTTGAAAAATATTCTAATTTTTTATAACAATATAGTTAAGGACAAAATCATGCGTACGAGTTATGTTTTAAGCTAAAAAAGTAAGTGGCATTACACATGGACATCTCATTCCAAACATTTATATCAAAGTTGTTTTACATCTTAACCTTTTAATAATCTACATATTACTATTACGTGTAAAGATTTAATGTGCTTTGTCGGCATCCATTGCATCCCAAGCAAACATCAAATCGGCACAACGCATGTGATTCTTGACTAATTGTCAACATTTTATGTTAAAAATTAAGAAGAAAAAAAGAAGTAATTGAACGGATAGCCAAAATTGAGGTCAAAATCCAATATTTCTCACATGTTAGGTTGTTTTGATTAAGGAAATCTAACTCGGAACCAATTTTAGACATTTAGGATGTGTTTGATAGACTAATTTTTTTATGAAAAATGTCAATTTTTCACCCCAAATTCTAACTTTTAGAGAGTTTGATTGCCTTTTTTTTTTAAACAATTTATTTTCTAAATTTTGATCACATGTCGTGATTTTCCTTCAAATGCTAGAAACTATTTTTTCATGGTAGGGGTAGTTTTTATTTTCTAGACAATTCGCACACTTCCCAATGTATTTTTTTCTTTCAATCTCATTTTACCCTGTCTCTCTCAATTTCCTTCATTGCCTTCACATTCCTCTCATACTCCTTCATCAACTCCGACACTCTCGTATGGAGAATCTACAAATCTTGCTTGAGCCTCTCATTATTGGCCACCAAGCACTCGATCTTCGTCATGTTCTACGCAATATTCACATCCTTGGAAGCAATTTCGTTTTGAGAACAAGGAGAATCGCTACATACTCTCGAAAGAACTTGTGCTTGAGGAGATTGGTCTTCAAGTGGGACTTTCTCTCGTGCAACTCTTCGATGAGGCAAAGGAGCTCGAAGACGTTGGGAGGGCAAGGCTAAACTTGGGCAGAGGAGTACTAGAAGTAGACGTTGAAAGAATGGGAGAACATGACGGCTTTCTGAAGAACCTTGGCAGAGCTGGACAAAGGCAATAGAGGCTTGGGGAGAGGTCTAGCTTGGGATTCGTAGGCATGTCTAGAGACCCATCATTGGTTTCACTTTCCTAGCAACCATTATTGCTCCAAAGTTAAACTCTAGAGCATGTAATATCCTAGATTTTCTAAAGGACTCAAGTGTAATTTAACTTAGGCCATAAGTGAAATTTTCAGATAAATTGAGGTTATAATATAATTTCTTACAGTTATCAGTATCGAATCAATTGTAGGGAGTGCCCTAGAGCTTAGATATCTAAGGAAAAAGATATGATATTGACGACCATTCCAAGATAGGATTTATGACATCAAAAGAAATTAGATTGGAAACTGTTTTTAGTAGAGCTAAAATACAACTATGATTTGGGCAGAAAAATCGAATTATCGCAAGAGACTTCCGAAAAGTCAAAGGAATCTTGAGGGGTATTTTCAACTATGAATACAACTATGAATTGTCTGAAATACAACTATGAATTGTCTGAAGTGGTTTCAGGATGAAACAATAGGCCCATGAGGGCACAGAGATTAAATCGTCCTTATCGAGTAAACTTCGAGTTATTAATAGTGGATTTTTAATATCGTAATACAAATTAATTTGATGTTTGAGACTATAATTGCAATTAGGGAATTGCCCAAGTGAATTAGAGATGAAATTTGAGATTTAATGTGTCGACGTTTGGAATTGGTCGACCGTGGTTCGTCAGCCCGTACTGAGAGAATAAACACAAATGCAAAGGAAAGAAACAAATAGAACAAATAACAAGCTGCAAGCAGGAAATTTTTACGTGGTTAGGCTGGAATGATGCCTAGTCCACGACTGCTCTTTGGTTATTCTGGCAAAGTAACAGTATACTATTACTCGTCCCCATACAATGGTTTTTTACTCCTATTTATAGCGTGGAGTGCTTACAATTTGAATAAAATCTAAAATTGAAGGATAATATCATGAAGATAGTATTTCCTTATCAGCTCCACACAATCAGGAACGAATTCCACATTAGCAGGGATCTAATTTGTCTTAGATTAGGAAGGTTAACTTTTTCTCTAACCGTTTTTGATAAATTTGCCATCTCTTCGTGACGCGAGCTGAGTAGCCTAGTGACGTGTCTCGCAGTTTAAGACTTTCCACGATCTAACCCAGTTGAAGCGACCTGCGACCTCGCCATGACGTCTTTAACCCGGGACTTACTAGGCTTTTGAGAGATTGGGTCAATCCATTGGACTATTTCCAGCCTATAAAAATAGTCTAGAAAATACCTGTAACAAAATGTGTTATTTCTCTATTATTATAGTATAATATATGATATATATATATATGTATATAGGCGCGTGATGGAGCCTCTATGAAATCTTCATGGCCGAAATTCGCTACAAGAGGGAGAGATTTTGGCAGTAAGATTTGAGGAAGATCTGAGGTAGTTGAAGCAAAAGATTTGAGATTAGATGTGATGAATAAATGTGATGTATAATATATATATACATCTCGTGGTAATGGCAGAGAGGTGCCTATAAATTGGCTGAGGCTTTGGCCGATTGAGAAACAACAAGCAAATAAGAGGACATTGAGAGAGAGAGAAATAGAGAAAGTTGGGTGTGGTGGGGGCCAAAGGGGGCAGCCATGGCCGCAAGCAGCAAGGCGAGAGCAAGTTGGGTAACCATGGCCATGGATAGTAAGGTGAGAGCGAGCTGGGCGGTCGTGAGTGGTGGCAGGCAGCGTCAACCAGCAGCTGGCATGGAGAAGGTTGGCAGGCTAGCGAAGCAATGGGCTGGTGCATGCAGGCATGGCAGTTCGTGCAAGAACAGGTCGCGCTAGAGGAAGGAAAAGAAGGGAGGACGAAGAAAAGAAGAAAAGAAAAAGAAAAAGATGAAAAAAAGATAAGGAAAAAAAGAAAAGAAAAAATAGAGAAAAATAGGGAAATGTTCTTGAAAAATTCTAGGAACTAATTTGGGGCTAGAGAAGCATGTCCGGAGCTAGGAAATTGATCGAGCATGCATTTTGAGGTCAGGAAACGCATACCGAGTAAGCCTGAGATGCTATGCTAAGATGAGTAAAATTTTCTAGAAAATTTTAGAAAATCAAGAAAATTATTTTATAAATTGTTATATAGAAATATTTGAGAAAATATTTGAAAAATATTTAGTTTGGATTTATTAAGGAAAAATAGGAAGAATATAGGAAAATTATAAGAAAATAAGGAAAAAATAGAATATTGATATTCTTGAATAAATATCATGGTCAGGGTATGTTGAGGTTCTGAATTGAGTACGTCAGAAGTTTGGCATGAGAATCAAGATATTTTGAGATACGTTCAAGGTAAGTGGTACTTCTCAACTAGATTTAGTTTTATGAAAAAATGCTTGATTTGTAAGTGGTTCGACCCTAAACCCAATTTTGTGTAAATGATTTTATCATGTTGTCATGCCTTGTTGTGAATATGTCATGTAGATTGCATTTACATGCTATGATGAAATGTGCATATATACACGATGATATTATTGATTATACATTCGCATAAGGGTTTGACAGTACGGGTCGGGACCGTTGCTCTTCCAATGGTGCACTCATACGCCTCGACATGTTGCAGGAAGCCGTAAAAATGGGGACTAACATTAGGGTATGGTCTGTAATACACGAGAAATTCTAAAAGGGGTTAAGAGTAAATTATCTTTGGACAAAAAAGTGAAATTTATAGATAAATTGAGCATATATGGGTAATTTATAACCGTATGAATGACAGAATTGACTGCAGGAAGTGCCCTGAAGCCGAGATGCCAAAGAAAAATGATACGGAATTGATGAGCATCCCGAGATAGGATTTATGGTATCGAAAGAAATCGAATCGGGAACGATTTTCGGTACAGTTAAAACGCAGCTACGATTTAGGATGTAAAACGAAATTATTGTAAGGGACTTCTGGGAAGTCAAAGGAA
Organism: Diospyros kaki; assembly: GCA_036245055.1. Lineage (NCBI taxonomy): Eukaryota > Viridiplantae > Streptophyta > Magnoliopsida > Ericales > Ebenaceae > Diospyros > Diospyros kaki. The sequence goes on from BSEG01000002.1 coordinate 26,195,618, forward strand.
ACTTGAGGGGGCTTCGATTTTTTGTAATGAACAACCCTTCAATGGTTTCGGGATGAAACGATAGCCCGGTAAGGATACTGGGGCGAAATCGTCTTTATCGAGTAAATCTTGAATTATTAATTTTGAATTTTTGGTATCATAATGTAAATTAATTTGATGTTTATGATAATTCTCTTTCAAGATAAATGTATAAAATTTTTGGGATAGATATAAGGAATGATATGGTTTAGCATTAAGTTTGAAAGAAAAAAAATTATTATCCCAGAATTGTCCCAAGTTATAACACGTTCGAGAAAGTGGGGTGTTACAGTTGGTATTAGAGCTTAAGTGACTCTGATATAGTTGATATTAGAGTTAAACCCTATTTAAAAATTAGGGAATAACAATTTGGAGACTTAAAATGATCCAATATTGATAGAACTAGTTAGTAGGAACCCCATTTTCGAGGATCATTTAGTGTCTCGAAAATAAGATGTAAAGATCAGGGATCCAACGGATTGGGTCAAATAAGAGGCTGAAAATGGCCAAATGATGGCGTATGAGTTGCGCTAATTGACGAGGTGACGGTGGTATAGCTAATGTGACTCACAGAGACGGGATAAAGAACCCAGGCAGCGTGATGGCACTACAAGTTCGATGTTCGCAGTGATAGATCTGGATCTAGGGACCTATGTGCAGATGGCTGATGGATGGCTTGTTGAAAGGTATGGAAGACCCGTCGACCAAAGCATCATAGCAGACTGCCTAGGAAATGATCAGATACTGAAGATCTGGAACAACCCAGTAGGGTAGGTACCTTGTATGGGTCTAAGTCCCAATGGTCTAGGGTGCGAGATATGCCACTAGCTGAGGTTGAAAGAGGTCGGAAGCCCAGGGAATCAACCCGAAATGAAATGGATTGAATATGGACTGAGTGTCCTATTTAAAGAATTACATCGGAGTTCGCGGTCTTCTTGGGAAAAGGTGACACGACGAATAATGTGAGGCTCGAGGAGTAGAATACCACGGTGTCTAGTATGGCAATAAGATCATGAGATGGTTGTGTTTGCAATTGCCTCAAAGAAAGAGATAGGTGGCACAAAGGAAAAGCTACCCGACGTATGAAATGAACATGGTAGATGCATCCTAGTGAGTCGTTTAGGCGCTACTTATGAGGTAATAAAATCACCGGCCGTGATAAGGGCCAAGAATAAAAGTTCTTGTAGAAGGAGTTAGACTCGGGGCAGCGACGATGAATGATAGTTTTGGGAGGACTGCGACAAGACCGTACAGTTTTCACCCGGGACATGCCTGTGTGAGGGTCATCGTATGATGTAGGAGTGAGTCTACTATGTGATCGGGGTGATGATGATAGCTTGTGTGTTAGCTGACGGTAAGTGTAGTGTCTAGGAAGATCTAATGGTCGTGTGTCGATAGTTAACTGGATCTGAAGAACAGAATGCTAGAGTCAGTGGATTCTCGATATGAGATTTCAGGTAGTGGAGCATGGCTAGTCTAAAACCTTGACGATGAGTTGTGAGATAACAAACTCAGTTCAAGGTAGAGTTTAGGTACCAAAAAGGAAAGAGTTTCTTGATAGGTTGTATCGAATGTAAAAGGAATGATAAGGCGACCTAGTCAACAAAGGTTGTGACTACAGTTCAGTGTGCCAAATAGATTAGAGCAATCAGGAAAAATTGTCGGTGGTCAACCCGACGAGGAGAACTCGAAAGCACCATGATGAATGTTGGATTGAGAGCAATCGTTGAAAGGAAATAAAGTTCATGGAAGATGATTGGAACCAGATATCGTAATCTGATTCGGGATTTTCGGAGATAAATCAGTTTGAGATTCTTGAGGAATTTCTTGAAAGAATTGATTAAGGATCTAAAGATTCGTGATGAAACTTTAGAGTTTTCAGGAAGAAATCCAGCGAAGATTGGAGTACAGTAGGTGACGTAAGTACCTGCCTACTCTAACTGGCAGTATTGTTATGGATTGCCATCTTGAAGATTGTGAAAATCTTTGGCGTGATTGAAAGAATCAAGTAATGGCAGATGTGCCAAGATAACGGGTCGCAGTAGGAAAAGCTGCAAACCTAGATCGATTAGAAATATGAGATTTTCAATTTTGGAGAATGGAACTCGTATGGCTAGACGGTTAGTCTAGGTAGCCTGGTGGGCAAATTAGGATATGTATCGTTGAGTAATTTCAATAAGTTATGGAAATAAGTAGCCTGCTAAGATATGATACAGACACTTGCAGTCAGTGAAAAAATCGTAAGAAAAATGAGAAATACTGTGATATATTCTCAGAAGATTTATCCAAATTATTTCTTAATGATGATTTCCAATGATAGCTTGAGGATATTGGATGCTTAGCTATGTGTGGATGAGGACGTAAATTATCAAGCTTTGGAAAAGGTGATAATTAAAGAATCGATATCTTTTACCTCAAATTTGATGAATTATAAAACAGTTGCAAGAGGTTGAGATATTTCTATGATCGATGTGTGATCAAGGTTAAGATAAGCGAATGAGGCAATCTGAATATGACAATGGAGTCATGATTTGATGATTTGACCAATGCACTAACTACATCAAAAGATGCGTTGGTGATTATGTTTATCGAGGATACATTGGTGTACTCCTCAGATAAGGAGACATATGAGGAAAATTAATGATAATGTTAGGAAACATCATGATAAATGTTGAGATTGAGAATGGCTTGCTAGGTCATAAGCAAATCGAGAAAGAAATGATGAGAGCATGAGGCTCCATATCAGTAAACGTGAAATCAAGATTGATTGTCATAAGCACCATGAGGATCAGAAGTTTTGAAAAGTTAGATATCCTGATAGGTTTCGGGAGACGAGCCAAATGTTTTGAATAGAGGTTAGTTTGAGCAAAAATTGGTAACCTGAGTAAGTGTAACTCCAAAAAGGATCGAGGATCCGTGAGATTTGGAGATTTAGGCTGGTATTGAGAAAAGTATCAAAAGTGACAGGAGTCGGGTCAATTACAACTCTTGGAGATGGGACAAGGAGGCTCTAAAATGACAATAACAACGGATTTGAGCCTAGGAACCAAGGTAGAAGGCTAGTAATGAGCTTGTGGCTAAAGTGCCGAAAAAGCTTGTAGGTTGTCTCGTGGTATGGGTCTGGGACCCAGGGTCTGAGTTGCTTAGTGAACTGCCACGGAGATGGTCAGATGCCAAAGTTTAGGTAACATTGTGACTGTTATGGTTTAACTAGGATCCAAGTCCCAAGGGACCAGAGCACTGTGATAGGATCCCTAACTGTCTATGAAACGATTGAAAGTTTTTGAGGTTGGCAAACTGTTGTCAGGGGTTCGTGAAAGGAACTCTCTAAAATAGTTGTGTCCATGATAGGATTCAAGAAGAGTCAAATGAGAATGATCTGCTGGATTCAGTGAGGGCTTGTGATAGCTCAAGGGATCAGGTTGCATGTTAGTGCAACATGACTGAATGATTGCGTGTGGATCACGCCAAGGTACAAAGAGAACTACCCGATGTATGACTTGGAGTTGGCAGATGTGGTATGCATTCTTGAGGTTATGGAGACACTACCAGAACGGTGAAACATTTTGATGTGCTCACGAACCACGAGGAGCCTGAGGTATGGGTTCTCGCAGAAGGAGCTAAACGAGAGGTAGCAACAGTGGATAGAGTTCCTTGAGTACTACGACTATACTACTTTGTATCACTAGGGCGTGGCAGTGAGGTGCCATCGTAGGACCTGGTGGATAACTGTGAGTGTCAGATGTTGGAGGCTTGTTGGCCTGCTAACTATGAGTGTAGTGCCGAATGAATCGTCTGTTTTTAGCGCTAGCCTGGTTATTTAGTTGCATCTGGTGAACGAGATACAGATGGCATGCAAAGGTATTGTCTTAGTTACCTAAACGGTCAGATAACAATTTCGAGGACGAAATTTCTTTAAGGAGGGGTGAATGTAATACTCGAGAAATTCTAAAAGGGTTCAAAAGTAAATTATTTTGGAACAAAAAAATAGAATTTTTAGATAAATTGAGGATACAAGGGTAATTTAGTACCATATGAATGACTAAATCGACTGTAGGAAGTGTCCTGAAGCTGAAATGCCAAAGAAAAATGATACGGTATTGATAAGCATCCCGAGATAGGATTTATGGTATCGAAAGAAATTGGATCGGGAATGGTTTTCGGTACAGCTAAAATGTAGCTGCGATTTAGGCTGTAAAACCAAATTATTGTAAGGGACTTCTGGGAAGCCAACAAAAACTTGAAGGGGCTTCGATTTTTTTTAATGAATAACCCTTCAGTGGTTTCGGGATGAAACGATAGCCTGATAAGGATACTGGGGCGAAATCGTCTTTATCGAGTAAATCTTGAATTATTAATTTTGGATTTTTAATATCGTAATGTTTATTAATTTGATGTTTATGATAATTCTCTTTCGAGATAAATGTATGAAAATTTTGGGATCGATATAAGGAATGATATTATAATACCTCGTATTGGTATAAGGTTACCACGTAATTTGGAAGAGTTTAAAATACCGAAAAGTGGGTTTGATAGTAAAATAAATCGCCGAATCAACTCCAGGGAATTTTCTAAGGTTGAGATTTCAAAGGAAAATAATGTCATTGCTAAGCCTCTCAAGATAGGATTTTTAGTATCAAAATAAATTGGATCAGAGTTAATTTTCGATACAGCTTTAGTTCGGATTGAAAACTAAATTGTCGTTAGGGAGCGCCTCGAAATTTAGATGTTTAAAAGAAATGATATATTATTGGCGAGCACCCCGAGAATGTCGTATAGATTATAGTTATTTTTAATAAAAGATGTTATGGTTAAAAAAAAATCAGATTTGCAGCGTGAGGCATGGTCGTCTGTCGCAAATCGTGGAAGGCAATTTCGGCCATGGGACAACTGTTCTTTGTCAGGGCATGCCCGAGCATGGGCTAAGGTCGCGTAAGAGCGAAGCAATGGCCTCTGATTAGTCAGAAAACAGACGAATTTGGCTATAAATAGCCGAGTTTTGGTCGAGGGTTTGCATCAAACATTTTACTTCATATTTCTCACATTTGGGAGCGAATTAGAGGTTGGGGTTTTTGTTCCCCAGGTTGTGCGAAGCAATTCTGGAGATTTTGAGAGTTTTTGGAGTAATATAGGGGGTGTTTTCGCATATATATATATTCGACTTCCAATATATATATACATATTGCGGGAGTGTTTAAATCGGGTTGTAGAGTGATCGATCAAAGGATCTAATAAGGGGTTTTTGATTGCGAGACTATGGGCAACTAATCTGGAAAGTTTCGTGTCAATCGGAGTTCAAATCGAAAGTTAATTTGGTTCGTCAGAGTTCGGTGGCTGGCAGTTAGGGCGGGCTGTTTTCGGCCAAATCGGAAGGCTTTCGGTGGTTTTTTCCGACCAAGAGGGATATCATTGGGATCGACTAAGAGAGGGGAGTAGCCTAGTGTTGTCGGTTCGATTTTCCAGTGTGCCGTCGCCGGAGAAGATGACCGAAGGTAATTTCTATATTTTTTTAATGCTGAAAATATATGAAATTCGAGAAAAAATAGAATTAAAGGAAATAAAATTCTGAAAAAATATCCATAAATTCAATAAAAATGAATAGTTTATTTTTATGAATTTTTATCTTGAAAATTTCTTGAGGAGATAATTATTTTGGATTTTTGAAAGGAAAGATAAATGGAAAATAAATATGAGGGATTTTATAAAATTATGAGAAAATTCCAGAAGGATAAGAAATTTATTTTATGAGTTTTAGTGATTTTTATTGGAGGATATTAGAAGTAAATCAAGGAGAAATAATTTTTTTCAAGGAAAAGTAATTATGGAAATTTCAAAAAATAGGAGAAAAATCTGGAAAATTTTCAGAAAATTTTAGATGCTTATAAATATTGTTTTATCAATTCCTGTGGAGAAAAATTTGGAAAAAAGGCTTGAAGAGGTATTTATTTGGAATTATCGAGAGAAAAATAAGAAGAAATTAGAAGAAAATTGAGAAAATAGATATTGATTTTTCCTTTGAATGCATATGATGTCTAGGGTATCATTGAGGTTCGAGATTGAACTATAGTACGCCTGACACGAGAATCGAGGTCGGACACGCATTTTGAGGAATCTTGAATTTAGCCCAAGGTGAGTGGTTCTAGCGAAAAAAACTTGTTTGTGGCATGTGAATGGTTTACTGTGAGTTTTTCAATCGAATTCTTGTGCATATTCTTATTACTTTTGATCATTTTTCATTTATCGTGAGTGGTTGGTTTCGTGTGATGGTTCGTCCAAACGATTATTTACACATTCATTGAATTTCGTATGATAAGTTGCATATATTAAAATGTTTATTTTATGTTATGCATGTTATGATTTTCGGTATTGGCATGTTATGTGTTGTCCATGTGGAACGTGGGTTGTTAACCTGTGACGTGGGTCTTGAGTGACAGCACTCGGGATGCATGCTAAGGATTAATGCTATGTGACCCACTTGGGACGGGGCTGAGACGGACTTCACCCTACGGTACTCAAGTGGCGAGGCTGATAATGGACACCACCCCAGTTAACTCAAGTGGAGGGGCTGATAGTGGACACCACCCCAGGTTCTTTTGAGCAATAGCATTAATATTGAGGTGTCGTTGATTCCGGGGATGGTGCTAATGTAATACTCTTGGGGTTAGAGTTGCGTTGGGTTTTGAATGCTTTTGAGTAGGAGTGTAATGCCTTACAATGACAATGGGGTGATTCTCGGGTTCATATGTCAAGGTTGTCACTCTTAAGCATGATTGTGTTGCTAATAGGTCAATGTGGTTATGTCGCCTTTAGAGAGATTGCATTTTCTCCGGTTAGGACTAAGTGCTATATGGGATTCTCTTAGGCTGGGGCATGTCAGGATTTGTTGGTTTTATATATGATTTTGCATATATTCATGAAAATGTTTTTGAACTCTCACTTAGATGATTCAGCATCTAATTTGGACTATGTCTCTGGAATATTTAAACGTTCCAGGTGAAAGTAGTGTCGCCAAGGGAAAGGATGTCATCGAGATGTAGCTGCTATGTTTAGTTTTCATAGGTCTTTGTCTATGATTACGATGTTCAGAAGTCATGTAATATTTTGATATTTTCATGTGAAACATTGATTTGGTTATTTAACTATAAAAGGAATTTATCGGTTATATATCATTGAGGTTTCGATCTTTCTTCCGCTGATGTGTTTGATAATACATATCTTAGTCTATTAATTGTTTTAAATTTTGATATGCTAAGAAGGTATAATTAGGATTGTCGGGAAATGATTATGATGAGGGTATGTATATCGAGAGACTTATGTAGTGTGTATAATGATATTGAAAAAAAAAATTCTCGAAATCTCGAGTTAACGCATGCTTGGGAAAAGTGGGGCGTTACAGATATGGTTTAGCATTAAGTTTGAAAGAAAAAAATTATTGTTCCAGAATTGTCCCAAGTTATAACAAGTTCGAGAAAATGAGGTGTTACATGGTCGGCTTAAACTGAAATGAAATGAAAAAAATATTTTGTATATTACATCCATACACGAAATATGTTTACTGTACCCTTACTTAGATGATTCATCATCTAATTTAGGTTTTGCCCCTAGAATATTCAAACGTTCCAGATGGAGATTATAACAAAAACGAGGATGAATAAGGCATGAAATGACACTTAGCAAAGTACATGATGAATTGATTGTATGTTATGTAACCCATGTATTTAAGTTTTGTTACTTTGAATTCTGAACGTTTGAGGAATGATGATGTATAACCATATTTATGGTTAATATTAACGTTAAGGTTCGATTCTACCTTTTCGCATTTGATGTTTATGATGATTCTTTTTCGAGATAATGTATGAAAATTTAAAGATGGATATGAGAAATGATATGGTTTAGCATTAATTTTGAAGGAAAAAATTTATGATCCCAGAATTATTCTAAATTATAAGACGCCCAAAAAAGTTGGATGTTACATAGTAGGTTTGCCTCTCCAGTCTCCACTCATATATATATAGTTAAACATGTATATTTTTTGTCATATGCATGCTCAAGCATGCATGTATATGGGATTTCATTGTGTGGGTTTTGGCACATCGTTAGTGATTTGAACTGGAATTCATAACACAAACAAAATGATTATTTATTGAAAGAGGAAAAACAAAATGCTATTAATTTATCACGATGAAACCCATTAAACTGAAAATAGATTGATTATTAGTTTGTATATTTGGTATTATCTTGATCTAATTCCACTTATTGAATGTACTCTATTATACAATACCAAAAATATAAATATAATCAAAATAAGGTTAAAGAAATATTAGAATTTACACCCATCTAAATCTACGCTTTCTTACAATTGCAAACAAGTATTGATAGATGGAAAAAAAAAAAATCGAGGAGATCCATGTTTTTTAGCTATGTGTTCAATCTCCTTTTTTAACATTTGTATGGTAATCCTCAATGGAGCTTTACTAATCTAATCTAACTCATTTTGCGCAACTCAAAATTTTAATTAATAATATAGATTATTTACAAAAGAAATTCTAACAATGAGTGCATGCATTCAACAAAAAAAAAAAAAAAAAAGACATGGCCTATAAGTTAGCTTTATTTGATTAAAGTCAATTTTAAAATCAAATTAATTAATTTTAGTTAATCTAATTAAATTTTAATTAAATTAGGCGTGTGTGCAATTGCAAGCTTCCATTAAAAGAGTGTGTAGAGGTTCAGTTAGAATGAACTAACCGAACTGAATCGACCGGTTTGATTCATTTATTTAGGTGTTAGTTAATAGTTCAGTTAGTGTTTGGGTGAAAAATCGATTATCGATTTCAATTCGGTTAGTGTTGTTCGAGTAACTGAACCTAAAAAATTACAAAACGACATCGTTTTGTGTGTAGTATAAAAGAAAAATGGAAAGGTTAAACAACCAAAACCCAGCGCCAGTGAAAGGACCAAACCGATGTTCAGTCCAGTTCAATCCTTCCCTTCGATTAGTCATTTCCCTTTCGCATCGTTTCCAACTCTCGGCCCCATTGCCCCTGCTAACACCCTAGGTTACACGGAAACGGAAAACGTTTCTAATACCAAATGAAAACTTGGAAATAGATATTTTTCTAAAAAAATATAGGGAAACGTTTTAGAAATAAGAAAACGACTATTCTGAGCCATTTCCATGCAACCTTGTTGACACCAATGTGATGCTTTTGTTACAATTTGAAAGGAAAGAACATAGATAGAAAGAGAAAGATGTGTGACACAAACTTAAGGAATAAGATGCATAAAATTCAATTAACTTTTGAAATCCTTACAGAATAATAGAGAACAAAAAATCAAATCACCAAGATCATGGATAGAAATGATCCCATGATCACAACAAACAACTAATCATTTCCTAGAAAAGTGGAACTAACTCGACTTATTCAGATGCAAAGTAAAACAGAAATAAAATACTTGAAATCTACATCAGCATGCACTCATATACACGTCAGCTAACACTCCTCCTTATTTAGGAGCTGCAAACACTAAGTTTAGCTCTTAAATCTTCAAACCAGCTAGCTGGCAAAGGTTTTGTGAACATGTTTGCCACTTGACATTCAGACTTGCAGCAGACTAACTTTACTTCTCCAATTTGTTGTACTTCTCTTAGGAAGAAAAGCTTGATATTAAAGTGTTTTGTCTTCACATGAAACGTTGGATTCCTTGAAATGGCTATGGCAGCCTGATTATCAATAAGAATCTCAGTGTTCTCCTTCTACTCTAGGTTTAGATCAACCAAAATTTTTCTTAACCATAGAGCTTGATTTACAGCTACTATAGCAGCAATGAATTCAGCCTCTACAATTATTAAGCCACTATGTTCTGCTTCTTTGAGCACTAAGAGAATGCACCAGACCCAAGGAAGAAACAATATCCAGAAGTGCTCTTTAGATCATCTACAGAACCTCCCCAATCATTGTCTAAATACCCTATCAACTTGAATTCCTCACATTTCTCGAACTTAATTCCAAAATTGTAGGTATTTTTGACATACCTAAACACCCTTTTTGTTGCTTTGAGATGCATTTCAGTAGGACAATGCATAAACCTTAACAAAATACTTACTGCATTCAAGATGTCAGGTTTGGTGCCTGTAAGATACATGAGGCAGCCAACCATGCTTCTAAACTGCACTTGATCTACTCCTTCTGTTCCATCATCCTTGCTTAGCTTTTCCTTAGCATTCATAGGAGTATTCATATAAAGTGCTCATCAATCTAGTCACTAGCAGGTCATCAACATATCGTGACACAACAAGATTCTCAGATTCAACCTTCTTTACATATAAAGTTGACTCTGACAAGCTTTTATAGAAGTTCAAGTTCTTCAAGTGCTCATCAATCTTGCTATACTAGGCTCTAGGAGCCTGTTTTAGACCATAAAGGGCTTTCTTTAGGAGATAAACCTTATATTCTTCTCTTTTTTTCACATAACTCTCAGGCTGATCAACATAAATCTCTTCCTCCAAATGGCCATTTAAAAATGCAAACTTCACATCAAGTTGATACACTTGCCAACCCATCTGTGCAACAACAACAAGAAAAAGTCTGATGATGTTGAACCCTGCAACTGGAACAAATGTATCAGAATAGTCAACTCCAGGTATTTGTGCATACCCTTTCACCACAAGTGTTGCCTTGTACTTGTTTACTATCCCATCTGCATTGAGCTTTGTTTTGAACACCCACTAAACCCTAATAACCTTTTTGTCTTGAGGTTTGTTAACAAGCTTCCAGGTCTGGTTCTTTTCTATCATGAACAACTCCTTCTCCATTGCTGCTCTCCATTCCTTGCTTTGTTTGACCTCATTATAGATGGTAGGTTCACAAATAGCTACATTTCACCTTTGATAAACATCAGTGAGTGGCCTAGTACCTCTCACAGGTCTGTCATCCACAATATCTTCATAATTTACCAAATTCTGGTCTGCAGAAACAAAGTCAATTAGCTTTAAGTTCTACCTCTCTTTTGCTTTGTCATTCCAATCCCACTCTTTTTCTTCTTCAAAGAACTGAACATCTCAGCTTACAACTATCTTCTCATTCTGTGGTTAGAAGACTCTATAGGCTTTGGATGTAGAGCTGTACCCAATAAAGACTCCAGGAAGTGCTCTTTCATCCAATTTATCCCTCTTGACATGAAACATAGGCTGCAAACACTTTAAGATGGAGTAAACTTGGTTTGTAACCATACCAAGCTTTAAAAGGTGTCACATCTCCCACTGCCCTTGAGAGAAGCTTGTTTTGTAGGTATACAGTTGCATTTGCAACTTCTGCGCATAGTTTTTTAGGAAAAATTTTCTTATGCAGCAAGCATCTAGTCATTTCCAGTATATACCTGTTCCTTCTCTCACTTACTCCATTTTTTTGTGGAGTGTATGGAGCTATTAACTGATGATGTATGCCTGCATCTTCACAGAAATTGTTGAAGGCCTCGGAAATGTACTCTCTTCCATTATCAGACCTCAAAACTTGAATCTTCACCCCACTTTCATTCTCAACCTTAGCTTTGAACTTCCAAAATGCTTATGCAACCTTTAACTTGTGCTGCAAAAAATAGATCCAACACATTCTAATTAAATCATCAATGAAAATAGCATAATAAAGACTATCATTCAATGAAGGGGTTCTTTGAGGGCCAGTTATGTCTGTATGAACTAACTGCGACTTCTTAGTGGCTTTCCAAGCTACTTTAGGAAAGGGTTTTTTGCACTGTTTTCCTGTTTGACAGGCCTTACAAGATGGGACTTGATTTACAAGTTCTGGAAGTCCTATAGCTACCTCCTTTGACTTCATGTGCAACAGGCCTTTATAATTAAAATGCCTTAACCTTTTATGCCACAACTCAGAGATGTTACCCTTTACTGAAAAAGCAATTTGCTTATCCTCCAATGGATTTAGAGCAAAGCTTTTTCCATTCATCTTTATTCTAAACAAAGTTTTCCCTATTGCATCTTGAATTAGACAGGTTTTTCTCTCAAACAAAACTTAGTAAGTTCTGATCTATCTCAGGTACATAAAGCACATAAAAAATTAACTTTGTACCAAGACAAGTTTGAATGGTTGCAATACTTTTTCCTCTTACTGTTATGTATTTTCCATCACCTACTCTAACCTTTGATGAACTTGCCTTACCCAATTCAATGAAGAGCTTTTTGTTGTGGGTCATGCAGTTGGTGCAGCCACTGTCTATCAACCAATTCTCACTTGAATTCATATTGGAGAAGCCGGTTGCCACAAAGAGGTGATCTTCCTCCTCTTGATCAAAAGCTTTGGTTTCTTCTTCGTGTTGCTACGACTTGGATCTACAAATGATTGCTACATCCCCTTTCTGGTTGCACTTGGAGCACTTTGCATCTGGCCTTCTCAACATTTGAAAGGTGGATGGCCTTTCATGTTGCAATGCTAACATGGAGGATAGGACTTCTTTTGAGTCTCCTTTTTGCCGTTAGCATCAGTTGGTGTAGCATTGGTGGCACTGTTTTTAACATCATTTTTCTTGTCTTTCCACTTGCCTTTTGTTGTGCTTTGATGCTTGGCAGTTAAGGCTCCTTCAACTTTAGTATCCTTCCTCATCTGCCTTCTCTACTCTTGTGCTTGAAGAGCATTTAGCAATTCTGCAAAAGCAATTTTTGACAAGTTTTTCGTATTCTTAAGAGCAGTAATTGATGCTTCATACCTCTCAGCGAATGAGAGAAGAATCTTTTCTACAATCCTTGAGTCTTTAAATTCTACTCCCAATAATCTAATTTTGTTTGCTATGCCTAGCAACTTGTCAGAATAGTCCTTAAAGGACTCTGACTCTCTCATCCTTTGAAGTTCAAATTCTCTGATTAAATTCAGAATTTGCATGCTTTTAATTCTCTCATCACTTGCATATTCACTCTTGAGATAGTCCCATATCTCTTTTGCTGATTTGAAGGACATAATTCGAGTGAAAACTGTTGGTGACATTGCTGCAAATAGGCAAGCTTTTGCCTTTGATTTCCTGGTCTTCTTCTTCTTATGTGCTTTTATTTGTGCCATTGTAGGATTAGCAAGAAGTATACGTACCTCATAGTCCTTTTTCACTGCCTCCCAGAGATCTAGTGCCTCCAAATAGGTCTCCATGCGCACTGTCAACATTTGGTAATTGGTGTCATCAAACACCTGTGGAGCAATTGCAGTCAGGTTGGATTCAGACTCCTTGGATGCACAAGTCCCTTAAAGATAAAGCTCTGATACCACTGTTACAATTTGAAAGGAAACAACATAGATAGAGAAAGAAAGATGTGCAGCACAAATGTAAGGAATAAGATGCATAAAATTCAATCAATTTTTGAAATCCTTACAGAATAAATAGAGAACAGAAAATCAAATCACTAAGATCATAACTAGAAATTATCCCATGATCACAACAAACAACTAACCACTTTCTAGAAAAGTGGAACTAACTTGACTTATTCAGATGCAAAGTAAAACAGAAACAAAACTTCCTTCGCACACAAGGCAAACTTGGAAAACTAATATTAATATAATATTAAACTACAAAAATATTCCCATTTATATATATTACATTGTGCCATTTACCGAAAAGGTCACTAGAATTATACGATTTTACAAAAAGGCTGTCCATAAGAGAGAGAAGAGGAGGTTTTCTCTCTCGTCGTTGGAGAAGAAAAGGCAGTCCAGTCCACGTCTGCATCAATGCTGCAGGAAACGATCGAGTTGGGTCGGGTTTACAATGCCCGGGATGTGGACCCGATCCGTCTTGAGTAGATATGCTACTTCGACGTACCGTTGGTAATTCTCCTCTCGCGGCTCGGCTTTGGGTTCCTGGCTGGAACTGTACGGGCTAATAAGCCTCTTTGGCGCGGTGGCTGATACAGGAACGGACTCGGCTGTAGCCGGATCGAACGGCTGGCCAAATAGAGTGCCCTTGGTGAGGAACTCATGAGCCAAGTACCCGGCTAGCAGCTGATTGTTGGGAGCCGGCTGGGGCGGCGGCTTGAGAGATGGAGAAGGAGAGCCGGGTCTGGGGATCTTCTTCGGCTTAGAAACGTTGAAACCCTTTCTCTCTTTGCGCTTGTTCGGTGGGTCCAGAGCCATGGGGGCTGCAAGTCGACGGTGGGGAATTTTCATCATCGACGTCGCACTCGCACTCATTGGCCGTTTGATGCTCGCCCCGTCACCACACAGCATCGAATATATATATATCAGAAAATGCTGCCTTTTGAAACCCTTTCCAGGGAAGGAAAGAGACTATTAAAAAAAGGCCTCAGGTTATTTTCAAGAACAAAAATAAATAGGTGAAAATGCAAGATTTTATTTTAATTTACAAAATAAAAGACAGGAGGAAAAAAAAAATACAAATTCGCCACAAATCAAGAGGAGCTTGGACCCAGACCCGGAGGCACCCAATACGGAAGCGGAAGGCGTCGCCGGCGGCGGCTCAATCACAGAGGAGTAGGAGAAGGCGGACGGAACGGAGGCAGACAAGGACAGCTTTCAGCTTTGGGAAGGGGAGGAGGGAGAAATGTTGGGACAGGGTTTATTTATAGTGGATGGATTAGCTTATTCCCCTTGCCTTTCTGCAGAATTACGAGAAAACCAAGAGCAGCGAAAAGACCAAAAAGGCCAAGTTATCCTCCCTGTCCTGGTGGGCCGGGCCGGGCGTATGAATGAATATTTTCTTTTTCTTTTTTTTTGTTGCTATTTTAAGAAATATAAAAAGGAAAAGTTTGTTCAAAAGATATACGCAATTTATGATCCGCCCAAATGCCAAATACAGGAGCTGATAAGCATTAAACTTATAATTTTGCAAAATCTGTTATTATTTAACGTTAAACGATGGAGTCTTTAAGTTAAAGAATTTTAGACGTTTTCTTTATTTTTCTTTGCACATTTAACACGTCTTCATATATTATTATTTTTATTGTTATTTATAATATTCGTTAAAAAATTGCTCATTGTTTATTTATTGTGTGGTTGAATATGAATGAATTGACTGCTCCGGGTTGTCAAGTTTCAAATGAATATTATATTTATAAAAGCCCAAACATAAAAACTGTTAAGAGAATTTGAGATCAAATGATGTACAAAATAGAGATCGGACTTACCTGAATTCACATAGTGAAATTTAGAGTGGATCAAGTTGAGTTATTCGTATCAAAAACGAAATTATAAAATAGAAATCGTTTACTTTTTCACAGCTTAAAAGCCTCATATACACAGATTACTTTGAGAGTTTGTCTCTTCCATACAAATTGGAACACATGAGCAATCCAATGTTTCTCCAATTTACTGACTAGTTTTCCAATAATATTTCTTAGTCGTTTTTGACTAGTTTTCCAATAATATTTCTTAGTCGTTTTTCAATAGTCAGTTTCTTGTATATACGATCAATATATATATTAGCATACATGAGCATGCCTTTCTCATCTGTCCATTTTCACCAAGTATGGAGGAAATGAGATTTAAGTGTCGATTATAGTTGTTCCCTCTGCAACAACACATAATGGTTGTTGAACCAGTTCTGGATTTGGATACGGAGCCCATTATGGATGCACCAACTTAGGTACATAACTTGAATTTACTATATCTCCCACTAACACATAATAGGCTCATATACTCTTATTTCTCTATAAGTTCCATATAGGTAGATAGGTCGTGCGACCAGCATACTCTTTTCTTTGAGAGCTTGTTACTATACAATTGTTAGGTATATAAAATAACTCTATTATTCAACTAGAGTCTGTATGTTATACCGAGAACTATCTAGTCATATTTAATCACACTTATATATCAATTTGATTCATCACTTGCTCAATAAAATCTGTATTCACGATTATAATTCAGCGAATGATTATAATTATTTAATCTGTGAATACATCCAAATGTGACAGTCAAATAGATATTTCATTTTTCTGAAATCTTTCCATCATAATTCATTTGTTTTTCCAAATATACTCAATCCAATCAAATCATACATTGTCGTTGGTAGCATTCCAAGATAACTGCATCAAATAATAACTTTAAGAAGTAATTAAGGGTCAAAAGGTATTTTATGAGATCGTTGTGACCTCGAGGGTCTAACATAACTAAAAGAAGAGATCAATATCTTTTGTTATCCTGTTTTAGTTGAATTTTGCATATATAGTATGAAACATATACTATGGTGTTATTCTTTTTTTTTCATGAAGCTTATGTCTTTCGTTATATAAATATCGTATAGATGATAATTTAGATACACTCATTATCTAATTTGAGTTCTCAACTATACTTTTCACATATTTGTTAAACAAGACTTTCACCTAACATTCTTAGACAGATAAGATAAGAAGTGGGATTTTTACCTTTCGACTACTAGTTATAAACTCATCTTGATAACTCATAAGGCAATATTCTTTTAAGTTTGAGCTCTCATTAGCTTGCATTTGTGAGATACTTAAAACTTATTTTTTATTTATGTACCACTCAATCATAGATGTGGTTGTTTATGTGAGAAAGTTAACTATTTGTCTGATATATTTTTAATTAATGTACTTACCAATATGCACAAAGCATTGCACTCAGCATTATGCATGAAACATTGTCTATATGTGTGTAGGCATTATCTAATTTGTATACTAAACACAATTGACATTAATAAAAAATAATATGAATTATTTATTGACATAAATTAGAAAAATAATATTACACGTTAATGTTATCCAAAAATACATTTAACATTTACTCATTTCTAAGGATTTAACATAATCTGTAAGCACCCCCGCCTGGATATCCCAACCACCCGGTCTATTCGAACGGAAGCGCTTATGGATGGGAAAAGAGGAGAAAACAAAGAACGAGAATTTATCCTGGCATGCATGCATGAGAAAACAATAGCGGAAGCAAACTACAAATATGCACGCATACAAGTACTCCGCTGGAACAACGGTCATGGAGTATAATAATATATACAGACGCCTGTGCCAACAATAGAAGATACAAGAAATAACTTGGCACAGGAAAAAATGAAAGACAAAAAAACAGACAAAATATCAAAGATAATGGGGGCAGCTAACTGTACACCGAACCAACGCGACCGGCTGTTAGGCAGTGCGATCTTCGCCCTTGACCTTTGATTTACCCTTACCTGGAATGATGGAAAGCAAGGTGAGTCGCAAGACTCAGCAAGTTTATAAGAAATGAAAGGCTATAAATAGAAGAAGAGATCACCCCAAACACAGTTTCGCACGTACACACAAGCCATGAAACACTATAACACAACAGTGCAACATAATAAAAGCACATACCAGTCTTTGGGGCCCACATAAGATACCTGGCACCCAAGTCCCATACCAACCTGCCGCTACCCTGAAAGGTAACAAATATCCTCAACAAATTTGTGCGCACTGTCCCGGGGCGGTACTCCCGTCACCCTTGTTCATGTCGGTACTCCCGACACCAGAGCCATAGGCTCCCTCGGAACAGTACTCCCGTCCAAGAACTAAATACTACCAGTAACCATGCAATGCACATAAAAATGTAATGGCGTAGTGAGCATCAACGTGATACATGACGCCCATACATCCAGGCATCAGGCCATGCTCCACCCATATAGTAAACCACACGAGATGCATATGCCCGTGCTGGGTGTATCATAACCAAGCTAGGATGTCCGTAACCAAGCATAACCAGATCATGAAGACCCCAACATGCAGCCCGTACCCATGTGCACACCAAAACATGTAACAAGAATAAAATGATACCAGTCATGCTATAATCACGTAACGGCAGAGCCAGTCAATAGTGCTTGGCACCGGTCAATGGTCAATGGGTAGGAGAGACCAACCGGCGGCCTAAGATAGACCGTACAACAGTCACTCCGTCACCGAACCGCCGATCCTAGCCCCCATTGCATAACCGTTCTAGCCTGTAAACAACCAAAATCCATAATAATACCTGAACAGCTAAGAACCTAGCCCCGGGTGAGTACGACATCATTCCCACAGGCATAGGGGTGGCACAAACCCCCCGTAGGCAACCAACGAATAAAATCCACAAGACCATTTTAATAAATTAAATTTTAAAACTAACCATTTAAAATTCCATGATTAATTAATAGCTGAAACAAATGAAGAGAGGTTAAATAAATTGACAACGAAAAAACTGACATGGAGTGTACAAAGAATTTGCCTTAACAAAGATATCCTTAGACTCGTTTAGTCCAAAAGCGGCAAAAATTATACAAACTATAATATCCCAATTATTTGCCAAAATTAATAAAATTGGACTCAAAACGAAATTCTGACCGTACAGAATATTAATTACTAGCTTCTCTACATACCTGAAAAATTAAATCCTTGATTAAACTTGATTTAATTTGAATTTAAGCCCCAAAACCTTCCACTTTCACGTTCGCGAGCGCACTAAAATTTCTCCAAAATTGTTGTTGTTTCATCTGCAAAAAGAACGCTCGAATTGGGCTTTAAATCGGCAAAAAACGAGCAGAGGAGAGGGCGCCACGTGGCAGTGCGTGGGCCAGCCGCTGGAGGCCACTGCCTCTAACCAAAATGACGTCGTTTCGAACGTCTAGCTGATTAAAATCAGCCGAATTTTCCCTGCCTCACGCGCACACACCCGCAGGCTCGAACCCGCGACCGCCCCCTCGCCCGTCTCGCGCGTGAACCGCCCCCGCCCACGCCTACCTTCAACTTATATACCACTTACGTTATATTTGAAGTGATTTTCGGCCTTTTCTGCAATTCGCACCAGCACCCCCAAACTTTCATAAATCACACAAACACCCCCCTTAATTAATTACACTAACGCCTGAAACTTCTAAAAATCCCACAATTAATTTATTTAAATTTTTTTCTTATTCCAAAAATGTTCTAAAATAATTAATTAATTACCCTAATTTCTTATTTTTCTTAAAATCACATAATCTATTATTATTTATAACAACAAATTATTTTAATACTTTTTTTAATTTATATTAACACAATAAATCAATAATTAATTTAATTTACTATTTACGGGTCATTACATAACCCGAGAATAAATCTCTTGGAATAGGTTTTGTAACATATCTGCTATCATTTTCTGTGTAGAGATATACTCTAAGCGCACTTCTTTTTGTGCAACAATATATCTCACAAAATTATATTTTGTGTCAATGTGTTTAGTCTTCAAATGATATTTGGAATCTCTAGTGAATGCTATTGTAGCTTGACTGTCACAATTCACTATAATAGAATTCGACGAGCCATTCACAACTTAGGTTGCACAGAAACAGATATAAGAAATGTTTCTGATATGAAACGGAAGTGAGGAAACGACATTTTTCTAAAAAAAAAGTAGGAAATAGAAACATGGGTAAAGTGTAAATTAAAAAAATATAGGGTTCTTTTGCAAATATAATTTTATAAATATATTATTTTATTATTAGATAATATATATATTAGATATATATTTTATAAATATATTATTTAACATATATACATACATACATCATCTTCATTTTCTTTTCCAATAATCTATACATATATAAGATCTTATATTATTTATATGAAACAAATAATATATTTATATTCCTATTGCCAAGAAACTCTTTCTCTCTCATCTCTCTCTCTTTCCCATGTTGCCGCTTGCCTATTCATCTTCTTCTCCAACAATTGCCTTTCGCCACTGCATCATGTTGGACCTCATCAAGAACTTTCAAAATTGAACGCTTACCACCGTACTAAAAGTTATAACTGTTAGCAGATGTGTAATTCTTTATCCCTATCCACACTGTAAGTGCAACTTTCTCCCCAAGCCTCACAAACAGGTAGTCAAACAAAGTAGTTGCTGGGGCATGGGCTATGGACAAACAATCCCCCCCTCCCAGAACTATATTGGCTCATGGGCTATGGATCACCAAAATCTCCCCCACTCTACTATAACTTCCCTGGAGGAGACTCTGTAACATGCCAAATTTTTCGGACATGTTATAATTTAGGATTTCAAGAATTCTTTTTTTTTTTTCACACCACATCTACTAATATACAACATACAATTCCTAAAAATCCCAATTTCACCTTCTCAATCTATCAAACCTAATGATTGAATAGCTAAGACAAGTGTTATTATTACAAATGCAAAAACTTGATCGAACCTGATATGGTATATAACTATAATGCTTTATTTATCATATAAAAAACCATTCAAAACGTCTGTAAAACGAATTACATGAACATCATCTCTCGTAAACATTAACTAAACTTCTCAAATATGATTGAAAACATACTAAGGTTTACCTCAACTGAAATTCTTGTACATAAATAAAGACGTTTAAAACATGCTACATTCAACAAAATAAGTTTATTTTTCAACTATCTCATTTCCCCTAGAGTTGCCTGTCGAATCTGGAATGTTTGAATATTCTAGAGACACAGTCCAATTAGAAGATGAATCTTTTAGTGAGAACTCCAAAACAGTTTATATAAATGCATGAACAAGTATAAAACGTATGAGGAAACATCAAGGACTATTCAAAAGTGCTTCATGAACATGTCAGCCTTTTCCAACGAGAGATTTTTCAATGGCGCACACTAGCATCTCTCGGGAAGTCCTTGACCATGTCACATTGGCTCGACCTCATAGAACTCATGCAAACACCTCATCCGTTATCCCTTAAACTCACGGTTTTTTCCACGAGAGCTTTCTTGATGGCATATGCATAACGCCTCTCGGGGGATATCCAAACTTGTGCTTTTGGACAACAATAGATAGGTACAACAGTATGGTTACACGAATTTTATAAATGCAACAGTTGGAAGCCAACGACATATATTTTCAAGAAAAATACATTTCATATATGCAACACGATTTCATGCAAGAGAACAACCGAAGTTTGCGTATAAGAGTCTTTACACAAAACCTGTTTCAAGCAATAAGAGTCTCATCTAAGAGAAAAATATAGGATTTGGAGTTTAGGAACCTCACCTTGAACTTAATTTAGAATTCCTCAAAATTTGTACCTGACCTCGATTCTCATGCCAAGCGTACTATTGCTCAACATTGAGCCTCAAAGATCCCTAACCATTATATTTATTCAAAGGAATATCAATATCTATTTTTCCTAATTTTTTTCTTCCTATTTTTTTCCTCAATAATTCCAAAATAAATACCTCTTCAAACATTTTTTTTATCAAATTTTTCACCATCATAAATCATAAAATATTTTTCTAAAAATATCAAAATTAATTTCGAGATAATACCTCATCCCATGCGCCCTCACACGCTTACGCGTGAGGACTCGCACGTGTAACGCACGTGCCAATCATCTTCTTCCTTTTTTAGGTCATCGAAAATGCTCCGATGACCAATCTTTTTGCACAATCTCGAAGCCTTCCACAAGTCGATCACCTTAGCACCCTTGGGTGCCCGATACAATCATCGGAAAAGCCCCAAATTGGTTAAAAGCAATCCAGCTTCGACGACCTTACCTGATTTTTCGGCCATCTTCAAAACCCACTTAAACCTTCAAGAAAACACTCCAAATTCTCCAAAAATGATACCCACACCCCAAGGAACAAAATCCCTCTAACCAATCTCTCAAAAACACTCCCAAACTTGAGAGATTTGATACTTTAGGCAAAATTCAGCTACCCTTGGGCTAATCACAAGCCTTTGCTTCGCCCCCAAGTATCCCAGGCCCATCCTTGGCCATACCCTGATAAGATATGGCTGTCCCATTTCTGAATTTGGGCTCCATGTGCAGCGGTCAGATCGACAATGCTGCTGCAGCAGTTTGGAAAATTACACTTTGGCTCTTAGCTTATTCCTTTTGCATTTTTGCCCTCTTCCTGAAGTCCTTAGACTTCGATATTTTACCACATGAGCCCCTAAGTCCCATGCTTCTCAATTGGCCTAACAAATTTGAAAAAAAAAATATTATTTTCACCCTTTTTTCAACTAGAGTTGAAAATTACACTTAGGCTTGAATGCGTGTTTTGATCTCAAACCCTTTTGTTTCATCCCGAAACCACTTAAAGGTTGTTCTATTCACAAAATTTGAGCCTCCTCAGGGTTCTGTGGATTTTCTGGAAGCCCTTTACCATCATTTGGTCTTTTAGGCTATAATCTAATTGTACTGAAAATCGTCTCAGATTTGATTTCTTTCAGCATCATAAATCTTGCCTAAGACGCTCGTCGATGTCATACCCTTTTCTTTAGATATCTAAGCCCCAGGGTGCTCCTGCCATCGATTCGACGATTTATTTTACTATCAAACCAATTTTCGGTATTCAAACTCATTGAAATTATGTGACAACCTCATGAAACATGGGGTATTACAAACTCAAACCTACGACCTACTTTGATACCAATTGGACCCCACCAGAAACCTTCAAGACTGAGTGCTTACAATCGTTTCAAAAGCCAAAAAATCTAAATGGCCTCATTCATTAACCAAGCTATAAGCGAATGACCTTCACATTCTAGACCACCATTCTTTAATGACACCAATTTTACCTATTGAAAAATGAGGATGAAATCATGTTTATTTTCTATAGATTATCAATTGTGGAAAATAGTTAGAGATGGATTTACCACCACCTCAACTAAAGAAAAAAAATGAACTGAAGAAGATATTAAAAAACATCAAATGGATTATAAAACTAAATACATAATTTTTTGTTCAATTCTTCCTAGTGAATATGAAAAACTATCTACTTGTACTTCAAACTTGTACTTTATTAAGTACACGTAACCATATCATAACAAACCATCAGTAAAAGCTACAAAGTAGATATAACCACCTTAGGCTATAACATTTATGAGCTCGTACATCTGAATGTACTAATCCTAACAATTCAATAGCCCTTTCCCTTTGTCCAACAAAATGAGATTTAGTCATTTTCTCGAGAATACATGACTCACAAGTTAGCTCAGGTTTAGCACACAAATCACATATAAGACCCTAATGAGCCAACTTCATAAGTCTACTCTCGCTGATATGTCCCAACCTAAAGTGCCACAACTATTTGCAATTAATTTGATTATCCAGAGAATGCTTCTCTTTTAATGTGGTATTAAATCTAACAATTATTTGTTGACTATATTCACATGCATGTGTTTCTAGGAAATATAGACCGTTTATCATCACAGCTTTGCCCACACGCACGTTATCAAATATAATCAAACACTTATCACATGCAAAAGAAAATGTATAACCGTGATTTACAAGCTATGGAATTGAAACAACATTCTGAATCGCATTCAATATATGTAAACAGTTATATAAAATCAGTACATGCCCAGAAGGTAAAGATACATAAGTAGTCCCTATAGCTAATGCAGCAACGCTTGCCCCATTGCCAACTCGCAAAATCACTTCACATTTCCCAAGTGCCCTACTTTGATTGAGATCATTCGCGGATAAACAAATATGAGAAGTAACGCCAGAATCCATAATCCAAGAAGTAGAGTATCGACTAATCGAAAGATCAATCTTAATAACACACATAGAAGGAAAAATACCTTGACCCTCCAGGCGCTTTCCCTTAAAGTTCCTCAGATAGTGTGGGCAGTTCCTCTTCTAATGTCCCTTTAGTTCGCAAAAGTAACAATTACCCTTTCCCTGAACCTCCTTACCCTTTGTCTCTATTTGACCACCATCCTTATTGGCTTGTAGAACATTTCTCTTATTCTTCCTAGATTTAGGTTTCTTCTGGGAAAAAGACGATGCAACAACGAGAACTCATTCTCTACCCTTTCTTTTCATTTGTGACTGAGCGATTATTAAAATATTTAATAACTTGGGAAGAGAACACTCAATCTTATTCACATAGAAATAAGTTACAAAGGAGAATAAAGAATATGACAACGATTGCAAGACAAGATTAGTCCCAAAAAGAGTGTTAATTAGGAATTCCAAGGCATTCGATTGACCAATCTTATTGATCATGCTGATAACATGGTCTTCGACATCTAAACCCTCAAGCATCCAGGCTTGAAATAGCTTCTTTGATATCTCATATTGTCTGTCTGACTATGCTCGCTAAAAAGGTCCTTGAGATGATGTATCATACTTGTAACATTCATAAAATGTTCAAGTTGACGCTGCAAATCGTTAGACATCGATGCAAGAAAATAGTTACGGGCTTTTATCTCATGTTTTTTCAAAATCTCCTAAGTGATAATCTCTTCCTCAATCGCAATTAGAGGAATATCAGTAGGTGGCATATAAGATAAAGTGTCGTATATTTTTTCCATATTGAGCACAATTTTAATACTTTGAAACCAGTCAAAAAAATTAGGGCTAGTGAGCCTATTGGTCTCTAGAGTACGAGTTAACGGATTTAAACCTGACATTTTAATCTGTAGAAAATAAATAGATATATCATGTTGTATTTTTGTAAAACTCCATTTAAGTAAGGACTTTTTATTAAATGGGTACTCCCACTAATTTTTCAAATCTTGCACTTGCCATGCAGAAAACTGTTGAGTCAAATTGCTCCAATCAACCTATTGTGTATTTTGATGTTTAACAAAACATAATTTTAGTAAAACTATTTTTAGTATATTTAAATTCCCTAATGGATTTTTGATATGTCTTATGGTAGAAAACTTATTTTAAGTATTATAATATTTTGAGTATCAAAATGAATCAAGAAATGTTATTTCGTCTAAGTGAAATATTAGCGCATTATAAGGAGACATATAAGAAAATATTTTATTTTTGAAAAACTATCTCCCGATATTTTGATAGCTAATATTTATTATTGTTAAAATGAATTTTAATGAATTTTTTTAAAAATAGAAAGTATGTATTTTGGAAGTGTTAAAATCGCAAATTCCTGAATTTGTTCTAAAACAAAAATTTTACTTTCTTATTGATTTGGACTTTGATTTTTTAGATATTTTTATTGAATCCAAATGGGGGGTACTTTCTTATTTACATTTACATTTACTTTAATACATTTATGTATTAAAGTAAATGTAAATATCTTGTAATGAATTCATGTTATGTATTCTATCATCAAGCAAATCTTTATTTTTTTGAAAATCTGGACTGAGAGTTCACTCCCAATAAGGGGCTGTAACACCCCGTCCCGCCAGACGTGTCACTATAAGGGTATTCCTGGGATTTTTTTTCTCTCCAAGTTCAACACGCGCAGTGTATCAAGAACAATCTTCACATGCAGATACAAATCCCGAGAACCCCAATCTTGCCGTTTAACTATCAAGATCAATAATCTTAAACTAAATGTGACATAATACAACACAGTGGAATAAATAATATTAAAATATCGTAGCCTACCACGAGTTTCATATAAGATGTTCCCATATCGAAATGCGTATTACAAAACCACCAAATGTTACAACATTGTCATACAACCGTTCGTACAATTATTGAAATAAATACTAATGCCTCCAAAGTGACACAACGACTATCTTACTAACATCATTAACCCTTGACTGGCCACATCCTCGCCCTCGCAGCAGTCCTTGGCTGGAACGTTGAATGTTCCAGGGGCATAACCCAGGTTAGATGATAAAACATCTAAGTGATGGCATGAAACAGTTTACATAATGCATGAAAGATATACGAGCATGGCTTACCCAGACAAAACGACATGCAACACGTCTAACTTGAGAAATCTTCCTGACATACTCAACCTCCCACGGAAAATCCACTCCACACACCGTTGGAGTTAACCTTGCTGCGATATACTTAATCCCTCGAGTGCCCTACCGTGTCCCTCGTTCACCTGGATTAAATTGCCCCATTCTCAAGTAGACCCCATCCTGTCCCACACGGATACAACAATGACACCTCGATGATATGAAAATCACACACCATGCACTGACTCTTTTATAAGAAAAACAGTTGATGCAATATACCTCATGATCAATATGTAAATGATGCCACAAGTACATAAGTGAAACGCATTTGTAGAACAACCCAAGTTCTTGAGGGTATAACCGCTCATTAGAACTAGTTAAATAACGTGTAACTTAAGTTCGAGAGGGTAAAACCGCTAGCCTGAACCCACTACACACACTCTAACACATTTTCAAGATAAGGTAAGACTAGAATCAACCACTCACCTGAACGTATTCGGATCGCTTTGATCCTCGTGTGTCGCCTTGATTTGCGTGCCAAATCACAGACACTTGAATTTATTCTCAACCTCAAGCCAAGATATTCCCTAAACACCATATTTAATTATGGAAGCATTAAAATCTATTTTTCTCAATTTGTTTCATAATTTCCTTTATTTTCTCCTAATTTTCACGATAATTCTAAAATAATTATTTCCTCAACCATTTTCCCCAATTTTTCAACATGATAAATCCTAAAATAAATCAATAAAAATTATGGAACAAAAATTATCGAAATTGCCTTTGTCACGCGCCTTCACGTGCTCAGCGTGTGGGTGAGAGTGAAGGCTGGCGTGTGCAGCCACGCGCCACCCGTCTTCTTCATTAATACAGTCGTCGTCGAATGCTCTGATGGCCGCGAAAAGGATACCCCCTTGAAGCCCACTCAAAGTCGATCCTATTGGCACCAGTTTCAGGCCGAAAGGCCACCGGAAAATGCCTCAAGTCGAGTTGCAGGTGCGACGTGGCGGTCCGCCTCGGCTTTTTTGGTGATGCTCGAAACCACTACAAACGCACTCTAGTAGATCCAAAATTCTCTAGAAACAAAGCCCAGATACCAAAAAGTGAAAGCCCTTTATCCACTCTTCTCAATTCACACCAAAACGCGACCAATTTTTGTGTAAAGATTTGGCCGAAACCCTCGCTATTTATAGGCGATTTCTGGCCAATTTTCCACCAATCAACAGCTAAGACTTAGCCTTCAAGCTTCCTAGTGCCGTTTACAACCTCCCTCGAACCTCCCTAGGCCGTCCCATCACCGGATTTGGCCTCCACGTGCGGCGATTTGTGGCGGTCATTTTCTCCTCTTTGCGTTCACATTGCAACTTTTGTTAATTACACTTTGACCCCATGCTTTTATCTAATGACTTTTCTACCCTTTTATGATGCCCCTGACCTAACCAACTATATCACTAAGGCCCAAAATATTAGCACTCTTCATTTGATTCTCAAAACTCTCAAAAAATTACCGTTTTGACCTCCTTTGAGCAAATTTAAAAAATTACACTTAGGTCTGGTTGAGCGTTTTAACCTTTAATCCATTCGTTTTAACCCGAAATCGTTTAAGGGTTGTTTTACACATAAAATATTGGTCCTTAACATGCTCCGTTGACTTTTTGGATGATCCCTACGTCGATTCAATTTTTCCAGCCCAGTCAACAGTTATATCAAAAACTGCTCCCGATCCCACTCCTTTTGATTCCTAAAATCCTAACTTGTATTACTCATCCTTACTATACCATTTTCCTTAATCATCTAGGGTCCGAGGTACTCCTTCCGGTTGATTCGGTTGCTTAAAGCTATGTTAGTGTACCCTAGAGCCTTATTTTTCCAAAAATTCCAGTTATACCCTTCACAAAATTCCATTTATATCCTCAAGAAATTCTTGGGTATTACAGGGGCAGTCGATTGTGTGTTATGCAGAGTCGAGGTAGCCTAGAGCAGGTTTTGGCCAGTCGACTGGGAGTTGACTGTAGGCCAATGAGAGTCGACTATGGGTGTCGTGGAGTCGACTGTCGGTTAGAAGATTCGACTGTCAGACTCCAACGATTTGATTTTTTTAGTCATTGCAGGTCATTTAGAAGCTCCATTATAAATATTAAGAGAAGAAATCTAGAGAAGGCTAATGCACTATCAAGATCCATCACTCTAAAGCACACCCAAGCTCTCAAGAACTCAAGAAAAGCAATCAAAGCCTCAAGCTCAAAGATATATCCTTTGGAGCATAAGGCAAAGGAAAAGAAGATATTTTCTCTATTTGTGATAAATTTTATTTGTATTCATATTTGTATTTTATAGTTGTTATTGTATTCATATCCATATTTGTCCTAGATTGTTTGTAATACCCGAGAAATTCTAAAGGACTCAAGGGTAATTTATCTTGGGGTAAAAATGGAATTTAAGGATAAATTGACGGTATAAGGGTAATTTATTACTGTATGAATGATTGAATTGACTGCAGGGAGTGTCCTCGAGTCGAGATGCCAAAGAAAAATGATATGGCCGCGATGACTATTTTGAGGCATGATTTATGGCATTGAAAGAAATGAGATTGAGAACGATTTTCGGTACATCTAAAATACAGCTGCCAATTAGGCTGTAATATCGAATTGTTATAAATGACTTCTGGGAAGTCAACAGAAGCTTGAGGAGGCTTCGATTTTTCATAGGAAACAACCCTTCAGTGGTTTCAGGAAGAAATGAAAAGGTTTAGGGCAAAAACAAAGATTCGGGTCTAAGTGTAGTTTTTGAAAATTGCTAGAAGAAGGTCAAAATGATGTTTTTCGGAATCTTCAGGGTTCAAATGGATGTTTTAGGATGTGACAGACTTATAGGAAATTTTCAAAAGTCGAGGGGCTTGGTGAAAAAGAGCCAAAATGAGAAAACCAAAATCAGTGGGGTAAAAATGCAAAAACTAAAAAATGGTAGCATGGGCAAATCTGACTAGCACATGGCGGATCGTCAATGGTCGATTTTGGCCATCTGAAGCACTGGGCTACCACGAGGGGTGGTTAGGGATCATGTAGGTGTGATCATTAGATGACAAAGGCCACCGTGGTGGCTGGATTTTCAAGAAAAAGTCGCCCAGAAAGCTGATCGGATTATCGCGCCTGCAAATGATAATGGTGGTCAATTGAGGCTGCTTGAAGGCAGATCTAGGGGAGGTATGAACTCCTAAGGGGTCGGGTAAGGCATCCAATGGCATTTGGGTTCTCGATTTTGCTTATAAATAGGCGTCCATAGTGGCTGAGATTTTCAGAGCTTTGAAGCTTAAATCGAGGGCCTTATCGAACGAATTGTCGTTCCAAAATAAGGGGCTTTTGAAGCCCATGAGATTTCTATCATTTCTGGTAAATTTCATACATTTTGGAGTAAGTTTGATGGCGATTTGAGGCCTCGCTGGAAAAAGGTAGCAGTCCGCCTGGCCGAGCATTTAAGCGATCGGTTGAGTAGCTTCCAGTTGTCCTTTCAGGCCAAGGATGGTGCCGTCGTGATTGAATGAAGAAGGGCTTTCTAGGGGTGGAGTCATCTTAGATCGTCAGCACTGCCGTCGCCGAAGAAGATGACCGGCGCGTGCCGGTCACGTGCTGCCTTCCACGCGCGCCCAGTCGCCCTAGCGCGTGCTGGCGTGTGTGGGCGCGTGGGCTGTTGAAAAAATTAGTAAAAATTCCTAGAAAATCCAGAAAATTATTTTATGGAGGGTTGTGCAAAAATATTTGTGTTTGGGCTTCCCGATATCTCGATTTTTGCACAAAACAGCCTCGTTTTGTGTGAAAACGCAACATTCGGGTAAGTTCAGTATATTTTCCTTGAATTTCATAGTCTATTATGAATTTTTGTGGAATTAGATTTGAGAAAATAGTCTCGATGGTATTTATTGAGATTTTTATAAGGAAAAATGAGAGAAAATGAAGGAAAAACGAAATAAATAGAATATTGAGGATATTTAGTGGTTAAATATCATTTTTATGATTGAAGTAATCAAGATGAAGTGATTGGTGCAACTTTTGAGAGTTGGCACGAGAATCGAGGTCGGGCATGCATATCGAGACGATGCACGCTTTTCGAGGTGTCCTGATCTTTTGGGCAAATGTGAGTTGTTCTATCCTAAGTATGGTGTTGTGAGTGGTTTTCTCACAAGAACTTATGTTTTTGATATGATTGTTATATATGCATGCTACTCATGAATGCAATATTCATTTTGTCTTATTGCATTAAAGATCAAGATAATTGCATGGCAGGATATTATTGTCACATTAATAATTGTGCATGGGAATGGGATGTCGCCCCTAGAGTGTAGCCGTAATTCTCATAGGGCAATGATGGAATAACGTTAGGCTTATCCTGTAGAGGTTTGGGATTTGCCTAGGATTTCGTGCCGGGCTGGTGGGTTTGAGAAGTTACATTAAGGGCAAATGTTGTTTATGTTATCGCATCATGCATTCAAATATATGTTTTGGACCCTCACTATAAGTTTTATCTTCTAATGGGTTATGCCCTAGATCATTCAACGTTCCAGTTGAGACTTGCAGTTTAGGTAAGGAGTAGGTTGAGATATGACGGCACGTGATGGCGTGGCCGATGAATTCAGTAGGAGGTTCCAAAAATTTGTCTATCAGGGTATGTTTTAGCTTATCCTTTCATGAGTTGAGATATAGCAATGTATTTATGTATTTCAGTATTGAGAATATGATGTAATATATGGTACAGATTCTTTATGATATAATATAAGATGAATTCAGGTATGTACCATATCAGGTTTCGATTTTAAGCTTTCGCATTTATGATGATTACCTATCTTAACTTAGTGATTATTACTTTAGTATGTTGAGAAGGTAGATTGGGATTTTTTGGATATGGTTTATATTGAAAAAAAAAAAGGATATTCTCGAAATTCTTAAGTTATTTAATGCTCGAAAAAAGTGGGGCGTTACATTGTTAGACTTAGGATTACATTGTAACTACTTTAATTGTGCATTGTGAGTGGTCTCCTAGAGTACAAGTAATCGAGGTGTGTATTGTTGTATTAGTTCCTCTAGGTGAGTTAAGGGGAAAACCTTGGTGTTGTGTAAAAGTTTCCTAAGTGAGCATGTTGGAAAACTTAGGTGTGGTTTTAGTGGAACTTCAATTATTGGGTTGATCTTGAGAGAGTGGAGTAGGTGTTGGAGACACCGAACCACTATATATTCTTGTGTTGATTATTTTTATTTGTGTATTTATATTATTATCACTCTCAAACAACATATATATTTATAACAAGTATTTTCTTTGTATAAGAAAAGTTCAAGAGTTTTTAAAAGGAAAGAATTCAGTTAAATAAGTTCTTAATCACTCAATTCACCCATCTCTTCAGTGGCCATTGTTATTCAAGGGACCAACAAAAACATGAAACTTACACAAAATCTAATAGTGGGTGGTCAAATTCTCTTTCATAAGAATACTCCTCACATTTTAGTTACTTGAAGTAGTCTCATAATTGAGTAGGCAACACTTGCCACCACATCATATATGAAACTCAACCTAAGGCTTCTAACCCATTATAAACCTCACACTTATAGTTTTTTTGCTTGATGGACTAGTTAGATCCCACCCACTGTCTGACTAAGTACAATGAGTTGAACATCACCCTTCCTCACATTTTAGTTACTTGGTTGGGTGAGACCCATTAAACACGACCCCATCTTATAGTTAATAGGAGAAATTAAACAATCTTTCATGAAATGCATCCTCACATTTACAGTTTTTTTTATACACCCAATCAGATTGATGAACCCCTATGACAGTGAAAAATCACGATAAATCAAATTTATCGTTTAAATCTAATATTAATTTTATTGGAAGATTTTTGGACTTTTTATTTTAAGATCTCATCAGATTCCATTATTCATTTTATCACATAAATATTGCATAATAAAATAAATAATAAACAATAAATTAAACCAGGATGGCCATGGGTTTGCACATAGAATAAACCAAAGACTCTTGGGTTTAAACCATGCCTCACATCAACTCCTTGATAGACTACTGCTTCATCGCTTCTACTACGATCAACTCCTTGACGTCGTCTTCAATTTACAACTTTTGTAAAATAAAAAATAAAAAAAGTTATTTGAGACTTATGTCTTAGTACATGCCTAAATCAATTAATTATTATAAATTTGAATTAAATCAAATAAAACCCTATAACATTCATTCATTCATACATACGAAACTCATGCTCATCCTGTACATACATCCACTTCCACTGTTTCAAAATATTTTGAAAACATTTATCTTGCATATGTCAAATAATACAATCTGATATCCAAACAGGCATATCTAAATTTTCGTATTAATGTCTAATGCAAATTACCACACAACTATAAAAACAAAGCAATTAGAATATGTTGTATGGTTGTCGAAATCGGCACGTTGATTAAATGCAATATTTAACACATACATCCGTATATATGCGTTAAATATCAAGACGAGGCTCTAATACAACTAAAGGGAATCACTAGTACGGTGGTATATGCAAAAAAAAAAATTTTACCATGTATCAGATATAGGCAACGAAATATAATATACACACCATACATAGCTTGAGTATTTAAGCAACACGCATATACAATAATTGAATGCATAAATAAATGCATATCTCCTGCCTGATGAAGGGATGAAATACAGAACCAGTTTCTATATTGAGACAAAGTCCACCTTAAGATATGGTGATCTTAGTCAGTCCACACCTAGTATGCAGTAGGGTATCGTTCCAGACATCTCTTTCTGTGCTAGACACAAAAGATCTACATATCACCGGTGCTCGTGTCTCAAAATTAGGGGGAAGGAATTTTATTAATTTAATTTCCCTTCCTTTTTTCTTCTTCCCCTCTCTCAATTGAATTTCTCTTTGAAATCCGCATGGCTCCCTCAATTATTCTCTCAATAATTTAGAGGTTACTATGCAATTTTACTATACACTTTCACTATGCACTGTACAAAATTTGGCCGCCGCCTCTTACTATGCAATTAATAATTGATTTCACACTATGCAATTAATAATTAATAATTGATTTCACATTATTACTGTGCATTGTGCACTATGCACAATGGGCAAGGGGCACCAATGGTCAACTTTTGACCAATCAATTCTTGAGACATATCGAACACATGTTGTCGATACTAAACGCAACTCTATATAGTGTGTGATTTTTTAGGTTCACTATCTACTAGCAATCATAAAACATTGTAAAGATCTGAAAATAAAAATATAATAAAAATAAAAATAAAAAATAAAATAAAATAAAATAAATAATAGTATTACAAAAAGAGAAAAATATAAAAAAGGGAAGGGGGGCTTGCAGATGGCCAGAATCGACCATCTCTCTCTCTCTCTGGGCTTTATTGGTTTCTCGCGAATTCGACCGTCTGATCTTGCATCCGACTTCATTTTCATTGTTAAAGTGCCCGCGATCTACAATGAGGTAAGTGTTTTGGTTTTGATCTTCGATGGTTTTTCTATTATTTTGTGGGATGTATGTATATAGGCGCGATTTGGGTCTTGGGGGGATGTTTAAACTCATATCTACGGAGATCTGACCATTAGATTTGGTTGATTTTGGGATATGTTGGTCGGAATGGATGAAGGTATCGGATGGTGGTCTCGGATCATCGAAAACCGCTGGCTACGGTGGCCAGTGGCGACCGTAGCGAGTTTTCTATTTTGGCCAAAATTTAAATCCTAGATCTACGAAAATCTAGTCGTCCGATCTTAATCATTTTTGGATATGTTGGTCCCTTTGGTGTAGCGCACCTCATGGTAGCCTCTGATCGTTGGAAAAGTTGTTGGTTGTCAGCGACTGGCGATGAGCAGAATGCGTCCCTATGTTGGTCAAAAAATAATTTTTAGATCTACTAAAATCTAACCATCTGATGACTCTCATTTTAAGATATGTTGATGTCCGTGGCGAGGGCTTCGAAACGGTATGCTGGTCGACCGTATCATCATCAGCGGAAGAAGAATGTAGGGAAGAAAAAAGAAAGAAAAATAAAAGGAAAAAAAAGGGTTTTTGGGTTTGGCTGAAGTAAGATTTTGGCCTAGGATAGAGAGGCCCGATTAGGTGATAGAATGACCTAATGTGTTGGGCAGGGTTTGACCCAATTGTGGCAGCCCTTAGGTTGGCCCACTCGACTTGTTTTCCTTTTTTGTCGCTTGTCCTTAAGTCTAGAATAACTTGGTTAGGTTGGTCCTACTCTGGATATCGATGTCAGTCTAATTTGGGTTCTTTTTAGTTCTTTTGGAATTGGTGATGTGACTGGTAAGTCACTTTGTTAATCGGAGTTTTAAGGATGAAGCCCTATTAGATGATTCGAGATCGAGCAAGACTGACCCTGAGTATGTTCTAGGCTAGCCTATGATGATGACTTGGGCTTACCCCGAATCTTGATTTATGATGGATTCATTTTATTCTGAGGCTAGCACATTACAATATTTTTTTAAGCCATCCATTAAATCACTAATTAATTAATTATTACGCTTTTAAAAATTTATCAATTAAGTCATAAATATATTTTTTTAAAAATCTTTAAAATATTATTTATATTAAAAGAAATCTAGTTATGGGTGAATGTAGATATATATGTATATATATTTTATTCATATTATAGCTTTTAAGTGGGTGTGTACTTTCACTATACACTTATGCGTAACATGCAAGGCAAGGCATGACGACGTAGTCGATGGTTAAGCTCGACAAATTCCATGGCGCCACATTCAAATATTGTGCAGATCAAGATATACAATAATCGATTCAGGGTGTTAGGCAATGGTTAAGATCTTAGGTAATTTTTAATACGTCGCTATTTTTATTACCCAAAGGTTACTGCTTTGTTCTATTCATTGTAGGCTTGGATTTTCAAGATTTCGCTCGATCTTCTTCCCATGCTCAGACTTGAGTCATTCCATCCCAGGGGAGTTAGGCAGGATATGTTATGTTTACCTTATATTGTGCACATATCTATTGTTCTATGCATAAGTTGTACATGATTCTTATATGTGGATCATGTTAGTCCCATGACACACACAATGACCACTCAAGAGGGGGGGTAAATTGAGTGATTAAAAACTTATTGAACCCATTCTTCCCTTTTAAAACTCTTGAGATTTTCTTATATTCAAACTACACTTGTTATAATAATATATATGTTGTTTGGAAATGATAACAATGTAAATACACAAACAACCACAATATGAACACAAGATATATAGTGGTTCGGTGTCTCCAACACCTACTCCACTCTCTCAAGATCAAACCGACACTTGAGGTTTCACTAAAACCACCACTAAGTTTCCACACAAAAACACCTAGCTCACCCCGGAAACTAATACAACACAATAATACACCTAGATTACTTGGGCTCTAGGATGCCACTCACAATCCACAATTCAATATAAATAAATTAATTCTATGTCCAACACACTTGGACTAAAATGGGTATCAATACAAGAACAATATACAAGGTAAAATGAAATGATACGAGTTACCAACAAGAAGAAAACTTCTTCTTTGCCTTAAGGCTCCAATGGATAGGTCTTTGAAACTCCTTGGGCCTTGGATTGCTTTGATTGAGTGCTTGAGAGGTTGGGTGTGCTTTAGGAAGATAGGAAATGGTAGAGCATTAACCTTCTCTAGATTTCTTCGCTTGATATTTATAATGGGGCTCCCAAAACGACCTGCAATGGCTCCAAAAATTCGACTATTGGAGTCTGACAATCGATTGTTCTAACCGATAGTCGACTTCGCGATACCCATAGTCGACTCTTGCTCAACCCACAGTCGACTTCTCACTGACAGTCGACTCTCATTGGCTTACAATCGACATGACAAAACCCACTCTCGGCTATCTCGACTCTGCATAAATAATGTTCGGTTATGTCGAATGATGCACATCCATAGTCGACTACCATTTTGACTTACAGTCGACTGTCCCTCACCGAGAGTCGACTCTCAATCCAGATTTTAGAAAAATAAGATTTTACTTTGAAGATACAATCTATAACATAAATACATTACAAGATATTTGCATTTCTTTACTTTAATACATAAATGTAAATAACAAAGTACCACCCATTTGGGTTCAATAAAAATATCTAAAAAATCAAAATCCAAATAGATAAGAAAGTAGATTTTGGCTTTTAGAACAAATTTCGGATTTGACGATTTTAGTACTTCCAAAATACATACTTTCCATTACTTGAAAAATTCACTAAAAATCATTTTCACAATAATAAATACTAGCTATGAAAATACCGAGAGTTTGTTTTCTAAAAAAAAAACATTTTCTTATATGTTCCCTTATAGTGTACTAATATTCTACTTAGAACAAATAACATTTCTTGGTTTATTTTGATACACAAAATACTATAATACTTAACACATATCAAAAATCTATTAGGAGTTTTAAATATACCAAAAATAGTTTTACTAAAATTATATTTTGTTAAACATTAAAATACACAATAGGTTGATTGGAGCAAGTTGGCTCAACAGATCATAGAAAAATACTTTTAAATGTTTCTAAAATGCATAAAATATTTTCATCCTACTGAGAGAGACATAAGTATAATGATTATGAATGATACCCTAACTGATTTCTTGTCTTTGAGTATATGAAATATTGAATGATGTGGTGCATTTTAGGCACTTCATGAAATGATAAATGTTTATGATTTGTGCATTGCATTATTAGAGGACTAACTGGTAGATTCCCTAGTGACTGACAGCAAGAAAAGATCATGGTACTGTGAGGCTTGACATGCTAAGGCCATGAGAGATACGGATAGTATGTTTTAGCACTGTTATTGCATGGGCTATTATTGTATTATAGTGTGATAATGATGTATGTGCTAGTATATGTACTGGTGTGAATGTATGTATAGGCGTTAGGCCAGTTTCTACTAGTGGGTCCTCAAATTTGGTGCATGCATCGCATACAAAAAGTATAGGAGACTTAGGTGGTTAGATGAACAATTTATGGAGGTTGTCTCTAGGCACCTACTTCTCCTGCACTATGTTTTCCTTTGAACCTTAGATTATGAAACCCTATGACACATTTACTTGTTGTTCATCTTACTATTATGTTATCGTATCCATGATGTTCTTCCTAGTATTTTTATTACATACTCTCTTAGTGGGCATGGCATACCTTATACTCGTGAGTCCACAAGACTCACTCCTTTTTTAAAAAATATTTTTAGGAGATTCTTCTTTTGAATACTGGTCCAGCAGATCTTCTAGTATGATGTCAGACCTCTTTTGATTCCTGATTTGTTATAAGATGCTCTGTGGAGATGCACACTTGTTGTTGATTCTATTCTTTTGTACTTTATTTTTGTTTTATACATTTGTCTCAAAAGCCCGCGATATGAGACTGTGTATATATTTATGACAGTAGGATGATGGATATTCATTTTTTTTTTGTAACTGCTATATATGAGATATCGAGATTTTTGTGGGAAGTTGATATAGTATTTGCATTCATGTCTCTTTATTTTGTCAGTATTACTAATGCTTATAGCAAATCAAGCTAGAGAAAAGGCTTACTAATCCACAGTGGGGCCACTGGGCTTAGGGATTAGTGTCGGTCATTACCTATTATGTAACACTGCAGATTTTTAAAACCAAAAATAAGGTAATACTTTAGATTGTTAGGTTTTAATACTTGAGGAAATAGATTCTTTCAAGGGATTATAGAAGCCTTGAGATAAAGGTTCAGTTTTTGAACCAGTGGCAAAATCGTAAATATTGAAGTCGGTTAAAAGTGTAATTTACCTAAAATCTTGGGGTGTTAAGTATAATTTATCCATTTTTGGGGACCAAAAAGTGTAATTAAAAATGACTTAGGGACCAAGTTGCAAGGGCGTAAGCGTAAATTACCCGAAAAGTTCGGGCCAAGGTGTAGTTCTTGAAACTTATAGCTAGATCATTGGAATAATGAACTGGCCAACTAAACCATTTGGGAGTAATGATGGAAGATTCTAAACTTATTCCAATATAGTTAAGTCATGATTACGAATTTCAAACTCAAATCAAATGGAGTTTTGGATTCCAAACTTTATTGAATTCAATTAAGAGACTAGTGGTGCATTTGGGTTGGATGCACATGGGAGAAATGATGAAACCTTATCCTCAATGACACATGGCAATCAACCATTGGCCATTTGGAAGATAAGATAATGTCACATGATGGCTCATAATGACCCTCTAAGGTGGCATTGCGTGATTGACCAAGGAAAAGCTTACTTAGTCTCCAAGTTTACAAAAGTCTCCAAACCTTATCCCTAAGGATATGTGGCAAGCATTCATTGGCCACCAGGAGATAGGATTTGAAGTGTAATGATGAGAAATATGAAAAATACAATTAACCATGTGGGATGTAGTTGTTAATTAAAGGTGTAATAATGGGAAATGTAGAAAATGTAATTTATCGTGTGGGATGTAATGATGAGGAATCTTGAAAATCTAATGAAACATGTGGAGGCACAAATCTCTAGGGACATGTGGCATATTTTAATTGGATGTTCATGGATAGAATGATGACATGACACGTGGCGCGATTTGGTTCGCCGAAGTTTCCTATAAATAAGGACTTTGGGGTTATTCATTTTAGGCACCAAGCA
The DNA here is from genome assembly GCA_036245055.1 of Diospyros kaki. Taxonomy (NCBI): domain Eukaryota; kingdom Viridiplantae; phylum Streptophyta; class Magnoliopsida; order Ericales; family Ebenaceae; genus Diospyros; species Diospyros kaki. The sequence continues at coordinate 26,233,952 of BSEG01000002.1, forward strand.
AGGAGGAACAGGAAGGGAGTTTGAGAGAGGAAACGCTGTCGAAATGAAGGGAGAAAGTCAATGGAGAATAAGCCTTGATAGAATTTTTGAGTCTTTCTCGAAGTTCATGCCAATCAATCAAAAAACTACGAGAAAACCCATCCTGCTCGTTGTAAACCGTGCTTCCTAAAGTAATCGATTAATGTGAGTGATTCCTGCATAATTTGTGACACTTTGAGCATTTGTTGCTTCACTTGTGTGGGGATGTTGGCTTGCATATCATGCCTTTGTGGCTTACATGTCATATTTTTCCTTACTTATGCATATTCCTTCTGCTTTGTCATATATCATGTTTGTATTGGTGATTATGGTTAGTTGTTGGGACATTATGGAAGATCTCGTACTCTGGTGATGAGCCAGGAGTGACTATGATGACCGCGGGGTGATTGCAAGACCTTGGCATTGCTACCACAGGGGTAGATTTCATAATGGCATTATTGCATTTTCACGCATGTACTCTCATTTTTTGAGTCACTCACTTAGATATCTTTATCTAACTTGGGTGTTTCATACCCCTGGGACATTCAACATCCCAAGTATATTAGCATGCCAGGTATACCGGAGACAAGCAGGAGGAAAGGCTACAAGGAGGCCGATGTTTAGTTTAACTTCATGTTGTTCATGTGCAATGGATCTTATGTAATCTTTGGATTTGTTTGAGACTCATTTATTGCAGTTGTATAAACAGAGGTTATGTAAGGCTTGAATTCACCTTTTATGTTGTTAAGGGTATAAGTCGAGGTTACTATGTACCATGAACATGGTAAGAGTTGTTTGTTGGATTTTGGAAGATTTCGAATGATGCGTTGCAAATAGCATCTAGGATACTAAAGGATGTAAAGGGTGTGTGTGGGTGTCCTACATTTGCACCTGCTTTGATGTGTTGTGTTTTAAGGAGAATTGAAGGTCGTATGCATTTCTTATGCTTGTAAAGGAAATCTAGTGGAAACCCCTTTATTTAGCTTTGGTTAAGCTTGCAGGTTCGATCCAGCACTTCCGTTGGTAAGGGTTTCCATAACGCCCATAGGTAATGTCTTAATTATATTTCAAGTTATTACGTATTTTGAAAAAGTGGGGCATTACATATTAGAAATCGAGTCATAACAAACACCGAAACCCTTTTCGGTATCAGTAAACCCCTTGACCCATCACCGAAACTTCTCCAAATTCCGACAATGTTCCAAGAGTTCCTAAATAGTACCTAACAACAATTCAGGATAGTATAAGTGGTAGTGAAGTCTCACTTTAAGTGAACTTATTACACTTGACAATTATCGTGTGTTATAATCCTTTCATCACCTAATGTCCTGACTGAACGAAAGTCATGGAATGACCAACTCACAAACTCAAAACTATGTGTCAGATCTTATTAATGTGAGTAGATGACACCTTAGGAAACGCATTTCCTAACTTTCAATCTGACTTGACCAGGGACTGTTCTATCACATCAATAGTAGATCACATAGGAAGTTCACCCTATCAAATACTGACAAGGGCGATGGATCTTATTCCCAACATCTATCTCCATATACCAATAATACGAAACTATATAGATGAATGTTCCCACCACTTAATTGGATGGTTCGGCTCATTAGCAAATCCCGCGCACTAATACATAAAACAACCGTGTCAGTTCAAGTCTAAAGATCAACACACCATCGCAATCTGATGATTCGACTATTATCCACCAAATCATGTGGTCAGTCATCAGCGTCATATTTGGCTAATTGTTCCCCAACGACCACCCACAGATCTACTAGCGACATCTCATGTCATATGGCGGGTAACACACCATCATCCCATCAGTATCTCCATACCAAATGAGGTAGTAACCCCTATGCGCTAGTCCATATTCGATTAATCGAAATCCCATCCAAAGTATCTAAGGACTAGGGATAGTTTAAGATATTCTGTTACTAGATAATCCTGACACACAGTCTCAACACCTTGAGAATAATATTCCCACACAGAAAATCTAGGGACTCGTTCATATAATTGATTGGAGAAAATATGAATGAAGATAACCTTATCTTTTATAGATTTATATAAAACATAATTAATGTATTAAAATAATCCCGCTAGATATCATCCAAATCTAGCATCAACGAACTCAACATTAATAGAAAAAAAACAAGAATCAAAGAAAGAAAATGAAAATAAAATAGATTATCAAATTAAACTTCAAGAAGAAAACCAAATGTTAAAATTTCAAAACAACAAACTATTGGTAGAAAAGAATGCAATTGTGAAAACTCTAGCCACAATAATTTCAAAGAAAAATTCAAGATCCAAACCAAGGTACGAAGCATCTAAGAGAAAATGGAAACAACCTATGTGGAAACCGCAACCTAGAAAGAGTAGTCAAGAATAAATGTGGATACCCAAAGGGGTAGTCCAAATAATGAAGATTTTGTTAGTCTTGTGTGCCTTGGTGCTAGATTTGGATGGCATCTACTGGACTTGTTTTAATGCATTAATTGTATTTTTGTATAAATTAATAAAAGACAATGTTTTCTTCATTCATATTTTCTCCAATCTATATGAATGAGTCTCTAGATCTTCTATGTAAGAATCTTATTTTCAAGGTGTTGAGACTGTGTGACAGGGTTCTCTGATAACATAATATCTTAAACTATTCCTCATCCTTAGATTCTTTGGATGGGGACTTCGATTAATCAAATATGGACTAGCATAGGGGTTACTACCTCATTCGGTATGGAGATACCTAACCCCATTCGGTATGGAGATACCGATGGGAGGATGTTGTGTCATGCCATATGACATGAGATGTCGTTAGTAGATCTGTGGGTGGTCGTTGGGAACAATCAGCGAAATAAGACGCTAATGATGGACCACATGGTTTGGTGGATAATGGTCGAGTCATCAAGTTGCGATGGTGTGTTGATCTTTAAACTTGAACTGGCATGGTTGTTTTACGTATTGGTGTGTGGGATTTGCTAATAAGCTGAACCATCTAATTGGGAGGTTGGAACATTCATCTATTTGGTTTCGTATTACTGGTATATGGAGACAAGTGTTGGGAATATAATTTATCGCTTTCTTCTGTATTTGATGGGTTAAATGTCCTATGTGACCTACTATTAATGTGACGGGACAGTCCTTGGGCAGAACAGGTTGAAAGTCAGGAAAGGTGTTTCCTAATGTGTCATCTAGTCACATTAATGAGGTCTGACACATAGTTACTAAGTTTGTGAGTTTGTCACCCCATGACTTTTGGTTAGTTGGGATGTTAGGTGATGGAAGGATTATAGCACATGGTAATCGTCAATTATAATAGGTTCACTTAAAGTGAGATTTCACTGGCACATATGTTGTCCAGAACTGCTGTTAGGCATTATTCAGGAATTCTTAGAATGTTGTCCAGATTTGAAGAAATTTAAGTGGTGGGTTAAAGGGTTGACTAATACCAAAAAGGGTTTCATTGTTATCTGATTACTAATAGGTAGTGAATCTAGAAAGTCACACACCATATAGTGTTACATTTGGTATTGACGTTGTGTGTCCAATATGTCTCTGGAAAAGATTGGTTAAAAGTTAACCCTTGGCTCTTTGCTAATAGTGCACAGTAAAAAATCAATTATTGATTGTATAGTAGTTAGTGGAAGATTACAAATAGTGCATAGTGAATTGTATAGTAACCTCTTGAATTATTGAGTAAATAATTGAGGGGAGGCTGTGCGAATTTCAGAGGAGAATTAAATTTGGGGAGGGAAAGGAAGAAAAGGGGAATTGGGGTTTATTTAATGGCAGAGGCAAGGCCTTTGCCTTTTCTCTCTCTTTGATTTTCTCACGTAACTAATTTTTCTTCTTTCTACTTCTTTTAAAAAATTATAGAAATTATATATATAATTGTTACGTGTATAATTTTGAGATATGGGCACATGTGATATGCTGATCTTCTGTGTCTAGCACAGGAAGAGATAATTGGAACGATACCTTACTACATACTAGGTGTGAATAGATTACAACCACCACAACATGAGGTGTACACGATTTCAGTACATAAATAGTTTTTATACCCCAACCTTATATCGAACAACAAGTATGAGATTTATGTATTCAATTATTGAATGTGTGTTGGTTAAATACCCAAACTATGTATGGCATGTCTATTATATTCCGCTGCGTACATCTGATATACGGTAAAAAGAAATTATTTTTACCTATACCATAGTACTAGTGATTCTCTTCAGATTTTAGATCACAAAATTTTAAATCTTGCTCCTCATTCAAATGCATCAAGAAGAATTAAATCATTTGATTCAAATGAAGAAAGATTCAAGGGACATGTCTATAGATGGGTACCCAAACCTAAAACGTGATCGTTTCAAATATGCAGATATGCATGAAGAACACAATGAGTATCAAGTGGTATATGGATAGTGGATACTCATAGCACATCACTAGTGGGAGAGATCTGTAGATCTCACTCTCAAAGAAGGAAGGTATGTCATTGTAATACCCGAGAAATTTGGGTTAATTAAAAATAAGCAATTTATTAGAGAAATGGGATTTTAGAAAAAATTGGTATCTGAATAGCCCGAAAAATTGACTAAATCGACTGCCGGGAATGCCAAGGAAAATGATGTGGCATTAACGAGCACCCCGAGATAGAATTTATGGTGGCGAAAGAAATCGAATCGGGAATAGTTTTCGGTATAGCAAAATAGCAGCTGCCAATTAGGTTACAATACCGAATTGTTGTAGACGACTTCTGGAAAGTCAACAGAAGCTTGAGGGGGCTTCGGTTTTTCATAAGAAACAACCCTTCAGTGGTTTCAAGAAGAAACGAGAGGGTTTGAGGCCAAAACGAAGATTCAGGCCCGAGTGTAGTTTTTGAAAATTGCTAGAGGAAGGCCGAAATGATATTTTTTCAGAATCCTCAAGGGTCAAATGAATGTTTTAGGACTTGAGGGACTCAATGGAAATATTGGAAAGTTCAGGGGCTTGGTGAAATGGGCCAAAGTGAGAAAAGCCAAAGTTTGAGGGGCCAAAATGCAATTTTAAGAAAACCTCCAAACAACCATGGCCGACCAACCCATCAAATCACTGAAATTGGCCACTGGGTTTTCACGAGGGATGGTCAGGGAACACTTTTGATAAAGGGATGGGTCGACAAAGGCCACGAGGGTGGCCGAAAATCGAGCAAAGAACGACCAGCTTTTGGTTGCGCGATGATGGCCCTGCAACTTGCGATTTTGGTCGCTTAAAGACGATTGAAGGTCGATCTAAGGTAGGTGATTGCTCTAAGAGGCTTGGGTTGCCCGAACAAAGGTATTTGAGGCATTAAGGATGCCTATAAATAGGGCTAGGCTTTGGCCACAAATAGGGGGAATGGAGCTTCAAATCGACCTCGAAATCGAACGAATTGAGGCTCAAGAATAAGGGGATTTTGAAGCCCATGAGAGGTAGATCAGATTTGGAAAATTTGGAGCGTTTTGGTGCACGTTTGATAGCGGTTCGAGCTTCGTTGGAAAAAAGGAGGCAGGCGGCTGGCCGAGACTTCAAACGCCTGATAGGAGGTCTTCCGGTGGTCCTTTGAGGCTCAAACTTGGCCATAAGGATCGACTAGGAAAGGGCTTCAATATGGCATGGCTATCTCAGATCGCTGGCGACCGGAGTGCCGAAGAAGACGACCGGCACGTGCCGGTCATGCGTTGCACCTCACGCGTGCCCAGTTGCCCTAGCAAGTGCGGGCGCGTGGAGCTTGAGAAAATTCTAAAAAAAAATCTTGAAAAAATCCAAAAAAATATTTTATGGAGGTCTGTGTAAAAAGTTTTGAAGTTGGGATTCTCAATATCTCGATTTTAGAGCCAAAGAGCCTTGTTTTGCGTGAAAACGCAACATCTGGGTAAGTTCAGTATTTTTCCCTTGAATTTCATAGTCTATTATGAATTTTCGTGGAATTAGATTTGAGAAAATAGTCCCAAGGTATTTATTGGAATTTTTGGAAAGGAAAAATGAAAGAAAATGAAGGAAAAATGAAATAAATGGAATATTGAGGATATTTAGTGATTAACTATTATTTTATGATTGAGGTGATTGAGATGGTGTGATTGGTACAACTTTTGAGAGTTGGCACGAGAATCGATGCGGGGCACGCATATCGAGGTGATGCACTCTTTTCAAGAAAATACAAGTTTATCTCAAAAAGTGAGTTTTCCTATTCTAAGTATGATTTGATGAGTGGTATTCTCACAAGGACATATATTTATGATATGATTGTTATATATGCATGTTATTTATGAATGCAATATTCATTTGTCATATTGCATGGAAAGTCGTGATATTTGCATTGCACAATATTATTGTCATATTGATATTTGTGCATGGGAATGGGATGTCGCCCCCAGAGTGTAGCCGTAATTCCCTTAGGGTATTGAGGGAATAACGTTAGGCTTATCCTGCAGAGGTTCGGGATTTGCCTAGGATTCCTAGCTAGGCTGGTGGGTCTGGGAAGTTACATTAAAGGGTGAAAATATTGTTCATGTTATCGCATCATGCATTCATATATATGTTTTGGACCCTTACTAGAAGTTTCATCTTTTAATGGGTTATGCCCCTGGAACATTCCACGTTCCAGTTTAGACTTGCAGCTCAGGCAAGGAGCAGGTTGAGATATGACGGAACGTGATAGCGTGGCCGATGGATTCAGCAAGTTGACTCAGATATGTTTTAGCTGATGTTTTATTGATGATTAGTCTTGTTAGAATATTATGGAATCTCCCTCTATTTATGCATTTCAGTATCGAGGATATGATGTTAACTATGGTACGGATTTTTATGTTATAATAAAGTAAATTGATTATGTACCATATCAGGTTTCGATTATCGCTTCCGCATTTTTAATGATTTGCTGGGGGTTTTGTTTGGAATTCGGTACCTAAGGTTAAGTTATGTACCGAGAAAAAAAGAAAAAATAATTTATATATATTTTGGGCCCCAGCATAGTGACACGCTCGGTAAGAGAAAAGCGGGGTGTTACAATCATCTTCTAGAGATTATGCCAATAGTAAAGAATGAGAATATTCTTTTTGTGGCATAAAAGATATATTAGGTCATACAAATCCAAACCTAATCAAGAACATTTCGATCTAATTATCGGGCTTCCTAAGAAAATGAATGAAGAAATTTTTTGTAATGCTTACTGTCAAATTAAGCAAACTAGAGCTTAAATCTAATATCAACCAGTAAGTCTCTATAACTTTTACACTTGGATTTATTTGTCCCCACATAAACTAAAACTTTGGGTGGAAAACATTATGTATATGTTGTAGTAGATAATTTCTCTAGGATTACTTGCGTTATGCTTTTGTCTTCGAAGGATGAAGTTTTTCAAAGCTTTGTCAAAAAAGCTAAGAGAATTCAAAGAGAGCAAGATGATAAAATTGTCTCTCTAAGAAGTGATCATGGTGGGAATATTGAGAAGAGATTATTCATGGAGTTTTGAAAAAAATATGAAATTCTTTATCAATTCTCTACATCTAGAACTCCACAACAAAATGGTGTTTTTGAAAGGAGAAATATGATTTTTCAAGAGATGGCTAAAACCATATTTTTGGAGAATAGATCGTTAACCTATTTTTCGATTGAAGCAATCAATATTGCTTGCTATATTCTAAATAGATTTAATTTAAGGCAAGGTATCAAGAAAATACCATCTGAGATTAAAAAAAAATCTATTATATTCTATTTTAGAGCCTTTGGATGTAAGTGCTATTTATTGAACACAAAGCATAACTTAAGAAAATTTGATGTTAAAAGTGATCAAGGTATCTTCCTTGGATATTTAAATACTGGTAAGACTTATAGAATGTATAATCTTAGGATAAACTCTTTGGAAGAATCCATTCATGATAAATTTAATGAATCTTTTGAACCAAAGAGAAATAAAGAAGATGAATATGAGATGGTAACAAATCCATCTAAGGAAGTTTAGGTGATCCATCTTTTGAATATAAATTTGTAATCATCCTATGGATCAAATTATTGAAGAACCAGGTCAAGGTGTGAGGACTAGGGCATCCTTGTATCAATATTGTAACAATGTCGCCCTCATATCTAATGATTGAGCCAACTTGCATAGTTCTAGTTTTAAAAAGACGAGTTTTGAATCAATGCTATGCAAGAAAAATGAAATTTGAAAATTAGTTTCAAGATCGAAAGATAAATTTATAATTGGAACACAATGGGTTTTCAAGAATAAATTAGATGAAAATAGGATCATAGTAAGAAATAAAGCAAGGCTTGTAGCCAATGATTATTGCTAAGAGAAATGCAATATTGGTTTTGAAGAATCATATGTCCCCATGGCCAGGTTAGAAGCAATTGGAATGTTTTTAGCTTTTGCCTCTCACATTAATTTCATTATATATCAAATGCATGAGAAAAGTGCATTTTTGAGTGGCTGCATAAAAGAATGAATTTTTGTATATCAAGCAAAATACTTAGTCGAGTAATTCCTTGTATGGTTTTCAAAACAATCGATTATGTGTTTTAACTAATTGTTTTCAATTGATTACTAATATTTTCTACTCGAGTAATTTAAACTCCATGCTTTTCTAAAATCTTTCAAGTAAGGATTTTTTTATATATCATTAGGATCAAAATTCTAATGTATTTTTAATCAAGTATATGTTTTTTGTCAAGCCAAGTGAATTTTATATATAATTGAATGTAAAATCCAATCGAGCATGCTTGTTGAGTAACTAACACCTGATTTTGAAAAATATATCCGTTACTTAGAGACTAAAAAGAGAACAATTTTGACCATTGATGCTTTGTTTGATTATTCCAATATGTATAAATGTGTTCTCCTATATATGAATGATAAATATGTGCTAAATGTTAAAATCTTTTTATGAAAAATACTAATTTTAAATAATTTTAATGCATCATAATTTTAAATACTTTCATATTTAATTACATGTAATAATATTTTTCATGATGGACATAACATAATATTTCTTGTACTTAATGTTACATCTATATTTTCAATACTTTATGTTCTTCATCCATCATGTTCTCAATCTCGCCCATGTACTAATTGTCTAAATATTATTAATTTTATTTTGTTCTACCTCAAAAATAAATTATTAGAACATTTAATCCCACTTAATGAGGATGTTCCTTCCTAACCAAAAGAGGACAATCAGAGGCGAGGCACGGGCTCTGGCGACGAGTCTGTCCGGGGGACGGTTGGTACCTTCAAGCACTCGGATGCCCGAGTGAGTAAGAAAACAAGGAGAGACAATGAATTAGTAGGTCAAAGGCCAGAATATACCTTGGCTCTAAAGAGTCATTTCGAGGTCGGCCTGTCCTTGAAAGCCAAGCAGTACGCGTTGACCCATGCTGCGCGTGGCCTCGGGATTCAAGGATGTTTGACTCAAGAGAGGAAGGCGTTATCTAGGTGACGTCCAAGTGCGAAGGGCGGTTAGCTACCGTGAGTGTGCATCGGTAGGGTCTCGTAATGTCGTCGGGACACGTTTGGGGTATGGTCGAGTCCTTGTTTACGTATGCTATCTAAGTTTGAGAAGGAAAGGTCACGCTTTCCCCAGTGAGGTTTTGGATATGCTTATAGGGCTCTAGATATAGCTGGACTCAAACTCTTTGCAAGGTAGGGATTGACTCTGGCGATAGAGAAAACCCCCTGATGCGTACATCCTGCGGGACTTTGGGATATGGAGCGTTATACCAAAGAGGTGCATTGTCATAGGTGTGCACGATGGTTTCTGATTTCCCTTGAGAGACTTGAATGTGTGACAGGCGTGTGATAGGTGGCGTGCCTCTAATGTTCTGCTAAGCGCCTGATGGCTTTTTACTTTCTTTCGGATGCGACATGTGAGGCAATATAAAAGGTGCATCCCATTGCTTCTGGGTTTTTCATTGTTTCTTTTTCAAAGGTGCATTATTTTCCAAATCCTTCTTCCTGTTCATTCCTCACAGGTAGAGGCAGTTTCCTGTTTTAGTAGAAAGTTATCGAAGGTTATCCCTGTTGTTCAACAAGGGAGCGCTAGTAGCACCATTGAAGGAAGCATCACTTTTTTGACCGTCAGTCTGATATCCTCCATTGTTGGGCCCGCTCTTCCAACTGCTCATGATGAAGGGTGATCTGATTAATGGTTAATTTTGTAAAATTTTTATTATAATTATAACTCCCATTTTGATTTTAAATTGGTTTAATTGAATAGTTATGTGTAATATATATCTATATATATAATATATAATATATTATAATAAACATGTAAATATAATACATATATATACTCAATGGAATGCATGCATAGATTATATATATAATATATAAGTTTATAATATACCATATAGTATATCATATAAATATATATAATATATAATTTATTACTAATACTTAATTGCTTATTTGTAGGCATGAAGAAGGTGGGCTTGGAGACCCATGAAGAATTCAAGTCCATGAAGAATGAAGAATTCAAGCCTATGAAGAAAAAAAGAATTCAAGCCCATGGAGAATTAAAGTCCATGAAAAAATTAAAGTCCATGAAAAAATTAAAGCCCATGAAGAATTAAGACCCAACTTGAGCATCCCATGAAAGATATCATTTGAAGAAGGCCCAAGGATTATTTTTAATCCTAATGAAGATTAAAAATCAATTTATATAAATCTATTTTTATTTTTTATGTGAGTGCTTTATTAGGTGTGTCTTTTAGCTAAAATCCATTTAACTATTAGTTGTGTATGATAGCAAAAATCCATTTAACTTTATGAGTGCTTTATTAGGTATGTATTTTAGCTAAAATTTATTTAACTTTAATTATGTATTATAGCTAAAATTCATTTAACTTTAAGTGTGTGAGTGCCCATTAGATATAATTATGTCTAGTTGAATAATTGAAATTGTGTGGTTTGTATTGCATCTTGTGGCCTATAAATAGGTCACTTGATTGCATTTGTAAGTGTGATTATTATTCTTGAATAAAAGTTTAGTTGTTTCCTTATAATTCTCTCTTTGAGAATTGTTCTTGTTCTTTCTCCTTTTCTTTATTATTTTCTCTTGTGATCTTACTTCATTTATTTCTTCTTTTAAATTCTTATGTCATTTATTGTTACTTAATTATTCATCGCCTAAATGGCCGGTTAGTTTATGCCTTTAAATTTCTGCAATTTTAATTCTTATCTTTTAAATATTCACCGCCTAAATGGCCGGTTAGTTTCTGCTATTTTAATTTCTGTCATTTAAATTATGCCATTTAAATTTCTGTTAATTAATTTATAAATAAAGATGAATAGCTAAACCCAATCTTGGGTTAAGGCAAGGGCAGTGTCCAACGTCAATGATTCCCAAAGAAAACTACGCTTTAAATGAGTAATATTAATTTAAATTTCAATATGAGTGTATTTTTAAATTAAGAAATCACTAGATTTGGATTGGAGCGTAAGCCTAACCTAGAGCTTTCATTCCATGTATGAAAGTTACTAGAACTGGAAATGCTATCATACCCAAACCCGGATGATTAATTTAGTTGTTTTGTGTATTAATTGTAATTAGATTTATGATAGTTGCTTAAATTAGAATCTCACATATCATGTATGGAGATTGCTTAAATTAGAACTATCATCATCTCTAATTGCATTTAATAACAAACCCTCATATCTGAAATTAATTTAATGTTACTTACTAACCTTGTCTATTAAAATTTGGGAATCAACGGGTTAGCACTGAAATTGTTTTAACCCAAGTACTATCCAATTTCATATTCTTACATTCAATAATTATTTCAATTTCTGCTTTGTTTTATTTCCTCGTATATGTTGTCTAAAAAAATCATAAAAAACCTTGTTGCCAATTTGTTCAAGTGTGTGTGTTTATGTGTGACATTCTTTTTATTTTGCCATAAATAAATCTCTCAATGGACGACCTGGACTCATCCAGAAAATATAAATTTAAATTTGGACTACAACTACACTCGTACACTGATGAGTATAAACCTCTCACCAATATAAAGGAAAAAAATATAAAATTTTTATTGTGTTTTGTTTTGTGTTTTAATTGTAGGGTGAGAGTGCAGTCATGATCGCTGGCTGCGAAGCGTTCGAGGGGTGCCGGGGGGGCTGAGTCATCCGCTTGGGTGCCATCTACAAGTGTGTCTGATCCTTCCGCCTTGGGGGATTGTCAGGCGGTGTATCGCCGAATAGAGAGATTCTGGGGGGTTTTGGCGGAGTACCGGGTGTTAGAGTTTAGATTTCGTTCGGAGGTGGCTGCCCTCAAGCGATCTCATCGAGAAAAGGTAGAGTGTGTCCAAGAGGTGACGGAGAGCAAGGCGAATGAGAGGGTGGCCAGGGAGACGGCTGACTTGTGTTAACGGCAAGAGGAATCAGAGGCGTCGTTGATTCGTTATCATGAGGTCATAAGTTGTCTCAACCGCTAGTGTGAGGATGCCAGGGTGGTGCTTTGTGATTCAAAGGCGGAGGTTGCCCATCTGCGAGCGGTGCTCGAGGCCACCCTAATCGATGGCAGAGGCTGGCAAGACTCTGGTTTTGGAGGCCGTAGATGAGTATCTTGAAGGCTACGAGGAAGCTCTTCTCCACGTTCGAACTTTGTTCCCTAGCTTAGACCTCCAGCCTTGCAAGCCATATATGAGGGTAGAAGGCGACCGTTTTGTTGTCTCGACCGAAGGGACGCGGGCTGGGACTTCAAAGGAGACTCCCGATGTGGGCCGAGCTGGAGAAGGTGTTGCTACTGAGCCCCTAGCTGAGTTGGGTTAATTTACTTTTTTCTTTGGTTAAAGTAGCGTAGGTTTTTCAACATTTTCTTGATTTTGTCTAGTCTTGTGGTATTGTGACTTTTTGTTGTCTTTTGACTTGCCATTCGTGATGGAATGTCCTATTTTTTCTTTTTCGCAAGGCGCCTTCCTTGTTTCTTTCTGGTATGTCGTACTTTCTTTGAGTCGAGCCAAGGCGCATGAGTGCGGACGTGGTGGTTCCTAAGTTGGATGGTATGGCTGGTGCCCAATCCTAGAACTCAGGGTGCTAACTCTTTGAGTTTGACCGAGGTTTGGGGGGACTACACGCGTAGCACAAGCTTCGAGGTTATAGATGAGGCGACGTTTTGTCGCTTAACGTGTTATTTTGAAGAAATGCTTCATTTTTCAGGCCTTTTTATCAACATGTGGAGGGTGTTGATTGGTCATGATAGGAGTGACTTTCATTTTTCAAGGTAGGGATATGATCGTATTGATGGCGTGATTTTTCGGAGCCTGACCGTACTTAATTTTTAGGGGATGGTGAGGGCCTTTTGACCGTCAGGCGATTGTCCTTATAAAATGGGAATGGAAAGCTCTTGGTTTCTTTCCATGCTATCCTTGCGTATTTGCGTCTTCGTTCTGTGAGATTAGGGAAATGTGGTTAGTGTTTCACGGTGGGGAATTTTTCACCTGGGTGGGGTATTTTTGTTGGTGACCCTACGGGTGGCAACTTCCTGAGTGGTATGGTAGGGGACGAGAGGTCTGTGGTTGAGCGTGTTAAAACGATGGCAGTACTAAGATGGGTGAGACATGTTGTGTCTAGAATAGGTGATGTGGCTTTCTCGAAGTTCACATTTGGTGGAAGTATCGTGTTCTGGTGTCCGAGGGCTTGGGTTATTAATGTCAGCATTACTAAGCTGGAGACGGGGGATCGTCTGCCAGCTCCAAGGTTGAAAGTTGGAAATGTCGGGGTCACCTAGGCGGCAGGTCATCCCGGATTTTCTTCAGGAGCAACTGTCGTGCTGACAGAATCTGACCCTTTGAGGACAGGATGTCAGACAGTACAAAAGGGTTCCAGCCCTTCCTAAGCGGATTTATGGGGAAAGCGATTACTGATGATCTATAGGAGTACGTTTTGTAGTGACCGTTGCTTGTCGTTGCTTTACTCGTTTGCTTGTCTTTTGTTAGGTCTCTAGGCATTTGTATCGTGCGGCAGTTGTAGCGTGATAGACAAGTGTAACGTAAAACTATTATAGATATGAGGCTTGTAATTAGATGTAAATTATTTGAAATGAAATGTAGGGGTCTTCTTGGTACCTTGTTTTCTATTGTGTCCTGATGTAAAATATTTTGGGATCTAATCGAGAGAAGCTCGAGGTTCGGTGTGCCTGTTTGTTACAAGACACGACCTTGGGGTCGGACCGAGGGAAGCTCGAGGTCCAGGGTGCCTGTTTGTTACAAGGCACAACTTTGGGGTCAGACCGAGGGAAGCTCGAGGTCTGGCGTGCCTGTTTGTTACAAGGCCCAACTTTAGGGTTGGATTAAGGGAAACTCGAGGTTCAGACTGAGGGAAGCTCGAGGTCCGGCATGCCTTTTTCTTACAAGGCACGACTTTGGGGTCAGACCGAGAGAAATTCAAGGTCTAGTGTGCCTATTTGTTACAAGGCAACGACTTTGGGGTCGGACCGAGGAAAGCTTGAGGTCCAATGTGCCTGTTTGTTACAAGGTATGACTTTAGGGTCGAATCAAGGGAAACTTGAGGTTCGGACAAAGGGAAACTTGAGGTCTAGCATGCTTGTTTGTTATAAGGCGTGACTTTGGGGTCGGGTAGAGGGAAGCTTGAGGTCCGGCATGCCTATTTGTTACAAGGCACAACTTTGGGGTCAAACCGAGGGAAGCTTGAGGTTCGACGTGCCTGTTTGTTAGAAGGTATGACTTTGGGGTTGTGCCCGAGGTCCGCTGGGGCGGACTGAGCATGTCAGTCTGGGTCTCGAGCATAGTTTAAAGGAGGATCAAGTCTGGCTCGAGGTCTTGTGCTCCTTTCGGATACAAGGCGGGGCTCGATAGGGCCGAGGCGCCTAGAGCGATGACGGGGTTGTGTCTGAGGTTCGCGCGGAGTGGACTGACCATGTCAGTCTGGGTCCCGAGCATGGTTTAAAGGAGGACCGAGTTTGGCTTAAGGTCCTGTGCTCCTGTCTAATACAAGACATGGCTTCATAGGGCCAAGGCGCTTAGAGTGATGATGGGGTTATGCTTGAGGTCTGCGTGGGGCAGACTGACCATGTCAGTCTGGGTCCCAAGCACGGTTTAAAGAAGGATCGAGTCTGGCTCGAGGTCCTGTACGCCTGCTTGATACAAAGTGTGGCTCAATAGGGCCGAGGCGAGCTCGAGGCGCCTAAAGTGATGATAGGGTTGTGCCAGAGGTTTGCAAAAGGCGGACTGACCATGTAGGTCTGGGTCCCAAGCACAATTTAAAGGAGGACCGAGTCTAGTTCGAGGTCCTGTGCACCTGTCTGATACAAGAAGTGGCTCGATAGGGCCGAGGCGCCTAAACCGATGACGGGCTTATGCCCGAGGTCCACGCGGGGTGAACTAACCATGTCGATCTGGGTCTTGAGCACGGTTTAAAGGAGGATCGATTCTGACTCGAAGTCTTGTGCGCTTGTCTGATACAAGGCATAGCTTAATAAGGCTGAGGCATGTTCGAGGCGCCTAGAGCGATGACGGGGCTGTGCCCAAGGTCTGTGTTTTGTACCTATATTTGAATTTGCTTAGTAGATTGTGGTGCTTTTGGCATACCTTGTTACTTTGGCCTGCTTTGGTAGTGGCTCGTTTGAGCATTTGTCTTTGTTTAGGATATGCACTAAGTGGGCCGAGGTTGCAAATGACTTGCTCTCGTATTTAATTGATCAGGCAGGGCCGAGGTTATCTAAGTTGACGCAGTCTCGAGGTGATGGAGAAAAAATGGGATTATGTCGGGGTTTATTGGAGAGTGCTAAAGGAAAGTCCATGTTTTCGCTCTTTGTGAAGCTATGACAAGTAATAAGTGGAAGCAACCGTCTTTATTTAGTAAGGAATATTGTAACAACGAGTCCCTGGATGGATGGTTGCCTAGATGGGGTGCATCTTTGCTTCTCCAAGCCTCGAATTCAACTAGGCGATGGGTCTACTACTGATAATGATCCCTGGTGCGATGTTTTTGCCATAGACGATTTACTCTGGGCGGGGGTCAGTCCTTTGAGGTGGGGCTCTGTTTCAAGTCGACATTGGTAATCTACTAGTTGGTTTTGTTTTTCTAACTCTGCCATGTGCACACTAGGGTACGGGGCTTGGTTATTTGTTCTTGCTGCTTGACTGTTGTTCCTGGGAGGGTTGCTTCCCTTACTATCCTTACCAGGCTCGGGGCTTCGAATCCTGAGACTGTCATGATAACATTGTTGAGTCTCTTTTTGATCGACGTGAATGGATTCGACCTTGGTGTCTGTTACTGGAAACTTCATGGCTAGATGGGGAGTGGATACTACTGGGCTTAATTTGTTGAGAGAGAGGCGGCCGAGCAATGCTTTGTATGGTGTTTGACAGTTAACAACTAGGTATCAGATGCAGATTGTCTTGACGATGGGAGTTGTCTCGAATGAAGTTAGTAAGTCGACGTAGCCCCTGACGCTTACCTATTTTGTTGAAAAACCAATCAGGTTTCTGTCGAATGGTCTTCATTCCCTTTTGGGGATTCCCATTTTCTTTAGGGTTGACAAGTATAACAGGTTGGCTGAGCTGCCTTGATCTATGAGGACTTTCTTCACCAAGAAGTTGGTGGTAATGACTGAGATTACCATGGGATCATCGAGGTTTTTGTCGATACCTTCAAAATCCTCTTCGGTAAAGGAGATTGTGGGGGTGGTGTGGGATTCTCCTTAGTCTCTTTTCAGCGCTATCTATTGACATTATCGCCCGAAGATGTCATTTTCTTACCAAGCTTGATTCTCCTCTGCCTGCAAAGCCTCAAGAGATGGTGTCAATAACCCTGGTTACTAGGTTTCTTAAGGGCGGTCAAGCGTTTTGCCTATTACCTACTTGGTGCCACCTGAGGGCTGCAGCTCCTTTGCCTTTTCGGGTTGCCTTGCAGGGATCGCCTCCAGTCTGGTCTGTAAACGTATTGATGGAGATAACCCTTCCTGACTAGCCACTCTATTTGGTTCTTTAGGGTGACCCACTCCTCGCTCGTATGTCTGAACATGCAGTGGTAATCACACCGCTTGCTGGTGTCGATTTTACTGTGAAGGGGTCGTTGTTCACTGGTATCCAAAAGAGGAATGACCTTGGCGTTGTAGACTTCTCGAAAAATTCGGTCCCGCCTTGTTGTAAGAGGAGTGTACGCGTTGTAGTGTAACTGAGATGGCTCAAGGGCCCAAGGTGGTTCTCTCCGTCCTTTGTTGTGATCCTGGCCTTTTTGGTTTCGATGGGGGTCCCTCATGTTGTTGTGTTGATGTCAGGTAGGAGGTTCCGACTGGAAGGCCAGTTGTGGCTGTACTTGCAGCTCAACTTCCTTGCGCCAGGCGGTCGAGGCTTTTTCCATGTTGATGTACCCTGCTGAGCGCATTCTAAGATCGGTCAAGGTGGCGGGGGGCTTTCGAGCCAATGAATCAGCGAAGGGACCTACTCTTAATCTAGACATAATGGGGTGTAAGGGATACCACGGGGTTAATATCCTTGATCTGGAGGGCTTCTTAACATAACCTGTTCATGAATGCCTGTAGTGGCTCGTGCTTGCCCTATTCAGGTTGATAAGACTGGTCGAAGCCATGTGATGGGCTCGGCTAGTGGAGAAATGAGTGTGGAAGTGAGTGGCTAGTTCGGAGAAGTCGTGGATAGAATTCGGCTCCAAGGACGAGAACCATAACATGGCCTATTTTCTCAAGGTGTTAGGAAAGGATTGGCACATGATCGAGTCCGAGCTTCCGCTTATCAACATGGCGACGCTGAATGTAATGAGGTGATCTTGAGGGTCGGTGGTGCTGTCATAAGGTTCTAAGGCGTAGGGAGGGCAGAAGCCGTCGGGTAAAGGAACGGTCATGATGAATTCGGAAAAGGGATGGCTATGGGAGTACAAGGGTGTGGAGGGTGAGGGGATAGAGGTATGGGTAGCCTGGTGGTGTTGGTGATAACTTCCTTCTGCATCGTAGTCAGTTCGCTTGTTGGGTTGGTCACGCTGTTGGTTTTGGGTTAATTCGGCAACTCGATTCTGAAGCTGCTGGATTGTCTGGAGAAGGACCTCTATGATAGGTGGATTTTGTGGAGGATGATCGGGGTTATTCGGCTCTTGGGCAAGGGCGCTTCTAGTTCGCACTATGGTGTGGCCACAGGGAGATTGGTTTGAAAGGCTTTTAGTGAACTTATGGGGTAGGTAAGTTTTACTGAACCCCACGGTGGATGCCAGATGTTCCTTCATGACCAAAAGAGGACGATCGGAGGCGGGGCACGGGCTTCGGCGACGGGTCCGTCCGGGGGGCGGTTAGCACTTGCAAGCACTCTAACACCCGAGTGAGTAAGAAAATGAGGAGAAACAGTGTATTAGTATGTCAAAGACCAAAACATACATTGGCTCTGAAGAGAGCTGGCTGATATAGGAGGAGATGTCCTCCTGCATGTATGCGTCATGCGTTTGCAGGTGATGGGACTGACTATCCGGTGCTGGTGGAGATTCCCAAGTGGTAGCATGGTGGTGATGAAACCTTTATTAATGTGGATGAGATCCACTATTAATGAGGACAGGGTCTGAGGCGGTTGTGCGGACATCCAGTGAGAGTCGCAATAATGCCGTGGTAGGCTGGCGCTGGGCTAAGAGAGGGCCAAGATTGGGCCTGGATGGTCCAGAGGAATTATTATAACATATTTAATCACAAAGGTTCAATAACCAACAATAAAGCATGCATATTTAATTATAAAGATTAAATAATCAATAATAATTTATTTCATAAAATGAAATAATAAACACATAGTTTAGAAATTTGCTACAAAAACAAAATAAACTAGATACATCTAGAAATAATTCTAACTCTTTAAGGAATACACACAAAAGTCTTAACTGCAATATCACTAATGATATTTATTGGTAGGTTGCTTGAATACAAGGTCAGTACAATTTCTCTTCTATATATACGTATAAAAGAAAACACTAGCTAACCAAATATTTTATTTGGGAAGCCTAATTCCCAAATGTTGCTCATTAACTTGTTATCATGTGGTATCAACGTGGTAAACAAATATCGATGTTTTGCTTCGTGAGTCCATAACTCTCCATAGCTTGCAAATATAAGTTCTTACCTCATATTACACACAATGATAATATGCCCACATATACTTTGCCTTTCAATAATAATCTAACTGCCTTTTCATATCCATAACTTGAGCTCTTTGAGCGGTAGACTAGATGAGTACTGGGGTTCTTGCTCATGTCATTTTCCTAAAAATGAATTAAATGAAAAATGACAGAGTAAGAATTTAACAAGCAAATTTTTTAGACAATTTTGTGTAAAACAAAATATATATTGTGAACTCATTTACTTGTGATTAACGAATAACCTTATAATATGCTACAATAAAATTATTATTGTTAACTAATAACAATATTTTTTATTTATTTATTCTTGTTAACTAATAACAATAAAAAAAATTTATATTAAAATTATCATAAAAATAATTTTAAAAAAAAATTAACAGTAGGGCCAAACAAGCCTTAAGGCCAAAAATACTTTTAAGTTGAGAAATAGCCAAACAAGACCTTGAGCTAAAATATTCTCTAAGCTAAAAACACAACCAAACAACGCTTAAGGCCGAAAACACTTTTTGATTAAGTGATTGCCAAACAAACCCTTAAATTACAAACCCATTTTGAGAAATTCGGCTTTCTCGATTTCCAATTTCAATTTCAGTTTCTTTGCTCATTTGCAATTCCATGGCCATTGCCATCACACCATCGACCACCACCGTCACTTTTTTCATCTCCATCGCTGTCACCGCTACCATGATCACTATCACAGTCACTCATAGCCACGAAGCCACATGGAAAAGATGAAGAGAATAGGTGGTCGATGACGGTTGCAGGCATCGGAGAAACAATCGAACGTAGAGAAAACAAACAGTCATGGTGGCGATCGTCCTCACGAAGAAGACGACCGAGGTGAGGTCGATTTTCTCTAGCCCTACAAACGGCCATCGCGGACTTACTCGTTGCCGACTAATTTCACTTAGTTCTCCAATATTTATTTTTTTATTTTGAATACACATACATACAACCAAAAATTTTGTACAAAAATACGTATTTTATCATATATGTGCACTGACTGCTTTTGTATACATACTCATTACGTATTTTTGTGTTTATATGAACACATCTATTGAATGTATATGTATATTGATTCACTATGTATGTATGTATACTAATGTTATGTATATGCATCATTCAACACACATACATATACACTAATTTCAATCAAAAAACAACCATAACCTGGCTCTGGCTCTGATACCAATGTTAGAAAATATGAAAGCAAATGATGTACAAAATTGAAATTGGACTTACCTAATTTCGCACAATGTAATTTGGACTTTGGATCAAATCAAGTTGAGTTACTAGTATCAAAAACAAAATCATAAAACAAAAATCATTTTTTTTTCATAACCTAAAAGCCTCATCCACAGAGATTGCTTTGAGAATTTGTTCTTTCTACACAAATTGGAACACACAAGCATTGCAATGTTTCTCCAATTTATCGACCAATTTTTCAATAATTTTTCTTAGTCGTTTTTCAGCTGCCATTTTCTTGTATATACGATCAATATATGTACTAGCATGCGCGAGCATACCTTTCTTATCCATCCACTTCCACCATATATGGAGAAAATGGAGTTCAAGTGTCAATTGCAATTGTTTCTTTTGCAACTGCACATAACTGTTGCAGATTTAGTTTTGGATTTGAATTTGAATTTGGAGTTGGATCCGAAACTTGTTATGAACGGACCAACTCAAGTGCATGACTCGAATTTACTACAAAAACAAATAAAGCTTGAGAAATTAATTTTATATTAATTGGAGATAATTGAAGACAGAGGAAGTCAATACAAAATAATTAAAGGAAGTGAACTACCAATTACCAACCACCAACTGTTTATTAAAAATGCATTTTAATTTAAAATGCATTTTTAATCAACACAACATGTATCAAACTAAAAGCAAATGATATTTTGTGTTAGTTGCAACTCACTTTGACTTTTGATTGTATTAAATAGTGTCATTAGCGAAAAACTTATATAATTATTTCAAGATAAAAAGCTCGGGTGAACATCTCTTCTAATAAATGAGAGTTAATAAGAGTTGAGGATTATAAATGACGTGCCATCTCTTCTAATAAGGTCTTTTTTTAAGATAAAAATATAGAGTTTAATATTAGTTATTATTAAGTGATAGGACTTATTTATATATATATTTATTTAATTTTGAATTTAATTTTATGGCCAAAATTATGATTGCATTTTTTTTTTATGATTTTATGTAATTGAATAATTTGAGTTATGTGATTTTAAATTTAATGCTTGTAAATGATTTATCACCATTTACACGATTTGATGTATAATCTTGAGACTAAGAGAAGATAAGTTGGGGATTGCATCATAAATATCATACACTATAAAGTAAAATTGACTAGAGATAAAATTTGATTTTTTTATGCGACTTTTAGGGATAAAGTGACCCACAAGTAGACATGGCCAAAATTGAACCGGACCGACGGTTCGAACCAGAACCGGACCGGCCGGAACCGGACCCGGAACCGGTCGAACCGGAACCGGACCGAACCGGCGAAATTCGGTCAGGTTCCGGTTCGAGGTTCCGCGGACCGTTGGCTGCTGCCAACAGGCAGCAGTCCAATTACTTGTATTACATACAAGTAATACAAGTAATTAATTACTATTTTTTATTTTTAATTAATTACAAGTAATACAGCCTAATTCTATTTTTTATTTTTTATTTTTCACATTTGTAAAAATTAATTACTTGTATTACATACTTGTTTAGTTGTTTTAATTATTTTTAATGAAATTATTACTTATATTTTTTCAATTTTTAGTAGTGTTTTTTATTAAAAATATGGTTGAGAATATCTATATTTATAATTACATTTAACAATTAAAAATCGAAACCAAACCGAACCGAACAACGAAACAAGGACCAAAATTGAATACAACAATATTTAAAAAAAATTAAAAAAATTCGGTTTGAACCGGAACCGGAACCGTTGACCGAACCGGCTCAAACCGTTGACCGAACCGACACGAACCGGAACCGGAACCGAACCGTCCCAAACCGCCCTTGTGCGGTTCGGTTCAGGTTCAAAGATTTCTTGAACCGGAACCGGAACCGGACCGAACCGGCGAAATTCGGTCAGGTTCCGGTTCGAGGTTCCGCGGACCGTTGGCTGCTGCCAACAGGCAGCAGTCCAATTACTTGTATTACATACAAGTAATACAAGTAATTAATTACTATTTTTTATTTTTAATTAATTACAAGTAATACAGCCTAATTCTATTTTTTATTTTTTATTTTTCACATTTGTAAAAATTAATTACTTGTATTACATACTTGTTTAGTTGTTTTAATTATTTTTAATGAAATTATTACTTATATTTTTTCAATTTTTAGTAGTGTTTTTTATTAAAAATATGGTTGAGAATATCTATATTTATAATTACATTTAACAATTAAAAATCGAAACCAAACCGAACCGAACAACGAAACAAGGACCAAAATTGAATACAACAATATTTAAAAAAAATTAAAAAAATTCGGTTTGAACCGGAATCGGAACCGTTGACCGAATCGACTCAAACCGTTGACCGAACCGACACGAACCGGAACCGGAACCGAACCGTCCCAAACCGCCCTTGGGCGGTTCGGTTCAGGTTCAAAGATTTCTTGAACCGGAACCGGCGGTTCATGAACCGTGGCCATGTCTACCCACAAGTCTCAGTGTAAGTTAAAAATTTCACAAATCATAATATATTTTTATTTAGTTAAACTTTCATAGAAATATATGAAATTACTAAATGAAAATAGACTCGTTATAACCTATAGATAAGATAATGAATGTATTAGAAAATTTTGTCATGACATATTTAATTTACTAATTTATTTACATAAAAATTTATAAATTATATTACATAATTATATTTATACATGTGTCTTACTTATCAAAATTCATTGATTTCTTTTATTTGAATTGTTGTCTAACTCAATTTTATTTTATTATTTTAATTAATTAATTAATTCAATTTAATTCTCAATATTTGATAAATTTAACTTAATATAGATAATTTTATAATTTTAATAGTTAAATAGATTAGTTCCTCAGAGATCAATACCTGAATTTATATTTATTATATTACTTGATATAAACTAATATTCTTGTTAGGTGTTAAGCGATCGCTTTTAAGTATATATGAAATAATTTTTCATTACTTCAATTTTGCAAGGAAAAAAGAGATTAAAGGGAATTGGAAAGAAAAAGGAAATGTTTGTCAGTGCATATGGGAACGCCAGCACAATTGAGGAAATTGGAACGCACGCCACGTGGCAGAGACATGGCCTCAGATGTTTGGCAAAATTCCCAATGGACCCCAGAAAGAATTCCCTTTCTCAAATTCCGCCCCATAACTTGCCGCATTGACACCCACCCTTGACGCTGTGATATCATCGGTTACCCCCTGTAGTCTCCGAGTCCGAGCTTCTCTCCCACGATTCGATTCAAATTCCGTGCTCAAAACCCAAATTCTGAGCACCCAGTTTTGAAGCAGACCCGTTTGATATAATTCAGAATCCCAAGCTGCCAACGCACAGGAAAAGCAAAAGGAGAATTCATTGGAAAAGAAACGAAAAGAGATAAAGAAAAGGTTCCTGGAAGCCCTTTCCGGATTCTCGGTTGATCAAAGGGATTTTCAAATCAATCTTTGGCTCAGAAAGAAATGCTTGGCCGTGTTGATTTCTTGCGGATTCGTTGCTTCTGCTTCCCTCCTTGTCGGAATTATACAAAGTAGATTCCTTTTGTTCTTAATTGAATTGCTTGGTGTGATCGGTGTTATCTTCCTATCAGTTTCCGGTGGTTACAATTTCGATTTTGATTCTTTTTATCGTGTTAACTTCCAGAGTTCATTGATCTTTTGGGTTTTTTAGGCGGGTTGGAATTATAGTTTGAAGTGTTTCCCGATTGGGAATTGGCATAGTTGGGCTGCTGAAATGGGTTTCTGAAATACCAATTCGAATTTCAATTTCGAGTGTAAACTTGGAAGTCTGATAATCCAGTGTGGGTGTTTTGGGGTTTAAACGTTCTTATCGTTTTCACGTATTGTTACTTAATTTATTCGGATTTCGTCGCTCCGTTGTGTTGAATTTTTGTAAAATTTTTGGTTTGAAGGGGTTTTGCCATGATTTTGGGATTGGTTTAGTTGTCAGTTCGGAATTGAGAATTTGATGAGAAATATGATGGAGAGCTTGCAGGAAAGATTCTGATTTTCTTTTGTAGTTCTGATTTTCTATTTTTGCGGCTGAAGGATTTCAAGTGGAGTGAAGCATCATGACGAGTCGGAATAGGATCCACGAGGGGAGGAGGGCTCGGATAGCTCACAAGTTTGGGAAGATCATGAAATTTTTTTCGTCAGGAGAGCAATCAAAATTAGATGAAATGGCTCAATCTGAATCCATGTCAAACAAGGATTATAAAGGGCGTGGCTACTTGTCTCAGGTGGGTGAGATTGAACGAAATCTAGACACTGGCAACATTGAGGAAGCTGAATCCTCTCTGCGGGAGAGTGGTTCTTTGAATTACGAGGTTTGTCTCTATGCACTTTCACTGCAAAGATTTGCTGATCTATTGTATCATTGTTCATTGGTAGCATAGCAGACTATCTAAGAGGCTCACCACTTGGTGTCGCCTTAACATCTTACTTATGCCTTTATTTGTTGTAGACTTTGAAAAGGAGCCAATGAGCATTCTTGTTTTGATTGGTCTCATTCTTCTCGATATGTTTATCAATCTTTTTCCAGGAAGCAAGAGCATTGTTGGGACGATATGAATATCAGAAGGGAAACATTGAAGCTGCCTTACATGTATTTGAAGGCATAGATATTGCTGCAGTGACTCCAAAGTTGAAACTCACCCTCGCTAGACGAGGGGAACGACATAGGAGACGTTCACAAAGTGATGCCACCCCCCTACCTATGTCTATACACGCTGTTAGTTTAATATTGGAAGCAATGTTTCTTAAAGTGAAGTCATTACAGGCTCTTGGGAGGTGTAAAGGTACTCTTCTTATGCTATGGATAGGCTGCTCTTTTTTTTTACAATTGTCTTTCCAGTTGTCTCCCATGGTTTACGTATGTTGGCTCTTCTCGCATCTATTTGCTTTTGTTCTTAACTATTATTCCCCTGAGTTTCTTTTACTGGTTATGATCTGAATATTATGTAGCAAATCCCACAGTTAAAGTCTGAATTTATTCCACTGAGTTCCTTTACTTGGTGGTAAGGAGGACAGGATTTACAAATGATAGCAGCAGCAACAGCAACAACAACATCATATTCAGCTTTTATCCCACTACGTGGGGTCGACTACATGAATTCTAGACTTCCATGTATTTTTATTTTTTGTCATATCTTCATTTAAACCTATACACTTCATATCAAACTTTAATGTCTCTCCCAAAGTCTTCTTGGGTCTACCTCTACCTCTTCTTTTGACTAATTATTTCATTTCATCAACTCTCCTCACAGGAGCGTCTCTTGGTTTTCTTCTCACATGACCAAACCATCTTAGTCTAGTCTCTTTCATCTTCTCCTCGATTGGCACTACTCCTAACTTATTATGAATAACCTCATTTCTAATTTTATCTTTTATTGTATGGTCACACATCCATCTTAGCATCCTCATCTCCGCTACGCTTATCTTTTGCTCGTGCTAGTATTTGACTGCCCAACATTCTGAGCCATACAATAAAATTGGTCTTATAGCTGTCCTATAGAATTTTCCCTTCAGTTTTAATGGGATTTTACTATCATATAACACCCCCGATGCATTTCTCCATTTTAGCCAACCTGCCTTAATTCTATATGTGACATCCTCATGAATTTCTCTATCTTTTTGAATCATTGATCCCAAATATCGAAAATGGTCTTTTCTTTGTATGATTTGGTCTTCTAATTTTATTATAACATCCTCCACTCTTGCATTCTTACTAAATTTACATTCCATATATTCTGTTTTCCTTCTACTTAATTTAAATTCTTTAGATTCTAAATTGTTTCTCCACAACTCAAGCTTAGTGTTCACTCCCTCTTTTGTTTCATCCACCAACACTATGTCATCGGCAAATAGCATATACCATGGCATCTCTGTCTGAATGTGTTTAGTGAATTCATTTATTACTAAAGTAAATAAGTATGGACTTAGTGTAGAACCTTGATGCAGTCTTACAAATGATAGCAAGGAATGAAAATTCTCATTGTTTTGGCTAATATATTCTCCTATTTATTTTTGCAGAAGCTGCTCAATCATGCACAGTTATTCTGGACATTGTTGAATCTTCATTTCCAGAAGGCTTGCATGAAAACCTTGTTCCTGAGTGTAAATTGCAGGAGACTCTAAACAAGGCTATTGAGTTGCTTCCTGAATTATGGAAGCTTTCTGATTCTCCGTCTGAAGCAATCTTGGCATACCGGCGGGCCCTTCTTCATCAGTGGAACCTTGAAGCACAAACTACAGCAAAGATTCAAAAAGAGTTTGCTGTTTTTCTTTTGTACAGTGGAGGGGAAGCTAACCCTCCAGATCTTCGTTTCCAAATGGATGGTTCGTTCGTACCTAAAAACAATATAGAAGAAGCTATTCTTCTATTGATGATTCTGTCAAGAAAAGTTTCTCTCAAAAGAATTGACTGGGACCCATCAATAATGGATCACCTTTCATATGCTCTATCCATATCAGGAGAACTAAGGGCATTAGCTAATCAAATGGAAGAATTACTTCCAGGGATCATGGACAGTAAAGAAACTTATCTCAAACTTGCTCTCTGTTATTACGGAGTTGGAGAGGATTTGGATGCTTTGAATTTGCTGAGGAAATTGCTGAAGAGTTCAGAGGACCCATATTGTGTTCCGGCTTTATTACTGGCTTCCAAGATTTGTGGGGAAAACCCCAAGTATGCAGAAGAAGGGACAAGTTTTGCTGGCAGAGCCATTGGAAGGTTGCCAAGAAGATGTAATCAGATGGTAGGCACTGCCAACTGTTTTCTGGGAATCTCACTTTCAGCTCATTCTAGATCAATTTTGGCTGATAATGAGAGGGTCAATAAACAATATGAGGCACTTCAATCCTTGGAAAAAGCAGCAAGAATAACAAGAATGAAGGACCCCAACATTGTTTACCATCTCAGCCTGGAAAATGCTGAGCAGAGAAAATTGGACGCTGCACTTTATTATGCTAAACGCTTACTGAAGTTGGAAGCTGGTGCTAATCTTAAAGGGTGGATATTGCTGGCTCGTATATTATCTGCTCAGAAACGGTTTTTTGATGCTGAAACCGTCATAAATGCTGCTTTAGATCAGACTGGCAAATGGGATCAAGGAGAATTGTTGCGAACTAAAGCTAAACTTCAAATTGCTCAGGGTCAGTTAAAGAATGCTATCAAAACGTACACAGAGCTTCTTGCAGTTCTTCAAGTTATGAACAAAAGCTTTGGATCTGCAAAGAAGCATTTGGAGGTATGCCAACCAAGAGGTTTTCTCATTGCTAGCTGAATTACTTTCTTTTTAACAAATGAATCATCTAATCTGGAGGCTGGTGGATTTTTGCCACCCCATCCTCTATGTTTAGGGAAAAATCTACTTGAGAAAGATGTGACCATGCTTTAGATTGGATATGTTGGATTATCACTGCAGGCCATTGCCTAGTGTAGATCACATCTAGTTGTTTTGTTTAGTAGAGATAGTTCAGTTACAGAATGCAGAACACTGTTTGTCTCATAGTTGTATATAAGAATATCGTCCCAGACAAGGTATCAGATTTGTCATTGGTATACTATGGTAGTGGTACTGGACGATATTGGGTACCCATTTGGATATATTTTTATAATAAATTAATAATATATATTATAAAAATATATGTGCTGCATAATAAAATTTTTTTGCAAAATCACATTATGGAAGCACATAAAATCATTACTATTGCCAAGAGCATTGCCCAGACAAGAGATTTAGTATAATAAGATTACAGTACCTTTAAATCAATGTATAAAGAAATAAAATATCTCTATTATTCTGCATTACGTAGAAGTAATTATACTGTTGATTTTAAGTATTAAATAAATGGTAAACCATATAAAACTACAAATATAAACGTTTAAGGATATATGGATTTATTGAAGTTATTATTTTTTATTTTCAATTATAGAATTAATCAAATAATATAATGTGTAATTAATAATTTTTAATTTTTTATTTGTTTATTTTTTTATTGTGTGTGTGTGTGTGTGTGTGTTTTTTTCCTTTTCCCTGCAATTGCAAGGACAAGTTCCAACTCAAATTTGGGAGGGATGTTGGACGTTGCTCCTGGTACCGGTATCTTAGGGGGAACGGGATAAGCAGTTTCTTGTACCAATTATGCATTACTATGGTTTGTCATATCCACGCCAAATGGTAGCCCTTTTTCCCACTCTTTTTTGACTTCACCATCTAATGGATGCAGCTGTATGGCATTGCCACTAACACTATTGTGCATACCAAAATTGCATTATACGGTGTAACAAAAGTGAAGAGAATTTCAAACACGTTGTGCAGACAATTTGAAACATGTGTAGGCAGACTTTAAGTGCCGATTTTCTTTTGCTTCTAACTTGCACGGACAATTTGAAACATGTGTAGTCTGACCCTAGGCGTCAATCTTCTTTTGTTTCAAAACTGGCTCGGACATTTTTGGCCCTTTGTGGGTCTCTTCTTCCTGTTACCTTAAATCTCTTTTTTATTTTTGCTAAGTGCATTAAAACCTTCTTTTAGAGAAGAAAGTTTTTGCACCTGTTTATGTTGCTTACAATTTTTACAGGGAAATAATGGTGACCACAATAGAATTCTGGAATTGGAAACATGGCATGATCTGGCTCGTGTCTACATAAGCTTGTCACAGTGGCGTGATGCTGAGATCTGTCTTTCCAAATGTGAAGTGATTAGCCATTATTCTGCTTCTACGTGGCATGTCGCAGGTACACTCATCTGCTCCCTCACCACCTTGTATACCATTATACCATTTTAATAGAATTCTGGTAGGGATTTATTTTGTAAGAGCAAGTTGGTATATGGCCCCCTCTCCAACTTTCCCACAAAGGAAAGGAAGGAAGAAAGAAAGAAATAACAGAAATTTCAGCAGAGTAGGGAAAGAAAAAGGAATTTGGAAGTGTTTTTATTTGGGTCTTCAACCAGAAAATCAATAGAGGAAATGGCCCATTATTTTTAATATATCCAGTTTAAGTTAGGATATTAACTTCACTCGAAGATTTTGCAGGGTCCTTTTACCAAGCGAAGGGCCTCCACATGGAAGCCGCAAAAGCTTTTTTGCATGCCTTAGATGTTGAACCGGCCCATGTTCCTAGCCTGATCTGCATGGCAATGGCTCTCAGGCAGCAGGGTGGTCATTCTCCGGCCATTGTCAGAAGCTTTCTGACAGAAGCGCTACGACTGGACAGGATGAACAGTTCTGCTTGGTATAACCTCGGCCTGGCTTTCAAAGACGAGGGGGCTGCATTGGCACTGGAAGCTGCCGAGTGCTTTGAGGCCGCGACAATTCTTGAAGAGACTGCGCCGGTTGAACCATTCAGATGACCCCCCTCTTGTCTGTTTTTGAATCCTCTACTCGACTCCAACAGGCAACAGCTGGCAGGCATCGGCCATCTTCTTGAACTGCCTGCCTGCCTCCCGGCCCCCTTTTGTATTCTAGTGAAAAATTCTGGCTTGGTTTGTCTGCTGACAGACAGAGACATAGACAATAGTTTTTGCCGGCTTGTATACAATTTGTGTTGTGTAGAAATTTAAGGAAAAAGAGAGGATTTTTGAGTCTTGGAATCACACACACACTTACTTTGCTCTCCTCCTGCCTCCTGGGAGCTAAAACATTTTTCAATGGAAAGGAAAAGAGAAAAAAGAAAGAAAGAAAGAAAGAAAGAAAGAAAGAAAGAAAGAAATTATATGATTCATATGCTCCTTTCTACATTATATTCTTTTTGCTTTCGTTCAGCCTGTCCTGTCCTGACCTGT
Source organism: Diospyros kaki (assembly GCA_036245055.1). NCBI lineage: Eukaryota > Viridiplantae > Streptophyta > Magnoliopsida > Ericales > Ebenaceae > Diospyros > Diospyros kaki. Next base: position 26,264,074 of record BSEG01000002.1, read on the forward strand.
CCAGTCCAGTCCTGGTGTTAATAATGGCCATGGAATTGGAACGCAGTTTCATAGTGTGTTCTTGAAAAAGAAAATCAATGGTCTACAAAATTGAAAATAAAATGTTGCTGAGGGTTCACACCATTTGTATGGAGATTTTTTATAGTTTAAAAATGTTTATTGATGAAGCATAAAGCTTAAATTTTTCACTCAAACACCTTACAAAGAAGCTTTTTTAAATCATTTGGTTTAAAAATATTTCTGAAAATTTATTCGATATATATATATATATATATAGAGAGAGAGAGAGAGAGAGAGAGAGAACGAAGAGACAAATCACTGTGCTAGGTGCGTACTGTTACTAACTACACGAAGAAACCGAAGCTGGGAGCGGAGAACGTGACGAAAACGACGACAGCATGCTCCAAGCCCTACGCTTAGATGCGCGTTTTGTATTGAATTCACCTCAACATGCTTCAAATTGGAGCCATTCCTCCTCGACATCTCCATGGAGCCCTCCTCGTCTTCTCCTTCAGCGTCAAGATTTCGGTTCCGAGATCACCAGCCCACGCTCAGCTGCTACGCCTCCGATGGCCATACTACTCCCGGCGCTTCCTCCGTGTCTAGCGATGCCGACGACGATACCGACCTCCAGTCCATGACCGCCAAGGTACTACTTCTCATGCAGGAGAAATTTGTAGTAAGAGGTTTATGGAGGACGGAATTAGGCAATGCCGTGACATGCTTATGCAGGAGAATTTTAGAGAGAAATGAATTTGAATTTTGTCTATGTAGACGAATAAAAAAGTGCAGATGAACCCTGAGTACTTCACTAATGATGTCTGTTATGATGAATTTGCCAAATTCTAAAGCGTTATAGTAAGTAAGTTATAGGAAAGCTTGCCTGAATGTGTCAGTAAATTATACTGGATGTGCACCGCCTGATAGATTGCTGAAGGACTCAGGGTTACCTTTCCTATGAAACATTTGGTACCAGAAGGATGTATGACTTGAATTGTTGCAGGCTAGATCCTTGAAAACTGAATATTCCTGACATCTTTAACGCAGAACATAATTGCTTTTGAATTTTTTGCCTCTATTATTAAAAGTATGATAGGGTCAAAAGACTGCTTCCTTTTTCAAACATCAAATTTTTAATTTTGGATTAATCTTCTCTTAGATGATTAGAAACGGAGCAAAGCTGAATCTGGATATCATTTATATGCCTCTGTATGCTACCATGCAGCCTTCCTTTATCAATATACATTTTCACTCACTTTAATTTTATGTTAATTGGTGGAAATTCCTTGCTTTTCATTGGACTTGCAGCCTCATAGATGACTGCAATTGTTAAGTGGTTAACCACCTTGTTCCCAGATTTTTCATCTTCTCATTATCTTCTGTGCAATATTTTAGAAATGTTATGTCATGTTGTCCACATTTTTGTTGCAACGTGTATTTACTATTTTCATGTTTTTGCTCCTATAGGGAATTAAGCACCTATGTTCAGAACTTCTTGAACTAAAGAGGGAGTCAGATGAAGAGTTTCACAAGAACATCTTTGCCAATTCTTCAGTCTTTGTCAGGTAACTTATGGATTAAGGTATAGAACTTCAAGGGGAAAAGGTAGGATGTGATCCTGGCCTCAAATTTCATTTCTTCTGTCTTTGGAAGTTGTATTTCATTATTTTTTTAATAAATATTTTATTACATTGTTCAATATTCTTTTGTCTTTATCCAACATCGAATATATATATATATATGCATTTGTAATTGTCACCTTGAATATGTGTCCCTTACTTTCTTTGATATTTCCCCCTACGAAAATTTGTGCTAAAGACACTTTCATTTGTTCTAATAGCATCCATTATTTTTATTTTAATTTAAATCATATTTAGGATAACTCATTCCTGCCTAGTTATGTTTTTTAATTAGTATGCTGGAATTTGAAGGAGGAGTTTCAGAAAGGAATACTTCTCTGAGTTCTTGGAGCATTTACCTTCTATTTCTTCTATCTTAATCACATTTTTTCCCTTTTGTTCCCTACATTTTCTAACTTTTCCTTTTATTTTTATTTTTTTAATTCTTTTTGGGGGGAGGGGAGGGCAGGAGGGGCTTTCTGTTGTACTGGCTGCATACAATATTAGGCAGCTGATTGACTTCCTATTTTATTTTTGTTTTAGATCCTATATTCTCCCACTAATTTCTGATTATCAAGTAGTCAGTGGTATGCTATGTTACATGCAAAATATTCACTTTTTTATCTCCTTACAATCTTTTTGATGATCCTTCATTATTAAACAGTAATACTGCATTATTTATGCAGAACATTTGAAGGAGTGGAAGGCATGAAAAATGAATTGATGCAACTAGACCACCATATCTTGAGGCAACAAAGACTTGTAAAAGAGCTTATAGATAGTAACAGTACTTATCTAGAAGTTCTGTCAAAGGGAACAGTGGAATCTATAATTGAAAAACCTACTTGTGTTGAAGCATCTGCTCAAAGCATATTAAAGGATCACATTGAGAATTTTATAGAAGACGTAGATATTCTTCTGTTGGAACAAAGATTTGATGAAGCCGTGGAAGTCCTAGAACTGGAAGCTGGAATTTTACGGGGTATTGAGTCGCAAGAGAATCTTCCCTCAGTTGACTTGACATTTTATGTCTCTGCAATATCAGAAAGGAAAGTGTTGATTTCAGATCAACTGAAACAGATGGCAATGAACCCTAGGGTGACTGCTCCTGAATTACAAAAAGCTTTAGTTGGATTATGCAGGGTTGGTGAACCTAATCTTGCTACTCAGTTGCTGCTTAAGTACTACCATTCACGAATTGCATCTGGGATACTTGATTTGCAGAGCTTGAAATCAGCAAATGGTGCTTACATTCATGAAGTTGCCAAATTTGTATTTTCCATGATTTCGCAAGCTATAAAGAGCTTTTTAGCCTTATACAGAGAAAAAACTACTGATTCTTTGGAGCTTGTGCAGTGGGCCTGTGAAGAAATTGAGTTGTTTTCTGCCTGCTTCAATAAATATGCTCGATCAATTTCTGATATAAGCGGGCGCCTGATAACAGTGGTGGAAGCTGTGCAGTCTGCATTATCATATTGCTCTTTGTTAGAAACTCAAATAATGGTATTGCGGCCATATTTGGTAAAGAATATTCGTCCTTGCGTGGAAGAGGTTCTACAGATTCATATAGACCATTTTAAGAAAGTCATTGGTATCTTTACTTCCTCAGATACTTGGATCGTGAGTAGATATTGTCTACCAGTAATTTTAAGCAAAGAGAGTTCTTTTGTGGTAATTGGGCAACGGCCGGAATATTGCCTTCTTACTAACAGTGGTCGGAAGTTTGCAACACTGTTGCAGGTATATCTTGTTCTTTTTCTTTTTGGACTCGTTTAGAGTTGAAAAAGTGTTGCTCTTAGGTTATGATGCACCTAGCTTGCTTCATTGGTACTGTTGCACATAAGGCATATATTATGCACCTACATGTGGAACAAAAGTAAATGTTATCTGTGATGAGAATGAATTTATTTATTGAAAGGAGAGAAAAGAATGGGTCCAAATATCACCCGACAATGATTTAAAAGATTCATAACAGAAAAGGACTGGTGTTTGCATGCTCAGTATAATAGAGGCACTTGATTAGCATAGGTTTTGTTTGGAATCTGACCATTCAAATGTAGTTCCGCTTTTGGCCATCAAATGCTGAATATTACACTTCCTATCCCAAGATTTTTTTTTAGATTATACTCTATCACTGGCACCCCCCTGATGCCCCATTCTGAGAGAAGAGGTAATTCAAGACCTGACAGCCCCTTAGTTTCGACCCCGGAATCAATGCAAACATGATGGCAACACCCTTGGGAATCGCCAGGAACCACCAAGCTGAACCCTGGGGGCGTATAAAGATTTTTGCTAAACTTGTGATATTTCCTTTCAATTACACTCTTAAAGCTCGTTACTAGAAGATACTGTAAAGATGACAAATAAATCAAATCTATTATTCTGGTTCTAAGTTTATTGTTGGAGGATGAAATGCTTCACTTGTATTAGAATTAAGGGGTGGTTAATAGAAATTTCAATTTTCTGTTTCATTTTTTACTTTTTAATTTTTTGTGTGTTCATTTTTACTCAAAAAAAAAAACATAACATGTTGTTTGATAATTTTGATTTGATTTCAGTTCTGCTTCTGATTTTTTATTCTTTCTTCTTCTTCCTCATTATCCTCTCCACTGCTGGTGGGAGTCATTGGTCTCTGGCGAAGTTGCTAGTGACCCCTAGATGGGGTTGTCAGGAGTCGCTGGAGTCTACTCAGTCTGGCGACTTGCTTTGGTGATGATTGTTGCCAAGTGGGGGACGGGAGAGGAAGGAAACGAAAATGAAATGGAAGTTGTGAAAAATACTTTTTCTGCTGTCATTTTTTTTTTTCCAAAAGTTCTCAAAAATTTTGGAAATGATCAAACACTATTTTTTTTATTTTTATTTCTAAAAATAATGAAAACTGAAAATGAAAGCTTTTCTAATTCTAACATGTTAGAAAGCCTAACATATGTTGTTGGTCCCTTTCATAATAGCAAGGGATTGTGTTTACACGTATTCTTTGCTCATCTTGCTAGACATTTGATTTTAAACAATAAAAATGACTAAGAAATCAAATCTCCTATCCTAGTTCTGAGGCCAGTGTTGGAGTGTGGCACACATCACTTGTAATGAAACAACTAAGATTTTGTAAACTTAGGACACATGGTTATGCTCCTTCCCTAATAGCTTAAGCTTTTGAGCAGGTGGTAACTTAAACTGGTATGGGAGCTTTTGATCCAGGAGGTTATTGGGTTCAGGTCTTATTGTTTGTTCACCTCTACTGTGTTTATTTTGCTTTTGGACTCTTGCTCTATATGTGTTATTACACAAAGGTTCACGTGCAAGTTGTATGTGAGGGGGAGTGTTGGAAAGCTTGGTATATGTGATTTGGTCCCTTTCTTAACAGTTTAAACATTTGGGAGTAGTGGTAACTTAACATATCAAAACTGAAATAGGATATAATTCAATACTTTGTTGGTGCCTTTTTCCTTTCCTTTTTTCTTCTTCTATTTTTTCCTCACTTCCTCAAAGCAAATAGAATGGGGCCTGCTGAACAGTTTGCATGCTAACAGTCATAACATGGTCTAAGTTAAAATTGACATTCCCCCACCTTTCTAAGTTGTAACCCTATAAAATATGTTTTCCATATTTAACCGCCAGAAATAAGTTACTTTTACTTCTTATCATTTCAGGCTATAGTCGAAGACATTTCTCCTCTAGTTGCCATTCAAATGGAAGGTCCTATCCTAAGAGGACTTATGGACCTCTTCACAGATTATATTTCTATCCTTGAGAGTGCGCTCACCCCCAAATCAAATAGTTTAGCTGACGGTGGTCCAAAAGTAAATTTGGCAGAGTCATCTGAGCAAAAAGTTTCTATAATGGCCAGTTTATCCACATTAGTACAACTTTTCTCCAGCACAGTTAAAAGCATCTTCAAAGGCATCAATCATCTTAGTTTTGAAGTGGATAGCTCTGTCCTATATATTCAAGAAGTTTCTGATCAACTCAGAGCTAATTTTTGCCAACAATTTATACATGGAGTGATTTGTGAAAGTGGATGTAGACTTGCACTAGAAATGTGGATTGGCAGCGAGAGAAACTTTGATACATCTGACAATGTAACGCCTTCCATTGTTTTTCAGGTATGTCTAAATGTTGAAGCTTATGACTCATGAGCTTAGCAGAAAGAATTTGCAAAAACTTTTTAATGTCGGTGTACCCTGTGCTCCCTTAATGTTTCAGCTTTTGTTAGGACTTAATCATGTTCCAAATTGTAGCACTGTGCCATTGGAAGAGCCCAGTCCGCAGTTCTTTGAATTAACATTAAAATATCCATGGATTGGAAATGTACGATTAGTTGCTTTTATCTTCAGCATAACACATAGAAGCATGACATCAGCAAGTTCGGATGTTGACACCACCCTCGTTAGACCCACAAACATTCTCCCAAATGCTTGTTTTACTGAGGCTGACCCTTCTTATGGGATTAAAACTGCAAGAATAAGTATAATTTTGTTGTATGTTTGCAATAAAATAAATCTAAGAAATGTTGATTAAATAAACAGGGAATTCGTGATTGATCTCCTCCTTTCTCTCATTTTTTTTATCAGGTGCTGCCTTCTATTCTTTTTCTCTCTTCTCTGTTTATTTTCTTTTTCTTCTTTTATCTTTCTCTTTATTTATACACCACCCTTTTTAGACCCTGGGTTCTCCCAAATGCTTGTTTGCTGACAGTGAGCTTTCTTATTGGTTTAAAACTGCAAGAACAAGTATAATTTTGTTTTATGTTTGCAAAAAGATAAATCTGAGAAACATGGAAAAAGAGAAAGAGGGTATTGGCGCTATGTTAGAAAGAAAAAGAAAAGAGTTATTTCAACTTATTGCTGTTACCCTGGAAGTTGGATCAACCATGTGAAGCATGACTTTGAAACCTTGTAACGGTATAGAAAAAGGGCAAGAGAGAAACCTGCAACATAACTTGTTAAGTCACTTTAAGAAAGACCGCTGAATTCATACATCATCAAAATGAGAATCTTTTTTATTATTTGATCATCTCATTATATAACAGATCTTATAATGGTGCAATGTTTTAGCTCAATTGATGTTTGCTTCTCTAGGTTAGTTAGTTCTCTATTTCTCTTTGTTGCTTTGATTATATTTGAGATGAGAAGGGACCAAAATCAGTTACTGAATTGTATTGGTTGGAGTAACATGACCAGGAGTTGTTTTTAGAGCTGAGGAAATTGGGAAAACTTGTAGAAGACAACTTTATTGAAGTTGATTGGTTCCTGAAGCTTATGAAGGAGCTGATGGAGACCATATTCATTTCAATCTCAAATAATGAAGAAATGTGGACAATTATTAAAGAGGATTTAGTCGTCCAAGTTTCTGGCTACTTCAAGCAGGTATTTTACATTATTGTTGTTTGCTGAGTACTGAAAGAAAAAAAAAATTCTGCTGTACCTTCTCTGCAGTGTTTTCTGTTCTTTCTTATTGTATCATATATGTTCATGCTCTAATAAATGCTTGATGTCGTTCCTTCCTCCACTGGCTGTGTTCAAGACTCTTCTAATTACGCAAATGCCTTTATGTCCTCTCTCTCTCTCTGTGTTGGAATTTATGGCCCAAAAAAACTGGTTGGTGCAACACTGTAAGTCTGGGATTCATTGGTGACTTCCTGGTGACTGCCGACATAGGGTCACCAATTGCTGGCTGTGAGAGGGAAAGAAGGAAGAAAATGAAAACAAATAAAATTTGTAAAAACACATTTTTCTTGTTTGAAAAAATTTGAGAAGTTTTTGAAAACTTTGAGAACCAAAATAAGTAGCCAAATGCCATTTTTCGGCTTCATTTTGAATGTAAAAACAAGAAAAAACACATTTTTTCTTTGGTGATGATTGTTTTCCATCTCTATTTTATAGTCCAACCAAAGGGGTCCTAATTTTTTTAGTTGTCTAAAAGGAAAATCTCTTGCGCCAGTCAATATTGTCCATTTTATGCTGTTATGCAGCCACTTCTCTTATTTTTCTTTTCATCAACACTGACGCCAACTCTTTGCTCTAGTTTCTTCTTATTATAACTTCGTAATTTTGCAAATTCTTGATTGATAGGATGGATTCTTTGACGCCTCATTAGCATTCAATGAAAAAGGGGCATGTTCTCTTTTCACTCCTTGTTCATGTAGATTTCCTCTTGTAATTACATATTAAAATATTTTATAGGTTAATTTAATTTGACCTTTGATGAACCTGTAACGTACATATGCACACAGTTGTACATACATCCACCTGATTTAGTATACATATATCCATTCACATACGTATTTTTAGTGCTGTACCTTTTTGCTAATACAGTTTTTGTTTTAAGTGTAGTTTGTTTTAGACATGCAATTTCTGGTGGAAATTGCAAGGCAAGGAGGCTACTTTTCAGATAGCATAATGAATGCTTCACTGACCCTAATATCGCGGATGGAATCAACATTTCTTTCTACTGGGTTGGATCCTAAAAGGTAATACTGAACTTGCTTAGCTAACCTGATAACATGCAAAAAGGGAATTGCTCTTGTTCTTTTGCAAGCTACTCATGCTTTAAAAGCCTCTTCCTTTTTCAAATTATTTTGATAAACAGGGATGGTTTAAGTGGTAAAGCATGGGAACACTGACTTGCTTTAGAGAGCACAGTAAACAATTTTGGGGTGGGTTAATGGTGCCTCATTGCAGGGGCGAGGGGCGCCATTAACCTTAGAATGCTTGGAGAAGTTACTGACTTCGATAAATAGATCTGTACTTCCTCTTCGAGCAATTCTCTTTTTTTTGTTTTGCAGAGATAGCATTGAGGAAGGATGGGCTGTAAATGCTGCTAAGGCAGCCCTTCAAAAACTGCAAGACATTGCAGAGGCAAAATCATCTCTTAATGAAAGTACCGATGATGTTGAACTAAACACAGACGAAGACGACAACCATTCTGGGAATGATGACGCTATTCGGTTCCCTAAGCCGGTAGTTGTAAATGCATCTGAAGTGCTAACAACAGACGCAGACATGTCAAAAATGGAAGTCGCTCTAGTAAATCCTACTCAACCTGTCATTACTGAATTGGCGGCCGCGGTGAACATACAAGAGGAACTTGAAATAACCAAATCACCGGAAGAACAGCCTCCGGCAGGCAACAATGGCTAACCTTCTTGAACGCTCTGCCTCCTCACCAGAGATTTCTGCAAATGTGAACGAAGCCGTGCAGGAAGGGCTGCTGCCCTAGCACTGGAGGACTAAAAAGAGGAAGGTATCAGCTGAAAATTTGATTTTCCTTGTTTTGTTTTGGTCAAATTTATTGTGTAGTGCGTGTAGGAAACTACAAAATAAAAGTCTCTAACTGTGTGGATAGGAAGGGCAGATTTATGATTATAACCACTTTGCTTTGTCTTGGATTGAAAAACGTTAGATAATCAAAATCAAGTTGCCTTCAGCAAAAGTCACTCGTAACTCATGACCCAATAAATAGCATATGAAAATGCATATTTGTTTGGTACCAGGCAATCTGTTTGAGAAGATCTCACGACGAATGTTTCTTCAAAGTTCAGACAATTCATTTCTATGTGCCAAACAATTGCCTTCATATGACAATTCAGAACGACATTCTATCTTGCAAATCTATGAACAAATTGTGGCAAATATGGTGCTATTCTCAACAAAATGAATATCGACATCCAAGCTTCAAATCCAATGATTTAATAGATGCGGAAACAAATTCATGCAGTTGAGTATTTCGTAACAATAGAATTGGTTGAATTTGTTGAATTCGAATTGTTGCCAACTCACTTCAATTCAAGTCTTGGATTTTCAATTATTGCCCCCAGAAGTAATATGGAATCACAAAATAGAGATAAACTACTTGGGACATCTTCAAAACAACCCTCTAATGCTTAAACTAGTGATCGTATCCATAGAGTTTGTTGTACCACTCAAAATTGGGGGAATGGAAAATTTTCCCAAATAGAGAGAAAATCTCTTGTGGAAAGAAAGTTCTCTCTCTCTCTCTCTCTTTGGAGAAGGGTTCTTTTTGAAGAGAGCCTTTGTTCGGATATTGAGGTTCTCTCCGGAGAAGGGTTCTTTTTGAAGAGAGCCTTTGTTCGGGTATTGAGTTTCTCTCCGGAAAGACGCAATAGGAAAGTTCTCGAGAGAGAAAGGTTATCTCCGGAAAGGGTTCTTTCCAAATGGAGCTTCTGTTCAGGTATCGAGTTTCTCTCTGGAGAGAGAAGTCTCTCCAGACAAGAAGCCTCTCTCTCTCAGGCAAGCAAGTTTCTTTCTGGAGAGGGATTCTCTCCAGATATCAAGTTTCCTTCTAGAGAGAGGGATTCTCTCTAGATACAAGGATTCTTTCTGGATAGCAGGTTTCTTTCCAGAGAAAGGGATTCTCTCCCCAGGCATGTCCACCCTTCTCGGGATGTGCGACACATGGTCCTCGAGAGCTTGGCGATGTAGCACATGTGTCCCACCTAGAATCTTGGGATCCACGCCTCATAAATACCCAGCTACAAGACTCAGAAAAAGATTTCCACACTCGGTAAAATCAGTACACGCTTACTGCATTTTCACTATTTCTGATATGCAATTATCTACATCTGATATTGACTTAAGCATTGAAAGGTCATTACAGATGACAAATTCCCACGGGCCTTCTAACCTTTTGTTGGTATTGGTAGTGATCTAGAAGAAGATATTCAAGGAAAAATCCTTCCCGAGAGAAGCCTATTATCTCTAAAAATCGATCACATCCTTCCTTCCTGAGAGAAGCCCCTTCTCTCTAGAAGCCAACTGCATCCTTCCTGAGAGAAGCCAATTCTCTCTGGAAGCCATCCATTCGAAGCAGACTTAACTTAGAGAAGTACCTTTTTTGGAGAGACCTTCCTTTCCAGAGTCATACTTCTCTTCGAGCCGACTCATCTCTGAAGGTCCAATTCTCTCAAGTGACTCATTCATCTTGGGAGACACATTCTTTTTGGGAGACTCGATCCTCTCGGGAGACTCCATTTTCTAGGGAACATGACCCTCTATCTGGGGACTCTTCCACCTCCCAGAATCTAACCTCCCGAAGTCAATTCCTTTACAAGTATCACCAATCAGAGTTAAGTATAGACATACAATAACCCTTCCCACATTATAAATCTTGATTGTTGTATTTTTTGCCACAACAACTTGGTGTCGTCTGTGGGAAACGCAATACAAAAGTCAAAAGAGATGGTGAAAGCAACGAAGTCAGCCGATCTAGGCAATCTACCTACCCAAGCATAAAGAAGCACACAGATAAGGATTGGAATTACTGAGAATTCTAGTCAGATTATCCCCCCAAAGCCTCGACTCTTTGGGGTGAACTAAGAGATCTACTTAGGAGAAATCCCTCATTCGGAAGGAAACTCGATTGCCAAAAATGGGGGGTAAAAGACCATCTGAGTAAGGAGAAGTTCACCTTACAAATTACAAGATAGGGAGGCCTAATTCCCCCTACCGCACTAGTGAACCAAAAGAAACACTCCATCAGCCAGTCATCGGTCTCGAGGAGAAACCCCATGAATACCCCAGGATGCCACGGGCCCTTTAGGGTAGCACCACCCATAGTCTTGTTAACAGATTATGAAAACCTTAAGTAGAGCTATGAAGGGCTGAGGAGAAGTAATAAGGAGCTCAGGAAGAATAATGAGGAAAACGCTTGGATGATGCACGAGATTACCTCCTTGTTATGTGATATGATACCTAATGCCTAGTTGCCCCATATGAGGCCATCCGTTTTGGATGGGGAAAGGAAACCTCTCCACTATGGCCATCAGAGGGGTAGCCAACACAAAGCATAGGTGGAGACGTCCCGGCCAAACCCTCAGATCCCCAGCCATTGAGATTCACGAGCTGGGCAAGGATGACAATCTAGGAAGCCCTTGTTTATAAGAAATCGCAAAAAACACCCCATCTCAAGCCCTATACATACCTCATCCTCGGAAACAAGATGTTACGCATGAGCCACTTAAGGTCGCGAACGTAAAACGACTCATTGAAGAGGTTTTGGGGCAGAAACATGTGATGATTGCCCCAAAGAAAGTCCCCACAAAGGAATTCTTATTGTCCAATGAACTCTTATAGCAGTAGGTGTAACCGAGATTTAAAATGCCTCAGTTGCCCGTATACTTTGGGAAAAAAGACCCAGAGCAACACATATAACACTTTATGGCAGTGGTCATGCTGCATGTATGGAAAAAGGTTACCAAGTGTCGAGCCTTCCTCATTTCCTTTGCAGGGTAGGCTCATCAATGGTTCTTTGAGTTACTCGTTGGGCGCATTGGGTCATTTGAACAACTGAAGAAAGAGTTTTTGGAAACATTTTCCACTCACATCCCAAGGAAGAAGAATGTTATGTATCTGATGAGTCTCCAACAACGGCCAAATGAGCAGCTGAAACAGTATATAGATCATTTTCAAAGTGCTGCCCATGAGGTGAAAGATCTCCCGGTCAACTTAGCGGCATCTGGCTTACTTCTTGGGACCACCTTCCATTAAGGGAGTCTCTAGCATTTGCTCAACCAACTTCAATAACAAAAATGTTTGCTCACGCAGACCAATTTGTAGTACAAATGGAGATTATGGGGTCCTATGAGGCTAAGAAGATAGTGAGACATAATGAAGCGGGACCTAGCAAGTTGGAGAAGATACCTAGGTGAGAAGAGCCCCCGATGTTATAGTTTTGAAACTTTACTCCTCTTAATGAGCTAAGGGCTGCCATACTCTCATATATAGCTCACACTGGCTTGATTAGCTTTCCTTCGCACCCAAGCCAGCCCCTGGGGAATAATGTTGACGCCTTTTGCAAGTTCCATGAATGCTTGGGACACACGACTGAGCTATGCATAGAGCTGCACAACCAAATTGAGTAGCTAATCAAATAAGGGAAACTAGATAGGTTCTTGCTTGATAAGCCCAAGCCACAATTTGACAGGAGACAGGAACAGAGACGAGAGAATCAGAGATGAGCCCCTCATCCTAAGCAAGACAATTAAGGAATGAGAGATAATCCATAGCCTAAGAGGAGGGAGGAAGAAAGATGTTAGAGACAAAATAAGATAGCTTCGACTCTTGAAAGAAATGACAATAAGCCCATGATGGAAAGAATCCATATTATTTCCAGGGGTGAGAACTTGGCAGGGGATTCTTCGGTAGTATGAAAAGGTTATGCCTGCTAAGCATTGCATGTGGACTCAATAACACTAATAGAGGAAGATCAAGATCTGATCATATTCACCCCGGAAGATCAGGGAGATATCATGATGCCCCACGACATCCCCTTGGTGTTTTCGGCTATGATTGCCAAGCACTCGATCAAGCAAGTTCTGGTGGATAGTAGGAGTTTAGTTAATCTCCTTTATTGGAATTGTTTCAAGAATATGTGCATCGCGCATGATCAGTTGAGAGTCGTGTCATCCCCATTGTATAGCTTTACCGAAGAGGCAATCCCAGTGGTGGGGTCAATACAACTACCCATCACATTAGGGGATCATCCCTAAGTCGTCACTTGGCATGTTAGCTTCATGGTGGTTCGAACACATTCGTTAGCATACAACATGATCTTGGGACGATCCCTTGTTAATAATATGAGAGAAGTCATCTCTCTGTGCTATTTGTTAATGAAATTCCCTACACCCCGCTGAGTTGGTTAGGTCAAAGGGGATCAGAAAAAGGCAAGGGTTTGTTATGTCAATTCCACGAAGAATAACAAGGGGAAAGAGAAAATGGCCATTGAGGAAACACTAATGATTAGTGAATAAGCTCTCAGTAATGCCAAGCCTCAACTAGTGGACATTCTTGAGCCAATCACCCTAGAAAATGGTAATAAAGAGCAGTTGGTGTACATAGGAAGCTAACTAGCTAGGCAAGAGAAAGAAGAAATCGTGGAATGTCTGAGGTTTCATGCAAACATATTCGCCTAGTCATCTACGAATATGCCCGGAATTGACCCTGAGATCATCTCCACCACCTAAACGTCCACCATGATGCACTACTAGTGAAACAAAAGAGGAGACACATCACCCAAGAGTGCCTTAAATGTCTAGAAGAAGAGGTTGACAAGATCTTTGAGTCTGGCTTTATCCGAGAAGTACAGTATCTCAAGTGGCTAGTTAATATGGTGATGGTAAAAAAAGGCCAATGGGAAATGACAAGTATGCGTTGACTTCGCAAATCTTAACAAGGCATGCCCAAAAGATTCTTACCCTCTCCCTCGAATTGATCACTTGGTGGACGAAACCTCAGGATATGCCATGATGAGCTTCCGTAATGCATTCTCTAACTACCACCAGATCAGCATGTATCCCCCAGATGCTGAAAAGGCAACCTTCATTAATAGGACTTATTGTTACCAAGTAATGCCATTTGGGCTGAAAAATACTGGCCCAACCTATCAACGCATGGTGAACATAAATAGGGGGAGTCACATGCTAAGAAATTGGCGCAGGTTTTTACAGTCTTTCGAGAGAATAATATGTGCTTAAACCCAGGCAAGTGCGCGTTTGGGGTTCGATCAAGAAAGTTTCTAGGATATATGATTAGCCAGTAGGGGTTAGAGGCCAACCTTGAAAAAGTCCAGACAGTAATTGATATGCAATCCCCTTCATCAGTGAAAGAGGTTCAGTGATTGACAGGACACCTAGCTACATTGGGATGATTCCTTTCTAAGTCGGCTCAAAGAAGCCTCCCATTCTTTAAGGCCTTAAAGGGGGCAAGAATTTTCAATGGACAGAAGATTGTGAGAAAGCATTCCAAGAGTTGAAAGCTTACCTGAAGGAGATACCATTATTGACACGACTTGAAATTGGAGAACCCTTGTATTTGTACTTGGGGCCAAACACTATGCAGTTAGTGTCGTTCTAATAAAAAAGATGGAGCAAGTCAATCAGCCTATTTACTATGTGAGTAAAGTTCTACAAGGTGCTAAGTTGCACTACCCATTTGTTGAAAATGTAGCACTGGCATTGGTGATAGTTGCAAAAAAGTTGAGACCTTATTTCCAATAACTGTTCTAACAAACTAGCCTTTGAGGCAAGTTCTACAAAAGCTAGAATGCTCTGAGCGCCTAACCAAGTGGACTATTGAACTTAATGAGTACGACAACAATTTTAAACCAAGGAAGGCCATCAAAGGTCAGGCCTTGGCAAATTTCATTGTAGAATGTTCTCACGCCCATGAGCAAGAGAACAACCCTCCAGTAGAATGGTTACTTTTCATTGATGAGGCAACAAGCTCCAAGGGCAGTAGGGTGGGAGTCATGCTAATTTTTCCCGAAAAATAAGTCTTGGAATATTCCCTCTGTTTCACATTTCCCAGTTCTAACAACACGGTTGAATATGAAGCTCTTCTCGCTAACAAGAAACTTGTAAAAAAATTGGAAGTTGTGAGGTTAGTGTCTCACAGCATTCTCAGTTGGTCATCCAGCAGTTCTAGGGGTCATATGAAGCAAGAGAGCCTGTTTTGGCCCATTACCTACAAAAAGTGCGAGAACTTGCACACGCTTTTGAACGCTTTGAATTGGTTCAGATAAACAAGTCCTTTAATCAACACACCAATGCATTGTCCAAGTTGGCAGCCACAAAAGATACCCTTGGATGATTGATTCATATGGAGATCCTTCAAAGGCCGAGTGTGGAGGAAAAAGAAGAGATGACGGCGACTCATTGCATTGCGACTTAAGAGGATTAGAGAACATCCATACTAAAATACTTGCTTAACCAAAAACTCTCGGATTCTCCCTCGGAGGCAAAACGATTAAAGACCAGGTTGTCCACTTCATGGTGATTGGACAAGACCTGTATGAAAGAGGCTATTCTATACCCCTGCTCAAATGCTTGGGACCCCTAGAAACCCATCAAGCATTGGAAGAAATGCATGAAGGGGATTGTGGAGCGCACCTTGGAGGAAGGGCCCTAATAGAAAAAGTTCTTCAAGTAGGTTTCTTTTGGCCTACCCTGCACTATGATGCTGCAAATAAGGTCCGATCATGCGATAGATGTCAACGACACGCTTCTTTAACTGTGAAGCCCTCTTCCTCCATTAAGCACATATTCCAGCCGGTCTCGTTTTCCCAATGGGGATTGGATAACTTGGGACCTTTCCTAGTTGCCTCAACCCAAAGGAAGTTTCTTTTGGTCACGATTGACTATTTCACAAAGTGGGTGGAGGCTAAGCCCTTGGCAACTATAATAGAAAAGAAAGTCGAGAATATGGTGTGGAAGGATATTATTTGTCGCTTTGGTATTCCCCGTATTCTCAATATAGATCATGGAACTCAGTTCGACTCGGGAGCATTCCGAGCATTCTACTAACGATGAGGGATCAGTTTGAAAATGGTGTCTGTGGCCTACCCATAGACCAATGGGCAAGCAAAGGCTAGTAACAAAACCATGTTGCATAGGTTGAAGACTCGCTTGGAGAAGGCTAAAGGTACATGGGTTGATGAGCTTCCTAGCATCTTATAACCCTATCAAACCACTAGTTGTGTGCCCACAGGAGAAACCCCCTTCAACCTTGTATATAGGACCTAAGCCCTTATCTCAATAAAGGTGGACCTCCAATCACCATGGGTTGCGACCTTCTAGGAAGAGGGAAATTTTGATTAGTTGAGGGAAAATCTAGATATGATTGATGAACTAAGGGAAAAAACATCTGTTCAACTAGCAACTTACCAAAGAAGGGTGTCTAGCTACTACAATGAAAGGGTCTGTTACCAACTACTTTAAGAGAGTGATCTTGTGCTCAGAAAGTTGGCAATTGCTAATGCTCTCAGGGATGAAGGAAAATTCAGACCCAAGTGGGAAGGACCCTACAAGATTTAGAAGATGTCGGGACCCAACACGTGTGCTGCAGACGTCACAAAGGGAGACGTTGGGCAAGACATGGAATACCATGCACTTGAAAAAATATTTTCCTACTTTTGTTTGAAGTTGTAATTTACTTTCAAATTTCCATGTAACATTACTCCCCCCGTAAATAAAAAAGATGCACCTCTTGTATTCCCGTGGACGTAGGCAAACTATAAGTCGAACCACATAAAATATCTTACACATTATGGCTATTTGTGCTTGTTTGTTGTGAATCCTATGCAGGTATTTCGACTCGAGCATGACAAGTCAACGAGATTACACTTCGCATCCTCTCGGTAGTTCACAAGACGTCCATACCACCAATCCACCCTCGAGGGGAGAATCACCTAATGGCAATCTGACACTATGTGATATTTCACTCTTAGTATTAAAGTAGTTTTGATAATGACTATATGAAAATCAATTTCTACTATATGGATTATATGAATGAGAAAATGCATTTTTAGTATATAAGTCTTAAAGCAAGAAATGAAATATTGAGTATGGATGAAAGATTGTTTCAAATTATAACTTTTGATAATCTAAACTTGCTTGTCAAGATTGAGTTGTTTCAAATTTTAACTTTTGATAATCTCAACTTGCTTGTTAAGATTAATTTGTTTCAAACTATACTTTTGATAATCTCAACTTGCTTTAAAGATAATCAAAATGAGTTTCTAACAGAATCAAATGAGGATGTATTAAAAATTCAAGATTTTCTATAGAATAGTCGACTATTTGAATCATTCTGTTGACTATGCCTCAAAATAGTCGACTATTTTTAATGTTCTGTCGACTATTTAAGCATCTGTCGACTATTTTAACAACTGTCGACTATCGAGTAAAAATAGTCGACTATGCATTATGATCTGTCGACTATTTTTGTTCTTACATTTCAAAAATTTCTTCTTATTTCAGCAACTGTCGACTATTTGATTTTTGTATTAAAAATAGTCGACTATCAGTATATGTCTGTCGACTATTCTTAATTATACTTGTAAAAATAGTTGACTAATGTTTTCTTCTATCGACTATTTTGTTTAACATATTTTATAACGGCTAGTTTTTGGTGCATTAAATGCTCGCCAACCACTCACAACGGTCCAAATTTCAAACATACCCACCATCAACTATAAATAGGTAGTTGAAGATGCATTAAAAGCCGCTAAGAAACTATTTGAACATCTTGAACAATCGTGCCTTCACTGTTACATTGATTTTTACTTCTTTTCTCTCTGTACTCTCATTTAAGAGGCTTTGATATATACTGTTCTATTTCTTTTAAGCCTCGTTTATTTATTTTAAAGAGAGAAATCTATAACTAAGAGTTGTACTCTTAGATTCTCTATTTCATTATTTGTATTTCTTCCTAGCAGTAGCTAGAGGGCCCATTAAATTGGGAGGTTGTACATTGCCTAGTCAAGGACTAGAGGACCTGCTCATATTGAGCAGGGGGTTGATAGTGATATCTTGTTTTAAAAATCCTTAGTGGATAACTAAGGTAGTGGATTAAGCTTGGAAGGCTAAACCACTATAAATCTGTGTCTCCACTACTCTTCATCCTTTTTCTCTTAAATTTGCATCATTCTACTTTTGACCTTGTGTATTCATCAAAAGATCACATAATCATTCCTCTCTACATAAAAATATTTTCACTTTCCAAAAGAAATTTTGTTTTCACCAATTCACCCCCCCTCTTGGTGGATACCACATCAGCTCAATTCTATCACTATGTCTATGAACCAACCTAGATTCCTTGTTGTGTTCCGATGCTATTCCACGAGACTCACTCGAATCCCCTAATGAAGTTTGGTGCTAAGCCCATGGGCTAACCTTTCTTCTAGGTAGATCTGGTGCCAAGTTTCTAGGCAAACTGGGACACTCAGTAGAAATCCGGCGCAAGGCCCCTAGACGAACCTAGATTCCCTAATGTGACCAAACTTGGGAAGATGGGGCGGAGATGGAGACCATACTGAGATAATCAACCGCTAAGTCATTTAGCTAACTCGGATTCCCAGATATGATCTAGCGCCATGCCCCCAGACTAACCTGAATCCCTTGGAAAAGCCCGGTGTTAAGCCCACATGCTAACCTTGGCTCCATGGTAGAGCTAGTGCCAAGTCTTTGGGAAAACCTAGACACCCAGTTGAAATCCAGTCAAAGCTAACAGGATGAGAGCTTAATTATCCGAAAAACCCTAGCTTAATAAGCCCAAGACTTGTCTCTACTTCACCCAGCTGAAATCCGGTGATAATCCATTGCACTAAGTTAGACCCTTCAAATGGGCCGGTGCCATGCCATGAGGCAAACCTAGATCCATCGTCGTAACCTGGTGCTAAGCCCTAAGGCTAACCTGGGTTTCCTGTGATGATCTGACGCCATGACTCCTGACAAACTCATGCCATATGCTCCAACTGTGGGTTTGATGGTTAACCTAGATTCCTCGTGGAGAATAAACCCCAGGTAAAGAGCCATGAGAATTGATCTGAAGAGAAGAAGAGTAGGCCTTGTTTGGTAGGATCCATGCCTACCCTAGGGGTGATCACGGGCCATGCTAAGGTATTGGTATTGCTATTAAAATACCTACTCTACTATAACCATTACGTGGCAAGAATGGGTAAAGAGGCAACGAGCACCCAAAAACAAAGAAGTCAACCACATTTACTTATGAAAAATAGCTGGAATAATCTAACACACAACATTTATGTATCCATGGCAAGAAATATATATATGATAGAAAAATGGTCAAATGAAATATACATTCATCCATCATGTGAAAAGTGTAACACATCCACGTGCACAACCTGTGTAAGTACAAAACTACGAGCAACATTTCAAAATTACATGCCCAAAAAAGTAAAAAAAAATACATCATCTATCCTAATTAGCTCAGGGGGGTGAGATACTCCAGATGCTCAGGAAGTGGGCTCAGGGGTGCACCCTCAAGAAGACCTCCTAGTTGTTTGTCTAATCCTCTCTCTATTTCTTAGAGAACCTCAATCATCCTCGGAGACTCCTAGGTTTCAACATATAGGGTCTCTAGTGACCAACACTACAAGAAAACAACAAATTTGAGATAGGTTTTTAACACAGATTTTTTCTATCCCAAATTTGAGATGGATTTTAAACGAAAAATTATCCATTTGAAATTTGAGACGGATTTTAAGACTAAAAAATATCTATCTCAATTTTAAGACGGATTTTGAAACAAAAAATTATCCATTTGAAATTTGAGATGAATTTTGAGATGAAAAAAGTTTCATCACAATTTTGAGACGGATTCAGAGATGAAAAAGGTTTCCTCATAAATTTAACACGGATTTTGAGACGAAAATTATCCATCTCAAATTAAAGACGGATTTTGAGATAAAAAATTATCTGTCTCAAATTCGAGACGAAGTTTGAGATGAAAATTATCTATCTCAAATTCGAGACAGATTTTGAGACAGATAATATCCATCTTAGATTAGAGATGGATTTTGAGATGAAAAACTTTTCATCTCTAATGCTGAGATGAATTTTTTCTGTCTCAAATTTGAGATTGATTTTGAGATGAATTTTATATTCATCTCAAATTTTAGAAGAACAGAAAATATTACTTTATAAAAATTAAATTTTTTATTTATAAATATAGAAATTAAATATAGCCCAAAATTAAATATATTTATTTAAATTAAAGTCTAAATATATTCATTTAAATTCAAAATATATAAATCAATATATTTCATGTGCATAAAATATAAAATTAAATATATATATATAAATGTAAACTAAATATGTTAAAATTTATAAATTAAAATATCTATTAAATGTATAATAATTAACTATTGTTAATATTTATTAAATACATACAAAATGAAAAAAAAAGGGGGGGGAAGAGAGAAATAGGAATTTTCGCATTTTAAAAAAATTAGAGTATGAATTATATTTTGTTTAATGTGAAAAGTATTCTAAAATTGAATTAAATAGTATTTAGTGAATATATAAGTACTACTTTTAGATTAAAGAAATTATATAAATATTCTTAGATTGATGTGAGAGTCAAGAAGAAGCTATCAAATTTCAAAATCTTGGTATGTCACACGATTAATAGTACAAAATATTAAATGATTTTCTTAATAATAAATGTAACGACTCGAATTTTTTTTGAAAAAATATGATAATTAATATGTGTATTGTAACATCTTAGTATTTCAAGAATAAATAATAATTATTAATCTTGGTATTTGATGTGATTTATGATTTATTAAAATGATGTGAATTTGAAAACTTTAATGAAAAAGAAAACTAAAAGAAATCTGATATATTATATATAATATTATGTAGGGAAGCTTCAATCGAAAATAGAGGATGATTGTGGCCGAATGCATAGGATATGTGAATAAAATATTGGATGCTAAGGTATTGGTATAAATGTGGGAATACGGCGGAATGCAAGGTGTGGGGTAAATCACACTAATGGTCATAAAATTTTGGCCTCTTTTTCAATTTGATCACTGAACTTCAATTCCTTGCAAAGTGATCACAAAACTTTAAAATATTTTACAATATGATTACTAAAGTGATTTTTGAACAATTTCTAATCAAAATTGCTGACGTGGCAATGGCCACATCATTACCACGTTAGCGCCACATCATCGCCATGTCAGCAATTTTGACTAAAAACCATTAAAAAATCACTTTAGTGACCACATTGTAAAACATTTTAAAGTTTTGTGATCATTTTGCAAGGAATTAAAGTTTAGTGACCAAACTGAAAAAGACACTAAAATTTTGTGACCTTTAGTGTGATTTACCCGCAAGGTGTGTATATGTATAAGATTGAATTTATGGCATTAGTATACTATCTACATTATGAAATATGTGAATGAGATATTATTTTAATATATATATTTATATACTAGCATATGTCTATGTCTAAAGGTATTGTGTAAATAATATTAAGATTAAAATATAATTATAATTTTTATGTATTATGTTGAAATTTATGAAAAATTTATAATAATTTTTCTTGTATTAAACGTTCTATAAAATTCAAATAATAAACAAACATATAAGATTTATAATGATCACTGCAAATCAAAATATAAGATGCTCCATTTTATTTTAATTTCAATAGTTTTTACTTCATAGTTGGGACTACAATTTCTTAACCTTCATTAGGTGGATGTTCTTCCTTTCCATCTTCCTTAAAGATATCAATGTTAGTCTACTTAAGTTTTTCAAACTTGTCACTCTCTTTCAAGATAAACTCCTCTTTCTCAAACCATCTTTTCCAATACTCAACTGGTAAAGCCCCATATCTACAATTAGAGACAATGTGCTCAAGCATCTCCCAAACAAAAACTTGGATATCTTTCTTCCAATCTCCTTCCAAATTTTAATATGAAGAGCATTTTGCAAAATTGCAAATTCACTTATTTTTTTTCCCTTCTTTTGGCAAGCTAGTGCATGGTGCTTTTATAAGATCCCATGCATCACAGACTTCAAGACATAACTTGGTAATAATATTCGATCTTCTAAAATTGGGAAATATCAATGTATCACCAAGAATATACATTTTTTCATGGACTTTCAAATCATCTTTAAATCACATACAACTTGTATGATCATGCCTCTTATATGTCACTGTCCACAATCGCGTTACTTTTCTAACTCTAATAAGGCAATCTCCAATGATCAAATTAACACAATTTTAACGACTACTCCCAACCAACCATTCGCATATGTTAGTGACTTACCACCATCCATCACCAAGCTTGACAACACTATTGACATCTGATGGATGGCATACTCTAATACCAATTTACAGAAAATTAGGTGGCACATCTTGATGTAGGACATAATGGTAAATTTCAAGAATTAGTATTGTTTATTTATTTATTTATTTAGTTTATTTCCTATTTTAGTTCGTTTCTTCATTGCTTTAGATTTCTTTTAATATCTTTTTGTTCCTTTAGTTAGTACAATCCTAATTAAAGTGGATTAAGGATTCAAAGTTAAAGTAGATTTTTATCTATTATTTGTCCATAAATAGTCTTTTTGATTGTAATTCAAGATAGCTGAGATTGATTAATAATACTGTTTGAGCAATCGAGATTAATCTTATGTTTTGATTTTGAGTTTGCATCACATCCATACACAAAGAACACTTCATTCACCATACTTACTCTCTATTTCATTCACTATGCTACTATACCGTTCTATCAGCCACTATACTTGGTGCATATGTTAACATATATCAGTCCTACACATCTATCTAACATGCAAAAAAACATTCATGGCTCTTCACTTGTGTACATAAACAACCACATATATGCACAACCCCTTAATTTCATTTGTGAGTCCTGTCAAACATATTGATCCTTTGTGATCGGAAGTTCATCAATTCAAATTGTAGAAGCCTCTTTAAAAAGTAAAGGTAAGACTGCATACAAAACGACCCTCCTCCAACCCTCCGAAGCTATGTCTCATGCATTGGGAACAACACCCTTTTATCTTGCCATACATGTATGATCTATCTATATATAGAAATATCTAGAATATCATAAATGAAATTTGCTTTTAAAGTTACAACCAAACTCTGCAAGCATTGTAATTGCTTAAGCAATAGAATTAAATCAAGGAAAGCTCTCATTTTCCATTATTTTTTTCTCCATTATAGTTCATGGTAAGGCTTTAACCTTTTCTATCGCAAACTCTACATGCAATTTGTCTTGGACATTTAGAGATAGAAATCGACTAAAAAGGGTGCATAAATAATCACTGAACAAATATAGGGGTAACCAAATACAAATTTCAAGATTTAGAGCCACAACCTCTTGCCCCTTTCTCATATAAATTACATTATATAAACTCACAGAAACATCTAAAAGCTGGAGAACAATATCCAAACTTTGGCCTCTTTGTGATTCCTGTGTTTTTCTAGACCCAAAATAATCATCACTTTTTTGGGTAAGTAAATAACCAAAACTTTAAAATCCTATCATTTTACATAATTTTTATTTTCTAGGCGATGATTTTTGGACACCGTGCAATCTTTTTTTTTCCCCTAAAAAGAAGGTATGTTGAGATCAATTTTGCCAGAAAACTATTTACAAACTCATTCTCCCAACACACATTTTGTTTATTGGCAACCATTCTCAGAATCTGTCACCATGCGTCCTGAGAGACGCATTCGCGGAGCCGTCCAAAGTAAACCACACCTGAAGCAAGTCTTCCCACGGGCAGCGAACTTTTTCATATTATAACTGAAAATGCCATCATTTTCTACATCTCCTCTAAACTCTCAGATGTTACCATCATTCACACATATCACATTCCCGCCGCACCACGGTGGGCATTACACGAAAATGCATGAAAAGAAAATTCTTAAACTGATCAGCAAGTCCACCAATCACCTAAACCAAACACTCGGCCATCAAGCTCAAGTAGAGGACTTGATTCTTCTGGTTCTTTCCAACAGAACATATCTCTCTCCTACATTTTCTCAGCGTCCAAACAAAACCTAAGGCTCTGCTTTCTTCCTAGGTGGAAAGAGTAGGAAAATAAAAAGAGCACAACAGAAGTGAAGAGAGATAAAAACTCACCTCCTGCAGCTGCAAATCCCTTCACATTTTGCAAACTTCAAAGCCTTCGATCCGAGGCGTTCCGAACTGCAATCGGAACATAAAAGACGGAGAGAGAGAGAGAGATTCTTTGAATCAGGCAACGACGGATAGGGGGCGGTTCTGGGCGGAGAGACGGTGGCTGCGAACGGCGGAGGAGGGCACAACGACGGCAGAGCTGGGCCGAGAGGGGGTGTAACAAACGACGAAGAAAAAGGCGATGACGACCGGTAGGGCGATAGGGGGGCCGGCGATAGCATGGGTGGGTGGGTTTGTGAGAGAGAGAGGCAATGAGGGAGTGGGAGAGAGAGAGAAATAGGCGATGTGGGTGGGTTTGTGAGAGAGAGAAAGAAAGAGGGGCAGTGAGCGAGGAAATGGGAGAGAGGAAAAAAATGAGGTAATGGATTCTTGTCTACAATTTACTATCTAGATGTTATTCGTGCTACGTTCGTGGGGGCAGGTAATGCATTCTTTGTAGATGGTAGATAGTGTGAGCGGGAACATTGAAATGTAAAATTAGGGTGCGTTTGATTGCACTTATTTTTCTTGAAAAATGTTTATTTTTCATCTAAGTTCTAACTTTTGTGCTGTTTGATTAACCAAATTTTTTAGGAGAATTAAGTTCTCATTTTCGGTCACGTGAGGCATTTTTCTCGCTTTTGCTATAAATGGTTTTCCTAGGGGGGTAGTTTTTCATTTCTAGGGAATTCACTCACCACGCACAACATCTCTCTCGCTTCTGTCCACCTCAATTTCTCTAGGGTTTTCCTCTCCCATTCAAACTGACTTCGTCCCATTCCTCTTCGTCGCCATCCATCGCCAAAGTCGAGCCTCGACTCGGGCTTTGTGGCCATCTCCGACTTCCTATGAGTCGCCATCCACTGCCGAAGATGAGCTCTGTATTGGGCTATCTCCATCTCCACAGAAGAGAGAGAGAGAGAGAGAGAGAGAGAAAGACTCACAGTAACAGCGACAACGTTGCGGCTGACCCAAATGGCGACGGTGGGGTTGGAGGAGCCAATGGTGAAGATCTGATTGTTGGACACGCTGACGACGACTCGACGTCAACGTTGTAGAGCCGAATATGACCGATCTTCTGCACCTTCAGAAACGCCAAGCAACGGTTGTGGTGAGAGGGAGACACAGAGGGTGAAAGAATGGGTTATGTAATTTGTGATGAAGAATAACAAAAAACACTCTCTGTTTGATTTGATTTATTTTTATTTGATTTTATTTTATTACTATTTTTCATCACAAATTAATAAACAGAGTGTTTATTGTTATTTTTAATTTTTTGTGACAAATACAAATGTATAGAAATAAAAAATAAAAATGATCAAATTATATAAAATATATTATCAATCAAAAAGCAAAAGATAGAAAATAACATCATTTTTTAGATAAAAAATTATACCAATCAAATAGTTTAAACTTTTAATTTTTAAAAATTTATTTTCCCTGCAATTCAATTCTCTGGAATTCATTTTATTTTCACCCAAATTCTACCCTTATAATCAAACGCACCCTTAATGTTAGCTATTGATATATAAATGAAATATATCTCAAATCATACAAATGAAATGGATCTATGATACATTTTATATATTTTTAAATTTTCTTTTATTATATAGATATATTTATGTAAGGATTAATTAATTAATTAACTTAAGTATTTAATTATTAAAGAGGAGGGGGGGTGAATTCATTGAAAAGTCAGGCCGGAAGACAATGAAGTGAGGGCTGGCGGAAGGGCATTATGAGCCTGGGAAGGATGGAGATTTGAGAGATTGGAATTGGGGAGGTGCCGAGTTGTACACATAATATACATTATATATATATATATATTTACTGTATTCAAATAAAAAGAAGAGAGGGAGCAGTCGCACTCGCACGGCTGGATTTCCGGAAGGAAGATGGAACTTTTTTCCAGACGTTTCAGGCTCCAATTGAGAAACCAATTGGCTGCCACGCGTCACCTACTGGAGGCTTGAAAAGCCCATCTTTTTTCCAATTTCTAATATAAAAGGGGGTGCAATCGGTGGAAACAGAAGGGAGATGAAGGGGAAAAGTTAAGGAGAAGGCAGACGCGAACCACAGCGAAGATGAGAAGACAATCACGGAAAATTTGAAGAAAAATTTGGTCTAATCGATGTTTAAATACTCAGGTAAGATAAGTGAGAAAAAATATAACAAAATTTCTTAACAATTAAAATTTAATTTAGCATGTGATTGATTTTACTATTTTTAATTGAATTACATTATTTTATAGTGTATATTAATTTAACGACGTATAAGTAGAAAAATATTGAAACCTGTTATTTAAAGACAATCTCTGTACTTCCTTTACAGGGTTTCTTTGCTATACAGGTTTCGATCTCTCCCTTAAAATTCAATGCCATTCCGAGTATTATTTATACGGATTATAGGCATCAATTAAATTAAATTAGAGATTTATTGAAATTTTATTTCTAATTGCTTATGAGATTTGTATCACTCCTATTTCTTGAGAATATTGCCAAATCAGTGCGGCCTAAGTTTCTAAAAAATTAATGGAATTTGATTGTGATTATGATTTTTCGCAAGTGTGAGTCTTTATGGCGTGATATAAGAGTTGTCTAATGTGAGAATTTATTTATATATTTATTAATTATAATTGAGTAGTGTTTTTAATATTTTACATATATTTTATTTAGAAATGTCTAATATTTGTAGTTTTTTATATATATTTAATTTTTAATACTTATTATTATTTTACAGGATTACTTGATGTTTAAGTTAGAGAAAAAATAAAAAAAAAATATTATAAAGTTAAGTTTAAAATAAAAATTATAAATTAATATTATAATAAAATAAAAAATATAAATATAAATAATTAATATTATAATATAATTAAAGTTAATATAATTAATACTATATTAAATATTATATTATATAGTATTATGTTATTAAATGAGGTGGCTTGTGTGTATTAGGGCTGGGCGTGGAGTCCATATATATATATATATATATATATATATAGGGAATTGGAGGAAAGGATGGAAGCGTGAAGCGTCAGAACTGAGAGGAATTGGGGAAGCACGCAGAACAAGATCAAGAAGAATTTGGGGGAGTGCAGCGGACAGAGAGTTGGAAGCAAGACGGAAGCACGCAGCAGGCGGAGGCGGAAGCGGAAGCGGATGCGGCGGCGGCAGATTTGTTTAACCAAGGTCTGAACAGATCTGAGTTGGGAAATTTCTGTATTCCTCTTTTTTATTTAATTAAATTTTCTATACTTCTACTGTTATTTTGAATTTTAATTAATTCTGTTATGAATTAATTTATTAAACTAAAGTTATGTATTGGCCAAAACTATGATGATGTATTTTTTTATAATTTTATATGATTAAATGATTTGAATTATGTTGAGTTGTATAGTATTGGATTTAATGTTTGTGAATAATTGATCACTATTTACATGATTTGATATCTAATTTTGAGATCGAGATGAGATAAGTTAAGGATTACATCGTAGGTATCATACACCATAAAGTAAAAGTGATTACAAATAGAATTCGATTTTTTTGTGCTACTTTTAGCAATTAGTTAAGAATTTCAAAAATTATAATGCATTTTCATTTAATTAAACTTTAGCCTTAAAATTTATGATGAGACAATTACTTTCAATGTGTTTAAGATTACGAAACATTCTAATGACAATAAAAAATAAGTCTTAAGGATATATGACATTGATGATTTGATAGAGAGATTAGATGAGCCTATAGAAAATTGCATTGTTAACTCTTTTTATGAGTATGAATAAATTTTAAATGCTAAAAACAAGGTCGTGGTCGTGGGCTATTTGGAAAAAAAAACAAAAAAATTGCTAACATTCAAAGAATAAGTCTATCAATTAGCGTAAACAAAGTTTTGATGAAAGAAAGATTCAAGCCTTTGTGAAGATGAAAACCTAATCAAGCTAATGATTATAAACAAGTGCTTCTTTGGAGGCAAATCAAGCTCTTTTTCCTTTTTGTTTTTATTATTTCATTTTAGTTGAATAAATATGACCAATAACCTATACTTGTGATGTTGTGCAGGTTCAAAAGAAAGAAAAATAAAGTTTATTCAATTTGGATTGGTGTGGTATTCGTAGTGTTCAATTTTGTGACTGAGAGTATTCATTTTTCATTCTCCTTGACTATGAGAGTATTCATTTTTTATTCTTCTTTTTCTTTGTCTTTTACATTGAGGACAATGTGTTAAATAAGTTGGGGGGGAGAATTATTAATTGTTGATATACGCTATTTGTTTTGCTTGGGTGTTCTGATGTGAAATTTTTTGCGAAACTTATGCCAAACTACATATTTAGCCAACCTCTAAACTAAAAATTTTTGTGAAAGATAAAATAAGCAAAATCTATTATTTGGAATCATGATTTGCATTTGAGTTTTTTATTATATTTAACATTAAGTCTTTGATTTGGAATGGACAATGTCTTACAAAGCAAGATTAAGTATATTTGAGTTTTAAGATCATTGAAGTACATGTTCTTTGCGAAGTTATATGAGTTGTGTGACTATACATGAAAGATAAATGTAATACTTTTCTTGTGATAGTTTCTTCTGAACTAGATCTAAACAGGATTTAAATAATTAGGGTGAATAATGTTAAGCGAGATGGAGCATAAAATCCACTCATTCAGTTTAAAAAAAAAAAAAAGAAGAGATGGAACATAAAATACATTAGTTTAGAACAAAAGAAAAAAAAAAGAGCGAGAGAAAATAAAGAAAGAAATATAAGAGAAAAATGAAATCCTATTTTGCTACCTTTGTTTGTAGTAGTTAGAAGAGATGGTTGCAAGAATGGTTGTTGCACTATTCGATCGTGTGGGGTACATGATAAAGTATGATTAAGTTTAGAATTTTGTATGAATTCTTAAACTTGAGAATATAAGTATACTTAGTTTTCTTTATTTGCTATTGTTACATT
Organism: Diospyros kaki; assembly: GCA_036245055.1. Classification (NCBI taxonomy): domain Eukaryota; kingdom Viridiplantae; phylum Streptophyta; class Magnoliopsida; order Ericales; family Ebenaceae; genus Diospyros; species Diospyros kaki. The sequence goes on from BSEG01000002.1 coordinate 26,293,122, forward strand.
ATGGATTGAAGATTTAGATGTAGGCATAATAAAGGATTTGAATATGATAAATGATTCCAAATATATGTTTTGTGTTTTGAGTATAGAATTTCTTTTCTTTACTTGAGAACAAACAATAATTCAAGTTTAGGGGTATTTGATGTGGGAATTTATTCACATATTTATTGGTCATAATTAAATAGTATTTTTAGTATTTTATGTGTTTTACTTAAAATTGTCTAATATTTTTAGTTTCTTTTACATATATTTAATTTGTAGTACTTCTTGTTATTTTACAGGAATACTATTTCATGTTTGGGTTAGAAAAAAAATGAAAAAAAAGAGATATTATAAAGTTAATTTTAAAATTAATACTATAGATTAATATTATAATATAGATAAAAAATAAATATTATAATATAATTAATAGTATATTAAATATTAAATATTATATTATGTATATATATTATATATTATGTTATTAAATTAGGTGGCTAAATATTATAATATAATTAATAGTATATTAAATATTAAATATTATATTATGTATATATATTATATATTATGTTATTAAATTAGGTGGCTTGTGTGTATTAGGGCTGTGCGGGGAGTCCATGTATATATATACAATAATATAGGGAATTGGAGGATAGGATGGAAGCTTGAAGTGGCAGAACTGAGACGAATTGGGGAAGCACGCAAAGTAAGATCAAGAATTTGGGGGAGTGCAGCGGACAAAGAGAAGGAAGCAAGACAGAAGCACGCAGCAGGCGCAGGCAGAAGCGGACGTCGGCCATAGATTTGTTTAAGCCAGATCTGAGCTAAGAAATTTATGTCTTCTCCTTTCTAATTTAATTAATTTTTCTATGGTTTTACTGTTATTTTATATTTTAATTAATTCTACTATAAACTAATTTATTAAATTAAGGTCATCTATTGATCGAAACTATGATGATGTATTTTTTATAATTTTATATGACTGAATAATTTATGTTATGCTGAGTTATGCTTTATTGAATTTAATATTTGTTAATAATTATCCACTATTTATATGATTTGATGCTTAATCTTAAGATTGAGAGGAGATAGATTTGGGATTGCATCATAGGTACCATGCACCATAAAATAAAATTGACTAGAAATAGAATTTGATTTCTTTGTATGGTTTTTAACGATAATGCATTTTCATTTAATTAAACATTCATAAAAATATAGGAAGTTATTAAATGAGAATAGACACGTTATAACCTAAAAATAGGATAACAAATGCGTTAGGAGATTTTACCGTCACATACTCAATTTATTAATTCATTCACATAAAAATCTATGATTAGCATTGCATAGCTAGGTTCATACATGTGCTTTGGTTATTAAAATTCACTTATTTCTTTGATTCAAATTGCTTTCTAAATCAATTTTATTTAAATTTTCTTAATCAATTTTTTAACTTGTCCGTTATTAAACTTGAAATTTCTGATTGTTTAAATAATATAGAAAGTTTAAAAATTTGGTATTTGAAATCTTTTCTCTTGGGAACAATATTCTTGCTCACTACTATATTAATTGCACAACACGTACACTTGCGGTAGATTTTAAGGTGATTACTGTCGACTAGTGAGGTAACGTGTTGACCGTTTGGTGACGCTGGAGCGAATCGTTGACCGGTTGCTATTAGTCATAGACTGTCGACCAATGCCTAGTCACTATCAATTGGCTCTACTATTATGTGACATATTGCATGGCATCGTAGTGCATGGGATTGGGTTTGCACCATTGGGGGAAACATAAGTTATGTATGCTTGGACACGTATATCTTAAAATGTCTAAGTGCACAAGCATTACACTACATGCGTATTCCTATATGGGCGAAGCATGGCTTGATGCTTAGCTTATGGAGGTCAATGTATCACGTTGATACTTACTATGTCATTACATTTATTATTTGTTGCGTTGCATGGTTCCGTTATGATGTGGTATTGAGTTGACTCTCAATAGCTATGAGTGGAACTGGACTCCAAGTAGCTATGACTTAGGAAGTCTAACACGTTGATACTTACTATGTCATTACATTTATTATTTGTTGCGTTGCATGGTTTTGTTATGATGTGGTATTGAGTTGACTCTCGATAGCTATGAGTGGAACTGGGCTCCAAGTAGCTATGACTCAAGAAGTCTAACATGTGGATTATGTTGTGAAGGCTTTGGGCTCATGTGAATTATGTTGTGAGAGCCTCAAGTTCATGTGGATTATGTTATGAGGGTTTCAGGCTCATGTGTCTTATGCTAGCTAGTCATGGCTACGACAAGTTTGTATGTCGGAACTTGAGTGCCAAGTTGTACATTTCTTATGTGGGCCCCAAAAACCAATACATGCATTGGTATATTTATGTTGAGAACTAGATATCTTTATGTATGGCTTGATATGACATTATCATTTGCAGCAATGCATTTTGTGAGGCATATTCTGGGTGAGAGATTTATCCCCATTCCTATCATTATTTCTCTTATTATGCTTGATGAGCCTCGTGGCTTACATTGTTTTTAACATCATTCCAATCGTATGAACTGATGTCGTGAATTGATCATTTGGCGTGTCAGTCTTAGATGCCTATGTGTACAGGGCAATCCCGACTAAAAAGATATTTGAAAGTGAGTTGTTGATAAGGGCTCAGATGTTGTGTTTTGCTAGATTTGGTTAATTGATGTCTTGTTGTGTATGATAAAGTCCCTGAAATGTGTATCATAATTTTCTTGTTTCCGTGGTTGTATATTTAAGTTATTAGAGTGTATGTAGATAATAATTGAGAAAATTCTTGGGCGTTATAATAAATTTTAATTTGTCTTTGATTAATCAATATTTTAAAAAAGTTTTTTGAGTAGAATTTACTTTCGGAAGTTATCCTAAATAATAACTTAAATTCATAGGGTCAAGGTATATGAAATTTAAAAATAGAATATAAATTTGTTTTAATATAAATGAGTTTAATTAAATTATTTTTTGAAATTGAATAAATATATGAATGAAATTATGCTTGATCCGTTAATTAGGACCATTAAAAGAAACAGTAGTTAATTATACATTAAAATTAACATTTTATGTACTTATAAATCTACTATACTTATATATGTTTATTTGAATATCCTACATGCTAAATTAATCTTTTATAAATACTTAATTCAATTTGAATAGATTTAACTAATATCATTAAATATTATAGATACATTACGGGATTATTAATATTTCATAATAATTTAATTAGGCTTAGGCTGGTACAAAACTTGTTGCTTTCTTCTATTGTTGCAATTTCGATCATTTCAATTGTAATTACAATTTATTTAATAATTTTATTGATTGATGAAATAGAAAAACTATATTATTTGTCAGAAAATGGAATGATAACTACTTTTTTTTGTATAACCGAATTATAATTAGTTACTTGTTAGATTTATTTGGGCCATTTCCAATTAAGCAATTTATATAAATCATTAATATTCCTTTCAAAAGTGTAACAACTTCCAACTGTTATATATTTGGCTTCAGCTGTTGAAATTGCAATTGATGTTTTATTTTTACTAAACCAAAAGATAAGTTAACTTTCCAAGAATTGGCAAGTTCTATTTGTACTTTTTTTATTAATTTACTTTTAGCAAAATTAGGATTTGAGTACCCAATTAATTCAAAAGAAAATCATTTGGGATACCAAAGCTCTAGATCTTGTTCAAAAGATACTTAAAATTCTTATGCAATAATTTACATTATTAATTTGATATAATAATATAAATTATTATATTATCATATTTTAGATTATTATCATAAATTATTATTTAAAATATTTAATAATTGTCATAATTAATTTTTTTTATCAGTTATCATAATTGGACCGTCCAACCCAATCTGGCCCCTCCCTCTTGGCCCATCTCATGCCCCAATCTAGGCCCACCGTCTGGGCCCAATCTAGCCCCTCTTTCTTGGCCCATCTCTTGACCCATCTCACGGCCCATCCTTCTAGACCCGATCTCGACCCCATCCTAGCCCTGCGCCAGCCTACAACAGCATCATTGTAGCGTTTGCTGGGTATCTGCGCATCCATCCTGGATCATCCTCATTAATGATCTGCCCGTCGACGCTATGCAGTTTCCTAGGAACCCTCGCCGGCGCCAAATACTCAGTCCCATCACCTGCAAACGCACGATGCATGCAGAAAGACGTCTTATCTTCCTATATCAACCAGCTATCTTCAGAGTCAAGGTATATTTTGCCCCCTGACCTACAGATACGTTGCTTTTTCTTTACTCTCTTACTCACTCGAGCGTCAGAATGCTTGCAGGTGCTAGCTGCCCCTCTGATAGACCCGTCTCGAAGCCCGTTTCCTTTGGTCATGAAAGAACAATAATCATAAATTATTTTATATTTATCAATTGAATAATTATTAATATTATTTTTATAAATTATTTTATCATTAAGAACACAACTAAATGTCTAAAAAAAAAAACAAAAAAAAGGCTCCAATTGTAATGACGAGGGATTCCCCGCCTTTTTTTTCCCTTGGTTAAATCCCAAAAATTCCAACAACTTGGCTTCATCTCATTTTCTCAACTCACTAAAGCCTTCCCTGATTCACATCATTATCGCTGCCTCTACGTCGCTACCGCATATAACTATTTGCTAAAGCCCTCTTTGTTTGTCATTGCCTATCCCGCCTCGGTGTCATCGCTGACTTCAATTCCCTCGTGACCTCCTTCCTGCCTCTACGTCGTTGCTGCCTCTAGATTCGCCGCTCCAATCGTCGCTTCCAAATCTACTGTCGCCAGATTCACTGCCTCTACATTACTGCCGCTTCCAGATTTGTCGCCTCTAGATCCGCACAGCAAGAGAGAAGTTGGAGCATGTAATACCCATAATTTTTATAGAATTATGTATTTTGAAGAAAGGAACAATGTCCCAATGCTTGGTGAAAAAAAAATCAACCAGAAGTGTAATTTTTCAAAGCTATGGGGCAAAAATGCAATTTTTATAAAATTCAAACTTACCCAAAGGCGGGAAACAATGCCGAAGGAAGGCTTGAGAATCTTATAAGGGCATGGAGAAAAGAGACTAGAAGGGAAAAATAATGTATTCAAGCTGTTGGGGGATTAAACATAAATATGCAAAGTTGAAGACCAAAGTGAAAATGAAGAAACCTTGCAACCAACTTCGTTGGAGGAAGGAACCAACCATAACCAAGTTATAACCTAGTTATAAGTCATCATGAAGAGGTTTAGGTTGATATAGGGGGAGATTGATGTCTTGCTCTTGTGATCATAGGGTTTTGATAATGACAAATAATATAAGTTTCGTTATGATTGGAATTAATGTATTAAATGTACCCTATGTGTTCAAAAATCAATTTCATGAAGTTTTACAAAAAGAAATGAAGTTGGGCTATGCTATTGTTTCTGTTAGAATTGTTAGTATATATTATAGTTATTATATGTGTGTTTTTATTTTTGTAATTAGATTAAGCCCATAAGTTTAAGTCTCATTATACTTATTATAAATAACAAACTAAGAGATGCTAGTCTCTTAGGTTTTTCCTCATAATTATTTTCTCACATGGTATCAGAACCACCGGTGAGGAATAAAAACCCTAGCCCCGCTATGTATTTTTTTCTAGCATTTAGAAACCCTAGCCGTCAAACCCTATCATCATTGCCCAATACCAAAACCCCACTATCCGACCACCATTGGAGAACACCGCCACCACTATCAAGTTCGACGCCCTTAGATCGACCGATCGTCGAAGAATCACCGCCACCAGATCACCCACACACCCCCACGCGCAGCCGCAGATTGCTGTCTCCGTCTCCACGCGTCGGCACGTGACAACGCGTCCACTGACCACTTTTTTTTAGCTTTTCCAGATCTGATCGCCGACGACTCCTCAAGCCACTTCCAGTGTCGAAACCCTCGCCATGTCTAATTTCAGTGATGTCGTGGTGCTATTCCCGCTTCGATACTTATTGCCCTTGCCACCTCTCAATCCTTTACTATCTCCAATCTTGGAACAACCAATATTACCACTGTTAAGTTGATAGGGTCAGCCAATTATCTCTCATGGGTAGCCTCTGTCAAAATGTGGTTCAAACGGTAAGGCCAAGCAGATCATCTTACTACAAAGGCTGAAAGTGTGCTAGAAGCGAATTAGGCTAGATAGGAACAAGTTGATGCCCAGTTATGTAGCCTCCTATGGCAGTCTATTGATCCTTCCATCATGCAGCTCTTTTTCCCCTTTGAAACTTGTGTTGATGTATGGAAAGAAGCTGAAGAGTGTTATACAAATGACATCCAATGTTTGTACACTGTGGTTTCTAATATCAAGAATCTCAAGCAGGAGTCATCCATGGAATCTTATCTAGCGCAGGTTCGGGCTCTCATGCAAGAATTTGATGTTCTTTTTTCTCTCACTACGACCTGCACCGAACAGATTGCTCAACGAGATAAGTTTTTTATGGTTATTGCCCTCTCCGGTCAGAAACCAGAGTTTGATGCCATCAGGCATCAAATCTTGACTAGCTCTGCTAGCCCTACCATGAATGACTTTTTCAAAAGGTTGTTGAATATGACAGGTGCACATGGTATGTACCCTTCTTCTCATGTTGTTCCTCTAGCTGAATCTTCAGTCCTTGTGTCTTAGGCTTCAACCGTATGAGGAAATAGATGACGCAATAATAATCGCTCACGTCCATAATGTACCTTTTGTAAGAAACTGGGTCATCTTGAGGACAAATGTTGGAAGAAACATGGTCGGCCATCTGCTATACCTGTATCATCTACCAGTGAAACTCATGTATTTCAGAGCGATCCTAATCCTACTCAATCTCCACCAAGTTCGCAATTGGTACCTGTAATACCCAGAATTTTTAAACTCAAATATGAGGTGATACCTAAGCTTATTAGGTTCTAATACTTGAGAAAATAAATCATTTCAAAGGATTATAGAAGTCTTGAGACAAAGGTTCAGTTTCTGAATCAGTGGCAAAATCGTAAATATTGAAATCGGGTAAAAGTATAATTTATTTAAATCTTGGGGTGCTAAGTGTAATTTATCCATTTTTCAGGGACTAAAAAGTGCAATTTAAAAATAGCCCGGGGACCAAGTTGTAAGGGTCTAAGCACAATTTTGTGAAAAGTTTGGGCCAAGGTGTAATTTTTGGAAACTTGTGATTGGATCATTAGGGGAATGAATTGAGCTAACTAACCGTTGGAAGTCATGATAAGGCACAAAAATCAAAATGTGAGGTGGCAGGGGCAAGAGTGTAAATATTTGGGAAGACGAGTACGTGAGTTTACATTTCAATTCAATTTTGGATTCCAAATCGTAATTAAATCAAAGCCTTTGCTTAGTCCCCAAGCTAGGGACACATGGAAAACAATGAATGGATTGCTTGGAAGTTAAGATAAGATCTAATGATTGCGGAACTCAAATTACATTCCATTCCACCTTTGGATTGTTTTAAAGTCCAAGCCTTTGCTTTTGCTTAGCCTCCAAGTATGGGACACATGGCGAGGTAAGATTGGCTACTTGAAAGATAAGATAAAGTCACATGATGGGTCATAATGACCCCCCCCGAGGTAGCATCGCTTGATTGGCTAGAAAAGTTTACTTAACCTCCAAAGTCTCCAAACCTTATCCTTAAGGACACGTGGCAAGCAACCATTGGGTTACTTGGAAGTTAAGTTAAGGTCTCATGATGATGGGATAAGTGGCACAAAGTGATTAGCCATAAGAAAATTATGAGTCATGATGAGGGTGCTTGGGTGGCATGACACGTGGTGAAATATGATTGGCTAAAGGTGTTTATAAAAGGAGACTTTGGGTTATAGAATTGAACGTTCAAGAATTCAAGGGAAACTTTGGGGGAATTTTGGTGGGATTGAGAGAGAAGAAAGTAAGGATTTTAGAGAGATTTTTTAAAGAAAAGAGGGGGAGGTTCTGCCGGAATCAAAACAACCTTGTCGAAAAGTTCAGAGTTCATACCAAAAATATCATAAAGTAGCGAGGTAAGTCCCGTCTAAGCTTATATTCCTATAGAAAGGAAAGAAAAGAAGTCATTATTTTAAGAAATATTGTTTAATTAAGTTAGAATAATCCTATGTAAAAATATTTAAAGTTTGGTTTATGAAAATACATGTTTTTTACAAAAAAAACCCATTCTCGTACACGGTGAATGGTGTCCCATCAAGGTAAACCTTAAAGGTGAGTGATTCCTGCATGTTTTGTGACACTTTGAGCATTTGTTGCTTCACTTGTGTGTGGATGGTGAGGTTCTGCATTTGAGATTATAAACATTGGACTTGGTTTTGGAGGTCTGATTGGTCCGACTCTAGGTGGTTGATATTTATGTTTAGGACCTGTTCCTCCTCCTTCCACTTCCAAGACTTGTTCATCTATTATGCGATCTCTACCTCTACCCGTGCTAGATGCGCTCGGTTCATGGCATTTGTGACCACTGCACCTTGTCAAAGGATGAATAGTCAGACAAATAGTCTGCACACAAGAAACATAAAAAATAATTAGCTTAAGGTGAACTATGAGCAAGGAACTTATAATGGAAAGATGGCCTTCAAAATTGTCCATGTCCACGGGAGAGTTCTGAAAGTACCTGTAAAACCCCGTTTTCGAAATAAATAAAAGAAAAAAATGTTTCATAATTCGTGGCTTCAGAATGATTAAAATTAGGGCTTTGCAAAGTAGGTCGCCGTTGTTATCTAGACGAATCGATTGAAAGGAGTATTCCGAAACTTGAAAGATCAAAAGCAAGATCACATCATTGATTCTCAAGTCAAAATAGGATTTTTAGTGCTGAAAAAATCGGATCGGAGATAGTTTTCGATACAGGTTCAGTCCGGGCTGATAAAATCGAATCGTCAAAAGAGGCTTCTGAAAAGATGACGGAACCCTTAGGGGGCCTTGATTTTTCATATAGAGTAACCCTTCAGTGTTTTTGGGTGGTGACAAAAAGAATTTCAATAAGATAAGTCAGTCGGGCCTTAGCATAGTTTTCTAAAAATGCCTGAGAGAGGCCTAAATGTCATTTTTTCTGAAAGTTTGGGGTGTGAATGTCAAATCTAGAGCCTTAGGGTCTTAGTGGAAGTAAGGAAAACCTTAGGGGCTTGTGAGAAAGGCCAAAGTGAAAATTGTCAAAATTGGAAGGGGCTTAAGCACAATTTTGCAAAGTGTGAAGCTGTCATGGCCGACAACTTCAGCACGCCTCGGACTAGGCAGTTCCGATCATAAGGAGTCCAAGGAAGATGGTCGAGCACGCGTAGGGAGCAAGTCTTAGACGACATCGAGAATGGGGGTGGCTGGAAAATCGAAAAAAAAATGACCGCAAAGGGGTCGGCCATGACCGAACATGTAATTGCAATTTCGAGGGGCTTTGTCGATGCTTTTTGGTCATCCAAGGGCGGTTTGGAATGTTTGAGACATCAGGTTAGGCAGCCATGAAGGTTTCGAGGGCCGATTGCACCTATAAATGGGAGAATGGAGGCCGAGGGTTTTGAAGATTTAAAGTTTGAAATCGGGCGTGATAGAGGCCAAATCAAGCGTAGTTAATAGAGGGCTTTTGCTCTAGTTTGTGAGAGGATTGATTCTGGAGAAAATGGAGTGTTTTCGCGTGTATTTGGAGGGGTTTTGAGCGGTCGCCGAAGAAGGAGGCGGTGGTGTCAACCGAGAGTTTAAGGCTTCGGTTGAAGCTCTTCCGAGTGTCCTTTCGAGCCATTGGAGGCACCATTAGAGGCCGAATCAAGCGTAGGTAATAGAGGGCTTTTGCTCTAGTTTGTGAGAGGATTGATTCTGGAGAAAATGAAGTGTTTTCGCGTGTGTTTGGAGGGGTTTTGAGCGGTCGCCAGAGAAGGAGGGGGTGGTGTTAGCCGAGAGTTTAAGGCTTCGATTGAAGCTCTTCCGAGTGTCCTTTTAGCCATTAGAGGCACCATTGTGATCGAATGAAGCAGGAGATCAATCCAAGCCTAAAAAACCTGATCTCTGGTGTGCCGTCGTCGGAGAAGACGAACGGAGAGTGGCCTTCACGCGCTTCTCCTACTCGCAGTCCACGCGCCTCACGCGTGAGGGCCCGTGCGCATCAGGTTTTCTTCCGAAATTTTTTTAGATATTTTAGAAAATTATTTTAAGATTTGTTGTGCAAAAAGATTTGGAAAAAATTGGACTTAGGTATTTATTTTGGAATTTTAGTGAGGAAAAATAGAGAAAAATCAAAGAAAAAATGCGAGAAAAATTGGTTTTGGTATTTATGGATGGAATATGATGTCTAGGGTGCCTTACGACTTGAATTTGGGTGTTGGTTCGAATTTTGAGAATTGCACGTAAATCGAGGTGAATCACGTGTTTCGGGGAACACCAAATTTGTCAGAGATGAGTGTGCAATCTTACAACCTAGTTTTATGTGAGTGTTTTACTTTAAAAACCTGGTTTAACGCGAGTAGTTATGTTCCAAAAACTTGATTTTATGTGAGAGTTTTCCCTAAAGTGGATTGTGAACGTTCTGTCATGAAAATCGATTTGATGTAAATGAATTTGATCATGTTGTCATGCTTTGAAGTGAAAATGCCATGTAGTTGCATTTTCATGCTATGATGAGATATGTATACACCCATGTTGACATTTATTGATCGTGCATTGCATATGAGTTCACGATGACACCACTACACCTATTGACCTCGGCATGAAAAGGAAGCCGTAGCAATGAGAGGTAGCATTAAGGTGCAAACGGAAATGCAGAGCGGTACCGCTGCACCATTGACCTCGGCATGGAAAGGAAGCCGTAGCAATGGGGGTAGCATAAGGTGTGGTCGATTCACGGAATGAAACGAGTAATGATGACATGTTGCATTTTACATTTATTCACGAAAATTATGATTTTATTTCACTCACTTAAATGATTCATCATCTAACTTTGGCTTTAGCTCCTGGAATATTCAAATATTCCAGATGTTATTGTAGTAGAACCAGGTACTGACGAAGCATGTGATGACACTTTGCAAGTGCACGATGAAGTATGATTATGATGTTAAAGTTGATGTATTTAAGTTCTGTTGCTTGACATGTGAACATTTGAAAGACGTTGATGTATTATCAGAATTATGGTTATTGTAATGTTAGGTTCGATCTTTAGCTTCCGCATGTAATGTCTTGATGACTATCTTTGGAATGAATAGAATTTTGGGTTGATAATCGATGTGATTTAGCGTTTAGTTTGAAAATGAAAGAAAAAAAAATATTATCCCCAAATTGTCCTAGTTTATAACACGCCCGAGAAAGTGAGGTGTTACAGTACCGGGCTTCATCAGGGGGAAGGATGGTGGAATAGAGAAGACGTGCTTCAATCCCCCGCATGTTCATCGTATCTGTATCTAGAACCCCCAAACGTACCTTGAAATCCTCCCTACGTAGCCAGCGCGACCTCCTAGATTGATTGCACCTTGATAAGGAGGATGAGGTATGAGAAACGTGGAGTCAACCCACTCGCACGAAGCAACCCCTCGGTATGCAAAACTCAACGTTCGGTGCGCTGGGGACTAATAACCCCATGGAAAAATTGGTCGTGGCCACTTGCTTGAGCGACATCGATGGCGACCTAATCAAGCCGTGATGTGACCTTGACCTCCTGCGCTCTGGGAGGATTCAGAGTCGTGTTGCAACTAGCCCTACTTAAAGTAATAGAAGGAGCTCGTCTGCCTAATGAGTTGAAGGCAGGAACGATCTCCATAGCTAGAGTTGGTGTAGAGTTAGGAACACGTATGGGATTCGCGACAGGCTCTGGAATAGTAAGATTAGTGATTAGCTAAGGGGTAGAAGGACCAACCTCTTGGCGTTGGTGTCGACTCCTCTTCCTAAGATAGAGTGCCTAGCTTATCTCCACTACACCCTCATCTATTTCAATAACAAAGAGCTCGAGATGAGGATGGATCTTAAGGTGGCCACGGAGAGGCAGTAGGGGCCTAGTTCTCCATGTGCCCTTAATGGCTCTTTATTGAGAAGACCTCGTCATTCGTCTCATGTCTACAAGAAGGAAAAATACCTAAAAGTTAAGACTTACGGATGAACTCAAATAGAGCTAAGAAGAATAAAGACAAATGAGACGAGACTCAAGGACGAAAAAGAAGGAAAAGAAGAATAACAGTTAGAAGGATCCAGACCCTCAGGAGAATGCTGCTTTTGTAAGGGGAGGGCCCCTCATTCTACTAGGACATCAATTGCCAGAGGAATTGGGGGCCGTAGATGTGACATTGATGGCCCTTCAAGCCACGATGGTTCTCCTGTATGGAGTATCCAACCAACCCTCCTCAATTTGTCCTCGGGGAGAAGGTTCGAGAAGTTCACTAGACCTCCATGCAAGAGTTTCTCCAATCATATCTAAACTACTCCCGGAGTTCGTGGACCAACTTGCTAAGAATTAGTTTTGCCATCCTATCAGGATTTGTGCGCCAGTTTTGGGGCACAAACCATGCTCCGCGAGGGGGTTCACCACAAGCTAGCGGGAGTTAAAGAAATCTACCTTGGGTAGGGAACCTAAAAATAAAATATCTTCCACACGTGTCCTATGGAAGGCATATAAATGGTGATGAGCCTTCCCCAGTCGAAGATGGAAAAAATAGAAAAAGAAAAATCGTTTGAATCATCTTTCTCTCCTGACACAAAATGAAAAATCCCACCAGTTGGGCCCAACCATTGGAGTGTAGTTAGGCTGGGGCCATCCCACTTCAAAGGAGAAACTCCACACCAAATGAGTTAAGTGAGAGGCAAAATCCCAAGTGGAAGCTCGCCTCATGAACCACGACATTGTAACGCCCCGCTTTTTCGAGCGTTAAATAACTTAGGAATTTCGGAAATATTTTTTTTTTTTTTATAAACCATCTCCCGACAATCCCGTTTTACCTTCTCAACTCACTAAATAAGAATCAATAAGCTAAGACCGGTAATCATCATAAATACGGAAGCTTAAAATCGAAACCTGATATGATCCATAATCAATTTCACTTTATAACCGTATAAGAATCCATACCATACATTAACATCATATCCTCAATATTGAAATACATAAATACATGGAGATTCCATAATGTTCTAACAAGACTAATCATCAATAAAGCATCAGCCAAAACATATCCGAGTCAGCTTACTGAATCCAACAGCTACGCCATCACGTGCCGTCTCATCTCAACCTGATCCTTACCTAAGCTGCAAGTCTAAACTGGAACGTTGAATGTTCCAGGGGCATAACCCATTAGAAGATGAATCTTCTAGTAAGGGTTTAAAAATATGATACATGAATACATGATGCAATAACATAAACAATCATGTGCCCTAGTGTAACTTCCCTAGCCTACCAGCCTGGCACGGAACCCTAGGCAGAACCCCGAACCTCTGCAGGATAATCCTAACGTTGTTCCATCATTGCCCTTGGGAATTACGGCTACACTCTTAGGGCAACATCCCCATCCCATGCATGAGTATCAATATGCGAATAATATCGTACTATGCAAGAATAACGTCTTTCCATGCAATATGAAATGATCATAACTTCAATAAATATCATGCATAATGAAGCAAACGTTTCATATATAGGTTCTCGGGATAAAACCACTTACCTTTAGACGTAAACTCAAATTTTCTCGAAAAACGCGTATAACCTCGTTTTGCGTGCCAACCTTGAAAATAACATAAACCATCAAGATCCATGGTCAAATCACTTCCTGGCCAATCATTTCCAAGTAAAATCAATAATCTAATTTTTTCATACTTTTTCCTTATTTTCTCTATTTTTTTCTCTATTTTTCATAGTCATAATTTCTTCCAAAATTAAAAATAAATACCTAATAAGGTAATTTATTTAATTTTTCTTCATGAAAATTCCTAAAATAACATTTCTAATCTCTATGAGTTTTCTGAGAATTTTCCAAAATCTCTTCCTATTTTTCTCTAATTAAGTTTCCTTTCAAAAATTCAAAATAATTATTTCATCATAACATTTCTCAAATAAAATTTTATAAACCTGAACCATTCCTTTTTCTTGTATTTCTGGATATTTTTCCAGAATTTTCTCTCTTTTATTTCTATTTTTACTCTATTTTTCTTTATTTCAGCATTTAAATAATATTAAAAATTATCTCTGGTCATCTTCTTCGGCGCCGGCACACCGGAAAATTAAACTGACTATACCAGAAGATAGCTTACCTTGAGTTGATCATTCTATCCAAATTTGAGCTTGAAAGAACACTTGGAAGACCTCCATCCGAGCAAAATTCAGTTCGGTTCCGGCGAGATCCGATTTTTCCGGCGAAACTCCGATCACCCCTCAAATGAACTCCAAAATTTCTCAAACTTTCCAGAAATGATCCTCAGCTCATGGGCAACAAAAGCCCTATGGTTTGGTGCCTCAATTTGTTCAAAAGTGAGGTCGATTTGAAACTCAAATCTTGCAAAACTCTAAACCACCATATCCTCTATTTATAGGCGATTTTGGCCCCATAAATGACGGATCTCGCTTCAATCAAGGCCTCTGATGTCCCCTATTGCCCTTAATAGTCCAAAATCCACCGAAAGAGCTCCATTTTCGCGATCTAAATGGTCAAACTTTCGGCCACTTTTTCTTCAATTTCTGGCCATTCCATTGCTTGTTGTCGGTCAAGCCCTTTACAAAAGATGCTCCTTGAGCAACCCTCGTGCCATCCATGTGGCCAATTTCGGTGATTTGATGGGTTGGTCGGCCATGGTTGCTTGGAGATTTTCTTAAAATTGCACTTTGGCCCCTCAAACTTTGGTTTTCTCACTTTGGCCCATTTCACCAAGTTCCTTGACTTTTGATAATTTCTCTCAAGACCCTAAAGTCTTAAAACATCAATTTGACCCCTGAGGATTCTGAAAAAAATATCGTTTCGGCCTCTCTTGAGTAATTTCAAAAAATTGCATTTAGGCCCGAATCTCCGTTTTGGCCCTAAACCTCTTCGTTTCTTCCTGAAACCACTGAAGGGTTGTTCCTTATGAAAAATTGAAGCCCCCTCAAGTTTCTGTTGACTTCTCGGAAGTCATCTATGACGATTCGGTATTGCAGCCTAATTAGTAGCTGTATTTTAGCTGTACCGAAAACTGTTCCCGATCCAATTTATTTCGATGCTATAAATCATATCTTGGGGTGCTCGTTAATGCTACATCATTTTCCTTTGTCATTTCGGCTCCAGGGTACTCCCGGCAGTCGATTTAGTCAATTTTTCGGACTATTCAGATACCAATTTTCTCTGAAACCCCATTTCTCTAATAAATTACTTATTTTTAATTAACCCAAATTTTTCGGGTATTACAGACACCCTTTTCGTGCACAGTAGCAACACACTTCTCTTCTGGCTTCGGCAAACCTAACATGATAAGAAGAGAAGATGTGGTAGTTTTGTAATAATTAGGTGACCTTGTCTACTAACATATTGGAGCGTTTACCCATTAGGAACCAACGAGAGCTACCATCGGGGGTATGTGTGCGAAAATAAACTTTCTCGCTTGCCATGGTTGAAAGGGCGAAGGCTTAGAGCAAAAGAAAAAAAAAAAAAAAAAGGCCAGAGGATCTTCCATAAAGACAAAAAAATCCCTTTAGGAGAGACAAGGGTTTCTTTCCAAAAAGATGGAGAGATCTTCCCGAAAAGACAAGAAGCACTTTTTGGAAAGGGATCAAACCACTTTGGGAAGAAGGAAAATCTTTCGGAAATAAATAGATGTTTCGAAGAGAAAGACAGTACCATTTGGAGAGAAAACTCCACTAAAAGGGGTTGTTAGATAAATTAAAGTAGAAAAAGAAGAATTACTGAATTGAGTGAAACAAATCTTTTCGAGAGCACGAGATTTCTTTTAGGGGGCGTTTGTTAAAATGAGCAAGATAAGGTGGTATCAAGATAAGATTATGATGTTTTTCAAATCAAGATATGGAATTGTCAAAATAAGGTCGGGAAGCATTTCAAGATTTCTATCAGACTGTTGGTTAAATTTTTTAAAATCCACTGGTAACTGGACTTTTTCTTTCCATGTGTTTGTTAATACATATGATAAGTACCAAAATAAGGTTTTTTTTACCAAAATATCCATATTACCAAATTTATGATTAAAATAGTATTTTATGATTAATATGAATTGTCAAAAAAATTAAGATTAAAATAAAAAATAATATTTTATTTTCTAAATTCATGTTCAAAAATAAATTTAAAAAGAGTTGAAAAGTATAAATAATAATTGTTAGAATTACAATAATTCCACCTAAATAATTAAAAATGGCCAAAACATATTTTCATAATAGATAATAAAATATAAAATTAAATAAAATAATTTAAAAATTGATGAAATTAATTATATTAGTTAATAAAATATATATATAGAGAGAGAAATTTAATTTTAAAAATCAATGAAATGAATAATGTCATTTAAATTTTAAAAATTGTCAAAACATATAATAATTTAAAAATATATTAAATAATATCAATTATAAGAGTTAAATAAATAAGTTTTTTTTAATAAATTTAAATATTTAAAATATATTAAATGGTAGTAACTATCTTATAAGGGGCAGATAAGTAATTGAGACTTATCTTGAAAGAGTCAAATAAATTTATTCGAGAGAGAGATCGGATAAATTTATCTTGAAAGGAAGAAATAAGAGATCACGTGAGCCATTTTCTAAAAATAGTCAAATAAGCTGAACAAATACATTGAAAAAATTAAATAGTCGAAATACTTCCTATATCTGACATTTTTTCTCTCTTATCTTAATTAATAAACACCCCCTTAGGAGAAAGAAAAACAAAAATAATTCTGGAGAAAAATCGCAGTTACGCGGAGTGAAAGGGTGAAAATGATTGTTGTAAAGTCTGGTATAGAGTAATATATGTTCAGAGAGAACATAATATTGATATATTATAATGATTGAAATGTCAAATCCCTTAATGATTTTTAAATCTTCTTTATATACTTGTCTTGTAGGTCAGTGATGTTAAGCGCCGAACTGTTTTTCTTCTTAAATTACATAAATACTCTTTGTTTCCTAATATTGACCTATATTTCTAATGTTGATGTGACAAATATTTTTCAGAAACAAATACAGAGAACACGTGAGAAGGCTTGCAATAGCATGTACAAGTTAAAAGGCAGAGAGAGGGATGGACCCCTCTTGCCTGTTTACACAGTGCTTGCTTCACGTGATGTTGGAAGTGAACATGCCATCACAGAGAGTATCATCACAAACAGTATAAAGAGTAATGGAGTTCCATTCAATAGTCGATGGTGACAACGATGATGCCAAAATCATAGACTTGCCTGATTACTATACCGTAAAAATAGATAAAAAAATTAAAATTCCTAAAGCGTAAAGATAAAATTGTTAGAGTGTTAATTTTTGAACCTTCAAGTTTCATATTCGAATCTTGACTAAAAGATAATTCAGCAGATAAGAGATAATTTTAAAAAATAAAAAATATTTGTCGCTCTCACGTTTACGATTGTGTTAAGAGGTTGAAATCTGTCTGTTAGATTTCTTAATTTACCTCTCTTATTGGAATTGTGGGAAAGACATTCGTAATCATGTTAACCAAAAAAAAAAACAAAAAGACAAAAAAAAATCTAAAATTGCTATGTTCAAATCAAAGCAGCAGTAGCATCAAACCATATTCCAACCACTAGATGAGTAGCACTGACCATTATGTAATTATCCACTCAGTCTCTTACTCCAATTCCATGGAGTAAGAGAATTTGAATTTAATTCACACGCAACAGAGGGAGCCGGGGGGGTTGAAATGTGAATTCAATCCCCTTATTCAATGGAGGCCCCCCATGTAAAGCAATCAGCCAATCACTACTTCTACTCTTGAGTTAACCCGACCCGAATAATAAATAAATAAAATAATAATAGGCGATTTGACCATTTTGCCCCTGCAAAATGGCGAGCGAAACAGGCGGGAGTACCAGGCGGCGTTTGGGGGGAGAGCGCGCGCGCGCGAAAGAGTTGAAATGTGGCGCCCATTTGCTTTGCTTTGCTTAGCTTAGCTTATACATCAACAAAGGCACTACCATTCTCGGTTTTCTTTTGTGTCTGAGCACCGATCTCAATCTCTTCAAGTCAGGAATTCTCCATACTCCTCCTGTATTATTAATATTACACTCAAAAAAGCGCCCAAGCCCTCATGTCGGAGCCTTCCAAGCTTCTCAATCCATGGGTCCTCCATCATCAGAAACTCGGTCTCGAGCTCAAGTGCCCTCTTTGGTATCCATCTCTCTTCCATCCATGCCTTTGTTTGCTTGCTTACTACTTTGCTATATATGTTGATTTGAGTCTAGGTTACATAGTTTTGCATATTTGGGTCTTTCCTTCAGCTTGAACCTGCTTAATCGCCCGATGCTGCTTCCCTGCAATCACATCTTCTGCGAGTACGTCTCTTCTTATTCCTTCTGTTTTTTTTTTATTAATTTAATCCGTTCTATCTTCCACATCTGACTTTGCGTCTGTTTGGGATATACCTTCAGTTTATGCGTGCCAAGATCAACCCAGTTTGGATCCGACTGCCCCGTCTGTAAACAACAGTTCGTTACTCGAGGTATGAATGCACTTCCCTACCACATTATTTCTCCGGGTTCGTTGTTTGTTTCTACGGTTTTGTTTATTTTCATTTGGTTCATGGGAGTGGAGACAATTCGTAATAATTAGGAGGAAAAAGAGCGAAGAAAAGTAGTAGGATAACTTCCAAATAACAAAAATGGTTCAACTTATTCTGAACGGTGAACCTATCAGGTTCTATGAGACATTTTAGTGCCATATTTGTTTGAGGTAGTTGAGATGATGATCCCTTATTTTGATGCTTTAACTAAGCTTGTAAAGAACCAATAATATCTTGTGACTTCTGGGAAAGGAATACAGGAAACCTGGTTGATTGATGTAAAATGCAGTAATAGAATACATGGTGTTGCAGATGTACGGCCAGCTCCTTATATGGATAGTCTGGTAACCATTTATAGAAGTTTGGATGCCACTTTCAGTGCTACTCTTTTTCAGCCTCTCACACCTGGTATGGCAAATTGTAAACTTTTGGCGGAAATTTTTGCCTCTATTTCATAAAATTTTGCATTACAAGTGCAAATTTTTTTAACTGCTTCAGATTGTGGAAGAGTGTCTCAGCAATCCCCTGTACATGGTGACAATGAATTAAAGGAGTCAGGTGAAACAACTCAGGAGGCAAACTTTAGCAGTGGACTATGCAAATTTTTATTAGGAACAAGTAAACGAGTTCGGGCTTCACTTGACCATCCTGTTACAGAAGGAAATACACTGACTGGAAAATCTGACAAATGCACTCTGCAATTTTCTAGGAAGTCAGAAAAGCTTAAGATGTGTGATGTGGATGGAATGGTTTTCCATGGTAAAAATGAAACGACTACCCCAGAAAATCCTTGTTCAGCAAGGGCTGCAGAATACAAAGACCCTGGTCTAGATGTAATAGAATTTAGTCAAATGTTTCATCCATCACCAGTAAGCGCTCCTTCTCTTGGTGACAAACACATGGATGATGAAAGAAGTGATCAAGGCAGTGGCAATGAAGTAAGACATTACTATTGCTGATGAATCACTCAATATTGCATAAGCCTATTTTCTTTCTGGGGCTCCGTTCTGCATTTCATCCATATTTTCTGTCAATTATCCCTCTTTTTGCAGGTTACAATTGTTGCACAACCATGTTTTTTCTTTATAAGGGATTGGAACTCAGTCATAAAATTAGAAATTTTTGTTGGTTTCGTTGCTGGGAAGCATGGGTATATTTGTTTATCATAGTTTTTCCTCTTTAAATTATGGTCTTCATGCTGCTTTTGAACATTTGTATTTCATGTCTAAAAATGTGTAATGACAGTTTTTAAAACGCCATTTAATTTCACAGAGCAATATGGTGCAAGTTTGGGGAGGAACAAAGTTGTTTGATATTTTGAATGGGTGACTCTAGATGCATAAGATAGTGAAATGAGGAGAGATATGTTGCTAATTTTTGGTCTTGTCAAATTCAGATTTGAATAGGATGGTAAGGAAAAGAGATCTTTCTGTTGCTAAGTTTTTGGATTAGTGTCTTAGTTTTGAAAACAAAAATAATAGCACCATATTATTATCTTTTTATTTGCGCGAAAGTTTTTTTTTTGGGGGGGGAGGGGGGTTGCTACTGCCTATGATTAACTCCCTCAACATTTCTACAGTTCACGTTGTTCCTCTTATTTACAGCCAATAGGCCCAATACCAAGGTTGAATAAAGGAGGAGGGTTGTGTTAGGTAGTTAATAGCTAGTGCAAAAATTGTTAGATCAAATGTCATGAATTCTTGACAAATGAGTTGTTTTGTTGTGGGATGCTAATTGGAGATCAATTTTTTGATAATTATTGTAACCAAAATATTAGGACAATCCCAAATATTTTGGAGGGCCAGGCCGATGGAAAATCTGAAGTTTTATTTATCATGACAGGTAGAGGCTGAGTTATAAAGAAGTTGAAAATTCCAAAGAAGTACAGATATCCATCTTGTGCTGAGTAAATAGCAAGCACCCTTTGTATCTATATAGTCCTTAACCTGCTTAGATCTAGGAACAAAGGATTGCTTTCACTGGGATGAATTTTTAAATTGTCTTGGGAACCACGTGAGACTGACCAAGTGTTGCCTGTTTCATCAAACTAAGCCAAATTATGGAGAAACAGATGCATGACTCTGTCGTTACAAAATTTTATAGAACTGGGTTTTATGGTTTGCGTTTTTTCTATATTATGATAGAGTGCTGTTCCAACTGGATTTTATGGTTTTAAAAGTTTCAATGTTTTAGTTGGTTTATTTTATAGAATGGCCTGATCCCCTAGGCTTTTGGAATAACCGGCTGTCAGCTTCATGTCATTTCTGCTGCTGCACAGTGTAGTTCATCTAATTGAGCCTCTGGATTTGCAGTACCATGGGTGTAAGCTTTGTTGAAAGCTAGTTAATCTACCATTTTTTCGGCATTAAATGGATATTTATTTGTAAGTAACAAGTCATTTTGAATTAAAATGCTGACAGATTATTTTTACAGTGTGCTGAAAGGCATCCAGGCAAGTGCTTAGTTGAGATGAACTCTGATAATCCTGTTGCTGGAATGAAGGAGAGAACTTTGGCTGAAGCTGGAGAATATCATGCCAAGGATGTCAAAAGACAAAAGAAACTGAACTGTGGATTGATTGATATGGATGTGACAAACAACAGCTGCAGTCAACCAAAATTTCTTAATTTTGGAAGTGCAGCAACTTCAGAATTGATGTCAATACCTGGAGAATTCTCTAGGGAAAATGCATTTATGGTTTCAGATGCATGTGAGGCAAGTAGAAGTATTTGTGCCTTCTGCCAATCCTCTAGTGTTACAGATGTGAGTTCCCGTTTCTGGTTGCTTCTTAATCTGTCTTATTAGAATTGGTACTACCATGAGCTTCATTTTTGTCATCATAAAGGTGAAAAATTAATTTCCTTTGAATTGTTTTGTTCTTTTCTGCCTGCAAAATATTTCTGGCGGTAATCTCTTTTCTGTCTGTTTTTGGTGTTTGCAGAGAACTGGGCCTATGTTGCATTATGTCAATGGAAGGGAGGTTGTGGGAGACGGGGCAACAAACTCCAATGCAATACATGCTCACAAGATATGCATTGAATGGTTTGCTATCTTTGGGACCTTCTCTACTCTTTTTGTCAAAATATTGTTTAAATTTGATGATGTTTTAAGGCATATATATGGTCTGGAAAAGAAAAAATGAAGGCAATTCCTTTTATTCCTTTGTAAATGAGTTGGTCAATAAATTTAATTGTTTTATGTTTACATTATTAGGAGCGATGCAGCACAATGAACTAACTAAAATATATGGAAGATGATGTTTAGGAAAAAAAGAAAATGATGTTCAGCCTTTCCTTTTCAGGACCATGTTTTGCCTTTCAATTTATGGTTCTTGAGTTAACATTAATTAATTATAATTCTTCTAATATTAGGAAGAAAGGAACTTAAAAAGTGCCAAATCCTTACCTAGCAAGCTAGAATAGCTGAGAGATGCAAAGACTTGTTGCACTCTTGACAGCACGAGATCTCCATGTGTCACTGCTGCATAATTTGCAGGCTTAGGCATGCCTCTTTCTAGCCCTCCTTTATCTGAATGCCTTTCAGTTTGTGCTTGCTTAGATTAGATGTGATGCTAAAATGTGATTGCTTAAATGCTTTTGAAAGTTATGGTGAGGCTTGTAATTTGCAGAGATGGGACAACTTTTGGAGTTGAAAAGTGCTGGGGCATTTTTCCCTAATTATTTTCAGGAGATGTGATTATCATAATGATATGAAATCATAGTTGTGATTTTGCAACCTTATAATGATTTTGTGGTCTTCATTGAGCTGATTGTAAGAGGATAGTTGTACAGCACATGTTGATGCATTTTTCCCACCTCACTAAGGGGACCTTACAATAAGAATTGCAATGCAGGACACCTCAAGCTTATTTTGTTGGTGAAACTGTTAAAAATTTGAAAGCAGAAGTTGCAAGAGCTGCAAAACTAAAATGCACCAGCTGTGGGCTAAGAGGAGCTGCTCTTGGCTGCTTTGTGAAATCATGCCGCAAAAGTTATCACGTCCCATGTGCTGTTGAAGTTCTTGGTTGCAGATGGAACTTCGTGAGTAATCTTTGATTTTTTGTCTGACTAAAAGACAACTCAATCACATCTTGTGTGGGAACCCTGCTTTATCTATGGATATTTTTGCTTTCTCCGTGCAGGATGACTTTCTAATGCTCTGCCCAAGTCATTCTTCTGTCAAGTTTCCAAGTGAGAAGTCCAAATTTGGGAAGTGCACAATTGAAAAGCAGCATTTTGTGCCAAGTAAAATGTAGGGAGATCATTGGCTATTACTTTATCTTCATAATGTTTTATCAAACGATCATAGTACGCTTGTTGTCATTATTCTCCTTAATAGCTAAGTGTGGAATAAACATATTGTTGATTTTTCTGAAAACTTTGTTTGGTTTGACAAATTCTTTGGGAGCTTCTTTGTTTGTCTATTGAATGTTGAACAGTTGAAGTGATAGAATTTTAGAAATGGATAAAATTCAGTCCCCCATTATTGTGTATTTTCAGTGGCTCTTTTTGTCTGTGCACAAGTCTGTCCTGTGGTCTCTTCTTAAATCAACTTCAATATTCATGATGTTCTTACATATCTATATAGCGTAATACTTGGGGAAGACAACATAAATAGTGAACTTCTGCTTAAACTTTTTATCCCTATTCTGTAGCAGCATTGCGCTTGCCTATCTCTAGTTTTCAAGTTTTTGATTTATTTTTTTTCCCAATTTCTAAAGGTGCTAGAAAAGATATCCAAATTTACTCTAATTTTCTTCACCAAGTAGATTTTGATGAGGAAGGACAACATAAATAGTATTTTGAAGTTCAAATTTGTTTTTGAACTCAGAAAAGTTGATACTGTAACATTTTAAGAACTAGTACTAAGCACTAGTGATAGTTGCTATTTCCCATCTAATTTATCTATTTATTTTTTTATGTTCCGCAAGTTGGGCTAGTAAGTGTATGCTTTTCATTGCATCTATTGCAAATTTATGCCTTTGATATCCATTTTTTTTTTATCCCAGCGAATCCAGAATGCCTAAGCGGTCCAACTTGTGGGGAGCCTCTCCTGATGGAGCAAAAGAATGGGTTTTTTGTGGTTCTGCCCTGTGTGCTGAAGAAAAGGTTGGTTAGATTAGGGTGGTTCTCTGTTGTATATTTAAAAGGAGTGCCTGCACAAGGTGTACTTTTAATGGTTTTGTTCTTTTATAAAGTATTTCTCTAGAGCAACCTATTTCCTTTGGTCATGGCATGCAAGTTGTTGATCGCTAACATGTCATGGTTTGTGCTACATAGTATAATTCTCACTTGTTATATTCATACAACATGCCATGTTTTCCATATATATATATACATATCTGTGCTTTTAGATCTTTCACATTTTCTCCCTTGTAACATTTTAGTTTTTGGTCACCAAGTGCTATGGTAGATGTGTAGGGAAAGAAGTGTTGCAAATTCTTCTGCTTAGCTGAATTTATTTACCTTAGTATCTGATTGTGCTGTTGTTTTTTTTTCCACATTTAGGCGTTCTACAGCAGAATTATCTGTTAAGAACATAAGCTTTTGTTTCAATTCCAAAGTAACTGAAGAGTTCTTTCTAATTTCTCACATGCAGCATCTTTTGATCAAATTCGCAAGCATTTGTGGTGCAACTGTAACCAAGTTTTGGAGGCCAAATGTTACCCATGTCATTGCTGCCACAGATGAGAAGGGTGCATGCAGCAGGACACTTAAAGTTCTCAAGGCAATTTTGCATGGAACATGGATCCTTAAGACTGAATGTGAGTTTTCCCTCCTCTTGCATAGCCCTGTTAAATTTTAATTTTCTTGTTATTATCTGTTTATTATTTTGTTGAGGAGTGGATGACAAATATAAATGCTTTTGTCTCACCTATAACTGCATTTTTATAGGTGTTTTACTATTGTGCTAAGTGGTTGGTTAACCAGTTAATCAATGGGTTAAACTCATCATAGCTTGGGTTGTGAGCTTGCAGGGATAAAAGCATGCATGGAAGCTATGCATCCTGTGGATGAAGAGCCTTATGAAGTTAGTCTAGACAACCATGGCTGTTGTGACGGCCCCAAAGCTGGCAGACTCAGGGCCCTGGAAAATGTAAGTTCCGACTCCCTCTGGACTGTTAACTTGGTTGCAACCCAAACTAGGGTAATTTTGCCATGGATAGGTATTGTGCTTCTTTTTGTAGCAATAATGATAAGATTGCGCTTTTGCGATGGGAGGGCAACTGGGCGGCGCATAACTTGATTGAGCTCTGCTGCAGGTTCCAAAGCTGTTTGATGGCTTAAATTTCTACTTCATGGGGGACTTCATACCAGCTTATAGGGAAGATCTACTGGATTTGGTGATTACTGCAGGAGGTGGTGTTGTTGAGAGCAAGCAAAAGTTGGCTTCACTTGCTCATGCAGCAACATTTGTGGTCTATAACAACGATCCCATGCAAGTAGTGCAAGGGTGCATGTTTGAAGAGGATGGTTCTTCTTCTTCTTCTTCATCTGCATTGCAGAGACTGGAAGCAGCAGCAAAAGAGTTGAGTGATGAACTTGGGTCTCAGCCTCAGGTCATTGCCCACACATGGCTTCTGGAATCAATTGCTGCTTCCAAGTTGCAGCCTTTTGGTAAATAAATGCTAACAGTAACAAACAGATTTGCCTGTGCCCCTGGGATGTCTTAGTTTTCAGATGCAAGATGGTCATGTAAACTTAATAGGATTCCCACGAATTTCACTTGAAAGAGAGTTTTAGTTTTACTCTGGTTTTTTTTTATCATAAAAATCTATAATTATTACCCTTTGGTTGTATTTTAGATAGAAATTTATTGCATGGATATGAATAATAATAATTTATGAATTGGAGTGTAAATGAATCGATAGAGTTCTGAACAAGTTTAATTTGAGTTTTTTTTAATAAACTAGTTGAGTTGGAATAAAAATTTGTTTAGTTTATTTATGTTTAGAATAAGCTTGTCTATGTTCATGAATTAGTTTGTTTATAATTTATTTAAAATTTATTTATTTATTCATTTGATAAGAGTGTGTATGGATAAATATATAATAGATATTTTGTGGTTTATTTTGTTTTTTTTTCTTGTTTTGAAGTCTTATGTTCATGAATGCTTGTATTTTTGTTTATGAACAAATTTATTTCTTATTTATGAACAAGTTTAATTTTTTTGTTCATAAATGAATTTGATATTTTTTTTGTTCTTGAATAAATTTAAATTTGACTGATTTTTTTGCTCTTGAATAAATTAAGTTCGAATGTTTTCAAAAGTAAATGGGCCGAATTTAAAAAAAGTTATGCTCAACTTAGTTCAGCTAATTCATACTATTATTTATAAATCATGTACACAAATTTTATATTAAGTTTGTCTTAAATTCGAATTGTAGAGGTGTAATATGTAGGTTTGAAAAGAAAAAATTGATTACAAATTGTTTAGAATAGCCTATGGTAATAATTTTCTCAAATGTTTTAATTATTAAAATTTAAAAGATAATATCTTATTTGGATTCACTTGACTTTTGAGTTTTTTTTTCTTTCCTTGTAATAATATATGTATATGCTAAGTGCAATAAGTAAATGGTTAAGAATTATATAATAGTTAATATAAATTTATTTTAAATTTAAAGATAAAATAGTATAAAATACAACCACCCTCTAAAATAGAATAAAAAACAACTCCCAAAAGATAAGATAAAATTGAAATGGTCATCTTGTGCTTGTGTCGGTCAACAAACAAATTAAAAGAAGTTTTTGGAATGCAGTGCAAGTGGTAAATTTTTTAAATTTTCTTGAGAGTGGTGATTTTAATTTTTAGTAGAGATAAAAATGTCTTATTTAATGAGAATTGATTGTGTGTTCATTTGAAAGTGTATAGACTTGTAATCGCATTCGATTTATTTGGAGATTGAATTAATGAAAAAGATCGATTTCTTATAGAATTAGGCGAGCGAAGTCTAGACAGTTGGGTTATTAAAAAAAAAAAAACTAAATTAAAGACTCAGAATTAATCTTTTATTCGTGTCAAACAATCTTATATATATTACTAGATGTGAGTTCCCCTCCCCACCATTTTCACCCACTTCCCCCTTCCTTAGTAGAGGCCAGCCTCCCCCAATTATCCCAACATACATGCACGCATGCATTTAATTTTATATTTTTTTAAATATTATTATCCAAATAAATTATTAATTCTAGTTTATTCAGTTAAAGTTATAATTATTTTAATAATTATAATTATAATCATAATTAATAATTTATTTAATTTTTTAATCGTAATAGAATTTATATATATTTTATATTTTTTTAACTGTATTTGTTAGATAAGAGTGTAACTAAATTGATTAAATTACTCAAATTGAACAGATCATTTTTTTTTAAATCGAATAAAATCGATTGAATAGATGTTCAAATAAAACAGATTGAATAATCAAAAAAATTGAAAATATCAAATTATTTATATTGTCCGATACTAATATAGTCTAGCCAATAACATAATTAAAATCTCCTTCCAATTAGACCGCCTATTTTGTCTTCCTCTCCAATTAAATCACGTCAAGCTCTTTTGAATAATTTAATGGATTCGATTATACTCTTATTTGATAGACATAGTTAAAAAGAGATAAAATATGTATAAATTCTATTAAGATTAAAAAGATAAATAAATTATTAATTATGGTTATAATTATAATTATTAAAGTAATTGTAAGTTTAATAACAAACTAGAAATAATAATTTATTTAAATAATATTTTAAAAAATATAATTTGGGAGGAGGGAGAGAGCCGCATTGGGCGATGGTGGACGCGAGCAGGAGATGAATCCTGATTAAAGATATACTACGAGACTATTCATTAATTTATGATGGTTGGTTGCTCCGTTTGTAGTACATTTGTAATTATTAATTATCATAAAAAAGAAAAATTTTGAAGTAAAGAGGTTTGCAGGTGGGCCCCAAAATTTGTAACGGTCACAAAAGCCCTACACGGCGCTACAGCTTACAGAATCCCATCCCAAGTTTGTTCTTTTTTTGATCCTTCTCTTTCCCCCCTTACTACTTTCTCTCTCCCAAGGCGCAATCCAATCCAAACGCCAGATGAACATCTCTTAACTGCCACACGCATTCTTCATCCTCCGCCTCCACTGCAGTCTTTTCTTCAACTAGAAATGGGGTGTTTTCTTGCGTGTTTTGGGTCTTCGAAACATCGGAAACGCCGGAATCGGAAGAAGGTCCTTCCTTTTAAGCTCCATCACTTGCTATAAGTTTCCCATTTTTATTTGCATCCATGTAATTGGTATGAATGATCAGAGAGAGAGAGAGAGAAAGAACAACTGGAAGCGTAAAGAAAATCTTGAACCCTTGTGGGTTTCTGTTTCTGTTTCTGTTTTGTTGTCTTTTCGCTTGGAGTTGCGCTTTTTAGGTCCCGAAATTTCGAAATTAAGACGTCAATTTGGTTCCCTCTAATTTTCTTTTTTCACGAATTGTTTTCTTAGCATCGCAACAGAGCTTTCAACTGCTTTACGATATGTTGCATTCAACTTCGTTGTTGTTGTTGTTGTTCTTTTTTTTTTTATTATTATTTTAGTTTTGGCAGATACATGGAAGCTGTAAACCTCTTAAATCTACTGTCTCCGGGGAGCAAGGCACCTCTGAAAAATCCGTGGACCTGATTTCAGATGTTCTGTAAGGAATTAAATTTCTTGTTTCTCTCGAGTTCTTGATTTTTGTTTAATCTTTATGAAAATAAAAGGAAATTGCCTGGTTACTTTTTTGATAGTGGAGATAAGCTTGAAGAGCAATTGAGCTTTAGTACCAGAAAGAAAGTCACTTTTGATACAAATGTGAGGACGTATGAGCCTGTTTCAGTCAGAGAAAGTGCTGACCTTTTACCGGAAAGCGATAAGGATATCAACAAGGAAAAGGAGGAATGTTCAGGAGAATCAGACTTTTCTCCTTCTCTATCTGGAGGTGATTCTACCAGTTCAAGCATTGGATCTTCTGCCCTGAGTCATCGGTATCAGAACTGGGCAGGCAATGATGATGAAGCAGAGGAATTTGATAACGAGGATAATGATTTGGGTGACGGAGATGGTGATGATGCAGAAGAAGAAGAGTACCCCGATTATGGTGAGGATGATGATGATGATGATGATGATGGCAGAATTGTAGGTAAAGAAGAAGTCTGGTCTGAGTCGATTCCAGCCATGCCAATGGAGTCAAGCACTGAAATTTCTCCAGCAAGAGCGTTTACCGAGGAGGTGAAAGGCCATCTGACAATGAGTAGTTTAGCTGAGCCAGAAGTGGGAACGATTGGGTCAAAGAGTAATGCTCGAGATAGGAGTGTTTATGTTCATCCTGTGCTTAACCCGGTTGAGAACCTCACTCAATGGAAGGCTGTGAAATCAAAAGGGGAACCGCCTTTGAAGCATCAGAAGGAGAATTTCACAGTGGAACAAGAAGCACCCCGTTTATCATTTAGCTCCGAGCAAACTTTGAAGCAAGCATCATTCAGTTTCAAGTCCAAATTGGATCCATCCAAGAACCAAAACCCAGAAATGGCTGTTGATGCCAGTCTTTCAAATTGGTTGGCCTCTTCTGAAACCACTCCCACCAAGCAGGCTATCCCCCTTGGACTTGAAACCATTACATCTGAGAGAAGCATGTCCCAGGGATCAAATTCAGTCATGACCTTAGAAGATAGACCAATTTTAGGTGCATTGACAATGGAGGAGCTCAAACAGTTTTCTGCATCATCCTCGCCAAGAAGGTCGCCTAGTAGGAGCCCTGATGAGATGCCGATTATAGGTATTGTTGGGACATACTGGAGTCACAGAGAGCCCAAGGATTCTCATTCACTCACTTCATATAGAGGCATCCCAAACACAACCAGCAAATATCGAGAGGTATTCATTAAGTAAAATTTCCTTGTCATGTCTGCTATAGGATGATGTGTATAAATAAGGTGGTAACTGTTTGCAGGATAAGACAGTTAATTGGCACTCTACCCCATTTGAGACGAGGCTGGAGAGAGCTTTAAACAGAAATGCTTCTGAAGCATAATCTACATATATTTCCTGTGCTTTTTGTGCATGGACTTGAAGTGGTATTGCAGGTTTTTACTCCTTTTTTGGTTGTTTTTTTTTTTTTTTTTGGTGGGAGGATGATCTATTTCCAACAGAATTCATTTGTTCCTATTTGTGGTATTGCAGGTTTTTACTCCTTTTTCGGTTGTTTTTATTTTTTTATTTTATTTTTTTTGGTGGGAGGATGATCTATTTCCAACAGAATTCATTTGTTCCTATTTGTTATTCTGTTTTTGAATTGATATGTGGTTCTGTACAAAATTTTGTTTGTTGTAATGTCTTGTTTGATTCAGTGATCAATAAATTGAATCTTCCTATGAACTATGACCCTTTCTATGTGGATATGCTAATTATGTGTTGATATAAAACACTTAGTCGGTTAAACACACACTAAGAGTGTGTTTGATTGCACACATTTTCCATAGAAAATGTGTAATGATTACACATTTTCTATGGAAAGCAATCAAACACTCTTAATTTTTCTATGGAAAAATGTGCAAGGTACAAGTATTTAAAGCTTTTTTCCATAGAATTCATTTTCCAAGGGGGTGGGATAGATTTTGTTTTCTAGCCAATATTACCTAGAATTAAATTCTAGGTAATGCAATCAAACACACATTAACAGTATTCATTTTCTAGTTCCAATAAGATTCATTTGTTCTTATCTGTTATATACTGTTTTTAGGTTGATATATGATTGTTCCAAAATTTCGTTTATTGTAATGCCTTCTTTGATTTGGCGGTCAATGAATTGAATCTTTTGAAAACCCTGTCTATGCAAACATGCAAATCATGACTATCCGGTGTTCAATTTCCTACTATTTGACCATTACTACTTCTCTTCCTATACGTAAAAAGTTTTTAGTGCAAACAGACTTGAATGGCTTTTGAAGATCAATATATTTTTTCTTAACGTATTAACTATTGTTTCTAATTGGGATATCTTGGTAATTTTGAAAAATGATAGGAATTATATGTTATATAGACATATTTGTAGCAAACCATGAAACAAATAAAAAATGGTCAAACAGTTGGGTTAGATAATATCTCTATAAAAGTATAGAAATGCATAGGGGAAGAAGGTATTTTGTAGTTAGCAAAATTATTCACAGTAATCTTTAAATCAGAAAGAATGCTGGATGAAGGGGAGAAAGAGCACTCTAGTTCTGCTTACAAGAACAAAAAGAGATATTTGAAGTTGTAGGAATTATAAAGAGGTTACGCTAATGAACATACTATATAAAATTTTGGGAGGGGTGATTGAGCAAATGTGTTCATTTTTAGGAAGAGAAACCAAGGCCTTTGAAAATCAATTTGGTTTTATGCCTAATATGTCAATTTGGTTTTATGCCTCATATGTCAACAACGAAAACCATCTATTTCCAGGGGCATTGGATAGAGGTATTGAGAGAGAAACAAAAAGATTCACATATGGATTTTTAGACTTGAAAAACATTCAAAAAAAATTTGCAGAGTTTTAGAGAATAAATAAGTTCGTGCTGCTTGTATAAGTTCTTAAAAATTTGCATTATAGAGCAAAAATGTGTGTTAAAATTTGTGGAGGAGATATTAAAGCTTTTTCAGTTATGATGCATGTTTTCTCCACAAAGCACACTTTGTCACGTACATTTTGAGCATGAAAAAGCAGGGCATGAAAATAATGGGCAAAAAGAACAAACCATATTACATTTCTCGTATTTGTCAAATGTATAAACTGCAAACAGCTTCCATTTCGCTCACTGCTAACATGTAGCAAAATCTTGTACTGCCCTATACATAATCACTTTTAAAGCCCCATAGGAATTATAGAAACAACCAAATAGAAGTGATAGAAGTTGAAAAGAGAACTGTGATTCTGTGAAGTTGAGAGTTATGGACCCCAAGAGGATGACTAGCAATCTACCCCACATTGTTTAAGGATTGGACCTGTTTGCTTAGGCAAGAAAGGATCAATCCGAACCCAAACCAATGAGAAGATTGAAGCTAGAAGTATTGACCAAAGCACAACAATTGTAGGAGTCCTGTTCTGCCTTCCCATCAGGCCCTTGAGGAAAGGATAGAGATGGACAATGACCCAAAAGGCGAAGAACAGCTTCCCAAACAAAGGGCCCCAAGAGCCATATCCATTGTTGATGGCATCAGATATTCCAGCTACAACACCAACCATGTTCAAGATTATTAGGGTGGTTGGGGGGATGAGCAGGGTGGTCCACTTGAATAGATAGAGTTCTCCAAACTCTGCATCATCAGCTGCTTTTGATGTCACTGTGAAGTTGGTGTCAACTCCAGCAAGGACCTTGAGGAGACCTTGGAAGACAGCAAAAAGATGTGCTGAGACACCACCAATAACCCAGAATTGTTCGTTTCTCCACCAGTCCTCAATGCTAACTCCACTCCACCTAAGCTCAAGCACACCTGTCACTATGATGGAGAGGAAAAGAGCCAAGAACCATACGCTAGCTAGGTTGGTCAGCTGCACATAAACATGCAATCTAGTGAGAAACAATTCTATGTCAAATAGCCTAATGGCATAATAGACCACCGGCATTAGAAGAAGGGTGTCTTCTTCTACTTGCTCCAACTTATTCTAATTTGATTTTTTTTTTTTCCAGTTCCATCTTGCAGGAAAAGGCAAGTTAGAGAAACATGAGTTACTTACGGTGGGGATGATGAATTTCCCGGTTAGAAGGCAGACAGCAGGGATTGTGCAGTATGCAAGTAAAGGAATGGAAGTGAAAGGGTAGACAATGGTGTTAATGTAAGCAAGCCTCTCAAGCCATTTTAACTTGCCCCCATAAGCATACCAAAGTGGGCAGTGACGGCTAAGGAAAATCTCAACA
The DNA here is from genome assembly GCA_036245055.1 of Diospyros kaki. Classification (NCBI taxonomy): domain Eukaryota; kingdom Viridiplantae; phylum Streptophyta; class Magnoliopsida; order Ericales; family Ebenaceae; genus Diospyros; species Diospyros kaki. The sequence goes on from BSEG01000002.1 coordinate 26,325,706, forward strand.
GAACCAAGAGCCCATCGCAGAACTTGGTGCAACCGATCTGACAGATTGATTGGAGCTGATCCCTTGAAAGCTGGTCTCTTTGGCATGCAGTATACTGATTTCCACCCTCTGCAGTGCATCTTAAATCCTGTTAAAATATCCTCTGTGACTGATCCGTATATCCATCCAATCTGTCAGCCAAATAAATCAAGCATATAAATTCAAACAGATTTAGAATACCATAAGCTAAGTATATGGAGGAGAAGCTCGGTAGAGTTACTCACCTCTTTACCCCATTCAGTTTTTTCTTCATAGCCACAGCTAATGACATGAATAGCTTCTTTGATGAGTGAAGTACTGTTAGTCCCTTCGGGAAGGCCACCGTCTTCCATCAGAGTCGAGGCAATGAAAACTGGCGACTGCCCAAACCTTTTTTCAAAGTTCTTCTGAGACATGAGTGACGATTTTTCTAACTCTTCGTAACCTTCAAGCCCTTCCTCAATCTCTTCAAGATCAAATACGGGTCCCGATGACTTCCTGGAGTAGTTCTTGCCCATCATTTTCTTCTTGTTCTTGCTGTACAGGCCTCCAAGTCCAAGCAGCCCTTTCAGGCTTTTCTTCTTTGACTTGGACTTCCTTGAGCCACCACAGCAACAACAGCACCATGAAGGCCAGCAGTCACACGTCATCTTTTGGCGCTTCTCTGACACTGGTGGATCATAACCGTATAATGCCTGCCGGTTGAAAACAGTTCCCGTGCCAACATACACCGGTCCTTGGATCCCATCCAGGCCTCTCATGTTGATCTACAGCCACAAGGACCATAAGCATCAGCATTGGACTTCAAAGCTTAGCAGAGGAAATGAAAATTGTAGAACAAGTGACAACTTACATCAAAAAACACAACATTGCGATTAGCATATCTGTCGTGAAGATCAATGCCATCGAACCTCTGTGGGAACTGGACATAGCAGAGCTTCTTTCCAAGCTGGGGATCCATCAGAAAGCACATGGCTTCTCTCATAGCCTTGCTGTTGTTGATGTAGTGATCACAATCCAGGTTCAACATGAAGGGTGCATTGGTAAGAACCGCTGACACTCGAACCTGTAAGTATATATAGTCAGTGTTTAATTTGCCCTCACATTGACAGAAACGATTGATTGATCATGCTTTTCTAATCAGGGAAACTCACCAAAGAGTTCATGGCACCGGCTTTCTTGTGGTGCTGATAGCCGGGCCGCTTTTCTCGAGAAACGTACACAAGCTTTGGTAATTCCTTGCCTTCCACATCAAGTGCCCCTTCACTTCCTAGGTAAACCTGAATCATTCCAGGGTGATCACGGGTGTTGTTTCCAGGCCATGGAGTCCCATCTTGCATCACCCATCCTTCTTCTGGTTTCTTCAGAGCCTTCGCAACTAATGCGTTAATCCTCACTTTGAACTCTTCGTACTCTCTCTGCAACAAAGTAGCAAATTAAAGCCATTAATTGTTGCTCAAATTAACATTTCAAAGGGAAGTATTAATTAGGGAATTCGAGAAGTAGAAAGACAGAGAGAGAGGGAGATTATTGCTCACTTTCATGGCTCTTCGATCCTTCACAAAGGTGGGCTGCACCTTATCCTTCAAGTAATCGATCTTCTCCGAGAAGTAGAATTCCGGAGCCCTAGGCTCAATCCCGTACTTCTTGCAGAACGGCACCCACCGCCTCGCGAACTCAGCGGTCTCCGATAGCGAATCGAACAGCAGCATCGAAGCGCCGTCGTCGGAGACGTAGCAGCTCACCTTCTCGACCGGATAATCCACGGACAGGATGGAGAGAACCGTGTTTGCGGTGATGATCGGCGGCTCCTTCAGAGGATCGACTGTGCTGACAAAGACGTCAACGGGAGAAAGCCGGTTGGGCTCGCCGTCGCGCTCGAAGCGGAGAGTGAGGCGGTCGAGGTAGGTTTCGCGGTTGATGGGGGCCCATTTAGGGAACTGGTCGAGAATCCATGAGAAGCCGAACCAGATCTCGCAGATGACGGAGATGAGCCAGAGAGGGAAGGCATCGTAAGCCGGAGTTAAGATACGGAAATGGAAGAAGAAGGCGAGGATGATGAGCCGGAGAACGATGATTATCCGGTACGGGCTGATTAGGCTCGACGCGATCGGAACCTTTCGCCAGAGCGGCTGCCGAGCCTCCGCCAAACTGCAAGCATGTTCAGCAGAGGACCCATAATATAGGGTATAACTTGAGTTGCATATTTATATGTATATATAGCATTAACAATCACTTGACGCCTAAGGGCACCGGCACTTCGTACAACAACACAACACGAAACATGAATTATCTCTATACAACACAATACAATACGTACAGGTATTCGTCTTCTTCGGGTGGATCATTCCCGCCGTCGTCTTTAGTGACCAGGCCCCTCTTCTCTTGCCTGGTTTTCCACTTCTCCACTCTCTCTTTCCATTCAGCATTCGTGTAGCTCTCCTTCTGCTCGCCCTCCAATTCCTTCCCGGCAACTTGGTAACCCACCAAAACATCAGTTAGCTTCAGCTTCAGCCCATTCACTACTTAAACCAAAAACTACAAAAATCCCCAAAGAAAGAATACCCAAAAATTACCACTTCCTGCCGTCGATCCGGGGAAATTGTTATGCCATTTCTGGTGACTGTAATCCCCATTGTCCTGCAGAAAGTCACTTCCTTGCTTCAGATTTTTCCTTCTTCAGAAAGTTATTTAGTTTATATACGCAGCTTCTAGCTATATATGCTGCTTGTCTCAGCTGATGCATATATATAAGAAGTCTGTTGGGTTAGTTAACGAGGATAAGTACTTGATTTAGAGATATTACCGAGTGATTAGCAGCATGGTGCCAATCTGGGGGATGCTCTTGATGCTTGATCTGGAATTCATCATCAAAGTCATCGTGGTCATCACCTTCTTCGTCATCCCCGGAAACTCTAGGGCAACCTGCATGCATGATGTTAAAGAGCTGCTTGTATCTGCGTCTGCACATATGTATAATTAAAGCGATTGATGATGAGGAGAGTACTTGCTTCTTTGCTTAGTTACGTACCCTTGTGACGCTTGTAGCGAGTGTTGCACTGGGGACAGCATTGGCTTCCTTCACTTCTTTCGTACTCGTAGCAAGGCCGGCAAACCGGAAACCCACAAACATGACAGGCCACAAATAGCTCGCCGTTCTCCTTGAATCCGATCTCGTCATCGCAAACCCGGCATGTCTTTGCGACAGCCGACTGGCCATGATGAGTCGGTGTCCGGGGCTGCAGAAGAGCTCAACACATTATCCAAACAAGCCCTCTCATGATCAGACAACAAGATATCAGAATTAGAAGAAAGGTGACAATTTTTAATTGGGTACCTCGTCGGCGCCGTTGGGAGTGTGGAGTTCGCTGCGGCCATGGGAACCTCCTGTGTAGAAGCCTGCCATGGTGTTTGATGTCATGGCAAAGCGAAACAAGAGGAGGAAGACAGAGGAGAGAGAGATTGTGAGGCGGGATGGAGGAGTGGAAAGATGGATTTTAATGAAGGGTGGAAGGAATTAAGAAAGAGAGAGAGAGAGAGAGAGAGAGAGAGAGAAGATTGTTTGTACCAACTGATGGTTGAGGGGTCGTAGGTTTGATTGGAAGAGAAGTTAAGGAGATGGTTTGGTTTGGTGGGGAGAAGCAAGGAACTGTTTGTTTGTTGCTTCTGCCACTCTCTGGAGGCAGACCATCAGGAGGCAGACCATCAGGTGCCCCCATACCATACCCAATGCATATAGGAAGAGAGAAAGCAATAACAGCTTCCTTCCAACCAAAGGCTGATGCCCAACACTTAGCCTGCAAAAACCTCCAGTTTCCGCCTCTGCCTTGCGTCCCAATCATGTCTTCATATGTACTGATCAGCAGCCAACACTCATATATGCATTACAGGGTCTTATATTCATATGCATTAGAGGTTCTTTTACAATCACAATTGTTTGGGAAGGAAGTTCAATGGACCCCTCTTATGCTTGCGCGATTTCTATACTCAATTTAAAATAAAAATAATAAAAAAATTAATAATACAAGAGGGAGGGGGAGGGGGAGGGGGAGGGAGGGATTAAGAATGATAAACCCCTCCCAACAATGACCGTGACTTCCCATCTCTCTGATAGCTCTCCAAATTAATAATCAATGTAGGCTTATGATCCCTAGAAATGGCTGTTGGCTGTTGTAGCTTTATTTGTGTCTCAACTTTGCTCTTCTTGCTGCCTTCATCAAAGTCGCAAACTAGGGTGTAACCCCAATGGTAACAAATCATCATCAGTGAAACCAGGGGTCAAAACCCTATTTTGTGCCTTTTCAACTCCTAATGATATTGCCCTCCCATCCCTTGTTTTTCTCCATTCAAGTTTGGTATCTATCAAGTTCATCAATCAAGCTTTTATGTGTTTTTCTTTTCATAACCAAAAAATAAAATGGATTGTTATTTTCATATTGTTTATACACAAATTATTTTCAAATAAAAATGGAGCGAAAGCTATAATTTGTGTAGCCCCACCCCACGTAGATGTTGTGAACTTCTGGAAACTGTTGAGTCTATATTGTGAATGTTTTGATGTTGATTGCCTGATGCCAAAACAAAACTTTAATGTCCTCTTATGTCTTGTTAAGATTATTATTTGTTTTATATATGAGGTTGCCTTGAATATTTTTTTAAGGTCAGTGAACCTTGATAGATTTATCTTTTAATATAATTTATTTATCAATGTTCTCATATGTGTTATGTAACACCTCGCCTCACTCGGGTGAATTATTATAGGAAATTCTTGGGGATTTTTTTTTTCATGATTATCATGTACGATGTATCAAGAACAATCTTTTACATGACGATCCAACGACCAATCTCACATGCACACATAGGGCGGCACCTGCGGTGAATCCAAGAACAATCTTCACATACAGATAAAATCCCGGTAACCCTAGTCTTGCCCGTTTAACTAACAAGATCCATAGTCTTAAACTAAACGAGTCATAATTTTATGTAGCGGAAAGAAATAACATAACAATATCGTGGCCTACCACGGGGTTCATACATAGTGTTTCCACAACATGATATGTATTACAACGTTACAAAATGATAATAACACGATGGCGCATATATCAAAATATATACTATCGCCTCAAAATGATATAACAACTATCACACTAAACCTCGTTGGCCCTCAATTGGCCACTTTTTTGCCCTTGCAGTAGTTTCTGGTTGGAATGTTGAAAGTTCCAAGGGCATAACCCAGATTAGATGATAAAATATCTAAGTGATGGCATGATACAGTTTACTAAATGCATGAATAACACACGAACATGACATTTACAGATAACGACAACATGCAACACATCTAACTTGAGAAATCTCTCTGGCATACTCAACATCCAGTAAAAATCCATTCCACACACTATTAGGGTTGACCTTGTCGCGACATACTTAATCCCTGAGTGCCCATCCATGTCACCCGATCACTGGGATTAACCTTACCCTATTCTTAAGAAGACCCCATCTCGATAACAACGACACAAAATCAATATCTCGATGATATGAGAAAACACATACCATGCACCGACTCTTTCATAAGTAAAACAGTTGATACACTATTCCACATGATCAATATGCATACGATGCCACAAGTACTTAAGTAAAACGCCTATGTGATGTATCCCAAGTTTTGGATGGTATAACCACTCACTAGAACTAGTCCAAACACATGCAATCCTAAGCTCGGGAAGGTAGAACCACTTATTTGAACCCATTACACACACACACACCAAAACACTTTCAAGACATAGGTAAGACTGGAATCAAACCATTCACCTTAATTTCGAAAAAACTAATTTTTGCCTCAAAAATTGTGTCACACCTTGAAAATCATGCAATCCTTCCTTCTAACAGTCAAATCATCTCCTAATTACCATTGTATCTATAGAAATTAACATTTCTATTTCTCCCACATTTTTCTCTATTTTTCATATTTTTCTCTATTTTTCCATAAATTCCTTTCCTTAGAAACTCCAAAATAATTATCTATCATACATTTTCCCCAAATCTTTTTCCATGAATATTCCTAAAATATTTTTTTGAAAATTACAAAAATAATTTCGAAGGAAAAAAGTACCTCACGCTCCACCCCCAGCCTCGTCGAGTGAAGCCCATGCACAGTCTTCTTCTCCGATTGTCTTCTCTGATGACATCTAGCTCCAATGACTTCCAATGGCCAAAGCAACTATAGGGGCTTGAAGTACTCAATGAGGCGACTTTGATGGACCCCTTAGATGGTTGGAACAGTCGTCAGAAGGCCCTCAAAAGCTCAGTTGTAGGTGCGGCTCTGGCGAAGCCTGATTTTTCGGCCAAGTCATTGAAAACCCTCTAAACTTATACTAAACTCTCCCAAATTCTCCAAAAATGCTCCCTAGCACTCAAAGAACAAAATCCCTCTAACCTTATTGCTCAATTCAAGCTAAAACATGGTTGATTTCCTTCGATTTTTGAATGAAACCCTCGGCCTCAAGAACCTTATTTATACCCAATTTCCACTAGATTTTCGACCATACATAAGTTTTCCTACACCCTAAGCCTCGAATATGATCATTACAAGTCACGAATTGAGCTAAATGGTGATGAAATGCCCTCAAAATTTTTGGCCACTTTCTGATTTTCTTTAAAAATTTATTCTTGTCAATACACCATCGATATCAGCCAATGGCTATGTTCATTCGAACTATCATGGCCTGGAGAGCATCCTGGTACCCTTTGCAAGTCCCGATAATGGTTGCCGCAAAGTTGGCTAGTGATTTGCAGATTTCACACCTGATTTTTCATTAATTGCACTTTCACCCCTCAACTTTTGATATTTCATGTTTCTGCCCCTATCTCTCAAACCCTGGACTTTCCACTTATTCCATTAGACCCCACAAGTTTAGGATGTGTCACTACACCCTTGAAAGTCTAGAAAAAAACCCTTATTTTGACCACCCTCTGTCAATTTTTAGATTCTGCACTTTAGCTCGAATGCTCATAATCGCGTAGTTTCAATCTCAAACCTTCGCGAATCCCTTGATTTTGTCAAATCCTGCTTATTTGGGAAATTTTACCTTCCTTAACCTACTTCGACATGGACTCTTGCCTTTTGTTCATGTTTTGAATATTACACATTGGCCTGAAACTTTGATAAATTTTAATTTTGACCCCATAATTTTTAAAAATACATTTGATATTAAATACTGGGTATTACATGTTATATTTGTTCTTGTCATATGTTTTATTGATATTTAGCTTAATATGTTTCTCCTTAGGGTTATCTTAGAAGATAATGCATGAGTGTTGTGTTTTGCTCATGATATGCTAAGTATTTTTATGTGGCATGATTACTTAGAGTTTAAGAGTAATGTGTCCTATATTTAATATCTAAAGTTTAAATGAGTGATTATACACTCAAGCATGGTTCTTAAGTTTGATTTGTCTTATTCCTTGGGATGTGTTATATCCTCTTATGTATCATAAGCTTGTTGAGGTTTTGTTGATAACCTTACAATGCTTTTCTTATGCTTAGGGCATGTTCTATTTCTTATCTTCCAGTATGCCTAGCATATTTATAAGTTGCTCTAGGATTTTAAGGGATATTCCAAGTATCTTAATGCATTAGTGTCATGGATATTTGTCATATATCTTCATGACACTTAGAGTAAGCTTGAGGTTGAAAAATATCTAAGTACTCTATGTGTGAAAACATTACTCAAGTCTAAATGCAGTGTGCTTTAATTGATGCTTTAGTATCAATTATCTTTGATCTTGAGTATATGCTTAGGCAGTGATTCAAAATTCTAATTCATAGAGATTATCATTACCTATATGATATTTGATATCAGTTGGTTGAATGTTGGGTGTACCCCCGTCGCTAAATATTAAATTTTTAATTTATTATTTTTTCTTTTTTAGCCACTAGTGTACCCCTGTTGACAAATATTAAATTTTTAATTTTTTTTCTCTTTTAGCAACGGGTATAACCCCCGTCGCTAAATTTTGTCTCTAAATTTTTAAATTTATTAAGAATATTAAAAATTATTTAGTGACAAAATTTTCATCGCTATCCATCATTAATTATTGATAGAATTATTCTGTCACTAAATTTCGTCACTAAAAACTATTTTTCTTGTAGTGATTTCCACCCATCATTAGTGTAATACCCTAAGAGCCCAGAGAAGGGTAATACATATCGAGGATAAGTAAGGAAGGAAGCAACACTAGCTGGATACCTTTTGGGCTAAATGTAGGCAAAGAACTCCCGGGTTAAGCGTGCTTGAACTGGGAAAGCTCAAGGATGGATGACCCCCTGGGAAGTTCGCGTAAACCTATTAGGGTAAGTTGTTCCGGTCCTTCCTATTGCTCGATGCGGGATGTTACAATTAGGGTAAGTTTTCATACTTTAAAAAATCTCAAACACTAATATACAATACAATAAGTCAAGATGACTTACATAATCACAACTAATAACAAATCATTAATTCTCTTAACCATATGATTTGTTATTAATATCACATTCAATGCATTGTTCAACTAACAATCACCCATTTGTTTATTATATGCATCTTATGCTTTATGACATGTGACTGACTCACCATCATTTTGTTAGCGTAATTAGTATTTTATAATAAGGGTAGTTTAATCTTTTTTTATAATAAGGCTAGTTTAGTCTTTTCTTTTGTTTATTGTTGTATTTATTCTCTTTGTGTTTTATTATTTTAACCTTAACTTTGGTGGCTCAATGATAATCTTTGTTTTTCTTCTTTTAGTTTGATTTATACATTGAAATCACTTTGATTTAGATTATTCATGTGGTATCAGAGCCGTTGGATCACACCATCAACATTTGGCAGATCTCAAGCGTTGGATCTCCATCATTGTCATCGTCGACTGCTCCCCATTGTCCAAACGCCCACCCCTTTACTATAGATGTAGTTTGCCCTCTGCAATGTTATCACTTTTTTTTTTCTTCTATTCAACCGTTGACCCCACCATCACAAGCCACTACCAACAGCCTTCGCCTCAGCAACCTTTCGTTCATTTTTTCGTGACCACCAGCCTTCTTCATCGACTACAATCAGTTGCCTTTGCTCTGTTCGGTATTAGCCTCGTCGTTGCACGTTAGCTGACGATCTCCTGCCTTGCTGTCGCATGTCGGCCGACAATCTCTTCTTCCTCCTCCTCTTCTTGGATATCCTCAACGTATTCATAAGTCCACTCAGTTACTTGATTTTTCTTTTTCTTGTTATTTGGATTCCTTTCATTGTTTATTAACTTCTATTCACAAACTTTCTGAACCCTCCTCCTATAAAGAAGCTATTCTAGATCCTCTCTGGCAGTAGGCTATGGCTAATGAACTTTCTACTCCACATAAAGAGAAACTTGGGACTTGGTTCCATTGTCTCCTAGTAAACACGTTATTGGTTCTCATTGGGTTTATAAGATCAAAACCAAATCTGATGGTTCGATTGAACATTACAAGGCTAGATTGGTTGCTAAGGGGTTTACTTAGCAGTATGGTCTGGATTATGAGGAGACCTTTGCTCTTGTTACCAAGATAACCACTATTTGTACACTTATTGTAGTTGCCTTTGTTCGTTAGTGGGGTCTCTCTCAGTTGGATGTTAAAAATGCCTTCTTGAATGAGAATCTTCAAGAGGATGTTTATATGGTTCCTCCTAATACTTATCATCATCTTGGCTATGTTTGCAAACTCAAGAAAGCACTTTATGGTCTCAAACAGACACCTTGTGCCTGGTTTGAGAGGTTTTCCACTGTTATTGTCTCTCTTAGGTTTACACCTAGTCATCATCACTCTGTTTTGTTCTTTCGATGTACTTTGGCTGGACGCATTTTGCTTTTATTATATATGTTGATGACATGCTTATTACTGGTGATAATGGTGATGGTATTGTTGCTTTGAAGTTTGAATTGGCTTGACATTTTGAAATGAATGACTTAAGTTCTTTATCTTATTTCTTGGGGATCGAAGTTTCTTCTTCTCCTAGAGGTTATATTCTCTCTCAATCTAAGTATACTACTGAGCATGCTCGTCTTGCTAATACAAAAATTGCTGACACTCTTCTTAAGGCCAATGCTTTATATTTACCTTTTGATGGTGTACTCTTGACTGATCCCACTTTGTATCACATTATTGTTGGATGTCTAGTTTATCTCACCATTACATGTCCTAGTTTTTCTTATGTTATCCACATTGTTAGTCAGTTTGTTTCAGCTCCTAATATAGTTCACTAGGCAGTTGTTGTTCATATTTTGCACTATCGTTGCGGTACTTGCTTTTAGAGTCTTTTGTTCCCATTGACCTCATTTTAGAGCTTCGTGCATACTTTGATGCTGATTGGGCCAGTAACCCCATTGATCATAAGTCCACTATTGGCTTTTGTATATTGTTGGGTGATTTTCTTATCTCTTGAAAAAGTAAAAAATAGACTGTTGTTTCTCATGCTTCTATTAAGGCAGAGTATCATGCTATGGCATCTACTACCATTGAGATTTTGTGGTTGCGTTGATTACTTGCAGACATGGGTGTTCCTATTTCTTCTCTAACCCCTATGTATTGTTATAATAAAAGTGTTATTCAAATCTCTCACAACTTTGTGTTCCATGAGCACACAAAGCATATTAAGATTAACTATCATCTTATTCGCCACCATCTACAACATGACACTATTTCCTTACCTTTTGTGTTTTCATTGTTGCAACTTGCTGACTTCTTTACGAAGTCTCATCCGATTCTTTTTTTTTCTTACTTAACAAACTCTCGCTATTTTTTGTTGTAGCATCGTGAGTTTGATGGGGGATATTAGCATAATTAGTATTTTATAATAAGGGTAGTTTAGTCTTTTCTTATAATAAGGGTAGTTTAGTCTTTTGTTTTGTTTATTGTTGTATATATTCTCTTTGTGTTCTATTATTTTAACCCTAACTTTGGTGGCTCAAAGATACTCTTTGTTCTTCTTATCTTAGTTTGATTTATACATTGGAATCACTTTGATTTAGATTATTCACACTTTTATCATTAATATCTCATATTGCTAGTCCATTCTTGATTAATTAAAGTCCCCATTTAAGGAATCTAAGGGATAGGAACAATTTAAGTATTCTTGTACTAAATAATCTTATCCACACATTTTTTACAACTTGAGAATGATATATCTAACAAGAAATTTAGGGAGTCATTTATAATATTATGGAGAGATATGAATGAAGATATTGTGTCATTTATAAATTATAATATGCAAGAGTACATTAAAATGTTTTTTTAGATGTTATCTAAATCTAATATTAGGGTATATTACTAACATCTTCGAGTCACAACAAGTCAAATGAATGCGTCATGAAACAAAATAATTTTTATAATATCATGCAGTACGTAGTAAGAAGAAAACACAAAAAAAAAAAAAATTAAAAAACATGATTACTACTTTTTTTTTCATTTATCAGGTAAATCACACCAAAAGATGTTAAAAAAAAACCACTTTGCAATAGAGATGGCAAACGGGCCGGCCCGGCCTGCCACCAAGTGGCCAGCGGGCCGGGCCAAATCGGCCTGCTTAAAAACGGGCCAGCAGATTGCTGGCCCTAGCCCGGCCTTACACGAGCCCGCGGGCCAAAAGGGCCAGCCCAGCCCGCCCAGAGGGCGAGGGCAAGGGCGAGATAGAGGGCGAACAAGGGCGAGAGAGAGGGGCGCGGGCTAGGGCGAGACGAGGGCGAGGGCGAGGGCGAGGGCGAGGGCGAGACAGAGAGTGAGGGCAAGGGCGAGACAGAGGGTGAGGGCGAGGGCGAGATAGAGGGCGAGAGGCGAGGCTGAGAGCGAGGGGCGCGGGCGACAGAGGGCTGTTTTGTGGTTGGGGGAGGGGGGTGTGTGGCCCATTAGCAGGCCAAGCGGGCCGGGCCAAATAAGCCCGGCCTTAAATGGGCCAACAAAATGCTGGCCCGGGCCCCAACGGGCCAGCCCGTCGGGCCAAGCCCATTTTGCCATCTCTACTTTGCAATATGCATTGCTAATAAGGTTGTTGGCTCAAGTAATAAGGTAACCCAAGAAGGGTTGGTGAATTCGGTTTCTTAAAAGTATATATATATATATATATATATATTTCATATGGTAGTTAGATTATGTATGTATTGAGTAAAATACAAAAGCGAAATTGTTAAGTATAGACAAACAAGAATTCAAATTGAGAAAATGGTGAAATGAGCTTCACAAAATATTGTAGGATTAAAGTATGTAGTAAAGATGAATAAAAAGAAAATAGTTAAACAAGAAGACACAATATTTATAGTGGTTTTGTAACTTGTTTACGTGCACTAAACTCATCATCAAGGATTTTTAAATCCACTAGCAAAGTGTTTTTTGATGAAGCAAACACTATCCTCTATACAATCACTTTTCAGTGATCTTATGCTTTTTACGCAGGCTTAAGCACTAACCTTCTTTGTGTTTTTTCATAAATTCAAGCACTAACCTTTACAATGCTTTTTAAAAGGTTGAAATAATAACCCACATACAATGCTTTTTAAAGACTGAAGTAATAACCTTACAAGATGAAAAATGAAGTACTAGAGAAGTAAACTCTCAATAGTAGAGGTCCTCAGAAAATAAGTTCAATACAGATGGAAGGATACTCTAGATTTTCTCATAGAGAAAAGAAAATAAGATTGAAGAACACTCTTTGTGGATGAGAAGGATAAGAATCACTAAGGCTTTTGTTCTTTTTTATCTCTTTTCTTGCTTCTCATCAATCTTTTCATGCAATTGATGTGGATATATATATATATATATATATATATAAGCTTTCAATACTTTAGGTTGTAAACATAGCCTACTTTCGGATGATCATAGAGAAAATTTTCTGTTTTTGCAAATAAAACATATTAGAATATGTAATCTCCAAGAAATTAAAGGTATATTAAATGGAAATACATTAGAGATTTAATCTGAGAGCATTAAATGTTATTTTAGACTACATTAAATGTGACTCAACAACTATAAATTTCAAAATCTTAAGTTTCATGGGTTGTACTACTAGAGTATTATTCAATATTAGTCGAATAATATCTACTATTAGTTGAGTACAAAGTATAGTTAGTAGAGTACATACTTAGACCTCTTTTGAATCAAAGCACATTAGTCAAGTATGTCTCTTTATTAGTCAATTACATTTTGAATAGGTCTATGTTATAAATGAAGTTGACTAATATATTGAATTAGTTGAGTACTCTTTTAGTAGTTCAAACAAGAGTATAAACCTAAGAATCAAGTAATAATTCATATTAGTCGAGTACAAAATGAAAAGTGCTCTATTTCTTAATAAGAAGTCAACTTCTTTCAATAATTAGTCAAGTAATACTTTGATAGCACAAACTAGGAGTCGACTAATATAATACATTAATTGAGTACACTTTGATTGCCTCTTAGTTTTTCACATATTTCTCAAGTAATTTGAAGTATTACTTTACCTTTTTCCTGATACTTTATAATCTTAATTTATTAATGAAATTACTCCAGTAGTAAACTTTGATACTCAATTAGGTTTTTAACCTTTTTGATTTCATGGCAACTAAAATACTCAAGTAATACACCTAAATACCTGAGTAATACATTGCCTTTATAACGTTTGTCTTGGAATTTGCCTGAATTACTTGAGTAATATATTTTTGTTTGGGTAAATACTTGAGTAAGATTTTAACATATATTTGAACCTTTTTTAGGCTCCTCAAGTAATATAAGGGTATTACTCGATTATCACTTCCTTCAACCTTTTAAGCCTTAAGATTTAATAAGATTACTCGAGTAATGATACCTAATACTTAAGGAATGAGTTAAAAGATCAAGCTTAATCTATGTTTTACTCAATCGAGACATATTCAAATTCTTAGGATTTTATTTCAAATCATTCACGTGTTTCCTAAAAGATGTTCTAACACTATCTAGTTCAATTTTACTTTTAAGCTTATGAATACTTGGAATAAACCTAGAGTAACCTTTGAGAGTTCATTTAAAAAACCATGTTAGGTGAAGAATCAAAATCAATCTAATGAGGAGTTGTGCAATTGATTCAATTAGAAACATATATATATATATATATACTTTATTTTCATTACTATTAAAAAAAATGTTGAAATCCTACTTTTAACAACAAAGGAGTTTGAAACACTTAGGAAGGAATAACATACATTTTTATTTATATATTAAAAAAATAAAAGGAAACACAAAGGAAACCTTATTCAAATATAAGATCTCTCTCTCTCTCTCTCTCTCTATATATATATATATAAATCTATCTTAGCTAGCACATAAATTTATTTATTTCTCTTTTTTTTTCTTCCAACTTAGATCCTTAGAATGTATTAGGTGGAGCATTACTTGAAAAGTCTAAACAAATAAATATATGTTTTTTAATAACTTAGTAAGTTGGTCATTAGTGTATACATATATTTATACTTATATACTTGTCATGGTGTGGAAAAGCTAATAGTGAATAACATTTTTTATTCTTATTTTCAAGGTTATTGGTCACCCCATCATATATTTTGTTTATAAAATATATTATGACCAGAGATAAGAAAATCTTCAAATTTTCATAAATATCAAGACAATTTTAATGTTGCAAAATATAAACTTGAAAAGTCATTTCTGATTAAATAATTACATAAATAGCAAAACATAACTTTCAATGATAGAAACATAATAACAGCTTATGAGAAACATTGTTTCTATTTACAGAGACTTACCTCTCTTCTAGAACCTATACATGTGTTTAGGTGACCAAATAGGATAGACCACCTGCCTGCCTTCTTTAATTTTTCTTCTTCTTTCTTTCCTTTTTCTTTTTTTAATTGTAAACCAATTCTATCTATATCGTATTAAATGCACCCTCCCATTTGTGTTTTATAAGATAAAGAAAAGCACAGTGTATTTGAGCAGTGCCTTAGTCACCTTTTATCCTTTATATCATAATTGCAATTGCACTTGAACTGTATCTTTCATGCTACCACGTACATATATCTATATATTTAAATAATTTCTTCTTCAGGGATTATATATTCTCTCTAGTAACAGGGCGGATGCAGGCAGGTGGGATGGGTTGGGCTGGCAGATGGGATGGACTGGGCTGGGCAAAATTGAATGTGGGCTGGACTAAATTAAGGTTGGACTATTACTAAAAAATTAACAAATTTACATCACAAAAATTTTCTTATGAGCTGTCCTGAGCTTCAGCTCAGGGCAGCTCACTATTGTATCCGCCCCTGCTAGTAAGTCTTGAGATGGGCAAGATTTCTTTTGTTGGGGCTCATTGACAACATGGAGATAGATGTTTGACTCTAAATCTGGGGTTTATGGGAAGAAAAATGGATATCATTGGAACATCTTTTGATGCTAATTAATCTCAGTATAACCATAACAGTGAGTTGCTGCTGTGTCCATATAAGAATGGGAAAGCTTAAAGTTCAGGTCATTCAATATTCCCAGAAATGCTCTGCACTTGACAAAGATCATCCTGTAACAAAGATACTGTCCTTCCAGTTTTGAGTAAGACAAACAAAACTTGTCATTCACATTCAACATCCTTAGGAAAAACGAAAGCATACCTATTTGCTAACCGTGTAAAATACTACTCTGGGACACACACAAGTTCGATTCATTTCTCCACTTGAAATTCTACTTAATTAATCCTTGTTCATAATGACAATTCAACTAGAAGAAATAAGCAAATCTGGACATCAGGGTTCCAAAGCTCTTTAATGGGGTTCAGCTTATGGCTATGCTACTCAGAGAGCCAGATTTTTTCAAGTATCAGTATTCTCCTATCGGACACTTAGATGAATTATTCATCTGCTTTTGCGCGCTTTGAGGGTTGGGAACTAGCCGCACCAGCATTTGCCTCGAGTTCCTCAGAATCTTCACTTTCAGGCACCTTTTGTTTTTCTCCCAACTTCCTAGAAACTTGGATCGATGCTGTGGTGACATCAGCTCTGGCATTTTGATTCTCTCTTTCATCCAACTGTGGGGTTCCTGAGTCATTTTTGGAAGGGGAGCCCGGGATTGCATGCGCCGTGTTGCAACAAGGGTTTTCCAGGACTTCTGATGAGGTCTTAAGATTGTCGCCTGCTTTGTATTGCTTCTCAAACATCATCTGGAGGTACTTCCCTTGCTCTTCTATTCGCAGCTGTAAATTTCTTTGAATCTGCAGCAATGATGTTCAATATTTATCAACAATAGATGATGATTACAGCAAACCATATTCCACACAGTAAGCAGTGGAATTTGAACGGTAAGTCTATGGTATTTTAGGTAAGTCCAAATGATTATTTATTTGTTTATTATTTTGCCGGGTAAAAAGTCTAAAATCATTTTCTGCTCAGCTTGAACAACTGGTGCTTTAGGCATGCAACAAAATGATACAACCAGGCGGTAGCATTTAAATAGAGAACAATAAAAAATTCAGAAGTTCCATTTCTGGTAAACTGTGACGAGGATGAAAATTGAGTAATAAAACAAAATGAAACCCATGAGCAAAAAAAAAAAAAAAATTAAAAAATGAAACCCATTTTGAGAAACAAATCCATACCTCTAACTGCTCATGGAGGCGCTTCTGGACTTCCATCTGTAAGCGTAATGCTTCAGTGATATCAATACTCCTGCTCACACAAAAGCTAGAACTCAGAATAATGGCAATCCAGCAACTGATATGTAAGGTACAACATAAAAATTTATCTAGAAGCCAATCATCAAGAGTGAGAAGCAACAGCACATTAAAAAGGAGCAATTTTTCCAAGATCATACAAACAAAATTGCAAAATAATACAGATACATATGGTTCCACATCGGTACAAGTCAAACAGAGTACCAGTATTTCTTGTATGTTCCCAATCTAAAGCCATTTTTGCAATTTAGACTTAATTATTTCTAGTATGAAAGGAGTAAACAAACAGTCAACTCAACAAGTGAAACAGTTGAACTTGTGGTAAAAGAAAGATTTAGCTAGAAGGCTCATCATCCTCGCTGACTTGGCTATGGGTTAGCTGGGGTAAACCTCTAAGCATCAAATTTTCATTTCAAATGCAGGAGCGAGATGAAAAATATTCATAATATTGATATTTCAAGACTTGAGAGAATATGATAATCACTTATCTTTTTCCCATCTTCATGCAAAATATTCATAATATTGATATTTCAAGACTTGAGATAATATGATAATCATTTTTCTTCCCTCCCTCCCTCTTTTGTGCTAAATGATTCAAATATGATAAATCATTTAGTACCAGGATTACACAGAAATTCATCATGAAATTATTGATATAACTTAAAAATACCAACGACAACAGAAATTACAAATTTTTAGGCATATGACATCAAGATGGACCGCCTAACTAGTAAAAGTTGCAGACCATGCACACGTTTGCATCCACGGAAAATTGTATGCTACCACAAAATATTTTCATTCTAGATTGACATGTACTGATTACTACTTAGATAAAAGCATGTTAAAAGTTAATATGAAAGTAAAAATAAGTGAAGTATTTGAAACACAAAAGAACCACAACAAACATTCAACAAGCAAATGCTTTCAGAGACTTGAAAGCAATCTCTTATTGTAAAAGAAGAAATGGATGTTTTGCATTATTAATATGTAAAGATTCCTCCAAGCCAACCAACATACGTTTTTAAGTCCAGAGATGTCAATTCGTCAATAGGAGTCAACTTTTTCTCTGAGGATCCTGCAAAGCAAAATAGAGACGAGATTTATAAGCTACTACTTCATTCTTACACTGTCACATAATAGACAAGCTTTTTAAGCTGCTAGCAATATTCTTAAACTTCCCATATTAAGGGCCCCTAACAGTAGGATGCAGTACAATGAAGCAAAGAAAGACACCCCCCCCCCCCAAAAAAAAAAAAAAAAAAAAGAAGAAAAAGAAAAGATTCAGAGATCAAAATTTGAAACCCAAAAAGGAAATAGCAATCATCTGTGTGGGAGGCAAGGACTTGAGTGCACTAGAAATGAATACCAATAATATAGACCATGATCAACAGAAATACAACATAACAAATTATTTTCTCTTCTTTTCTTCTCTTTTTGATTAGTATAAGAAGTTAGCTTATTAGAATCTACATCACAGAGCAACTTCCAGAAATAGAAAGTTAACTGTGATAAAAAAGAAGAAGAATCGCAAAAACTTTTTTTCAGCCAATTGGCAGCTCTAGAAACTGGAAGTGAACCAAAAAGGTCATGGATATTATAAACAGGCACTTATACAGTTAATAATTCAAAGGCAATAGAGTTTGAAGATTGAACACCTTATAGCTGCAAAAAGGAACTAACAGAGAGGTAGACAGAGGATAGGGATATAAAGTTTTTCACATAAGAAACCAGTAACAGACAAAAGAAGTAGTTTAAACAACCTTGACCAACGTCATAGCTGAAGCATGCAAAAATTGATCATTTATTCCAAATTTACTCTTCTGAAAAGCGAAGGTATTATACTTCTATTCTGTTCTATTCTGTTTTAGGCTGGACTTGATGATTCATTCAGATCATGCTGTGCTCTCTAAAGAAGCACACAACATCTTAATTGAGGTTGTACACAACTCATTGAAGAAAAGGAATTGCAGGTGCACAGAACAAGGCTGATAGAACATAACTAAGTACACAAAGAAGAGTATCAGGAGGATGTTCTTATTTACCTTCTCTTGACTCTGGTCTATATCTTGCTGTTCTATATTTCTGTACTCAGAAAAAAATATATCTTGTGATTGAAACAAGCAAAACAAGAAGCCCAAATCTATGGAAAATTAACATTAAGATAAAAAAAATAAAGGCACCTACCTGCAGGTGGCTCTTCACATGGTAGATTGTCAAACTTTCAACTTTCATTAGCTTCAATACGCCCTTAGGAGTAGCTTCTGTAATTCAGATGAACAGGTTAGTACAAATGCTTGCTGATATAGACATGTGCCAAATGAGGCTAAGAAGGGTAAAGGTGAGAAAAGCTACACACTTTCACTACCACCAAGCTTATTGACTGCTTCAACAAAGGCCTCATGAAGTTCCGGAGTCCAACGCATGCGTGGTTTGGTTGGTGGACCACTTGCTGAGGATGTGGAGTTAGGAGCAGCACAAGACTCACCAGATGAAGCTGGAATCTGCTGTAGTGCTTGAGGATGTGGTGCTGAAAAACTTGTTAATGGTTTTTCCAGATGATATGCCATCTATGGTGGCAAGAAGGAAAAGTTAAGAACTTGAAAAATAAGGAACTCAAAAGGAAGTAAGAAAGTGAAATGATCTCTTAACAATCTTGTGTTCATGGTAGGAAGGCACTGACCTTTGGTCCTGGGCATTCAACATTGCTATCAGCAAAAATTTCGTTCCAGTTAGATGTCAAGGAATCATCATCATTAATTAGCTGGTCTGCCCAGTCCTGCCAGTTATTCCGTTTACTAGGGTCTTCGGCTGGCATTCTACTGCCAACACTGTTGCTGTTACCTGTCTGACTATTCTGAATAGGACTATTTACATGATAGTCCAAGAAATCTGGAAGGGGATCTGTACACCAGGAATCATTGTTGCTAGGTGCTGTAGATTGGAGCATCCTAGAATCACAAAGATTTAGCGGCATTGATGCCCCACCATTTAATGACTGAGAAATAAAAGGAGACTTTCCCAAATGCTTTTCAGAAGGTCCAATGGAAGAAAAATGAAGACTGTTTGAGAATCCTGGTGTAGATGAAAACATTGGACCAACAACCCCACTGTTGGAGGGTAAAGAAGTATGAAGAGACAAAGGGCTTTTATTAAGTTCACTCTCCATAGAAACCTGTTGGGGGTTGGGCAACTTTTGACATTTCTCTTCCAACCCAGGGGGAAGAACGGGCAAGGATGATGATAGAGCTCCAGAAGCTCCAATATTGCTCAATTGTCCTGCACTTGATCTCTGAATAGATAAAGCAGGGCGTGCTTCCATTTTTTCCACACTTTGGCCAATCAGCACATGTATTCAGTCAACCAGGCTTACACTATGACGGTAATACTTCAAAGCTACAGCATGAAGAAAGGTAAATCAAAGTACCGCTTCTTCAAAGATTGGGGGACAAAAAAAAAGTGATACAGGAGGAAAAAATTGAAATACGAACACAAAAAGACTTTCATTGGAATTATAAATAAAAATTATCTCCAAGAGTACCAAAGGCATAGGATTTTACGGTGTGGATTACTGTGCTTTGAGGCATTTTAAAGCTTTGGATCAATTTAGCTAAGACCGAGATAGATAATCGCAAAGGAAGAGGAAAGGGGTGGCTAATCCTAAAAGGGGTGGATTCTTCCTTGGGGTTGTCCTTCAAAGCTAAGGATGTTGAGAATGTATTCAAGAGACTTGAGAAGAGGTTCACCTATTAAATGAGGCCCACCTCTCTAAGTAGGGGTATATTATCAAATTGCACCTTCTCAATTCTCCCTACATATGTCACCTCTCTATTTTTTCTTTTGCCTAAGAATATGTCACCTCTCTGTTTACCAACATATGTCTGTGGCTAACAGTATTTGAGAAGTTTCAGATGGCTTTCCTGTAGGGTACAGGAGAAGTTTAAATTCCATTCACTTTAATTTGCAGAGGTTTTAATTGGTTGTTTCAGGGGTAGCCTTGCAATTTGGAGGCTTTAACTTTTCAATAAAGCCCTCCTGGTTAACTGGTTTTGGAGGTGTTCTATGGACAGTGATGGCCCTTGGGAGAAGGTCATTACTCATAATTATAGTTTTCAGCTGGTTGTGTGGTTACAAGTAGTATTACACTATTACGGTCCTTAGATCTTTGTTGAAAAAGGACCTCCATTGTGCCCTTTACTAAGCTCCAACCTCCCTACCACCACTCTTCCTCTTTCTCTCTTAGGAGACTCCTGTAGCTCTCCCCGTGTTTCCAGAGATCCTATGCCATGCTTGGTGCCTATCATGATTCCTGAAGGTGTTTCTCTGTCTGCTCACTTCCAACCAATCTACTCTATTTATGTCCTAAAATAAACCCTCAGAGCTTAATGAAATTGAAATTTGAAGCATTAGCAGATGAAAACATAGTGTTCCACATAAGGCAGATAATCATTACAAGGACATGGTTGTAAACTTTACCTAACTTGTGTGGGACCTTTGCTACTCCATTATGAGTATGACAAAATGGACTCGCATTATACGGCACTTTCTGACAGTGAAAGGATACAATAGATTGCACAAGAATTTTCATGGAACATCTACAACAATATAGCACTGATTACATTGCCAATAAAGTAGAAAACAAGGGTCCATTTGATATTTAATCAAAAATAAATCCTAATTGCTCCAACTACAATAGCCTAATTGCTTATTTATTTTTGAAAGACCTTCAAGTTTAAATTAGTGTGTCAAACAATTTTTGGTACTCATCTTATCTTGTAACATAAATCGGCCTCAGTTTTTATTAGAAAAGAACACCAATGTCTATCCACAAAGAACCATACTTTAATTATTGATATGAACTTTATTAGAACTGAAATTGAACAAAATCCAAATACTGAAGGCAGATATGAGCACATGATTTACGCAAGAAAAATATGAACTCTTACTATAGACACAGTTAGTATGACTACAACATAACTAAGATAATAGACTATTGTACTACAAACTCACAATTCTTCCATTGTCTCCTTAAATAATAGAAGTCACTCTGAAGAAGCTGCAGGCAATTTGCAATGTACATGTCTTAAAAAATCATCAATTGGTGCCTTCTTCATAGCTTTACAGTTTAACTACTTTTTCTTCAACTAGCTAATCCTTAATATATTGCAAGAGTTTTCTAAAGAACTCTTTATTACTGCAGAAAGAAGAGGGAAATATTCCAAATTTCCAAAATTCCCCCAATTTGGGAAACACCAAAACTATCATTACCAAAACCCATCTGCACCTTGGAACTACTTTAACCAAGTGAGTCAGCATGTGACCCTCATGGCCACATTCATACATATGTCGTGTCATGTCATATTTCCAATTTCTGGATTCTCCCTGCAGGTACTAAACAAAGTGAAACTTTTGGCAAATGAAGCTGTCCTAGTTAAATCAAATTTAAATAGGAGGAAGATTAGTGATGACAACAACTGCAAGCATTGCCGTGAAGAAGCATAGACTATTTTACATTGCCAAAAGGGTTTTCTTTTTGCTGGCTCCTATAGGGGGAGAGTTCCATTTCATGTAATAAGGTCTGCTCAGGATTTTCCTATGTGAGAAATGGATATGTTAGAAAAAAAAAAAAAAGAACTCCATTCATGATTGATATTTGAACATATCAAAGCTATGGCAGCCTTTGAAGGCAATGTAATTTGCCAGGGACTCGGGGACTATTTGATATTCAGTTGGAAGGTGATTTTATCCTGCTGATTAAAGCTAATAAGGGTTAGGACTATAATCTTCCTAAAACATTAAAAACCTTATAGGTTTTTGTTTGATTCCCTTGAAATCAAATGACTACTTTTCTAACTAAAGCATCTAGTGAGTTTGATTCTCAGTAAACACATATAAAGCAACTTCCTTCTAAGTATCTTTCTGCTGCTGAGGCTTCCAGAAATTGGCACCTTTTGACCATTCCCATCACAAGTAAATCAAAAGCTAAAAAATAAAAAAACTCAAGAATTATGGTTTCAGGAGCATCTCAGTGCTCCAAACCATCAATGAACATCTACAGCGATCATTCTAACACACTAATAAACTCAAAAGATAGCAAAGCACCAAAATTTCAGCTCCCAAATTCAATGATTGCATAAGCGCCAAATACTTATTCATAATAACACATCAATTGTCATCAACATGCACACAGATACAAGAGTGAGAAAAGGGTTACCTAATGCACTGGTAAGCCAAACAAGGATAACCCGACGTGGGTTTTTGAGATTAAGAGTAACAAAAGACGTGCAACCCAAATTCTGCTGTCGACAAAGCAAAGCAAAATCAAACCCAATCGCGTGATGGGTGTCCAAAATTCTCACCGAGAACCAAAGAAAGCTCAGAGCACGAGAACCGAAAACTGGGAAGGCTCCGAATCGAACCAAAAATTGGATGATTTCGGGGCTGATCTCTTGCGGCAAACTTGAGCAGTATAAGGATGTGAATGATGCTCAATTACAATCATACGGACATAATATTTTTCTACACGCACGGCTGGGCTTTCAGGGTTCTTCCGTCACCGGAGCAGGGAACGGCGAGGAGAGGCGGGTCTCAGCCTGCAAAATGGGTCGGGGCCACCATTTAGCCATGCGGCCGTCATATGCTTGGGTGACTGTCACATGTGTGGTGTCATTTCTCTCTCATTTTTTTTATGGGAATGGGATAATTAAACAAATGCACTTAAATTTTGTTACATTATTCGCCTTTTATTAAATTTACACTTTCATCATCATTTAATACCCTAAACCCTTTAAATCTTAAATTCTAAATAAGCTATTTGTCTCTCTTAAGTTATCACTCGACACCATTTTTCTTCACTTAAAAGACTAAGTTCGATAATTTTATTTTTAATTAAATTTAATAATAAAATTGTACGTAATTATTTAATATTAATTAAGATATCATGATTATTTTATTTTTCTTGTATGTAAATATAGTTTCTGTTGTTAAAAAATAATATAAAATAGAGTTTTTAAAAAAAATAAATTAAATAATTCAAATTATAAATTTTAAGAGAATTTAATAAATTTTAGAGAATCTTGGACTAGCATATAATGTGTTAGCTGATGTGTGGACGTGATCGGAAGATAAGAAGATTGTGTCAAGTGCCTAGCTAGGGTTAAAATATCTCGAAATTGTATGATTATTATTTATAAAAAATATTAATTGAACACTCATGAGTGATATTTAGTATAATATTTTTATATTAATATATTATAATATGTATTTAATTAATATAAATATACAATATATTAACACAAAAATGTCAAAATGTTAAAATAGCATTTTCGTATTATTTAATATAATATTAGTTGTGTATTTTTCTTTTAATTGCGTGTTCGTATTATGAGTGAACATTTTTTTTGTCTTTTATGGTCAAACATTTATGTAATTTTTAAAAATTTTATGTGGACATGTGTCATGCAACCGAGGGTATTAGGATTAGGCTTTGATTAGTAGGGTAGTGAGTTGATTAATTAAGCTTAGGTTTAACTATTTTAGGAGCTTTTAAGTTGTAGAGATTTAAATGTTAAATAAAGGATTTTGATGGCTTGTTTAGTTAACCATAACTTCCTTGAGATAATTTAATTCTTTTAGGGGCAAAAAGGGTATTTTGCCTCACCCACCAAATGTGCCACAAAAAGTATAAATTACCATTGCAGTGGAAGAGGAGTCAGCGGCATGGAGGAATCTATGCTCTTGTATAAATAAATAAATAAATAAATATTAAATCGTCTAAACTTAATAACTAAACAGCGGATCGCAATGACGATTCTTAGATTTGCATTCCAATTTCTTCCTAATGTTACTCAATTTAATTATCATTTGAACCTTAATTTGACTCTCCGCTTTGTATTAATAAGTTTTACAAATAATCATTATAAATTAATGTAAATTCAAAATAATTTTATTTAAATTTATAATAATTTGGTTCAAAATTAATAATAATTTATAATAGTGATTAAATGTATTGATAATTTTAAATAGAGCTATTATGAATTTATGTATGTCTAGTTTAATTTGTGAGAATTATTTATTATTTTTTTATTATATTAAATTTATTTATAAGCCAATCCTAGAGTGACACATTATCCCTATATTTTGAAAAAGTGTCATGTGTCACAAACACTTTGGTTGTTGAAGGAATAGCCCCTAAATAGTTTGGGAATCAATGTCTAGCTACCATCCAATACCATACTTAGAAGTCACATCATATAATATAAGGAGTCTCAACAAAAATCACACTAGAGCTGTTCAATGTCAACCTATATAGACACTAACTTACATGAGAGGTAAGGGGCTAGCAACACTAATCTATTGGTTACTCTATTTTTTTACTCGGTTTTTGATATACTGAACCATTGGAGCATACTTCGGGAGACAAAAGCCCGATGTTTGCAAGAGTCTCACATGTGATATTCTGATTTATTGTATTCTGATTTATTGGGAAAGTGTCAGTATCACCAATATTTTGGTTTTTAAATTAATGATTGATGTGTGATTTATATATAATTAATTTGGACAAGCGTATTCTAGTCAAACATACATATAGTGATGAAAAGAATATCGATCCCACGAGTATTAGATCATAATATCAAAATAATTTCAATTAGTCTAAGTTGAACTAATTAATTAATCAGATAAATAAAAAAAATAAAAAACTAAATTTTTTGTGAGAAAAATTAATTAATGAATGCACTAGAGTTTAGATTTCATTTAATTTGAGTTATGTAATTATCTATTCAATTCAATTCAAAAACAAAAATATCCTTACATTATTTTATAATTATTTACATGTGATGATGGATTTCTCTCAATTAATTAATAAGCTTTCTTATGTTATATTAATCATTTATTAATTCAATTTCACTGTTAGATTTCTGAACAGATATCAACGAAATAAATAAGAATTAAGTTCTTTAAAAATCTCTAATTTCGGAAGAGGATTTGATTCACTAAACTTCTTCAATTTTCACACATGAACTAATCATCTTTTGATCTTATAGTCAATCATGTAATTTATATTACTTATAGATCTAATTTATAACAATCTTTTAATTAGTCATGCATAAATCATTAAAAGATGGTCAATCTTTTAAAGTATTAAGCACAATAATATAAATTTCTCATATAAATAATAATTAAGTTTTGAATGAAGAGGAGGGAATGTTCCTTACCCAGATCTAAAACAAATCTGCGTCACAAGATTCAATTGTTGCTAATGGGACGCCCCTGTGCATGAGACGTGCGTGAGGCGTCCCTCCAATTTTCTCCTTCAGTGCATCGTCCCCAGCAGCCTCTTCTCTTCAATTTCGTCCCTTGCAGTGTCCGCCGCACTCAATCCTCCAATCTCCTCCTCTCAATCTAATATAATAATATATATATATATATATATATATATCTATATATATGGAGGATGTCCACGGCCGCCCCAGCTTGAGTCCGAATCCAATTTAAACTTCGATTATAAGCTTTATAATATAATAATATATACATATATCTTCCACGCGCCCAGCCTCACGTCTCCAATTCAACTACCATTTCAACTTTATAATATAGTATAATTTATAATATACAATATAATATAATATAAAATAATATTAATTTTGAAATAATTTTATAAATTAATTTATAATATATTTTTTTCTTCCTTTTGGGCCAAAATGTTCGAATTCAATCAATTTCTTGGATTCTTATAAAAAAGATTAAAATAATATAAAATTCATATAAATATACATTTTAAGTAGGAATAATAAAAAAAGATTAAGATAAAAATATGTAAATAATTAAGTCCTATCAAATACCCCCACACTTAACCTTTTGCTTGCCCTCAAGTAAAGCAAAGAAGAAATTAAGAAAATTAAATATTTCATTCTCATGCTAGGCCAAAATCATGGAATCCAATAACATATCAACACATAATTAGTTACAAAATTGGTTATCATCCATATTATTATATCAACTCTAAATTCAAAAGTATTAATTGAAAGAATTATTCATGCAAAATCATCATTTTTGATGCTATGCATACTTCAAAATTAATTCATGAAACATTGCAACTAATACAATTAAATCATACAATAGTTTTTTTGCAATCAATTCTCTCCACTACTACAAATATAAGGAGTAACAGAGATGTTTTTTTTTTTTTGAATCAATATTTCTTAAGCATTATTTGGCTTTTGACGTGAATGTCAATATTTTGTGATGAAGACACCTAGTTACTTCTATAAATAATTACTTAGAATGCATTTACATACTCATATTTTGAATTATCGTTTGACGTGAAGGATGATATAAGAGCACACTGTGAACCCCCAGTTATTACTAAGCAGCTCAAAACATAGGAATAGATAAATAGCAATAACAAATTTTTTTTTTTTTGCTCTTTATTTTTTTTCCATCATTCCATTTTACTTCAACTCTGCAACTCTGTTTAGGCCTAGTTTCAAGAAATAATCACAATATTATTCTCATATAATCAATCATGCATAATCACAAAATTCCATGAATTTTATCAAGAAGCATATATTTCAACAATCATGATAATCTGGCATAATCAATTCATTTTCCTTAACACTGTTAAACCTAGAATCAATAATCAAATAGAACAATTCTCAATCTTGAGTTAACTATACATTGAGCCAAAGTTAATATAAAAAACATGAAATCGGCCTAAACATGAAAATAAAACATTTTTCATTCATGCATATTATATATTTTTTTTTTCAAGCAATAAAAAAGAAAATTAATAATTATTGAATTTTTCACCCCCACACTTAAATTAAACATTGGGGACCCAATGTTTAAAAATAAGAAAAGAGAAAAAGAAAAGCAATACTCCCCTGATGTAGGCCTTCTTGAAATGCTTGAAAATTGTTGGGCTTATTCTTTTAAAGAAGAGAGGCATGATTTCTAGATTCAACAAGTCCTAAAAAGAAGAAAGATACAAAAAAATAAAAAAAAATAAAATAAAAAATAAGAAATCAATCCAAGAATATTCCAAAAATTAAAAGAAATAAAATAAAAAAATTATAATAAAGAATATTTCAAATGGGTTGTCTCCCATTAAGCGATTCTTTATAGTCATTAAGTTGACTAAGTTTCTGTTCTCAAGGAGGCTTAAATTCAGCCAACTTTTTCTTCTTTGCCATTATTTCCTTCAATACTTTGTCATAATTGGGTATTAGAGAAATAACATCAAACAAAGGGATGTTAATATAAAAATTTTTAAATCTCTTTAAAAATTGAGTAGCTTGTTGAATCAAATTAGCTGTAAGAAATATTTTTGAAAAAGGAAGAGGGTTTTCAAAAGATTTTAAATTAAGAATAGAAGAACTTCTTTTTTTCTTCATTGATAACCCATGGTCTTCTTTTTTAATTTCAAGATCTTGTTTTTCTTCCTCTTTTGTATGCTCTTCATTTTTTCTTTCTCATTCAAGTTTTTTTTTCACTTTGCAAAGTGACAGCTCGTACTTGTTCCCTTGAATTCTCCTCAGCACTCCTCCTTGTGACTTTTCCAAAATTGTTTGAATAAGTTGTCCAATTTGAGTTTTCATGCTTTGAAGTCTTGCCTCGTACCATTGATAAATTTTTCCACCAGGTCCTCCAAATTTGATTTTTCGTCTTGTGGATTTTGATGTTGTTGCTGAAAGCTGGGAGGTGCTTGTTGTTGATCATTACTCCAAAAAAATTTAGAATGGCTCCACCATTCAGGATTATAAGTGTCAGAGTAAGAATTGAAATCGAACCTATTGTCACAATAAGAAATAAAATCAAGTTGTTCAGAGAAAAAATAAAAAAAAAATTCCTAATTGACAATCTACACTAATGTGTTCTCCTTGCCCACAAAGCTCATAAGAAAGAAAATAAGGAGAAACACTTATTATTGAAAACCTCAAATTTTATAAATTCTATTTGACGTACCTATTTGAATAGATAAGACAGTAATAGGATCAAAGTTATAAATGTCAACTCCCTTTATATTTGCTCTCTCATTGCCCCATTGATAATCGTTGGCTGCCATCTCTTGAAAAAGTTAAGAATTAAAAATTAAAAATAAAAAATTTCATAAAAGGTAAAGAAAAATAAAAATAATAGTGAATAAATTAAATAAAGAAAAATTTTAATCCGAAAAGAAAACCTATAAAGAAAAAGAAAAGAAGTAAAAATTAAAAATTAAAGTTGGAAAAAAAATAAAATTAATATATTTAAACTCCGAAAGTAAAATATATATATGTTCAATCTAAGGCTAACTTATGTAGTTTTGATATGCAATAAACTAGTCTCCAGCAATAGCGCCAAAAACTTGATGTCTGATTTATACACAATTAGTTCGGACAAATGTACCCTAGTCAAATATGCATATAGTGATAAAAAGAGTGTGGATCCCACGAGGATTAGATCACAATGCCCAAACAATTTTAATTAGTCTAAGTTGAATTAATAATTAATCAGATAAATAAAAAAAAAAATAAAAAACTGAATTCTTTGTGAGAAAAATTAATTAATGAATGCACTAAGATTTAGATTTCGTTTAATCCGGATTATGTAATTATCTATTCAATCCGATTCAAAATCAAAAATACCCTTACAGTATTTTATAATTATTTACATATAATGGTAAATTTTTCTCAATTAATTAATAAGTTTTCTCAAGTCATATTAATCCTTTATTAATTCAATTTCACTGTCGAATTTTTAAACAGATATCAACGAAATAAATAAGCATTAAATTTTTTGAAAACTTCTAATCTCGGAAGGGAATCTGACTCATTAAACTTCCTCGATTCTCACACATAAGCTAATCATATTTTGATCTCATAATTAAGCATGTGATTTATATTGCCTATGGATCTAATTCATAACAATCCTTTAATCTGTCATGCATAAATTATTAAATTATTAAAAGGTGGTCAATTTTTTAAAACATTAAACACAACAATATAAATTTCTTATGTAAATAATAATTGGGTTTTGAATCGAACTACACAAATAATCACATAATTCTGAAATTAAAATCTATCCAAATCTTAATTAAAATAAATTAACTATATATTATTAAAATAAAAATAAACACTAAAAATTAAATAAAGAAGAGAGGATGCTCCTTGTCCAAATCTAAAATAGATCTGGATCACAATAAATATGATTCGGTTGTTGCTCATGAGGTGCCCCTGTGCACGAGAAATGCGTGAGGCGTCTCTCCTCCAATTTTCTCCTTCAGTGCGCCGTCCCCAGCAGCCTCTTCTCTTCAATTTCGCCCCTTGTTGTATCCGCGGCACTCAATCCTCCAATATCCTCCTCTCAATCCAATATAATAATATATATATAGAGGATGTGCACGGCCGCCCTAGCTTGAGTTCGATTCCAATTTGAACTTCAATTCCAAGCTTTATAATAAAATAATATATACATATGTGTTCCATGCGCCCAGCCTCACGTCTCCAATTCAACTTCCATTTTAACTTTATAATATAGTATAATTTATAATATACAATATAATATAATATAAAATAATATATAAGAAAATAGTAATTTTGAAATAATTTTATAAATTAATTTATAATCTATTTTTTTTCTTTTTGCACCAAAATCTTCGAATTCAATTCTTTTATTGGATTCTTACAAAAAAGATTAAAATAATATAAAATCCATATAAATATACATTTTAAGTAAGAATAATGGCACAAAATTAAGATAAAAATATATAAACAATTAAGTAATATTAATGACCCTCGAAACTGTTTGGAAATTGTCAACTAGGTATGAGACCATACCTAGAAATCACATCATAGAGAGAGTCTCAATGGAAATCACACTTAGATCATTAAAGATCGGGCTATATAAGTATTAACTTATAGGTGAAATTGAAAGATATGGTTGTCAAATCTCTTATTTTTCAGAGCGTTGGAGGATGGGAATATAGGTGTTCTTTATTTGAGTTATTACTTGAACAAAGTAAAGTGGTATTACGCAAAGATTTTCTTGTCCACGTACTCCTCAGCAGAATAGAGATGTGAAAAGGAAAGACCTCCATCAATCTCTTAAGGAATCTAGTTTGGCTTTATTTTTTCACTATAACTGTCTTGAGTGTTATGATTTTGGATAAAAAACAAATCACAAACAAATCATCAACCACAAAAACGAACACAAAATTAACGTGAAAAATCCAAATTAGAAAAAATACAGGTAGAAAGAATAAAATATCATTATGATGATATTGGTACAATAATAGTGATACATTTGCAATAATTCTGATGTATTGGGTACTCATTTATAGATTTACCACTCATCTATATATGTATACAAAAAGAGATTTAAACAAATCTATACTCTAATTAGAAGATGAGCAACAAAAGATAAATTTTTAATTATAGATGTACCCCAGTTACAATGAAATTTGACGTCCCAATCACAATTAAAGTTGAAGTCTCAATCACAGTCAAATTTGAATTTTAAGTCACAATTATAACACTAAGTATTTGTGGATGAATGTTTTATGACTATTGTCTTTCTCATGAATCAGTCACCTTCCAAGATTCTCTTTAATAAGTCTCATTTTGAGGAACTATATGGATCTGCTTGGAATTACACTTTTTTGTGAGTCTTTGATTATGAGTCAAGGGGCTAACCTTTGATGTGTGGAAACGTCAAAATGATGCCATTTTGGCATTTTTAAAACATTTCATACGTTGAAACACCAAGAAAAACCAAAAAATTATTTTTGGGTCATTTCATAATATTAGAAAATTATTGAAAACTCGTTTTCGAATTAGAATGCGTTTCGTATCTCAAGGACCATGTTAGAGACTATTTTCGTCTCTAACTAAAATTTTTAGCCTTAATATGTTCTTCCTCCCTTATTTTGTGAAAAATTGAAAGCTCTTGAGTTCTCTTTAGTGCAACTGTCGTTGTCCTTACATTTTCTCAATCTCGTTGTGGTTCCGTCATTCTATTCATCACAGTCATCCTTCCATCTTCTCGATCTCATCATGGTTCTACTATTCTGTCCACTGCTACTGTTATTTTGTCTTCTCGATCTCGTTGTGGTTTTATTGTTATGTTATTTCGTCCATCTTCAACCGATGACTGCAACTCCAAGCACTTTGACTGGGGATCGACAATTATATCTATCTTCTCATTTATATGTATACATATTACTATTCTTAACTTTTTTTGAGTAAACTGTGAATGTATTATGTATGTATAATCTGCGAATGCATGTATATATAAAACTATGATTTTATGAATTTATGGATATATATATATATATACGTAAAGAAAGAGAATGATGATGGAGTGAGAAACTTTCATAAATTGTATTATATTTAATTATTTTATTTCTTTGGATTTATTATTTATTTTTAATTATTAAGTTATGTTTAATGGATAATAGGACTTGTGTTTATGTTTGTTTGAATGGATGACGGAGTTATGTTTATATTTGATTGAATAACTATTTTTTTTATGATTTTCTATATTAAAATTATATTTATAGATGACCCCTATACTTTTTTTATTTACATATTTTTCCCGCATTTTATTAATCCTATTTTTTTTTTGGAATATAATGTTTTTCCATTTCTGTCTCATATCATATCCATTTTTCATTTCTATTTCAGTGCAACCTAAGGGCTAACAACACTAATCCACTCATTACACTGTTCTTTTGCGCACCTTTGAAATATTGAATATTAATTTAATCGTCAAAGTACATCTCAACGAACAAATACGCTATGCTTGCAAGTGTCCAATGTGTGATGTTCTGATATATTGCAAAAGCGCTCCATGCCACCAATGCTCAGAATGGTTTGGAAATTGTCAACTAGGTACCATTCGAGACCATATCCAGAATACACATCACAGAGGAACTCTCAGTGAAAATCACACTCGAGCCATTCAAGATCGAGCTACATAAGCACTAACTTATAGGGGAAGTAAGGGGCTAACAA
Organism: Diospyros kaki; assembly: GCA_036245055.1. NCBI lineage: Eukaryota > Viridiplantae > Streptophyta > Magnoliopsida > Ericales > Ebenaceae > Diospyros > Diospyros kaki. The sequence continues at coordinate 26,358,395 of BSEG01000002.1, forward strand.
CATTAATCTACTCATTATTCTATCATTTTCCTCACATTTGAAATATTAAATACCAATTTAATCATCAGAGTATACCTCAATGGACAAAAGCACTATGCTCACAAGAGTCCAATGTGTGATGTTCTGACTTATTGGGAAAGTGCCATGTGTCACTAACATTTTAGTTTCCAAAGAAATAGCCCCTAGAATGGTTTGGAAATCGATGACTAGGTACCATTCGAGACCATACCCAAAAGTCACATCACAAAGGGAGTCTCAGCAAAACTTAAGCTCAGGCCATTTAAGATTAGGCTACATAAGCACTAACTTATAGGGGAGATAGAGGGTTAACAACACTAATCTACTGGTTACTTTGTTGTTTTGCTCATTTTTGAAATATTAAATACTAATTTAACTGTTGGAGTATACCCTGGGAGGACAAAAACCCTATTCTTGCAAGAGTTAGTGTGATATTCTGACTTATTGGGAAAGTGCCACATGTTACCAATGCTTTGGTTGCCAAAGGAATCGCCCACATAATGTTTTGGAAAACGCTACCTAGTGTAACAACCTGCTCCCACCTACGAGTGTCATCGGATTACTCACACGACCAACTAACAACTGAAAGGTTGGACTATGTTTCAACGGGAAACGCCCTAGGTGGGCACTAGGTTTCGTCATTCCCTTAGTTCCACTCGAGGAATTGATCCCAAACACAGATAAGAAATACAGCGAAAGGGAACTCGAAACCCGAGTGAGGTTCACTTTTCTCCAGCTCGCCTCATAGCAAGTCAAATGTGACCCAGGCACAAAGCTAGGAAAACAAACACTTCGCTGAGTATTGGGGATTTATGAGGACATACATGTTAAGCCAAATTGCTCCAATCAACCTATTGTGTGTTTTGATGATTAACAAAATATAATTTTAATAAAATCATTTTTGGTATATTTAAAACCTCTAATGTATTTTTGATATGTCTTAAGTATTATATTATTTGTGTATCAAAATGAACCGAGTAATGATATTTTTCTAAGTCTGGAATATTAGCAAGCTATAAGAGAACATATTAGAAAATGTTTTCATTTTGAAAAACTAACTCCCAGTATTTTCATATCTAATGTTCATTAGTGTTAAAATGATTTTTAACGAATTTTTCAAGAAATATAAGGTATCTATTTTGGGGTGGTAAAATCGCTAAATTTCGATTTTGTACTAAAACCCAAAATCTACTTTCTTATCTATTTGGATTTTGATTTTTTAGATATTTTTATTGAATCCAAATGGGGGGTACTTTGTTATTCACATTTATGTATTAAAGTAAATGAAAGGTAAAATATAAATAAAATAAAATGAGGACATTTAGTTGTAGTGTATTCATGCTATATGGATTATGCCTTCAAACAATTGCTATATGTTTAAAATCCATTTTCTATAAAATCTGGCCTAAAAGTCGACTTTTATAGATCTAGAGTCGACTCCCCTTCAACTGGAGTCGACTCTTGCAAAGTGAGAGGCGACCCAGCCGAAAGCAGTTGATGCAGAGTCGACTTAGCAGCATGGTGTTTTTCGAAGAGTCGACTCTAGCATTAGAGAAGTTGACTCTTGTATAACTAGAGTCGACTCCTACTTCAAATAGGAGTCGACTCCTGTTTTAGAGAAGTCGACTCTCGGCTCCAACGGTCGAATTTTTCCTAGCCGTTAAGATCCGTTGGAAGCTCTACTATAAATATCAAGGTGAGATTTTTGGAGAAGGCTAATGCACAATCAAGATCTATCATCCTAAAGCACTTCAAAGCTCTCAAGTGTTCATTTCAAAGCAATCCAAGGCTCAAGCTCAAAGATACATCCATTAGAGCTCAAGGCAAAAGAGAAGAAGATATTCTCTCCAAGTTGGTAAAAATTGTATTATTATATTTGCATATTTGCCTTGTATACTGTTCTTATATTGGTATCCATTTTAGTCCAAGTGTGTTGGACATAGGATTGATTATTTGTATTTATTGTGGATTGTGAGTGGCCTCCTAGAGCCCAAGTAATCTAGGTGTGTTTTGTTGTATTAGTTTCCGGGGTGAGCTAAGGGGAAAACCTCGGTGTTGTGTAAAAGTTTCCTAGGTGAACTTGGTGGAAAACCTAGGTGTGGTTTTAGTGGAACCTCAAGTGTCGGGTTGACCTTGAGAGAGTGGAGTAGGTGTTGGAGACACCGAACTACTATATTTCTTGTGTCGATTATTGTGGTTGTTTGTGTATTTATACTGCTATCATTTTCAAACAACATATATATTTATAACAAGGATATTTTGTTTATAAGAAAATCTCAAGAGTTTTAAAAGGAAAGAATTTGATTCAATTAATTTTAATCACTCAATTCACCCCCTTCTTGAGTGGCCATTGTGTGTGTCAAGGGACCAATAATACATTTCGATCCTTACTTGATCTGAGACTAGGCTCCACCAACTATAGCCATACGCATCAAGAAATCTCACAAACACCTATCACACTATGGTGATTACAACAACTAGATACATCAAGCACTCAATAACATTTATATTCAAGCACATGAATACATACAACATAAATGCATAACATACAACTCGGCAACACCGCTAGATGCCATAATGGCCTCCCAACACCATCGCTGCTTGCATCTGGACTTGCAGCATCTACAACATGAGGTAAAACTTCATCAGTCATAAAGACTTAGTAAGTGTGCAATGCATAAGTAAATGAAGTATGAGAAAGCATGTAATGCAAAATGCAATGCAAAACAGGTAGTCTTCCATGCCCTCATAACTTCCATAGGTTAAGGCATCGACTAACACTTCCAACCTCATTAGTCCTCCATATGGCCATAGGTACAATAGAACACATATCATGCAAATGTTGACCACTACATGCAACTTATAAAAACACTTACAATGCAAGCAAGACCACCACCTTGGGGTCATCCCTTACCTGGTTCAAAGTATCATCTCTGCCAAGGCACGAACTCCAGCCTGAACCTCGAGCTCTTCTAGGATCACCGCCTCCCTGGTCGAACCTAGATGCAACCACATAAATCCCAACCACATCAGGCATTAATCCAGGGCCTATGATTTTGCCACACACAGCAAAAACCACCCACCAACAACCTCCAAACAACCCCAATCATGAGCATAATCCAACCATCACCACACATTACACTATTCCACAACATCTCACATAATGAAAATTACTTGAAAAGAAATTATAAATTTACCTTACTTGATTTGGAGGAGAAATTGGGAAAATGCCCACCTGGCGTTGTATCCTGAGCTGCCACCTCGCGCCCGAATTCCCATTTTCGAGCCTCTAGCACGCTCCTATTTGTATCACACACAGCTATCTGGTGATCTCATTAGCATCAAAACCTAATTCATACGACCCAATCCCATTCATAAACTACTCATTCGAGCTCTTTTTACCTATTGGTGAAATCTCTAATTCGCCCTCCACATCCATCTAATCCATTCCATTAGATTTAGCTAAGTTGCTAGGCTCGCGACTAATGCAACCTTCCTCTAGGCACTACTCTAGTTGCAAAAATCTTCTCAAGCTTAGTAGCTCGACTATTAGCTCTGCAGCTTGGCCTCCCACGAACTCGGCAGGTCAGCCTTCTACCAGTTCGGTCACACGACCTTACTAGCTCGGCAGCTCGGCCCTCCGCCAGCTCGACAACTCAGCCTCCACCAGCTCGCCAGCTTTGCAACTCGGCCTCTACCAGCTCGGTAGCTTTGCCCTCTACCAACTTGGTAACACAGCCTCCCACCAGCTCGACAACTCGGCCCTCTGCTAGGTCGGCCACAAGGCCTCCACCAGTTCGGCAGCTCGGCCCTCTGGCAGCTCGACAACTCAGTATGGAGCACACTCAATCGAGCTCATCCCTGCTCCGATCAACCACATTCTAGACTTTGGATCTCTTTCTCAAATCAATCGATCTGACCACCAGATGTAACACCCTAGACTTTAAAAAATAATTAATCATTGGGTTTATGGTGATTTGTGTATGATTATTAGTTAATTGTGAGGTTGGGATGAATTATTTGTGATTTATTAAAGAATTGTGATTATGAGGATTTAATTATGATTTATTGAATAGTTGTGGAGTGGGAAAAATTAATAAAGAATGTTATATTTAATTGATTTTGGTAAGGAAAGGCAAGAAATAGTTTAAATATAACTAGATGTACTTAATTCATTGAGGGAGCAGCCATCCCAGCTGGTCGCGTACGTGAGGGGCTAGCTGGGCGACTTGGGTTCAAGTGGGAGGGAGAGCATGCAGGAGAGAAAGGGTGGAATTTTTTTCCACCCATTTGGGGTTCCAAACAACATCGTTTGGAGGCCCTAACAGGCGCCCATGCACACGGGTGCGTGCTACAAGGCCACGTGCACGCGACCATGCGCACCTGAGGTGCGCCCAGGCCGCGCCACGTGGCGAGGCCGTGGCCTTTTCTAGCCAGCCATGCGCCACCCTCCCCCTCTCCACTACTACCACGTGGCAGCCTCCCTTTTAACCCCAATAATTTCCTTGCCAAATTCTCCCTTTCCCTCGTTTATAAATAATAGTGTTTTCACTATTGTAACGCGGTAAATTTTGGGAAGTACAGAAACTTTGCTCGTGCGTATACGTGAGGTATAAAAATATTTTAAATTTATTTAATAGTATTAATTAAAAATTAATCACATGTTTAGCTATATTGTTTTCATTACTCCGCCAGGGGATATTATCCACTGCCGGTCCCAAGCCCGGATAAAGGAGGAGGGTTGCGTTAGGTAGCCGACAGCCAGCGTAAAACCTAGTCGGATCCAAATATGAATTCTAGACAAACTATCTGTTGGGATGTAACCCACATAGAAATCTAGAATTCATGTAGCCAACCCCACATAGTGGGATAACGGCTGGATATGTTGTTGTTGTTTAGCTATATTGTTTAGCAATGTAATGGCGATAATTAAAATTAACTGTGCGTTTAATTAAATTATTTTATTTTATAATTTTATAGGAAATTGGGACGTGAAATCGACGCGAAGTAAGTGATTAACGCGCGGTAAGGTTTAGTATGGTTTGCGTGTAAATTTATTTTGGCATGACTTATACTAGACTATGGGAGAAGTGACTAGGCATGGGGCTGTAGATTGGGTCGTGCGAGTCTCGAGATGGGGTTCTAAATGAAATCAGTGGGGCCACCAAAATCCAGATCAGGGTAAGGTGGACAAGCTTGCATGCATGATACATTTCACATTGTTCTATGATTGTTATGTATTTTAATTTACTCCAACTCGTATTACTCTTACTGAGTCCCCAGACTCACCCCTATAATTTTCTCACTAATCCAACAGGTGGCTTGGGATCTGAGAAGGGAAAGGCGGTGCTGTTAGATGAGCCGCTAGTTGGCGGTGACCATTAATGGTGAAGGTGTACGTGTAAGTTAACCCCTATGTTAATAATGTAATATATCTACTATGTGTTAATCATGGGTGACGGTTATGGTTTAACTAGAAGTGAACTGGAGTCAAGTTAAGGTTCCCACTATGAGTAAACCTAGTGGGTGTAAGGAACTTGTACCAATCGGCTACGGCCAGAATCTGAGATATGTATAATTATGTTTGGCTGTTGGGATTTTATTATACATGTTGGTATTTGTTTGTTTGATATTGGATATATACTCCAAAGGCCTAATCAAGTACGGGACTCGGGTGAGTTTTCGCTGCCTACGCATTTTACTCCCGAGTTCTCGATTGGTCGAAGGCGGCGAAGCCTGGACCCCACCCAGGGCACTCATATTATTTTAATACTTTATATTGGTAGGGGCACAATCGTCCTTCAAAGTAGGCTGGGGTTGTATTGTGTGTTATGGTGGCACCCGGTAGTGGGGCCGGGGAGTCACACCAGAACTCCCTGTCAAAGATTTCATTCATAGTCATCGAGTCTCACGCTCCCATCATTGCCATTACAGGTGCCATCACTTGGCAATCGATCATGTGTCATCAACTGGAATCCCATCCAGTGCTACATGAGGATACCTCCTTAGTATCACATCGACAAATTTAGGATTAACGCTTGACTGAGCAACTATGACCCTTCATAGATTCCGCAACCATGCCATAGCCACATGTTCAGCCTAACACAACTCACATCACTAGTTCAGAGATCCCTATACTAGAAACTCTCACTCGTTTTAGTATTCCATCTCATGGTTGGCTTTCGTCTTGTAAGTCTCACCCTCCACAACACTCACTTCACATGACCTCTTGGGGTCACTTGCCAACTCTTCCAGCCAACTCTATCTTCCCATATCGTACAAGGTCACATTGGATCCATCGCCCCAATTTACCAGATCAACCACGATCAACTCTAGCCACAAACGCGCTAAGATCCTTTAACAAGGAGTATCATCACATGACTTGCCATAATTCCATAAGTCCTCACTCAACATGGAACTTAGGTTTATCCCGAACATAACCTACAGTTTGTTCCAGGTTCTCGGCGTCTAATCGTCTTCATTGTAGATTGGCCATTGGTTACCAATGGCCACCTGCCATCTATATCTGCATCAATCTTCCCTAGCATTAGACTTGTCATTGATAGGCATCACTTGTAGCATTATCCATTCTAGAGCCATTCCTCGTTCCTTTGGTTCCATTCTCTTTAGACATCTCAAGACACCACATGCCCTTAACATGCGGCGAACCATTTCATCACTGCTTCACTGCCACAAAGGACTTAACCCCCACTTGGGCCTTTGTGCACTTCGCCTATCTTGGCCTCCATGCAATTACTCGACTCGCAACTCTCAGCTACTCTACTGAGCTCACCTTTCAACACTAAGCAACTAATCACCACGATACATGAGACATTATAGCTAACCGAGCTACCTTAGTCTCTCGGTCACCTTGACCTTTTGAAAGATTATTGGTCCTAATAAAACTAGACCAACACAATTCTTATGGTGCTGCTCCAGCTTTTCGGCATCTGATCGTCACCTGCAGTTCACTATGCTGCTCCGGCCAATGGGCCACCTGCCTCTACTACGAGCTAACCCGCTAGTCCTCTGCCACATGGTTCATAGCATCAGATTCGTCACTGAGAGCCTTGCACCCGTAGCATTAATGCTACGCTGAAGCCTCCACGAGCTACGATGGTTCCACCACCATCTAACGAAAGCCATCTTACTTGGTTATCCTTGCCTTGATAACCTCAACCTCACCCCATAAGCCTTGTTCCTCAAGACTTTGCATCTTTTACACCCTAAGAGAATCCCAACCTTCCACAACAATGGACTCGAATCCATCTTGAATCACTTTGCCACCAAGCTCATCCCAAAGCTTGATTACTTCATGTTCCGGCACCCATCATCCGGAGTATATATTATCACCCTCCAAGTGAATCGAGACCTCCCGTCTCTCCCTGCACACCCACGAATGCATTCATTCACTATACCCAGCTTGGACTTCTAGCACACCTCACTCGGGCTTCCATGACTTATAATTACAAACTTCAGGCCTCTATATTGCTTATCACGCACACCTGGCATTCAAAGTTGGCATTTCTGGTGTGCGCATAGCCCATGGATGTCCTGTTGCCACAAACTCATTGCCTTTGGCCCACATACCTGTTCATACCTCTCGTTGAGTGACCTCTTCGTCTCCCCAACAAGGATCCCGTGACCTTAGGTATCATCCCCGACCCCAAGCATCACAATGAGGGTCTATTCACATCTCATCTCCCGACTTTAGGCATCCCGCCTGACCCCAAGCGTCACAATGAGAGTTTAATTGACCCTTCATCCATCAATCACATTAACGGTGACTTGGCCCTTCACAACCAGGACTTCTAATCCAATAGCTCTCACACACATACCAACGCATGCCTAACTTCTCTATCCCCAATTTAGATTCCCCTAGATTCTAGCTCAACCCGCTTGGGATTTTCCATCTCATTAACATGCCCGCTAGGGCCCATTTGCTACACACCTATCCTTCCCGAAGATAGATCTCATTTCATCATGAAACCAACTAGGGTCCACTCATACCCTAGGCACATCCCTCTCCGGGATAATTAGAATGATAGGCTCACATTGTACTACATACACTCAACATGCATACATCACACACGACTCCCCTCAGAGTCATTCGAAGGCTACTTACATCATGCCTACACTGGCCATGACATACATATGCATTACATGCACGCTTCACTCAGAGCCTTACTGAAAGTAACCTTACTCCTTACTTGGTGCTTGTCACATAGCTAGTTAACAACTCCTTTCCTTGAGCCTTGAGCTAACTTCTACTATTGTTAGAATCGAGTATCTATGGCACCAATACCCAAGAGGGGGGGTGAATTAGGTTATTTAAAAAATTGATTGAACTTGAAAATCCTTTTGATGAAAAATGAGAATTTGGTGCAAGTGAGGATTATTGAAATGCTTGGAATATTAAATGAAAGAAATAGCACAAGCAAAGAAGAGACGGTTCGGCTTAAACCAAACCTAATCCACTACCTTAGCTTTTCACTAAGGATTTTTCAACTAATCCACTAAAAACCTCCTATCTCTCCGGATAGGCTCTCTAGCAACAAGTTAGAAAATTACAACCTCTTGCTCATATAACAAGCACTCTTGCAACAAGATAGGTATTTAACCCCTTGTTTCAATAAGTAAGTCCTCTAACATAACAAGTTAGGAATCAAAATCCTCCTACAAGCAATATAGGCCCTCTAGCAAAACAAGCTAGGAAAAATATAAAGAGATACAAGAGAGGATCTAAGAAATAATATTCTTAGTTACAAATTCTCTCAAAAATGTAGACAAAGCTTGATAATGAATTTAACAAAATGAATACAAAGCCTTGGAGAGAAACTAAATATACCAAATGAAACACAATAATGAGTTTAGCACTTGGGAGCTTGTAATGTAATCTCTTAGTTGATTTAAATCACCCATTTGTCTTGTATTTATAGTGTCTTGAAAGTCCATTCACGAATCTTGCCAGTGGTAGTACAAAAATCACTTTGGGAGAGTGAAAAAACTAGTTGTTACATGCAGTCTGCGACGAACCGGTCGACAGGTGGATGAAGGCGATCGACAGGTCGTGATGCAGAGGCAGTCGACATGAAACTACAGAGAGCATGTCAAACAACTGGTTGACAGCAAGATTAGAACCAGTCGACAGGTCCATATAAGTAGTCGACATGTTGGAACAAACGGTCGACAGTTTTGCTAATGAAAAAATTAGTTTGTTTGATGATTCAATCCATAGCATGTATACATCATAACATATTACTTTAATACATAAATGTCCTCATTTTATTTTATTTATATTTTACCTTCCATTTACTTTAGTACATAAATATAAATAAGAAGTACCCCCCATTTGAATTCAATAAAAATATCAAAAAAATCAAAATCCATATCAATAAGAAAGTAAAATTTTGGTTTTAGTACAAACTCAGTATATGGTAATTTTACCACCTCTAAAATACATACCTTCTATTTCTTGAAAAATTCATTAAAAATAATTTTAACAACAATGGATATTGGATATCGAAATACCAGGAAATAGTTTTCCAAAAATAAAACATTTTTAAAAACATGTTCTAGTTGGTCTTTTGGTTTAAAATATTTTGACCAACGATTTCAAGACTAGTTTTAAAAATCACTTTAAGAGATTCTTTTTAAATCATAATACTTGATTTTCCAAATCTCCATATAAAACTATTTTGGTTTTTATTTGAACAAAATAATATTTGATATTGAAATTGATATATGTTGAAAACCATAGTCTTGACTCATGACTTAGAGATTAAGCCAATATATGTTTTTCATCATCAAAACTAATATATAAAAGTCAAACAACAACTATAGCTCAACTATCTCAAGCGCACAAACCTTTACCTCACCTTTTCTAAGGGAAAATCCTATTCCCTCAATCATGCTCGACCAGTTGCTCGACATCAAACTACAGAGAGCATGTCGAGCAACTGGTCGACAGCACGATTAGAACCGGTCGACAGGTCCATATAAGTAGTCGACATGTTGGAACAAACGGTCGACAGTTTTGCTAATGAAAAAATTAATTTGTTTGATGATTCAATCCATAGGATGTATACATCACAACATATTACTTTAATATATAAATGTCCTCATTTTATTTTATTTATATTTTACCTTCCATTTACTTTAGTACATAAATATAAATAAGACGTGCCCCTCATTTGAATTCAATAAAAATATCAAAAAAATCAAAATCCATATCAATAAGAAAGTAAAATTTTGGTTTTAGTACAAACTTAGTATATGACAATTTTACCACCTCCAAAATACATACCTTCTATTTCTTGAAAAATTCATTAAAAATCATTTTAACAACAATAGATATTGGATATCGAAATATCAGGAAATAGTTTTCCAAAAATAAAACATTTTTAAAAACATGTTCTAGTTGGTCTTTTGGTTTAGAATATTTTGACCAACGATTTCAAGGCTAGTTTTGAAAATCATTTTAGGAGATTCTTTTTAAATCATAATACTTGATTTTCCAAATCTCCATATGAAACTATTTTGGTTTTTATTTGAACAAAATAATATTTGATATTGAAATTGACATATGTTGAAAACCATAGTCTTGACTCATGACTTAGGGATTAAGCCAATATATGTTTTTCATCATCAAAACTAATATATAAAAGTCAAACAACAACTATAGCTCAACTATCTCAAGCGCACAAACCTTTACCTCACCCTTTCTAAGGGAAAATCCTATTCCCTCAATCATGCTCGACCAATTTCCCAACATAGGGATGCTTTACTAATCCCCTCTTGAATTAGTTAGACCTTAGACTCTCCTTGCCCCTTTAGGATTCTTATCATGACTCAGCTATGTGTCCTCACACAAGCCTCAACACTTCTATCTCAAGAAATTCTTATCCTTAATACACTTAATATCACCCAAATTCCCACATTCAGGTTTCCTAACACCAACACCCACACTTGGGTTTTTGGTTCTTCATTGCCCCAACCCGTATACCACTTATGGGTATATCATCTCAACCCATGATATTTTATTATTCCTAGAATAGGAATATCCAAACATACCACTCAAACCATCACAAGGCTCAACGCTTCGACCCAATCCCTAGGGTCCTTAGACCACATGTCCAACTTTCGAGACTATTGGATCTATCTTACATCCAAATCTTGAACATACAAACCAACTATTCCCGACCCCAACTCAATAGCTAGGACATTTCGACTTATATCCAAATCACGCCAGACAATCCTCGACTCATAACTCTGGTAATTTCGCTCACCTCAATCACTTAACCAACCATACATAACACCACCAACACGCTAGCTTTTTTCACTCATATTGCTAACTATGCTCTGATACCAACTGTAACGACCCGCTCCTACTTACGGGCGTCACCGGTGAAATAATCGACTGGATTACTCACACGACCAACCAATAACTGAAGGGTCGGACTATGTTTCAACGGGAAACGCCCTAAGTGGGCACTAGGCTTCGTCCTTCCCTTTGCTCTACTCGAGGAATCGGTCCCAAACACAGACAAGAAACACAGTGGAACGAGACCCAAAACTCGAGTGAGCTCCACCTAAATTCAGTTTGTTTCATAGCAAGTCAAATGTGACCCAAGCACAAAGCTAGGATAACAAACACTTCGTTGAGTATTGAGAATTTATGGGGACATACCTTTTGAACCTTACCTGATTCGAGACTCGGCTCCACCAACTATAGCCATACACATCAAGAAATCTCACAAACACTTATCACACTATGGTGATTACTACAACTAGATACATCAAGCACTCAACAACATTTATATTCAACCACATGAAGACATACAACATAAATGCATAACATACAACTCGACAACACCACTAGATGCCACAATAGCCTCTCGACACTATCTCTACTTGCATCTGGACTTGCACTATCTACAATATGAGGTAAAACCTCATGAGTCATAAAGACTCAGTAAGTGTGCAATGCATAAGTAAATGAAGCATGAGAGAGCATGTAATGCAAAATGCAATGCAAAACAGATAGTCTTCCATGCCTTCATAACCTCTATAGGTTAAGTCATCGACTAACACTTCCCACCTCATTAGTCCTCCATATGGTCATAGGTACACTAGAACATATATCATGCAAATGTTGACCATTACATGCAACTCATAAAAACACTTACAATGCAAGCAAGACCACCACCTTGGGGTTATCCCTTACTTGGCTCAAAGTATCATCTTTGCCATGGCACGAACTCCAGCCTGAACCTCGAGCTCTTCTAAGATCACCGCCTCCCCGGTTGAACCTAGATGCAACCACATAAACTCCAACCACATAAGGCATTAATCCAAGGCCTATGATTTTGCCACACACTACAAAAATCACCCACCAACAACCTCCAAACAACCCCAACCATAGGCATACTCCAACCATCACCTCACATTACACTATTTTACAACATCTCACATAATACAAATTACTTGAAAAGAAATTATAAATTTACCTTACTTGATTTGGAGGAGAAATCGAGAAAACGCCCACTTGGCGTTGTCTCCTGAGCTACCACCTTGGGCCTGAATTCCTATTTTTGAGCCTCTGACAGACTCCTCGAGCATTAATTTAATTTTCAGAACTTTTCTAAAATTTTTCGACTATTTTTCCCATTTTCTCATATTTTTTTTCTTTATTTATTTTATTTTATTTATTTATTCTCTCATTCTTCCCTGCTTTCTTCTTCCTCGCGCGTCTGGTCATCCCTGTGCATGCCCGCCACCTCCGCCGGCCCTTGGCGGGCCATTATCACCGGCCTCCCGTGCCTCTAGCCCTCCCGCACAACACCGCCGCCACGAGCCACTGATTGGCTGCCCTTCAAGACGCACAACTGCCTTGGTCGAACCAGCCACCACAGCTGCTTCAACCGCTTCTAGCGTCGCCTCTTGCTACTGCTACTACAGCTCCACCGACAACCACAGCTGCACAGTCGTCGCCATTAGCTACCTCAGTTGCTGGTCGCTGCTTCGCCGCTACTGGCATGGCCGAACCAGCCACTAACGCTGTTGCTTTCGGCCACCGATTGCCCCTCAACCGATCTCTCTTCTCATCCCTCGCATTGCTCTCTCAGCCCTCCTCTCTCTCTCTCTCTCTACTTCAAATTTCAGAGAAAATGGGCCGGGCACTTATAGAAGCTTGGCCCCCAAGCTTACACGCCCACATATATATGTATATACCTAATTACCCAATAAACCCCTCTAATTCTCCTTAATTCCATTTAAGGATTTATAAATTTGCACTTGAACTCTTCAAGCTTTATATTTAATACCACCAAGCCACGCAACAACTTGATTTATCAAAAATTAATAACCATCTTTTACTCGAAAATACTGATTTCCTCCATGCGTCTGCACGAGATCGTCATTCCACCTGAACACACTTCAGGGTTGCTTTATTTTCAAAATCGGACCATCCCTAGGGTCCCCTCAACTTCCCGAAGGTCTCCTACGACCATTTGCTACTGACACCCATTCAGGCTTATACATAATTTATTCTAAAAATTATTCTCGGTCTGATTTCTTTCAGCGTCACTAACCTTACCTCGAGACACTCACCAATCACATGCCGTCTCTCATTGATATCTAAGTCCCGGGGTAGTCCCTACCGTCGATTCGATAATTTTATTAATTCATTTCCCGAAATTAACTTTTGGGCTTCCCGAACCACCCAAGATCCTTTCCAAATGACTGAAAATCATATCCTTTCCATCACCATGTAATATCGGGTATTACACCTAAGTACCATCCAAGACCATTCCTAGAACTCACATCACAAAAGGAGTCTCAGTGAAAATCACGCTTGAGTCATTCAAGACTGGGCTATATAGGCACTAACTTACAAGGGAGGTAAGAGGGTAACAACACTAATCTACTTGATCCTCTGTTTTGTTGCTTGCTTTGAAATATTGAATATTAATTTAATCATCAGAGTATACCTCAAAGGGCAAAAGACCTATGCTTGTAGGAGTCTAACGTGTGATGTTTCGACTTATTGGGAAAGTGCCATGGTCACCAATGATCTGGTTGCCAAAGGAATGACCCCCATAATAGTGTGGAAATCACTAACAAGGTACCATCTTAGACCATATCCAGAAGTTACATCATAAATGGAGTCTCAGTGAAAATCATATTCAGGGCATTCAAGATTGAGCTATATACAAGGGAGGTAAAGGGATAACAACACTAATCTACTTGTTACTTTATCTATTAAATACGAATTTAATTGTTAGAGCATACCTCAAAGTATAAAAATGTTATACTTGTTGGAGTCCAACACGTGATGTTCCAATTTATTGGGAAAGTGCCACATGTCACCAATGCTCTGGTTGTCTTAGGAATGACCCCCAAAATGTTTTCAAAATCGTTAACTAGTTACCATCACAAACCATACCTAGAAGTCAAATTGTAGAAGGACTCTCAAAGGAAATCACACTTGGGTCATTCAAGATCAGACTATATAAGCACTAACTTATAAAAGAGGTAAGGGTCTACATCCCTAATCTCTAATCGTTATTTTATCATTTAGTTTGCTTTTGAAATATTGAATACTAATTAAATTATCAAAATATACCTTATGGGACAAAAAGCCCTATGCTTGCATAAGTCTAATGTTTGATGTTCTGACTTAATGGGAATGTGCCATATGTCACCAACCTTTAGTCGCCATAGGAATAGCCCTCGGAATGGTTTGGAAATTGCTGACTAGGTACCATCCGAGACCATACCTAGAAATCATATCACAGAAGGAGTCTAAGAGGAAATCACACTCGAGTCATTCTTGATTAGGCTAGATAAGTACTAACTTATAAGGGAGTTAAAGGACTAACAACATTAATCTACTCGTTACTCTATCCTTTTGCTCGCTTTTGAAATATTGAATACTAATTTAATAGTAGGAGTATACCTCAGGGAACAAAAGCCCTATGCTTACAAGAGTCCAACATGTGATGTTTTGACTTATTGGGTAAGTGTCAAATGTCACAAACACTCTAGTTACTGAAGGAGTGGCCCTTGGAATAGCTTAGAAATTGTCAACTTGGTATCATTCAAGACCATACCCAGAAGACACATCACAAAAGGAGTCTTAGCAAAAATCAATCTTGGGCCATTTAAGATCAGGCTACATAAGCACTAACTTAAAGGGGAGGTAAAGGGCTAACAAGACTAATCTACTCATTACTCTTCCTTTTACTTGTTTTTGAAATATTGAAAACAAATTTAACCCTTAGGGAAGTACGCGTACTTCTCACCGCAAGCGGAGTGGTCCTTGAGAACCTGATCCATCATGGCATCCCCGCTCTGGACGGAAGTGCCCAGGGCCACGACGTCCATCCTGCCCGGCTGGTCTTCCAGGGTCACGAACCGGTCGATGTTAAGGGACCGCAGATGGATGTGCCTCCCCACACGCTTGTTCACGCTGGGTCCCAGTGAGGGGTAGTTCAGATAGTTTGAGTGCAGGGTCCCCATGGTCACCGTGTTGTCGGGGTAGATCCTCTCGTCGTAGATCCCGGGACACATCTCCGGCTACGGTAGAACGAAACACGGGGTTCGTTTAGGGTGACGTACCTCCTGGGTAGTAGGGCTTGCCTCCTGACGGGGTAGGATCTCTTTCCAATTCCGAAGGTCAGGGTTCGCGGGCCCATGCGGGTACTCGAACCTCCACTCCTGGTCGCCGTCGGGTGCATCTTCCTCTTCTTCATCCTCTTCTGGCACGACGTGTACCAGATGGGCCACTACCAGGGCCCGTATTAAAGCCCACCACTTAATGCCCATCCAAGCAAGGAAGGTGGGCTTGGTGGTACTCCCTTGTCGCCTAGTGCTAAGCCACACCAAGTACGTGTACTTCCCCCCGACATCACCACATCACCAATGTTTTAACTTATTGGGAAAGGGCCGCGTGTTACCAACTGTCTAGTTGTTGAAGGAATGGCCTCGAGAATGGTTCGGAAATCACTGACTAGCTACCATCTAAAACCATACCTAGAGGTCACATCATAGAGAGAGTTTAAGCAGAAATCACACTTGGGTCATCCAAGATTGGGCTACATAAGCACTAACTTAGAAGGGAGGTAAAGGGCTAACAACACTAATTTACTCGTTACTCTGTCCTTTTACTCGCTTTTGAAATATTACTAATTTAACTATTAAAGTATACCTAAGCGGACAAAATCCCTATTCCTGTAAGAGTCTAAGGTGTGATATTTTGACTTATAGGGAAAGTGCCACATGTCACCAATGATTTGGTTGCCAAAGGAATGGCCCTCAAAATAGTTTGGAAATCGCCAATTAGGTACCATTCGATATCATTCCTAGAAGTCACATCACAAAGGAAGTCTCAATAGAAATTATGCTTGAGCCATTCAAGATTGGACTATATAAGCACAAACTCATAAGGGAGATTGGGGGCTAATAACACTAATCTACTTATTACTTTTTCCTTTTGCTCGCCTTTGAAATATTGAACACTAATTTAACTATTAGAGTATATCTTAGGAGAAAAAACTCCTATGCTTGCTAGAGTCTAATGTGTGATGTTTTAACTTACGGATTATGTTACATGAACAAGCGCTTTGACAATTTGGTTGAATACCTCAAATTAAATTACAGATATATTCCTAAAGACAATTACAAATCTACCCCTAGCAATATTGGCAAAGCCCACCCATGGTATTCCTCGTTTTCTCTATCTCTCTCTCCACCATTATCGCCCTATTTACAAGCTTAGACGCCACTTGGTTTTTGATGGTGCGGACGCCGCTCCATTATTGAGATCTCCTCTACCCCACTTTCTAGCTCGATGCTGCCTGGTTTTTCAAGCTCAGATGCCACTCCACCATTGCCGAGATCTCTTCTACCTCACATTCTCTCTCACTTTCTCTCACTGTAATATTATATTTGGCTTGAGTGTGAAGACAGGATCAAGTCTTTCATATCACTAGTCCACCACACGTTCACTTAATGATTGATTAAAGTTCCTAATCTGTGCTTTATATTTTATTTTTATTTTGCCAGATTCTGGTGAAGTTGGGTAGTCTAGATCTGACATCTCCCTTGTGCGTATCTCTCTCTCTCTCTCTCTCTCTCTCATTGAGACATCTTTAGCCAAACTTAGGGCCACTACGACATCGTCTCTCCGGCAAGATTCTAATGACGCATTTGGTCTAGATCTGATGAGTCCTAGACCTTTGGTCTGCTATCGTCCTAGGTGTGTCTCCTAAATTGGTGGCGAGGCCGATCTCTTACATTGTAACAACCTTCTACACCCAAGAAATTTAATTTGTTATTTTTTATTTGGCATTAGATTTTGCTGATATTATGTTCAGTTGTTAATTTTTTTCAGATTTGATGTTAATTTTTATTTAACAATTGTTAAAATAAAAAATGAGTGATGTTAAATAAAAATTAGAATACTCTGCTTACTCTAAAATTAGAATAGCTAACAACGAATTAGTGATGTTTCTACAATCCTTTGCTTGCTCCAGAATACTTAGATCTTAGAGATTTGTCTACAAAGTAGAGGTTTGCTGTTAATGTATTTTTGTTGTTTAGGGTTGCTGTGATTAGTTTTCTATTTAGGTTCATGTGAACATAAATTTTAGTTGCTTCGATTTTTTGATTTTTTTTGTGATTTGTTTATGTGAATAGTTTTTTGTTGTTGAAATTGTTGTGAGTTGTTGTTGTGAACAAAATTTAATTTCTAAATTTTCTTACAGATAATCAATTCTATTTAAGAAGATGAAGAAAACAAAGAATGAGTGATATAGGTATGTTTGTCTTTTTTCTCCCAAATCTAGCACATCTTTCTCAGAATAAAGCATATAAAACAAGAAAAACAGAATGTCTGTGATAATACAAATTATATAGCTAACATTATATTCTCATATGATTGTACCTTGTTTTTATCCAAAAAATCATATTGTGCTTATGGAATAATTCAAAGTTAATAAGGAAACTTTCGTTGCTAATAAGGAAAATATCGAAGATAATGAGTGTCCTATGTTAAAAGATGAATTGCCAGGAGAAGACAGTGATCTTGTACCTAAGGTTGGAATGAAGTTTATTGACGAGAATGAAGTTTTTGAATTTTACAAAAGATATGCTTACCATGTTGGTTTTCCTATTAAAAGAAAGAATTCGAAGAAAGGTGATGATGGGGTGGTACGATATGTGGGATATGCATGTAGTCGAGAAGGCAAAAGAAATATTAAAACTAACACCACCTTGAAGCCTCAACCAACTATGTAGTTAGGGTGTAAAGTAAGGATGACAGCACGTTCAGATGTTTTAGGAACATGGCGAATAATCATGGTACATCTTGAGCATAACCATAAAACAAACCCAACCAAATCTAGGTTATATTGATGCAACAGACAATTGAGCGAACACATGAAGCGACAACTTGAAGTGAATGATATAGCTGGAATTCCATTACACAAAAGTTATAACTCAGCTATTGTTGAAGGTGGTGGATATGAGAACCTAACGTTTGTGGAAAAGGATTATAGGAATTACATTGATTAGGTGAGGAGGTTAAGACTTGGGGAAAGAGATGTTGTTACTATTCAAGCTTACTTTTTGAAAATGCAAGCCTTTTGTATAGGTTTTTATTTTGGTGTGGATTTAGATAAAGAGTGCCGATTAAAGAATGTTTTTTGGGTTGATAATAGGTGTAGACATGCATACAAGGAATTTGGCGATGTCACATTTGACACCACATACTTGACCAATAGGTACGAAATGTCGTTTGCTCCATTGTTGGTGTAAATCACCATGGACAGTCGACATTACTTGGATGTGGTATAATTTCCAACGAGGACACCAAGGCTTTTGTGTGGCTGTTTAGGAGATGGATTGAGTACATGGAGGATTAGGCCCTCGCAGGAATAATGACTAATTAAGATAGGGCCATGAAAAATGCTACTGAGATAGTTTTTCCTAACACGAAGTATAGATGGTGTTTGTGACATATATTAAAGAAGTTTTTTGAAAAATTTGAAAACCATAGCTGTCAAGCTTATATTTTTTTGGTTGTACATGACGCGGCCTATGAATCATAAAATCTTGGAGAATTCGAGTAAGCCTGGAATTCAATGATTGAGAAATATGAACTGCATGACAATGATTGGTTGTCTAGAATTTATAGAGAAAGAGGTCGTTGGGTCTCATGTTTCTTGAAAACTAGTTTTTGGGCAGGTATGTCAACAATGTAGTAGAATGAGGGTATAAAAGCCTTCTTCAATGGATATGTACGCTCGAAAACCTGATTGAAGCAATTTGTTAAACAATATGAGTGGACAATGAGGTGTAAAGTTGAAAAGGAGTTTCAGACCAACGTTAAGTCATTTTCTCATATGGTTCCATGTGCAACGAGGTATGCCATGGAGAAACAATTTCAGAAAGTGTACACAGTCTCAAAATTCAAGGAGTTTCAAGAAGAGTTCACTTGGATGATGTGTTGCATGATTGTGTCTACTAAAAAGGGACTGATGGGTACGAGGTATGAGAATATATCATATTTGATGAAAAAGTGAAGCAAAAAAAAAAAAAAAATATTTGGTTGTTTTTGAGATAAAGAAATGTGATATTGTATGCAATTGTCACATGTTTGAGTTTAGGGGAATTATTTGCAGATATGTTGTCATATAGTTTTGATCCAAAATGGTATCAGAACAATTTTTGAGAAGTATATCTTATGACAATAGAGGAGAGATGTCAGTAGATCCTACATAAGGGTCAAGATCAATAATAATGGTTGGATTAATACGTCTAGCCAGTTAAGATACAATAAACTGTGTAGTGCATTTGCTAAGGTAGCAGACTTGGTAATATATGATGAAGAACGAACTCGGGTAACTATGGAGTGGATCCAATCTTAATTGAATGTGTTGAGCATATCCAAAGCGAAGTCAAGCTGTGGTAGTCATAAATATGCTCAACATAGTGTGCAAAAACAAGCCCTGATTGTGGAAAGGCAACAACAGCTTCAAACGACCAAATATTTGATCCAAGATGCTCGCAACAAAGGGAGCCCCTAGGAAGCTTCGCAAAAAGGGCCAATTGGAAACAAATACCAAGAAAATAAATATATGTTTTTATCTATTTTTTACTTACCTCAAAGTAAAAAATTATGCTCGAATTCCCAATTGTAATGGTTGTCACTTTCTTTGGATGCCTAGGTGGGATCCTCAAAATCAAACAAAGGCAAGGTGGCTGCACTCTCACCCTGCAATTAAAACATAATAAAAACACATTAAAACTTTTATATTTTTTTCTTTATTTTGGTGAGAGCTTTATACTCGTCAGTGTACGAGTGCAGTTGTAGTCCAAATTTAAATTTATATTTTTTGGATAAGTCCAGGTCGTCTACTAAGAGATTTATTTATGGCAAAAGAAAAAGCATGTCACACACACACACGCATTTAGATGAATTGGCAACAAGATTTTTTATGGATTTTTAGATAACAGATACTAGGAAATAAAGCAACACAGAAATTAAAATAAACACTGAATGTAAAAATATAGAATTAGAAAAGTCTTAAGTAGGCAATTTCAGCACCAACTCGTTGATCCCCAATTTTAGCAGAAAATATTAGCAACATTAATTTAATTTCAGATATGAGGGTTTGTTATTAAATGCAATTAGCGATGATGATAGTTCTAGTTTAAGAAATCCTCATACATGATATGTGAGATTCTAGTTTAAGCAACTACCATAAATCCAATTGCAATTAATATACAAAACAACTAAATTAATCATCCGGGTTTGGGTATGATAGCGTTTCCAGTTCTAGTAACTCTCATACGTGGCATGAAAACTCTAAGTTAGGCTTACGCTCAAATCCAAACTTAGTAATTTCTCAATTAAAAATACACACTCATATTGAAATTTAAATTAATATCACTCATTTAAAGTGCAGCTTTCTTTGGGAATAATTGGCGTTGGACACTGTCCTTGCCTTAACCCAAGATTGGGTTTAACTACTCATCTTCATTTGTAAATTAATTGACAGGAATTTAAATGACATAATTTAAATAATAGAATTTAAATGACAGAAATTAAAATAGCAGAAATTAACCGGCCATTTAGGTGGTGGATAATTAAATGACAGGAATTAAAATTATAGAAATTAACCGGCCATTTAGGTGATGGATAATAAAATAACAATAAATGACATAATAATTCAAGAGAAGGAAGAAAAAAGGTAAGATCATAAGAGAAAACAATAAAGAAAAGAAGAAAAAACAAGAACAATTCTCAAAGAAAATATCTAAAAAAATAATTAAACTTTGATTTAAGAATAATAATCCCCCTTACAAATGCAATCAAGCGAGCTATTTATGGCCCACAAGATGCAATACAAACCACACAATTTTAATTATTCAACTAGACATAATTTTATCTAATGGACACTCACACACTTAAAGTTAAATGGATTTTAGCTATAATACACACCTAAAGTTAAATGAATTTTAGCTAAAATACACACCTAAAGTTAAATGAATTTTAGCTAAAATACACGCCTAAAGTTAAATGAATTTTAGCTAAAATACACACCTAATAAAGCACTCATAAAGTTAAATAGATTTTAGCTATAATACACACTTAATAAAGCACTCGTAAAATAAATATTTAAAAATAAAAAAAATAAATTTCTACAATTGGGTTTTTGATCTTCATTAGGGTTAAAAAAATGCTTGGACTTTTTCCAAATGATGTCTTCCATGGGTTGCTCAAGTTGGGCCTTAATTCTTCATGAGTTTTAATTCTTCATGAGGTTTAATTTTTCATGGGCTTTAATTCTTCATGAGTTTTAATTCTTCATGGGTTTTAATTCTTTATGAGCTTTAATTCTTCATTCTTCAATCCAATTTGAGTCTCCAAGCCCACATTCTTCATGCCTACAAACAAAAAATTGAGTGTTATTAATAAATTATATATTATAATTTATATGATATATTATATGGTATATTATATACTTATATACTATATAGATGCTCCATGCATGCACTCTATTGAGTATATGTATTATGTTATAATATATATATTATATTTAAATGTTTATTATAATATATTATATATATATATTACATATAACTATTCAATTAAATCAATTTAAAATCAAAACGGTGGTTATAATTATAACAAAATTTTATAAAATTAACTACTAATTATAAGGCCCCAAGGTAAAACATTGTTCAAGATGCTCAAGCATTCAATTAAGGTTTTTCACAGCATACACAGTATCGCGCGTTTACACCATTCAATCAAGGTTTTTCACAACAATTGATGGTAAGTATTTGGATAAGATTAGGTTATAACTTTTATTTTTTAAAATTTTCACAATCTCTTTTAGGTTATGTCTTAGGCTTTGCATGCATCTTTTGTAGCTAATCTCTTTTGCTGTAAGTTACTCACTATCAAACTTGGAATATTGCTCACGGAGTGCCTATGGCGCCTACCTTTGGCTTAGGTCAATCTTTTATACCAATGAACCCACCCCACCGATAGCCCAATTACAACCAACTAGATTTTTGAGATCAAGTATGTTCCTAAAACTTGCCCTTATTCTACATAAAAGCAATGTCTATCCCTAAAGCTTCACTTGTCAATTGTTACCTCTTTTATGGGAATTCCAATTCTCTGGTCAAGGTATTTCATTTTTGTCCTGAAATTATATTCTTGTCTCAAACAATCATGGAACTAAGATTTATAGTTGAAGCAAGTGGTTGTAACGTGATTATTTTTCGTAACACTAATGAAAGCCTCTTCTGCGGGTGTTATGTTTTGGTTCATATGGATTGGATCATTTATGTGAACTTGTGCAGCTCTGTACTATTCCTTTAGACACTGCTAAAGTTAGGGTTTAGCTCCAGAAGAAAACTAATATTGAGGAGGGGGCACGTTTTGCTAAATACAGGGGTATGTTGGATACTATTGCTACCATTGCTTGAGAAGAAGGTTTAGAAGCCCTTTGGAAAGGTGTTGTACTTGGATTGCATCGTAAGTTTCTGTATGGAGGCTTAAGGATTGGATTATATGAACCTGTATGTACTGAATTCATCGTCCATGATATCAATTAATATTCATGTCTTCATGGCAATCCATTCTTGTCTCTATTATTGCATGTTTTACAGGTCAAGGCTTTTTTTTGTTGGCAGTGAATATGTTGGAGACGTTTCTTTGTTCCAGAAGATAGTTGCTGCTCTGATTACTGGTGGGTGCTTTAAGTGACTACCCTGTTGTGACTTGTTTCTGTAAAATGCTGTTTTTGTTTTTTATGTGCAGAATAGAGCTTATCGCTAGCATGGACCTCTTCATTGGCTGCATCTATTGTGCAGATGTCAAAAGTACGTAATTGTTTCATCATTTTTTCACAGTTGCACTAGCAATTGTAGTGGCTAATCCAACTGATCTTGTGAAAGTTCGACTTCAAAGAGGCTTCCTAACTCTTGAGCTGAGGCATGATTCAATGGTCTACTCTCCCAGCAGCCTTGTGAATATGGCATCTGATAAAAGCATTATAGTATTATAACTTCACCAAAATAGTAGTGAAGTGTTAAGAGTACTGAACAATTTGTCCATAATGGATTGCTGTAATTTGTAGGGTGGATATGGCATTGATTTGGTGTTTTGTACAAATTTCTAATCTATGTTTCTCAACAGGTTGAATCAAAATCTATCATTTTCCATTGCATACGTGTCTTATTTGATTCATACATTCAAAATTTTAGATGACGACCATAGCAAGAAACCTTGCAAGAACTTAATTTATCGTTTGTCTTGCATGCGTTCATCAAGATGGGATCAAGCATGATTTATCATAGCAAGAACTTGATAGCTTTGCATGCATTCAAATGGATGATAAAATATGACATCCAGATGCATGAAGTCTAAAATTGGTTTCCCAGACTTTACTTCATTCTTTAATAAAAAAAAAAATGCAAAACAGTTGGTGCATATGATTAATAATTTCACATGCATGCATAAACATTTATCGTTTCAATTACATAGTTTACATAATTTCACATGCATGCATACTATTAACTAAGATAATAATAAGTTACAATTACATAGTTAACAAACAACAAATATACTTTCATTTTTGACAACTTTTTATACATTAATTACAGTAAAGTCAAATACCTAAATCTATTACCTTCATTTTTTATCAACCATAAAATCAACAGAAAACAATTCAATCCTAACATTATTATACCCCTAACAAACTTATTTTCTTTGATCCTATATTCTTGAAGCTTAATTTTCAATTGAAAGTTTTCTTTTATTATACACTTGTGGTCTTTCTCAAGCTTTAGTATATCTTCTCCTTTCTCCTGAAGGTTTTTTTTTTAAAAACCCTCTTTTGTTCTTGTAGTATTATCTCTTTTCAACTATTTCTTTCATGTTACATTTCAATTTATCCAATAAAGCTCCACATAATGCTTTCTCACGGCCTCTTTGTTCATGATTGATACATTGAAACCATTTGCAATCATCATCCTATCCACAAAACCATCTAACAATCAATTCTGTTCACATTAACAAATTTTTCATTTATAAGATAACAAAATACCTTCCAGAATCGACACCTAAAAAATTTCCTTCCAGGATTAGTCTTAGTCCATGATATATAGCACCAAATAGGTCATGCTCACACACGATTCCTTGATGATCAGAGGTAGAAGAGTTCATTGAAACTTTACTCATTTCCAAATTAGAAGTCATCTTAACTAAAATAGTAAAATTTGCAAATTATGATTTAGTTAAATAGTACATACTAACATTTGCAAAATATGATTTTTAGTCACCTTTGCTATCTAATTAAACAGGTCCATAATGTTCATTGTTGTGTAAGACCCAAGGTTCCAAGTTTTTGGGCGAAGACCCAAGTTTTTAATGCACTACTAAGAATGTACCAAAATGAACAAAACAAAAGTAATGAAGCTTGAGAAAGCTCATGCGTATATGCTAAATCTCAAGCTTGGAAAAATGTAACATTACTTGAGCTTGAACATGTTGGCAATACATATACATGGGATTTCTCGAGCTTCACCTCATTAGGGCATGAAGTGTATCGCATGAGGATTAAACATATATACATGAGATTTTAAAATATTAGAAAGCTAATTGCTACTAGTTAGCTGTACGCTTGAGAAAGTGCAAACCTTAGAAACACAACTGATATGTTCATAAAACTCATCACAACCACATTATTTATGGTTTCCAAAAAGTTTTCGATTAACGCTTGAGAAAGTGCAAACCTTAGAAACACAACTGATATGTTCATAAAACTCATCACAACCACATTATTTATGTTTTCCAAAAAGTTTTTGAAAATGCCTTAAGGGGAGCCAACACTATATAGACTGAAGGCAACAACTAAGTGTAGGCATAAGCATAAATAAATCATTCCACAAACATCAAAGGAAAAAAAAAAAAAAAAGATAGAAGAAAGCAAGGAATCAACTCCAAGCCACAAAAGAATGGAAACGAGAAATGGTTCCACTTTATGAACCACTCCACAAGGATAATCTCATTCTTAGTAAGAACCATCAAATGTGAAATCACCATAGAGGAAAAAAAATGTCAAAATCATCTCATAATTATTAATTTACTCTAGGATTTCTAGCAAAATAAATTGGTATCATACACAACCACAAAATGTGACACCAAAACACCTTTACCCCAACTAGTTCTCAAATCCACCATTTTGTCCACTAGTTGGACCACAATACTGATTACTAAGGGCTTTCGTAATGTGGATACACATAAATGGGAACAAGGGGTCCCCTTGGCTTAAATCTCTAGTTCTATTAAACACTGAGAACTTATTACAACACACAAGAGAGATATCCATCTTGTACAGGAACAAAAGTAAAGACAAGGTGTCTTTATTATCAATAACATTCACATACGTTCAATTTGGAAACTCACCAATATATTAATTATCCAAAGTGCCAACAAGAATGAGATAGTATGGGTGAGGGGCAAGTGAAGCAACAACAGCAGATGGTGGATGCGACGAAGGAGACAACGGAGATTCGACAATAGCGGATGAGGAATACGATAATGGCAGCGAGAGAGAAAAAATATGTGAGGGGTGGGTGGAGAAGATGCCAACAGAAACAAAGGGGACCGGTTTGAGTAGGTGAAGAGGTGGGTGAATAAGAGGCCAATAGTGTTGGGGATGCATGGGAAGTGAAGATGGTGGTCGTTGCTAGTGAGGACTAATGGCAGCAACACCATGACGTCATGCTGGAGTTGGACACCCGGGGGAAAGACAGAGTGAGAGAGATAAAGTAGGTGAAGAGCTGGATGAATGAGAGGTTGGCGGTGTTGGGGACGCACGGGAAGCGAAGATCATTGCTGGTGAGGACCGACGGCGGTAACACCACGACATCACACCAGAGGTGGACACGCAGTGGAGAGACAGAATAGGTGAAGGGTAGGGTGAATGAGAGGCTGACAGTGTTGGGGACGCAAGGGAAGTGAAGATCGTTGCTGGTGAGGACCGACGGTGACAGCACGCTGGAGGTTTTCAAGCGATGGAGAGACAGGGAGAGAAATTTTCGGTGGAGAGTAAGAGGGAAACAATTTGGGTCATTCGAAGAAAGAGAGGAATAAGTGGGTGGTAATTCAAATTATTTTACTTTCAATTATTGAGAATTTGGTTTCAAAATATTGTAATAATTTGAGATTATCAACCTAAATTGTCAAAGTGATTGTTCATGTAGCATAATTGGCGAAGGTGCCATGTGCCACCATCCCTCTAGTTGTTGGAGGAATAGCCTTCAAAATAATTCGAAAAGTACAAACTAGGTACCATTTGAGACTATACCTAGAAGTCACACTATAGAGGTGGTCTCAACAGAAATCATGCTCAAGCCGTTTTAGATCAGGCTATATAAGCACTAATTTACAAAGGAGGTAATGGGCTAATAATACTAATCTGCTTATTACTCTCATCTTTTTACTCACTTTTAAAATATCAAATACTAAGTTGATCGTTGGAATATATTCCAAAATACGAAAGCCCTATGCTTATAGGACTCTAATATGTAATACTTCGAGTCCTAATTATCAAACAACGTCATCACACAGACATCAAACAAGTGAAGTTTTCTGCCATTAGAGGAGCTCGAAATGTGTTGAAGATGGATGGTTAGAGACTTGAAAATGAAATTAAAAGGCCGAAGTAAAAATGAATTTGGGCATTTGGTTCGATATCCAATTCTGTGTATACTTTGCAATAAACTAAATTTAAGGCGTGCGTTAGTGGGACGCTTTGAGTGGTCTGCTTGGGTGGTGGGTTGCAGAAAAGGATCCATATAGAATAATGGCAAAACGAAAATACAGTGGAAGGTCCATCACCATGTTCATCATCTTCATATTTGGTTTCAAGCAAATTAAGGTAAGATAATGGAGATTAATTTGGGTAATTCACAGTTAATAAGCTGCTTAATTAACAAGAAGATGAGAGGTGCTCATTCATATCCAAGCCGTAGCCATCGTCGCAGTTCTGAGAATAGCTATGTATATCGTAGCTGTAAAGCCCAATAATGTTGCTTCTTTCCCGGATTCATAGAGCTTGCTGATGATGAAGAACAAGAGCCACTGCGTTTGAATTTTCTCTTCATATGTAAGCCTTTCTTTTATTTCGGTTAAATCACACCAAAGATTACTACACTTTGGTATATTTTTTATTTTGATCACTAAACTTTAATTATTTGCAATGTGATCACATAACTTTAAAAAATTTTATAATGTGGTCACATATAAGATTTTCCAGCCACTCTATAGTCGGAGTGGGTGATATAGTACTAATGTGGTAAAAAATAAAAATTATTTGTAATGACAACCAATCAGAACGTGTCACGTGTCAAATCTATCAAACCTATCAGCGCCACATGGCACGTCCTTATTGGTTACTATTGCACAATATTTTTATTATTTGTCACATTAGTGCCACGTGAGTACCACGTCACCCACTCAGACTATAGAATGGACAGAAAATCTTATATGTGACCATATTGTAAAACTTTTTAAACTTTTGTGATCACATTGAAAAGAATGAAAGTTTAGTAATCAGAATGAAAAACACACTAAAATTTAGTGATTTTTGGTGTGATTTACCCTTTTTATTTCCTTTCCTGTTGCTGCTAATGCATTAATCGCACAAGAAAACCAATTACTTGCTTAGATAGGGTTTGTTAAAATGATCAAGATAAGGGAGTATCAAGATAAAACCAAAATGATTTTCAGACCAAGATATGGAATAGTCAAAATAAAGGTAGGAAACATTTCAAGATTTTTATCAAATTATTTGTTAAATTCTTTAGAATACATTAGAGGACACATACGTCATTTTTTTTTTCTTATATGTAGAGATCAATATATGCTTATCTTAAAAGAAATGAGAGATATATATATCTTAAAAAATCAAAATAAGAGGTCATTAATGATTTTTTAAAAAATAATTAGATAAATTTAACAAATATATTGAAAAAGATAGAAGTCTAAGATACATCTCATATCTTAACTTTTTCACTCTATATCTTAATTAACAAAATTCGTTTAATGAATGATTTGAATCTACCCTTGTGAGTGTGTCTACCCTTGTGTGTGTGTCTATGTCTATGAGTATGTGTTCTATATAATAAGAAGGCATCAACCTGCATATATACATATATATATATATGCATGTATAAAGGTGTTAATTAATAATGGACGTCGTTTTCAACGCTTCTGTTCTCATCATCTTCATGGAATCATGGAGAAGGAACCTCTGCTTTATGGATTAGACGGAATTCCGAAAAGATATTGTTTGCTTTAATGAAATGCATGAATCGATGCAATAGTAATTGACAGTGGTTTCTTTCTTTTCTCATTTTTCATCTTATTTTCTTTATGTATATGTGTTAAAATGAGTAAAATAAAAAATATTAAAAAAATTTAAAATATTTTTTAAATTAAAATATAAAATAATTAAGATAAAATTAAAAAATATTTTAAATTTTTTATTAGATTATTTATTAAAATTTTTAGAATTTATTGATAATTATATTTTTTTATTTATTTATTAATACATATAATAAATATTAAGATAAGAGTTTTTTAACAAAATATCTCTATTACTAAGATCATTCAAAATTATTTGTTAACATCAATAATAAATTTATAATTAAAATAGTATTTTATGATTAGTATAAATTGTCAAAAAATTAAAATTAAAATTAAAATTAAAATTAAAAATAATATTTTATTTTCTAAATTTATGTTCAAAAATAGATTTAAAATAAGTTGAAAAGTAAAAATAATTATTGTTGGAATTATAATAATTCCACATAGATAATTAAAAATGATCAAAATATATTTTCATCATAGATAATAAAATATAAAATTAAATAAAATAATTTAAAAATTAAGAAAAAGAATTGTATTAGTCAATAAAATATATATAGAGGGAGCAAATTTTAAATTTTAAAAATTGACAAAACATATGATAATTTAAAAATATATTAAATAATATTAAATATTAAAATTTAATAAATAAATTCTTTTAATAAATTTAAAATTTTAAAATATATCAAATGATATTAACTATATTACAAGTACATATATAGATAATTGAGATTTATTTATAAAATATCAAATAAATTTATTTGAGAGAGGAGCTAAGATAAATCTATCTTTAAAAAAGGAGATAAGAGATCACGAAAAGATTTTTTCAGATATGATCGAATAAGTTTAACAAACACACTAAAAAAGTTAAACATTTATAATAGTTTTTATATTTAACTTTTCTTTTTTTTTTTTTAATTTTAATTAACAAACATTCCTTCTATGATGAACGGTGGTGAGATTTTTCAGGAAGAAGTTGGCTGAGGTATGGTCTGACGCGAAAGTGGAGATCGCCATCCAAAGTTGCAAACCCGAAAGGCATTTAAAAGCTACGTGGGCACTTTCCATTTAAGTTTCTTCAGTGCATGATGATATGATTGATATGAATGAGATAGGACAGATGATGGTAGAGGTGTGGGAGCAGCTGCCAGCAGCCAGCTGCATAATCCGATTTAACTGAGGAAGTTAAAAAAAGCTATATATAGATGCTATGCTAAACAGATTATTAGTGGATGATACTATCAGAAAAATCTTTACACCTAGTTGAGCAGCTCACTCATACTCAATATATTCCTTCAAATAAATTAGCTTATTATTTATGAACTAACTCTTTTATTATTCATCACAACATAATTTAATCATAACGAATATGTCAACGTTTAGAATTGATCGATCGTGATTCGTTAACCTGCATTGACATAATCAGTCCAAAAAGAAGAATGGTGTGTGGTATGATTTGGTTTATTGATCCACCGACTGGTTAACCTCTACAAAATACTTCGATACTCAAGTAAGTAAGTGAGTAGAAAGATGCAGAGTATCAGCAAGTTGGCAAAGAGAGCATACCGTGGTTCTGAAGAGAGCTGACTGATATATAAAAGGAAGAGATGTCCTTCTGCATGCGTCGTACGTTTGCAGGTGATGGGACAGAATATCCGGCTCTGGTGAAGGTGCCCAGGCAGCGGTAAGGTGCCGACGGGACCCTCATTAATATGGATGAGATTCGTCATTAATGAGGATGAAATTTGAGGTGGGCGCGCGAAAATCCAGAAGTGGCTGTAATGATGTTGTTGCAAGGGTCAAGATGGAACTAGCATGGGCCAAACAAATGGGCTGAGAAGATGGAACCAGTTTGGGCCTGGACGGCCCAACTGGGACAACACCTAGTCCACTGTTGTTCTCTGGTCTGTGGTCTTCTTGTTATGCGAGCTGATTAGTTAGGCTAGCGAATTGGAAGAGTCGCTAGAAACTCGCTGAAAATATTGTCGGGAGCTCATTTGGTTCTGCGATCCGAGCTTAGGTTTCAACTATGCGTAAGTTTGCTTCGATGAACTCAGCTTGGAGCTTACTGGGCCTTAGGTGATTGGGCCGGGTTGTTGGGTTGAGCCCAACCCATAAGGAGTAATTTGAAAAATACCCGTAACAAAACATAATACTGATTTGAGCCATTTTATGCCCTTTTATTATTAAGAATGGAAAATAAAATCAAAAGCTTTTCCAGTGAAAAGGGGCTTTCTAAATGGAAAAAGAAAAAAAAAAGAAAAAGAAAACAAATGGCCTATCTAAGAAGTTCGGGGTATACTAGGCTAAAATAAAAAAGATAAATTACGACAATTACTCTTAAAATTTAATATAATTTCAAAAATCACTTCAAATTTTAGTATAGCAATAACCTCTCATAATGTTAAATAAATAGATAAAATAATCATTTTACTTTTCATTTCTCTCAATAAGTAGTCCTCAATGACCATAATTGCTACGTTCAAACTCCGAAGATCTAGATTTATACTCAAAACCCAAATACAAGGGGGTTCAATTCCCAAACCCAAATCTTTGTTTGATTCAAATTTAGATATAGAGAAATTTATTTGAATTTAATTCAAATTTAGATATGGAGGATTCCCCTTAAATTCAATTGAATAAGAGCAAAACAATCGGTGGCAATGGTTAAACAAGTAGTGGCAAGAGCAAATACGGTTGAATTGTAAGAAAAAGAAAAACATGTTGCATGACAGCAAAGACAATAACAGTCGACAATAATAACAAAGACCATTTTGTTGCCAAAGAAAGGGCAACGAGACAATGGGCGAACAGGGCAACCGCAACTGTTCGATGACAACAATGACAATCATTCAATTGTAAGGAAAAGGGGCGAAAAGGGAGGATTTTTAAATATAATAACATTTCTCATTTAAAAAATATTAAATTAAAGTTAAGTCAAGAGGAAAAATTACAACCCAATATGAAATCTCAAAAATACTCATTGTATTTTCTCAACACCAAAATTAATTTTTTACAATTACCTTATATATCAAGGATACCATGGCTAATATTCCCCAAAAAAAATAAGTTTAGGGCGTGAAATAGTCCAGTAAGATGAGCAATTCCATAATAGTACTGTTTAAAGGAGAGGTACAATTTTCGTTCACCATAAGACTAGAACTCTATTGAGGGAATGAGAGGGAGGCCATGTATTAGGATGAACATATGCCATCCCCTACTTCATTTGAATGTAGTAGTAATTGAAAGGAATAATTCTTGATGGTCGGCAGATAACCACACGATCACAATATCACATTAATATGAATGATTATTTTCTCAAACTGATAGAACTGATAGAGCTAGGCAACAGCTAAGTACTATAAACCTATGATGAAAACAAAACGGTCTCTCACATCAGACAAAGGTCGCAAAGCCAAGTTCCAATCATACCATAAAAAACTGATGGATAAAGCATACAATGATAAAAATTCTAGACCAGACAAACAAAATTGATGCTCCAGTCACTTTCGGTGTTTGTACTCAAACAATAGCATTTGCAGCACTAGCAATCCTTGGCCACAAGTCAGCACATTCCTTTCCAATTGGACCTGTTATTGCAGATCCTACAAAGGCCAAATCAGTAAAAACAAACAAGAATCAGCACCACAAGATACGCAATACTTCACGAGATATTACCTTTGAAGATGCAAATCACAGATGATTTCAGATACAACAAAATGCAATTTCACCGGTGCCAACACCCTTTTCTTTTCGTTCCAAATTCGCCCACCCAACAAATTAAAAAAAAAAAAAAAGAGGTATCTGCCTTGTCCCGCAATGTAAAAGGATAGGACTATGATTTTTTTTTTTTCTTTTTTGATAGTAATATGATGATATGATTTTATGTTCACAACTTCCATTGCCAAAGGTAAAGGTGCTAATTTTTTGATGGCCATACAATATGTCAAAGGTCTCATATGTCTACAGATCCCTAGGTTGCCAGGAGGCATATTTGCCAAACCAAGTGGGTTAATAGAGACTATCCAGATGTAGCAAACAAAGAGAAATGAATATGTGAGAAACTACTACTCTAAAATCTCAGCACACCAAAAGAAGGGCTCAATTCATTAACAAAATAATAACATAACAGAATCGCAGGTTCCACATACAGGTATGTAGGAACTGTCAAATATTCACAAAACCAACCAGAATCCTAATCAAATTCAGAATTAAAAAAAGAATTTCACTTCCGCAATCAATGTTATGTCTTTTATGCTAGTTTTTTAATATTATCAGCTGTTAATGTTGCAACATTAAACCAGTTGGCCATTCACTGTGAACATTGTGAATTTGGTAATTATTTTGCATGTAACATCACATGCAGCATTCACCAGACAGGTAGTTCTAAGCCAACCCACTTTTGATGAGTCACTCTCGTCTGTCACTCTATGCAGTATTCGCAATCCAATTACCTTTCATTTCTCCTTTAGGGTTCACAATGACACCAGCATTATCTGCATACAAAAGAACAACAACAATTTCAGTGTTTCAAAAATTGTAACATAAAAAGTTTATAGCTTACTAGCAATATACACATATACATAGATGCAAGAAACAAATAATAAAATTCTCCCAATACTTCCATTAATCCTCTCACACAATTTTCACATTTTTTTAAAAATGTAAGAGATATAAAAATGTTTTCTCTTTCATTTGCAAAACAATGAAAAATAAAAAACAAAAAATCACATTGTTATTGAATGTACCCCAAGCGAATTATATCACCCTTATTAACTTTGGCTGGTGACACAAGCAACAAAACTAGATTGGTTTATAGAATTTTAGCAAATTAGCAAAAGTTTGACAGAGTAATACAAGTGCTTGGAAGGGGGAGCAAAGATTTTCTACAGTCGTCAAGCCCTCAAAGAGATTTCTAGATGTTAGGACTCAGAATATCACGTTCCAATATGCAGCAGCTTTCTAAAAACCTCTTTACAAAGATGGAAACTACAAAAATAAATGATACCTCTATAACAAGGATTAGAGTATATCAATATCAGCAGTAGAAAACATACAGCATGTACCAGGAGACAGGTAACACAATGCCACAAAAAAAACATTATGCTGTTTAAAACTGGCAGTATATTCTTCAATATATGCTTCTTGATATGACTGACCAATTGTCAAAATGGTCATTCTCTTTTTCAAAGAAGCAACAAAGGAGGGTGAAGGAAACTGATGATATAAATCAGAATTAAAAATATAGCATTCACAATATCTAAGTTAAAAATAAAGAACAAGCATGCATGATCTCAACGACAACCAATTTGATCAACTCAAAATAAACACATTTAGGATAATGGCAAAAAATCGCAACATCATCCGACTATTGACCTCAAACAAACCTCATGATCATATAGTTTGAGAAAAATACCACGCAGCCATACAGTTACAGGTTCTCAAGATCAACAAACGCTACCCAAATTTGTAATTACGTGAAATTTCTAATTTCACACAAATATCTAATCCAGGCCAAATTATGAAAGAAGGTTTTACAATAAGAAGCATATAGAACTAACGGACCTGATGGAGGGGCTGATGGAGGGGCTCATTCACAGTGATATCAAGCTAATTATAAGTGCAAGTCATCAAAGCTATGATGCCCACACGCAACTAACTATAAATTTTCTGGTTGTTTCCGCAACAACTCACTCAACAATAAATGGGAAAATCTCATTGCTGAAGTTCTCATCAACAAGAGTAATCAACACAATCAAAAGGGAGAAAGATCTGACAGAAAGCTCAAGATTGAGCACACACGTTAACCAGGCATACATTTGTACTTCAACATCAACACCCTTTACCACGATCAAGTGCAAAAAAGTAAATCAATAGCCTTAGTGAAAATAAATGTACAAAAATGGGCAGAAAAACGACCTTCGAAGTACATGTAGACCCCATCCTTTCGGCGCCAGGGCTTGCGCTGGCGAACGATGACGGCGGGCATGACCTTCTTGCGGAGGTCAGGCTTGCCCTTCTTCACCGTCGCCATGACCATGTCCCCGACGCACGCCGACGGCAACCTGTTCAGCCTCCCCTTGATTCCTTTCACGGATATTATGTAGAGGTTCTTCGCCCCGGTGTTGTCAGCGCAGTTGACCGTCGCCGCCACCGGCAAACCTAGCGACATCCGGAACTTGTTGCCCGCGGAGCCTCCCCGCCCTAAAATACAATGTCCAAATCATGCCAACAACGATCCGTTTGGTTGTTGACGAAAGGCGATCGAATGAGAAAGAACGGAATATGAGACATGAAATCATAGAAAACTCGGATGAGAGCAGAGCAGATCGTACCTCGCTTCGACATCTTGATTCAGCTCCCTCTGGAGAAGAAAGACGGCAATGGCGAAGGCGTGCAAGGGTTTTATATGTTGTGAACTCGGAACCCAACTAGGGTTTATGCGGGCCCAATAGGCCGTGAGGCCCAATCCAATTACTTTACCGGCCTCTTCAATATAATTATTTCAAACATTGGCTAAATTTTAATTAAAAAAAACGAAATAGTATATAACTCAAAAATTAAAATTCTTTTAATTTTATAACTATTATAGCCTAGCCCCAAGGACGGTTTTCCTCGGAGAAGTTTTCGAGAAAATCCTTGAGAAGTGTGGCCATGGTCGAACAAGCGTTTGACAAGGTACCTCTTTCCGAAGCTAAGAGGAAAGCATAAAAGAAATAAAAAAAAAGAAAAAGGAAAGGGGCAGCAAGGCAACACTTACCCCTATAAATAGGGGTGAGCTACCTTATTAAGGGGCTTTTTTGGTTGCGCAAGGAAGCCTCACATGTGTGGAAGACTCTTCCATGCTAGCAGGCTCGAAGGCTTATCCAAGCCTAGCCATTCAACGACACGGGCGTGCGAAAGGGCCTTTTGTGTGCCCTTTGCATGCCTTGCACACCACACTCGCCATGCTTACCTAGAATGCCTCTGCTACCATGCATATGCCTAGTAGCGCCTACGTGCACTCTTACGCTCGTGAGGCCACCTACGACCTTGCCTTCTGCATCTTAATGCTAGATTTAGATGAGCATATGTAAATTGAGACTAATAATGCATATTTTGTAAATTTAATAAAATATATTCACATATTTTATGGTTATATTTTCATTCATACCTCTCCAATTTGTATATAAATGAGTTCTTAGATTTCCTAATAAAGGTTTTATTCTTAAACTGTTAAGAATATGTAATAAAGATCCTTAAGTTTAGGATTTTTTAAAGATATTCTTAGTGTTTAGATTTCTCAGAAAGGGCATATGTTTAATTAATTAAGGACTGACACATACGCTACTACCTTTGATTAGTATGATATGCTAATAATAAAGAATGGTGAATCACATGGCATAATTCATGAGATAAAAATAGTAAATATATTGATAAATATTAGTTGAACATCTACTGAATGTGACGCAAGCAACAGATCACATGATTAAGAGGATTAATGATCTGTTATAGGCTTCAATCATGTTTTGGTCCTTTAACTGGAGGTAACACAATTATTTTGTATGTTGATGTCAGAGATTTGCTGTTGCATGGAACCATTTGAATATGAGGTGGGAATGTTCTCTGTACGGTCTTTGTACAATAATGTATCAAGACAAGTGATTGCTAATGGGATCCATTAACCTCCGATGTGAGGCAAGCATCTTATGCGATCATTTATGGTTTGTGATTGTTTGAACCTATGGCTAGGGTGCACGTGATCGAAAATGAGTTCCTCATGTCTGAAAGAGTTCCAAAATATCATCTCAATCACACTATGTTAGATTTTGGCATAGCTATCGAGTCCTATGAGTTTAATCAGTTCATGGCTCTTACTCGATTAAGATATTATTCATTCGAAGGATTATAATATATAGTAATCGAATGCCTACTAGGCTTACTTGAAGTTATGAGTTCATTATTGATAAGATTGTCTTGACATAATGCTAGTTGTCCCTCAGGACCTCTCGTGATGTATTGAGGAGATGGAGATATCCTCATTGTAGATTGAATCATTTGATGGATGTTAAAATTGTTGACGTGTCCCAATTACTATTTAGTAGTGAACCTAGACGATCACACGTAAATTTGAGGATGGCGTTGGATTAATGATGTATTGTTGTAATGAGTTCTTGATCATCATTAAGGGTTAATAATGAAGAATGCCATTAAGAGTTAATGAAATTGGTTTAATTAGTGGAAACAAATGTTAAAAGTTAACGGGCATGCCATTAAGAGTTAACAGGAGATTTTGGTTCCATTAATAATTAATGGAAAGGCAATTAAAAGTTAATGATGGGACTTAATTCAATTAAGTGAAAGTTGAGATGAGAAAACTAAAGTGGTCGACTGATTCGTTCCTTGTTGAATCATTCTAATATGGTCGACTTCTTTATGAAATAGTCAACTGTTTCTTTCTGATTCGCACTGAAATGGTTGACCATTTCCTATAACTGTCGACTATTTCTAATAGCGGGATTTAAACTCAAGAATGTTCACTTGTCCTTTACTACAACGGAGCAATAAATGCTTTTTTGCAGCCTTCAGATGGATGATGAACAAGGAAAGGAAGGGATGAAAGGCATGCCACTCATCTCTCTCTCTTCCTTAGCCAATTTTAACTGATTACAACAAAAAGATGAGAAATGGCTTTGATATAAAAGAAGTAGAAAATAAGAGAAAGTGTGGTTGCTTTTTTGCTCTCTTTCTCTCTCTTGGTAATTCTCTTCTTGCTCTTCACTTGAAAACCCCCCATCTTCTTACTCCCTTTTGCTTGTTGTTTTTCTTGCATCTTGCACCCAATAGTGAGACTATTGGTTCTTTCATTCAAAAATCTTACTACAAGATCTCATCACTTATGTAGAAGCTTCACTAGCACAAAAGCTTCTCGTAGGGTTCCAATGTAGGTTGGAGCATGGTCTAACTTGGTCTCTTGTGTTAGTGGGGGTGGAGTGGTCATCCAAGGAAGCCAACTTGGAGTTGTTCATGATTGCTTGTGAGATTGTTTTGGGAGCTCGTGGTGGGAATAGGAGCCACACACATCTATTTTTCAACACAATTGGCACCTTCTTATTCATCTAGTGAGGCATATCTTTCTTACCCTCTATGGATTCTTTTGTTTTAGTTTCATATGGTTGTTACATATCGAGTCTTGCAAGATGGTTTTGTTTTATTTCTGCTACCATATATCGTCATTTTTTAAATTTTTTTGAAAACTGGCTAAAACCCTTGCATGAACCACCGAGTGGTGGCATTATTTTTTAGTAGTATCAGAGTCTTGACTTGGTATTTTCAACCTATGCTTGAATGTTATGTAACGTATCGTGTTTTTTGGCCATGGTTTTAGTTCTTTGTTTTGTAGGATTTGTAGAAACTATTGACTAGTTTGTCCATCTGGTCGACCATTTTGTGGCTTCTGCCTTGAAAATGGTTGACTAGTCATGGAAATAGTTAACACTTTTAGAAGATTGGTCAAAAGCTTCTAGTAGCAGTCGACCGATTAAAGGCAAACCCAGAAAACAGTCGATAGTCTTCAAAAGTAGTTGACCGTTTTGATTTAGTGGGGGAACTTTCGACTTGTTCTATTGAACGGTCGATAGTTTTCTATATAACTAATGAAATGGTCGACTGTTATGAATCACTACTGTTGTTTCCAAACTACAACAATTAACATTTATTTTTCTTGGGAATAACCAAAGTAGAGCCTAGGAGAGAAGACAGAGGTCGGGTACCATTAGAGGAGACAGACAGCGGGGGGGCTCAACCCGCTGGCTGGGGGATCTGAGGAGCGAAGCCTCATAGGAGCTGTAGGGTCTATGAAATAGAAGACTATCAAGGGGCCCATAGGAGTTTCTCCCCCATAGGCCTTCTGATGGCTAAGTCAGTATAGGTCATAATGAAGTAAAGATGTTGTATGATTCAATGTGCTCATGTATATGAGTGTATCATGTATATGGACTCCTCTTGTATGTGATCTAGATAGATATAAAGATAGATATTGTATTACCAGGATGGTATGATTGGGAAGTGTGGTTAGCACATAGCACACGGATGCAAGGACCACAATTCCCTTACTGCACTCGGTGGTCGTGAGGTTAACCATGCTGGAGGATCTTGAGTAACCCCCCTAGTGGGAATGGTCTCGAGAGTAAGAAGAGCCTTCATGGGCTGGCCTAGTCACTGTGAAAGGACATGGGTGAGATCTTTAGGGGCCTTCGGGTAACCTAAAAGGTCACCATAGACTTGACCAAATACTTATACGAATGCTCGATAGGGTTATCCATAGATACCTATTTAATATTAAGCTCGTGGCATGGAACAAGGTACGCCACATGGTCAAATGAGTTTTTGGGAGGCCAAGAGACCTCAGGACTTGGATGGGTCTTTGGGGGGCTGAAGGCCCAGGAGACTCAAGGGGGTTTCTGGGGGCATAAGGCATTAGGAGATTTGGAGAACCGAGAGGGTCTTTGGGGGGCCGAGCTTACGGGAGACTTGGGAAGGTCTTCAAGAAGTCTAGGAGACTTTGACTGCAAGGTTCGTTTGGGGTCAAAAGACCCTTTCATGAGAGTGGCCAGCCCTTTTTATAAGGCCAACCAACTTACCCTTTTCTCTCTCCTCTTTTGTTATATATATATATATATAACGCTTCAAACATATTTGGCTTTTTCCCTTGGCTCTGATGGGAAATACCTTGATGGACGAAAGTCTAGCTATGGGCACTCTTCTCGAGGACTATGGGGATACTTCCTAAGGACTATGGGAATGAATCTTGAGAACTTCTACAAGGGGAACTATCCTAGAGGGTATGCCACAACAATAGCTCTCAACTCTTGCCTTTGGTTGTAAGGTAAAGTAACGAGTACATAGAATGCAAGAGAGTTGTCCCCAAAGAAGTCAGAACTTACTCAGGATGAGCAACTCAATTAGATAAGTCGAGAGATATTGATTGAGTCAAATGGATGATTCGGATGAACATGTTACTCAGATTTGCTCATGCTTGTTTTGATGATAGCAATGTGGCCAATCCATAAGCTAGGGAGAGGTCAAAGCAAGAATCCATTAGAAGGATTACTTATAGAATTTATGTTAGTGAGCGAGGCTTGGTGGGGGCGAACTCACATATTTTGGTTGCTAGGGTCAGAGGTTAGGATTCACTCGACCTGGATATCAGAAAATGAGAAGAAGGCATAATAAGTAGTAGTGACAAGCTTGAGTTCAAGTGTTGTGTCGGTATAAGAGAATCATCTAAGGAACAACTAAGCTAGAACGGGCTAACAATGGACTCCAGAAGCTATAAGCAAGGCCAGAGAATGCCAAGAATAATCACAGTGCGTTATTGTAACGACCTACTCTCACCTATGGGCGCCACCAGTGAATAATCAATCGTATTACTCACAAGTCAAACCATTAATAAAGAAACGGACTATGTTTCAACGAGAAACACCCTAGGTGGGGACTAGGCTTTATCCTTCTCTTTGCTTCATTCAAGGAATCTATCTCAAAACAATAAAAGAAGCACAACAGATGGGACTCGAAACCAGAGTGAGCTTCACCTTTCTTCAGCTCGTCTCATAACAAGCTAAAGGTGACCCAGGCACAAAATATAACACATCACAAATTTGTTGAGTACTAGGGATTTATGGGAAATACGTTTTCGATCCTTACACGATTCAAAACTTGGCTCTGCCAACTAAAATTGCATACCACCAGCAATCTCATAAGCAATTAATACATTATTGATTACAACAAACTAGATACCATTCAGTGCCCAACAACATATACACTCAAAACACATGACTACATACAGAAATACATACAACATACAAAAATTGGGCGACAACACTTATCACCACTTCATGCTCCCGACATCGTCCCTGCTTCCATCTGGACTTGTAATATCTACAACACGAGGTAAATCCTCATGAGTCACAATGACTCAGTAAGGGTGAAAATGAATGTAAACAAGATAATATATGAGATGTAATGACAAGTAAGTATGCATGAATGGCGAGGCAACACTGCTCTCAGAACCCATATGTTTGATTATGTTGGACTGAAGTCGGAGAACGATAAGTATTAGGTTTCGAGATAGTTCAGATAACTACCAAAAAGATAAAAACCATACAAGACAGAATCAGAGAGGCTCAAAGTTGTCAAAACTCTTATGCTGATGTCAGACAAAGAGACTTAGAATTTCAAGTCGGTGACAAAGTGTACGTAAAGTTATCTCTTCTAAGGATGACAACTCGGAGCCATAAAGGGTAAGTTAAGACCCAGATATATTGGACCATACGACATCATAGAAAGAATTGGGCCAGTGGCTTATCGACTCACTTTGCCCATGACCTTATCCAATCTACAAGATGTGCTCCACGTGTCGCAGCTTTGAATGCATGAACAAGATCCATCTCAAGTGATGCCAACAGAAGCCGCCGAAGTACAGGAAAATCTTTCTTATCTCGAGAGACCAATTAAAATTTTGGATCGAAGAGATCAAGTCCTGAGGAACAAGTCCATACCATTAGTGCAAGTGCTGTGGTGGAATCCAGTAAGCGAGGAGTTAACATGGGAGCGAGAAGAAGATATGAGGAGTAATTTTTCATTTTTGTTCAAATGATCGATATGTAGAATGGATGTAGAATAAGCAAATTTTGAGGACGAATTTTTTGTAAGGAGAGGAGAATGTAAAACCCCATATCTGAAATAAATAATGCGCGAAATGTTTCGTATTTCATGACATTAGAATGGTTGAATTCAGGGTCTTATAAAGTAGATTTATAATGTTATTTAGCCAAGTCACTCGAATGGAGTATCCCGAAACTTGAACGATAAAAAAGAAGATCACATCATCATTAAGCAATTCGAGATATGATTTTTAGCACCGAAAGAAATCAGATCAAAATCAATTTTCGGTACAGCTTTAGATCAAGCTGAAAAAACTGAATTATTCGAAAGGACTTCCAAAAAGTCGATGAAACCCTTAAAAGAGTCAAATTAGGCTTGATAAACAACCCTTAAGTGGTTTCGGGGTGAAACAAAGAGGTTTTGCAAGCAAAGCATAAGTCCCGGCCAAAGTGTAATTTTTAAAATTATCTGAGAGAAGTTGAAATGACATATTTCTTGGAACCTCGGGAGTCAAACAAGAAATTTAGAATGTGAGGGTCTTAACAGTAATGTTGGAAAGCCCAGGGGTCCTGTGGAAAGGGCCAAAATACAATTCAAAAATGAGAGGGGGTGATAGTGTAATTTCTAAAAGAGCTTGGAAGCCATGGCCAACCAAGCTCCATCCCATCACTGAATTCAGCCATGGGAGGCCCGAGAAAGTGGGAAGGGATCTCAGGTCAAGGCCTTAGGATCGATCTTGGCTGACAATCGGCCTTGGCATAGTCGAAAATGGCCAAATTTTTCGGTTGAAAGTAACCAAAAATTTGTCCAATGTAAATCAGTTTTTGGGCCATCTTTTGGCGGGTTTGGACGGATCTAGGGCACGAGGAATCATTAGTGTCGTTGAATGAAGCAATATTCTTTGTTTAAGGGCTCAGTATTGAGTATAAAAGGAGGAGCAAGTGGCCGAAGTTTTTTCATAATTGAAGCTTAAAATCGGAGGGGTTAGAGGGGAAATCGAGAGTGATTAATAGAAGGCTTTTGATCTCGTTTTAGTGAGGATCATTTTTGGAAAAAATGGGGAGATTTCATGTAGTTTTAAGGAGGTTTTGAGGAGTCACTGGAGAAAGAGGCGCGAGCTCTAGTTGAGACTTCGATCGGTAGGTTGAAGCATCTCCGGTGCTTCTTTCGATCATCCAAGCATGCCATTCGGATCGACTAAAGGAGGAGATCATCCCAGGAGCAACACCCAGCAACTTCGGTATGCCATCACCTGAGAAGAAGACTAGAGCGTGCCCTTCACGCACTTTCTGCCACTCGCAGTCCACATGCTTGGCGCGTGCGAGAGCGTGCGCAATAGGTTTTTTCTGAATTTTTTTTTTATAATTTCTGGAAAAATATTTTAGGATTTTTTATGCAAAAATATTTAAAACAATTGGGTATAGATATTTATTTTAGAATATTAGTGAGGAAAAATAGGGAGAAATTAAAGAAAATTGTGAAGAAAATGTGAAAGAAATTGATGATGGTGTTTATTAACTTAATATGATGTTTAGGGTGCCTTAGGGCATAAGTTGGAGTGTTGGTGCAAGTTTCGAGGCTTGGCACGCAAATCGATGTGAAACACGCTTTTTGAGGAAATTTGAGTTTGTGTTTAGAGGTGAGAAGTTTTATCCAAAACCTGATTTAAGTAAATGATTTCATCATGTTGTCATGTCTTCATGTTGTCATCAATGGTGCACCCATACACCTTGGTCTTGCAGGGAGACTATAAAAATGGAGGGTAATTGTTGTGCCCCAAAAAAATCAAAAACGAGAAGTCCAAGCATGGCGGGAAAGCTACATTCGGAAGCTGCTGGAGAAGACCTTCAGAAGCTGCTGGAGAAGGACCTTCGGAAGCTGCTAGAGAAAGACCTTAGAAAGCTGCTGAGGAGAGAGCTTCGGAAGCTACTGGAGAAGACCTTCAGAAGCCCTTTGAAAGGAACCCTTCGGAAGCCCCCCTAGTTTTGCAGCCAAATCTTCGATCGAGTCCTGAGGCTGACGGCATCCATGTGCATCCCACTTCTAAAAATTCTAATTGTTGTATTTTGGCAACAACAATTTGGCGCCATCTGTGGGAAACGCAAGAAAAAGCTAATTTTAACACAAGATGCCAAGAGGGACAAAATCAACTGGTTTGGAAAACCCACCTAACCCTACCCAAATGAGCGCTCGTGCCAGGATAGGAGACCCTAGCCATAGACACCTTACAGTACCTGTATCTTTAGAAGATCACCTCAACCATGAAGTGCACTCGGGAAATATTCCAATGCTTGAAAGCTATAAGGCTACTGGATTGGGAGGTGTGGAGCATTCAGAACAAGAAAAAGTACACGCCCTCGGGTTGGAGAGATGTGAGGGCAAGCAAGGAAGGCAAGCCTTTCCCTTAAT
Organism: Diospyros kaki; assembly: GCA_036245055.1. Classification (NCBI taxonomy): domain Eukaryota; kingdom Viridiplantae; phylum Streptophyta; class Magnoliopsida; order Ericales; family Ebenaceae; genus Diospyros; species Diospyros kaki. Next base: position 26,402,424 of record BSEG01000002.1, read on the forward strand.
ACCAGCGAACCAAGAACAACACTCCCTGGGACAATCCTCAATTCCAGGAAGGAATCTTACGACAACTTCAGTACCTCCAGTGCCCTCTGTGATAGCTTCACACATGGTTCCACTATCAGATTATGAAAAGCTACAAAAGAATTTTGAAATGCTAAAGAACCAGAATGATAAACTCAAAACAAGCAACAAAGAGAGCATGAGAAAACTGCAGGGAATCACTGCTTTGCTGTGTGAACTAATTCCCCACATGGGACAAGCTGATATGGGGGGATAACACCGAAGATCCCTAGAAACCCCTCCAAAGGGTAAGAGTTAAAACTCCATGGTCGAATAACCAAGTCCCAGAGATGAGAGACTTGAGAAGGGATCATGCTAGGAGGACAAGGAAAACTCCCATGTATAAGGAGACAACAGAAATCACCTACTCACGAGCTCCTTATGTCCCACTTCCTTGCAAAAGTGAAGCATAACAGAAAACAATCAAGGCATCTGACATCGTACGCCTCATAGAAGAGGTGCTAGAGCAGAAGCAGATAATGATGGCTCCAAAGGAAATGCCCCTGAAGGGGTTTCCTCTATCTGAAGAACTCCAAAGGCAACCAGTGCAACCAGGGTTCGAGCTACCGCAGCTTTCGATATACTTGGGAAAAGAAGACCCAGATAAGCACCTACAACACTTCATCGCAATGGCCGTGTTACATAGGTGGAATGAGGTCACTAGGTGTAGAGTCTTCCCGTTCTCCCTGACAGAACAGGCTCAAGAGTGGTTCACTGAGTTACCAGCTAGACATGTCCGGTCATTTGAACAGTTGAAGAAAGAGTTTCTAGAGGTGTTTGCTGCTTATGTCCCGAAGAAGAAGAGTGCCATGTATTTGATGAGCTTGCAACAAAGGCCAAATGAATCCCTAAAGCGATACGTTGAGCGGTTTAGGGTTGCAATGCAAGAGGTAAGGGACCTCTCGATTAGTTTGGCAGCCTCAACCTTGCTTAGTGGAACCGCCTACACCCCGCTCAGAAGATCCTTAGCATTTTCTAAGCCAGACTCAATGGCTGAATTGTTTGCCCGAGTCGAACAATTCATCGTTCAAATGAAAATTTTAGAAGCATGGGAAGAGAAAAGAAAAGGAAGGCTGAACGACATTGGGTCAGACATAGCAGTGAAGTAGCCGAGAAAAAAAAAGGCCCTAAAAGATGCAATTCTAGAGCTTTGCTCCCCTTACTTGTAACGCCCCGCTTTCTGGGCGAGTTATAGACTTGGGACAATTCCGGGACAATAATTTTTTTTCTTTCAAACACAAAAACTAAATCACATCATTCCTCGAATCCATCATAGAATTTCCAATCATTTTTCTCAAAAGAGAATCATTATACATATCAAATGCGGAAGCAATGATCGAAACCTAATATCTTAACATTAATCATAAATAAATTCTTACATCTTCAACATTCCTCAAAACGTTCAAAATCTAAAGTAGCAGAACTTAAATACAAGGGCTACGTTACATACATTTCATTTCTCATGCACTCTGCTAAGTGCCATTTCATGTCTCATTTATCCTCGTATCTGCTAGAATCTCCACCTGGAACGTTTGAATATTCCAGGGGCAAAGCTCAAGTTAGATGATGAATCATCTAAGTAAGGGTACAAAAAACATATTTCGTGCATAAATGCAATGTCTTTCATCATAGGTGTCAACTGCACCCCTCATGCTACCTATCATTTTTGCAGCCCCCTCTTCGAAGCTGAGGTGTATGGTGCACCCTTGGTAAAATAGCGGTGTCAGTTCGTACTCCCTACGGCCTCAAATGCGAGTGATCAATGATATCAACATGTATTTATACATTTCATATTCATGTCATGTATGCAGTCTACGTGATGGATTCATATCAGCGCATGTCAATATGATGAAAACATTTTCAAGGAACATAAACCACTTACTAACTAAGCATTTTCCATAAAACTAACTTTAATTGGGGAATATCACTTACCTTCTCAAGCTTATGGCTACCTCGATATCCGTGTCTTGCCTTGATTTGCATGTCAACCTCAAAATTTACACGAATCTCTTCAACTTCAGCCTCAAAGTATCCTAATCACCATAATTATTTAAATAAACATTAAAACCTATTTTTTCATAATTTTTGGCATTTTCTTTAATTTTCTTTCTATTTCTTCCTAATTTTCCTCAATAAATCCAAACTAAATATTTCTAAAATATTTTCTCAAATATTCTTCTACGAAAATTCATAAAATAATATTCTTGAATTTCTGAAATTTTCTAGAAAATTTTACTTACCTTGACTTAGCCTCTCCGGTTTCCTCAGTATGCGTGCCATATCCTTGAAACGCGTGCCCGGGCCGTTTTTCTCTATAAAATCTCCAGGATATTACCGAAATATAATTCCCTATTTTCTAGGTTTTTCTAGAATTTTTTCTCATCATTTTCCTATTTTCTTTTCTTTTCTTTTTCTTTTTTTTTTCTCTCTCTCTTTCTTCTTCTTCCTCCTCTCGCTCCCTCCTGCGCGACCTGCAACTCCCTCTTTCTTTTTTTTCTTTTTCTTTCTTTCTTCTTCCTTATCTTCTTCTTCTTCTTCTTCCTTCTCTTCTCTTCTTCTTCTTCCTTCTCTTCTCTTCTTCTTCCTCTCCTTTCTTCTTCATCCTTTCTCTTCTTTCCTCAATGGCCGAACCAGCACTGCCTGCGGCCGTCGCTGCTGCCAGTGCCTCCACCGCTACTGCCAGCGCCTCCACCGCTGTTGCCAGCCGCCTCGGCCTCCCGGACTGCCGCACCAGCTCGCCATTATCGCGAATAGCCGCTCATTGTCGTTGCCCATAGCAGCCTCCCCTGCTCACGTCGGCCTGCTGAAGCTTGTGGCCATGGCTACCATGACCGCAGTTCAGCTACTTCTGATCGCTTCTCAAGCTTCCACAGCCTCCGTCGACCGCCGCGCCACCATCAGCGAGCTGCACCTTGCCTCGAACCACCGCCATGCTTGCTGGTCGTCAGCCATGGTTGCTAAACAGTAGCTCCGCTGCTACTGCCATGGCCGACTTTGGCCATTCCAGGCGGCCCTTTCGGCTCCAGCGTTCTCCCTCATGAGCTCTCGATCTCACAAGCTCTCTCTCTCTTTGTCTCCCACTTTCTTGCTGCTTTGAATTTGGCCAAATGCATCTCAATTTATAGGCGAGCGGCTGTACGAAATACATATATATTTCACATTAATTGCTAAACCCCTTAAATCTTGCTGCCATATCTTCTTCCCTAAATCTCACTGCCACAATCTCCCCATTTTCAGCCACAATCTTGGCCAATAAAGCTAAACAGAAGCTTTGTGAAGCCATTACATTTGCAGAGCATGGGCAATCTCACAGCACACACAGCACGTTTATATACATATATATAATTCTATATTATATTGTAATAATAAAAATTATATATTTAAATTCATTTCCATTTCACTTAAATAATTATCTAATTGTAACTATGCCTTAAATATCGAATTTATTTGTATTACAATACCGAAAATACAAAATTAATAATCTAATTCTTAGTTGAAAAGGACGATTTTGCCCTAATGTCCTTACCAGGCTATCGTTTCATCCTGAAACCACTGAAGTCTTGCTCATTTCACAAAATCGAAGCCCCCCTAGGGTTCCGTTGATTTTTCGGGAGCCTTTTACAACGATTTGGTTTTACAGTCTAAGTGACAGTTATAATTTAGCTGTACCTAAAACTGTTCCCGATCTGATTTCTTTTGATACCATAAATCCTATCTCAGAACGTTCATCAAAAGCATATCATTTTCCTTAGACAATTTCATTTCGAGGCATTCCCTATAGTCGATTCGGTACTTATAACTGCTATTAAGCCAATTTTTCAATATTCTTAAACTTATCGAAATTACGTGGCAATCTCATACGAACATAGGGTATTACATTATTAAGCCAAGAGTGGCTATCCTTTCCTCCATTGCACATGGGCAGGGACATAGACTCTCTCTGCAAAATTTCATGAGTCCCCAGGGCACACTATAGAACAGTGTTAGGAGCTATGAAACCAGATTGAGCAGCTAATCAAAGATGGGAAACTCAATCGATTCATACTAGATAAACCAAAAAACCATCAAGGCTGGGGGAAAAGGTCCAGGAGAAACAATAAGAGGAGATGTAAAGAGCAAGACCTGGAACACTATGCACTATCAAAGGTATTCCCCTGCTCTATCGATCGGGGCTAACTATGAAAATCTGAAGCACAAGACATGGAGATGCGTTCATTGCAAGAGGCACTACCTGACTCCGCTATGAGCTAGAAAACCAAAATTATTTTTAAATTTTCCATTGTAATAATATCTCCCAATACGTAAAAGAATATACCCCATGTATTTCCGTGGAGTAGGCAAAACTATAAGCCGAACCACGTAACCTATGCCTTGAGCATTTGTATGTACGATGAAATGTAATGCAGGTGCAATAGCTTAGCGATGACGCCGATGAGATCAGGGTGACTCGGTAGAAATCAGGCGCATATGACCCCAGGCTGGGTCGGGATCATCGGATGCTCTGATGCTTGTGCCCGCAGACTCACCTAGATCTGTCGATTGAGTCTGGTACTATGCCCCTGAGCTAGACCTGACTCATTGGTTGATTTGGCGCCTAGGTCTCCAGGCAAGCTCGGACACTGGGAAAGAATCCAGAATCGAACTAGCTATTGAACTTGAATACACCGAGGCCAGACTGACTCTCATGAGGGATAGAAGATGGTGAAGCCGCCACATGGTAAGTCGAAAAGCTTCCACATCGCGCAAGGCTTAAGTCGTCCAGTTGTAATCTGGTTTCTATGACCTAAGACCAACTCGGGATCATCGGATGCTTTGACGCTTGTGCCCGTAAACTCACTTAGATCCCTCGACTAAGTCCGATGCTACGCCCTTGAGCTAAACCCGACTCCTCGATTGATTTGGCGCCTAGGTCTCCCGACAAGCTCGGACACCCAGAAGGAATCTCACCATGTGAGGTTTACGTCGCCCAGGTGTGATCTGGCGTTTATGACCCAAGACGAACTTAGGATCGTCGGATGCTCCGACACCTGTGCCCGCAGACTCACCTAGATCCCTCAACTGAGTCCGGTGTTATGCCCCTGAGCTAAACCCGACTCCTCGATTGATTTGGCGCCTAGGTCTCTCGGCAAGCTTGGACACCCGGAAGGAATCTCGGATTGGATCTTTGGTCAAAGCCAGATCCCTTTGGATAAACTAGACCTCAAAGCGATGAACGGAGAAAGTAAGAGACAAGTGCAACCCTCGAAGACCCGACCGCTAGGACTCAATTTAACGCCTATAATGATAGACTAACTCGGGATCATCGAATGGACCGATGACTATGCCCGCAGACTCACCTAGTCACTCGACTGAGTCTAGTGCTACGCTCCTAAGCTAGAGCCAACTCCTTAGTCGATTTGGCGCCTAGGTCTTCTGGCAAAATTGGACGCCCGAGACGAATCCTGCGTTGGATCCTTGGCCCAATCCAGCTTTCCCATGGCAAACGAAACTGATGGAAAACAATAGGCACCCTTGAGAAGTATCCTCCCTTTAAAAAATAAAAAATAAAAAAAAATGGATAGAACCACCCATGACGATAGATCAACTCGAGATCATTGGATGCTCCGACACCTATGCTCGCAGACTCACCTAGATCGCTTGATTGAGTCCGGTGTTACGCTCCTAAGCTAGACCCGACTCCTTGGTCGATCTGGCGCCTAGGTCTCCTGACAAACTCGGACGCTCGAGATGAATCCCACGTTGGATCTTTAGCCCAATCTAGCTTCCCTATGGCAAACGAAGGCCCCTCCTGGAAATGTTCGCGAAGGCCCGACAATCCCCAATCTTGACAAAAGCTGAGAGCTCGATGAATGTTGCATGAGTCTCACAATCATGTTAGGGGCATGAGGCCTATCCTGAGTTTCCTAGGGCCAAAGAGCCTTGAAGAGAAGGTGTAGACAGGAACAGACAAAAACTGAACTGTTGTGGCTAATAAATCGAAGCCTAATGCAAATCGCATGACCAACAAGCAAATGATGGAGATATAATAGAATTACTTAGTTATTCAAATAAGGCAATTACATGAGGCACGTTGAAACGACCGCCAAGAAACTACATTCATCCAAAGATGACAAAATGAAAAGCAATAGCCAAAGAAATGTGTCAAAAATTTTAGGAAGAATGCTTGGAGAAGAAACTAGCAAAATGATCGTTCCTTACAGCCAGTTAAAAAATAATGTAAATTATAAAGTCGGCACTAATCCTCGGCTAAGGGACGATCCACATGACCTGAACCCACACCAGGGAGCAGATTTTGAGAAGCATCAGTTTTAAGGTCCATCTCTGGGCCCTTCTCGATCATTTGAGCGGTGCTAGATATGCGGACACTTACTTCACCCTCCTCGAGCTCAAGAGCGTAAGAGCTCCATGAACATAACTTTGTTTAAAGTTACATCCGAGAAAGAGCCTGGGGAAGCAAGGTTCCTAAGGAAAATTCTTAGGGAAGAACCGTTTCCAATTGATGGTGCCCTATGCTTAGAAAATACTCTTCATTTTGTATCTAAGAAGAACAAAAGAAAGAGTGGGGGACAATTGTTGTGCCCCAAAAAAATCAAAAACAAGAAGTTGAAGCATAACGGGAAAGCCACATTCGGAAGCTATTGGAGAAGACCTTTGGAAGCTGTTGGAGAAGGACCTTCGAAAGTTGTTGAGGAGAGAGCTTCAGAAGTTGCTGGAAAAGAGCTTTGAAAGCTGTTGGAGAAGGACCTTTGGAAGCTGCTGGAGAAGGACCTTCGGAAGTTGTTGGAGAAGACCTTTGGAAGCCCCCTTCGGAAGCCTCCTTCGGAAGCCTATCCGAAGCAATCCTTTAGAAGCCTATATAGAGCTAGCCTTCGGAAGGAACCCTTCGAAAGCATCCTTTGGAAGGAACCCTTCGAAAGCGTCCTTCGGAAGGAACCCTTTAGAAACCCCCTAGTTTTGCAGCTAAATCTTTGATTGAGTCCCGAGGCTAATGGTAACCACGTGCATCCCACTCCTAAAAATTCTAATTGTTGTATTTTGGCAACAACAGTTTTACAAGATAGGGAAAGGTCAGTGGAATTTGGGAGACTACTCCATTTTGCAGAAATCTTGGAATTTTGAAGAATTTTGAATTTGAGGTTGCGAAATTGAGAAAGGTCTAGTTTATGGAATTCTTATACTAATTTTGAGAATATAAGTAATTGAACATTTGGGTGACAACAACCTAGGATTGATGGTTAGTCGGTCCCTAAGAAGTTAGAAAATAGGATCTTTGGGTTATGATTTATCAAGTTAATTGTGGATATTTTGAGACCATTTTACTACTAAGTTTTAAACATTCATCTTATAATTTTAAATATGGATATTTTAGATGGTGAATACCCAACATTCCTAAAGATTCGATCTAGTCACCCTAAACCACCATAGGAGCAATATCTTAGAGGAGGAATCACAACACTCCCATGAGGAAACATCAGAAACTCCTTGGGAAAATGTTAATGGTCCATGTGTAGTGGCATATAGAGGTAGGTTATTGCTAATGAGATCCATCGAGCTCTAGCATGAGGTGAACATCCTATGCGATCAATGGTGGTCTTGATTATAGAAACCCCTGGCCAGGATACACTTGATTGGAAAGTGTTCCTGTAACGACCTCCTAGAGCTCCCATTGGTAGAGAAGACCTGTGAGAGAGTCGTCACTGATAGGGTACAAAACACAATCCCACAAAAGTCATCCATATGGACACACAGAAAGTCATAAACCCTGTGTGTATACATTTACCACACCAAGTCATTACAATGCTCATATCGGGTTTAACTGCTCATACATTACAAAATACTAAAAGGGCTAAAGGAAAGTACAAAATCGAACTCGATTCCCTTCCCTCAAAACAACCCTCAAGGATTTTCAGGTTGGGAAGACATATGTACACATCTAATGCAAGAGTCACCAGCAGCTATACCTATCACCTTCCTTAGCTTTTCCTTTATCTTTACCTGGAATGGCTCAAGAAACAACATGAGCCATAAGACTCAACAAGTATATGAAACAAGCATGGATCATGATAAAAAAAGGCATGATATAGCAACCACAAATGTATCAAAAGGAACCACAATGGCCAACACCATATACAAGGCTATCCAAGAATTTTCCTGCCATGAGTGAAGAAGAATAACACAAATACATACCATATGCACATCCACCTCACTAGGGTCGAACAATAATGATAATAGCATAGGAAAGCTCAAGTCAAGTGTTTCCCTATCACTAGAGGAAATGCAAACGGACTCACTGCCACGGTGATATGCGGATATACTACCAACGGACTCACCACCATAATGTTAGTGGACTCATTGCCATAGTGCCCCATATAAGGTACACCTACCAGAAGGTGAGACACTAGTCCAACCATACCATGCACACAAATCTAAGAATAAGGGATGATACGTGCACACATCCATATCCTGGCACTATATATCTAGATAATATCGGACACTTGGGGCCAGACAACTCTACTCCCATGGCAATGCCTGAGGCCAGTTAGCTCCACCCAAGGTCTATATACATATCAACTGACACTTGGGGCTAGACAGCTCAACTCCAAGTTAACACCTAAGGCTAGCCAGCTCCACCCAAGGTATATATACATATCAACTGACACTTGGGCTAGATAGCTCAACTCCAAGTTAACACCTGAGGTTAGCCAACTCCACCCAAGGTTTACACACAACTTATGCCACGAGGTCATCGAGGCTAGATAGCTCAACACCTAGGGCATGCTCCCATATGCATGCAACCCTAGAGGCCAATCAACTCCACTCGATGCCTTGGTTCACCCATATTGCATACACAAGTTAACATATGTACACAAGCTTATAATATTTCACCAAAATAACAACCTCGTATAACCCCAAGTAATGCACTAAACCTTACCCCAAGAATGTCCAAATAATCCCCCATGAGCATCTAGAATTCTTGGGGATCATGGATAAATCACCCTAAACTTAGCCTTCCAAACATAAGCCTCTCATGAATCCCAACTTGCATAGTACCTCACCAATGAATGCATCGTTATTTCCAAGAATATTAGACATATTTTGGAACAAAAGGAAACTATTCAAAAATTGTCCAAATGGTTTGAAATATGAGTCAAATCGAATCTTATTGAGTGTAGTTTATAATGCAACAAACAGTTCATGAATCTAATATTTCTACAAAACGTTATGCTCAAAACAGTAGAGCATGCGCAGGCTGTTAAAGTTAAAAACAACCGACATATAGGAAGGAAACTGTCGACCGACAGAGGCTTTTTCACTTAGAATGTCTACTGGTTAAGGCAATAGTCAACTGGTAGAACCCTCTACACCACAATAGTCACTAGATTATGGAAAATTGTTGATCGACTCCACCCTTTAAGCCATGAACAACCCACATAACACCCAAAATACATGCAAGCAATGTCAAATTCTTGCATGCAACTACACCCTAGCAATAAACACACCATTCCTTTTAGGAATATGGGGAGAATCAAGCCCTCTTTTAGATGATGGGTGTATTTTATCAAAAATACTAGAAAAATGACATGAGTTGCAACCAACCAGGTTTATGAAAAACCTCCTTTTAACAAAGGATTTTATGGAAACTTAACCCGAAAATGGTGAACTCAAGAATCACCATGGAAGAAGAGGGTCATGGCATACATCAACAAGATTCTAAAAGAAGAACTTGAAATGGAAAAGAGATGGAATATGAACTTGCCTTGGTAGTTGACTGAACCCGAAAGAGAAGACAAGCCACAAATTAAGCTCTCGAAATCGGCAAGTAGCTACTTCTGTAACCAATCACCTTTTTGGCTTCAATAAGAAAGAGATGAAGAAGAGGAGTCGATGGAGCAAGAGGAAAAGAAGGTTCGGGAGGTAAAGGAAGAAAAATAAAGAAGATTATACACAAAGCTATATATATATTTACTTCCCCTTTTTCCCATTTGCCCTTACTCTTGCAACTATTTACATGGTTGACACTTCCCTTTTTCCTTCTTTAAATTAAATAGAAATACTTATATATATATATATATATATATCAACAACACACCCAACTGGCAGCCCCATTTCCCCTCAATTCTCAGGGCCCAACTTTAACTTTTCCACACCTTTGCATTTGACTTTCCACCCATTTTCATTCCCATTTGACTTTGATTATTCAACTCTTATAGATTTCTTTTAATTTTCATCTTCCACAACACTTACAATATTTCAACAACCTAAATGAGTCATGGAAAAAGGTAAGACACACTAAATAAGGCCGACCTACTATAGACCCTATGCCGGGTTAATATAGTTCCAATGTTAGAAAAAGTTTCGATGAGTCATCTCAATCTCACCACACTGATTTTGGCATAGTCATCGAGTTAGTGAGTTTGATCAATCCATGATTCTCACTCGATTGGGATGATAACTGATGGAGAGATTATAGTATGGAGGAATCAAAAACCCAAATAGGTTATATTCTGAAGTAAGACTTCATTACTGGTAAGATTGCCCTAACATAATGCTAGTTGTCACTCAGGGTCTTTTGGGGTACATCAAGGAAATGGAGAGATCCTCGTTGTAGACCAGAATGTTTGGCCAACATCAAAGAGTTTGAGGTGTCTTAATTGCTACTTAGTAGTGAACCTAGAAGGTCACATGCATATCAAAGTGTGATGGTTGACTAAGCGATTGAGGATGAAATCATCATAAAGAGTTAATGAAGTTATCATTAAGAGTTGATGTGCATGTCGTTAAGAGTTAACAGGGGCCTTAGTGTCATTATGAGATAATAAAAATACCATTAAGAGTTAATAGCGGGGTTAGATGCAATTTGTGGAAGTTTTGGATAAAGGAACCAAAATAGTCGATTGCCTTGGGGAATTGTTGACTGTTCCAAGATGAACTGTCGTCAACAACTTTTGAAAAATTGTCGATAGTTTCTGTTAACTGAGTTGACAAATCACAAGATCGTTTGTCGATTCGTGAGATGGAAAGGTTGGGGCACGTGGCAAGGGCGGACGAGAGGAGAACTGCATGTGTCTTTCTGGTCTCCTCCATGTTCTTAGCCTGATTTTCATGTCCCTTGCTGTTGTGAGAAGATTTGGGCATCTAGGGTTTTGGGTGTTGCATATATAAGCAAGCTAAGAATGCAAAGTAGTGGGTTGCTTTAGATTTCTCTCAACCCTAGCCCGAATTCGTCCCAATCTTCAGAGCTCCAAAGACCTTCTGATTGCCCTTCTTCCATCACTCCTTTTACTTCCTCATAGCTATTGTAGCTCATTATTCTTGATAGTGAGACTATCAAGCTTGAGAAGCCACTTTGATTTGAACCCACTTCATTTCCAGCCCTAATCTCCCCTACTCTTTCTATCTAGCACAAAGAGAAAGTCTTGAGATTCACCATCTCATTGGAGCGTGGACTGACTAGGCCTCCCATATTTTTGGGAGTCGATTCAGTTCTAACTGAGAGATTGTTCGGGAGCTATTTAAAGCAACGAGTTACTACCATCGGGAGGATTTCAACCTCTTCATTGGCCTTCAAGAGTAAGAGATTAAAAGGTATACCTACTAAAACGAGTCTTGCATATAGATATTGAAACGAGTCTTGCAAGGTCATTTTAGTTTATGTTTTCGTTGCCATTTTATTGGTTTTTCAAAGAAGTTTTGAAAATTTGGTTAAACCCTTGCATTTACACTCCAATAGTTGGCATTTCTCATCAGAAAATCCACTCTAAGGAAGAAGTCGAAAGGATGGAACTTCCATAGATCGGATGGAGCGACTCATGGAAAATATACTAACTTTTATGCAAGGGATGCAGCCAACAAATTAGGCTACCTCTCGAACTCCTGATATCATTGAAAAATTTCAAAGGTTAAGTCCGCCTATTTATTGAGGCAAAGCGAGAGATTGTTGAGAAATTTGTGTTTTGATTTATAGAGAAAATAATTTTAAAAAAATCTACTTTCAGTAAATTTGGTTTGTTAATGATTTTCAAAATATTTTTCTATAAATGATTTTAAATTGGAGAACTTCATGCTCATATACTTGTATATATTTCCTAAAATGGAAAAATAATTGGTCATATATCCATGATGTTAAGTTTTTGAGAAAATATTTTTTAAAAATCAACCAAGTATAAATGCTATTTCAAAAATATTCAAGTATTACTCAGCATTGCCTTAATGATTAATCGAGTATTGAAGTGATTCAATCGATTATTGCAAAGTTCCAACTCAAGCATGTGTTAAACAAAATATATACTTCTTAATGTTACAATGAGTACAACACTTCATATAATCAAGTGCAAATCATTCAAGCACTCGAGTATGCCTTGAGATTAATTGAATATCTTTAGAGCATTAAAATTTGAGCATACATTAAATTAAAGCCTATGGTATAATCAACTAATGCACTTGAATCAATCAAATATCTATTTCTATTAGTCAAGTGCTTTACACATCTCTTGTTTTTTCATTTAAAAAAATTATTCAAGTATTGTGTTGTGTGATTTTCAAGTCAGTCAATTATATATTTTCTGAAGAAATATTTCAATCGACTATTAAGGTTCTGCTAGTCGAGTAACTTATGCATACTCTTTGTTTCTCTAATTTAATCGAGTAAAGCTTATTGTTGATTGACTATATGTGTTTCTATTAGTCGAGTGTCTTTTTGGGTTAGTTAAGTAAGGTTTTAACTAAACGTGGCTAAGCTACAAAGATAATCGAGTATAGGGTGTTTGTACTCAAGTATACATTTTTTTTAGTCAAGTCCAGCCTAGTAGTTGAGTAATATATTCATGTTATCTGTCGCTTATGAGTTAATTGAGTGATGCTTGGTCATACTCGAGTAAGCTCTACATATAATCGATTACTTGGTTTATTCAATCAATTGGAGTGTTTCATTTGTCAAGTATCTCTTTAACCCATTCAAGTAACTATCATCTAAATTTGAAAATTACTGTTGTTAGGGGCATTCAATGCTTGACAGTTTTTACTTTTTAGAACATTAAATGCAAATTAGACAACATGAGTTTTCTTGTATGAATTGATAAATATTGTTAAAGACAAAAAGTGGCAGTTGTGAGACAAAATGGAACATTCATTTTGAATTCTGTCATGTCAGCTAATATTCAATGTAGGAAATCTATAAATAGGAGGAGCTGCTTGAAGAAGGTTAACCTAGCTACTTGCGCTATCTATACAACTTCTAAGAGCTTCAAGAAATCTTACTGTTGTTGTCAAGATATAACAATGAATTTATTTGACTGGGAACATCATTGTCAAGCCGCTTGAGCCTACAAAAAAGAAACAGTCAAAGGGGGCGGGGAGGTCCTCGCGCAAACACTCTAATACTTAAGTCAGACACTAAAAATAATAAAAACTGTATTAAATCAGTATGAGAAACGTCATACCTTTCAGGAATGAGTGATTGCTTATTTATAGAGCAATATAGAGTAATCTTAATTAATCTGACATTAAGATTATTACAGGTAACATTTTATCTTGATTAATCCTAGTCTGATTGGAATCAGGATTGTTATAAATGACATCTATCTTTTATAGATGATGTTTATCTTAATTAATCCTAGTCTAATTGAGACTAAGATTGTTATGAATGGCATCTATCTCTTATGGATGACGTTTATCCCAATATTTTAAAATCCTTTTAAAATTAGAATTCTTTATAGATAATTAATTATCTTTCTGAAGAAATTTTCGAATGTCGGAGTTATCTTATTTGAGGGTTTATGTGGGACCTCCTTGCCCCGTATATAGAAAATTTATGCCTTTTAACCCAAAGTATAATTGGTCATATATCAATTGGGCATTTTAGGCTCTTAGGCTTTTAATGGACCTTTGTTTATGACACAACACTTACTATATATTCTTCAATTCTGCTTCTCACGTCCTTCTATCTAAAATCTTTCTCTATGAATTCTTAGAGAGTGCGCTTATTTCATAAATCTTGTAACTCTATCTATCAAGAGAAGAGCATCTGTGCTTACTATTTTATTCATTTTTCTCTTGAGTTATCCTTTCACATTCATTTGTGAACTTGTAAAAGGTTACACCTTAGTCTTTAAAAGATAGTGGTTGTGGCTTTGCCTATTTGAAAAGCCAAGTTATAAAGGTTATACCTTATCCTATGAAAATATTATGATTGTGACTGAGCCCATTATAAAAAACCAAGTGTAAAGGTTAATAAGTTAATCTACAAAAACTATAAGGTAATATAATACACCATGGTTGTAATTGCAAAATTCTTGGTTATGGATCAAGATAGTGGATTAAGTAGTTGAGGCTGGTTGAACCACTTTGCATCATGTATATTACTTTCTTTATTTCATTTACAACACTTTTACTCAATTTTTTTAGAAAAAAGTGTTTGTTAAGATATAGAAAAAAGAATGTTGATGTCTATCTGTTTTTTGTATTTTCCTTTGGCCAATTGCCCAGATCTATATACAGATGATACAACCCAAAAACTTCTAAAAATATAACCTCTAAATTTCTAAAGATAACTCCTACTAAGAATATCCTAATCTTCTAAAGACAACTAAAGAATATTAACTATATTTGACAACATTATCATCTAATATTCCCCCTCAAGTTGGTGCATGAAGATCTTAAATGCCCAACTTGCCAAGCAAATAATCAAATTGTTTCTTCCCTAATGCCTTTGTGAAAATGTTAGTGAGCTGCTTAGAAGTATGCACGTAAGTAGTGGCTATGTGACCGAATTGTATTGCATCACGCACGAAATGACAATCAACTTCAATATGTTTCATGCGTTCATGAAAGACAGGATTTGTAGCGATGTGAAGTGTAGCCTGATTGTCACAATAAAGTCACATGGGTTGTGAATGTACGACTCCAAGGGTCAACAATAAACCTTTCAACCATTTCAACTCACAACTAGTGGTGGCCATAGAATGATACTCAGCCTCTGCAAAAGACCGAGATATGATAAGTTGTTTTTTCATTTTCCAAGAGATGGGTGAATTACCCAACAACACAAAATAGCTGGTAGAGATGGTCGAGTCAAAGGATTAATGGCCCAATCAGAATCATAGTATGCATACAGTCGAAGATCACTATCAACGCGAAGGAGAATGCCTTGCCCCAGATGTCCTTTCAATTATCGAACCACATGAAGAGCAGCCTCCCAATGTTCCACATGCGGGCTCTACATAAGCTAAGCCAAAATATACACACAATAAGATAGCTTAGGGCAAGTGATAGTTAAATAGATAAAGTGACCCACAAGGTGTTGATAAGGGTCCGAATCCTTTATCACAGGGCCATCACAAAGAGCTAATCAATGATTTTGTTCCAAAGGAAATCTAGTAGGTTTGGCACCCAATAAACCTACCTCAGAGATAATATCCAATGCATATTTACGTTGACACAAGTAGATACCTTCAGAACTTCGGGCTGCTTCAATACCCAAAAAATACTTTAACTCACCTAAGTCCTTCATATAGAAACACTTACTCAAATAATCTTTGAATTTCTAAACAGCACGATGATATTTTCTAGAAATAATCAAATCATCATAGACAAGCACATGCAAATGAACATTGTTTCGTTGAAAAGTGAATAGAGAATAATTTGAATAAAATTGTCAAAAGCCATAACTTTTCAATGTCAAAGCTAGTTTAGAAAACCAATTTCGAGGTGCTTGTCGCAAACCATAGAGGGATTTTCGCAACTTGCATACCTTACCAAAAGGATGACAAGCAAAGCCTGGGGGTAATTGCATATACACCTCCTCAGTGAGGTCACCATGTAAGAATGCATTATGCACGTCATTTGATGCAACTCCCAATGCTTACCAGTTGGAACAACAAGATATGTTCGAACAGTAACCATCTTAGCCACCGATGCAAACGTCTCATTGTAATCTATACCTTCAATCTGATTACTTTCAATAATCACTAGGCGAGCCTTAAATCACTCTACCGACCCATCTGAATTGTATTTAATTCGATAGACCCATTTGCATCCAATTGCCTTCTTCTCGGGTAGCAAAGTCTCTGTCATCCAGGTTCCATTATTCTCAAGAGCTTGTATTTCCTGGTGCACAACCTGTATCCATTGTTCATCTTTCATTGCTTCAGAAAATGTGTTGGGCTCACTACTTGGAGCAATAGCTGCCAAGAAACATTTGTGTTGCAAGGAAAATTTATCATAATTCACATAGTGCGCTATAGGATAGGACGTACCTGAGGACTTGGATTGGTGAGATGAAACAGCGGAGGACCCAAGGCAACGAGCAGTATGAGTAATATAATCTTGGAGACTAGTGGGTGGTCTTCGTTCTCTATGCCCTTGCCCAAGTGAAGCTTCAACATTACTTGAATGACTACTAATTCCCATATCATTGGAAGGAATAGTCTGTCAGTTGCCTCCATGTTACCGGAAGGTACGCTTCCCCTATCACCTGAAGGAACGATCCCCCTTTCTCCTGAAGAAACACTCCCCCTTTCGTCAACCCATGGAATGGTATGCCCAAAACTTGATCATCATCATCTACAAATGAAGAGGAAGGAGTAATGAGATGTTATGGTTGAGTGCCACCAGAAGGTTCATTGCTCAGATATGGGAATTCAGTTTCTAAAAATACCATATCTCTGGAAACAAAATAGTCTCCACTTTCAATATCATACACTCTCCATCCCTTCTTTCCAAAGGGGTACCCCACAAATATGCATCATCTATTTCTGCTAGCAAACTTGTCTTTATCACGCATTTGATTATGGACATAACACAAACAACCAAAGGTTCGTATGTGTCTATAAGAGGTAGGGTGACAAAAAAAAATCTCATACAGTGTATTTCCACCCAAAAGAGAAAAAGGTGTTATATTAATCAAGTAACCTACTATCAGTACACATTCTCCCTAGAAATTAATAGGTAGATGCGCCTGGAACCTTGATGTTCGAGCCACATTCAGAATATGACGATGTTTCCTTTCTACACGCCCATTCTGCTGGGGAGTGTTAACACAAGAGGTCTAATGTATCATACCATGTTCAACAAAATAATCCTCTAAACAAGTAAATTCTGTCCCATTATCAGTTCTAATAATTTTCACCTGCTTTCCAAATTGTCTTTGAGTCATGGCAAAGAAGTTTTTGAGAATCTGAGCCACCTCATTCTTTCCATGTAACAGATAAATCCACACAACTCGAGAAAAATCATCAACAATGGTAAAAAAATAAACAACACCACATGAAGTAGGAACTCTATATGCTCCCCACAAATCACAATGAATCATTTCAAAACATTCAGCAACTTTATTATTACTAGAAAAAAATGTTTCTCTAGATTATTTGGCCCTTAAACAAATCTCACAAATGGTATTCCATAGATTACTATTGTTGCTATTACTCACGGTAGGAAGTAACTCAGCTATCTTTCTAGATGGATGTCCCATACGGTGATGCCAAAGATCAAAAGATGCAGTCCCACTTGTCTTGTATGCATAAACTGATGCCACTTCCTTGAGATAATAAAGCCCCTCAAGCTATTCACCCGCACCAATCAGGGTCCTTGAAATGCGGTCCTTTATAACACACAACTTATTAGTGAATTGGACAGTACAATTTGACTCATCAAGTAATTGCGACATAGATATTAAATTACAATTTAATTTTGGGACAAATAAAACATGTTTTAATTGCAATTGCAAGTTGGCACCAAACGTCACGTTTCCCTCCTTCACCACCATGGTTTATTCACCATTTGGCAATCCCACAAGACAGGCCTCTACGTCATATACATCTGTCAAGCATTCAAGGGTTCTCGTCATATGATGAGAAGCCCTTATGTCAAGTATCCAATTTATATGAGTTTGCTTACCAATTAATGTCTCATTTTTACCCAATTTAGCCTGCGTGTTTATCAAATTTAGCAATGTAGACCATTGCTCACTACTCAAGCCGCTAATCCCAGCTCGATCAACCTCGGTTATGATCCTTTGGGAGCCTTCTTCCTTTCCTCCAGTTTGAGTAACATTGGCCCATGTTGTTCCTCCTCGACCATGACCAGCACTTGTGGCCTGTCCATCACGTCCGCGTCCTGCAGCTCGTTCCATTCCTCTTGGACGATCACCCCACCAATTTGGGTAACCAATGACCTAAAAGCAATTGTTAGCATCATGACCAAGACGCCCACAATGCATGCAAGTTACATTCTTATCCTTTGAATCTACACCACTCTCTCATCCTCCTGACTTGGCTTGAACGACAAAGCTCATCGGGTCTCCTCGGTCCTCCTTTCCATGAGCTATACTTCGATGTCATTCTTCTTGCACAATCATGGAATATACCCTATTCATGTTAAGGATTGGTTCCATACTCAAGATGTTGGATCGCACCATGGCATACACAAAATCATCAAGTCCCATTAAAAACTAATGAACCCTTTCCTCTTCTTATTTTCTTTCAAGTTGTCTCGCAATATTGCACTTGCATCCTGTGCATTGGCATATAGGAATCTGATCATAATTTGCAAGTTCATCCCACATTGTCTTCAATCTCCCATAATACTCCACAATTGCCTGCCCTTTTTGTTTACATCCAGCAAGATAAGATTTCGACTGTTGGACATGAGGTCCATTCCCAATGGAAAATCTCTGTCTAAGATCTTCCCACAAGTCCTTCACGTTCTCCGTGTAGGTGATGGTAGAACAAAGTGTTGATTCGATGGTATTGAACATCCATGACACAAGCATAGAATTTACCGTCCACCAATCTTCGATTTCAGGTGAATCATCAGTGGGTTTGAGCAAAGTGCCATTAACAAATCCAAGCTTCTTCTTGGCCCGGAGTGCAGTGCGCATAGCTCGCGCCCACTCGTCATAATTCCTGCCCTTCAATTGGACATGAGTTAGTACCGTACCTGGACTATCCGATGGGTGCAGAAAGTATGGTGAAATCATCACTTCCTTCCCAGAGCTATCAACGATCACAGTCTCCTTCTTCTGATTGTCAGCTATGGTTAGTTTCTCTCGAGGGGTTTCCTGATCCAAACGGCTCTAATACCATGTTAAGATATGGGAAAAAGAATGTCGTTGTCTATCTGTTTTCTGTATTTTCCTTTGGCCAATTGCCCAGATGTATATACGGAGGACACAACCCAAAAACTTCTAAAAATATAACCTCTAACTTTCTAAAGATAACTCCTACTAAGAATAACCTAATCTTCTAAAGACAACTAAAGAATATTGACTATATTCGACAACATTATCATCTAATAGAGTTAAAAAAAACTTAATTCACTCTTCTTAAGCTAACCATTCTATCAATGTAATTTTTTATGAATTTATTTATTTAATAAATAATCAAAATGGTAAGACCCAATTCAATTCTAGTTTGACCATTGAACTATGAACCACTTCCTTTTCTGGTTCCATTGATATTTATTATCAATCAAATACTTTGAATTTAGAAATGAGAAAAAATGAATACAATGACAGGAAATTTGTTTTTATGTTGTGTCTTAAAAGCACACAAAAGATTCTTAAATAATAACTTTTATATGCATGGTAATAATAATCATACATAAAAATATATGTATATATATATGGATAACAGCAATCATATCCATGGCACTAAGGTCAATTGATTAAACACCACTAAATATATTTTGCTATTGGATAAAGTGTATTTATTAAATTTTATTTTTAATATTTAAATAAGTTTTTGGATTTATTAAATAATTTGATACATTTCTTATCAACTAATAAAATTATTTAAATATTAAAAAATATAATAAATACACTTTATCCAAAAACAAAATACATCTAAAAATAATGAGTAACATTACCCTATATATCTATTTTATTATATAAGCGATCTCATTATTTTGGTGGCATAAAACTCTCGATCAAATAATTTTATAAAATACCCTTTGAATAATTTTATTTTTTTAAAATTAATAAGTGAACAAGATTTTAAACTAATAACCTATTATATTTTAATAAAAAATTAATTTACCATTTAACCTTAATTTATTTTCATATAAAATATTATAAAAAAATAAAAAATGAAAACTCAACTGTTAATTACTCATATGTACCTCTAATTTACAAAAAAAACAAAGATGACCTAAAACATTTTTTGGGTCATTTATGTAATGTGCAAAATGTTTTAGAAGTGTTTTGCAAATTATAGAAAATATTTTAAAATGTGTTTCTGGCAATTGACTGTGTTAGAATACAAATTCGCTTCTCCTTCTCTCATTCTTTCTTTCTTTCTCTCTGTCAGGCTTTCTCTTTCTCTTTCAGCCAACAAATCTACTTCTACTTCCTAGGGTTTTCCCCTGGCTTGCGGTATAGACAAAGTGTGCAACATGAAATGATGTGATCTGAAACGATTAGGTGGAAGTCTAAAAGGCGAATTGACAGCTCGCATAGCCCACTTCAATTGGCATACATCAGCTCCCAGTCCGAAGATCGCACTGCGAGTTGGGGGATAGTGTTACAGGTATTTTCTAGACTGCTTCTCATGGGTTGGAAACAGTCCAGAGGATCGCCCCAATCTCTTAAAAGCCCAGTAAGTCTCGAGTTGAAGACATCATGGCAAGGTCGCAAGTTGCTCCGACTAGGTCAGATCGCGAAAAGTTTTAAGCTGCGAGACACGCCGCCAGGCTACTCAGCTCGTGTCACAAAGAGATGGCGAATTTATTGGAAATGGTTAGAGAAAAAGTTAACCTTCCTAATCTAAGGCAAACCAGATCCCTGATAATGTAGAATCCATTCTCGATTTTGTGGAGCTAATAAGGAAATACTATCTTTATGATATTATCCTTCCATTTTGGATTTTATGGAAATTGTAAACACCCCACACTATAAATAGGGGTCGAAAACCATTGTATGAACATGAGCAATAATATACTGTTACTCTGCTAGAATAACTAGAGAACAGTCGTGGACTAGGCATCATTCTTGTCGAACCACATAAAATTTTCCTGTGCGCAACTTGTTATTTGTTCTATTTGTTTCTTCTCTTTGCATTTGTGTTTGTTCTCTTAGTGCGGGCTAACGAACCGCAGTCGACCAATTCCGAACGTTGATAATAACTATACAATAGCGAAAGCAATTTAAATATAAATACACATCTCGAGGGCATTTCCTTACATAATAAAACATCAATTAATCCAAATACAACAAATACATTATCTGATCCTCTGATCACAACTCAAAACCCAAAGATCTTTTTAGTTGGGATTGTCTTGTACACATAGCCACCTAAGACTGACATGCCAAATGATCCAATCATGACATCAGCTTCCACACATGGAATGATGTTAAAAACAATGTAAGCCACAAGGCTTAACAAGCATAATAGAAGAACAAAGATAAGACTGGAGATAGACCTCATATACTGGAATACATCCCACCAAATGTAGGTAAAACAAAGATAAAGCTGAAAATAAACTACACTCAGAATCTGCCCCCACAATATAATAATGATAAGGCTGGGAATAAATCTCTCACCCAGAATACACCCCACGAAGTGCAATGCGCATATGCTAATGCCACACCATACCATACAACAGGATATCCAGTGCTCAACATAAATATACCAATGCACATAACAGTCCCTGGGGCTCGCATAAGAAATGCACATCCTGGCACCCAAGTCCCATCATACAAACCTACCACAACCATGACTAGTTGGCATAAGATACATGAGCTTGAGGCTCCCATAACACAGTCCACACAAGCCTGAGGCTCTCATAACACAATCCATACGAGCTTGAGGCTCCCATAACACAATTCGCATGAGTCCAAGGCTCCCATCAGAACCACATACCAGAGTTCTCGAGTCATAACTATCTAGAGCCCAGCTCCCACTCATTGCTATCGAGGGTCAACTCCATACCACAATCCTTATCAAATTGTAACCATGTAATGCAACAAATAATAAATGTAATGGCTTTTGCAGCATTAATGTGATGTTAAAGCCCCCATAAGCCAAGCATCAGGCCATGTTATGCCCACATAGGTACCCACACAAATAAAATGCTCTAAATGCATAAGCTCACTTATAATACCCAAGTCAGCACTCAACAGGCCAACCAAGTTATGCTAATGTGCACATTTCACAAAGCATGACCCCCAATGAATGCAAACTCAATCCCATGCACTGCAATGCTATGCTATATGTCACATAACGGTAGAGCCGGTCAATAGTGACCAGACATCGATTGACGATCCGTGACTAGGAACAACCAGTCAACAGTCGTCCTCAGCCTAGTCGACGGTTTGCTCTAGAGTCACCAAAAGGTCAATACGTCACCTCACTGGATGACAGTTCATACCTTTTGTTATCATGACTCACACCCGCAGGAAACCATAACCACAACCAAATCCCGCCAACCCTCTAGGAACCTAATCCTAAACTGGTTTAGCATCATTCCTAAGGAAGTAGGGGCAATATAATACCCCGTAAGCTCTTACCGAATAAAACCTCGAAAGTCTCATTTTTAATTTAATTCACACGATAAATATCCATAGCGCACATACATAATTCTAGAACCAAATCAGATTAAGGAAGGAGACAAAATTCATAAATCGAAGGAGACCCACAAAGAGAGTAAGGAGCTTGCTTTTAAATAGCAGATTTTGAGATTTTTATGCCTACATGTCACTAAATTAATAAACATTGTAAAATAAAATAATCTCTCAAAATTAATAAAATCACACCCAAAATTAAGTTCTAACTGCACAGATTTATTCACATAATTTACTCCACTTAACTGTATATTCAAACTTCAATTAACCTGAATTTTCCTCTAATTTCCTTTGAATTTCCTCTCATTTCCCAATTTCTATACGCCATTTTCTTCTCCCCAATTTCCTTTCTTTGTATACCCAATTCACTGCCCATAACATGTTGTAAAATGGAGACTTAAAGGAAAAAAGAAGAGTTATCAAAAGCTGTCGTGTGTCAGCCAGCGCATTATCACCTCCAGCCTCAAAACAACGCTATTTTGGGTGCCCTTGATTGGAACAAAAACCACTCCTGCGTGCGTAAGCCCAAGCCTCGAACCCGCAACCTCAAGGCAGCCCCTCACGCGTGCGACCACATGCGCTATCAGCTTCCTCACGTACAATATACACCCAGCTAATTTTAAAGTAATCCCAACACAGTTTCTGAAAATTATGTTTAGACCCCACTACTTCTGAAAATTATCACATACACCTCACTTATTAATAACTCTCATACCCCCAAAATTCCAATAATTACTTGCCTATTTCTTCAACACATAATAATTAATATCTCCCTTAAACCCACAAATATTCAATATTCACCTTAAATACAATAATTATTTCTTCCACCCAATTATTCAAATCCACACGATTCCAATAAATCACATATCACTAGAAATACAGAAATTAATAATTATTAACTATTCTTGAATTATCAAGATGTTACAAAGAGTGTATCTAATTTTCAAGCTGAGCTAATATAGAAACTTTGGTGAGATTAGTGGAATCCCAAGGGTGGTTGAGATCTTGGGATAGTGAAGTAGGTGTGTATGGAGACACCAAATCAGTATAAATTGTCTTGTGCCTCATTTATTTATTATTTTCATATCTTGTGGTTTACAATTCATTAATCTCAAACTCACATATACATAGTTACAAAAGCTTAATTTGTTTAAAATTAAATAACAAGAATTTTAGTTAAGTAAATTGTCAAAAATTTTAAACACTCAATTCGCCCCTCCTCTTGAGTGGTCATATTCTAAGGGACCAATAATTGGTATCAAAGCAGTCTTTTAAAATAGTTAAACCCTTAATTTATACTTTAACTTAGAAGAGATGTAGATAGCCTCATTCACCAACCAAATTATAGGCGAAGAACCATCACTTTCTAGGCCACCAGTCTTTAATGGCAGAAATTTTGCTTATTGGAAAATGAGAATAGAATCTTATTTGATTTCAATAGATTTATACTTATGGAAAATTGTTAGAGATGGTTTTGAAATGTCTAAACTAGAAGAGAAAGATTGGAACGAATAAGATATCAAAAAATATCAAATGGATCATATGATAAATTAATAAGATCTCAAAACTACAAGAATTTTTTTTTCTTGTGATAAATTAATTTGTCACAATAACTATAAAAATTGTCACAATATACTTTTTGAGACGAAATTAGTTTGTCACATATTAGTCACAACAACCTTGTCTTAATAAGTATATTGTGACAAAATCGAGTTTTGTCACAATATCATCAGTTTTATTATGACAGAGTATTTTGTCACTTAAATTAGTTTATTATGACAAATTATTTTGTCGTAAAAGAAAATATTTGTGTCAATATAAATACTATTTAATCACAATAAATCTAAATTTTAGATACAGATCATATGTTTTATTGTGACAAAATTTATTTTGTGAGAAAAAATATTTCGTCACAATTTAAATAGTGACAACTTATTTAGCATAATTTTTAATGTGATAAAATAAATTTTGTCACTTATTAGTTAATTTGAGAATAAATTTTTGTTACACATTTTATAATGACAAATAATTTTGTCAATCATTTAATTTTGCAAACAATATTTTTGACAATATAAAAATAATGACAAAATAAATTTTTAAAATTATTTAATAGTGATAAAATATTTTCCAATGCTATTGACAAAAATATTTTTGTCAATAATTCATAAAAGTGACAAATTTTTTTTTTAAGAAAATATTAACAATGATAAAATTATTTTTTCACAAAATCATAAAAAATGACAAATATTTTTGTCAAAATTGAAATATTTTTCAATAATATTTTTAAGAATTGTGCACCTATAATAATTAACAACAAAACAATCCAAGCAAGTAAAGAGGAAATGACAGCTCAAATAGGAGCAACATAATGTATGACAAATATTAGAACTAATATTACTCGATAATTGATAATTATTTTCAATAAGTTAATGATATTAAACAATCTAAACGTAATCTAAACAAGAACAAATATGTTGTTTCTCCTTACATAAGCTAAAATTAACTCACATAAAGTAAATGAGCTAAAACAAAATTTAAAATGAAAAAAAATATTTTATTTAACAAATGAACTCGACAATAAGTCTCTTGAAGAGAATCCTACAACCACTAGACTAGAAAATTCACTCAAAGGCATCGATTGTCCAACTCTCTTTGCTAAGGTATACCTGCAATTCAAACAAAAGGAACAATTAGAACAAACAAATCATGCAAACCACTCTATCATGGGAATATAGTCAAATCTTTGCAAGTTCAAGGCACCCAATAGGGCAATAATAGTAACCTTGCAGCAAACAGAAAATGCACTTGCAAGGTGTAAATACCATTGTAAATAACTTGCAGCAAGGGACAAATTTCATTCCTTGCTATCTTTTGCATTATTTGAGATAACTGTCTTCAAACATCTCTGATAAACTTCATTCCTTGCCCCTGCAATTGGTATGTACAATATCAGAGCAAGTTCCAATCAATCACTAAAGAAAAATAAAAGACTAAATGCAGAGTCACATTTTTATTTGGCTCTGCACTCTGTAAAGGTAGGGCAGAGTCACATTTTTATTTGGCTTTCCTTTGATTTTTTGACATGAGTAACAAAAACTATTCCCTAGACCAGATTTGAAATAAGAAGGTGTACTTGTCAAGTGAGTCCATGCTTCTCCAACATATTGTTGGCCCAGAACTCATGCAAACCTTTTAGTTAAGATACCAAAAGAGTAATATTTTTCCATAGCCTTCATAAATATGAAGTGTGTTACAAGTTTAAAAAGTAAAATTAAAAATGTACTGTTAAGATAAATGCATGCGAATATATACCTGCAAATCCCTTTTTCCTTAGACATTCATCAAGGAACTCTAGGATTCAAGACGTCTAACTCATTTGCAAATAGACATCTATGGAAAAATCTACTGTTAAGATGAAGTGATTTTTGCAAATCAATAATTGATACAAGTAATATTAGAGCATAACTTTTTATACCCACTCCTGCCCTCAAATAACTCATGGAAAAATATGATATAAAATTGTTTCCAGCTTTTCTTAAACTAAAGCAAATTTTGGACTTCTTATTCTTATTCTCTATTTTTCATTTACTACAATGATCTTACTTCAAGCAGAAGCCTTTACATGGATTAAATTTCTACTTCCAGTGAACACTAAGATTAAATAGGTATGGGAAGTCAAAAAAAGTGTGTGGGTGTGTATGTAGCAGGTTAATAGATACACTTTATAAGAAAAACATAAAAATGGAGCACTACCTTCAATTGTTTTTGATCAGGAAATGATATCCCATACACTCTTTGTAAACTTTCACGATCTTTATTTCCCGTTTAATATGCTGATGAAGCTTGAAGATTAGATACATAAATAACGGAGATAAAATGCTTACAAATAAAAGAGAACATGAATAGAAATCGAATAATAATAATAATAATAATTTCCAGTAGAAGAATCTCAAAAATTATTTTCACAGAAAAGAGAAGGGAGGCACCTGAATCTATGATTCTAATAAATCTACCTGAAGGCTGTTTGAGATGGACATCTGGGTGAGGATTTGAACAACCGAACCACAAATCGAAAGGATGGACAGATCTAGCAGCAAGGAAGGGAGGGATGGTGGGAGCGGTGGCAGAGGAAGGGAGGGAGGGCTAGAGCAGCGGCATTGGGGGGCGACGACGGTGCAGCGGCGTTGGCGGTGGGGATCGACGACAGTGGTGGGTGTGGCGGGAGGGGGAGAGAGAGAAAGTGAGGGTGAAAGATTGGGTTTGGGATTTGGGGGTAGGGGGGGGGGGGGGGGGATTTGTGAGAGGGGAGAGGGGGTGAGTTAGGGTTGGGGATTTGGGGAAGAAGGTGGGGGATCTCCCGCCCATATTTTTTTCTTTTTTATTATTTTTTAAAATATTTATTTGTTAAATACAAATAAAAAAATTTATAAAAATAATATTATTAATTATTTAATTAATAAAAATAAAATATTTAATTTTTTAATATTACATTAACAACTAAAATTAAAGTCGTAGTTAGTTTTTACTAAATAATATTTTATTATTTTCAATATTTCTAATTAATATTAGCTCTAAAAATTTAGCACCAAATTTGAGACGGAATTTTGCATATATCGTATGTAGATATGTATATGATATAAATATATCGTATCTTTTATTCTACAATTGCAAACAAATCAAATATAAAAACAATTGCTATCTTTGATTGATGAAAACATCTTGAAAAAGACTTTCATTTCGCTAAACTCATTTCTCATTATTACAGTTTAATAAATTATGTCGTCTATGAAAATCATGGGTTCGTTAAACCTCAAGACCTTAAAATAGCATGATGACGTATCAGTAGTATAAAGAAAATCTCGTCTTAACAATGGAAAAAACAAGATTGAAAAATATGGAACAAGAAGAGAGAATTACAAAGAACATAAGTACAAGAGAACACAAAGATTAACTCCTTACTATAGCCGAATCAAAACCAGAAGAGAGAATTCCAGAGTTCGAATATATATCGCCGAAACTGACCCGACAGGGTGGCAGACAACCTGACAAACTGGCCATGAAAATCGGTCGCAAATTCTGGAAAGCAATACCAGAAACTCTACGCTAATGCTGGAAAGATACCGCAGCTAGGACCGTGATAGCCATCACAGAAAATTCAAAGACACGTGGAGGAAAAATTGGAAAGCTGTTTCATATAAAAAAATATATAATTAATGTTTGTTTTAAAAAATATAATTATATTATAAATCTAATAATTATAATAAATTAGTTTAATATATTATATTTTTAATTTATCGATATATCTTTTTAATATTATGTTATTTTAAATTTTTTTTTGTATTATTTCATTTTTACTTACTTGACTATATGTAGCTCAACCCATGGGGCTAAATTGGTTTAAAATAAAAATTTATTTATTTGTTCACCCTGGCTATACATAGCTCAGTTGGGATCCTAATATAAATGTTAGTTTAATATTTTTTCTTAATTTTGATTTTTTAATAAAAATTAAAAATATTATTTTATTAAAATTTTTAAAAACAATATTTTTAAAGAAAATTTAAAATTACTAAAAAATAAATATTATTTTATTATTTTTCAATATTTCTAATTATTATTTTATTATTTTATTTTTCTAGTGTTTCTTTTATAATTTATTAATATGTTTGTTAGGATATCTAATTAATATTAGGGCTAAAAATTTATGAGAAAATATTACAATGAAATATTTTTGTCATTACATGTCTTATTTTTTATTATGACAAAATATTTTGAATTTTTTTTGTCACCAGATTATTATTTTGAATTTTGTAATTATATCTTATATAATTAAATATTGTGACAAATTTTTTTTGTCATATTATGTAAGTTGAATTGGCGCCAACTTGATGTAACAAAATTTTATGACAAAAATTATTTTATCATTATAAATTATCTACATCACTATATTATGAGAAAATATTTTATCAAAATATTATTTGTCACAACTTTACTCACCTTTTGAATTTGGCATGAGAAAACTCTATTTTGTCACAATTTTGTCACAAAAAAGATACTTTTCATAACAAAATTTAATCCATCACAATTATTTTTGTCACAATATACCAAATTTGTTGTAGATATAATTTTTTGTTTAATTCTTCCTAGTGAATATGAGAAATTATCTGCTTGTTCTACATCAAATGAAATTTGGAGAAAATTAGAAGTAATGTATGAAGGTACCGATCAAGTAAAAGATACAAAGATTAATCTACTAGTGACACAATATGAAGAATTTAAAGTACCTCAAAATGAAAATATTAGTGATATGGATGGTAGATTTTAAAAATTATAAACAATCTTAAAATGCTAGAAAAAATAATTTCAAAAGAAGATAAAATTAAGAAAATTCTTAAATCTCTAATATTAGATTGAGAGCCTTTAGTGACTACAATTTCTCAAGCTAAGAATTTGAAAAATTAAATGTGGAAGAATTAATAGGAACACTTCTAACTCATGAATTAATATTAAACAAGACTAATAAAAATATTAAAGGAAAGAAAACCTTAGTCTTAAAAGTAAATGAGGAATCCGAGTCTAGTGAAGAGAAAGAAGATGATAAAACAACCTTTCTAACAAAAGCATTTGTTAGAATAATGAGAAAAATAGCGTACGAGAATATCTCCTATTTGCTTTAAATGTAAGAAGAATTGGCACATGCAATTTGATTGTCCAATGGATAAGAAAAATAAGAAAGTAGAAAAAAAATATTTAAAAAATCAAAGAAAAATGTTTTCTCAGCATGGGATGCAGATGATTCATCACAATTATAATGCCCCATATCTTCATGAAGTTGCCATGTAATTTAGATGAGTTTAAAATACAGAAAAATGACTTGATAGTAAAAATAAATCGCCGAATCGACTGTAGGGAGTACCTCGGGGCTTAGATGCCTAAAGAAAATGGTACATCAGTAATGAGTGTCCCGAGATAAGATTTATGGCATAGAAAGAAATCGAATCTGAAACAGTTTTCGGTATAGCTAGGATTCATGTTGAGAAATCGAATGATAGTAAGGGATTCCCAGGAAGTCAACGGGACCCCGAGTAGGGCTATATTAAATATAAAAAATAACTCTTAAGAGGTTTCAAGAAGAAACATAAGAATTTTCGGTCAGCATATGATCCTACGTATAATCAGGCCTAAGTGTAATTTATTAATTTTGGTCGAGGGAGGTCGAAACGATGGTTTTTCTGAGTCTTTGGGGGTGGAATGAAAGGTTTAGATCTTATAGGGCTTAGTGGAATAGTTAGATAAATTAGGGGCTTGAGGATAAGGGCCAAAATGTAAAAGAAAGTTTCAAGGGGACCAAAATATAATTTTCAAAAATCTGCATAGGCATGCCGATCTGGCCGCAAGCTTAGCCTGAAAATCCAGAGAAAAGGCAACCAAATCTTGTCAGGGAATGGCCAAGGATGGTCTGGGAGGCGTGTGGGAGAAGCTATAGTCGATGATTGGCCACGAGGTGTCAAATTTGGCCTATAAATAACAAGGGTTTTTGGCCTATTTTAGAGCAACAAATTGCTCGAGCTTGAGGGTGAATCGAAGGAAACCAATAAGGGGCTTTTGATCCTTGATTCAAGAGAAGAGTTTTTGGAAAATTTGAAGCATTTTGGAGTGCGTTTGAAGGTGGTTCGGGCTTGGTTAAAAAGTCACGCACGGTGGCCGGACCGAGTCTGGTTTTGCTCGATTTATAGGCCCTCCAGTAGTTGTTTTGGGCACACAAGGGTACCTTCACGATCGACTTGGAGAGGGCTACCAATTGGTGTGGTCGGAGAAGGATTCTGGTCGTCGGCCGACAAGGAGCTCGCAGGAGAAGAAAAAGCATGTGGCCTTCACGCACTGCTGCTACGCACAGTTCATGTGCCTAAAGTGTAAAGATCTAGAAAAAAATAAATAATAATAATAAATAAATAAAATAAAAAAATATATAAAAGAAAAGGGGAGGCTCGCGGGCAGCCGCCCTCGAAATCTCTCATTCTCTCTCTCGCGTTTTCTCTCTCAAATCTGGGCGGTTCTTGTGATCCGGCCATTCGATCTTCGATCCGACTTCACTTCCACCATTTAAGCACCCCCAATCTTCAAGGAGGTAAGTATGTTGCTTTGATCTTCATTGGTTTGGTCGTTGTTTCACGAGATGTATGTATAGGCGCGATATGGGTTTTGGCTGGTTGTTTAAGGTCAGATCTACGAAGATCTGACCGTTGGATTTTGTAATTTTTGGGATATGTTGGTCGGATTTCTCAACGGTGTCAGATGGTGGTCTCCGATAGTCGGAAATTGCCGACCACGTTGGCCGGCGATACTGGTAGTGGGTTTTGTTCTTTTTGGCTGAAAGTTTGACCCTAGATCTTTGAAAATTTAGCCGTCTAATCTTTGTTATTTTTGGGTATGTTTGTCACCTAGGTGCTGCGCACCTCGTGGGAGCCTCCAATAGTCGAAAAAACGGTTGGCGATGGCCAGATTTCATCTCTATGTTAGCTGAAAATTAAAATCTAGATCTACTAAGATCTAACCGTCTGATGGCTCTCATTTTGAGATATGTTGATATTCGTTGTGAGGGTTTCGATTTGGTATGCTGGTCGGCCATGGTTCGCTAACCGGCAGTGGTCGTCGTCGGCGACAGTATGTCGAGAAGAAGAAAAAAAGGAAAAAGAAAGAAAGAAAAGAAAAAGAAAAGAAAAGAAGAAGGAAAAAAAAAGGGGGGGCTTTTGGGGCTAGGCAGATTGAGTAAGGTTTTGGCCTAGGATGGCGAGGACCGATTAGGTTATAGAATGACCCAATGTGTTGGGCATGGTTTGATCCAGTTGTGGCAGTCCTTGGGCTGGCCCACTTGACTTGTTTTCCCTTATTGTCGCTTTTCTGTGGACCTAGGATGACTTGGTTAGGTTGGTCCTTCTCAAGATATTGACGTTAGTCTAATTTGGGTTATCCTTAGGTCTCTTCGAATTGGCGATGTAATTGGCGAGTCACTTTATTGATCGGAGTTCTAAGGATGAAGCCCTATTAGATGACTTGAGGCCAAGCAAGATTGACCACAAATGCGTTCTAAGCTAGCCTATGATGATGACTTGGGTTTATCTCGAATCATGATTTCTGATGGATTCATTTTATTCTGAGGGTAGAACATTACAAATTATTTCTTTTAAACCATTTATTAAATCACTAATTAATTAATTATTATGTTTTTAAAAATTTTACCAATTAAGTCATAAATATAAATATATATGTATTTTTGAAAAAGATAAACTTTAAAAATATTATCTATATTAAAGGAAAACTAGTTTATGGGTGAATATAGAAATATATATATGTATATATTTTTTTATTGCAGCCTATAAGTGGGTGTGTAGTTCTACTATACACTTACGCGTAGCATGCAAGGTGAGGCATGATGATGTAGTCGATGGCTAAGCTCGACGAATTCCATGGTGCCAAATTCAAATATTGTGCGGGCCAAGGTATAAAATAACTAATTCAAGGCGTTAGGCAATGGTTAGGATTTTTAGTATTTTTTATTACGTCGCTACTTTTATTACCCAAATGTGACCACCCCATTCTATTTATTGTAAGTTTGGATTCCTAGGATTTTGCTTGATCTTCTCCCTAGACTCGAAATTGAGTTATCATTTCCCAAGCGAGTAGACAAGATATGCTATATTTACCTTATTTTATGTACGTATATATATTGTTCCATACATAACTTGTATATGACTTTTATATGCGAATCACAGAAAAACACTTTTAAATGTTTCTAAATTGCATTAAATATTTTTATCCTACTGGGAGAGACATAAGCAGAAAGATACCCTAACTGATTTCTTGTCTTGAGAATGTGAAAAATTGAATGATATGGTGTATTTTAGGCACCACATGAAATGATAAATGGTTATGATTTGTGCATTAAGTAGGGTATCATTTGCATTACTATTAGAGGATTATCTAGTAGATTCCTTGGTGACTCACAATAGGAAAAGATCATGGTACTGTGAGGCTTGGCATGCCAAGGCCATGAGAGACACGGATAGTATGTTTTTGCACTACTATCGCGTGGGCTATGATGGTATTATAGTGTAATGATGATGTATGTGTCAGTATATGTACCTGTGTGCATGTGTGTATAGGCGTTAGGCTAGTTTCTACTAGTGTGTCCTCAGATTCAGTGCATGCATCATATATAAAAAGTATAGGAGACTTAGGTGGTTAGGTGAGCAACTTATGAAGGTTGTCTCTAGGCACTTATTTTTCCTACACTATGTTTTCCTTTGAATTTCAAATTATTTAAACTTATGATACACATTCTCGTTGTTCATGTTGATATTATATCATTGTATCTATGATATTCATCCTAGCATTTTATTTGCATACTCTCTTAGTAGGCATAGCTTACCTTATACTCGCGAGTCCATAAGACTCACCCCTTTTTTTAAAAAATATTTTCAGGAGATTCTCCTTTTAAATATTAGTCCAACAGATCTTCTGGTATGACATCAGACCCTCTTTTGATTCTTGATGTGATATAGAATGCTCTATGGAGACATACACGTATTGTTGAGTCTGTTCTTTTGTCTTTTATTTTTGTGGCATATAAAAGTGCCAAAGGCCTGAGATATGAGACTGTATATGTATTTATGACAGCAGTGTGATGGATATTCATATTTTTATATAACTGTTGTATATGAGATATTGAAATATTTTTATGGAAAGTTGAAATGGTATTTTACTCCATGTTTCTATATTTTGTCAGTAGTATTAATGTTTTTAGCAAATCGAGCTAGAGAAGAGGCTTACTAGTCCACGATGGGACCGTTGGGCCTAGGGATTAGTGCCGGTCATTACCATTTAGAAATCGGGTCGTGACATGGAGCGTGGGGGTGCGTGCCTGTGAGGTATTTCCCCCTTTTTTTTTTTCTAAAATGCTTAGAATATTATTCTAGGATTTTTGGTGCAAAAATATTTGGAAAAAAAAGTTGTGAAGATATTTATTTTAGAATATTAGTGAGAAAAATAGGGAAAATTGAGAAAATTATGAAAAAAATAGGTTCTGATGCTTATTTAAATGAACATGATGATTAGGGTGCCTTGAGACTTAAGGTGGAGTGACTTGTGCAAATTTTGAGATTGACACGCAAATCGAGGCAGTGCACGCTTTTTAAGAAAATTTGAGTTGCGTCTAACGGTGAGAGTTCCTGACCAAAAACTTGATTTGTTGTGAGTTGTTCAATCCAATTCTTGTGCATATTCTTGTTACTTTTAATCATTTCTGATTTATTGTAAGTGTTTCTATCCAAAATGGTTTTTAGCATGTAGATGGTTCATCCAAAATGTTTTTGCACGTGCATTGAAATTCATGCATGGAAATGTGGTTGTTCGTAATTCATTAATATATGTTGTGGTTATGGCATTGGCATATCTTTTGTGATATTCATGTGGGATGTCGGGATGTTAACCTGTGTTACTGCACTTAAGTGATAGCGCTAGGGAAACGTGCCAAGGATCAATGCCCACCTATGACAGGGTTTAAGAGTGGACACCACCCTTGCGAGTCAAAAGTGGCAGGACTGAGAGTGTACACCACCTCGGGTGGGCTTAAGTGGCGGGGTTGAGAGTGGACACCACCCCAAATTCCTTTGAGTGACAACATTGTTTCCAAGGTGAACGTGGATTCCCAAGAATAGTGTTAATCATCTGGTGGCTAGGGTTTGTGTTGATGAGACCCGAAATGCCTTTGAGTGGAAATGTAATGATGATGGGGTGATTCCCGGGTTTATGCATTGATGTTTCCCCTCTTAATTTAGGGTTGTGTTATGCCAATATGCCGGTGTGGTCTGATTGCCTCTAGAGAGATTTGCTTTCCCCGTGGTATGGGTTAAGCGCTGTATGGGATTCTCTTGGGTTGGGGTTTGTCGAGATATGTCAGTTTTGTTCATGGTCTTGCATATATAATGAAAATATTTTTGAACTCTCATTTAGATGATTCAACATCTAATTTGAACTATATCCATATAATATTCAAATATTCTAGGTGAAAGCAGTGGCACCAAGGGAAAAGATGTCGTTGAGATGTAGCCGTTATGTTTAGTTTTCGTAGGTCTTTGTCTATGATTACGATGTTAAGAGGTTATGTAATATTTTGATATTTTCATGTGAAACATCGATTTGGTTATTTGATTGTAAAAGAAATTTGTCAGTTATATATCATTGAGGTTTCGATCTTGCTTTCGTTGATGTAATTGATATTACCTGTCTTAGTCTATTAATTATTAAATTTGATATGCTGAGAAGGTATAATCGGGATTGTCGGGAAATGATTATGTTGAGGGTATGTATATTGGGAGACTTATGTTGTGTGTACAATGTTGAGAAAAAAATATTTCCGAAATCTCGAGTTAATGCACGCTTAGGAAAAGTGGGGCGTTATAACAATCCAAAGATGAACAAGCACAAATGTGCTTCATGGCTATAGAAGAAGAAGAAAAAGATATAGAGTTAGGAAAATTACAAAAGGCATACAAAGAACTATATATAAAATATCAATCTACTAAGAAAAAAGTAAAAACCATCAAGAAAATAAAAAATTAAACAGTGAAATAAAGAAATTAGAAGAAAAATCTCAAGAACTCAAAAAAGAAAATGAAAATAAATTAAAACATCAATTAATTAAACTTTAAGAAGAAAATAAAATATTAAAAATTCAAAATGAAAAACTATTGGTAGAAAAGAATGCCATACAAAAAAGTTTAGCCACATTGATTTAAAAAAAAATTCAAAACCCAAATCAATATACAAAATACGTAAGAGAGAATGGAAACAATCTAGATGGAGACCCCCCAACCTAAGAAAAGTAATATAGTGCAAATGTGGATACCCAAAGGGGTAGTACAAGCTATGAATGATTTAGATCCCAACCTGAGAAAAGTAATATAGTGCAAATGTGGATACCCAAAGGGGTAGTACAAGTTATGAATGATTTAGATCACAAGATTTTAAATGTTGTTCCTCATTTAAGTGCATAAAAAATAATTAAATCATTTGATCCAAATGAAAAAAAAAATTCAAGAGACTTGTCTATAGATAGGTACCCAAATCTAAAACATGATCTTTAAAATGTGCAAATGTGTGTGAGGACCACAATGGGTAACAAGTGGTATATGGACAATGGTTGTTCATGACACATGACTAGTGAGAGAGATCTATTTTTAGATCTCACTCCAAAAGAAGGAGGATTTGTTACATTTGAGGACAATGCCAAAGGTAAAGTGGTTGGTATAGGAACAGTTGGCCAACCACATATCCACTACTATTAGAAATATTCTCTTAGTAGATGGTTTAAAATATAATCTTCTTAGCATTAGTCAATTTTGTGATGATGGCTAAGTTATTTTTAGACAAAGGCATTGTTTTGTTATTGATAGCTACAACTCCATTATTATTTGTGCTAATAAGCAAGTCAATGTCTACATTGCTGATAGTGAGGAAACTAATGAAAAATGCCTAATGGTAAAAAATAAAAATATTCTCTTATAGCATAGAAGATTAGGTCATGTTAATTTGAAACTAATTAGAAAAATAGTTAATAAAGATTTAGTTATAGAGCTCCCTAAGATAAAATTTAATGAAGAAATTTCTTTTGTTGTTTGTTGCCAAGGAAAACAAACTAGAGCTTCCTTTAAATCTAAGAGTGAAATATCAACTAGTAAATCTCTAAACTCTTGTACATGGACTTATTTGGATCTACTCAAACTAGAAGCATGGGTGAAAATTTTTATGCATATGTTGTAGTAGATGACTTTTCTAGATTTACATGGGTTATGTTCTTAGCATCAAAATATGAAACATTTCAAAACTTCATCAAATTAGCTAAAAGAGTTGAAAGAGAGCAAGATGATAGAATTGTCGTCATTAGAAGTGATCATGGTGGAGAATTTGAGAATAGGCATTTGATGGAGTTTTATAAAGAAAATGGTATTCTTCATCAATTCTCCACACCTAGAACCCCCAAACAAAATGATGTTATTGAAAGGAGAAATAAGACTCTTCAAGAGATGGCTAGAATTATGCTTTTGGAGAATAATTTGCCAACGTACTTTTTGGCGAAAGCTGTTAATACTGCTTGCTATATTTTAAATAGGTTTAACCTAAGGCAAAGCATCAAGAGAACACCATTTGAATTATATTATGACAAAAAACTTAACGTATTCTATTTTAAACCTTTTGGTTGTAAGTGTTTCATATTAAACACAAAGGACGGCATAGGAAAATTTCAAGCTAAGAGTGACCAAGGGATCTTCCTTGGATATTCAAACACTAATAAGGCTTATAGAGTATATCATATTAGAACAAACACTCTAGAAGAATCTATTTACGTAAAATTTACTAAGTGTCTTGAGACAAAAAGAAGAAACGAAGATGAAGAGAAGATAGAAATAGATCCATCTAAAGAAACAGAGAAATTAAAAATACAAGAAAAATCTAAAAACGAAACCATCAAATTCTCAATCTCAACAATAAGAGGAACTGTTAGATGAGGATGATTTAGGCAAGCTTCCCAAGAATTATAAATTTGTACAACATCATCATATAGAACAAATTATTCAAGAATTAAGTTAAGGTGTAAGGACTAGGGCATCCTTGCATCAATATTTTAACAATGTGGCCTTCATATCAAAGGTTGAACCAACTTCCATAGATCAAACCTTAGAAGATGAATTTTGGATTATCACTACAAGAATTTGAGGGATTTACCCACATATATTATACGAGGGTATTTACCCACACATAATCGTAATATGTGTGGATAATTAAATTTGACAAACTTGTTAAATTATCCACATTTATTATGTGTGAGTAAATTAATAACTTTCAGAGCTTGGTGAAATTTTTTTCAATAAAATTTTAGCTGATGCGGCTTTTTTTTAGATTATATTGCCCACACATATTAATAAATGTTACACGTGTGGGTAATTATTTATAAACTGACCCACACATAATTACAAATGTTATATATGTATTGGTGTCCATATATCTATGATTTTATACTTAAATTACAAAACTATGTCATTTTAATTTTTATAATTTAAAATAATTTATTTATTTTTATTTTATTTACAAATACAAATAATAAACCTAAAACTAAATTCCTACATTAAAATTTCCCAATTCCCTCCCCAAATTCCCATTTCCCCTCCACCTAAACCCTAACTCACCCCCTCTCCCCCTTTCTCCCTCTCTTTCTCTCTGAACTTACTCCTACTATTGACCCATCCACCTCAGCCTTCGATCATCGTCCTTGCCTCCAGATCGATCTCCACTCGTCCTCGTCGTTGCCACAAGGTCTGGTTCTCTCTCTCTCTCTCTCTCTCTCTCTCTCTTCTTGACTCGTTGCCTCCGTTCCTCTTCCTCTAGCTTTGCAGACCCATTGTCCCTAACCATCCGTCATCGTCAATTGTAGATCCATCATCATTGCAGTTCCTTCGCCGCCTATTGAGTCTAGGTATGTGCATTTCTTCGCTAAAACATTTATTTTTCTTCTTATGTTCATTTTCTATTATGGATTTATTGGATTTGTTTGTTTCTGTTCCTCTAGCTTTGTAGTTCCTTCGTTGACCATTCGTTTATTTTTCTCTGGTCTCTGGCTTTCTTCTCTCCCTTTTCCCTTATCCCACTCTTCCCACAACATTCCCTCTCTTTTAGGCACTCTTTTTCTTCTCTTGATACCTGCACCGTTTAATTTCGAGAAATTTGTGCATTTTTGTGTTATTATGGGAGCATTGGACTAGCTTGCTTTTGTTATATTATTATTATTATTAGTAATGTTTCATTCATCACGATGTTATCTCAGATGCAGATCTTTCACCTTGATGTTTGTAAACAACCTTTTGATCTTGAAGTTTTTAAGTATCACAGTATCATATACCTTTTTAATTTCTTGTGGGATTTGATTTGAGAAAGGCATTGAATTCTACCTAATATAAAAACGCATGTATTTGTGCAACCAATTTTTTTTTCTCCATTAATTGCTTCATTTTCATTAAACCATCCAGTTTGAAATGGTGTTCTTGAGTGTCTTGCCTTTCCATCAGGAATTTAACACTATCGGTCAAAATGAGTATCATTGTTATTACTTTTGCACTTGTATGCATGTAGAGAAAACTATGTATTTGTTTGGTTATGTTTTTTAGTAACTATTTCCCAGTTCCAAAACTAAATAATCTCAGGACTACTCTTTTGCTAAACTATTAACAAAATCTATTTTTAACTTTAAGTCTTAGGAAAATAATTAAAAATGTTTTTTTTTTTTTTGGTTCCAAAAGACATCGTTATGCAGTAAACAAATTGAAGAGCAAAATTATATTCAATGTCAGATGCTGGAAATATATTAAGTTAGCTTGTTTGACATGAAGCTTCAACTGCCTTGATCCTTTTTGCCTTTGCATTTGAATATAGAAGCTTCAACTACTTACTCATCTACTAATTTATAAAATCCCTAAAACTAAACCTTAACAAATACATGGTACCATTAATCTCATAAAAAGTTCCTATAGGAACAAAGACAAATCACTGAAACTCTAGACCTCTTCCCGTCTTGTTGGTTAATTTGAGCTAATTTTAGGATCAATTTTAGATATGTCTTGTTATGTTACTATTTAATGTTATGATATGTTTTGTTATGTTACTATTTAGGAAATTTATAACTATTGAACTTTAGTTTTATGGTATTTTTTTTTTTTTGGTTTATGTTATCAATCGATAATACGATAAGGATCTTTAATATTGGGCTAGTTCTATAGTCATGAATTTTAGATGGTTAAATACATGGAATTGCTAATGCAAAGGATCTTTTGATCTTCAATAAAAAAAGGATTTTCATTTATAACAATAGTTAATTACAAGATGGAAATCCCTACTAACGATAGTCTAATAACAGTAGAAACATCCTTTGCTTAGTCAATCAGTCACAAGTCAACCTTTGTATCAATGCTTATTTTCTTAACATTCCTTTGCTTAGTCAACCATTCAAAGTTGGTTCATAGAAGCAATATAGGTTTAAGTAAGAATTCCTTTGTGTTAATGGTTGTACATTTATTTACTTAATATGTCTCAATGTGTTACTTTTGTGCATAGCATGAAAAGATATAGAATATGGATTGTGAATGGATAAAGAACTCAAATAGGGTATCTCTTCAGTATGTGGCAGGGATAGAAGAATTTATAACTGTTGCAAAATATAGTTTGAATTATGTAGGGTTAACTCTATGCCTGTGTTTCAATTGTGCTAACAGGAGGTTACAAAGCATAGATGTCATTAGTGCTTATTTGATTGGAAAGGGAATTGATGACTCGTACACATGATGGGTGCATCATGGTGAGATAGAACTTGACGAGGAAGAAGGTGTGGGTGACAAGGAATTCTTCAATGAGCAATTTGAAGGATTGGGAGAAGAATTGCACGATGCGGTTGGTGTTGACCTTTTTAACATTGGACCTATAAGTGACTTTGTTGGAAATGAATGACCAGCTATTGAAGAGGCATGTTATGAGAAGTTATATGAAGCTTTAAATAATCTTGTATATAATGGATGTGAAAACTTCTTTGCTTCGACCTTTGTTGTGAAGCTGATGAACATAAAAAGTGATGAACAAGTGGAGTGATAATTCATTTGAGATGTTGTTGAAGCTAATCCGTCAGGTGCTCACAAAGGGTAATAATTGTCCAGAGAACTATTATGACACTAGAAGATTACTTTGTGACATCGGTTTGGGTTATGAGCATATTGATGTTTGTCTATATCATTGTGCTCTCTTCTAT
This sequence comes from Diospyros kaki, assembly GCA_036245055.1. Taxonomy (NCBI): domain Eukaryota; kingdom Viridiplantae; phylum Streptophyta; class Magnoliopsida; order Ericales; family Ebenaceae; genus Diospyros; species Diospyros kaki. The sequence continues at coordinate 26,442,881 of BSEG01000002.1, forward strand.
AGTGAACATAGCAATGCTACAATATGTCTTATCTGTAAATATAGTCATTATGTTCGTAACAAGATTCCGCATAAGAGGCTGTGATACTTCCCTATCACTCCTCATCTGAAGTGGTTATATAACTTACGACACATAACTAGAGATATGTGTTGGCATAAAAAAGTTTGTGCAAAAGAGCCTAGAGTGTTGGTCATCCTACTAATGGGAAGGCTTGGAAGCACTTTAATGAGTTGTACCTTGACTTTGCTATTGATTCAAGGAATGTATGATTGGGTTAGCTTCAGATGGGTTCAATCCATTTAGCAATATGTCGATAACACACAATATGTGGCCAATCATTTTGATGCCTTATAACATGTTGCCTTGGTGTTCAATGCATAAGAGCAACTACATTTTAACGTTTTTGATTCCGAGACCAAAGTCCCCTGGTAAGTACTTTGATGTGTTTTTAAGGCCGCTTGTGGATGAGCTTAAAGTTTTATGGTGTAACGAGGTTCAAGCATACGATAAATACTCTTGATCAAGTTTCACTCTTCGTGCAGCAGTTACGTGGATAATTAGTGACTTCCCTGCTTATGCTTACTTGTTTGGGTAGAGCACTTTGGGTAAATTGGCATGTCTAATATACCTTGAGGACACTCGTTCTAAACGAATTTGGGGAAAACAATGTTATACAGGGCACAGATGCTTCTTAAGTAAAACACACATGTGGCAAAGGAGTACGGAGTATGACGGAAAACTAGAAAGAAGGGGACCACCTCGTCAATTTGTTGATGATATTTTGCTGCAGTTAGAGGAGGTACCTATATGCACCCTTGGAAAAGCACCTAATAATGATGATAGAAAGTGTAAACATGGTGTTAATGAGTTAAATTGGATAAAAAAAAGTACACTGTTTGAACTACCATATTGCTCAAAGCTATTGATGTGTCATAATCTTGATGTCATGCATATTGAAAAAAATGTTTGTGATAATATTTTTGGGACCTTGTTGAATGATCCCATGAAGTTGAAGGTATATTACCCAAAAACTTTAGGTTATTTTTGAAGTAAGTATATGGAAAGAAATACGAAATTTCATGGAAATCAGTATCAGAATAGCTCAAAAAAATGACCAAATCAACCGGAGGGAAAGCCTAGGGGCTTAGATATCTAAGAAATCAGGCGTGTCTCTAACGAACATCTCAAGACATGATTTTTAGCATTGAAAGAAATCGGATCAGATGCAGTTTTCGGTACAGCTTTGGATCAAGTTGAAAAATTGAATTATCGTAGGAGACCTTCAGAAAGTCATCAAAACCTTAAGAAAACTTTTATTCCGTAAGTAGAACAACCCTAAAGTGGTTTCGGGTTGAAACGAAAGGATTTATGATCAAAACATTCATTTAAGCCTAAGTATAATTTCTTGAAATTGACCTAGGGAGGTCGAAATAACATTTTTCCTAAATCTTTAGGTGTAAATGAAGAATTTAGAACTTGGGGGTCTCAATGAAAATGTTGGAAAACCTAGGGACTATGTGGAAAGGCTTGAAATGGAATTTTGAAACTTGAGAGGGGCAAAAGTGGAATTTCTGGAAGACTGGCAGTGTGAACACTACCAGTCGCCGGCCACACCTCGTTCATTGCCGATTTCAGCTGTGGGAGACTCAAGGGAGTGGATTGGGGGGCCTTAGAGCTAGGCCTAGGCCATCATGGTTGGTCCTTGGTCGAGAATCAGCCACATTAACGGCCGATTGGATGGATTTTTTTGGTCGTGTCTTGGCTGAAAAATTAAGGTTTGTGGAGGCCGATTTTTAGGGCTTTATCGAGGGTCGTTGGTCTATTTAGAGTAAGAAGAAGCATTATAGACCTTAGATTAGACAAGATTGGACGTTTAGAGGCTCGAATTTAGCTATAAATAGAGGTTGAAGAGACTAGGAGTTTCATTAGTTTCAAACTCAAATTGCTCTAATTTTGGGTTGAATCGAGGGCAAGGGATAAGGGGCTTTTGTTCCTTGAAGATTGTAAGAGTGTTTCTAGAAAGTTTTGAGAGCATTCGTATAGGTTTGAGTAGGATTCAAAGCTTCGCCGGAAACCTAGGTGAAAGCTTTAGCCGAGCCTTTGATCGGCCAGTTGGACCACTTCTAGCATTCCTTTCAAACCAATCTAAGTACCATTGTGATCGAGGGTGCAGATCAAGATAGGAGTAAAAACTAGCATCACCAGTGTATTGGAGTCGGAGAAGACGACCAATGTGTGAAGCACACGTGCTAGTTCTCACTCTCAATCCATGCGTATAGCGCGTGAGGGCTCATGACCAATAGGTATTTTCTGAACTTTTTTAGAATTTTGAGAAAATTATTTTATGAATTTTGGTGTAAAAATATTTGGAAAAATGTTTGAGTATGTATTTATTTTGGATTTTTCAAGATAAAAATAGGAAGAAAAATAGAGAAAAATGAGAAGAAATTATGGAAAAATGGGTGTTGATATTTATTTGAATAAATATAATGTATAAGGTGCTTTAGGCTCAAGATTGAGTGATTGTGTGAATTTCGAGGTTAACACAAAAATTGAGACTGTGCACATTTTTTTAGGTTCACTGAATTTTGTGCAAAAGGTGATGGTTTCACCCTAAAAGCTTATACAATGAGATTTTTCTTTATGTGCATGTTATTTCCAAGGGTTACTAAGTAATAAGAAATTTGTGAGCATTTTGTCATATCTGTACATATACCGTTGCATCGAAAGTCGTGATATTTCTCATAGCATAATATTATTGACATCTTAACACTTGTGAATGGGATGAAACATTCCCCTTATAGTGTAGCCATAATTCCCCAAGGGTATTGCTGGAACAACGTATAGGGGTATCCCATTGCCTTGTGTGCATGTCAGGATAACTACCTAGGGTTCCTTGTCGGGCTTGATTGTTAGGGAAGTTACACTAGGGTATCTATTTATATATGTCCATGCATCATTCATCCATGTTATTTTAACCCTATCTTAGAAGATTCATCTTCTAATGTTGCACATTTGTCCCCGAAATATTCCACGTTTTAGGAAAGACAAACAGCCAGAAGGGCAAGGGAGTGATCGAGGCATGAGCATGATAGAAGTTTTTGTGTGTTCTATGCCAGGGCTAGGACCAATATTTTAGTTGGTTTTGTATTTGGTTTTTAACTGATATTGTAATATTATGTTGGACAAAGTAATATGAATCTTTTATGTATTAATTTATGAGATCATTAGGTTATGATTATGCTTCCATTTATGATTTAAGTTTACCGTTCTTTAGTTATATTTTGGGAATGCTATTCTTATATGGGTATGTTAAGGATTTTAGTGCGATTTGTGTATGTGAAAAAAAAATCCTAGCATATGATCTAATGCCCTGAAGAGGTGGGGCGTTATAGAAGGATACTGTGAATGCATGTTTAGACTTGGAAGATCTTAACATTCGCAAAGAATTATGGTTGAGGAAGTAGAATGAAAAATTTGAGAAACCTCATACAAATTACATGTTGAGTAAATCAGATTATGAGGGGTTTTGCAACTTTATCAAGTCAGTCCACTTACTTTACCTCATGAGTTGGTGGTTAAACCACGTAGTGAACAACCTTTCTTAATGATCAAGAATAGAACTTGGAAGATATTGAGGACGATGATGACGACAGTAGATTTTTTATTACTAATGAAATAACTTTAGAATCTGAGACTGATGACGATGACGACTCTGATGACCCAAATCTTGATGATGCATGATTGCCTTATTTGATTAGGTTATTAAAAATTAACAATCTTTTAAAATAAATTTATTATTTTTAGTTTGATTATGTATTAATTTTTATTAGTATATAGTTCTTGCATAGCTACTAGTAGGCGAAAGGGTGTACGAAGAGGAGGACGGGTTGGAGGATAGACAAAGCCTATTGCTGCCCCTACTACATCACATTCTGGTTTGTTCCATTTAGATTTATTGTTAATTTCATTATTTTTCCAACACTTATCTTTGGTGCTTACATGCATATTCATTTTTATATAGGAGGACATGTTGGAGGACAGACAAAGCTTATTGCTACCCCCACTACATCACATTCTAGTTTGCTGCATCTAGATTTATTCTTAATTTCATTATTTTTGCTAACACTTATCTTTGGTGCTACATTCATATTCATTTTTATATAAGAGGGCAAGTTGGAAGACAAATAGAGCCTATTGTTGCCCTCATTACATTTCTATCAGTGGAGCTTATTATAGTACCATCTCCATTAGTTGTCACACATTTTGCATTACAAAAAATCAACGTTTTAGCGACGAAAAATTCCGTTGCAAAAAAATTTTGCAACGGATTTAGTGACGGGTACCTTTCCGTCGCTAAAAAGGGCGTCGCTGAAATTTAGCAACGGGATTATTTTAGCGACAGGGTTGACCCCATCGCTAAATTTTTATTTTTTTTATTTTTTAGCCACATGGTTGATCCCGTTACTAAATTAAAATTTTTTATTTTTTTATTTTTTTAACCCATAATGAAATATGGTTGCCTCTTTAAGTCTCAATGTCCGTCCACCTTGCAAAGCCCACTTGCGCCTCTATCAAAATAACTCAAATCTATGGCCCAAATTTGTCAAATAAGAAGAAAAATAGTGTGAGGCCCAATAAAACAAACTAAACACAAGACAAATGAAATAACATAAATAGAGTGCAATGAAGATGGAATAAGAGGGATAAATAATATAAAATATGCGCGCCATCAAATTCCCCACACTTAGACTTTTGCACTCCTGGGCAAAACACTAAATGCTAACATTCACTCTTTCAAACAAAAAGCATGCGAAGAATGCAAAATGAGAGGCACGACAAGTTTTATAGGAATTCAACACTCAAAGATCATCTCTCTTACACTTCCCAGACAAACAAGTAGCATGACAATTTTATTTGGCAAGACGAGTCAAAACAAGCAGACCCTCATAAGAACATGCTCTCAAGTTCCTCAAATGCTATGCCTACCTCTACCCAATCATAAATCCACTACCAGATATGCTCATCTTCTAAATCTCTACTCTCAATGCTTTATGCATGCAAATAAAAAGGACTTTTATTCATGGCTCCAACATGGTAAGGTGAAAGGGTTAGGAAGATAACAATGAAAAGTAAACCTTAGGAAGAAAGAAAACATTTAAGACAACCCAAGATCAATGAAGAACTATTAAGCAAGAACTTTTTTTTTTTTTTAATGGAGGGTGCATTTTACGCTCCATCCCAACCTTGGTGAGTGCGGTGGAGAAGTCAATCGCCTCTTAAGTTCCTCGAAGGCTTGCTTGCATTGTTCATCAAACTTGAAATCCACATCCTTTTGGAGGAGGTGGGATAATGGAATGGCAATCTTACTGAAGTCTTGAATGAACCTCCTGTAAAACCCTACATGGCCAAGAAAAGAGCGCACTTCCCACACAGACACGGGGTAAGGTAAAGAAGCAATGATATCCACCTTGACACTATCGACAACGATACCTTGTCTGGAGATAACATGACCTAAGACTATGCCCTGTTCAACCATGAAGTGATATTTTTCATAATTCAAAACAAGGTTTTTCTCAACACACCTTTCCAAAACTTTACCCAAGCTAACCAAGCAGTCATCAAATGAGGTGCCATAAACAGAAAAGTCATCCATGAATACTTCCATAGAATGCTCAAGAAATTCAGAAAATAAACTCATCATGCACCGCTGGAATGTACCTGTAGTATTACATAAACCAAATGGCATCCTTCGGTAGGCAAAAGTGCCAAAAAGACAAGTGAAGGTGGTCTTCTCCTGATCCTCTGGTGGTCTTCTCCTGATCCTCTGGTGCTATGCATATCTGAAAATACCCAGAAAAGCCATCAAGAAAACAATACTGAGATTTACCTGCTAACCTTTCCAACATTTGGTCGATGAATGGAAGGGGAAAGTGATATTTTCTGGTTGCTTGGTTGAGCTTTCTATAGTCGATGCAGACTCTTTAGCTGTTCTGCACTCTCATGGGCACTAGGTCATTTCTTTCATTAGCCACCACTGTGAAACCTGTCTTCTTAGGGACAACCTGCACTGGACTCACCCACTTGCTATCAGATATATGATAAATGATACCAGCCGAAAGTAACTTACTTACCTCTTTCTTGACCACATCTAGAATGGTGGGATTGAGTCTCCTCTGTGGCTACCTCACTGGTCGGGCTCCTTCCTCTAAATGAATCCTGTGCATGCACAAAGAAGGACTAATACCTGGTATGTCCGCCAAGGTCCAGCCTATTGCTCGTTTGTTCGTCCTGAGTAGGTCCAGCAATCTCTCTTCTTGGTCAAGGTGGAGGTTGTTGGCTATGAGCACTGGCAACTTCTCTCCCTCCTCCAGGTAAGCATACTTGAGGTTGTCAGGTAAGGGTTTGCACTCCAAGGCAGGTGGCTGTTGGATTGAAGGCAACAACCTATTTGTGTCTAAGTCAAGAGAACCATCTGCTTGCATGACATTCTTAGCGAGGAAAACATTCGCCATGGAAGGCTCATGAGAGTCAGTGGGATGCACATGCTGAAAACTCATGTCAGATTCAGAAAGATTTAAAAACTCATCTATCTCAGAACAAGTGGCACACTTATTGAATTCATCATGATAATAGGGCAATGCACACTATCAGGAAAGTCATGGATGGTGGGTAATTCAGAAACAAAGTCAGGAAGATCAGCACATGCAACATCAACCATCAAGTCAATAAAATTAACATGCCAGGAGGAATGATCTTCTGAAGGATACTTCATGGAATCAAGAATGTTGAAATGGATAGTATTACTAGCAAATTCCATAGACAAGGTACCCTCATGCACATTAATTATTATCTTAGCAGTTTTCAAGAAAGGTCTGCCTAGTATCAATGGTGCACGTCCAAGTTTGTTATCATCTTCCATATTTAAAACATAAAAATCAGCTGGGAAGATAAGATCCTTAACCTTAACTAGCACATCCTCCAAGACTCCCGTGGGATAGACCGTGCTCCTGTTAGCTAGCTGGACTACCACGCCTGTGGATTTCAGTGGGCCAACCTGCAAGGATGCATAAACAGACTTAGGCATTACATTAATGGAAGCACCCAAATCTAACAAAGCATTTGTAAATTGTAGCTCTCCTATAGTGCAAGGAATGGTAAACGTCCCTAGATCTTTGCATTTCAAAGGCATGGCGGGTTGGATTAGGGCTAAGACATTCCTTCCAAGGTTGACTTGCTCATTTCCCTTCAGCTTCCTCTTCTGGGTGCACAAGTCTTTGAGAAACTTGGCATACTTGGGAATCTGTCTGATGGCTTCAAGGAGGGGTATATTGACTTCCACTTTCTGGAATGTCTCCAGAATCTCTTTATCTAATTCGGCCTCTGCTCTTTTCTTGTTTTGTGTTGCTCGATGTGGAAATGGCAGGGGCTGGTTGTTGGAAGTCTCTCCTTGTTCTTGATAGTTGGTTGATCCCGTCATTATTCTGGTCAGTCTGCTAAGGAAAAATTACTTGATTTGGATCTTGAATTAGAGAACACTCTTAGAAGGCAAGCTAGAGAGCTTAAGTCTCGGGATAGGATTGACCTTAACAGTGTTTCTAATACTTCATCCGAACCTATTTTAGAATTCATTAATATGGTTGATAATGGGAATGTAAATAATGGAAATGGAAATCATGGTAATTTGGATGAGAGAACAATTAGAGAGTTGGCCGCACCTGATATGCATTACCAACCTTTGTGCATCCAATACCCCCAGCTAGATGCAAATTTTGAATTGAAATCTGGACTGATCCATTTATTGCCCAAGTTTCATGGTCTTGCAAGAGAGGATCCGCACAAGCATCTGAAAGAGTTTCATGTTATTTGCTCAACCATGCGACCACAAGGAGTAGATGAAGAGCAAATCAAGCTGAGAGCCTTCCCATTCTCACTTGATGGATCAGCCAAGGACTAGTTGTATTACCTGCCACCAGCTGCCATTACCAGCTGGGATGGATTGAAACGGATCTTCCTGGAAAAATTCTTTCCAGCCTCTAGAACAACATCAATAAGGAAGGAAATTTGTGGTATAAGACAGATGAGTGGTGAGACTCTACATGAGTACTGGGAGAGATTCAAGAAGCTCTGCTCAAGCTGTCCACACCACCAGATAAGCGACCAGCTTCTTGTCCAATACTTCTATGAAGGATTGATGCCAATGGACAGATATCTTGTGGATGCTGCAAGTGGAGGAGCACTATCTGAAAAGACCCCAACTGCTGCCTAGGAGCTGATATCCAAAATGGCCCAAAATGCACAGCAATTCGGCACAAGAATGAACACTCCTACAAGAGGTACCAATGAAATTAGTGCTGCAGCAACCAATGACCAGCAAAGAATAGAGAACAAGTTGGAGGAGTTGGCTTCCATGGTTAGACAATTGGCATTGGAGAGGAAACAACCACAGCAACAGTTGTGTGGAATATGTTCCCTACCCTCTCACCCCACAGACCAATGTCCCCAACTACAAGAGAACACTGAATTTGTTGCTGGTATCTTCCCTGGTAGACCATTCCAGCAGCACAATCAACCCTTCCAGCAACAGCCACAACACAAGTATGATCCATACTCAGCCACATATAATCCTGGATGGAGGGATCACCCAAATTTCAGATATGGAGGGTCTTCAAACCAGTCATTCCAGAAGCATCCATACCAGAATCATAACTTGCAGCAGCAACAATTTCAGTAGCCACAAAGATTAAATCATCCTCAAGGTCCAAGTTCCAACAACCATGCCCCACCAAGGCCCAAGTCAGAACCTAGCTTGGATGATCTTGTTAAGCAACTAGCAGCCAATACACTCCAATTCCAGCAAAAAATAGAAACCGCAATTCAAAATTTGGAGACACAAATTGGGCAGCTAGCTTCCAACATCAATGAGTTAAGGAGTCAAGGTTCGGGGCAACTTCCTTCACAACCAGTTGCCAATCCGAGGGGTAATGTTAGTGCCATCATGCTTCGAAGTGGGAAAGAAGTGATCATCCCAACCCCTCCACCATCATCAAACATGAAGCAACATGTAGAGGGTAGAATGAGCAGCAGCCCTCCTCAGTCCAAGAAGCCAAGCAGCCCAACTCTAGCTATCAAGAATAAGGAGAGTCTTCCAACAACCAGCCCCTGCCATTTCCACATCGAGCAACACAAAACAAGAAAAGAGCAGAGGCCAAATTAGATAAAGAGATTCTGAAGACATTCCAGAAAGTGGAAGTCAATATACCCTTCCTTGAAGCCATCAGACAGATCCCCAAGTATGCAAAATTTCTCAAAGATTTGTGTACGCACAAGAGGAGATTAAGAAGGAACGAACAAGTCAACCTTGGAAGAAATGTCTCTACCCTTATCTAACCTGCTATGCCAGCAAAATGCAAAGATCCAGGGACGTTTTCCATTCCTTGCACTATAGGAGACATGCAATTTAGTAATGCTTTGCTAGATTTAGGTGCATCCATTAATGTTATGCCTAACTCTATCTATGCTTCATTGCAGTGTGGTCCTTTGAAGCCAACAGGAGTGGTTGTCCAGCTAGCTAATAGAAGCACAGCCTACCCCTCTAGAGTCTTAGAGGATGTCCTGGTTAAGGTTAAGGATTGTATCTTCCCTGTTGATTTTTATGTTTTAAATATGGAAGATGACAATTTGCATGAGCATGCACCTCTCATCCTAGGTAGACCATTTTTGAAAACTGCAAGGACTATCATTAATGTGCATGAGGGTACACTTTTCATGGAATTTGCTGGTAGCACCATTCATTTTAACATACTTGATGCCATGAAATGTCCCCCTGAAGATCATTCTACTTTGCAAGTTAACTTGATTCAATTGTTGGTTGATGAAGCATGCACTAAGTCTTGTGATTTGATTGATGCATTCCCCACTATTCATGACCTTCCATATTCCTTCATCTGTCGTGATTGTAGTAATGAGAGTGATCCATGTGATGCATGTTCTGAGATTGCTGCATTTCTAGATAATCATGATTCTAAAGTTGAAAATGAGCATACACATTCTGATCTTCATGGCTCCCACATAGAGGATATTGTTTCTACTAACCTTGCTGCCATTGAGTTAGAGTCAAACAGGTTAGTCCCTTCATTATAGCAGCCACCTACACTTGAGCGCAAGCCCCTACCCGAGCATCTCAAGTATGTCTATTTGGAGGATGACGAGAAGTTGCCGGTCATCATTGCAAATCATTTACAGCCTCACCAAGAACAGAAGTTATTGGCTCTTTTGAAACAACATAAGAGAGCCATCGGCTGGACATTGATAGACATACCTGGGATTAGTTCTTCCATATGCATGCATAAGATTCATTTAGAGGAAAGAGCTAAACCTGTGAGACAGCCCCAGAAGAGACTCAACCCCACCATATATCAAATATATGTTATTTAATACATTAAATAATAATATTAAATCTGTTATTTATTTAATAATAATAACAAATCTGTTAGTATTATTTATAACAGATGTATGAATAATTTGTTATAAATAATCTGTTAGTATATTTTCTGTTATAATTTTAAATATTTGTTAGTATTATTTTTGTTATTATTTATAAATTATTATTATGTATTATGTGATTTAATTAAATAAATTAAATTTAAAATAATATATAATTAAAAATTGAGTGACTGTGTGGGGGGGGGACTGTTAGGGGGAGGGTTTATTATATATTTTGTATTATTATTATGTATTATGTGATTTAATTAAATAAATTAAATTTAAAATAGTATATAATAAAAAAATTGGTGACTGTGTTGGGGGGGGGAGTGTTAGGGGGGGGGGAGGGTTTATTATATATTTTATATTATTATTATGTATTATATATTTTGTATAAATTATTATTATGTATTTTGTGATTTAAATAAATAAATTAAATTTAAAATAATATATAGTTCAAAACTTTGTGACTCGGGGGAGGGGCGGCTGTTAGGGGGTTAAATTAAAAATAAATATTTAATAGAAAAAATATTATATTAAATATTTAATAAAATGATTAAAAATATGAGAAATGAATAAAAATAGGAGTTTTATTATAGGAAATTAAATAATTTGTAAGAGTTTTAATAGAGTAAAAATTACAGTTTCTTCTCGTTGTGCCTTTTATACGTTAGATTTTAGATTATTAGGAAGATGAGAAATTAATGAATAAAAATAAGTAGATGATATTTTAAATAGATAAAAAAATTGTATATAAAAAACTACAAGAGTTTTTTGTAATTATTATTTTTAATATCAAAAATAATTTTTCAATCTAAAAATAGATATAAATTTTATAATGATTTTAAACAAAATTTAAAAAAAAATTAGTAAATTTACTTATGGAATTTTTTTTGTTTATAAGTTAAAACATATTTTTTTTATTTTTAATTTTTTTGTGGATGAAACTGATTTTAATTTCATTTTTTTAACACATAGAATGAATAATAAGAATAGGAGTTTTAATTTTAAATAATATATGTATATTAGGTGATTTTGTTTAATTTTTAAGTCATTGAAAGTTTAATCAATATTATTTGGGCAAATTAGAATTAAAGAAAAATCAAAACATTAAACATTAAAATTAAAATGAAAACATTAAATGAGTGAATTCTTGAATGTTTTAATTTAGAATTTATGATGTGATTTAATTTGTAGCTCAAAAATAATTTAATTTGTGATGTGATCATTTAATTCAATGCTTTAGCCACTAGCACGACATGCACTGGAATCAAACATGGAATATTCCATGTTGATCCCACTATAATTGCAATTGCTTGTACAAAATTCATAAATTAATTTATTTTTGGCATGTTGATTGTGAGGGTTATGAGGTATCAAATTAATTTATTTAATACTCAATATTTTTAAATGCTAATGAATTGTGATGCCAAAAATTAATGGCAAAGTTTGAAGAGTTACATAATTTTTTTACATGTCTCATGTTTTGAGATATATATAATATATGGGGTTTAATGAATGTTCAATTTAAATTAAAAAATTAATTTTAATTATTAAAAATTTATAATTAAATAACAAAATTGGGCCCGTTAGGGGTTCAGGTAGGTGAGTGTTTTAAAAATAAATTATTAATAAAATTTAAATAAAATTTTAATTTTATATTTAGTATTATTTAAAAAAATTATGTTATTAATATTAATAATATAGTTAAATAATTTTAGTAGGATTAAATAAAATTATTTTGCACAATTGGGGTTTTAAATGTATAATCTTAATAAAATTAGATAATAATATATAATTTTAATTAAATTAATAATAATCACAATTAGGGTTTTAAATGTGGTGTGGTCGGGGCTTTGGTACACGGGTTTGGTTAATTGTAAATTTGGAATAAATTTAAAATTTGTAAAATAATTTATATTAAATTTTTATTAAGTTATTAATATTACTATAAATTTGGTTGTTAAATAATTTTTTTAGGGCGAAATCAATGTTTTCTTAATTAATTTTGATATTTTGACTTTAATTTTAATTAAAATAATTATTCACAAAAAAAAAATTGGTGTATTAGTAATGCTCTTAAGAATATAGCCTAATTTTCTAACTTTATTTTTTATTAAATCTCTTGTTAGAAATTAAAATAATTTAATTTTTTAATTTTATTAATTATATATTATAAATTTAAAATAATAAATATATGTTTTTTAATTTTTTAATAATATGGGTTTCAAGATTTAAGCAAGGTTTAACTTTAGGTTTAATGAAGACTAATCTTAACAAAATTATACAATAATACATAATTGAAATAAATAAAAACTTGTTGTTTAGTCTAGTTTAAATCAAAAAACGATTAGTTTAACGATAAATAATATGTTTAAATATAACAGTTGAATGTTCGATAATATAGTTGTCGAGTTAGTTATTTATTTAATATAATATTAAAATTATAACTATAAATATAATGTTATTAATTATTTGGTTAAACTTTTGTTACTTGGTAAAAAATTTAAAGTTCTGTACGTTTGAAAGTGGAATTATAAATTACGTACTAAATTATGGTTTTGTAAATTTTCAGGATAGTTTTTTCGTCATACATATTATTTAATTTAAAATGGAAATTCCGTCGCATCGTAAGTGGATTAATAATAGGTGTAACCCAAGAAGGGGCAAGATTACTAGAGAATTTTATGAGGGTGTCGATGAGTTCATTCAATTTGTGTCTACCCAAGAAAGTTTTAGAAGATTAGAAGGAAAGTTAAAGTGTCCTTGTATGAAATACGAGTGTCTAAGGTTTAAATCAGTTAATGAGATGAAAAGAGATATTTGTAAACATGGATTCATGAAAGGTTATTATTATTATATGCATCATGGTGAAGAAGTGTCTGTTGTGCCTCATTCAGTTGTTGAAAATGAATATTATAGAGAAGACAATTTTAGGGATCAGTTTAATTCCTATGAACAGATGGTAATGGATGCGGCTGGGCCATCAAATGCGCCATATATAATACAAGAGACTGGTACTGGAAGTGGTTATCAGACTTACAATGTAGATGAAACACCGAATGAAAATGCGACTTGGCCATCAAATGCGCCACATATAATGCAAGAGACTAGTACTGGAAGTGGTTATCAGACTTACAATGTAGATGAAGCACCGAATGAAAATGCATAAGCATTTTATGACATGTTATCTACTGCACAAGCTCCATTGGATCCAAATTGCGAAGTAGAAAGTGAACTTTCTGCTGCAGTTAGGATGTTGAGTATAAAGTTTGATTACAACATTCTCGAAGGTGGATATAATGAAATCATGCAGTTTATGCATCAAATAATGACAACTGGTAATCGGGTGTCAACTGATTTTTATCATACCAAGAAATTGGTTTCGCAGCTTGGCTTCGGTTATCAGAAGATTAATTGTTGTTCAAATAGGTGTATGTTGTATTACAAGGATGACGAATCCAGGATGAGTTGTAAGTTTTACGGTCATCCTTGTTTTAAACCTATAAGAAGTGGGAAAGGAAAATTTAAACAAATTTCTTATAAAAAAAAATGTGGTATTTGCCTCTTATACCAAGACTGTAGAGAATATATGCTTTTACGGTTACAGCTGCGAGCATGAGATGGCATCATGAAAGTCGGAGGGAGTCTGGTGTTTTGTCTCACCCATCTAACGGAGAAGCATGAAAACATATTGATCAGAAATATCCTAACTTTGTCGCCGATCCTAGAAATGTGAGGCTTGGTCTTTGAGTAGATGGATTCACTCCATATGGTAATTTGAGTCATCCATATTCTTGTTGGTCGGTTATTGTGACACCATATAACTTACCTCCTGAATTATGTTTGAAGAGGGAGTTTCTTTTTCTAACTGCTATTATTTCAGGTCCATCAAATCCGAAAAACAAGATAGATGTGTTCTTACAACCTTTAATTGATGAACTAAAATTGTTGTGGTACGAAGGTGTTCTGACTTATGATATATCAGCCAAAAATAATTTTTCAATGAAGGCTACTCTATTGTGGACCGTCAATGATTTTCCTATCTATGGAATGTTATCTGGTTGGATGACATCGGGTAGATTAGCGTGTTCATATTGTATGGAGAAAATTAAAGCATTCAACCTCAAGTATGGTGGAAAGACGTCATTTTTTGACTGTCACAGGCAATTTTTGCCTATGGATCACGCCTTCCGGAGAAACATAAGTGCATTTAGAAAAACAGAGTCGATAATTCTTCTCCACCACCACGGTTAACTGGAGATACCGGTTTTCAGAGAGTGTAATTTTCCCTCTATCCTCTAATTACAAGATTGTGCGATGCCTGAGTATGGTGTTAAGCACAATTGGATAAAACGAACCATTTTCTGGGAATTGCCATATTGGAAAAATAATCTGATTCGACATAACTTAGATGTTATGCATATTGAGAAAAATATTTTTGACAATCTTTTCAATACAATTATGGATTTGAAAGGTAAAACTAAGGATAATACCAAAACTAGAATGGACCTTAAAGAATATTATAGGCGCAAAGAACTTGAACTAATAGACCGTGGCGGGGGCAAATATTGGAAACCTAAGGCCCAATACACGTTCACAATGGAAGAAAAGTTAAGTGTTTTTACATGGATAAAAGAACTTAAGCTCCCTAATGGATATGTTTCCAGATTAGGTAAGTGCGTTGATATTAGAAACACAAAGTTAGTTGGGTTGAAAAGTTATGATTGCCATGTTCTCATGGAGCGATTACTTCCAACGACATTTGCAGCATTACCAGATCGAATATGGAATCCGGTCACTGAGTTATGCCAGTTTTTCAAAGATATTTGCTCAACAATATTGAGGATTGAACACCTAGATGTCATGGAACAAAATATACCCATGATTTTATGCAAATTAGAGCGTGTATTTCCTCCCAGATGGTTTAACCCAATGGAGCATCTCCTAGTGCACTTAGTTTATGAAGCAAAGGTGGGGGGACCAGTACAATACAGATGGATGTATCCGTTTGAAAGGTACGCCTGGTATAATTTGAATCGTTAATTTTTAACGATAATAAAATTATTTTATATTGATGAAATTTTTGAATGATTTAGGTTTCTCAACACTTTAAAGAAGAAGGTCCGCAATAAAGCTCGTGTAGAATGATCCATATGTGAGGCATATTTAATTGAGGAGACGTTCACATTTGGTTCATATTATTTTGCACCAAATGTTCCATCAAGAAGAACGAGAGTCCTTTGAAATGACGATGGGAGAGATTCTTCATATCCACAAATTTTTGTGGATGGATGCAAAAGAGTTTGAAGCCACCAAATTATATGTCTTGTTGAATACTCTAGAGGTCGAAACTTATATCGAGTAAGAATTAAAATTTAAATGAATATATTTATAAGTTTATTCTTGGTTCATATTAAATGATTGATATATCATTTAAATTTTTTAACATGTACACCTATCTATTGCGTTAGCTATATTCAAATACCACAGACGCAGAAATAGACAAAGAAATTGAGAAAGATTTTCCTAAGTGGTTCCATCATCAAGTATATTACTTCATATTAGATTATTTTTTAATTAAACTTTAAAAATACATTACGTGATTCAAATATTTTCTTAGGTTAATTCGAATACTCAAGTTGTTACAGATCCATTAATTCAGAATATAGGATGGGGACCGACTACAAACGTGCGGTATTGGCCAATGTATTTCGTGAACGAATATAAATTTCATACCGTCGAATGGAGTACTAGTAGATCTACCAAAAATTTTGGTATTTGCGTGCCTAGGATAGGGGTTGGATCCTCAGAGACCTATTATTACGAATTTTTTTTAGATATTATTGAATTGAAATATGCAGGCCTACCAATCAAAAGGGTAGTTATGTTCAAATGTGAATGGTACGATCCAAGTCCTAGGGGAACCAAAATTCACGAAAAGTATGGTATTATCGAGGTTCAATCATCAAGAAGGTATAAGAAATATAATCCTTTCATTTTTGCTCAACAAGCTGAACAAGTGTATTATGCGTCGTACCCCAACACTTGTCGTGATAAACGTGATTGGATGGTTGTAATTAAAACAAAGGCACGACCTACAATAACGGCTCCTGAGGCTAATATGGAAGAACCTTTCCAGGAGGATGAAATACTAGAACTCCCGCAAATTGATCAAAATGATAACCTTAGAGGTAGTTTACAAAATTTAGATGGGATAGTCGAAGAAATAGATGTTTCAAATATTATTCAGCAAGAAGAAGATGATGATGATGCAGAAGACGAAGAATCTATATCAGAAGACGACGAAGAAGAGTTATTGTCTGATAACATAGATAGTGATGAATTTGTAGAAGAAGATTGATATATTTATGAATGCATGTGAATTTAAATAAATATACTATGATATAATATCGATCTTTTGTATTCTTTAATGTCTGTGACCTTGTACGTTTTATCTTGTTTTTTTGTTTCATGTAATTTAAAAATAGATGTTAGGGCATTTATCTCCCGAACCAAGCAGGGGTAGGGGTAGTAAGGGTAGAGGAAGACGTCGATCTTATAGGGACACACCTTCCCCAGATCCTAGTAGTGCTGGTTCACAGTCTTCTCCTTCTGTCTTCGCACATGTTGTTCCGTCTACTCCTGTATATCCTCAACCATCGCACCCACATGCTTTTGTTCCGATGCCTCAGTTCCAACAACCATTCCTCTCTATGCCATATTCTATGGGTTATACTACAGTCCCACCCACCCACCTGAGATTGCACCACATTCTGTCCCCTATACTGGGTCTATTTTTCATCCCATAGGAGGTTCATATCCATACTCATTTATGCCGACACCACATGCACATCATTCGACATCTTTTCCTGCACAGAATGTTGACCCGACTCCATTGAGCCAATTAATACCGACCGAGCTGATCACCGAGTAGAGTTATCTTGCAATCAGGACTGTGATCAGTGAGTATCTTAATTATATTCTTTTTAATTAATTGTTTGTAATTTTTTACATATAAATGCAATTTCTTACATGATAAATATTGGTTTTACAGTTTTTTTCCCGAGGTTAGCCCACCAGGTGTACAGTCCAAGATTTGGAAGAGACGGTACACTGAATCTTAGCTTCATTGGGATGACGTGCCTGAATTAACACGACGGATGTGGCTAGACGAATTTAGCGTAAGTTTAATTGCAATTTTTAATTAGAAGGTTTAAATTTAAAATTGTATACATATTTATTCATTTTTAATTTCTTGTAGAAGGAGTTTAAGTGGCAACCCGATGAGAGTGATCGTATATGGATCACTTGGAATAAATCTGGTCGGAGAAGTTTTAGAAATATTTTGAACAAAATTAAAAGAGGTACAGATAAGGGGGAATGGATGGATCCGATGGTGCGGCGAGCATTATAGGCCAAGTGGGATGAAGATGAATACAAGAAGATAGTAGAACAAAACAAAAAGAATCGCGCATCCGAGACTGGTGGGTCAATCCACACAGGTGGATCCATTCATTTCACAGAGAGTCAAAGAAAGATGGTAATTAGTTTTTTTACTAATTAAATAAAAAAATTATAAAGCTATATAATGGTTTTAATTAGTTTTTATTTATTTTATATATTTGTCATGCAGGCAAGCGAATTAGACTGCGAGCCCAATGAATTTGAGATTTTTAGGAAAACCCACACTCGAAAAAATGATCAAGGATAAGAAGTGTGGGTTGATAATAGATCAAAAACCGTCGCGGTAATTGTATTTTGTACAATTTAATAAACATTATAATTTTGCTGATTTTTTTTAATTAGTTGACAACGTCAATATTTTAATTTATATAGGAGGTGTTTGAGAGATTAAGTGCAGAGGCATCTTCAGCATCAGCCGGGGGTAGTGAGTCATCCTCTCCACCTACAATTGACGAACGACAGATTTTTTATCAATCTGTCTTTGGTATGAACAAGAAGGGTCGCATCTACAATCGCAACTCTCATGATAGTCAGTCTTTCTCAGTTGGATTTGATAGCAGTTCCAGTGGTTCATATGGTTTGTCGACGGAATTAGAACAAATGAGATTAAGGGTCACCTAGTTGAACGAGGAGTTACATTCTACTCACACCAAGGTCGTCTAGGTGGAAAATCAGATGTAATCCACCGAGGCACGGATGAATGCGGAGGTGACAAAGGTGAGAAATGAGAATGTGCAGCTGCGTCAATAGCAGCAACAGATGATGACGTGGCAAGAGCAAATGAATACACAAATGATGGCGTTACAACAACCTGGCCCGTCTTATCAGCAACTTGGACCGTCGATTCAACCAGGACTGAGTAATCAGTTTTTTGATGATGAGGAACAAAATGATGATGATTGTAACTGAATATTTATGAATTAATCAATTTGACTTACAAATTCAGTTTTGTTATGAATTTAGTTTGACTTAATATGAATTTTGATTTTTTTAAAAATAATATATTTTTAATTTATAATAATTAATTAAATAAATTATTAATTATCATTAATTTCATTTATATATAAATTTTATTTTAAATAAATATAAAAGATAAAAATTTTTGAATAATAATTAAATATGAATTTTTTAATAAATATATAATTTATTGTAAATTTTTAAAATTTTATTTTTAATTTACATTAAAAATTGTTTTTTTAATATTTTAAAATTTTTTATTTATATAAATTATTAATAATTTGAATTTACGTTTTAAATAATTTATTTTTTTTATTTTATAATTTTTTTTATTTTTAAAAAGTATATCGGCGACAAGTAAGACCTGTCGCTGATTCAACAACGGGATCTTGCCTATCGCTGATCAGTGACGGGTTCACGACTGTCGTTGATTAGCGATAGGTTTCTGGCCATCGCTGATCAGCGACGGGCAAGAACCCATCGTTGAATCTGTAGCTAATTAGTGAGGGGCAGCATGCTCCTCACTGAATCCGTCGCTAAACTCCTCCGTCGTTATTTTCTGTCGCTGAATTTTAGTGACGTCAACTTTAGCGACGGGTCTTCCCCCGTCACTAAATCCGTAGTTAAAAAGTTTAGCGACAGATTTTAATGTTTTAGTGACGGAATTTTTCATCGCTAAATCTCTAATTTTTTGTAGTGTTGGAACACAAGATGTAGGTGTATCCAAATAGGGATAATTTTGAATTGATTGAATATTTCGATGCAGACTTTGCCAGTTGTAAGGTAGATCATAAAAATACTTCTGAAACTTGTCAACTATTGGAAAACAAGCTAATTTCATGGTTTTCTAAGAAGCAAAACTCAGTAGCATTATCCACTGCCGAAGCCGAATATATAGTCTACGGTAGTTACTATGCTTAAATTCTTTAGATTCACCAAGAACTAAAAGAAATTGGAATAAATTTTAAGTAAACCCCCATTAGATGTGATAATACCAATGCAATTAACGTGCCTAAAAATCCAGTGCTGCATTCGAGAATGAAACATATAGAGATTAAACATCATTTTCTTAGGGACCATGTCCAAAATCAAGAAATATCTCTTAAGTTTATCCCAACAGAATTACAATTAGCGGATATTTTCACAAAACCCTTACTGCAAGAAAGATTTTATTTTATTTGAAGGGAATTAGGGATAATAAATCCTTTTTGAATAGTCGACAACATTTTTTAGCATTGGTGCGCTATATGTCTATTCCAAAATATCTAAATGTGTTCTCCTATATATGAATGATAAATATTTTCTAAATACAAAAATATTTTTAGGAAAAATACTATTTTTCAAGTAATTTAATTATCATAATTTCAAATATTTTCATATTTAATTACATACAATAATATTTTCTATGATAGGTATGATGTATTGTTTCTAGTCCTTAATGGTACATCTATATTTTAAGTACTTTTTTTTCATCATCCATCATATTTTTTTTTCCTAATGATGGCAAATATATCCCAAGAGGGGGGGTAAATTGGGATTTATATAAATTTTTGATAATTTAAAACAATGGTTGATGGCAGAACACTATGTTTTGAAATATAGACTTTATGTTTCAAAATAAACATTTTTGTTAAGTAGATTTCAAAATCTATTATATATCTTTCGAAATATACCTCACTGTTTTTCTAGTTTTGAAATATAGAATGTATGTTTCGAAATATACTTTTCTAATTTGCTTGATTCGAAATCTTTTTCCTTGTATTTCAAACTAATGATCTTTGGCAAATATGATTTACATAAGTAAGAGTATACTAGAGATGTTTATATATCAAATATATGTTTTATATGTATAAACTTATGCTCAAGAAAAACTATTTTAGTCCTGGATAAGAAATCTTATGAAAACATGTGCAATGGGCAACAACAATAGGCAAAAACGAAAGAACAATTGCACACAAAAAATATAATGGTTCGACACCTCGCTTAGTCCACTACCTTCAAGTTTGCCCACTTAGAGGATTTTCAATCCCAATCATTTTTACTAGTGATCAACCACAACAAGGGTTTTACCATGGTTCACCCTAAAACCTTACAAAGAGAATTTTTATGAGCTCAACTCAAATCTAGCACCAAGTGAGTTTTTACGGGTTTAACTCAAACCTTATACCAAATGAGTTTTAGGCTCAACTCAAACCTTTACACCACAATGAGTTTTAGGTTAAGCTCAAACCTTACAACATTAACAAGATAATAAAATTTATCTTACAGCCCAATAGAATGTATAGCAATAAATATCTTATCACGTGGTTGTACAAACCTCTTGGTTTGAGAGAAGAGAGCTTGGAAAATGATAGTTTGAATTTCAGTTTGCTTCTCCTTTTTATACCACAATACACATCAAGGATTGCATGTATGGATCTATTTTGAAAGCTTGAATAAATGATTTGATCTCCACTTGTGCTTGTGTATGTGTCTCTAATGTGTGCTCTATTGTTGTATCTTGTTCTTGCTTGATCAATCTCAATCAAATCTATTCTTGTCTTCAAATACCTATTATTTATATCAATAGATAGAAATCTAGCCGTTTATAGCTGTTAGAGACAAGACAGAAAAGTAGGTTTCGAAACATACTTAATAGATTTCGAAACATCACAGAAATACACTAAGGTTTCGAAACATACTCCTCATATTTCGAAATATACAGCCTTTCCAACTGTACTTGCACTTAGAGACAGCATTGAGTGGGAGACAAAGTCTTATGCCCACTATGATTAATTCAAAGCACTCATATTCAAATTTGAATTTGAATCTCATAGCATGGATAATGCATTAAACAAATGATTTTGATAAAACAAAATTGCAAAACAAATTCATCTCAATTTTTAATAATTCTGCTGATAGAATGTCAGAGGTTTCGAAATATGATATATATATATTTTCGAAACATACCTCTCTGGAAATGATGTTTCGAAACATAGTACAAAACCTGAAACAAATGCTAATACATAGATGTTTAGAAATAGCATACACACTTTAGAAAATATGAAAACTTTTTCAAATGGGTTTTGAAACATGCAAAGAAACATGACAGATTTTAGAATGATTTTCTTGAAAGCACAATCCACAACATGTATACATTTTATTTTATTTATATTTTACCTTCCATTTACTTTAATACATAAATGTAAATAAGAAAGTACCCTCTATTTAGATTCAATAAAAATATCCAAAAAATTAAAATCCATAACAATAAGAAAGTAGAAATTGGGTTTTAATACAAATTTAGGATTTTGCGATTTTACCGCCTCCAAAATATATACTTTCTATTTAATAAAAAATTCATTAAAAATCATTTTAGCACTAATGAATGTTAGATATCAAAATACTGGGAGATAATTTTTCAAAATGAATACATTTTTAAAAACATGTTCTAGCTAGTTTTGAAAATCGCTTTAGAAGATTCTTTTAAATCATAATACTTGGTTTTGCAAATCTCCATATGAAACTATTTTGGTTTTCATTTGAACAAAGTAATACTTAATATTGAAATTGATATATGTGAAAAATCATACACTTGACTCATGACTTAAAGATTAAACCAATATATGTTTTTCATCATCAAAACTAATATACAAAAAGGTGCAACATCAATATTTTATATCGATTATACTTGGTCATTTTCTTTTACAGATTATATTGTTTATATCTTTATTCTCTCCATTAACATCTTTTTAATTATGACAAAAAGGGGGAGAAGAATGAGATTTTATAAGATGAGATATTATATGTATGAATGTAAGAATGTATTTTTGAGTTTGTAATATCCCGTATTACATGGTGTTGGAAAAGAATAATTTTCGATTATTTTGAAAGGACCTCGGGTGGTTCGAGAAGCCCAAAGGTCTACTTCGAGAAATTAAATAATAAAAACTGTCGAATTGATGACAGGGAGTGCCTCAGGACTTGGATGTCCAGGGAAGAAGGCATAAGATTGGTGAGCGTCTCGAGGTAAGGCTAATGACGCTAGAAGCAGTCCGACCGGCAATAATTTTCAGAATAAATTTTGTATAAACTCGAATGGGTATCGGTATCGAATAGTTGTAAGGGACCTCTGGGAAGCCAAGGGGACCCTAGTGGTGGTTTGGTTTTTTGAGTAAGGCAACCGTGAAATGTTTTCGGGTGGAATGAAGATCTCGTGCAGGCTCATAGACGAAATCAATATTTTCGAGTAAAAGTCGGATATTAAGTTTTGAAAAAATAGAGTTTGGGAGTGGCTTGATGATAATTAATTAAGGCTTGGTCCAAGTGCTATAATAAAAAAATTTTAAGTGCAATTAAAAATTCTTAAGTGGAATTATGGAGAAATTGGGGGTTAATGTGTAATAAGTATATATATATATATTTGTGGGTGTGAGCTTCCAGGAAGCTTCCTAGTGTGTTCTTCTATGAAATTTCAAAATGAGAGAGGGTAGAGAGAGCTCGGGAGGCAAGAAGCCGAGAGTAGGGGAGGGAGATCGCAAGAGAGTGCTTGATGGCTGATCGGCCTTGGTAGCAGCTGCCATGAACGACAAAGAAGAGCAGTAGCAATGGGCAGAGCTTCAATGGACTACAATGGAGCTGGTCGAGGCGGCCGATGGCGATCGCGGCGTGCAGTGACTGAAGCGACGCTTGAGGCGGTGGTCGGGGACGGTTGAAGCGTCGGCAACAGATGCTTGAAGCAGCAAAGTTGGCCATGGCAATGGATGGTGGGCACGGGGAGGTGCGGACCGCAGTGGCAGAGGCCGATGGCTGGTGGGTGCACGACGGCATGAAGCAGTCGGCGGTGCTGCGGGCAAACGACGAAGACTGGAGGCTGATGGGCCAATTTGCGCAAGCGTGAGCTCGATGAGAAAGAAGACGAAGCAGGACGCGCGCGAGAAGGAAGAAAGGAAGAAGAAAAAGAAAGAAAAAAATAAAAGGAAAAGAAATGGAAGAAAATGGGAAAAAATAAAGGAAAATTTTGAAAAATTCCAGAAAAATTGGGAAAAATCCAGAAATTATTTCGAGGCTCGAGAAGCGTGCTAGAGGCTCAAAATTGGGATTTTGGGCGTAAGTGGCAGCTCGGGAGGCAACGCCGGTGTGGGCGTTTTTCGAATTTCTCCTCCGGATTGATCGAGGTAAGTAATTATTTCTTTGAATTCTTCGCTTTATGCATAATGTTGTGGAATAATGTAGTGTAAACTATTTATTGGATTAGACCCTAGGTTGAAGTTGTTTGAAAATTGCTGGCTGGTTATTTTGTAATGTAGGGCAAAAATATAGGCCCTGGTTTAATGGATGATGTGTGGTTGGGATTTGTGTGATATTTAGATTCGACCAGGGAGGTGATGATCCTAAAAGAGCTCGAAGTTTGAGTTGGCATTCTCGCCGAGGCAGAGATGAGGTTTCGAGCCAGGTAAAGGATGACCCCCAAGGGTGGTGGTCCTTGCATGCAGTTGTAAATGTTTTCTTTATGAGTTGCATGTAGTGGTTGACACTTACATGATTTGTATTCTAGTGTACCTATAGCCATATTGAGGACTAATGTTGTGGGAAGGGTTGGTCGGTGCCTTAACCTGTGGAGATTATGAGGGCATGGAAGACTACCAGTTTGCATTGCATTTTTGCATTACATGCTCTCTCATGTGTTCAATTAGTTATGCATTGCACCCTTACTAAGTCTTTATGACTCACGAGGTTTTACCTCATGTTATAGATGAAGCATGTCCAGATGGAAGCAAAGATGGTATCGGGAGGTTGATATGACGACTAGTATTGTTGCCCGAGTCTGTGAATTATATTACCTTTGTATGTATTCATGTGGTGGTATGTGTATATACTCATGTGATTGAATGTAAGTGTTGTTGAGTGCTAGATGTCTCTAGCTATTGTAATTCATCATAGTGTGGTAGGTGATTGCGAGAAGGTTGGATGTATATGGCCCTAGTTGGTGGAGCCCAATTCGGATCAGGTAAAGATCAGCAAGGTATGTTCCCATAAATCCCCAATACTCAGCAAAGTGTTTGTTATGCTAGCTTTGTGCCCGAGTCACCTTTGGCTTGTTGTGAGGCGAGTTGAAGAAAGGTGAAGCTCACTCGGGTTTCAGGTCCCGTTCCGCAGTGTTTCATTGTTTGCGTTTGGGATTAATTTCTCGAGTGAAACGATAGTCTCAACCTAGTGCCCACCTAGGGCGTTTCGTATTGAAACATAGTCCAACCCTTCAATTGTTCGTTTATCATGTGAGTAATCCAGTCGATTATTCGCTAGTGGCGCCCGTAAGTGGGAGCATGTCGCTACAGAGTTACAAATTTTTGTGTGGGGGAGAAGAATATATGAAATATTTTATGAGATTGTAATGGATGAGAGATTCTATATGTGAGAAGATTATATGTATGAAAGTTAGGCAATCAAGGTAAACAAGTGCAATAAATGCAAACATGTTTGGTCTTTTATTCTTTTCTTTTTATGAAATATTTTATCTATTAATCTATTAAGTTAAATCCAAATTATTCTGTTTACCTATGTTATCAGTATTTAGTACTCTACAGTGCACTACAATACACTATAGTATTTCGACTATTGTGAACAGTAAATTCAATTGTTCTGAACAGTATTTTTCAAAATTCCTATAAATACCCCCCCGAACTCATTTCTGAGAGATCCGAGTGCTTCCATTGTATATCCAAAGCACCCGAAATCTCTCAAATACTCTCAAACAAAACATCCAAGCAATCTGAGACTCTTAAAACATTAATGCACATCCACCGAAGAGCCACAAGACAAGAGAAGAAAAATTCTTCAAATTTTCTATGACAAATCAAAACTTCTTTATTTGAGGTTACAAATTTATTTACTTTATTTATATTTCATTTGTCTTGTGTAATTTATTCTTAATTGCTTATTTATTTGTGTTCAAGTGTGGACAATTACTTGTAATCATTTAAATTATTGTTGTGGATTATAACCGTTAAAATCTAGATGTATCTAGTTTCCAAAGTAATATAAGGAAAAAATCTTGATGGTGTTTTTTTTCTAGAACCTATTGTAATCTAGGAGTGTATCTAGTTTCCAAGTTAAGGTAATGTGAAAACTTTGGTGAGATTAGTGGAACTCCAAGAGTGGTTGAGACCTTAGAAAGTGGAGTAGATATGCGTGGATACATCAAATCACTATAAATTATCTTGTGTCTTATTTATTTATTGTTGTTATATCTTATGACTTACAATTCATTAATTTCAAACTCACATAAATATAGTTATAAAAATTTAATTTATTTAAATTTTAATAATAAAAATTTTAATTAAGTAAATTGTCAAAAATTTTAAACACTCAATTTACTCCCTTTTGAGTAGTGGTGTCAAAAAATATCCAAAAAACGGGTGAACTGAACCAAACTGAATCGAACTGTGCCTTTTGGATTGGTTCTATGGTTTAAAGGTTAGGTTCTGCTTTTACAAAATTAAGAACTGATATATTTGGTTTGGTTACTATTTTTTTCTTTTCAAACCGTGGTTCGGACTAAACCGAAACCGATATTATATTTATATATATTATAATTTTTTGGGTATATATATATACATACATATAAATATATTATTACTTACAATTTTAATTTGCTAGTTTTTGTTTATTTCTTTTTTGTTGTTGGTTATTGTTATTCATGAATTCTTTTATTTTTAGACTTTTATGCGCTATTGCTATACTAAATGGTCGATGTAATCTCATTTGATGAGATAGTCTATGAATTATTTTGTTTTACTTTTACTTCAAGATTTGAAGTATTAATGAAGTTATAGGTTTATTTTAATTAACAAATTTGTTTGTAATTTCATATTTTGCGAAAATATTTAGAAGCTAAATGTTAATTGGATAGAACCGAAACCGGTCTAATGTGACGGATTGATCATGGTTTGGTTTTATATATGTAATGGTTTGGTTACGGTTCTTATTTTTTTGGAACTGTTAAAAATGGTTCGATTATTGGATTCTTATTGAATTTAACCAATTCGAATCGTTGACACCCCTACTGATGATGCGGTGGCCGAACACCTTCCCCTACCTTGGACCAGGTACCTGCAATGGAGTCGGGGACTTTCTCCCCTAGGATCACTCCAACGTTCAAGTCAGATGACCAAAATATCGTCAACTCAAAAAGCGTGGTTTCAAAATTAGAGAAAGTAAATATTAGATCCCCTTACCTGTTCCTGGTCCTCTCCCTTTTATTCTCTTACCAAGGTAAGGATTCCCTTTCAAATTGTCAAGATCCCTATCCCATTCTTCGTGGAGCTGGGATCTTACCGATATGGATTCCATGATTGGTTTTCGAGGAGTTCGGGGTAGTTCCTATCTCCATGATTCTCGGGATGATGATTGATCTCAAGGAATCTAGAGAATCTTCACCGAGTAGCCAACTAATCGGTATGGTAAAGCATATCTGCCATGGGTCCTCTCTAGGCTCAAGTAGGATGTTGTCATGGGAGTGGCTCCTTAATGGGCCCGTGTCACTACTGCCAATGGCTATATTCTCGGGGCATTGGCATAATTATGGACCCGAGGGTAGTTTCCCTTATCACTTGCCCCTCCCCCACACCTCGAGCCTCTTAGCTTAAATGGCTCTAAGAGTGTTGAAGTCTCCGAAGGTTTGCGCTCCCTCTTATCCCGAGGGTCAAGATCTGTGAGGTTTGAAGAACTAGGGTGTCCCTTCTTCTTGCACGTGCCTATAGAGTGTGGTTATCAATTTGTTCCGATGGCAATATCCATTCCCCAAGCGCTGTCCAAACCTTTTCATCTCTCGAGCTGCACAATTTTCGGGTAGTTAATGCTCATCATTATCTGCCCTTTGATTTTCCACCACCCGGGTTTTAATAGGCGACTTTTAATCTTCTACTGTTTTCTTCTCCTGATCCTTTTTCTGCTTCACCATTTTTCTCCCAATTTTTCTTTGATGGCAATTATCGAGTCTGGAAGACTTAAGTCAGCTGGTGTGAAGCTTGCTAAGTGGGAGAACCAACCAGCCTCCTCCATTCCCTGTCAATGGATGAGCGAGTCGGAGTGTCAACAATTCAGGGAAAAATACAATATTCCCGAAGAATGGGAGGTTGAGTTTAACACCCATCTGCGAGCATGTCACCCTATCATCAGTCGTCTTTATGTCTACAAGTGTGCCTTTGATAGGGGCTTCTGCCTGCCTCCCTAATGGAGGGTTATGTCCCTACTCTAACATCTTACCATCGTCCCAGCCCAGCTGTTTCCTTTCGGATAGAGGTATCTAATGGGCTTCATCGTCATCTGTTATACTACCCGAGTGGAACCTACAGGAGAGCTTTTTGATTATTTTTTCACCACCAACCAGGATCTAGGTGGTTGGATCTCTATCTCGCCCAGGGTCGTGAAGGAAGCCTTCCTTCTTAGGTCCAAGGAGCGTCCAGATCCCAAAATCCCAGCCACCTCGCTCATGTTCTCCAGGGGGTC
The DNA here is from genome assembly GCA_036245055.1 of Diospyros kaki. Classification (NCBI taxonomy): domain Eukaryota; kingdom Viridiplantae; phylum Streptophyta; class Magnoliopsida; order Ericales; family Ebenaceae; genus Diospyros; species Diospyros kaki. Next base: position 26,471,279 of record BSEG01000002.1, read on the forward strand.
CAAGGATTTGAATGACTGGAAGGAACGCTTTGTCTTCATTTGCCCCAAAATGTCCAGCTCCACTCAAGAGGTTTGGATGGCGTGTAACGGGTGGACCTTGGATACCAAACGCAAATGCCCTAATGTCGAGGTTATTAAGGAGCCTATTAGTCGGATTATGAGCCCCAGTCGGGATTGGAAGGAAGATTCGTTTTCTGACCCCATGCTTAGCCAGACAGGTCTGGACTGTGAAAACTGTGAGCGCTAACCTTTGCCTTTTCTCCTTACTTTTTCATTCCTTTTACCCTTTCCCGACATTGATCTTGTTTACTTTTCTTGTGTAGTTGAAAATCTTTGGGAGATAACTTATTCTCCCATCACCTAGGGAATGGTCTTGGACTTCTTCGAGAGCAAGGGTCCTTTGGCCCCTGCCAAAACTAAGAAAGTATCTAAGAAGGCCTCCAAACCTTCTCAGAGCAAAGGGCTCTTAGCGCCGCACGAGAAAGCTCCAAAGAGCGCTAAGAATAAAGAACCCTTTGCCTCTTTTGAATCAAAGAAAACTACGAAGGGGGATCTTCAAACCTTCCAAGAGGCTTCCAAGGATGGTGCTAAGGCTTGCCCAAAGAGCCCTTCCGAGGCATCCCGAGCCCCTAAGAGCAAGGGGGACTCTCAGCCCGCTCAACAACCAGCTGCAACAGCGCCCGCCCCCACGCAAGACCCATCCGAAGGCGATATCGAGACCATCGCCCAAGCACTTGAGAAGGCTAGGGCAGAGGCCTAGGGAGGTCGGTCGCCTGCAGGTATGGAGTCAACTATAACGCCTCCCAACATTCCTATCCCCTTTGTCTTTAAGAGGATATTAACATCTCTAGTACCAGAGGGGTGCCCAGGATTGACAGGGGAAGCTTCATTGGAGGAGGCCTCCACGCTGTCCATGAATGAGATATTGGCCCGAAGGACGAAGCGACGAACGATAGAGACTGCCTCTTCTCTGCCTTTAGCTGAAGCGACCTTCATTCCTGAAGTAACTGAGGCCCCTGCTAAGACCTTGGTTGTTTCTAGCGCTTTCCCAGCTATGAGCGAACTAGATTATTGTGTCGAGATTCTTAGGGTAATCCTTTACCATCTGTCTTTTTCCCTTGAGTTCTTTTCATACGAATAGGCCTTGACTCTTACTTTGTCACCATTTTTCAGAACCTTTCGGGTTTTCAAGATTCGGTCGCTCGACGAGAGTCAGAGCTCTAGGCCTGAATTGCTTCCTTGAAGTCCGAAGTTGAGAGGCTCCGAGGGCTTGAGGCCCTCTCTTCCAAGCTGGCCGACCTCGAGCATAGTATACATATTCTTACCAAGTTCGTTGAGTTGGCACAAGAGGAAGCCAAGTTTGCCAACGAAGTCGAAGCCCAAGCTCGCAAGGATTTGGAGCTGGCTCAGAGGAATATGCTGGAAGCTCACCAGGCTAACTCCAGGCTTGGGGAGGAACTGGATGCCACGTACGGCGCGAATGACCTGCTCTGGGAGAATGTAAAGAAGCTCACCTTGGAGTTGAAGGAGGCCAAGAAAGGGTAGGTCGAGGCTATGGATTCCTATTCTCGGTGCAAAGAAGACCTTCGCATAGCCCACACCCAGCTTCAATCTGCCGTCAAGGATGCCCGCGTGGCCTTTCAGAATGGTTGCAAGGATTTTCAAAGCTTCGAGGCTTATGCTGCGAAGTTAGAAGGAGTCCTTCAGGGTGGATTCGAACACATGAAGAACCTCACGAAGGAGTGCTTCCCGAACCTAGACATGGACTCCATCCTTTTTTATGTCTTTGCAGCTTTGTCTTCCATAGAATAGATGCCTTTGTACTCAAACTTAATACCTCAATAAAATTTTCTTGCTTGCTCATTTTGCCCTCTTCGTTTGAATGTTATCTGCTTTAGTTAATTAATCAAGATTGCAATTCTAAAACAGAGGGGTTGCATCTAACCTTTTTTACTTTTAAAAATTTTTCCTTGCCCTTAATCAGAAACAAAAAATCTCTTGGTGATAAGATCTGATCCTTTGCTTTTTGGAGGTTTTGGGGTCCCTCGGGGATCACATCTAATCCTTCTGTTTCTGTCGAGGGTTTGAGCCCCCCGAGGATTATATCTGATCCTTTCGTTTTTGTCGAGAGTTCGAGGCCCCCCGAGGATCACATCTGATCCTTTTGTTTTTGTCAAAGGTTCGAGGCCCCCTGAGGATTACATCTGATCCTTTCATTTTTGTTAAGGGTTCGAGGCCCCTCGAGGATCACATCTAATCCTTTTGTTTTTTTCGAGGGTTCGAGGCCCCCCCGAGGATCACATTTGATCCTTTCATTTTTGTCGAGGGTTTGAGGCCCCCCGAGGATCACATCTAATCCTTTCATTTTTGTCAAGGGTTCGAGACGCCTCGAGGATCACATCTGATCCTTTTGTTTTTGTTGAGGGTTCAAGGCCCCCCGAGGATTACATCTGATCCTTTTGTTTGTGGTCAGTGGTGGTCCCCCAGGTCTTTTTCGGTGAGGAGCTTTAACTAATGGGAGAGAAAAATAGATTTATTTCAGTAATAAAGAACATCACTGATAAAATTTCCTCAAATTCTGCACATTCCAAGTGTTTTTAACGGGTACACCCTCGGTGGTCTGGAGTTTGTAAGTGCCAGGGCTGAGGGCTTCCACTATCTTAAAGGGACTTTCCCAATTTAGCGTTAATTTGTTTGCGTCTCGAGCACCCTGAACATCCACTTGCCGCAACACCCAATCTCCAGGAAGGAAAGTCCGAGCTCTTACCCTTCTGTTGTAGTATCTTTCGATACGCCGATTGTAGGCAGCTTGCTGAATCGTTACCTGACCACGAAGTTCATCAAGGAGGTCTAGGTTGCCTCTCTGATTCTGCTCGTTGGACTCTAGGCTGAAGAGCTCTACCCTTAGGGTAGGCACTCCTATCTCGACTGGGATTAGCACTTCTGAACCATAACATAGGCTGAAAAGAGTCTTGTCCATAGATACCTTCACGGTGGTCCAATAAGACCGTAGAATACTTAGTAATTCTTCCACCCAGCAACCATCTGCCTTATCCACGCGTGTCTTTAGACCATGCAACAAAGTTCTGTTAGTGAGCTCAATTTAGCCATTGGCCTGCGAATGGGCTACCGAAGTGAAATGTTTCCTTATTCCCAACTCTTGGCACCATTCTTGAATAGATTGGTCAGTGAACTGAGTGTCGTTATTAGAAATTAGAACCCAAGGAATTCTGAAGCGACATACCACGTTCTTCCACAGGAATTGCTTTACTCTTCGAGCAGTAATGGAGGCCACCAGTTCTGCTTCAACCCACTTCGTGAAATAATCTATGGCAGCAATGATATATTTAACCTAGCTAGCCGCTGGGGGAAAGGGTCCCAAGATGTCGATGCCCCATTGAGCAAAGGGGCAAGGTGTAACTAGATGAGTTAAAGTGACAGCTGGTACATGAACCAGGTTGGAGGTTCACTGGCATCTATCACAGGTTTTAACCAGCTGTTCTGAGTCCTTCGTCATCGTTGGCCAATAATACCCATGTCAAAAAGCCTTTTGGCTAAGGGTTCAGGCCCCGATGTGGCTTCCACATATGCCTTCATGAATCTCTCTTAGGATATAGTCTACTTCGCAAGGCCTAATGCACTTGAGCAATGGATGCGAGAATGACCTCTTGTAAAGTTCCCTGTTAACTAGTACAAAACTCTGGGCTTTCCTTCTGACTTCTCAAGCTTCTGAGTCATCCTCGAGAAGTTTTTCCTCCATCAAGTATAATAGCAAAGGATCCACCCAACTAGGCTCGTCCTCCATACACAACTGATCGATGAACTCTTCGATGTTCTTCTGTGGTAAAGACTCGATTCAGATTTCTCGGGATCTCGTAGGAAAAGAGGAAGAAACAATTTGGAACAACAGATCTACTTTCGTGTTCAAGGCCCGAGGAACATACTCCACCTTTACTAATTGAAATCGTGCGATCAGCTCCCTGACCATATCCAAGTATCTTTCCATGTAACCTTCCCGAGCCTCATACTCTCCGTTTACTTGTTGTACTACCAAGTTGGAGTCCGAACTCACCTTGATTCGTTGTGCTCCCAACTGTTTAGCTAATCTCAATCCTGCTAATAAGGCCTCATATTCAGCCTCATTGTTAGATGCTCGAAACTCAAAATGCAAGGCATAGGGCTATGTCTGCCCATCAGGGCCTCTAATCATTAGCCTTGCTCCGCCATCGCCCTAGGTCGAGCTTCCATTTACAGCCAATATCCATGGCCTCAGATCCTGCTCCGAAGCTTCTTGGGATCCTATCTCTTTGGGGATAAAGTCTGCCAATGCCTAGGCCTTGATAGCCGGCCAAGACCTGTACTCAATATCAAAATTTGTAAGCTCCATTGCCCATTTCAACATCTGCCTTGAGAGCTCTAGTTTGCTAAAAACCTACCTCAAAGGTTGGTTAGTAAGCATGATAATGGTATGAGCTTGGAAATAGGGTCGAAGTTTCCTCACCGAGATTACTAAGGCAAGGACCAACTTTTCCATGGGGGAATACCGAACTTCACCCCCTTGTCAATCGCTTACTGGCATAGTAAACAGGCTTCTGCTTTTTATCTTATTCTCGAACTAGGACCAAACTCACGACTTCTTCGGCTACTGCCAAATAAAGATACAGTTGTTCTCCTTACTGTGACTTGGTGAGAACCGGAGGCGAGGCCAAATGTTCCTTCAATTTGCTAAAAGCTTCCTGACATTCATCATCCCAGACAAAATTCTTTGCCTTCGACAAGACCTTATAGAAAGGAAGACTCTTCTCCGCTAATCGAGAAAGGAATCTCCCTAAAGTTTCCATTCTTTTCGTCAAGCTTTGCACTTCCTTAATGTTCCTCGGGGCTGGCATGTCCATAATGGCTTTAACCTTCGCTAAGTTCACCTCAATCCCTCTATGATGAACTATATAACCCAGAAACTTTCCTACAGAAACTCCAAAATCACATTTGATATGATTAAGTTTTACATGAAACTTACGAAGGGTTTGGAAGCATTCTTCCAAATCTATAGGATGATGTTCGGTAATGAGGCTTTTCACCAGCATGTCATTTACATAAACTTCCATATTCCGACTGAGCTTGTGTTGAAAAAGCTTATTCACCAGGCGGCGTTGGTAAGTGGCTCCATCATTCTTCAATTCGAACGGCATTTCTGTGTAACAGTAGGTTGCTTTATTGGTGATGAATGTCATCTTCTTCTGATCCTCGGGATGCAATGGGATCTGATGGTACCCTTGAAAGGAATCCAAAAAACTCATTAGCAAACAACCAGCCGTCCCATCAATCAAGGCATCTATTCGAGAAAGATGATAGCTATCATTCGGGTAAGTTTTGTTAAGATCAGTAAAGTTAATACAAAGCATCCACTTGCCCTTTCCTTTGGGCACCAACACCACATTTGCTAACCATTCAGGATAATCAACCTCGTGGATGTATTGTGCCTCCATTAACTTCTCAACTTCTCCATCAATTGCTCTGGCTCTCTCTGGGGTGAAATTCGCTTCTTCTGCTTAACAGATTGGAAACTTGGACGTATTCCCAATCTATGCATCATGACCTCCGGATCGACCCCCTGCATGTCTTGGGCAATCCATGCGAAGATGTCTGCATACTGCCAAATGAGGGCTAAGATCTGACCCCTTAGTGGGTCTTTTAACTCTACGCTTATCTTTACACAACGATCAGGGTAATCTTCTCTTAAAGGTACCTCTTCAAGATTGTCCACAGGCTCTATCGTCTTTAGGTCTCTTGACCCTTCCAATAGAAAACTGACGGCTGGTGGGGGTCCCTTTTCCTTCTCTCCTTCGAAGTCCCTTCCATGACCAAGAGTTTCTTCCTATGATGGATTCTCCTTCCTCTATCCTCGCGGGGCCCCCATACTCCTCGCCACTCCTATGAAGGCTATGTAACATTCCCGAGCTGAACACAAATCTCCTCGCACCTCACATATCCCGATGGCTATGGGAAACTTCATCATCATGTGATATGTGCTAGGAATAGCTCGAAGAGCTTGAGGCTCAATCTTCCTAGAATCATGTTATAAGATGTCGGCATGTCAGCCACCAAAATATCCAGCACAATCTGAGAGGTTCGAGAACTCTTTCCCAGAGTTAGCGGGAGCTGAATGACTCCATCTGAATACACTGCTTTCCCGTTAAATCCCACCAAGGGGACCCGAGCCGGTCTTAACTGCTCCATCTGGTACCCCATGCCCAAGAAGGTTTGCCTATACAAAATTTTCAAAGAACTACCTAAATCCACTAGGATCCACCGAAGCTCCTACTTTCCAAGCTCTGTTGTTATTACCAACGGATCATTTTGGTTCGAGTAGCTAGAGAGGTCGTTATCCGAAAAGGAGATCGTTTCCCCCTTTCTCGACCTCTTCAGGCCCGAGGTTCGGCTGCTCACTACATCTTCCTCGCCCTTCGTTCTTGGGACCTCCTCCGTGACAAACGTATGATATACTGGGGGCTGAGGATGATCTTTTGCGCTTGTGATGGTCTCTCCCTCCAGGGTGAACATCGAACTCAATCTTGCTCTTCTGCTCGGTCCCTTCTGGTGGGGGACTCTACAACCGCGAAAGCCACTTCCTCCCCTTTCAGGGATCCACTTCCCCGGTAACATAATTCCTAAAGAAGCCTCCATTAATGAGTTCATGGATCTCCTTCTTCAACTAGTGACATTCCTCCGTATCATGACCATGGTCTCAATGGAAACAACAATACTTATTCCGGTTCCTTTTATCAGATGGTGCTCTCATCGGTCAGGGCTTCTTTCGACAGTCCTTGTCCTCGATAGTGGCAAGGATCTCCACTCTTGGGGCATTCAAAGGGGTAAAACCGGTCGACTCCCACCGAGGGCAATGCTTCTCTTTTTGATCCTCCTTTCGACCCTCAGTCTTATGTTCTTCGGGATGTTTCTTCTTTTCTTTCTTCTCGGTATACTTTACTCTCTTCGCTTGCATAACCTCCTCAACGTTAATATACTTTGTTGCCCGACCCAAGATATCGGTAAACGTGAGCAGGGGTGTTTTAGCCAACGACTGAGCAAACGGTCTAGGCTGCAGGGCATTCTGAAATGCCACCATAGCGATGCTGTGGTCGAAGTTCTCAATGCTCAAAGCTTCTATATTAAAATACGAGAAGAAATCCTTCAACAATTCGCCTTGGTTCTGCTTCAGGCTGACGAGAGTCATAGTGGATCTTTTATGCCTCTGAAGAGGTGCGAAGTGAGCTAGAAAACTACTCCGAAGCTGCGCAAAGTTGGCTATTGAATGATGGGGCAGGTTTGAATACCAGGCACACGCATGCCCCTCCAACGTTGCCAAGAAGACTCTGCACCACATTGCGTCGGATGCATCTTGCATCATCATATGGGAAGTGAAAAGATCCAGATGATCCATTGGGTTGGTAATTCCCACGTAGGGCTTGATAGCCGGACTGCGAAGACACTCCGACGGTACCACTGCCATAATCTTCGGACTAAGGGGCTATTTCATCACTGTCCCTCGAGACTCTCTTTGCTTCGGCTTCAAGGCTACAATCTCTTCCTCCAGCTGACGCAGCCTCTTTTCTTGCTGCTGCTGCACATACGACATGTTGGAAGACTCTTTGGTCTCCCCATGTCTGTCTTCCTGACTGCGTCCTCGAGGATCCGCTTCTTATGGACAAGATCCTTCCTCCTGTGGGGGCTCATGCCTCTCTCGTTTTTGCGAACAGTGGGTTTGCTGGTGTTGGTGGTCCAAAAAGCCAGTGAGCAATTTTGTTAGGCGTTGGACCTGATTCTCCAGAACTGTGATCCAATTAGGTGGGAGAGAAGGATCATTTGGCTACGATCTCTCCCCTGCGGACTCCTCGGAGGATTGCTTTGGCTCGACTCAAGGGAGGGGTTGCCTCCGGCAGCCCAAGATTGGTGCCTTCTAGTTGCCATTGAGACGGAGAGATAACTTGAACGTGGGGGTAACCTAATCTGGAGGGACAGGAAGAAAAATGCGTTAGCGCCATGGTGGGCGCCAATTGATGATGCAGTGGCTGAACACCTTTCCCTACCTCAGACCAGGTACTTGCAATGGAGTCAGGGACTTAGTCCCCCAGGATCACTCCGACGTTCAAGTCAGATTACCAGAATATCGCCAGCTCAAAAAGCATCGTTTCAAAATTAGAGAAAGCAAAGATTAGATCCCCTTACTCGTTGCTGGTTCTCTCCCTTTTATCCTTCTGTCAAGGTAAGGATTCCCTTTCAAATTGTCAAGATTCCTATCCCGTTCTTCGTGGAGCTGGGATCTTACTGATATGGATTCCATGATCGATTTTCGAGGAATTCGAGGTAGTTCTTATCTCCATGATTCTTAGAGTGATGATTGATCTTGAGGAATCTGAAAAATCTTCACTGAATAGCCAACTAGCTGGTATGGTGAAGCATATTTGCCACGTGTCCTCTCTAGGCTCAAGTAAAATGATATCAAGGAAGTGGCTCCTTTGTAGACCCGTGTCACTATTGTCAATGACTATATTTTTGAGGCATTAACATAATTATGGACTCGAGAATAATTTTCCTTATCACCTATTTTTGAGTGATCATATTCTAAGAGATCAATACTCGTTCCCAAATTATCTCACCACCACCATCGCCCCCTACAAGCGAAGGCCGCCCTTGGTGATGGCAACGAGGTGTTTCTGTTGGCGTGGACCAAGCGCGCCGCCATGCAAAGGAAGGCAGCCACCGCTTCCGTGGCCGTCGAGGATTATGCCCGGCGGTTCGAGTCCAGTGCTATGCTGGTGAGGTTCTTACGCTATGGGTTCATTGGTTTTTGTGTTGTGTCTTTGAGTCTGGGGGTTTAGGGTTGGGAGCATTGAATGCGGGAGTACATCATTGTCGGTTTCTTGCATGTTTTACCAATGGCTGATGAGTTGTCCGTCCTTTTTGCTGCTGATCAAATTTCTTTGTCATGCCCTTGAATTTGAGTCATATCACTGCTGTAATATTTTCTACGTGTCATCCGTGGAGTTTTCGAGGCCTGAAGTTGCGGAATGACGAATTCAGTAGAAGGACGAATATTTGTTTTTTAAACCTTTTTTTCTTCGTCTGTTAAGTAGGTGTGTGAGGAATCCACGGGACGGGACAGAACAGGGACGTAAGGGCATTCACTGTGCTCATGGCATTTGATGAAATTATGTGTGTCTTATTGTAAAAATACAATGGGGATTGAAGTACAGTATTTGTCGGAACATCAGATTTTGGCTCACTATTTGGTGAATTGCGCATGGGATCCCAAAACATATACGTTTATAAACTCTTACATTTTCATCCCCAAATATAAACCATAGAATTGGTACCAAATGGACATTGAGGATATGTGTATGGTTTGTTTTTAATTACTATGATAATGATAATAGAATTTTGTAAATATTATTAATGATTATTTAAATATATTATAGATTTTATGTTTATATTTATTTGAATGTATTATAAAATTTATATTTACTGTTTATATTTGTTTGTATTATGTTTGAACTATTTTTTATAATTTTTTATATTAAAAATTAAATTTATAAAAAAATTCTTATATTTTTTTAATTTACATTTTATCTTGCATTTTTGTTTCTTATTTTTTTTTAAAAAAATATTATTTCTCGATTTTCGTTTTGTATCGAAAACATTTTTCATTTTTTATTTTCGTACAATCTAGATATGTTCATAGGGTAGGATAAGACAAAGAAGACTGATATCACACACATTATGGAGATTGATATATTACCCAACGCGAACTAATAGGGGCTAATGTGTAGGTGCCACCATTCCCCACAAGGTTCACATCCCTTCTCTTAAATTGTTGATGACAAGTGTTATTGGTGAAGCATCAAACAATGCTATTTTGAGTCAAGGAAGTGGAGGGCCATGATAGGCAACCTCAGGTTGCCCTATAACGCCTGTTGGATGGTCACGTGACAACCATCCTCATCTCTAGATGACGCCTAATTGTTCTCTTTCGTGAGAATATCGATCGTGTTACACGATCTAATCCTGACCATCTAGCTTACCTTTATGAAGCTCTATCTCAACCATCCAAAATTACTATTTATCTTTCGCATCGTGATTTGAAGCGACAACAAGAGAAAGAAGGAAAAAAATGAGGGTTTTCTTTATCAGGCAGGGAGAAGGGGGGCGCCTTGTGGGTTCCTTCGTTTTTGCTTTATATAGCTCATGTATATGGTTTCCTTTTGTTTTTTGATTCGATAGGTTGAGCCTCTAATCTGTATTAGTAATTATCAGGCATTTTGATTAGCAAACCAGTGATATATAGAGAGTTTGTGTGAATTGCTTTTCTCGAGAACATAATCTCCTTTCTTATATAATGCAGTGAGTTTTTTTCACCGAAACTCAACGTAGACGTAATCTCAATTTAAAATAAATCACAATAAATTTCTCTCTGTTACTTTCTCTTTCGCTTTCTTGTTATATGCATGTTTTCTGTTTATGGTTTATGCTTTTGATTGAGTTTCTATGATTGGGTCTAAAAGTTCTCAATAATATCAAGGTCGTGTATGTGTATAGTTTGTTTATTGTTTTTGTTCAACAGTAAGCAATTGTTACCAATTGTTATGTTATCACACGGAAAACATAACAATTCTTATCACAAAGACAATCATATGCCAGATATGGTTTGTGACAGTATGCTATTATTATTATTATATATACAAAACAATTAATAGGAAAAGACATATTTGCCTCCCGAGAGAGAAAGGCCATCTGCGTAGATAAAAGCAACGAATTCACGATGAGATCCTTCCAAAATTGTCATTGTCTGATTACAATTTTCAGTTCAATTCAAATCAAATCCCCAAAATCATAAGATGGCTCTCCCTCTTCCTCTACCCCCATCTCCTCTCCTCTTCCCCTCGCTTCTCCCTTTCTCCTCCTCCTTCGTCGTCGTCTTCTTCCCCTTCCTCATTTCTGCTTCCTCCTCCGATTACTCGAAGCTGGTCTTCAAAGGCTGCTCCAACCAGAAGCTCCAGGACCCCACCGGCGCCTTCTCCCAATCCCTCAAAACCCTCTTCTCCACCCTCCAATCTCAATCCTCCGCCTCCAAGTTCTACAAGACCACCGCCGACAGTGGCGGGCAGGCCGCCGTCGTCGGCCTCTTCCAGTGCCGCGGCGACCTCTCCGGTTCCGACTGCAACAAATGCGTGGCCAAACTCCCTGCCATGGCCCAGAAGCTCTGCGGGCCGACAATCGCCGCCAGGGTCCAGGTCAGCGGGTGCTACATGAGGTACGAGGTGGCGGGGTTCAAGGAGACGGCGGCGGAGGAGCTGCTGTACAAGGTTTGCGGGTCGCGGAAGGCGAGCGGCTCCGGGTTCGGGGACAGGCTGGAGACGGCGCTGGGAGAGATTGAGAAGGGGGTGGGGAGTGGGAATACTGGGTTCTACACTGGAAGCTATGAATCCGTGTATGTGTTGGGTCAGTGTGAAGGCGATCTGGGAACTGGGGATTGCGTGGAATGCGTGAAAAGCGCAGTGGAAAGAGCCAAAAGCGAGTGTGGAAATTCAATCTCCGGGCAAGTTTATCTCTACCTCTGCTACATCAGCTACTCTTACTACCCAAATGGGGTGCCACTCCCTGGCAGCAGCGATTCGCTCTCAGGTAACAACGAAATCTTAAAGCAGAAGGAAATATAATGATTTAGGGGCTGTTTGGTAACGGAAAACAATTTGAATGGTGCAGGAAGGACTGGCCGGAATGCACAGAAGACGGTGGCGATTGTGGTGGGAGGGTTGGCGGGTTTCGGGATCTTAATTGCGTTTCTGCTTGTTCTGAAGTCGGCGTTCAAGAAGAAAGAAGTCAAGTTTTACGCGGGATGAACAGAGGCTGCTTTTGATGGTGGCGCTGCAACTGGAAGAGGCAAGTTTTGCTTTGGGTATGGCGCGCGGTCGGATATTTCTTTGCCTCCAAGTATTGTATGCTTCTTGTCTTTATCTTTTTCATTGTTTTTTGGGTGTAAATGGGCAGATTGGATTGGTAGGTTCATCAGATTATGATAAGAATACCGTGTTCTGCTTTACTTAAAATACTAATGGTGATGATTTGAGTGTGGCTATTTTACTGGAAACTCAAAAGGAAAGGGGAAGGAAAGTACAATGAAAGAGCTTGATGATTGATCCCCCAAGGCAATAGTGAATAACCATGTGTCATGAAAAAGTTGATTGAGGGGAAAAAAAGCTATGTTGTATTACACGCATTCAGAAAAAGAAAAGCTAATTGAAAGGAACTGATGATAATAAAAGAAAACAAGAAAACAAGAGAAAATGGCAGCTTCCAAGCAAATACATCAGCTTCAAGTGAGTCTAAAGTTACTCATTTGGTCCCTGTTTGGAACAGTAGCAATAACAATTACAAGCTCCTTCGAGTTAACTTTTGATTCTTTATTACTCGTTTTAATTTTTGCTTTTCTTGGAAGCAGTTGACATCAATTCCATCACCTTATGTTCGTTTTGGCCTAACGAGGTTGGTAGGATTGGCTACAATGGTGGCAAAATGTCACAATCTGACGATTTTTGCCACGATTCGACGATTTTTGCAGTGTGATGGCTCGCACCTGCAAGCACTCAAATGCTCAAATTGGTGAGGGTTTAGAATCTTAGAGTGTTGGTAAGTCTTGGAAAGAACATATATTGGCCTGTGACCATACTGACTTATATAGAAATAAAGGTACCTTGCGTGTTGTCAGCCATCGTGGGAGGATAAAGGGCAGAGATGCACGGTAGTGATAAGGATCATCCTCAAAGATCCCAAATTTGATAAATATTACGAGTTGATGAGGATTAGTGTGCGAGTTGTTCAGAGTTGATAGAATCTGTTATTGACGCAAGGATCTCAGCTTAGATGGAAAGTGTTGACGTTCGAAATTGGTCGACCATGATTTGTTAGCCCGCACTGAGGAAATAAACACAAGCACAAAATAAAGAAACGAATAAAATGAATGAAAAGATGCACGCAAGAAAGTTTTACGTGATTCGGTCAAAATGATGCCTAGTCCACGACTGTTCTCTGATAATTCCGGCAGAGTAACAGTATATTATCGCTCTCCCTTATTCAATGATTGTCGACCCCTATTTATAGAGTGGGGTGTTTACAATTTGAATGAGTTCTAAATGTAGAAGGATTCTACTCCGTGAATGACGTTTCCTTATCGTCTTCAAACTATCAGGAACGGGCGCCACGATTTTTGGGATTTGATTTGCCTCAGATAAGGCAGGTGGATGTCATTTCTGATTATTCCACGATCTTCTTGTTATGCGAGTTGAACAATTCAACCAACGAGCTAAAAACATTACTGGAAGCTCGTTTGGTTCTCGCGATTTGAGCTCGAATTTTGGCAATGCGCGACCCTGTGCTGACGACCTTGGCCTTGGGCCTGTTGGGCTTCGGGAGATCGGGTCAACCTGCTAGGCCGAGTCCAGCCCATAAGAAGTGGTCTACAAAATACCCATAACACTAGCCCCCAGCTCGCAGTGCGATCTTCGGACTGGGAGCTGATGTATGCTAATCGAGTTGGGTTATGCGAACTGTCAACCCACTTTTCAGACTTCTGTCCAATCTCCAATCGTTTTAAATAGTGTCGTTTTATGCTGCACGTCTCGTTTGAAGCGTTTTTAATGCGCACGTTCCCCATAACTGCTTAATCATTATGCTTGTGGGACCCATGACTTTATGTGTCACCATTAGATCTAGGGCAGCTCGTTTGTCTCTCCATCCAACGGTGGAACAACCTAACATATATAAGCGTGAAAGAATCCTTTTCCCTCTCACATGTTAACTCCTCTTCCATACCTTTCTTTCTGGTGATGGCTGCATATCTTTGGGGGCATCAAGTGATATGTCACCTAGCCCTCAGGCTTGTTGACTTTAGGATTAACATTCATTTGTTTTAGAGGGCTTAATAGGCCCGTAGATTTATCCCCCTCTATCTTAGGCAATACCCTGTTGCGAAGCACGCGATTTGATAGATAGGAAGTGTCCTTAGGAACTTTAGTTTGTGAGGACTGGTTTGCCCTCAACGAACTAACTTTTCTCTTTTCTTTTTGTCTTTTTATCGTAGATGTCTACATCAGGTTAGAAGCACCGCAACCACAAGGTAGAAAACGATGATACCTCTAGCTCTTTAGAGCACAACGGATGGGCATGGGCGCATACTACGCAGGATGTGATCTCTCCTGGTGCAGAGGTCGTCGAAAGAGTACCCCAGCGTGTCGACCCTGTAGTCGCCCAACGAACTGCTGAGGAACACGCACCTCATGAGGTCTTCAAGCATTATCCTTTGAAGCTGACGATCAGCGAGCTCAGATCGTACGCTTTAGAGTACCGCCTGCCCTGCGATAACTGTGTAATGGTGCCTTCCCCTAATGACCACACAGCCTTTCCTCCCTTAGGGTTTGTAGTCGTTAGTCCCCAGCACTTAGAGTTCGGACTTAGGTTTCCAATTCAACTCTACCTCATAGATATTCTCAACGACCTAAAACTTGCACCCTTTCAACTGACTCCGAACTCTTATGCCCAGCTCACCTTCTTAGCCATACTTTTCAAAAAGAACAAACTTTCTCCTCTATCACCCAAAATCCTTAGATACCTCTATTCCTTTAAGGGCACCAAGGACGGGCCGTATTACATGGCAGCCCGTTCCTCTAAATATAAGAACCTCTTACCTCAAGGGAAAGCCAATGGTAAATCCAATGTAGGGGACTATAAAACTCATTGGTTTTACATCTCTTGTACCTCCCTCCATGATTTTAGCAATTTCAACTTTGTCCTTGTATCGAGTAAGTAGACCTTCAACTCGTGCTCATAACAATAATTTATTTGTTATTATTCTTTATTTACGAATCTCTCTCATTTCTTTTGTAGATGTCGATGGTACAAAACCTAAGCTGATTATTTCTGAGGCCCAGAGGCTTCAAGCTGCTTCACAAGCAAAAACAGACGCGGATGATTCTGAGCTTACCGACACATTGTTCCCCGACTATCAGCTCGCTACCCACATCAAGGAAGAGGACATAGGAGTTCGGGGTTAGAAAGAGATAAAGTCCGTTTTTGATGTTGTTGACTTCAACGGGAGTCTGGTCAGGGAAGGCAGAGCTTGTCAAGAGGTCTAGGTTGGGCCCTTGCCAGAGTCATCAAGGATGGTGAAGCTTCAACTCCGGAAGCCCGGTCAATCCGCAAACTCGCCCGCGGTAGTCCCTTCATCCCCTTCTCTTGCTAATATTTGAAGAGTAGAGCCTCGTTCCGAGGTGGCTAGCGAGAGTTGCGGCATCATCATTCTGCCTAGCCCCGACCCCACAACTACAATCGTTTATTTGCTAGAGCAGGTTCCTAACACGCTACCTGCCTCCTCTTCACGGCACGAGGCGATCGTAATTACAGCTAAGTGTGGAAAATCGGTAGTTCGTGAGGAGGCCCCTACTGTTGGAAGCAAAATGAAAGCACCTTCCACCTCGCTTGCTGCACAACAAGCTTAAGAAGATAAAAGAAAAAAGGCAGATGCTTCTACCGAGCAGAACGTGTCTAAGGACATGGCCGGGGGGTCGTACTTCGGCGTCCTCCTCAATAGCTTGGATGACGTCCTTGGTAATTCGACCAAAGTCCGGGGGGGGGGACAGCTAAAAGGTGAACGACTCTCCAACTTTACAGCTTGTTACGGCTTCTTAGTAAGCTCTTTCTTTTGACTTGATCGACATTGCTTACCTTTTTCTTATATACTAACCTTTCATATTTTATAGGCTTCTCTAAGCGCCCTGAAGCAGAGGGAAGCGATCGCTCGGCTATCAAAGGATAAAGAACAGCTTGAAACCGTCATTGGGGTGCTAAGGAAGGACAAGAAGAAGCTGGAGGATAGCTTGGCCTTCTTGATCGTTGAATCTAAGAAGGCTTGGAACCTCGCCCACGGCTTGGAGGATCGCGTGAGGGAAGCCATGATAGCCAAGAAAGAGGCCGAAGACAAGCTATTTCGCGAGAAGGCAGTTTACGAGAGTGACCTCTCCTCCATTATGTCGAAGCTCAACAAAGCCAATGTAGAGTTCTATAGAACTCGAGGCAAGTTGGAGCTAGCCCGGCAACGAGCTGACATTGTGTCTAAGGAGGCAGAGGTAGCAAGGCAAGAAGTCGAGGAAATAAAGGCCAACATTGAAGCTCGACTTGCCAAAGAGCGTGAGGAGATTGAGCCTGAGACGTGCAGCTAATTCCTTTTCACCCTGTGGTAGGAGCATCCAGAGCTCGATTTTTCTTTCTTTGGCAAGGAGGCGATGGAGGAAGTGAGGAAGTATGCTGCTGAGGCTGCAAATAAGGAGGTTATCCTAGCTCCATCTGTGCCTGACCAGATCGGTGCCGACCTACCCTCTGAAGATACTAGAAGTTAATATTCTTTAGGCCACTAAGACTTCGAGTTTTCTTTCCTCTATTTTCTTGTCTTTTTATATTGATTTCGAGACAGTTCATTTTCGCTGTGTTTGATGAACTTTTATCCCTTTTGTATTTGCTGCGAACTGAAAGTAAAACATAGTAATCATAATTGATATTGCCTCATGTGTGAATGTAACTTCAGTTAATTCGGAGACTCATTAGCTTGCAACTGATAAGCTTTTAGAATCGAACAACCTCGGATGATGTGTTAGTAATAATTTATTTGAGTTGTGTGTCCATTAGGTGGCAAGTGAGGATACTTAATTAGACGAGGGTGGATCTTTGTTAACACGAGATTGCTCGATAAAAATTAGGTTGAATCGCATTCTCTTGCCAAGTCATATGTCCAGATAGATCGCAGTTCGATTCTAGCTAACATACCGTGACTTTTAAGAGTTTAGCAAGGTTAAGATGAACACCCAAACAGGTCACAAACCATGACTTTTGTCAAGATGAGAGGACCCCAACTAGTGAACCATGAATCATAAGCTTTTACCCGAAGTGGTTGCCTGGTGAACGCCAAACCATGATACTGCGGTCAAGATAAATGGGCTCTAGCTCGCAAACGATGGCCTAGGGTGTAGACTAAGATAGATGCTCAGATAAGCCACAAACCATGGCACATATGTCAAGTTGAGTGGGCCCCAACTCGCAAACGATAGTCCTTCAACCTCGAATTGGTCTTATTTCCTACCTTTTATTTTTAACAAAAGGTGAACGTAATAAGATTCGACAATAATAATCATAAATTCAATTCACTAAAAGAATAATGTTAGAATAAACAGAACATCAATCAATAACTAAAATTACATAGAGAAAGAGTGTTGCTTATCGAAAATATGGTCTGAGGTGCTCTACATTCCAAGCTCGTGGGACTTTGGCTCCGTTCGTGCTAATCAGATGATACGCACCATTCCCTAAGTTTTCTTTGATGACATAGGGCCCCCAGTTCGGGCCTAGCGTCTCATCACTGGCCTTGGGAGCTCCAAGAAGAACAAGGCACAACACGAGATCACTAATGTTATAGCATTGAAACCAGACCCTTCTGTTGTAATACCTCACAACTCGCTGTTGATAGGTGGCCAACCTTATGTGAGCTAACTTCCTTGCCTCGAGCAAATCAAGGTTTGCGGCCAGTAGCTAGTCATTGTTCTCCGGGTTGAATGTGGTTCTTCGCTGGCTGGTCACTTCACATTCTGTCGGGATCATGGCCTCAGACCCATAGACCATAGAGAAATGAGTTTCTCTTGTGATGGTCCAAGTTGTGGTCCTGTAAGCCCAAAGTACCTTTTGTAGCTTATCCACCCAGGCTCCCTTCCTAGCTTCCAGCTTGCTCTTCAACATCTACTTAATTATCTTATTCATAGTCTCGACCTGCCCATTAGCCTGGGGGTGGTCCATGGTTGTGAAACTCTTTACTATCCCCAGCGAGCTGTAGAACCTGATGAATTGTTCGTTGTTGAACTGGGTCCCATTGTCGGTGACTATATGTTAGGGAACTCCAAATCTGCAAATAATATTACTCCAAACAAATTTTTCTACCTTTGTTGTGGATATTTCTGCAAGCTCCTTTGCTTCTACCCATTTGGTGAAGTAATCAACCGCCACTATAGCATGCTTGCACCTGCCCTAAGCTGTTGGGAGTGGCCCAATCAAATCCATGCCCCAAATGGCGAAGGGTCATGGGTTAGTCATCTATTGCAGATATGAGGGTAGAGCTCGTGGTACTTTTGCAAACCTCTGGCACGTGTCACAACTCTTCACCAGATTTATGGCATCTTGCTTCATGGTACCTAGCGAAGTGCATTTTGAGCCAAGGACATCCCTCCAGCGTCGTTGCCACAGTAACCTGCATGGATCTCCTTGAGAACTGTCTAGCAATCAGGGTCATCGATGCACCTTAATAATGGGGCGATGAACCCCTTTTTGTAGAGCATGTCATTATGAAGGCAGTATCTGACTACGCGAGCTTGCATATGACGCGCTTCTATCCTGTCGCCCGGCAACTTTCCCTCTTGTAGATAGTCAATAATGGGCCTCATCCACGAGTTTGGGCTCCCTGTAATTGCCAATACTTCACCTTGCCCTTCCGTGCTTGGTGCTGCCAGAAACTCCACCGGAATGACTCCCAATGAGTCTGCATCTTGGGTTGATGCTAGACAAGCTAGAGCATCAATGTGAGAATTCTATTTCCTCGGCACTTGACTCACATCGCATCCTTCAAAAGTGCGCATTAGATCCCAGACTCTCTAGAGGTAGGCCACCATCCTCGAGCCCTTCGCCTGATATTCACCTCGTATCTGACATACCACAAGCTGAGAGTCATTGAAGACTGTTAGTCACTCTACTTTCACTTCTCTTGCCAGGAGTAGTCCTGCCAACAATGTCTCATACTCCGCTTCATTATTGGTTGCTTTAAACCCGAATCTCAACGCATAGGGAATTTTATGCCCCTCTGGGCTTATCAAGAGCATCCCTGCTCCTGCTCCATATTCGCTGGAAGACCCATTTACATATAACTCCCAGGGTGGACCCTTTGAAGATTCGAGCTCCTCCTCTGTTGGGCTTGTGAACTTGGTAATGAAATCCGCCAGCACCTGCCCCTTTATGGCCGACCTTGGCTAGTACTCTATATCGAACTGAGTGAGCTCAATAGCTCACTTGAGTAAACGGTCAGCGGCTTTTGCAGCACCTACTTCAACGTGTATTTAGTTAACACATGAATCTGATGAGCCTGAAAATAAGGGCGTAGCTTCCTCGAAACTACGACTAAGTAGTAGGCGAGCTTCTCCATGGGGGCGTATCTTGTTTCAGCATCTAGTAGCCTATGGCTTACATAATATATTGGGTATTGCACCCTGTCTTCTTCTCGCACCAATGCCGCACTGATAGTATATTGAGACACCCCTAATAGATGGTCAACTCCTCTCTTTCCTTCGGTTTCGACATGAGCGAGGCCCATCCCATATATTCTTTTAGTTGTTGAAGGCGACTTCGCATTCCTCCGTCCACTTGAAAATTTTTTGTCTGCTTCGACACATTAAAAAACGGAATACATTTATTAGAGGCCTTGGAGACAAACCTGTTAAGGGCAGCGATTTGGCTGTTGAGGCTTCGCACCTCCTTTATTCTGATTGGTGATCTCATGTCAAGCAAAGCTCAGATCTTCTCAGGGTTGGCCTCAATCCTCCTTTCATTCACTATGAAGCTTAAGAATTTTTCAGAAGTTACGCCGAACGTGCACTTGAGCAGATTCAGCTTCATTTGATACTTTCTCAGAATCTGGAACATCACTTCCAGGTCGCGTACATGGTCCGCAACCTGCTTAGACTTTACCAACATATCGTCTACATATACCTCCATAGTTTTCCCAATCAGATCCTCGAACATCTTATTAACCAGATGTTGGTAGGTCACTCTCACATTCTTCAACCCGAATGACATCACCTTTTAGCAGTAGAACTCTCGATCTGTGACAAATGAGGTATGTTCCTCATCTTCGGGGTTCATGGGAATCTGTTGTATCTCGAATAAACATCCATTAAGCTGAGAAGTTGGTGACCAGTCATTGCATCCACGAGCTGGTTTATTCTAGGCAAAGGGAAACTGTTATTCAAGTATGCCTTGTTCAAATCTGTGAAGTCAATGCAGATTCTCTACTTCCCGTTCTTCTTCTCTACCAGGATCGAGTTAGCTACCCAGACTAGGTAGTGAGCTTCTTTGATAAACTTATTTGCCATGAGCTTGTCCACTTCTTCTTTTAGGACTGCGTAATACTCTGCAGTCATAGGCCTCCTCTTTTAGCAAACTGACTTATGATTGGAGTCTATGTCAAGCTGATGTAGCATCACATTCGAATCTATCCCCATCATATCCTCATGATTCCAAGTGAACACATCTAGATTTGCCTTAAGAAATTCAGCCAGCTAGGTCTTTACCTCAGGGGTGAGGTCCTTACCCAACTTGAGACACCTCTCAGCATTTGCGTCACTGACCACAACATCTTCCAGCTCGCCTACCGAGCTGGTGGCTCGGTCACAGTCCACCTTACGCGGATCTAAGTCGTGACTAACTCCCTTTTCACTTATGACTCGTCGGCGGCCTCCTGAGACAACATTAACTTTATTTCCTTTCAGCCCTATTTTTACTGCCTCCTCATAGTAACGTCTTACCGAGTACTATTTGCCTCTTATGCACCAGGTCCTATTTGGAGTTGGGAACTTAATTATCAGAGCTCTGGTCGAGATGACCAGATTCAGGTCGTTCATTGCGAGCCTCCCCATGACGACGTTGTATGCTGAAAGGCAGTCAATGATCAAGAAATTCATCATCACCGTAGCCTGGTAATTTGAATCTTCAACCGTGAGTGGGAGTCTGATACGCCCCGTCAGGATCACTACGTCTCCAGTAAAACCATAAAGCAGCTCTAGGGACCCCACCAACTGATTTGACCGTATGCCCATCTGGTCAAAGCATCCCTTATACGTCACATTCAACGATCTGCCCGAGTCTACCATAATTCTCTATACTTAACATTGTCAATCCGAGCTCGGACCATAAGAGCCTCATTATGGGGCCAGTGCACATCTCTAGTATCATCTTCTATGAAAATGATGTCATCTAGGGCTGTTCTAGCTTTCTTGGACGGTCCCTCCTGTCCACCATATCCGACGAGCAGGAGGTGACCTACCTCCCGCACATAACGCTCGTGCAGCCTGTTAGAGGTTCCTGCGATATGAGGCCTACCATGAATAGTAAAAATAGTTCTTACCACAAGTGTTCGGTCCTGCTCGGGAGCTTAACAAGGTTTTGGTTGAGCTGGCTGCTGGGGCTACTGATTTACTAGTCACACCACATAATCACACAATCGACCTCTTTTTATCAATTCCTCGATCGCGTCCTTCGACATCCAACACTCGTAGGTGTTGTGCCTTGCTTCGTTGTGGTAGGCACAAAACTTGTCTTTATTCCTGAATCTGTTAGGAGTCCTTATGAGATTAGGCCTCCCAAAATGCTCTTTGTTCTTCTCAGCGGCGAAGATCTTGTCTTGAGTGTTAGACAGGACACTGTAGTTCTCATAACGACCTTAGCGTGGAGGTCGCTCGCCTCTTTGCTCATTCCTTACTTTCTTAGCGACCTGATCATTAGGATTTCACTCCTTACCCCTTTTATCATTGTTGCCATTGCCCCTCTTCTTGCTCTGGTTAGTGCTTCCACCTCCATCATTTTGGTCACTTTGCTTTTTCAAGCCAAAAGTTTCCTCCCATCTGATCTCCTTTGCAACTCACTCGTAGAACTCACCCAGGTCCCTTACGGGGGACTTATAGATGCTCTTATAGGGCTTCTCATCCATTCAAAGCCCCGCGGATATCGTGGTTAAAACACTCTCGTCCGATGAGTTCTCCATATTATTAACCTCTTGCCTAAACCTCTTAATATAATCCTTCAAGGATTCGTTGGACCGCTGGAACATCGTAGCGAGGTGACATGACAGGGTGAGCAACCTCCTAAGCGATCTGTACTGGCTAATAAACTTCCTTTGACATTCACCTCAGCTATAGATGTTGTGAGGACGAAGACTTCTTAGTCAGGTCCGAGGTATGTCTCCCAGAGTCACGGGGAAGACTTGGCATTTCACCAACGAACTAGAAGGCTGCAGGTCCATCTGGACGAGAATGGGGTTCTTTCTCTGCAGTTTTCCCTCCGGTCATGAGCCCCATGTCTCGCCTCCAATTGTTGGACCCTCTGTAGTAATTCCTCCACGATGTGGTCTTGATCCACATATCGTCCGATGAGATATTACCTCTCCCATCCGCTGTCTCACTCTGGCAAATAGCGATCTCGTGGAAAACGTTGTCTCCTATTCCCAAGTTTTGGCGAGTTACGATTTGTGGCGTAACCTGGGCTAACCCTAATTGAGCTCTCTCCTCAACGTGAATCTCCACGTCACTAACTCTCTTCGTGAACCTCTTCACAACGATCTCCATAACGATCTGTTCTCGCCCTCAGATTTGTGGGGTGCGCCTCTAGTTCCTTCCTCCGAGGTCGCTGCTCCTCCGATCTCCCAGACTACGAATTCGAGTGTATAGATCTAGCCCGTCGCGATGTTCCTCTAGCTTCTCTTTCATCTGGAATGGGTTTTTCATCTTGAGGCTATAGGACACCCCCAGGTGGTGCGATCTCCACTTACTTTTGGGCTGCTTGAATCTGTGTTTGGGCTGCTTGAATTTGTGTTTAGGCTAACGCCCTGACCGCATCAGCGAGCTGCATGACTGTATTCTCTAGCACTTCTTGGCGTTGCTGCAAAGTTTGAATCGCCTCTATCCCAGGGATAAGGGTCACGGATTGGCAAGGAACCCATGAAGGGATGCTTGAGGCGGCTCCAACTAATGGGGGAACAGAGGCAGTAGCAGCGGTTACGACTGTGCCCCCGACTGGCAGAACTTCTGGCGATTGGCTAACATGATCTTCGCGTTGATTAACCATCACTTCAGAACTCCTAGTGTTTCTTCCTCTTGCCATTGATATCGATCAGGGTGTGCCCTTCTTCTAAGGCCAAAATGTCAACGTTTGAAATTGTTCGACCATAATTTGTTAGCCCGCATTGAGGAAATAAACACAAGCACAAAAGAAAGAAACGAATAGAACGAATGAAAAGATGTATGCAAGAAAGTTTTACATGGTCCGTCTAGAATAATACCTAATCCACGAATGTTCTCTGATAATTTTAGCAGAGTAACAGTATATTATCCCTCTCCCTTATTCAATGGTTGTCAACCCCTATTTATAGTGGGGTGTTTACAATTTGAATGAGTTCTAAATGTAGAAGGATTTTGCTCCGTGGATGGCATTTCCTTATCGTTTTCGAACTAGCAGGAACAGACGTCATGATTTTTGGCATTTGATTTGCCTCAGATAAGGTAGGTGGATATCGTCTCCAATTATTCTACGGTCTTCCTATTATATGAGCTGAACGGTTCAGCCAACGAGCTAAAAGCATTGTTGGGAGCTCGTTTGGTTCCCGCGATCTGAGCTCGAATTTCAGCGATATGTGAGCTTGTTCTAACGACCTCGGCCTTGGGCCTACTGGGCTTCCGGAGATCGGGATGGCCTGTTAAGTCGAATCTAGCCCATAAGAAGTGGTTTAGAAAATACCCGTAATAGAAAAATTATCCGAGCTTCTTAGGTTGAGATCTAGTCTGGGGGCCAGGCTTGGTGCCAAGCTGTAGACCCATAGCCCAATGGATTAGTACGATCTAGAGCCCTCCAAGTCGAATGTTAAGAGGGGCAAGCATTCGAGCTCAAAGTCTAGCCGAGGTAATGCTCTAATTTGCCTTAACGTTGGATCAAGCTTGTTGGAGCCGAGCTCGCTACGGCCGAGCTTGGATATGGACAAGCTCAGGAGTTCCAGGGGTGTTTTTTGAAGTACTGACAAGTAGCACACACGATTTTGAGATTCGAGGCATTAGGTTTGGAAGATGGGCGTCTTGAACCAACAGGGAACCATTCCATCACTTCCACTCACGGTGTTTAACGTGTTACAGGTGGCGCGATTTCAATGGGTGATTAACACTTGATCTTTGTCTGTTAGATACATTGGGCCTCGATCTCAATTGTTGAACGATATCTATACAAGGGCATTTTTAGGTCATTTTCCCTCTTTTCTATTCTGTTTTCTGCATTTGTAGGTTGTTCTCAGGCTTTTGCTCTTTTGTGACCTTCTCGTTGCCATATTGCTTTCATCCTTGATTGCTAGTCAACTTTTGCCTTCGACACTTTGCCGAACTTCTTAGGTAACTCCTCGGGTCTAATTTGTCCTTCTTTGGCACTTTCATTTTGTTATTGCGTTTCACCTATTACCAATCGTCACTGTGAGACTGGGGGGCAAATTTGGGGAAAAGAACGAATATACAACCGTCATAGGGGGACCCTCGGTGAGGCATCTGGTGCTCTCACGAGCCTTGTTGTCTTGGGTTTAGGAGAACAACTTTTAGGTATAGATCGGGGGGTTTTAAGGGTAGCTCAGAATAAGCGTCGGATGCTGATTTCTGACGACTATTTATCTTGGTCCTTTGGGGACATTGTAGGTACTACATACATGGCTAGCAGGATTATTATGGGCATCATGAGTGTCAACGAGGAGACTAGGCCTAACGGAGTGGGTTCGTCTTTAGGTTTGCCTTGCGGCAAATACACTTGGGTGAGTGAGAATGTGGCTAAGATTGCCTCTGTGTATGACTCCTCCGAGAGAATCGTCGAGCTAAGGAAGCAGGTACTTTTGTCAGCTGTCAAGGATGAGGGCCTCTTCGTGTGTCGCCCATGTGGGGAGAAAGAGTTAGTTCATGTGGAGTTGGCTTCGAACATGGATTCGGGGTTAATCTACATGTATGAGACGTTCTTTGCACGTCTTCGACTGCGACTCCCCTTCACCGATTTTCAAAGCTCGGTGCTGGTGATGCTAAACATCGCTCTGACCCAACTACATCTGAACAATTGGGCCTTCGAAGTGCTTTCCAGATTTTTAGGTCAGGATTCTATTTTTTCCAATCGAAAGGAGTCAAAAAAGGTAGTTGGGTGTCCTTGAACGGTCTCCTAAGGAGGCGATTGTTGAACCCCCTTGATAGCTTTTACAAGGGTTTCAAGGACAACTTCTTTAAGGCGGCCTCACATGAAGACGAACTCACCTTCTTCCTGGACATGGATGGCCTGCAAAAGTACCCTTTATATTGGAAGAGCAAGCTGAGCTCTCTCATGGGGCTTGAATATCGGAGCCTTAGCCTGGAAGATCAAGTAATGATAGATGTGCTTAAGGCTTCTCCGGTGTTGGAGACATCGGCCCTTGTTAAGCTCGAGGATGACCAAATTCTTCCTCCTGTCATGCTTACTTGCTTCTTATCCTATCTGTTGCTTGTTTTTAGACTCCATGGCCCTTAGGATGACCCCCGAGAAGGTGAGAAGATGTGTCTAGAGAGGAAGAAGGTTGTGGCAGGGAAGGCTGACTCGATCTTGACTAGCAGGCATGTTGAATAGGCCCTCGTCTCTGGAGCTGTCAAGAAGGCTGTTGCTTGCGCTCCTCCTACCCCATTGAAGGGCCCTACACTGGCTTCCCAACGTACCCCAAAAGCTGCCAAGGCTAAGGCCCCTGCCTCTTCTCGTACCGAAAAGCCAATTGATGTCAAGGAGGGCCAACTAGTGTGGACGAAGAGAAGGGTTGCATGGGAGGAGGATACTCCAGGCTCAGCCGATGGGTAACACTCGGGGAGCTTGTGGAACAAACAATTCCGCCCTGAGGCGTTCATTAAGGAGCACTTATCTGACCCCACTAATCGCCAAAAAATGTTGGACATGGGGTAGCCTGGGCTTTATCGCTGGGCTAAGCTGCAAGCTCTTCGACTAGCGAGTGCGTGTCGGTCTTTGGAAGTGGAGTGCCAAGCCTAATTGCAAAGTATTAAGCATGCTCACAAAGAGGAGGTCGAGTGAATAAGGGGCGAGTTGGAGGCCGAGAAGGATCAGTTGTAACTCGCAGCATGCTCACAAAGAAGAGGTTGAGCGAATAGGGGGCGAGTTGGAGGCCGAGAAAGATCAGTTGTAGATGCGAGTTAATGAGGTGGAGTCGGCAACTATGAAGTTGGGTCGAGTTTGCGAGAAGCTCATGGCCCAAAAGAAGACCTGGTAGGAAGAGTGGGCCTGGTAGAAAACCGAGTTGAAGCTGGCAGAGGAGAAGAAAGAGAAGCTAAAGTCCGCGTTGGCAACTTCTCTCTTTGAAGCTGACCAAGCGAAGCTCGAGGTTGCCCGCTTGAAAGTCGAGGTCGGCAAGGCACAATCTGAGATTGAGGGCTTGCTAGACGAGGTCACCGACCAATTTGTGGCTGGTATGAGAAGGCCTTGTCCCATGCCCGACTACTTCTTCCTGGGGCCGACTTCTCTACCCTCGACCTCTTCAAGGAGATCGTGGATGGCCGACTTGTGGAACCAGTTGCTGCTAACCAAGTTGGCCTACCCAAGCCTCTGGCAAGGGTAGTAGTATAGGCTGCAGAGAATCGGGCTGAGGGAGTTACCAGCCAGTTAAGAGACTTAGTTGTTTTCAACCTTGTCTCGGAGATAACTACTGCCACTAGGTTTGCTCCTAAGCCTTCTGGGTTGTAGCCTTGTAATCCTTATTTCACCTTTTGTAATGTACACCCCAATTTATAATAATAAAATAAGGAATCTTACTTACCCCTGTTGTTTAGTGTTAATTTATCTACTGCTCTTGTTTTGTTGGCATTATTTTGCACGACTCACTTTTTATTTCTAACATGAAGTCGGGCGCACGTTAGCTTTTGTATTGAATCTTTGTATGGCATGTTGTCAGTTTTGTAGTATGTTTTGCTCCCTGTTTCATTTTGAACACTAGGTAGGGCGAGTGCTTCTAGTTTTGAGGGGATTTAAAGAGGTCGAGATGACTCGAGGTTCACTCACTTGGACTGGCTCGGGTATAAATGGGCAGACTAACTAAGTCTAGCTGGGCAAGGCACAGCTTAGGAGACCGAGATGACCCAATGTCTGCCCGTCAGGATTGGCCCGTGTGTAGGCGACAGACTGACCGAGCCTGTCTGAGCCTAGGCACGGCTAAGTAATGTAGAAGAATTGAACTTCCAAACTTCTGATGTTATTGATAAGAGGATCTCAGTGTAGATTCGAATAGTATGCTATGAACTGAGGATCTGATTTCATTGATAAGAAAATCTCAATGTAGACTGGATTGTATGGCATCTAATAGAACATTTGATTTCATTAACAAGAGAACCTCGGTGTAGAACCAGATTGTGTTATAAGCTAAACTAAAAGAACAACGACATAATTGAAAAATAATAGATTAAATCTAGGGAAGAAATATGAGATCAGATCGTAACATAAATTAATTCAAGTACTCTTTGAACTATAAACAATTCTCAAGGATGATCATGAGATTGCTACTTAGCTGTTTTTCGTAGACTAAATGCGTTCCACGCCCTCGGCAAGGGTCTTCTTGAGAGCTCAATAAGGTGGTTGGCTCCGTTGTCGAGGCTACAAGTGACCCGGTAGGGGCCTTCCCAGTTGGCTTCGAGCTTTCCTTCTTTGGATTGTTGCCTTGCTATCTCTACCTTTCTCAAGACCAGGTCTTCGTCCTAAAAACTCCGGGACCTAACCCCAAAATCGTACTTCCATGTTGTCCTTTGCTTAGTTGCTTGTTCTCGGATATGGGCTAAGTCTCGTATTTCCTGGACAAGATCCAGATCAATTCTTTGCTCGTCACCATTGGAATCTTCTTAGAAGTGTTACCTTCGGGGGCTCGACTCCCCGACTTTCATCGAAATCATTGCTTCTGACCCATAGGTGAGCCTAAAAGGGATCTCCATCGTCGATGTTTGTATTGTGGTATGGTATGACCATAGCACCATAGGGAGCTCCTCCGCCCAGGATCTTTTTGCCTGATCTAGTCGTTTCTTGAGCCCGGTTAAGATGACCTTATTGGCGGTTTCGGCTTGCCCGTTTACCTGGGGATGCTCGATCGAGGTGAAGGCCCGATGAATGCCGAGCTCCTTACAAAATTCTCAAAACTTTGCATTAGTGAATTGAGTGTCGTCAGAAATGATTAAATCAGGCAGGGCATATCTACAAATAACATTTTTTCAAACAATTTTGACCTTTTATGCCGTAATTGTTGTTAGGGGCTTAGCTTCAATTCACTTGGTGAAGTAATCGATAGCCACCATAATGAATTTGAGTTGGCCCGAGGCTAGGGGCAAAGGTCCAAGTAAGTCAATCTCCCACTTGTAGAAAAATCAAGATACATCGAGGTTATGGAGTTCTTCTAGTGAGGAATGATGCGCATTTGTATATTTCTGGCACTTTTCACATCTTTTCACGTATTCCAAGCATTCGTAGCACATAGTTGGCTAATAGTATTTGGCTCGTAGTATTTTTGCTGCCAAGGACCAGTCACCAATGTGGCTTTCGCAGACCTCTTTCGTGAACTTCAGCCATCACTTAAGCAACTTGTCTTCCGTCCACGCACTTGAGAAGCAGCATGGTAAAACTTCTTTTGTATAGTTGATTCCTGACCATGGTATAAAGATTGGTCGTCTTTCTTAACTTCTTGGCTTCCTTCGAGCTGTCAGATAGCACTATTTCCTTGAGGAACCGATTGATGGGAATTCCCCAGAAGTTGGGGTTCACCTCCTCGGCGTGCACTTCTAAATCCACAATTGGCGAATTCAGGGTTTCCTGTATGACCAGTCAGTTGTTTCCCTAAGCCTTGATGCTAGCGAGCTTTGAGAGCAAGTCTACTCTTGCATTTTTCTCCCTCAGGACGTACTCAATATCAAAAGATTCGAAGGCTTCAGATAGGATTCTAACCTTGTTGAGGTACTTGCCAAGTTGAGGATCTTTTGCCTAGAATTTGCCCTTAACTTGATTGGCCACCAATTGGGAATCACTCTGTGCAATCAGCTTAGTGGCTCCAACTTCTTTGGCCAAGCCTAGCCCAACAATGAGGGATTCATACTCAGCTTGATTGTTGCTTGCCTTGAAGCTGAAACAGAGGTATTATTCAATCAAAAACCCAATTGGCCCCTCCAAGATTATTCTTCCATTGCTTCCCTTAATGTTCGAAGCTCCGTCGACCGAAAAAATTCATGGGTTACTATCAAAATTTTGAGTAGGTGAAGATAACTTAACACAGAAATCGAACAATACCTGGGATTTAAAATGTTTACAGGGTTGGTACTGTATGTCGAATTCAAAAAGCTCCATTGACCATGCGATCATTCTTCTTAAGAGCTCGAGCTTTTGAAGCACCTGTCTGATTGGTTGATCGGTCAGTACCGTGATTTGATGACTTTGGAAATAAGGTCTTAGTTTCCGAGCTGTAGTAACCAAAGCTAGGGCTAACTTCTCTATCTTCTGGTACCGGATTTCAATCCCCTGCAAAACTTTGCTGACAAAATAGATTGGCCATTATTTTTTCCCATCCTTCTTTACTAACACCGAGCTAAGCGCGCCTTCGGAGATGGAGAGGTAGAGCATAAGCTTCTCGCCAGGCTCTAGCTTGGAGAGGATGGAAGGGGTTGTCAGGAAATGCTTCAGCTCCTAGAAAGTAGTTTCGCACTATTCCATTCATCGGAACTCTGCTGGTTTCTTTGGACATTGGAAAAACAATTGAGCCCAGTCTACAGATTTTGAGAGAAAACAGGAGAGGGCAGTTATCTAGCCTGTTAATCGCTAAACTTCTTTCACATTGCTAGGCATGTTGAGGATAGCTTGACACTTGTCGGGGTTGGCTTCTATCCCTCAACTGGTGAGCATAAATCCAATGAACTTCTCAGTTTGTACTCCAAAAACGTATTTTTTTGGATTCAGGCTTATGTTATATCGTCGGATTTGCTCTAAGATCTTAGATAGAATCGAGTAATGGTCTTCGTTCTCTGACGTTTTGGCCACCATATCATCAACATTCACTTTGATGTTCCGACCTATTTGATCAGCAAACACCTTGTTCATCAACCATTTGTATGTGGCTCCTGTACTCTTTAGTTCGAACAGCATGACTCTGTAGTAAAAATATGCATCCTCGGTGATGAAAGTTATTTTCTCTTCATCATCCAAGTGCATCCAGATCAGATTATACCCCGAGTATGCATTCGTAAAGCTGAGATATATGTACCTTGATGCTCCATCCACAAGCCGATCGATATTCGGTAAGGGGTAAGAATCATTTGGGCATGCTTATTTTAAGTTGATGAAGTCTACACACATCCTCCATTTACTTGAGGACTTCTTTACCATCGCCACGTTTGACCGCCACGTGGTATAATGTACCTCCCTTATAAATCTAGCTTGGAGGAGTTTCGACGTCTCCTCAGCTACTACCTACCGCCTTTCTTCCCGCAATTTTCTTTTCCTCTGCATAACTGGCTTCGCATTTAAATCTATCGCTAACTTATTGATTGATGCTCAAAAATGTCAAAATTTTATTATATTTCCACCCTTATTTTGACATTGAAATTGGATTTAATTGAATATCTATATGCAATTAATAGTTATATGCAAGTTTAGAGGAAAATGAAATTTAAAGAGGAATTAAGAGTGAATTAGAAATTTTAGAAAAGAATATTCCTCTTTAATTTTTGATAAAAGAAATTAAAAAGAAAAGAATTTATAATATCTATAAATATATATAATATATCTCTATAATATATAATATAATACATATCCATATATAATACATTTCCATGCGTGCATGCCATATAAATATATAGTATAATATAATCTAACATATTTACTCACCTCCAGTGTGAAGCTCAACTATTCAGATATGAAGAGAAAAAGAAAGCCAAGCCCATTCGAATGTTGCCAAACTCATTCGAATGCATTGAAGTAATCAGAAAAGCAAGATTAGAAATTCATTCGAATATGGTTACTGTTGCATTCGAATGACTGAGAAAATCGCCGTGCAAGGAACAGTAAAATGTGAAATTCATTCGAATATGATTAAAATTCATTCGAATGGCCCGAGCGAGCACAGGGAATCAAACGCACATTCAAATGTCCCTGCTCACTCATTCGAATGATCACCTGAAGCAAGCCTTCTAATGCGCAAATGAACGCGGTGGCACAAGCGGTAAATTCAACCAACTTTTTGAGAAACTTTTCACCAAGTGGTCCCCCTTCTCCATGCGCGACAAGGATGATCCTCCTAGAAATCAAAACAGCATGCAGAATTTGGCAGAGAACAGAAAAAAGTAATATTCAGAATGCTTCAGAGGATTGGCGGGAGATTTGAAAAGATTTTGTTTCCAGTGGCTTATAAATAGACTAGACTATCAGGAAGCAAAAAAAGAGAGACCCCATCCGCCATTTCTGCAAGAATAAGGGGAAGAGAGCATTGTTTACATTCTGTTTTTTTTTTCTTTTCTTTTCATTCCAGTAGTGTTGTTCCTTTACTTTGTTTCATCAATACAGTGTTCTTCATTTCTGTTAGTTACATTATGCAATTTCTTTTCATACTTGTTTACATTCTGTAATGTTCTTTAACTGTTCATTTACGTTTCAGTAATTTTAATTTCTGTATTTACATTCCAGCATTTTACTTCTTGTCTCTTTAGTTTTTAGTTGGAGATGTGTGGCTAAGCTTAAGCTTGGGCCAAGGCAAGGACTGTGTCCAGTGCCACTGCTTGCCCAAGAGAGCCGAACTCCTATTGAATTAACAGAATGCTTATTTGAATTGAGAAATGTGTGTGTATTGAATCTTTGGGTTTGAGTTGAAACATAAGCCTACCTTAGAGTCTCTATGCCATGTATGGAGGTTACTTAAACTGGAAATGGTTTCATACTCAAGCTGGAATGATTAATCTGCGATCCAATTTATGATAGTTGCTTAATCTAGACTCTCTCATGCCATGTATGGAGAGTGCTTAACCTAGAACTATCATGACCTTGAGTTGTAGTTACTTATCGAATCTCAAATGTGTGTTAATCTGTATTTCAATTTATGATAGTTTCTTAATCCAGACTCTCATGCCATGTATGGAGAGTGCTTAACTTAGAACTATTATCATCTTGGGATATAATTAACTGCATAATCTCAATTTAAATCAGTCAATGTTAATATTTTGATATCTCTTTGGTAAATCAGTGGGCTGGCACATAAATTGCTTTGTCCCAAGATTACCTTCCATCCACAAACATCCATTTTCTTCTTGAGAAAAAAAAGCAAATCATTTAGCTAAATTGGTCTGACAAACCCATTTAGCACATAAAAAATCTTTCGCCGCATTTCATTTCCATTTTGATCTCCCAGTGAATCGACCTGGACTTATCCAGAAAATTAAATTGTGCTACAGCGCACACTCGTACACTGGCGAGTATAAACGCCTTGTGCTTGCATGCTTGTTTCTTCTTTGTTTATTTTGTATGTGTTTGTTTGAAATAAATGCACAAGGTTAAGCGCAGCCAATTTTGGTGCCGTTGCCGGGGAGATCGGTGATGGAATTAGTGCTGCGAAAAAAAAAAAATACAGTAACTTAGTTTCTGTTAATTTTGTTGTTATGTTATTAATACATGAGACATAGGTTAGGTAAGATTCATTGTTAGAATTCTTATCTGCATTTTCACGTTCATATTTAATTATGTCTCAGTATCTTGATTACATGTCTGTGTTTGGAAATTCTTTTGGTTATCATGATCCTATTGAGCAAACTGTTTTCAGATCCTTTGAGGATTACCCAAACCTTCCTAGGCAGCCAACTCCATCCTACACCACACTTCCTATTGCTCCCCATGATTTTAATGACGACCCTAGTGCGACATTGGATTACTTAACCCGGAAGGTGGAGTGGTTGGAGTATCAAAATTTTCAAAATGTAAGTGAGGTGAGATGCTCAGTGTGCAAGTCTTTAAATCATCAGACAGATGATTGTCCAACCATACCTGTTCTTAAAAAATTTCTGAAAGGGCAACCATCTGAGTTTCAATCACACGACAATGAGGGTAGGTTTTCTTATAACCAGATTCAGAGTCAAGGGGAAGATTCTTTTGTGTCAAGTTACAACCCAAGTCTTTTCCCTTACCCCAGCTCATATGATAATCAAAACTCTTTTTGGAGCAATGATTCTGTTTCTCAACTTCATGAACCTTTCCCTTCACCACCTCACCAATTTGAATTAGAGCAAGGGTTTGCATCCGATGTTTATCAGTCTCAAGATGAGCAATCTTTAGAGGATACCCTTTAGAAATTCATGGAAGGTCAAATGAGATTTAATGCACAGGTGGCCGAATTGGCTGAACTTCAAGAACAAACCACTAGGGCCACAAGTGACATTTTAGAACAATTGACATTGTTAACACAGTCCTTGAGCATGAGTGAGCCTGGTGAGTTTCCAGCCCAACCCAATCAAAATTCTATAGGTCAATATCTTGGGGAGGAACTTTCGTCTAGTGATACCATTTTAGAAGAAGAAGTCTGGAAGGAGGATGAAGATAAGATCCAGAAGTTGAAATGTTAAGATGTCATAGGTTTATCCACATTTGAGCCTAACTTTCTGATATTTAGTTTGGTCTATGTAGGGGATCAAATTAAACCAGACATGTGTGAGGTGTTTGTGCAAATTAATATGTCATATTCTGATGTAATAGATCCAACACCTCTGAATGAAATATTTTCAAAAGATGGTCGTGCTTTTATAAGAAAAATCCAATTGCATCATTTTGAAAATAATGTTATAAGTGGTTCAAAGCATGTAATCATAGTTGTGATTCGAAGTGCAACCACTTATTTGATCCTTAACTGGAAGAAAAGGAAAAAGCAATAGAAAAAAAAAATAATAAGAATAAAAGGCTATTAGTTCTGCCTTTATGTAGTTGTTTTTGATTTTGAATGTGTGTTTGTTGTTAGAGAGTTCTTTTGTAAGTTTGGCATTTCTCTTTTAACATTCACTAGTTTATGTTTCTTTTTCAGTTTTTGAAATCCACAATGAGCATATAGATCTTTTCTGCATTGAAGGCACCAGGTACTCCTAAAACTCAACTTTCTTACTGTGTCTAAGGGTATTTCACCATCCAGGTATTTCTAATTTTTTTTTTATGTGTTATTGTGTTTAAAGACAATACATAATTCAAGTTGGGGGGTGAGGTACAATTGATTCATGCTTAACTGTGGTTGTTTGTTTGATTTGTTTTTGAAAAAAAAAAAATTTTACTGTTATTCTAATTCTGTATCCGGATGAGATTAGTCATTCGAATGTGTTGTAAACCATTCGAATGACCTGTGAGCTGTTAAAAAGAAAGCAAGAAAACATTCGAATAGTCTCTGTTGTATTCGAATATGTCCAAAATTAATTCGAATGAAAGTACTACTGCATTCGAATGACTGACCAAATTCTTTTGTAAATGAAGATTACTGTTTAAAATTCATTCGAATGAATTTCTCTATCTCCAAATCCATTCGAATGAATCTGCTGTTTCTTTAAAAATTTTGAAGCCCGCATTCGAATACTCTCAAATTCATTCGAATAATCTACCCTACACCCGAATCCATTCCTAACATCCGAATATAGTTTCAACTGTCTAAATTCTTTTTTTAAAAAAAAAATAAAAAAAAAATAAAAAAAAAATTTGGCAGTCATTCGAATGTGTGCAGAGACATTTGAATGTCTGGGAAGTCATTCGAATGAGTTGCTGTTACATTCGAATGACTCAAGGAAAACAAGAAGAAAATGTACAGGAAAAGAAAAACCATTCGAATGTTCTCATTTTCATTCGAATATGCTTGAAATTCATTCGAATGAAAGCACTGTTGCATTCGAATAACCTGTACAAATCTTTCACAAAATTGAGTTACTGTTTAAAATTGATTCGAATGAATTTTGTTCTCATTCGAATGATAATCCTAATATATATATATATATTAAAATTAAAAAAAATTAAATATAATATTAAAAAAAAACTGCAAAAATCAATCCAAATGTTATTCCAGTAGCAAATGAATTACTTAAAAAATTAAAAAATATATATATAAAAAAAATATTTATAAAAAAACTATAAAAATTAAAAAAAAAATCTGCAAAATCATTCAAACGTTATTCATGTAACATTCGAATGAATCTCAAAAAAAAAATCAAATAAAAAACTTTTTAATTAAAAAAAAAATGAAGAATCAATTCGGATGTGCTTCCTATAGCATCTAAATACATCAATTAAAAATAAAAATTAAAAAAATTAAAAATTAAAAATA
Organism: Diospyros kaki; assembly: GCA_036245055.1. Lineage (NCBI taxonomy): Eukaryota > Viridiplantae > Streptophyta > Magnoliopsida > Ericales > Ebenaceae > Diospyros > Diospyros kaki. Next base: position 26,506,521 of record BSEG01000002.1, read on the forward strand.
AAAAAAAATTAAAAAGAAAGAGAAAAAAAATATTTTTTTTGATTCTTTTGCTCTTTTTTTTTTTTTTACTCCTATATATAATCTAACTGTTCTACTATTGGGAACTTAATGTGCTTAATTGATGCTTATTCTATTGCATTAGATTTTTATGCTGTTAGCTAATTTGAGTTTGTAATTGAGGCATGAGTGTGATGATTTCTTATTTGAACACATGAATGTATAGGATTTAGAATGAGTAATTTGCATGCATAGATTGTTCTTTGATTGGAAATTTGTTTGTCGGATATGAAATCTATTGAAATAGTAATTAATTGGTTAATGCATTGCATGACTCCTCAACTTAAGTGGAGACTGTTTACCTAGTGTGAGAAATTGAGCCTATTAAATGTTCATTTTGAGTGAATAAATACTTACTCTAGTTGCAGTTTTCCTTACCTCTCATGTTTTTCAATAGCTTCATTACACTACTTTGCTTTGAATGCCAAAAATGTCAATGAAAGAATTAAACTAGTTTCAAATTCTAAAATTTGATGATTGAGTGGAAGTGTGTTCATAGGATGTGACAGTGGAATTCTTTTGTTGAAAATTTGAGCCTGTTAACCTATTTCTTTTTTCTATTATTTTCCCTTTTTAGTCCCATTGAGCCAATTAAATTATTTCTTTTCTTACTACCCTCATTTTATCCAAAACCCTGTAAATATTACCCTACCAAATTTGTTCGGGAGATAGTCTATCTTGGTACTAAAAATTGAAAAGAAAAAAAAAGATGAAAAAAAAAGAAAAAAAAAAAAACTTGCAGCTATTCAATAAAAAGCTGATGAGAAGATGTATGCTTTCATTGTGTTGATTCATTTTTTTTGTCAACATTAAATTCAAAAAAAAAAAACAAAAAACAAAAAAAAATATTAAGAAAAAAAAAAGAGAAAAAAAAAATGAGTATATGCTTAGATAGGAATATTTCCCAGGACACATTTCTTTGAATTCTTTATCCTTTTCTTTGTTTATCCATCCACCCCTAGGCCGTTACAATCCAATATGCAATCCCTCTAGATCCTATGACACATGAAAGCTTGAGATTTGAATTTAGAATTGAAATTTTGTTTAATATCTGAAGTTGTGCATTTGTGCATTATTCCGATCATGAAGCTATGTCAAAATCCTTTTTCTTTCATTAAAGTCCATTTTTCATTTTAGGATGACACCAATTTGAATTTGTTTTGCATTTACTCTTATTATGGTGCATCCTAGAGAGTAGCCATGAGGGATCATTTTTACTTGGAGTGTACACTTGAGAGATTTTGAAGTCAAAGCTTAGAGGTTGTAATGCGGGTGTGCTAATTTATTTGATTGTTTTTTCTACGATTGAGTGTCCTATGACGAAAATCTGACAAAGAATGGTCAATTGCATGATAGAATAGCTTATTCTTGTTTTATACATTTTGGTTTTAGATTTGAAATTTAAACATTAATGTTGAGGTTGTGAATGAAAATTGGCCAATATAAAATCTGATTGCTAGAGGACTAGCAATGTTTAAGTTGGGGGGTGTGATTGATGCTCAAAAATGTCAAAATTTTATTATATTTCCACCCTTATTTTGACATTGAAATTGGATTTAATTGAATATCTATATGCAATTAATAGTTATATGCAAGTTTAGAGGAAAATGAAATTTAAAGAGGAATTAAGAGTGAATTAGAAATTTTAGAAAAGAATATTTCTCTTTAATTTTTGATAAAAGAAATTAAAAAGAAAAGAATTTATAATATCTATAAATATATATAATATATCTCTATAATATATAATATAATACATATCCATATATAATACATTTCCATGCGTGCATGCTATATAAATATATAGTATAATATAATCTAACATATTTACTCACCTCCAGTGTGAAGCTCAACTATTCGGATATGAAGAGAAAAAGAAAGCCAAGCCCATTCGAATGTTCTCAAACTCATTCGAATGCATTGAAGTAATCAGAAAAGCAAGATTAGAAATTCATTCGAATATGGTTACTGTTGCATTCGAATGACTGAGAAAATCGCCGTGCAAGGAACAGTAAAATGTGAAATTCATTCGAATATGATTAAAATTCATTCGAATGGCCCGAGCGAGCACAGGGAATCAAACGCACATTCAAATGTCCCTGCTCACTCATTCGAATGATCACCTGAAGCAAGCCTTCTAATGCGCAAATGAACGCGGTGGCACAAGCGGTAAATTCAACCAACTTTTTGAGAAACTTTTCACCAAGTGGTCCCCCTTCTCCATGCGCGACAAGGATGATCCTCCTGGAAATCAAAACAGCATGCGAAATTTGGCAGAGAACAGAAAAAAGTAATATTCAGAATGCTTCAGAGGATTGGCGGGAGATTTGAAAAGATTTTGTTTCCAGTGGCTTATAAATAGACTAGACTATCAGGAAGCAAAAAAAGAGAGACCCCATCCGCCATTTCTGCAAGAATAAGGGGAAGAGAGCATTGTTTACATTCTGTTTTTTTTTTTCTTTTCTTTTCATTCCAGTAGTGTTGTTCCTTTACTTTGTTTCATCAATACAGTGTTCTTCATTTCTGTTAGTTACATTATGCAATTTCTTTTCATACTTGTTTACATTCTGTAATGTTCTTTAACTGTTCATTTACGTTTCAGTAATTTTAATTTCTGTATTTACATTCCAGCATTTTACTTCTTGTCTCTTTAATTTTTAGTTGGAGATGTGTGGCTAAGCTTAAGCTTGGGCCAAGGCAAGGACTGTGTCCAGTGCCACTGCTTGCCCAAGAGAGCCGAACTCCTATTGAATTAACAGAATGCTTATTTGAATTGAGAAATGTGTGTGTATTGAATCTTTGGGTTTGAGTTGAAACATAAGCCTACCTTAGAGTCTCTATGCCATGTATGGAGGTTACTTAAACTGGAAATGGTTTCATACTCAAGCTGGAATGATTAATCTGCGATCCAATTTATGATAGTTGCTTAATCTAGACTCTCTCATGCCATGTATGGAGAGTGCTTAACCTAGAACTATCATGTCCTTGAGTTGTGGTTACTTATCGAATCTCAAATGTGTGTTAATCTGTATTTCAATTTATGATAGTTTCTTAATCCAGACTCTCTCATGCCATGTATGGAGAGTGCTTAACTTAGAACTATTATCATCTTGGGATATAATTAACTGCATAATCTCAATTTAAATCAGTCAATGTTAATATTTTGATATCTCTTTGGTAAATCAGTGGGCTGACACATAAATTGCTTTGTCCCAAGATTACCTTCCATCCACAAACATCCATTTTCTTCTTGAGAAAAAAAAGCAAATCATTTAGCTGAATTGGTCTGGCAAACCCATTTAGCACATAAAAAATCTTTCGCCGCATTTCATTTCCATTTTGATCTCCCAGTGAATCGACCTGGACTTACCCAGAAAATTAAATTGTGCTACAGCGCACACTCGTACACTGGCGAGTATAAACGCCTTGTGCTTGCATGCTTGTTTCTTCTTTGTTTATTTTGTATGTGTTTGTTTGAAATAAATGCACAAGGTTAAGCGCAGCCACTTATGGCAAATGAAAGACGAGTCAATGTCCGACATGTCTACAGGTGTCCAAGCAAACAAGTCGGCGTTCTGCTACAACAGTATGGTCAACTACTCCTTGAGCCCCCCCGGGGGGGGAAGCGTAGTGTCAACCCTAGTTATCTGCTCTGGGCGGGTCCTAAACTTACGGGAAGCAGCTCCTCCGTAGGTTGTGGTCGGTTGTCTGGGAACTCAACTCGTGGATCTAGCTCGGCCATGTTCACGTTGTGATGCATAGATTGGCTACTGGTGGCAGTGATTTGGTTATCGTAGCTCCCCCAGCCAAGCCCAGCCAGGCAGAAAGCGCTGAACTCTCAAGCTATCATTGTAGCACTGTTGAACTTCCTTTTGATCAGCGTGGACCACTTCGATCTCGGTGGCCAAGATCAGGAACTTCATTGCCAAATATGGAGTAGAAATAATTACGCCTAGAGAGTTGAGGGACGGGCAGCCTAGTAGGGCATTGTAAGGTGTCTAACAATCAGCCACTAAGTACTTGATGTTGACAATTTTAAGTAACGGTGTTGACCCGAGCATCTTCCGTAGCTCAATGTACCCTTTCACGTTCACCTGCTCCCTCGAAAAGCTGACCAGGTTTCTGTTAAATGGCCTTAAATCTTCTTCTGGTATTCCTAGCTTCTTTGAAGTTGGCAAATATAGCAAGTCAGTCGAGCTCCCCTGGTCCACTAGGACCTTTTTAACGACAAAGTTGGTTGCAACCACTAATATCACCATGGGATCATCTAAGTTCTGGTCAATCCCGGCATAGTCTTCCTAAGTGAAGGAGGTCGCTGGGTGTCGAGCCATTCTTCTCTACCGGCGTTCAGTGCTTCTAACGGTCATGACTGCTCTCAGGTGACACCTTCTTGCCGAGCTGGAATCTCCTCCGCCCACGAAGCCCCCAGAAATTGTGTCGAAAACCCCTCGTTTTAATCTGGGGGGCTTGCCCTAGCTTTCTAACCTCCTTCTGCCCTGGGTCTTCTTTGTGGGCTACGGCTTCTCCTCGGACATTAGTCGTCACGTGGCTCTCTACTCCGACTTTGCCTCCTATGGACATACTGGAAGATATGGCCTTCTCTAACTAGCTTCTCAATCTAGTCTTTGAGGGCAGTACATTCTTCAATCATGTGGTCAAACATGCGATGATAATCATAGCGCTTGTTGGTGTCCACATTAGGGTCAGGGTTAGGCCGAGCTCTCACCTCGGAAAGTAGAATAACCCTTGAGTTATAGACTTCTTAGAAGATCCGATATCACATTGTCATCAATGGAGTGTAAGTGTCATAGCGTAATCGGAGTGGCTCGAGAACCTGGGCTAGCTCTCTTCGCCTCTTTGCTCGGTCTTTGTTTTTTTGTCTTCAGTTGGAGTCCGTCTTAGGGTGGCGATGATGCTCGATAGGTGCCCCTGACCACTAGTTCAATTGTGACTGGGCCTGCGGCTAAGAGTTATTGCGTCTGGCCGCCGGCACTTCTTCCACATTTATATAGCCAGTCGCTCATAACCGAAGTTCGTCGAGGTCGACAAGAGGCTTCCGAGCTAGAGAGTCGGCAAAAGGCTCAAGCTTAAGCCTTACCATGATGGCGTGTAGGGAAACAATCGAGTTAAAATCCCTGATTTAAATGGCCTCCTAATTAAACTGATTCATGAAAGCTCGGAACAACTCATTCTCTCCTTGCTTCAGGTTAATCAGGTTGGCTGAGGTTTTATGATGAGCTCGACTGATGGAAAAGTGGGTAAGGAAGCGTGTGGCGAGCTTGGAGAAGTCGTGGATGGTGTCTGACTCAAGAGTAGAGAACCACAGCAAAGCGGACTTCTTCAAAGTGCTTGGGAAAGCACGACACATGATCGGATCGATTCCCCCACTTAACAATATCAAAAGAGTTTAACATTGTTAAGTGCTCTTGGGAGTCAATGGTTCCATCATCTATGTTCAATGTTTTGGGAAGGCAGAATCCCTCTGGCAAAGATCACATGATGAACTCCGAGAAGGAATGGCTCGGAGTGTACAAGGATGCTGACAGTGGAGGAGTAGGAGTGTGGATGGCCTGGAGCCATTGATGATGGCTAACCTGTACGTCTTCGTGAACTCGCTCATTGCGCTGGTCACGCTATTGGTTGCAGATTAATTCAACAACTTGGTCCTGAAGGAGTAAGAGTGTGGATGGCCTGGAGCCATTGATGATGGCTAACCTGTACGTCTTCGTTAACCCGCTCATTGTGCTGGTCACGCTATTGGTTGCGGATTAATTCGACAACTTGGTCCTGGAGCTGTCGGATGGTTCGGAGGAGGACCTCCATAGTTGTCGAATTCTCTGGTTAATGGTTGTTGGTGTTTGGATCTTCCTAGTTTGGGGCCATATTGTTGTGGCTTCTGGTTCTTACCATAGATAGTTTGTAGAAAAGACAGTATGGATTCAACATGTGGGGTAGGTGAGTTTTACCGGGCCCCACGGTGGGCACCAAATGTTCCTTTTGACCCAACTAGGTTAGTAGGACTGGCTGCAATAGCGGTAGAATATCATGATCGCAATGGGGTGGCTAGCATATGCAAGCACTCCAACGTTCAAGTCAGTAAGGATTCAAAATTTCAAAGTATTGGTAAGGATTGAAAAGAACATATCTTAACCTGTGGCTAAATTGTCTTATATAAAGATGAAAGTACCTTGCGTGTCATCAAACATCATGAGAGGATAAAGGGCCGAGATGCGCGATAGTAATAAGGATCATCCTCAAAAATCTCAGATTCAATGAAAATTATGAGCTGATAAGGATCAACGTACGAGTTGTTCGGAGTTAATAAAATATATTATTAGCGTAATGATCTCGACTTAGATGAAAAAATTATTCAAGTTTCTTGGATTAAGATCTAGTCTGAGGGTTAGGCTAGGTGCCAAGCTATAGACCCACAACTCAATGAATTAGTACGGTCCAGAACCTTCCAATCACAAATGAGTAACTAATACATATTTGCCGGGATCAAGCTATTAACAACCCTATGTTGGGACAGAACATACCTTCTTATTCAACAACACAACTTGAACAAAAATGCATATCAATGCAAGGATAGCGGACAGCTTTGCTGAAGCCGAAAAGTATGCTTGAGGATTTGATGAATATAAAAATAATAATCACCCCTCTTACAAATACAAGCAGTAGGGATGCATAACTCTTATCGTATCTGGTGGAGGAGTTATATTCAAATCGGGTTAATCCATTCTATCATTTGTAATATTTGATCTTCGAAGAAGAGGGAAAGATCCAATTATCTAAGGGTAGAATAAAATAAAGTCAAGAATGTAATTTAATAACCAAAGTTATAAACATTAGCAATCAAGATCATCTGCCCATTAATATGAGGTTTTTGCTGATTGCTATTCACGAAAAGATGGAACTATCACCCAGAATCATCAAGTTACAGTTCTAACCTATTGCGGCGGGTGGGCAAGAGTATACATCTCCTAATTGTATTTGCTTCTTCTCTTCATCAATTAGAAAGAAAGCATCACTGGTGCATTTATCCAGATAATCTCCATATGGGTGGTTTAGGATTCTATTTCTCTTTGTTCATCCAAACTTGGGAAGAAGTTCAAAACATAGTTCTCTGTTAATTTAAGGTACCCTAATCACAAGCCCAAAATACTGAAAAACTCATGATCCGATCCAATAAACAGCAGATGCCGATGAGCAATACTAGGGCATTATCTTAATTCACAATGTTTGCCAAACATCCAACGAACCTCCAATTGATGATAAGTATAAGAAATTAAAGCACAAATTAGCCCTAGAACTTCTTATGTTGCAACATACGAATCACAGGACCACGACAAGAGCATCAAATCCCAACGCGTGAATTACAGCAAACCTCAGATCGACAAGAGCATCAAAAAGATATTCGTTTCCTTCTAACCTTAAATAGCATAAATAAAAGGGAGGGAAAAGCAAGAGATCACTTCGGGGGGGCGAGAGGAGGAGGAGGGGTGCCGAGCAAGCTGGCCTGCTGCAACTCGAGCTCGTTGAGCTGCTGCTCACGGTCCATCTCGATGATGAGAGGCACGACCAGGATCAAGAAGGTTGTTCCGGCGATCCAGGCCGCCTTGCCGGTGCTCTTGAGGAGCTTCTTGGCCACGAAGCCGGCGTCCGAGGCGGCGCGCTTGCCCCGGTAGACGATCGGCGACTGAGAGATCTTAGCCGAAACCCTAGACAGGATTCCGTCGCTTCTGCCGGCGTTTGACCTCTCCGGCAGAGACACTCCGCCCTTTCTGGCCGCCATTGCCGTCAGCAGTTGAGTTTATTGGTGGATCGCTGAATACAGAGCAGAGATTGGAGACTCAACTGAAAGTCTTAACCCCAAGCGGCAGCCTTAACCTAGTGCATAGATTCTTTTGTAGTTAATTACAGGTAGCCCCTGATGCATGATATATTTACCTTTGTGTCCTAACTTCTCGGCTGTATTACAGTCAATTGGACCTCTATATAATTAAGAATGAAAATAATGCTACAGAGTCCAATATATTTTTTTTTTTTTTTGGGGGGCCCTTTGAATATAGTGACGTTGTCGTGCACAATATGATCCAAATAGAAATCGGGTGGACGTTGTTGTGGATAGTTAGTAGATTTGCATGCAACTAGGGGATGTTTGGAGGATGTGAGGTAGGCCTGGTAAGTCTTCGCCGCTAGCTTTTGCCACTAGCCTTTGCCACTAGCCTTTTAGCCCTGTTAGCGCTAAGAAAATAGGTTAGAAGGCTCGCGGGAATCTTCTCCACGAAGACCCTCCGATGCCAAAGTCAGTCCCCAATACCAATGACTATTCACGAGAAGCGGTAAATGTGCAATCAAAGTGTAAATTTTATCAGAATCAGAAGTCCCCATTAATGTCCTGTAACTGGGTATTTATAGGGCACAGATCTCAAGGGTGTCTAGTGCCGACACGTGGCTTTTTCTCAATGGGTTAAAGCCAAAGAAAATGGGGGGTTGTTACGATGTAGCTGCTGACAGCTAAGCCTCGCAGCGGTGTGCCTTGCGGCCAACACTACTGCAAGGCAGTAACCCCTCGCGGCAAACTGCAGCAAGGCTGCACCCTTGCGGCATACAGCCGCAAGGCTGCATCTGGCAGCAAATTGCCGCGAGGCTGCAGTGCCTCGTGGCAGGCAGCCGCGAGACTTCACCTCGCGACATGCGGCCGCTAGGATGCAGTGCCTCACGGCGAGGCGCCGCAAGGCTGCTGTGCATGCGTCAGCCGCGAGGTTGCACCCTGCGGCTGAGGCTTCTTGTGGCTGCGAGGCAAACGCAAATCTTTGCCAGCTGGCGGCAATTTGCTACCGCCAGCTTTCTTCCATTTTGCTATTTCTCTTTTTTTTTTTTTTTTTTTTGATTTTCATTCTTTTTTACATGGCACAACAATATTTATAACAAGGGTATTTTGTTTATAAGAAAATCTCAAGCTTTTTAAAAAGGAAGAATTTGATTCAATTAATTTTAATCACTCAATTCACCCCCCTCTTGAGTGGCCATTGTGTGTGTCAAGAGACTAATAAGAATTGGATAACTCTTGAGTTAAGGCAAATTCAGCACCAACCCACTGATCCTCAATTTTTAACAAAAAAGATTAGCAACATTAATTTATTTTCAGATATGAGGGTCTGCTATTAAATGCAATTAGAGATGATAGTTCTAGTTTAAGCAATCCCCATACATGATATGCGGCATTCTAGTTTAAATAACTACTATAAATTCAATTGCAATTAATATACAAAACAACTAAATTAATCATCCGGCTTTGGGTATGATAGCGTTTTCAATTCTAGTAACTCCCATACGTGGCATGAAAGATCTAAGTTAGACTTACGCTTCAATCCAAATCTAGTGATTTCTTAATAATTAATATACACTCATACTGAAATTTAAAGTTATGTCACTTATTTAAAGTGCAGCTTTCTTTGGAAATGATTGGCGTTGGACACTGTCCTTGTCTTAACCCAAGATTAGATTTAGCTACTCATCTTCATTTGAAAATTAATTGATAAGAAATTAAATGCCATAATTTAAACGACTGGAATTAAAACAACAGAAATTAACCGGCCATTTAGGCAGTAGATAGTAAATAGACAAATTTAAATGACAGAATTTTAATGACATAAATGAACCGGCCATTTAGACGATGGATAATAAAGTAACAGTAAATGACATAAAAATTCAAGAGAAAAAAGAAAAGAAGAAAGATCATAGGAGAATACAAGAGAGAGAAAAAAAGAGAATAAGAACAATTCTCAAAAAGAAACTCTAAGAACACAACAAAGCTTTTATTCAAGAATAATAGGCTTTTACAAGTACAACCAAGTGAATTATTTATAGCCCACAAGATGCAATACAAACCACATAATTTAAAATTATTCAACTAGACATAATTATATCTAATAAGCACTCCACAAAACATTCACCTAACTAGTGGAAGAAAATTAGTTAAAAGACACAAAATACAAAAGACTTTAAGTGATGGAATATTCATAAAAATACAAAAGATTTAGGTGGTAAAACACTCATAAAAATACAAAACAAAGAAAAGTCTTCTGTAAGTTAGGCTTTGTGGGCCTTTTGGTTGGTCTAGGGCCTTTCTTGTGATTAAAATGCTTGGACCTTTCTTGTGTTGGACTTCATTTAATAATTGGCTCAAGTGCATTTGAAACACCTTTTAAACTTAATAATTGACCTTTGAATTTGAGCAACAATCATGGGTTATCAAACGTCTTCGATTTATGCCTCTAATTAATTGTAGAAGTCAACTTCCTTTCTTCATCCTGAAAATAATATGTAATGCGAATAATTATTTATTTTAAGTATAAATATAAAACCAAAATGGAGATATAATTCATTAAGATTTAGGAAACATTGACCCCACATCACACCCCCCAACTTGAATATTTCTAGTTCCTTAGAAATCAGATTATACACTAGCCATGATTTAATCGCAATACTTACATGAATATAAAAATTTCAAATTCGAAACCAAAATGCGTAGAATAAAATAAGCAATTTGGCATATAGACGAACATTCAAAATCAGATTTTTTATTAAAGGTCATACAATCTCAGGAATGACAATCAAGATGACCAATACACAGACCAACTCCCTCGAAGTTTTATCTTTAAACCTTATTATGGATTTTCCCTCCAATAAAAATGATTCTTCAAGTGTACACACAAGGAGGTGCACCGTTAATAAGAGTAAATGCAAAACAAGTTCAAAAGTCGATGTCATCCCAAATACAAGGAACATATTTTCATGAAAGAACAGGGAAATTGACAGCTTCACGACTGGAATAATGCCTTAGATAAATAACTTCTGAATTTAAACAGAATTCCCTACTCCAAATTCGAATCCTGAGATCACATGATTTATAGCATCAAAAGAGACCAAACCGGATTGTAATAAGGTTATGAGTTTAATACGGGTTGTCAAAGAAAATGGTAGAGTGTGCAAAGGGTAAACGGGACAAGTGGTCAGTCACAATATTTTTTACCTCTTTTTTATCTCCTATTTCAATGTGAAATTTTTGCAAAAGTAAGATCCATCGGAGGAGACGAGGTTTTCATCTTGCTTTGTGAACAAATACTTCAGAGCAACGTGATCGATAAAAATGATCACTAGTGACCTTAAGAGGTAAGATCAGAACTTGTCCAGGGCAAAGACAACTGCTAGTAACTCTTTCTCTGTAGCGGTATAATTCTTTTGCACCTCATTAAGAGTTTTGCTAGTATAGTATATCACATGAGGTTTCTTATCCTTCCTTTTCCCTGACACAGCTCCTACCGTATAATCACTAGTATAGCACATAAGTTCAAACGGGAGGGACCAATCAGGGGACTGAATGATAGGTGTTGAAATGAGTGCATCTTTCAATTTATCAAAAGCATTTTGACAAGCAAGAGTCCATTCAAACGAAACATCCTGAGAGAACAAATGGCATAAAGGCCTTGTTATGGTATTAAAGGAGGCAATGAATCTCCTATGAAACCCTGCATGTTTTAAAAACTTCTAATGTCTTTCACATTCCTAGGAGTGGGGAGTTTTTGAATGGTTTCAATTTTTAACCTGTCTATCTTCATCCCCCTAGATGAAACGATGTGCCCCAAGACTATGCCCTGTTTCACCGTGAAGTGACACTTTTCCCAGTTGAGTATCAGATTTGTTTCCTCACAACTTACTAATACCTTTTTCAGATTCTCCAAACATGCCTCAAAGTTACTTCCATAAACAGAAAAGTCATCTATAAATACTTCAACAATCTGCTCAACCATTTCACTAAAAATGCTCATCATACACATTTGAAATGTGGCTAGAGCATTGCATAACCCAAATGGCATGCGTCTATAAGCAAATATCCCAAATGGACATGTGAAAGTAGTTTTCTCATGATCTTCTAGTGCAATTTCTATCTAATTATACCCTGAGTAACCATTTAAGAAGCAATAGTAGGCTTGGCCTACTATTCTCTCCAGAACTTGATCCAAGAAAGGTAGAGGAAAATGGTCTTTCCTAGTCATGGAGTTAAGCTTTTTATAATCTATACACATGTGCCACCCAGTTTGGATATGCATTGGAATGAGCTCATTCTTTTCATTTTTTACTACAGTGACTCCAGACTTTTTTGGCACTACCTAAGTTGGACTTACTCACTTAGAATCAGAGATTGGGTAAATTATTCTAGCATCCAACAACTTGAGCACTTCTTTTCTAACAAATTCTTTCATGTTGGGATTTAATCTCCATTGCATTTGCCTAACTGGTTTTGCTCCTTCTTCCAAGAATATCTTATGAGTATAGATCAAAGGGCTAATACCTTTCAAATCTGAGATGGTCCATCCTAATGACTTTCTATGTGTTTTTAGAACTTCTATCAATTGTTGCTCTTGTTGATGTGTCAAACTAGAAGAGATAACCACTGGGAATGCTTCCCCTTCTCCTAGAAAGACACACTTCAAATCACTGGGCAATGGCTTTCTCTCAGGCGTGGCCGAATGGCTATCAGAAATCGTAAGCTTACTATCCAAGTTCCCTAATAGCTCTGAACTAGGCAACCATGAAGGCTTCTCTCTCTTTGCCTATGACTTCCACTTCTCTTATTTTCTCAAAATCCCAATTTCCTTCTTTGGGTCTTCTCATGAACTCTTCTTCAAAATAATCATTGGTCAGTGTTTGGATCAAGTCTACTTCCTCTATTTCATTCTCAGTGTCTTGATGTTTGGTTACCCTAAAAATATTCATTTCTACAGTCATGTTCCCAAAAGATAGCTTCAACACACAATTCCTACAATTGATGATGGCATTTGATGTTGTTAAGAATGGTCTACCGAAGATGACAGGAACAAGAGGTTGAGGACCTTGATGAGGTTTGGTATCCAACACTATGAAATCTACTGGAAAGTAGAACTTGTCCACTTGTACCAATACATCCTCAACTATCCCTCTAGGCACCTTGACTGACCTATCTGCCAACTGTAGAATGACTCTTGTAGGGTTCAATTCTCCTAGACCCAATTGTTGATAAACACTGTATGGCAACAGATTGACACTAGCTCCAAGGTCTAAAAGTACTTGATCAACTTTCTGGCTTCCTATGATGCATGAAATGGTTGGACAACCTGGATCTTTATATTTGGGAGGAGTTTTGAATTGTAGGATAGAACTGACTTGTTTAGTTAGAAATGTTTTTTCATGCGCATTTATTTTTCTTTTTACAGTGCGAAGGTCTTTCAAGAATTTGACATATGACGGTGTTTGTTTTATTGCATCCAAAAGTGGAATGTTGATTTTCACTTACTTAAACACTTCATATATATCTGCATTTTGTTTCTCTTTTTTCAAATGATTCAACCTTTGTAGAAAAGGTGGTTTGAGTCTACATTGAATTTCTTTTCCTAAAATGTTATTACCTTTTCCATCTTCTTTTTGTTTTTCATTTTTTTCATTTTTCTCCATGGTGGGTTCATGAACTTTTGGTTCTTCTTCTTCAACAGCAGGTTGGCTTATCCTAGGATTAGTTGGTTTTTTAATTATTCTTCCACTTCTTAGGACAGTCACTGCTTGAACTTGTTCATGAGTATTGGTTTCACCATTTGAATCTTCTACCTGGTTGGTTTGCCTAATTGGGTTAGGATTAGTTTGGGATAGAAACCTTCCTGGTTCTCTCACACTCAATGTTTGTGTTAGCTTGGTCAACTGACTCATAATGTCTTCCATGGCTCTGTTTATTTGCTCCTGAGTTTTGCCAACTTGATTATTGATTCCTGTTTGGCTTTGGATGAATTGATGCAGAGTGTCCTCTAAAGGTCTCCTATGACGTGGCTGGTAAGTGTTGGATGAAGAACATTGATTTGGTTGGAAAGATTATTGTGCAAGGAAGGGTGGCTGAGAATGATTTGTAGAATCATTTTTCTAAGAAAAATTTGGATAATTTCTATTGTTGGGATGATATGAGTTGTAGTTTTGGTTATGCCTGTAATAGTTTTCCCCTTGATTTTGGTTTTGCCTACCCTCAAAATCGTGTGGATGTGTGTTATTTGTTTGTCCATATAATACCTTTTTGAAAGCAGGTAATGTAGGACATTCCTCAGTCTTGTGCTCTATTATATCACAAACTGCACATTTTACTTCCACTTGATTAACAGATTGTGTTTTCTTGATTTCCAGACTTTCAATCTTTCTTGTTAAAGCAGTTATTCTAGCATTCAGATCTTCACTCTCACTCAGTTGGTACCTACCTCTAGACTATGGATTCTCTTAAGTCATTAGAAGATATTGGCCTAACCTCCTAGTTTTTAGTGTTTTCTGCTAAGGTATCAAGGAACTGAAGCACCTCATCTGGAGTCTTATCATAAAACTCACCATGACACATGGTGGATACTAGCATTTTCAATTGAGGACTAAGAGCGTCATAAAAGAAACTAACCACTCTTCATTGTTCAAAGGCATGGTATGGGCAAGCATGGAGAAGGTCCTTAAACCACTCCCAAGTTTAAGCAAAGTTCTCATTGGGTTTGCAGACAAAATTCATAATCTACCTCTGAAGGGTGGCAGTCTTATTAGCTGGGAAATATTTTTTCAAAAATGTTGTTTGCATTTCCCTTCAGCTTCCTATGGACCTACGTGGAAGAGTGCTCAACCACATCTTAGTCTTATCCTTGAGTGAAAATGGAAAGAGCTTCAATCTTATGACGTCTTCATTCACTATATGATCCATACAGGTGCTACACACTTCCTCAAACTCTTTCATATGGGTGTATGAGTTTTCAGAATCCATGCCATGAAAAGTTGGCAACAATTGGATGGTGTCAGACTTGAAATTAAACCTATGATGGTCGATGGAAAGAATAATGCATGAGGAGGTTGTCTGTCTAGGAGGATGAAGATACTCCCTAAGGAGTCTGATCATTTTCTGATCAATGGGATCAGGGTCACCGTGGTCACTACCTTGTGCAGACAAGTTGTGTGCAAGTGGTATATTCTCGTTGTGTTAAGACATGAGTGATTGATATTCTACAATCCTACCTAACCTAAGTATCATACACTGTGCACAAACAAAAATAAAGTAAAAAGAAACAGAGTTACTGAATTTATCAAGAGATGCTTATTCTTATTTTTTTCTTTTTGTTTTTACCTAAATCTCCTCGGTAACGACGCCAAAATTTGGTTGCACTCTCACCTTGCAATTAAAACACAACAAAATTTATATTAGATTTTTTTTTTTATTTTGGTGAGAGATTTATACTCGCTAGTGTACGAGTGCAGTTGTAATCCAAATTTAAATTTGTATTTTTTGGATGAGTCCAGGTCGTCCACTGAGAAACTTATTTATGGCAAAAGAAAAAAGAATGTCACACACATGCACGCATCTGGATGTATTTGCAACATGACCTTTATGTGAATTTTCAAATAACGAATGCTAAGAAACAAAACAAGACAGAAATTAAAATAAACACTGAATTTGAGAATATAGAATCGGATAACACTTAAGTTAAGACAAATTCAGCACCTACCCGCTGATCCCCAATTTTTAGCAGAAAAGATTAGTAACATTAATTTACTTTTAGATATGAGGGTCTGCTATTAAATGCAATTAGAGATGATGATAGTTCTAGTTTAAGCAATCTCCATACATGATATGCGAGATTCTAGTTTAAGCAACTACCATAAATTCAATTGTAATTAATATACAAAACAACTAAATTAATCATCCGAGTTTGGGTATGATAGCATTTCCAGTTCTAGTAACTCTCATACGTGGCATGAAAGTTCTAAGTTAAACTTACACTCTAATCCAAATCTAGTGATTTCTTAATAATTAATACACACTCATACTGAAATTTAAATTTATGTCACTCATTTAAAGTGCATCTTTCTTTGGGAATCATTAGCGTTGGACACTGTCATTGCCTTAACCCAAGATTGGATTTAGCTATTCATCTTCTACAAGTTGGGCATTGTTGGGCCTTTGGTTGGACTACATTTAATAGTGCATCTTTCTTAGGCCTTTCTTGTGATTAAAATGCTTGGGCCTTCCTTACGTTGGACTACATTTAATAATTGGACCAAATGCATTTGAAACATCTTCTAAACTCAATAATTGACCGTTGAATTTGAGTAGCAATAATGGGTCATCCAATGTTTTCGATTTATGTCCCTAATTAATTATAGAAGTTAACTTCCTTGTTTCATCCTGAAAATAATATGTAATGCGAATAATTATTTATTTTAAGCATAAATATAAAATCAAAATGGGGATATAATTCATTAAGATTTAAAAAACATTAACAGCTCATCACTTCCTTAGTCCAAAAAGAAATTAGGGTTGCCCATAAGGAAAAATATCAAGAAATTGTTGAAAGGACAACAGTTAGAAATGATAAAATCCCTCCTAAGCCTCAATCTAGAAAGGAACAAGATGGAGATAACGATCTATTTTCAATACTTGCAAAGCTGCTAATATGAAGAGAATGATTGAACAAGCATTAAAGTAAAAAAAGTTGGTACCTGTTGAAGATGAGCAACATAAAAGAAAGATTCATTTTACTCTTAAGATCATAAGAAAGCCCTTGCCTCCTGTTAACATACATTTTTGTAACATTCCTCATCGAGCGATAGGAAGGTTTGGGACAACTTACCCTGATGGGCCTACGTGAACTTCCTAGAGGGACCACCCATCCTTGGATTCCCTAACCCAAACACGCTTAACTTGAGAGTTCCTTGACTACATTCAGCCCAAAAGATATCCAGCTGATGTTGTTTCCTTTCTTACTTATTCTCAATATATACTACCATTTTCTAGGCTCTTGAGGTATTACACACATCGTGTCATCATCATGGGGTCCACAGTTGTGGGTCAACTCTTTAGCTCTCACACTTCAACGGCCAGGAGCCCTACTGCACTTATGAGACCCTCTGGGCAATCGATGTGGGACGAACCCGGTGCCCGGAGAAGGGTAGTATATATCGACAATAAGTAAGGAAGAAAACAACACCAACTGGATACCTTTTGGGTTGAATGTAGGCAACGAACTCCCAAGTTAAGCGTGTTTGGGCTGAGAAATCCAAGGATAGATGACCCCTCTAGGAAGTTCGCATAATCCCATCAGGGTAAGTTATCCCGGACCTTCCTATCGCTTGATGCAGGATGTTACAAAAATATGGGTCAACATTTGGCGCCGTCTATGGGAATTCTCCCTAATGGTCCCTATAACCCCTGATAAGGGAGGGGCCGATAAAGCCCCACCACACCTGCCCGAGGGGGGGAATGGTGTGGATGCACCGGATTCATCCCACATCGATTGCCCAGAGGGCAACCATTGAGGGGCTCATAAGTGTGGTAGGGCTCCTAGTAGTTGAAGGGCGAGAGCTAAAGAGTTAACCCGCAACTGTGGGCCCCATGATGATGACACGATGTGTGTAATACCCCAAGAGCGCAGAGAATGGTAGTATATATTGAGAATAAGTAAGGAATAAAATAGCACTAGTTGGATACCTTTTGGACTAAATGTAGGCAAGGAACTCCCAAGTTAAACGTGCTTGGGTTAAGGAAATCCAAGGATGGGTGACCGAAATATGTGTCAACATTTGGCGCCGTCTGTGGGAATTCCCCCTAATGGTCCCTATAACCCCCGATAAGGGAAGGGCCGATAAAACCCCACCACACATGCCGGGGGGATGGTGTGGATGCACCGGGTTTGTCCCACATCGGTTGCCCATAGGGTAACCACTGAAGGGCTCATAAGTGAGGTGGGGCTCTTGACCGTTGAAGGGCAAGAGCTAAAGAGTTGACCCGCAGCTGTGGGCCCCATGATGATAACATGATGTGTGCCATACCCGAAGAGCCTAGAGAAGGGTAGTATATATCAAGACTAAGTAAGGAATGAAACAACATCAGTTGGATACATTTTGAGCTGAATGTAGGCAAAGAACTCCCAAGTTAAGCATGCTTGACCTGGGAAAATCCAAAGATGAGTGACCCCCCTAAGAAGTTCGCGTAGGGCCATCAGGGTAAGTTGTCTCGGACCTTCCTATTGCTCGATGCGGGGTATTACAAAAATGTGTGTTAACACCTCCTAAATGTCAAATGCCTCTGATTCATACTTATTCTAGAAAAGGTGATACCCATTCTCACATTCAAATTTTGAATTAGTTATGCTACTTCATGGATGGGAGAATGTTATTATGTGTAGAGCATTTTTATTAACACTGACAGATCATGCACATACATGGTTTAATGGCCAGGCTGAATAGCCTTTTTTGTCTTTCAATCAATTAAGAAGCAAATTCATTAAGGACTTCATAATCAATAGCGAAGAGGAAGAAAGTTTCCACTTATTTACTCAGCATTCAATAGAGTATAAAGAAAACCCTCAAGCAATATGTTAAGTGATTCAAAAATGAAACCTTGGAAATAAAGGACTTGTAAGTAAGTGTAGCAGTTGTTGCGATGCTCTAAGGCACCAAGTTAGTATCACTGCAAGAAATATATTATATCGAGGTAATGCATATAGTAAGAGCAAATGAAGAGTGAGAACATGAAAGAAAATGAAGAAATTCTAATCAGGGATTTAGAAATAGAGAAGACAAATTCAAGAGAGTTGAAAGATGTTCTTATTGTGGGATACCTTAGAAAAATCAAACTAAGAATCCAAAAATCCAAGGAGGTATCAAAGGATGGTCGAAAACGCAGAAGACCCCAAAGAATCTCCTAGGCAAAAGTCTCCCGAAGACTTCAAAGAGTCTTCGGGGCTTGCCATAACCTTAAGCCATTTAATCCTTAAGCCTGAAGACTCAACCTGAAGAGTGATCTAGGCAAAAATCACCCGATGGCTACTAAAAGTTTTTAGGGAAAAGCCCCTTGAAATGCCCTTATATGCTTCATCCCAAAGACTTACCCTGAAGAGTCTTCTGGCCACTCCCTTTATCCCGAAGACCTTAAGAGTCTCCAGGGTCTTTGGGAGAGTTGCATCTGAAGGATTCTCTTCGGGGTATCCTAGCCTTGGAGGTATATTTAAGCCCTCCAGCCTCATCCGTAGCCTTTTCGCTCGAAGAGTCGAGCCAACTTAACATGCCACGTGTCTTGCCTTGCCATGTGGCCTAGCCATCAAGGCCTATAAATACCCCCCAGGTTCACGCCATTTGGATCCAGATTTAGCACTCGAAGACCTAGACCCAACACTTCATATCTAAACCCATATGAAGACTTCCATCCAAACACTCTCATTTGAAGCCTCATATAGCATACATTCATACTTCATTCTACATCATGGTATCACTTGACTTTGGCATTAGAGGGCCCGCATAGGAGAGTTCCCTATGTGCCTTGTAATTGTGTTTGTATCGCAGACTCATATGGAGACCCTAAAGCTTACCACGTCCTGGAGACTTTCCCAACTCTCATGGAGCTGAGCCATCCGAAGACTAGCCAGCTAGAGACCTAAGTCTTCGGGAAAGAAGTCTCCCGGAGACCCTTTATCCCAGAAGCCATCTGAAGACTCAGGGCATCTTCTTTACTCTCCCAAACATTGGTTCAACCCCGGCCTTGAGAATTTTGCTCTCCTAGACAGCGGATCAAGCCATCCTCTATTTAGGTGCCTGTCAGCGCCTCCTTACTAGCATAAACCTTACCCCAGATTTCCTCGCCAGGCCCTGTCGAGCTATTTCCTAGGACATATAAATTTAATTATTGTATTTCGACAACAACAATTTGGTGTCGTCTTTGGAAATGAGTAAAAAGTCTCTCGAATGGCAAGAAAAACAAGGTCTACTCAAGCAAGGGAATCTCAGCCTAAGGACATATATACCAATCTTATCGGACAACATGAGGTTGCTACTAGGAAGTGTCCCTCAACTATTTCCCTAGATTCACAGGCCGCAGGCCCTATAGCATCCCAACGAAGGCAAAGGAGTCGAGTGGCCAACAAACAGTATTCGCCGAAACAAGGGTGGTCTATCGAGTAATCATCACCCGTGCATGCCTCCCCTGTATGCCCAACCTTTACACGTCCTAGGAAGCCTTCCAGATAACGAGGACGTCTTACCAGATAGGTTCCTGAGCCCACTAACGTTGTAATGCAGAAGGTGATCAAGTCCAAGCTGAAGCACCAAGAACTTCTAAGGGCAAGAGGTCATCTACTATATCTCTCAAGGAGTTTCATAAGTTAGAGCAAAGAAACGAGGACTTGAGGAGAAGCGACGAAGAAAATTCCCAAGCACTGAAGCATTTATCAGAATTGCTACATGCACTCTGCCAACTCCTGGAAAGGCTCACATCCCTAGGCTTCTTGCCTCAAGGGGAATTCAAATCAATGGCTCACTCAGGTATATTCTAGTACTTCCACAGCAACATTCATCATAGCCACCAATGGCCTCGCCAAGGTCACAACTACACGTTCCTACGCCTGAGGAGTTATATGCAGAAAGGCACAAGAACATAGGCAAGGCATTCGCGCAAGAAGAGATAGTTGGGAGCACTACCTCTATTAAAGATGTGTGGAGGCCACCGTGGGACGTTAATCCTGGGGCCCTTCTAGCTTCCTAGAGTTTAGAAATCAAGAAGCTAATTTAGGAAATTTTCGAATGGAAAATGGCAGGGGTAGTGCCCAATGATACGCAGATACGAATAGCCCCATTTTCTAAGGACATATTGAGTCATCCCATTCCTTCCAAATTCAAACTCCTATAGTTACCCGAGTTCAATGGAAAAGGAGATCCTATTCTCCACGCATAACAACTTGAATCCTTGGGATATATGCCTAAGTAGGGCGATGCCACCTGCATTTGGTCTTCCCTTAGTCTTTGATCGAATATGCTTATGCCTAGTTTAGTGAGCTTTTATCTAATTATGTCACATCATATGAGCAGTTGTGAGTGAAGTTTATTATAGCCTTTGTAGCTAGTGCCAAGGGCCCAAGGAAATGTTTAGACAGTACATTGATCGCTTTTAGAATGCCATCCTAGAGGTCCAAGTGTAGGCACCCTTAACTAGGATGCACAAGAAAAATGACATAAATGCTAAAACCCATTAAAACATTACACATCCTTATTTATATTAACAACGGAAGTCACACTCATACATTCTTACTCATAGACAACACAATAGTGTCCACATGTTTACATCAGGGTCCATGAACTCGCCATATCCCCTCAGGGGTTTAACATAAACAAGCAAAACTTAGTATTACACACCACAAAACGCTCCCCGATGACCTTTGATTGAGACGGCTCTGTACACACTACTACCCTATGGATCCTAATTCACTTGGCTCGCCCTCTACTTTAGCCTTCCCCTTACCTAAAATGATACAAGCAAACATGAGCCACAAGGCCCAGCAAGTATAACTGGAAGAAAGCGAGCATAAGAGTCATGGGTATCAAGAAGCAAAAGAGACATGAATATCATTTAAGGTAGTTTCACATGATAAAATGATGATACATGCATTCATGCTCATATGCAGTACTTTTTAGAACTATAAACATGGGACTGAAGTCCGAAACCTTAGGATCGAAGTCCATAACATAAGCTTGGGACTGAAGTCCAACTTGGAGCTCAACACTTTCTCTGCGGATATATCCTGCGGACTCATCCGTTGCCCACAGCATAAGACCTTTACACATTTTTAAAAACCATTTTTATGCACATGCTTCATGTATTATTATAACATGCATATTTGTAATAACTTCTCATATATAACTGACATGCGATTAATAAAGCAATAAGCACAACAAGGCAACATTCATGCAAGACAACATCAAACCCTTGCATGTCCTCAATAAAGCATCATTCCCAAAGAAAGATAGGGTGATACAAAACCCTTTTTGAGACTCGATAGGTATAAATGTAAATCATGGAATAATTTACTAGTAAAGGGAAATAACTTGTAAAATACAAAAATGACTTGCAATTTAGAAAATTAAGAGGTAGGATCTTGCACTAACAAAAGATAGAGAATAGAACCTATAATTTAAAACATAACTTGAGACAAGAGGAACTGAACTTGTAAAATAGGAGAAGAACTTGCAATTTAATAAGAAAACTGAGATCTTGCCTCTTAAATGAAACAAAGAGGAAGAAGGACTTGCAAAAACTAGGAAGAGAACTTGCCTTTAAATGACCGATTCTCGTCTTTATCTCACTCTCATTTACTGTCAAAATTCCTCCTCAAGCTCACAGCCAATTCCTTTGCTTCTCCTTCATTTCCTCCCTTAATTCTTTTACATCCATATTCTCTATTTATACTCAATTTTGCACTCAATTCATTACACTTCACCTAGTTTATTCTCTACAAAATTTGGAGAAACATCATCATGCTTATTCCTTCAATTTTCAAGGGTTCAATTTCCAAGGGTCATCATTCATATTCCTTCAATTTTCAAGGGTTCAATTTCTAAGGGTCATCATTCATATTCCTTCAATTTTCAAAACCAATTGCATGAAAAAGAGATATTATCTTCAATTTCCAAAAATATTCCCAAATAAAATAATTAATTACACATTTCCTCAAATATTCCATAATGACCTCAAATAATTTCGAATAGTTACCAAAACTCACTTGATAATTTTAATTTTTCTCCAATTAATTTCTCATATCCAAATTCACATTAATTCACAAATAAACGGGTTGTTACACCAAGACTTGTCGGTTGGTGTGACAATGTCAACTTTTCTACAGGGGACTACACTTATACCACTAAAGGAGTTCCTAGCTCTTGATCAACTGACCACATTGGCTGATTTATTTTCCCGAGCCAATAGGTATGTGGTACAGTTGGACATCTTGCGCACTTGTGAGTCCCCAACAGAGTAGCCTAATGAGGGGACAAAGAAAAGGGTGCAACCAATTGGTGAAGGGTCTAGGCGACATGACATAAAGACCCCCAGGTGTGATGACTATAGCCAACCCATTCTTTAGATATATGCACCACCCTTGGCTGGGTTCCAGGCATATACTCCTCTCTCTAGTTCCCGCACAACCATCCTTTCATCTGTGGTGCATATTGACCTTATCATCCTTGTAACGGCTAAAAATTTTCATCTCGATCTTTATTTACAATAGCGGAAGCAGATCGACAAAATTTCACATTTTAAGGGCTCTTACTTACAAATCACAACATCAGTTACACAAATCTAACAAAACACCCGATCTAAGCCCTTGTACACACTCACCTCCAAGGATCTTTTAGGTCGGGAGAGCCCTGTACACATGGCTATCGGCAAGGATTTGATACCACTAAACTTGACCTTGGACTTTCCTTTTCTTAACCTGGAATGATGTTAAAAACAACGTGAGCCACAAGGCTCAGCAAGCTTATCTGAAACAAATGGGACATCATAGGAAATTGTATTCAGAAGGAATCATCGCGACTAGCATTAACAAGACTTCCCTTATTTGATCTCACTTCATGTCATAAATTATTCCATGCATTCCTTACATTATATACCCATACAAGGTTGCATATCATAATGTTGCACATGCACATCTAATATCATAGCTTTTAATACTCATTAACCATACGTCACCCTCTTTGGCATGGCAGCACACACTTAATCTGCCCGGACGTCACCGGCACAACAATAGCAGTGCCCTCGCTCAGAGGTCGTGGAGATGAATATTTATCATAAACTTCACTTGATAAACATATATAAAATATCATGCATGATCATATGCAACTTACACCACCATGTATAGGCAAGCGTCTTTACACAGTTGTTATGAGAATATTTACTTGAGTAGATCAAGGGCAAAAGCCCACATGTTCCACGTTATGCAATTCACATCATTGAACCCATATTGATATGTACCCAACCCATTTACGGCATAAAGCCCAATATTTGCAGATGACATATTGATATCTCATATAATTATGGGGTCAAGGTATGAACCCTTATACGACGTAAGTATTTCTACCACTTTACTTTTAGCATTACGGGTAATGCCCTTCCTTACTCACATTATTGGCTGATCCCGCATATTTGATAATATTAAATATTAAACGGAAGCTGATTAGTTGACTGCCACAATTATATCGAGTCTCCCCAACTCTCTAAGAACCTAGCCCCAATGGGTCCGACATCATTCCTGAGGAAAGTAGGAGAGATACAAAACCCCGTGACGGTTAGAAATAATATCTCCAAGAGTCACGTATATAGTTTCAACAACGACTCGCATATTATAAAATGGTCACCACGCGTATTTGCATAATTAATACGTGGAACCGAATCATGGTAAGGGAGGTAATAAATTATGGAAAACAACGGAGAGTTGTAAAGAAATTAAAGAACATAAAGAGATGGTTAGAAGCTTGCTTTCAAATGATCGATTATTGTCCTCTTTGTCTTTCCGCTATGAAGTAAAACGTTTAATAAGAAGATATTAAGATTATGGTCCTTAATAATCAAATCTGGTCGCGTAAAATATCTAATTGTGAAAAATCTATAATTTAAATATATCTACTTACCTTAATATTTTGAACACCAAATAATCCTCAAAATCTCCTTAATTTCTCCTTCTTGCGTTGCTGCTCGCACTCCCAATTTCTTCCATTTCTTTACTAGAATCTCTTCCCCCTTTTCTTTCTCATGGGCAAGGCTTATATTTATACTCCCATATGTCCACTGATTTCTCAATTCAATACCATGGATTTGCCCATGGTTTGCTTGCCTCTCAAACCTATATATAAATTGTTTAATAATTCTTCCACACTTTCACCTTCATCCACTTTTCCAAAAAACCTTCACGCCCACAGCTCTACACCCACTAACTCACGCTTATATATATTATATAATATATATTTTGACTACCATAACTTATATATATATATATATGTTAGTTATATTCCTATGCCATGTATTCACGTGAGCATCCTTCCTCGTTACCAATTTCTCTTTTTATTTATTTTATTATTTATGCATAAAGATTAAAGATGGCAGTCCACCACACACCATATTTATCTATATATATAGCTTGGGCAACCCCATTATTTCCCATTAACCCACTGATTTTTACTTAGCCCCTGATTTCATATACCCACTCGTTTGGCCATCACTTTCTCCAGCCACTTGCACAAAACCAACTCCATCACACACGCGCACAGCATGCACACACACACATATATATGTATATATATATTATACTTTTAATTTATTATATAATTATATATAAATTTATAAATTATATTGTTAATCTCACTCCAACCTTTCACTTTGCAATTACACTCTCAAATAATAATTTTATTTGAATTAAAGTATCAAAACCCAAAATTAATAACTTTGCACTTACTTGATAAGGTCGATTTTATCCCTGCGCTCTCACGGGACCCTTGTTTTATCCCGAAACTACCTTAGGGTTAATCATCATAAAAAATCGAAGCCTCTTCAAGGTTCCGTAGACTTCCCAGAAGTCCCCTACAATCATTCAGTTTTTCAGCCTAAATCGAAGTTATACCGAAAATTATCTCAATTCCAATTTCTTTAATACCATAAATTCTGACTCGGGACGCTTGTCACTACCATATCATTTTTCTTAGACATCTAGACTCTAAGACATTTCTTGCAGTCGATTCAGTACTGAAAATTTCAAAGAAATTATATAACCCCCAATTTAATAATTTCATAAATATTCTAAAGTAAGATAATTAATTACCTCAAACACCAGTATTAATAATTACTATTGTCTTCAAAATTTTGGGATGTTACAATCCTCTCTCCGCCTTCTGACAAACCAATAGGTAGGGATCTGTAGTCTTATTTCTAGTTAAATCAGTGTTTGGGTTATGAAACAGACTGTTGCCCTTTTCGTGATCAGATCGAGCGATTGGCTAGAAAGGGCAAATTGGATCAATTCCTCCTAGATCGGTCGAGGCAGGACCAAGAGTACCAAAAGAAGATGTACTATGGCAATTTGTGGCAGCAGGATAGGCCACCTAGAGAAAATCATGGCCCATGGAAAGAAGAGCCTCAGGTGCTGGTAATCAGTAGCCAAGGGGTCAGCAGTAGTAGCAAAGGAGGCCCCAAAGGGGAGAAACATTTGCACCCCCTATAGAAAATAAACCAACGCGGGGGTACATCCACGTTATTTTTGGTAGGGAAACCTTGGCTAGTGACTCTTCATTGGCAAGGAAATCGTATGCACACCAAGCCCTCCATGTGGATTCAATAGCTTATGTGAAATATGACGAAGAGCTTATAACTTTCACTCCCGCAGACCAAGGGAATGTGTTTTTACCCCTATAATTATCCTCTGGTTATCTTTTTTGTGATTGCTAGGATCCCGATTGATCGAGTTCTCATGGACAATGGAAATTCTATTAATTTAATTTATTAGAATTGCCACGAGCCAATTCACATTGCTCATGACCCCTTAAGCCCGTTTCTTCACTTCTATACAGCTTTATTGGTGAGGTAGTACCCGTGGCAGGTTCTGTATAGCTACCAATAACATTAGCCACGCATCCCTAGAGTGTCACCCGCTAGGTGAATTTCATGGTAATAAAGACAATGTCCACAACTTATAATGTTATTATAGGGAGATCGGTCACTAATAATATGAGGAAAATCATCCATCCCGAATATCTTTTGAAGAAATTCCCAACCCCTAATGGTGTAGGGCAGGTCCAAGGTGATCAAAAGAAGGCTTGAATTTGTTATATCTCATCCACAAAGAGTGTAAAAGGCAAGGAGGTTCCTAATGCTCCAGTTGACACCATGTCCATTTCTAACCAAGTAGTGCTGATGCCCCAGTCGATGGAGGCCTTAGAGCCTGTCAAACTATATGAAGATAATAAGGAGAAATTGGTCTATGTCGAGAGGCAATTGACACTACAAGAAAAATAAGAAATTGTATAATGCCTATAGAATAATGCAGACATTTTTGCATGGACACTTGCGAATATGCTAGGGATTGACCCTCAAGTGATCTTGTAATACCTAATAATTTTTTAAGGACTCAAGGGTAAATTATCTTGGGGCAAAAATAGAATTTATAGATAAATTGGGGTTATAGGATAATTTCTTACCGTTATGAATGACCGAATCGACTGAAGGGAGTGCCATAAAGCCGAAATGCCTAAGAAAAATGATATGGCATTAATGAGCATTTTGAGACATGATTTATGACATCAAAAGAAATTAGATCAAAAACGATTTTTAGTACAACTAAAATGTAGTTATGATTTAGGCTAAAAAATTGAATTGTCGTAGGAGACCTTCGGGAAGTCAACGGAACCCTAAGGGGGATCTGATTTTTCGTAAAGATCAACTTTGAACTGATTTCAGGATAAAACAAAGGTCTTGTAAGGGCGCAAGAACGAAATCGATCTTTATCGAGTAAATGCCGATAATTAATTTTGATAAATCAAGACATTGTGCAACTTAAGGGTAATTGTTTTAAGGTCTTGGAGGGTCCAAGAGCTATTATCAAAATTTCTAGTGCAATTATCAAAATCCTTAAGTGCAATTAAGGAGAATTGGTGAAGGTAAATGTATAATTTATACACACACACACACACACACACATATATATATACCCGTGGCCTGCTGCCCTAGCATTTTCTTTAGCAAATCTGGATCTAAACCTGGAGGTTGAGGGAGCTTGGGCTAAGCTTGTCCTAGAGCTCAAGAGATGGAGAGATGGTGGATGAAGCGACGATCGGCGCCGGCTGGGGACGTGGCCTGTGGAGGCCTAAAGAAGCGAAGCTGCGGCCATGGCTATGCGATGAAGGTCATGGCAGCGCAGGTGGCTAAGGTAGAGGTGGCTCACAGTGGCTGAGGGGCAATCAACTACCGATGGTGGTCGAAAATAGCCGCAACAGCGATGGCCTGAAGCTGCGAAGCGAAAATGGTGTTGGCCACGACAGCAACGCGCATATGGGAGGCCGACGATGGCAATGGGCTCGCGACAGTCTGGGCAGCGTGGTGTGGTCGCTAGTGGTCAGGGAGCGACTGGTGATGGCAAGGCTGGCTGACAGAGGCCAGACGGTGGCAAGCAGCGACGGGTGGCAAGTGGCAGCATGCATAGGCAGTGCGCGTGAAGAAGAAGAAAAGAAAAGAAAAATAGGAAAAAAATGGAAAAAAATCTCAGAAAAATTCTAGAAAATTCTAGGAATTTATTTAGGGCTAGAGGTGCATACCAAGGTAAGTAAATAATTCGGACACGCGTTTCAAGGTTAGGATACATATACCGAAGAAGTTTAAGAGGTTACGTTAAAGTGAATAAAATTGCCTAGAAAATTTCAGAAAATTAGGAAATTTATTTTTTGAATTGTTATAGAGAAATATTGGAGAAAATATTTGAAAAATATTTAGTTTGGATTTATTGAGAAAAAAATAAGAAATAGAGAAAAATGTAAAGAAATTATGAAAAAATAGATTTTAATGTTTATTTAAATAAAATGATGGATAGGGTGCTTTGAGGATTGAGGTGAAGTAATTCATGCAAATTTTGAAGTTCGGCATGAAAATCGAGGTTGGGCATGCAAAATCGAGTAGGGGTGTCAAAAAATATCCGAAAATCGATGAACCGAACCAAAGCAGACCGAACCGTGCCTTTTGGATTGGTTATATGGTTCAAATGTTAGGTTCTGGTTCTAAAAAATTAATAAATGATATATTTGGTTTGGTTACTGGTTTTTTTTTCCAAATCGTGGTTCGAACTGAACCTGAACCGATATTATACTTATATATATATATATATTATAATTTTAATGTGCTAGTTTTTGTTTATTTATTTTTTGTTACTGGTTATTGTTATTCATGAACTCTTTTATTTATAGATTTTTATACGCTATTGCTATACTAAATGGTCGATGTAATCTCATTTGATGAGGTAATCTATGAATTATTTTGTTCTACTTTTACTTCAAGACTTGAAGCATTAATGAAGTTATGGGTTTATTTTAATTAATAAATTTGTTTGTAATTTCACATTTTACTAAAATGTTTAGAAGTTAAATGTTAATTGGATAGAACCGAAACCAAACCGAAACTAGTTCAGTGTGACGAACTGGTCATGGTTTGGTTTTATATATGTAATGGTTCGGTTACGGTTCCTATTTTTTCAGAACCATTAAAAATGGTTCGATTATTGGATTTTTATAGAACTGGACCAATTCGAACCGTTAACACCCTTGAAATCGAGGGAATGCATGTTTTTTGAGATGTTCTGAACTTGGTGAAAAAGATGAGTGGTTTTATCTCAAAACTTATATGTGTTATGTTTTACCTATATTAAGTATGATATTTATGATGGTTGCTAAATAATATGTAATATATGCACATCTTGTCATATCTGTACATATATTGTTGCATCGATAGTTATGATTTTTTCTTGGCATGATATTGTTGGCATATCGATATTTGTGTCGGGATGGAATGTCGCTCTGATAGTGTAGTCGTAATTCTCCAAGGGTAATGATGAAACAACGTTCGGGAGTATCTCGAAAGCAGGTCGGGATTACTGCCGAGGATTCTGTACCGGGTAAGAGGGCCAAGAAAGTTATACTAGGATAAATGTTTGTTCATGTATTTACATCATGCATTCATGTATCTACTTTAAACTCTCACTAAAAGATTCATCTTCTAATTGGGTTATGCCCCTAGAACATTCAAACATTCCAGATGGAACTTACAGTATAGGCAGAGAAGTGGTTGAGATGTGACGGCACGAGGTGACATGTCTGATGAGTTTCGCAGGTTGTTTTGGTATTTTGCTTCTTCAAGAAGATTCAGTTATGTTTTAGTCATGTTGAACTTATGTTCCATTTGATGATCAGTCTTGTAGAATAAAGTGTATTATATATTCGAATGATGTTTTGAAAAAATCGATCATGTAATATTGTTTAATGTTGTTTAATGTATTTATTGGTTATGTTGAGGTATCATTTAATTCTATCAGAGGTGCTTAGTTGTTATCAATTGAGAAATGCAAATATATAATTGTTATGGTTCGATGTATATTTGAGGTATTTAGTTGCTATCTCTTAATGATGAGTCTCTATGTATTTAGTTTTGAAGAAGTACTATGGTACGAATTCTTATGTTATAATTAAAGTGAATTCGATTATGTACCATATCAAGTTTTGATCTAGCTTCCGTATTTATGATGATTACCTGTCTTAGCTTATT
This sequence comes from Diospyros kaki, assembly GCA_036245055.1. Lineage (NCBI taxonomy): Eukaryota > Viridiplantae > Streptophyta > Magnoliopsida > Ericales > Ebenaceae > Diospyros > Diospyros kaki. The sequence continues at coordinate 26,536,741 of BSEG01000002.1, forward strand.
GATTCTTATTTTGGTATGCTGAGAAGGTAGAACGGGATTGTCAGGGAATGATTTATATTGAGTTTATGATGAAAAAATAAAAATATCCCCGAAATTCCTAAGTTATTTAACGCTTGGGAAAAGCGGAGAGTTACAGATCTCCCATCAATTGAACATACGGCCAAGAGGTAAACCTGCCAAATAGAAGAAGCAAAATATTACACCTGATAGGTTGCCAACCCTCGAAGAGGAAGTCGACAAGCTCTAGATGATCAGTTTCATTTGTTAGGTCCACTACCCTGATTGGCTTGCTAATGTGGTTATGGTGAGAAAGCCTAATGGAAAATGACAGGTATGTGTGGACTTCACCAATCTAAATAAAGTTTTCCCAAAGGATTCTTATCCTTTACCATACATTGATCGTCTGGTAGATGACACTTCAGGTTATCACTTGTTGAGCTTCTTGGATGCTTTTTCTGGGTACCATTAGATCAGTATGTTTTCGCCTTACCCTAAGAATACCTCTTTTATTACTAAAATGATGACATATTGCTACAAGATTATGCCTTTTGGGATGAAAAATATGAGGGCAACTTATTAGCAAATGATTAATAAAGTATTCAAGGACTTGTTGGGAACCACCATGGCGGCCTATGTCGATGATTTGGTAGTTAAGAGCCACCGTGAGGAGTCGCATGTAGAGAACCTCACACGAGTGTTTGCAATGTGCCATCATTATAACATGTGGCTCAATCCAAACAAGTGTGCCTTTGGCGTCTGCTCAGGCAAGTTCCTTAGTTATATCTTATTACATAGAGTAGAATCAAAGGAAACCAGAAAAAGATGCAAGCCATACTGGATATGCAGTCTCCCTCTACTATGAAAGAGGTTTAGCAACTAACTAGTCATCTTACAGCCCTTAGTCATTTTCCCTCCAATTCTACTAAAAGAAGCCTGCCATTCTTCCAAGTGCTCAAAAAGGGGAAAAGATTTTTAGTGGGATGATGATTGTGAACAGGTGTTCTAGGCATTAAAAAACTACCTCTGAGAAATACCATTGCACACTAGACTAGAGATTAGGGAGCCATTATATCTTTATTTGAGGTTCAGTTATGCGGTTGTCAGTGTAGTGCTATTGGAGAAGACTAATTAAGTGGACATGCATATGTATTATGTCAGCAAAGTACTTCATAGGGCAAAGGTGTGTTATCCATATCCTGAAAAAATGGCCTTTGCACTTGTTGCGGTAGCAAGAAAACTCAGGCCATACTCTCAAGCCCACACCATCATGGTACTTACTAACCAGCCCTTGCGCTAGATTCTGCAATGGCTCGAATATCTAGGCAGACTCACCAAGTGGGCCATTGAACTTAGTGAATATGATCTATAGTTCAAGCCCCGTAAATCTATAAAAGGTCAAATATTGGCGGATTTCATAGTTGAATGCACCCACATGCCAGAATCTAAAGCAAGGTCTTCTCCTGAATGGATCTTATTTGTGGACAAAGCTTCACATGTACAAGGCAGTGGGGTCGGTATTGTTCTAATTTCTCTTAAGGGTGAAATTATGGAATAATCCTTGTGGTTTACTTTTCCCAATTCTAACAAAGTCACAGAGTATAAATCCCTCATCGCTAGCTTAGCTATCACCCAACAACTAGAAGTGCAAAGGGTGATAGCCCACAGTGACTCAGATTGTTGTACAACACTTTTAGGGTACCATAAGGCTAGAGATCCAACACTTGCCTGGTACCTTCAAAAGCTTCAAGAGTTAGCCCACTCTTTCTTGACTTTCAGCTGATTTAGATCAATCACACCCTCAAATTGGTCACGACAAGAGACACTCTAGAGCGCTTGATTCATATGGACATCCTACAGTGATCCAGTATTGAAAAAGGTGAAAATGATATGGCAGTGCAGTTCATTGAAACAACAAATGATTGGAGATTGCCCTTCACATAGTATCTACTCAATGGGCAACCTCTTTCCAATCCAACAAAGGCCAGACTGCTAAAAATTTGGGTGGCTCGCTTTGTGATCATCGATGGCATTCTTTACAAGTGAGCCTTCTTTATGTCGCTTATGAGATGCCTTGGTCCATGGAGGCACATCAAGCACTTACTAAAGTACATGAGGGAGATTGCGGTGAACACCATAGGGGAAGAGCGTTAGCTACCAAAGTGATGAGGGTAGGATTCTTTTGGCTAACACTGCATCAGGATGTCTCTATTAAAGTGTAAGCCTATGAATAATGCCATATGCATGCTCCATTATCGTCCCCACAACATATATCCAACAAATTTTCCAACCCATTCCCTTTGCATAGTGGGGGCTGGATATACTTGGTTCATTTCCAGTTGCATCTGTACAACACAAATTTCTACTCGTGGCTATTGATTATTTCACCAAGTTGATAGAGGCAGATCCCTTGGATACTATAATAGAGAAGAAAGTGGAGAATGTCGTATGGAAAGATATTATCTGTCGCTTTGGAATCTCCATAATAATTAACACAAACCATGACACGGAGTTTGACTTGGATGTTTTTTGTGCTTTTTGTAGCAAATGAGGGATTTGCCTTCGCATAGCGTCAATTGCATATCCACAAGCGAATGGCTAAGCTAAAGTAGCCAACAAAACAATTCTCCATAGCCTCAAAACTCGAATAGAAAAAACAAAGAGTGCTTGGGTGGAAAAGCTTCCAACTGTCTTATAGGCCTATTGCAGCACTAGCCAGGTATCCATTGGAGAAACTCCTTTCAATCAGGTGTATGGGACTGACACCCTTATTCCCGTGAAAGTTAACATTAAGTCCCCACGCATATTGGCCTTCGATGAATAGGAGTAGCTATCCAACAACCTGGATTTAATTAATGAAATGAGGGATCAAGCCGACATCCGACTGGAAGCCTATCATTGAAGGGTAGCCAACTATTACAACACACTGTGTTTGAGACAAAGCATTACAACTAGGTGATTTGGTGCTTAGAAAGTCAATTGTCACTGGCGCTCTTTGGGAAGAAATGTTGGGCTCAAATACCTTCATCCTCTATACGCTATAAAGGAAAAATATTGGTAAGAATTGGAACGCAATGAACCTGAAGCGTTACTTTTCTGCTCTTCCTATGTAAATCGTATTTTACTTGCATTGTAATTCCCCTAGCAAAATGCATATATGCCTTCTGTATTCCCGTGAATGTAGGTCAAATGAGCCAAACCACGTAAAAACTCTTAGTGTATCTTGTCATATAGCTACTAGGGGTGCATGCATATGCTAACAATCTATCTACTCCATCTACTTGCCCAACTTTGTAAACAAAGTGACGAAGGCTGCTATGACGCACACCTAGTGCCACAAAGGCCCATGTCTTTTCCACCCAATCCAATCTTGCTCGCATTTATGACTGTCTAGTATATGCCTGCGAGAACTGATTTTTATTGTCTTTGTAGGCAAAGACTGAGGGTGGTGTCCCCTCCTAATTTATGTTTTTTTTCCCTACGAAATATATACCAGTGGAAGGAACGGGGTACAAAAAGCAATGGCTATCATACGCTAACATGACCAGAGTAGACTAGGTATAACACTACACTAATAATATTTTTCTTATGCATGATGTGCAAATTCACAAGCAATGAGGTGATATTCAACTCCTACGTTGCACTAGGGCACCTAATGGGCAAGTCTCGTGCTTCTTTGTTAGCTCAACCTTCCTCAGTAAAACCTTAGATGTTTCGATGTCCTTCCTTTTGTGTTCTCGCAAGGCATGCACTAGATGATCAAATACCCATTACTCCTTTGGAACCACACAAGAGTCCCATCCAACTTAATAACTGGGGCATGTGCCAACATTCGTCAAGCCTCGACAAGATTTGCGAGTTTAGGTGACCCAAGGAGCTGAACATGACTCGTAACCCCTAGTCATAGTGAAAGTAGTGATACCTGGCCTTGTGCTTTGGACGCTTAATGAGATTACTCATCTTACAACACCTTTAACAAGTACATTTATTAAAACTGTCATCAATACAATTATTCTTTACTTATGAAATTTTTCATATACAACTGCTTTACGCCTAAAACATTTGGGCAACTCGGCATCCCCAAGATAACTCACTACAAAAATAGGGGTATTTTGCGGCGATTTTAAAAATCGTCGCAAAACATGGTAATTTAAGGGAAATATGTTTTTTGCAACGATTTCTTCAACATTTTGCAACGATTTTAAAAAACCATCGCAAAATTTAAAAACTTAAAATTAAATTTTGTGGTGGTTTTCAAAAAAATGTTGTAAAATTTGGAAAATAATTTAATAATTAAAAAATTAAATTAAATTAACATTTGCAACAATTAAGAACCGTCGCAAGATTTATTAATTTAATAATCAAAAAAATTAAATTTTGCGACGATTTTGAAGAACCATCGCAAAATTTTAAAAAATAATCTAATATTTATAATAAAAATATATAAAATTTTGATCATTTATAAAAAAAATTAAAAAAATATGTTAACTCTTCTTTTTATTTTTAATCAATTAATTTATTCTATAATTATTTTTATTTTATTATAAAAAATTAATTTAATTTTTTAAACAATTACCCACATATATTAATAAATGTTATGCATGTGTGGATAATTATTTATAAACTTATCCACGCATAATTACAAACGTTATATATATATATATGGGTATTCACTTATCTATGATTTTATACTTAAATTACAAAATTAAGTCATTTTAATTTTTATAATTTAAAGTAAAATATTTATTTTTATTTCATTTACAAATACAAATAATAAACCATCAAATTTTCCTTCTTCTCAAACATGAAGGGAAAATGTGTGAATATGAATATTTTTTTTAATTCTATTTTAGTATTTTTATAAGGAATTTTTAATATGTAATAAAAAATATTAATAAAATAATATACTATTTTTAGAAATTTAAATATGTAATTATATTTTTATAATTTTTTTAAAATTTAAATTTTTTTATAATGTTTTATAAAACAATGTCATATGACACCACACTTTAAAAAATTATTAAGATTTAATTAATAATTAATTATTTTAAAAATAATTACAAAAATTATTTTCTAATTATACTCAAATCCCCAATTCCCTCCCCAGATACCTATTTCCCTCTTCCCTTCCACCCAAACCCTAACTCACCTCTACCCTCTCTCCAAATTCCCATTTCCCTATTTCTCATTTCCTATTTGCTTCAACGCCCAGTCACCCACTCATTTGCAAACCCTTATCCCTCTCTCTTCTTCTCTCTCTATCGCCCGTGCTAACCCTCAGCCCCTTGCCCTCTATCCCTCGTGCTCACCCTCGGCCCTTTGCTTGCCTTCACTCGCCCTCACCATCTCATTTGCCAACTCATTCTCACCTCTCGTTAGTTATCTTTCTCTCGCTCCATCAATTAGTGCTTACACGGGTCGTCGCTCTGTTGGGGACTAGACCAATTTATTTGGTTTTGCCATCATATGTGGCCAAATAGATATACGTTAGACTCATGTAACCAATGATAGCTTCTTGTGATCTCAACTCAGCACTATGATAACAATTTATCTATAATTATGTGTTTGTTTATGGTTGGTTATTGGGGAGTTCAGTTTACTTGTTTAATGTTTACGTTGCTATGATTGATTCTCTGGATAACCCTTGCAATTTTTTTGAGACCACTAATTAATTCAATGGGATGTCCTTGTCTTTCAATAATATCGGTTCATCTGCTATAGAATACCAAAAAAAGGTGCAAAGGTTGGAGAAACAATTACAGACTAGTAATCAAAGGGTTCAAAGTCTAGAGACACAGGTGCAAAATTTTCAAGGTGTAATGACTTATATTTTCACAAACCTTGTGGGGAATATACCACCTAAGTTTGTTGCTATGCTCAACTCAATGGTATGTTAATATGTTAATTCTAAAATTATGAATTTATATTTTTCATTTTAAGTGATTGTTTATGTTTATCTTCACTAATACTCTTCAAAATATGTTTTCGCCTTTTGTATACATCTAATACAATTTTAATTATTTTATGCACCAAATGCACATAGTGGAGAAGCATCACCGACGGCAAGGCCCTCTTCTATATATAGTCATGATGTTCGTGAGACACAACAATCTCCACACCAACAAAGTTGATGCATTGTTCAAACATTTGAACTACTTAAATATTAAACTTTTTAAATTTTACTTAGATATGTAAGTCCAATTTGATTGGACTTTAATATGTTACATATTTGGATATTTAAGTTGGATTGGATATTTATGGTTTGCTGATTAGATAGATTGAGATCTTGTGTTTGTGAATTTGGTATATAGGTTACAGATTTTAGGTTATTTGTGAGTTGGATATTTATGGTTTGATGATTAAATAGGTTGAGATATTGTGTTTGTGAGTTGGGTGTACAGGTTATAAATTACAGGTTTGTTTAGAAAACTTTTGTATATCAGTTTTAATGATGAAAAATATCTATTGGCTTAATTTCTAAGTTATAAGTCAAGGTTATAGTTTTCAACATATATCAATTTCAATATCAAGTATAACTTTGTTCAAATGAAAACAAAATTAAATTCATTCTTATACATATGGAGATTTGCAAAAATAAGTAATAAGATTTAAAAGAATCTCTTAAAGTGTTTTTTAAAATTAGCCTTGAAATTGTTAGTCAAAATAAAGCTAAAATTGTTCCAAGGCAAAACACCAACCAGAACATATTTTTGAAAAAGTTTTCATTTTGAAAAATTATCTCCCGGTATTTTGATAGCTAATATACATTGGTATTAAAATGATTTTTAATGAATTTTTCAAGAAATAAGAAGTATGTATTTTGGAGGTGATAAAACCGCAAAATCCTGAGTTTGTACTAAAACCAAAATTCTACTTTCTTATTGTTATGGATTTTGATTTTTTGGATATTTTTATTGAATCTAAATAGAAAGTACTTGCTTATTTACATTTATGTATTAAAGTAAATGGAAGGTAAAATATAAATAAAGAAAATATAAATAGATTGTAATGTATACATGCTATGGATTGTGCTTTCAAGTAAATCCTTTTGAAAATCTATCATGTTTCTGTGCATATTTTGAAACCCTTTTTCAAAAGGTTTTCATGTTTTTTAAGTGTATATACTATTTCGAAACATCTATGTAATGCATTTGTTTTCAAATCAGGTTTTGGATTATATTTCAAAACTTATATGTTATGTTTCGAAACCTCTGACATTTCTGTCAGCAGAGATTTAAAAATCTGAGATGCTTGTGTTTTTCATTTTAATATTTATCTAAAAGCTTTTCAAAGTATTTTTAAATGTATTCTCCATTCTCTAAGAATTCAAATTCAAATTTGAAAATGGAGATCATTTTTGTATGTTAGTAGGGAATAGATTATGTCTCTCACTCATTGCTGTCTCTAAAAGCATTAATCGAACCATCCTATGTTTATTCTCCAAAAGCATTAATCGAACCATCCTAGGTTTATTATTTCCTAGGATCTTCGATCTATACTAAATTATTCCTAAGTTGATCATTCTCAATTTCCACTAGTACCCATGAGTCTCTAATCGAGATTTTTCCTAGTTCACTCTGATACCAACTGTAACACCCTATTTTTTCGAGCATGTTATAAATTGGGACAATTCTAGGATAAAAAAAAAATTCTTTCAAAACTAATATTAAACCATATCATTCCTCATATCCATCCCAAAATTTTCATACATTTATCTCGAAAGAGAATTATCATAAACATCAATTTGTGAAAGCTAGAATCGAACCTAACATCTTAACATTAATCACAAATAAGGTTATACATCATCATTTCTCAAAATGTTCAAAATTCAAAGTAGCAGAACTTAAATACATGGGTTACATAACATACATTCAATTCATCATGCACTTTGCTAAGTATCATTTCATACCTTATTCATCCTCTTTTTTGCTACACTTTCCATCTGGAACATTTGATTATTCCAAAGGCAAAGCCTAGCTTAGATGATGAATCATCTAAGTAAGGGAACAATAAACATATTTCGTGCATGGATGCAAAGTGTCATTTCCATTTCATTTCAGTTTGAGGCAACCTATCTTAATGCTACTCCCCATTTTTATAGTCTCCTTACCAGTCCAAGGTGTATGAGTGCACCCTTAGAAAAGTAGTGGTCCCAGCCCGTACTCTTAAACCCTTGTGCGAATGCACGATCAATAATATTATCGTGTACATATGCACATTTTATCATAGTATGTAAATGCAATCTACGTGACATATTTATATCAAGGTATGACAACATAATAAAATCATTTACGTAAAATCAGATTTTGAGTCGAACCACTTACCCTCTCAAGCTTATCGAACTACCTCGATATTCGCACATTGCCTTGAAATACATGCATCATCTTGATTTGCATGTCAACCTCAAAATTCGCACGAATCACTTCAACTTAAGCCTCTAAGCACCCTAATCATCATATTTGTTTAAATAAGTATTAAAACCTATTTTTTCATAATTTCTATATTTTCTTTATTTTTCTCTATATTTCTTCCTATTTTTCCTCAATAAATCTAACTAAATATTTCTGAAATATTTCACTATAACAATTCATAAAATAATATTCTTGAATTTCTAAGAAATTTTTCTTACCTTAACTTAGTATCTCAGGCTTTTTCAGTATGCGTGTCCTGACCTTAAAATATGTGCCCGATCAATTTCCTGGCTTCGGACGTGCTCTTTAAAGCCCAAATTAATTCCTATAATTTTATCATTTTTCGAGATTTTTCTTCTTCTTTTATCCTATTTTTCCTTTTTATTATTTCTTTATTTTTCTTTTCCTTTTTTTTTTCTTTCTTTTATTTTTTTCTTTTTCTTTTCCCCTACTTCTTCTCCCTTCTTGCAACTCCCCTGCTTGATCTACGGACAACACCTCGCTGCCACCACCGCCTGTCAACCCCGCCATCGCCGCTTACCAGCAACTTGCATCTACTGGCAGCGGGCACCCCACCTGATCGCGACCACTGTCATGGCCAATCGGCCCGCTTGCCTCTGCCTCCAGTCGCCTCCGAGCACCATCGCCCCTGCTGCCTCGATCGATCTCCATTGTTGGTCCAGCTCTACCCGGCCTTCATCGCTCTACCCAGCTTCCATCGCAGTAAGCCATGGCCACTCACTACTCGATGGTTGTTGCATCGGTCAGCGTTACCATTGCCTCTAGCCGTTGTTGCTTTAGGCCGTCGCCACACCCAGCTCCCTTTCTTTCTCAATATCTCTCTCTCGATCTCCCTCTCTTGGCCATTACTTTGTTTCAAATCTCTTGGCCATCTGCTTCTTCACACACACACATAGCACAAATATGTACATATATATATACATTAATCTCCCGAATTTCTTCCTCAAATTGCTTCGAATTTACTTGCGGAATTTCCTCAAATTTGTCTGTCAATAGCTTTCAACTTGCAGCAATTCTGGCCATCCTTCTTTCTTTCGACGCTTCTCTCAACTCAATGCCCTTATAAATGCTGCAAATTTGTCCCTCAAATAATGCAAATTTGCCCCCTCTTGTCTCATACGCATATATATATATATTATATTTCACATATTTAATCCCTATTTTACATTTTTATTACCCTTGAAAATTTCTTAAATTACAAATATATCCTCTAACGTCCAATTGATTTGTGTTACAATACAATAAATCCAAAATTAATAATTCCAAACTTACTCGATAAGGACAATTTCATCTATGAGCCATTACTGGACCTTTATTTCATCTCGAAACCATTTCAGGGTTGATCCTTACAAAAAATTAGAGCCCCATTGAGGTTCCGTTAAGTTTTCGAGAGTCCCCTACGATAATTCAATTTTCAGCTTAAATCAAAACTGTATGTTAACTATACCGAAAATCGTCTCATTTTCGATTTCTTTTAATACTATAAATCTTATCTTGGGATGCTCGTCAAGACCATATCTGTTTTCTTAGACAATTACACTTCAGAGCATTTCATGCAGTCGATTCGACACTTATAATTATAAGAAATTACACTTAACTCTTTAATCTTTTTATAATTTTACCTATGGTTCACGTTAAAATTAATGTTGAACTCTTTAAAAAAATTGAGATGTGACATATAATCACTTTAAAAAATTATAAATATATAAATAAATATGTAACTCATACACAATTGTTAAGAGTTTGAATTCAAAATATGAAGTAACCTGCTACTGATCTCCAACTCCAAGTAACCTGCTTATTATCTTCATCGTTTCTTCATGGTGCTTAGTCTTCTTCGTCGTCTTCCTCTGTTTCCCAGAGGAAACTGGCGTATGCTGCGCAAACATGGCTGAAAAAGGACAACTCGTCACTTTGTGTTGATTGGATTCAAAAGGAATTAAGCTTGTAATATGAGTTGATTAGCTGCTAACGAATTGCAGACGAACCTGTCTTGAGGAGCAGCGTGGACTGCTCGCTCGAATTAGCTTGAAGCTCTGTCTTGATCATGGTGGAGCTCCCACACGAGTCGGGCATATAGCGAGAGGACTTCGCCATCTCCGGGATCTGCTAGAACAGCCCTCGAGTAGTACTCTTCGGCTTTTGCCAGATCTTGCTTTGTCTGATAATTAAAAGAAATTAAGATGTCGTCAATGACTACCACAATTATAATAAGAGACAGCATCTCTCATGTATGAGACTTTCATTTTTTCTTCCGAGGGTTTAGGGTCGGATCACAAGAGAACAACTGGAGAGTGGCTCACTTGATAGAGAAACTGAGCGTAATTCCTCAGAAACAAAGCGTTTCCCGGATTCTGCTCCATCAGCCTCTTGTAATGCTCCTCCACGCCTGGGACATTGTTATCGCCGGCGTCTCTCCCAAAGCTGCAGCCGCCGCCGCCGCCGCCATGTCCGCCCCATCCACCGAAGCCGATGTTAACCCTATCAACTCCAGGTCCTCTTGCCAGATACATCTCTTGACTGTAATCTTGGTTCTGTTCAAGGCCCAAGCTGCTATATCTGTTCAGGAATCCGATTTCCTCATTTAGATTCATTTTCTGCCTCTCCAAATTCCAATCGCTACTTTCCACAGCCATGGAAATGGAATTCTCTTCACCTTTACCTGAACTGTCAAACGACCCACCATTGTCCTCTACATTCTGTCTCTGCTCTACTTCTTCTTCTTCTTCTTCTTCTTCTTCTTCTTCTTCTTCTTCTTCTTCTTCCTCGTTAGTGTATTCATCTTCATGAAGCCCTCTTCTTGCACCGTGAAGTGAGAAAGACGGGATTGTTTCCAACATGGAACTGTTTGGCCGGCGGGAAAACCTCTTCACCGGGTTCAAAAAACTGAACTCGTCATGGTTGCAGGCGGCGCCATTCCCCATTAATCCCTCAAAGTTCCCTTCAGACTGAGCCCTTCTGAAGTGGGAAGTCCGGCCGGCATCGGAGAGCTCGGAAACGGAAGGAGAGGCAACGGGGGAGGCGTTGCTGAAAACCTGGGTGCAATTCAGAGACCCAGAATGGGGAAATGAGAACTGGGTGTGGTGAACGGCGGTGGACGGCGGGTGTTGGTGGTGGTTGGGGCTGTCGGAGACGGAAGAGAGAAGGGAGCTAAGCACGGGCGCCGATGAGCTCCTTAGCAACATATCTTCTCCTCTTCTCTTCTCTTCTCTTCTTCTTCAATTCCTTGCTTGAATTATTGTCTGCATTGTCTTATATATATATATATATATATATATATGTATGTTTGTATCTTCTGGATCAAATTTGCGTGGACACTAAATCAAACACGGTTGGACCACCAAAATATCATATATATTGATTCCTCTCCGAGTAAATTAATTTTATATTATATTTTATAATAAATTAATTATTATATTTTAATTTTTATCACTATATATAGTTATTAATTTTAATTTTCGTTACAGTTTCATTTTTTTTTTAATTTTTATCAAATTTCATTAACAAAAACTCACATTATATAACTTAACATTAGAATTAACATAAAAAACACAATTGAGTGATTTTAAATTTTATATTAATGTATTTTAACAAATTTTAATAATTATAATTAAAATATAATAACTAATTAATTTTTTAAAAAATAAAAATGTAATTCACCTAAGCTTTCAATGGGTTGACCTGCACTTACCGTACTTGTTTGTAGCATGATTGTTTAGCAAAATCACACAGCATATTACAAAACATATTTAATTATCTATTAGGTTGCCCTTAGTAGGAATTGATAAACGATCTAAATTCTCATGTTCAAATTCACTTTCTGCGTAATCATTATGGATCGGACTCAGATTTATCTCTTCTGTTGAAAATCGTGGGATTGAGTAATAAAATCCCGCAAGAGAGGGCATCCCAAGAATTAACTCTAACTAATTGATTTTATTTTAGTTTTTTATTATTAAGTAATATCCTTGAGCTGACACATCCTTGTATCTTGTGTCAACTTCATATATGTTGCAATTGATTATGCCTTTATACCTTTGTAAATAGGTCTGCTAAATTATCACTTGATCGTATCCATTGAACATGAATGTCACCATTCTTCTAAAGATTGTGTGTATAAAAGAATTTTAGAGAAATATATTTGGTTCTATTACTTTTGATGTAGCCCCTTTTAGTGTGTCTAGCACACACTTTTCTTAAATATGTTGTATGATAGACTTTAACCAAATATATTATCTATTAACTTCATCAATAGCAAGTATCTCCAAATGATTAGAAGATGTTATAATTTTTTGTTTCATAGATTGCCATAATATATAATAATGTCTCCATATACAAATACATAACTTGTTTGAAACCTCGTCTTGAGCGGGTCTAACATATAACCCACATGTGCATATCCAAGTTATTTTATCTTGAATTCATATGCAAAAATTAGTCGAATATTAGTTGTTCTAAGAAGAAAATATAGAACATGTTTACTTCCATTCTAGTGTCTTCAAGTTAGTGTTGAATTTTATCTTGCTAGCAAATTAGAAACAAATGACGTATCTAATCTTGTACTATTTTGCAAGATATATTAAGGCACCATTTGTATTAAGATATGGTACTTCAAGACCAATAAATAGTTCTCCATTTTCTTGAGGGCGGAAGGGGTCTTTCTTCACATTTAGTGAACGGACTAGCACATGGGAATTTAAAGGATGGGATCTATCCATATAAAATTGTCTTAATATTTTTTCTATGTACATGAACTGTGAACTAAAATTCTACTTAAAAGATGTTCAATTTATAAGCCAAGACAATTTAGTTTTACTAAGATCCTTCATTCCAAATTCTTCTTTCAAATAATTGGCAACGTTAAGGTCTTCAAGAGTTTCAATAAGATTTAAATCATCAACATAGACTGTGATCATGGCAAAACTCTTTTTTGTTCTTTCTAATGACAACACAAGAGCAAATCATATCATTCACATATCCAATCTTCAATAAATATCGACTAAATTTGTTATACCACATGCATCCAAATTGTTTTAATCCATATAAGAATAATTGTAGTTTAATAGAATATAGGTTACAATTTTGTGCTTTAAAACACATTGAATACTTCTACAATTTTCATTAATCGCATATCTAATTTTTTCCATAACGGTTAGTCCTATAAGGAATCAAAACATAATTGTGTCCATTATTGTAGAATACAAGAAAATATCTAATTGTGTCCATTATTGTGTCCTACAAGAAATCTTATGCTATGAATCGTGTCTTATCTAACACCATTTCATTATTTTTATTACACTTGTGTACAATTACTCTTTTATATCCCACAATTTGAACATCATTTGGTGTTTGACCACAAGTCCAAACACATTGAACTTTAATAATATGTTAAACTCTTTTCTATTACTTCTTTCCATTTTGGCTAATTAATTCTATGTCAACATTCCTCGACAGTGTTAATTTTAGGATTCATGTTACTCCTGGCAGTGTCTATGTAATACCTAATTTTTCAAACATGTTATAATTTAGAATAATTTTGAGATAATAATTTTTTTTCTATTTAAAACTATGACTAAATCATATCATTACTCATGTTCATCCCAAAATTTTCACTCATCTATCTCGAATGAAAATCATCATAAATATCAAATGCAGAAGTTAGAATTGAACCTTAACTTTAACATTAACTCGTAATAAGGTTATATATTATCGTTTTTCAAAACGTTCAAAATTCAAAGTAGCAGAACTTAAATACATAGACTATATAACATACAATTAATACATCATGTATTTTGTTAAGTGTCATTTCATGCCTCATTTATCATCGTTTCTACTACAATCTCCATCTGGAATATTTGAATATTTTAGGGCAAAACTTATGTTAGATGATGAATCATTTAAGTAAGGGTATAATAAACATATTTCGTGCATAGATGTAATATACAAAATGTCATCTTTCCTTTAGTTTGAATCAACCGCACCCAGTTGTTGCTCTCCATTTTACAACCTCCTTACTAGACTGAGGTGTATGGGGGCTCCATTGGTAGAGCAGTAGTGTCGATCCCTAATCTCAAACCCTATGCAATGCATGACCAATGATATCATCGTGTACATATGCACATTTCATCATAGCATTTAAATGCAATCTACATGACATATTCATACCAAGGCATGACAATATGATAAAACCATTTACATAAAATCAGGTTTAGGGTCGAACTACTTACCTCAAACGTATCTCATAATATTTTGATTCTTGTGCCAACCTTCTAACAAACTCAATCAAAACCTCAACATTCCTTGATCATCATATTTATTCAAATATATCAATATTCTATTTTTCCTAATTTTCTCATAACTTTCCCCTATTTCTCCCTATTTTTCTTCAATAAATCCTAACTAAATATTTCTTAAATATTTTCTCAAATATTTCTCTATAACAATTCATAAAATAAATTTCCTGATTTTTTAGAATTTTTTACAATATTTTGCTCACCTTAACTTAGCCTTTCAAGTTTCATCGGTATGCAGTATGTGTGCCTCAAAATGCGTGACCGAACAATTTCCTAACTTCGGCATGTCCTTTTACTCCCAAATTAATTCCTAGATTTTTCTAGAATTTTTTGAAACTTTTTCTCTATTTTTCTTCCTTTTACTCCATTTTTTTTTCTTTTTTGTTTTTTTTTTCTTTTCTTCTTCTCCTTCTTATTCTTTTCTTCTTTTATGCGCACGCGAACAACCACTGCACCGTCGCCCTGCCAGCCACCTCTGCCCACGTTGGCTGCCTCCCCAGCCTCTGCTAGCCGCCTCGACCTTGCTGGTCACCGCTGTGGCCACCGTCAGTCACCTTTTGCAATGCGTCCAACTACTGCGTGCTCACGACCATGGTTGTTGCTGCTGTTGCAGTCCATTCTGGCCATCTCCAACCACCACTTGCTAGCCGGCCATCCCCAACTGTTGCCCCTACTTCAGCCATTCCTATCGCTGCCATCTCTTTGCCAAGCTCGCTCTCAACTCTCTACCATTGCTTCTCTTCTCATTTCTTCCCCTCTCTTCATCCAATTACTTCCTATTTATAACCAATCTCCACCCCTCTCCTCACTGCCCTGCTCATACCTTCTTGCGTGCAAATCTCTCCACAAGCAACCATAAATCTTGCAAGGTATGGCTCTCACGTTGCAGAGGCATAGCCTCCAACGCAGACATATATATAACACTATATATTACCCCATAATAATACGAAAATTACACATTTAAATCCTTAAATTCACCTCTATTTCACTTAGGTAATTTTTTAATTGCATTTATATCCTCAAACATCAAATTAATTTGTATTACAATACCGAAAATCTAAAATTAATAACTCATGGCTTACTCGATAAGGACTATTTCGTCCTTGCACCCTCACCAAACCTGTGTTTCATTTAGAAACCACTTCAAGATTGATCCTTATATAAAACTGGAGCCCCCTCCATTGATTTCCCGAGAGTCCTCTACGATGACTGGATTTTTTAGCCTGAATCGAAGTTATACCAAAAACTAACTTGATTCCAATTTCTTTTAATACCATAAATCCTATTTCAGGATGTTCGTCAATACCATATCATTTTCCTTAGATATCTACACTTCAGGACATTCCCTGTAATCGATTCGGTACTGATAACTATAAGAAATTATACTTAAGTTCCTAATCTTTTAATAATTTCACCTATGCCCCAAGTTAAAATTACTCTTGAGCTTTTTAGAAAATTTAGGATATTACATTTCCTCTTTTTAAAAAAATTTTGTCCTAAAAATTTGTCATATATTCTAAATCTTAAAATTTCATCCTCAAAATTAGCACATTATTCATCAAATAACTAGGGAAGAACATACCTCATTACCTTATTTCAAATAATCCTGTTACAGCTCTTCACAGGTGATCACATATCCCAAGGAAAACTATATCGTCTATAATCATCTCTAAATCACAAGACTTTTGACATGTATATCCTATCCGAAACTTGAGAATGCCATTGTGCATTAAAATCAAAACCCTTGGTTGGCCACGTTCATCAATCTATACACTTGTCACCCACAAACGCCTTTTGAATTTCCCTTTCAAAGCCCGTAATCACATATCCCAGTCCTTAGGCCACGATCTCAACTCGAGCCCCCATCCAAGCCGATACACACATCATCATAATGAGCCCGCGGCTTTCATACCATCAATTTTAAATTTGCTTTCACTAAATCATCCAATCGATATTCTTATACATATCACTTCTTTTTTACCGACTTCCCACGATGTCATTTATCATGTTTTGATGTTTTTTCCAATCTTAACACAAAAGTCCTTGATCTTGAGACATCTTGACTTCTATCAAATTAATCCCCAAAGAAATATTTTATGAGATCAAACTATTTCATGATCATCACAATATACATCATCACATATCTTGTCACATACATATCACTTCTTTTCTCCTTGCCAGCCGTTGTTGCGACCGCTACACCGCCGCTAGCAGCTACTTGCAGTCGCCGTCGACCGCGACTAGTTGCTGCTTCGGCACAACCGCTTGCGACCATGGCTGCCATGGCCGCGCTTGCTTCCCCTGGCCGTCTCCCAGGCCTTCTCGAGGTTGCCTCTGGCCACCAATGCGTGCGCAGCTTGCCGTCGCTGTTGTTGCTCAACTCGCCAAGTTCCTTGCTCTGCTCGCCCGCCCTCTTCCGCACAGCCATCGATGCTGGCCGACTGCTCCTATCCCATTCTCTTCTTCCTTCTCCATTTGCTCTCAATTCTCCATCTATTTATAGGTTTTTCACTCTTCTCCTCACTGCGTTGCCCATACCTCTTGGTGTCTAAAATACTCCACTTGTTGCCATGGATTTGCAAAGGCATGGCCTCCACGCACACGCATACACATCACATTCAACACCAAATATTGTTTCCTTACCTATCCCAAATTTCTTTCAATCTCACGGAGGCTGCGATTCACGCACATATATGTACTTATATAACTATATATATTACACTATGGTGCAAGAGAAATCACATATTTAAATCTCAAATTTCATCTCTATTTCACTTATGCAATTCTCTAATTGCAAATACGCCCTCAAACACTGAATTAAATTGTATTTCAATACTGAAAATCTAAAATTAATAACTTCAAGGTTACTCGATTATTACAATTTTGCCTCAGTGCCCTCATTGGGCTATTGTTTCATCCCGAAACTATCTCAAGGTTGCTTATTATGAAAAATCGGAACCCCCTCAAATTTCTGTTGACTTCTCGGAAGTCTCTTACGACAATTTGGTTTTGAAACCTAAATAGCAGCTGCATTTTAGCGGTATCGAAAACCGTTCCCGATCCGATTTCTTTCGATACCATAAATCTTATCTCGAAACGCTCATCGAGACCATATCATTTTTCTTAAACAATTTCACTCCGAGGCATTCCCTGCAATCGATTCGGTATTTATAACTGCTATCAAACTAATTTTTCGGTATTCTAAACTTATTTAAATTACGTGGCAACCTCACGAAAATATGGGTTCTTACAAGTTTATTAAAACTATCGACCATTTTTGACCTTTTAGCAAAAATAGTCAATCATTCTCTTGAATTGTTGATGGAAAATTTCAAGTCTCAATTATTTTTATGTAAGTTTAAAAAATGTCAAAATCCACTGTATAATGTTAACTCCTTGTTAAAACAGTCGATTATTTTTCTCTAAAAGTCAACTTTTTTGCCCAAAACAATAGTATGCTTTAGATTTCTCGAAAATAACTGTCGACCGGTTCTTCTTTGACATGTTTAGACAGCTAGTTTTTGCAAGATTTAAATGCCTCCAATAGCTTTTTCAATGGCTAGTAAGTTCAATGCATGGGAGAAACATATAAATACCAACTCAATGATACACTAGAGAGCTTAATGAAGTGATAAGATTTTATTAGTGATTTTATTCTTCTTACTGGTGCTTGTACTTTCAATATTTCTCTCAACCAAAGCTGTTTATTTTTTGCATCATCTTATTTAAGGCTTGTTGTAATTTTTAGAGAGATATTTGTAATAAAAAATGTCAACTCTCAGATTATTCTCTTTGTACATTGTGTTATATTTCCTAGCAATTGTGCTAGAGAGCCTACTTGAATATAAGTAGGAGATTGTAAATTCCTAACGACTTTGTTAAAGAGCCTACTTGGTTAACTAAGAAGTTATAGTAAATTTTGAAATATTTAGTAGGGAGTTAGAGTAGTGAAATAGGTTGAGTTGAGCCAAAATACTCTAAATTTCTTGTGATTTTAGCATATTTTCATTGATTTTTTCTTACTTATATTTCACTATTTTCATATTTATCTTTAAAACATCTACAAAATTTTAAGATTTATAAATATCCTATTCACCCCATCTTGGGTGTGAAGTGCCATTAATTACACAAAGCTCACGTAATAGTCTTTTGATTCTCACATCTTTATTTTAAATTTTTTTCTAAAGTAAGTAGATTTTTAACTATAAGATATTTTGTTTTTAGTTTTTCATGTAAATGGTTGCAAAGGAAGATCATGTTAGAATGATACAATAGTATAGCACCACAAACCTAAGAGGGTGGTGAATTCAGTGTTTTAAAGAACTTGTTTGTTTTGAAAATTTTCTAAAAAAATATCAAGATTTTATCAATAAAAGAGTAATTTTTGAAGTGGGATAAGTAATGTCAAGATAAAAAAGATGAAAATGCATGAGAGAAATAACAAATTTAAAGTGGTTCGCCCCAACCTGGCCTACATTAATTACTCTAACTTTCAATTAGAGATTTTGCAAATCAAAACCTATTAATTACACCAACTAGTACACAACCTAGTTCTTCTATCAAAACGCACTAGGAAGTATATAATATAAGAAAAATAATGAGAGTTACAAATCTCACACCATTCTCTTATAAATCTAGCTAATATAAAGTTTTGAAAAGATTTTACAATAAAAGAAAAGACCTTGACAAAAATGAGAGTGAAAGATTGAAACACAATGAAACTTGAGAATATGATTTGAAATTTGAAAGCCTAATAGTCCAACTTCTTTGTGTTGAGTTTCAAACCTTCTCTAATTTATAGGTTTCATCATCCATTTAAAAGTTTTAGCTGTTAGAGTCAAAAACTAAGTTAATTTGACTTGTAGAGATTACGTATAATTAGTCGTTTAAATTTTTACGACAAAAATGGTAGAATGATTTGGATAGATTTCAAATTTTTGGTCAGGCTGGTCAATAGTGTGGTAAAATCAATCAACAATTTAATGAAATTGTTGATCGTAAAGTTTACAAAAACAATTGACAACAAATAATTGAGAGTATATATTTTGTATGATTAACTGTTTCAAAAATTTGTTAATAGTATAAAAAGACTGATCGACAATTTTAATTTTGAAAAACTTTGTCAAAGAGATAACAAAGAAATCGGTTCATATAAAAAAGTATTTGGTTGACAATTTTGACATTTTACATTCAAATACAAGTTATCAAAATCAAGCGTCTCAACTTTATTTACTAAGATTTTTTGTAAAAAAATGTTTATTATCAAAATTCATACAATAAATACTTTTTACACGGTCTTGTTGGGATGCTTTGTTTCCCAACAAAATTTATCATATCAAGATGAATTTCATTATCATGTATCTGTGATAGATATTCTTTTCCAAATATATCAAGAGCAACTAATTAGGTTTTGTAAGATTCAACATTACCATAGTTCTTGATTGAAAAATAGAAAAGAATTTTTATACTTCAATCTATGTAGATACTCATGCTAGTAAGGTGTTAAAAAACTCAAAGAAAGTAAATCAAGAAAATAAAAGTAAAAAGATAAATTATTTATGAATAAATTTCTTAATTTCTTAAATAATACAAAAATGAGTAAACACTATTTATACTGATTCACATTCTCAAATGTACGGTCACAAGATTAAATATTACTCTTGTGAATAATTATTCACAACAGATTTATATTTTTAGACAAGTGATGTGGGGAGACTGCCATTATTGGGTCAGGTTATCTGACAAATGTACGGTTATAAAGTACATTTAAATTGAAAAAAAATTAAATTATACATAAATTTATTTATTTATAATGTTAAATTTTAAAAGGTATTTTTTTTATTTATTGGGCCGTGGGCCCACTGCCACGCACTGCCCTTGAACTGGCCCGTGCCTGGGCACCCGGCCCATTTTCACACCTCGTTAGGGTTCCGCTCAGGCAGACGGAGAGAGAGAGAGACAGAGGAAGTCGAGGCATGGTCGGGAGGAGACTAATCTCCTTCCTGAAGCGAACTCCAACATCACAGCTCTCGAGGTGATTAACTCTCTCTTTCGTCGCTCTAATCTCGTCCTATTTTCTGATCCAAGGGTTTCATGGCGTTACCCGATGATGTAAACATGGATTTCAGTCTTGATCGTCTCAGTTATAATGTAAGAATATGTTTTCTCTGAAAGAGCTTGCTTCCTGTATAGCAGTTCGGCGGAGTCGGTAGCGGCGCAACCCACGGCTAATGACAAATCATGGGGTCGGAGGGCCGTTTCCGGCGCTTTGATATGTCTCACCGGGGGTGTTGCTTTGAGCGCTCTCACTGACCTTGCTATTTACCATGGTTGTAGCAGGTCAGAAACTAGCAACGATTTTTGTTAATTTTATTGCAATTTAGTGGAATTGGCTGAGCTGCTGCCCTCTATTGTATTGTTGTACTTTGTTGCCCTGTTCGTTGTATGGACTTTTTGGTTCTTGGAATATGTTTAGCTTCTCTAGTTTGAAATTATATTTGTTAAACTCGTGAAGTATTCTCATCAGACACTGTTTTCTTCAAAATTTTCAACATTTTCTTCCATAAAGTAAATCAGAGATTTCCTTTCATGTCTCAAGTCATAAGTGTGCATTAATCAGTTGAGACATCCAAAGAAATTCTCCACTTCCCACGAGTGCCTAGTTCTTTGAGTAAGATCAGTGTCAATCTCTAATTGATTCTCTACTCTTTTTGAGCTAATATTGCTATGTTTTTGTATCATTAATCTTTTCTCTCCTTCAATTTAGTGATCTTGTATCTACTCTTTTCGGTGTTTGTTCCTAACTTAGTATATATGCCGTTATATGCTATAGTTGGCATTTCTAACTCCTTTTCCTTAATTCTTTCTACATGTCTAGTCTTTTGGATTTAAGTTGGAAATTGTGCTTAGTTTTGTCTTACAGGACTAGGACATGTTATTGTTGCTAGAGCTTTATTTCTTATATTGAGTATATTGCCCTTTTGTGGTTTCATTCTTTCCCTCCCTTTTATTTATTTCTTTTATTTCTGATCCTGCATTGCAATGTTGTCAATGGTTGGATTTGGGATTTCTTCCTCTTGTTTTTGTTTTTGTTTTTCATTTGAGGTGGAGTGGGGAGGGAGAATACTGCTGCTTATTTTCTGTGTACATTATTTTAATTAAACACGAAAATAATGTCTAGTTTACTGTGATAAATGTAAATTTTTATTAATGTTAATATTGCTTTTGGTAAGTTCTAATTGAGGTGAATTCTTTTCTCTTGTTTTTGTTTTTGTTTTTGTTTTTCATTTGAGGTGGAGTGGGGAGGGAGAATACTGCTGCTTATTTTCAGTGTACATTATTTAAATTGAACACGAAAATAATGTCTAGTTTACTGTGATAAATGTAAATTTTTATTAATGTTAATATTACTTTTGGTAAGTTGTACTTGAGGTGAATTCTTCTCAGAGGGTTTACTATTGTAATTGAGTTATTATGATTTGATAATTTTTATGTCATCTTCAGCTTCCTTATATCACGACCCTAAGGATCCCCAAGGCTGTAATTGTAATTATAATAATAATTAGTTAAAATGCATTACTATATTGTACTGGAGGTTGTTGTTCATGTCTGTACCTTTCAGTTACCAGCCTATAAATAGGTTAGAATAGGTAGAGGATGGATATGTTTTGAATGATAATTGAACTTGTTGTTTCTCTCTCAGCTCTCTGATCTCTCTCCCTTTATCTGTTTTGACTGCATTTCTCCCTCAAATCTTGCTGTTGTCTCCCTTTGTCTGTCTAATTCTCCATCCATTTATGTTCTATCTTTCCCAGTTCCTACCAAATTCCTCAGTTGATTCTTACTCAAACCCTAGGCAGATCCTAGGATAGTGACAAATGGTATTAGAGCCGCCAATTATTGGTTGTGAGTTTGGAAGTTCCAATAGTTGATTCTAGTTCGCCTTTTGAATGTGGAATGGGCCAATGATTCTTGGCGCAATTCCAAGCAACAAAATAGATCTAAGTGAACGTGGATCCACAACAATTGCAACTGAGATTCCGGCAAGAAGGAAGGTGTGTAGTGGAAGCAGGTCTGAGGCCGATTGCTGAATGACAACAATTGCAATCAGAGTCCAAGCAATCTGTAGCGAATCAGAGGCAGAATCGAAGGATTGTTGATCTGCATGCAAACCATCGGCACTTGCTGATTGATCTATCACGCCCCTAGGGTGGAGCTATGGTGTGAAAGGGAATTTGGGAAGATTAATAGAAGAATTTAGAGGGAGATATCAGATGGAAGGGAGAGAAAAAAACAAGAAGATGAGAATAATTAGGAGAAAGGGAAAGAATATAACAGAGAGAGAGAAACCAAAATATCAAATTCATTACTCAATATATTTCATCCTATAGCTGTGGCCTAATATATAGCCTCCAGCCCAAGCACCCTTGTGCAATGTACCCTAAGTCCTAACTACCTCTAGTTACTAGACAAGTAGCCCTAACAAAAATTAAAAAACCAAAATTACAATAGTTACCCCTGGCATGTGACAATTTTCTGCCCTTGAAATGTTTCTTGTCCCCGAGAAACTTATTATCGTGGATCCCTTGTTCCGTTATCCCACTCCTGGTAGCTCTCCTACTTCGTTGTCTTTCTCTAAACCCTCCATATGCTACAATTGTCTTCTACATTAGTGGCCCGGACTGAATTTGTCCCCGTATTTAAAGCATAATCCCAGTCTCCTCTTGGACGCCATAATAGGAGATTTGGCTGTATGAGGTTGCTCTTTTCCCTGAGTCTGATCTGAGGCACATCCAAGTGTTTTCTCCCACCTCCTGACTACTCGGGGGATACCCTTTTGTTACAGTTTTGTGCTTCTTAACAAATGCTTCCAATGATAATTCATGCAAACAGGCTTTCTTAGCCACTTGTCTTACTGAAGTAGGTTGCAGCATTTTGACCATCGGCCTTAGCTTGTCACTCAGTCTACTAAGAAAGCTAGGCAAAAATAATCCTCATCCAACGTCGGGTGAGCTTGTCTTACTATTTACTTAAGCTCCTCAAACCTTTGCTAGATACTCTTCCATTATGCCTTCTTGCTTCAATTTATTAAATTCTTCTACAATATCAATTAGGTTTCGTTCCCCAAAATGAGCGCAAAATTCCTCTGTAAACTTGGGCCATCTCCATTCCGCTCTCTGTTCACTCCACCCGTGAAACCATGAATCTGCCACATCATTCAAATAGGCAGCTGCCATGTTTACCTTGTTCCCTTTTGCTAATTGATAGTGATAAAAAAAACGTTCACATCGTCTGATCCACCACTGGGGTTTATCCCTTTCAAACATCGGGATTTCGAGTCTCGATGTAGGAGGATTATTTTGGTTCATCAGGGGTCCCTAAAGAGGCCCACCCTTCAGCAACATACTTTGTTCATTCATCCATTTCTAGTCGATCCCGTGGTCCAATAAAAATGGGTGTTGCCATGGCTCATGGAGGGAAAATCCACTGGCAGGCTTGCGTTGGGCTATCATGAAAACATAGCGAGGCCAACACTCAGTTGTTGGCTCAACCTCAAAAACTCTTCCTAGATATTCTACTCCATCATCAACACATATGCGTGGATGTGGCTGATTTCCTCATGGGTGTGTCAAATCCCTACTTCAACCATCTCTAGCCTCTCATCTACTTGCTCATGGTTCTGTTAGAGGCCCAATTCCAAGGCATCCAACCTCGACTCTAATTGTTTCATCTGTGTGCCTTTCACCATCCTCCTCTCGATTGCTCACCCTGTCTCTTCCTTCGTTGGTTGGACCCCTAGCCAACCCGATTGGTCTATATTTCCGATCGGTAGTGTTCAATCCGTTTTCCTGGACTACTGGACTCACCTTGAATCCTTCCTTTGGTTCTGCCTAATCACTGATCGCGTTTAACAATGGTTGCGACACCATTCCTCATCCGCGTCGCCAAGTTCGGTGGAGCTCCCGTATCAATATTTCGCTCCAGTCGCGAATCACTTGGTCATCTACGTCACCCTTTGACGAACTTTCGTCTACTCGCGAACACTTGTCCGTTCGTGTCACCTCCGGTGTGCTCGCCCATTGACCTGCCTCTGTCCAGCTACCAAGATCGTCGGCTCTGGTGTAACTTCGTGGGAATTCGCTTGGGGGGTTACTTTTCCGCCTAGATTGTCGAAATCCAGCTAAGGTTTGATCGGAATGATTTTCCCTGAATCGCGTAACTTCCTGCTAAACTCTCGTGTTTGAGTCGCCCCAATCCACAACAGTTGTCGACGATCAGCTGTTATGAATCCGCCTACTCAATCACAACTTCTTAAGAATCGGTTGGATGCTGCTTCGATAGGACTGCTATGATATTAGTTGAGAAGCAACAGAATCATAGCCAGATCATAAAATTGATCGCCTATTTTAAATTCATTTGCAATCAACTTCTGAGAATGGCTTGGCTCTGATACTAGTTGTCACACCCCTAGGGTGGAGCTATGGTGTGAAAGGGAATTTGAGAAGATCAATAGAAGAATTTAGAGGGAGATATCAGATGGAAAGAAGAGAAATAGCAAGAAGATGGGAATAATCGAGATAAAGGTAGAGAAGATAACAAAGAGAGAGAAACTAGAATATCAAATTTATTACTCAATATATTCCATCCTACAACTGTGGCTTAATATATAGCCTCCAGCCACGCCAAACACCCATGTGCAGTGTACTATAAATCCTAACTGCCTCTAGCTATATGACAAATAGCCCTAATAGAAATTAAAAAACCAAAATTATAATACCAAAATTGCAATAGCTACCCTTGGCATGTGACAATTTTTCGCCCTTGAAATGTTTCTTTTCCTCAAGAAACTTATTACCGCGGATCCCATGTTCCTTTATCCCGCTCTGGCTGACTCTCCTACTTCATTGTCTTCCTCTAAACCCTCCATATGAGACAACTGTCTTCTGCATTGGCGGCCCGGACTGAATTTGTCCCCGCATTTAAAGCATAATTTGAATCTCCTCTTGGACTCCATAATAAGAGATTTGGCTGTATGAGGATGCTTTTTTCCCTTACTCTGATATGAGGCCGATGTCCAAGCATTTTCTCCCACCTCCTGACTGCTCTAGGGATACCCTTCTATTACAGTTCCGTGCTTCTTAACAAATGCTTCCAATGATAATTCATGCAAACAAGCTTTCTCAGCCGCTTGTCTTACCGAAGTAGATTGCAGCATTTTGACCATCAGCCTTAGCTCGTCACTTAGTCCACTAAGGAAGCTAGACACAAAATAATGCTCATCCAACGTCAGGTGAGCTTGTCTTACTATTGACTTAAGCTCCTCAAACCTTGCCAGATACTCTTCCACTGTGTCTTCCTACTTCAATTTGTTAAATTCTTCCACAATCAGTTAGGTTTCGTTCCCTGAAAAGAGTGCAGAATTCCTCTACCCTAGGATGGATATTGGTGAGGATCACATTTTATATTTGCTGGAAGCTGTTGAAGTGGCATTGGAAGAGGAGGATTGTGATGAAGCTTCCATGCAGCTGATGAAAGGTATGCCTGTGACACCTACCCTAGGATGGATCAAGTTTGTGACGGTTCACATGCAATGAACGAAGTTCTGATCAATCAATTAGGACCCAAACAACCTTATTTTGGTTCTAAGGAAACTGATCCTAAGGCTGATGAGCATAGACAGGCATCCAACGAGGATTTGGACCAAATGAAGAAGCTGGAGGTTGAGGACTTGAACAATATTACTGCTGCTTTGATCTTGGCCAACATGACAGTCTTACTGTCATTTCAAGTGGTGTAGACCAGTTACTAGCAGAAAAGGAGTAATTGAAACTGACTGCACAGAAGAACAGTCGTATGGTTAGGATGGTTAGGAAGATGATGGAAAAGAAGGTCGCTGCCATATGGTTCATTGGGAGCTTTGACACTGGAGAAGGGAGCGTTGATATGGAGATCCTTGAGGTCTACATTTTATGTTTGTGGGGAAAGCAAAAGCAAAGGAATATAAGAGTGAAAAGGAAGAGGAAGAGGACTGGAAGAAGAAAGAAGGATAGATCTGATAGAGAAAGGGAGGGATTGGTTGAAGAATAGTGGCCAGTCACTATCAGTTCTTGGGAACAAGAACTTTCTCAAGGAGGGGGGAATTGTCATGACCCCAAGGATCCCCAAGGCTGTAATTGTAATTATAATAGTAGTTAGTTAAAATGCATTACTATATTATACTGTAGGTTTTTGTTCATGTTTGTAGCTTTCAGTTACCAGCCTATAAATAGGTTAGAATAGGTAGAGAATGGATATGTTTTGAATGATAATTGAACTTGCTGTTTCTCTCTCAACTTTCTGATCTCTCTCATTTCCCTCTGTTCTGACTGCATTTCTCCCTGAAATCTTGTTATCTCCCTCTTTCTGTCTAATTCTCCCTCCATTTCTGTTCTATCTTTCCCGGTCCCACCAAATTCCTCAGTAAATTCCTACTCAAAACCCCTAGGCAGATCCTAGGATCGTGACACCTTATTGGTACCAGAGTTGAAGGACCAAGGTACTGCTTTGGGAAAATTGGGAAAATGCATGCCCATTTTTACAGCACATGTTACTGTCACTAGTAAGGTCTAGGGTTTAAGGCCGCCTGCAGTCAAATTTGTCAATGGAAATACTCCAACTATGCTATTAGCCTGGTTTTAATTTTGAAGGCTCCGATGATCAGATTGTAAAGTTGCAAACTTTGCTGCTACACTTTATCCTCTTCTAAACCTGCACAAAAATTTACTTTATGTTGATTATCATAACTACTATATTACAAGTTCTTAAATTACTTATGGAAAAAAGAACACTTACCCCAGTGCAAGGACCTTGGGGTTTGGTGATCCTATTGCTTCTCCCTCCACCTTCCAAGCTCCAAAGAAAGCTTTTTAATTTTCTCTGTCATCATCTCTACATTCTTTTTGTTGGAAACTTTCAGGTTTACCTTGTAACAAAATTGATAAGCCATAGAGTTTACACTTGCAAACCCAGTTTGCTTGCACATGGATGATGTTCTTGTCTCGCACCAGTGTCAGTATCTAGATGTATAAGATTTCAGTTCTGCTGCATATGCATACCTTGTGTTTGTTCTCACTGTTACTAAAAATCTTTCAGCAAAGCCATGGAGAAAGCGAGTAAAAACCAAGCAATTATAGACGCCATTGGTGAGCCTATTGTGAGAGGCCCTTGGTACAATGCATCACTTGCAGTTGCTCACAAGAGACATTCTGTATCTTGCACATTTCCTGTCTCTGGACCACACGGTACTGGAATCTTTCAGTTGAAGGCAGTTCGAAATGGAGGTTTGCACCATCTCTATTTCTTCCCCTCACACACACACCTCTTTCTCTCGGCCAATCATGGATAGAATAGACCAAGGAGGACAGAGTTTATGTAGCTGACTCCCATACCATATATAATAATAAGATAAAAAGACTCGATATGTGATTACTGTGACATGATGGTGAACAGATAACTGGTTTTCGTTTTTACGAGCACGTGACTGGGAAATCCTCATCATGGAAGCTCTGGTCCATGTGCCCTCGAACGAAGAGAAGCAGCAAACATTCCGCATTAGCGTCTCGGACTTCTTCCCTCCCCCAGTTTCCGAGCCATGCGCGGATTGTAGTTCTCCAGCACAAGCTGCAGCAGCAGGAGGCTCCGGAGAAGCATCCAAAAGCCAGACAGACTAGTTGTCAGTATGTCAAAACTATTCATTCATACGAATTTTCACTTTCATTCTTGCAAATACGATTGGCAGCAAAGAGAGGCTTCACACTTCATTCACCTGCTGCTTGTCTGAATAATTTTATGTGATAATCATCCCTCTCTGTTTGTTTATAATAGAGAATAGGAAATGAAAACAGCGGGGCCCCCCTTGCTAAGGGCCGTTTGGAGTTTTCTGCTTTCTTTTTTTATTTTTCAGTTGTGTTTTGAGTAAGGTTATTTGAAATGGGCAATCTTAATTAATATTCACAAATAAGTTTGATAAATTTTAAGAAACTAATGTGACGCACATAAATTTATAAATAGTTTTACTTAAATTTATAATAGTTTTATTTAAAATTATTATAAATTTGTGGGAGAGTTATTTATCAAATTTATTCATAAAAAAATAACATTTCTCATTTGGAATTTGAATTCCCAAATGTATGACGTGGTTGGTTGGTCGGTTAATAATAATGGATGAAAGCAGTTGAATTTTAGTATAATTTCACAATAGATTTGAAGTTGATAGATAAAAGTATATTTTAAATAATATAATTTAAAACTACCCCATGCGAAAAAGGAAATAGAAGACTTTGTCATTGGGGAAGGGGAAGGGGAGGCGTTTTCTCTTGGTACTGGTAGTTGTTACTTTAGTTTTGGTTGGGTCCCGCTGATAGAGGCGTGGGCAGGCAGCCACCCACCCTCTTTGTCGGTTTGTCGTTTGGAGCAAAGCAGGGAGGGCCCCACCTTGGGTTTGCTGTCTTGTCCTTTCCTTCGCTACCTACCTGACCTCTCTTATCATTATTATTATTCATCCCTACTCTACTATTCGTATTGGAGTTGCTTCCATTTTATTCTCAAATGCAAATATTATATTACATTTTATTAATAAATTAGGTTTATTCCGAGATAAGTTGGGATCCATTTTCAATTTGAAAACAATAAATCTTGAATTTAATCTGCTCCTACCCACTCTTTACCTTTCCCCTGAATACTATACTGAATAAATTATTACATATTAACACACACACACATATATAGTAAATATTATAATACTTACCTAGTACTAGTATATTACTGTAATTGTAAATTTATATCCAGTTAATACAAATTATTGTATGTATGTATATACAAATTTAACAAGACTAGACTGACTAAACCAGTTCCCTCCCGTCAATTCTACTCTTACACAATTCAGCCTATAATTTAAAATTTTTATTCATTTCAATTTTGTTGATCCAATCTAAGGTGAGTCTGAGCCAATTGGACACTCATTGTTGGAATATTAATATATAGTATTTTTATATTATATTAATATAAATATATAATACTAATATCACAGTTTTTATGCAAATATATTACAAAAAAAATATTATAATTAATGTCTAAATAACATTTCTATTTAAATTTTAATAGGTGTTGTACTTCGAATGTAATAATAAGTTTTGTAGTGTATTTAATTAGACCGTCCAACCCCAATCTTGGCCCAATCTTGGCCTTTTCTCTGGGACCAATCTCAGCCTTTCCTCTTGGCCTAATCTTGGCCTTCTCTTTGGACCCAATCTCAGCCTTTTCTCTTGGCCTAATCTCGGCCCAATCTTGGCCTTACACCAGCCTGTCGCGGCATCATTGCAATCTCTACTGACTATCTACGCAACTGCCTTAGATCCCACCCTCATTAATGGTAGATCTCATTCACATTAATGAGGGTCTTGTTGCCACCCACGTTGCTGCCTGAGAACCTTCACCGGCGCTAGATAGTCAGTCTCATCACCTGTAAACGCACGACGCATACATGTAGAAAGACGTCTCCTTATCTTATATCAGCCAGTTTTTTTAGAGCCAATATATGTTTTGTCATTTGACTTACTGATACACTGTCATTTCCTTACTCTCTTACTCACTCGAGTGTTGAAGTGCTTGTAAGTGCCAGTTGCCCCCAGGAAGGACTCGTCGTCGAAGCCCACGCCCTACCATCGCAATCCCACATCCGATCGTCCTCTTTCGGTCAGGAAGGAACATCTGACACCTACCGTGGGGCTTGGTAAAACTTACCTATCCCATAATCTCACTAGAGCCTTTCAAACCAACATCCTCATTACCATACCATGGTGCGAACCAGAAGTGCCCCCACTCAAGAACCGAATAACCCCGACCATCTCTCACAAAACCCAACTATCATAGAAGTCCTTCTTCAGATGGTCCAGCAACTCCAGAACCAAGTTACTAAATTGACCCGAAACTAGCAACGCGACCAACCCAACGAGTGGGTCGATTGCAGTGCAGAAGGCAATCGTCACCAACACCACTAGACTACCCACATCCCTATTCCCCCACATTTTGCGTCCTTATACTCCCACAGTCACCCCTTTTTCGAGTTTATCATAGCTGTTCCTTTACCAGATGCCCCCTACACCTTGGAATCTTATTACAACACCATCGACCCTCAAAACCATCTCACCACATTCAGCGCTACCATGCTGATAAGCAGAAGCTCGGATTCGATCATGTGCCAATCCTTTCCTAGCACCCTGAGGAAGTCGACCATGTTGTGATTCTTATCCTTGGAGCTGAACTCCATCCACGACTTCTCCGATCTAGCCACTCACTTCCTCACTCATTTCTTCACTAGCCGAGCTCATCATAAGACGAGCCACTGCAGGCATTCATGAACATGTTCTTTCAAGAGGCTCTCCAAATCAAGGATTTGAACCCTGCAGTATCCTTACACGCCATCATGGTTAGGCTAAGAGCAGGCCCCTTCACCAATTTACTGGCCTGAAAACCCCGCTACCATCCTAGCTGATCTCAAAACGTGCGCAACAGGATACATCAACATGGAAGAAGCCTTGGGTCGCCTGGTGCAATGAAGCCGAGCTACAAGCACGGCTATAATCAACCCCCCAATTGGGACCTCTTACTAGGCATCAACACAACCATAAGAGAGACTCCTACCGAAACCAAAAGAGCCGAGATCACAACAAAGGGTGGAGAGAACCATTGGGCCCTCGAGCCACATCTGTTACACTACAACGCATACACCCCTCTCACAATAAGGGGGGATCGATTTTTTCGAGAGGTCTACAATGCTAGGGTCATCCCCTTCCCAGATATCAGCAAGCAATGACCCCCTCACGACAACACTGACACCAGCAAGCGATGTGATTTCCACCGTATATTTGGGCATACAATCGAAGAATGCGTTTCCCTAAAGGACCAAATAGAGTGACTGGTCAAGGAAGGCTATCTCCACTAACATGTTTATAAACCGGACTGAAAGTGATCCCAACAAGGCAAACCGGACAGGGAAATGAGCTGCGGTCCTCACAGACGACACTAAGTAGGCAACAGGCAAAATGCCTAACCGCCCCTAAGAAATCTAGAAGCTGGAGTCATTGACACTATTTCTGGAGGCTTCGCAAGCAGAGGAGAATCAAGCTCGACAAGGAAACGACACCTCTGGGCTGTAATGTCAATAGATAGCGCGCAAGAAGAAGTCGAAGAAGATAGCCCGACACCCCGTAATCTCCTTCACCAAGGAAGACTTCGAAGGTATCGATAAAAACCTCTATGATCCCATGGTAATCTTAGTCATCATCACGAATTTGTTGGTAAAGAAAGTCCTTGTGGATTAGGGTAGCTCGGCTGACTTGTTATATTTGCCAACCCTAAAGAAAATGGGAATCCCCGAAAAGGAGTTAAGACCATTTGACAGGAACTTGATTGATTTTTCTGGAGAACAGGTAAGCGTTAGGGGCTACATTGACTTACTAACTTCATTCGAGACGGCTCCCCTCATCAAAACAATTTGCATCCGATATCTAGTCATTAACTGCCGAACACCATATAACACACTGCTCGACCGACCATTCCTCAACACCTTGGGAACAATAGTATCCACCCCCCATCTGGCCATGAAATTCTCGATATCAAACACCAAGGTCGGGGTTGTCCATGCTAACCAAAAGGAGGCTCGACAATGCCACCACGACAGCCTCAGAGTTTAGAGCCCCAAGCCCGACAAGGATAATAAGGGAAGCAAAACTCCCAGAATCAGTAGTCAAGCGGCAGGAATAAGTAGCCAAGCCCCACACTCTAGTGTGCACATGGCAGAGTTAGAAAAACAAAATCGACCATCAAATGACCATTGTCAACCCGTAATAGAACCCCACCTCGAAGGACCAGACCCTCACCCGAAGCAGACATTTATGGAAAAAATGCCTCACCAGATCACCAATAGCATCAATAACGGAGTCCACCACCTAGCTGAACCCAGGAGAAAGCCTTTACCCAAACTGAAGGGCGTAGAGAAGCACAGACGTACCATAACTAAGCAACTATCCTTTCAGGGACTAACTGTTACAATACGTTTTACTAAATAAAAAGCGGTTACTTCCGCTTATTACTTGTTGTATCTTCACAAGGTGCAAACACGGGTTTTCCTTTGGCAGTCCTCAATAACTCTCGGCATATCCCCATTTTCCCATCACCCTAAGATCACCTCAACCTGAATCACCCCCGTCCCCACCTGACCAACTAAATACAAGACCAAAGTCATCCGCAACCTTGGCTCACCTAATGCACATGCCAACAAAGACGAATGTTCAAACGAACCACTGGCAAAGCCGACCAAAGTAACGAGGTATTCCAAAACTCCACATTTTACTAAAAAAATTCAAATACAAGTGTTGACAGGCACGCCAAACCTCGAGCCTACCTTGGTCTGATCCCAAAGTCGTGTCTTGTAACAAATAGGCATGACGGACCTCAAGCCTACCTCGGTCCTATCCCAAAGTCGTGCCTTGTAACAAACAAGCACGTCGGACCTCGAGCCTACCTCGATCAGATCCCGAAGTTGTGCCTTGTAACAAACAGGCACACCGGACCTCGAGCTTACCTCGGTCAGATCCCAAAGTCGTGTCTTGTAACAAACAAGCACGTCGGACCTCGAATATACTTCGGTTTGATCCAAAAGTCGTGCCTCGTAGTACACTCAGTCCTCCTTTAAACCGTGCTCAGGATCCAGACCGACATGGTCAGTCCGCCCTGCCCGAATCTCGGGTACAACCCCCGTCATTGCTCTAGGCACCTCGAGCTCTATCAAGCCACATCTTGTATCAGACAAGCGCACAAGACCTCGAGCCACACTTGGTCCTTATTTAAATTGTGCTCGGGATCCAGACCGACATGGTCAGTCTACCTCGCGCGAACCTCTAGCACAACCCCATCATTGTTCTAGGCGCCTTGAGCCTGTCTCGGCCCTATTGAGCCACACCTTATATTAGATAGGCACACAAGAGCTTGAGCCAGACTTGATCCTCCTTTAAATCGTGCTTGGGATCCAGACCAACATGGTCAGTCCGCCCCACGTGGACTTTGGGCACAACCCTGTCATTGCTTTAGGCGTATCGAGCCCGCCCTGATCCTATCAAGCCACGCCTTGTATCAAACAGGCGCACAAGACCTCGAGCCAGACTCGATCCTCCTTTAAGCCTTGCTCACGACTACCTTAGTCCAATCCTAAAGTCGTGCCTTGTAGCAAACAGACACGTCGGACCTCGAGTCTACCATGGTCCGACCCTAAAGTCGTGCTTTGTAGCAAATAGGCACACCAGACTTCAAAACTACACCCACGGCTACCTCAGTCCAATCCTAAAGTCGTGTCTTGTAGCAAATAGGCACATCGGACCTCGAGTCTACCACTGTCCGACCTTGAAGTCATGCCTTGTAGTAAACAGGTACACCAGACTTCGAAACTACACCCGTCCAATCACAAAGTACTTTATATCAAGACACAACCAGAAAAGCTAAAAGATGCTATCACCAAAGAGAGCATACAAGACAATAGAAAATAAGGTACCCAGAAGACACTTACATTTCATTACGAAATTTACATCTAATTACAAACATCATATCTGTAGTAATTCTATGTCACACTTGCCTATCACGTTACAACCGCTACAAGGCACAAATGCCTGAAAGCAAGGCCAAGTAGCAGTATCTGCAGGACACGCTCCCCTATAAATCATTAGCAACTGTTTTCCCCACAAGTCGATTGGCAAGGGCTGAAACTCTTTTGTACCACCTGACATCCTGTCCCCAAAGAGGTCAGATTCTGCCAGCGCGGCAGCTGCTCCTGAAGCAAATCTAAGACGACCTGGCGCCTAGGTGACTGACATTTCCCACTTTCAACATTGGAGGTTAAGTCGACCTCGAACGACCTCAGAACCAGCGTTTATTTAAACGAAACCAAAACTAGCTCAGCCGACCGCCTAGGTCAAACTTTAATCTAACTCCAAAACTAGCTCACACAGCGAAAATTGCCCAGACCTCCTTTCTCTAGCTCGAAAGCTCGCTTCTCGAGCATCCAACCTGGAAGGCTGTGAATCGTCAAGGCCCAATCTTGACCCTCTCTCTGGGCCCAATCTCAGCCCTTCCTTTGGGCCCTATCTCGGCCCAATCTTGGCTGTAACGCCCCATTTTTCGTGCGTGTTATAAATCAGGACAATTCTGGGATAATAATTTTTTTTAATACTACTAAAACTAAATCATATCATTGCTCTTATCCATCCCAAAATTTTCATACATTTATCTCGAAAGAGAATCAACATAAACATTAAATGCGGAAGCTAGAATCGAAACCTCAACATACCTCAAACGCTAATAATATTACATGATCGTCTTAACATAATTAGTAATACAAGATTATTCGTTATCATAACATAAGTCTTCCAAACATAACTTGCAACATGATATAAGTTTTTTAACATGACTTTAAACATGACATAAGTTTTTCAACATAACTTTAAACAAAACATAAGTTCTCAACTAACATTAATCTTAAATAGGGTTCTACATATCATTCCTCAAAACGTTTAGAATTCGAAGTAACAGAATTTAAATACATGAGCTACATAACATACATTCAACTCATCATGCACTTTGCTAAGTGCCATTTCATGCCTCATTCATCTTCATTTCTGTTACAATCTCCATCTGGAATGTTTGAATATTCTAGGGGTAAAGCCCAAGTTAGATGATGAATCATCTAAGGGAACAAAACATTTAATGCTCATGTATGTATGCAATGCACATAATATCATAACTCTCATGTTTGGGTCGACTGCATTTTAAGATTATCCGCCATTTTTCCAGTCTCCCTGTCAGACCAGAGTGTATGGGTGCACCCTTGACAAAGTAACGAAGCCAGTACCTAATCCCAAATCCATGTAACGTATGACCGTGAATCTCATCATGCTCATATGCATATTTCATAAATCAAACATGTAAATGCAATCTACATGACATACTCACAACAAGGCATGACAACATGATAAGATCATAAAACTAAATCCAGTTGAGAAGTATCACTTACCTTCTCAAGTTTATTGGTCTCATTCGATATTCATGCCTTGCCTTGAAATACGTGCATCATCTCGATTTGCATACCAATCTCAAATTCGCACAAGTTACTTCAACTTAAACCTCAAAGCACCCTAATCATCATATTTATTTAAATAAGTATTAAAACCTATTTTTCTATAATTTCTTACATTTTCTTTCTATTTTCTTTCATTTTCCCTTCTAAAAATTCAAATAAATACCTTTGGGTCTGCTTACCCTGGTCTAATTCCACAACGATTCATAATATCCTATGAACTTCAAAGAAAAATTACTGAACTTACTCGGATGCTGCTTTTTCACGCAAAACGAGATTGATTGGTGCGAAAATCGAGACACTGAGAAGGCAAACCTCAAAAATTTTTGCACAAACCCCTGTAAAATAATTTTCTTGATTTTTTTACAATTTTGAAGAATTTTCAGACGACCCATGCGCCCGCACGGGCCCACACGCCCCTAGGGCGACTAGTGGCACATGGTCGACACGCGCCGATCGTCTTCTCCGGCGACGACCATGTCGGCGATGCTGGTTTCTTCCACCCCTCGAAAGCCCTTATTCAGTCGATCAACATGGTGCTTCTTGTGCCTCGAAAGGAGCTTGGGAAGGGCTCCGATTTGTTGGCCAAAGGCTCGGCCCGACCGCCCGTTTCCCAATTCTGGCAAAGGCTGAAACACCATCAAACCTTCACCAAAATGCTTCTAACTTTCCAAAAACCATTCTTAGGCTATGGGCAACAAAAGCCCCTTATTCTCCTTGCCCAATTTGTTCGATAAGGCCCTCGATTTGAAGCTCCATTTCTTGAAATTTTTTGCCTTCATGGACGTCTATTTATAGGCATCTTCGATTCTTCAAATGCCCGATATCAGCCAACCCATGAGCCTTAGGGCATATACCTGCCCTAGATCGACCTTCAAGTGGCCTCAACCAACAAAAAATCCCACTTGCAGGCACGCGACAAATCCGCCAGTTTTCTGGTCGAATTTTCTTTAAATTCTAGCCATCTAAGTGGCTATTGTCAGCCAAGATTTGATCCAAAGGCGTCCCCGACCATTGCTTGTGGGTTCCCCATGGCCAATTTGACGAATGAAATGGCTGGTCAACCATTGTTGCTTTAGAAGTTTCTTGAAATTGTACTTTGGCCCCTCAAACTTTGGATTTCTCACTTTGACCCATTTCACATAGCCCTTTAACTTTCCATAATCATTTTCAAGACCTTCAAGTCCTAAAACATTTGTTTAACCCTCGAAGATTCTAAAAAAATATCGTTTAGATCTCCCTCTGGTAATTTTGAAAAACTGCACTTAGGCCCGAATCTTTGTTTTGACCTTAAACTTTTTTGTTTTTTCCTTAAACTACTGAAGGGTTGTTCCTTATGAAAAATCGAAACCCTCTCAAACTTTCGTTGACTTCCCAAAAATCCCCTATAATAATTTGATTTTTTGTAGCCTAAATAGTTGCTGCATTTTAGCTGTACCAAAAATCGATTCGAATCTAATTTCTTCCGATACCATAAATCATGTCTCGAAATGCTCAACAAAACTGTATTATTTTCCTTATATATCTCGGCTCCAAGGCACTCCCTATAGTCGATTTGATACTTATAATTTCTATTAAGTCAATTTTTCGGTATTCTAAACTTACTTAACTTACCTGGTAACCTCATGAAAATATGGGTTCTTACATTGGCCATGCACCAGTCTGTCGTGGCATCATTGCAATCCCCACTGACTATCCACGCGGCCACCTCAGATCCCACCCTCATTAATGACGGATCACATCCACATCAATGAGGATCTCGTCTGTAACGCCCCACTTTTTCGAGTATTAAATAACTTAGAAATTTTAGGAATATATATATATTTTTATATAAATCATCTCCCGACAATCCCGTTTTACCTTCTCAACTCACTAAATAAGAATCAATAACCTAAGACAGGTAATCATCATAAATGCGGAAGCTTAAAATCGAAACCTGATATGGTACATAATCAATTTCACTTTATAACCGTATAAGAATCCGTATGATACATTAACATCATATCCTCAATATTGAAATATATAAATACATGAAGATTCCAAAATATTCTACCAAGGCTAATCATCAATAAAGTATCAGCTAAAACATATCCGAGTCAGCTTACTGAATCCATCGGCCACGCCACCACGTGTCGTCTCATCTCAACTTGTTCCTTGCCTAAGTTGTAAGTCTAAACTGGAACGTAGAATGTTCTAGGGGCATAACCCATTAGAAGATGAAACTTCTAGTGAGGGTCCAAAACATATATATACGAATGCATAATGCAATAACATGAACAACATTTGCCCTTAATGTAACTTCCCAGGCCCACCAGCCCAACATGGAATCTTAGGCAAATCCCGAACCTTTGCAGGATAAGCCTAACGTTATTCCATCATTACCCTAGGGGAATTATGGCTACATTCTAGGGGTGACATCTCATTCCTATGCACAAATATCAACGTGACAATAATATTGTGCCATGTAATTATCACGACTTTCCATGCAATATGACAAAAATGAATCATAGCTTTCGTAAATATTATGCATATATAAGCAATCATATCTTTTATAAATATCATGTAGGATAGGAAAATTCACCTTTTTGAGATAAACTTATTTTTTTTCGAAAAACGTGCATCGCCTCGATATGCTTGCCCGACCTCGATTTTCGTGTCAACTCTTAAAAGTTGCACCAATCACATCATCTCGATCACCTCAATCATCAAAATGATATTTCATCACTAAAAATCCTCAATATTTCATTTATTTCATTTTCCCTTCATTTTCTCTCATTTTTTCTTTCCAAAAATCCCAATAAATACCTCGGGACTATTTTTTCAAATCTAATTTCACAAAAATTCATTATAGGCTATGAAATTCAAGGAAAAAATACTGGACTTACCCGGATGTTGCATTTTCACGCAAAACGAGGCTCTTTGATGCTAAAATTGAGACATCAAAAAGTCCAAATCCAAATATTTTTGCATAGGTCTCTAAAGCTTGATTTTAGAGGAATTTAGAATTTTTTTTCAGAATTTTTGGAGCTTAGACGGGCCCTCACGCGCCCCTATAAGTTGGATCACATGCGCCCACTCGCGGGGCCCATCCGGCGCGTGTGCCCCATGCGCCGATCGTCTTCTTTCTCCAGATTCTGATCAGCTCGCGACGCCTCCGGTTTAATGGCCATATCTTCTTCATCCGACCTCCGATTGACCCCCCGTTTGAACCTATGGCTTCGTCTTTTCGCCCTCTACAAGATGGTACCAAAAAATCCCACAAATGGAGCTATTTTCAGACTGCTCAAGCACGTTTTTCGACAAAACTTGTTTTTTCGACGAGCCTTCGGATCTCACTCATCTCTCAACCAAAATGGCTCAAATTGCACAAAAATGAAGCTTAGGACATGGAAAACAAAAGCCCCTTATCCGCTGCTCTCAATTTTTGCCCAAACTCTATTTATAGGCAACTCCGAGCCTCCAAAAACCTCTATTTATAGGCAACTCCGAGCCTCCAAATGCCCATGGTTGGTCGATCCAACCTCCCAGGGGTTTCTACCTGCCCCAGATTAGTCCAAAAACGCCACCAAACACGGATTCAACGTATTGGAATTTCAGCCACAAAACGGCCGAAAATCATGCAAAATTGGTCATCATCTTGGCCAATGTCGACCTAAGCTCGACCCAAGAGCATCCTAGGCCAATTTCCTCGAGGCTCTCACCACTGAATTCGGTGATGGGAGGTGGTGAAGGAAGGTTGGTTGGCCATGGCAGATTTGCTCCATCTCCAACTTTTGAAAATTATACTTTGACCCCTATCTTTTCTCATTTTAAACTTTTGGTCTTTTCCTCTAAGCCCCTGAGCTTCCCAATACTGTTATTGCGACCTATAAGTTCTATACTTTTCATTGCATCCCCGAAGATTCTGAAAAATTATAATTTCGACCTCCCTTCGATAAAATTAAGAAATTACACTTAGGCCCGAATATTCGTTTTGGCTCTAAACCTCTTCGTTTCTTCCTGAAACTATTGAAGGGTTGTTCCTTATGAAAAACCGAAACCCCCTAAAGCTTTCGTTGACTTCCCGGAAGTCGTCTATCATAATTCGATATTGCAGCCTAATTGACAGCTGCATTTCAGATGTACCGAAAATCGTTCCTGATCTGATTTCTTTTGGCACCAGAAATCCTATCTTGGGACCCTCGTTAATGCCACGTAATTTTTCTTTGCCATCTTGGCTCCAGGGCACTCCCTACAGTCGATTCGGTCAATTTTTTTGTGTTATTCAGATATCAATCTTCTCTGAAATCCCGTTTTTCTAATAAATTGTTTATTCTTAATTAATTCAAATTTCTCGAGTATTACATCGTCGCCACCACGTTACCATCTGGGAATCTCCACTAGCACCGGATAGTCAGTCACATCACCTGCAAACGCACGACGCTTGCATGCAGGAGGACGTCTCATTCTCTTATATCAGCTAGCTCTTTTCAGAGCCAATGTATGTTCTGCCCTCTGACCCACTGATACATTGTTATTTTCTTACTCTCTTACTCATTCGAGCGTCGGAATGCTTGTAGATGCCAACCGCCCCCCAGACGGATTCGTCGTCGGAGGTCGTGCCTTGTTGTCGCGATCTCGCCTCGATCGTCCTCTTTGGTTAGGAAGAAACATTAACAAATTTTAAAATTTTATATTTATTTAAATGATTTTTTTTAAAAAAAATTATCACGCTAGGTTTCTTAAATCAATAAAATTATTGTAATAGTTTTCTTAATCATTGTCTTAAAGTATTACCCCCTCCCTATTTAAAAGGGTACTTTTACAGTTCTCCAATGTAATACCTAAAATAAGATGTAAAAAGAAGCGGTAGTGTTCATACAAAAAGTCCTAAGTAATAGTATTTATTATGGAAGTATTTATTAATTAAAATATATATATAAAAAATAAGATATAGAAAATATTTCAAATAAAAGTATTTTTTATTATATTTATTTAAAAAAATATGTTATTTCTTATCTTAAAATTTTCAAATAAATGTATTTTTTTTTCTTTATAAATAAATTATTTTAAACTTTATAAATAATTTATTTTGATATAATTTTATTTTATTTATTTTAACAAATACTAGCTATGTATAATGAAATTGGAAAAAGGTTAGTTGCTAGAAAGGATGGTGCACTATTTAATTTTTTCAATTGGGGTTTTTATTATAAAATGTAACAAGCAAGAGCATTGAAATATTAGTTGTGAATACTGAAATTATTTTTTGAAATAATAAATATTCAAATTTATTGATAAATAAATGAATTATAACTCATAATCAATCAATCATGACCCATTATATATAAATTTCAATCGGTTTAAAAGAAAAGAGTGTTATATTCACGCATAATTAATAAAATAATTCTTTTTATTAAAATTCTTTTTTATAAGCACACATATAAGTCATAGAAAAAAATTCATAAACATATTAGTGAAAGACATGTTAGAATACCTAAAAAATAAATGTATTTAAACAGTAACAACAAATATGATGAAAAATTATTTATATATGCATATATATATATAGTCCTGTTCTATTGTCTGTGTTGGGTAATTCTTATCTTGTTTGATGCAAAATGTAGAGGGATGTGGGTCCCACATTCCCTATCTCTTATTTTGTCTCAATTGTTTGACACGAACAACAGAATAAAATCGTGTATATATATATATATATGTGAGATAGGCAACAATTTTATGTTAATTTAGCAAAATGATTAAATGAACAGACCCACATTCTTTAGTTTAGAAGAGGGGATCCTAATATCAATAATAACCAAAGTTGCGGTAAAAAAATTCTAAGCATATAAAAAAATAATTTTTATGCATGTTTGCCATTTGTGTATGAGATGTTTATTTCATTTGGAAAAATATTTTATTTTTTATAACTGGAAACACCTACAAAAACTAGCCAACCAATCGAAGATTCTAAGGATTGTAAATTTGAGTGCTTCGGTCCATAAATTGCCGCATTTTACTCGTGATGGAAAATAATATTTAAAATTGTTGGCAAAATCGAAAAATTAAGATGTTATTGGGAATAAATGTTTTCATTAAAAATTGAAATGCCCAAAAATTTTAAAATAAATTTTATGTAGCCTTTTTTATGTTGATTTAAAGATAGTCTATTTTAATAGGGTTGCAATCGAATCGAACATAGTTAACCTTTGTTGAACTCAAGTTTGGCTTGCAAGTTAGTTTCTAAGCTCAGGCCTCGATTCATGTAAGCTAGAATACAACAATAAAAAATTGTTTATCTTGGGAAAGCTTAGCAAAAGATTGGCATAGTCTAACGAGAAGACAAAATAAGGTCTATGCTGTAAAGCGGCACCAGAAAAAGTTAAGAACTACTTAGGGAATAGCTCAATTTACAATCCACGAGAGCAAAGAAACAAGCAGGGCAAGGCTCAATCCGTTGCTTGGGGAAAGCAAAAGAATAGCTTCGAAAATCACCCTAAGGAAGTCACTCAAAGACCCTTTAGGGAAGAAAAACCCTAGTCCGAGTCGGCCATAGCTGGTCAAAAGGTTGGCGAGTTAAGTTCAGACTCAGCAGAACTTGTTATTTTGTTTAAACATAATTTGTTATTTTATTTTATTATATATTATATTAAATGATTAAATTAATATATAAAATAATATTAAACATATTTAATTTAATAATAATTTAAAGTTTGATATATTAAATAATATATTTAAAAATTTATAAATAAATATATTAATATATTTATAAATAAGTTTGTTAACGAGTGATTCGTGAATTTCTAATCAACTATATTTACGTATATTTAATCGAATCTATTAATATTTACAAGTCTCTAATCGAATATATTTGTGAGTTTCAACAACTTTGGCTTTGTTCTCTTTACTGTTTTCAACCCGTTTTGAGTTTTGAGTTTTTCAAAACACTAAAAACACGTTCTCTTTCTTGTTTTCAAAAACACATTTTCGAAAATAAAGAAAAAATTTGTAAAGGAAACCCAAAACAACAAAATGTTGTTTTGGGCGTTTTCTGTGAAAACACGCCTAAAAAATCAAAACACGGAAAACGCACAATTGCCACAGCGCCTCCCCCCAGCCTCCAATCTCGCATCCCTTCTCTCTCTCTCTCTCTCTCTCTCTCTCTCAAGTCTCGACCGCACACAGCACTGCCATCTCCGTTGCTGCCATCTCCGTCGACCTCGCCCGCCATCATCGAAAGGTGCCATCTCCGTTGCTGGTAGAACCCATC
Source organism: Diospyros kaki (assembly GCA_036245055.1). Lineage (NCBI taxonomy): Eukaryota > Viridiplantae > Streptophyta > Magnoliopsida > Ericales > Ebenaceae > Diospyros > Diospyros kaki. The sequence continues at coordinate 26,579,875 of BSEG01000002.1, forward strand.
CCTTTTCTCTCTCTCCTCTCTTCTCTGACTTCTCTCCAAAACCAAAACACCCAAAATCGGAAAAGCGAAAGCACAACACCGCCTCTGCCATCGCTGTCAACCGCATCCGCCACTGCCACCGCGACCACCGCCATCGACCGTGCCCGCCACCGGTCGTGCGAGCCGCAGTCGACCACCCACCATCGCTCCCCTTGCATCGCATCCAACATCACCGTCTCCTCTCTGTTTGACTGCCAAACGGCCAACCATCAGGCTCGCCATCACCCACCGCCGTCGCCCGACAACCCCAGCCGTCGCCTATCGCCGTCGCCCGACCACCCCAGCCACCGCTGTCGTTCGAATCGTGGCTCCCTTCACCGATCTTCATCTTCCTTCTGCGCCTCATCTTCTCTGTTTTATATTTTATGTATTTATTTTTCATTTTAATATCAAATTTATTTTGATGCCTAATTTTCATTTTACTTCCTTCTTTAAATACTAAATTTGATTTTTTATTTCTTTTTTTAGATTTATAGTTTATTAATAACTGTTATAATTTACTTTAAATGAAATTTTTTAAATAAAATATCACAAAATAGCATTTTACAAAATTTTAAAATAAACACGTTTTCTAGTTTTCTGTTTTAAGAAATAATTTTTCAGAATGACAAAAAGAACGCGTTTTCAAAAATTTCAAAATAGACATTCAAAACACAAAACTCAAAATGAATTCAAAATTCAAAACTAAAACACAAAGAGAACACCACCTTAAGTTTTGTTGAACTCAATTTTGATTTATTTACAAATTAAATTTTAAAATTAGAATTAAGTTCAATTCATTTATTTCAACAAAAAAAACTCAAACAAATTTTTATTAAGTTGAATAGCTCGACTCATTTAACCTTTTGTTGAGTCAAATGGCTCGACTCATTAAACTTACGGTCTAGTAATGTAAAGAGTAAGTGAAAGATGGTAAATCTTAAGAAATAAGGATGCCATAACAAGAAATTAGGAGTACGAAAGATTTAGGAATATATATATATATATATTAATTAAAATATAATAATTGAAGGGAAGTAGTGGGGGTGGAATTTTGGCTGTTATTATTATATTTGGTTCCAACTTGAACTTGCAGTCAGTCACTGGCTGGCCTGCCTTTGTTTTCTTAAGCTGCTCTGCTTCTGTGGGCTGCGATGTCGTTGTTGATGATGATGATGATGATGATGTTGTTCCCTTTTCTTTTCTCATTCATTGCTTTTAATGATGTATGCATAGAGGAGCTAATAAGGAGTTGTCCAATCAACTTTAAGAAATAATAAAGTTTCAACTTTGACTTGTCTACATAAAATACTGGTAATTTGATAAATCCTTCTCATGCGTGCATTCATCAATCAAACCCATTTCAATTTAAAAACTTTTTTTTTTTTTTTAATATAATATTTTCTCGAGAAAATTAGAAAGAAAAATGAAATTGTTTTCCCGAGAAAAGAAAGAGGAAAACAAGGTAAGAAGAGAGAGAGAGAGAGACAAAGGGACAAGAAAGAGGTGGCAGGGGCGGGTAGGGTGGGGGTGTTAGCCGTACGGTTGGAGAAAGCTAATGGCAGTGAGGCGCACAAAGCCGACAGCTTCGGCCCCACCCGCCACCAACCGACCCCATCTTCATCTTCATCCCTGTCTTCCCTAGAATTAACATTCCTCTCCTCTTTGCTTTCCAAATTCCAATTACCCATCCAAAACAAATTCCTCCCCCCCTCCCTCTCCTCCCCTCCTCGTTAAAATTTGTTGCTCCAATCGTTCCAACCCGCCATACTGATTTCTCCGATTAGAAGCTGTGATGAAAGGTAATCTGGGTAGTTCTGGCGGCGGCGGCGGCGGAGCTTCGTCCACGTCGACGGTGTCCCGGGAGGACAACCTCTTCGTTTTGACTTCCGATGAAACCTCACCGTACCAATTCCAGCCGCCTGAATCGTCTGATCTTGAGTTGGGTCTTGGCTTGAGCCTCGGCGTCGGCGGTCAGTATGATGGGAATAGGGTCGTCGCGGCTAAGCACTTCCCTTTTATGGATTCGAAGTCGTCTTCCTCTTCTTCTTCTGCTTCTTCATCTGCTTCTTCTTCATTGACCAAAGCTAATTGCTCCGCCGGCATCAAGAGAACCGCTGATTCCTTTTCGCCACCGCTGCCCGCTAATCGTGGCGGTGTCAGGTAATTCCAAACTCTCTCTCTCTCTCTCTCTCTCCTTTCTTTCTTCCTGTTCATTTGATTCTTCATAGGTGTTTGCTTTCTACCTTCTTTATGCCCAATTCCTCGTATGTTGTTCGTTAACTGTTTATCCTCATATTAATGGGTACATATGTTTTATGTATATTTGTCAGATGTGTTTGTAAGACTTGGATTCTTCTATTTCCATCTTCTGGTCTTTCTTTTACTGTTTCTAATTTCTGTTTGAACATGCCTTTTCTCACATTTTCTTACGTTTCGATTAAATGTCCGCTATGTTTTGAGGAACCTGATTGCTGCATCAAATGCGACTCATCTTTCCTTTTCTGGGTTATTTTCTTTATTCTCCGTTTATATGTAATTTTATACTGTATGTGTTGGGATGTTGTGTCTACTTAATAAATAAAACCATAAATAATTCATCCCTAGGTTTAAAGGATTCAATAATAATAAATTTCCTAAAAAATTATTGGTAATTTTTGTTGTTTCAATTAATTGGGATAGGATGCGAGGACTGTCAGATTAATGGGAAAAAAACATGCTTTGAGGACAGTATACTAATTGCAGAACAAACCGAAAAGGAAGCTTTTAAGTGAAGAGCCATTTGATTGAGGTTTACATTTCAGCTTATCTAGCTGAGCGCATTCCACTCCTATTCAAACCTGCTATGGTCTCTGTGGTAGGACGGCACTGATTTTCTGCAGAAATTAACCTTTTCATACGAAGAAAGAGTGCCAGAGTCTGTGCCACTGCAACATTTCAGCAGTTGTGTTTGACATTCTGAGATGTCACTGGTTTGCAGCTAGAATTCCCTCATCAACCACATAAAGCAATGTGGAAATGCTGGAAGTGCAGATGGAATGAGCACATTTGACCATTTTGAAGTCTCTCACCCCGTCAATCAATGATAATGGCATAGAATCAACCGTTCATTGGTGCTTAACTATATATATATATATATATATATTGTCAAGTTTCTTTTGTTCTTGTGAATATGCTTCTTCAGGAATACTTACAAGCATATGTCATTGCAATAATCAACATTCAATTGGGGCAGGGGTGGTAGTTCTGGGTTTAAAGTCAACATTAATTAATGGTCCAATTTCCTGACACTGCAAGAAACAAATAAGCTGTGTCAGCCATGTGGGAGATCCGTTTGGATCCCATTGCTTGCATGTTTTACAACATGGCATGAAATTTCGGCTAGAGACAATAATCATGCATTGAACACTCTTCTGATGCTTGCTTTAACTCGAAATCAGCGATCCTCAGGCCATTGGATATTAAAAGTGTCAAAGCAGCGCTTGGTTAACAGTGTCATATTTCACATGTGTTTTATGAGTGAATAAGCTACAACTTTACATTGATTCTTGCATATATAATATTTTCCTTCTATCCTTTTGCACATTCAGTAATTCAGGTGAATTATTGCTGTTTGCTGTGAGCATATTCTGTTCAGGCTAATGAACTGGACCTATTTGAATTGAGATCATTTTTCTCATATCTTTTGTGGTATTTTACCCTTGTCATTTTATTCTTGAAGGAATCAATATGTGGGATGGCCTCCTGTCAGAGCTTATAGAATGAACAGCTTGGCCAACCAAGCAAAATTACCTTCCAGTGAAGAATTTCAGTCTGCAGTTGAGAAAACTAACAAAAAGAATGTTGTGGTAGATGTTACTAACAGTAGCATCCATAAGAACAAACAAGATGTTGAAGAGAAAGGACAGCTGCAGACTTCACTTTTTGTGAAGGTGAACATGGACGGAAATGGAATTGGAAGAAAGGTGGATCTGAATGCTCATTGCTCATATGAAACCCTAACACAAGCACTGGAGAACATGTTCTGTAGACCTACCACAACTGCTGGTGCGAGAAATGAGCTTTATTTATTTATTTATTATTTTGATATTTTGATTTAATCTAAATCCCCACCCTACAAGCTGTTAGATGTTGATTTATGGTCTCAAAGGCTTCTTAACTCTTGAGTTATTTTGCATGAGGACTAGTTTGTTAGATATTGCTGTTTTCATGTTTCTAATCTGATCATGAAGTGACTTGAAGTCGCTACTACCTTCATTAATTATGGAGCTGATATTTTTATTCTTCAAACTTCAGTGGTTAAATCATCATACAATGATAAGAGAACTGCTTGTTTTACTTGCCTTGGCGTATGAGCAAAGACTTTTTAAGTTTTAAAACTAAGTCAAATGTTTAAAATTTCGGCATCCTTTTTAGCTGGCATAGAATTTCACACCTTTGAAATATTGTTTGGGAGTTAAATGTTGATTCGTATTTTGGGATAGCATGATAATGCTGGTGTTCAGCTTGTCTTCTCGTAGAATTTCATGTGTCATGACTAATAGTTGTAATTTCTTCATGATAGGACCAAGTATGGACGAGCATGATGTAAATGCAGAGCAGATAGTTTCACACTCCAAGTTATTGGATGGATCATCAGAGTTTGTGCTAACATATGAAGACAAAGAAGGAGACTGGATGCTAGTTGGTGATGTTCCATGGGGGTATGTATCTTCTGCTCATTGACAACATATGAACATAATGCTGGATAATAAATCTGACTTGTATTTGTTGAGCACAATAGATGTGACCCATAAAAAAGGGGGGTCCTAAGTGCACAAAACTCCCTGCTTTGCAAGAGTAGAGGGGTGCTTGTATTTCTACGCAACCTTCCCCTTACTTTTTTGCAAAGAGGCTGTTTCTACAACTTGAATCTGTGGCCTTTTGGTCACAAAGGAACAACTTTATTGTTGCTACCAAGGTTCATGCTCAATGAACGAGACCCTTACGTTCTAATTTTTAGCAAAATCTAGAGGCTACCTGTCTGCAATTGCCACTTGATAAAATATACAAATCAAAAGCCTCAATATCAAATGTGCATATTAAAGTAGGTCTACCAGACACCTTGCCAGATTTCATTATGGGTTATGTGTCTTTTGAACTTCTTTAAGGATCCGTGTAGTTGAGGATTTGTAGGAAGATGTTCAATCATCTATAATCATTGTCATCTTTTCTAGGTTTCCAGAGTCCATTACGTGTTTAATTGTGGTGATATTGGTGAAGGTAGTCAAGTAAATGGCTTTTGCCACTAAGGTTCAAGTCTCAGTAATCCCATCCTGAGCATAAATTTGAAGCAACAATTTTAAACTTCAGCTGTTGATTTAGTGGGCAACATCAATAGATTGTCTCTTCTTGGATCACTTATTTAAATAAAGCAGTTTATGTTCTCAAAGTAGCGATCATCCAATAAAATCTTAGGATATTTCTTTTTCAAGTTTGTTTAAAATTCTTGTTACTTTTTATTCTATTACATGGTAGGGAGCCTGTCTGTTCTGTCTTCAGTTCATGTAATCCTATTTGCAGTAGCTTTTCAAGCAAAAGGTTCTAACTGATTCCCTCATAGTAAGAGGCATGTCAATATGAGTTATTCACCTGAAATATTTGCCCTTTCGGCAAAAATCTCAACAGAGAAAAATCTGATAATGGTGTCTCTAGTATGAGGGAATTGAAACTTAGCCACAATGACAAGCTGAGAATGTGATGAACTATTAGTGATTGCATCAAGTACTTGAAACAACATAGAAAGGTCTTAAACTTTGAAAGCATTTGTGCTCTTTACTACCAGTTTTAAGTTTCTCTCTTTTCTTTTCTGGTTGAATTTTTGTTCAGGATGTTTCTTAGCTCTGTGAAGAGGCTAAGGATCATGAGGACATCAGAGGCTAAAGGATTCGGTATGTTGACACTTAACAAACAATGTCATTCTACAAAGTTGCTGCAATATATCTCTAACTTCATCAAATTCATCATTTCTATTTTGCAGAACCAAGATTTCAAGAAAGAAATGGGAGACAAAGTGAGGGCACCTAGATTATATTTTCCACCTTATTTTCAGGATGATGAAAAAGACGTGGCATTTGAAGAGTGAAATACAGGAGAAGAAAAGAGACTGCATTTTGTTGGAGTAATAACTAGTCCTCTTTGGTTTATTTCTGTTTGGAGATTGACATGGTCTTTCACATATTATACCTTGTTCACTGGTCCGTTGGGAGAGGTTTTTGTCTAAATGATAACAGCATCTTGCTTATCTATGATACATACAAATGCATAGTTTGAGACTATTTCAATATAGTTTTGTTTTTGGTGTACCCCGAAATGGATTATTTAATCCTTGTTGATGGGTGATGAAAAGAAAGATCACATGCGTTACAAGAGTTTGTACTCTATGATTCATGGAGATTATTTTTCTATTTTGGGGTGTGTATTCTGGGGTATGGGGTGGGTTCACGATCCCCATTCCCTGTTGGTGGCGGGGATGGGGTTTAGGACTTATAACTCTGCCAGGGCAGGACAGGATATTCGGTATTAGGGTCAGGGATGGGGTAAGCAAAACCCTGCCCTGTCCTTCCACGTAGCTATTCCTAGCAGTAGATGAGAACTTATTCGAGTTGACATATCATTTCTCAGTTGGCAATGCAAGCATGAGATGCAGAGAAATGTAGGGTTAGAGTTTCAAATAGTAAAGAACGAAAAGAAAGCACAGAGAAGAAACAAAAGGAGGGGTGGAGGTGCCAGTGTGTATATCGGCCACCGGAAAATTAGCCATTGTTATTCTACATTTGACTACACTTCAAAATTATGGACATTCTTATGCTCATCAAATTCTAGACACCACCAACTTGCACAAGTGATTACAAAATTTCTAGAGAAACTTGTACATACAGAGACGAATTGAACAAATGATATTGACTTGATTTTGTCCTTACAGTAGGCCGTTTACAGGCGAAGTGCTAAAGACTGGCATTTCCTTTTCAGTGGCATTTCCTCCATTGAGATTGGTACTGCTCTTTCTCCTAGGTTTTGCCCCTTGTAGCATTGTTATAACATCCCTCATCGATGGCCTCTCCTTGGGGAGCTTGTTTGTACAAAGAAGAGCTACTTGAAGGACTAATAGCATCTCTTCTTTGACATATTTGCAGTTGCCTACATTAGGATCCAGTGCCTCTTCCAAAGATCTGTTCTCTCTAATCTTCCTCCTAATCCATTCAACTACATCAAAAGCTTCTCCAAACTCGGGATCTAATGGACGCTTTCCTGTGAGAAGTTCCATTAGAACAACTCCATAGCTATATATATCGCTCTTCTCATCGACTTTCAACGTGTATCCATATTCTGCCAAGGATTCAATGCATGACTGTTAGCTGCAAATCATGTACCAGAAGAAATTTTTTGAAATGAACTCTGTGATTTCAGTTGTTCATACAGCCCAAGCTCAAAAGTTAGCTACTACAATCTGTTGTGAAAAGAGGCAAAAAAATGTCAAAACTGATCAGAACAATTAACATACCAGGGGCTATGTATCCATAGGACCCAGCAACCATAGACACAGTCTCGTTCTTCTTGACCATCATCTTTGCCAATCCAAAATCAGCAATCCTTGCCTCTAGATTTGCATCGAGAAGTATGTTATTTGACTTGATATCCCGGTGGATGACAGGAGGATGGCAGTCATGGTGGAGATAAGCAAGCCCGTGGGCTACTCCAACTGCTACGTTATATCGAGAAACCCAGTCTATAAGCAACCTCCCTCGTTTGCCATGTAAAGCTTCTCCAAGGCTGCCAGTCTGCATATACTCGTAAACTATCATCGCATCATTATCATTGTGAAGAAATCCCAGTAGCCTCACTATATTTCGATGCCTTAGCCTCCCTAGGAGATTCACCTCCCCTATAAGATCCTCGCTGCTTCCCACTTCGATATCGTTCCCCCTTCTCCACAACTTTTTAACTGCAACAACTGTATTCAACCGTTGCATTTCAGCCTTGTAGACCACCCCAGTCGCCCCCATGCCTATTATATTTGATTCCTTGATGCAAGCTAGGATGTCACTACTTGCAAAGCCAAATCTCTGGAATGCCATTAGTCTCCAAGGCCATTCTCCGTTGCCCATCTCAAATCTATGCTCAAAGCAACTCCCATCAGAATACCGCCTCTTGTATAACGATCGCACACCAAAAACTGCGGTCGCAACTGCTAGAAGGGACAAAATCCCGATGATCCATCCTGCAACGAGGTGCTTTTCATGTAAACTCCTTTGCGTGGATTTGTAGGCCAGATTTTGGGAACATGGAGGTAGCACTCCACCACAGAGACCCTCGTTGCCAAAAAGATCATTTGGGTTTATCGTCCTGAGCATGCCATTGGCAGGGACAGGACCCTCCAGCTTGTTGTAGGAAACATTGAGCATCTCCAGGGCTGGTGACTTCCCAAAATTTTCCGGTATCCTACCACTGAGAGAATTGTTGGATAAATCCAGAATGGCTAATGTAGGCATCATGGCCACAGCTGTTGGGATTGGCCCAGTTAACTGATTGTTACAAAGATTCAAGGTTACCAATCTTCCACATGAAGCTATACTGGTGGGAATGCTTCCTCTGAAATGATTAGATGAGAGATCTAGTACTGACAGTGAAGGGCAGTCCTGAAACTGTTCCGGGATTTCTCCTATCAGATCATTATCGGAAGCTAGAAAGTTTTGCAGATGGGGAATGGACAGAATGGAGGAAGGAAGAGAAGATTGGAGGCGATTTCGGGAGAAATCGATGAATGAGAGTGCGGAAGATTCAGCAATGTCACTTGGGATTTGCCCAGTGAGGCTATTATTTGCCAGTTCCAGCCTCTGAAGCTTCCCAAGCTTGCCAAACCCAGTTGGGATCTTACCAGAAAGAAGATTGTTTTGCATTCTAATACGAACTAGGGAAGAACATGCTGACAATTCAACAGGAATTGGACCAGAGAAACCATTGTTGAAAAGGATTAGCTTAGTGAGGTTACCTCCACTGCACAAGCAGGCCGGTATTTGACCGGAAAACGAGTTGGAAGAGATGTCCAACCACTGCAGCGGTGAATTAAGGCCAAGATCATCTGGCAAAGGGCCTGACAAGGAGTTGTTCCATAGCTCAAGCACCTCTAACTGAGCCAACCGCCCGAGCCGAGACGGAACCGAACCTGACAAGTGGTTACACATCAGATTCAGGAGCTGCAGATTTTTCAGCTTAGCTATCACCGATGGGATTTCTCCTGACAGCATATTGTCAGAGAGATCCAATACCTTTAACCAAGTAATGTTGCCAATTGCCGGTGGAATCTTCCCTTCAAAGTTGTTTCGGTACAGGAGGAGTGTATTTAGTTGCTTCAGCCTCCCCAATTCGGCCGGAATGGAGCCACCGAGATTGCCAACGGCCAAGTCAAGATACCGGAGATTGGTGAGATTTCCAAACTCTGCCGGGATCTCGCCTTCGAATGCATTGTAGCCGATAATCATGGATTCCAGTGATGAAATCTGGCCTAGCTCGGGTGGCAATTTGCCCGTAAGATTATTTCCGGAAAGGCCAAGAAACTTCAGCTTCTCTAAATTTTTCAACGATTTGGGTATTGATCCTTGGAAGAAATTCCCTCTGAGATCCAAGCTCTCGAGCAGCACTGCGTCTCCAAGATCATCGGGAATGTGGCCGGAGAAGTTGTTGCCCGAAGCATTCAGCGTGACCAATCCGGCGGCCTTTCCAATCCCCGCCGGGAAGCCGTCGACGAAGAGGTTTTGGCTTACATCAATAGCCTTCAATGCACTGGCATTGAACAAAGACTTGGGCAACGAGGAGGAGAAGCCATTGCAGCACAAGTTGAGAGAAGCGAGGCTCTTCAGCAGTTGGATGTCGTCCGATATGGCGCCGGTGAGATTCATCCGGGAGAGATCTAGCTTGTCGACGGATCCATTAGAGTTGCACCACACTCCAGCCCAATTACAGTGGACTGAAGCGTTACTAATTACCCTATTGTTCGGCAGCTTCCAGTCTTGAAGATGATCCAGAGGATCAACAAGCCTTGCTTTTATGGCCAGCAAAAGCATCGCTTCGTCGGCCAAGACAGCTTTCTCAGCCGCCTTAGCGTAGCCCAAAAGCAAAAGGTGGCTACCAATGCAACAGTAGAAGAAGAAGAAGTAGAAGTGTGATTGGAGCTTCATACTGTTGCTGATCCTGTTCGTTAATATATCTCTGTTAACTTCTTGTTGCTTTTTCCACCATTTTAGAGAATGGGCCGGGGAAGATGGTGGAAGAAGACGGCAGTTGGGTTGGGGTGGGGTGACTGGGGGAGATGAGATGAGATGAGGAGAGTGAATTTGAGTGTTAAAAAATGAGAGTTAATGGAGAGAAGATTGGCTGAATATTACTAAAATATATAGTAAAGGACTAGACTACAAGAATTAATGTGTTGTTATGCTGATGATGATGATGATGATGTGCTGTGCTTCTCCAGTTATAATAATTACTACTATATTTATTCTATTTGAATGTCAACTTCAAGTGGGCAAATGGGATTATTAGCTAATAATAATTGTGTTTCTTCTTCCTACTAGTAGAGATTATTATTAATTAGCTGCTGAGTTATCAAATTTATCTATTAACGTTCCCAAGTAAATCATTTTTGGGGTGGGGTAGCTGTAGCTCCCTTCTTTTTTATCATTAATTAAAATGGTAATACATTCCAATTAAACTCTTTCGATTTCGATTTCGATTGTAGTGCACACAGAATGTAATATTCGTACTTAAAAAAATAAAAAAAAAATAGAGATGAAATCTAAGTAATTAAGACGACTTCTTGGCAAGTAAGTATGATTAGAGAGAGAGAGAGAGAGAGAGAGAGAGAGATTAGGAAGCTGTTTGGATCTTTGTTAAGAGAATCTTAATAATGGGCATGTGGGCTTACGTGCGTCCACATGACCCACACCCACTACCACCACCTGCCACGTGTTCCCCCACGTGCTCACTAAGCCTCCACACCCCACCACCCCCAACATTTATTTATTTCTCAAATTATAAATTCCTGAAATTATTTTCAATAATAATTATATAGTAGTTTGGGCTTATTACGGACCACAAGCGCAACCTCATTAATTTAGGCTCTTCCATAGACCGGCCCATCTATCTATTTGGGTCCATCCATCACAAGTTTATAAGAGGACTAATAATACACACACACACATATATGTATATATAAACTCAATTATTAATAAATAAACTCAATTATTAATGTCAAAGTCTCCATCTTTATCCGACAATAGAGGGGATGACGTTCAACTCAGAAGACAAGATCCTCAGATCTTTCAATGGCGTCAGCCTTCAAACACCCAACAATATTATATGAAGAAGAAAACAGCAGTTGCGTCCAGCTGCTACAGTTCCATGGCAAGCTAGCTAGCTAGCTAGTTACGTGGATTGGATCTCCATGTCACTGCGATGGGGCTTCGGACCCTGTAAAACCTGTTCTGAGAATGCTTCCACGTCAACTGCCCCTCGGCCATGCTCAAATTCTCCATTCCCCTGCTCTTCTTCGATACAAACCACACTCTGTAGCTCAAGCTCTGGTTCACCCGTTTAAACACCAGTCGCCGAGGCGTAACCCTCACTTCCACTCCTTCAGGCGCCGCCACTTCCACTGAGTAAATGGAATTCGGGCTCCCCACGTTCGTCAGCCGCCGTTCCACCATCCTTTCGGCCACCCCCCGCCGGAAAGTCACCGAGATGGAGGGGTAGTTCAGGCTGAATCGCGTAATTTGCTGGCAGCTCGTGTTGCGGTGAGTAATGGCGAAGATTTCAGCCCTCGTGTACCCCATCGTGCAGAGATAGGCGACGTATTCCTCCGGCCGGATATCGTACGCCAGTCCCGGGTTCATGGCGCTCTCCGGCTTCACATGCCCAGCTCCCATGGCGAAGACTCCCGCCGGCTTGTCCCCGTCCATGATCGGCTTCCCTAAATGGCCGGTGAAGTCCGCCGTCGTAATGATGGCCGACTTGATCATCGCCGGAGTCCACGTCCGATAAGCCGAGTGGAGCAGGGCGGCGATGCCGCTGACGTGGGGACAAGCCATGGAGGTGCCGGACAGGACGGTGAAGTTCACTCTTCTGGAATCTTCTGGAAGCCCCGTGGGGCCCAGGTTTTGCGGCCACGCCGCAATAATGTTGACCCCAGGAGCAATTACGTCCGGTTTGATGATCGAAGGGTTTATAAAACTCGGCCCTCTTGATGAAAACTGGGCCACGGCCGGAGCTCTGGATCGTCCGATCACAGTTCCTCCGAATATGATTCTGGCTCTGGGTCTGGTTGTTGAGTTCATGTAGCCCTTAAGCTCGACGGATTCGTCGAAGCCGATCAACGTCGCCGGCAGGACATGGGCGTCGACCGAGTCTTCCTCCAAGTTCAACGCCGTATTCGCCAGAACCATGGCGGCTCCGCCGGCTTCCTTCACAGCCTGGCCTTTCTCCGCCCTGCTGTTGATGCCTCGATCACAGACCACCATTTTTCCTCGAACCTTCTCCTTTGGAAGCGACCCTCTTAGACAGAATTCACTTGCACTCTCCCCACCGGTGACATAAACCAGCTCGAGCTCTCTCTGAGCGGCCGGCACCTGCTTTCCAGGGTACAGCGACTCCCCGTACAGCAATTTTCCGTTGTCCAACCGGACTACGGCGGGGAATCTCCGGTCAAGCGTGCTGGCGCCGACCGTGGCGATCCAGGGAGCGTCGTTGGAAACTGAATTCTGTATCGGGCCGTTGTTACCGGCTGAACATATCACTGATATTCCCTTCTCCACTGCTCGGAAGCTCCCTATGGCAATGTTGTCTTCGTAGAGGGGGACCGGGAAGCCGCCCAGCGAGAGGGAAAGCACGTCCACGCCGTCTCTAATGGCTGCGTCCATGGCGGCCAATATATCGGAGCTGTAGCAGCCGTTGATCCAGCAGACTTTGTAGATGGCGATGCGGGCGCCGGGAGCCATGCCTCGGGCCACCCCAGCTCCGCTGCCGAGCACGCTGGCCATCGGCACGGCGGCACCGGCGGCGGTGGACGAGGTATGAGTTCCATGGCCCTGAGAATCCCGCGGCGATGCATACTCCGCGACAGCGTTGTGGGCCGATGATAAAGCGGCTAGATTGTGGCCTTTGGTGAAGAACCTGGCGCCAATGAGCTTCCGGTTACAGTTTGAAGAGTTGAAATTTTGCCCTTGTTGGCAAATCCCTCTCCACTTTCTGGGCACCGGCGGCATGCCCCGGTCGTCGAAGCTGGGGCTCTCCGGCCAAACTCCGGTGTCAAGCACTCCAATTATGGAGCCCCGCCCGAAACCGGACTTGTACCAGCCGCCTTGCCTGGTGGGGTTGAGGCCCAAGAACTTGTATGAATAAGTAGTGTGAAGCTGGAGCTTGTTGTCGGGCCTGATCGCAATAACATCGCGATGTTTTTGCATCGAGCGAAGCTCGTCTTGGGACAGAAGAGCCGCGAAGCCTTCAATGGCGGAGTGGAAAGAGTAAAGAAGGCGAGAAGAAGGATCAGATTGCGGGGAAACTAGGAATTGTTGGAGGAGGGAGAGATGCCATTGAAGCTTGGAAGAGTAGAAAGGGGTGGCCATTCCAAGTGGGTGGAGCTGAACTATGTAGGTTTGAAGGTTCTGAGCCTGGAGGCGGCCGGAAAGAAGAAAAAGAGTGGAGAAGAAGAAGAAACAGCGGTGGTGCTGGGTTTTGGCCGCCATGGAAGTAAGCTGTGGTGGTTTGGTTTGCAATTGCATGCATGGATTTGTGGGTGGGGTGGGGGGGTATTTGAAGGTGGCGATCGTGGAGAATTCAGAATTCAAATTGCACAAGAGCTCGTGAGATTAAGGGGCTCTTCTTCACGAGGATCCTTAATTGCCTCTCTCCCTTCCTCTATCCGTCTATATATCTATCTATATCTATGAATTATGATCGATGCGCGCGCGGCCTAAGCTTTCACTTCACGGGAAGTTATGGCTCAGAATTTAAGGATAGGATACACAGTCGTCTGAAGAAATCTGTATTGTAAAAGTAGCCGTTAATTCAATGAATGTCCCTTTGCTCTTCCTTACGCTGCTTTGGTGCGTGTTCCTTCCTAGCTCTTCTTCTTCTTCTCCTCTGCCCCCGCCTTCGTCTCATTTAATTTCATTACGTGGAATTATTGACAATATAAACTTTTATTTTTTCTAGTTTCTATTAATTAATATAACATAAATAATAATCTGTCAAAATGAGCATGGAATAGATTATTTAGTAGCCATCACTGTCACATTATTTTTTAGATGATTTTCGTGCCAATGATTGTTCGATGAATTTTCATGAATTATATACTTAATTAGTTCATCTGTTCTCCTGTGGACTATCTTGTTTCATTTTCTCTTTTGGGTTGGAAGGGTTATTTTGTACTGTAGAGAGAATCCTTTGTTAAATTGATATTCTAGTCTCTTCACAAAGGACTGATCCATTGCGAATACTAATTTCTCAAAAAGGGAAAAAAAATTAAAAAGAAAGAAGAGAGCCCATAAAATTTAGAGCCAATTTCCCCTTGCTAAGCCAAAATTTTAGCAAGGGGACGGAAGAAGTTGCTCCAACATAGCTCATCATCCTCAAATTCGCTCGCTATCCAAATAGCGAAGGTCAAATCTCTTACCTTTTTTGACTATCTTGTTATCCATCGCAACCCTCGCCATCCCTTCCCACAACGGTCACCACTGAGGCCATCGCCATCGTCGTCATCACTGTAGTTGCCACCGTCACCGTTGAAGTACAAAACTCCATCAAAGAATATGAAGAGGACCAAGCACATAGTAGCCAATTTGCCGTTGACTTCGAAGACGACTATTGAAGGCAGTCGGATATGACAAAAAAGAATAGGTCCATGGCCAAAGAAGACCAAGAGTTGTAGCAAAGGAGGAGAAGAACATAAACAGTGAAGATGGTCGATGGCGGTGAAGATGGTCAGTCACGGCTAACCACATTGACAACAACTTCCTCCTCTTTAAGGTATTGTTTTGTATTTTTGTAATTTTTTTTTTCTGATTTCAGTTGGTAGTTGTTGGTTTTTTCTAGTCGGTCAAGGAGGAGATTGTTCTTGTTTTGTTCCAATTTCTACAATTTATTTTTTTCCTTTTTTTGTAGTTTTTCATCACTTGCTTGATATGTCTTTGCTAAACCTGATTTGTGTTTGTTTGATCTATCTTTGTTGCTTTTTGTGTTTTTTGCTCTTTGAGTTTGTGTTTTTTTGTCTTTGTTGTTCTTTGTGTTTTTCAACATATTTGGGCTATTGTTTTTGTGTTTAATTTGAATTGAATTCAAGTATTGATTTAGCATATTTGGGCTATTGATGTACTGTTTTTGTGTTTAATTTGAATTGGATTTGAGTACTGATTTATCACATTTGGATTATTGGTGTATTGATTTTGTGTTTAATTTGAATTGGATTTGAATATTGATTTAACTAAATTTGTTCTTATTTTTTTGTGTGATTTTGGTTCTTATAATTAATAAGAGTGTTGATTCAATCTCCCTCTCTAGTTTTTGTTTTTTTTTTGTGTTGTGATTTTTTACACAAATTGACCAATTATCTTTTGTTTGCTATAGAGGGGGATAATAATGAATATTACTACACAAATTTGCACAACGATGACTTGAATATTCAAGACAAGTATGCAAATGTGACGACCACTCTATTCATCCCAAGCTAGCACTCAAAGAAACAAATGTATTGAGAAAGGGTTAATGCCTATTCCCATAAATATTAAGAGTTTGAATTTGATTGAATTCCCAATTCGTTGATGCATCATTAGTCTACAATCCAACTTGTAGTATGCAAATTTTAAGGATACTATAATCAAATAGATGACACAAATCAAAGTGAAACAATATAACAAGATAAGGTAAATTCACTCATTGTCCTTTTGTTGCTAACTATTAATATCATGTTGATAGTCATTATTATTAACATTTTTTTTTAACTTATTAGATTTTTCAAGCAGTAAAGATGTACAAGAGACTACAAAACTCTGCCTTCATATTTCCACATTGTTGGCATGAGTCATGGCATGCACCGAAATTTTGCTCTACTTCCTTGAAGAAAAAATTCAAAATTTCTCAAAATACAAGTCTAGCAATATCATCACCATCTACTCCGATTTGGTAAACTTGTCTAATATTGATGTCCAAAGCAATGAACCTTCATTGGAATGACCAATGGCAAGAGATGCTACAAAAGAATGCGAAGGAAAAGATAAATCCAAGGTATATAAAAGCTTCAGCTAAGGAAATAAAAAACATGTTAAGGGAAATTGATAGAATTGATTAGCAATAACACCACAACCCAAGAAGGGGTGTGAATTAGTTGTTTAAAAAATTTGAAAACTTTGTGGAGATTTTGAAAGAGGAATATGAAAGTAAATAAGCACAATCAAAATAAAATGTAAGAGGGACACAAGTGATTTATAATGGTTCGGCTAAATCTAGCTTAATCTACTTCCTTAGCTTTTTATTAAGGATTTCAAAACATCCATTAAATGCTCATACTTGATCACAAGTAGGCCATCTACTCCCTAAGACTAGGAAATGCAACCTCCTACTATCAAAGTAGGCCCTCTAGTAACCTTGCTAGGAAAATACAAGAGATTTACACTAGAAGAAAGTTTAAAAGATAAATCTTTTAGTTATAAGATCTCTCAAAAATTAAATGCAACGCTTGAAATCAAATGACACAAATTGAATACAAAACATTTGAGAGAAAATGAATAGAACAATTTAGCACTTGAAAGATTTGAACACTTGAATGCTTGTAATAAATTTTCTAAGAGCTTTAAATGATCTATTAGCCCTCAATTTATAGTGCTTGACAAGTGCTTCCAAAAATATGGTCATTGATGGTAGTTGGGAGCAATTAATGAGTTTTTAGAACTAGTCGTTGGAGAAGTTTGCAAGAAAAACAGTTGACAGATTCTAAGAATCAATCGACAAGTTAATTCAAAAAATTGAAAATCGGTTGATATCAGGAGTAAAAACAGTCGACATGTTGAACAATGGTCGACCGATTTATATGTAGTGGTTGTCGACCGTTCATGAATGAGAAACTCAATTATATAGCTTTGGAGATATTTGAGTACACAGATGCTCAAATTATATAGTTTTGGAGATACTCGATTTTTCAAAAAAACTCACTCGAGTAATAAAAGATCCTTACTCGATTTCAAAAATACCTTACTCGATTTAGGTTTAAGATAACAAAAATTTGGGTAACATACTCGAGTATGAATCTATGATAGTCGATTGGAATAATTCATATCCTCAATTGTTTTTGAAAGTATGCTAAGTAATATTCGATTGAGTTTTATCAAAAAGTTTTTTCATACTTGATCGATTTTCATAAAAGTTTGCTCACGACCTTTATAACATACTTGACTAATACAAAAGTATGCTCGACTATTTTGAAAATATATCTGAGTATGAAATTATCAAACTTAAGAGAAAATCAAAATGTTTTGAAAATTATCAATAAACCAAATTTACTAAAAAAATATTTGATCATCAAAAAATATTTTCTCAATAAATCAAAACATAAAATTTTCAACAATCTCTTCTTTTTTTATTTATGAGCCTATTTGATGATGATAAAATATTTTAAATTAATTAACTTAGGAAAAAAACACACACAGAGATATTACAGAAATATAAGGAAGCTCCTGAAATATTGACCTACTAAGAAGCTTCCCCTGAAATTAATATACCATTTTCTCTCTCTTTTTGTCAGAAATCAAAGAATGACTCACAAGGGTTAAAAAAATACAATACAGAACTCCCTCTAACTTATAGGATAGACAATCACTAATAGAAAGTCATGAAGTAATCACAAGGCATAAGCAAAAAAACATATTCAGAATATGATGCAATATAGTTCATCAATCATAACAAAGTATCAAAACAAAAAATGTCCAAATTCAATGCATAATTATCCAAATAAAATCATCCAAACATTATTTAAACTTCTAAATATAATAAAAAAATCATCCAAGCATACATCACAAGTAAGCATCCATCATAATTACAAGATCCAAAAATATTGTTTTCACAGCACTCAAGTTCACTCAACCACACATAAACTTCAATCTTAAGCTTTCTCTTCCTTATTCTCTATCTTGGTTGACCTTTGAGTAGTAGTTTTGAAGCACCTTGTTGAAGTCATTGCCTTACACACGTGGACCTTATGGGTTTTGTCATTCGATAAGACTTCTTAGTCGTTTCTCATAGACAACATCAAATTGTTATTACCTAATTACAACAATTAAATTTACTTATCTTGGAGAACAACTTAGGCAAAGTCACAAGGTCCGAGCACCACAAAAAGGGATCAATTGGTACCGAGCTCGATCCATTGTCCAAAAGAGCCAAGAGGACGCTGGGAGTCTTCGAGTGGTTATTGGGAGTCTCCAGGGGCTTTGCTCCCCAGAGAGTCTTCGGATGAATGGTCTTTCGCAAGGTCTCTGGATGGGTTTGCAACATAGAGACAGTTAGACGGCACACGATGATCTTCCCTACATAGTGTAACATCCCATCATTTTGGGTAAATTATAATAGTAATTAATTTCTGTATTCGAAATAATTTATTTACGATTTATTGAATATTTGTGGTTTTGAGGAATTTAATGGGGGATATTAAAATTTATTGTATTTTAGAATGGAAAAGTGTTTGGAAGTTTATGGAAGTTTTGGGGTCTAAGTGTGATATCCAAAACTGAAATCATGATTGCCTTAAAATTAAAATGCGCATACATATAATTGAGGAAGCTTGTAGATCAGGTGGCATGCGCGCGCAAGGAAAGGCTTGGGTAGTTAAAGGTGGCAGGTTCAATCCAGGGGGCATGTATGCGTGCAGGTAGGAAAATGCTGGAATTAATTCCATCACATGGAGGCCAAAACGATGTCGTTTTGGGGTGCCATTTGGAGGTGATGTGGCTACTTGCTAGTGCCACGCGTCGGGCGCCATTTGGAGGTGATGTGGCTACTTGCTAGTGCCACGTGTCGGCTTCTAGGAAGCTCAAAATGTTTTGTCCACCAAAGCCTTAATTTTCCCAAATTACAATGTAATTCTAGGCATGTGAAAGTGAAATGATGTTGTCAAATTGAGTGGGCTGCTAAATGATGGACTTTGGCGTGAGTAAATTAAGTAGAGTTGTGGCTGAAAATTAGTGGGTTATGATTGCAATTGGAAATTAGAGTATAAATAAGGTGTAAGCCAAGGGAAAAATCAAAGAAGCCAAGGGAGAAATTTGTAGGAGAAGCCATGAAGTCAAGGAGAAATATTGAAGGAAAGAAATACTAATGAGAACATAGAAGGAAAACGACAAGAAGGGCTAAGAGCAAGGTAAGTGAAAAATATGACAAAATTAGATGGAGTTTGGTTTAATTCTTGTGTCTTATTTTGCTATTTTATTATGTTTGACGACCGTGATTTTAACAGTTTAGAGAAATTTTACAAGAAAGACAATAGACACTATTATGATAAGGGTTAATATGTTTTTTGTGCAAATTATTTTGTTATGACTTACATATGATGACAAGAGAGTGCCAATGCATGAGGCTATGGATTTTGGGGACGAAACAGAGCCCGTGTTAGGGTTCAGAAAAATCATATGGGGCCACCAAAACTCCTGGATGGATGAGGTGGACGGACATGCATGCATGATTTACTTTATATTTTTCTATGTTTGTCATGGGTTATAATTTGCTATTTTTACATATTATCTTTATTGAGTCTTAAGATTCAGCCCTTATTACTAGTCATACAGATGGCTCAAGTACTAGTAAAGGGAAAAGTCGTAATAGAGGAAAAGTCGTCGGTGGACGAGGTTGGTGAGCTTTGAAAGAACTTTAGACGTTTATGGGTTTGTTTTATGAGTAAATTACTCTTAGTTTGTATTATATGTGTGTGTGACAAACAGGCCTTGTGATGAAAATGGGATTATGCTTGTTTTGATGGACAAGTCATTTTAATTATAGATAATCGGCGCTTCCACCCCCAAGGCCTTAAAAAACGTATAGTCCGACCGAGATTCGAGTGCCCTTTGCTATCTAATTTTCCCTTGGGGTTCAAGTCCTCGGTAAGCGTAGGCGGTGAAACTTAGATCTCACCTAGGGTGCCCCAAACTTGTTAGGGCATAACCAATCTTCAAATTTGGCCTGTGGTCATGGTTGTAACCGTGGGTTACAGTGGCACCCTAGAAGTGGGACTGGGTGTGTCACACACGGGCCCTCCAATGCCTAAATTAGACAATGGTGTCTTGAAGAATGAGTGTGAATATATACATGATGTATGTTGTATGTATGCTTTGGATAGGAGTGTTCTAATGGGTTGTCTCCCAAAGGGTTCTGTGTGGTTTTGAGTCTAAGTCTTCGGATCCTAAGTTTATGTGAGAGAAAAGTCTCAAAGAGTTTTGGTCAAAAGGTCTTTCTACCATGGAATAGGCGAATATTTCTAGATACTTGGTGGTGGGGTCCACATAACACATGGCATGCTAATATGAGTCTCCCGATTCTTTGAGAAAGATGCATCGAATGAGGATGGAGGGCTTGGATGTATCTTTGGGGTTAAAGTCTCCCAATGAGTATTTTCTGGATGGGTCCAAAGACTCTTCAGAGCCATCAGATGGCTTGAGCATGAGAGACTCTGAATGAGTCTTGGGCCTTGGAAATGGTAAGACTAGATCTCCTCAGAGACTCTTCGGAGGCTTTGGGAGACTCTTGTCCACAAAGGCTCTTCAGGGTCATCCAAGTCTTCGACTTACTTGGAATATTTTTAGGAATTTTGAGATTTTTTACTTTGATTTTCCTAAGCCACCCCACAACAAATAAAGATTGAAATGTTTATAATATAATAAAAAGTAAAATAGAGAATGGTTGGAAATAACCTTTAACACCTCAATGATTTCAAATAGTCAATGAGGGGTTGTTGCAATTATAGTACGTATGTGTAATTGAAATGCTTGATTTATCATATGTATTTAGTTCATTCTATCAACATAAAAAAGATAGTAAATCTATGCTTAATTTGTGGAGTATTTTAACCTAATGTTCCCTTAGGATAGAAAGTACATGGCTTCTTATCCATAGCATAAAAAAGAATGAAAGAAATTTGTCTCATACTCTAACAAGTTATGTGGAACACCTAAAAATTTTGACCCCAAATTAAGATCCACTCTGGGTGGCTCTTGTTGTCCCCAATTGTGGACGCAATTCCTATAATTATAACTTTCTTAAATAATGAAAAACACTCAATGTAGTTGTGGACATAAACATACTTTGTTGAACCACATAAATTTTGTCTTGTGTGTGTATAATTTTGTTTCAAATTTTTTTATTGCTTAATTCATTCCTTAATAATTAGGGCATTTCCATTTCAAGGTAAAGTGTATGTGCCTAACTAACTAAAATTGAGTCAATTGATTTTAGATGAAACACATCGAATCTAGTACATTGTATACCTTAGCACAATCAGGATGTACCAAGATCTTCGAGAAATCTATTGGTGAGCAAGAATAAAGACAAGTGTGGCAAAAAAGGTCACACAATGTGACATGTAATACCAGGGGTGAAATTTGTGAATGCATTCCCTATAAGCCAGAAGGGAAATTATGCTATAGGTCATGGTAGATCCATTCATGAAATCTACACACTTTTTGGCAAAAGGAAAAGGCCATGTGCACAAGTTTGCGGAGCAATATATTAATGAGATAGTCAGCTCTATGGAACACCTGTGAGCATAATCTCATATTAGAACCCAATATTTACTTTGAAGTTTTAGGGAAGACTAAGGATTGCTTAGAGACTAAGTTGAATCTTAGTACCACTCATCATCCACAAATTGATAGACAATTGGAAAAGACCATCTAGAAGTTTGAGGACATGTTGAGGGCTTGCATCTTTGACTTTAAGGGCAATTAGAAGAAGTATCTACCATTGGTGGAGTTAGCATAATAGCTACCACAGTAGCACTAGGATGGCTCCTTACAAAGCACTATATGAAAAAAAAAATGTCAATTTATTGGATTAAAGGTGGAAAGAAGTAGATTATGAGACCCGAGTTGGCATGAGAGACAACTGAAAATATATGACAGATCCAAGAGAGGATCCAAGTTGCACAAAGCCAATAGAAGTCATATGTTGACTGGAGGCGACACGACTTGGAATTCAAGGTGGAAGATAAGTTGTATCCCAAGTTATCACCACAACATCTATCAACAAGAGATGGTAAGAGAAAGAAGTTAGGCCATGATACATAGAACCATACCCAATCATGGAACATATCAAGCTGTTGGTATATCGTTTGGCACTTCCTACGAGTTTGTCAAACATTCACAACGTTTTTCATATGTCATAACTATGGAAGCACATATCAAACCTGATGCATGAGATTCGTGTGGAGTTAATCAAGCTTAGAGATAATTTGACTTATTTGGAGTCACTCGAGCGAATCTTAGATCGTTGCAAGCAAGTTCTGAGGAACAAGGTGATCTTGTTAGTTGAGATTTATTGGAGAAACCATCTAGAGAAAGAAGCCACATGGGAGTAGAACTATTAATAGATGACCTGACCCAATGATCCAACCTGAGCTCGACACAAAATTAGTGAATTTGGATTGACCCTTAATAGGTTTTGATTGTTATTGGATTGACCCAATAAGAATTTATTAGGATCTAGTTGATAATAGGTCGAACTTGAAAAAAAATCCAGAATTGATCGAATAACAAGGCAAGCATAAATGTCGACACGAAACCTATAATCTATATTGACTCGTTATGATCAATTAATTTCTAAAATACTTTTAACAACTTTTTCAATTTTCATCCTTTCAATTTCTAGTCATATTCACGTGTTTTTATTATTAATATTTTGACTATTTTTCAAGTTGTATCATGGATTATAGATGTACTATTCTTAATATATGTCTTGATTATTTTGGATTACTTAATTAGAAATTTGTGGGTTATTATATTTTATTTTTAATTTAAATATTTTAGTTAGTATTTAAATTTAAATAAATACTTAAACAAATTAATAGGTTAACCTGATCTATACATATTAATTTTAATAGATATTTAACAAATTAACACCTTTACTCATTTAGTTAATATGTCTAGATTTGGATAAGAAGTTTTTTATCTAATAAGCTAACAGATTATGTTTAAGTTGAGTCTTAAAAATCACAACCTGTTAATGACCCAACCCCAATTTAAAAGAAATATCCTTACTTGTTGGAAGAAATGGAAGTAGAGGAGAAAGGCTTAGTGTACTCTACCAAAATGTTGTGATGTTTGACCAATGAACTTGAGTGGTTTTGACTGAGTGATTGTTCATTTATATATCGGATGTTACAAGTAAAAGTTAAGAAAGACTTGGAGATCAATTTTTTTTTTTTTTTTTTTTTGAGAGAGTTAGTTGTAACTCTCCAAATTATTTTTAGAATATTTAGAACATTAAAAAAAATAAATTCGAATTCAATTTAAAGAATAATATTTGATTTGATCAAATGAATGGATCAAATAGTTTAAATATATATACACACAATATATATATATATATATATTAATAAAGGATGAAATATATATATATATATAATTAAAAATAAAACAAAATAAAAAGAAGAGTGGGAGCCCATCGAGCTGGCGACCCGCCAAGCCCCTCCCCCAAGCGTGAGTACCCTTTCCGTGAAAAGGGCCGCACATCTTCTTCTTTTTTGTTTCGGAGGGACAGCGAGCAGCTGCCATTGTTGGCTGCACGCAAGAGGCTGCCTCCCTTGACATTTATGCTAAGAATTTTCTAAATATTTTAAGTTCCTTTTTCTTTTAAATTCAGTATTTTGAAAAGAATAAAAAAAAATTAACTTTTTAATATAAATTATGAATTAAACTAGATTCGTAAAAATAAATACACACACGAAAATTTCACCATGATAAACTAAACCGAATTAAAGAGTTTAGATAGAAAAACAATACCATTAGTTAGAGATAAACTGTCACAGGAGATAATAATTTTTAATGAATTTAGAGAAAACAAATAATAAAAATAAAAGGTTAAGCAAAGAAAAACGTTTTTAAAATGAATTCTCAAAGAGAAGAGTATGTCACTACCTACTACAATGTAAACATAAGAAGAAGAAGAAGAAGAAGAAGAAGCAGCAGCAAAAGTAAGAACAGCTGGCTTACAATCAAAACAAGCTGCAAATAACTAGTGAGTCGGCGACTTGGGGGGGGCACCAGAAATTTCCAGCTACCACGAACACACACACAGATATATGTTTGATAATGGATGTTCGTTCACTGTCAGCTGGACTAGGATGATCAGATCAGATCAGATCAGATCACAGCCAGTTCTAACTTTCAGAAAATAAAATAATCAACTCATCAATCACCCTCTTTTTAATCTTCCTAAAATGTTATTTAGACTAATTGTGATCATTAGTAATTGTTTATCAACAACCATCTTCGCAAAAGTACCCACACACACACACACACACATACATATCTAAGAAGTCACATCATTGCTCACTCTCATCAATTGCCTCGCTTTCATCCCAACAACTAATTCTGAGTAAGGTTGCAACTCTCTCAAATACATACGGGGATCCAACTGTTCAACCAAACATCCAATCGACCATCACTTCAACTAGAAGCAACAAAGTCCACATATCTAAGATTTTAAAGCGTACATTTCTTACACCATTTTTTAGATTTTAGCTAAATTAATTGCATCAATCACTCTTATGTTTTGACAAATATCACCTCTTATCCCCCTGACTTTTTAATAAATTATGCAACAGATAACCCCTTAATATTAGTATTTTTTTTTTAAATTTCCAAAATACCCTTCCCCTCCTTCCTCACCACTTTTTTTTGATAAAATAAATAATTACTATTTAGCAAAGGCAGCCGACAAACACACTGCGGGTTTACCCAGCAATCTAAGTGATGACTGCCAGTCCATCCCTGATTAGAAGCATCTAGTTTCCTTCGAAAGAAACCTAGATCTGGTTCAAAAATTTCATTTGTGTGTTAGGGGGATGAAGGAGTCCCATCGGTGGTAAGGTTTCTAACGAGACAATAAGACACAAAGAAAGCCGAGAAACAAAGATATATACATATAAAAAGAGAGAAAAGGGAAAGGAAGAGATGTACAACTAAATTTCGGCTTTGTTTGGTAAAACAATTTGACCCGTTGAGAAAAGTTGGTGAAGTGTTTGAATGCACCTCACTAATGTTTAAGCTAGCTAACTTATACGCTATGACAGTAGCATTTTGTAAAATGTACTGGAGAATAACTTTTGTAAAAAACTATTCATTTATAAGTTGAGTTAACTAAGTAATTTACCATATTACCCTCATTATTTTTGCTAACTTTCAGTCATGTCCTTTTTCAACCTCTGCGTCTCGTCTTCTTCTTCTTCAACTCTTTTGATCGCCACCGTTAGCCATTGTCGTCGCCCCCATCAACTGCTTCCTGACAACCGTCGCCCCCATCGGCCGCTACTCCCATCACGTCCCTGGTTGTCCGTTGCCCCCATCGCGTCATCGATCGTCCGCTACTCCCATCGCATCGTCGACCGTCCATCGTCCTCATCTCCTCTATCCGTACTTCTCTCCCGTGCTGCTACCATGGCTAAATTTTATATATTATATTTATATATAACAATAATACATAATAATATATATTATTATATAACATATATAATATATAATAATATTATATTAATATATTTTTAATAATTATATATAATTTATCAACATTTAATGATAAAATTTTGCATTATTCAATAACATATCTATTTTTATCTTTTTATCAAGCTGTAAAAGCTTATCAACTCTTTCAAACCAAACATATAATTATTAATTAATAAATTAAAAACATATTTATCTAAACACATTATCA
Source organism: Diospyros kaki (assembly GCA_036245055.1). Lineage (NCBI taxonomy): Eukaryota > Viridiplantae > Streptophyta > Magnoliopsida > Ericales > Ebenaceae > Diospyros > Diospyros kaki. The sequence goes on from BSEG01000002.1 coordinate 26,605,885, forward strand.
GCTTAAATGCTACCTAACTTAAACGATATAAATAACTTAAAACACTAACCAGCTTAAAAGCTCAAAAAATAAAAACCTAGCCAAACGGACTCTTCATCACCTCGATTGGTTTCTACACCATCGACACCTTATGCAAACATCTTCGGTGGCCGCATCACGAAGCCCCAATCACCATGGTTTGGCTTTCCCTAAATCATGGAGAGAGAAGGTGGGTTTGCATTGTTCTGCATCAATTGGTCGCCATCGATTAGAGATTCCATAAAAACCAAAAAAACGCTAATTGATCATGATAAGGGGTTTGTCCAAAACCCCTCATCGCGATTGCTGACAGCCTAATAGAGAGGGGAGGGAAGAAAAGGGAGAAGAAGAGAAAGAAAAAGAAAGAGAAAGTGAAACGAGAGAGAAAGAAAAAGAAAGAGAAAGTGAAACGAGAGAAAATGAAAGGGCATGGCAGACCGTGACAGTCGTCGATCGCTGCATATGGGAAAGAGAGAGAGAGAGAGAGGAGGGGTAAAATAGTCAATTCAAGCTCTTTCTCTTGGTGCAAAGAAGACGGTGTCAATGCCCAAGTAGGATTTGTGTCAAGCCGCAAATTTTACAGAAGAAGAAGAAGAAGAAGAAGAAGAAATAGTAGCAGTAGTTTTTGGAAAGATGGATGACAAAGGCTCAATATTGTTCTCATTGATCCAGACTAGATAGATAAAAATGTAACCTCACAACATTTATACATCAAACATAGCGCAAAGAATCATTACAGAAAGTTCAAAAAGAAGGAACAATTACCTATCAAGATGGAAGTGGGGGAAAAACATATATTTGTATGCATTTTAAGCTTAGACAACAGTGAGGATTAACGAAGTGGAGTAAAACAATTCCCTAATGACCTCATACCTGCACTTCACCTTGACTCAAGGCACCGCAGCAGGTTCTGAGTTAAAGTACATGTTTGCCGAGTATTAGAACTTTGGTCAACAAAATTATTGAGTCCAAGTCATGAATGTTCTCTTTGCTCGCTCTTCCAAGAATTTTTTGCTGCTTCTGCCGATGAATCACTGGACTCACCATTGCCGCCTTTTGGTTTTGAGAAGAAAGGATCCCATTCATGAGCACCCGCGTATTGCGCTTCCCCTAACAAATCATATTTCCAACTGAGCTCCTCAATAAAATTATCATCTGCACGACCATCAATAATGTCTCTCCTCAACCTCGTAACTTTGTCAATAACTGCTTGAACAGCAACATCAAAGGCATCTTTAAGAGTCTCCAGTTTAGAGCGAGGATCTGCATATATCAGCTGCGGGATGAGACTTATAACCTCCTCCCTCATTATCTTCACCTGCTCAGGAGAAATTTCATTGAGCCTTTCCTCTATACTAACATTCCTCTTTCGAAGATCATCCTCTGGAATGAATACTGAATATTTTGAATAGTTCTTTGGAAGATGCCAAGTATATTGGGTATATGCTGAACCTGGATGGAAGAACACGGGTATGCAGCCAGCTAACATTGAATCAAAGGCAGATCTTCGCGTGTATGAATCACCTTGAGGCTGTAAGCAGAAAAGAGAGCTCTGGAACATCTTCATTATACTGCTTGGCGAATGACACTTACTCTCCCCAAAATCACATTCCAGCAGTTTGCATACCCTTGACTTCTTGCATTGGTCAATGATCTGCCCCCGAATTGATTTGGGGTTGCCAGGACGTGGGGCACCAGCAAAAGAGAAGAGCCACTTCCGCTCCAATTTCCTCATTCTGTCCTGCCAAATGAACACATCAGCATCTTTTGCTGGATGGAAGTAAGTAGGGTACGGGATGCCAAAATCATTTGCATTCCATGGGCTTGATTCAACCACCAGCATGGACATATTTTTTGCAGCTGGTAAGAAGAGAAGCTTGTTACCCCAGTCAGAATTTTCATCACTCAATCGTCTAAAGTCCCAAGTAATCCTTCCAGCAACGAGAAAATGATCTTTTCCTCCCATAATGTTCCACTCTGGCCTCTTCATCAGCCAATCAACCAAATCAAGAGAAGCAGCATCCCTAACAGAAATATTATACCCCCAAAGATACCGCGCAATATCTAATCCAGCATAGAAGGGTACAAAAATAGCAGCAGCTAGAGAAGAGTCGTGTGTCAAGCACTCATACTGCTTCATTCGGTTATTGAATATCACATCAACTGCAAACTGATTGGTTGCATACCACCCTGTATTGGAGAAAACTCCTTCGACATTTTCAAGTGGGGGACCAAGTCCGGAGTTAGTAGTGAACCTACACATGTTTGTCCAAAGACTTAAACTCCTACATTCCTTGAGCATATCTTTATTAAATCTGGGAGGAAGGTCATGCACATATATGTACCTGCCCCCACATGGATCGCTCTTGTTCTCTACGGTTCTTAATGCCCTCATAAATGGGAAAGCCTCCTTATGTGAAGTATCAGTTTCTGGATTCCTGGCAATTGCTGGTTGCACATTGTCGGAATGATTTGTAGGAGGTAGATGGACATTCCTAGGCCTATGTCTAGTATTTTGGGTATTGCTAGGACGAGTAACTGGTATGGATTGGGCTTCAGTAGTGTGGACAGAGACAGGAGTATTAGTAGATTCATAGATGACAGAAATGGGATTCAACTGAGCTTGATCATCAACCGTACTGCTACCTCCAAGGATAACAAAGTGGAAATACAACAACAAGAACCATAAGAAAGCCGACAAGGAAGCCAACAAACAAAGCCGGGACTGTTGATTCTTGGGAGCCCCTTTCTCCATTTGCTGAACAGAAGGGCTAGTCGGTGAACGACGTCTCATCAGAGTTCACAGAGACAACAAACACTTAACTCCCTCCCCGCACCAAACAACATCATGCCCAAACAGGACCCCGAATTCCTACTTCCACCGGTCAACGCTACAAAGACCTCCACACTACAACCGCCGAAACCCTAAATCAATTTCCTCAGATCTCGCAGAACACTAACCCCAAATTCGACTCCGATCTGGTAACACAACAAATATAGCAATATCTCATAATCGAATAACTAGGAAAGAAAACAGATAAATGGAGCAGAAAATAGTTTCACATACGAGCTCATAAGCAGCACAAATCGCGAGAAATCAACCGAAATTTTTAGGATCTGCAACAGATCCTGAACAACCAACTTTGAAACAGATTGAAGTCAGATGAGTAAACCAAGTAAACTGCAAAAACTGGAGGAAAATTAGTGCAAAGACGATCGCTTAAACTTGATTTATAGAGAGAGAGAGAGAGAGAGAAGGTGGGGGAGAGCTTCGCGTTTAGTTAATAGATAGGGCCGTTCCCAGCAACAATGTTAGAAAGAAGGGGCCTTGCCAAAGATGCCACTATGTATAGGTGAGTTGAGCGGTGACAGCGGGGCGTAGGGTTAGCGCGGTTCGCCGGCTCGAATGTGTCGGTACTCGGTAGTCCGCTGGATTTTGGGACACGTGGCCACGAGGTGGTGACGTCACTCTTCCTGAAATCACGTACTCGGGAAAAAAAAAAAAAAGCAAAGTTCGGAATGGCACACGTCGCGCCTCTCCATTGTTCAATCAGCTAAATGCATGTGCTCGCCATCATCGTTGAATTCATAAGTTTGACTTTTAAAATAATAATCCAAATATTTTATTATTACAGAAATATTACTTCGATATTTAAGAATAGTATTTGATGCGGAGATATTAATTTGACATATAATATAATATTTTAATACACGTTTGTCATTCTTAAATATCCAAGTAACATTTTCATAATTCTTATGAATTTTGTTAATAAGTGCATAGAGCACTAATTAAATTATGGTTATTAATTCACTTTATTAATTTAGAATTAATTAATTTTTTCTATTATTTATATTTGAAATCTATTAGTAACGTATTTTAGGATGTACTTAGCTGTATATTATGACAAGTTAGGGCTGTGATATTATTACTTAATTTATAGATTTTATTTTGTATAGACAGTTTTCTATTCATGTATGGTTAGTTTCATATTTTACACTGCCTCTTATTTAGTATGATCCTTACATAGGAAATGGATGCAGCATGTATATAAGTTAGTCCTTATCATCTGCATAAAATCGGGAGTGAGATCCTCATTACGAGAGATATGGCTCGCTTCAGATAAAGTAAGTGGGTGGGCCTTCGGCTATTCAGCAGCTTTGTTCTCTATGGGAACTGAAGGATTTTAGACCAGCGAGCTGAACGATTAGGCTAGCAAACTAGGAGTATTGTTGGAAGCTCGTTGGATATATCGCTGGGAGCTTGCTAAGAGCTCGCTTGATTCCGCGATATGAGCTCGAATTTCAGCGGTGTTTGAGCTTGCTTTGACGAGTTTGCTTGGGTTGGCCTATTGGACTAAGTCCGGCCCATATGAGGATCTAATCTCTTCTGGTCGTCAGAGGAGTGTATGTCTCGTACCTTAACCTAGGCAGTTCGAGCACTCGCCCTCATTACCTTCTTCTTTTGACTTGTTTTCTATTTTCCCCTCTCCACCAAAGTCCGTATTAGGTCAATGTGGACGCTTGACCGATGGGCCTGGCTGCGGGATCGAATGATGCTAGGCTCTTGGCTAGTGATCTTTTCTCCTAGCAACCGAGACTTCCTCAACATTGATATAGCTTATCGCTCTCATTCTGAGGTTGTCAAGGTCTGAATGGTTTCTTGGTTGAATCGGTTCATGAATGCACGAAGAGACTCAGTTTCACCTTACCTAATATTAATGAGGCTAGTTGAGGTTTTGTGGTGAGCTCAGCTAGTGGAAAAGTGGGTTAGGAAGCGAATGACGAGTTTGGAGAAGTCATTGATAAAGTTTGGCTCTAGGGTAAAGAACCATAGCAGGGCAAAAATTTTGAGGGTACTGGGGAACACCCAACACATGATGGGGTCAGTGCCTTCGTTTAACAACATCAAGGAGTTGAACATCGTCAAGTGCTCTTGGGGATAAATGGTCTCGTCATACAAATCTGAAGTGTTAGGGAGACGAAAACCATCTGGTAAGGGCACAAACATAATGAACTTTGAGAAAGGATGGCTGAAGGTGTACAGGGTTGAGGTAGGTGCAGTGGAGGCAGAGATTGTCTCAACCTTGTTATGGTTGTTGCCTTCTGCATCATCGTCGGCATGCCCGTTGCGTTGACTGCACAGTTGGTTACGGATCAGTTCGACGACTTGGCTCTCAAGCCATCGGATGGTTTGGAGAAGGACCTCCATGGTTGCAGGGGTTTTTAGTTGGTGAGGGTTGGTGTTTGGGTTTTCTCGGTTAGGGACCATGTTATTCTGGCTTCTGGTTTTGGCCATAGTTGGCTTTCGAATGGGGTTATTGGGATGTTTCAGTGAGGTTATGAGGTAGGTAAGTTTTGCTGGTCCCATGATGGGTGCCAAAAAATTCCTTCTGGTCCAAAGTGGTGGTCGGCCAGAAAGCCTAAGGCAACGACAAGTCCGATCATGGCAATCTGCATGGCGAGGGTGGCACTTGCAAGCACTCTAAAGTTCAAGTCAATGGGGATTCAAAATTATAGAGTTTCTTTAAGGTTGAAAAGAACATATCTCCACTAGTGGCAAGGTGGGCTTATATGGGGGAGAAGGGGAGAGCTTGATCCCTCTGTAATCGCTCATCGATACAGGAGGATAAGGAGCCGAGGATCTTGACACTGCTGAGAATGAGGGTGAAGATGAAGGATTGAGAATCTCAAGGCCATTGAGGCTTATTGCAGGTGCAGGGAACTCGGACGACATTGACGGGATGAAGATGCCGCTAAGTTGGCATAAGCTGAGGCCAGGTCTAGAGATCGATCCTGGTGCTGGGTTATGGGCTTAACGCTGAGCTGGCCTTATAACAATTTGTATTACGAGTAATCAAACAACAATTGATATTGTGAGTAATCATATTTTTCACGAATGAACAAAATATATTAAAGTTGATTGTCACTTTATTGTCTAATTTATAGATTTTATTTTTGTATAAATAGTTTCTTATTCGTACATAGTTAGTTTCCTATTTTAGTCTATTTCCTTGCATATAATAGGATACATGTATACAAGTAGTTGTTGTTGTACACCTCATTTATATCATATATTTCACATTCTTTTATTTTACAACATCAAACACAAAGACTGTACTATCTTCATAATACAATATACATCAAATAGCACAAATAATTAAAAAAATGATTTAAGTTTAAATCAGTAGAATGAGTTAATATTTATTTAATAAACCTTAACGAGTGCTCAGACACTCTTTAACTTCAAACATATTATTTGCACGAAATTTGTAAAACAAATAATTTTGGAGAAAATCATGTCGGCGAGCGAGATTGTCGGTGGCAGAGGAAATGAATGAATAATTGAATCCAACCGTGAAGAAGAGTGGCTAATCACACAGACCCACCTGGACGAGGTTGACCCAGCTCTCAAATGACAACCTGGGTATCCCTCGTGCTCAAAAAATTAGATAAACTGAGTCTCCACTGCAATCATAAAATAACAAGTTTCGTGCACTAAAGAGTAAAAGATGGCGACGCTATTATTTCTATTCACCAACACAAAAATTTGCATTTTCACAGTAAAGGTAAAAAGAGTACATGCCCAAAAAAGCTGCTAAATTTCAAGGCTAGCTCAATGCAAGAAAGAACCTACTACTCTTTATTGCATACTCATTACTCTTGCCCCTCCATTTATTGGCTTTCTTCTGCTCTGCTGAAGCAATTTATTATTTTGGCATAGCCTGCCAGCATCTGAATTGGTCATCTGCACTCAACAGATGTGAACTAACTTGCACACACTTGTCCCTGGAATATTTACTCTTTTCGGGTTTTCAATATGACCGTATCCTGCCTGTATAGCGCGCTTTACCAGTTGTCGATTGAAGCAGCAGCAGGGGCCGGTTCATCGAGGAAGCTCCCCGCTCTTGTTGCTAGTACACTCGAGCTTTTTGGGCATGCCACCCGGTTCAAAAATCCGGTATGCCACTTGACCTAGATGAGTACTCTGTCACCAGCTTGAGAAACATTGAAGATCTGTCCTCTAATAACCGTGCAGGAGTATCAAACTCTGCAACTTGACCTGCAAAGTAGTCAAAAACCAAGTCTGATGATGAGACCTCCGTTGTTATACACTAGATGAATTGTACAGCCTGTAGGAGTGGTTTGCCTATTGAAAGGTTTTACTGGAAAATGACAAAATGTTTTCAAGCTGAAGGAAGAAAGTTCTTCAGAGGTTCTATGACAATGCAGCAATGCTAATGTCTACTAAATTGAAGAGTATGAATGAAGTATCGGTGTACATACCATCACTGAGGACCAGAACCAAGTCGCTGTCGATAACAGTTGGGATACGATGAGCAATGGTGCAGACCGTGCAGTTTCTGAACTCTGTTCGGATAATCTTCTGGACAAGATTATCCGTGGCCGAATCAACTGAAGCAGTTGCTTCATCGAGAACCAGAATTCTTGCCTGTTTCAGTAGAGCCCGGCCTAGGGAAACTAGTTGTCGCTGTCCAACGCTCCAATTATCTCCATTCTCTAGAACTATGAAGACAAGTACAACTTATTGATCCGTCATAGAAAATGGATAAAAGGAAAGGTCCACGTAAAACCATAATGGAGCTTTATTTAATGCTCATATATTTAGGTGGATACCTGGTGTATCAAGCTTTTGCTCTTTCTGGCGAAGTACCTCACCTAGCTGAGACTTGTCAAGTGCCTGCATCAGATCCAACTTAAATCAATAGGACACAATATGACCATTGGAAATAAAGAAGGCGAGTCTTCTGGGTAACCGCAACATGCTCACACATATTTGCAACAAGGGAAAAACTGGAAACCCTATATCAGTTACCAAATTTTTGGCCAGAACTTGTACAGGTAATGAAGAGTTCATAAACAAATTTAGAGGGATGAAGAAAAATTCAAGTTATAAAGATGGAATCATCACTTCTGATTTCAGACAATAATTAAAACAGCTTTGGTCGTGCACAATATCATTGCTGTTTCATAAATACACCATTTTTTTCTTATAGAATTACTTTTGCAATTTTCTCCTTTTCAACAACGAGAAACTTGTCAGCATACATCTTCACACATCAAGGAACAAAGAAAAAAAGTAATGGGAGCCGTCTCTGACCTGCCATATTTTCTGATCTGAGTGTTCTTGAAGGGGATCAAGGTTTCCCCTAATGGTCCCTTCAAATAAGGTTGGATCTTGGGGTATGATACTCAGACGGCTACGAAGGTCAAGAAGACCAATAGTTGAAATATCAATGTTGTCTATAATAATTCTTCCATCCGCAGGTTCAATTAATCTGAATAATGCCTGGATCAAAGTAGATTTACCACTTCCAGTACGTCCAACAATTCCTATCTTCTTGCCGCCAGGAAATGTGCAGGTTATACCATGAAGGACTAGGGGAAGATTCTCTTTGTAACGGGCCTTCAAAAAACAAGATATTCATTAGACAACTTCTTGCTTCTGATAAGTATAAATGCAAGTTAGTTAAATCTGTTACTTGAAAAAGAAGGAGGAGATAGATATTGCAACCAGAACCCATACTTTCTTTCAAGGACATTTGAGCTTCCAGGGATCAGGGAGAGAACTCAAGGAAAAATCTGAGATGGAGCCAAATAAGAAAATCCCTCATCGCGGGTAATGACTCTTTGAGTAACAAATAAATTTTAGAAGTATAAGTCAGGTTAGCCTAAAGATGAAATTAGTCTACAGATCACACATGAAAATTATGCAAAAATTCAACAACGGTGCAGGAGGTCACCATTTCAATTAATTGAAACCAATGGCTTCAAGATAGAGTAAATTATATATCGTACTTTTAACTTGGCAACAAAGCTCGTAGCATGTTAAATGTGTATCCAACAAGTCAAGATAAACAATTAACCATAGTTGCTAAAACTGGACCGGTTCAGCCACTTGGACAGCAAACCAGTCACCATATCGGTCTGATTCAAGAAAAGGACTGGGCATATAAACCAGTCAAATCCAGCCGGTTTCTGTGAACTGGTTAAACCAAATAAACCGATCAGTTTTAAATTTTGTCCAAAAATACTAAATAAACCATAGTTTTTAAATATTTCTTTTCTTTAATAGAGGGGTAATTAGTCTTTGCGAAGAAAAAAGAAAAGGAAAAAGGAAAACAACCAGGAAAACAAAAGGTTTAAACTCTATTCGCATGTATTGTGATGATGAGATTTGAACATCTTAGTTAACTTTTTTGTGTTTTTAATTAGTTTGGTAATGATGAAATTTGATTTTAAGTAGTGATACATGTTTTTATGTTGTTTTAATATTTTTTAATGTTATTTAAAATAGTGTGCATATAACCTAAACAATGACATTATTAATTTATTATATTTCATATATTAGTTTCTAAATCAGCGGTTCAACTAGTGAACTGCCAATTGGACCATTGAACCAATACCCTGACCGACTCGATGACCAATCCAGTTTCAATAACTATGCAATTAACAAGAACAATGACCACAAATGTTAATCCTGACTACATGAATTCTAGACCTCCAGCCATCACCATTTGTTTAGAATTCATAATGTTTGATGCACTGAGCTTCATGCTAAGTGCCCGGAACCTAATGCAATTAAATATGCACTATAGCAGAAATCCACAAAGTTAACCAGATCAGGCAAGTTCATTTTGTCTAGAATTCATGATGTTTGATGCAACAAGTTTTACACTAAGTGCCAGCAACCTAATGTCATTAAATATACACACAGCAGGAGTCCACAAAGTTAACCACATCAGACAAGTTCCTTTTCAAACAGTTGACACCTAAACACCTATAAACAGACAGAAGAAATAAAGGAAAGCTAGAACACAACTGCCTACCTTCAAATCGATCAGTTCAATTGTCCCATTCTCTGGCCATGACAATGGTGGACGAGAATCCTCAATAACTGGTGGAGCTTCGCTAGGGATTTGGCAGTATTGATAAATTCTTTCCACAGAAATAATTTTGTTTTCAAGCTTGCAAAAGCTAAGAATCCACCGCGACAGCCGTGCATTCATATTAAGGCCATAAGTCACAGCCAGGCCTGCCATACCTTTACAGGAGAAGAACTTCTTTCAGAAACAGCAAAAAAATAATTATAACTTTGCAACAATTCATGTCTTACTTTTTTTCCCCCTTCTTATATATGGTTCAACACTTAGATTTCAAATGACAAAGGAAGGTAGTGGTCAATTAAACCGAAATAGTATACCTGTTTGATTTTGCTACCAATTTATGTGTTCGCTTTTATTCATTTCGTGTCCATTTTTATTTTTGAAAAAAAAAAAATAGAACTAAATGTTACATTTGATAATGTTGTCATTTTTCAAAATTCTTGAAAATAAAAACTGAAAACAATATTTGATAAAAGAATATTGTAAATTTTATAATATAATTGAATATATATAAATTATTTTATATTGACAAAAATACCCATATCCTAAAAAAATGGTTGGTCAATTGCCATGGCTTAAGTTGACAAAGAAGGTGTGACTAGTCAATCACTGAATAAAGGGGGTGGCTAGTTGGTCAAACGGAAACAAAAATATTCACATGAAAACACTATCTTAGTGTTTTGGGTTTCTTTTTTGAAAAGATGAAATCGTAATCGTTTTTTTTTTTTAAATGAAAGCAATGCACTAGGATGCTGTTTTCTGTTTCTTTTTCTCAAAAAATAAAAATGATAAGAAAAACTGAAAACAACAGTAAAATCAAACCACCTAAATGACCTATACTAACTTTGAGATTCCCTATACACAAGTCAGTTGATCACCAAATTACTGGCATTAAGCAAAAAAACATATCATAACAACAATTTACTCCATTTAAGCTTTCAAGTTTTCCTTTTCTTTTATTCTACTTCTCTCTGTTCATTTTATTATTATTTTTTTTTAACAGAAACAACGCCCAGGAATGTCATTTTCTCTGCTCTTTTCTGTAACCAAAAAAAAGAAAAAGGCCATGTTCTGAGAACCAAAGTGGACCGATTGAACTGAGACCTATCCAGGAAACTGCTCTGGTTCATAACCAAAACCAGTTGGCAAAAAAACCAGCCCATGTTTGCAAGAACAGCGGTCAGATCAGGTCAATTCAACCAGTCGAACCAGCCAAGCTATTTTTATGCCTTTTAATTTTATTTCTAAAAGTTAAAAGTATAATAATAATTTGAGGGATTTAGAAGGGTTTGAAGTCTATTATTTGTATAGCATCTATCATTTTGTTATTATATGAATAAATTTTTTAATTTTTGATTTGTAATGTTAATCTTTGATCTTAAGTTTATTTTATTTTCATTATATAATTAATTTTATTTTAGTATTGTTGTATTACCTTTTTCTAGTTGTAGGACAATGTTAATTAATACACTTTTTTAAATCTGTAACAATTATTTTTTAATTTTTATATCATAGTTTTAATTAATATGTATTCATTTATTTATTTTAAAAAAATACATTCCAGTTGGACCACAGTTCAACTACTGAACCGTGAAACTTTGCCCTTTCCAATTTGATATCCCCGTCCGGTTCTCTAAACATTGGAAAAAAGTGCTGGAATGTCATTTTTACATTATTTTGTTTTAGAAATCCTCAGAAAAAAGTACCAGTTTATGTGATGAGCCTACAAGCCCTCTTTATCTCATGATTGACAAAGACAAGCTGAATTACACTTCTTAGATCACAGACAGAAACACAAAGATCATGAGAAATTTTGGGGGACAGTAATTTGCAATTATTGCAGTTAAATAAATTGCGTACTTACTTGGATCTATACTTCCACGAGGGAAGCTCACTAGTAAAACCATGCAGAAAGCAAATACAAGAGTAGAGAGTAACTCCATCCGTAGGCAGAGCCACTCAATGGCTGCAAGACTGCAGAAGAATGGACGAGCAAAACAATCAAGAAGATAAAGGTTCCTCTTCATGAACCGCTTTTCTTGCCCAAATCCTCTAATTGTGGCTGCTCCAGCAATGGATTCACCAAAGAGATTGATGATTGGAGATTTCTGAATGCTAACAATGCGGACCAGCTCCCTTGATGAAGCCATGTAGTATTTCTGCGCTTGCATATCATAATTAACTCAGGTGGTATATTCACTCTACACCGTATCTTAGTTAAACTTAAAGATCTTGGTCATGAACCATTAGAAATAGGAATCAAGAAAACAGAAAAAGGAACCAGACCTAAGTAGAGCCTCATGCTTGCTCCTCTTAATCAATCAACTGAAACAAACACCCTAGCACATATGCTGGTGAATAGTTCAAGCCAAAAAATAAATAATGTGAAACTTAAGAGTTTCACACATTGCAAACAAACTCCAATGTCATTGTTGGAAGATGTTGTGACTAAAGTTTTACTATAACAAGCAAGGAGATCCAGAGAGGGTACCACAGATTCAATAAATTTTCTGCAGCATGTCAAATATGATAAGTTCAGAATGAGGCAATAAAGTATCAACAGCAGAGGAGCAAGCATTTCTTATATAGTCTGAATATTTCAAGGAGGCAACAAGGCTAAGTTAGGAGTGAAAGAACATAATATTGAAGATTGAGGTTCCAACATACATTATAGTAACTATTAGAAAGATTTCAACCAGATAACAAGGTTAATGCATGTTATATTGTATTCAACGTAAAGATTTTACCAAGATATTTCTTTCTAAAGTACTCAGTTTCTAACTAAAAAGGGCATTTCTGGAAACAAACCCCCATGGTTTAACATTTATCAGAAGACCATAAGATGGCAGCAAATTGATGGTCCTTTCTATCAATGCATAAACTTCAGGTTCTAGAAGCCCTTCCTTCCAATAATTCAATTAATTGAAATAGTAAACACTGGGTAGGACTTAAAGAAAAATAGACACGAGATTTAGTTTTACAGAAATACTACAGAAACAGACTGGGAAAGTCAATGATTGTCAAGAATCAAGAAAAGCACATAAATATTGGTATCGCAAACCAATTAAGAAATATTGATTTCATGCTGAATGTTTCAGACTAGAAATTTCAGGAAGAATATTATTAGTCTACTTTACATTAGAAAATCAAGGAAGAATATTAATAATCACCTGCATCCACAAGCAAGAAATTGTCATTGGGATGACAAGAAGCAAGACTTGCCAGGTAACTGTTGTCATTACACCAACTATACCAAGAAGCTGGATTGTTGTTGAAGCAAATCCACCAAGTCTAAATGGAATATCAAGATCAACGACACTTTGATCAACAGAAACCTGGAACATTAAATAAAAAGGAGGATAAAAGCAAGAAAGAAAAAGGCAACAAAAATCTGTCCATGTAAAGTGCCAGTAGTATATGGACATAGCTTTCAGCAAGAATATATGACTTACACGATTCAAGATCCTTCCAGCTGGAGTTGAGTCAAAGAAGGACATTGGTGCTCGAAACACGGTTATAAGCATTTTTAGAAACAATTTTTGTGCCGCTGCTAGGCCAAATGTGGCTACAAGCACAGCCCGGACAAATATAAAACAAGAACTCCCAAACGCAAGAGCCATATAAACAACAAGGAGGACCATACTACTTGTTCTAGGTTGTTCCCCTACTGTTTGTGGATTTGCCCAAGCCATCCACCAATTACTAGCTATTTGAAGCACCTGAAACAGCGTTTGTGCAAGAATAATGAGTGGGATTAGTAAGCCTTTATATGCTGCAGCCATATAAGACAAGTACACTTTCATGCTAACTCTTCCTCTCTCCCTCTCCTCTTCCTGAACAAGCTGCTTTTTCTTTGAGCGTTTAGATTTCTGTTTTTCTTTAGTTGGTTTTTGGCCAAGAGATGATCCACCATCTTGTACTTCCTTTCCCAAATTAATATCATTTCCAATTGATTCACATTTTAGGAGAACAGGCCTGTCAAAGGGGTTGCTTCCTTCTGAATCTTGAGATGTGCAATTGGGGATATCCATAGATTCAATTGCTTCATGGTGAGCTGAAACCAAAGTTTCAAAACCGGTTCCTGTCTGCAAAAGTTCATCATATTTGCCAGCCTGAATAATGCGGCCTTCCTTTAAAACCTGCAAAATGAAAGCCAAACATCCCAAGAGGGATCAAACAATAAGACTACAAAGCATGTTGTCACAATCTGGCATTCTTCAATCTGAAAAAAAGGTTGAAATTTCCACAGAGTCCCACAAGTGGCTGCATTGGGCCTTTAGAGGCTAAAGATGGAAATACATATATGTATGTGGTGTATTACGACAGTGGTCTTCCATGAGTGCCTTTGTATTCCTATCACACAGTTGCAGTTTTTACACTCTCTCCCATGGTATGCTTGCAATTTGTACAGAGGCAATGGATTGGTTCTCCCATCCTATGATACTTGTACCTCTAGGGAGGAGAAGTACAATTATCATGACCACTACTTGAGTTCCAGGAAATTTGAGTATAAAGCTTAACGAGCTAACAAGTCAAATATTATTTATATCTGGGGTTCCTATAGTCAAAGCAAAAAAAAAAAAAAAAAAAGGTCAATTTTTTTTGGATGACAAAAACATAGAGAGTTAAAAGGTTAATGAGGATGAAACTTGAAAAATTATGTTAACTTAAGTCAGGGCATAAAATGAACTTTTGAAGTGAAAAGCTTAATATTATAAAATTTGATAAGTATCTTGTCTCCATTAAACTTCATCCCAGGATCCCAACAGCTGCACAGTTACTTTAAGTGAAGATTCAATTTGTTTTCAAACTCTTCATGCAGTCACATGGTGAAAGAAAACAAAAAAGTGGATGTTTCCCTGGACCTTAAATCTTTCCAATGACTATCATTATGTATCTATGTGCTGTTACATTGCCTTTGCATTTGATTTTGTTCAAGTTCAGAGATGGATTGTCAAGGGCAATTAGAAGGGCAATAATGTAATTAGCTACCTTAGTTTGTTACAAGCTATTTTGTTATTTTGTTACAGTACATGGGGTTGTTATTCTAGATATTTCTTTCAATTGTATAGCTTATAAATAGGCTCAAGTATGTAGAGAAGAGTATGCTTGAATTGATTGAATGAAACTCTGATTCTTTCTCTACAATTCTCCCTCTCGTTTCTCTCTACTGCTCTCCCTCATTTCTCTCTACATCCTTCCCCCATTTCTGTCCATTTTTCTTGATTCTATTCCATCAAAACCTTTTGATTGTCAATCCAATCCTAGGCTAAACCCTAGGTACATGACAAATGGTATCAGAGTATCGTTCCTTAGCGCTAAGAGTGTTGGTGACTCTTTTCGGAATTGAAGACGAATGGTTCCAAAGGTAATTATGGCAATCTCAACAGCACATTAGGACACGCAGAGTAAGACGATTTAGTGTAGAACCGATTAAGAGACGCTTTCAGGAGATTCAAACGAATTCAAGCGCTCCGACAATTTCCGTAGGCCTCGGTGCTGTAGGGCGAGTGTGAATAGTGAATCCAACCTGATCCTAGAGGGTGAGGCGAACTAGTGAAGCTAATATAGAGGAGACTCAGAGACTGGAGGAACAGGCCAAAAATTTTGGTCGTGAATTCCGACAAGTTAGGCGAACTTGGAAGGCGAAGCAAGAGGTGATGATTGGCCGCGAATTGTAGTAATTCTTAGCCAAAGTGGAAGGGCAAAGCAATTTCGACAGATTTGGTAGCCAATTCATAGATTACTGTAGCTATCAATTCTCAATTCCAGGGAATTCCGTTGGTTGCATCACAATTGATCAAAGGAGATGAACAACCTAGGTGATTTTGAATCAGAAGGTGTCACAGAGCGGGCGATTTGTAAGAGGTTGAGTTGAGCCAACTATATCACAAGAAGTTGCAAAGTCCAACGATCGTGGCGGCGAAACAAAGTCAGGCAACTTTGGCAATACAGTAATTCTGATCACCTCTCGTTTGAATTTGAAGGTGAAAAGGAGCGAGTGAATCTCAGAGGCCAATCGGAAACCTGTTTCGACAACTCCTAGAGCAATTCCTTAGCCTTCGGTTTATGTGTCACGACCTAAGGGTCTCATCTGTAATTTTTTAAAACTTTTGCAAGTAGCCGTGTAACTAACTAATTTGTCATGGGGGTGAGGACTATCACACCTCATGTGTAGGCTGTAACCGTCTATTGCATGGCCTATAAAAGGCTTATATGCATGAGGATAGGGATTCATTCACGAGAATAACATTGAATTCTTTCCCTCTCATCTCTCTCTCAATTCTCCCTCCAAATTCTATCTCTTTGTCACGCCCTCGCTCTTGTAATTAGGAATTACTTCTATTCTGGTAGAATAGTAGGAAGGTTACAGAGAGTAGAGTAGAAAAGAAGTGGAGAGGAAAGGGATTGGAGAGAGAGAGAAAATGGGAAGGAAAACAGAGTTTAGCTATTCTCATTCATGCCTGCTCACGATGGAGGGCGCGGACGTATATAGGCTGTTTGGAGGGGATATTCCCCTATCAGAGGTGGGCCCACACCTGGTACAAATCCTAACAAACTATATTCTTTTTGTCTTCTTTCCACTTAGCCGATCATTACTCTAATTCAACTAATACCCAAATAACAATGGCAATGTTCAACATACCCAACTACTACCGAAATAAACTAAGTACAGAAAATTAAAAAATGTAACGGAATTAGACGTTGGAGTTAACTGATCATTCCGTGACACTCTCTTTCCCTTCCTTTTTCTCTCTCTCTATTCTCTTATACTTCGGAAACTCAAGTCTCGATCCAGTGACTTGACAATTGGTATCAGAGCCGGTTGTCTAAGGCTGTGATTCCAAATCAGTGGGCAATCATCGGAGGCAACTTGGACGACAGAATTCGGAATGGCTAAGGGAACGCGAACGAAACAACTGGAGAACAGGATGGAAGCAATGGAGTTCGGTATGACACAAACGTAGGAAACAGCGACTCAGAGCCAAGAGGAGGTCTGATCCATTAGGGAAGAATTACGGGAGGACATGGCGACTTCTTGAGAAGGTATGATGAGAGAATTAGCCCGACAAAGGGAGTTGATGGAGCAACGGATTAGCAATGTGATCAACATGTTGTTCGCGCTTCCCCAATTCCGGTTGCCGTCGAAATTTCCCCCTCGATCAACACCGGAGACGGGGACTTCGAGACTTCCGGATACTTCCTAGGCCTCTAGAAGCAAGAGAGGCTGATAATGTACACACTGAGGAAACGTGCAATTAGGTAAGGGATCTGAATTCTCCTAGAGCTAATCATGAACCTGTACCGAGTCTGGAGATACCTTTGTTTGAAGGATCTAAACCGAGATGGTGGATCTGGAGGTATGAGAGATACTTCCAATTTTACAGTATCCTTGAGAATCAGCGGATCACATTAGCTTCGGCTTATCTTAATGACGTAGCCGATTGTTGGTATCAAGGTTGGTCGAGATCTAGAGGTATGGGGACGAGATGGATAGACTTTGCAGAAGAAATATGTGTTAGGTTTGGGGAGAGAAATATGACTGATATAATCGAGGAGTTTAATAAGTTGAGGTAGGAGGGAATCGTTACTGAGTATCAAGAGAAGTTTGAAAAATTGGAGTCACTTATGTGGAGTGCTCAGCCTACCTTAACTGATCAATACTTCGTGTCCAGCTTTATCAGCGGCCTTAAAGACGAGTTAAAATCAATGGTGAAGATGATGATGCTAGCCATGGTGAGGGAGGTAGCAGAGAAGACTAGGCTTCAAGAGCTGATGCTTGAAGCCATTTTCAAAAAGAACAAGACCATGGCTAAATTGTTCCCTATGGGGACCCTTTAGTGGGGGTACTTTGAAGGCTATGGGCTAATAGTCACCACGGGGGGTCAAAAAGGGGGATTCAATGCGGGGGTAAATAGGAGTACCACTCTAGACCAGAGGAGGATGTTGGGGTTATGCTTTAGGTGTGGGGAGAAATATAGCTCAGGGCATCAGTGTAAGAGACAATTGTTTAAGATGAAAGGTGGGGAAGGGAATGAAGAAGAAGAGTTGGATAAAGAGGAAGAAAAAGATGAGAAGAAAGAGGAGCCCCCATTAAAAACACTGGAGGAAGAACAAGGACCAGAAGGTGGGGAGATCTCCTTCCACGCCTTGAAAGGGGGACTGATGAGGAAGATAATTAAGGTTAAGGGCTAGTTGGGGAAAAAGAAACTCATGGTACTAATAGACAGTGGTAGTACCCATAGCTATGAAGCTACAACCAAGGAACTGGGATGTAAGTTGACCCACACTAACCCTTTGTCAGTAACCATAGCCAACAGACACAAGATGTATAGCCACTACAAGTGTGCAGGGTTCACTTAGATGATGCAGGGCAACGAGTTCGAAGTTGATCTAAGGATCTTAGAGCTAGGGGGCTGTGATATTGTATTGGGTGCGGATTGGATGAGGACGATTAGCCCCCTAACCTTTGATTTCAATAAGCTGGATGTCACACTAGAAATGGGCTGCAAACGGTTAACCTTAGTGGGGAGTCTGGAATAAGGGGAGTGCAAAATGATCAAGGGAGACAAGCTACAGAAGCTGTTGATAAAGAAAAGGGGACAGATATCTTAGTTATACTCGATACATGCCATCGAAGGAGAATAAGCAGATCAAACAGAAGAGTACCTACCAGAAAAGAAGGAAGCACCTTACACCACCCATCAAGAGGTAACTACTTTAGATAGCTTGCATGTACTAATGGAAAACTTTAAGGACCTATTCCAAGAACCTAATTCCCTACCTCCCCAAAGGCCTTTGGATCATGCTATACCCCTTAAACCTCATACCACTCCAGTTAATATTAGAGCCTACCGGTACTCTCCTACACAGAAGGCAGAGATTGAAAAATAGATCTCTAGCATGCTAGCCACTTCATTTATACAACCTAGCCAAAGTTCCTTCGCATCCCCTATTCTATTGGTAAAAAAGAAGGATGGGACTTGGAGATTTTGTGTGGACTACCGCCAGCTCAACTCACACACCATTAAAAACAAATTTCCCATTCCCCTCATTGATGACCTACTAGACAAATTGACTGGGGCCAAGGTTTTTTCTAAACTTGATCTGAGGTTCGGATACCATCAGATACCATCAGATCCGGATGAAACCAACAGACATCCCAAAAACTACATTTCGCACTCACCAGGGCCTCTATGAATTTGTTGTTATGCCCTTTGGATTGACAAATGCCCCAACCACATTCCAAGTTCTTATGAACTAGATATTTGATCCCTATCTCTGAAAATTTATTTTAGTTCTCTTTGATGATATCCTCATATACAGCCCAAACCTGGACCAACACCTAAACCACCTTAAAACCCATTCGAGGTCCTTAAAGCTAACCATTTGTGTGTCAAGCTATCCAAATGTATTTTTACCAAAGATGAGGTAAGCTACTTGGGACACATCATCTCAGGAGGAGTCAAAACCGATCCCAGCAAGGTCACAGCAATGCAGTGGCCTAGACCCTGGACAGTGAGGGAATTAAGGGGGTACTTAGGATTAACAGGTTACTATCGCAAGTTCATTAGGCACTATGGATTGATCAGCAGACCCCTGACATACTTGCTCAAGAAGGAAGGGTTTTGCAGGAAACCCTAAGTAGAAGCAGCATTCCTAAATCTAAAGAATGCCATGACACAAGCCCCTGTATTAGCCCTCTCAAACTTCAACAAGCAATTTGTGGTGGAGATGGACGCTTGTGAAAAGGGGTTGGGGCAGTCTTAACGCAAGAAGGGAGGCCTATCGCGTACATAAGCCAAGCTTTGGGGCCTAAGCACCAGGGATGGAGAATATATGACAAAGAGTTGTTGGCGCTGGATAAATGGAGACACTATCTAGACAACAATCTGTTTATAATCAAGACAGATCAAGAGAGCCTAAGATTTTTCTCCCAATAGAGGCTACAATCTTAGTTACAAAGAAAGGGGGTGTCTAAACTAATGGGGTTGGATTATACCATTCTCTATCGGAAGGGTAAAGAAAATGTAGCAGCCGATGCACTGTCCAGAAGAGAAGTTAGAGAAAATGAGGGCCAATGTTATGGGATCACTGCAGTAGTACTAGAGTAGGTAAAGGAGGTGGAGCAAAGCTATGAAAACACCGGGTGGGTGCAATCCCTCTTAACCAAATTGGCGGTGCAAATAGGTGAGGAAAGGGGCTACTCCCTATCAAATGGTCTCATCAGATTCAGAGGGCGCCTAGTGATAGGGGATGACAAGGAGTTGAAGGTGAAGATTCTGAAATCCCTACATTGCTCACCCCTCGGGGGTCACTCAGGTATTTGGGCTACCTACGACAAAATAAGGCAATTGTTCTTTTGGCTGAAGCAAAAGAAACATGTCACTGGTGCAAACATGAGCAAGTACCATACTCGGGACTAGTACAACCCTTGGAAGTACCGGAGCAAGCATGGGAAGGTATCTCCATGGACTTTGTCGAGGGCCTACCCAAATCTAAAGGTAAGGATGCAATACTAGTGATCGTTGACAAATTGATAAAGTTTGGGCACTTCGTCAGTCTAACGCACCCTTTTTCGGCATAAGAAGTGGCCCGGGTGTTCCTAAATTCAGTGATCAAGCTGCATGGAGTTCCAAAGACCATTGTGTCCGACAGGGATAGGATCTTCACCAACACTTTCTGGTAGGAACCCTTCAAGAAATTGGGAGTAGGATTGCACCTATCAATTGCCTACCACCCTCAATCCGATAGTCAAACGGAGAGGGTGAATCAGTGCCTAGAAACCTATTTGAGGTGCATGTGCTTCACCAAACCAAGGAGCTGGAACAGATGGTTACCACTGGCCCAATGGTGGTATAACTCCTGTTTCCACAGTGCAATCAAGAGGAACCCCTTTGAAGCAATGTTTGGATACAAGCCACCTCTCCTACTTGCTATAGCAAGCGAGACATCTAATCTGGCGATGGTGGAGCATTATTTATAGTAGAGATAGGAAATGCTCTCTATTCTAAAAAGAGAACTAACGCCCAAAACATAATGAGGCAGGCTGTAGATAGAAAGAGGAGTGATAGAGAATTTGAAGCGGGGGACAAAGTGTTTTTGAAAGTGAAGAGGTTCCTGCAACAACCCTTCACGTCCACACCAATATCCAAGCTCAATCCCAAATATTTCAAGCCCTATGTCATAGAAGCTAAAGTAGGGAAGGTAGCTTACAAATTGAAACTACCATAAGGGATATAGGTGCATCCCGTGTTCCATGTGTCTCTACTTAAGAGGTCCATCGAACCAGGAGCACCCATAAGTCAGCAGCTACCAGAGGTCCAAGATGAACTAGAAGAGCAGAGAGAGCCTAGAGCTATACTAGATTGGAGGGTGGTTTACCAAGGCACAGCTCCTCTCATCCAAGTTTTGGTCCAATGGTCGCACCTTTAGCCAGGCCATACCACCTGGGAATACCTCCCTGAGTTACTATAAAAGTTTCCCAAAACGACAAGCCTACTTTGAAGGTTTCTTGAGGATAAGAAAGCTGTTGAAGGGTAGGGGAGTGTCACGACCTAAGGGTCTCATCTATAATGTTTTAAAACTTTTGCAAGTAGCCGTGTAACTAACTAATCTGTTGTGGGGGTGAAGACTGTCACACCTCACGTGTAGGCTGTACCCATCTATTGCATGGCCTGTAAAAGGCTTATATGCATGAGGATGGGGATTCATTCACGAGAATAACATTGAATTCTTTCCCTCTCATCTCTTTCTCTCAATTCTCCCTCCAAATTCTATCTCTCTTTCCCTCCATTTTTCTCTCTCTTTGTTCTCTTATACTTCGAAAACTCAAGTCTCGATCCAGAGACTTGACATTCTTCTTGTGCAATTCTGACAATTCCAGAGAATTAGATGTTAGAGACAGAGAAGCAACAAGGAAATTTCTGGGTAAATCTCGAAATTGATTCCGACACAAGAGGAGGTATGTGTCGGCTGATAATTAAAGGTGACATGGCCAATTGGGTTTGATTTGTTTCTAAAGGGATCAAAGATTGTTCTCACAGTAGTGACGGAACTGGCAAACTTCAACTGCTGCAGTCATGATTCAGGTTCTTTTCCAGAGGCAGTGATTTTAATTGAAGTCTGGGCTGTGAGTAAAGGGGAAAACATTCTGACTTGAATTCTGGTTAACCTTGTTCGAATTGAAAGAGGTAAAGAAGAGTGGGCGGGCTCTTTGTGGCGAGTATAAGAGACTGTTGCAGCAGGTGAGCCGGAGGTGGAATTGGATCTATTACCAGTAGGCGGCTCATTTTGTTAGAAAATCAAAGATCGTTAACTGTGTTGAAGCAATTCTAATTTAGAGTAGAATAGCTTACGGAAGGGGGGATTTATCATGTATAGAACTCCTGCTACTTGGATTTTGAAGTATACTGTTTGTGAAAAATTGGCCATGGAAAACAATGTACGCATGAGGCAATTGGAGCTTCAATGGCAGCAGAAGAAGGTTGTAATTTCAGCTGGAAACAATAGGAAACATGAGAAGGAGATCAACCAATTGGACAAGGGAACAAGAAGTGTGGTACCTGAATCGAGCAAGGAATTCGGTCGGATGCTATACAAACAATTGCACGAGTTTGCAATGATACTTACTAAGAAGTATCGTTACAATTTTCTCGCTGAATTCTTCGAGAATTATTGTGGAAGTCTTAACAAAGAGGACTTCCTTAAAATGGAGCAGCTGAAGGAGAAAGCAAGAAGTCGAGAAGCGGATTCACTGCCTATTTCCAATGTAGAGTAGAAGAAGTATACCGGTTTCAGCAGAATTATAAAGGAGGAATTTAACATTAGTGATGATATTGATGGAGAATGGCATTATCCAAAGGGAACCTGTGATGAACGGATTGATAGGGTAGCAAAGGCAAAGGAACAATTTGAAATTGTTGAAAAAGAAGTTCATATAGAAGGAAATTCCAGCAAACACAAGGAAAAAGGAATTGTTGAATTGTTTGCATGTAATCCGGAGATTCCGACTGGAATCCTTGAATTGTTGATTGGATGAGGAAATTGGGGTAGACCACACTTTAAAAGAGCAAGAAGCTGATGATCCTGGTGATGCACAACCTAATCTAGCAGTAAATCATGCCAGGGAAGAAGGTCGAGATGGAGGCCAGGTGTCGGTCATTGAGAAATCGTTAGTTGGAATTGAAGTTGCAGCAGTTCCTAATGCTAATGCTCACAAACAGCCTTGGTATGAGTATCCAAGGCAAATCTGCGATCCTCCATTGCTGCATTTCAAGGATGTTGTTGATATCTTTCAATGTGCAGCTGTGATGCACCATGAAGGTGCAGAAACAACTGCTGCTGGTATTGAACTCGAACTCTATCAGGTTGCTCCTATTGAAGTTCTAGGCCAAATTACGACTGGGATTCATCTTGGACACTTAAGAACAAGGAAGAAGAAAAGGCCTAGAAGGAAAAAGAAAGAAAGAAAGAAAGAAAGAAAAATCAGATAGAGAAGGCGGGAATTGGATGAATAAGAATGGCTCAACGTAATAAGTTTCTTGAGGACAAGAAACCTTTCAAGGAGAGGAGATTGTCACGACTCAAGGGTAATTAGAAGGGCAATAATGTAATTAGTTATCTTAGTTTGTTAGGAGCTATTTCTGTTATTCTGTTATAGCACATGAGACTGTTATTCTAGATGTTTCTTTCAGTTGTATAACTTATAAATAGGCTCAAGTATGTAGAGAAGAGTATGCTTGAATTGATTGAATGAAACTCTGATTCTTTCTCTACAATTCTCCCCATTCTTCCTCTCATTTCTCTCTACTGCTCTCCCTCATCTCTCTACATCCTTCCCCCATTTCTATCCATTTTTCCTCTCCAATTTTCTATTCTTGATTCTATTCCATCAGAACCTTTTGATTGTCAATCCAATCCTAGGCTAAACCCTAGGTATGTGACATGGATAATGCCTTCCTAAGCTTTTATAAGATTACTACTGATTTTGTCTTCTTTCTTTGTTCATTATTACAGAACTTCCTAAATTATTTTAGACTAAAATCATAATTTCCATTAGACAAATGACCTTTTGTATCCTATAGACTCAAGACTTCCATAAGAAAAAGCAATAATAAAAATAACCTAAGGTTCAAGAATCGCCAGCCCTCTGTGCATGTGCGGGTGCCTGTGCCTGCAAGCATGCAAATGGCGGGGAGTTCTTAGGTTCATATACTAATCCTTGGTTTTACAACTTATATGACAATACGACCTTTTGCAATTGATCTACTTGCAATCTGAAATATAGTGCAAAAAAGTAGACTAGGGCAATGGCCTATAGGTTGCAGAAACCAAACACAGTCGAGATGCGGTAAAGACCAATAAACTTAATTCAGGTGCGTGTCTTCAAAAGAAATTAAACATCAAAAAAATAATAATAATAAAACTTTAGAATGAATTTAATAAGAAGCAATCCTGCTAATTCAGAGCATAGAAGAAAAAGAGCCCATAACAATATACATCATCCATGGCATACCATATAAAGTACGAAGAATAGATGATTCCTTACCAGTATCATGTCTGCAGCAGGCAAAAATTCAACTTGATGGGTTACAAAAATTACAGTCTTAGTGGCTAGTGCTGTCAATATGTATTCCTGCAGTTACATGTTAACATGCTTAGCTAAACTGCATGCATTCTAACTGCAAAGATGATGATTACAAATACTAACCTTGAATAATTCTGAACCAGTGTGTGCATCAACAGCACTAAAGGGATCATCAAGTAAATATATGTCTGCGTCTTGATAAAGTGCCCTGGCAAGCTGTACACGTTGCTTCTGGCCACCACTCAGATTTATGCCCCTATCCCCAATGATGGTCTGATCCCCATGTGAGAAAAGCTCCAAATCTTTATTCAGCGAACATGCATGGATAACATTCTTGTACTTCACCTTATCCATTGGGCTACCAAAAAGTATATTCTCTTCTATATTTCCAGATTGTATCCAAGCTGATTGAGGAACATAAGCAGCAGAACCACATACTCTAACCTAAAACAGAAAGATTTAAATAATATTGTGATTGGATCTGATAAATCCTATAGAAAAAGGGACCAAAAGATAGAACAATAATAGCTTAGAACTGCAACTTACTTCACCAGAGATTTTTGGAATTTCGCCAAGGATGCAAGAAAGGAAGCTCGATTTCCCAGAACCAACCATGCCACAGACAGCCACACGCATTCCCCTCTCCACCTTCATTTTGATTCCACATAACGTTGGCTTGGGAAAAGAAGGATCCCAGCAGAACTCACCATCATTAATTTCTATTGCTACATCTGTGGTGCCTCGTGGTAGATTGACAGTAGCATCCTTCTGCAACTCTTCCTCCTCCAGGAATCCTGCAACCCGATCAAGGGAAACTTTTGTCTGAGCCATCATAGACACCAGGTCAGGGAAGTTTCTAAGTGGTTCTTGGAGAATCCTGAAAGTGGCCAAAGCAGAAAGAACGCCACCTGCAGTAAGCCGACCACCCAACAATATGGAAGTACCAAAAGTCACAACTGAAACAAAAATTGGGGAGCTCCAAAAGATGAACGTAATAAGAGACTGAGAGTAAAGAGCTTTCCGGAGCCACTTAAACTCCATGTTCCGCATTTCCTCCAGCTTCACTCGGTACCTATCCTCCCAAGCCTGCAGCTTCAGAATCCTCATATTCTTTAGACACTCGGATGTCTTCCTCATCCTATCATCCTTAGCAGCCATTAAGTTGTCTTGATAATCTTCTTGAAGCTTAGCAAATGGGACAGTTGCTACTATTGAGATAATGGTTGCAATCAAGGTTGCAACACAAGCAATGCCAACGTTCTTATACAGAATGGCAAGGGCAAGAATGATTTGCATAGGAAGCATCCAAATGTCATGGAGATACCACGAGTAATCTCCCACTCTCTGAACATCAACTGCCATGTAGTTCACAATCTCCCCACTGGTGTGACTTTGCCTGGCTAAGCTCGAGAGTCTTAGTCCCTTTTGATAAACCATTGCCGTTAGAGCTGACCTAACATGCATGCCCAAAATGTCAACCCCAAGATACCATTGCCGAGTTGTTAGTGTCTCCACCAACTTTGCTGAAAAGAATATTCCGGTAAGAATATAACCTTCATGTTGGAAAGTCTCATTTCCCCCTAAGTAATCGACAAAGTAGGTGATCATGTATGGACCCACATAGGAGACAAGAGTATTCAGACCTGCAAAAATGGCATTACAGGCTGCCTCCTTCCAGAAAGTTTTGAGAATAGCCCATGCTAAAGAAGGCTGCTCGAGAGGATTCTCGGCTTTCAAATTCTCCCAATTTGACTTTAAAATCTTATAATTGGCCTTGGACCGATCTTTTGGTGCAAGAAGTGGAATGTCCTTCAGCTCAAGTGGTCTCTTTGCACCAATTGAGAGCAGAGAGTTCAACCAGGAAAGTGTGGCCAGACTAAAGAACCCCGCTTCACTATAAGGAGTAACCTTAGGAATTCCTGCTTCTTCTTCAAGCAGCAATGGCTCTTGAAGATCAGAGTTCCGGCATACATTTATACCCGTGGCCCCACTAGTTGCAAGAAAACAGAGGAAAGCAAGGGCCGGGGTCACCGCCAAGTTTACAAAAACATGAGAACTCAAGTGTTTTGCACCTTCTATCAGAAATTCTTTTCCATCGGTATACAAAGTACACAAGCAAATAAAAAAAGACGCAACCCACCACACCCTCAACAAAAATGGGTATTTTTCAGAGACCTTGAATCTACAGTGAAGGGCTGAAAAGCTCAGCACAAACCAAGCCAAAGCCTGAGATGCAGGCAAAATTAGAAGGACCCAGTTCGAACCCTTCTCGTGTGAAGCATCTCTTAGCAAACCAACACCATCAAACCCTAAAACCAGTAATTGCAGAAACAACACATAGAAACAACAAAATATTGAAGCCTTGTATCCAGTACCAATTTCAATACTTGGAATCTCACTATCAACACCTTGGTGTGTCAGACCTATGTTCGCATTTGAATCCTCCTTTAAGATTTGAACCCGACCAACACACACAGATATCCGTCGCACTGATAAGATGAACAGAAACACGAGGAGCAATGTCAAGTTTATGGAAATTGATGCTAGTTCCAATGTAGGCCAATCCTCAAAGGCTCCAGAAAGATTGTTTACGGCTGAATACCTCACCGTCTGTGGCCATAAACTGGAGACTTCACTGACCAAAAGGCCCGCACCCATAATAGATTCCAATTTTTAGGTGAGTCACTGAAAATCAGCGAATTGATGCAGTGTGTGTGTGTTTATGCAACCAAGATCGATGATTGTACTGAATGCCCAAGAACGGCGACAAGTTGAAGACATGAAACACATAGAAACAACTTTTGTTTCGCCCAGATAGAACCTGCGGACACATTGCACATCAAAACAAACCGATTTTCATCACCAAATGCAACAAGGAGTGCAAAGAGGCAGAGACATAGAAAGAGGCTTTGTTTTCTCTTCCTCCTCTGTTTTCTCTACCGCTGTGCTATGTATTCGGAACAGAAGGGGATAAAACATGGTATGAAATTGAAACCTAAACGGAACCCATTACATAAAATCCAAAAAAAAACTGACCTGGGTTTGGGTTTTTTCTCGAGAAATCTTTAATTGGGGCGGTGGAGATTGCCGAGGCAAAGGCAATCCTGCAAGACAAACAGCAGCATAAGCTGCCTTCAGAGACAAAAAATATGGAAAATACACCCTCTGAACTGCTACCATCTCAATAAGGTACGGAGGAGCAAAGGCTTTAGAGCGAGAAAGAGAAGATGTTCCATTGTAGATACATTTCACAAAAGATATATAATATTACCAAAAATATATAAAAAAAAATAATGAAAGATCACATTTTTAACTTTCTCTACCTTGTTTATATGGTCGGTTACACTGTCGTGTGAGACTTGGACTCCAAACTCAGGCGAGCTTGAATTGAATACAGATTTTGATTGCACAGTTTTCAGTTCGCCCATCACTCAATCACCTTGCCTTTATAGAGACACATGTCGTCAGAGAAAAGAAAACAAACCGCAGAATGCTTCTGGAAAACACGAAAATTAAGAGCAGATATTATCATTGGTAAATAAATAAACAAACCTACAGTATGTTATGTAATCACAACTTAATTAATGAGATCACCATGTGGATCTCAGAATGTCTTCACAAAGAAATATTTGATCTGTCTGTGGGGCCTGCTGCCACGCCACTGCCACTGCCCTCTGTGTGTGTGTGTGCGCGTGCGCGTGACAGAGAGAGACAGAGAGAGAGGAATTTGACCCTTGGTGGAATGGTGATTTCTGCATGAGACTGCCCATGGCATGATGGGACCTTTTGTTTTTGTTTTTGTTTTTGTTTTTTTTTCTACGTGGGTATTAATTTTAATTATTATTTCTTGAGTGTTTATATTTATGATGTAATAATTTACAAATTAGGCACGTTAATATACATACAAAAAAACTAACTATTTTGATCAGGCACGTTACATTTGTGATATGCCCCTTTTTTTGCTTATTTTGTATCTAGTAGAAATCTTCTATTAACAAAAAACTTTATTTGAATATACTTTTGACAGTATGTTCATATAGTATATATTTATTTATATTTATTTATATGAACGTGATCAGGCACGTTCATATATGTTTCTAAAAATCTTAGACTTAGACATACTCTGATATATATTAACCAATTGATTGAAAGTAATTAAGGGAGGTGGAAGGAAGGAAGCAATGAGGAAGAGAGTTGGAATCCCAATTCTCTTTCTTGATGTGACTATAATTTTCTAATTATGTCTTGTGGGCCGGACGCATGCAGCCTCACTTCTCCCTCCCGTCTGTATCTCTGCTTTCTGTAAGGGTTGTACAAATTTCCAAACTTTCCCTTTTCTTTGTAGATAATTAAATTCCTTCTCTTTCAACTACTTCTATTTGATAATCGAGTTAAAACTGTAATAGGATTTTTTTAGCTGGTCTTAATATAAAGATCTGTCTCTCAATTTGTCTAACACTCAGAGTTTTGATTCGTTTGCCCCAGATCGATTCTTTGTAATATAAATAGTATTAATACATTTCGAAATAATATATTTCATGAGTGTATTTATATAATATGGTATATAAATATATAAATATATAAATATTTATTCTATTTTATAATTTTTAATGGGTCTGGCAACTAATAGATCTATATTTTATAATATTTATTCTATTTTAGCATGCATATGATTAGGTCTGGCTAGTTAGAAATATGTTTAATATTAGACCCCATTAAATGAATTGAAACGATACATTTTTAATGGTTAAAAGAAGAGGGTAGGCCTCACGGGTATGGTACAGTAGTAAAGTAGTTGGAGTTTCTTATGGAGTATTAAGGTTCCAATTAGTGCAATGAGTTAGAAAGTAAAATTATTGCCAGAATGTAGTAGAAATGTTGGAAGACAAGTTTCACGTAGACTGCGCTAAATGTCTAGTTTTTAGTGTATATAAACTGTGACAACATCTGAGTTTATTCAAAGGTGTATCAAGGGGAAGATCACTTATTTGTGGAGATTACTCGGACAAAATTTGTACACTCTAGGTGAATAAAAAAAAAGGGAGAAAGGGAAAAATCACCTATAAGGACACCAATTCAGGCAAGAAAGACAAAATATGATGGTCCTTTCCATATGGCTCATGGTTGGTCTGCCTAAGGGCCATTCCAATTCCAAATGGGTTCTGACGTGAAATTATTTGTCTTGCAGCTTGCAAGAAATTTGGGCACATTGACCATGCAGGACATCTAAAGTGATCCTACCAAAATTAACAAAGGTCCCACCAAGGTGGGTGGCAAGATATTGATTTGTTCCAACTGTTTTAAGTTTTTATGTAAATAATTTAATTTTATTTGTATGATTTGGTTATTTAATCATACAAATTATTAGTTTATCAAAAAATGAGTCTATAATGCTATGAATAAAGTTTTAGTGAATCTAACTTAATTTACGTTAATAACTTGACAAATTATTCCTATGAGATACGTTAGGAGAAAGTTTGTATATATATATGAGTGGCGCAAATAAATCTATAAAAGTGATTGACTGATTCAAATTCTTTATAGATTTGTCTGTCATTTGTGTTTAAATTTTCTTTTCACTAAACAAAACGATATAAACATAAAAACCCTCCTCCTCCACCCTTTTCACATTATCCATGATGCCAAATTCTTGATTTTTTCTTAAATTTAAATTTTTAAATAATTGAATGGTTAAGCATGTGATATAAAAGTAGATAGACTCGTAAAATATAAGGACTATATAAAAAAAAAACTTTAGTAATTTTTACACAATAAAAGAAATATTGTTATTAACAAAAGAAAAAAAAAGTATTATTATTATTATCATTTAAAATATTTGAACATATAATCAAGATTTTGGGTACCTCGTCCGAAAGCACTTAGGGTTACAATTATTCATCAAACTTTCATATGGAAATGGTTCCTTAGTAAAGGAGGAAGCTTATCGGATGAGTGTCCACAGCTACCCTTAACACTCTGTTAGCATCTTATCCCAGGGCATAATATAATGCCCAGTGCAAAGGCACATTCTGAAATCTGGATCAAAATTATTCCACTTTATGCTTCCCTGCCCCTTCATTATTTCATCATCATTTTGATAAAACATTATCTCTCTCTCTCTCTCTGTCTCTCTCACACACACACATCAATTGTGCACGTAAATCCTCATTAAACTAGTAAGTTGCAACAAACGAACGCAAATTCTCCACACACTTGGCCTAAAGAAAAGAAGACAGCACAAAGTGTTGCATCTGAAAATGTTGTTGGAACATGGCATGCATGCCCAGCCCCCAATGGGCTCAGCTTCCTTCTCAAGGACTCAAGTGAATCCTATTCTCTGATGTTATGTTATGCATGGAAGAGAACACTTGAAAGCCTCAAAGGTATATTCTGCCATGAAAAGATATTATTATTTATGCTTATGGTTCTTGAATTGACACACATATATACCCAGTTCATTCCTCAAAACTAGGTACCTGGGATTCCAATCACTGGGAAAAAGCAAGGAAAATAAAAGGAGAAGATGAGAGCAAAAGAGAGAGAGAGAGAGAGAGATGGAAAGAAGGAATTTTGCAGTGGCAGCTTCCCCGGGAACATGTACCATACCATGAGAATTTGAGCAAACCATTCAGGAAAAAGATGAAAGACTTTATAGGGTGGGGGCATTATGCCCCCCTCCAAAAAATGCTGTTTATGCTTTCGGATCTTTTGCCCCATCTGCCACTCCAAAATTGGGAGAAACGATGCCACTATCCAAGACAAGAAGGTCCTTCCTCTGCTTTGTTTTCTTTCCTTATGAAATATTTCATTATGTCTCACAAGTAGCTTAGTATATCCTCCCCAGATTTCAGCCCATATCATATCTACGACTTGCTTTGCATTATCATACATAACTTTTAGCAATAATTTCTCCATTTTTTATTTTTGTACATTTCTATCACCTAAGAATAAGGACAAGGAACTAAACATTAATGAAATAAGTTGAATAATTGAAAAAACTTACTCGAGTAATTTGGAACCCTTACTTGAGTAATAAGAAGACTTACTTGAGTAACTAAGAAATTAAAGATTACTTGATTAAATGGAAAGCTTATTCGATCTTTTATTGTATTCACATATGGAATATATAAACAAGAAGTCTTCTACAGTATCTCCTAAAAAACAAGAAAAAATTTAAATTAGGGTTAGAAAATAAAGTTGATCAACTGAACTTTAAATTTGTTGGAATTTTCTCTTGTAAACTGCCTTATTCTTTAATCTCGAAACCTTATCTCCTTATCACTTTAATCTTTGTAATTCTCTGTTATCTCCAAACAATCTTATCACTTATATCTTGGTCACAAGAAAAATAATTAGGATTTGATTTTAATTTTTCTAACACTATCAATTTATTATTTATTCTTGATATTCCAACACTCCCATTCAATCATAGATATCAGTAATTTCCGTCTTACTAATTAATACTTCAAAACCTAGTTTGGACATTACTTTATTTAGGATATTAGCCTTTTGGACTTGAGTAGGAATGTAAGAGGATATGTAACACCCCACCTTACACAAGCACGTCATTATAAGAGAATTCACGGAAATCTTTTTTTTTTTTTCCAAACTCATCACGCGCGGTGCATCAAGAATAATCTTCATATGCTTTAACATGCTCGACGCATACAAAGATTCAAAGAACAATCGTCACATGCTCACAAGATCCTAGAAACCCCAGTCTCGCCCGTTAAACCAACAAGATCAATAATCTTAAACTAAACGAGTCATAATGTTACGCAGCGGATATAATAACATCAAAATATCGTGGCCTATCACGAGGTTTTTACTTAGTGTTTCCACATCATAATATGTATTACAACGCTACAAAATAATAACAACACTGTCATGTGACCGTTCATACATATATCAAAATAAGTACTACCACTTCAAAATGAAACAACAGTTATCACGCTAAGTACCATTGGCCCTCAACTGGTCACGTCCTCGCCTTTGTAGCAGTTCCTAATTGGAACGTTGAATGTTCCAGAGGCATAACCCAGATTAGATGATAAAACATCTAAGTGATGGCATGATACAGCTTACTGAATGCATAAATAACACATGAGCATGGCATATACAGACAATGACAACATGCAACACGTCTAACTTGAGAAATCTCCCTAGCATACTCAACCTCCTGTGGAAACCATTCCACACACCATTGGGATTGACTTTACTGCGACATACTTAATCCCCAGGTGCCCATTTACATCACTTGATCACCGGGATTAACCTTGCCCCATTCTCAAGAAGACCTCATCCCGTCCCCTTTACGGACATAATAACGATGCAAAATCAACACCTTGATGATATGAAAGCCACACGCCATGCACTGACTCTTTCATAAGTAAAACAGTTGATGCAATATTCCATATGATCAATATGCATACGATGCCACAAATACATAAGTAAAACGCCTATATGATACATCCCAAGTTCTGGAGGGTATAACCACTCTCTGGAACCGGTCCAAACACGTGCAATCCTAAGCTCGAGAGGGTAGAACAACTCACTTGAACTCACTACACACACACCAAGACACTTTCAAGACAAAGGGT
Source organism: Diospyros kaki (assembly GCA_036245055.1). Lineage (NCBI taxonomy): Eukaryota > Viridiplantae > Streptophyta > Magnoliopsida > Ericales > Ebenaceae > Diospyros > Diospyros kaki. Next base: position 26,638,998 of record BSEG01000002.1, read on the forward strand.
AAGATTGGAATCGAACCACTCATCTTATTTTTGAAAAAGTCAATTTTTGCCTCGAAAAGTGTGTCGCACCTCAAAAATTATGCAATCATTCCTTCTAACAGTCAAATCGTCTCCTGTTTACCATTATGTCTATAGAAATCAATATTTTTATTTTTCCCATAATTTCCTCAAATTTTCTTATTTTTCTCTATTTTTCCAAACCTTTCTTTCTGTCGAAAATTTATAATAAATACCTAACACCTAATTTCTCCAAATCCTTTTGCACCAATATTCCTTAAATAATTTTAGTAAAATTATAAAATTAATTTCGAAAAAAAATAGTACCTCACGCGCCACACATAGCCACGGCGAGTGAAGCACAGCTTCTTCTCCAATTGTCTTCTCCAGTTCCAACAGGTTGCAACGGTCTCTAATAGCCGATCTTACTATACGACCTTGAAGCTTTCCCTGAGGTGACCCTAATGGAACCCTTGTACATCGGAAAAACCTACCGGAAATGCCTCAAATGGTCGATTGCAGGTCTCGGTCTGGCAGCCCTCGATTTTTCGGCCAATTTGCTAAAACTCGATGAAACGTGCACCAAGCTCTTCCAAATTCTCCAGATTTGCTCCCCACAACTCAAAGAACAAAAACCCCTTATCTGTGAGACTCATTTTAAGTTAAAACGAGAGTAATTTCTTCGATTTTTTATTTTGAACTCTCGGCCTTCAACCCTTATTTATACTCGTTTCCAGCGCCAAAATCCACCAAATCTCGGTTGTTCTTATCCATTAAGCCCAAAATCTAGCTTCTAAATGATTCATCTAGATCTAAATCATGAGAAAACTTCCTGAAAAAATTCAGCCAAACCCTCAGTCACCTCCGCCATTAATTTCGGCCACATCACCACTATGCTCGGCCAATGACCACTCCTACTCGCTTCATCATCACTTGGAGGCTATTCCTGAGCTTCCAGGCGACCTTCTCAACGCCCAGGGCGGCTGGCCGGCGGCCACAGTGCAGTTGATCGGTTTCCTACCTATAAGTTTTATTTTTTGCTCTTTTACCCCCTAAGAAATTTGTAAATGTGTTTTGCCCTTTTCTTGATACCCCTAGACTTTCTAATAATTCCACTATGGCCTATAAGTTCCAAAATTTCCATTTCCCTCAAGGATTTCCAAAAACTTCGTTGTTTCGGCCTCTCTCGTGCAGTTTACATTTTCTGCACTTTGGCCCGAATGCCTCTAATCACGTGTTTTCAACCTCAAACCTTTGCGAATCTCTTGGTTTTGTCAAATTCTACTTATCTAGGCAATTTTACCTTCCTTGACATGCTTTGACATGGACACTTGCCTTTCATTCATGTTTTGGATATTACATATTGGCTCGAAACTTTGATAAATTCTATTTTGACCCCACAATTTCTAAAAATACCTTTGATATTTAATATTGGGTATTACGGGATAACTATTCCTTTTTCAATTTTAGTCTTGATGAAGTGTCTATCAATTTTTACATACTTCATCCTGTCATGCTAAATTAAAATATGAACTATATTGATGGTTAATTTGCTGTCACTGTATAGCTTTATAGGTTCATCCCATGATATTCTTAAGTTGTGTAACAGTCTTTCCAACCAAATTAATTCACATATTCCTTAGGCAATTGTTCTATAATTTGCTTTGGCATTGCTTCTAGCCATTATTGACTGTTTTTTGCTCCTCTAAGTAACTATGTTACCCCATAACTTAGTGCAATTTCCTGTAGTAGACTTATTATCTTCCATTGATCCTACCTAATATGCATCAGCATGGCATTCAATTTTTTGATTGTCACATTTTCTAAACAAGAGACCCTTGCCTGGTGTACCTTTGAGATACCTAAGAATATGATTTACTGCATCTAGATGCCTTTGTGTAGAAGAATGCATAAACTGACTTATAACACTCACACGAAATGCAATATCTAGTCTTGTGAGAGATAGATAAATCAATTTACCTACTAGTCATTGGTATCTAGCCTTATCCACGGGATGATCAATTTTTGTGCTCTTTGATTTCCAATTCTGTTCCAAATAAGTGTTTGCAGGTCTGCAACCTATTTTCTCGGTTTCAGTGAGAAGGTTTAGAGTACATTTCCCCTGAGTTATAAAAGCAACTTTTTTACTCCTTGCTAATAACTTCTTTACTCCTTGCTACTTCCATGCCAAGAAAGTATTTAAGTGTTCCAAGATCTTTAACTTTAAACTCAAATTGTAGACACTTTTTCAACTATTAAATTCTTGCAACATCATCACCTATAAGAATCATATCATCCGCATATACTATTAGAATTGATTTTTTCCATTTTCAGTTTAATTGATAAGTAAGGTGTGATCAATTTTCCCTTTTTGATACCCAAAAGTCTTCATAGTTTCACTAAACTTTGTGAGCCATGTCTTAGGTGACTACTTTAGACCAGAAAGGGTTTTCTTTAGTTTGCATACTTTATTTAGATTTTTCAGTTGATTTAAAACAAGAAGGTATTCGCATGTAAAATTCTTTTTCCAATCTTCCATTCAAAAAGGCATTCTTCATATCCAACTGATGAAGTTCCCAATTCAAATTTGCAACCATAGATAATAATACTCTAATGGAGTTCAACTTAGCTATAAGGGTAAAAGTCTCCTCATAGTCTATTAGGTTTGGGTAAAAACTTGTGTAACCAACCTTGCCTTATACCTCTCAATTCTGCCATCAGCATTATACTTCACTATACATATCCACTTGTAACCAACTATTTTCTTGTCTTTAGGTAGCTCCACAATATCCCAAGTTTGGTTGTCAATCAAAGCCTTCATTTCCTTTAACACGACCTATTTCCACTTGTGATTCTCCAAAGCCTGCATGATCTTTGTAGGGATTTCCCCATTATCAATTGACGCAGTGAATGCCCTATGTGAGAAAATATTTGGGAGAGAAAAACCTAAGAGATTAGCCTCTCTTAGCTTATTATTTATAATAAGCATAATGTGCCTTAATCTATGGGCTTAACCTACGAGCTTAAACTAATTACAAATAAAATACACATACAATATGTACAATTATACTAATAATTCTAGTACTCCCTCTCAAGCTAGAGCATAGATATCATATGCACCGAGCTTGTTATAAATATATTCTACCCGAGTACCCTTTAGAGACTTGGTAAAGATATCTACAAGTTAATGATTGGAGTTAACAAACTCTGTAACAATAACACCTCCAACCAGTTTTTAAGTAATAAAGTGACAGTCGATTTCAATATGCTTAGTCTACTCATGGAACACTGGATTCAAAGTAATGTGCAAGGTAGTCTAATTATCACAAACAACCTTCATAGGGGACATTTCACAAAACTTGAGTTCTTGTAGGAGTTGTTTAAGCTAGATAAGCTCACAAGTTGCATTACCCATAGGTCGATACTTTGCCTTTGCACTGGATCTAGCTACTACATTCTGTTTCTTACTTTTTCAAAAAACTAGATTTCTTCCCACAAGAACACAATACTCAGAGGTTGACTAGTGATCAGAAAGAGATTCTGCCCAATCTGCATCCGCATAACAACAAATATCTGTGTTTTCCTTCTCCTCATAGAGTAACACTTTACCTAGTGCTCTTTTGATATATCTTAGAATCTGGATAACAATATCCCATTGAAAATGACATGGAGAATTAAGAAACTGACTAACTACACTCACAACAAAAGTAATGTCGGGACGAGTGATTGTAAGATAGTTCAACTTGCCTACCAGTCTTCGATACCTTTCAGGATCTGAATAGAGCTCCCCATGTCCAGGTAAGAGTTTGATATTTGGGTTCATTAGAGTGTCAACTAGTTTGCAGTTCACCATACCAGTTTCTTCTAAGATATCAAGTGCATACTTCCTTTGAGAGATTAAGATATCATCTCTTGATTGAGTAACTTCAATACTCAAGAAATATCGAAGTCTACCTAAGTCTTTGGTCTGAAAGTACTAATGTAGGTGTTCCTTTAGCTTCTGTATACCAATCTAATCACTCCATGTGATAATAATGTCATCTACATAAAAAGTAAGGTAGATGCATAAAGAAGAGGAATGTTAATAGAAAATCGAATGATCAGCTTCACTTTGAGTGAGACCAAAGGCTTGAACCATAATGCTGATCACCTATCGAACCATGCTCATAGAAATTGTTTCAAACCATAAATAGACTTCTTGAGTTTATAGATTACATTAGACTCCCCTTGAGCAACAAAACCAAGTGGTTGCTCCATATAAACCTTCTCCTACAAATCACCATGGAAAAAGACATTTTTAATATCTAGCTAATAGAGTGACCAATAACGCATGGCAGCCATAGAGAGAAAGAGGCGAACAGATGCCATTTTAGCAACAGGAGAGAAAGTATCACCGTAATCCAGACCATAGATCTGTGTAAAGCCTTTGGCAACCAAACGGGGCTTAAGACGATCTACCTATCCATTAGAACCTACGTTAGAGGTGAACACCCACCGACAACCAATGAGGGTCTTTCTTATTGGTAAAGGCACCAAATCCTAAGTACCATTTGAATGTAAAGCTTCAATCTCATCTAACATAGCCTAGCACAAACTAGGATGAGACATGGCTTCACCTGTAGTTTTAGGAATAGAAATAGAGGATAAACTCGAAATAAAGGCACTATAAGCAGGTAACAAACGATCATAGTACAAAAAGTTATAAAGAGGGTGTGGATTACGAGTAGACTTTACACCTTCGTAGAGAGCAACTGGAAAACTTTTTAGCTCAAGATCTATGGTAGGAGGAACCAATGATGAAGATAGTGAGTCAAGAGAGTCATGTTTTGGAGGAATGTTGGCGTCGGTAGTGGAATGGCGACGACAGTGATATGTAAGAAGTGGAGGATCTGTAGAATATGGACCGGAAGATGGTAATGGAGGTTCCACAGAGGAGGAGACAAATAGACCTAATAAGGGCAGCGGAAGAAAAGAAAAAAGAATAGGTAATACCTGATCAAGACTCCGTGAATCAGGTTGAGTAACAGAGAAGAAGGATTGTTATTCAAAGAAGGTGACATCGGCAGACATAAGATAGCGGTTCAACTCAGGAGAGTAACACTTATAGCTTTTTTGCAATCAAGAGCTGCCAAGAAAGATACACTTAAGAGATTTGGCAACAAGTTTATCCTATCCTGGTGAAAAAGAATGCACAAAACAAATACATCCAAATACACGAAGAGGAACATAATAAAGTGGTTGTGTAGGGAATAAAAGGGAATGAGGAATGTTGTCCTGTAACACTAAAGATGGCATGCAATTTGTCAGATAACACGTAGTAAGAACAACATCTCCCTAAAATTTGGTGAAAAGATTGGTAAAAGTAGTGTCTGTGTAGTTTCAATAAGATGATTTTAATACTCAACAACACCATTTTGTGGAGGTTTGTAAGGATGAGAAGATTGATGCAGGATGCCATTAGCAGTGATGAAATCAGTAAATTGAGAGGAAAAGTACCTAGAGGCATTATCACTATGTAAAGCACGTATAAAAAGTCCAAATTGTGTTTTTATTTCAACAATAAATTTTTAAAAGATAGAAAACAATTTGAACTGACTCTTCATGAGAAATAACCAAGTGTAATGAGAAAGTTCATCAATAAAAGTAATGAAATATGAAAAACCTAGAGTAGAATTGACTCAACTTGGCCCCCATACATCAAAGTGCACAACGAAAAAGGGAGTCTCGGCCCTATTATTGACGCAACTAGAAAAAGAATTAAAAACGTGTTTACCATGCTAACATGACTCATAATTAAAAGTGGATAATGACGACATACTAGGAACTAATTTCTTTAGTTTGGAGAGTCTGGGATGACCGAGAAGAGAGTGGAGAAGGTCCATAGTAAGATGATAGTGACCCCGTGACTCACGGTCGACGCCAATCGTCCACCCCGTACCCCAGTCCTACACACAAATATAAGTGAAAGTAAAGGTTACAAAATAGTTTAGGTGTAGTGGCTCACTCCCGAATAGTCCCGCTAGCATAGGATATCTGAAAAAAGGTCATCACAAAGATGATATAGAACAATAACATATAACACCATATTACAATTCTTAGATAAATTCAATGGAAGCTAACATAAAGGTTTACAACATCTTGGCACTATGGCCTACACAAATGAAATATAAAGGCACTAACAAATTTTACAATATAAAATTTCTTCACACGTGCCCTTATCACAAACACTAACATAGTCTGTCTAGTCTAGGAGATCTCTGTACACCTTTAACCCTGGACTCTAACTCCACTGGCATCGCCCTCAACCACTGCTTTACCTTTACCTGGAATGACATGAGAGTAAACAAGGTGAGTTATAAGGCTCAGGAAGTATATATAGAAAAACATAGAGATATAGAATCAAAGGCATGGATAACCAAGATAGAGTAAACAACGACTCTATGAAAAGATATCAGTATACACAACTCATAAATTTTCCATTTACAACCATTTCCCATGCCATGATTATTATGCACACCACGTAATCATTTCCATGCTCATGCACATGCACATGCATCAATAGTAAGGATTTTTCATATAATTCCCAAGGCTCCCACGACCAATATATCCATACATGAATATAAAAATACATCAACAAGTAATAACAATTTGAGTCTCGCCTACTGGGTTGATGGCCACCTCACCCTAGTAAGGTGCTCATAGGATATCCTTTTCTCACCCACGGACATAGCCGTCGCGTAAAATAATAAGTGCGTAAATCAATATAATCATGCAACACATAAACATATCTCAATTTCATGTCAATCTTCAATGATTAAGAAAAATCTCATATCATACTTATAGAAATTTCTAACCTATACTCATAGTATATTTTTACCCCAATAACAATAGTAAGAAACCAAAATTTATACATGCAAGAAATACCAAATCTTGCATGATTCTAGACCCTAATCAAGAAATGCGTCATTTCCTAAGAAATATAGGGTGAATTGAAATCCTATTAAGGCTTTTGAGTAAAATACTTCAAGTATTTAAGAAAAATGATCAAGGATAAACATCACCTCAATTATAGAAAGAATAGCCAACATAAAAGAATTAATTAGGAAAACATTTAGAAAATTTCCAGATTTTGAAGTTTAACTTCAAGGGCCTATTTTGGGCTCATATCTCAGTCAAATATCATGAATCATATATCAAATCGAAGACTTAGAGCTCTAGTTTCTAAAACAACAACCGGATCCAAAATTGGAAATAACCACAAGGAGATATCCCACAAAGAGTAAAATAAGGCATAATTTGTAATAACGAAATTTCAGAATTCTAGATAGAATTCAACAAGTCTGTTATGGGTCCAAATCATAATAAAACATTTCAAATCTTATATAAAATCAAAGCCTATGATATCTAGTTTATAGAGAAACAAACGGATCACAAATCGGATATAACCAAATAGCGTTATACCCCAAAAATCGAAGCAAGGCAAGATTATTCGAAAATATAGTAGAAAATTTCCAGATTCTGGGTAAGAATTAACAAGGCTACTGTAGGCTCAAAATGTAACCAAAAATTCCAAAAAAAAAATATAAAAAGAAACTTATCGAGTCTAGTTTACAAAAAAACAAACAGATCTTGAATCAGATATAACCACATAGAGTTATACCCTAAAAACCAAAGCAAGGTTAGATTTCTCAAAGCAGTAAAATTTTCAGATCTTAGTAGGGATTTACAAGGCTATCACAAGCTCAAATATTAATAAAAAAATTTGATTCTTATGTCTTAAATGAAGCTTAAGATGTGTAGTTTACACCCCAACAAACGGATCTATAATTGGATAAAAACACAAGGAGTTATAGGGCAAATAACACAACATGGTCAGTGAATTCGAAATTAAGGGCAAAAACTTAAAATTGAAAGGAACAAGCCTTCTAAGATGGAAAGAAGGTTGAAGAACTTGCACAATTATAATGAGAAGAAGAATAAGATCTTGCATATGAAACAATAAGGAAGAGAACTTGCCTTAGAAGATGAAACCCAAAAAAGAATTTGATGAAGCTCTTGAAAATCCCTTTGCTTGAAGCTCTAATGAAGGTTAACGATGGATGAAGATGAAGAAGAAGAAAGAATGATGGGAAGAATAAGACAATCGGGAGAGGGAGAAGGGAGCAAGAAAGCAAGAAAGAGGAAAAGAAGGAGGAAATGAGGGAGAAGTTGTCTCCCAACTCTCTCCAATCCAACCTCTCTTTTGGCTTTCCCTAATTTGCCCCTCACATAACACACACATAATTCAAATATTTTTTGCCCTTTAGGTCATTTTGTCATTTTCTTAGTCTTTTTCCTTTTTAATTTAAATAATCCTTTTGTAAATGGGGTCAAGCACAAACCCATTCATCCTTCACATATAATTTAAGCCCAACTCATTTAATTAGACCCAACATCTCATAAAACCCAAAAGGCTTATTTTCAACTTGGCCCAACACTTAAGGCCCAAAAGATTTATTTTTCACTTGGTCCAACCCACTTCATTTAAAATCAACTATGAACTCAATCTATACATAATTAGACCCAATCCATTAAAAATGGTTTCATTTAAATTCTAACTACCATTTGCCATGGGCTTCCTCACATTAGCCCAAATTTAACTTCATTAAACCCTCAATCCATTTTATTTAATTTTAAAATAATGTCATTGTATATATATATATATACCAAAATAAAATAAATATCAATAATGGTATAGACCCAATAACGGGTCGTTACATTAGGTCTTTAGTAAGATGATTAACAAAAAGCAAATTAAAAGGACTATGGGGGACATAAATGACAATTTAAAGAGAAAGAAGAGGTATGAGAGGCTGTCCCTATCCCTTTAGTTGGTGTTTTGGTGCCATCTACAAGAGTGATTGTTGGTAAATGTTCAAACAACGTAAGGGTAAAGAAAAGGTCTTTATTACCACACATATCAGTGGTGCCAGAGTCCAAAATCCAAGGCCCAATAGAAGAGCTTTGAGTAACACAAGCCATGGGATTATTAGTAGATTACTGAGATGCCTAGAATTACAAGAAAGCCTCATAGTCAATAGCAGACAGGGTTATCGTTAGAGGACCCGATGTTGTACTAGGGTCACTCTGTGCAACATAAGCCACCCAGGATGGTTGAGAAGCAAGAAAGGCAATTGGTCTACCATGCTTCTTCCAACACTTATCTTCCTCATGCCCTTTTTTCTTGCAAAAGTTGCATTGAGGGCAAAAGCAGATACTGGACTAGCCGTAATTACTGCTTGAAGTCTGAGACAGAAGAGCAGAGGTCTCGGGAGGGGTATCAGTAAAAACAACAGTAGAGGAAGAACTACCGGCCATATAAGCAAACATTTGTATGTATTTTTCATAGTGGGGTTAGTAGACTGGTTGCATTCTCACCCTGTAATTAAAACACAACAAAATTTATATTAGATTTTTTTTCTTTTATTTTGGTGAAAGGTTTATACTCGCTAGTGTACGAGTGCAGTTGTAGTCCAAATTTAATTTATTTTATGGATGAGTCCAGGTCGTCCATTGAGAGATTTATTTATGGTAAAAAAAAAGAATGTCACACACACACGCATCCGGATGAATTGGCAAAACGATTTTTTTGTTGTGGATTTTCAGATAATGGATGCGAGGAAATAAAACAAGGCAGAAATTAAAACATACACTGAATTTAAAATATAGAATTGGATAAGACTTGAGTTAAGACAAATTCAACACCAACCCGCTAATCCCCAATTTTTAGCAGAAAAGATTAGCGACACTAATTTAATTTCATATATGAAGGTCTGCTATTAAATGCAATTAAAGATGATGATAGTTCTAGTTTAAGCAATCTCCATACATGATATCCGGGATTCTAGTTTAAGAAATTACCATAAATTCAATTACAATTAATACACAAAACAACTAATCATCCGGGTTTGGGTATGATAGCGTTTCCAGTTCTAGTAACTCTCATACGTGGCATAAAAGCTCTAAGTTAGGCTTACACTCCAATCCAAACCTAGTGATTTCTTAATAATTAATACACACTCATACTAAAATTTAAATTAATGTTGCTCATTTAAAATGCGACTTTCTTTGGGAATCATTGGCTTTGGACACTGTCATTACCTTAACCCAAGATTAGATTTAGCTACTCATCTTCATTTGAAAATTATTTGATAGGAATTTAAATGGTGTAATTTAAATGACAGGAATTAAAACAACAAAGATTAATTGGCCATTTAGGCGGTGGATAATAAAAAAAACGTAAATTAAAATTACAGAAATTAACCGGCCATTTAGGCGGTGGATAATAAAAAAAATGTGAATTAAAATTACAGAAATTAACCGGTCATTTAGGCGGTGGATAATAAAATAATAATAAATGACATGAGAATTTAAGAGAAGAAAGAAAAAAAGAAAGATCACAAGAGAAGACAAAAGAGAAAAGAAGAGAGAACAAGAGCAATTCTCAAAAAGAAATTTTAAGAACACAAATAAGCTTTGATTCAAGAATAATGACCTTCACACAAGTGCACCCAAATGAGCTATTTATAGCCCACAAGATGCAATAAATACCACACAAATAAAATTACCCCATTATCACTAAACATAATCATAACTAAGCTAATGGGTCATTTACCAAAAAAATATGAAAGACTTTAACCAGTGAAAAGACACAAAATGCAAAAGACTTTAGGTGGTGGAAAACTCATAAGAATACAAAAGACTTTAGGTGGTAAAGCACTTATAAAAATACAAAACAAAGAAAAGTCTTCTACAAATTGGGCTTTGTTGGGCCTTTGGTTAGTCTTGGGCCTTCTATGTGATTAAAATGTTTAGGCCTTCCTTGTGTTGGACTCCATTTAATAGTTGACCCAAGTGCACTTGAAACATCCTCTAGACTCCATAATTGATCCTTGAATTTGAGTAACGCAATAATGGGTAATCCAACGTCTTTGATTTATGCCTCTAATTAATTGTAGAAGTCAAGTTCCTTACTTCATCCTGAAAATAATATGTAATGCAAATAATTATTTATTTTAAACATAAATATAAAACCAAAATAGGGATATAATTCATTAAGATTTAGGAAACATTGACTCCTCATCATAGACCCAATTAAGATTTGATGGCAGACAACCTCGAACTCAGGCTTGAGACCAAATAAGGTAAGGACCATGAACATTTTTTCCTATTGAGAATTATGAGTAGCTTTGGAATCAGAGTATGAAGGAAGAGCTTTAAACTCCTACATGAGAGAACGTATCTGGCCCAAATAGAATTTCATATATTGACCCTGTTGAATGTTCTTGATAGAGTGGACAATTATACAGAGACGTTGAATGTCATTGGTGTAACACTCAACAACTTCCTTCCAAACCTCATAACAATTTTAAAATGACTAAAAGAGCTACAAAACATATCGATCAACAAAATTCCATAAAATATTACACAATTATGCATCAACCTATTCCCATTTAACCTTATTGGATGCGTAGACATCTTCTGCCTTCTTGGTGAGATGGTCTACTTGTCCCTGCCCCCTGAACCACATCTTAACATAGGCTACCCATGACAGATAGTTGGCAAACCCTATCAACTTGTCAGAGGTGATAACAGGGTCCCTATATGTTAGAGATGGTGAAGGATTGAGATGCAAACGAGGCACCAGGTGTAGAGTTGGAATTACTCAATGGCGATATGGTGGGATTTAAGCGAATAGATTGAAACTCTGGTATTTAAAAAGGTTGTTGGGTAATTGATACACATATCATGATGGTTTTTAGGGAAATGGACATAGAAGATGAGTTCAGGAGGCTTTGTCAAGGTTTCGATGAGAAGACGACGACCTTTTAGTGATGCACACGGTTCCACGCACTGGTAAGTGGAAGTTGGTCAGAAAAAAGTCTGCGGTGTGTGGCGGCTCAGGCAGAGATGGGTCTTTGGTGGTTTACCGATCTGACAATGACAAATCCTGTAGTGGCATTGATGCTAGCAAACGGTTGTAACATGCTAGTATTTTGGGAAATAAATTAATTTTGTATTTGAAAAAAATTATTTATAATTTATTGGTTAGCTATGAGTTTGAGGAATTTAATGGTGACATTAACTTTGTTGTATTTTTGAATGAGAAAGTGATTGGAAGTGTAATGACTCAAAGATGGGGGCCGATATTAATGGATAACTCGGTATAATTTTGTGTTTTCCAGGTAGAATTAATTGTTAAGTTAGCTTGGGATTTGGTGTTGTGTGAAAAACTATGTATGTTAGTGTCTTTGGGGGACTTGGGAAAATAAAAATAATAATTGAGGTTTAAGAGTGATGGCGAAAGAGCATCCAGATGGTTGCAGTTTTAGAAGATGGGATTTGGGTGAGAGTGCAAGCATTCGGAGGAGAGCAAGGACATCAGGATGATTAGATGCACATTCGGATGTAGTTTTTGTGAGTGACACCCGAATGCTACAATGAGGCATACTATAGCATCCGGATAGGGTGTGAGACATTTGGATAACCTGTGTTTTTTGTGCGTGATTTTCCCTTTGCAGTCTGATTTTGACCATGATGTAGCCTGAATATTTGAAAACTCAAAACATGAAAGTTGTAAATCTTTCTCTTATCGTTTCATAAAATCTTGAATCACCTCAATCGGAGCTCGAACGAGAGAGTTATGCCCAGAATTGCTTAATTAGCTCTGTTATTTCAATAATGCCTCTCTCATTCAAATGGCCTACTTTAGCATCCGAATGGCTCTCACATTCCTTGAATATCACGTCTAAATAAACATGATATTCAAACACATAAGTCTGTATTTAGGAAAATAAACGGATGGATAAATATGACTTATGGAGAAAATATAAAAGAAAGAATTTGTGAGAAAAATATCACTAAACAGAGGAAGATAAACTCGAGCACTTTCTCTAAGTCTGTATTTCTCTAAATCCTCTTCCTTCTCTTCAACAACAAGCCAAACCCTATCGTCCAAAGAGTATCTAGCCGTTATTAAGCAACATAAAAGGCATAAGAAAGCAAGTTCCTTTCTACTCTTCCCTTCTCTTGGAATATTTCTTGCTCTTAAGTGGAATATGGGTTTAAGGGCTTAGTTAGGGTTGTGACATTGAGGATGATTCTAACAGCTAGGTGGGGCTTGTTCTTCCCCGCTATTTCTAAGGAATGGTGATTTTGTTGGAATTTTTGGCATGAGAAGCTTGTCTCTTAATCATGCCCTACTACTGCCTTGAACGGGCCCAATAAAATACCATGTCTTGTCCGTGAGGCCCAAGTGTTACATGTTCCATCTTTTATTGCTATTTCCTCACTATGATGGCCATGATTATGAAGTATGTATAATTTTAAGCTAAGCATATTAATCTTTGACATGGCATGTTTTGGCAGTGTGATACTTGCACATCATGGACACATTATTGTGTGTGAACATTTAACTTCACATTACATGCGTTCTCATGGAACACGGATAATTACTGTGGCATTGACATTGAGTGTGGCCACTAACTTGTAGCATTGCATTTGTATGGGAGCAATGGGAAATTGATCCTGTAACGGCCCGCTGCTCAGAGCCCCTCTTTGCGTAGAGGATCTGTGAGAGGGTCATTATTTAGATGATAAAGAATAATAGCGCAAGCTATAAACACACACTCACAACCCTTATTGAAACCATAACTTTTTTATCACATAATATTTCATAACCATCCTTACATAACCATTCTCAACATGAGCCCACCTGGGCTTACATAACATATATCTATCTCAAAAACGTAAAAATATTACCCTAACACGACGACACCCAGGATCCTAAGTTCTAGAGAACTCTGCACCTGCTACCAAGACTCAATGATTTGGACCCAACCCCGTTGAATGTGCCTGCTAACACAAGCATTTCTTTTACTTAGAATGATGGTCAAACAAAACGTGAGTCACGAGACTCAGCAAGTTCAAGAAAGAAAGGCCATAGGCTAAAGATAGACTTCCCTAACATCCCAAGCATCTCATGTCAATGCAGCAACACATCATGCCATAATCAATACTTGCTCTAGCTCTAAATGCATAACATAAAATAATATGCACATAGAGGGTCCTTGGGGCCCACATAAGACACACATTGGCGCCCAAGCTCTACATGCAAACCTGTTAGCAGCCCACAATAGGCTACCGTATCATAACTTTCATTATGCTCATCTCCTGTCACCACTTCGTCATATCATGCTATTGCCGTGGGACTCTAACCCCTGGTCTTGTTGTTACCGTGGGACTCCAACCCCCGGTCTTGCATAACTCTCTTATCCTTCGCAACCACTCTTGCTCACCATGCAATGCAACATATAAAGAATGCAATGGCATCTGCAGCATAAACTTGATGTCAAGTCCCCTATAAACCAAACATCAGGCCATGTTACGCCCACATAAGAATACATAGATGCGAAATGCTCTAAATGCATATGTTCACCTAAGGTACCCAAGCTGGTTCTTAGACCAACTGGGTCATGCAAATGCTCACACATCCTATCACACATAAAACATGTCCCCCCTAATGAATGCAACCCAATTCCCCATGCAGCACGCACATCATGATATACACAAACTCAAGGTGAAAATCTGGCAGTATCAACTCTTCTGGTCCGTCTATCGCTTATCGTAACAGTTGATGACTGGCACCCATACATCCAGCCATCGACTGCCACAACCCATGGTCGACAGTCAGTGACTTTGTACCCTATATCCTTAGACACACATAGTTATCATTAGACTCAGTATTTCATAAACTTCCCTCATGACTCATCATGCACTTGCGACATAAGCATCAATATACCATTCTTCTTTTCATCTCTTATCATGTTAGTGAACCACTTACTTTTCTCATTAAACCCTTTAACATAACCTAATAAACCCATAATCGACTTTCTAAGAACCTAGACCCAACAGGTTTGGCATCATTCCCAAAGAAAGCAGAGCGGTACAAAGCCTTATGATGGACGAAATCAATGAGACCAAGGAACCATTTACTGGACTCATTCCTTTAACAATAAACCTATTAATAAAATATAAGGCATAGGATGGTTGCCACACGAATTTATATTATTAATGTGTGGAATTGAGTCACGGTGAGGGAGAAAATAAAATATGAAAAACCATGGAGACTTGTTAGAAACCGCCTACCGTGAAGGCTTCAATTCTGCCTGATTTTGATCCGTAAAGACGCAAATGCGATGTCCTCCAAGTTGGTTCACACGATCGACCCTTTCCACGAATGCCTCGAGTAGTGCTAGCAACCTTAGGTGTCTCTTGAGAGAATACGAATTTTCTTCTTCTTTTCCAACTTCTTAAGCGACATATAAATGGAGTTCAAAACCCTAATCGTGCCTTGAAAAAACTTAAACAATTTAGGCTCGGCCCTTAATCACATTGGGTTGACTCTCTCTTTTAAATCATGGAATGGGCTCAACCTAAGTGTGTGACCCCTTAGGTCCACCATCAGACTAGATGTAGGGTTAATTTTATTGGGCTATATCAAGGCCCAACTCATTAGATTAATTAAACTCTTTAATTAAACTAATGGGCTTTTTAATTAACACATCTCATGGGCTTCTTAATTAAACTCTTTAATTAATAGTTTTAGAATTAATCAAATTAATTCTAAAACCCTACATATCATGGTTAACATCTAGCAACATGCCATGAATACCTAGCCAATGATGAAAAAACACAGACCTTTTCAATTGCAATTACTGTCCAGTAAAATCCTTTCATCAATTTATGTCCCGATTGAATTTAGGGTATGATTTTATGACGAAACCCTAATCATTCAATAACTATGTATCCATTCCAGATTTATGACTTAATAGGTGAAATCAAAACACCTTTTTGATTTCCACCTCACCTTGGACAAGGATTTCCTCAGTCATGAAATCATCGGAATACATAGGACATCTTATCATCTTGTCGATAAGTGATGAATCCTATTTTGACATTCACAAGCCTTCATATATGATAAAACCATGCCCAATTATAGTTTGTCAATGACTCCATTAGAATCCAAAAAAGCACCAAAGCGTAACTAGTTAAATATAAGACTACCATGATGTCTCAAATCTAAGGACCAATCTGCACTATTGTAACACATGAATTCCAATTCGACATTAAATAATAACCATTAGGAATTCTGTAGCAGGTTAGTTTAGTGTACTTATTCTTGTAATAAACACCCACATATATGCACTAATGTCCTCACACCAATGTTCATGAAACAAGACATTCTCCTAATTGAGTATGCATCATATGTGCTAGTCTATCCGAGTTATTAGTGTCCAATCCTAATAGCCCTATGACTAGGAACATTTAAGATCAAGGTTCGAAAGGAATATGTTTCATGATCGTCATCTCTATGCACGACCATATTTCATGAGCCTATTTTATCTATGGACTTTGTCAAGTATGGAATGCAATAAATAAATAATGACGACAACCATCAATGACAAATAAAAACATAATGCCTTGTAGTAATAATTGATTGAAAATAAAGAATCACAATGTAAAGTATGATCAAGTACATGTAAATATAATTGGCTTGTGGGGCATAACTCTAACAAGACTCATGTAGGAACTTAAGAGTGTAAGGAGAGGGTTAGGAGCTTGCTAGTAAGCGACTAATTCTTACCTCTTTTATGCTCCCGCTATGAAGTAAAACATTCTATAGCAAATAACAAGATTTCAGCTTATATTAATCAAATCTGACCACATAGAATATATAATCTAACCATGAATAATCCATAAACTAGACATACAAAACTTCCAGTAATTTTACTCACTTACCTGAAAACTTTTAGACACCGAATAACCCCCAAATCCCTTATTTCTCTCCCATTTCTTCCCTTTTTCTTCTTCTTTCTCGAGTTGCCCACACCTTCTATTCTTCTCCTTCTTCTTCCTATTTCTTCCTTCCCTTTCTCCTTTCTGTTACATGGGCACGTTCTGGCCAAAATGGCCCTTAAATTGGCAAAACAAGCCTTGGTAGCCAAGGCAAAATGAAAGGCTTAGCGCGCCATGTGGCGTGCGACTTGCCGCATTGGACGTGCAAAGAGTGCCCCTAAACGGCACCGTTTGAAGCTCTAAATTGCTAGAAAAATCCAGCAAATTTGCACAGCCATAGCGCCTCCCCCTCAGCTTGATCTCGCGCCCCTTGCTCGATCACCCTCACATGCGACAGCTTGCGCCACCCACGTCTTTCAACCATAATAGGCACATGGTTAATTTTAAGGTGCCACGCAGTCTATTTCTTTGAATTACACTAGCACCCCATAATTTTTGAAAACCAGCACTTACACCCCTATAATTCATTTCTCCCTTATTTCACTTACACCCCAAACATTCCTAGAAATCCACCAAATCAATTATTTTATTCTTTTGTTATTTCCATAAATACTTCAAATAGAATAATTAATTGTCCTAGTTGCCTATTTTTTAAAACAACATAAATTATTATTTTTCTTAAATCCTCAAATATTCCATAATGACTTCAAATACTAGAATCAATAATTATTATTTATCTTCAAAATTTCTAGGGTGTTACAAATGCGCGCTGTGGTTGTGTACTATCAGGATCTATCCCCCAACAACTGATGGGCCTATGTATGCTTGACTGACGTTACGATCCTGCGGTGATGATTGAGGGGCGCCCACAGTAGTGACGACCATGGGTGAGATTATACATGTATGGCTATAGCCAAGTATATGAGATAGGACCTATTGTCCACATGTTATCATAGCTTCTCTAGTTGCAGGTATCAACTACAAGCCAGTATGTGTTATGATGCATTTTATATTATTATGTGAGGCCACTGACTAGTTATGTGCTTATCGTCTTTTATGCGTGATATGCATGACATTATCATCATGGATGGGTGTATGGTCCATGTGTTATGATCCATCATTCATGTAGATATGCTTATCAGATACCACCCAACATACTTGTATCATATTATTATCTTTGTAATGGCGTGCCTCCCAGAGCCCCTGCCAGCATAAAGGATCCGTGAGAGGGTTATTAATAGAATGATATAAAAGCAACTTAAACCAAAACCCTCATTAACATGCCACATATCTCTCATATGAAAGCATCATAACGTAACAATTAAGCATATACATCCCATCAGAATAAAAGATACATGCTCTAAATATTATACATCAAGTCATAGCCACAAAACATACATGTCCCTTCAAGGAACGAGGGTTTAACCAGCTCTAGCATTTCATCACCAAAGTCGCCAAGACCTTTTCTTTAAGTGAGCTCTGTACATATCTACCAACAAAAGATCAGCCCCTGCTAGACTCGCTCTTAGCCTTATCTTGGTCTTTACCTAGAATGATGGAAAGCAAGAGCGAGTCACAAGACTCAGTAAGTATATAGAAAGATCAAGAAATGGTTACGGCTGGACTTCCCCAGAACATCATGCAGTATATTGAAACACACGCTAATCTCGTATACATAAATGACACACAATCCATGCCATGCAATTACATGTCACAATACCTAGCCATAACATAAATGCACAGATGCACACATAAGTGTTGGTCCCTTGACACACACAATGTCCACTCAAGAGGGGGGTGAATTGAGTGATTAAAAACTTATTGAATTGATTCTTTTCTTTTAAAACTCTTGAGATTTTCTTATATACAAACTACACTTGTTAAAAATATATATGTTGTTTGGAAATGATAGCAATATAAATACACAAACAACCACAACATAAACACAAGATATATAGTGGTTCAGTGTCTCCAACACCTACTCTGTTAGCTTTATATAATGGCAAGTATATCCCAAGAGGGGGGGTGAATTGGGATTTGGGTAAATTTTTCAATAACTTAAAAACTTTGTCCTTCAGGATGCTATGTTTCGAAACTTGAGTAAGTAAGTTTCGAAATAAACCTTTCTGTTAAGTATGTTTCAAAATATAGATGACTATGTTTCGAAATCACACTTACTAGCAGGTATGTTTCGAAATCTACTAAGGTGTGTTTCGAAATAATGCTCACTTATTTGCAAATAATGAAACTTCTTTAGATTTTTAAAAATGATTCTTTTAAACAATTTGAACAAGAATAACAAGTAGGAATGAGAAATAAAGTACACTCAAGATTTATAGTGGTTTGGCACTTGCCTACTCCACTACCTTTAAGCTTATCCACTTGAATGATTTTCAACTACAATCACTTTTTACTTAGTGATCAACACACTGGGGGTTTTATCACGGTTCACCCTAAAACCTTACACGGTGAGTTTTTATGGCTTAACTCAAACCTTTACCTCAATGAGCCTTTTCGGGATAAACTCAAACCTTACAACTTGTGAGTTTTAAGCTCAACTCAAACCTTACAACAAGATAATTAACACTTATCTTATACAACCCAAAAATTTGAATGTAATTAAAAACACCTTACCAAATAGTTATAGCAAACCTATTGGTATAGAGTGAGGAAAGCTTTGAAGAAATGAGAGCTTTGAATTTTTGCTTGCTTCTCCTGTTTGTACCACAATGCTCACCAAGGAATGATTGGAAGGAACTTCTTTGAGAGTTCGCTAGAAGGGCTTTGTTCACTTGTGCTTGTGGCAAAAACCTCTTGTAGTTGTGTAAAAATTGTGTATGCTTGTAAGAGAAGCCTTCTTGTCTTCAAAGAGTTGATATATATAATAAATAGGTACACTTTTGGCTAATTATAACCGTTAGAGACAAGACAGAAAAGTAGATTTCGAAACATACATAATAGGTTTCCAAACATCACAATTTTACTCATAGGTTTCGAAACATACTCCTCATGTTTCGAAACATATGGCCTTTACAGTTGGATATGCACCAAGAGATAGCAATAAGTGGAGAACTTTTCTTTAAAAATAAAATGATTTGGTTTTATTCTCCACTAAAACATATCTGAAATTTGAACATCAGGGTATGGGCCTAATTTCAAAAATAGATTATTAAAAATAGTTTTTCAGATAAAGTGAAAAGACATAAAAAATTATTTGAAATTCTTCTGACAGAGACAGATGTTTCGAAATATCAAAAGTAGGTTTCGAAGATATTATGCTAACACAGAGTCAGAAGATTCGAAACATACTTTGAAATTTCTTTCAAAACATATGTAATTCAAAACAAACGCTTGAATATTCTGCAGACAGGGACATACGTTTCGAAACATACTATCATAGGTTTCGAAACATGATACATATAGGTTTTAAAATATACCTCTCTGGAAATGAGGTTTCGAAACATGATATGGAGGCTTCGAAACATAGTCCAAAACTTGATTTGAAAGCACATACATAACAAAGATGTTTCGAAATATGATATGCAGATTTGGCAAACAATGAGACTTAGACCAAGACCATTTCAAAACATATATAAAAAGAATTGTGTTTCGAAACATAGATACTTGGTTTCGAAACAACTTTTATACATTTGCAATCTTTCAAACATTTAAGCTAACGCGCCTAAAAACTACTTATGCATTGTTTCGAAATATGAAAGCCTATTTCGAAACATGATTTTCTCAAGAGGGAATTTGCATCGAAACTCTTTTTCTCATATACCAAAAAATATAATACAACAATTCTCCCCCTATTTTTGATAATGATGAAAACCCTTTGAAAAAAAAAAACAATATGCATTCAAAATTTACATAACTCTCCCATAAACATACGTTAACGTTAGAAATACAACCTTGAAGTAGCCCGTCCTCTTTTGCTTTTGATTTGAAACTACATAACATAGAAATTTCCTTGATACCAAAAGTTAGTGTTGCAACGTATGCTTGAAAACGAATGTTTGATACTAACTTGAGTAAGCAACCATTTCACACACACATAAGCATACATAAGCATACATGAGCATCCATTTCACACATATATTTTCATTTTTCTCCCCCTTTTTTATCATAACCAAAAAATATGGTAATTAAGATAAAACAAAGTATCAAGATTAACGGAATAGAAATGCATTTAAAAACAAACATCCAGTACTTCGCAAAATAAAATCCATCACAAGAACACATAGATAGACTATTACAAAACATATAATGCAATTGAAAAAGTAAACTTAGGGAGATGGGGAGGTGGGAGCACTAGGATTGGGTTGACGTGCGACCAACTCTTCTAAGTTCCCTAGTTGATCCCTGAGACTATCCAGGTAGTCTTTCGTTTGGTGGTGATTGACATCAACCTTATCGTTTAGAGCTTGCAATTGAGTCCCAAAGGTGGCTTGAATAGCCAAGAAGTCATCAAACTTCCTAGTCATAGATGCAAAGCCTTCAGCTATGGTGGACTGAAGTGATGCGAGCATGTCGGGTGTGACTCTAGAAGAGGGTCCAGCTTCGGACGTGACTGGTGCGTCTTTATCTCCTTCGTCTTCTTCTTCTTCATCTTTTTCTTCATTTTCTTCCTCATCTGGTGCATCCATCTCAAAACTAAATCTTTGATGATGATGTATCATTTGGTGTATTTTTTATTTACATCATCATATCGATATCCCATTTTGGTGAGCGAAGTATGGTTAAAAATAATAAGTTTTGATATAGGGAGAATAGATGAGGATCGAATGCTAGGAAATTTAGATCTAATAAATTCTGAAAGCATGCAACCATATGGAAGTGATTGTTTATGATGAGCACATGCATTTACCATTTTGTTGCATATAATGGAGGGGAGATTTATTGGCTTATTGTCGATAAACTTTTCTATGAACCATAAGTCTTCGAGATAGAGTTGAGCAAAATTTCCCTTCCTAGGATGCAATACTTGGCAAATGATAAGATGCAAGATACGGAAATCAACAGATAAAGCGTTGATATTTTTGAAGGGCTTTTTAAGATTAGGATTTCTCGAGATTTTCTTGCAAGTATTTAGTGATTTGAATGTATAGGGAACATAGATATCACCAGTTGCCGGAATGTTTAAAAAAGTAGCGAGAATTAAAGGGTTAAATTCAAATTCAGTGTTTTGAAGAAAGGTTTTAAAACAATCGGTATAGTCATGCCCATCAAATGAGGTTTGAGCATTTGAGTAAAAGATACGAATGTAGTCTTGAATAACCGAAACTTGAAATTCAAGAAGTTGTAACCAATTTCGATTACGTAAAGAAGTAAGGTACGAAAAATTAGCTTTTCCTAAGACATCAATATCAAAGAGGCGACCAGGATTTACCTCACGTTTCTCAAATGAGGATTTGAAGATTGAGAGGGATTGAGTGGTAGGAAAATCGACGTGATATTCCTGAGGAGGCAGAGACGGTGAAAGACGAGTGCGTTGACGCTTGCCGGCAGATCTCTTTGACCTAACCATGATTGATTTGATAGAATGGAGAGAAAGATTGAGAGAGATTTCGAGTGGGTGAGAGAAGGAGAGAGATTTTGGAAGCTAGCATTTCGAAATAAGAGGGAGATTTCGAAAGAAATGAGGATTTGAAGTGGTTCGGGTATTTATAATCCCGACATTAGGTTTCGAAACATGATTAATATGTTTCGAAACATACCTCTCTGGACAGCAGGTTTCGAAACACAGATCAAGTGTGTTTCGAAATAACACTCTCTGGACAGCAGGTTTCGAAACATGGGAAGACATGTTTCGAAATACAACTCTCTGGAAATTGTGTTTCGAAGTAGGATATATGGTGTTTCAAAACACGATTTACTTGATACAACATGTTTCGAAACATAGAAAAGATGTTTCGAAACTTCCTTAAGCAGAAACACTTCGATTCAAATTATGATAGGAGTAGATCTAGAATTTGATTTCCAATAAATTAAGGCATGATCTAAAGTATTCAAACTTTTTGTTATCCAATGGTTTAGTAAAGATATTAGCGACTTGATTATTTGTATCTACGAATTCTAATGTAATATCCTCTTTTTGAACATGATCCCTTAATAAATGATGTTTGATTTCAATATGCTTGGTTCTTGCATGGAATACCGGATTTTTGGATAAAGCTATTGTACTAGTGTTATCACACTTGATTGGTATTTTTTCTAAGAAGATGTTGTAATCTTCTAGTTGATGCTTAATCCAAAGGACTTGTGTGCAACATAGGCTAGCTGCTACATATTTAGCTTCGGTTGAGGATAGGGCAACGGTATTTTGTTTCTTGCTACCCCAAGACACTAAAGAGTTTCCTAGAAAGTGGCATATTCCATTTGTACTCTTTCTATCAATCTTACATCCTCCATAGTCTGCATCAGTATAAGCATTTAGCTTGAAATCTTTTGATTTTGCATAGAATAGACCTAGTTTTTTAGAGCCTTTGATATATCTCAAGATTCTTTTAGTGGCTTTCAAGTGAGATTCTTTTGGATCGGCTTGGTATCTAGCACATATACTAACACTAAATACAATATCAGGCCTAGAAGCCGTCAAGTATAGCAAAGAGCCAATGATTCCTCTATAAAGCTTTTGATCCACTGCTTTTCCTTTCTCATCTTTATCAATGATACTAGATGCACTCATAGGGGTTGATATAGTTTACAATCTTTCATACCAAATTTTGCTAGAATTTCTTTTACTTACTTAGCTTGGCTTAAATAAGTTTCTTGAGGCGTTTGCCTAATTTGAAGACCTAGAAAGTATGTTAATTCTCCCATCATGCTCATTTCAAACTCATTTTGCATTATTAAGGCAAACTTTTCACATAACTTAAGATTTGAGGATCCAAAAATAATGTCATCTACATAAATTTGAGCAAGCAACATATCATTTCTTTTCTTTTTGATGAAAAGTGTTGTGTCAACCTTACCTCTTTGAAATCCATTTTCAGTAAGAAACTTACTTAGCCTTTCATACCAAGCTCTAGGAGCTTGCTTTAAACCATATAGTTCTTTAGTAAGCTTATATACATGATTTGGATATTTTGAATTTTCAAAGCCGGGTGGTTTTTTTACAAACACTTGCTCCAAAATAAATCCATTTAAGAATACACTTTTAACATCCATTTGGTATAAAGTGAAGTTCTTGTAGCATGAGAAAGATAATAAAATTCTTATAGCTTCTAATCTTACTACCGGAGCATAGGTTTCATCATAATCTATTCCTTCTTCTTGACTATAACCTTGAGCAACTAATCTAGCTTTATTTCTAATGATGTTGCCACTTTCATCAAGCTTGTTTTTAAAGACCCATTTTGTTCCAATGATAGGATGATCTAGAGGTTTAGGTACAAGACACCAAACTTCATTCTTTTCGAATTGATCTAGTTCATCTTGCATAGCGTTAACCTATTCATCATCATTTACAGCTTCTTGAACATTTTTGCGTTCTATTTGAGAGATTAGAACTAGATTTGTGTTTAATCTAAGGGAAGATCTAGTTGATACTCCTTTGCTAGGATCTCCTAGAATTTCATTTTCTTTAACAAAGTTTCTTTCTCTTGGAAATGAAACTTCTTTTTGAATATCAGAATATTGGATAATGGAATGATCTTCTTTTTCATTGATTTGAATTTGATTAACTTTATTTGAAATGACTTCTAGATCATCATCATTATTATTTGTTTTTGGATTTTCATCAAACACTATATGAATTGATTCTTCTACAACTAGTGTTCTTTTGTTAAAGACTCGATAAGCTTTGCTTTGAGATGAATAACCTATGAATATGCTTTCGTCGCTTTTAACATCAAACTTCCCTAGTTGATCTTTTCCATTGTTTAGAATAAAACACTTGCACCCAAAAGGATGAAAATATGAAATATTGGGTTTGTTATGTTTGAATAGTTCATATGGGGTTCTTTTGATGATAGGTCTTATTGATACTCTATTTAGAACATAGCAGGCTATATTTACAGCTTCAGCCCAAAAATATTTTGGCAAGTTACTTTCTAGCAACATTGTTCTAGACATTTCTATAAGAGTTTTATTTTTTCTTTCAATGACACCATTTTGTTGAGGAGTTTTAGAGACCGAAAAGTTATGATGAATTCCATTTTCTTCACAAAAGGATTGAAATTCTTGATTTTTAAATTCTCCACCATGATCACTCCTTATTTGTTTTAACTTTAATTCTTGTTTGTTTTGAATTCTTTTGCACAATCTAGAGAATGCTTTAAAAGCATCATTTTTATTTCCTAGAAATAATACCAATGTAAACCTTGAGAAGTCGTCTACAATAACTAAGGTATAGGATTTTCCTCCTAAACTTCGAGTTCTCATAGGACCAAACAAATCTAGGTGAAGCAATTCTAAAGGTCTAGCTGTGCTAACTGAATTTATAGGCTTAAATAAGGCTCTAGTTTGTTTCGTTTCATACACATATCACATACATGATCCTTTTTAAAGTTGATATTTGGTAAACCTCTAACTAATTGTTTTCTAGCCAATTTGTCAATTAAACTCATACTTGCATATCCTAATTTTTTATGCCATAACCAAGTCAAGTTTGAATTCGATGCAATAAGACAATTTTCATGTTTTAGCACAACATCATCAAGCCAAATGACATATACATTACCATGTCTATTTCCAAAAAAGCAAGTTCATTTGATCTCAAGTTATAGACTTTGCATTTGCTTGATTTAAAAGTGACTTTATGCCCTTTATCACATAATTGGCTTATACTCAGCAAGTTGTGTTTTAAACCTTCAACTAGGCATACATTTTCAATCTTTGTTTTACATAAACCAACTGTGTCATAGCCAAGAATTTTACCTTTAGAGTTATCTCCATAGACAACATTACCCCTATGTTTATAGGTGAGAGAGATGAATTGATCCTTGTCTCCCGTCATGTGCTTGGTACATCCACTATCAAGATACCACTTCTTCTTTCCTTCTTTGGATCCCAAGCTTACCTGCAAGAAACATATCATATTGGTACTTTTGGTACCCAAGTCATTTTGGGTCCATCAATGTTAGTAAACACATCGTTATTAACTTTTGGAATCCACTTCAAATTTAATGTATGAGCATTTTTTCTATAGAAACATTGCTTGATATGGTGTCCTTTTTTGTTACAATAATGACAAGTTAAACTTGTTCTTTTATAAAGATCTTGATTATGTTGAACAACATGTTTTCTAAATGTATGGGGTTTATTCAAGGATTTTTCTTTAACAAATATAGTTGTTGAGGTAGATGGCATATCATCTACGTATCCAAGACCTCTTTTATCCCCAAATGGTTTTTGCTTTCCCAAAATCATTTCCAACTTTTTCTTTCCTTCTAATAATTTTTCAAATGAGTTTAATAGATCATTGTTCTTCTTTTCTAATTCTGAAAATTTGATTTTTAAGTTTGCATTTTCATTATTCTCTTGATTAATAATTCGCTCTAAGTCATCATATGCAACCTTAAGTTCATTGCATTCTTTTTCTTTGATTATTGAGACATTTTTCAGAATTTTGTTTTTAGCCAACACTTTGTTATATGTTTCTAACAATAAGTTGTATTCATCTTGTAAGGAATTAAATGAAAGAGAGTTGCTACTAGATGAACATGAAGTTACCTCATTTTCTTCTTGAGCCATAAGGCAAAAATTTGCAGCTTATTTTTCTTGTTGACTTGAATCGGAGAAGAGGGAATCTTCTTCATTCAATGTAGCTAGTGACTTCTTCTTCTTGTTCCTTTTCAGCTTTTTGTACTGAGGACAATCTGCCTTGATATGTCTTGATTTCTTACACTCAAAACATTTTAATTCATAAGGAGTATCCTTAGAGAATTTCTTGTTCTCATATGGCTTTCTCTTGGGAAATTTTCTTTTTCTCATAAACTTATTAAAACGTTTTGTGAGTAGAGTAAGTTCTTCATCTTCATCACTTGTTTCACTTTCATCTTCTTCTTTGGCCTTGAATGCTAATGATTTCATTTTAATCTCATTTGATTCTTTTATGTTTAGCTTAATCTCATGAGTCAATAGTGAGCCTAGTAAGTCATCCATTGTAAGTGTAGATGTGTCTCTAGCTTCTTCTATGGCCATGACTTTAGGTTCCCAAATAGATGGTAGACTTCCTAAGATTTTTTGAACCTTTTCTTATGTGGTTATTGTTTTTCCTAGAGCTTGCAAGTTCGTTACAATGTTATTAAATCTTGTGAACATCTCCTTAATGAATTCACTAGTATTCATTACGAAATTTTGATATTCACTAGTAAGAATAGCAATTTTAGTGCTTTTCACTTTCTTGGTTCCTTCATGTGTTACTTCTAAGTGATCCCAAATTTCTTTTGTTATAGTACATGAAATTATTCTATTAAACTCAGCTGGACTTAATGAACAATGTAATATATTTACAGCTCTAGCATTTATCTCATTTGTTTGTTTTTGTTATTCATTCCAAGTGGCCGTAAGAGGTTCTGGAAGAGTAACCATAGTAGATATGCATGTATATAGTTTAGTATTTTGCATCAAGAAATACCTCATTCTTGTTTTCTAGTAGGTGTAGTTTGAACTGTCGAAATAGGGTGGTCTTGAGGTGTTTTGTCCCTCCAACTTGAAGTCAGTGTTGAGTGCCATTTGGATCTTTGCTCTTCGGTGGTTAAACCTACAAAACACTTACAGACCTTGCACTCTAATACCAATTGTTAGCTCTATATAATGGAAAGTATATCCTAAGGGGGGGGTGAATTGGGATTTGGGTAAATTTTTCAATAACTTAAAAACTTTGTCTTTCAAGATGCTATGTTTCGAAACTTGAGTAAGTTTCGAAATAAACCTTTCTACTAAGTATGTTTCGAAATCACACTTACTGGCAGGTATGTTTCGAAATCTACTAAGGTGTGTTTCGAAATAATGCTCACTTATTTGCAAATAATGAAACTTCTTTAGATTTTCAAAAATGATTCTTTTAAACAATTTGAACAAGAATAACAACAAGTAGGAATGAGAAATAAAGTAAACTGAAGATTTATAGTGGTTCGGCACTTGCCTACTCCACTACCTTCAAGCTTACCCACTTGAAGGATTTTCAACCACAATCACTTTTTACTTAGTGATCAACACACTAGGGGTTTTACCACGGTTCACCTTAAAACCTTACACGGTGAGTTTTTATGGCTTAACTCAAACCTTTACCTCAATGAGCTTTTTCGGGATAAACTCAAACTTTACAACTTGTGAGTTTTAGGCTCAACTCAAACCTTACAACAAGATAATTAACACTTATCTTATACAACCCAAAAATTTGAATGTAATTAAAAACACCTTACCAAATAGTTATAGCAAACCTATTGGTATACCAAATAGTTATACCACAATGCTCACCAAGGAATGATTGGAAGGAACTTCTTTGAGAGTTCGCTACAAGGGCTTTGTTCACTTGTGCTTATGGCAAAAACCTCTTATAGTTGTGTAAAAATTGTGTATGCTTGTAAGAGAAGCCTTCTTGTCTTCAAAGAGCTGATATATATAATACATAGGTACACTTTTGGCTAATTATAACCATTAGAGACAAGACAGAAAAGTAGATTTCGAAACATACATAATAGGTTTTGAAACATCACAATTTTACTCATAGGTTTCAAAACATACTCCTCATGTTTCGAAACATACGGCCTTTACAGCTGGATATGCACCAAGAGACAACAATGAGTGGAGAACTTTTCTTTAAAAACAAAATGATTTGGTTTTATTCTCCACTAAAACATATCTGAAATTTGAACATTAGGGTATGGGCCTAATTTCAAAAATATATTATTAAAAATAGTTTTTTAGATAAAGTGAAAAGACATAACAAATTATTTGAAATTCTTCTGACAGAGACAGATGTTTCGAAATATCAAAAGTAGGTTTCGAAACATACTTCAGAAACATGTTTCAAAACATGTTAAGCAAGGATACACTGCCGACAAAGGTTTTGAAATATGTTAAATAGGTTTTGAAACATAGGCTTTTAAAATAGATTTCGAAATATATCATATAGATTAAGAAAAAAAATATTTAAATATTTTTGTTTAAACAAACATTCAGCTCCCATGCTACTTGGTTTTGAAGATATTCTGTTGACACAGAGTCAGAAGTTTCGAAACATAGATATGAGGTTTCGAAACACACTTTGAAAGTTTCTTTCAAAACATATGTAATTCAAAACAAACGCTTGAATGTTCTGCAGACAGGGACATAGGTTTCGAAACATACTATCATAGGTTTCGAAACATACTTCTCTGGAAAAGAGGTTTCGAAACATGATACATATAGGTTTCGAAATATACCTCTCTGGAAATGAGGTTTCGAAACATGATATGGAGGTTTTGAAACATAGTCCAAGACCTAATTTGAAAACACATGCATAACAAATATGTTTCGAAATATGATATGCAGATTTGGCAAACAATGAGACTTAGACCAAGACCATTTCGAAACATATATAAAAAGAATAGTGTTTCGAAACATAGATACTTGGTTTCGAAACAACTTTTATGCATTTGCAATCTTTCAAACATTTAAGCTAATGCGCCTAAAAACTACTTATGCATTATTTCGAAATATGAAAGCCTATTTTGAAACATGATTTTCTCAAGAGGGAATTTGCATCAAAACTCTTTTTCTCAAGAGGGAAGTTCCTTGGGCCTTGGATTGCTTTGATTGAGTACTTGAGAGCTTGGGTGTGCTTTAGGAAGATAGGAAATGGTAGAGCATTAGCCTTCTCTAGATTTCTCCTCTTGATATTTATAATGGGGCTCCCAAAACGACCTGCAATGGCTCCAAAAATCTAATCGTTGGAGTCTGGCAGTCGACTGCTTTAACTGACAGTCAACTCCGCAACACCCATAGTCGACTCTTATTGTCGACAGTCGACTCTCGCTCAACCCTCAATCTTTTATTTATATTTTACCTTCCATTTAATTTAATACATAAATGTAAATAACAAAGTACCCCCCATTTGAATTCAATAAAAATATCTAAAAATCAAAATCCAAATAGATAAGAAAGTAGATTTTGGGTGTTAGAACAAATTTCAGATTTGACGATTTAGCACTTTGAAAATACATATTTTCCATTACTTGAAAAATTCACTAAAAATCATTTTCACAATAATGAATACTAGTTATGAAAATAATGGGAGTTAGTTTTACAAAAAGAAAACATTTTCTTATATGTTCCCTTATAGTGTGCTAATATTCTACTTAGAATAAATAACATTTCTTGGTTCATTTTGATACACAAAATACTATAATACTTAACACATATAAAAAATTCATTAGGGGTTTTAAATATATCAAAAATAGTTTTACTAAAATTATGTTTTGTTAAATATCAAAATACACAATAGGTTGATTGGAGCAACTTGGCTCAACAAGGTCATTGGGGCCCACATAAGATGCATACACTGGCGGCTAAGACCTTGTATACAAACCTATTAGTGGCCAAGGACAGGCTACCAAATCAATAACATGAGCCCAAGGCTCTTATACCACATCCACATAAAACAAATCCATCACCGTCATCATCACATGCCAAAGCACTCAAAATCACATCACATCATATCACATCGAGCCCCTGGCTCGCATATCAAGATCTCATATGACATAACAACGAAAGATGCATTTCCTTTCCATCATTACCCACAACCTCTCCATGCAATGCTACATATAAGGAATGCAATGGCTCTTACAAGATTAATGTGATGATAAGGCCCCCATAAGTCAAGCATCAGGCCATGCTATGCCCACGTAGGAATTGACACACAAGCGAATGCTCTAAATGTATATACTCGCCTATCATACACAATTCAACACTCAACAGGCCAACTATGTCATGCTAAGGCTCATACCCCCAACACATACCAAGCAAGACCCCTAATGAATGCACCTCATGGCCCAACATCATCATGCGAAACAATATAGTACAAACAATAAGCATAATTACACAATCAACCATCTGGAACCTATCCCCTTAGGGTACAACATCATTCCACAAAGAAATGTAGGGAGGACAAGCCCTACTTAGCTAGTGAATACAAAATGCATCAATAATGCTCTAGAAAACCTTTTAATAAGGCTCAGGAAAACCCTTCTAACCTCTCAAGGAACTATATCTAGAAGCATTATCATTTATTCTATAAATGTCTCTCATCATACTCCAATCATGCCCCAAATCAAGTTATTTATCTCCCAAAAATCAGATCGAGGTAGATCGTTCAAAATGGAAGAACTCCATATTCTAGGCCAAGATTGGCAAGGTTGCCATGGCTTCAAAACATAATCAAATGATCCAAAATATATACCAAAACAAAGCTTAATAAGTCTAGTTTATGGGACAAAAAGCTAATTCCAATTTGGATAATACCACAGAAAGTTATGCCCCAAAAATCGGAGCATTATCGAATTGAAACAGAAATCCCAAATTTCAAGGTGGTATTTCATAGGGCATCTATAGGCTCCATACTTATCCAAATAACCCAAATCTTATATCAAAACAAATCCTATCGAGTCTAGATTATAGCGCAAAAATCAGATCTCAAATAGGATATAACCACAAAAAGTTATACCCAAAAGAGTACGACATGTGCAAGCTACCAAACAAAATGGGAAAGAACGGTTGACAGTTGTAGGCAACCTGTCGACCATTTCTGCAAATGGTCTATAGTTGCCTTGACATCTATTGACTGACATCAAGGAAAAAGGCCCCGAATCATACCCAAATGCAAGCCAACAACCCAAAACACTCACACAATCCACCTCCTTCAAATAACACCTCACTTCTTATGGATTATAGGGTGGAATAGCCCCTATTTGAAGTTCCAAATCACTTCAACAAGACAATCAAGAGTTGAGGGATATTTACAAACATTTCTACATAGGTATCAACAAGGACTTGGTTTTGCAAAACATGGAGTTTTTTTAACTCAAATCCTCAACATACCAAGCTCAAAGAATTTAGAAGAGTTCGAAAGGAGTAGAACTTGCCTTATTGAGCTTTTCCTTTGATTTAAGCTAGAAAGAACCTTCACAAAAGATGTAATCTTCAACCACCCTCGAGCCACAAGAACCAACCAAAGAGGAGGAGCAAGTTGATGAAACAACTTCTCACTTAAACAAAGTCTTCTTGCACCTTTAATGAACAAGGAAGAAGGAGAAGAAGAAGGAGATATGGAGCCCTAGCCTTTTCTCCCCAAAACTGATGGCCCTCTCTCTTTCTCTCCCAACTCTTTTAATTTTTCTCATGACATCTTCCTTTTTATACTTATCCTTTTTTTTTCTTTTACTCATTTATATAATTCCTCACTTAAACCATGATTCTCCTAAATTAATCCCAAAAGTCCTTAATTCCACTTTCCAATATTCCTAAATACCATAAATCCCATATCATAAATATATATGCATTTTACCCCACTTTTGACTTTCCAAATTCCCCTTGATTTGACCTCTAACTTTAAATTAACATTGGTTTAGCTCGCTCATTCCTTTCCATTTATTTTTTATTTTTTCAAAACTTTCAAGGTGTTACAATCTACTATGCATTTCCTCCCTATTTTTTATACTTATTGAGATGTGTAGCTCACATTGTCCTCCCTTCCTCCATTCCAGGTAAAGGTAAGGGAATAGTTGGCAAGGAGTTGGGCAAGAAGGAAGGATAGAAGTGTGAGCACGCGGGTCTACTCTTGTATCAAAGGTCTTGGGAGGTGTGGTTTGTGATTGTATATAATGTATTTTGTATTATGTAGTTTTAATAGAACGGTGCTTGTAACCTTTAAGGTCTTTTATTTTGGTTTTGAGTTTTATGGGGGTCATAAGATATATGTTTGTTTGTGGCTGGTTGTTGGTCCTTTCATGCTCCATAACACTCTTTCTTTTAGGTTACCCTGAGGATAGGGTAGCTTGGGGAAGGGGGTGTTACGTAGTTGGTATCAGAGTAGTTGAGAGATGACCCCGCACACATAGGATGTTGGGTAGAGTTAGGAGTGTGTCAGTCCTTCGATATGCACTTTTACCGAAGCTTGATAGTTGTGAAACAGATTCTACTCTAATATGTGTTTAGGGATATGAGTGCTCTCCGAGGATGACCACAGACTCGAGGTCGAGGACGCACTACAGCTGTCCTTGATGCAACATCTAAGGCTATGCCAGAGGCTTCAAAAGGGTCTAGTAGTGATTTATGCTAGGGGATGGCCGTGATGCAAGGTACTTTAACTGGGATTTTGCAAGCTATTAACAGGTTGGCAGAGAATCAGCCTAGATAGGAGCAAAGGGAAGTGGAAGAGCCCGTAGTAAATCCTGGAGTGTAAGGAGCAAGAAGCAGTGATAGGGGTCAGTTGTTGAAGAAATTTATGGCACTTCGGCCACCTGAATTTTCTGGAGGGACAGACGTAGCGATGGCAGAGAATTAGATGTTTTCTATAGAAAAGCACCTTCGTTCTATGGGTTGTACTAAAGCCTAAAAGGTGTAGTTGGGCACATTCCTCCTTAGAGGTGATGTAGAGAGATGGTGTGAGACAGTTCGCCAAAGGTACCAGTGTAGGGAGCCTACCTGGGTAGAGTTTCAGAATACATTTAATGAGGCTTATTGTCCAGCATGGTACAAGAGCAGAAAGTGTATGAATTCATAGAGCTAGTACAAGGTAGCAAGACAATGGCTCAATATGAAGCTGAGTTTACAGCTTCAGCTAGGTATGCCCCTGACTTGATTTCTACAGAGGAGAAGAAGGCTTCTAAGTTTCAACGAGGACTGCGTCCAAAGATTCAACATGCATATGGCAAAGTGAGAGTCACAGATTACTCCACAGTGGTGCAGATAGCTTACACCATTGAGCGTGATCGTGGGGAGTGGAGAGTAGCCCAAGCCTTGTTCAGAGGAGCCAGAGATTCCCAAAGGTTTACTAGTAATAAGAAGATGAGAGAAGAAGTTGGGACGAGTGGTGAAGCAACAAGACTTCCATCTTGTGCTCAGTGTGGGAAGAAGCATAGAGGGTCATGTTTCTATAGGAAGTCGGTTTTCTATTTATGTGGCTAGGAGGGGCATGTATGCAGAAATTATCCTCGGAGTTTGGAGGTGGCGACCATGCCCGAGGTGACTTGTTATAGATGCGGGTAGAAGGGGCACATTGAGAATACTTGTTCTAGAGCATTGCCAGCCCGGGGCCAAAGATCAGGAGGACTAAGGTAGAGGGGTAGTCATAGGCCAACAGCATCCAGAGCTTTAGGAGCAGCCCTATTAAGGTCTTCATTGGCTACTCAACATTCTATTGCTATGGAGAGACCCTAGCTGCAGGGCCAAGTGTTTACTCTCACAGCAACTGAGGTGGAGAAGGGTTTTGGTACTATTCAAGGTATTCTATCCTAATATAACCATGATGTTTGTGTGCTTTTTGACACAGGGTCTACCCATTCCTTCATCTCTTTGCGTGTCGCATGTTATGTTCCTCATTCTCAAATTTCTTTTCCATTCCATTTGGTGGTGTCCACTGCGAGAGGTAATGAGTTATGGGGTAATGACGTGCTTTTAGATTGTGAAATTGAAGTCCATGATAGGAAATTGCTAGGAGACTTAGTGATTTTGGATCTCAAAGACTTTGACCTTGTATTGGGGATGGATTGGCTATCGTGTCATTATGCTAAGGTTGGCTGTCGTCAAAAGATCATTTATTTTGAGTCTCCCTTCTTGTTTTCTTATACTTGCTGAGCTGTATAGCTCACATTGTACTCCCCTCCATTCTAGGTAAAGGTAAGAGAATAGCTAGCAAGGTGTCGGGCAAGAAAGATGGATAGAAGTGTGTGTGCGCGAGTCTACTCTCGCATCCAAGGTCTTGGGAGGTGTGGTTTGTGATTATATATAATGTATTTTGTATTACGTAGCTTGAATAGAACAGTGCTTGTAACCTTTAAGGTCTTTTATTTTTGTTTTGAGTTTTGTGGGGGTTATAAGATGTATGTTTTGTTTGTGGCTTGTTGTTGGTCCTTTCATGCTCCATAATGCTCTCTTCTAGGTTGCACCGGGGATAAGGTAGCTTGGGGGAGGGGGTGTTACAGGAAGTTTTTGGAATTATCGGGATCTAAGTATAATTTTAGGATTTGGGAGTTGGTTTAGTAAAATTAAATTTAATTGTTGCATATAGGTAAACAAGGGACTCTTGTAACCGGGTGATTATATGTGCATGATGGATTTGGCAAGTTTTGGTTTTGAATCATGGAAGGAAAATGCTAAAATTTATTTTTAGTGAAAGGAGCTGAGATTAGTATATAAATATTTGATGCGTATATATTAATGAGAAGACTTGTAAGTGAGGTGATCAATCATGCGCTCATAATAGCTAGTACAGTTGGTGGTCTGGGGTTTGAATCAGGGAGATGCGTTGGAATTTATTTTTTCTGCATGCGCTACACCGATGTGGGCCTAGCCACGAGGCCATGTGGGCTGGCTCGTGGTATGCGGCCATGTGGGCGGGGCCTAGTGGTGTGGCAGAAAGGCTGAAGATGTCTGGAGAAAAAAATAATTAATTAAAAGAAAGCATAAAAAATAAGTTGGTAAGTTAGTATGCAATAAACAACACTAAGTGTGGAAGAATAATTAATTAAGAATGAGTAGAATAAATATTTAATAATAATTTAGTGGGCATTTGACTCAACGAAAAGTGGCTTTGCGAGTGGGATTCTAGTAGGTAGGGAATTTGAAAAGGAAATATATATATATAAAAAAAAACAGAATTGGAATGAAGGGGAGCACGTGGGTTGGCAGAGGCAGGCCCATTTGAAAAGTAAAAAGGAAGGAGGCATGATTGCTATTCTCTGTCGAATTATAGTAATATAAATATATATTATGTTATATTTTATTTTCTAAAATAAGAGGAAGCAAAAGACCCTGATATTTTAAGCGTCTGTGCGTTCGTCTCCCTTCTTCCTAATTTTTGATTTCCGATGTGTACTATGAGCTGAGCATTGTGCATGCGTTTTGCTTCCTCCCCTACTCTGCCGTCTTCTTTCTTCTTCCATTCTGCCCGTTTGTTTGTCTACCAAATTTACTCCTCTTATCTCGATAGCTCCCAAGCCCACTGCAAACACAAAAGGAAAAACATTAAGACAAGTTCTTATACCCTTTCTATTTAAAATTTCAAATGCAAGTTCATACTCTTTTCTTTTTGTATTTTTTTAAGCTCTTAACCCTTTTTTCTAATTTGGAAAATTTATTCCTTTCATTTTTTCAAAAAATTTGTTCTTAAAATTTTTATTTTTGAATAAATTTAATTTTATAATTCTTGCTTGTTTGTCATGTTTAATCTTGAAAGTAAGATTTTGGTTCATCCTATATTTTAAATGAAATGATGTTCTGTCATAGTAAGCTCTATTTTTTTTTTGGTGATCCAAACTTCTCTGTCTGCTTGGTCCGTGATAAATCATATTTATTTCATGATATTTTATTCAAACAATATGTGTGACTTCATAATATATGTTATGTTAATTATTTATTTTATTAATATCATTAGTGATGCTAACATTTCGATAGCTTTAGATTAACCTCCTCGTTGTTATAAAAATTATACACATGAATAAAATTATATCTTGTAATTTGTATGGCTATTATATTATATGTTATTGAAAAATAAAGGAATTATGAATAATTAGGTATAACGAATTGAAAAAAAAAGTTGGAGCATGATAATATATATATGTATGTTGTAACATATTTTTTGATATATGAGAAAAAGTATTTATGTGGTATTACTTTCCTTAAGAAAGCCATATTTCGAAATAGGTTATCATATTTCGAAACAATGCATAAAAAGGTTTTTGGCGCGAAAGCTTGTTTTTTGATAAAAATCCAAATGCATGTGTGATGTTTCGAAACCTACTCTTCCATGTTTCGAAACTATGTTCTTATATGTCTCTCTAAGTGTTTCAAAATGATTTGTGCTTAGATTTCATCGTTTTGCAAATCTGCATAACATGTTTCGAAACTTACTCCATCATGTTTCGAAACTTAGGTCTCTGCCTGCATGTTTCGAAACTTCCTCTATCATGTTTCGAAACTTCTGACTATGTGTCAGTAAAACGTGTTCAAAACAATGCAGTATGGGAACTGAATGTTATTTAAGTTATAAAAGGTTTTGAATTCAATTTTTAATGTTTACCCCATACCCTGAAACTTGATTTAAAATATTGGTTGAGTGGAGACTCTTTTTTAATTATAAGGACCATAAGATTCCTTATAAAGTTTGTCTCCCACTTGTCTATGTCTCTAAGTGTTTTATATTGCTGGATTCTATGATGTTTCGAAACCTGATGGATCAAGTTTCGAAACCTTAGTCTAATTCTTTGATGTTTCGAAACACAATATGCATTGTTTTGAAACTTCTTTCCTGAACTTGTCTCTAACGGCTATTTTAAGTCAAAACGTTATTTCTCTCTTGTATATATACTTATACCAGGTCTCAAAAGAAGAGATACACACAAGATAAGAGAAAGCAAGACACGTTCATTTCCATATTCAAAAAGAGACTCAAGTGACACTCACAAGCACAAGTGAACGAAATCTATTGAGAACAAGCTTCAACGAAGACTCAAACATACATCTTTCAACTGTGCTATGTGAAGTGCAAAAGGAGATACAAGCCAAATCATTCCTTCATCATTTTCTCCAAAACTCCTAAAACGAAAAGGTTTGTACAGCCGTACATTGGTAAGTTATTTCTTTTGGGCTGTAAGAGATACTCTTTGCTATCTCATTTAAAGTTTAAGGTTTGAGTTGAGCCTAAAACTCATATCTTGTAAGGTTTAAGTTTATCCCGAAAAAACTTGTAGTAAAGGTTTGAGTTAAGCCACAAAAACTCATTGTAAGGTTTTAGGGTGAATCTTGGTAAAACCCCTTTGTGTGTTAATCACTAAGTAAAAAGTGATTGTGGTTGAAAATCCTTCAAGTGGGTAAGCTTGAAGGTAGTGGATGTAGGCAAGTGCCGAACCACTATAAATCTCATGTGTTCAAGCTCTAATCATTTTCATTAGCTCATTTGATTTACTTGAGTAGTCAAAAGAATCGTTTTTCAAAATCAAGATAAGTTTTGGTTTTAGCAAATCAGTGAACAAAGTTTCGAAACCTATTACAGTTAGTTTCGAAACTTTCTATCCAGTAAGCAAAGTTTCGAAACATACTACATAAAGTTTCGAAACTTGTTACCCAGTAAGTAAAGTTTTGAAACATTCTCTCATGTGTTTCGAAACATACTAAGCAGAAAGGCCAGTTTCGAAACTCTCTTCTTCAGGTTTCGAAATCTTGTACTCTACTTGATTAAACTTTTTCAAGAGCAATTAAAAACTCTCAAATCCCAATTCACCCCCCCTCTTGGGACATATTCTCTATTATATAGATCTAACAATGTACATATATGATATTTTATTATATATATATATATATAAAAACAAAGGGTGAGACAGCAGGCATAATCATGGGTTACGAGTTGTAAATAAGAATATTGAAATAGGGGATAAATCTCTCCCATGCACTGCCAAGATTAAGTGTATGTGTATATATATATATATATATATATAATATATTATATTATAATAGTATATAGAAGATTGGCAAGCTGGAGCCCCAATTAATGCATTTTCAAGTGGCCCATTTTTCGTCTCTTTCTTTATCTTTTCATTCTGTTCAATTAATCCAACCGTATGAAATATGCAACGACCCATTAGGGGGGTCTAGGCATTTTTGGGTATTTTAGTTTGCACTAAAAAATTTTTGCTTTAGCTAATTGAAGATTGAAAATATATATTTTTTTTAAATAAAGTGTAAATGGAAATAAGAATTTGGGAGTCCATTCAAATGGGATTCAAAAATGTGAAAAAAATCCAAATAAATTGGGCCATTGAGATGTGTTTAGAATTTTAATTGTGAATAAAGGGCATTGAGCTTTGGAATTGAGTTAGGCCCAAGTGTAAAGTTGATACAAATAAGTGAAGGTTGAAAGAAGAACTGTTGGACCTTAATTTAGTTGGGTCTAATTTATTTGAGATAGATTAATGGGTTGGTGATGAGGAGTTAATTTTTTCTAAATCTTAATGAATCATATCCCTATTTTTATCTTATATTAATGTTTAAATTGAATAATTATACACATTATGTACTATTGTCAGGATGATATGAAGAAATTGACATTTGCCATGTTATTGAAGATGTTAAAGAGTCAATCGGATGGCCAACGTTACTACTCAAATTCAAGTGCAATTAGGTCAACTATTAAATAAAGTCCAACACAAGGAAAGCCCAAGCATTTTAATCATAAGAAAGATCCAAACATTTTAATCACAAGGAAGACCCAAGCATTTTAATCACAAGGAAGGCCTAAATCCAACATAAAGAAGACAAAAAATCTAACTTGTAAAAATCTATTTTATTTATTTATTTTTTTAAATATATGTTTTATGGGTGCTTCTTTAGGTGTGTCTTTTAACTAAAATCTATTTAACTTTAGGTGTCTTTTAGCTAATTTTCTATCATTAGTTAGGTAGATGTTTTGTGAGTGCCCATTAGATATAATTATGTCTAGTTATATAATTTTTAAATTGTGTGGTTTATATTGCATCTTGTGAGCTATAAATAGCTCACTTCGTTGCACTTATAAAAATCTATCATTCTTGAATCAAAGTATAATTGTGTTCTTAGAATTTATTTATCAATTCTTCAACTTTAGTTTCTATATAGTTGTGTTCTATTATTTATCTATCATCTTTATTATCCATCGCCTGATTGTGGCTGGTTAATTTCTGTCATTTAATTTCTGTAATTTTAATTTTCGTCTCTTTATTACCCACCGCCTGAGTATGGCCGGTTAATTTCTACTTTCTATTCCTCTTATTTTAAGCGGTGTAGTATAGTTTTTCTTTTGAAGTTTTATTTTATGTTTTGTTATTTTTTATCTTTATTATCCACCGCCTGACTACGGTCAGTTAAATCCAATCCTGTGTTAAGGCAATAACAGTGTCCAACGCCAATGATTCCCAAAGAAAGCTGCACTTTAAATGAGTGACATTAATTTAAATTTCAGTATGAGTGTGTATTAATTATTGAGAAATCACTAGGTTTGGATTGGAGTGTAAACCTAACTTAGAGCTTTCATGCCACGTATGGGAGTTACTAGAAGTGAAAACACTATCATACTCAAACCCGGATGATTAATTTAGTTATTTTGTGTATTAATTGCAATCGAATTTATGGTAATTGCTTAAACTAGAATCCCGCATATCATGTATGGGGATTGTTTAAACTAAATCTATCATCATCTCTAATTGTATTTAATAGTAGACCCTCATAACTGAAATTAAATTAATATTGCTATTCTTTTCTACTAAAAATTGGAGATGAGCGGATTGGTGCTGAAATTGTCTTAAGTCAAGTGTTATCCAATTCTATATTCTTACATTCAGTATTTATTTAATTTCTGACTTGTTTTATTTCCTAGCATCCGTTATCTGAAAATGTACAAAAAAATCGTGTTGTCAATTCATCCAGATGCGTGTGTGTGCGTGACATTCTTTTTCTTTTGCCATAATAAATCTCTCAGTGGACGACCTGGACTCATCTAGAATATAAATTAAATTTGAACTACAATTGCACTCCTACACTGGCGAGTATAAATCTCTCACCAAAATAAAAGAAAAAAAATCTAATATAAATTTTGTTGTGTTTTAATTACAAGGTGAGAGTGCAACCAAATTTTGGCGCCGTTGCTGGGGAGATCAAGGCAAAAACAAAAAGAAAAAAAATAATAATAAGCATCTCTTGATAAATTAGGTAACTCTATTTGTTTTTTTTTTTTTGTTAACTTTATTTTTGTTTGTGCATAGTGTATGATACTTAGGTCAGGTAGGATTGTAGAATATCAAAATCTACTATGTAACCCTGTTGACTCTCTATCTACCATTGAACTATCACTGACACAATCACTCATGTCTCAACACAATGAGAACATGCCACCTGCACCTAATAACATGCCACCTGTACTTGGGAGTGATCATGGTGATCAAGATTCTTTTGAACTTGATACATGCAGGCCTCTCAGGGAATATCTCCACCCTCCTAGGCAAACTACACCCTCTTGCATAATATTTCTGATTAATCATCATAGATTCAATCTTAAACCTGACACTATCCAACTGTTGCCCACCGTTCATGGGATGGATTCTGAAAATCCTTACACTCACATGAAAGAGTTTGAGGAAGTTTGTGGAACTTGCATGGAATAAACTGTCAATGAGGATGTGGTCAGATTAAAGTTCTTTCCATTCTCATTAAACGATAAGGCAAATATGTGGTTAAACACACTTACGCCTCGATCTATTGGAACATGGAGAGAAATGCAAACTATGTTCTTGGAAAAATACTTTCCAACAAATAGAACCGCAAATCTCCAAAGGCAAATGATGAATTTTTCCTACAATCCCAATGAAAATTTTGTTCAAGCATGGGTACGGTTCAAGAACCTTCTCAATGCCTGTCCACATTGATATTTTACTCTTGTGTTTAGTTTTGATGATGAAAACTTTCAAATGGTTTTTATTTTCTCTCAATCAAAGCATATGGTTTGGAAACAAAAATCAATTTCAAAGAATCTCCTTAAAGATTAGCATAAACATGTTTTAAGATCTAAAAAGAATCTCCTTGAAATCGTTGGTCAAAATAATTCTAAGTCAAAAGACCAACTAGAACATGTTTTTGAAAGTATGTTCATTTTTAGAAAACTATCTCCTAGTATTTTGATATCTAATATCTCTTGGTAATGAAATGATTTTGATAAATGTCTATATGAATGGTTTTGAGAAATGACTATATGAAAATCAATTTCTACTATGTGAATGAGAAAATGAATTGTTAGTATATAAGTTTTGAAGCAAGATATGAAAATTAATTTCTACTATGTGAATGAGAAAATGAATTTTTAGTATATAAGTCTTAAAGCAAGATATGAAATATTGAGTATAGTTGAGAGTGATTTGTTCCAAATTGTACTTTTGATAATCTCAACTTGCTTTCAAGATAATCAAAATGAGTTTTAAAAGAATCGAATAAGGATGTATTGAAAATTCAAGATTTTCAAAAGGATAGTCGACTATCAGGTTCATTCTGTTGACTATGCCTTGAAATAGTTGACTATTTTGATTGTTCTGTCGACTATTCAAGCATCTGTCGACTATTTTTAGCATCTGTCGACTATCGAGTAAGAATAGTCGACTATGCCTTTTGATCTGTCGACTATTGAAATTTTGTGTTATAAGATAGTCGACTATTCGTTTTGTCTGTCGACTATTTCTTGCTTTACTTGTAAAAATAGTCAACTATGCATTTCTTTTGTCGACTATTTCTTTTTGCAAAAAGTTCCAACGGCTAGTTTTTCAAACTCCAACAGTCACAAACGGCTATATTTCTCTTCAATCTCTTGGGAAGCTTATAAATACAAGTTATGGATGATCAAGAAAAGGCTAATGGACGTGAATAAAATGATTTGAGCTTATTGTTATACTCATTTGTATTTAAAATCGTCTGTGCTTCTCTTCAAGGCTTTGATCTTCACTTGTAATTATTTATTTCAAGCCTTGTATCATTTTTGAGAGACATTGTAACTAAGAGATTCATCTCTTAGATTCTCTCCAATTGTACACTTCTTGTATTTCCTAGCTTGTGTAGCTAAAGGGCCTACTTGGATTAAGTAGGAAGTTGTATTTCCTAGCTTGTGTAGCTAGAGGGCCTACTTGTGTAAGTAGGAGGTTTTAGTGAATTGGTTCAAAATCCTTAGTGGGAGCTAAGGTAGTGGATTAGGCTTGGTTTAAGCCGAATTACTATAAATCCTTTGTGTCATTTATTCCTCTTGCTTTACATTTGTTATTTCTTATGTTTTATGTTTTAAATCACTAAAACCTCAATTGGGTAAAAAGTTTTCAAGTTCTATTAAGATTTTTAAAATATCCAATTCACCCCCCCTCTTGGTGTGTGCCATAGCACCTCTCTTTCTAACACACATCACGCTTTCAAGTAGTGGAAAATGGTTAGGTTCTTCCATGATAATTTGCCCCCCAATCTTAAGATGGTAGTGTCAACCATGTGCAATGGGAAATTCTTTGACAAATCGCCTGATGAAGTGTTTCAGTTCTTTGACACTTTAGTAGAAAATACTAGAAACGGGGAAATTCAGCCACTATCAGCTAATGATTCAAGAGACTATCCATAGCCCAGGGGTCAACATCAGCTGAATGAGAGTGATGATTTGAATGCCAGATTA
This sequence comes from Diospyros kaki, assembly GCA_036245055.1. NCBI lineage: Eukaryota > Viridiplantae > Streptophyta > Magnoliopsida > Ericales > Ebenaceae > Diospyros > Diospyros kaki. Next base: position 26,682,199 of record BSEG01000002.1, read on the forward strand.
GCTGCGTTAACTTGAAAGATTGAAACTTTAGAGATAAAGAAAGCCCAGACTGTATTGAGGTTAGGTGTGTCGTGTGTGAAACTTCAAACCACAAGATAGAGGATTGTCCTACATTACCTACTTTTAAGGAGGTATTGTATGGTCAAACTAGAAACACACACTCACACAACAATGAAGGAAGGCAATATTCAAAGCAGAATCAAAGGGGGAATTTTCATTCTGGGGGTCACCATACAAACTTCAATTCTTATCATCCCAACCTCTGCCATCATCCTAACTTCTCACAGAGAAATGATTCTGCATCCCAACTGCCCTTCCCTTCACAACCTCCACAATTTTAAGCTAATCAAGGGTCTACAACCAACACATACCAACCTCCTCATAAGAGATCCTTAGAAGACACCCTCAATCAATTCATGCAAGGCCAAATGGGAACAAATGCATAAGTGGCCAAATTCCAAGAACAAACCAATAGAGTCATGGAAGACATTAAAAGGCAATTGACCAAGTTGACCCAGACATTGAGTGTAAGAGAACCTGGACGATTTCCTTTCCAATCCAATCCGAATCTCGTAGGTCAAACCCATCAAGTAGAAGTCTCATCCAGTCAAAATAAAAGTCATCAGCAAGTGCAAGCAGTAATTGTCTTGAGGAGTGGAAAAATAATTGAGAAACCTAAAAACCCTAGGATGTCACACCCTACTGTGCAAGAAGAAGAAATAACTGATCATAGTGATTCGGTTATCAAAACAATCTTGGAGGAAGAGCAAGAACCAAACAAAAAGGAGGACAAAGGAAAAAATGTCGTAGAGGGAACTCAATTCAAGCTCAAACCTCATTTCCCTCAAAAACTGATCAGTGCAAAGAAGGATCAACAAAATGCAGACATATATGAAGTGTTCAAGCAAGTGAGAATCAACATCCTGCAGTTGGATGCAATCAAGCAAACACCTTCATATGCAAAATTTTTGAAAGATCTGTGCACTATCAAAAGAAAATAAATGTACATGAAAAGGCATTCCTAACCGAACAAGTCAACGTCATTCTCCAATTGAAAATTCCTCCCAAATACAAAGACTCAGGTTGCCTAACCATTACATGCATCATAGGAAGTCAAAAGGTTGATCAGGCACTTTTGGATTTAGGAGCTAGTGTCAATTTGTTGCCATATAGTGTGTATCAATAGTTAGGATAAGGTGAGCTCAAACCCACTAGAGTAACCCTGCAGCTGGCTAATCGATCAGTTAAAGTTCCATGAGGAATTGTGGAGGATGTTTTAGTACAAACCGATAAGTTCTACTTTCCAATGGACTTCATCGTTTTGGACACCCAGCCGCATCAGGCGCCTCAGTCTCCTATGCTAGTCATCTTAGGTCGACCATTCCTTATCACATCAAATGCCATCATCAACTGTAGCAATGGAATCTTGAAATTGTCATTTGGAAACAAACATTTTTAGGGTTTTCAAACAACCTGACATGGAGAACAAGACTGAAGAAGCTGACTTGATACAGTCATTGACTGAGGAGTACATTAAGTGTGAATTTGCTCAGAAAAATTTTGAGTTGGAGGAATTTGTGAAGCAGTAAGATTGCTCTTGAGAGAAAACTGAATCTGTCTTATCCATAGCCTAGTGTAAGCTAAAACCAGAACCTCTCAAATCTTCACCAAGTAAACCTCTGCCATCATCAAGCTGCTCACCCGCACCTGAAAGGAAACCATTGCCAAACAACCTTAAGTATACATTCCTAGGTGAAGGAGAATCATTGCCGGTGGTGATCTCATCAAGTTTGAATCCTCAACAGGAGAAGCAATTGTTGAATCTGTTAAAGGCACACAAGAAAGTTCTAGGTTGGACTATAGCAGACCTGCATTGCATTAGTTCCTTAATTTGCACCCATAGAATTTTCTTGGAAGAGAATGCAAAGCCGGTGAGACAGATGCAGAGAAGGTTAAACCCAAACATGAAGGAAGTGGTTAGGGGGGAGGTGTTGAAGCTCTTAGATGCTGGCATCATCTACCCTATATCTGATTCTAAATGGGTTAGCCCAACACAGGTAGTACCAAAGAGATCTGGAGTCACTATTATAAAAAATGAGAACAATGAGCTGAGTCCAATGCGCATTTAGACATGAAGGTGTATGTACATTGATTATAGAAAACTCAATTCTGTAACAAGGAAAGATCATTTTCCATTACCTTTTCTAGATCAAGTTTTGGAAAGAATTGCAGGACAAGCTTACTACTATTTTTTGGATGGATACTCTAGATACAACCAAATAGAAATTGCACTTGAAGATAAGGAGAAACCACGTTTACATGCCCATTTGGGACATTTACATACACATGCATGCCCTTTGACCTCTGCAATGCACCCACCACTTTTCAGTGGTGCATGATGAGCATATTCAGTGAAATGGTTGAAAAAGTGTTAGAAGTCTTTATGGATGATTTTTTAGTCTATGGGAACAATTTTGAAACTTGTCTAGAAAATTTAGAGAAAGTGTTGAAACGATGTGAGAAGACCCACTTAGTGCTCAATTGAGAAAAATGTCATTTTACAGTCACTCAAGGTATTGTGTTAGGGCACATTATTTCATCAAGGGGATTAGAGGTAGATAAAGCCAAAGTGGAAGCCATAAAGAAACTGCCTACCCCTCGAAATGTTAAAGACATCAGATCTTTCTTGGGTCACGCCGGGTTCTACTGACGATTCATTGCTTCATTTAGCACCATGGCAAGACCTCTGTGCTACTTGCTATCTATGGATGTTCCATTTGAATGGACATCAGATTGCTAAAATGCCTTTGAGAAATTGAAGAATGCACTTGTTACCTCGCCCATCATTCAATCACCTGATTGGTCCTTACCGTTTGAATTGATGTGCGATGCTAGTGACTTTGCAATGGGAGCAATGTTAGGGCAAAGAAAGGATAAAAAACCATATGACATTTACTACGCCAGCAAAACTCTCAATGAGGGTCATAAAAATTACACCACCACTGAAAAGGAATTGTTGGCTGTAGTCTTTCCTTGGATAAATTCATATCATATTTGGTGGGATCATTGGTAATAGTTTACACTGATCACGCCGCATTAAAATACCTTCTTACCAAGCAAGACGCCAAGCCGCGTCTCATTCGATGGGTCTTACTCCTGCAAGAGTTCAACATTGAAATCAGAGACAAGAAGGGAGTAGAGAATGTGGTGGCTGATCATCTGTCAAGGATTCCAAGTCAAGATCTCACTCAATTTGATGAACCAATCCATGACAATTTCCCCGATAAGCAACTATTTGAAGTGAATGTTATTTCTACATCGTATATTGTCCCTTGGTATGCCGACATTGTGAACTACCTGGAAACTAGTCTGATCCCATACCACTAGATTAAGCTAGATAGGCAGAAATTCTTCAGAAAAGTTAGAACCTTCTTTTGGGATGAGCCCTACCTCTTCAAGTATTGTGTTAATCAATTCCTTAGAAGATGCATCCTTGAGCACAAACAACGGAGTGTCATGAATTTTTGTCACACCCTAGCATGTGGAGGTCATTTTTCCACCAAGAAAATAATTGGAAAAATCTTGCAAAGTGGATTTTATTGGCCTACACTATTTAAGGATGTGCATCAATGTTGCTTTTCTTGCCACTGATGTCAAAGGCTGGGAAGTCTTACCAAGGGAAACATGATGCTCTTGCACCCTATCTGCATATTTGAAATTTTTGACTGTTGGGGTGTGGATTTCATGGGGCCGTTTGTCAATTCATTTGGACACGAATACATTCCTCTTGCTGTTGATTATGTGTCCAAATGGGTAGAGGCCATACCAACTCGAACCAATGACTATAAGACAGTAGTAAAGTTTTTGAAAGAAAATATTTTCAATCATTTTGGGATGCCACGGGCAATAATCAATGATGGTGGTTCTTATATTTGCAACAAGCCCGTAGCAAAATTAATGAAGAAATATGGGGTAACTCACAAGGTGTCAACCCTGTATCATCTCTAAATCAATGGTAAAGTAGAGTTAGCCAATAGGGAAATCAAACGCATCTTAGAAAAAACTGTCAACTCCAACCAGAAGGATTCGTCCCTTAGGTTAGTTGATGCTCTTTGGGCATATCGAACCACATATAAAACCACTCTAAGTATGTCTCCCCATAGGATCATCTTTGGAAAGCCGTGTCACCTGCCTGTGGAAATAGAACACAAAGCCTATTGGGTCATTCGCTAAATCAATGAAAATTTCACTGAAACGGGTCTCAATAGAAAACTTCAAATGAATGAGCTTGAGGAGATAAGAAATGAAGCATTCGAAAATGCTAAAATGTCCAAACTCCTCATGAAGAAGTTACATGACCAGCACATTAACCGAAAAAATTTGCAAGACGGGCAACATGTGCTTCTTTATGATTCAAAGCTCCACATATTCCCAGAAAAACTTAAGTTCAAATGGATAGGACCTTTCAAGGTCCGCTCTATCTGAAATCACGGGGTATATGAAATAGAAGACCTTCAATCGAGGCAAATTTTGAAAGTCAATGAGCATAGGTTGAAGCCCTATCTAGAGATGTCGATTGGAGAGAAAGAAGATATGGATCTCACTGATCCAAACAAAAGGGAGTGATCAATTATATATAAAATATATATATAAATAATAAATAAAAAATAAAAATATAAAAAAATTAAAAAAATTAAAAAAATATATAAATAATATATATATAAAATAAAATTGTTCATTTTTTGCATTACTTAATTGATTTCGACTCAAATAGTGTTTCTCTATGTGCAGTCTAAACAAAATTTTTGCATACGAGTTCATGCATTGAAAACCGTCAAGTATGCCTATCCTCTATCTTTTTTATTGTCTATTAAGGACAATGGGCAATTCAAGTTGGGGGGTAAGGTGTACTTAGGAATTGATTAATTGGTGTTTGAAATTGATCCATTGTGCAAATAATTTTGTTTGACTCGATAATATTGTCTTGTGTGGTATATATGATTTTATTGGGTCCCTAAAAAAATTATTAAATAATAATAATAATAATAAATAAAAATAAAAATAAAAATAAAAGAGAAAAGAGGGAGACAGACTTAATGTTGGTGGCAACCACTTTTCTCGGACAATGCAATCACACTGCTCTATAAAGGAAGAGGCATATTTCTAAATGTTGAAAAAAGAGATGCCAGGCATGACAGTGCAATTATGGCAGACCTCGAGCTGAGTGTGGTGGTTGGAATAGTGACTTCCACTGTCCTATATGAGACCCCATATTTGTATGAGGCAACTCACACTTCTGCAACCTCAGTGTTCTCTCCTTTTTGTTGTTCTTCGATCAGGTATTCTCGTCCCTTTTGTAAGGTTCATAGTTCTTTACTTTCTTCTTACTATAGTTATATTTTATTTATTTAAAAAAAATGGATCTTCAACTCTCAAAAATTGGCAAGTACTATCCATCTCTCCCATAGAATGATTTGAAAAAAATTTATGCTGCTAGGTGTGAAAGACTTAAGCTGTTGATGTGTAATAACATCCCTGAAGATATTCCTTAGCTGATCGAAGCAAAAGTTCGATTAATTGGCAAAACTTTACTTAGTTTTAAGCATTTTCCAGACTTGGGAAAGAGTAGTTTTGCGAAGAAATGAAGAGTGAAAAGACTGAATGGTTGTCACAAATGTGCTCGATGGACCTATAACACACGATGCAAATCTGTGGGGTTTACGTCCATAAATCGAGAAGATAAAATTAGTTTCATAAATGATTGACTGAGTAAGGAGTCTTTGGATGATATCTGATTGACTCTTGAGACTCATCCATGTGGAATAGTGCAACGAGAACTGCTTGCTTTATGGACTCAGTTCGTAACAGACCACCAATGCTATAGTCTTGGGAATCTGACTATAAAGGACTCTATTTGCCAATTTGTAAGAAAATTGGATGGGAAGACTATCCCCACTTCATAGAATGTGTTTAAGCAGTTTTTGGAAGTAAAACCAAAGAAAGATGTGAGCCATAATCAAGACTACTTGTACATACTGTAACGGCCCGCCTCCCGGAGCCTCCTCGTGCACAAAGAGGATCCGTGAGAGAGTCATTACTAAAATGATACCGAACAAAACTTTATTAAAATCATATTCTTTTTATCATTTCACATCTCATAATCCTTCTTACAAATTCATTCATCACTTGGCCCCACCTGGGCTTACATAACATACGACAATCTTAAAAACGTAAACATTGACTTTGACAAAGGCACAATAATACCCAGGATCTAGTTTCGGGAGAGCTCTGCACTTGCTACCTTGACACGACGGCCTGGACCCAAACCCCGCTGAACGTATCTGCTATCTCAGAAATACTCTTACCTGGAATGATGTAAAGCAAATATGAGTCGCGAGACTCAGCAAGCTCATGAAAGAAAAGCTGAGGGTTTAAGATAGGACTCTTCCCTTGACACCCCATGCAACCCATGCCAATGCAACCACACCATGCCATGATCCACATGTACTTTACTTCTACATGCATAACATAAAGTTAACTACACATAAGGAACCAGGGGCCCACATAAGTCACACATTGGCACCCGAGTCCCGCATACATACCTGTTATCAGCCTCTTGTAGGCTACTATACCATTTCTCTTACGTATCCATTTCCCTGTCGCTATCATCTTATCCTGTCGTTGCCGTGGGACTCTAACCCCCAGTCTTTTTATTGCCGTGGGACTCTAACCCCCGGTCTTACCGTGAACCATGCCGCCGTGGGACTCTAACCCCCGGTCTTACCATGGCCACGTCGTGGACCACGCCGCCGTGGGACTCTAACCCCCGGTCTTACCGTGACCACATCCACCACCCATTCTCATCATTTAAAACTGCACATTCTCTTTCTCACCATGCAGTGCAACAAATAAGAAATGCAACGGCTTTTGTAGCATAAACGTGATGACAAGGCCCCCATAAACCAAGCATCAGGCCCTGCTACGCCTCACATAGGAATACACACATGCAGCATGCTCTAAATGCATATGCTTACCTAGGGTACCCAAATTGGCTCTTAGACCAACTGGGTCATGTAAATGCTCATACATCCCATCACACACAAAGCATGTCCCCAAGTGAATGCAACCCAGCCCCCTGTAGCACACACATCATGATATGCACAAGCCAAGGTGGGAATCTGGCAGTACCAGCTCTTCTGGCCCGTCTAGCGCTTATCGTATCAGTCGATGACTGGCGCCCATACATCCAGCCATCAACTGCCACGACCCACGGTCGACAGTCAGTGGCTTTGTACCCCATACCCTTAAGACACACATAGATAACATCAAACTCAGTCTCTTAAGCTCAACATTTCTCTTACTTTATCCATAACAACATAGACATCATTATGTCATTCACATTCTCTGCTCTTCTCAAACACAGGAAACCATTTTCACATTCGTAACAACCTACTAACATAATCACATGATCTTGATCACATCCATTTTCTAAGAACCTACCCCCAACGGGTTCGGCATCATTCCCAATGAAAGCGGAGCGGTACAAGGCCCCGTGACGGACGAAATGAAAGACACCAAAACATCTCTGTTTAACTCTTTCAATTAACAATAATCTCATTAAATAAATAAAAGTCATAGGGTGGTACCACGCGGATTATCATTATTAGTGCGTGGAACTGAATCATGGTGAGGGAGGGAATAGAATATAAGAAACCTCGAAGACTTTCACGGGAAATAAATAACGCGAGAAGAGGGTCAGGAGCTTGCCTGTAGATAGTCGATCCTAATTTCTCTTGTACTCTCGCTGCGAAATAAAACATTTAACATAAAATAATAAGTTTATAGCGTATATTAATCAAATCTAACCGTATAAAATTCGTGATTTAAACATATAATACTTCTGATAATTTTACCCACTTACCTGACTAATTTAATCACGAAATAATCTCAAGATTCATGAATTTCTTCCCCAAATTTCTCTTTTTCCTCCCTTTTCGCGCACTGCCCGAGCTCCCTCTTCCCTTCCTTCTTTCGCGGCTGCTTCAATTGAAGCCTTTAATGGCTTCCAATCCAAGATTGCATTATATATATATATCAAACTCAAGTGGCTTTTAGGCCACAAAAAGGTAATGGCCAAGACAAGGCCACGTGCACACACATACAAATATATATATATATATATATATATAAAAGTTAATTAATTAACTTTAGTTAAGTTAATTTGATTAACTCTTTTATTATTATTATTATTATTATTATTATTATTATTGTTATTACTTTTACTATATTTTATTTTATTATTTTTATAAACACCTTCAATTAATTTAATTAATTACCTTAATTTCTTATTTTTTTCAAAAATATCATAAATAAATATTTTCTAAAAAAAATCTCCAAATATTCAAAAACATTCTCAAACACCCAAATTAATTATTTTTTTCTTGTCTTCAAATTTCTAAGATACTACACATACGCATGATTTTTGTTCGTGTTTATTTCTTGTTGAATTCTTCTGTAGCTACTTTTGATCGCCAAACCTCTTTTCAGGGTATACATAAAGAACAAACATAAATGGAAGGCTAGTTAGTTCGTCGAATCAATACCATATGTGTACTATACAGCTCTCAACTCGAAAACGATAATTGTTACACACTTGAAGCAAGCGAACTTAGCCAAAAATTGGGAGAGCTAAAAATTAATTTGGTGTATGGAGGGAGAAGTCGTGGATGGAATGGTTGTGTTTCACAAGCTGGACATCTTGGAAAATCATATGTGGTAGGTGTAATGGTAATCCCTTTGGTTGATCCACATATTTCTAGGATTACATGCGGTCAACTTATAGAAACGACTTCTATGTCTGAGTGCATGGCTTGTAAGATTTATCAGTCAAACGCCTTCATTGCTTTACTAGGAGGTTTTGGTACACTTGAAAAAATCTTTTGTATAATCTCTTGGGCTAAGATAAATCTCCATACCAAACCCATTAGACTTTTAAATGTTAACCATTTTTTCGATGAGTTGCTCTCTTTTCTTGATTAGGCTATGGACTAAAAGTTCATTTCTCTTTCAACAAGAAAGATTCTCATTTCTGCATCCACCATTGAGGAGCTGTTAGAGAAATTACACGTTTATGTTCCACAACACGATCCTTATGAGACTCGGATAGACTGGTCTAAGATAATCATAAACAAGCGATAAAGGGGTCCGATTAATTTAGACTTATCATTGTAAGCAAGTCTTTGATAAGATGCTTGAGTAAAGAGTACTTTTTGTACTCTTGAGACGCATCTGTTTATCTTATGACTTACATGAATTTTTTTTTTTTTGTGTTCTTAGAAAAAAAAAACTGTAGAATGTTGTTATGATAAGATGGCTGAGTATGGAGTATTTTTTGTACTCTTGAGACGCATTTGTTTATCTTATGACTTGTATGAATTTTTTTTTTGTGTGAAAATAATAATAATAATAATATATACATATATATGGTATGCTCATTTAATTGTTTGAGTTTTAGCAGTTCAAAGTAAATCTATGGATTTGTGAAGTTACAAGTATTCCTAACAAAGCCTATTTTATTACTGCAATTCAAGTTGGGAGGAGTAAGGTTTAGTTATGAATTATCTGGTTCATGTTTAACTGTAAATTTGCTATTGCTTGCTTGTAGTCTTGTGTGAATTGGTTATCTTTATTTGCTCTTATTAAAAAATAAAAAATTGTGTGTTTTAAATAATACTATCCCTAAAGTTTTGGAGTTATACATTGATAGTCGATTAAGTTTGTAATACGAAACATGAATGCATTAATTTTTTTTTTCTTGAAAACGTATATGCATTAGAATAGGTAATTTACATTCATCGGGTATTAAAAATTAGAAATTGGTTATCGATCATAAAGTCTAAGGTAACAGTAATTAGCTGATTAGTACATTGCATGATCTCTCAACAAAAATGGAGACTATTACCTGAGTGAGTGTTTGAGCCTAATAAACATTGAATCTGAGTGAAATAACACTTACTCTAAATGTGCTTTATTGTTTATCTCATATTTTCAATAGTTTCAAAACATCAATTCACGTTGAATGTCTAGTATGATAGAGGATGAATTTGGCTGGTTTCAAACTCTGAATTAGTTAACTGAGTAACATCGTTTTGTAGAAGCATGATAGGGGGAGCGATTTCTTTCAATTTGAGCCTATTAACCTTTTTTTTTTCTTTACATTAACCTCCCTTGCTAGCCCATTTGAGCTGTTCTTAGCACAATTTCTTTTCTAACCCTCATTTAAACCGTAAGCACATGAAGTTTGTCCAAACTTGGTGTGTTTTTAGGAATCAGTCTATCTCGGTATTTTCATATATATATATATAAAGGAAAAAATAAGGGGAAATTCTCTTAGCTATTCAACACAAGTGTTTTTAAAATAAATGCTGAAAAAAATAATATGTTCAGTTTGATATTAGTGTTAAAAAAAAAAATCCTGACACACCCTTTGCACACTCTACTATTTTTTTTGACAACTCGTATTAACCTCATAGCCACATTACAACCCGGTCTGGTTCCTTTTGATGCTACAAATCATGTGCTCTCAAGATTTAAGTTCGAAGTAGGGAATTATGTGTAAATTCAAAACTTATTCATCAAGGGCATTATTTTCAATCATGAAGCTATGTCAATTTTCTTATTCTTTCATGAAAATACGTTCCTTATATTTGGGATGACATCGAGTTTTGAACTTGTTCTACATTTACTCTTATAACGGTGCACCCCTTTGTGTGTGCACCTGAGGAATCGTTTTTGTTGGAGAGAAAATCCACAAAAAAGTTTAAAGTCAAAATTTCGAGGGAGTAAGTCCGTGTGTTGGTCATCCTGATTGCCATTCCTGAGATTATATGACCTTTAACAAAAAATCTGATATAGAATGTTCGACTGTATGCCAAACTACTTATTTTATTTTATGCATTTCAGTTTCAAATTTGAAATTTTTATATTCATACGATTATTATGAATAAATCTTGGAGGGTATGATGAGGAGTTAATTTTTTCTAAATCTTAATGAATCATATCCCTATTTTTAACTTCTATTAATGTTTAAATTGAATAATTATACACATTATGTACTATTGTAAGGATAATATGAAGAAATTGACATTTGCCGCTTAATTGAAGATGTTAAAGAGTCAATTAGATGGCTAACGTTACTAGTCAAATTCAAGTGCAATTGGGTCAACTATTAAATGGAGTCCAACACAAGGAAGACCCAAGTATTTTAATCACAAGGAAGGCCTAAACATTTTAATCAGAAGGAAGACCCAAATCCAACACAAAGAAGACCAACAACCCAACTTGTGAAAATTTATTTATTTTTTATTTTTTTTATTTTCAAATATATTTTTTATGAGTGTTTATTTAGGTATGTCTTTTAGCTAAAATCTATTTAACTTTAGGTGTGTTTTTTATTTAATTTTCTTCCGCTAGTTAGGTGGATGTTTTGTAAGTTCCCATTAGATATAATTATGTCTAGTTATATAATTTTTAAATTGTATGGTTTGTATTGCATCTTGTGCACTATAAATAGCTCACTTGGTTACACTTGTAAAAATCTATCATTTTTGAATCAAAACATAGTTGTGTTCTTAGAATATCTCTCTCAATTCTTCAACTTTAGTTTCTATATAGTTGTGTTCTATTATTTTTCTATCATCTTTATTATGCCCCGCCTGATTATGGTTGGTTAATTTCTATTATTTAATTTCTTCCATTTAATTTCTATAATTTTAATTTTCGTCTCTTTATTATCCACCGCCTTAGTATGGCCGGTTAATTTCTGCTTTCTATTCCTCTTATTTTAAGCAGTGTAGTATAGTTTGCTTCTGAAGTTTTATTTTATATTCTGTTATTTTTTATTTTTATTATCCACCGCCTGGCTATGGCTGGTTAAATCCAATCTTGGGTTAAGCTAATAATAGTGTCTAATGCCAATGATTCCCAAAGAAAACTGCGCTTTAAATGAGTGACATTAATTTAAATTTTAGTATGAGTGTGTATTAATTATTGAGAAATCACTAGGTTTGGATTGAAGCTTAAGCTTAACTTAGAGCTTTCATGCCATGTATGGGAGTTACTCGAAGTGGAAACACTATCATACCCAAACGCGGATGATTAATTTAGTTATTTTGTGTATTAATTGCAATCGAATTTATGGTAGTTGCTTAAACTAGAATCCCTCATATCATGTATGGGGATTGTTTAAGCTAGAACTATCATCATCTCTAATTGTCTTTAATAGTAGACCTTCATAACTGAAATTAAATTAATGTTGCTAATATTTTTTGCTAAAAATTGGGGATCAGCGGGTTGATGCTGAAATTATCTTAAGTCAAGTGTTATCTAATTCTATATTCTCACATTCAGTGTCTATTTTAATTTCTTCCTTGTTTTATTTCCTAGCATCTGTTATCTGAAAATCCACAAAAAAATCGTATTGCCAATTCATCCAAATGCGTGTGTGTGTGCGTGACATTCTTTTTCTTTTGCTATAAATAAATCTATCAGTGGACGACCTGAACTCATCTAGAAAATAAATTAAATTTGGACTATAACTGCACTCATACACTAGCGAGTATAAACCTCTCACTATAATAAAAGAAAAAAAAATCTAATATAATTTTTGTTGTGTTTTAATTACAAGGTAAGAGTACAACCAGTTGGGCTTGAGCTCATTTGCAAATAGTGATTGAAATTTAATATGAATTTGAAATAAAATGTAAAATGTCTAAAATGGGTTAATGAATGTTTATGCATGGTAAAAAAGTAAGGGCAAGTGTGTATTCCCAAAATTGGGTTGAATAAAGAATATGGGGAAAAAAAAGAGAAAATGCCAAATGTCAATACTACGCTTGGTCTTCCTTTGACCGTAGTTAGAAGAGAGGGGCAGTCAGGTCATTTCAACTAATTTGCAGGTGTAGACTGTTGTATTTTCCCTCCTTGTGTTCCATCTGCAACGGCGACCCATGTTCTCTCTTTTACCTACTTGCCTTCTCTTCCTTTAGCTTATTCTTCCTATTTATTTCCTTCTTTCTGGCTTCTCATATCCGCATTTCATCTTGACCAAGAGGAGCTTTAGGGAGGGAGGTTGATGAGAATCATGGAGGGCCAACTAACAATAACGCAATCGGATCAGTCAATCGAGTCAACCATGTTGGAATTGGATGAATAGTATTTCCTTTTTAACTAGGATTCTTGTTTAGTAAGTTAATTGCTTATTTCCTATATTAGGATTGAGTTAATTTTATTATTCCAACTTATAGTTGGATTTTGATTAGGTTAGTTTTATTAGTCCAACTTGTAGTTGGATTGGGTTACTATTGTTATTCCTACTTCTATTTGGAGTGGGCTAACTAAAACCCATTAAATTTAGGATTTAGTTTATGACTAAGATTTGGATTTTTATTAGTTTTCAAGTAGAATTAGGATTTAATTATTTTTGCCTATTTAAAGGTTTTTTTCCATTGTAAACATTAGATAGAGATTATTATGAATTTTTGAATTTGAGAGATCCCTCTCTTCAATTTTTTTCTTCAATGAACAAAACTTCAAACTTATCAGATGAATGATTCCTTTGTGACATTCAAAACCCGAACTTATCAAAGATCTGGGCAGTCTTTGTGGCATTCAACAATTCTTAGTTCTTGTTTCTGCATAATCAACGAGTCAACGGGTCAAGAATTATTTTCCTTTTATCCGATTTTGGCTTTTCTGGGGTTCATTTCAATCTTTTGTGGGTTCTTTGGTTTTGTCCCATCGCTGGTTCACATCAATTGGTATTAGAGCTCCAAATTGCACATCAGTTGGTATCAGAGCTTTGGTTCTAAAATCGGGTATTATCTATCCTTTTTTTTTTTTTTTCTTTTCTCTTTTTTCATTCCTATATCATGAAAGATGCTTGAAGGTTTGGAAAGGAGGCAACCACAAAAATATCATGATTGGCAACATAGGCATGATGTTTGGGCTGAATTTGAGGAAGAATTAAAGTTCATGCTCGTGTTGCTGAAACGTCTCGAAACAGAGAAGATCAAAGAGAAACATGAGATTGAGAGTACAGAAAATGTGAAGATGATGGTGGCAATCAAAATGTTCATACTATTGAGGTTGAAGAAAAAGACAAGGACGAGATAAAAAGGAGCCCTACCTTGTATGTGGAGAAACTAACAAATCTGTTCCAAGTTTGGTTAATTCTTTGTTGCAGGATTTTGAGGATGTGACCTTTGAACTTGGTGAACCATTCCAAGTGCTTGGGAAGATACCTGACTATGTCGACAAGTTGATCATTCCAGTTTACGATTCAAGGATGAATCGTCTTGAAGAGAGAGGGAATGATGAGAATCATGGAGGGCCAACTAACAATAATGCAATCAGATCAGTCAATCGAGTCAACCGTGTTGGAATTGGATGAATAGTATTTCCTTTTTATGCTCTCAAAACTTGTCAATCAATTAACCAATCAATTAATTAATCATGCGCCCAAATCTTGCAATCAACCAGTCAATCAACAACCATTCCTTTTTATGCGCAAATCTTGTCAATCATCCAATTCCTACATGGTTGACTAAGTTGACTTGTCCGATTGCATCATTGTTAGTAGGCCCTCCATGATTCTTATCATTCCTTCTCTCTTCAAGACGATTCGTCCTCAAATCGTGTACTAGAAGAATCAGCTTGTAGGCATTGTCACAAATAATCACATCCTCGAAAGCCTGAAAACTTTCAAGCATCTTTTTTTTTTTTTTTGTAATTTTTTCACGACTCTAAGAAAAATCAAACAAAATGAATCAAGAACGAAATGTGATGTATAACGAAAAGAACGGAACCAGATACCAAAAGGAAGAAAAAGATCTATTTTTTTTTCTTTTAAACTTTCTAATATGGATGACTCTAGGAATTTCGAATAATCAAGACTCAAGATAATGTGATGTAGAATGAAAAGACCGAACAAGATACCAAAAAGAAAAAAAAAATCTCTTTTTTTAACTTTCTAACATGGATGACTCTAGGAATTTCGAATAACAAGACTCAAGATAATGTGACGTAGAATGAAAAGACAGAATTAGATACCAAAAGAAAAAAAAATCTCTTTATGGTACCAACTGATGTGCGATTCGGAGCTCTAATACCAATTGATGTGAACTCGCGATGGGACAAGACCAAAGGAATCCACAAAAGATTGAAACGAACCCAAAAAACCCAAAATCGGATATAAGGCAAATAATTCCTGACCCGTTGATTCACGAACTAAGAATCCTAGTCAAAAAGGAAATACTATTCATCCAATTCCAACACGGTTGACTCGATTGACTGATCCGATTGCGTTATTGTTAGTGGGCCCTCCATGATTCTCATCATTAATGATGAGAATCATGGAGGGCCGACTAACAATGATGCAATCGAACAAGTCAACCATTTCAGAATTGGATGATTGACAAGATTTGCGCATAAAAAGGAATGGTTGTTGATTGACTGGTTGATTGCAAGATTTGGGCACATGATTGATTGATTTATTGGTTAATTGATTAACAAGGTTTGAGAGCATAAAAAGGAAATACTATTCATCCAATTCCAACACGGTTGACTCGATTGACTGATCCGATTGCGTTATTGTTAGTTGGCCCTCCATGATTCTTATCATTCCCTCTCTCTTCAAGACGATTCGTCCTTAAATCATAAACTGGAATGATCAGCTTGTCGACATAGTTAGGTATCTTCCCAAGCACTTGGAATGGTTCACCAAGTTCAAAGGTCACATCATCAAAAGTGAGGTTGAGAACTTTGAACTTGGTGAACCATTCCAAGTGCTTGGGAAGATACCTGACTATGCCGACAAGCTGATCATTTCAGTTTATGATTCGAGGATGAATCATCTTGGAGAGAGAGGGAATGATGAGAATCATAGAGGGCCAACTAATAATAACGCAATTAGATCAGTCAATCGAGTCAACCGTGTTGGAATTGGATGAATGGTATTTCCTTTTTGACTAGGATTCTTGTTTAGTAAGTTGTTTACTTATTTCCTATATTAGGATTGAGTTAGTTTTATTATTCCAACTTATAGTTGGATTTTGATTAGGTTAGTTTTATTAGTCCAACTTGTAGTTGGATTGGGTTACTATTGTTATTCCTACTTCTATTTGGAGTGGACTAACTAAAACCCATTAGATTTAGGATTTAGCTTATGACTAAGATTTGGATTTTTATTAGTTTTCAAGTAGAATTAGGATTTAATTATTTTTTCCTATTTAAAGGCTTTTTTCCATTGTGAAAAAGAAAGGAAAGAAGATGATGAATTGAATTTGAGAGATTTCTCTTTTCTATCTTGTTCTTCAATGAACATAGCTTCGAACATATCAAATGAGTGATTTCTTTGTGGCGTTCAAATCCTAAACTTATCAAAAATCTGGGCAGTCTTTGTGGCGTTCAACAACACAATTCTTGGTTCTTGTTTCCGCACATCAATGGGTCTAGATTTTAACATAATCTAGGTTCTTGGTTCGTGAATCAACGGGTCGAGAATTCTTTTCCTTATATCTAATTTTGGCTTTTCTGGGGTTCGTTTCAATCTTTTGTGGGTTCCTTTGGCTTCGTCCCATTGTGGGTTCACATCAATTGGTATTAGAGCTCTGAATTGCGCATCAAAAGTGATTCTTCTACATCGCAAGTCATCAGGCAAGTTCTTCTTACACCTTTCTCTCCAGGTTGTGCAAACTCCACAATTGTTCCTCTATTCTACACTTGTATGTATATATATATATATATCATTGTCTACACTATTGAGTTTCCTCTTTGTTTGTGCATGCTTCTATATATCTGTTTTGTACATTGCAGATGTTAATCGGTGGGTCTCTTTGTTGTCTCGAAAGGGCAGTTTATTCACCCCCAAACTATTCAGTGAATGGCATCTTATTGATAGAAGAAGATACGAAGCTTTGGTTGTTTCTGTATCTGCAAAAGTTATTTCAGTGTTCATATCCGAATGACATATGCCCCATTCGAATGCCTCTTGAATCATCCGAATGATACTCACAAACATATAGAAGCCCTATTCGAATGTCTTTTGTCTCATTTGAATGTCACTTTGAATATTTGTTTTGCATCACATTCATATATATCACAATTCCAGCAACTTCGAGCCTGATTTTGACCTTTATGAAACTAGAATATCTCAAAACTCAAAGCATGAAAGTTGTAGATAATTTTCTTATCGTTCCGTAGCATCTTGAATCATCCCAATCAAAGCTCGGATGAGAGAGTTATGTCTGAATTACCAAACAATGTTGAAACTACCCATAATAGCCTCATCTGAATGTCTCTCTGCCTCATTCGGATGTCTCGCTTAAAAATCAACATCTTCATCAGAGTGAAACACTGTAGCATCCGAATGCCCATTGGAAATATTGTAGATTCATCCAAATTATTCCAATTCATTTGAATGTCTCATATACCCATTCGAATGCCTCGCGCAACAACCACTAACATTTCTGAATGCCAAGTATCCCATTCGAATGGCACCCATAACCTATATTATATTCATCCGAATGAATTTTCCTCTCATCCGAATGTGCCTCTCAAATTCCTAATTTTCTGTAGCGAATCTGACCATGCTTCATTCTTTTAGGTATATCTCCTTGTGATGATATCTGATTTAAGATTCGTTTGATGCGTTGGAAACTAGACTTCCTAGTCTTCAATTCAATGTATCATTCGAATGATTTGGTTACGTTTTGAGCCCATAACAACCTAATTAATTTATGCCAAGAAATTTGTAGCTTATTGCCTTCATGTAATCTGACCACATGGTATTCTTTGAACTATAACTTTCTGTTCTCATCTCCAAATTGAAATTCGTTTATTGGGATGTAAACTAGACATCTTAGGATTCGTTTTGATATATTACCCGCATTATTTGGTTTTATATTGAGTCCGTAACGGCCCCGTTAATCTTGGTCAAAAATCTAGAATTTTACTATTTTGAATTCTGCATTGTTGTAGTTTTTGTGGAATAACTTTTGGTGGATAATTCCGATTGTGAATTCGGTTGATGTTCCCGAAACTAGAGTTCTTTAAATTAAATTTCAAATTTTATTTGGGATAATTGATCAAATATCGAACCCAAATTAGTCCTTTGAAATCACCCAAAAATCTAAAAATTTAAGGAATTGTTGATATATAATTCTTTTTGGGTTGCCCATTTTTTCTTATGGTTGAGATATGAGCATGAATACAAGTAAATGCATACTAGCACCAGTTAAATGAATTTAAAGAAATTATAAGATGGAAAAAATAACATATTAAATTTATAATACTCCTCAAATGGTGAATCAAGATTTAACCTTAAATAGCATCTCCTAAAATTATTTGTGTTATAATTTACATCTTGAATGTGATAGATATTATGAAGATACGATGAATTACCTGATGATGGTAAAATATCCGGTATGGGTAAATAGTGATGAAAGTATGAATATTGAGGAAATGAGAATTTAAATGTGTGGTTGGCAAATGTATACATGATGTATACATATACATGTTATATATATCTTGCGCACCTATTATTTTATGCGGATGAAGGGTACCCTAGAACACCTGGCATGGAACAAGGTGACCATAGCCCGACAGGTTGGCTCCATATTTATTTATGAGATTCTATTTACACGAGGCACTTTTGCATGTGTTGATGGATGACTTGCGAGTCTGGAAGATTTGATACTGACGTTGAATTTATGCACACATTTGCATAATGTTACATGGTGGTATGATACATTTAAATTGGAATTGATAAAGTCATAAACTATGAATCTTGTACATGATTGTTGAATCATTGGTTACTCTTTTTGGTTTCACCATGTTTTTGGATCCTATTCATTGTTCATTGTTTCTTGAACTTGCGGAGCCTTGTAGCTCACTTGATCTTCTTATACCATTCCAAATAGGGGCAAAACAATTATTAGGGGCGAGTCTAGTAGGACTGAAACCCAAGGGTAGTGGTGTATAGAGGCTCCCTTGACTTGAAGATCCTAGATAGTGATTTGGTGAGGCTGGATTCAACAAGATTTTATTTTGTTCATTTACATTAGAGCCTCATAATTATTTTGCATGGCCATTAATTCAAGATTTTTCAAACCTTATTTTGTAAAACAGGTTATGAAAATTTCGCTGCGAGAAATTAAATCAGAATATGAGTATTTGTGTGATGTCTTGTTCTATATCATCCTTGTGACGACCTCCTTTCAAATATCTTATACTAGCGAGAATATTTGAGAGTAGACCCTTATAAAATATATATGATATATATATATAGCATCAAATATTCATAAATCATGTTGGTTATTAATATGTACATTAATTGATTTTACAATATGGTTAATAACGATTGAGGTTATATGTTATAAATGTATATCTCTGAGCATGATGAGATGCATAATATATGATCATGTATGAGCATATACTTATCTTGTATGATCGTGTATGAAGTTTTATTCTTTGAAACTGTTTAAGTGTTGCATGATGATTAATGCGTGAGGTGGATAATGTTCGTCAGGTATACCCACAAGCTTGGTAGATGAAAGTTTGATGCGATGGAGTTTCAGCTCGTATTAGAAGGCTATTATGCCGAAAGCTCGATAAACATAAGTTTGACGCAAGGAAGGACTTCGATCTACAATTTAATATTTAATGTTTATGTTTGAAGGTATATGACCATAAGTCAAGTACGTATTTTTAGGCTTTGGATGCCGGTATGACTTATGTGGGCCCCAATGGCCATATGTGTGCATTTATGTATGTATATAATTTTACATGATGTTGTGAAGCATAGCGTGGGTGTGTTTAATGTAAATAAGTAATTTTGTCGCTTGCTTCGATTCGTATTGATTTTGCCCATTTTAAAATTGTACTTGCTAAGTCTTGCAGCTCATACTTACTTTTACATCATTTCAGGTAAGAAAAAGTGAAGGTCAAGGGTGAGCCTAGTGAAGCTTGATCCTCATGGGGTAGACTTATGTACAGAACAATGCCAATTGAAAAGGTCTTTAAGAGTATTTCAGGTGCAAGGGCAAAATTATCATATTTTGTCATTTTGAACTTAGTTGAACGTTTTGAAAATTATGGATGAATAAGCCCCTATTGTTTGTATTAAATGAACTTACGATTTTAATATTTATTTCTCTTCCATGGTAAAAAAAAAAGGAAATTTATTTACTTTAGTCTTTATTTGTACTAACATTTTTGGGATTTTCTCTCAAATTCCTTTGATAACAAAATCACTAAGAGAAGGTCTTCACACGGTGGCCGGACAGTGGAGTTTCAGCCTTGACTAGGGCAGCGATGGGAGAGAAAAAAAGGGTTTTTTAGGGTTTGAAAACCACTGAAAAAGGATATATAGTGACGACTTAGGGTTTTTTTTCTCACCGACAACTTTAATATCGTGTGAAAAAATAGTTGGGAGAGAAAAATCGAAGAGATTAATCTTTCTTGCTTGTTATTTATAATAGGCATAACGAGGCTTAACCTATGGGCTTAACCTAATTACAAATAAAACACACATATAATATGTACAATTATACTAATAATTCTAATATCCTATACTTTGGAGATATTATAGCATAATTAAAATAGTTTGAGATAGGATGTTTAGTGCAAGACCTTACTTATTTCCTTATAGCAATGGGCACATCGAGATCATCTTCAAGTATAGTTTCTTCTAGATTAAAACCTATATTCAATTCAGACTATTGAATTTGAGAAGGAGTTTTAGGTCTCCTTGAAACGATGTTAAGAGCCTGATCAATAGGTTGAGGCAAATTAATAATAGGGCCAGAATTTTCTGCTCCCCCTATACACAATTCTTGGAAGAAGTAGATTTAGAAGGAACAATAGGCTCAATAAATTCAGATGGACTTGTAGGAACAATAGGAAAAGATATGGACAAATCGTAGTACTTCTTTTCTGTAGATATCTCCCCTTAAAGAGAAATAGAGGAATAGAAAGGTTGACATTCAAAGAAGAAAACATCAAAAGACACATAGAATCGTTTAACTATAAGAATAACACTTGTACCCTTCTTATGTCGAGGAATAGCCAACAAAGACATGTTTGAGGCTTTTGGATCTAATTTACCTTGATGTATGGATGGAATGTGAATAAAGGTAGTGTAGCCAAAAACCTTTGTGAGAGAATTAAGAATGCGAATGTGAGGAAAAATTGTCATCAAATTGCTCAAAGGGGTTTTGAAATTAAGGGGTTTAGATGAAAGCCTATTGATTAGGTATGTTCTGGTTAAAACTTCTCCCCATAAAGAGTTAGGAACATTGCTAGAAAACATTATGGATCTACCAACTTCAAAAAGATGTCTATTTTTTCTTTTAGCTACCCCATTTTGCTATGGGGTGTAAGGGTAAGTGTTTTGATTTCCGTCTATTATCAGATTTGAGAATATGAATAGAGGATTGAAACAAATTTTATACAAATTTATGAAACTAAATGAAAATTAAACTGCCTTTGGACTTGTCATTCATTAAATAATCCTAGCACACCCTTGAGTGATCATCAGTAAAGGTAACAAACCAACGAGTACCAATTAAGGTTGGAATTCGAGCTGGTCTCCAAATATCATTGTGCATAAGATGAAATGGTTTAGAAAATGTATAAATGTGAAAAGGATGAGAAATAGAGATAGTTTGGTAAGAAAACACTATTTACATTTGAAAGAACCAATGTCTTTATTTCCAAATAATTTGGGGTACAAGCATTTAAGATAAATAAAGCTAAGATGACATAATCACTTGTGCCACAACATAATATTACAATAGGACATAAAAAATGACAAGGGTGAGCATTCGGTAACCAAACTGACCAAAATGTTGAAACCAAAATAACTGAATTTGTATAAAAAATCGAATCGAACCAACATAACAAATACAAAAATTGAACAAACCCAAAACCGAAATATCAAACATGTATGAAAAAAATCAAACCAATTGAAAACCAAACAAATATGAAAAAAAATTAACTGACCGAGAAAACTAAAAAAAATAGAAAATAAGTGTTACTCTAATAAAAATAAGTGTTACTCGAATAAAAAGAATATTACTCAATTAAGAATAATTTTTACTCGATTAACCTTTGTGAAGAAATTTCAATTCAGAAATATTATTTAATTAAAAAGATTTGTTATTGGAGTAAACATAAGTGTTACTAGAGTAAAAAAAATATTACACGATTAAGAACAACTTTTACTCAATTAATCTTGATAAGAAGATTTTAGCTCATAAATATTACTTGATTAAAAAGATTTATTACTTGAGTAAAACTAATATTCCTCGATTAAAAAGATTTGTTACTTGAGTAAAAATGATATTACTCGATTACAAAATCTTTTTTACTCAAGTAAAAATAATATTACTTGACTAAAAAGTTTCTGTTTACTCAAGTAAAAATTATATTACTCGACTAAAAAGTTTCTCTTATTTGAGTAAAAAATATATTTTGATCAGTTCAATTATTTTATTTTTTCAATATAAAAATCAAATCGAACCGAAATAACTAAAATTTCCAAACTTGAAAACTAAACTGAACCAACCCTTAAGTTGAATCGAATTGAATCGACAATTTCAGTCAGTTTGGTTCAATTATTTCTGTTAAACCAAAATTTTGCTCATCCCTAAAAACTGAATTAAGGGATCTGTGAGGAGTGGAACTGGATATAAGGTAGAGACCATTTTTTCCCTCAACATTGTCAATTATCTTCCTTGAAAACAAGTCCTGAAAAACACAAGAAGATGAGAACTTAACTGCACAATATATATCTCTAGTGAACTTACTAATTGATATCACGTTGCAGTTAATATTAAGAACATGGAAAACTTACAAAAGTATTAATCCCATCAATTTAATATCCCCCCTACCAGCTATACTAGTCAAATTTTCATCTGTCACTGCAACTTAGGCATTATCAGTACATTTCTCATAGGTAGAAAATAGAGAGGAACAGTTGGTCATGTGATTTAATCCTCCTGAATCTATAATCCACATTTTCAAAATTTTGGTGAGATAACAAGAAGTGAAATTTTCCTTGTTGAGCAACTAAGACTACAACATTAGAGGTTGTAAGTTCAGGTTCCTTAGAAACCTTGGATTGAGAAAGTAGAGTTTTCAAAATCTCCACCTATTCTACAGTAAATGAAAGAGAATTTCCAGACTTCTCATTTGCAAATAATGATTCAGTAGCATAGGCCATTTTAGGTTGGTCCTTCTAATTTTTTGACTTCCAATTTGTAGGTTTACCGTGAAGTTTTCAACAAGTTTCCCTAGTGTAATTAGGTTTATTGTAGTAATCACACCAGATGTATTTATCTTTACTCTTTTGAGTTTTCTGGTGAAGTGAACCATTTTGATGTATTGCCAAGGTAGAATTTTGAATACTTATGTCTAGAATATGAGGAGATGAGTTGCTAGGTATCACTTTATTCTAGCTTTCCTCTCTTCTAATTTTAGCAAATGCCTCATGAATAAAGGAAAAAGGTTTAGAACCTAGGTGTGAGCTGCGTACTTCATCCAAGTCCTTGTTGAGTCCGTGTAAGAAATCAAACACTTGCTCCTTTTCAAGCATCTTGGCATATTTGGCACTATCTTCAAAGCAATGCCAGTTTGTGTCGTAAAATATATCCATTTCCTACCACAATTTTGATAAAATAGAATAATTATAGCAAAAATATCCAAGAGGGCAGGTGAATTGAGTTATTTAAAAATTTTGATTTGCAGCTAAAAAATTTCTTACTTAAAAAAGAATAAAACTTTTGATGCAAGATAACTATAGTTGAAAGTTTGCAAGACACAAATTATGAAATGCAAAGTAAGAAGAAATTAACAACATAAATGATGTATAGTGGTTCGGCTTGAACAAGCTTAGTCCACTACCTTACCTCCTCACTAAGGATTTTCAAACAAAAATACTATAACTCTCCTATCACACCGGATAGGCCCTCTAGCATCAAACTAAGAACATACAATCCTCTTGCTTAGGCAAGTAAACCCTCTAGCAATGCTACGTAATACAAATCTCCTACTATGACAAGTAGGTCCTCTAGTTATGCAAGCTATGAACATAAGTAACAATACAAGAGATGAAATTCTAAGAGTATGCTCTCTTAGTTACAGTGAAATCAAGAACAAATACAAGGCTAGAAATATGCTTTTAAATAAATAAAATACAAGCCTTGAAAGCAAAGAGATTTAGGGCAGCAATGAAGCACAACAATTGATGAGCACTTGGGAGCTTGTAGATGGATCACTTTGGTAATTTGAAATCTCCCCTTGACTTGTATTTATAGACTCTTGAGAGCCCATGCAAGAATTGAGTTGTTGCTAGTGGAGAAAGCACTTGAGTGTAGTGGATAAACTAACCGTTATGTGTTTCTGCAAAGCAAACGGTCGATAGATGCAAAGCATCGGTCGACAGATTAGTAGAAATTCAAAAGTCGGTCAACAGATGGCTTGCCTTCTATCGAAGCACCAATGATTGGCATTATGTCAGTGGATAGATGTAAGAGCATCGGTCGACAGATTCATAAGAAGAAATAAGACTAGTCGACAAATGATAAGGTATATGTCGACAGATGAAGCCATCATTTAGAGCATTGATCGGGGCTGTCGAACACCAATAGATTAGATAGTATGATGATGCGGATTTGCAATATAGGTGCAACCCTAAGTCGTCTCCCAACGAACCTCAAACGGATCTGTCAAAACAAGGCTAAACAAGGGGGGAGTTTTTGATGAAAAACAGAAAACAAAATGAATAAGAACACAATAAATCAAGATGCAATCAGTTGCAAACCAATCCTTTTATCCCAGTTTTCATTGCCTTCTCAATAAACCATTTGTTTAGTTTTAACCCTCAAATCAAAAATCAGAAAAATCCTTTAACAACCGCCAAAGATTTGGAAGAAAACCAATAAACAGATTTCAGAAACCTCTTAGTTCAATCTATCAGTTTTGATTCCCCTTATTGCACAGATTCGAGACTGATTGGAATACCATCCAAACAGGTTGTTCTTGATTCCAGTTAAAGCCTCAACCGAGCACAAAAACCTTGGATTCTCAAACAAAGACAATGCATGCATTCATCCAACCGGTATCAACACATACACAGATTTAAGAGAGAACGGAAACAAGAAAACAACAAAGTTAAAACTAAAACAAACATATTTCCATTAAATCCAAGACTCAAACCGGGAACAAGGATGGTGTTGCAACTTGATTACAGAATCCTTAGCCCTCCATCTTGACAAGAACAATGGAGAGAAGAGAAAAATCGGCTACTGTTCACGTCCTCCCAAGAATCCCCCTTTAATGGCCTCTTAAGGTGCTTAAATAGAGTTTTAGGAGGAAACCCTAGGTTTCCGCAACTTGACGGCCGATTTCGGATAGGTTAACGCGTGTTCTGGGCTTCGGCCTCTTCATAAAAATTGTAGATCAGGAAGAGTAGATGAATTTGGGCTTTTGAATCGTTTGATTTGGATATCGGACGCCCAAGATATGGCCTTTTAAAGAATCAGCATTCAATGTAGGTTTACTAATTTAACCCTGCTTTCTGGTCCCGAGTTTGAAGCGCTGTTTGAAGGCCCAAACGAACTCGGATTTGGACAAACCATACCATTCCAGAAAGATAAAGAAGTCCCCTACAATATCTCTGAAGACATCATCTTCATTCTGGAATTTTATCTCGGCCAAAATACTGAAAGAAGTGCAGAAGGTCAGATCTGCCAAAATTGCCCTTGCTTCTCTATCTCCAATTTCCAAGATATCTCATTGCCATCAAGATGTCTCATGCCCCATCTCATGCTCCATGGCCCTAAACCTGGAAAAATAAAATAAAATAGTGTGAAGCCCAATTCCTATAAAATAAAATGAAATAAAATCAAGATGAATAAAATAACACAACTAATGTGCAGAAAGGACTAAATATGAGGGCTAAATAGTATGGAAATATGTGCTCTATCAAATTCCCCCACACTTGGACTTTTGCACTCCTGGGCAAAACACTAAACACTAACATTCACTCTTTCAAATAAAAAGGATGCAAAGAATGCAAAATGAGAGGCATGGCAAGTTTTATAGGAATTCAACACTTCAAAGATCATCTTTCTTACACTTCCCGAACAAACAAGTAGCATGGCAATTTCACTTGGCAAGGTGAGTCAAAATAAGCAGACCCTCATAGAATAAGAACATGCTTTCAAGTTCCTCAAATGCTATGCCCAAATCCACCCAATCATAATTCCACTACCAGATATGCTCATCTTCTAAATCTCCACTCTCAGCGCTTTATGCATGCAAATCAAAAGGACTTTTATTCATGGCTCAAACATGGTAAGGTGAAAGGGATAGGTAAGCTTTAGGAAGAAAGAAAACATTCAAGACAATCCCAAGATCAATGAAGAACTATTAAGCAAGCAGAAAATAGAACCCCTTTTTTTTTTTTCGCATGGTGGGTGCGTTTTACGCTCCATCCCACCTTGGTGAGTGCGTTTTACGCTCCATCTCACCTTGGCCTTTGGCCTTTCTATCTTTTTTTTTTTTTGATTCCAAAGGACTTGCTTAATTTTTTTTTTTTTTTAATCAAGGGATGCAATGAATGTTCTTCAACCTAAAGAAGGGACAAGATCACTTTTTTTTTTTTTTAGGTATGACGGGTAAAATGAAAGAATGCCTTAATCATCTTTTCATATGCATGAGCACTGATAGCTTCAATAAAGATTCAAAACAAGTTCTGGAATGATACCCATAATTCAGTGGATGCAGGCATAGCATAAGAAAGAACAAGAACATGCACAAATATCCCCACAA
This sequence comes from Diospyros kaki, assembly GCA_036245055.1. NCBI lineage: Eukaryota > Viridiplantae > Streptophyta > Magnoliopsida > Ericales > Ebenaceae > Diospyros > Diospyros kaki. The sequence goes on from BSEG01000002.1 coordinate 26,709,091, forward strand.
AGACTACCTCAATCAACTCACCAAGCCAAACTCATTTCCAATTTACTTGAAAGCCCAAAAAGATAAGATCAACTTTCTAATCATGCTAAATTCTTTCAAACTCAATTTGCCTCATTTTGCAATTTTTTTTTTTTATATATTTTTTTATTTTTTTATTTTATTTTTTTATTATTATTTTTTTAACTTTTCTAAAACTCCTCCCCCCACACTTAAACATTACATTGTCCTCAATGTAAGCATGCAGCAAGAATCAGATATAGGACAAGTAAATAATAAAAAGAATAAGGAGAGAGGAACATCCTGATGTTGTCAATTGTAGGCGGCGTTGAGGAGATGCTGGAAAGAACTTCTCCAAAAAGATTCTTTTAAGCCCATCCCAACTTGTGATGGCAGCAGGTGGTAGGTAGTATAACCAATCCTTTGCAGCTCCATCCAATGAAAATGGAAAGGCCCTAAGCTTTATCTGCTCCTCATCAACTCCTTGTGGCCTCATTGTGGAACAGACAACATGGAATTCTTTGAGGTGCTTGTGCGGATCTTCACCTGCAAGGCCATGAAACTTGGGAAGCAAATGGATTAGCCCAGATTTCAATTCAAATGTTGCATCCAATTGGGGATATTGAATGCATAAAGACTGATAGTGCATATCAGGGGCAGCCAATTCTCTAATGGTTCTACCATCCAAATGACCAAGATTTATATTATTTCCATTATTTCCATTCCCATTACCAGCCATTGTGTTTAAGTCAGGGATAGGTATAGAAACAGAAATAGAAAGAATATCAGATGCAACAGAAGGAATATCAGATGCAATGGCAGAAGAGGTAGGAGGATTATCAGCTATCCGAAGCTCAAACTCTCTAGCCTTCCTTTGCTTCCTAAGGGTCCTTTCTATTTCAAGGTCTAGGTCAATTGGTATGCCCTTAGAGGATCTGGTCATGCACAAAATTTCAACACAAAAACACTGAGGGACCTAAAAACACTAAAAGCCACACAAAATCAACCACTGAGAAACACAAAATGGCCCAAAAAGTGGTCTAAACGTTGGAATTTGGCCAAAAAAGGGTCTCCTCACTGCATAGCAGTGACATTGATTCCTCACACCCCCATTTCTTTGGAAACCAAAAATCAGCCCAATCGGAGCAAGTGAAAAAATGTGAACAGTAACTGTTTGCCTCAAAATCGTTTTTTTTTTTTTTAAAAACTGGCTCCTATTTTGCCTCAAAAACCACTCTAAATGCAAGAAAACATCAAGGGAAGCATATAGACATGAAATAACATCAAGTAAGGATGAGAAAGGAAGAGGATAGAACCAGTTTCTTGATCTCAATCCTTAAATATTGCTATCTGTCATGGAGGCTGTCAAATCTGCTGAATAGGAGTCTTCTGTTTTGCACTTGCTGATTTTTGTTGCTATCTCTTGCACTTGGATGCAGCTTGCTGGTCTCCTACAAAACAGAGAATAAGAGTTTTCTATCAGAAAATAGAATAAGAGAAGAAGAGAAGAAGAAAAGAAGAGAATAAGAGAAGAAGAGAAGAAGAGAATAAGAGTTTTCTGTTTTTTGCTGGTCTTCTTGATCTTCTTGATTTATTTATGGCATAAACTTGGTACGTGGCGTTGTATCTAGCAGTGCCGAGTATGGTTAACTCGCTTTGGACCAGTAGCCCGCAACCAGCTAGTTTCCAACCTATATACCAAGTAGCAACCACAATTTTTTTTTTAAATCAGTCTTCTTTGACAGAAACGAAATTGGTTCCCCGGCAACGGCGCCAAAATCTGATCGGGGCTGTCGAACACCAATAGATTAGATAGTATGATGATGCGGATTTGCAATATAGGTGCAACCCTAAGTCGTCTCCCAACGAACCTCAAACGGATCTGTCAAAACAAGGCTAAACAAGGGGGGAGTTTTTGATGAAAAACAGAAAACAAAATGAATAAGAACACAATAAATCAAGATGCAATCAGTTGCAAACCAATCCTTTTATCCCAGTTTTCATTGCCTTCTCAATAAACCATTTGTTTAGTTTTAACCCTCAAATCAAAAATCAGAAAAATCCTTTAACAACCGCCAAAGATTTGGAAGAAAACCAATAAACAGATTTCAGAAACCTCTTAGTTCAATCTATCAGTTTTGATTCCCCTTATTGCACAGATTCGAGACTGATTGGAATACCATCCAAACAGGTTGTTCTTGATTCCAGTTAAAGCCTCAACCGAGCACAAAAACCTTGGATTCTCAAACAAAGACAATGCATGCATTCATCCAACCGGTATCAACACATACACAGATTTAAGAGAGAACGGAAACAAGAAAACAACAAAGTTAAAACTAAAACAAACATATTTCCATTAAATCCAAGACTCAAACCGGGAACAAGGATGGTGTTGCAACTTGATTACAGAATCCTTAGCCCTCCATCTTGACAAGAACAATGGAGAGAAGAGAAAAATCGGCTACTGTTCACGTCCTCCCAAGAATCCCCCTTTAATGGCCTCTTAAGGTGCTTAAATAGAGTTTTAGGAGGAAACCCTAGGTTTCCGCAACTTGACGGCCGATTTCGGATAGGTTAACGCGTGTTCTGGGCTTCGGCCTCTTCATAAAAATTGTAGATCAGGAAGAGTAGATGAATTTGGGCTTTTGAATCGTTTGATTTGGATATCGGACGCCCAAGATATGGCCTTTTAAAGAATCAGCATTCAATGTAGGTTTACTAATTTAACCCTGCTTTCTGGTCCCGAGTTTGAAGCGCTGTTTGAAGGCCCAAACGAACTCGGATTTGGACAAACCATACCATTCCAGAAAGATAAAGAAGTCCCCTACAATATCTCTGAAGACATCATCTTCATTCTGGAATTTTATCTCGGCCAAAATACTGAAAGAAGTGCAGAAGGTCAGATCTGCCAAAATTGCCCTTGCTTCTCTATCTCCAATTTCCAAGATATCTCATTGCCATCAAGATGTCTCATGCCCCATCTCATGCTCCATGGCCCTAAACCTGGAAAAATAAAATAAAATAGTGTGAAGCCCAATTCCTATAAAATAAAATGAAATAAAATCAAGATGAATAAAATAACACAACTAATGTGCAGAAAGGACTAAATATGAGGGCTAAATAGTATGGAAATATGTGCTCTATCAAGCATGCATATTTCCAGTAGATAGATGTGTAAGTATCGGTCGACAGATGAAAGTCAATACAAAAGGCCAATCGACAGATGACAAACAATCTGTTGACAGATGGACGTTATTTCAAAGACAATCATTCTGTCAGTCAACAGATGCATAAGCATCAGTCGACAGGTAGGCCAAAATTTGAAAATCAGTTGATAGGTCAGTTTGACCAATCGACAAATGACCTTACTAATTTTGAAGATTTTGCTTCATTTGGAACCAATTTTGACTAATGGCACATACAATCTTTTGAATATAGATTTTCATAATTATATGTATAATGCTTTAAAAATGTTTTGCTTTACCTTAATGACAAATAGTTTTCGATATAAGATTTGAGAAAAACAAAAGATGTTTTTCATCATCAAAACTAAATTCCTCATGTTTGAACGTAGATCGATCATGTGATTCATCAAATTTTGTTAAGACATTGTAGTATTCAATAACTGGCATAGTACTTTGTCAAGTAGTCCTGAAAACATATCAAATCCCAAAGCATTGTGGGTGTTTTCTAGGTCTAAATAAATTTCTTGCACATCTGTCCAAATATCCTTTGCAATTTTGTTAAATAAGTATGTCCTTCCTATATTTGGCTCCATGAAATTGATGAGCCAAGCCATCATAGTCAAATTCTCGGCATCCAAAGTTAAGTAGTAAGATGTTGTAGTTGAAGGCATAGGAAGTGAGCCATCAAGATAACCTACCTTTCTTTTACCCTTCATAACCAACAATATTGATTGAGACCATTCTTGAAAATTAGTCCCATTCAATCTGTGTTGGGTAATTTGAAAGGAATGGAAATCAAGGTTTGATGAGATGAAAGGCATAGGTTGAGATTAGTTGTTATTAAAGGCCTAATGCACACTAAGGTGCACAAGGGTATTGTAGCCTAAGGCGCAAGGCGAGGTGTAAGCTTGGTGGAAATAAGCACATGCCAACTAAAAACATATATATATATATACGTCTTAGTTGAAGCATAAGATATAAAATATGTCATTATTCCTAATAATATATTCACAAGTATGCTATCAAGAAAATTAAAAATTTCAACATATACTAATTAAAAAAATATTAAAATAAGTTACATACTTGTAAATTTTAACAAAACACATTCCATCACATTTCACCAACCTGCATATAAGCATTTGTTGACGAGAGGATAAGAGCTGAGAGCCAAGCTAAGAAGATAAAAATGTTGTTAAGCTAAGAAGATAAAGATGTTATTCATTTATTTATTTGTAAAATAGTTGTTGTAATCTAGTCCTAGATATTAAAAATATAATCTAATCCTATATACTAGGATTGTAATCTAGTCATAAACTTTAGGAAAATTCTTAGGAGATTTTGTCTATTTGTTCATATACGTCACAGAATGAAAATATAGAGGAATTATTCTAATTTTCTCTACATGGTATCAGAGTTGCCACCATAGCCTCCCAAACCCTAGAATGCCTTCATTGCACTCGTTTTTCCTAGCCATTTGCCTCTCTAGTTTTTTTTGTTAGTCCTATATTCAGCCTCAATTGACTTAATCTTCTCTGCCACATAAAGAAGACATGTCTGAGGTGTCTGAAGCCTTGGTAATTGGTGAATCCTCACTGATAGTAGATCAGAACCCCAAAGCAGTCCCAGAAATTGGACATGAAGCAGTAGTAGGCGATTTGTCGAATATCCATCTGTCCTATCACTTGGGTGGGAGAAACTATCTATAGTGGCCAATGAGCTCAATTGGTAAGGATTTTTCTTAAAGGTAAGGAGAAGATCAGTCATCTCAGTGCCTCCCCTCCAAACATAACTAATCCTATGTTCTCAACATGGGATATTAAGGATTCCCAAATAATGTCATGGCTGTGGAATGCCATGATACCTGAGGTAAGTAGGAATTACATGTTTTTGGGTTCTGCTAGAGAGATTTGGGAAATGGTAAAGCACACTTACTCCAAAATACAAGATGCTTCGATTATCTATGAAGTTAAAACTAAAATTAGTAGTTCTAAACAATGGAGGTTGTCCGTCACTGAGTACTATAATTGCATGAATGGCCTATGGCTAGAGTTAGACCATTACCAGAATATCAAGATGGTTTGCAATGTTGATGCTACAACCAACCAAATAATTAAAATGATAGGATTGTTGAGTTTTTTGCCAGTCTTAACCTTGAGTTTGATGAAGTGAGGGTGTAGATACTTGGTTTGGAAAAACTCCCCACCCTTAATGAAGTGTTTGCTATGCTGAGAAGTGAAGAAAATCAAAGGATAGTGATGCTGAGAGAATCAAACACTAATGGCATCGCAATAATGGCAAACAAACGATAGGGGGCATGACCTAGATTTGGGAGAATAGAGACTCAAGCACAAACTAATGGAAGAACGAGACTATGGTGCACATTCTGCAAGAAGCCTCGGCATACCCGAGACACTTGCTTCAAGCTTCATGGTAAATAAGCTCTCTTAAACAAGAATGGAGGATCCAAGAACTTGGCTGCAAGGAACCAAGTTTACTTATCTCACAAGGGACATGAGAAAGACAGGTCAGGAGAGAAAACAGAGGCTGGCTACAGTCCAAATCTCACCCAACTTATTGCTGATGAGATCAACAAGCTGAAGTCCTTCCTCAAAACAATACAAAATGGAGCTTGCTCCCTAGCTCATCAGGAAACCTCACATAATTGCACTTATTTGCATTTTTTTCTACCTTAAGAGCTGATATGAATGATGTTTGGATCTTAAATTTAGGAGCAACAGGCCATATGACAACTAACCCCCATGTGTTTTCTGCCTATCAACATCTCAAGACCTCTAAAAGAATTATCATTGCTAATGGCACATCAGTCCCTATTGTTGGCCATGGCAGAGTTAACCTTAACCCCAATCTCTCCATTCAACTTGTTTTGCATATACCTCGCTTATCAACTAATCTCCTCTCTATTCAATAGCTCACTAAAGACTTAAATTGCCAAGCCATTTTTTCTCCTAATATGTATGAGTTTTAGGCAATGAAGATAGGGACGAGGATTGGTGTTGCTAGGAAAAATGATGGGTTGTACTGCTTTATGAAGGGGGTTCATTATCCATCTAGAGTCCAGCTGCAGGTGGCTTGTTCCTCATAGGCTACAACCGATCATCAAAACATACGGCTGCATCACTACTGACTTGGTCACCCTCCATTTAATCTATTGAAAGCTATGTTTCCTAATCTATTTCATTCCATAGATCCTAGTATATTTCACTGCGATGTATGCATTCTATCTAAACAACATCATGTTTCTTATCCCATTAGTAATCAAATCAGCCTTAAACCCTTTGCATTGATCCATTCTGATGTATGGGGGCCTTGCAAAATCCCTAATTATTTTGGGGCTCGATGGTTTATATCCTTCATTGATGATTGTACTCGTACGACATAGTGTTTTTGCTAAAAGACAAAGCAGCCATAGGAACAGTGTTACCAAATTTTTGTAAAATAATTGCTACTCAATTTGGAACTCTTATACAAAAAATAAGAGCTGACAATGCACGAGATTATTTCAATCATCATATGCATTAGTTTTTCCAACAAGAAGGAATTGTCCATGAATCTTCTTGTATAGATACTCCACAACAAAATGGAGTAGCTGAAAGGAAGGTGAGACATCTCTTTAATGTGGCACGTATCCTACTTCATCATTATAGTGTTCCTAAAATGTACTGGGGGGAAACTATCCTTACTGTTGTTTTTCTTATTAATCGAGTGCCAACCAAGATCCTTCACCAACAAAGTCAACTTGCCTGCCTAGCTACTTATTTTTCAGTTTTAATTTACATACCTCTCTTCCTCTTAGAGTGTTTGTGTGTGTTACCTTTGTTCACATTGCCAAACAACATAGAGATAAACTGGATCCAAGGGCAGTCAAGTGTGTTTTTCTAGGGTATTCACCTACTCAAAAGGGATATAAGTGTTACCATCCATTAACTCAAAAGCTATATGTGTCTAAAGATGTTACCTTCATTGAGTCCATTTCATATTTTCATTCCTCTCCAATTGGTGACTAGGGGGACTTTTTATGGTGACTACAGCTTTGATGACATCCCATTTCTCAATCTCTTGTCTGCACCCCAAAATGGTCCTCAATCTAGCTCTAGCCCTAATGCTCAGACCAATCCTACTACTACTCAAACTCAGCCCATTGACCTATCCTCAAGCAGCCATAAAGAAAGACATGATGAAGCTGAGTTGGATAAGCAAGCAGCCACCCAAAGGTTGTCATCTCCAGTAAGGTATAAAGGGTCTCCTTACATTTACAAGTGAAGATAGCCTAGCCAAGATCCCCAGGATACTCTATCATCGACTCCTAGTCAAGGTATGGATTTCACACAGAATACACCCACTGCTTCTGATGGTCCTATGTTTGATGACTTAGACCTACCTATTGCAATTAAAAAGAGGGATAGAAGTTGCACCCAACATCCCTTAACCAATTACCGTTCATCTCATCATCTTTCCCAAAAACATAAGAGTTTCTTGGTATCGTTAGATTCAATTATCATTCCTAAATTAGTACATGAGGCACTAAAGGACCAGAATTGGAGACAAACTATGTTGGAGGAGATGAACGCATTAAAAAGGAACCATACATGGGATCTTGTGTCTAAACCTAGGGGGATCAATTTGGTTGGGTGTAGATGGATTTTTAATGTAAAATACAAGGCAAATGGCATTCTAGAGAGATATAAGGCCATGTTGGTAACTAAGGGATACACACAATCCTATAGAATTGACTACCTTGAGACATTTGCTCTGGTAGCAAAAATGACCACTGTACGGATACTTCTCTCATTAGCAACTTATTTTGGGTGGAACACCTTCACCAACTAGATGTAAAAAATGCATTCCTCCATAGGGACTTGGAGGAGGAAGTTTATATGGAATTGCCACTAAGGTTCCAAGAAGGACATGAAGGGAAGGTTTGCTATCTCAAGAAGGCCCTATATGGGCTCAAGCAATCTCCTAGGACTTGGTTCAGAAGGTTTTCCAAAGCTATGAAAGTTTTAGGGTATGGCTAAAGTATGGGAGATCACACCCTCTTTATAAAACACTCAAAAGAATGTAAGGTGACAGTTCTTTTGGTGTATGTAGATAACATGATTGTCACACGGGCAATGATGAAGAAGAGCAAAGGAAACTCAAGGAAAGGCTAGCCTAGGAATTTGAGTTAAAGACTTGGGGGTCCTCATGTATTTTCTAGAAATTAAGGTTGTCTATTCTAAAGCATGGATTTTTCTCTCTCAAAGGAAATATGTACTAGATTTGTTCGCAGAAATGGGGTTAATTGCTGAAAAAGGATCTAAAATTCCCATTGAACCTAACAATAGGTTGTAAAACAACCCAAGCAGCCAACTGATAGACAAGGGAAGGTACCAAAGATTAGTTGGGAGATTGATATACCTCTCCCACACTAGGCCAAACATAACTTTTGCAGTCAGTCTCGTGAGCCAATTCATACACAGCTCAACTGAGGAGCATATGCTAGTTGTAAGGAAGATCCTAAGTTACCTAAAGGTCACACCAAGTAAGGGAATCCTCTTTAGAGTAAAGAAAGAGCTAGACATCTAGGGTTTTAAGATGCCGACTATGTTGGGTCTATGACAGATAAGCGGTCAACAAATGGCTATTATGCTTATCTAGGTGGAAATTTGGTATCATGGAAAAGTAAGGAGCAAAGTTGTGGTAAGATCAAGTGCAAAGAAGGAATTTAAGGCTATGACCCTATGTGTATGCGAAATTTTGTGGCTACAAATCATCTTAGAAGATCTAAGGATTCAAGTCCAAGGCTCAATTGGGCTAAGGTGTGATGACCAATCAGCAATTAACATAACCCATAATCCTGTCCAACATGATAGGATTAAATATGTTGAGATAGATCGATAGCTCATAAAGGAGAAGTTGGAAGCTGGATTAATTCATTTATTCTGTGTGCCATTCGAAAAGCAAGTTGTTGATATACTAACCAAATGGCTGCCAATAAAAAGGTTTAAAGATATATACATTTTCCACCTTGAGGTGGAGTGTTGACGAGAGAATAAAAGTCAATAGCCAAGTTAAGAAGATAAAATGTTGTTATTCTAAGAAGATAAAATGTTATTTATTTATTTGTTTGTAAAATAGTTGTTGTAATTTAGTTCTAGATATTAAGAATGTAATCTAATCTTATATACTAAGATTGTAATCTAATTCTAAACTTTAACAGAATTCTTAAGAGATTTTGTCTATTTATTCATATACGTCACAGAGTGAAAATATAGAGGAATTATTTTGATATTCTCTATAGCATCACAAAAGTTAAAAAATTTGTAAGAAAAGTTTGAGTCCCTTTTGATTTATTGTTTATCTAGTATTTAGTTCTAATTGAAATTAGAATATGAAAAATTTCTTTTTCCTATTAAGATTAGATTCAATTAAAAATTAGGACAAGAAACAAAATATCAATTTCAATAAATACATACTAATTTTAATTAGTATTTAATTATAATTATAATTAAAATTTAAAAAATTTCATTTTCCTATTAAGATTGGATTCTATTAAAAATCACAACAATAAATAAAATACCAATTCCAATAAATAAATATCAATTTCAATTAGTATTTAGTTATAATTGAAATTGAAATAAAATTTTATTTTCTTATTAAAAATACCAATTTCAATAAGTAAATACCAATTCTAATTATTATTTAGCTATAATTGAAATTGAAAATTGAAAAGTTTTATTTTCCTATTAGGATTGAATTTTATTAAAATTTACAGCAATAAATAAAATATTAATTTCAATTAGTATTTAGCTATAATTAGAATTAAAATGTGAAAAGTTTCTTTTCATATTAGGATTCCATTAAAAATTACAAACAATAAATATTTAAAAGTTAAAATAGTAAAAATACTCTAAAAAAACAAGCGCGCCTTAGCTTGCCTACGCCTGCTTAGGACCATTCTAGGAGCTAAAGGTGTTTGAAATAGTATAGTAATGACACCACAACTCAAGAAATGGTGAATTGGGTGTTTGAGAAATTTAATTTTTTTTTAAAAGTTTTGAAAGATAAATATGAAAACAATGAAATGCAATCAAAATAAATGCAAAATAGACATAATAATATATAGTGGTTTGGTTAAACCAATCTTAATCCATACCCTATCTCCTCACTAAAAATTTTCAAATCAATCAACTAAACCTCCTACCAAATTCGGCAAGCCTTCTAGCATAAACTACTAGAAAATACAAACCTTCTACTTATAAACAAATAGGCCATCTAGCTTAAATCGCTAGGAATTACAACTTCCTACCAACACTCAGAAGGTCTTCTAGCTCACAAGATAAAAAAAATACAAGAAATGCATAGAAAATAGAATCTAAGAGATGAATCTTTTAGTTACAAAATTTTTCAATAATAAACACAAGCCTTAAATAAAATAATACAAATGATAATCAAAACCTTTTTGAGAGAAAAATGAAAGCAGAAGTATAATGGAGAAGTAAAAATACAAATGTTACCTTAAATGAATTTATTCTTACTTCTTGGTTGTTTTAAGAGCATTCTTGAATAATATTTACAGACATCCCAAGAGATTCAAAAGAAACTAACTGTTTTTATAACTGTTACTGTTCACAACAGTCGAATTTGTTATTCAAATGGTATTGTTCACTATTCACTGTAGCAACAGGTAAAAATCTTTCAAATAAATTTTTGCACTTTAATCGAATAAAACATAATATTCCAAATGCCATAAAAAATTTATTACAAGATTTTTGGTATTGGATTACATGATGAAATTGATTTTCATTTTAGTACTTAATAGAACATATAAAAGTAATTTGGAACACTAAGTTAATAATCATTAACAAAATAATTTTATCATAAAAAATATAATTATTTTTCTTTTTCATTATCAAAACCATATCAAAGGTAAAACATCAAAATGTGCGCCTTGCGCCTAGGCACGCGTCTTTAATAACACTAGTTGAGATAGAATATAAGAGATCAAAGAAGTGGCATAGGAGTTGCTAGAAGAGGTGTTGTTCACCACAACAATAGGAACTAGTAAGCATAGATGACTTAACTAGACGAGAAGAAATCGATTAATAGAGTTGCTAATTCTAATGCTATGAACAAGAATGAAATAAATTGAATAATTGAAAAAAACTTACTTGAATAACTGGGAAATCTTACTCAAGTTATATAAAAACTTACTCAAATAACAAAGAAATATTACTCGATTAAAGGAAATGTTAGTCGATTAAATAAAAAGCTTATTCGATCTTTTATTTTATTTACATATAGAATATATTTACAAGAAATCTTCTAAAAATTTCCAAAAAAACAAGAAAAAATTTGAACTAGACTTTATCAATTGACCTTTAAATTTGTTAGAATTATCTTTTGTAAACTGCTTCTTTCTTTAATCTCGGAACCTTATCACTTTAATCTTTGTAATCCTCTCTTATTTCCAAACAATCTTATCACTTAGATCTCGGACATAAAAGAAATAATCAAGATTTGATTCTAATTTTTCCAACACTATCAATTTATTTTTTATTCTAAGATCTTGACCATCAGGATTTGATTCTAATTTTTTCAACACTATCAATTTATTCTTTATTCTCAGCATTCCAACAGAAACTAAGCCAAAGCCAATTCTGATGTCCACCATTAGATAGACCTCATTAACACATTTCTGGGGAATTTAATTTCACAAGCATAAAGGGCAATTGTAATATGGAATCTGAGATTATTATGCAGGATATAAGACACAAATTAATTTGCCAGACAATCGCTAGCTAGATAATCGCCAACAATAATATGGAATGCTTAAAAGTAAAAACTTGTAAACGCTGTTTTTTTAGTCATTTTCTAGACCTTTAGTAGTATTTGAAGGTACAATTTGTAAACCTATGTTCTGCACTGAAAATAAGAAACGAGGTGTCATAGTTGGCAAGTAATGTAACAAATAACACACTGCCTATGATAAAAAATTGCTTCCAGAAACAAAGGAGCAATGTGATGATGTTTAATCAATAATGAATTAACCTCATAAAGTAAAGAATGTTGTGAATCAACAGATACCACAGAGTTGACTTACTCAACCCTCTAGTGATTTTGTTTGCATAACAGGGAAGACGCCTTCTCTTGTAAAACCTTCCATGCTTCAGTTACATGCCTCTCCTCTGTCAATGGAGCTCCTACAGCGAAGCGCATTGCATACTTGCCAGACAGAACCTGCATAAAAAGTCTTGTCATAAGCAACAGAAATACCAGAATAACCAATGGCGTGTGAAAGCTGTATTCTTTACTCGGGGGGAAAAAAAAAAAAAAAAAACTGTATTCTTCTTCCTTCTCTTTTTTGGGCAGTTAAAGAATGAAACATGGCCAGAAAAATCCAGAATTTTCTCATGGAAGAACATTCTGAAAGCAAGATTAACATACTGTATGAGAGATAAATAGTTTCCCAGTTGAGTTAACAGCATCAAGTAAATCATGGTTTAATTTTTTAGCATGATCTTCATTGCCATCCGGAGCCAGAAGTCGGAAACAAACCAGTGAAAACTTCCGAGGGGCAACAACCTGCAGAGGTAAACCGAAATGCTAAGTCACGTAAAGACGTATAACTTAAAGGATCCCATTGAGTTGGAAAAAAAGATTTGCGGTCTCCAGACAAAACAACCACAGATTTCACCTAACATAATGTATAATTTGAGATACAGAATACTAAGACTTGCTGTCAATATAAGGAATTATCTAGGAAAACTAGGTCTTGGAGGGCTTATTACCCTAGAAGAACCAGGCTGCCTTAAGACGTTACTAGTGCTTGATACAACTAACAGAACATCAGCAGGTGAAAACAAGCTTTTAGATCTTTACCAATTCTACCATGCCAAGAAGAATTAAATTTGGATGCTCATGCACCTTCAAGCACACTGGTGAACTTTTTTATTATTCACTTGTGTACTTTTTTTTTTTTTTTTTTTATGGCTAGTAAATTCACTTGCGTACTTTGATAGAAAAGAAAGAGTGCCAAGGAAGGTTAAAAATGTCATTTTGCATGGTGGGCCATCACATTTTTAGGCTTTAAAGAACTGTAAGAAATACATCAAACTGAAATCACAACAATAATCATGTAAAAGAAATATTATATGCTCTTCTGGACCAGTTAGTGTCTAACAAACTTCAATTGTGTAATACCTGGAATCTCTGGTCCTGAGAAACAAGTTCTTCAAAGTGTTTAGCCAATTTGATATGGTTTCTTATGTAAGACTGCAAGTTTTCCAAACCATATAATCGTAACACCATCCATAACTTAAGTGATCTGCGAAGCAGCAATGTATTAGACAAGGCAATAACTAAATTTTGACTAAGCAAAAAGCAGATTCAGTACAAAGTTGAAGATATTAATAATTTCGTCCCACATAAGATAAAATAGCAGACGACTGGATGCCACAATCATTGTTGGAACTGATCCAATAAACATCATGATTTGAAAAATAAAAATAGATTAGACATTGAAAATCTTTATATAATCGTTGGATCCACTTCCAAGCAACTTAAAAACTTTTGGGCTTAGTGGTAAATTAACAAGGTATCAAAATTCCAGTTTCAATAGGTCCCAAATTCAAGTGCTGTTATACTTGTTTGTTCCCATTACTAAAATTATGCAATCTTGATTTGAGCCGTTATGCACTTTGATTTAGTCTGCGCACATGCAAAATAAAGATTGCAAGTAAGAGGTGCTGGAAAACTTGATAAATACAAATAACGTTAAACCTTTTTCCTAGTAGATTGAACTTCTGGGACGAGTGGAAAGTTAACAAGCTTAAAATGGTTATAGGTTCAACATTGACTTCAGTTGGCCCATGAGGCACGCTTTCACTCCAGAACCCAGCTTAAAATTTTGATCCATTTGGTGTTTTAAAAATGTATTGTATTGGACAACGAATTTAAAACCTAAAATTTGGTAGACTGCACAGAACAGCACTTAACCATTTCTCTAACCATTTACTTAATAAGACGCTTTTTAATCTCCTCATTTCTGAACCTGCACTTGCAATAGATTATTTCAATTCAAAATTAGTCATGTATTGATTATTAAGTCATTAGCATAAGTCAGAAACTTCTTGGTAGTTTAAGACACTTGGTTCACTTTGTGTCTGACTACACACCTGAACCTGCGGCCTAGAGGAATTTGCCAATCTTTGTAATCTACAACCAAGTTGGCTTCAGAGGCCTGGAACATGAACCATATAAATAGAAGGATAAGTCTCATAAAACAACGGAAGTTATATCAACTCCATAAGGAAAGTCAATAGTCAAACTAAAAGACATCTGCCTACCCAACATGGCTCTCTTGTAACATGAAAGGCCAAATTAAAGCTAATTCAAGTATTAGGAGTTAAAGTGATTAATGATTCATTGATTATAACAAACTCATGCATAATTACAACTGAAAGATATCTTGATTCATAGAATGACATGGAACAAGAAAATGTTTGCCAAGCTTTCAGTTTATGACTTGTGGGACTTGCTAATTAAGAGATCATAAGAAGGGAAAAGCAGATATTGGAATCCAGTACAAGTATATGGATGCTGAAATTTAGGAAAACAAAACTGAAAAATAAACGTAGTTGGAAGTTTTAATGGAAGGAATAAACTTCCATGAATTCATTAATCCGAGAGATGTAAATACATACACAAAAACTCCAAGAAAAACTCCTATAATTTAGGTCTAGATTACAACAACATATTTTCATATTAGAATTAGGATTACTCTGGGATTTCCGTATCGGATTTTAAGGAACATCCTTATCTTTTATCTTGAATTCTTCTCTTCTTTATCTTCTCATGTGAAGCTTAAATTCTTTCTCTTTTATCTCTCCAACACTCCCCCTCAAACCAATGAATAGATATCCATCATTCCCAAGTTGCCTCTAATGGATTCAAATCCTTGCCTTTACATAGCTTTAGTAAGGATATCTATTTCTTGGAATTCAATAGGAATATGAGTGAGATTTATACCTTCTCTCTCTATTTCTTGCTTGACAAAATGTCGATCAATTCTCACGTGTTCATCTAGTCATGTTGAACCAGATTATTCACAATGTTAATTGCTGATTTACTATCACTATAGAGAATTTTTGGAGAGAATATTGGTAGGTGTAGTTCTTCCAGCATTTTTTCCACCCAAATCACCTCACACAACCCTTGTGCAATAGCCTAACTCTGCTTCTGCACTTTTTTTCGCTACCACCTATTACTTCTTACTTCTCCAAGTTACCAAATTTCCCCATACTCTTGTACAAAATCCAAATATAGATCTATTGTCCTCAATAGAACCAACCCAATCAGCATCTACAAATGCTCTTATTCCTCTATCTTAACTCTTCTTAAACAAGAGTCCTTCCCCGGGGTTCCTTTTAGGTACCTTAGAACATAATATGCAGCCTCAAGATGTCTTCTTGTAGGAGAGTGCATGAACTGACTTACTATGCTTGTAACATATGCAATGTCAGGTCGTGTGAGTGATAGGTAGATCAACTTCCCCACCAACCGCTGATATCTTCCCTTGTCTACTTGGTATTCTGTTTTGCTATCCTCTTTGTTCTTCCAATTAGGCTTTAAGGGAGTACTAGCAGGTTTACAACCAAGTTTACCAGTTTCTTTCAGCAAATCAAGTGTGTACTTCCTTTGAGATATAAATATTCCTTCCTTGCTTCTTGCTACTTCTATGCCCAGGAAGTATTTTAATTCTCCCAAATCTTTTACTCCAAATGCAATCCTCAGTTGCCCCTTTAGTTTCTCAATTTCCAGAACATTATCCTCTGTAATGATAATGTCATTCACATAGACAATAAGGATTGTCTTTTTGCCATCAATTTTAACTTTTATAAATAGGGTATGATCAGTTAGCCCTTGTTTGTATCCTAGCTGAATAATAATGTCACTGAATTGTTTGAACCAGGCCCTTGGAGATTGCTTGAGGTTATACAACGACTTCTTTAACTTGCATACCTTTCCTCTTGTGCTTTCTGTTTCAAAGCCTGAGGGAATCCTCTTATATATTTCTTCTTCCAACTCCTCATTTAGGAATGCATTATTGATATCCATTTGATGTAACCTCCAATCTAGATTAACAACCAATGATAGTAAAATTCAGATAGAATTAAGTTTGGCCACTAGACCAAAAGTTTCTTCATAATCAAGCCCTTGGGTTTAGGTAAACCCTTGGGCTACTAACCTTGTTCTGTACCTGTCAATGCTTCCATTTGACTTGTACTTTACTGTGAATACCCATTTGTTGCTAACAATGTTCTTCTCATCTAGTAGATAGAAAATATCCCAGGTTTTATTAACTTCTAGCCAGGTTTGGATTGAGAAGATTGATATTTATGTACAAACACAATGCATCCAAACACTTTAGGAGACAAAGAGTTTAGCACCCTAGTATGATGAAAATAGAAATCAATGAGAACATTCAAAGGGGTTCTAAACCCAAAAACTTTGGAAGGAAGGCGATTAATAAAGTAGAAGGATGTAAGAACAACTTCCCCCCAATATGTGTTAGGAACCAAGCTTGTAAACATAAGTGTCATTGCAGTTTCAAGAAGGTGGTAGTTTTTTCCTTTTTCCACCCCATTTTGTTGGGGATTGTAAGAGCATGAACTTTGATGAATAATGCCATGTTTAGCTAGATAATGACTGAAATCATTGAAAAAATATTCCTTGCCATTATCTGATCTTAAAACATGGATTGAGGCTTGAAAAACATTGCTTATCATTTGATGAAATCTCTTAAAAACATCATAGGCTTTAGATTTGTCTTTCATTAGGAACACCCAACTAACTCTTATATGGTCATACATAAATGTGATGAACCATCGAGTGTTAGTCAAATTAGGAGTCCTAGCTAGTCCCCAAATGTCACTATGAATAAGATAGAAGAGCTTTGTAGGTTTATATTCATGAGATGGATGAGAGCTTTTGGTTTGTTTTGCAATGATGCATTGTTCCAGTGTTCGAAAATTCGGCCTAGGTGGCCCCCTAAGCGTTAGGCGGCCACTGGCAACAGCGATTAAGGGTTGCTCAGCGCCCCTAGTCGTCGAGCCCAATTAATCGGGTCATGGCGGCGCCTAACCGCCTAGGTCGTGCACGTCCTAGGCCGACCTATTTCCCTCTTCCCTTTCTCTCTCTGGTCGTTCATCGCAGGTCGTCTCTCTCTCTCTCTCTCTCTCTCTCTCTCTCTCGCTGCCGATCTCGCCTCTTAGTCGTTCGCTGCTGCTGTCGTTCTTTCTCATCGCCGCCGATCTCATCTGTTAGCTATCATCTCTCATCGCCGATCTCGTCTTCCTTCGGTATGTATCCATCTTTCTTCGCCTCCGGTAAAAAAGTAAAAAACATTGCTCCTTGGTCCTTGTTGCTTGCTGCTGCTTGCTACTCCTTGTTGCACGTTGTAGCTGCTCGCTGCTCGCTGCAGCAAGTAACAGCAACTTGTTGCTTGCTGCATGTTGCAGCAACAAGCTTGCTGTTAATCTAGTCGCCACCTAGGCGCCCTAGGCGCTAGGCGCCAGCCTGCCGCCCGACTAGCGCCTAGCGCGTTTTTGAACACTGCGTTGTTCACAATGAAACAAATGGCTACTTCTTTTATTAATAAAGAGATGGGGATATAAAACTTTGAGATAATTAAAACTAGGGCACCCTAAACGTTGGTGCCATAACATAAGTTCAAAAGTTGAAATAGTAGACAAGGAGGATTGAATTTGTGACCTAGACCTAAGGGGTTATCCAAACTGTTAACCTTAGGACTCTTAGATTATACCCTTAGGCGAGAAAACCCTCTAATAAACTGATAAAATATATTGTTTATATTCTCCTTATTTATTTTGAATTTTATCTATCTTGTACTTTATCTTTATCTTATTTCTTTCTTGATTAAGTTTATTTGTATTTTTCTTTATTGTAATCTAGTCCTATAAAATAGGAATGTAATCTCTAAAATCTAGGAGAATTCTTTGGAGAATTCTTAGGAAACTCTTGTATAAATATCTTTCATTCGTATCAATAAAATATACGGGAATACTGCTTCCCTTTCTCCTTTTTCTACATGGTATCAGAGCCTTGTTAATAGGCTAATACAATAAACCCTAGTGGCTTTATTGCACAGCTTCAAGTGCCTTCATTGCACAGTCACTGTTCATGTCACCGTCACTGTTCACGTCACCGTCACTGTTCACGTCAAAACGCCTTTGTCCTGCCACTGCCTTCCAGCACCGCCACCACTATTGGGTTCGCTGTCATCAGATCGGCCGACCACCAGAGAACCACCGCCATTGGAGTCCACACACGCCCCCACGTGCCGACCCACGTGCCGCTGTCAGTTCGCTTCCGACTCCATGCGTCGGCGCTTGAAGGAGCGTCCGCAGTCCTTTCGCCTCCGGCTACTCCAGATCTGCTCTCTAGCGTCTTTCTAGCCCATCCCTTGTGTCAAAATCTTCCGTTGTTGGGTGCTTCTATCGATTCCGTTGTTGTCTCATTTTTCTTCTCTGCTCCACCGGAGTCTTCACCATGACAGACACTTTTAAGACAAAGAACGGTGCTTCATCTAACATGACAATGGGGAGTTTGTCTAACAGTGACTTTCCAGAGTTACATCAGTCTTATAGGCTTGATGGAAGGAACTACTTACAATGGGCGTAGCTTGTGCGAACTTTCTTAAAAGGAAGAGGAAAGATGGCCCATCTGACCGAGCCTAGTCCAGATGCTAAAGACCCTAATTTTGCTGCATGGGAAGTAGAGGATTCCTTGATAATGTCTTGGCTGTGGGACTCAATGCACCCTGAGGTAAGTAAAAATTGCATGTTCTTGTCTATGGCTAACGAGATTTGGGATACTGCAAAGCGTACTTAGTCTAAAGTGCAAGATGCATCGGTTATTTTTTATATCAAGATGAAAATAAGTGGTACTAAACAGGGTTCTCTAACTGTCACCGAGTACTATAATAAAATGAATGGATATTGGCTTGAGTTGGATCATTATCAAGATATCAAGATGAAATGCAATGAAGATGCAGCCACCATAACTGCAATATTTGAAAGAGATAGGGTAGTTGAATTTTTAGCAGGCCTTAATGCTGATTTTGATCAAGTAAGGGTGCAGATCCTAGGGAAAGACAAAATTCTTTCTTTAAATGAAGTCTTTGCTATTGTTCGTAGTGAGGAGTATAGGAGAATAGCTATGCTAAATGAGACTTCTCTTGAGGGATCTGCAATGGCAACTAACAAGAAAGACACTTCTCAGTTTAGGTCATAACAAGGTGGGAATGTTTTTAATCATAAAGCTCAAAATAAAGATGGTTTATGGTGTTCTTTTTGTAAGAAACCCATGCATACCAGGGAGACCTGTTTTAGACTCCATGGGAAAGAAGCGGTACTGAATAAGGTAGGAGGGATGAAGAATCTTCAGAATTTTCAGCCCCGACAACAAGTTTAAGCCTATCAAGCTGCCAAAGAGGAAAAGACTGCATTGGAGAAGACAGATTCAGTCACAGCCGATTCATCTATCATGACCGAACAACTTAATGCTGAATTCCGAAGATTATTCAAGGTGGTTCTTGTTCTATGGCCCAAACAGGTATTTGCTTGAATTCTGAATCTATTATTGCCTCACATACTATTAGGAATAATCTATGGATTTTGGATTCGAGGGCTACTGATCATATGACCTTTGATATAAATGTCTTCGATTCCTATACCCCACTAAGTAGCTCCAAAAAGATAACGGTGGCCAATGGTAATACAATTCCTATAGCTAGACATGGTAATGTAAATCGCAATTTCTCATTGCCTATGCATCATGTTCTTCATGTCCCAAATCTTTCTAGCAACTTGATTTCTGTTCATAAGCTAACCAAGGATCTAAATTGTTGTGTTGTCTTTTTCCCAAACAAATGTGAATTTCAGGCATTGGACACGGGGAAGAAGATTGGAGTTGGTGAGGAATGGAATGGGTTGTATTTTCTGAAGACATGCAGTGCTGATCTTAAGGGGGAGAAACCTTCAACTTACTCTTCTCAGTCAGCTTCAGCTTCTTCGATTCCTATTCAACCAGCTGTTTCGATTCATGATTTTTGGCTTCAACATTGTCGTTTAGGGCACCATACCATTAGTACTATGCAATCTATGTTTCCAACTGTGCTTAGAAATTTGGACATTTCTAATCTTCATTGTGATGTGTGTGAACTTTCTAAACATCATAGAGTTTCATATCCTATGAGTAACAATTTATCCTCTCTTCCATTTACTTTGATTCATTCGGATGTGTGGGGACCATCTAAAATTCCTAATTATTCTGGAGCTAGGTGGTTTATTACCTTTATTGATGATTGTATAAGAACAACTTGGGTTTATCTCTTAAAGAATAAGGCCGCTATTAGTTTTATCTTGCCTATTGTCTATAAGATAATATCTACTCAATTTGGGTCTCAAATTAAAAAATTCTGAATTGATAATGCAAGAGACTACTTCAATCATGACTTGCATAACTTCTTCCAGCAAGAAGGTATAATTCATGAGTCTTCATGTGTTGATACTCCTCAACAGAATGGTGTAGCAGAAAGAAAAATGAGACATTTGCTCAATGTTACTAAAGCTCTCTTACTACATCATTTTGTCCCTAAATCTTTTTGGGGGGAGGCAGTTTTGACTACTACCTACCTAATTAACCAAGTTCCTTCTACTCTTCTAAAACACCAAAGCCCAATTCAATGCTTGTCCTCCTATTTTCCAGTAGTGTTTTCTCATACTTCTCTTCCTTTGAGAGTCTTTGGTTGTGTTGCTTTTGTCCATGTATCCAAACATCATAGGGATAAACTGGACCCTCGAGCCCTCAAATGTGTGTTTCTTAGTTATTCGCCCACTCAAAAAGGGTACAAGTGTTATCACCTTGCTACTAGAAAATTTTATGTGACCAAAGATGTTACATTTGTTAAAAATCAGTCATTCTTTGGTCCTCCTAGTGCTGATATTCAAGATACACATATATCTTGGGCTGATATAAATAATGATCTTTCCATTTTGGAAACCTCTCATGATTTTTAGATTCATGTTCCATCTAACTCTTCCTTAGATGAACAGAACCAGCCGGAACCTTTAGAAGAACAGTTGTCATCCACTCCAATTTGATTCAAAGGATCTCCCTATGTATTTAAGAGGAGAACACAGCAACAACAACCCATTCCAGAACCTCTTCCAGCACCAGTTTCCTCTCCTAATCCAGGTAATGAAACCTCATGTTGTTGTCCCTCTGATTCTCAGCCCAATTCTACTACATTTAATTCACTGCCTACATCAATTATTAATGATCTTGATCTGCCAATTACCCTTTGCAAAGGGAGTAGAAGCTGCACCCAACACCCTTTGGCCAATTATATGTCCTATCACCGCTTATCTCCAAATCATAAGGCTTTTTTGACTTCCTTAGACACAATTCCTATTCTTAAGACAGTTAATGAGGCTTTCCAAGATCAGAATTGGGTTCAAGCAATGCAGGAGGAGATGAGGGCCTTAGGAAAAAATCAGACATGGGACATTGTTCCTAAGCCAAAGGGAGTCAAGCTCGTAGGCTGCCAGTGGGTTTTTAACCTCAAATATAATGCAGATGGGTCCCTAGAAAGGTATAAGGCAAGGCTAGTTGCTAAGGGATACACACAAACTTATGGTATTGATTACCTATAAACTTTTGTTCCGGTAGCCAAAATGTCAATTGTGCGTATCCTATTAGCCCTGGCAGCGCACTATGGCTAGAAGTTGCACCAATTTGATGTAAAGAATGTCTTCTTGCATGGAGACTTAGAGGAAGAGGTGTTCATGGAACCCCCTCCCGGCTTTGATAAAGGGTTGTCCGGACAGGTATGCAAATTAAGGAAAGCTCTTTATGGAAAGCTCTTTATGCCCTTAAACAATCTCCTCGGACCTGGTTTGATCGTTTTTCTAAAGCAATGAGGCATATGAGTTATTCTCAAAGTAGGGGTGATCATACTCTTTTCTTTAAGCATTCCTGTGGGGGAAGGGTAACAGCTCTTTTGGTTTATGTGGATGATATTATTGTTACTGGAAATGACTATGAGGAGCAGGTACAACTTAAGGATAATTTGTCCAAGACTTTTGAAATTAAAGATCTTGGCATTTTGAAGTATTTTTTGGGTATAGAGGTAGCTTATTCTAAAGTAGGTATCTTCTTATCCCAAAGAAAATATATTCTTGATCGATTGCATGAGATAGGTTTGCTATGTGACAAAGGTGCAAGTACTCCGATGGAATTTAATGTTAAACTATGTGATCAAGGTCAACCGGTGGATAAAGGGAGGTATCAACGATTGGTCGGCAGACTAATCTACTTATCTCACACAAGACCAGATATTGCCTTCGTAGTAAGTTTGGTTAGTTAGTTCATGCATTGTCCTACAGAAGACCATATGAAAGCTGTACGACGAATTCTGTGTTATTTAAAGACAACTCCAAGTAAAGGAATCTTATTTAATGCTGGGACAGATTTGGATATCACAGGATACACTAATTCAAACTATGGAGGGTCCTTGGTTGATAGACGCTCTACCACAGGTTATTATGTCTTCTTAGGTGGAAATTTGGTTTCTTGGAGGAGTAAAAAGTAAGGGGTAGTAGCGTGATCAAGTGCTGAAGCCGAATTTTGAGCACTAGCAATGGGCCTATGTGAGTTGTTGTGGTTGTGAATTATTTTGGAAGATTTGAGGATTTTCAGCCATGGGTCAATCAAATTGTGTTGTGATAATAAGTCAGCTATAAGTATAGCACATAATCCTGTGCAGCATGATCGCACCAAACATGTGGAGATAGATAAACATTTTATTAAGGAAAAATTGGAAGCCGGATCGATTTGCATTCTGTATGCATCTTCGGAAGAACAGCTAGCTGATTGTTTGACCAAAGGGCTGCCTCCTAAACGGTTTGAAGACTTGGTGTGCAAGCTAGGGATGGTTGATATCCATTCCCCAACTTGAGGGGGAGTGATAAAATATATTCTCCTTATTTATCTTGTATTTTATCTATCTTGTACTTTATCTTTATCTTATTTCATTCTTGATCAGGTTTGTATATATTTTTCTTTATTGTAATCTAATCCTATAAAATAGGAATGTAATCTCTAAAATCTAGGAGAATTTTTTGAAGAATTCTTAGAAAACTCTTGTATAAATATCTTTCATTTGTATCAATAAAATATACGGGAATACCGCTTCCTTTTCTCCTTTTTCTACATAAACCCTCTCCAACACTCACGGATGCAGTGGAATTATAAGGACATAAAATGAACAATAGTAAGAAATTAACAGAATTGAAAATATCAAACCATAAAGGAGACACAACAAATTTATTCTAGTTCAAGCCAATTTAATTGACTCTACATCCAGCAATCCAACACTCCAATCGAGCAGTTTTTATTGAGAAGAAACTGATCAGTACAAAACCCAATCCCTCATACAATCCTATCACTCAAGTACAATCCCTTGTTCACTCCAAGAAAACCCAAGAACTCAATACACAAGTCTCACTTTCTCTAGAACAAGGGTACTCACAATAGTAACCGAGAACTTGGAAAGAAAGAAGATGATTCTCAATTGCTGCCTTGCCCTCTTATTTATAAAGGAAGCGGAACTCCTTTAAAACTAACAGCTATAGGAAAATTACAGTTAGACCCCAAAGTTTACATTAATTACACTTTGGCTTAAAAAACCCTAACTGTCTAATAGCTTATAGCCGAAAGCCATCAATGCTCCCACTGATCTTCCAATCGAAAAACTCTAGGCAAACCTCAACACAAACCTGGATATATAATAGAGGCCTCCCTTTTCCTCAGCACTACCAATCGTCTTCCTCGAAAATAGGTACTGAAATTCACAAAAGGAAGGAAAAAAGGTCACCAAACACTTCTCTTCTTTGGTTATTTTACTCACTGATATAAGATTGCAATTTAAATCATGAACATTAAGGACTAACTTCAGATTTAGACTTGCCACACTAACTGTACCTTTTCCTTGAGCTATGGTTGTAGTATCATCTGCTATTGAGATAGTTAGGCCTTGAGAACAAGGTTCAAAGGCTAATAGTACCTCAGGAGATCTAATCATATGATCTGAAGCACTTGTGTCGATTATCCAACAATCTATAGGAAATTTTGAGGGAGATTAGAGAGTGTCTAGGTGTACCTTGTTTAGCAAGAGACACTGTTGGATTAGGGGCTTCTATTATCTTAGTTTTAGTCACCTTTGTTTGGTTCAATAGTTGTTGTAGGATCTCCAATTGATCGGAAGATAAAACCAGATTTGTTGATTTCCCTGTTTCTGCTTCTCCCCCATAGGCCATTTGATTTCCTTTCCTCTGATTTCTCGGCTTCCAATTTGTTGGTTTTCCATGTAATTTCCAGCAAGCCTCCTTTGTGTGATACAGCTTGTTGTAGTGGTCACACCGTAGCTTGTCTTTTTAGGGCTCCCCTTTAGGTGAATTAGATGGTTTTATCTTTGAGGAGACCAAGGCTGATGTCTGAGAACTTGCATCAGGATTGGTCATCCCTGAAGGATTCAACATCACCCTTTTTCTGCTCTCTTCTCTTCTAACTTCTACAAAGACGTTCCTCATTGATGGAAAGGGTTTGGTTCCAAGCAACCGCCCTCTTATTTCATCAAGATTAGCATTAAGACCATGCAAAAAATCAAATATTCTCTCTTTTTCTATCATATTTTTATACTTCTTCCCATCTTCAACACATTCCCATTTAATCTCATGGAATAAATCCATCTCCTGCCATAAGTCGGTTAGAGCACTTTAATATTCACTGACTAAACTATTACCTAGTCTTGTTGTTCGAATTGTAGACCGGATCTAAAAACTTTGGCTTGTATTCTCCATGTCAGAGTAGATCTCTTGCATGGCTTCCAAATCTCCTGAGCAGTCTTATAGAATAGATAAGTCTTTCCAATCCTTGGTTACATAGAATTGATCAGCCATGCCATCACAAATGAGTTTTTAGCCTCTCACACACCATAATTTGTTGAATTTGTGCTTGGCTTAGAGACCGTCCCTATTAGATAACCAACCTTGCCCTTGCCCCGGATCACCAACAAAATTGACTAGAACCATTCTCTAAAGTTGGTTCCATTCAACTTATGCTGAGTAATATGAAGGGAATGGCTATCTAGAGTAATTGGAGACGATGGAACTTGAGTAATCCTTGCTAGAGAAGGTAAATTGGTTGAAGCCTTGCTTGCTGTTTGATTTTCTGCCATATCATGTGCCTGAAGGAGTCTACAAACAATAGGAAGAGGAGAATAGGTAGGAAATCTAGCCACAGAACCGTGGCTTTGATACCATAAAAAATAAACGTAGTTGGAAGTTCTAATGGGAGAAATAAACTTCCATGAATTCATTAATCCGAGAGATGTAAATATATACACAAAAACTCCTAGAAAAACTCCTATAATTTAGGTCTAGATTACAACAACATATTTTCATATTAGAATTAGGATTACTCTAGGATTTTCTTATTTGATTTTAAGGAACATCCTTATCTTTATCTTGAATTCTTCTCTTCTTCATCTTCTCGTGTGAAGCTTAAATTCTTTCTCTTTTATCTCTCCAACAAAAACCATAGCAACTTGATATCGCCATATTCAAACTTACTCTCTTCATATGAAGACCAGATTACTGCAAAGGCTAGCAGAGGCCACCATGGCACCATGTTTTCCTTCACAGATCTTTTCCCCATAAATAATCTACTAGAAACATACTGAGACAGCATAGAAGGACGCTTACCTTGTCTTTCAAAAACAATGGATTTTTGTTTTCATTAATAATCAACAAGAAACATACTGAGACAATGTGGAAAGATGCTTACTTTGTTTTTCAGAAACTCTGGATTTGTTGAGAGTGACCGAATCAGAGCGTTCCTATCCTGTCAATAGGTAGATGACATAAGAACATAATGCTTAAATATTGACCAGGAACCATACCATGAGACATTCAGACAACACATGCTGTAAAAGTTTTGCTTCCTCACTTAGCAGCAAAAAGTTCTGTTTCCTCATAGTTCAACAAAGAGTTAGACAGATGGCACTCAGATGAACATCCTAGTGAAATCAGCAACACAGTATTTCCATAGAATTGGTAAGATGAAAAACATAGCTTCTATTTATAGGAACTGATATATTATTTAATTAATTTGAAGAGATGAAGAAAGGCAACAACCAACATTCCACAATAACAGAGCAACTAGAAACCTGAAGCATTTTGGATGATCAAACTTGAAAACACAAACCTATTACTTCAGGAAAACTATGGAGTTTTTCTGAACACCCACCGATGTACACCCTTTTTTCTATTTTTGATTAGCATATGAAGACATACTGATACCATGTACGGATGCATGCACCAAGAGAATAATAATTTTATACCTTTACCCAGAGAAGTGAACAATCAAAGTTTGTTAACAACCATTTATGTGCATTCATATTAAATGAGTCAGCTTCTTCAACACCATCCATATAATGGCGAAATTCTGGACATATACAAGCACTTCCAGCATATGCAGCATCCACGTGCAACCACATTCCATTACTCTGCATTAATAAGAGAATTTTGCATCTTCATTACGCAAAAGGCATAGCACATATATGAATACAACACATGGTAATGAAATTCTATTAAAGGGCACCATTCCACTTATATCAGGTGAAGTTTAGTACGGAATATTTTTCTTAAACAATTGTGCCAACTAGGCTTCTAGAAATGCTGATAACATGACTTCCACAGAACTTATCAATTCTCTGGAAAAAACTACAAGGAACAATAAGAATTGTTGGCTTGTTAAATCTATGTAATACCGTGCAACAAAAAGGGGGAAAAACCAAAATGTAGTTAATTGACCTAGTTTAATTGACCTAGTTCTCTAACCTTGGGAGACACAAGGATTATGGAGGAAGAAATGCCAAATTTGAGAGAAAAAGATAGCCAAGATCAAGATGCCTCACTGTTGGAAATCTTTACGCCTTGCATTTTTTTTATCCCAAAACTCCTTGATAGGAATGACCTAGAGTATTTGGGTTTTCTTCTATTTATGAGTAATTGATCTTTAAATGGAGAACTCTCAGACTGCTGGAAAAACCAAGTTGTGTTTCTTGTTAATATCACATTCTTCTTCTTCAAACGGCATTCTTCTTCAGATCACTGTAGCACTGTACTGCTGATCACAATAAATGACCATGAGTGGAATGGTAGTTTTCAATCTTTGTTTTCATTTTCACTTTTTACTTTTGGTGGCAGTTAGGAGCACTCTCTTCAGTTTGGCATAGGAAATCTAACTATCAGAAGCAGCTCTCATGTTTGCATGTCCTAGCAATTTAATTAAACTTGTCACCTTGGAAATCTTTCCCAATGCAAGCAAAGGATCCACAGCTGTTGAGGAAGTGGTACCAACCTGCAGACACATGAGCAAGAATTTTTTCAGCTGACATTATAAGACAAATGTTAGTAGAAACCAGAATATCTCCAGGCCACTGGATTAAGCAGGCTCTCAAGTCTTCATCCCACTAGGCGGGGTTGGCTGCACAGACTCTAATTCACCAATCATAATCGGGTTATTCCTAAGAGTTTTCCACCAAGTCTTCTCTGTTTTCCTCTATCTCTTTGGCTATAAGTTCTTAGGAAACTCAAATCAAATAATTTCATGTTCTTGACAAATTATGACCAGTAACCCAATGCTTAAAATCACACATTTTTAGATTTCAGTTCCATAAAGTTTATAGAAGTGGACACCAACAACTTTGTCCAATTCACAAAAATAATGTAAACAGAAATTTGTTATCTGAACTAATAGAGAACATTATTTGCAAGCTATTTCAAAAAGATGGCTTCAAGGTAGATTTTCATTGCAAACCATTTTGAAAGAAGAAATTTGTTTGACCCCAACTTATTATTCATGCAGCACTTGAGCTACAACTCCTCGCACATCATAGGTAATTGTTCAAATGTATTTAAAATTTCTCCCTTTCAAGCTTTCCGGAAAGAATCAAACAGTTTTAATCTTGTTTTCCAAGGATCAGCCCTCCCCACCACCACCACCACCACCAAAATAAGATACAATAAACGTGATTCATCAACAAGACAAACATAACATAGAGAAGTATAGCTAACTGACAGTCATCCCACTTGTTTACAATCTTCTTATAGTCACTTCAACAAACAGTACAACTTGAAACCATAATTGTAAGATAGGAAGAGGAAGAGAGAAATAACAGCAGAAACAAAAGCGGGAAAAGCAGCCAAAAGATGTATACAAATGGGAAGCAAAAAAACAATCAAAACTGGAGAAAGAAGTCAAAATTTTAAGAAACTTATATAAATTGCTAAGTAAATATTAGTAAAGCAAAATGGATGCTTGAGTGGAACTGAAGGAAAACTAATGTGTAAAATGAATATTTCAAGTTTTCAAATAATGCCTAGAAGAGTTTTCTTTACATGTTTTCCCATAGTTCTATTGGAATTTTCCTCTGATATCTTAACCATATCTTACATGCATTCAAAATGTTTTTCAAAGTTTTTTTAAAATTTTCCTCAAAGTTTCAAGAGAGTATCATAATCATTATCTGAAATGTGATTCCATGGAAGCATGCTTCCCCAACTAAATAATCCTGAAAAATAAACTGTTGGAAGTTTTAATGAGAGGAATAAACTTCCATAATCCCATTGATCCAAGGGATGCAAAATATATATATATACAAAAATTCCTAAGAAATCCCCTAACATATAGGACTAGATTACAACATATTTCAGATTAGGATTAGACTGAATTTAGGACTTCCTTATCTGATTTTCTGGAGCATCCTTATCCTTCCAGCTTGAACTCTTCTTCATCTTTTTAGTTTTTACATATTTATCTTTATCTTCTTCTCTTCTTATCCTCTCATGTATAACTTGAATTTTTTTCGCCTTTATCTTCTCCAACAAATCCGAATATAAGGATGCCAAAATCTATCAGTCTCTTAGTACCTTCAACATACAATAGAGAATCCCTATGTCCAATGGAATCCTAGAAGGATTTCAAATATATATACATTTTACTTAAGGTTCTAAGAAAATTGTGTTTAAGTTCATCATAAGCTCATTAGACATACAATTTGAGGAAAAAATGTAACCACACAGGCACATCCAATTTTATATTTGAAAAAAGTGGTGTGACAAAGCCAAAAAGGAAGAATATCTGCATATGGTAGGAATAGGATATGAAGTAGTATGAGAAAAATGCTTGCTTATCAGTACACGGTTTTTGGAGTCCCAATGCTGTATTATATGCCCTCCAATTCAAGAGATAGATGGAAACATTAGGGCAGTCTAGTAAAAGAAACACAATAAATTTTCAAGTTCAAACCCTCAGTTTAGGCTATTGTTTGCCTATTTCTTCCTCACAACAGTACAATCTTTTAGACACTTCAGACTGCCAGCTACCGGACAAGAACTCCATATAAATTTCACAGAGCTGAAATCCGTCAGGCATGTGAACACAAGCAAGATTTTCAAGTTGTTGTTGTTGTTAGAGAGAGAGAGAGAGAGAGAGAGAGAGAGAGAGGGAATCATATTAGTATCTTTACTAGGAAATATGAAAATCAAATGGCAATGAGCAAAGAAAAAAAAAATAAAATCGCAAGAAAAGAAGAAAAATAAACTGCTACTAAAAGTTCTTTGAAGCTTACAGTAGCACATAAGAAAAAAGGGATTAGACCAACAGAAATATCATGTGACACTGCACTATTGAGTGATTCAGGAGAAAGAGCATATTCAGTGGCCTCATCTGTCTTCAGCAACCTGCAATTGTCTGGGTGAATACCTGCTATCTGCCAGTTACAACAGTCATCAACAAATCATAAACAGATATGAGTATCGTAGCAGAACTTCAGCATCCTAACTAACATTATCAATATCCAAAAAAGGCAACCCTCTTTTCAGTTAGTGATGAAAATGTTTGGAGGAGCTGCAATGCAAAATTAAGGTCAGAGCTGCAGGATAAACAATTGTATATGTTAGTTCCTCAACAGAAAGAAAAAAAAAACTAAATAACAAAATTGAGAGACATGCAATAATTCTACTCGCCGATCATTAACTAAGAGCTTTTTGCCATGATTCTTTATTGACATTGTTAACCTACCAACATGTCCTAAAAACTATAGCTATGAGGAAAAGGGCCCAGATATCAAGCTTTCTAACACTCCCCTTCACATGCAACCATTTGATTGCACTTGGATGTGCTAACACACATAAAACAATAGTGTAAAATAAACACCAATAACAAAAGAATAAGCAAAGAGAACAAGACGACCCCCCCCTCCCCCAACCCCCACCCAAAAAAATAAAGCTTTGATACACATAAAGTTAACACTTGTCTTAAAAGCTTAACCTGCTAGGAAATAGGCTAACGATGTCTTATCACTTTCAAACAGACATATGCACGAAGGCTTATGCATAACACCTATAGAGACAGAAGCATAACCTACCTTCTCATGCCCGCCAGATGCTTAATTAAATCTAGGCAAATATCAGCAACATAATATGGGGATGAAATAAATTCTACAGTATAAAAATAATGCAGGTTAGTCTTGAATGGCTTCTTCCATGACAAGGCATTCTTGTTGTAAATCCCTGCATGGGGTACTTAATACTTGTCTAAGTTCTAAGTTAGGCATAAGCTAAAAAATGGCTTAAGTGAGATTTTAGAGGAATAACATATTTCCAGTAATTTCAGCAGGATAATAGTTCAACAGAGTTATGCAATTAAATGGCTGGTAGTTGCTGATAGTTAAAAGAAAATAAATGGAAGAACGAGTGAGTGCTTTAGGAAGATTGCTTAGGAGACCTGAGGGAATTTGAATTAAGGATGAAAGGTAAAATGTGAGATATTGGAGATGAAACCTGGTGTAGGCATACTTCATAATAATGCATAAACAAAATAGTGCCAGCACATTGAAAAAAGCTACAAAACACTGGCAAATTTCCACCAATACCTGGCAGGCTTTCTGAAGAGCTGAATGTGTTTGATCAGATGAATAAACTGCAAGTTTTCCTATGGCATCTCTTCCAATCCTTCTTAAAACTTTATCACGGGCAGCCAGTAGAGCAACTAGAACAGCTTCACTAGCTGTACCCTGTATTACTCCACCACCTTCTCCTGCAATGCATTTCCGAACAGAAAGCACATATGTTAAAGGTATTTTATGATTAATCAGTTTAACTAGCAAAGGTACATTTGTTACATTTGTATATTACTTAAGACAGAAATCAATTTATTCTCCAAGCAGTAAAGCACTTGATGACTCTTGCATTGTAAGCAATCTTTTATCCTAGTTAGTGAATCTAAATAACTGGCTAGTTCAAAAAAATTCTAATTCCATATAATGGTAACAAACATTACAACTGTAGTGATCTTTCTCCATATGATGCAGCAGTAAAATATCACCTAACTTCCAAAATCAAATTACCAATAACTGAAATTTTACTGAATTCAACCTCCTTCATGAGTTATCACTAACTAGACCTGAAAATATCCAACTTCAACTTCTCAGGTCAGTCTGTCTGATTTATATTTTATACAAGATATGTGAGAAAAAAATAAAATAATAAGTTGCTCATAAAAACCCACAGCGACGAGTAGCCATATAAAAACCCAGGTTTTAGCATCCTACTATATGAAGTCAAATGTAAATATTACTGCAATGTAATTTGCTGCAGAGTTCAATGAGATAGTAAGCAATTGTGACCTTGAGCACTGCTGAATTACTGAATTATGAGGCACAGGGAAAGAAGAAGAAGAAGAAGAGAAAATATTAAAGAAAGAAGATACAATAATGACGAGAAGAGGCTTTAAAACTGTTCCTATTGTCAATAATGACGAGAACAGGCCATTGCTCTCCAATCAAAATCTGATAAAAGGATGACTCAGCACTCCTGGCTTTAAAACAAAAGATTCATTTGGAATGTGCCCTAGACCATGAAATGCTTTCCTCCATATTGTCAAATGAGTTCCTAAAACCTCAATAGCTTACTAGGAAACCATTTAGCTTAAGTACATACCTAAAAATATTAAAGAATTTTGTTTTTTCATTTTTCTCTGTACAAATCCAAATAGAAAAGAAACAAGGAAGAAGGATCTATTTTTAGATCTTTGAACGAGGATATTTCCCTAGGCTCCTAATTCCTATCAAAATCTAATAAATGTAGATATTGCAGACTTTACCTGTTGAGAGGAAATCACCAGGAAGTTTAAGTATTTTAGCAAGCCAATCCAGAACGATCATTTCAAGTTCTGTTGCTGCAGGAGAAGTTATCCAACTAAAACCCACCATGTTAATACCAGCACTAAGCATTTCTCCTAAAAATCCTGCAATACTACTATTAGATGGGAAATATGCAAAATAATCTGGGCTCTGCCAATGGGTCACCCCAGGAAAGATCTTTGCCTGAACATCTGCATCCACATTGAAAATGTATGTATAAACATTTATATGGTATATGCAATAAAAACTTCCGTTGATTTCTAGTTTATGTTTTCAGTCCTTGACTAAATGGTCAGAAAAAGGTGGAAATTTTCACCATCAAGAATAGCTTCTAATGGCTCTGGCTCACTTGGTGCAGAATCTGGCAGAAGCTTGCGCAGATACCCTGGCTGCAGAACAACAATTTTTTTTTTTTTTTTCAGTTCTACAAAATTACTGACTGATTACAGAAACATAATAACTACAGCACTCATGCAAAGAGTTAACTTCCTTTCCTCTCCAAACAAAAAAATAAAAAAATTAAAACTCTTATCTCCAAAATATGAATAGGCTCTCTTGAGAAGTTTATAAAGTAAGGTAACATTCATAATGCCATACAAATTGACCAGTGACATAAAGCTCCTTGCAGCACCTTCAACCGTTAGAACTCTCCACTCAAGATCCCTGGATAATTGGGAACATCTTCCACTTGGCAAAAGCAACTCTCTACATTGGGAACATCACCTACTTATTACAAGGACAGCACCTCCTGGACTCAGCTAATGGAGCTCTCTGGTTGAATGTCTCATTTGCCAATGACTCAGCTAATAGAACTCTGCACATGAACGCCCCACTTTCCATCAAAGACCTCCAGCAAATGGACAGCTTTGACAACCTAGGCCGAGGAAGACCCCTCCAACTATGGGTTTCATTAAAGCCCTCCATTGTGACCAATGACAATAGAGAGAGAGTCCAAGCAAATGTCACGATAGACAATAGAAGAATCCTTGAATCAGTGTGATACAAGGATGTTCAAGGAAATATAAGAGAGGAAGAGAGGGAATAGAAGGATGAGGGAGGCTGGAAAGATAGTCGAGAGCGAGAGAGGATTGAGAGAAAAGTTCTTAATCATTCATAATAATTCTCCATCAGTGGGGAAGGTAATATATCCGCTTGGAAGGGAGAATCTCGCCTCTGCAATGCGGTTACAACTAATTCTTTTGTCTTTTCCTCAGGCCTTACACGTGGCCTGACACCTAACAGAATGCACGCTGTAGCAGCAGCATGCTTAATGGAAATAAGATTGCAATCAAAACAGAAAAATTAACTAGGCTAAGGCAAAAAATTAAAATGTCTCGCAGCTGGTTCGTGACAACTTTCCCCCCTTGAGAAGTTTCTTGTCCTCAAGAAATGCTGAGAAGACTTGCAGCCCTCGGAAATTTTTGCAGTAAGCTTGGGAGGTATTCCCAAGTGTTGGTGTGATTATCCTCCTGTCCCCATTTCACCAAAACTTGAATAAGGGGAACTCCTTGATTATAAACCACTCTTTTATCCATGATAGCCTCGGGCTCCTTCTGGACATTCCCTTCCTTCCCTTTAGGTAGTGCTGGTAATGCTGAGTTGACTTGTTCGATTCCAGTGGATTCCTTAAGGAGAGATACATGAAAAACGGGATGTATGTGAGTATCTTCTGGTAGCTGGAGTTTATAGGCCACCTTGCCTATCTTTTCTGTGATAGTGAACGGGCCAAAGTACTTGGGACTTAATTTAGTGATGGGCTGTTGGCTGATGGACTTCAAATGCTGGTACCTTAGCCGCAAGTATACTTGTTCACCCACCTCAAACTCTCGGTCTCTTCTCTTCCGATCTGCGAACTGTTTCATCCGGTTCCGGGCAGAAGCTAATTCTTGCTTTAGTTGCTGCACCACCTCCTTCCTCTGATGCAAGTAATCATCCACTGATAATTCTGTAGAGGGTCCCCTTACCATCGGCAGCAGAGGGGGTTTACACCCATACAATGCTTCATAGGGGGACATCTTCAAGGCCGAGTGATAGGTGGAATTATACCACCATTGGGCTAGGGACAGCCACTTATGCCAATGCTTTGGCTGCATGATACACATGCATCTCAAGTAGGTTTCTAGTACTTGATTCACTCGTTCAGTCTGCCCATCCGTTTGTGGATGGTAGGCTGATGACATGTTGAGCCGGATCCCCATGGACCCCATGAGCTCTTGCCAAAAGTGGCTGGTGAAGATTTTGTCACGATCTGATATAATATTTCCTGGTACTCCATACTGGGATACCACCCTATCAATGAATAGCCGGGCCACTTCCTTAGCTGTATAGGGGTGAGCTAACCCAATAAACTGAGCAAATTTAGTAAACCGATCCACCACCACCATCACGCTGTCCTTACCTTCAGATTTAGGCATACCTTCGACGAAGTCCATGGCCACGCTCGTCCAAGCTCTGTCTGGTATCGGCAGAGGTTGTAGGAGGCCCGGATAGGCCACATTTTCCAGCTTACACCTTTTGCATGTATCACAATCCAACACAAACCTTTGGACATCTCTCCTAAGGTTAGGCCAATGGAATATTTGCTTAATCCTCAGGTAGGTATTCTGAATGCCAGAATGCCCCCCCACTGGTGACTCGTGTAGAGTTTGCATTATCTTCTTTTTGAGGTCTCCTCCTTTCCCTATGACAATCCTCCCCTTATACCTCAGCAGCCCCTCTGTTAAGGTGTAGCCATCGGTCCCTCCTGGCGATACCACCACTTCTTCTAATGTTTTCTTCACCTGCTCATCCCCATCATAACTATCAATCACCTCTTGACACCAGGCCGGTATTATTGCAGTAATGGCCGAAGTGCTACCCTCTTCTTGGCACCTTGATAGGGCATCAGCCACCACATTTTCCTTGCCTCTTCTGTACTGTATAGAATAGTCGAGACCCATAAGCTTCGCCATTCCCTTTTTCTGCAATTGAGTGTGTAATTTTTGCTGAAGTAGAAACTTGAGGCTTTCATGATCTGTCTTAATGATGAACCTGCTGCCTTCTAAATAATGCCTCCATTTTTCCACTGCCATAAGTACTGCTAAGAACTCTTTTTCATATATACTCAGCCCCAAATGTCTTGTATTTAGGGCCTGACTTAAAAAAGCCAACGGTCTACCTTTTTGTAGAAGAACTGCACCAACGCCCACACCACAAGCATCCGTTTCCAGTGTAAAGGGTTCGTTGAAGTCAGGTAACCCTAGAGTTGGAACGGTTACCATTGCTTCCTTGAGCTTTTGGAAAGCTCCTTCAGCCTCTTCTCCCCACTTAAAATTTCCTTTCTTCAATAGTTCGGTTAGCGGCCTACTTAGCACCCCATAGCCCTTCACAAACCTTCTGTAATACCCTGTTAGACCGAGGAATCCCCTTAATGCCTTCAGGGTTGTGGGTTTGGGCCAGTTGATCATAGCCTCAATCTTTCCCGGGTCAGTTTTCACCCCTTCACCAGAGATCAGATGTCCCAAATACTCCACTTGGTTTTGGCCGAAAGAACACTTAGACTTTTTGATGAACAGCTGGTTGGATTGGAGGACCTCTAGGGTAATTTTCAAGTGCTTTAGGTGTTGGTCAAGAGAAGGACTATATACCAGAATATCATCAAAGAAGACTAGTATAAACTTCCTCAAATATGGTTCAAAAATTTGGTTCATGAGAGATTGGAAGGTGGCTGGGGCATTGGTGAGCCCAAAGGGCATCACCAAGAATTCAAAATGCCCATGATGTGTTCTAAAAGCAGTCTTATGGGTGTCTTCAGGGTTCATCTTGATCTGGTGGTATCCGGATCGAAGATCCAGCTTTGAGAATATGGTTGCATCGTGTAATTCATCTAGGAGATCCTCTATTAGGGGTATTGGGAACTTGTCCTTTATGGTGATGGTGTTTAACTGGCGATAGTCCACACAAAAACGCCAAGTACCATCCTTCTTCTTAACTAGGAGCACCGGTGATGCGAATGGGCTATGGCTGGGCTTAATGAAGGACTGGTTCAACATCTCTTTAACCATTTTTTCGATTTCTGATTTTTGGATAGGCGAATACCTATAGGCTCGGATGTTTATGGGTTCTGAATTTGGCTTGAGATGGATGGAATGGTCCAAGTTGCGGGAAGGGGGTAAGGTGTTAGGCTCGGCAAATAGGTCCCCAAATTCAAGAAGCAGTTCATCAATAAGGTGCTGAGAGTGTACCTGGCCAAGTTTCTCTTGTGGGTTGTCGGCCACCACGTTCAGTTTCCCCGTTGTTAGCTTCTCCCAACCGTCTCCCGTAGCTACCACAGAGAATAATTGGGCCAGCTTGCTCCAATTATTTTTGAATGCTTTGTGCAGCCTCTTCCCCGTGATCAGCTTGCAAGTACCAGTCTCCCTTCCTCCTTTTAATGTCATCCTCTTACCTTCCTTATCAAAGGAGACTTCCATCCTGTTGAAGTCAAAACTTATGGGGCTCACCCCTTTCATCCAATCCACCCCAAGCACCATGTCACAGCCCCCCAGTTGCAACAGTCTTAGGTCAGCCTCAAACCCTTCTCCCTGCATCTCCCATTTAAACCCATAGCAGGCCGAACTGCTCAGCATCTTGCCCCCATCTGCTACTGTCACACTAAGGGGTTGGGTATTAGAGAGCTGGCACTTCAGCTTTCTAGCAATTTCTCCATCCAAGAAACTATGGGTGCTGCCGCTGTCTATTAAAACCAGCAAGCCCTTATCCTTCGCTCTTCCTTCCACCTTGATTATCTTGTTATCTGTTACTCCTCTAAGGGCATGGAGAGAGATTTCCCCATTACTCTCATTCCCAAGTTCTTCATCCTCTTCGCTTCCATTTTCTCTCCCTTCTTCCGGAGTTCCCGGACTGCCCTCTAGAAGAAGGAGTTGACGCTTACATTGATGCCCTGGGAAATATTTGTCCCCACACCTAAAGCACAAGCCGGGTAGCCTCCGCTGGTCGTTATACCTAACACTGGTCTGGGACACCACTGGGGGTCTAGTTCCCGCATTTCCCCCGGTCCACTCACGGCCTCCTCCTTTTACGCCTTGGTAGCTAGACCCTACTGCCATGGTTTTAGTTTGTTGCCTCTGTTTTTTCATCAATGCTTCCACTACCATTTCCTGCAGCCTAGCACACTCCACTGCTTGTTCCACTGTTCGGGGTCGGATCATTTTAACCATTGGCCTCAAGTCGTCGCTGAGTCCACTCAGGAAGCTCGATACAAAGTATGCTTCCGAGAGGTGAGGATCTTGACTACTCATGAGCGATCGCAGCTCTTCGAACCTTCTCAGGTAGGTTTTCAGC
The DNA here is from genome assembly GCA_036245055.1 of Diospyros kaki. Taxonomy (NCBI): domain Eukaryota; kingdom Viridiplantae; phylum Streptophyta; class Magnoliopsida; order Ericales; family Ebenaceae; genus Diospyros; species Diospyros kaki. The sequence continues at coordinate 26,746,951 of BSEG01000002.1, forward strand.
TCACCCACCTGCCTGAGTTTATTAAATTCTTCCACAATATCGGTCATGCTCCTTTCTCCAAATCTCTCGCATAACTTCTCAGTGAACTCTCCCCACGTAGGGTGTCCCCTCACACTGACCCAACCTTGATACCATGCATCCACTACATCATCGAAATAGGCCGTCGCTAAGGCAACTCTCCTACCCTCTGGTATGTCATACCACCCAAACATTCGCTCGCACTTCCGCACCCACCAACGAGGGTTGTCACCATCGAAAACAGGTATCTCCATCCTGGGCATGGGGAACCCTGCTGGTTGGCGATGACCTTGCTCGTTACGTACCCTATCCTCTTCGTCCTGATCATTCCCCATGTCAGGAGTGACAGGCCGATTCAGACCCCCATTGTGTCGCAGAAGAGGCTCTGTCCTGTCTCGAGGAGGGAAGTCGGGAGCTAAACTGACTGGGTTTTGACGCGTAAACATCAGCATGAATTGCTGAAGCTGGTTTCCCAGTTCTTCCCTCGTATGCGCCATCTCCTCACGTAGCTGAACCAGCGTGTCGTCTAGCTTTTGATCGATTGTCATAATCGCTTCGTGGTTCCTAGCGTTTCCCAACTCGAGCTGGTCTACTCGCCTCTGAACCTCAGTCGTGGATGAATTGACCTGTTGCAGTTGGGTCTCCATGTTTTTCATGCGAGTTCCTTCCGCCATGAGTCGGTGACAGTCTTGGCCCGGAATCGAGCTCTGATACCAATTTGTCACGATAGACAATAGAAGAATCCTTGAATCAGTGTGATACAAGGATGTTCAAGGAAATATAAGAGAGGAAGAGAGGGAATAGAAGGATGAGGGAGGCTGGAAAGATAGTCGAGAGCGAGAGAGGATTGAGAGAAAAGTTCTTAATCATTCATAATAATTCTCCATCAGTGGGGAAGGTAATATATCCGCTTGGAAGGGAGAATCTCGCCTCTGCAATGCGGTTACAACTAATTCTTTTGTCTTTTCCTCAGGCCTTACACGTGGCCTGACACCTAACAGAATGCACGCTGTAGCAGCAGCATGCTTAATGGAAATAAGATTGCAATCAAAACAGAAAAATTAACTAGGCTAAGGCAAAAAATTAAAATGTCTCGCAGCTGGTTCGTGACAGCAAATTTCTATATGTGAACAGGATTGCCGCTATCATCGCTATTACCATGATGGAACTTACCTCTCCGCTATAAATAAAGATCCATCATTGCAAGACACACAACACAACAGGATTCCAGAGCTCACTGTGTCCAATGAATTCAAAAGGTCCGTCCTTTTTCCACTGCCACATTGCCTCTCTCTCTCTCTCTCTCCTCTCCTGTGTGGAGCAGTTTGTGCTAGATGCCTTTTGTGATTCAAGTAGGTTTCCCTTTGCCAACTCACTACAAACTTTCTACTCTATACTCCACTAAGGAAGAACAGTGCTCAATTGCATCTGTGCTAGCTCAAAGTCTACAATATCCCCCCAGAGCTTATACTAGTCCACTCCACAAACAACCCTCAATAAACACCACTAAATCAACGAGCATTTCCCAAGAAAATATAAATAATTAGCCAAAACCGGGGCAACAAAAAAGCCAAATAGAAAAGAGAAAGAATTCATGTCCCAGATACAAGTTTGCTTCTCTATTTTCTCTTCAAAAGCATTGTTCATCCATATGATTTTGAGATGCACCCACCAAGTTAATCAGTGGGTAAATCACACCAAAAGTCACAAAATTTTGACGTCCTTTTTAATTTGGTCTCTAAACTTCAATTCTTTGCAAAGTGATAACAAAACTTTAAAATATTTTGTAATATGGTCACTAAAATGATTTTTGGACAATTTCTTGCCAAAATTATTGATGTGACAATGGCCACATCATCGCCATATAAGCAATTTGGCTAAGAATCATAAAAAAATCATTTTAATGACCACATTGTAAAATATTTTTAATTTTGTTATCACTTTATAAAAAATTGAAGTTTAGTGACTAAATAAAAAGTACAAAATTTTGTGACCTTTGGTGTAATTTATCCTTAATCAGTCATAAGCCTAGAAGAAACGGAAACACAAACAAAAAAAAGACGTGGAAAAGATTGCAGAGACCTGAACTTGGCTTAGGACCGGAAAACTCTCAATGTTCTTGTAGTAGTCAGCAATGAAATCCACCATCTTGTGAGCGTTCTCTCTGAGTTGCTCCGCATCCATTGGCTTCAAACCACCCTCCCTAAACCCAGCAATTCAAACAAACCAACAAAAGAAGTAAAGGGTGAGTATGATTGACTCTCAGCGGCAAGCATTTATTTATCCATACACTTACATGTTTGTTATAAACGTTATCAGTTACAAAGAAGCAATGGGAAATGGTGCTGAGTGTTTGAAGAAGATGATGATTAATGCAGAAGGGTTTGGTGTGGTTCGAAAAATACATGTGAGGACGAGAAGAGGATCGCGGATCGAAGGGCTTTGGGCGATGGCCGAGACAGGCGCTGTGTTCCAGAACAGAGAGGACAAGAAGTTGGGACGGCATTGAAGGAGGACAAATTGGACTTTTCATTTCCTCCGAATAATCCACACTCTACACTGTCGACAACATGACTGGATATTTTGAACCACACTTAGCCTCGTGAATTAAGATTTATTAAATTTAATATTATATATCTAAAAAAAGACCCAAAAAGGCTAAAAATATGGATGTGATGATTAATCATGCATGTGTTTTTTTATGCATGATTTCATGTTTTCAAAATTTTTAGAGATTGTTTCGTTTTTGGTTTTTTTTTTATTTTAATTTTTAAATAATTTTATTATTTATGAAACTTTAAGATCAAAAACGAAATTTAGGATCACAAAATGTTAACATATCATTTTTAATTATAATTTTATTTTAGATTTCAATCTAAATTTAAATGCTTTAATTGATTTAAAATTTTAAATTTTAAAAAACAAATAATAGAGTCTAAGGGAGACCACTTTGAGATAAAAGTTTCGAGCGTCTTTCTATATTATATATTATTATAATTATAATTATATTTATACTTTATTATATAAAATTGAATCAAATTTTGTATTTTAAAATTGTGGTAAATGAATTTCACATTTCAAATTCATTATTTTTAAATGAGTATAATTAATTAATGTTGTTATGTAATTAAAAGGGAAAATAAATTCAAAAAACAAAATTCAACAGATGCCTAACCAACCTTGAATGACTGACCGACAGACAGTTACATTATTGAATGGATTTAAGGGAATCTCTCTCTCGGGAGCAAAAAGGTGTTAACCCACACTTCGAGGGCCCCCTACGAATTGCCCCACGCCACGTGAGGGGGATAAATCAGGAACCCAGCTGGCAGGTGACGGGGAGGACCAGTGCGAGCCGCCCACAAGGACCCCTGAGGAGCAGAAAATCCCACACTGCGACTTGCCCGACTTGATCCTTGCCACTCGAGAGCAACTCTACCCGCTCCTTACCAACTGAGCTGTGCCCCTGGGGCATCTCTCTCTCAGAGGAGCTATTCAGTTTTGAGAATCCCTTTATCATCATATTATTATATTATTATATTATATATTTATATATTCTGATTTGTTTCTCGTTCTCTCACTATTATTATTCTAATTCAACCAACCATACCATACTCTCCGGATCAAATGGCCGCCCTGTCCTGCTCCGCCGCAGATCTCAGTCCTCTCCTCTCTGCCGCCGCCGCCAACGCCACCGCCGCCGCCGACTACATCTGCGCCCAATTCGACGCCGTCTCCAACAAGTTTGTTGACACCGCCTTCGCCGTCGATACCACTTACCTCCTATTCTCGGCCTACATGGTATTTGCCATGCAGCTAGGGTTCGCCATGCTCTGCGCCGGCTCCGTCCGCGCCAAGAACACCATGAACATCATGCTCACCAACGTCCTCGACGCCGCCGCTGGTGGCCTCTTCTACTATCTCTTCGGTTTCGCCCTGGCAGTCGGCTCTCCCTCCAACGGCTTCGTCGGCAGCCACTTCTTCGGCCTCAAGAACATTCCCTCTTCCTCCTTCGACTACGGCTTCTTCCTCTACCAGTGGTGCTTCGCCATCGCCGCCGCCGGGATCACCAGCGGTAGGGGTGTTCAAAAAAACCGACGCACCGCGGAAACCGCCCGCACCGAACCAGACCGCACCGAACCGTGCGGTTTTTTAAAATAGCGGTCTGACACGGTTTGAAAAACCCCCAAACCGCACGGTTTGCGGTTTGGGGTTTCGCGGTTCGGTTTCAAACCGAACAGCCCAATATATATTATAATAATTAAAAAATATAAAAAATAAAATGTAAAATATAAAAGGGGTGGGGGAAACCCTAAATCATTTCTCTCATCTCTCCCTCTTCGGCTCTTCGTCTCTCCCTCTTCGTCTCTCAAAGCTTCACACCGGCTGTCGCACCAGTCTTGCACCCACCCATCGTCCGTCGGCTGCCGCACCAGACCACCTGACCCATCCCCCGTCGGCGACCACACCAGACCACAAGGCAGGACCGATGAAGACTTGCAACGACCCCCGTTGCTGGCGGCACCAGTCCACGCACGAGCGACGACGACCCCAGCTGCTGGTCGCACCAGTCCACGCACGAGTGATGAAGACTTGCGACGACCCCCGCTGCGATGACCCATCCCTTGTCGTCGGTCGCACCAGTCCATGGACGACTCAGATCTGTTTTCCCCCTTATCCTAGATCCGCAGATCCAACGATACCAACTCGGCAACTCCATTTCTGACAAGGTATCTCTTCCATTTGCACTTCCAGTCCTGAATGTTTTGTTATTAAGATGGTTTTGGTTTGGTGCGGAAGCTTGAGATCTTTGGTGGACATTGTCTGATCAAGTATTTGGATTTGGATTTATTTGTATGTCGATTGGATTGGGGTTGTTGGGATTATTTGCAAACCGTGAAAACCGCACCAAACCGCACCGCGTAACGCGGTGCGGTTTGGTGCGGTTTTTTCTACCAAATCAAACCGGTTGGTTTGACTACATGTGAAAACCGAATGTGCGATTTGGCGCAATAAATTGGCCAAAAACCGGCCAGACCGAACCATGTACACCCCTAACCAGCGGCTCCATCGCGGAGCGAACCCAGTTCGTGGCCTATTTGATCTACTCTTCCTTCTTGACAGGATTCGTGTACCCTCTCGTCTCTCACTGGTTCTGGTCGGCGAATGGTTGGGCCAGCGCCAGCTGAGCCGATAACCTTCTGTTTGGATCCGGAGTCATCGACTTCGCCGGGTCCGGAGTGGTCCACATGGTCGGAGGCATTGCCGGCTTGTGGGGCGCACTCATCGAAGGCCCACGCATCGGCCGGTTCGATCACGACGGCAAGCCAGTTTCGTTGCGAGGACACAGCGGAACACTGGTGGTTCTCGGCACTTTCTTGCTGTGGTTCGGCTGGTTCGGGTTCAACCCGGGTTCATTTCTCACCATACTGAAGCCGTACAGAGAGAGCGGCTCGTTCTACGGGCAGTGGAGCGCCGTCGGGAGAACGGCGGTGACGACGACCCTCGCCGGATGCACGGCGGCTCTAACCACCCTTTTCGGAAAACGGCTACTGATCGGGCACTGGAACCTGATCGACGTTTGCAACGGGTTATTAGGTGGGTTCGCGGCGATCACCAGCGGATGCTCTGTAGTGGAGCCGTGGGCGGCGGTGGCTTGCGGGTTTGTGGCGGCGTGGGTGCTGATCGGCTGCAACAAACTGGCGGAGAAGCTGAAGTACGACGACCCACTAGAGGCGGCGCAGCTGCATGCGGGGTGCGGCGCGTGGGGGATAATCTTCACGGCGTTGTTTGCGGAGGAGGTTTACGTCGCCGAGATCTACGGCGGCGGGGTGGGGAGGCCCTTCGGGTTGCTGATGGGTGGGGGAGGAGCGCTTCTGGCGGCGCATTTGGTTCAGATTGTGGTGATTACAGGGTGGGTGAGCGTTACGATGGGGACATTGTTCTTGGGGTTGCACAGTTTGAAGCTTCTGAGGATATCGCCGGACGATGAGATGGCCGGAATGGATCTGACCAGCCATGGAGGGTATGCGTATCACGGCGATGGAAATGGGGAGGCCGAAAACCAGAGGGGATTCATCATGGCCTGATTTGATGATTTGACTGTACATTAGATTTCGAAATTATTAATTAATTAATTAGAGACTTTTACAGTTGAAGTTATCTTTTTGGTTTATTTGGGAAATTTTTTTTTTTTAATTGTTAAATATTAAAAAAGTTTTGTTCTTTGAAATGACTTTTGTTGGGGATTGTTGAATGCACATTTTGTTTAGTTCGAAGGTTGCAGTGGCCAGCCCCCCGGGGGGGGGGGGGGGGGGATAGATAGATTGTAAGTACCAACGGACGGACGGACGGACGGCGGCATTAAATGCAGCCAGCTTTTTCGTCGCCCGCGCTACTGTATTATTATTACAGTAACAGCAACTCATTTTATTTATTTTTATTTGATGAAAATTTGCTCTTATTGGGGCAGACCATAACATGATAATTCATTTCCATTCTTAGATAACATTTCTAATATTTTTGAATTTAATACAGATGAAATATCCGGAGAAGACTGCAAAATCTATTTTAAAAAGGGATAGAGCTATAACCATGCCAAACCTAGTTAGTTAAAAAAAGGGATGATGATGATGATAATGTAACTAACAACGACACCGAATGACCAATTGCTCCTAAATGCTCATTACTATTTTAAAAAGTCAATTATATATATTTTTAACTAAAAATAAAATATATTTATTAATATTTAATATTTAAAAATTATAAATAAAAAAAAAAAAACATTAGCAATTGTTTCAGTCAAAAGTTTGTTTATCTTTGATAAGTAAAACTCTTAAATTGTAAATGTAAGTGTTAAAATCTAACCTTCTTAAGTTTTGTGTCATTTTTTCATTGATTTAATGAGTGCGGTGTATTGGTCCGGACCTAGCATCAAGCATATTAAGTCGACTAAGGTGAATTCCTCAACACCGCCCCCCCCCCCCCCCACCACCACCACCACCACCACCACCACACACAACACACAACGCATTCCGCCTAAAAATCATAAAATAGTAGAGAAACACATATATAATAGCACAAAAACAAAGCACACAGACCATCGTCCTTGCGTTTTGCTTATTGAGAAGTAAGCAGTTCGAGTGACGAGGAGGTTCACCATGTAGGTAGAGGGCAATCATCAAAGATTAGCATATAATATCCAAACAAGGGATAGGACGGGATGGTGTGATAATCATCTCAAGGCTCAAGCCATCTTCAGAACACAGCGGAGACAGCCCCCTTCATGCATCAAATGAAAAGCTTCGTTGATCTGTGCAAGAGCCAGATTGTGGGTGATGTATTCGTCCACCTTGATTTCCTGTTTAGTATATCAACATAATAATAGAGAGAGAGAGAGAGAGAGAGGTTTTTAGTTGGGGTATTATTCGCATGTGTAGTCGTAATCTTGGTCTGAGGAACATGGGACTCCCAACACAATTTAACAGTGCGTTTACCTTCTTCAGGTACTTGTCAACAAGCCAAGGCACATGTGAGCGGCTCTTGAACCCGCCAAATGCGGTTCCTTTCCAGACTCGGCCAGTCACCAACTGGAAAGGGCGGGTCGATATCTCTTGACCAGAAGCAGCGACGCCCACAATAACAGAGGTACCCCATCCCTGAGGTTCGAGACAAACTCATATTTTTATGCTAATAAGACGAGCAACACGGTGAGATCACAGTTGAAGTTGGCAATTCAGCGGAAACTTACTTTGTGACAGCACTCCAAAGCAGATCTCATTACAGAGACATTTCCAATGCACTCAAAACTGTAGTCCACACCACCATCTGTGAGATCAACGATAACCTGCTGTATTGGTTTGTCATGGTCTTTTGGATTCACAAATTCAGTGACTCCAAAATTCTTCGCTGTAAATTCAATCAGTTTCCATGGAAAAGATAAGTGTCAGTAATAAGATAAGCTTGAGTTAGTAGCTCCATCCAATGAGGCAAGCTTTCTAATGCTAGCACCAACATGGCTACATTTGCAATAAATGAAATAGAATAAATATGCTTAGACAGAGATATTTTATTAGATCACTGAAGAAATCCAATTGACTCCACAATAAAAACCATGTGAAGATGGGAGGTGCATCCGTACCTGTATCAAACTTTTTGCTATCAATATCAATACCAATAATTCGTGAAGCCCCAGCTGATTTTGCACCCTCGGCCACCTATCAAGTAACATCAAATTATTCGTGCCATATTGGTAGAGTAATGAGCAATATCAAATGTCTTGTCATCCAAGTAAAACTCACTGCAAGGCCAACAGTCCCTAGGCCAAAAATAGCAACAATGGAACCTGGCTCTACTTTTGCTGTGTTCCAAACCGCTCCTAGACCTAAAGAAGAAACATATAGGCATTTGAACGGGAAAATTAATTGATTTAGAATAAAATTCGATTTGTCTAATAAGGAACATTGTGAACATGATAAGATTTTCTCCCGACAGAATCCAGATAAAAACCTTCGGAATATTGCTAAAGAACACGACATCAATCATTCCATTACCTAACAAATTATCACATTAACCAAAGATCAATATTTTACACACTTGTACAGGAAATGATTGTATTATGATTCACAGGATTGTATAATTGTACACTGCCTAGCCCCCCATAATCTCAATTGAAGAACACTATATGTAAAGAAAATAAAAAATACATTATTTGATTTCTATCTATATCCAATATAAACTAATGCAAATGATAACAGGATATTAACCATTCTTGGTACAAGAAGCTAAACAACACAACAAAAAACCCCAAAAATAAAAAACAATAAGAACACAACACAACTGCCAAATAGAAAAGAAAGCAAGAAAAATAGAAGAAAGACACTTCAATGACAGCTATAAACCTGAAAAAAACAAAGCTCGAAAGAGACAACCTTTGAATTTCAAGCTCTGCTCCCCTAGAAATGATCTAGGTTCACTTCTTCGAAATGAAACGATAAACATTAAGGTTTATGGGGGCTTCCATTGGTGAAGACTAGGGGTTGAAAAGAGCTCTTTGCATAGTTTGGTTTGCTGGGCTTTGATGCAATCCTTATTATCAGAGAAAGGGGATAAAGGAGTTTCGTTGCCCTTTTGTTAAAAGGTTGATCCACCAACATTCCCAATAGGATGAATAAGGAAAGGCCTATTGATGACCAAGCCAGGTCCTGAAACATCTTTTTTCCTTCAAGAAGGGCAAGAATCCTTAGCAAGAAGAATGGATATTGACCCAAACTTATTCATCTTCTCATAACATTATAAACATTCATTTGACCAAGACCAATTTCATAGTTTCCTACTGATGACAAGCATTTTTGTATAAAAGACTTTCCAGGGCTTCAACTTGCTTGCTTAACACTAGTGAAGTCTACCCCTAGAAAAGTGTAAACGAAGAATCCAAATGTTTGTAGCATAGATCTATCAACAATGCAAACTGTTGGATAATCAAGTATATATTCGAGTATTTACAGGACAGTACTTAAGTACGATAGATACTTGAGTACAAGACTCGACTATCATAGGATACTCAATTATCTTTTCAGAATAGTTGAGTACCATGCAATCCTACAAGATCTTAAATTCAGAGAGCTTCTGTACCTTGCAGGATCTGATCATATCCTCAATCCCCAATCATATCCTCATTTTTAGAAAGATCCTATTGTATCTTGTAAAATATTCTTGATTGTATAATCTGTTTATTTTGGCATATTCCTAAATGTACAGATTTCCCAGCTCTATAAGAGAAGGGTGTGGTCATGTAATCAGAGTAGAAATAATATTTTCCACCTTCCATTTACATTGTTTGTATCAAATCCCACATGGTATTAGAGCAAGGTAGAAACGGACGGACAAACAGCAGCAAGATGTCGCAGCCGGAGGAAACCAGGTCATCCAAAGTGACAGAAAGCTCAGCCAGAGCTGAAACGCAGACTGCCACACCTGCTGATAATCCTTCCCTGTTAATTAGTCCCATTAGGGTTGATGGAAGCAACTATCTTTGCTTGGTCCTGCTCTTGCAAGTTGTTCATCAAAACCAGAGGGCTGGAGGAATAACATATCACTGGAGTTAAAGGTACAAAACCAAAACCCGGTTCATTTGAATTCAGACAATGGGAACTGGAGAATTCCCTGGTTAAGTCAAAGACTGCTAAATTCTATGCAGCAAAAGGGTATTTACTACTCGACACAGCCTGGAAAATATGGAGTGCAGCAGCCCAAACATACTCACAAGTCCGAAACGATGCCCAGATCTATGAAATCCAAAAGAAATTTCACAAGATCAAACAAGGAGAATTAACTGTTGCTCAATACCATGCTGAGTTGAGTAGCCTGTGGCAGGAGGTTGATTACTACCAAGATTTCCAGGTTGAGTGCCCCAGTAATGCTGCAAAGGTTCAGAAGTTGATGGAGAAGGAGAGTCTTTGATTTCTGGGTGGACTTAATGTGGAATATGATCAAGTAAGGATCGGTCCAAATCCTTGGTAAAGATCCATTCCCTTCCCTGAAGCAGTCTTACTCCTACATTCAGCAGGAAGAAAGCGGCAGACATATCATGCTTGCACCTACTGCTACAAACAGTAGGTCAGTCATGACTGCAAAACCATCCACTGAATGATTCCTTGGTTCTACCAAGGAACAAGTAAGATGTGAGTATTGCACTAAACCCGGGCATACCAAGGAGACCTTTTGGTTTCTACATGGAAAACCAACCAAAGGAAAGGGTAAAAGGGATGGACGTGCTCGGGCTCACATATCAAAAGCTGCTTCCACTGTTCCTACAGAGGCTGACTCAAAAGGTGAATCAGGAGCAGCCACTTCCAACTTATGAAGAAGTGGCCTTTCTTCAACGGCTTATGTCTAAGGTTAAGGTGGAACCATCTGCTGCCTCATCGTCCCCTATTATGCATTCCGCTCATTTTGCCCAACCTGGTAAGGCTCTCTCATCTACACTCAATGCTGTTGAATGTGGACAATGCAACTGGATCATAGATGCAGGTGCATCTGCACACATACAGGTTTAGGCCTCACTCTATACATCCTACTGCCCTTGTTCCAGTAAGGATAAAGTTAAAATAGTAGATGTTTTTTCCATTGGACCAAATGTTGCAAACAGTATTGCAAGTAATACCCGGCTATTGGAAGAAGATACTCAATTGACAGAGGGCAAAACTTGACTATTGGCAGTTAATACTCGAGTACCAGAAGAAGATACTGATAGAGCACCGATACAACACACCTTTTCAGTAGCCAATGTAGCAGGAGTTTTAGTCAAGGAAATAGTACAGTAGCACGGGATTCCTAATTCTATGTCTCAGATCGAGACAAAGTTTTCATCGGCCATTTTTGGAAAAAGATATTTCGGCTACAAGGCACACAGCTGAATAGGAGTACCACCTACCACCCCCAATCCAATGGTCAAACGGAAGTACTCAGATAAGACATTAGAGACTTATCTCCGATGTTTTGCCTCTTCTACACCTAAGGCGTGGTACACTTGGCTTCCTTGAACCGAGTATTGGTATAATACTTCCTATCAAGCCTCTTCTAAGCTAACCCCTTTTCAGATAGTCTATGGGCGAGAGTCACCTCCTCTTCTACGGTTTGAGAAGGGTACCACTGCCATATCTGGATTGGAGCAACAGCTAGTAGAAAGGGATTTAGTCCTGGAAGAACTTAAAGGCCAACTGCTGCGAGCACAAGCAAAGATGAACTTCATAGCGGATAAGAAGCGCAAGGACATTCAATTTGAAGTGGGAGACTGGGTTTACCTGAAAATTCGGCCATATAAACAAAGGACTTTGGCTACCAAGCTAAATGAAAAGCTGTCCCCAAGGTATTATGGGCCCTTCGCCGTGGAAAAAAAAATAGTGAAGGTGGCATATAGGCTGGAACTTCCACCCACCTGTGCCATCCATCCCGTATTTCATATATCTCAACTACGTAAGGCCGAGGGGACAGTACCAGCAGCTGCCTCCATTCCAACTCAGTTGACAGCTGAGTTAAGAGATTATAATAGAACCAGAATTTCTATTGGGTATACGGCCAGGCAGAGGGAAGAACTTGAGGGGCCTTGATGTGCTAATTCAATGGAGAGGGTTGCCACCCTTAGAAGCTACCTGGGAACCATACAATCAAATATAGCAACAATTTCCTGAGTTTCACCTTGAGGACAAGGTGAGTCTGTTGGGTGGGAGTCATGATAGAGCACTGATATAACACACATATCAACGCAGGGGAAAGAAAAGAGGCAAGAGGGTAATTGAGGAAAAGAATACAAGGGTAGTGTTAAATAAGATAAGTAAGGGGGTATTAGTATATTTATCTTTAAGTAAATGTATGTATATATATGCTTATGTTGTACTCTTGAGAAATATACAAACAATTCCTTTGTATAAATCTAACATGGCATCAGAGCCCAAACCCTAACCTAACCCTAGTCGCCGTTGCCGCCGCCGTCAGCCGCCGCCATCATCGCCGGTCACTTCGCCCGCCATCATCATCACCGCGGGTCTCTTTGTCGACCGCTAGTCATTCAGCTATCGCGACTCTTCTTCTCCAGATCGCGGCTCCTCTTCTCCAGATCCGGTCCGGTCGCGCCCAGATCTCGCCTTCTCCGTCGCCGCGCCTGCGCCCTCGCCCTCGCCTCACCTATGTCCTCGTCGTCGCCGCACCCACGCCCACGCCCGAGCTCGCCCTCACTGTCGCCGCCTCTGTCCCGGTCATCTCTCCGTCGCCTTCGCCGCGCCTATCCAAATCCGGCCATCCTCAGGCAAACTTCGGTGACAACTTCAACTTTTGTGCTCCAAATCTGCCCAAATCTGGTGTTGCTCCAGATTTGTTCTTTCTTCTCCTTGGTCGTGTAACCCAATCTGCTCCAAATCTGCCATTGCTCCAGATCTATCTTCCCTCTGGTTGGTTGTGTAATCAAATCTGCTCTGGATCTACTGTTCTTTCTGCATCATGGATTCATCTCTAGCTCACTCTTCATCTACAAGCCGCTCCACCATGTCCACACCGATGACCATTCCCCATTTTTCGGGCACACCAGTTATTACAACAGAGAAATTGAGCGGACATAATTATCCCGTTTGGTCATGTGCAGTTGAAATTTGGTTTCTTGGTCATGGCCTTGAGGATCATTTATCGAAGACTATTTCAACTGTTTCTGAAGGGGATCAACCTCTTTGGCAGAGAGTGGATGCCCAGTTATTTAGTTTATTGTGGCAGACCATTGAACCGACCTTAATGCCAATATTTCGACCTCCTCGGGAGTGTAGTGCCATATGGACTCGGGGTTGTGAGTTGTATACTAGTGACATCACTCATATTTATGATGTGATTGGTGCTTGGTTCAATTTACGACAAACTGATTTGGATATGACCACATATTTGGGTAAGCTTCAAGCTTCTATTATCGACTTTAACGAGTTGATGCCCTTTGATACCAATATCAAGAAACAACAGCAACAACGCGATCAAATGTTTACTATCCTCTGTCTTCATGGAATTCGACCAGAGCTTGACTTAGTTAAGACACAGATCCTCGATAGTGCCTCTCTTCCTCCTTTAACAGAGGTATTTGCTAGACTACTTAGAGCCTCCTCTATTACTGTTGATCGTGGCATGTCCGTTCCTGGAGATCACTCCGCTCTAGTTACGACCCTGACTGGTCGTGGTGGTCGTTGGGGTGGTGGTCGTCCACAGCCCCAGTGCTCCTATTGTAATCGCCTTGGTCACACTAGAGAGACTTGTTATCGCCTACATGGACGTCCACCTCATGCAACCAGTACTGCTAACATGGTTGTGGGCGTTTCAGAGGGTCAGGCATCTATCACACCTAGTGATTCCTCACCAGTGACTCTCTCTAGGGGGAGTATGCTCAGTTTCTTCAGTTCCGAGCAACACAACAGGCTACTTCACCTATCACATCCTTTGTTGACACTGGTAACCCTATTGCCTGCTTTACTAAGTCTTCATCTTCTCTTGGCCCATGGATCTTCGACTCCGATGCCACCAATCACATGTCTGGTAATCATTCTCTCCTATCTCATGTTCAAACTTCATAGTCTCTACCTCCTGTTACATTGGTTGATGGCTCTCAAGCCTCAATCACAGGTATTGGTACCGCATTACCTCTTCCTACTTTACCATTATCATCTGTTTTACATTTACCACAATGTACCTTTAATTTGCTCTCTGTTAGTCAACTCACTCGCAGTCTTAATTGTTCTATAACCTTCTCGTCTGATTCTGTTCTTGTGCAGGATCGGGGGACTGGACGGACGATTGGCACGGGGCTTGAGTCTCACGATCTCTACTATCTGTCTCTCCCTGCTTCTTCAGTGGCGTGCATGACAACAACTTCCCCACTACAAGTCCATTGTCGGTTGGGGCACCCATCTCTTCCCAATCTCAAGAAGATGGTTCCCAGTCTCTCTAGTATTTCTTCCTTAGAGTGTGAGTCTTGTCAATTTGAGAAACATATTCGTAGTTCTTTCCCAAGTAGAGTTACTAAACATGCTAGTTCTCCTTTTTCAGTAGTCCATTCAAATGTATGGGGTCCCAGTCATGTCAGTTCACAAGACGGTTTTCGTTATTTTGTAACATTTATTGATGATTTCTCTCGGACTACATGGTTCTATTTAATGAAAACGCGTTCAGAGTTATTTTCAGTCTTCACTACATTTTGTGCTAAAATTAGAACACAGTTCAATTTGCCTATCCGTGTTCTTCGTAGTGATAATGCTCTTGAATATTTGTCTCTCCCATTTAGATCTTATATGGCATTCAATGGGATTCTTCACCAGACTTCGTGTCCTGGAACCCCACAACAAAATGAGGTAGCTGAACGCAAGAATCGTCATTTGATTGAGACAACCCGCACGCTTCTTTTTCATATGCATGTTCCATTGCAATACTGGAGTGATGCTGTCTTAACTGCATGTTACTTAATTAACCGCATGCCATCTTCTGTCCTTAATGACCAAATTCCTCGTTCCATTCTTTTTCCTCGGGTTGACATATATTCTCTTCCCCCTCGTATCTTTGGGAGCACGTGCTTTGTTCACCATCTTGCCCCAGGTCGTGATAAGTTATCTGCTCGTTCCGTCAAATGTGTTTTTCTAGGTTATTCTCGCCTTCAAAAGGAGCATCGTTGCTACTTTCCTCAATTAAGTCAATATTTTGTTTCAGCAGATGTTACCTTCTTTGAGTCATCTCCTTATTTCCCTTCTTCATCTGCAATCTCCGATTCAGTGTCTGTTGGGTTACCTTTGCCTGTTCCTTCTCTTGACCTCACATCACCTCCATCTCCAATGTCTTCACCATCTCCACCATCATTTGCATCTCGTCTTGATCGCCTTGATCTTCAAGTCTATCAACGACGTCCACATCTCGTGGTCCAACCAACACCGACTATTGTCGCTAGTTCGCAGGAGCCGTCTCCTAACTCATCCCCGGTGCCAATTCGTTCTTCCTCCTCTGGTCTGTCACCTTCGACTTTTGATCTTGACTTGCCTATTGCTCTTCGTAAAGGTACTCGCCATCCTATCTCCCATTTTGTTAGCTATGATTATTTGTCCCCTGGATATTCTGCTTTTGTTTCTTCTTTATCTTTTGTTTCACCTCCTAAATCTGTTCCCGAAGCTCTTTCCCATCCAGGGTGGCGGGCTGCTATGGTCGAAGAAATGTCTGCTTTACATTCCACTGGACTTGGGACTTAGTACCTCTTCCCAAGGGTAAGTCTATTGTTGGTTGTCGCTGGGTTTACACTATTAAAGTTGGCCCTGATGGTCGGATTGATCATCTTAAGGCTCGCCTTGTTGCTAGAGGATACACTCAAGTTTTTGGTCTTGATTATAGAGATACATTCTCTCTTGTTGCTAAGATCTCCTCTGTTCGCCTTTTCTTATCCCTTGCTGCTATGTTTCACTGGCCTTTTCATCAATTGGACATCAAAAATGTCTTTCTCCATGGCGATTTACAAGAGGAGGTGTATATGGAGCAACCTCCTGGCTTTGTTGCTCAGGGGAAGTCTGGACTAGTGTGTCGCCTTCGAAAATCTTTATACGGTTTAAAACAGTCTCATCGAGCTTGGTTTGGTCGATTTAGTTCAACTGTTCTTGAGTTTGGGTTAACTCGGAGTGAAGCTAATCATTCTGTTTTTCATCGTTCTCAGTCTGGCCGCCACATTCTTCTGGTGGTGTATGTTGATGATATAGTACTTACAGGGGATGATGATGTTGGTATCACTAAATTGAAGGCACATCTTCACCAATAGTTTCAAACGAAGGATCTGGATCCTTTGAGATATTTTTGGATATTGAGGTAGCTTGGTCAAAGCAAGGCATCTATATTTCTCAAATGAAGTATGCCTTGGATATGCTAGAAGAACAGGATTGCTTGGATGTAAACCTACAAATACCCCTATGGATCCAAATATCAAGCTGTTACCGAGACAGGGAGAGCCTCTTTCTGATCATGGGCGCTACCGTCGATTACTTGGGAAACTTAATTACCTCACAGTCACTCGTCCTGATATTTCATTTGCTGTGAGTATGGTAAATCAATTCTTGGATTCACCTGGTGACAGTCACTGGGATGCAGTGATCTGTATTCTTCGATATATTAAGGTTACCCCTGGTCGGGGTATATTGTATCAAAATCATGGGCACAGTCAGGTTGTGGGATATACGGATGCTGATTGGGCAGGATCACCTAGTGACAGGAGATCCACATCTGGATACTGTGTTTTTGTGGGTAGAAATCTAGTCTCTTGGAAAAGTAAGAAGCAAACTATTGTTGCCAGATACAATGCAGAGGCTGAATACAGGGCAATGGCCGTAACAACATGTGAGCTAGTGTGGTTGAAACAATTAATTGAGGAGTTATGAGTTACGCAGTGTCACAACCTGGGGTTTGGCTAAGGTTGTGATAGGAAATTTGGAGGGATTTAGGGAAGAGAAAGCAGTAAGGGAGGGAGATTTAGAACTGAAACAGAAAGGAATGGGGAAGAAAGAGAAGAAGAACCGAGAGAGAGAATTAAGAGAGAGAATAGAATTTGAAATTCATTCTTCAATTCCATCATATCCTTCTCTACATGCTATAGCCTATTTATAGGCTTTACAACTAAAAGAAATATCTAGAATAACAGTCTCGTGTGCTGTAACAAAATAACAAAAATAGCTTCTAACCAACTAAGGTAACTAATTACATTATTGCCCTTCTAATTAGCCTTGGGTCGTGACAATCCCCTCCCCTTGAAAGGTTTCTTGTCCCCAAGAAACTTATTATCATTGAGGCACTTCTCTATCTTCATCCAACTCCCACCTTCATTTTCTGTTCAATCTCTTTTTCCCTCTTTCTTCTTCTAGGCTTCTTCTTCTTTGTTCTTAGGATTCCAAGACCCATCCCAAACATAATTTGGCTTAGAGCTGCAATAGAAGCAACCTGATTGGCCTCAATGATTTCAAGTTCAAATCTGTGAGTCCTTGATGAAATAGGAGACCCAAGCCCCATACAACCACCTCTCGCTATAGCTGTCCAATCAATTTCGGCCTTCCATTGGAAAACATGATCAGCCACACCTGGCCTAATATGATTAGTAGTTGGAACTTGGAGTCTAAAGGAAGAGTTAAGTGTACCCATGGCTTCCTTGGATAGTCCATCCCCGTCCCATACAAGTAAGTTAAGCAAGTATCCCTAGCTACATTTATTGCATTTCCATCCAACCCACTGCCATGTTTTATTGTAAAGTTACCAGCAATATCCTGGAAATGCAGCAATGGAAAATTGCTGACTTGCCTTAGATAATTAGACGAGGCTTGCTTGTGAGCTTTAGAACTAGGTGCTACCACAACTCCAATTCCAGCAGTCGATTCCTCTATCACTGGACAAAAACATGAATTTTACCGCTGGAACAAAAACCACTAGAGCAGTTGTAGTTCCATCCCTTACTACCAAACTTTTGACTTCTTCAATTATCTCTCTCAACTTCCCATCAATTATCAGTTGTCCCTGAAATTTCTTACCCAATCCACCCATCTTCACAACGTTAGAAGATGCTTCCACTGAAAATACATGCTCAATCATGCCATTTCCAGTTATAGTAAAGGACTCAATCTTCCTTGCCAACCAAAACCAGCCCTGATATTGCAGGTCACCAATCGGAATTTGAACAATTGCAACAGCAGGAAACTCCTTTCCCAGAGCTGTTTCCTAGTCATTGTCGTACACACCATACTTATCTTCTCCACTTTCCTCTTCCAGCCTTTCAGTAGGTACTTCCTGAGGTATTATTTCTCCTTCTAACTCCTCAATCACTGCAGCTGAATCACTCTCCAATTCTAGAGATTCCTTGGTGTCTCCTGTCATTCCCGACAACTGATCGAATGCCTCAAACATCTCTTGTTTTGGACTTTCGCTATTATCATCTGGATCATTCTCATCAACAACCTTCTTTCCAAAGGAATTAGAGTACTCCTTTGGCTGCTCTATGTTAAGGAAATCCTCTTTGTTAAAATTTCAATGATAATCCTTAAAGAATTCTGCAGGGAAGCTATAATGATACTTCTTAGTAAGTATCATTGCAAACTCCTACAATTGTTCATGTACATCCGGCCGAATTCCTAGCTCGATTCATGTACCACACTTCTTGTTACCTTATCCGATTGGCTGATTCCCTTCTCCAACTTCTTTTCCCATGCATAAGGCTCTTGGCCAAACTTCCCCTGATGTCTACCTCCAGCTGAAAATGTAGCATTATTCGACTGCAATTGAGACCCCATTTCAACTAAAAATGACGAATTTTTCTGCTGCAATTGAGGCTCTCACAGTCCCCTACATACACTGCTCCTCTTAGCTGATCTTTCACAATCAGCATACTTTGCAAACCAAGGAGCTATATACATACTGCTATTCTTCAGACAAGTTATCCCAAAATTCAAAGCCAAAATTAACCTTTGTTTACCTTACTAGCAGCCCAGGATTTGATTGGAATTACCGCAAAATAGTGCTGGAATTCACAGCCAAGAATCACCCATCCAAATGCGCCTTCCACAATCCACTTCCAGCTCCTCCAAATCTCACGTTTCTACTGTGCAATTACTTCTGAAACTTAATTGAATCGGCAGCCTCCAGATTTGCCTCACGAAACCCCTGGGATTTGGATCTACTTTGCCTCCAAATCTGATTCAATTCCTTCCACTTCGGCTAAAAATTATTGCAATTCGCAGCCAAGCATCACCTCTTGCTTCGCCTTTCAAGTTCGCCTAGCTTGTTAGAATTTATGGCCAAATCATTGGCCTATTCCTCCAATCTCTACGAGTCTCCTCCACAACGGCTTCACTAATTCGCCTGCACTTCAATTCTTCAGCAACTGAACAGCTAGGCAACAGATCCGATTTTGTCTTATGGCTCGTCTGTTGCAGAGTCTCCTACACTCGCCTTCAAATTTCAAGAGTCAAGCTCCTTGTGTCGGAATCAATTCTGCCAGATCGCCGAAGTTTCCCCACTAGAATCGTCTGGCTGCTCGCCTACCTTGAGCGACTGTGATGCAACCAACGAAATTCTGTGGAATTAAGAATTCGATAGTTGCAGTAGCTTACGACTTGGCTTCCAATTCCGCTTAAGTTGCTTCGCCCATCCACTTCAACCAACTTACTCTGATCTACCTTCAATTTGGAATCACAACTGCAGTAACTCGGACAAATAGCAGCGAATCAACCTGCTACTCCAGAATCGGCTCTGCTCGCAATTGCTATAGATTCAACAATCGCTTTCCCCGACTCCTTCTCGCCCAATCACCGACCACAGTCCGCAACCACTGGCCCGGTTTCATAATTTACTGGAATTGCTTCACCTAATCACCAACGTCAATCACCGTTGAAGATCGATAACAAATAGGATCCTCGCTCCGTCAACTCTTTGTTATTTCTAGAATCGCCTCCTACTCTCACAATGGCTCCACCTGTCTTCCGCCTCAGTCGCACACGCCTAGGCCCTCTACTTCACCTTTGACGGACTCACGCTCACCTTGGACAGTCGCCACACTCCCAAGTCCAAATCGCGACCTCCTGGCTGTTCACATCAACACCAGCGGACTCACTATCACCTCGGAACTTCTGCCTATTCCGTTTAATCGCTGAAATTGATTTCAGCAGCCTTTGAGAGGAATCGAAACCATAGCCAAAAACCGTTGCTCTGCTTCGACTCTAGCTGGATTATCTCCAAATCGGATTGGACACTATTGAATTTTCGAACTCTAGCCGAGGATGACTGCTCTGCTCAATCAATTCCACCGAGAATCAACTACCAAAATTGCACGAACCACAGCCGAAGAACGACGGCTCTGATACCAATTGTCACAACCTAGGGTTTGGCTAGGGTTGTGATAAGAAATTTGGAGGGATTTAGGGAAGAGAAAGCAGTAAGGGAGGGAGATTTAGAACTGAAACAGAAAGAAATGGGGAAGAAAGAGAAGAAGAACCAAGAGAGAATTAAGAGAGAGAATAGAGTTTGAAATTCATTCTTCAATTCCATAATATCCTTCTCTACATGCTATAGCCTATTTATAGGCTTTACAACTAAAAGAAATATCTAGAATAACAGTCTCATGTGTTGTAACAAAATAACAAAAATAGCTTCTAACCAACTAAGGTAACTAATTACATTATTGCCCTTTTAATTAGCCTTGGGTCGTGACACGTAGGTTAAGCCTATGCAATTGGTTTGTGACAACCAAGCTGCAATGCATATTGCTTCTAGCCCTGTGTTTCATGAGAGAACCAAACATATTGAAATTGATTGCCATTTTGTTAGAGAAAAAGTGCTCTCTGGGGATGTAGTTACAACATATGTGGGTTCCAATGATCAATTGGCTGATTTACTCACCAAGTCGCTTAGAGGGTCTCGTGTGAATTATATTTGTACCAAGCTGGGCATGCTCAATATATATGCTCCAGCTTGAAGGGGGAGTGTTAAATAAGATAAGTAAAGGGGTATTAGTGTATTTATCTTTAAGTAAATGTATGTATATATATGCTTATGTTGTACTCTTGAGAAATGTATAAACAGTTCCTTTGTATACATCTAACAGGTAGAATTGTCAGACGCGATTAGGAATAACAACCTCACGTGGTTGTAACCGTCGGGAGAATCCATACAAAAGGGAGAGGAAAGAGGAGAGAGGATGTGAAGGATTTTGAAGAAAATTCTGGGAAAGGAGGCCCTCTCGAATTGGCCTTGTTCTTCATTTTTTTTCTGTTCTTCTTCTTGTTGATTAGTTTACTAGAACTAAGGACTGTAAATCAGATTGTTATCTACTGATTTGGAGAGTGAAGCTGCAGAATTGAGTGGGAACTCTATCAGATACTCAACTACCAAAAGTTGATACTCAAGTACCAGAAGAAGATACTCGATTATTGCCGAAAGATATTTGACTAATTGAGGAGGTGAGTACTTGACTACCAGAGTTTCATACTCAAGTACCTGCAATAACAGAGTCTGGTAACTTGAGGACTTGCTCCCACAAACGCAAGGCCAATCTCAACAATCTACCTAGCTAAGAGGACATCCCGGCTTCAACAAATCCTGATAGCAACATAGGAAACTCACTGATTCCTCCAAATCTTGATTTTGATTTACATCTCTCTATAGCTTATAGGAAAGAAATCAGAAAATGCACACAACATCCTATATCCAATCACGTTGCTTATGATTTTTTGTCCACCCCATATAAACCTTCCTCTCTTGTATAGATTCTGCAGTGGTTCCATCTAGCTAGAGACAAGCAATTGAAGATCCACAGTGGAAACAAGCAATGCTAGAAGAGATGACTACTCTCAAAAAGAACAAAACTTGGGAGTTGACCACTTTACCAGAAGGAAATAAGACTATTGGTTGTAAGTGGGTTTTCACTATTAAATATAATGCAGATGGACAAGTAGAAAGATTAAAGCCAAGACCAGTTGCAAAGGGATTTACCCGAACTTACGGCATTGATTATGATAAGACATTTCCCCAATTGGAAAAGATGAACACTATCCAAATACTTTTATCATGTGTAGCTACCTTGGACTAGGAGCTACATCAACTGGATGTCAAAAATGATTTTCTACATGGAGATTTGGAAGAAAAAGTCTACATGGAGATACCTCCAGGATTCACCAATACTTCAACCACAAGAAAGGTATGTAAACTCCGAAAGGCCTTATATGGTCTCACAGAGTCTCCCAAGGCTTCGAGAGATTCAGTAAGGTTGTTACAACATTTGGTTTCCATCACAACAATGCAGATCACACCATGTTCCTCAAAAACAAAGGAGGTAAGGTGACAGTCCTTATTGCTTATGTGGATGATATAGCTATAACTAGAAATGATCCAGACAAAGTTGAAAGGCTGAAAGCATATCTAAGAACAGAATTTGAGATTAAGGACCTTGGAAAATTAAAATACTTTCTTGGTATAAAGGTTGCAAGATCAAATAAGGGAATCTTTATATCTCAAAGGAAGTATGTCTTAGATCTACCAAAGGAAACAAGGACATTGGGATGCAAACCTGCTTAGACACACCAATTGAGGTAAACCATAGACTGAAAATTGGAGGAGGAGATGAAGTGGATCAAGGTAGACATCAGAGATTAGTGGGAAAACTTATGTATCTATCTCATATTAGACCAGACATTGCCTATGTCGTCAAAATTCTAAGCCAATTTATTTACGCATAAACATAAGGATATTCACATTGAAGCAGTCTATAGGATCCTAAGGTACCTGAAAACTGCACCGAGGAAAGGTATATTGTTCTCAATTAAAGGGTATTTTAATATTGAAGGTTTTACTGATGCTAATTAGGCAAGATCCTTTGATGATAGGCAATCCATGTTAAGATATTGCACCTTCATTGAAGGAAATCTAGTCACGTGGAGATGTAAGAAATAGAATGTAATAGCCAAGCTAAGTGCAGAAACTGAATACAGACCCATGGCCCTAAGAGTGTGATGAAGCGTGTAACGCGTGTGTGAAAAAAACACATCAAAATAAACCCTTGAAAGAACAAACTTCAATCGTCGAAGCTTTTCAAGAAGACGCAAAAACAAGACTGTTTTGCTAAAAAAACCCAAATAGGTTGCTGAAATTTGTATTGAGAAAATTTGATTACAAACTCAATATTCTAGGCATATTTATAGCGTTTAACTAATTCAAATCCATCTAATATTTATAAATAAAATTCAACTAGAATTCTAATAAAAATAAATCCTAAGTAAAAGTCAACTAGAATCCTAATAGAAATAAATCCTAAGTAAAATTCAACTAGAATCCTAATAAAAATAAAACCCTAATCAAACATGAAATAGAATCCTAAATCAAGTAGAAACACGAAATAGAATCCTAAAACATATGAACTATTAAAATACTATTTGTTACTGTTTCAGTACTATTGTTCCGGCGCTACTGTTCTAGTTTGGTTGGGCCGGTTCTTAATTGGTGACCGCATCAAGGTGTGTGAACTCATATGGATAAGGAAAGTACTCGAAGAACTTAACTAATCAATAAAAAGCCTATCATGTTGTACAGTGACAACAAAGCAACAATACGTATTGCCAACAATCCTCTTCAGCATAATAGGACCAAATATATTGAGATAGATAAGACATTTCAACAAGGAGAAACTCACTACAAGGAAGCTATGCATCCCTTTTGTTCAATCAAAAAATCAGCTTGCAGATGTATTTACTAAAGCCCTAACCAACACAACTTTCCATGGGATTATTGCCAAGATAAGCTTGGAAGATATTCACAAGCCATCTTGTGGGGGAGTGTTGGATAATAGAGTATATACTTGAGTATTTACAAGACAGTACTTGAGTGAGATAGATACTCAAGTACAAGACTCGATTGTCATAGGATACTCAACTATCTTCTCAAAATAGTTGAGTACTATGCAATCCTACAAGATCTTCCTAAATTCAGAAAGCTTCTGTAGCTTGCATGATCTGATCATATCCTCAATCCCCAATCATATCCTCATTTTTAGAAAGATCCTATTGTATCTTGTAAATATTCTTCATTGTGTAATCTGTTTAACTTTGGCATATTCCTTAATGTACAGATTTCCCAGCCCTATAAGAGAAGGGTCTGGTCATGTAATCAGAGTAGAAATTATATTTTTCACCTTCCATTTACATTGTTTGTATCAAATCCTACACAAACATTTGCTCTAAATGCCTTGCGACCAAGTAACCCATGGGAAAGATGCACGTATTTATATATAGCTGATGTTTCAGTCACCGGATTGTTCTTCATTGGCCCAGGATACTATGCATCAGACACACCAGGTTAACCAAAATGACTGGCAATAATTTATATATGTTGGCAATCACTCCAATTTCTTGTCACGAGCACAAAAAAAATGGGGCAGCTTATCCTGGAGTTTATTAACTTAACAAAATAAGTCATTAAAACATATGATGTGATATTCCAATTAACCTGAAACAAAATCTATTCTACATGTTCAAACAAGTGCATATGCAGGATATCTTGAAAGTATCACAAGTTTTTTATTTTCTGGAAGGGGCAAGGTCAACTTGTTAACTGGCACATATACAAGGTAAGATATAGGAAACTTAAAAATCTAGCGTTGCTGATTGAAATCTCAGATAAGTAAAAACCAAGTGCATGATGTTCACTAATGGATGAAACAATTATGAATCCAATTGATTAGCTAGAAAGATAAACTGGAATGTAAAATCATTTACATTCAGAATTAAGAGAGCTACTTACCGGTAGGAACACCACAACCTAGAAGGCACACCTTCTCCAAGGGGGCTATTGGATCGATCTTTGCAACGCTAACATCATGGACAACAGTGTATTGACTAAATGTTGAAGTTCCCATGAAATGATAAATTGGAGTTCCATTGATGGAGAAACGACTCTTGCGATCATTCATCATGACTCCAACACCTGTGGCAGCCCTAACTTTACCACAGAGGTTTGTTTTTCCTGATTTGCAGAATTTACACTCCCTGCATTCTGCCTGATAACAAGGTATGACATGATCACCAGGATGAACCTCAGTTACACCTTCACCAATACTCTCTACAATCCTGTTATCAGAAGAACTCACCTACTCACATAACAGCATCATTACACCATAACTTCATAATTCTAAGAAGGGAAATATTAGAGAACATACCCAGCAGCTTCATGACCAAGAATACATGGAAAAAGACCCTCAGGATCCTGCAATACATTTTCTCCAGTTCAGATCACAAGTCAGAAACTATAACCAAATAACAAAGACCAAACATTATACAAACCTGAATGAGATAAGAAAGATGCAGGATATAAAAAATAAATTGTAAAATTATTGATCAAGTCATTCACAAAGTTGCATATTTGAGCCTCAAAAGTTCCCATAAGTAAAAAGTAGAATGTTGTAGCCAAACACCCCAAAAATTACCAGACATATTGAGTTTTGACAAAACCAAGAATACTAGAATGGAAGTGACTAGTCCAAAAAAAAAAAGAATGGTAGTGACTAGTGAGAAGCAAGTGCAGATGGAAGGCTACTAAGGCACATCACCCATTCTAACACAATCAAAAAAGATGCATCTATCAGCGGGTCTGGTGTACCAAGGGGGGCCCACTGAGAAGTTTGATTCTGTTCCTTTCTATACAGTTTGGTCCTGTTCAGTATCAATGTATGTCATATTGGGCCCATTGATTCCTCCCCCCCCCCCCCCCACAAAACAAATTGAAATGACATTAATACCAAACTTAATAACTAATTAAGCTTAGAAAGCATATCCATTTTTGCCTTCTGACACACCAACAAAATTAAGAAAACAAAATTTAGTAAAAAGAACCCAAAGTCTAACTGAGAAAAGCTTATTTGTGTGTGTGTGCGTGTGCCCCATACGTCACCTGTCTGTGGTACAGATATCCACTGGCTAGCTTCCCTGTATAGATCCCATCACAGCTGTTACTGTACACCGGCCATTTGATATCCCCTCTGCTGGTATTTCTTCCTCCCAATTCTTCTTCTTTTTTTTTATCCCTTTTTTTTCCCTGGGGACTTCAGTTCAGTTCTTTATTCCACTTTGTTATTGTCCTTGATTTAGTCCCCTTTGCAATCATAGAAAAAAAATCCACACCTTTAACTTACCCCTTTTCAAATTTAAAATATGTTTTCAATTTTTTCAATAGCCTCATCAAACTTTCACTTGTTCAAATTATAGAATGCCATAAACCTCCATTAAAATAAACTGTTAGCATATCAACGTCATCCATTTGGATGCCATGGCAAACATTAAAATTTTAAAATTGCATATTTCTATAAAACATTTTATTATCTTTTCTAATTATCTAAAAAAGATTTAATTTCTCTTCTATTTTTCTATAAAATATTTTATACAAATAAAATTCTGAAAAAATAAAACTTATACGAGCAAAATTTTAACTATAACTTCGTATAAAAATTTCCATACAAGAAATTTTGTTACAAGCAAATTTTTTACTATAGCTTTGTATAGGAATTTTTATCCATAAAAATTATAAAATAATTTTATACAAAGCAAGCTTTCGCCAAAACCAATTCTATACAACCAAAATTATTGTTAATACAAGGATAAACAAAATTCTGCTTTTACAACTGTAGTAAAAGAATTGTTTGTATAAAAAATTTCTATAAAAAAATTTCTTTGATAACGTTTTGCTCTTATAAATTTTTTTTTTAAATAAAAAACCTTCACATAAAAGTTGAGCGGTTGAGCTCCTGGTTTGGCACTTCCTGATCAACTACAAAATTTTATTATCAATGTGCACTCTGATGTTGAATTTCAAATTTGAAAGGAATCGGCAACACTGTTCCAAAAATGGCGGAAAGTAGAATACATATAGCATACTAACTGGTTTACAAGCTCCTGACATTTACTGTAATTTCAGTATTTTAGCAGTTGCAGCTGCAACAGTAGAAAGCATTTTTCTGATATGAAAATTGTAAGGAAGAGATCTGACAACCTAATCCTATTTGGTCATCAGTGCTTTTTTTTTTTTTTTCTTTTGCTAAGTTTTATTTTCTTTTTTCCCCGAAATGTGATCAGTGCACTTTAGTTGCACTTTAGTTGCCCCCCAAATAAGCTATTATGATTCAGAATAAGAATATGTTCTCAATGAATTTGTCCTTTCGTTGTACTTCTTTCAAGTGAATTAAGAATCAACTTTGTGTATGACCCCAACAAACAAGAATCGTGGATCCGCTCATGTCTACCACCAGAATCTACTTAAACACAGCATCCCTTCCGTCTGGAAGCTCCATCCTACCTGATCCCCAAATAAAATAAACTCCACCAAGCCAGAGATGTGAAGGAAAAAAGTCTGCAATCCCCTGCAGTAAATGCCTTTAAACTTGCGATAAATCAGAATCTCCTTCCCATGAAATGCCCCTAACCAAGAACAACTTTCATCAAAACGACTCAAAATCCCCGTATTCATATTTAAAGAGCCCTCTCAGCATTTATCACCCAAGAAACCAAGGTTGTATGTGCTAGCCCATCACCACAGAAACAGATAATAAGTATTTTGATTGAATATAAATACATAGCAAATACCTTGCCGCTCCAAGTATAAGCATCAGTGTGGCAAAGTGCGGTGAAAAGGATCTGGATTCGTACTTCGCCGGCCTGCGGCGGAGCCACCTGGACGTCCTCGATCGCCAAGGGCTTGTTGGGTTCCCAGGCCACCGCAGCTTTCCATATTAATATCGTACGCATAAAACACAGCATGATCAATCCAAGTTAGGGTTCAGTATAATCAGACAAAAATAATACATGCAACGTAGATCCACATATATCCATACATATGAACACACACACACACACACACAGAGAGAAGTACCTTTGCAGGTTATGACCTGACCTTGAGTAGCCATGGATACAGGACGGCAGAGAGAGACCGAGAGAGAGAGAGAGAAGGGGGAGACAGAAATGTGAGGACTGCGTTGAGTTCCCTTGCTGGGCCGAGAGGAATAGACCAGAATATGGACGGACTTGGATGTGATTAACAAAAAATATTTGTACTGTCGGGTAAAATTAATAAATTAAAATTTAAAATTATAATTATAATTATTTATTCACTGAATTTTAAATTATAACTAATTACTCATTAAATTTTATTCAACATCAACCATCCATTACTCGTTATAATTTCGTCAACTATTACAAATGAAAAATACTAACGGAATTTGACATGGCTAACAGAATTCGACATGGTAAAAATAAATTTAACATAAACTTACTAAACTTTAAAAATGTAACTATTTACTGACAAAATTTTGCTCAATGTCAACCATCTATCACCCCATTACATCACTGTCTGATTTTAAAACACTTCGTTACATCACTGTCTGATCTCGAAACACTCTAACACATCACTGAACTTGGATAGTTGACGTCGAGCAAAATTTAGTGAGTAAGTAGTTATATTTTTAAAGTTCAGTAAGTATATATTAAATTTATTTTTACTGCATTGAATTCCATTAATCACGTCAGATTCCATTAGCATTTTTCATTTGTATATAACTGACAGAGTTATAACGAGTGATAAATAGTTGACGTTAAATAAAGTTCAATAAATAATTAGTTAAAATTTAAAGTTTAGTGAGTAAATAATTACAACTTTAAAATTCAATGAATGTTTATTAATTTTACCCTTGTACTGACATAGTTTTTACGGGGTTTATTTTATTTATTTATTTTTTTACAAAGATCATTTTATCCCTTATTCTCTCTCTCCTCCCTTTCTAGCGTTGTCACTCTCTCTCTGCTTGCACTACATCCTTGCCTGACCAACCACCGCCACCTGTTGCATCCTCACCTAGCCAATCGTAACCCTCCTCGTCTTCACCCTTGTTGCCTACCTTGCCTTTGTCTTCCCCGATTGCCACTACCCGTTACATCATTTCTTGCCCGACCGCCACTGCAAAAGGCAAGGCGGCTAGGTGAGAATGTAGCAGCAGCGAGAGGAAGACTGTGAGAATAGCGGTTGCTAGAGGGGAAAAATGAGAGAAAGGAGATGAGAGATGTTGTGCCATGAAAAATAAAAAGAGAAATGAGGAATTTTCAAAAAAAGTGAAAAAGAAAAAGCGACAAAAAGGGTTGTCGCCAGCTGATGCACAGTCGCTAGCCACGCGGCAGCTCGCAGCGAGGGCAAGCCTCACGGCACTTGGCCGAGAGGGCAAGCCATGTGGTTGCTTGCCACAAGGGCAAGCCTCGCAGCACTTGGCTGCAAGCTGTCTCGCAACATGAAGCTTGCTGCGAGCCTCACGGCAAGGAGCTTGCCGCATGCGAGCCTCGCGGTAGCTTGCTGCGTGCCAGCCTCGCGGTTGGAGGCTAGCCGCGAGCATCAGCCTCACGGCTGTTTGCCGTCGGCTGACTTGCGATAGCACACCCGCTCACGGTTGCTTGTCGCGAGTTGCGGGCAACCAGCTTGGGGCTGCTTGTCGTGAGCTGGCTGGGTTACCTTGCAGCAGCATTCTGTGAGCTGCCCCCTAGCTAGAGAATGGTGGCAAAAGCCTCTTTACCAAGCCTAAGCCCCACTCAGCAACCGCCATGGGTCGACTCCAGCCACTCTTGAGAATCATGCCCTATAAATACCCAGCTACAGGACATTAATGGAACTTCCAATTTTCGGTAAAATCTATACACTTTGAATGCACTTTTACTATTTTGGGTGAATAGTCATTGGGATCCATGATTGACTTTGGCATTGGAGGGTCTTCGCAAAGGAAGATTCGCGCGAGCCTTCTAACTCATTTTTTGAGCATCAATAGGGCCTAATCCTTGCGGCGAACCTAGGGGCAAAGCCAAACCCTTGTGGCGAACCTAGCGGCGAAGCCAAACCCTTGCGACGAAACTAGTGGTGAAACCAAATCCTTACGACGAACCTAGTGGCGAGAGAGCTAGTGGCAACAGCCTTGTGGCAAGAGTTAGTGGCGAAAAAGCTTGTGGTGAAAGCTAATGGCGAGGACTAATGGCAAGAGCCTTGTGGCAAGAGATAGTGGCGAAAGAGCTTGTGGCAAGAGCTAGTGGCTAAACCTTGCGGTGAGAGCTAGTAGCGAAGCCTTATGGCAAGAGCTAGTGCAAAAGAGTTTGTGGCAAGAGCTAGTGGCGAAAGAGCTAGTGGAAAATCCTTGCGACGAGCATCCTAGTGGCAAACTCCTTTGATGCGACATCTCTTACGGCAACCTAACTTCACCCAACCCTGAGCTCGAGTGGACCCCACATCACAAATTTTAATTGTTGTATTTTAGCAACAACAATTTGGCGCCATCTGTGGGAAACGCAACAAAAAGCCAATCTTAACACAAAATGCCGAGAGGGACAAGATCAGTCGATTAGGCGAACCCACCTGACCCACCCCTAATGAACGCTCACACCAAGATGGGAGCTATAAAGGCTCCCATTAAGTGCACTCTACAGCATCGAAATTTTCAGTAGATCACTCTAACAATGAAGTGTGTTTAGGGAACTTTTTTGTGCTCGAATGCAACCATACCATCGGATTGGGGGCAAGGAGAGTTCAGAACAAGGAGAAGCACACGTAGCTAGATTGAGGAGATATGCGACAGGGCGAGAGAAATAAGTCCCATATGCAGCGCCCGCTACTTAGGAATAACACTCCTTTGGATAGTTTTCAATTCCAAATGGAAACCGCATGGGGGCTTCAAGGATAGCTCCACCTACAGTCTTGCTCTTAGATTATAAACTATTGCGAAAGAATTTTGAGGAGCTGAAACAACAGAATGATAAACTCAGGATGAACAATGAGGAGAATATGAGAAGATTACAGGGGATCACTGATTTGTTACGTGAACTAAGGCCAGACATTCATGTTCCCCACATGGGACAAATCGGTACGAGGGGGAATATAGAAGACCCCAAGACAACCCTCCAAGGGCCCCTCAGTAGGGGATAAGAATTAAAACTCTAAGGCTAAATAGCCAAGTCCCGGAAGTAAAAGACTCAGGAAGGAAATATGGCAAGAGGGCAAGAAAAACTCTCACGTATAAAGAGACAACAAAAAACACCTACTCAAGAGTCCCTTATGACCCATCCCTTTGCCAAAATGAAGCGAAAAAGGAAACACTCAGCATGTCTGACATCAAACACCTCATAGAAGATGTGTTAGAACAGAAGCAGGTAATGATGGTGCCAAAGGTAACTCCCTCGAAAAGGTTCCCTCTATTCGAGGAACTCCAAAGGCAACCAGTGCAACCAGGGTTCGAACTGCCACATCTTTCGGTATACTCAGGAAGGGAGGACCCCGAAGAGCACTTACAACGTTTTGTCGCAGTGGTCGTATTACATGGATGGAATGAGGTCACAAGGTACAGGGCCTTCCCACTCTCCCTGGCAAGACAAGCTCAGCAGCGGTTCATTGAATTACTAACAAGACATATACGATCATCCGAGCAATTGAAGAAAGAATTCCTAAATGCATTCTTCGTCTATTTCCCAGAAAAAAAAAGAGTGCAATATATCTAATGAGTTTATAGCAGAACCTGAATGAATCCTTAAAGCAATACATTAACCGATTCGAAGCCACGACGCAAGAAGTGAAGGATCTCCCAGTTAGATTGGCAGCGTCAGCCTTGCTAAACGGAACTACATACGACCCGCTTAGAAGATCCTTAGCCTTTCCGAGCCAAATTCTGTGACTGAGTTGTTCGACCGAGCAAAACAGTTTATCATCCAAATGGAAATTTTGGACGCAGGGGAAAGTAATAGTAGAGGAAGGGAAACTCAACACGAAGGACCCAATAGGTACACACCACCGATGTGATAAGGCAAGGCGATAGGGAAAGCTTGGAACACCGTGCACCTCGAGAGGTACTTCTCAGCTTTAACCCCAAGGGAAGGGACGAAGCGCGAGACATAGAGTCGAGCCTATCACTTAAAGCATTACTCGACTCGACTAGAGGCCGGAATTGTCCTTAATTTTCCATTGTAATAACATCCCCCGATAAATAAAAGAATATACCCCCTATATTCCTATGGAAGTAGGTAAAACTATAAGCCGAACCATGTAAAATCCCCATGAGCCCAGATTATTTGTATGTGTCATGCAGGTACAACGACTCAAGCAATAACTTGCTTCCAAAGGTCAAGTCGATTAGTGGCAATCTGGTGCCAATGACCACGGGTTGGCCCGGGATTACCAGAACATCCGATGCCTATACCCGCAGACTCACCCGGATCCCTCGTTCAAGTTTGGTGCTATGCCTTTTTGGCTAGACCCAACTCCTTTGTTGATCTGGTGCCTAAGTCTCCCAACAAACTCGGATGTCCGATAGCAATCTCGTGCCAAACCATTGGCTAAGCCCAAATTCCCTGAGGTAGATTGACCCTAAGAAGGTAGAAGAAAAGTGAAGTGATCGCAAGGTAGCTCTAGCATAAGCCCGTTCCTGAAGGTTAAGTCGCCCAGTGGCAATTTGGTGGCGATGACCATGAGCTGGCCCGAGACCACTAGAACATCTAGTGCCTATGATTGTAGACTCACCCGGATCCCTCGTTTGAGTTTGATGCTATGTCTTTTTGGCTAGACCCAACTCCTTGGTTGATTTGGCGCCTAGGTCTCCCGGTAAACTCGGATGTCTGGTAGGAATCCTACGCCAGACCACTGGCCAAACCTAGATTCCCTAAGGTAGACTGGCCTAAAGGAAGGCATGAAAAGACAACAACCCTATGACAGTTCTGCCATGATCTTACTTATCGGAGTTGAGTCACCCAGCTGCAATCTGCTGCCTATGACCACGAGTTGGCCCGGGATCACCAGAATATCCGATGCCTATGCCCGCAGACTCACC
Source organism: Diospyros kaki (assembly GCA_036245055.1). Lineage (NCBI taxonomy): Eukaryota > Viridiplantae > Streptophyta > Magnoliopsida > Ericales > Ebenaceae > Diospyros > Diospyros kaki. The sequence continues at coordinate 26,779,871 of BSEG01000002.1, forward strand.
CAGATTCCTCATTTGAGTCGGGTGCTATGTCTCTTAAGCTAGACCTGGCTCTTTGGTCGATCTGGTGCCTAAGTCTCTCAACAAACTCGGATGTTTGGTAGGTATCCCGCGCCAAATCACTGGCCAAACCCAGATTCCCTGAGGTAAACTAATCCCAAAAGACAAACGTGGAGAACACAATGATCCATCCTAGGATCACTCGACGCTCCGAAGACTGTGCCCGCGACTAGGTAGGACCCCTTGATTGAATCAAGTGCTATGCTCCAAGTTAGACTCGACTCCTTGGTTGATCCAGCACCTAGGCCTCCCGGCAAGAATTTCGCAGTAGAACCCATCTTTCAAGGGCATGGTTGCCCAGAAGATGATTTGGTACCTAAGCCCCCAGCTGGCATAAGATCTTCGGGTATTCTGGAACCCTTGATTGAGTCTAGGTGCTAGACCCGACTCCTTGGATGATATTTTACTCTTCAATTTTGTCTAAAGACAAAACAGAAGAGTACGGTAGGCAATTGTTGTACCATGAAAAATAGAAGGAGAAATGAGGAATTTTCAGAAAAAGTGAAAAAAGAAAAAGCTGGCGACAAAAAGGGTTGTCGCTAGCTGATGCACAGCCGCCAACCTCATGGCATTCTACCGCGAGGGCTGACCACGCGGCTACTTGCCACGAGGGCAAGCCTCGCGGCATGAAGCTTGTTGTGAGCCTCGCGGCAAAGAGCTTGCTGCGAGCCTCATGGCAAGGAGTTTGCCACATGCGAGCCTCACGGCAAGGAGCTTGTTGCAAGGCCGCTGTAGCTTGCTGCATGCCAGCCTCGCGGCTGGAGGCTAGCCACGAGCGTTAGCCTCGCGGTTGCTTGCCACGAGCTGACCTGTGGCAGCACGCCTACTTACGGTTGCTCACCTTGAGTTGTGGGTAACTAGCTTGTGGCTGCTTGTCGCGAGCTAGCTGGGCTGCCTTGAGGCAGCATGTCGTGAGCTGCCCCTCGACTAGAAAATGGCGACAAAAACCTCTTGACGAAGCCTAAGCCCCACTCTGCAACCGCCACATGTCGACTCCGGCCACCCTTGAGAATCGGGTCCTATAAATACCCAACTACAAGACATTAATGGGACTTCCAATTTTCGGTAAAATCTATACATTTTGAATGCACTTTTACTATTTTGGGTGAATAGTCATTGGGATCCATGACTGACTTTGGCATTAGAGGGTCTTCACAAGGAAAGATTCTCGTGAGCCTTCTAACCCATTTTTTGAACATTAACAAGGCCTAATCCTTGCGGTGAACCTAGCGGCGAAGCCAAACCCTTGTGGCGAACCTAGTAGCGAAGCCAAACTCTTGAGGCAAAACTAGCGGTGAAGCCAAATCCTTTCGGTGAACCTAGTGGTGAGAGAGCTAATAGCAAAAGAGCTTGTGTCCGAAAGAGCTTGTGGTGAGAGCTAGTGGCAAAAACTTGTGGTGAGAGCTAGTGGCGAAGTCTTGTGGCGAGGCCTTTTGGCAAGAGCTAGTGGCAAAAGACCTTGTGGCAAGAGCTAGTAGCGAGAGCTGGTAGCGAAAGAGCTAATGGTAAAAGTTAGTGGCGAAACCTTGTGGCGAGAGTTAGTGGCGAAAGAGCTAGTGGCAAGAGCTAGTGGCGAAACCTTGTGGCGAGAGCTAGTGGTGAACCCTTGTGGCAAGAGCTAGTGGTGAATCCTTGCGGCGAGCATCCTAGCGACAAACTCCCTTGATGCGACATCTCTTATGGCAACCTAACTTCACCCAACCCTGAGCTCGAGTGGACCCCACATCACAATTTATCGCGGGAGCATTTACCTATAAACCCCCTTGTAAAACCCTCCATGTACGAATAGCACGACTCAAAATAAAAGAAATGATAATATGCAAAATATTAATATATATATATAATATAAATTTATATTTATTAATATATATGATGTAAATTTAGTTCTAAAATATAAAATATTAATATAATCATAATACTGTATGAAAGAGTATAAACAATCAATATAATCAGATTAGATTACATATTTTTGAAGAGTAAATATATACCTCAACATATTAATTTAATTTATTAAAAATATAAGAATATTGTAGATTTCACTGATCAATGTTTGTTAAAAAATTGGGATTATTCTCTATTTTTCTTTAAATTGTAAAAAAAATATCCCTAATTTTCAAAATATGTTAGATTCTCTCCATCATTAATAAGAAAAAAAAAAGGCCATCATTCAACTCAATAAAATTTTAATTTCACAAATAACATGGGAGATAGTGAAAATAACAATAATATTAACGTATTTAAAAATAACGCGTTAAATTAGAGTGGAAAAATATAAATGTTCTAAAAATTTATTTATAACACAAAATAAATAACACATTTTGAAGGTATTTGTGTCTTTTTTACCCGATTTTAATGCATTTGCAACACTTATAAGGGTGTATTTGATTGGAAAAAGGTGAAAAAGGAAAATATTTTTCAATTCTATGGAAAACAATTCTCATCTCCCCTCTAGTTGTAATTTTCTATGGAAAATGGGCCAAAACATGATTCAATGTGTTGTACCATGAAATTTTTTCATGAAAAATGTTAATCAATTAAACATGTAAGTATGAAAAATTTTCCATTGATGTAAC